>JAWJWE010000041.1:0-2947097 GCA_037055365.1 Polyplax serrata | reverse complement strand
TTAACGTGTTGCTTTTCTGGTCCTGAGAAGGACCATATTGGGCTAAAATTCGTTATAATTGTTAATTTACTTCTTTTTAGGGACAACTTTTTTTGCTTTCTTTGGTATTTTCATTTTTTCTTGAGTTCCAGCTTTTGGAGACTTGGGTTTTTTTGCTGGTATTTTCTTTTCTGGTTTCTTTTTTGGGACGTTAAGTTTTTCTTTAGCCTTTGGTTTCTTCGCGGGTTCTTCTGTTGTCTCTTTTTCTTCCTCTTTTGCAGTCTTCACTTTGTTCTGTTTTTTTGTCGTCAGTGGTTTTGCTTCTTTTTTCTTCTCTTTCTTTATCGGACTTGTGTCACTCGTTTTATCTTCGTTGAAAGTGTTTTTATTTGCCTTTTTGTCTTTCGCTGGCAATTTGAATGAGCCTCTCGCTCCCGTTCCTTTGGTTTGAACCAAGGTTCCATTCAATACGGCCGATTTCAGGTACCTTTTAATGAGAGGTGCAACTTTTTCTGGATCGACCTTATAATTTGTAACTATGTACTTCTTGATGGCATGCAGAGACGACCCACCACGTTCCTTCAAGTTTTCTATTGCAGAATTGACCATGGCCGACGTCTTCGGATGTGAGGCAGCTTCGTTTTCTGACGTTATCTGCTTACGTGGAGGTTTGCTTTTAGTTGGTTTTACCGGGCTAGGCGAATCAGCCGTACTGTCTTCCAAATCCGACATTTTCCTTATTAAATATGAACGTCACAATACAAGAAAAAACACGAAACTTAAATTAACATAAAATTCGACCCTAAAATGACATTGACCACTGATATTATGATTTGACGCGGACGCAATAGAGAAACTCAAAAATTGTTATTGTTCGAACTTGTTCTGGGTTTACTCGAAACACGACTGGTAGCTTACAGAATCTATTTGAAACAAATAGACAAATGGAAAGCGAGGATTGATTGTCAAATGGCATAGTTGTCAACCAATAATTTAAAATTCATGTACCTTAATAACTAGGGAACCATAGAAAACGCCAAGTTTGATTATCAGCTAAATAACGTGAAACAATTTGTGGCCCTGAAAAGGGCCGTTGTCGACTTATAAAAAGGAAGATTTCTGGTCGTTTACTTCGAGCTGGTGTATTTCGTGACAGCCTTAGTTCCTTCACTCACGGCGTGTTTTGCCAATTCTCCGGGCAACAGAAGCCTCACAGCAGTTTGGATTTCCCGACTTGTGATTGTCGACCTCTTGTTGTAGTGCGACAAACGAGATGCCTCGGCTGCGATTCTCTCGAAGATGTCGTTGACGAAAGAATTCATGATGCTCATGGCTTTGCTGGAAATTCCAGTGTCGGGATGAACTTGCTTCAACACTTTGTAGATGTAAATGGCATAGCTTTCCTTCCTCCTCCGTTTCGTCTTCTTGTCACCCTTTGTGATATTCTTCTGAGCCTTTCCGGCCTTTTTCACGGCTTTTCCACTTGCTTTCGGTGGCATATTGACGATACAAAATCAAACAATATGAAATTGATGAAGCGCAGAGTGACCCGTGTATAAACGACAAACGAGCGACGCTGCAAGCAACCAATCGGATGTAAAGAGAAGGGAGAGAAACAAATCGTCGCGCGGCAATTGGTGGCTTACTGCGTCGCTCGTGAAACGGAAAAGAGTTTCGGACAAATTGCGTTTTATTATTTGTATTATTCGCTTACGATTTATACTATTCCAATATGTCTGGACGTGGTAAAGGAGGAAAAGTTAAGGGAAAGGCAAAGTCTCGTTCCAACAGGGCTGGTCTTCAATTTCCAGTAGGAAGAATCCACCGTCTTCTCAGGAAAGGAAACTATGCCGAACGTGTGGGAGCTGGAGCACCAGTCTACCTGGCTGCCGTGATGGAGTATTTGGCTGCTGAAGTTCTCGAGTTGGCTGGCAATGCTGCGAGAGACAACAAGAAGACTCGTATCATCCCACGACACTTGCAGTTGGCCATTAGAAATGACGAAGAATTGAACAAATTGCTCAGCGGAGTGACAATCGCCCAGGGTGGTGTGCTGCCAAACATCCAAGCTGTTCTTCTCCCCAAGAAGACCGAAAAGAAACCTTAAGGAGTTCTACTTTTCTTACTCTATACGAAACGGCCCTTTTCAGGGCCAGCAAATTGACACACGTCTAATGAATAATTGCTTAGGTAAATGGAATTTTGTTGTGTACAGTTTTCTTAAGTTCTGTAAATTTTTTACCCTAAGAATGCTTATTTTTTTGTATAAAAAAGCCCTTCTGAGGGTCAGAAATTCAAATCTCCTTGTTAAACTTTTGGTCATATTAACGCCTAGCAGTGCACAACAATTATATGTAACTTGCAATATTGTTTACATTAAAATCCTGGCTATAATATCAGTTTTGTTTGACATCAGAGCCGGACATTTAAGCTTGTGTATTTATCAACATGTTAAGTGTTGCAGTTATGGTCCACCACTTGGTTGTGCGCTATGAATGCTGGTAAAAGCAACCGTTAAGTGTAAGGTCTGTATTTCCTATATTTTAATGTTGTAGGTCGCTACTCTGTTAGTATTCTGTACCGTAAATGTTTATTGTATTTCTTTAACTGATCGCAACCTTTGTAAGAGCCCCCCAAATAAGTATTAGTCACTACATTTCCCGAGGTGGTGTGACGTATGTCCTCGAAAGTTGAACCAAGCAACTGTAAAAATGAGTTTTACAGAAATGTTACGGCATAGAATGGTTACGGGTAACAAATGTAGAAACATTATTACTACCATTACAGATCGGGACAAGATTTAAATATGTATTTATAGATAGGTGTAAAGGAGAACAATTCTCTAGTTGGGAACAATTTTCGCTCTCGGCATTAATTAAAAACCGTAAATTAAGAAGCGCCCCGGTCAAGTTCTGTCCTCACAATACCATCCAAGTTAATTGACATTTCGCCTCATAATTCGAAACAAAATAACCTTTTTTAGTGGACAAAGTACGAGTGTCAAACAGCTCTTGAGTTTTAGAGTGCAGAATGTGTAAATGACCAAAATAGGTTTCCTCTATAGGGCAAGGCCAGCCAACAATTAAAGGATTTAACATCACAGCCGCAGATTGCAAAAATTTTTAAAATAAAATAAAGTCAGCAAACAGTCTAAGAAACGTGGAAATATTGTTGGCCCTGAAAAGGGCCGTTTGTCAAAATCCGAAAAGTAATTTAAGCTCTTTCTCCCCTGATCCTTCTGGCAAGTTGGATGTCCTTGGGCATGATGGTGACACGTTTGGCGTGGATGGCACACAAGTTGGTGTCTTCGAACAAACCGACGAGGTAGGCCTCGCTGGCTTCCTGGAGGGCCATCACGGCAGAGCTCTGGAAACGCAAATCGGTCTTGAAATCCTGGGCAATTTCCCTCACGAGACGTTGGAAGGGAAGTTTCCTGATGAGAAGCTCGGTGCTTTTCTGGTATCTCCTGATTTCTCGAAGAGCGACGGTACCGGGCCTGTAACGATGGGGTTTCTTCACACCTCCGGTTGCAGGTGCGCTTTTCCTGGCTGCCTTGGTGGCCAGTTGTTTCCTCGGAGCCTTACCTCCGGTTGATTTCCTAGCTGTTTGCTTGGTACGAGCCATGTCAGTTAAAGTTTATAAAACAGAGTATCCGCAAAAACGAACTCGGTCAAATAAAGAATGAAGAGAAATACGTTGCCCTTATTATTTATACAACCAAGCCGACCGGGCGAACGCTCGTGATTGGGCGGATCGACACAACGAGATCACGCCATTGGTTGTTGTTTCTCATAGGGAGAATCGGGTGGTATAAATACTGCGTGCGAGTCTAATTCCAGTTATATTTCAGTGTTACTACGTCACAACTATTACTCTGTATAAATCGATATGACTGGTAGAGGAAAGGGAGGCAAAGGTCTTGGCAAAGGTGGTGCCAAACGTCATCGTAAAGTTTTGCGAGACAACATCCAGGGTATTACTAAACCTGCCATCCGTCGTTTGGCCAGACGTGGAGGAGTGAAGCGTATCTCTGGTCTGATCTACGAAGAAACCCGTGGTGTCCTGAAGGTTTTCCTGGAAAACGTGATCAGGGATGCCGTCACCTACACCGAGCACGCCAAGAGGAAAACAGTGACTGCCATGGACGTCGTCTATGCTTTGAAGAGACAAGGACGTACCCTCTACGGTTTCGGAGGTTAAATTTCTACAGTTTCAGCATCTTAACAAACGGCCCTTTTCAGGGCCACATAACCTCACGTATTTTATGATACTGCTTATTGCTATAGAAATGAGTAATGACAATTTAAATTAATATAGCTTGCGGGAAAATGGTTTTTCAAATGATCATGAATGAGTGATTCGGACTCCTGTTAATTTTGTGTTTACGTCATACGCTAATTGACGTTCTTTTGGCACCGAAAGAGGTACACATCCTACTTTTGTTCTGAATACTTGGCATAATTAGTATGGCGTTTCATATGTGGTCCATTCTGACGGCTTTTTAGATATGTCGTGTGACATTTAACCTGATGGATGAAGCATTCTTGTTTTCGATTTTTCCTCTGTTTGAAGAAGTTGAAAATAATACACTGCATTTAATAAAGCAACAATTCTTGAAAACTAATTTTGCATATTTTTCCCATCAACGATTGCATGTTTAGTATCCATTAAGAGCAGCCTATTTTCTGAGGACCAAATAACAACCAATGGCACGGGTTTCTGAACTGAATCCAACCAATCAGAGGTGCTATGCCGCTCCGTTTGGTTGTATAAATTCAATGCGTAAAGTAATTCTCATTCATTAATGATGATCATTAAATAACTTTCTTTTCCGCTTGGAAATTGCTTTTTGAGAAGTACATGTTTTAAAACAGGATTTCTATACCATTAATATGAACTATAGTTTGTTTACCTGGTGCGAAGATTGTATTAATTGGCCCCCGAAATAAATAATTATTAGCTTTTAATCATTAGGTGTCGTTTATTCGAAAATTGTACCTGTATGTAAGAAGCCGTGTAAAGTTTCGAGTGGTTTAACGATTTTTTAGGATTAAAATTAATTTTTCCAAATGTTGGAGGGCTTTTTGTTTTGGAACTGTGAAATTTAGAAGGAATATTATCCTGATACGGCTGATAACTGGATTGACTCATGTATTTGACCGTATCGTTCTCAAATTCATATTTCGAAATTTTTACTTTGAAGTATTAACTATATAATTGTCCGACATGTTCGTGTGTGGTCTTCGACAATTCGAATATGTCGTACACATAATTTATACAAAAGTCCATCATTGTCATTTGCCAAGATTCTCTGAAAAATAGCAGCTGACGTTGGTGGTCCAAATCGTAATTTGGTACAGTGGTAATGTCCAGTTTGGATAACAAACCTACTTTTTATGCTTATCTTTTTCTCTAATCGACCATAATGTTGAATTGTTACCTAAAACTGATGTCTTAAGGTTTTGCGATTTCCAGTACTTTGTTTTGATGTCATGTAAGTGGTTGAGATTAAGGGCTTAATATTTTGTTTATTCCTTTGTAATCTATGCGTACACTTGCCGTCCTCTCATTTAAGGGCTAATATGATGCAGAGTACTGCAAATGTTACATTATACCTGTTTCTAGAAGTTTTGTGGCTTTTGTTTTCTATTTCTGTATTACCTGCTGCAGTGCACACCGATGTGGCTTATTAATGTACTTTAATTTCGTTAAATTGGTAGGCAGACCGCGGCCCATGAAGTTCTTTACCAAAATTTTGAATTTTATTTTGCTACTTCCTCTATGACTTTGTCCAGGTATTCCCACGAAATACAGGACTTCCATGTTTGCCGAAATGCAAGGCAACTACTTCTTGCTTCAGGGTTATTCTTAACTTCCTAAATTGTCCCACTGAGGTCAGGATGCTGTATTCTCGTTTAACGGATTAAATCTGTCGTAAACAATTTACGGAGATTTTATATTCTAAAACCAAAAATCCGTTAAAATCGTTCGAGGGTACCAAGTTGTCTGATGTCAAACGATGAAACAGCTAGTGGCGCCTCGGTTACATCTACAACTATACTACTCAATCTTCGGATTTTTGATTTTAACTTTGATAAAACTTTAAATTTATATGTATATAACTTTTATTATCTCGAGATTGTGTATGCGACATTTCGAAATGTAAAGAGAAAAATGTCGTGACATGGCACAGTTAGCACACACAGAAAGAGAATTTGACACGTGGAGAAAAAACTTAATTAACCAGACAGAGAGTCAGTGCCACTGACTTTTTTCTCCGGACTCATTTGATCCATAAGAAAGTTATTAAATTTAATCTAAATCTAAAAGAACTTTCCCATCATAATCTTCATTATTTTAAAAACATACAATAAAACAAAAAAGAGCAACATGACAATTAACATAGTTTATCACGTGAAAATTTTGAACTAAATTTTTTTGTACAATTCCACAATATTTCATAGCACAAACTACTTCAGTTAACAAGGTGGTCCTTCCTCGCACTACAAAATATCTATTTTTCCTTACATTTGACAAACTCGAATCATTTCGGCTTTGGTTATATGTTGTTTTCGAACGTCGGGACGAAGTTTTTGGGAAGCGAGACAAAAGAAGAGTAAAGGAATTGGTATAAAGCCATGACGAAGGACGAAGCCATGGTATAAATGAATTTAACCGCATTACACTGAAGATTGATCATCGTCCCTTTTATAAAAATTGTAAATGTAATCTAAGTTTCGTGTATATTTAAATATAAATACGACAGAAAATATTTCCACGTTGTTGTGAGCACCGTCTTGATGTCTTGACTTAGTATCTCATATTTCAGCAAACACAAACTGCCATCTTTTCGATTCGTTTCGAACCTAATCACTCTAACTGGACGGTATAATCATCTTAAATCACTTCATATGTCTGGGTGCAACGCTTCTACGTTGTATCTAATGGCCTTTTTGTCAATTGTTAGTTAAATGAATGTGGGGCCATAACGAACCTAAAACCAAAACTCAAAGCTCATTTAATCGGATATAAAGGAATTGCACATCTATTGTAAAACTCAACCTTATATATAAAAATTTAACTTAACAGGTAAAACAATCACAGTTACAATGTTAAATAAAGTTTTTCGTGACAATAAAAAAATTGAATTCCACGTAAATAATTTTTCATGTTGGGCTTAGTCATACATTCTTCTCCCTAAGTTTCTCTAAAAACACGTTGCCAATAAAAAAACACGGTGGAGAAGGGAGCACTCTGTCACCCCTATTTGGAAAAACAATTAAATAAGACATATTTGGAAGATGGCAGTATTCCTATTCCCACCTATCAAACATTTTTCTGATTCATACTCAACATGCTTCCATTAAAGACATCAATATGATGGATTGTTTTCTAGGAACAAAGCTGCCCAGGTGGACAGATCTGGCTCCGTAGGACTTTCCACGCGGTTCACGTGGGTGTCCTCTGATTTTTCAGCGCTGTCCTTTGCCCAGGGAACATTATTCAGCGGATTTGTAAGACAATACTTTGATTCGTAGTCGTCGACGGCCTCACACGTGAATTTTATTACTAAATTTGGCAAACTTTTCGACTCAATTTTACTCAAAGAACCGTTGGAACTATCGCGAACATCTAAAAAACTATAAAAAAATCGAAATTTCGAAGTACACCGAATGTTCTTTTCCTGATTATTGGAATGATTAAAATGAGAAACACTGAATCGGTTTGCTTGAATATCGTGGGTTACTTTGCTAAATGCTGATGATCCTTTTGCCGGAAATTCGGGGGATGCAAGGTTGCAATAGACATCCAAACACTCCCCCTTACCTAAAAAAAACAATGAATGCCATGAGGTCATTGGTCTTAGCGACATAACTTCACAATGGTACAAAGACAAAAATTTTGTCGATACCGTTATTCACTCAGCTAGGAACAAACTGGTGGTTTTGAATGGGTATCGGTTTCGTTCTTGATGGTTGTCTTTTCTTTCTTCTGAAAGGAAAGCATCCTGGTGAATCAGGTTCTGGTGGAGCATCCAACATTAAATCCGGGGTTCGAGTATTATTAGGCCCAAACTCGTTAAGCTCTTTAAAACAATCAGTTTCGATCATCTGTTTTAACAAAATTTTTTGTTAGCTATTAACGATGTTTACTTTTTTGATTGTTAGTTTTCATTCCCGTTTTTCTTACCTCATTTTGCCAAGGAATGGAAACGCTTCCCGTGTTAAACTTGCCATAGAAGGTGTCATCAGTGGCATCCAAATTGACCCCCTTTACAGTTGAAAATTGTTCGATATCTAGTACATCTTTGGCGTAGACTGCATGTGGATCCGGGATGAAAGGAGGCTCCCAGACCCCGGCTTCTAGCCTTTTCCATTGTAAACATTTAAACAATTCGTGCTGTTTGATTTCTTTGGCACCGTTTCTCCCACTCGAGCAACCGAGTCTCGTTTTTGGATTCTTTTTCAAAAGCTGCTGACAAAGGGATTTGGCTTCTTCCGTGAATTTATGTGAATACTTTTCCTGGTCCTCTTTCACCCGTCTGTCAACTTCCTCTCTTTTGACCTTTTCTTTTCTGGCCCTATAAATAAACGATAAATTTGGTCTGCCTTTGATTTTGATTTAAAATTTGAGCTACAAATTTTCTAGCTGTGCAGTATTAATAATCTTTCTCCTGGTAAGTTACTTACCGAAAAGGGGCTTGTCCTTCGATCATTTCATAAATTAAACAACCGAAACTAAACCAATCGGGTGAAAAAGTGTACTTCTCGTTGTATATTACTTCGGGTGCCATGTAACCGACTGTTCCAACTCGGCCTCTCACCATGTCACCCTCTGGTATTTGTACTGCTAATCCTAAGTCTGAGATTCGCACATGCCCATGATCATCCAGTAATATGTTTTCAGGTTTGCAGTCTCTATAAACAATACCCTGAGCGTGAAGATGTTCTAGTCCACATAAGACCTGAAATATTAGCGAAGGTGTAAGTTATATGAATCCACACGCTCAATACATCTAACTTCTTTTGTCGCATACGCACTTCGGCGGCGTAGAATCTGGCGCGATATAAATCAAAACCTGGTTCGCCACCCATGTTGTATATATGGAACTTTAAGTCTCCCCCGTTCATTATTGTTAGAACGAGACATAGAGCATCTTTAGTTTCATAAGCGTAGGCTAAACTGACTACAAAACGTGAATTTATTTTTTGTAAAATTTGCTTTTCTATCAATACCATTGCTTCACCCTTTCTCTTCTTTATTCTCTTCTTTTCCAATTTTTTACAAGCGTACATCTTACCCGTAGCTCGAACCTAAAAAGAAACATTCTTATTTTAGACCTATTAAAAAAGTAAAGATTAAGTGTTATAGTAAAGTGTCGGTGTAACATGGTGAGGGAAGCTTTTACCTTAGGATTCGAGGAACAGGTATTTTCATCAGGTAGTAAAGGACGGGAAATTTCTGAAAATATGTAAATGATAAACTGACGTTTTATTTGGGCTCTTGCCTCAAAAGTATTTGATTAAAATATTTTATACATTTGACTCACCTGACAAGCACAAACTTCGCCGAAACCTCCTTTTCCCAACACTCGATACATTCTAAATGTTTTATAGGTAACAGGCAAGCTAAAATACAGACATGTTTATTAAAATTTGGTTGCCACAAGTAGCGTGCACTGTCCCTCAGCCATCGATCCTTTATAGTAACAAAAATTTCGTATACGACTAAAGGTATATGACCTTTGGAAAATTTACAGTTTATCTTCTTTTGAATTATTAATTGAACATTGAATTATTAATGCCTATCTAATAAACAATTCAGAACTATGTTGATATTGTTAGAAACCACTGTACATACATTTATGTTGCTCACAAAATTTATTTGTGATAAAGTTGTTGTATAAATTGGAAACATATTGGGTTCATAATACAAGTTTCTTACCTCTCCAGCCATTTCCACTGCAAATATCTGTGAAAATACATAGAATCTAGGAACTCTGAGAATGGTTCATTGGCTAAGTAACTTTTTATAACAGTCATACAATCCAGGAATAGATCCCTATCAGCATTGTTTAACCTCTCCTTACATTTTTCTACCAGGTGAATATTTATAATATCAACCGCATTTGGACTCTCCCTGTCTAAATATGTTGCATATATGTTCTGTGCACTTTCATTTCGATTTTCATCTGATTCAATTTCATATCGCTCCTGAAAAAAAGTTGAATGAATTCAAGTTCAATGAATGGTTTTAAAATAATTTTAAAATGTAACCGTAAGCAAAACTACTAGAGACATATTCTTTACCAAAGAATCAAGAAAAGCATTGTATTGATGATATTTCCTTTGCTTGTCATTTTCACAGTATTGGCGAAATAACAACCTTCCAATTGGTTGTTGATCTACAATGTATGAGTACTTCACATCAATCTTGTTCTTCAAATCCAAGCAATGAGATATGTGTGGAAACTGAAGGATTTTACGCCATTTCTTACTTTTTCCTTTATTATTATCTGAACCACCTCAAATAGAAAAAAATTAGATAAAATGCATATTTATTACTGCTATAATTAACTACAATTGAATCTATGTTTCCAAAAAGTTGTTAATATTTGGAAAAAAGTTTCACTTAAAAAGTATTAAAAAAAATACAAAAGTGGTCATCTTAATTTAACCAATCAGTAGTAAAAATATTATGTAAAATCATTTGATTCGTTATGTAAAATCTGAGATGAATCAAATTAATATGAACATGTGGGAGTCAAATTTGGGTTTTAGCATCAGTTCCTGTTTGCAGCAGTAAACTTAAGCTGTAACAAAGTGAAGTAACCTAGGAGTTTACTGATAACTTTATTACTTTTACCAATTATACTATCAAGTAACATTAATTAAAGAAAATATTTGTCACTAAATAAAATGTAAACTACACTTAAAACCTCTCTTTCTAATACAAAAACAGATGTTATATCCACTTATTTACGTTCAGATAATGATGTAGATAATTATGCTCATGTATTGCTTGTAAATTACTTGAATCTTTTAATAACATAGTGGGTTCATGTCATAAAGAAGAATTTATGTAACTTGAAACAGAGTATGATATTTATTTTTTGTTATACATTGCACATCAGGCTTATCAAATTACTGAGGTATAAAAAATTTAGACATTAATTTAGAGTTCTAAAGAAATCAATCTGGTCACCTGATTGTTTTATTTCTAATTATTACAAGAAGTCATTTATGACAAAAATTTTTGTACAGTCACTAAATTTAATTCAAAAAAGGTGAATAACCTAAGAGTTAATTATTGATTTAAAAAATTTTAAATTCAACCACCACAGTTCACACTATTAGTCAAAGAAGGGATGTAATCTTGCTCTTTAAACTTTACCTTCTCTTGCCTTCAAATATACTGTGTTGGCGACAATATTTTCTAGCTCCATCAATTCCAGCTTGGCGGTTATCCCGGTTCCCGGGTCGAAACCGACCCTCTCCCATTAAAACAAAAACAACAAGTAATAGGGGTGTGGTAAATGCACACACGAAATTTTGAAAATGGCGATATTTTCACATACACCTTTCAAAATCCATTTTGATTAAAATGAATTAAATTAGTTAACCTAAAATGACTGAAGTATATACGAATATTTCTGGGCCAGTTTTTATTCGATTCACTCGATTCGCGCCCAGACAATTTGTATACGTTCTAAGAAACTAAATATTTAATTAAATATGAGAGAGTGAAATTCCCCACATCGATAATTCTCTCAGATCTCAATTTCAAAGCAGCGTCTGCTTCTGACTACACAATTCAAATAAAACACTTCCGTTCGAATCCGATCATCTTCTTCCTTGCGTGCTGCATAATTTCCAGAAACACTTTTCTCGTTTCAGATTATTTTAAATAGAGGAAAGTATTATTTTCGACTAATAAAGCAACGTACGAAATTTTAAGTCTGACTTGAAGATTCCAAATTGAAATAAGTTGGTATGACTGGTTCACAGTCGTCAACTAGAAGACACACAAATTCGGGATTTAACGTATCAAACGACTCGTCCTAAAACTAATTAATTTGAATACTAGGAGACGGAAAAGAAATAATTTATCTCGTCATGCGATAAGCAAATATGTGAAATTATTTTTTCTTCGCTTAATGTATTCCCATTTACGCCTTGTCAGTCATATCGTTTTCCTCTTTCAAAACCACTGGAAGAATTAAAATGGAGTGAAAAATCAACTGAAGAAAAATATTTCAAGGCAACGAGACCGTCGAATCCCTGCTTCTAATTGCTTAATTCTATTTAAATTCGTACGCGATTTATTTTTTGCTGTCGAATCGATTTCACTCATCGTTTCGCTTGAGAGGGCGCAACTAAGTGTCTTTTGAAGTAACACAGATACCCAAAATAGCTCGAATTTTGTTTGGGATTTAAGTGGGAAAATTTTTGGGCGTTGGAGAACATCCCGGCAATTAATTTTCTGTTTCCTCTTCGTACATGTCCATTTGCATTCGACTCACGTTCCCTGACAATTGTTCGTTTACATCTGATTCTTTATATTCTTATTTTGAACAGTACTTTTCCAACACTTCACTTCGGTCGAATGTTACACTTATAAATTTACGAATGTATAAAAATGTGCCGTGCTTGATGTCTCACCGATTGATTACCTAGAACCATCGTAACATTATCAATAAATCAGTCACGGGGGGTTGAAATTGAATGATCCGACCTCCGGCGTTAGCAGATTTCAGCTAAAAAACTGTAAATGAAAGACGTCAATGAAATAAATAAGGAGAACGAGCCGCGCTCTCAATTTGATTATTCTTCATGGACCACTTGAAATTCCCCTACTGTATTATATTAAACAAGACTTGGATTTCAGAGAGTTTTAATTTTACCTACTTTCAAATCTCAATTGTTATCGAAGATCGATAATATATTGCATGGAAATGGTAAACTCAGGGTATTGAATACCCCCGGGTACAGTAGTTCCTTTTCATTTCAATTTATTTCTGTTCGAAAATTCGGTTTATATTCAACATGGATTTTAATATATATCGCTCTATTAAATTGCATCTCGTTGCTTCATACTAATCTCTTAAAGCCGTTATAATCCCAGGAAAAAGTTTCTGCTTAATTAAATTTATATATATTGTAATAATAACATTTAAATTAGTGTGATTTAGCCGTCTCTAATTTTGATCAGTCATTATCCTCTGGACGACATTTTTCTGACTCCAGGGTTCTAGAGGTTAATCCCGTGAAATAATCCCGTAATGAGGATTAACTTTTTTAGCCACCTAATTTGCTAGGTGATGGCAACATTCACTCTCATTGAAAATAATTGACAATATCATGACAAATGCATTTTTTAATCTCACCATTGATCTCAGCAATTGCATTGTATTACTGCACTATTTGTTCTCATCGAAGAACACTTCAATTAATTTCTCCGGTCAATAATGTACAATCAACAATTACTGTTTTTAATTTTTGTACTGAATTTTTAAGTAGTGTGAGGCACGTGGAAGTCCTAAACAAGGCTTGTACGCTTCATTTGCCTCGAATTCAATAGGATTGTCCGACTAAATATGAGTAATCATGTATTCATGAGGTAATAAGGCTAGGATCACCTCAAATCAGTCGTGGAAAAAAATATAATATATTGGGTTTAAATGAAAATTCAAATATCGTACATTATTTTGCAACAGGAATTTGTGGCACTAGAGCACATTAGGGAACTATTTATTTTCAACGGAAAGCATTACCAACGAATTTTTTGTATTGTTTTCCACATATTTACTTTTGCATTGTTACTTATTCGTTTAATTAAGTAAATACAACAAAGCTGACAAGATTCTAAAATTCACAAGTACTTCACGGTATACTCATGCCTTATAGGTTACTCAATTCACAATTTTAGAGTTGGAAATATAAAATTATAAATTAGATGCCAAATAAAACTACATTTTCGTCTATTGCAATTAATAAATATGGAAACAAACCCTTTTGTCTGTGATGTTTTGCCACAATGAAGATATGTCAAAATTATCAGAAAAACTTATTCAGACAAATCGTGTGAAGAGCCCAGATACAAGAATTTAGAAAACGAAGTAAAGTGACATGTCTTCAATGTCTCAGAAGAAGAACTATAAGCCCGAAGCATATTTTGTCGAGATTGGTAATAGCGGATAATGCTAATAATCGAAGAAATGCAAAAGAGAATGATTATCCTGTGGGAGCGCGTGTCGCTTTCGAAGGCCAAACGCGACCATCCAGCTGTTGATTGTTATATACCAAAATTACTATATAAAATAGAACGGTCGCCGATTATCGAACCGATATGAATGTAACAGACAACAAGTAACTTCAAACTAGTCAACATGTCGAATTAGATCGGAGATATATTTTATCGTGTTCCGCATTAGTAGTACATCGTTATATAAGAAACTTTTTCGCCTTTAATTTATTCCGCTTTTCTAAAATATCGAGCTCTCAACACAAGTTAGGAAAGATGAACAAGAAATATTTGATGTTTTTCGTCTTTTTGGTTTTTGTGAACGTTTCCGTCGTGGGAGGAAGTTCGCCGGAGAAATATCGGGAACGAAAGAAAACGTTGATTAAGAAATATATGAGAAAAGTCAAGAGGCCGGAGGGAATCATACGACTCGTGAACGGAAGGGGACCTTTCGAGGGTGAGTTTCTGCAAGCAATAAACGAAGCAAAACTATTTATTTTTTTCCATAATTTTCGCTTTGCTAATTTAAACAGTGTCCATTGCGTCACATTGCAAGTTATAACAGTTTTGCGCTATTTTATATCCGACGCCGTTTCCTTGCTCGTGTGACTTTTATTAAAAAATTTAGAGCTACGAAAATTTGATAATGGAGTTAACGGAAGAACATGTCGCAGTGGTTTTCTTCATGGAAAATTTACTGGAAAAGGCGTTGAACAGTCGAATTTCTTTATACTTGGACCTGACGGGTTTGCTAACTTCAAAATACGTGACTTCAGGAAACATTTTTCGCTTTTTCGGATCAACCTTTTAGAACGACCAATTTTTACTTTGATTACAGTTAGTTGATGCACTTTAGTTCGTTACTCTGGATATGTTCAACACGCCTGGTAAATGTTCTGTTTTACCGTCCAGTGAAATGATTGCCTTCAGAAAGATGTGTTTTTTTTTACAAAAAAGACCATCAAGTTCGACTAATGAAAAAAATAAAATTACAATCGCTGGAGCCAGTAATTAAAAAGTACACAGACTGATATTCCATGTCATGCTGCTTTTTTTTATCAAAAACTTTTCGTGCAGTAGGAGATTAAACCGGAAGAGACGTTTTTTGAGAATTAAAAAGGACCATTTCGGATGAGATTAAATTTGGTGTTAAGAAGGAAATGAAACGGGCGACCTAAATGGGAATAGTTTTTGAAGCGAATTAGAATGCATGAAACTCCCCGTAATGGTTAAAAGCATTTTCTTATTAGAATTTCATGTTCAAAATGTTCAAATGCTTTTGTTTCTATGCAGCTGAAAACCATTAAGAAAGTGCGGGCGATATTTAACCGGTATCAGTGATGCTGTAACGCGGTATACCCATTAAAACACATTACAAGTACATCGTACGACCAAATTTATTTAAAAGAGGTAAAATTTAATACGACATGCATGACGTACGAAATGATCGTTTGTCAAAAGCAAAATACTTTAAATTTAACGATTTTAATGCAATAATCCTTCTGAGAAATTACGAAATATGAGTTAGCTGGTAGGAAAGAGAAAGAGAGAGAGTCTCATTTTTGAATCAAATGTCAACAGGAAGTAGAGGAAACGGGAGTGCATCTTTGTCCGTACAAAAGTAGACGATGTGGAAATTCGTTTAGGAAATCCCAATAAAAGAATTGACAATTTGTTTTAAATAAAAGGGTCAATTCTTGACTATGTTATAAAAGTCACGTAGTACACTCTGTCTGTGTGGATGACAAGCCATTGGTGAATTTAGCAGAATGCACTTGACAATTGTGATGTTGAATCAGAAGAAGCAGTAGATGACTGTTGATTGACTTACGAAGAATGTTTATGGATCGTTAAAAGCAACATTTTCTTAACCTATGGGGCCATTGACTCAAGCTCAATTCCTTCACCATTTTTATGATTGCTCTTCCTACAAGAAAATGAGTCAAATTTGAATGCACGGAACCTACCAAATTACGAAGTTACCTAACCAACAATGTCTTAAACGACTAGATCAAATATGAACATTTCCATTTTCGATTATTCGAAGGTATCAAGCGAAGACAATTCAAACTAAATACGAAGATTCAATTTGACAAAGCAACTTCTCTTCCTACCCGTGAGGCATGACAGGCCTAAAATATGTTCAAACATTAATCAATCCGTATTTTATTGGTTATTAATTGCTTGCTGTATTTGAAAAAAAATACAACGTTTAAAACTTGAGCCAACTTTATTCTCCAAATTAAATCCAAAAGTACCTTGGCAATGTAAAATGAAGGAAAGTCGTAAACATGAATTTGTCATTCCCCGAACGTTAATTAAATTTAAATATTCACGATTCAACATCCCGTTCACTCAATTTCATTCTCCTTAACACCGTTATCATGCAAATACAACTGGAGTGCTGATTAATTTGTTGTTGCCTTGTTGCATTGCATTCTCAACAAATTTGTTTATCTAATTTAGAGACTGGACGTGGTATTATTCGTCTGCGAACATCTGATGCGAACGAAACATCTGGAAACATAATAAGCGCACAGAAAACTTGAGTCCGAATATAAAATGTTTACAGACAAGTGATGTCGAAGTAGTATATTTTTACGCAAATGAACACATATATTTAATATGGTAGGATTTGTTTCCATGTGTAGATAGGTATTCAAATCGGTAGTTTTGACATTAACTTTGTCGATGAATAGGTGATTCTTATTCGAAACACATTGGCCATCAATTTGGCCACGGTTTTGAACGTTACACAAATCTTGGTCCGCAATGTTTTTGCCTTATTTCTCCCAAATTAATTTTTAATTAGAAGAATTTTAAATGGTAATAAATCACCAGCAGAAGAATAAACAAACAAGGAAAGGAGACAGACAGGCTCCCTGGTAAATTTAATGCGATCTTGAACCAATGTTAGTTAAAGACATCCTTTTGACATTTGCCACTGACTTACAACATATTTGCAATTACTAGTTAAATCAATAGAATGGTCCCTGAGTCTCCCTGAACTTGGAATGAACATGAACCTATATTTTCTAAAAGAATTCGAGGTTACACAGAACCGTATCAGAGGTTAACAGTTTTCATAAATGCAAATAATGGTGGTCCGTTACGCCGGAGAGAATTAAATTTGTCTCATTTTTTAATGTTTTCCTTATAGGAAACGTTGAAATTCATCACATGGGCAAATGGGGCAGTATCTGCGACGATGAATGGGATGAGAAGGAGGCCAATATCGTCTGCCGCTATCTGGGATACGAGAAAGCCATTAAACCAACGCATGATTCCATGTTTGGATCATCCAGAAGTGAGTACAGCTGACGTTTTTGAATGCTAAAAAGGAGACAATGGTGCGAGCATTAATAATTGGAATGCTATATATATTTGATCATCGTGCTTTTTGTCAATTTACGACATGGAAATATCCACTTTTTGTATGCATTGCACGGACATCTCTCATTACAACCGAATATGTTCAAAAAGCATACATGAGTGTTCGCTCAAATTTCAGAAAGGTTCTGGATGGATAATTTATACTGCGACGGGACGGAGAAATCACTTTCCGACTGCAGATTTGACGGCTGGGGAAACAGCGACTGTACAGAGAACGAGGCTGCTGGAGTCGTTTGCGACACACCTGAGGCTCACATAAAGGAGCCGACTTTCGTGAAACCACCAAAAACTAAAATTAAGGTCTATATTATTTGTAAGTGAAGGGTTAAAGGAAAACCAAACGAAAGTTATGGCAAGACAGTAAAATCAATGTTTACATCGATACTGCGTTGCAGGACAAAGCCAAGAATGATCAGGCTATACAAGTCAGACTTCGTGGAGGAAGAATTCCACAGGAAGGAAGGGTTGAAATTAAAGTTGGAAATTCAGGTACTTCTAATGTGACATTGAAATCGAACACGCGTCTTAGGGGAGAGTTCGACGTAAATTTTATATCTTTATTGCCTAGACTGGGGCCTTATTTGTGGTGACGGATGGAGCCTTCTTGAGGGCAATGTCGTTTGCAAGCAATTGAATTTGGGTTATGCAAGTGACGCCGTTCATACGGACTTTTTCGGTGGTGGTAACTCTTCAATGTTACTGAGTGGAGTTCAGTGTAGAGGAAATGAAACTGGCTTGCAGCATTGCTTGCACGACGACTTGGGAAAAATTGAATGTCCCGGCAAAAAGGGCCATTATGCAGGGGTCGTGTGTTCGTCACGTAAGTTAACAACTGAGGGTCAATTTTGGTTGAAGCGAACTTGAATTCAATAACGTTAAATAAATTTTTTTTTGTTTTCAGAAATGGCAGATTTGGTGATTGATTTTGAGGAAATAATGAGAAGCATTCACTTGGAAGACAGACAGCTGTACTTTTTGCAGTGCGCGATGGAGGAGAACTGTGTTGCCTCTCAGGCGTATCGAATACAAAAAGAGGACACACACGGATGGCATTTAGAAACCAGAAGGTTGCTTAGGTTCACAGCGAGGATCCCAAATGTCGGAACTGCCGATTTTAGACCATTTATTCCGAAGCATTTGTGGGAATGGCATTCGTGTCACATGTATGTCGATAATTCAGTTTACACAATACGAAAGTACACATGAAGAGTTGACGCACAGTTCACCAACAAAAAGGACTATCACCATTTATTGCAGGCATTACCACAGCATGGAGGTTTTTGCCACCTTTGACATAATGGCTAAGAACGGTACCAAGGTGGCCGAAGGACACAAAGCATCGTTTTGCTTGGAAGACAATCAATGCCTACCCGGTGTTGAGCCTCGCTTTGCATGTGCCAACTATGGTGACCAGGGGATTTCAGTCAATTGCTCTGATATTTACAGATACAATATCGACTGCCAGTGGATCGATATAACCGAACTCGATCCTGGAGTATATCAGTTCAAGGTACAAGTACAGGATTTATTGTGTTTCAGTTTAAATTATTGTTTGCTAATGTTGTTTACTTGCGCTCTAGGTATCCATCAATCCAGAGTTTAAGGTTGCAGAAATGAATTTTGAGAACAACGCGGCCTTATGCACGCTTTACTACACGGAAACATTCGCGTACGTGAATAATTGTTCGTTGGTGAAACCCTGAGTGTCTCAATGAAAAGTTTAGTGGATACCCATTTGTTCACGGCAGGAACGCGGGAAGTACTGTTGGAATAGAACAATAAGTTTACCTTTTTGTTTGTAAAATAAACCTTGTTTACCCAATACAATTTGAGCAATCGATTGTTTCACATCGGATGATCATTCTGCTCTTAACCCACACTAGTTGACTAAAACCTCTGAAAACAGGCAAGCCGTACCATCATCTCCTAAAAGTCAGGAACACCATTCCGTTGTTTTTTTTCTTATTTAAAAACTGTGTTATTGCGAGTGATGGATACGTACTAATGGTTTCACCCCCGTTTCGGGTCTATAAAAAAGGGTTTTCCACTCTGTGGTTCAACTGCCCTTACGTGTATGTTTGTGTCTACGTTGCACGACACCTTTAATGAATCACCATATTTTACTCGGGATTTAGGGGAAAGAGACCAGGATACAACCGTGAATGTAACTAGAAAACAACTTTTTTTAGTTTTCCACCGCTTCGACACTTCAACAGCTATAGATTTGTGTTGTGTCGTACCGGAGCATTGCGTCATACGTTCAAACAATTGTATTTGTATTTGTAGTTAATTAAAATTAGAGAAAATGAAATTTGTCAATTATTTTACGGGCTTGTACGCGTGGATTTTCTATGGAGTGATCGGTCAGTCTTTAGATAAATTCAAGAATAATTTTAATTTAGTATTCGAGAAACCTGGGAATATTACTGTGACCGGTAAGTGTCTACGTAAAACTAATTCTGAAATAGGTAACCCATTGATATTAGGTAATTTTTGCGTGTGTGTATTTCACTTGTTATTTAGTAAAAAGCTAACAATTATTTTGAGTTCATAACAAAATTTTCCAATGATTTAGGTGTTTTCAATGGAATTGTTGGAACAGATTGCAACCTTCAGTCCAGCAGAGCCTTGGAGGAAATGGCCTCTACAATATGGATAGTGGAAGCCTTAAACAATTACAAATTTCTTCATGGTATTACTATAGGTGAGGAATTTATCAATAATGTCTTTATTTCATACTTATACATGTGTACAACGAAACATAATTATAAATACAATTTGTAACATCTTTGCTGAGAGGTAATCAAATTTTACTGTAGGTTTATCTGTGTTTGAAAGTTGTGAAAGGGATGTTAAACAACAGAGTGATCTCCTTGAAGCACTGTGGGAAAGCTCAAAAGTCAACAATAATACATTTAATACGGGTAAGTCTTCATCTGATTAATTAATTTGCCTGCAGTCTACTTTATTTGGATAAATAATTAATAGGGTTAAGTACAGTGAAGCCATTTATTTTAATAAATTTTTAATTTGCACGAAATGATTCCTTTATATTTTAATTTTCACAAATTAAGATTTATATTAGATTTTCTTGCACAAAGGTATACTGACAACATTTGACGTCGACAATAATCCAGATTTGTTCAAACAAGTAAGAAATTCAACCTATCAGGTTCAGCACATCGCTGATCCTGAAACCTTGATTGACATAACGGTGCAACTTTTAGGAAACCTGCAATGGACTACAGTGGATTTCGTTTTTTCCGATTCGGATAACATTCTGAACGTGCTTTCTGAAAAAGGCACAACAGAAGGAATTAATATAGGCAATGAATTACTAATTGACGATGTGTGAGTCTCACCCCAAAAATTTATAATGTGAACAAGTTAACCGGTTACTTTCTGATAAAAGTTTCTTTTTTATTCACTACAGGCTAAAATCACATTTGAAAGATTGGCATCCATCTGAAGACATAAGGGTCATAGTAGTTTTATCTGAATTCAGAAAAATGGTGGAGCTTATTGACAGTATTGAAAGCATAAATACAACAAAGTTGATTTTGGTACCAACGGATTTGTTGTTCAGGCCGTGGCGAGGTAAGATACCATACCTCATAAATCGAGATTCAAATTGGAGTAGTAGAAGAATAGAGTTGTGTAACAAACTTAGCAATGAATAGAGAAAGTAATGATGAAGGGTAGTAAATGAAATGAGGTAAAAGGTGTAAGGGATGAAAACGAAATGAATAGTAGACAAGCGGAACGAGAAAAACAAATTATGAGGAGGCTATGAGTATGAATGCCTCTGAAGTTAGAGACTAGTAATCAACTTTAATTAATTAACTTTCTTTAATTCTATAGCATTTCCTAAAGAGTCGATGGTTCTTTTGCCTTCAATCGGAGATGAAAACATTTTAATTCAATTCATACGTGGCAGCAGCTACCACAGAGACTTCTTCAATCATCGAGAGCCAACCAGGAGTCCCCTCTTCGTAGGCATTGCTGTTAGCATTTTAAAGTTGCTACATCCCCTCAGAAATGTTCAGAATGAATTTTGTAGAGATGTTACCGAGAACCCGTGCCCCGAAGTTATCGATTTTATAAAATTTCGAGGGGAAAATAAAACGAATTCATTCGACTTGAAATCCTGTGCAGTTTTGCCTGAGGATGTAGAAAACGTATTCGAAACATTGAACCTCGAACCTAATTCGAATACCGAAGCATCTCTGTATATAGCAAATCTTGCAGCGCCTAATGGACCGGATGAAGACGCTGCCATTTTCCAACTTTTTAATCTGAAGAACAAGAACTTTCATCCGATTTTAATGAAAATCAACGAGAATGTGTTACACGAGCCGGAATTCTTGGGTATGCCGGAGAACGTTAAAAGTTCAACAGAAAAACCCGTACAGAAAGATCAAGAAGTATTAGTGAAAGGTTTGGAATCGGAAGAGGAAGCTTTGACGAGGAAATTCCTACAAGCATATACGGTCATAAATCAGAACGCGGAGTATGAAATCGACGATCAAAAATCTATGGGTCTTGACTCGATAAAAAATATTGAAAAACAAACGTTAGCGCTCGATCAGGAAAATCAGAATATATGCAGAGATTGTGGGAGAGGAACAAATGCTTCCCAACATAAAATAAAGGTTACCTGGCGTCTTGAGAACTGGGTAACCGTAAATGCGACTATGGGTACCTTCGGCTTCCTATGCACAATAGGCATCATGGCTTTCGTTGTGGGTAGAATGTGTAAGGGTGACGCACTCGAGGGATCTCCGGTCTTCATACTTTGTTTGATGTTTGTGACAACTCTCATGTACACATCTTCTGTCGTATTTCACGTAAAACCCATTTTCAACATTGACGACGTCACATGCAGTGAAGTTTGTCTCATTCGGATGTTCGCACCCTCTTTTATGTATTCCCTGTTGTTTGCACTCATGCTTTCCAGAAGTTTTATGCTTGCCTTCAGTGAAAGTGGCGACGGATTCATTAGTCACATTAATGGTTACCTGCAATCGATACTGTTCCTTGCCCTTTTGGGTATTCAAATTTCCATAACAACGCAGAATTGGCTAAACGAAAAGAATGACTTCTTAGATCCAGATTGCTCAGCTCTTCACGTCCACAATAAAATCGTCGCTTCCTTCGTTTATAATTTTGTACTCCTAGTCCTTTTGATTTTCGTGTCACCTTTCATAGTACGTTATCGAAGGAACTACCGCGAAGGACTACTTCTCGGAATCAGTGCCTTTGCTATTTTACTAATTTGGACAGCGTGGATAGCGTCGTATTTTCTGGTACCCATTCCAGAGCGTGATTCAGCAATCGCCATAGGCCTTAATTCCACTGCCACCGTGCTATTAATATGTGCATTTATACCTCGAACCTATCTAATGGCCGCAGCCATAGTTCGCTGCCGAACAAGTACTTGCTTACCGACCGTGGATCGTCACGTACTTCCGAATGTGTCGGACTTAAATTACAAAAGCAATCGAGTTGGTGGTAATTCTCAATTGGAGAATGATATATGTGAGACATTCAACATTGGTGTTCTAAATCCTAATTTCATGCAGTAATTATTTCCCTTACTTTTGTACATAATATACATGTATACATATTGCATTGCCATTTTTAATAAATGTGTTAAACATAAAAGAGCGATTTTTTGACTTTAACAAGCTCCTCTCTAGAACACTGGTCGAAGGAAATATGTGTATTTTACGTGGCAACGGGCGACAATCATCCTGTTTCGCTTTCTTCCTTTCAAAACTTTCTGGTTTGGTAAGAGCTGATTTACTAATAAATTTCCGGTTTCGACGGACTGGAAATTTGAAGCATCTGGAGAGAATAGATTGCATTAAATGAATTCCACTCTTTCTTGGCCTCCTGAAAAATTGCCGCCTTCGTAAGGAAAGTGTGAAGGATGGTGTCAATACAGGAAAATTTCAATCATCCTCGGCAAGGATCGCCACGGATGAAAAAGAACGTATGTCCGTTTTAAAATTCCACACCCAGATTCCTGGACTTTTTTTTAAATTTTTCGCATTGCCGAAAAAACAAGACTGCTCTTGACTAGATCAACGGTTTAATAGTTTCAGCGGTCTGCAAGTTTAAAATTAAGTGTTCGCACCATTAACGGGTGGAGAGATACATAATTTAGGTGGTTCATTACTCGTATTTGAAGTCTGAATGATAATGATGGTAATTAACACCTAGAATATAACAGACTACTTTACGTGCGTGTGAACGTACAATCAATTCTATTCGAACAGTAGATTCTCGGAGAGGACAGAAATACAGGACAAGTACCAGCATAAAACAAAAGGATTATAGATGTTTCTTCCTCCGGAAAGGTCTCGTATATATTCCAGGCCAACCGAACCGCAAAATTTTGTAGTAATTTGTCTCTTTTGTAACCATAGTGACTCATCCTAATTCACTCGTGACTCGTAACACAAACGGGGATGGCATACATGCGATACTAAGTTTCTCGTTAACAGTTCGAGTGGATGACCAGAAAGTGGAAGAGAATCACAGGAGCACTTGTTAAACGGCTCTGGGGACCGTAAGTCGATGGAAAAGTTCCGAAGTAACTTATTGGTTCCTGGCTAGTTGACAGAAACAATTTTAAGTATGCCACTTTTGTTGGAGAGGCCGTGACGGGATGACAAAATGATGTGGAATATGCTCAAATTGAATGAAGTGAATTTGGGTCTGCGAAGCGACAGCCGAAGGATCACCATTTTCGTCGTGTACCTGTCACTGCTGTTGGACAATGTGCTCCTGACTATGATCGGTGAGTATTTTTTACCGTGTCACATGTCAGTTGACGTATTTCGGAACTGTTTAGGTAATATCAGGTAATATTCTAGTTCCCATCATGCCCGACTTCCTGATTAACAGCATACGTAAAAACGAGGGAAAGTCATTGAATAATCAAGAATATCACACATCATATCAAGTCTACGGTTTGGAATACATCGCTGAGGGTAATGAAAGTATAAAGATGCCTGTAATGCAGCCATCATTGACCGAGATGTTTGACGCCAACAGCGAAAACGGAAGAGTTAGCCTTCTTCTGTCCTCCAAAGCACTCGTTCAACTCATTCTCAATCCGATGGTCGGATCCATAACAAGTAGGGTCGGGTATCCGTTTTTATTATTTTTAGGAACGTGTATACTTTTCATATCTGCCATCGGTGAGTAAGAGGACGGTGATGTGAATTTGCACCACTCCTTATTTAGTCCTAGTTCAGTGTTTCATTTCATTTCAGTATTTGCTTTTGGTACCGGTTACTTGGCTCTATTCCTGGCAAGAAGCTTTCAGGGCGTTGCTTCCTCATGCATAGGAATTACTGGTAATATTCATAACTTATAAATGCCTGAGGCAAAAATTAATACGTTCACCACTCAATATCAATAAGTTGTGTTGTCCAGGCATGTGTCTGGTAGCCGAAAAGTATCCCAACGAGCCGAGCCGCAGCAAAATGATGGGTTTCGTCCTTGGAAGTGTCGCTGTTGGAGTTCTTATAGGTTATCCGTTTGGGGGTTTCATGTACGATTTTTGGGGAAAGACTGCACCGTTTCTGGTCACTGCACTATTTGTTTTCATCGATGGAGGTGACTACAAAAATTACTCGAATGCATGCATGTCCTTTCTTTCTGAATGTAACTTTTGACGTCTTTCACAGCCTTGCAATTCTGTTACTCGGATTTAAAACCAACCGAAGAGGTAAGCTGTTTTTGTCGCAAGTTGAAATGCGATAAAATTAAGCATTTCCTCTTTTGCTTATTTTCAGAAATCGTTCCCCGCTGTCGGATGGATTCAATTATTCAGCGACAAAAGAATTCTCTTGACGGGAGGAGCAATTGGAATTTCAACCTCGACAATCGCAATATTGGAACCTTGCCTTCCAATCTGGCTTCTGCAGGAAATCAAACCGAAGGTTAAGATAAACAAAAAATACAAACCAATTATTTGTATGAAGCGATAATATGCATAGGAATTTAAAAATTCAAAAGCAAGATTAAAGTATGCAGTGTAATCCACAGCAAAAGGGAGAATATTCCAACAAAGTTTTATTTTTCGTAGAAGTGGCAACTCGGCACGGCATTCATTCCGGACAGTTTAGGTTACTTTATTGGAACTAATTCTGTAGCCTTAATCGCATACCAATGCAGAAGACCTACAATTGCCGTGGTCGCTATGGCGTTAGTTGGAATTTCTGCTTCCTTGGTAAGAATGAGCCGGAGCACGGTTTAAGGGTATTGTATTTCCAGGTCGTAAGTATTATAAATATTTGATTAACGACATGTCGCATTTGAGGACATACAAATACAATTTGCATGAGACCTTATTTATTATCGTCTTTCTCAATAATAGAGAAGAAAATTAATAACCTCCCATCTGTTCCGATTTGTTTCCAACACGCACACAAACGTGATGCTTCGGATTATTTATCTCCGTGTAATTTAAATGTGTATTTCATGCAGGTGCCAGCAGCTTCTACTATGCTCCAACTTGTGGTTCCACATTTTCTCCTCGGATTTGGCATCGGAGCAGTAGACGCTGCCCTGGTGCCCTTATTAGCCGCTCTCGTGGATACCAGATATTCGACCCACTACGGAACGGTTTACGCGATGCAACAGATTTCAGTCAGTTTGGCCTATTTCCTGGGTATAAAATCAATACGCGAGTTCACAAAATAAATATTCCGAGCGGTTAAGACATAACTATACTTAGATAAATTGATTTTTGACAGGACCAGTTTTGGGTAGCTGTTTAGCCAAAGCCGTTGGATTTCCATGGATGATGAGGATCGTTGGCTTCGTCAACATTATGTACTGCCCCTTATTGTTGTCATCTGGGGTTCTAGAGGAGGTGCCTGAATGCAATTAATCAATTTTATATGACTCAAAGGAAAGATACTTATTAATATGTTTTTTTTCTTATTATATGGCAGGATTTGTTGAAAGGGATGGAGCCACAAAGGCGCGGTCACAGAACGAGATCTGGTTATGAAGAGTTTTCCGATTCAAATAGCAGTGATTGAACGTATCCGTAGTCAGACTTCCAAGGCACTCCACCGACAATGTTTTTTATTACGGTATCTGCTACCGGTTTTGAATTTCCCGTAAGCTTCTCCGAAACTGAAACAATTTCACCCTCTACCTTAGACATGAGTTTTGGAATTTGGAATTCCACTAATTGGAGTGCAACTTAGAGAAAAATAAAAGTACGCCTCTGCATCTGTAACGTGAAGAATACTTGGATATTTACTCATGCATTTGTTGAATTACATTTTCTGAATTATTTAGATGCATTTTATACACTTAAATAAGTGTGCTAAGTTTAAAAATTAAATTCTTTTCAACTTAAAGGAAAGTTATTTTTTTCCCTCTTTTATAACCCTACTTTATAACCCTCGGCTTATAAATTTCCTATTTAGAGCAGTGGAGTATTAGAATAGTGGAGACGAACTTGAAACTTAAAAAGTTTTCTACCTTTGAAACGGAGTTATAACAATCAATGTACCGTTAATATTTAATACACAGAACTAAATACAGCGTTGTATCATTTTCAAGTAAGCCAGTTTCACGAGGAGAATAAGTTTGTATCAGATATTCCAAGAAAGGTGAAATTTTATTAGATTTTTGATAAAAACTTATTTGTCACGAATGAAATTACATTTTATTGTAGAAACAACAGAAAGAATTTCATTTTTTGGTAGGACGTTTTAGAAAATTGAGATTTACTTTTTTGGAACTTGGGAGTAATTCTTAGATCTTACACTACCGGTATCAAGGTATCTACTTTTAAAAAAATACATCAGGCCTATCAGTGTTAATTAATATTATTTTAACTATGTGAAAAAATGCAGGTACGAAGACGCTGGGAGGTTCACAGCAGTCAGCCACGACCCGGGAAATGTTTCCTGTGTCCAAAATAAATGAGAAACGACCTGTGTGATGTTCCAAGGTGGAATAATCCCGGGATGTAGCAAACGGGGGGCATTTGGAGCAGAGTTGGCAAAGCGCAGGCCCGGAACATCTGGAAGAATCTGCTTCGATGACGGCGGTGGCGGCAGCTTCGACTGCTGTTGGGAACCCACAGAAGGCAGGGGAAGCACAGAGGGATTGTAGGGGAATGCACCGAAATACCGGGCAGCATCCCAGGAAGATTAGTTCGCTGGTGCTGCTGCTGCTGATCAGCTAGACGACCTCGTTGAACGGGACACCTTCAACCCTCAATCGAACGTTTCTCTCATTTCTTTGTCTGGACCGTTTATTTCGTAACAAACTTGAGAAATCGGCGGCATACAAAGTCGGGAAAACGGCTCCCGCAGAAAATGTGAAAAAAATGCGAAACGGAAATTGCTCCCTCGGTTTCCCTCGGCTGAAGAAAAACAGTGCGGTTGTGTTGTAATTGTGTTTGTGTGTATGTGTGTGTCTCACATATATGTTTGCCATCGGACGTGTTTATGTGGATTTCAGGTGTACGATCACTTATCAAAGGTACAGTATTCTTTACGTACTAATTTAATTTAATTAATTATGTTTCACTCTGCTTTGTGCGCGGATCTACATGACATATTTAATAAACATTTTCGAAAGGGGTATAATTCTGAGTTATTTGTTTCGTAATTTACAGTTTCTCCTTGAGGTGTGAGAATTTTTAATGTACTATCTTGCAAATTACATTATACATTACATACAAATTGCAACAGGCAAACCGTCAATGTCGCCTTAAATTATTTTTCTTTTTATACATAAGTCTGGTAAATGTTTGGTTGTCATATAATAATAACAGTAAGTTAAAATCTGATTTTGGCACTTGATATATCAATCACAAAATATTGACATTTTTCAACAAATGTTGAATAAACATTAACAGATATTTCGTTAACAATAAATAATTATGTACGTGATAATTTTCGCATTTACATTGACCAGAGATACATAAGAAAAGAGAAGTTCATAACAGCATTACTTTTAAGGTTATGCAATTTGTTTTCCGGTGTACAGATAATTCTGTTAAAATAGAGATGGATAAATAGAATTGATGTTAAGAATTACAAAACACTAATGTACAACTTGCCTCAATTTTCTTTCATTTAGTTTCAAATTTAAATGTCATTCATCGTCATTTGTGTACATCACAATATTCATTTGGTGGTTCCCAAATGTTCATGTCACTTTAAAAAATTGGAATTTTCCACCACTGAGCTCTTTTGAGTGAAAAGGATGCTGACGGTAGTGCCTTTCTCTCTCTCTCTCTCTCTTAGCAGACCAACTGTTAATATCTAGTTTGTCCTTTTTTATGTGACATTCAATTTTAAACGTCACATCGTCTGAGATTCGCTCTGTTTCCAGCTACCTTCCGGTAACCATTCGCTCTGATATACTTAAACTGATTCATCTTTTTTTCATCGGTCCCGCTCCGAATATTCTGATCGTAAAACTCATTAATTTTATAAGTTCGTTAATGAGTTTCAAAACAGAAACTTCCATAAAATGTTTAAAGCCTCTGAATCTGACCTGGATGTTTTTGGCAATTATTTTTAATCTATATTTATTTTCAATTAACCAAATTGGCTTCACCATGAGAAAACGGTTGGGGTTGGACCCAATTCTGTTTGCCCAACTGTAGCTTGCCACCCTCTATCGTACGTCAAAAGTCAAACCATAAACCCCTGCCGTTGACTGCTGTTTCTGCATGTGAAACGGTGCCGAGTGCTGACCTTTAAAACCCAATGTACGCTCGCTTCTTTCGAATCTAACTCTTCGCCAATATAATCTCTTTTGGGAAGGTAAGAAATACTTTTTTGGGATTTATATTGTCATTTTGATATTTCAGTTGGAAAGAATGTCCCTTGAAAATGTTTCTTCTTGGTTTCTGTAGTTGTCCAATTTAGGCCGTCAATATTGAAGATTGAATTTGCTACGAGTTACCTTTTGAGCCTAACCTAATTTATGTTGGCATGTGTTTAATTGACCTTAATTTCATGATAAATATCGTAATTGCATATTGGATTCCCTGAGAGACAAAAGGTGGATCTATCAAAAAATAAACAAAACTTTGGAGTTGTTCTATTAAATATATTAGCCTTTATTGGTACCGTCGAACGCATTACACAACCCTTGGAAAGGTTGAATAGCAAATTCTATTACGGCATTAAAAAAATTGTTTATATTTAGGTCATAATGCAGTTCAAAAAATGTTAATGAAACCTCGAATTCGCAAATCATTCTATTGAAGACCACAGGAAAACTGACAGAGAATTATGTACATTTTGAAAAGGAATGATTAAGATGTTTCGTTTAACCACAGACGAAAGTTTAACAAGTTTGAACGTAATGGATGGGATCTCTTAAAAATGTATCACTCAAGTGCAAACCCTTAGTTAAACCGTAACACCAATCGACATTTATGAACATGAACATGACATTTAACCTCAGTCATAATTTGACTCGGATTCATAATGAATGTTCGATCCCGTCTTCGTTCTTGCCGTCACCATCTTCTCTGTGTCAAGGCATAATTCTTTGAAATTACGTAGGTTCAATAGATATTTAAGATTGCTGAAACGTTCAAAATTGGCTAAATTATATAGGTTGCGGCTGCCTGCAGTCTTTTCCCAATTCAGAACTCTTTTCCCATTTTGCCTGCCTATCTACGTCAGAAACCTAAACATTTCATTTGCATTGAAACTTTTTTCTGTGGAAAAAAGATTGTTAAGAAATACAACCGCGGTATCAATTTTACTTCAAATTACTGGCCGACTTTTCCCAATCGATGTTCTATTTCTGTTTTTTTAACTTAATTGTTCTACGAAATCAAACGTAACAAATTAAAAAATGTCAAATAAGTGGTGATCACGTCAGCTTTGTTAAATTGAAATTGAGCCAAAACAAATTCTCAATGTTACGATGAAATATATATGTATATAGATGTAGGTCTATATGAAATATATGTATATACCAGAATGGTGTAAAGCCTTACGTCCACACTATTTCAATGTCATAATAGTTATAATTTTATCATCAGGTATTCTGTAAGAATCGTTCGTACAGTTTAGCCTAGTACCTGGTCCTATGTTGCTAAGCAAAGTGGCATCGTTCACCCAAACCCGCCTGCACGTAAACAACTCAATCAATAAGAAATAACGGACTCACTGTTTGACATTTGTCATTTGTAAAATGTTACCTTCAATAAATGATATTACGAAACAAATAATGGAGTCTTTTACAATCAAACGCTTATAAATTCTACGCCATTAGGATCCGAAATTAGAGTTTTCATTAAAATGCATGTTAACGTAATGCGCAGCAGAATGCCACTTGTCAGCCTTTCCAACTAACTCCAGTTGAAATATTTCGAAAGGGAACCATTGTTTTCCCGTTTGTTACCAGGCTGCAGTATTAAACATGTGGCATTCATCTAGAAAAATTTCCAATTCAGTTGTTGTTCATAGAAAGCACCATAAAAACCTAACCTTGTTTTGATTGCTTTTCAGAACTTCCAAAAACACTTTTAGCAAATGTGTATTTAATTTGGTCCATTGAAAACTGCTGACTTTGAACTGCTACTGCTGACTGTTGTCAATCTCTTCCGGGTTAATTTTGAGCTCACGCGATTCTCTGAAAAAAATCAGATTGCTATAAACCAAGTGATGAACCTTACCAGGGGAATACCATGGAATGGTTAATCTCTTGAATAAATTAGTTGAGAAGAGAGGGAGAAATCATCTCTCAAACTGCGTTTCCCATTGAAATAAAAAGAACATTAACATTCACTTCTTTTCAATTTGGATACGTTCCCTAGAAATATTATAAAAAAATCTTTTTTAAAGGAAAAGAATGTTTTTGGCAGTAAAAACTGAAGAAGTGAATCTATCGCTAATACATTGACGAGAAATTTTCAGATTAATAGCACGAGAAAGCTGTGTACACCGCATAAAAACTAAGTAGGTCGGCATCCCGTGGATATTTACATCTATCCATCATTCAGAATTTGTATGAAATCAAGGAAACGATACCTCATGGTGAAACCTAAAATTGAACAAAAACATGACATTACGTGACGACAACAAAGAATATTTAGTGGAGACTAACTAGAAAAATATTGAATGGCAATAAAAAGGAATCGAGAAAGCATTTCCCCGGGGCGATCAACTCAACACATAAATACGTTTTGTACTTAAATAAAATATCCAGAAAAGGAGAAAAATCCCACAAGGATCAATTCTTTTTCGTAAACGAATTCATCATACGTAGTCGTAAAGTAGATTGAAGCCCGAGTTGTTCTCGGCAATTCCCTGGAAGAGTTTGCCCGGAATGTTTTCCATTTGTTTCTCCAACTGGAGCATCAAAACAAGAACAAATATGTCGTCCAATTTGCTGGGCGGACTGTGCAAAGAAACGAAACGAAGGAGGCTCATTAAAAATAGAAGGTGTGGAAGAAGAAAAGTCTTTATTGAGTAATTAAATCTAAGCCAACGTTGAGTCCAATAAAAACTTAAAGTTTGACGCCAACATTTTGTTTCTCATTGGCCATTCTCTCTGTGTTGTCCTTCCTCGTTCGCCCTAAACTTTGTATTTCTTACTTCTCTGCTCTGAGTGTCAATCTCACTTTATGACTTGCCAGAACGTTAGCTGACGATTAATCTCATCGAATTCTACTTTTCTTTGGCTCTAATGTGCTCTCTCTCTCTCTCTCTCTCTAGTGATTTCTTTTTACAACCAGAAAACAATCTAAAAATTTATTGTTTGCACGAAATTCCCGGAATGTGCATTACTCCGCTTCTGACGTATTTTGAGAAGAAAACGATAATTTCAATCTTAACTCCAATGTCCCTCGTTTTCTTTCTTCCTTCCTTCTTTCTCGCTTCACATGTCCCATATAAATGTATACTTTTATATTTTTAGAATTTAATATTTATCCTTCGACCCAGACATACATTTTGTATAACTATTCGGTTTTCTGCTCAAATTCAGGCAAGCCAGACAACATCTCCACAAATAGTTTTCTGGAGAAGTGAAAGGAAGAAGGAGAACACCTTTCTCCGCTGTTATACCATCGTTTATGTCACATTTGTTGTGCTCTTCAGGTAGTGCCTTGCTAATCAGCCTCTCAGCGTCATTACAACGCTTTTTTCTCGTGTCATCACAGGCGCTTGGTTTTTTCCCCCCATTATTTGTTATTGCGGTGTTCATTTCTCCCGGTAAATCGCATATAAATACTCATTTGTCTTTTTTTTATTTACAGGAATGCTGGGAAACATCCGAAAAGTCTAATGTCCACGGGAAGAATTACAACCCACGTTTTCCGGGGCACACCATTCGCACTGCAATATGATTTCACACAATAAAAGAATCGATCATAGAAAAGCACGCAGTAAGAGACCCATAATTAAGAATAGGCAAATAAAATAGGAGTCAGAGAGAAAAGGAGAGGAAAAAAACCTGAGCTGTGCTTCAGAGCACTTAGCATGGAATCCGAAAAAATAAATGGTCGCTTATAGGTGCCATTGAGCGAATTCGTCTCATTTCCGGTTTTCCGTGACTAGACCATACTCAAACTGAATGGGAAAACGGTTTCGATGACGAAAAACTAAAATGGTGAATCATTGTTACAACAGAACTCTGATTGATATGAATGATATTAAAGTCAATCTAACCGAAATTTATTTGAATCATCCTGGCGCTTTCGAAGAGTGGCTCGTTAGCGATGGAAACGATGATTTGATTAAAAGAATAACTGAAATTAAATTACGTCAGAAAAAATCGAACGGGAACTTGGACGAGAGAGAAGAGGAAAGTGGGTCAGCACAAAAGGAGGAAGACTTGGTAGATGATGGAAGGACGAGGAGGAAAAAAAAGATAGAGAGGACCGATGCGGTTTCTCCAGAAGTCATCGAGGACTGGACTTTGTCTACGCCCAAAAAGATAAAATCACAAAACGGGTAAGTAGAAGAGGATAGGTACAAACCTACCTTATCACATGTTAATGCAGTCGGCGGCATTAGCGATGCTTTTGGTTAAGTAGTGTTGGACAGGTCGAACAGTAACATCAATAACGTATGTTTGTCAGAGCGATCTATAGAATAAGTTACTTAAAATTAAGACATTAGAACACGACTTGATGGTAAAATGTTAAAAGTTCAAGACTAAACTTTAGGGCAATTAGACCGCAATCCTAGGAGAACGCGATAAAAATAATAATTCTTTTGAGCTGTCTAAGTCGAGTAATCAAGGAACCAAATCCTTCATTCTACTTATTCTTCATCATCTTCCTCTAAAAGATCAACTGCAAATGACTGCAATTAGGATTTTCTGTTTATTGTTCGCGAACAATTAACTTAACTGTTTAGTTTTTAATTTTCATACTTTGCTAAAGACTTTTAAAAATTTGAATAAAATTAATTAATTAATTAAATTAGAAGCAGACTGAGATTTTTCTTGTTCCGACTATAAAATTCGCCAAGTTAAAACGACCGTTGAACTCAAAATAATTTCCACACCTGTTAATTGTATACCTGGGATATCGGTCGCAATGGTACATAAAGAGTTTTGTTGATATTCCGAAAGTTTTCTAACGTGAAAAGTTAAACGGAGATTTTTCTCCGGTGAAATATAAATTTGCTCTGATTCAAATCCAAAGGACATTATGTGAAATGATAGATAAAAAGTTAACAACGTTTTATGTATAGCGATATGGTTGAAGACTCGCGAAAAACTCGTAAAATTTTAAGCATCTTTTCCCGGGTAGAGGGGTACAATAAAATCCCAAGTAGTAATATTCTAAGTAATGTAACATTTGCCGTGAAGCACAATGTAGTTGTACATTTACCAAGTTGAGGAGACAGTGAAATTCTCCGAGAATTGGAAAATTTCGCTGGAGACTTGCTAAGCAGATTAAATTAAAGTTCTCATTTGATTGCACCTTACCATGATTTGGGCCTGTACATTGTCTAAACGTACACGGGCTACATGAATAAATCTAAAAACAGGTATAAATGAATCTTAGCGAAGTATTTTTATGTGCGGGAGTAAGAAAAGGAGTCTGAATCCACTTCAGCTGCATCTCGTCTTGATAATAATTGGATTCAGTTGAGATTTATTACAACTTTCCGTAATGATTTAATCATTATCTTGCCCCAGTAAGGAGCACTTTAATTTTAAATGGTCCAATAGAGCTTTATGATTCTTAACGGATCAGTCGAAATTTACCACTCTCTTGCTTCCGACTTAATAAGTCTTTTTTTTTGGGGGGGGCAAGGTATCGAACACAAAACACTCTTGCATTGATGGTACGCCTTTAAATATCCCGTGTCTTGTATTATACGGAAGCGAATGAAACGGCCTGACCCAAAAATTACGACAACAACCACACCCCGAAGTAGAATTGTCACGGTCTCACATCGAAGGCGAAAAGCTTTTAATTCGAAAGCTTCCAATTAGAACGAACTTCACGCGCTTCGATTTTTCAAGTCGACTTTTTCAACTTCGCCTTGTGCACATAATCGAGTTCGATTCGTCTCCTGTTCCTTCCGGATTGTCGCTTATTTTCAACTTTTTGAAAAAATATTTTATTGCTGTTGAATACAGAATATAATTGGTGTTTGGCAGGGTTCATTTGGTACGAACTCATTCCACGTGCACGCCCAGATGTCAAATCAAATCTTCCAGTAGAACAATTTTACATGTGTGAATTCCCGTATGTGCCCGCAGGAATCTTCAATGATTATCATAAGCGTTTAAGCCATTTGTATTTATGACAGCTGTAAAATTAGAACCCCGACGTTTGTTGCCCACCACGCGCATACCTTTGACGTATCACTGATGTATTAAATTAGAATGTGAGAGGTATTCGGGAGAGTACCATAGAGACGGTTTCATTAATTTAGGACAAAACAAGTTAATTTCTTGGGAAAGTCACAAGGAAACATTGTTTCCTTGGAAAACAAAGGGAAAAGTTGAAGAGGGAAAGAGAAAAGTTGCTTAAGGAGAAATTAGAAACCGGGTAGAATGGACTTGAAATAGGTGGACAACCCGCATCCACCGCCCCAGTGGGCGAACGTCCAAAATTCATCGGACCTAACAACTTGTCTTTTGACGATTAAACGTATTACGAGTGACAAAGGCATGAAATAAATTTCTAAAAGGGTGACCCACGAACATGCTAAATCTAGTAGTTTTTCTATTAATGAACGTATCATTTAATTTCAGAACATGTTCGAAAGGGAGAAAGGAAATTCAATCCGTGGACGAAGGCGACTTCTTCATGGAATTGATTCGGGACGTGGCCACAGAATTAGACATCGATGTCCTTTGCCACAAGATTCTCATCAACGTTTGTCTTCTAACTTACGCGGACAGAGGAAGTTTATTTTTGGCCAGAGGACCCCCTGATAAACGCTACTTGGTGGCAAAATTATTCGACGTCACAATAGATACAGGTGATGCGATTATTTATCATCTTTCGTCTCTCACTTGAACTCCCACTGTCTTGGGTTGAATTAAACCACGTCCAACTGTCACAATTTTCCCTTTTTCAGACTTTGATGAGGCCATTCAGAAGGTGAAGCAAGAAGACTTGAAAATTCCCTTCGGGGTCGGCATTGTCGGTTATGTCGCTCAAAGCAAGGAAATAATAAACATAAGTGACGCTTACAATGTGAGTACAATTAAAGTAGCGCATTAGTGGTCAACCCTCAAACATACAAAGAAATCCTCCGTTTCAATTCAAAATATGGGAATTCATTCAGACCGGTGATTTGGGGTGGACTTCAGCATCATTGAGTGCAATTCTCTGCTACTTTTCAAATATTTGGGGAAAACTTCTTTTTAATTTTTCAGCATAAATTACCCATTTCATAATTCAATTAACCCCTTTTCATTCATTCAGAATATGACAAAGGGAAATACTGAGGAAGTAAATTTATTTAAATACACATCGGTGATACAGCTGATGTAGCTAATCCGGGTGTATTGACCTCAGTAAATAGTAAATAATCTTAATTGATTATTAAATATAGCAAGCAACAAATACGTAATAAGGAAAACTAAAAGTTCACCACAGCAACAAATTCTCAAAATTAATTTAAAATTTCAGTTCGTGACGTTTTCCTAACGTGTTTTTAAAACTCAAACAAGTAATTTTTTTTCGGTTACGCCCGATTTAGTTGTTCCAAATAACCGGTTGATAGTTTTGCCTTGCCAAATTTTAACGTTCGGTTTCGCCTTGAGTTTCTGAAGCAAAACTTTTGAATTTTTTAGTTGACGTCCGGGAGCAGAATTTTCGAGAACGTTAAATGGATAAGATGATAGAGCGAGTACAATTTAGAATCTCTAAATCTCACTTCCACCCAATAAATAATACCTACTTTTTTTAGTTCGACTGATTTATTTGTTACGACTTGTGAGGTTAGTTCATAAACTTCCGTTCCTATTAAATTAAATTACACCTCAGGAGCCTCAAATTAGTTTCTGCCTAGAAAGTTTCACCATGCTTCTTCCCTTTCGCTGCAGTTTATTTTAGGTGAAAACTTTCTAACTTTCCGTTTGTTTTGTTCCGAGTTAGGTAAGCAAGTGACATGCCACGAGTATCAAACAAAATTATTCGACATTTTCTGAAAAATTTTGAAAACTCATCAACTCAAATGTGGTCAACTTCATTGTAGTCTAGAGACACAACGAAGTATATTTTGTGGAATACATGATTTCTGGGATTGGTGGGAACACGAATGACTTGTTGCCTGACATACACATTACATATAAATTATTTTCTCACCATTTTCTGTGAGTTATAAAACTTGTAACGATTCGTAATCTTCTTGGGCACACCCAACAGTTGAGTTTACACCAGCGGTTCAAGAAAAATATACACACAATATTCCGTATGACAATGCTATGAATTTGTATCGAATACTGATTAACTGAAGTGACTAAAAATATTTTAAATACTATCTTTAATGAATCAATCACTGTACGTAGTATGTGTAAGCCACATATCACTTCACTCATTGGAAATGAATGATTTTAGAGTGTTTACAATGAAAGAACGCTGTCATACAAGTCATCACACATTTCAATCATACCAAATATCACAGACAACATGAAAGTGGTCGTGTCGGATATTTCCCCAGCGCTGGCATCTTTTCTGCTGCACACTGCCAACAATTCTCTTCGCAACTGGCACATTTTAAACTCGAAATTTATTTAACCGTCGTTCTTTCCATCGCCGGATGAAACGCCAAAATGATTACTTCCAAAATTCAATCAGAGCACGAAGTCAATCAGTTTGATGAATTGTCTTTTAAATTTCCGCGGTAAAGAAAACCGGAATTGTACACGGTGATTTTGATTAATTTTTGCCCCAAATTGAAAACCGACAGGAGTTGATTGTCGGCCCATTGATTTACTCATAAGAAAACAGCATTATTGAGTGGGATCATTCGATGAGGAGGACTAGGAGGGAGTAGTGATGGTGGATTGCAGTCGGAACAAATAAAATTCTTCCTTTCACGGGAGCTTTCGCTCGAGAGAGCGAGAGAGCAGGCTATTTCTTTCGTTAAAAGGTATTTTATGGTAATTTATTCTGACAAAAAAAAAAGAAAATAAAAGCAATCTAAAAACCGTTTGTTTTTTGAACCTTTTTCGGTAAATGGAATAAAAAAAACGTTGCCGGGGTAAATAAAGATGGTGAACGTTGAAAGGGAATTGTCTGGCGAAGGAGCAGTCAAGGAGTGATTACGCCGGGCCCCATCAACCTTTTTTCACATGTACACAGCCGATATGAAACGGAGAAAATTCGTTTTTTACCATTGGGAAAAAGTCGATTTTCCCAATTTCGACTCGGGGCGGAAACGATCATAAGTAGAAAAGCCGTTTTAAGAGATATTATTTTTCTGCTGTGCATTTCAGGATCCGAGGTTCAACAGCGAGATCGACATGCGAACCGGATATAAGACGAATTTGATTTTGTCGATGCCAATTTGCAATTACGAAGGCGACGTGATCGGAGTTGCTCAAATAATTAACAAAACGAACGGATCGCAGGAATTCACACAAAGAGACGTCGAAGTCAGTGCAAATCAGTAATTAATTACTGGAACCTGACAAGAAAGCGGGCCACCCGCGCTATCGGAGGAAAAGTAATTGGTTTTTATTTGTTTCTGCAGGTTTTTCAGAGGTACCTGACATTCGGCGGAATCGGCATTCAAAACGCACAACTGTTCGAGCTATCCGTTCAGGAGTACAAGAGAAACCAGGTGAGTCGTCTCTCACGGTCAGCCTTGCGAAATTAAAACGAGTTAACATTCGCGTCCTCTGTTGTCGCGTAATGGTTCGCTGTCCCCGTATGGAAAACATAAATTTTTAGCCGAATTCTGTGACGAATATTTACGAATCAAATATTTGCTGACTTTTTCCCACTGTTGTTGACGGCCACATTCTGTCATTGAGTAACTCTCAGATTACTCCTATTACTTACGTAACAATCAATTATCAGTTTGCTTTATGCTTTATTTCGCATTGTTTTACGCATTTCAAACGCCTGCAGTGAGATTCATAATTGGTTTCTTTTGTTACATACAAATCCGTTACTCGCAAATTCGCGTATAAATCAATGGATATCGAACGAGTTCAAATAAGTCTGTCGGTTATTCGGTATCGATACTCAAACCTCGGACAGAAATTGGGTTAGCGCAGGTTCTAAAAAAACTGAAACTCCTGTGCCCGGTCCATCCACCCTTCGACTCTTTCGAGTACGCCGGTAAGCACACCGGGTGATTGAGTTCGACGGGGAAGAATTGGTACTTTTGCGTCCGAATAATAACTTTAACGATTGAATGATGGGAAACATCTATGGAAAATAATCGGGCACTTGATCGGTAATAGGAAATGAAGGAGGAAACGAAGCGAAACTCCACGAGAAGATAAATAAAATCGGAAAAACCCAAATTTCTCTTCTTATTACAGTCGTTATCGATAAGGGATCACTCTAGTTGTTGGCAATTTATTAAATCGACCGGAATTAGCATTGCTGAATGTCGGAATTCGATTTCTCCAGATGAAAATCTCAAACTTGTTACAAACAAGTTCCATTCGGGGGTATTTCCATAAATTTCACTTTGTCTGTGTACAGGAGACAGTTCGACAACTCCCCGGGTACCTTTAACGTGCTTTATTGATTTGAATGCAAACGACATTGAATTTGTAGCTTCCGCTAAGTGTTACGTCCCAGTTAACAAACAGAAAAAAAATAATACGTTTCATGTATTTCCAATAGTTTAATTGCCATTTAACGTGCCGGAATTTACTTCACGCGTTTAAATAAAATGCTTTAGGTTTTATGCATATACAGGGAACTCAAAATTGGATTTATTATGGGAACAGTTAACTAGAATATTTATATGAATGATTTTAAGTTCTTGTTGTTGCTCTTTTGTGGCAATATGCGGCGTCGTCAGGTCGTTCAGTTTATGTCCTCTACATTATTCTCCGTCGTCTCCAATTCTCCACTTTTGAAGTGTGGACAAGTGACAAGAACAAAACGAGTCCCATATTAAAATCGATTTAGGAAAGTCGGAGAAGTCTAGACGGACGTTCGATTGTAAAAATTAACTCGTGAGATCTGCACTAGAGTTCTTAACCCACAATATCCGCAAAGCACCTGCCAGAATCACCTGTTTATTGCGTTTCGATTCACGGCCATCATGAAATCCGCCACCAATTCCCTCTCTTTCTCTCTGACCATGTAACCTACTTAGAGTTCATGCTTCTAATAAGGGAACGATCAATTGGTAATCAATCAGTAATAATCGAAATTGTTAGGGGCGTTCACAAGTATAGGTGTCCCAGAATAGAGTGAATTATATTCGTCACGGCTGTGAAGATGGCATTATGAAAGGAGATAAAGAATAATAGAGCTTAAAATAACCCAACAGTAAAATTTTATAGGACGAAGAAAACGAATTTGCTTGTTCATCCTTCGTAAAAGTCAATTTTATTGTTTTCTCAAATGGGTTTGCTTGAGTCTTCTCTTTGGTGTCTGTGTCTCCCTAATTTAAACTCAGAGATAATTGTATATACATAAAACTCTAAAGTGGACAATGGACGTATCCTGGGGGTACTCGTTTTACCGTCGAAAGTCCTCCAACAGCAGTTTTCATTCATCCTTTTGACTAATTTTAAGTAAGCCAAGTACAATTCTGTTTTTTGATGTGAGCTGCTGTTCTGCTGTTGCTCTTCCTTCTCCTAAAAATTATACATTACCATTTTGTTCTTTCTCTCCGCTTATTTCATTCTGGGTTCTATCAAAAAATTAATTCTAACTCTTGTTGTACACGAAACAATTCCTGTTTGAACAAACTTTTCTTTTTGCAGGAAGCTACATCTTAACTATTTCAAATCTCCAAGTTTTTCCCTCAGCCACCCAATCTCGATGTATTTCTCTACTTTTCTAGTTTTCTTCTCCGCTACTCTCGGATTATATTCTTCTATTTAGAGACGAAACAAAAATCCTTGAGGAATCGCAAAAAATTTATGGGTTTTGCCTTCACCAAACTTTTTTTCCCTCCTCTTCTCATCTTCTGCCATAAAAATTCGAAATCGAATTTTCTACATTCCATTTATTTGTTTATTTTTACTTCAATTGTGACGTTCTTTGTGGAGCACGGCATCCCTTCCTCCTGCTGCCGGCCGAACTATTTGTCTTCCAAATTTGGTTTTCACCCGACGCTCAATCGTATTGTTTGAGTTACATCGATACATTGAAAGAAGCAACGTTACGCTCGTGGCCTCTTGTTGAATTTCAAATTATTAGGTAGAACCTCCCAAGAAGCAGGAGAGATGTGAATAAGCTTCGGCTAGCAGGACTACAGCTGCGCCGAATGCGTAAACGTTCAAAGTAAAAGCAATAAAAATTACACGCAAATATTTCGGTGTGTCCCCACTCCAATTGCCCTTGTTGAAATTTTATTGATTAGGTATTAGAGAAAATGATCGACTGGTTTTTCTCTCCGACCAACAGAATTTTTCATCGAAAGGTCCGAATTCTCCTCTCCGAATTTTTTGTTGCCGGTGCCATTCAAAAGGTGGTGAAATGGCAGTAAATCACGCGTACGGGGATCAAACTTCAATGGGTCGGACAGAGGCCTTCGAACCTTTTGCTTTTATCCTTTTCTCCATCGTTAATGTCAAATTTAAGTGAAAATCGCTTCTCGAATTTCTCTAAAGCCTCGGTAACGATTTCGTAACGGAAATTGACAGCTTTTTCTCAAAGGCCCCGGGTTCGAATGAAAATTTTAAACAAAGGATTAACCCCGCTGAACGAGTTCCTCCATTAATTTGTGTTGTAATTTCTCATTTCCATATGTAAATTGATGTAACGCGGAAATGTTATTAATTGTCGACACAATTTTACAAAAATCATTATCCTTCTCAACATCAATTCTTTGTAGTAGTAACAAAACGAACGATCGAAACGGTATTTTATTAAAAGAATCTGGCCAAAGGTGAAAACACGTCAAAAACAACAAAAAAAACCATCAGACACGTGAATATAAATATTAATTTTGTTTCTGTTACAAAGTAAGTAACGAAAACGACCGAGTTCTTTAACTGAAATTCCATTCAGGTTTTATTTTGTTGATTTTTAATCGTGAAATACACCTCTAGGAATTCCTAGAATTTTTCTCAACAAAGTAAAGTCATTTAATGCAACAATTAAAGCGAATTTTCCCAACATAAAAAAAAGATTTAATGCAAAAGTAATAATTTTAACAAACGGTTTTTTTGGGGGAGGGGAAGACTACGTGTTTAGATTTTAATCTTGACAAAATGTGCTAATTGTAAAGTTACAATTACAAAGCGTCGGATGCATATTGAATATAAATAAATGTCGTCGTTCATTTAAATTGGAGAATCAATTACTTTTCATTATAACTACCCGTTCGTTCACGCGTGGTCAAGCACTATTGATTCTTTTAAAATCTCGATAAGCCCCGAATGGAGTGCATATTCATGTCGGTTGGCAATGGTAGAATGTGAAGAAATTAGAGAATGATCCAATTAAGATGCTAACGTATACTAACGGGTCCATCGGGAGGCATCTGGAATATAATAGATGAAAGCCCTTATGGTTGAAAATATAAATTGTAGTATACAATATATGTGAGGTCATCTTGATGGTGTGAGTCGACTTATACGTAGTTAATAAATAGGAACTTAATAGCATGGGTATACAAACATGAAAACTCATAATTTCTCTCGGAAAGTATAGGGGACCTACCTGGGCGGATGTCAACTCGGTCACAGATGAAAACTCAAGTTACCTGACAGATAATTAGAAGACTCTAAATTACTTTCTCTTCTCTCGGGAATAACTTCAAAGATCGATTGTTAAATGACTTATTAAATATCATTTAAATGGGAGGAAAGGAAACGAACAGTTTGCACAGTCTTGCCACTTCTAATATTATTCTCAATGTTTATTCTCTTTCTTTAGATTCTTCTACACCTGGCGCGGAGTATCTTCGAAGAGCAAAGCAATTTGGAATGCTTGGTGACTAAGATAATGCGAGAAGCCAGAGATTTGCTGAAATGTGAAAGATGTGCCGTTTATTTGTTAGACTTGGAAAGTTGCTCGGAGGAGGTAAGTCGCAAAAAAAAATAAAAATAAAAATAAAACTCATCAGAGAACTTTCGACTACGGTGAACCAACATAGGCTTGGTTTTTTTAAACACATTAATAAGGGTTGAACCTTTAATGAGAAACTCACGGAAGGAAGGGAGGGTTTATTTCCGGTTTAATGACTGCCAGAAAATAAATTTTGCAATGATCTTTTTATGACCTGTAGAGCTTTAGATTTCCTTGCCTAATAAATTACAGACTGCAGAATAAATACACATCTTCCAACGACACTGTCGAAACGTTTTTGCTTTGGAGTAACATTTTTTATAACTGCAGATAACCAAAATGCCGGAAAATCACCGGGAAAATTCTGGAAAATGAGCCTTTTATCGCGCATTTTGACACCTTCCCAAGTCGACCAGGTCCAAACATATCTCTCGATTTCTATTCTGTTCATTCGCGAATGTCCCGTTCATTTTTTTTTCGAAGTCGTCGCTAATAAATTATCATTGAACTCGAAAAATCGTTTTTCGAAGCGAAGCGAAATCCAACGAACCAAATCGAAACGGATGATGAATCTTTCGAAATTAATTTTCGAAGCGAAAATCATTCGTTAACTGATTGACCAAGTGAAGTTGACTTTCCAACCGAGTCACAAATTTTAAAATTTAAACTTAAAGGACTTGGAAGATTGGAGTGCAGCCAAGGGATTTAAATCACTCCCAGATATCATTATAAATTTTTATTGATAATCAATTTTGGTCTGAGGAAGTTCGGAGGACCCGATCGAGTCAGACATTTCTCGCGTGCCTACTCGTCACCTAGGAGTTGTCAAAATATATGTGTCGAGCAGTAAAACTTCAGGAGGACACAAAAGGCAGCATGGATGATTCGAGACCGATAGACGATGTGATACTCGAGACTTGACTAATTTCTCAATTCTCCAATCGAAAAGGTCCATGTCCAGGTCCGGAAATTAAATTTGACAGAAAGTTTCAAGATGGCAAGCAGCATCTCAAGTTTACCGATTCGTAGAGTTTCGTCAAATCGATCTGACCGAAGAAGACTTCTACTCGAATGACGGTGGAAGGCCAATTGGGAAGACGACGATTTTGCGTTACCTTTTCTCACATTTTTCCTATACATTTTTTGTGTGTTTTCTCCGGGGAGCGAGAAAAAAACTTTTCGGTTTATTCAACCCTTCCGTGATGGAACTAAAGAAATAATGATGAAGTTGAACTCGGTAACCCCGTACCTTAGTGATGCCGAGAGAACGACTGTTGCGATTGTATTTTCCCCCGTTTTATGTTACAGAATCATTTAGAACACATCATTCAACAGCCCAACGAGAACACGCAGGAGCATCAGCCATTGTCCAGACGTCAGGTAACACATTAATCAATCAAGAAGAAGCATTCCCTCATTAAATCGTGAAACTTGAAGTAATTATTTTCTAATTGCAGAGTAATAATATCAATGTCGACGACATATTTCAAACCTGTGATTCGATATCGGTAGGTTTTCATTTTCAATTCGGTTTGAAGGAGTCGCTAAAGAGAAATTTTCGTTTGCAAATCAGAAATTGAAAAACCTAATTAGAGAAGAGAATTCTGAGTGGGGTAGCCGTACATGTTTTATGGGTTTCCTCTTGAGTTCTCTCGAGAATAAAAACATTCAAAATGCGTGTAGGTTGAAGGATGAGACTCCCACATTTTTGCGTTATTTTTTTTTAACCCACAGAAAATTCGATTTTCAACGATATTTGAACTAAGAGCAGATGACACTGAAGCCATTGTCCTCAAACCTAAAACAGGAGAGATGAGTTCATCCAAATTAGTTCAAATTGCCAGATACGTCGCTGCTAATGGACATGTGAGTATTCGTGTGTACAGCATAGGGATTTCCCTTTATTAAATTTACGTGAATCCTACCTATCACTCGAAGGCATACGAATGATTTAAAAAATATTCCGGGGAATCTTTAGACATCAACTGTTATTTAGCAAAAATTCTTTCCTTTATCAAAACCTGTCCTGTCAAACAGATTTTAAACATCAGCGATGTATCCACTTGGATGAATCAAGACGTGAGGGAAGAGGACAATTTCTTAACGAAGAGCATACTCTGCATGCCAATTTCAAATGGACAGAAAACGCTGATAGGAGTAGCACAGCTGATCAATAAGGTTCGAGTTTATGTACAATATAAACAGACACCTTCGATCTTCTGGATACAAAGAGCCAAAATATTAAACGGGAAAAACAATTTGATTTTCAGACTAGTCAGCATCCGTTCACGGATTCGGACGTTTCGATATTTGAAGCGTTCGCAATTTTCTGCGGATTAGGCATACACAACACCCAAATGTATGAAAATGCTTGTAAATTAATGGCGAAGCAAAAAGTAGCTTTAGAGTGTTTGTCGTATCATGCATCGGCGTCTGTGGAGGACACGGAACGTCTGCACAATGATTTCATACCATCGGCCGATTCGTATAACTTATTAAGGTATACGCTTACGTACATACATACGTATTCGTATCTGTCATATTAATACCTCGAAAGAACCAACTATTTTTCTTTTTTCAGTTTTAAATTTATAGACTTTAAATTACCAGATGATGACACGTGCAGAGCCACCATCAGAATGTTCATGGAGTGTAACTTAATCAATCATTTTCAAATTCCCTACAACGTATGTTCTTTTTTTAAAAAAGTAATTTGCAGTTTCTTGTCAAATGGTTTTCAAAATTCAACATTGACTCTTTCTGTAGGTTCTCTGTCGATGGGTGTTAAGTGTGAAGAAAAATTACAGGCCCGTCAAATACCACAACTGGAGACACGCGTTAAACGTGGCTCAGACCATGTTCGCTATGCTCAAAACGGGAAAAATGGAAAGGTTCATGACGGATTTAGAGGTTGGACATGAATAAGAATGTACGTGTAGTGGAAGGTTATTGATCGATTCTGATGACGACTCCGTTGGTTTCAGATATTAGGTTTACTAGTCGCTTGCCTTTGTCACGATTTGGATCACAGAGGGACCAATAACGCGTTTCAAACGAAAACAGAATCCCCCCTGGCAATTCTATACACAACAAGTACGATGGAACACCATCACTTCGACCAATGCGTTATGATTCTAAACAGCGAGGGGAATAATATATTTCAGGTAAGATGAAGTAACCGTAGTGGTTCCTGTATACATAACTAGAAATTGATCACCTCTCAATCAACGGCATTTACAATTCAAATGTTATCGATTATTAATCACTCCGACGTACAGTCTATGACAGAATGACAATAAAATGCTAAATGGATATTAATCCACGACCCGGGAAAAACATTCTATGTAGATCCATTAGTAACTTTTCGGAGAAGATAATAATTTTTTTATTTTTCGATGGGAATGATTTTTATCAATTACCATTCCGAAATTGTGTGGAAAATAGAATGCATTCAAACTAGAACTAATAAAAGTTGAATAATAATATATTTTGTGCGATATACAACTGTGGTTAGATATGGTGATTGTCCTCCAAATGACATCCTTGTTTTTATGTAAAATTCTACCTAGGCTCTATCACCGGACGACTACAGGCAAGTTATGAGAGTTGTCGAAAATGCCATCCTGTCGACAGATCTCGCCATGTACTTTAAGAAGAAAAATCGTTTCAGAGAATTAGTGGATAACGGAGAATTTGACTGGCAAAGCGAGGAAAGGAAAGAAGGTAAATTGCAGGGTGCGCATGCCGGAAAATCTCCAGGAAAAAAGGACCGACAATCGAAGCTTATGTCACCTGGTAAAAGTTTTAAGTGCTGTTTCAAATTTTAGTTTTATGTGGAATGATGATGACGGCATGTGATGTAAGCGCAATATCAAAGCCCTGGGAAGTACAACACAAAATGGCAAAACTGGTGGCCGATGAATTTTTCGATCAGGGAGATCTTGAAAAGCTTCAACTGAATCAACAGCCCGTCGTAAGAATGCCTACATTTACTACATACACTAAAACTGAGTCGTGATTAATCGGTAGTCAAACATTAACGTATTTCTACTTAGGCGATGATGGATCGAGAGAGGAAAGACGAACTTCCTCAAATGCAGGTCGGATTTATAGATGTGATTTGTCTCCCGCTGTACAAGGTGATGTCCGAAACGTTTCCCTGGATCCGTCCTCTCTACGAGGGCTGCTTAGAAAACAGGAATCACTGGCAGGATCTGGCAGAAAAGGTGGAAATGGGTCTCACATGGATAGATCACGAAACTATCGATAAGCCGGTAGAAGAATTTGCAGGTGAGTAATCCGGTTAACACCTCCAATCTTCTCATTTTCTTACATTTACGAAAACGTTAACTTGCCAGCCAATTCGGAAGAACAACCGCAGGACATCGAGTTCACCGTGACCACTCTCAATTGCTCTCACTCTCTGGAAAGGCAATCGACAATAGAATCGGACAACGGTCTGGCTTCGTTAGAACTTCAAAGGAAAGTCAGCACGGTGGGAGTCGCATTGGGAAGGTTCGCCAGTTTACGAAAAGCTAAAGGTACTCTCGCTCAACTGAATAAAGAACATGATGCGAATGAAAATAAGCCGATAACAGCGTACCATTATTTTTCGTGTACAGGCAAATCGTTACAGAGCCGGCAAAGTCGATCATTATATTACAGCAGTAAAAGTTCAAAGGAGAACAGTCCTAAAAAGGCGGAAACGTCGACTTCAGAGGGTGAAATCAGTAAAGAGCCGACAGCGACCAAGCCGAACGTGCACAAGACAAAAAGGAAAAAGCTTTGTACATTGTTCTGAACGGGAGACTCGTCGTCAGTTGGATATCGGCAAGACAATTAACGTGACAAAAACGTGTGCCTTTTTAATATTTGCCGGTGTAAATTTCCTTTGCTTCAGAGATTTTGGCAAGGACAAAAGGACCACTTGAACTGTTTCGGACGTGGGACCGCCACCGGAAGAGGAGCCCTAAAAGTTTTTCAGGACCCAATTCAGAGCCGTGGGAACGCGTTGTCGTGTATATAAAAAAAATTAAAAGTACCGCCTACCAGTCGGCATAGATTTTTGCTCAATTTTAATTTTAGTTTGTAGGTTGTGATGTGTCGTTGTAGCGTACATAAGCAAATATATTTGATAGTCAGGAGAACATTCCAAATTCGTCTTTCATGCAACTAACCTGTAGATATTTGTGAAGTGAAAGTTAAACAATTTTTTTAGGTTGACAAGTGCTTTGGATTTCAATTAAAATAAGCAACGCGTTCTCACGGTGGCAGTCACAAGGCAGAGTCATCAAAGTTTGAAGCTCAAGAGATTCCTCCCAGTGGGAACAAAGGCAGGGGTGTAACACTGTGAATTATTTGTGCAAATGAGAAAAAGTTAATTACTTCAACAACCATGATAATAGAAAACAAAATAATACGGAAGAAATTGATATGTCACGAACTCAGCACAGTAATTAAGTCATTAAAATTTTATCTTTTACATTAGTCTCACAGTTTAATTGAAAAATAAAAGTTACAAAAATATTAAAAATGTCGATAAGAGTTTTCAATAATCAGATTTTATTGTAATTAAGTTATTGTTTCTCTCAGCAATATTGTAAATTAAATTAATTGATTGATCGTTATTGGTTTTTTAAACTATGAAAAAGTGTAAAGTGAAAAAAAATACAACAATCAAAAACCAACTACATAAATTATGGAGTCACACTAATAAAATTAAGTATTGAAAATGATACGGTCGAGTACTTCATTTCCTTCTATTTGGGCGTTGTCTCTTTTAGGAATAATCAAATAATGGTTCCTTTTCAGCTTAATTACAGCATTATTTACACATGAAAGTAGGTCAACAGAACAGTTTTTTCATTCCAATTGAACATCATTAGAATCATTTGGAGCAGCTGTAGTTTTATTCATATTATTTGGACACTGACTGTGAGGTTGCTTTTGTGTTGGACTACTACGACTGATGTTTAAGTACAACCAAGAACTTAAATACTTGAGTTATATACATTCGGCACCAAAAGAAGTAAGTCCAGTAAAGCAGGTCCCATTCAAGTTCCACCTTGCCTTTCATCAAGAAAAATTTTAATACATGCAATTCTCATGAATAAAATAAAATGTATTGATATTTGAAAGTTTCTTTTACAAGTTCAAAAATAGTTTCAAATTACTTTCTAAATGATAATATTAAAAGTATGTTTAATTTACAATGAAAAAAGATTCACTATCAGTTAGATTTCTCCTTTTAATTGATGACGAGTCGTACTTCTAAACGTGGCTTTTGGTTTTAATTAACTCTTCCAGTTGTAAAACTTCCGTGAAATTCCAGACTGAAATATTTTAAAATTATCAATTTTTTTTAAATGAACACCTGGATGATAAGTAATGGTAATTAATTTGCCGTTTAATTTGAGTGATCATATAAATATTACAGAAATTTTCATGATGAATCATTGTAATCAAATGTGCCATTGCGAGGTGGTGGAGAATAAAGAAATAATAATTTGCAATAAACCTTCACTTTATTTTGCTCTGTTACATCATTCAAATACAGGTAAAAAAAAGGACAGTAGTAGTACATTTTTATTTACAACCATAAATTTTTTCTCAGCAAGTTCTCTCACTCTCTTACTGTAATGAAAAGTAAACCAAACACATTTAGGACAACATAGGGCAAGAAAAATCGTTTTGGTTGGACATCAATGATCTTCAATCTGAACTCAGTCCAATAAACACAAGTAACCAATGTACAATGTACAATGTATCAGATTCAGTTGGAGTTCAGCTGTCAGTTGTTAAAGCAGTGAGATCAGTAGCACATCGTTTTCATTGCTTAGAACATGTCTAGCATTCTAAGCAACTCCTCAACATAATAAAAAAACAAATAAGTATGAACTTTTATAAAGCAATCAACAAATACACTCTCCCACATTTACAAACACACAAATTGGGTATACAAACCTAAACTGATTTCAGTTTTACTTCTCTTTGTATTATTTATGTACATTTTAGGTTCACTGCTGCTGTCAAGTTCTCTTTAAAATAATGACTATTTTTTATTAAAAAAATGCAAAAAACAATAAATTACCTATATATGCATCTTGAGCATTCAAATTAGCAGAAAATTAAACTCTGTTCTAAAAATTTGAATAGATCTTTAAACATATTTAATTGTATTCATGGAAATGTAAACCCACCACAACTAAATCAGGTTTTAAAAAATTGGGAATTTTCCAAATAAAGAGTTTCTCAATATCCAGGTTAGACAACAAATTCTCCATGTTGAAAAACACGAGAGAATGAGAGAAAGGGATGACTTTTCATTAATGATCACATACTCATGTTCTTTCCTACTTCTGGTTATTACAGTTTTCTGAATCCCTGTTATTGCACTTTATGAAGGGTTGTAAAATCTCTCTATCAATAGATGGAAAGTATTCCTTGGGGCAACTAACTCATTGTTACAGAAAAAGAAAGACACAAAGATGTCACATAAAAAATTCCTCTGTTGATTGTGAGAGAGAAAGTCATGTTCTTGATACTGTTGGCTGATCTAAGATGGCTATTTCAATCTGAAAGTGAATTTTAGTTAAGGAAACATAAAAAAGAACATGTAGTCTTAAAATACTGACAATTTGTTTTAAAAGTGTTAAATTTCAAAAAAAAGGATACAACTCTAAGTCCTCTTTCAACAGGATCAGTGATATGAAGATTGTGTGGCTCATAAATTGTTTGATTTTGCTCTGCAATGAATTTTGCTACTTTTCGAAGACACTGAAAATGAGGATAAATATTTTGCAATACAATTGTACAGCAAATTTCATAATAGGTTGCTCCAGAAACTATTAATTAGAACTTCATGTTTCTTACCTTTTCATAATGAGTTTGTGAGCATAAATAAACTAAATAGGCAGTCAAACAAGCTAAACAACCTTCACAATATGTACTACATGCAGCTTTTTCTGCTTCTTCAAAATAGGTATTTAACTGATGTATTGTATTTTCAAATGTGTCTCTGTCAATCTGAAAATCAAACAATTTTATTGTGTTACCACCAAAACAATAATATTTTTTCAACAGTTCTCCTGAATACCATTTAATGTTTATTACCTTATCTTCTAATTCTGGTGGTCTTCTAGTCTGAAACTTCACCATTGTTCCCTCACTGTAGTCTCTCTGTATGAACACTTTCAAGCACTGATTTCCTCTATTACCACTCAAATCCTCTAATGGGGTTGTGTGATTTGCCTTTAATTTAATTTACATTGTTAAGTACATTTAGAAAATATATATGACAAAAAGAATTTACATATAAAATTTAAACAAGCTTTACAGTTTCGTGAGGGACAAGATATGGGTGGTTTAAGGTGTGCAACGCGACATTTTGGTTACGTAGTAAGAACATTTTTGTTCAGATATAAAAATTTTTGTTAATCATCCTGTTTTAAAATAATTAAATTTAGGTTTAACGTGACGAAGCGAATAACGAAACTGATATTAAGTAAACTCTATCGAGTTTGATGTCATTCCTGGAAACAGCAACTCACCTGTCCAACGGGCATTTCTAATCTAATAATTATAAAAAGTCACTAATGAACCGAACGTCACATAACTTTGAATTCTTTCTTAAAAAGAAGATATAAACTGATCGGGAAAGACAATGCAGTGTGGGAAACTGAGTTAGGACGATTTTAAAACAAAGACGTCTTCCATTAAAAATCTCGAAAGTACAAATAGCCAACTGACAATTTACTTCGGCAACATTGCATGGAGGAATCGACACTCCTAAGGAAGGAATTTTGCTAAATGACAGGGTCGACTCAAAGGGGAGCAAAAACCTTTTATCATTCCAACGGTCACTAGATTTTGATCTAAAATATTGTAAAACAGATTGAATTTTGATTGAAACTTTTAATCCAAAGTAGTCAATGATTTGGGTTGTATCACAGCTTTCAATCCGAGTTCACTTGTAAAGCGTCAGCTATCGATTTAATTATTTCTAACTTCTGACAAGTTAGGGAGCTACTTTTTATGGAAAAAATAGCCGGTTTTTTGGTAAATGATTAGGACAAACATAATATTTCTATTGCAAAAAATAATTAAAACAATTCCAAAATGGTACAAAAAATTAGTTTTATCCCTTAAAATTTAATCTCAAGAGTTATAGAATTTGATAGCCCCACGGATCTTTATTCTGGTTCATTAAAGCAAGTGAAGATTCAGATATTTTCATCAGCAGGTCCTGAAGTTTTTGTTTACTGAAAACCTACGAATAGTACATGTTGCATTAGCAAAAAATAAATCTCTATAAAACTGGTATATCTGTTGTCTTATTTTTCAACTTACTTTATACAGACTGAATTGCTCAGCAGCTATGAGATCAGCAAGTGCTACACAAGACGTATAATCTTCCATTCCATGCAACACAGTGTGCAACAGGAAAGTCACCTTCGTTATGACGATAGACCTTAGTCCTGAGAGTTGAACTAATCGGTCGTTGTCGTCCACACTTTCGTCATCGACCAACCATCCCATGGGGAACATGAGAACATTGTAGAGAAGAGTTTTTGTTGTCTGTATAAGTATATAATGAAAAATGTAGAGAAAATCATTCGCTAATTACTACAAGTTCTATCAAAATTAAATATAAAAAATAAACGTTTCTTACGTTGGTTTTACTGTCCATAGCCATTTTCCACCTGTCATAATTAATTTTATATTGACTGTATTTGTGCTGATAAGCAACTTTCTCACTGAAATTAGCGCCTGACTTCAAGATGGGTTCGGTTGGTTTTCCATGGTTAAAGTGTTGGAACCAATCTGCAAAACTTTCGTCGGCATCCTGAAAAATATTACCGGTAGTTAACATCCAACTGCAGAGCGGAGCGATCGTAAATTGTAAGTACGGCGATTACCAAATAAGCTTTATAGCACAGGTATTCCTTCGTTGCACATGACACTTGTTTGGGCATATTATTCAATACCAAATTGATGTATGAATCATCCGTAGCGGTATCGTTAATATTAGAACTGACGATCATGTCAATGGTACCATCTGGAATCTAAAACAAAATATATTTGATTATTAATACGTTTTTGCACCTGTCAATTTGTCCCACTCGTCCAAATTGTCCTTCAGGAATTCCCTCATCATTCATCCCTTCAGTTTTACCATGGTTCACACCTTGTTAAATGCCAGTCTTGCTGCTTGTATATTACCGGCCGACAGGAAATTAGCAATCAGTGCGTTCGTCTGGATTAACAACTCTGTTCTTTGTCCCGGGTAGTACAACAACCAGTCCAAAGCGGATATTTTTATGAGATCTTCTGCACCGACATCAGGTTGTACGTCCATCGAAACAACATCATTAGATGGGGACTGTTGCCTGTAAATGTATAATCATTAGAACCCTATCGAGCAAAAGTAATGAAGTTCTTGTTGGACAGAAGGTGTTTCCGTACCTGATATTTTCGACGACGGTCTTTGTGATCACGTCAACATTCAACCCGGCCTCCTGAGCCGCCTTCAGGCACGTGCTTCTTTCATCCGGATCTGTTATTTCTTCTAGAAAAGCTGCATAATAGTAAATTTGATCTTCTTGAGACAACTGACTGACGTACCAGGCAACCAATTTGCTTTCTCTCATTTCAATCAACAACTGAAAATATATATTTTTTTAAATATGTTCTGAACTGACGAAATTTTATTCGCGGAACCTCACCTTAACGTAAGCTTCAATAACTGAATCTCCGATATCCTCGCATTCGCTTTTACCAATTCTTCGTAAAAATAAAACAAGGTGAGTTAAAAATCTTAAGAAATGAGGCGAGATTGCCTCGAAATCGTTACCAACGCTCATATCGGATCCTGAAGCAATATTTTTAAATTAATCAAAAGTATTTTTTATCATTTATGAACGTAACCACGGTTAGGTTACAACCTTGTATCCATTTAGAAACTTCTTCCATTAATTGGGGTATTTGATCTAGGATGAGATATTTTTGGACTAGGTGATCTGGAGTAGTAGCATCTTTCCTTACAATGGAATTTTTACTTGCATTCAGTTCATTAAATATTTCCTCCAATGACAATCTGAAATATTAATTCATTACACTTAGATTTATAAATAAACTGAAAAAATTTTGATAAGTATTTGTCAAACCTACATGTTATTCCAGTAGGATATTGGCATGTCAACGTAGCTCTTTAGACTTATCTCACGAATTTCCTTTTCCACCCTTGCATCAATCACAACTTTTAAGTAGCTCCACAAGTGATCCTCCCAGGTATTTGATGCAGCAAGAAGTGTCTGTAGGTGACCACAGTAAACTGCTAAAGAAGCTCTCGCTTTTAGCGGCATTGATAAATCTTCACAAGTTCTCCAGGCACATAACTTCCAAATATCTCTGAAAAAGTAAAAAAATGTTTACTCACTATTTGCTCTTCATTTCCACAACTTTAAAAATCCACATTAATTACCTATTGGGATTTCCTTCAATTGGCAGGGGTTCTCTTGCAATTTGATTAACAGTCTTTTCTTTGTAGTTTGGATCATGAAAAAGCCTCCAACCTTCAAGTAAGGCTGCTCTCCATGACTGCCCTGCATGAGCACAAGCTGCTTGGGCTGCATCCAAACGGCCACATCTAATATCCTTGAACACTTCATGAATTAGCCTGTCCTCATCTTCCTACAATCCAAATATTTTGTTTCAAATGAAATAGTTCACATTCATTTAAAGACACACATTTAAAATTGATGACAAGAAATTGCACCTTGTCCAAATCATGCAAGGACTTCTTTTCCCTTCTTGGAGCATCTGGATCTAAGGCTGTTATTATTTCCCTGCTACTTTTGTAAGGAATTGGCCTTTTACTCTGAAGTTCATGTAATGTATTTTCCCATGCTATAGTTTTATCTGTATATTGTTCTAATCCAAACCCATCTGTAAGATCTGCTGCATTTTGTTCTAGCCAGTCAACAACTAGTTGACTCTGACAATAAAATAAATAAAAATATTTGACAATGTTAGTTACATATTTTCTGTCATTATTTTTATTTTAATATTTACTGTAATATATTACCTCTCTTATTGTTGTGTCATATCTGTACAATCTCAACATTATTTCCTTTTCACTAATTGTGCTCATGTCATAGTCTTGATCCATGTCTTCATCTTGCATCATTAAGGTAATTCGATTCTAAAATGTGTAGGCACAGGATTCAACAGTTTTATTATTCCCAATTAGGAGTGTAAAAGATTGTTGAATTGACCAAGAATAACTAATATCACTTACCTGATACAATGCATATATTAATCTCCAAGTATTTCTTTCTGACTCTATTTCTGCAACTACCTTGTCATCAAAAACTGCAGATTTTAGTAATATGTTATCTCTTCCATTTTTGATCAAATTTACTGTGTTTGAGCAACTTTGCACAAAATCTAATATTGATTCAAATACTTCTTGATCTGATCCATGGTTCTGCCAAATTTCCAAAAAATCAAAGAATAACCTATCCTTTGCTGAAATTTAAAAAAATAATTCTGCTACTGCTGGGACAAATAAAAACAGGTCTTGAATTTGTTTATACTATAACTACCTGTTTTTGTAGTCTCTTGCTGGACAGATGTTGGGCATAGGAACTGATTTTCGGAAAATAGTTTCTTTAATTCACTTGCCCCAAATGTAACTGAAGTATCTGATGCATTTTCTACATATAAGGTTGGCCGTTTGCTTTTAGACCTAAATTTTGGTGATGAAAAAATGTCTTCCCTTGAGGAATCAAAGTCACCTGCAACTGATGTACAAAATTCTTAACATGAAATAGTATTTACCCATACTACTTCCTTTTTGACTGTTTTTCGCTAACTAACCTTTTCTGCTCAACCTCCTTGATGTCCGGAATAGTGACTTCCCTGGCGTGCCTATGGCATTGTCGAGTAATCGCAGTGACCTGTCCAAATCCTGCTCTGATATAAATTCTATTTCATCTTTATCCATGGTACGACTTGGAATGTTCTTTTAAAATTCATAAAAACCTAAAACCGGCGCGAGGAGAGATCGACTTAAAGCATCTTCTAACAATCGAAAACAATAAAGGTTTGAATGTGGTCACATCATATTTGCAATGATTAGTACGAAAGTCTGGAGTAGGCTAAACTCAACTGAAATTATGACGATTGGTCACTGCAATAGTGAAGTATAAATATCTTATTTTAAAACTGGAAACTCTACTGTGACATGATATCACGCTTTCTGGTGCGCCAGTGTGCCACTATGAGCCCACACATGATTGCCAACATTTGACAAAAAGTTAAAAAATTTGTTTGTCATCGAAGTGTTAAAGTATGGCTTTCTTCGGCTTAAATAATTTTCCAGATTTAACGGGCACCGGAGTCGGATTTACTGGCTTACCGATGAGCCTTGACAAGGTGACACCAACTTCAGATTATGGATTTCAAAGATCAAAGGAACCAATTACAACAGCTTCATCCGTTCTTGGGATTAAATTCAACGGAGGAGTCATAATTGCGGCTGATACCTTAGGTTCCTATGGAACTCTCGCAAGATTTCGAGATTGTCCCAGAGTGTTTAAGGTAAATAAAAACATAATTGTTGGAGCCGGAGGAGACTACGCCGATTTTCAGTACTTAAAGGAGATCATAATGCAAAAAGTTATTGATGAAGATTGCATTGATGATGGTTTCCACATGAAACCCAAGGCACTCTATCACTGGCTTACCAGAGTTCTATATACAAGAAGAACACAGTTGGATCCCCTTTGGAATAATTATGTCATAGGAGGAATTCAGGATGGACAACCATTTTTAGGCACAGTAGATAAACTTGGTACAGCATTTGTCGATAATCATGTGGCCACAGGTTAATTTATTTGGTTGCATTCACTCTTTGCCATTACAATTTAGTGTAAAATTAAAATATTAATTGTGCAATTTACTTTCCAGGTTTTGGTGCCTATTTGGCAATTCCAATAATGAGAGCTGCTATGGAGAATGCTGAGAAGTCAGGAAGAGGACTTACAAAGGATGAAGCAACAAATTTGATATATAAATGTGTTGAAGTGTTGTACTATAGAGATGCAAAATCCTGGCCCAAATTTCAGTTAGGAATAATAGAACAAAATGATATCAGCATTACAGGTCCTTTTACAATTGAAGGTAGTTGGGATGTTGCAGCCTTATTTCATGGTTATGAATAATTTCAATTTTTTATAATTACATTAACTTTTAATTTTAATACAAGGCTAAGTCAAGTAATTTAAACTACAAAGAATTTTTCCTTTAGGATTATGTCATTCCTTGTTTTCTTTCTTTTGCTATCATGTCACAATTTATAATTTTCTTAATTTTCATTTATTAATGATTCATTCAGGACAGATCAATGTTTATATATATATGTATTGAGAATTACTATTTATATTATTCTCCAAAAATATTGAAAAGGTTTATCATCAGTCAATTCTGGTCCACAAGACCAGACTCCATGTTATGTACTACTTTGTACAGCTACTGGTATTCCACATCAATCAAAGATTTCTTTTGAGTAATTAGAGATCACCAAGTCAAAGTTTTATGCATATCACACTGAAAATTTTTTAATCATTTACACTTTGTCATCTCAAATTTGTCACCATCATAAAAGTTTTCTAGTTTTAATTTCACTGGTGTGGTGATGGGTTTTTCAATTTGTTTAACAGTCGATGTTGATAAGAATTTTCTTGGCTTTCCTGGAAAGCACCTAGATATCCTCAAAGCTAGAGGATGAATAAGTTTTTCGTCGAAAATATCACTTTCGGTTTCTGAAAAGAAAAAAAAACATTAAGAAGCTGCTGAACAATGGGGCAAAGAAATTTAAAATGTAAAATCAGCAATTAAAACAAAAATACCTGTCAGGTGACTAACCATTAGCCCGACAAATAGACAGAAAACTGTGCCCAAGCATGCATAATACATGTAACTTATACTGAATATGTGATCCCAAACAGTCCTAAAAAATTACATATATGATAATAAATGTATGAATGCCAGTTAAATAATCACTCTGTTTCTAAACAGAACGTCAACAAACTTTAAAAGCTTCAACATTTCTTAAGTCTACTGTGGAAACAAACTGTTTACATGACACTAGTCTACAGTAAAAATTTATACGAATTCTGCTGTGCTACATTACTTTACACGTAACAATTATTGCTGTTCTTTTTTAATTGTTTTACACTAGCTACATTATCAACAAAAAAGCATAAAATTTAGAAAGAAATAATTATGTTTTGGCGGTGCAGAAACGCATTTCTATTTAATAAATTCAGTTATATGAACCCAAAGCATACCGCCATTGGGATAACACTTTACCTGTCTAGATTGTGTATTGATTGTTGAGTTACATTGTGAACTGAATAATAGTAAGTATCACTCATATTTGTCCAGTGTATCAAATGTCCGGCAAGAGATTCGTTGAAGGTGACAGTATTGAATGTTTCATTAGTACAGCCTTCGGTTGTGACGGGAAGAAATTTGACTTTTTGTTTTTTCATGATTATCCTGCCAATCATTAGACCTAATGTCAGCGCGAGACTGGAAATCATACCGGACGCAGCTCCCTGCCAAACGAAAGGAAATTGGTTATATTTGCTCCTTTACTTTTTTCCTTCAGTATTTTTCCCTGGATCGACTGACCTTCCAATTACAACTTGGAAAGAACATGGCCAACATAAAGACACCCAGCAGAGGGCCACTGGTGGCTGATGTAACCAGTTTCGAACTGTCCAGAACACCTGGAAGCAATGCGACTCCAAAGGCAACTCCGATAACCGCGGCTCCCACCCATATGACTAATATTTTAATTGCCAGTAACTGGTGACTGTCCTTAAAATTCTTAAAGGGTGGGATTTTGGAAAGAAAATCCTCCCAAGTCACGGTTGCCATTGAATTTAAATTACCGACTGTCACACTGGAAATGAAAATCTGAATGAAGGTAGTGAAATTCTTGGTGACGCAGAAGAGATCTGTTTTTACATTTACTTAAAAATGTTAACAGTTGAAAATATTAGTACTGTGCAGTCGAATCCGACCTTCACAACACCTTTATTTATATTTCCAACTTAATTTACCTTAAACTTCCGTTGAAAACGCAGCCCATGAATATGCCGATTATGCCAGGAATGTGTCCAAAGACGTTGTCAACATAAAATGGAAGGATCTCATCTATTTTAGTGATAAAACTGAGAGATCTGGGATCACAGGTGGCATAATTGGCGAATATAACCGCCCCGGCAAACCAAAACAAAGTGTGAACGGCTCCAACAAGTGGTATGCTCACCCACAACGTCCTATAAGACAATGAAAATTGTAAGGAAGGGCTTGAAAGTAATCACACCCATAAGGCAGACCGAGTGTACCTTTGAACTTTTGTCAGAGATCCCATGCTGCAGTATCTTTGAACGAAATGCTGCTGACAGGCAAAAATTGATATCGACATAAATAATTGACCAAAGAAGGCAGATATCGTGCTAACTCGCACTTCTGGATCAAAATCAAAACTGAAACGGAAACGAGAATAAATGGGATTCTTCTCATTGAAAAATGATGGATGTTACGGGTATTGAAAATTTACTTGAAGAATATGAAACGACCCCATTCGGAATTGATTTTCATAACTTCCTCGAATCCTCCAACGTCAATGGTGCCCTTAACAATGATTGTCATCATGCACGTGTACGAGACTAAACCTATGAGTACGTCAGCCATAATCTGTGCTTTCAAACCACCCTGAAAAATATGTAAAAGTAGATTAATAAGGTTTATCCTTCGATTGGTTTGGGTTGCGGAGCATTGGGGCTGTGATTAGATTTAATGGATTCTCGGTATCGTCATTCTCCATCGTCACCGTAGCTAAACTCATATTAAAAAATAATTTAACAACAGCAACAGTAAAATGGCACATTTCTCGAGGCTTTGCCAATGGAAAGACATTTTCAAATGTCAAACACCAAATGTTTTGTGCAAATGGTTAAAAGGAATCCTCTGCCCCTTGCGGTAACGGTTCTGATTGCCAATCAATTCAATTAATACAATTACTGCTGCAACTAGTTTGGTTGCAAAGGAGCGATAAAGTGCTGTATATCGTAACAGTACGTGACACACCGACAGCTGTCATACCGTAGAATGAATACAGAAAACCTGTTGACTTACTATCATAGCACAGACTATGCTTATTGTACCGATCCCGACTATCGAACTCCAATAAGGAAATCCAATTATGGCTTTTAGAGCAACGCATGGAGAGAACACTGTAACTCCTGTGTTGAAAATGTTACGAAGAATATACAAACCGGATGCTAATGATCTCGCTGACGGAGCGTTGAATCTCATATCCAAATACTGTAAATTAAAATTAATCAAAATTCTGAGTTACCCAGACATATACTCAACTGTGTAAGTTTTCCCACATTATATGTTACAATTTATTGTATTACGAATGTTGTGTTTTCCTATGTTCCTGTGTATGTATACATTATTTTTGCATCGTTTACATCACTCCACTTTATGCATATTCTTCTTTCAACATCAATCAAAATCATTCAATATCTATTCAAAAAAGAATTACGTAATCTCTTTATAAGGATTATGTTTTATATGTGCTTCATATCCTTTTCGTACTGCTTTTTTTGACAAGTTCTCCTTTGTTTGTTCGTTTGTAAATCGCATAACAGTGTGACTGAGAACACTCTGTAGAACTTAATAGGCAATCAGCAATTTTTGATTATTGTAAAAATTGATATTTTTTTTTACAGAAAAAGTTTTTGAGGGAGTTTTTTAAAAGCTAAGTGATCGTCTTGTGTTTTCTGTACATGTACTAACGCCACTTCTTTAAGCAACTTTTCTCCAACATTTTTCCTGGAGGCTGAGTTAGGAAAGTGACGTCACTTCCCCTTATTGATTCATTAGAAAGAAGTTTACTAATGTAATAATGCAATTTACAAGCTTAACAAATAGGCTTTCCTAAAGCTAAGGTAATTTTTTGAAAGTTCGAATGTGAGTGAAAGTTTCATTTCTGCATTTAACATGAATGTAAATGGAAACGCACCTCGTAGACTGAAGTAACACCCAGGTTGTAGTAAACAGGAACAAAAAAGTATGCGGTGATGGGATACGCAAGCAGAAGACCGTAGATGGCCTCGAACATTGGTGTTCCATTATAAAAGTGTTCTGCTGGTGCTCCTGAAAAAATTACGCAGGTGAGCTTCAAATTTCTGTCGAAAACCATTAAAATTCTCAAGTGGTCAAGTGATCGATCGATCACGGAGTCATCTCATTGGAAAGTTAGAGTTATAGTTGTCAAAAAACTAGTAGACCATTACTACAACAAAATGAAACCGTCTTATGATTGATCACCGGTAACGGACCTAACATCTTTTGTACTCCCAAGCATCCTCTTCCCAGTGACATGAGCATGGCAGGGATCGAAATCTTTTTGCTGGCGAAAATAAATTCCGCTTTGGTTGTGTTCTTCGATTCTTTACATTTTGTGTAGAGAGGTATCAAAATCAAAGCGCACACCATGGCGACAAAGGTGGTGTAGTCGAAGTATAAGATATCCGTTGTTTTCATTTTTATTGGAGAATTATTTGTCGGTTGAATTCAATGACGGTTCAACTTCATCCCTGATCACGTCCTTGATCTGAAATTTTAAGTTAAATCTTAATTACTTTGTAAGACATTTATGAATAGATTACATAACGACAGGGTTGTATTTTCAAACCCAAGGTCTTTAGGGTGTACAAGTCATCAGGAATAATTAATATCTGATAGTAGTTACATTTCAATAAGTATTTGTGATAGACAAATGCAATATGATCTATGCGGCTCATCTCTCATCATGATAGATCAATTAATCGATCCTAACATTCATGGGAGTCATCAAGTATTCTTCACTGCTTTCAGTTTTTTCGTTCTTTTTTTCTCATTTTTTTGACAGGTACCAAAGTAATGTTTTTTAAACTCAATTTGTTTCTTAATTAATGATTCCTTAATTAAATAAATCAGATTTCGTAATGAGATATCTTTTGGTGATATTCCACTTATTTACCTTCCCAGAAATATTCTACGTAATTAGCCTTTTTAAAATCGCATTATTTCTGAAAAGCAAGCAAAAGAGTTGCACAACAGCAGCAGATTCGAACTTCGTTCTTACTTTGCTCGTGATCGGATGTTTAATTCTAAGAAGATATATTCAAACAAATTGATTATGGAAATAAACATACTAAAAAACGACGCAAAATCTCGAGTTTTTCGAGGAACCCAAAAATTAAAATCTTTGTATTTCGAAGGACGAGCCTGGAAATTCACCACCGATGCACCTTCTTTGAGGTTTGCAACACCCACCCCTTTTGAGGTTAAGGTGTAAAATGCGTTAGTTCTCTCAGAAGCTAGTTAATAAGAGAATTTCTTGTGAAACTACCGTGTTGAACGCCCTAGACAAATAATTTCCAATGTTCGAGGAGTGCTGAAGCCCGGCAGATGTATCAGAATTGAATGCCGGAGAAATTGATCACTTCTCGGAGATGTAAACGATGGCGGAATTGCAAAGGGAAGCTCAAATATCAAATAAATTTATTGAGAAAGCATAAAAGTCGTGGGTTGGAGACTGTGGCAAAAAACCAAAGACCCATAAAATTGACTTCCGGCAACATAAAAGAACAAATAAGGTCGTGTTTACCCAGTAAGTGGATGAGAAATGCTTTGAATTCGGATGTGCACATATTTGGGTGACTATTAAGTCCACCTATATCTATTTATGTATACATGCCCTGTTATGGGGATTCTACGTTCTATTACGGGGATGAAACACATGGGGAGGGAGTGATACACATCAGAAGAAGAGAGTTGACTGAACTCCAAATGGGAAAAATCACTTCTTACTTTAGCTCCGGAGCTCTTACACTTTTATTTCTGGTCTAGTTCTGGGGGGGGGGGGTACTTTCCCATTGCTGCTTTAGTGGCCGGCAGGGTTGTCGTAGCTTCTGTTTGTGGAACTCTGCAGGGGCGACGCGATAGGAGTGCGTTGAACCTGAACACCAAATGAGAGCGATCCTTTTCGTAAGCCTTTGATTCCTGAGAATATTCTTCGAGTTCCATAAACAATTTCATTCGGATTAGAAGAACCGATATGATAGCCTTTGGAAAGCCACGTATCGCAACCATCGGGAGGGTGTGGTTTTGTTTAGATAAAAATTTTTATATTTCTACAGTCTACTCTGATTATTTCTTGTTTGCCGTCCCCATATTATTTTTACACATGCTATCCGTTCTATATCTGACGGTTTTTATGCATTTTTTTTGTTGATTTGCTGTTGTCCTTTTATCGGTTTGGCTTAAGCAGTTTTCCATATATAGTAACAGAGAAACGTTTAGTTTGTTACGAAGGTACGAACCGCCCCATAACTCGTACAGCGTAGAACAGCAGAGCCTTCTCATTTTCAAACGTCTCGTTTTTCCACGAAAGAGTAATGAACAGAATCGTTGAAAATGTCACGAAAGTCAGGTCCCCAATGTGACGTAAACTAAAACAGTAATTACACAAAAAGCTGAAATTCTTTGTGAGATCACGAAGCGTTTCTGTCGCAGAGGAATCGTCACATGTTGTTTACGACTGTCGTAGAATATTTCCGTTACGTAAAGGCTTTTGCGGAAACTTCGCTACATTGTTTGCAAGAAATTGTATCATTTCGTGAAAATACGAATCAAATATGTACAATAATAGTATGGTGATAAGTTGTGCCGTCTGGGTCCTTTATCACCTGTGCAACCTTAGGTTACGACTCCCATGAGTTATAAAATTAAAACCCTTCTGTGTACAACTGTATTTTTACTAGGATTTTGTAGTTGTCCGAAGGTTGCAGACTTGCAATAAATTTCCTTAAGAAATTCTGGCAAATTAATAAAAATACGTGACAATTCAAAATTCAATATGAAGGTAAAATCAAATCCAGAATCGAATCGAAATCGAGTTCATCGTACTTAAAAAATGAAAAAAGATATTGGACCTTCAATTAGGAGTCTTCGATTCCGTTTCTACAATAGAAAACAATTATAAAAAGCACACACCACGAACGGTAACAAAAGTGAAAAATACTTTCTTTTCCTATTGTACACCTAAAATCCCAGTTCCTTCTCCGTTTCTTGTTGTGAGCAATTCTCACTTTGGGAAACAAATCTTCTGCTCGAGATGAAAATCTAACGGTCTTCGTGCCGTGGAACCGATTGAACACAACAAACAAAACAGGAAGTAATGAAACCCCCTAATGACTCCTGAAGGAATCAAATTTTGGTAAGTCGGTAAATGGAGGATTATTGAAAATGGAGCATTTCTCTTCGCTTATATAAATAGACGACTGTTGACTTCGTTTCGCTGGGAGTCAGAAGTTTACGCTTTTAATCCCAATAAGGAAGCAAAACAAAAACGGGTCGGAAGCCCTCTAGAAAAAAAAGGAAAACAAAAACAGAATGCAGAGGAAGAAATCAAAAACGAGAAAATGTTTCCAAACACAATCGAACAGTTGGGGGTTTTCCCTTCCGTTCCAATTGCTTCACACAAAAAGTCTTGTGACACCGACCCAAATATCTAAAAACCAGATTTCAACGGAAAGTAACAGAGAAAAATCTATTTATAAATGTAAACATGTAATATAATTGCTACCCGTACGTTCAGACAGAATGTTTGTGTGTGTATGTGTATGCGACACACGTGAATCTGTTGTACTGCACACCAGTCAAATTTAATTTGAAGCAATGCTAATAGTAAACACTGTGGTGTGTAATCGTACGTTGTGTCCATTTGTTTGTATATAGTGCAAGTACACGTTTAGGTATTAAGCATATGTGTAAGTGTGTTGGTTCCAGAACCTTTTCGCTCGGTGTATCACTTTCTTGGTAGTGCGTTTTCCTTTGACCGATTCAAGGCTTCTTGTCAAAATCAAAAAACATTGCAACGATGTTACATATCGTTCTTGATAGTCACTCTCGGCTTGTAATGACTTAGTGTTCACTTTATTCAAAAATATGTATTTTTGACTCGGTCGAGTAATTGAGTCTAGCCCTATGGTTGTATTGCAAAGAAGCCGTGTCGATATCAAATTGTGAAGTTTTGTAAATTTTCAACTTTACATTTAGTCGAAGTAGCACATAGCTACTTGTAATTTCATTCATATTCGAATGATTTACAATTCTACATGATTTACAATACAATTCTAAAAGGTTGGGGCATGCAGGAAGTGAAAATGCAAAATTTACGGAAGAGAACCCAACAAATTTGGTAAAGTTTCAAGCAAATTGACCGTTAAGAGACATGCGGGACGATTCCTTGTTTTTTTGCTACTGATAAAACGACCGTTTTTTCGGATTTCGATGGCGTCACAAACCGAGGCAAAATATAAAAAATACCCAAAAGTCGCTCGTAAAAACCGCAAATGCCTCATTTACTGGTCTGCTTCTTCCTCTTATCTTCCCTACAAGAAGGAGAAGAAAGGAAAACCATTTGACTTGTTTTTCATCGAGACAGAGTCTGTTGGTAGGAGTGATGGTCTTTCTACGAGTCAGGTAGGAAAGTTCAGGAGGACATCAGGGTACATTGACCAGAAAAAGACCGGGTTTTTTTTACTTAAATAATTAGACAAGGTTCGGGACAAAGAATGAAATTCGAAACCCGTGGTTTTCGTTTTTTTTGTTTTCCTCCAGCTTTCAAACAACTGGAAAATCACTCTCTGTTTATGAAAAACAACGAAAGTCGAATTTTCACGGACAGCATTGCCGCCATTCCGCGGGCCGAGTTTTTCCCGAAAAATAATTAAATCAGACTTCCAGGCAAACGGTTTCAAGAGTAGACGTTTTTGGAAATGAAACCGATCAAAAGGTTTGTTATTTTTTGTTGGGGGTGCGAGAATTCAAATGGATTCTTTCGACGCATACGTTTCCGGAAACAGAATCTGGTTGAAAACCCAATTGTGTAAGTTTCACATAAACATAATAGAGTACCGGAGTGAAGCAGGCGAGGGGGAAAGTAAATGAGCAATCTAGGTCAACAGCCTCCCCCTTTTTCAGGTAGAAGTAGGCCAAACAGGATTTCTGTCAGTCGAACTACTACCAAGTTACAGAAACTTGGAGAAAAATTTTCACTAGTGCGGACGAAAATAAGTATTTCCGGTTACAAAAAATTCAAGGTTAAATAAGGAAAAATATTCGTAAGATTTCTGCTATCAAAATTATAAGTCATCACTGCTTACAACCCATTTTCAAATAAATAAATAAATAAAATTTATTGTTTGACGTACAAGAAAAAATATCACGCGGAATATAAACCGCTTGGTCCTTTACAACTCTCACTCAAAAAATAAATAGAAATTAAACCTGAGTACTAAGGACAGTGTAGTACTCCGCTTCACTGAGTTTAGTAACCCTAAACTATTTTACTCTCTGGTTGACGCCTATTCTAGCAGACATTTGTGTGATTCTAAAGACCCAAATCATCTTACTGGTTTCACAGGAAGGAAATTAAATGGATACGAGAACCAGGTTGATGTGACAAAGTTTGGAGAATCCAGAAATTTACAGGTTGTAGTCGAATTAACTAAAGCGGCAAATGCCTTAATTTTTATGTTGATTTCTACTCAGGTTTTCTTTGTGACGTTCGATCATTCGAATCATTAGGAAATTCAGGAACTCCTCCGTGCAATAAGAGGAAGTGTCTCTTCTTTCTGGGAAGGGTCCCGTTCAGGACAGTTCCCCGAACGGGACGAGTCCCAAAGTCAATTTGAAGCATGTCGAATTATTTACATTTGTCAACGTGTACAGTGGTATTAATTCGTCAAACAGGTGTAAAAATGGAATTTCAATCAGGTATTCGTGTTAAATCGTCCGTTGACATTCATTCAAACATGAGAATATTGCCAGAATTTTCCTACTTGCCTAGTCGTTTCACTATTTCCGCAGAGTTTTTCTCAGGACGAACAATCACAGTAACGAATAGTGGCACCTAAAAATACTTGCGTGAGAAATATTCCACGAGCAATTTGATTGTCGCACACTCAAAAAATAAGAGCAGAAAACGAAACTATTACATAACACTGTAGTAGCACAAGTCGGATCTCCAGCTCTTTCACGAACGTAACCGACAAACCCAAATTTAACTCATCACAAGTTCGAAAATCGCACGCATGCATGTCACCAAAAATGCCCGAAAAACCGACGGAAAAAAAATAAAAGGAGCTTTGACCGAAATAAAAGTGGGTTTGCAAACGACAATGGCGTCGATAATTGACCCGTTCTATTAAAAAGTAAAATAATTTACCTGAAATCATAAAAGTATTGTCAGACTTAAGCAGGCTATCCGCACGGCAGTAAAAACGTGACCTGGTAATTTTACAATGTTATATTTCAGGTTCGCCGCCTCGAAAGAATAGTGGGGAAAACATTTGCGTGGCTCCTCTGACGTAAGGTAAGAATAAACAAATTAGGTTTTGCCGATTTGACATCCAAACATGACACGAAAACATTTTCTTTGGCCGGGCGGCGTACCTTCAGATGGATCACGTTCGGATGACATTTTGTGTCGAAAGATCGCAATGTCAAGGTTGACTCTGACTCAAAGCGAATGTCCGGCGAAATGGTTCGATGACAATTTCATCGTACAGTAAATTTAACTGCCGGTGGTCGATACCTGAATGGCTAATTCAATTAAAAAAAAATAGAATACATACAACCAACAGCAACTTTGGTTGGGTTGTTTATTTGATGGTGACCCCTAACCAAAGTCACGAAGACTTGCTGACGGTCTTTCAAAATAAAATTAATTCTCTTTCACACTTTTCGCTCCTGCATACTGCAATTAACAATTATTATTATTATTATGTTTAGTATTTAATTGACAGTTAGTGAAAAAAAACTGGAAGATATTTAGATTCTTTTTGGGCAGACCTCTCATCTCGTGGCATTCAAATTCAAGCGGAAGAAAACGGAAATATGACAATGTTACTCCTGGTATTAACGTGACACAGGGAATCGTATGGTAATCGTAATGCGTGTGCAATTGAATTTAGTCCGTCAAGTGTGACTTCAACGTCAAGTCTCACCGACACAAGCAACCCCGTTCAATCTTCACACTTCACTCTTCAACGTCTCTTCTCGGAAGTTTTCGGTTCAGTTATTTTGTCCAAGTCCTTGGCACGATCGTGGGGTACCTCAAGTGACACATTCAACCGCTCACTGCTTAAGGAGACTTCTCTTCTGATTTTCCTTCAATCCTCGTTACTTAATAATATCTAGCAGTGAGATTATATTTGCAAATGAGGTTTGTCAGAGGTCAGTCAGGTGCCGGCTACCTGCGTATTTCAAAACCATTTTTTGTTTGCTCTTCTGATTCAAAAAACACGATATGTTTACTCGCGCTCCGGTTTCCTCTTACGTTAACTAAACACAGGAAGAGATTATATCGATCATGGGGAAAACATTTTCGAAAAGGAGAATAAGTCCCAAGTCCCTTCATTCTTCTCTGTGTGTCTGCACCATTCGATGGACCGACTAAGAAAATATCACTCCTGGACGCAATCAAAAGACAGAAACTCCGACCTTTGAAACCGCAAGAAGGAATTCCAAAGAAACAAATAAATTTGTTTGTAATTGCAACAAAAATAAACAAGGCGGAGTGGGGTGGACTGGCTATTAGGTTTGTAAACCGAAACTAACACTATTTTTAAAATAGTTTAAACTTTCAAGTTGATCTTGAACGATCGGATCGGAGGTCAAATATGTCCGACTCCACTGTTTGTACTCATCGGATTTTGCAGGGCTTCCGGGGTTGTGTTGATGTCGCTGGGGGTCACACCGCCGAAGGAGAACAGGATGGGAACCCTGCTAAGCGAAAAAACAGATAATGCATTATTCATATGAAAATTCAACATTTGTCTGCGGGCAATAGCAGAAAGCTTCATTTGCTGCGTCGGTCAGAGCAAGTGACAAATAAGTCTGAAACACATCCCCGGGTGCCTGAGCAATTGCAGAACGGATAATTCGAGGGAAAAGCACGGTTTTTAAGAAATTAATTTTTTTTCTTCCGAGGCTAACTGGAACGGAAGCTTTCCATCCTGTCGCCTCTGCCTGCTGCGTCTTCTTTCTTCTGAGCTTCTTAGGCGGCTAACACAAAACGGCCCTATCATCAGGAGCGAGAAAGAAGAATTACTGCGGCAGCTTGGGAAAATTAACTTTTCCAAATCGGAGACACCATTTATTCATGTGTATTTGGGGCATGAAGAATAAAATTAACCATCGGGCTTTTCGTAAATGTCCTGTTTTTCTCCTCCGCCATCGTAGACGAATCTTTGCTGTGTTGACCAACAGAACCCCAAAAAAGTTCTGTTCGCTTCTAAAAACTACTAACTAACGATCAAAGTTCTTTTTGTGATGAATTTTTATTTCGGTCCACTGCCGACCGTACTGATTTCCTGGGTTTCTTACTTAACTTCAGACACGATATCCTTTTGTTGAGGAAGACAACTTGTTAAGAAGACTTAAATTTGATATCGCGGCTGAAACTGCTGTCGCGTCAAGATACTCTTCTCTGCGTGTTTCCTTAAGAGTTCAAATCTTAATAAGATTGTTTACGTGAGTTGTAAACGAGAAGAGCGGCAGCGTCTTTCTCCCCAACATGAGCTGCAGGGTGTCTTTACGGATATGTCGTTGCCCCGTTACAAATTAATAGCTGCTTAAGTTATTGAACTCGTGGAGACAAAGAAAATTTAAATTGAACAGTTGAATTCCTGTAGATTATTTTTATTAGACTATTTCTATTTGCTTTGCGGGATTTCTCATCCTCGCTTCATTGTACTTTCTCTCCAAAATAAATGTTAATACATTAACTTATTTACATTACTTATTTATTTTGCCTTAATGTGCCACTTGAGATGTACACATGTAATATTTAAATTGAAAATAAGAATAGAGAACAGCCAAAAGTAGAAAAAGTGAATAGTATGTTCTTGGTGGTTCCGCATCAGAAGTAATACATTATTTTATTTAATAAATCGTTATCCAATAAATTGCTGTACCTTGTTTCTTAACTCCTTTTCACCGTCCTCTGTTTACCTATATAGTAACGTGTTCAAACGTAATTTGTATTTTTATCTAAGCAACAGGATCGTGTACTCTGCTAACATATTCATTTCAAGGAATATTCTTCTCCTTAGATTTATCAGTACGCGCCGTTTGAAAAATAATAAGCCCACGTACATCATAGTAAATTTGTTATTTAGTTTAATTTATAGTTTATTAAATATTAATAATTAACAACGTGTCAGTTCAATCATTGAATGGAAACAATCTTAACTTGTGGGAGAAAGAGATGGAGCAAGGGACAGGAACTTGGGCCAGATCAGACTCAATATTTATAAATTTATAATAAACCGGACATGCTGTAATGAGCACAAACGTTAGCATTTCCGTTTTTTTCCAGCTATGTCTCGGGAAGGAAAAGAAACCTGCGGGGGTCAAAGCGCAGGATCCGCAGGCTCCCCACTCGGAAAATTCGAGCGCCAATGAAATTTGAAAAACTACTTGTTGCATTCTGCCGTTTGCCCGTCACCCTGCCCGCGCTTTCCCAAATGGATTTCCAACAGTTCGAGAAAAATAACAGAACCTGACGAATCAAACGGGAAGATCTGGACCGGGTCCAGAGTGTCCGCGTTCATTTTTGATTATTTTCTGGGATTTCTTGTGTACCTCTGAAGAGTACGAAACCTTCGGCCGGAAACATGACACGGTGAGTTTTCGACAGTTTTCCAAATCGAATGAAAGCCACGTGTTCACAACACAACTGTGTCAGATTACCTGTGTGTACGAATACCTGAGTGTAAACGAAGATGAACCTGATCTTATCAATCTGCGAAGCATTTACTTTCTTTATAAAATTAACTACGCATAAGTACATCAGTAGCAATAGGTCGACCGAAAAGTTTTTCTAGATACACTCTCGTACAACAGATAAGGAACCAACCACCAATTTATCCCACTTATGACACATTGCAATGTGACTTATGCGACTGAATAATTTTTATAGGCTAAAGTGATAGAGTTATGTGTGAAAAAAAACTCTGCTAATGTGTTACGAACCGTAATAATCAATAACAATAATCAATCAGAAATTTATCCGGTGTTACAAAAGTGAAGTACCAAATAATTATTGTTCTACCACGAGAGAAAACATTTCCGTTACCTCGTGAAGCTCTTTACTTACGGAATTTAGAGTTCATTTCAACAGAATTTACGAATAGTTAAAAATAACCCTGAAAACTTCAGGGAGACAATTCGTTAATTTGCGAAAAGTAAAGTTTCTGTTGAAGCGTTTCTTTTGTCGTAAATTTTGTAATTTGTCGCATTTAATACAATTTCCAATGTTCATTGCAGATTAAGAGATATATGGAAATGGCGTGACACAATTTGACGACTTCGAATTCGTCCAAAAGTTTTCGCGTTTTCGAGAGGTGATCGTACGCGGTTCAATCAAATTAACAGGAGCCAATTGATATTCGATTAGGAGAAAGTTTTCCAGTTTTGGAGAAATGGTGAAAATGCGCCGTCTAGAACGGGGAACCTCACACCAGTGAAAGTGCAAATAAAGTGACATGGCCGTCAGAAATCTGACGGCGAGGAACCTGATTTTGACCACGAACGACACCAAAAACAACACCCAAACGGACGTTTTCTTCAACTTCAGTCTCAAAGTTGCCTACGACATCATACTCAAATCCCGGCAATCCGACGTTTTCTTTCCCGAAATTGAAATCGTCCTCATTGTCATTTATGTCGCACTCATGACGTCCGGTGTTCTCTCGAACGTTCTCGTTTGTTTTGTCGTGATGCGACAGTGCGCGAGAAAAAAAGTGGATTTACAGAAATCAAGGAATTTGTATATAGTGAATTTGGCCATTGCCGACCTGGCACTCTGCTGCATTTGTACGCCTTTTACCCTGGTCACAATCATCCAGAAGGAATGGTCCTTCGGTAGCCTTCTTTGTAAATTAGTACCCGTCCTGCAGGGTAAGTCACTCACACATAAAATACCGAAAAACATCAGCGTGTACAATAAATTTCCTTTAATGGCAGACTAGTAAATGAAATTTTTTTCAATACTAAAACTTGAAGACAACTAAATTACCAGATTATATGCTTATTTCGTCATTTAAATATTATCCAATTAAACTTATTATTTTTGTTTGTTGCTATTCACCTACTAACCAACAATATCATCACAACTAATTATGTATATATATATACATATATATATATATATATAATATATTATAATATATTACACTTTTTCAACAAATCGGTCACTTCGCAGACATAAAAAATAGGTTTACTATACTTTATTTTTTTAGTAGCAGAAAAACGTTCCATATTTGACGAAATGGGGTAGCATTAATTACCCATAAACAATATTTTATTGACCGGTTTGCTCTTGCAATATTCTAGGCATACTTTTATGTACGTAAAACAGCCGTAAACTTTCCTGAGATTGTTTTTACAATGGAGCAAAAAGTTGTAACAGCTAAACAAAAAATCTAATACTATACTAAGACAAAGGACTTGACAATCCATCACGGTAATTGACAAAAAAAATCGAAAGAATTAAAAACAAACGGTCTAAAACAGAAGCCTTGGAAATGTTCACTTCTATTAGAGCAGGGACCATTAAGTGATTCTAATGCTTTCCCAAGCAACTTGTAAAGCTCAAAAGAAAACATCCCCTCGCAGTTTAAGCTCGTTCGACTTAAGGGCTGAGAGTGGGGGACTACAAGACTTGACACTTTCTCCGTTGGATAAAAGCAAGGAAAACACAACGGCGCCCGAACCGAAATTTCACATTTTAAAATAAAAATTTTGTTTTTTTCGATCGAACTTTGACAACTTTTATGATCGAAATACCTGTAAAGCTCGGGGTTCTCGACAAAGGCGCAGAAGAGGAAAACGTCGAATTTAAAACTCCCCAGAAAAAAATTTCTAATTTTCAGAAATATGAATTTACGAGTAATTCAAATTCGATTTAAAGCAAACTTATTTAAAAGTTATAAAAATTTTTAGGCAAACGTTTTGTTGCAACGTCGCAACTAGTTGTAAAATTCTCGAAAAGAGGAAGACGTGCAATTTTCAAATATTTAACTCTAAAAGGAGACCACAAATTGGTTGCGTTTTGGGGAAATTCATTTTCAAGAAGATTAACGAATTTGTTTCATAATTTCATGTGTTGTCGATTTATGAAAAGGGTTCTTTTGCCAAACATCTCAAGAAGGAAGAAAAACACACGTGAACGTTTTACCCAGAAACAAACCCTACAAATAATATTAACATATAGAGAATTCCCATAATTAGAACGCCCAAATTATTTATAGATAAATAAACTGATAAGTTTTAAGTTATTAAATTCACGAATTTAAAAGTTGAGAAGAAAGCTCTCCGAATAGTAGATGATATTCAGGGAAACAAGAAGCGTTAGAAAGAGGGTGACTAGGACTAATTAGAAGGACTTGCAATAGACAATTTAATTAGAAAGGTAAAGGGTATTATTCGAAGGCTGTCAAAGCCCGTCCCCCGTGAGGTGTTTTCGAATTCCTGTTGGGGAAGCGTGTAACAATGGTTAAAATAGACGAACGACCTACTCGAAAAATTGATAATAGTACGAGAATAAATATAGTACTCTATTTAATCTAAATATTACTTGACCAAGGTTACGTTGGAAAGGTTTAAAAATATAGTCACTTTATAATCGGACTTTAACGATTAATAGTAGAATATTTAAAACGTCAATAGGAACTATTTGCTCTAGTTTCGACTTATCTACTCCTCAAGTATACAAAAAATTTGAGTAGGCAGTGAAGTAAATAATTTCGACTCTTTTTTGTTTTTCAGTCATTCAGCTATTTAATTTGTTTTTTTTTATTAAATAATATTATTGATGTAATTATTGAGGTTTAAAATGGATTATTGATGTTTCCCGCATATGACTTATTGTAACTGGTTAAAATCTATATTGATACAATATGATGCAGTTCAATTGGAGGATGGCTACAGTGCTGTTATGTGGTTTAACGTGTTTTATTGTCGGCATGGCAATGATACCACAATGCTCAAGAGGTTTAAATGTATTCCTTGACTTGGTCCGGTGTGCTCCCTGAAACATCACGTAATGTAATCGAATAGAATAAGTAAAACCATTGTTTTAACTGTTGGTTCTTCCCGGAACCAACACAATAGTTAAAGATCGAAGCCGCAACCAACACGTCGTACAGTTGCAACAGATAGAGTTAACTTGTTTGCGCGGTTTAGGTATCTCTTTAACTTAATATTGTATATTTTTATAATATAGCCTTTTATTTTTTTTCAGGGACGAACATTAGTGTGTCTGCCGGAACAATCACAGCCATAGCTTTGGATCGTTTCAAGACGATAGTCAAATCAAGTAGCTCGAACAATCTGCAAAATCGTAAATACTCGACCATCGTCATCACGATCATTCTTATTTGGTTACTAAGTTTCATTTTCGAATTTCCATTATTCTTCTACACCGTGACGGAATCTGTCGCATTCGACGATGTCCTCCTCTACGAGAAATGTATACAAAGATGGCCCTCGAGACTCGTTCACTCGGCCTTCACCGTCGGTCTCGCCTTAATACAATTTGTGATTCCCGTCCTTGTTCTGACAGTAATACATTTGAAAATATCCTCGTACCTGAGACTGCACATCAAACCTCTTAGGAAACCCAAGCCGGAAATTCAAATCCATTCTCCGATGGATCCGGTCAACGCGGACAAAATATCCGAGATCGGAAGTGAAAAGCTCGGAGCAGACGACAAGGATCCTTCGAAAAAGGTTCTTCTCTGCATTCGACGAAGAGAATCTGTCGGTTCGGAAAACTCAAACAAAAGCTGCGACAGTTCCCAAAGATTGTCAGACTGCTCACGGAAAAACTCAGAGAGTTCCAGAAAGAACTCGGATTCGTCGCGGAACAGCTGCGATCTCAGTCCCAGGAAGAGATCCGATTTTTTTCTTTCCTTTCGCGAGAACTCTGATTTCTACAGTTTTTCCTTTTCGCGATTTAGCTACAAGTCAAAGTCGAACAAAAGTCAAAAGCGTCGAGAGATCAGAAGAAACCGTCGTACGACATTCATACTCTCGTGCATAGCCCTCGTGTACGCCATCAGCTGGCTTCCCATGACCATCTTCCAGATTGCGTCCACCCTTCTCCCGGAAATGAACCAAAATCCCAAGTTGGTGTACATCCTGTTCGCGTTCTGCCACATCCTCGCCATGTCTTCCACCATAACGAATCCTCTTCTCTACGGCTGGCTCAACACCAACTTCAGACGAGAGTTCACCACGATATTCGCACGGGTGTCCAGTTGCTACACGAAGGTGACCGGAAACGAGTACGACTCGACGCTTAACAGCAGGAAGAAGACAAAAGGTCATTCACACTCTGCAAAGCACGAAATCTTCGCTTGAGCCGCGGACGTGACCGTCGATGCAGTCAACAAAACGAAAGACTCGACGGGTCAAGTTGCTTCGTTTCCTTCAATAAATCGCGAAAACTTCAAAAGGGAACTTGGCACCGCATCAGCGAAGGATTTATGAAAACGATAAATTTTCATAACTTTCCAAACAACACTGGCGTTTCATTACAACTTTAGGTGGGAATGGGCGGTAGAGAGAGAGAGAAAACTTCTTCAAGGGTAGACGACAGAGGGCAATTTGCACGGCGAGTTACCTTGAGAAGTTAGAAAAGCAAAAAAATCCAAGTACACAAGTAGAAATCGACATCTCTTGAGTGTGAAATCAAATCAGAGGAGGAATAAGAGGAATTTACTTCACAAGTACAAACTTGAGTTTCTCTTCTACTTCAGCCTTGCAGGTCTCTGGTTTAAGAAAATGTGGGGAAAAGGAGGAAAAATAGAAGGAGGAGAGAAGCAGAAGACATCGAAGTTCGATAGGGAAAAACAAATAAATTCGTTCTTAAATTTAAGTAAAGTGCACTTTAGGCTCCAATACTCCGTCACATAATTTTTATCCAAAGGTTTGTAAATACATTGAGTGTATATATTGCATACGTACGTGAATATTGTTGACAAATTAATATGCTTCCCTTATTATTTGTATTCTTTTTGTCGCTGAATTGCACGAGGCATGCCGTACGACTTGACAATTTATTGATAATAGGATTACCGTTCGCGAGGACACGTCCGGAAAACCTTAGGGTTCACAATGGCAATATTGTCTTCTAGTTGAAGATGACTGATAGCGACAGCGGTAGGAACGGAGGTGGGAATTCGACTCGTTTCAAGGGATGTTTTCGCATTCCACTAAACACGTGCCTCCATTTTTGTCTTTTACGAGTCACTCACCACCGTTCGAGTGTCGTTTACCGTTTTAATTGGTCCAAAAGGGAGGACAAGCCGCGGGTGAGTGACTAGCTCACGTGTACGTGTCATTATATACGAATTTCTTGTGGGCACCGTCTGCACGAGACGGTGGCACAAGGTTAAAATAGAAAAACGGTGCAAAGGGCATTTATTAATGCATTATTAATTCGAGAAAATTCTAGCAAGAGGAAACCGTTGCAACTAGAACTGGAAAACAAAATGGAGAATGAATGACAAGAACGGTTTTACCTTTCGCTGGAAATTTCAATTTATATTATTATGTACATCACAATTTAATAAAATAAACAATTCGATTCACTCCTTGATTTATTTTTTCGCAAGTCCTCTGTCAGAACTCTTCAGTCCGACGTTAATAAGTACATAACATCATTATCAGGCTGCTTCGCATTGTTCAATTTGCACACAAATACCATCATGTGAGAATAAAGAAGAATTTTGATCTGCTATGCGATATAATAGTAACAAAAAGACCTTGTCATTGAGGAAAGTACGCTTTAATCCTTAATGATGACTAAAAATAACTCAAAAGCTTCCAATTTCGATTGTTACGCTCTTTTATATCTTGTATAAAAAGTTTCGATGCGATGTTTCATTTTGCTCGCGTAGGAGAGCATCAATGATTGTCTTACACTTACGTTTCTTCTGGTACTTGTCACTGTACAGTACCTAAATTTTGGGTAAACATAACCGAGGCACTGGCAGATTAAGTCACACAAGGGGGTTTCTCCGGTTTCCCATAACTTGACGTTCGTACTCTTACAATCACGATAATCCGGGAAGTTTTCGATAAGGCATACTATTATTTGTGACAACCCGGTTCAAGTACTCGTCAGCTGCTTTTCCAGTTGTTTCAGAGAAATCAGTCATGTCGTTCCCATAAGTAGGTCGCCTGTGAAACAGCCACGTTTCAGTCATTAAATTTAAATGAAAACGGTCCATTAACTCTCCCTTAAAAACAATTTAATAATTCATTTTGCCAGTTTTTCACGATTCCCTCCAAAAAAAAAGTATGCGTAAGAGGAACCGGAAGAAGAGTTTCGGGTACTCTAACGAATGCGGTCACTTGTTGAATCCATCACTGAAAATTCAATTGAAACATATAAATAGAGTTGATAATTGAGTTATTACTCGGAACCTATTTTATATTTGAGTAGACAATGGAACCGGACAATCCATGTTAAATTTAGAAATTGAACAATCTCAAGCAGACTGAGTCAACTTTTAACCGAATTAACCTGGTCAGTTGGAGTGAAAAGTTTCTCTAGAATTTTCTAACTGTGTGAAGTGGGTGGGGGTCGGGTAGGGTAGGGGGTAGTGTACCAGGCCTGTAAGTAATATAATTAGTTAGTATAATGGAGTGGGTTGTGTACGATTTTGAATTTTGATTGTGAAGATGTCAAGTAGTAAAATTGAGTATTGTTTTACATTATTACTCAAAGTTATACAGTAACTCGGTTAAGTGTTAATTAGTTTTTTGAACTCTGAATTATTCGACCGATACAACTTACCAGGCCATTCGTGTGACAGAAAACGACTGCTCAGTAACACCCAGAAGCTACCCAAGCTCAGGGTTCACTTACATACTTTTTATGTATTTGTGCAAACCATGTATGTTATGTATGGGACACACAAAAACCATAAAAAATTACACCTTCTCAAGTATAATAATTTATACATTCCAGTTCGAAAGTAATGTAACTCAACTAATTTTAACTCAGCAGTACTGAAATTAAAGTAGAGATGAAAGTAAATTAAAGTATAATTCGCGAGAACAGGTGTACTAGGACCACGTGAGCAATCGTTGGGTTCTTAAATCGAAACCAAAGACCGTGAACTAGAAATTGGAATATTTTGAGTACCGAGCAAGGAAAATTATGTTACACGGGCTTCATCTTACCAGTACTCGTTCGGTGAAACCGTTCTAATTTAAAAATCAGGCTAAACTTCTTTTCTCGTTGATTTTGTGTTTTTCACTGGCTGACCCAATTCGAGGGTGCAATTGTTCTCCTCTTTTTATCCAGACATTGGGGGTAATTGGCTTTTAGTCTTCCCCTATGTTACATAGGCTTACATTTTACTTACGCAACAGATTAATTGAAGCTTAAAAGTATTTTGGGCGTGAAAGGTTCGTTTGTCGTTGACTTGCTTAATTGATTTGTCTTAGTGTAGGAAGGGAGGGATGAAAACGCGGGGGTGGCTTCATAAAAGGAAAATTTTGTAACATAAATTAACCACAAACATTTAGTAAAAGTCTAAATACGTCAGAGAAAAGTCAAAAGATGCACCGAAAAAGTAGGAAAAAGGGACTAACTAGTTGCGGTCAAAAACCGAGTGATAACGAACAAGAAACTGTAAAAAGTATTCATTGAAAATTAAGTAAAAGACTTAGCACACAAAAAGGCGTGAGGAGATTTCGGTCAGAGACAGCTGTAGCAGACTCACGGGAGACATTTTGTCAACAATTCTTGTGTTAGGTGTAATGCGGGCAGAAGGTACTCAAGAGGACTTAGGGAGAAGAACACACCTCTTAATGAGACTCAAAAGCAGGAAGAGTGAGAATACTGACAACTGAAAAGAAACAAAATCCCAGTCTTAGTACAAGACGTTTAACTTCTAAGATGTTGGTTAGAAACGAGTAGTAGCCTACTCGTGTCCTATCCTACCCTAGTTTAGTAGTAGTTAAGAGTGATTAATGTTCGAGGCGATTTGATGTATTCGGTAAATACAAAGTAATGTCGCGATGAGGAAACTACAAAATACCGTCATCACAGTTGTCCAGCACTCTCTTGCAGCCGACATGAAATATCAGTGTCTTGAAAGCCGGAAAAGAAGGCGAGAAAGAAAAATGTTTGGAGATTTTGCGGCTCCTCGTGGCCGTTTGAGACCAAAGAGACAAGTTTGTTGAACCTGAGACTTGCCATAGTTTTGCCATCAAATTCATAGATAAAAGGTTAATTGGATGAATGGGAAAGTGCGACTCGAGGGAAAATTTCGTCTTTTCCCTTTCAGACGGCGGAAAAGTCCGCCAAAGTTCCATGAACTTTCACTTCCCAAATGCCAACAAAAGCCTCGCGAAGCAGAAGAATGTTGTGTAACTTACGATTTGACAGGCGGGAGAGAAAAGCAATGGCTTTTTGATAAAACTTTCCTTTTTTGTTTGTTGACATATTATTTTTGGCTGGCTCAAAAATTGACCAAAAAAAAATAAAATCATCGTGCTCGGACGGTTTCGAGCCAATTCACAAATGCGGCGATTATCCGGGCAAACACCGGTCGCCAAATCGAACTTTCAAATTGAATTTGTATTCAACAAAGGCGACTTCCTACTCGACGAACTTCTTGTAAGAGTTTCTCTAAATATAGAACTTTTCATTGTATTCTCAAATTCCAGCTGTTTATTCTAAGTCAAGAGAAAGGAAAAGTCTTGATTTTGTGGCTTCTTTAACTTTGGCCCACACGTTTTCGTCTCATACGAATTTCTAGAAAATGGCACCGCTGGAACGGGGGCGGTTTTTGTTTCTCCCTACACCATATGAGGTGAAGGAAATAGTGATGGATAAGTTAAAAAAATAAACGGCCGCCGGGAAATATCTAGAATATTTGAGCAAAGCTTCAAAGGATCGTTTTCATTGGGACTGGAGGGAGAGACAGAGAGAGAGAGAGAAAGCAATGTAAACAGACAATATATTAAACAGTATGATTATCCGCACCAAGTAATGGTCAACTGCTTCTGTAACTCTTTGAAATTTCATTTTTTTAATACAAAAATTTTATGAACATGACCAGATGGCACTAGACAAAGTCATGGAACGTAGTAATGACGCATATGATGATAAACTATTTTCAGAGAACATTCAACAGATAGCCTTATTACATTATAATAATGCTACTGAACTTATATAGGTGTATTGTATTATAGGTGTATTTCAATATTAATAGTATACAACTTTTTAACATGGGTGCGGAGCATTAAAACTTTTGCAAACAGTTGTGTACTGAGAAAACGTCTAATTTACGTTGTCCAACTACTGTAGGTGAGTTCCTACCAGCTGGTGTGCTTTAATGATATTTCAATATCAAGGCCTACCACAATATCCATACATCTTAATAATTGATGCAAAGTAGTCTTCCCTGAAATATTTGTATACTACTTTTGCTTTAAGTCCTACACTTCCTATTTCTCTATTTTCTTTAGCTTGAAACACAAAAGGTGAATTCATCTTCAGAACTCTTGAGCACCACAAAGTAAATACTGTAATAAGAATACTCTGATTGAGTAATTAATTAATCGAAAAAGGTTTCTTGTAGCTTCCTAGAATCCTTTCTAGGATCAGCAAAATTCAAAAAGGATCCAAAAAGTAATTATGTAGGTTTGTAGTTGAAATCTTTCTGTTCGACACAAATCTGCCAGTTACGCGTCAAAATTGATGAATTGTCGAACTTGTTGGAAAGTCGAGACTACTACTCCTGCCGTTAAAGACTTTATAACGCTAAGTAAGACAGGTGTTCACGCATTGTACAGGTATTAGACAAGTAGGCGGAGGAGGCGAGCGAGACAAATGATGCGGAGGCCTCATCCAAGTTTTTTGACCTCTCAATTTGAGAGATTTTCCTTCAGGTGGAAGCCGCAGGAAGTAGTTGCTGTGGTTTACTAGGGTAAACAATGAGAAACAACAAGAGTTTCAATTTGTAGTCGGTATCGGGCGTTCATCTCATCTAGGTGAATAGGTGAACGCCCCTTGGTCTTCGCCTCTTTCCAGCACCATTTGGCAGAAAATAACAGAAAGAGACGGGGTAGCTCCGTGAAGTGAATGACCAATGCCGAATTCTGCACGGGCAAGGCGACGAGAAGGGTAGAGTAAACATAAAAGAGTGCAAAAGAGTGCACTTGCATCAAACACACTCCACATGTATTATGTACATAACATCAAACCACCACAGAGTAGTTCAGTGTTTCTTTTTCTTCTGCGAGAATGTCAAGAGAATTACATTATGTATGCGATTACTTAAAGGTAATTGAAGTGAATCAGGAGGAGCACTTGCGTCCAATGCTCCAACCGTTTGACTTTATTTAAGATGCAGCGAACAGTGGAAAAACATTAGACGAGGGTTGGGTAATCGAGACGGCAGTGGACACACAAGTGGAAATAAAACGTCAAAATTCAGGAATTTCGTGTTGGATCTTAAGAAATTTATGGGGAATCCGGAAAAACGAAATGCGAATAAGTGTTTTCCAACTCAAGACACTTGTATTTGAGATTTTTGAAATTGGGTCAGGTCTCTGATGACGTCATTGCCTCGTGTACACGTGCAGAACCAAAGAAATTGACACACTTGCTGAGGTTGAGGCAACAGCAAAAGGTCGCGTTTTGTACAGGAGGTGGACAAGAAAAGGAAACTTTTCCTTTTAACGGGATTTCCACTATCGTTCGGTGTTTTTTTTTATTTTAATGTGTGCGAAATTCACTTCTCTCGGGAGCGGAAGCAGAAGAAGATCCTTTTCGGACTTTGGTGGCAGGATGAGAAATGAGAAAAGTCCAGGAGGTCGTTCCCCGCCGGCTCTTATTAAATATAAAAATATTACATTAAAAGTTCTTCGATCTTGTCAGGTGACAGCCAGAGATTGAAGAGAAAATTGAAATTGATGCATTCGGACAGCCCGAGAATGGGAAGTTAGGCAAAATTCTCGCTTCCCAAATGTGGAACTTAGGGGCGTCTCATATTCGGCTGGAAACGTTTCAAATTTTTAAATTTCTATTGAAAAAAAATTTTATTGGAAAAGAAACGAAAAATTCTGCCGTGAAAAAAATGACATTACTAGAACACACCGATGTACACCACAAATGAGTCTCTTAAGCTATTAAGTGGTGGGTGCTGATACAACTTCCAATATTTACGTGCTACATTTTACCATAAACCCATTAATTGATTTTGTCATTTGTACATATTGTACGTTTATGTAATCCAATATATTTTGATTATTTGATAAATTAGTATAGTTTAATTTTAAATACTCGGACATCAATGAATATGAGAATTGTACAATACAACTGCAGTAAAATACAATTATTTTTGTGTTGAAACTTATATGGTTTTATTATTAACCGCTACGCTATACTTATTATGTATGGTTTACATTATTGGACGTACTTATAGTTTATTAATTTTTGTATAAAAAAATTAATAAACCTTTTGGTTTTGTTGGTCAAAAATAAAAACACATTCGATAAACTGTCCATCAGGCAGTGCACCTCAACAAGGAGAACGCAAATTGTGTCAGTTTTTCACGTTTCTTCTTCTTCTTCTCATACCTCCATTCTGACACGTGTATATTTTCCACATGATGAAGGTACCTTTTTTTTCCATGGAAGAGGTCCTGCATCTATGAGGTGATGAATGGGAAATTGAGTCAATGAACTTGCGACCAGTTCGTCTGCGCGCAAGGTCCTCTGGAAAAGATGGAAAAGCGGGTCCATGAATGGAATTCTAAACTTTTCTCTGTTTCTCGATGAGAGTGCAAGAAATTTTATGTTTTCCACCGTTCCCACAGAATCAAAGTAAATCAACTGCGATCAAAGGAACTGAAAACCAACTTTCCTACTTTGTGGCAATTTTTCCAGGACTCCGCCAGGACCTCCCAACGCTGTCTCCATCTCCTTTTGCGTAACCCAATATTTCGGTTACAAGACATAAAACTTTGTGTCTCTATCGATTTGTAGTTTTTTTTACCGATATATTTGGGTCATGTAGAATAAAAAAACAGAAACAAAATTTGACAAGTAGTTGACGTATTTTTTTTAATGTAACTTTTCTGTTCGCAGTACCGGGTAAACTCCCATGGCCACGGTACCCAAGTAAAACCATGAACTTAGGGATTAGTTTTCAAGTGCCTAAATCTCGAAGTGTTTAAGACATTGGTGCAGAAAATTGAATAAAGTTTGAATTTTATGGAAAATTCGGATGTCATTTGCCAGAACCTTAAAACATTAAAAATCATTGGATGGAATTAGTTGTGAAATGTTCATTTCCTAAAGAACATTATTTATTCCTTATTGATTTTTTAAAATTCTTAAGTAAATTATGTTCAGAGTTTACAAAGGTATTAAAAACCTAAAATAATAATTATCTAATTAGATTCTTTAATATTCTCGTGAATAAAATAAAGTATTTTCTTAAGTGCAGCTGATACCTTTCTGTAAGAAATTGTGCTGCGTTCCATAACTACAATTGTTTTTTATTTGCCTAATTAGTAAATTTATGTATCGTTGCAAAACTTTCCTAGCCGATTTCATTGCAATAAATAAATCCGTTTCACACGATGTAATAATTTCCTTTGGAGTAAGTCGCGCATTGCTGTTGCAAGTCTTTTCTTCATTTTGTATTGAATTAAAAAATAAACAATTCCGGGTGATTTACCCGTGAAAAAGATTGATTTAACCTCCTTCCTCCCCGAAAAAAAACTAACATGAAAACAAATGTCGCAGAATATAATTTCAGCAAAGCTCTTACTGCAATTAAGCTGGATGTTGCCCTACATTTCGAGCGATGGCGTCACAGTGTAATTATGACGTCATTTGAGGTCACGACCCGAAATCCACGTGTCTGCACGTGCACGAACTGGAGGCGAAGTAGAAACGCAACTTTTTATTTATTTATCTATCTCTTCCGTTGTTTGGTGACCTTTTGACACAACTTTTCGACTCTTTCCCTTCCGTTTGAATTGGTCGATCACTTTAACACTTGTTATTAAATACGTTAATAAGTTAATAATAATATTGGTTATTGACATCGGTGGCGCTACACCTGCTTAATTTTCTAGGGAGACTTTAACATTTTTTTGGGTTGACGTCGAGTAATATTAGAATTAATCGTCAGATTTGCTCTCCACCGGGTCATATTGACTCACATTTGAGAATGTATCGAAATTGGGTCAAACTTTATCAAAAGAGTGTGAAAAAAACAGTAGACATGTCTAATTAAACTCAGGTCACGTCAACTCAAAGGTTCAATTCGTTCTTGTTGACCGGTACTGCCTGATTTCCATTTGACATGAATAAAAAGCAAATCAGGAATCGCCCAGAAACAAATGTCTGATTGATGAAGAGTTCTTAAGCGTTATTAAATCGTTAAGGATTAATCGAATACGGTTCTTGGACAGTTAAAAGACACAAAAATCAGGCGGTAAAAAACTGTCGGTACGTTTTGTCACGTGACAGGACAAATATTTTTTAAAGTTTCTAAACAAATAGACCGGGCTGCTAAAATTCGTCTCCTGCAAAGTGTGCAAATTCTGGTGTACGTAAAATAACCAAATACTTTGGTTTAGTAAAAGAGCAGTTGTTTACAACACCAAACGCAGACAACTGAAACGGTCGGTCATTTGTCTGTCCAAATCTGTCGGTCGAGTCCAGTTACGAAAAAACAAAGCTCTTTCACAATACAAAAGAAAACCCATGACCAAATGAGGTCGATCCAAAATTTGGACCTCGAATTTCTGCAGAAATTCCATTACAAATATTACGACACGCAGAGTTGATTCGACTTAGATTGATAAGGGAAAATTTGTCACTTCTTTCTAGTTAATTTATTGATTTATTGCCTTGAAGAGTTATACGCGTCGTACCCAAGTTCAGATACTATTGTTTATGTACTTATTTATGCATTTAACATCTCGTTGCCTGACATCTCGGTATGAATCGAGGCACAATGTGACCGTGACATTTATTTAATTCTTCATTCGCGTCCTGCAACATTATTATTTTTTTAATTGCTTTCAATAAAAGAAAACTCATACACGCCGCTGTCCTTCTGTCACATTTAACAAACTTTTCTATTTAACAGTAATTTCGTGAATGTTTTCTGTTTGTTTATGAGTTGACTGAGAACAGTTAAAGTAATTGTTTTCCGACGAAAGAAGTCCGCCTGAGTCCATAAAAAGTACTATTTTTGTATTTGGTTAGTCTTTCATGGAAAGCAAATAAGAAACACCTCGAGGAAAATTTTCACACCTGAGTTTCTCATTTTTACCAAGGTATTCTTCTTCTTCTTCATCAGGTGCACACCAATTTGTGAATTGTCCCTTCTCGACATCAAACCAAAGGCTGCAGGGGAGGATTGACACCGACATTTATGGATGCCATCCTGTCACATTTCTGCTTGTTTTTGCAGAATTAATAGAGAGGTTCCTTAAGCTGTTGTTTCAGCGAATTACACTTTGAATTCTTTTCTTTCTTTCGTGGATTTACTTCGATTGCCCCAAATAATACCGGAGTACATTATATTGCACGGATTTTGAAGTGTTGTGATGTGCTGGTGAAACTCCTGGTGAGGCACTCAAGAAATGATTCTTCTGGGTTTGCATTATTTGTTTTCTAAGAATAATTTATAAATTGTGATCAATAAATTTGTGATACCCTTTCTGTAATAGAGTGGAAAAATATTCGAGAAAATGGTGTTACATGCCAATAGATAATTTAGAAGAATTAAAACTTAAAAGAAACTTGAAAAAAAAACAACAACTAAGCTCCTAGTTGAAACATATCTAATCTTACGACTGTAAATTAAAAGTTGCAGGAAATCATTAGATGGAACTCTTCTGTTCGATTAGGTTCGATTATTCTTCAAATTTAGTGCCCTTGATGAATCACATTTTATTTAATTTATATTGTTCTTATTAAAAATTGACAGCAAAATGCAAATTCTAACTTCGCGTTACGTAAACAATACGTAAATTAAATTTATTATAAATTAAATTAAAAATTATAAATTTATAAAAAAGATCTTGAAAAATAAAAATGTCGCGCATTCTAGCGGAATTTTTGCTCAACTACTCACAGTGCCAATGTTAGGTTGGCTGTTCTTATCAATACAAAAATGTCTCCTCCTGTGGGTGATAATGTCATTGTCTTTAAATCCGTTTGCGAATCAGACAACCTCGAGGAGGATGCTTATTACGAGGCATTTCGATCGGTGGGATACAATGTCACACTCATTCCTGTGTTAGATTTTGAATTCATTAATCTAAATCAATTGTTAAGAATGATAAAGGCTAGTAATAAATATTCAGGTATCTGTTATTATTTGAATGTCAGACTGACTCGTACAAAAACTATCCAGCTAAAGTAGTTTCTTCTAGTCATTATAAATTTAATTTAGGTATCATATTTTCAAGTCCTAGGTGTGTGAAGGGTGTCAAATTGTGCCTTCATAATGAAGATAGAAGTATTCTTGAAAAGTGGAAGAATTCCAAGAACTATGTTGTTGGAGAAAAAACAGGCAAATTGGCTGAAGACTTAGGACTTGTTGTACTAGGAAAAGAGGCAGGCAATGGTGATGACTTGGCAGATATAATTTCAAAAGGTACTATTCTTGTCAGGCTTCATATGAATGAATGAATACAATGTAATGTAAAAATCCCAAATTGGTTTTAGGAACACATACAAAACCATTTCTGTATCCAATCGGGTCATTAACTCAGAAAAAATTTCAAGAAAAGTTAAAAAAAAATGGTATTACAGTAGAGGAAATTTTAATTTACAATACCAAGCAGCATCCACTTCTAGAAGAAAATATATTAAAATCAAATTACTCTGGAAAAAGAGTTTATATTATATACTTCAGTCCTTCTGGGGTTAGATTTACTCTCCCTTTGCTTCGAAAGATGGAACTAGATTTTAATAATCTAAAGGTCAGTTAAACATACTAAAAAGAGTGTAATGAAAATAAGGTTGTTTTCAATAAATTTTTCTTTAGTTTGTAGCCATAGGACCAACAACTGAAACTGCAATAAAAAATAATGGTCTACAAGTGGCTGCAACATCTGCTGTTCCAAATCCAAAAAACCTACTAAGTGCTGTTCAAAATATTGAAAGAGAAAATTAAAACAAACTTCAATGTATAATAATAAGCACATGGTATGACAATCAAAAAACTGTTGCCAAATACAAACATGTATGCTATCAATGCTATCAGGTCATTAATAAACAGTCAACAAATTCAAGCTGTTATATTGAAGTGAGAAATTTATTTCAATTAGGGTTCAGCGAACATTTGACATCATATTTAAATAATGTGAGTCTGAAACAAACTAACCCCAGGGTTGTTTGATTTCATTGAAAAAAATTGGAAAAACTGACAGGCAGCCGTAATTTCTACTTCTACTTTTGTAAAATATAAATATTTTAGAGCATTTAATACTTTTATATTTCTCTACTATTTTAATTTACCAAATATACTTAATTAATCATTCTGCAAATTGTGTTCAAGTTTAGTATGAGACTGAGGAGTACGAAAAAGGACTGGATCATTTTGTAGCCAGCAAACCCTGAATCAGTTTTTGATGACATCTATTATTTCTACCAACAAGTATTAATATTAGGTTGAACTATGGTACACCAATGAAATGGTGAAGGAAAACAACACAACAAAACACAAAAGGTATTAAAATCTATAATAATTGAGCATTTATACATACAATGGTATATGCAACAAATAAAAATATTAATAAATTTCCTACCGCCAAAAAACCGTGCGTGCCGAGCGAGACAAAAAAGAAGTTTGTTCAATTTCTTCTCATGCACGGTCGATTGATTCCAATCGTCGAGAAAATACAAAATTTCGATGTCGACAATTGGAAATTACCGATATTTTAATAAAATAAAAAAATTCATTTTTAAGTGAATGAACCCTAACTGACGCCAGTTTCAATCACACCAATAAATGTGATCTGATCGAATGATTTGCCGATCGATCGATCGATCGACCATTACTAACACATTTTAAGATTTAGGACATAAATAAGAATCAAACAATTTGTAAAAAAAAAAGAAAAATAAGTCAAACAATGGGTAAAATGATTCTACGAGTAATTCGAAAATTTAAATAGTTAAGATGACGTGTAAATTTCTAAAAACATAAAATCCGAATTCCTTTCACGATGTCTCTAATATGATGGTGAGATATAAGGCCCTCGTTATATTTATTTATGTATGTATCTACTCCGATATGACCGCCTCGATCTTTATTATTTAAATACTACAAAACGCTTCCACATTAATGCGCTAAACATATATTTAGTTTTTATGTATGTATATATTTTTTAGTAACCTATGTCGAATTTTTGAAGAGCCAAACTCAGGTCGATAGACGAACGAATTCGGGTAAGAGGAGAAAGGTCAGTTTACAGCTAATCATTAACAGCTACCTATTCACGGAAAATAATTGAATGATAGTAGATAATAGTAATGCACACGGGAGCAGATTCACAGGTGTGCGCACATCGACAAACGGACAGATTAGTCAAGGAAAAAGAGCGATATTGAAGATCACGACAGGAAGGATCTTCAAATCGTTTCCTCACTCCGCCTAAGTTTTTAATTATATAATATATATATATCTTGCACGCATATATATATTTATATATAATTCCCATTTCCCATATTTTTTGTGAAGATTCGAAAGGCTACGACAAACGGAAATGTCATCAGAGACAATTCACAGTGTTTCTGGGAAATGTCAAACGGACCCCGTGGATGCTGATGCCGAGAGATTCCATCGTTCATTCCACACTGACTGGTCAGCCCATTTGATGAATTTTTGACAAATTTACATTTCCAGATTAACCTCTCTTGAATTTGAGAACGAGTAAACTTATCGTGAGGAAAATGGCAATCCAAATGATGGTGGCGAGAAAACCGTTGTAGACGTCCGGTTCGACGATGTCCCATCCTCTCGTCAGCATGGATCGTAGAGCCGAAGTGGCCAGGGTCAGTGGAAGTCCCAGGCTGACGTACCGCAGAACGATAGGCATTCCTTCCACGGGCCATATGACACCTGTAAATGAATGAACGTGAAATCATGTAATACGGGGTTGGGTGAAGTGGAAAAAGAAAGCGAAAACGACACTTGCCACTGAGCAAAAGCGTGGGGTAGAAGCTGCCCAACGCCAGCTGAATCGCGTTCCTCTCCAATTCGCAAATGGCCGAAATGACGAAACCGAAGCACATTCCGCAGAGACCTTGCAATATCGTGAGAATAACGATCCAATGAAGAGGTCCGTGGCATTCCACTTTGAAGACGCAGATCATGAAGATGAGGACGAGGGCTGTTTGACCGCACATGACGACGAACTGTGTCACCACGTGAGAGAAAAGAATTTCAACCGGAGTAACTCCTGAAAAAGGCACCAATAAAATTTTCGTGCGGCTCTGGGTGAAATAAGTCAGGTAATAATAAACAGGTGTACAAATACGCACCGGCGACCCAACTTCTGTCCAACAATCCTTCTGTTCTTTCTATTATAAGTGCCGATGAAGTTAAAGCAACGGCCAAGAAGAAAACGATGGTGAGTATGACACCAGGAGCCACGAAATCCGTGAAACTAGGATCGGAGCTGCCGTAAATAGGATCCTTAAACTGAAATGAAATTATATAATTAAAAGATGAGTTCGATCGGCTATCAAAACGATTCCAGGTACGACGCCAACCTGAATAGGAATGTCTGCGAGTTTCGGGTTGTGCTCACACTGCGACAAAATATCCTGAGCGAACGTTCTGTAGGTGAGCTGCAGATCTCGGTTCAACATCAGTCCAATTTGTTGATCTGAAAGAGATCACCTCAGTTTAGGTACGACCAAATTATTATTTATCTAAATAAGGTGCGATCAGATACAGACTTGACATATCCAGCCAGACTCTGATTTCACTTTGATCCAGGGTCTCTTCGTCAGCGTCTCTACCCAGGGCCATTCGAGCAACCAACGCGTCCGTGAAGTTCTCCGTGAAATACAAAGCTCCCCAGGCTTCTCCTAGTTTGACAGCGTCCAGCGCTTTTTCCGGCGTTTCGTAATACTCCTAATTCAAAACGGAATGGAGACATTTCAGAAGAAGTAGAGGAGTGACCGACAGAGATCTGCCGCAGTAGATGGTAACCGCATGGTCTCTTTACACAACGGTGACATACCTTAATTATCGTATTATTCAGATGACTTAGATATCGACAGCTCAAATTAGTGAAACTACAGTTGTTTGAAAATGGACACTCCATAGTGGCATAATTCATTTCGTGATTGACAATTGCTAGTTTCAGTCCGGTCGGGTCTCGGCCGATGGCGAGGCAGAATAAAATAACTTGCATAACTGGTAGAGCGAAAATAAATAACATAACTCTGAAATAAATAAAAAGAATGAAGTAATCATCGAGCAGGGAAGCATGTCGGTAGGATCCTTGGTGTGTTGGACTTGGGTCGACCGTCTCGTCACTCACCCGACGTTCCTCCACATCCTTAAGAAGTTCTTCTGCAACAAGGCCCGGATCTTTCCTTTGGTTGTTATTTTGCAACAATCTGTCACGTTTCCACAGTCGTCACAATCGATGTCCATTGCCCTGCTCGCTTTAGATCCGATGGCTTTTATCTGGAATGATCATCTGGTTACATAATCGAGTTAACTACCCGCCACCCACTTGCCGTCATCCCGCCACCATCGAGTACTCACGTCCAAGTGACCATTTCCTAAACCGTTTGAATTCTCGTAGTTGTGTAAAGCTTCTTTGGACTGGTGGAAGTTTAGTCCGACTACTCCGCTTTCTTCGGTTACATAGATGGCATCTTTCTTATTGGACCAGTTAAGTGTGGCCTGAGAAAAAAAATAGAAATCGGTACAGATATATTCGGAGAGGAAGGAAACTATAAAATTCACCAGGTTTGGAACTTACTAATGAAATATTGTTCGAGATGTTGAAATCGTTCGAATTGTCATTGTTCGACCCCTGTTTCCTCGACAGTTTAAGAAAAACTTCCTCTAAAGACTGACAACCGTACATGGAGAGGAGAACCTGGGGTGATTCTTCGGCCAGGAGTCGTCCGCTTCTCATAAGTCCTATCTGTAATGTTCAGTATGTTCAGGACACTTTCTACAGGTCTTCGGGGTAAGCAACGAAATGGCTGCTTATTCCATCGTAGAATGAAAACATTTTCTTGCACAACGAAACCACCATAATTAGTTTAACTACTCTTGCTATATTTACTTATTACAACCGCGTTAAACTTGTTGCCAAATTGTGTTTTTCATCAGGTGGTACCTGCCGCGGCTGATGAAACTCACCGTGTGAGCCTGTCTGGCTTCTTCTATGTAATGAGTGGTGATGATGACGGTCTTGTTTCCATCCTTTGTGATTTGAACCAAATGGGTCCAAATGCTCTGACGAAGCAGAGGATCCACTCCGACTGTTGGCTCGTCGAGAATGAGAAGTTCCGGGTCGTGCATCAAAGCAACAGCGAAAGATACTCTTCTCTGTTGTCCACCACTGGAAAAAACAAATCCGTTTGTAAGAAGAAAGAATTCGAGGGACGTGAGGGAAAGGTTAGGACCGAGTGGAGTCCTCGTACCTGAGGTTTTTGACGAGTCTGTTCTGACTTGGCAGGTCGAGAAAATTGAGCAAAAACTGAAGTCGGTCGTTGATTTCTGAGGTGTCCATGCCAAAAATCCAACCGAAGTACATCATGGTTTCTTTTATCGAAAATTCTCCGTAAAGTGCTATTTCCTGTAGCATAAAACATAGTTTTAGATCACCTAGGCGCTCGATACGACTTTTAGAAGTGGTCAAAAGTACAAACCTGCGGCATGTAACCGACACGTTTTCCAGGTACACCACTTCCTTTCGTTCCCGGTTTACCTCCCAGCACCCATATTTCTCCGGTATTTAGTCTACGTCTTCCCACAATACAACTGAGTAGTGTGGTTTTACCACAGCCCGAGGCTCCGAGCAGACCGTATCTGAAATGAGGAGAGTTCACTGTAGCTCACACACACGACACACGTTTGACAACGCTCGACTTTCCACTCACATCGTGCCTTTTCCAACTGTCATGTTCAGGTTGCTTAGAACATGGTTTGGCTTTTTGCTTGACCCGTAATGCTTGAACGCATGCCTGACGCAGACCGCTTGCTGTCTCCTCGTGTGAACCGTGCTCTGTTGAGTTTGTAGAGGTGGAGGATGTGGTCTTCCGGTGACGTCGGGCCCCGAAAGGTTTTCACGACTTCCGTCGTAGGCTGGATTGTCGTGCATGTTGTGGATATCACTATCCCTGGAAAAGAAGAAGGAAGTCACTTTGAAATTTCCATCGAGCGGCAACGAGTCAAGGCAAAAGTCTCAATAATTATTAATCAATAAGGAAAAAACTATGGAAGGCGTAAATTAGACACCTGTCGCGTTGAATTAAATGGGAAAAGAGTCAAAACCCTTGAACCAGGCGCTTCTCTAATGCTAATTGTGCGCTCCCAAAATTAGATACGCAGTCGGTACGGGGAACGGAATTGCTTATTGGTTCTGCAAAAATTGATTAGCACCTTTCAAGGCGTTGGAGAAAAGTTGATTTATTGAACACAATGAGCGGTACATAAATACAAAATAAACGGTGGGTTAGTCCTTCCTCGAAGAATGATGCAAAATCCAACTGTTGACAACTGACAATCATTTTGTTGTATTAACTATGTCAACAACGGTTAATTATTCCACACGACACTCAATAGGTGTACTCACAATGTGGGTTAATACACCTGTAGGGATTTATCTCTTTCTCTCGCAAACACGCACAGCATGCCCTCAACCATCGTTCGGTTGTGAAAGGACACTCCGACATCAAAGTCCACTCTACATAACTGTATATATAAATATAAATATATATTTTAACAAGTCTCTCGGACTCGCGGAAGAAGTGGAGAGGAGAAGAAAACACAAAACCAAAACCGCACTTTACTGTTGCAAAATCAATGAATTATGTCATAGGACTGAGCTTATGGAAACCGACTTTCTGCAACCGTTACATAAGTTGACAACAAAAAATCAGAGGAAAAGACAACAGAAACCGGAGAGATGGTTTCGCTAAGTCTCTCACTACGATTTATTGTTAATTAATCTAGACTCTGATTCTGTAGAGTACGATTGATGACCGCGGATCACAAACTCACAATTCGACCACTCAGATGACGAAACATCGAAATTTGGAATGTTTGCCGCAGGATACAAAGAAGAACATCAGACGGAAGTGAGTTGCTTGCAGGCATTTGGACTGCAACGGCTCATGGACAAAGAAGAAATGCAACTCAACTTAAAAATGACTTTATCTTAAGCTCTAGGGCAAATTTCCTTTAGCCCTACAATTATTTATATATACATACATAATGACATAACGTGTACATAAAAGCCTGTCCTGTAATTGTGCTACGAAAGACTTTCATAGACAACCGGACGAAGCCACGTATTTTCGCACCCCCATTGCTATTTTCATCCCTCATTACAACATTTAACAAGTTCCACCACTAGTTCCGAGTACTTGAAGTAACAAGGACGAGTTCTCAAGTGAATTTAACACGCAAAAGTAAAACATTTTAAAATTACATAATTAATTGAAAAAGTTGGTAATGAATTAATTGAGACTTATGTATAATTCCTATCGGTAATAATATAACAAATTAGTGTTGAGCACACTTTTCTCTCTCTCTCTCTCAATTAATTTCCAGTTTTTCGACGGAACAAAATCTCACGTACATAATTTTCTAATTTTTTTATTTTTATTTTTACATTGGATAATTAAGAGCATTTGACAAGGAAAGTAGTTTCGGTCGGATAACAAGTCGCCAATGCGTGCTGTTAAATTACATAATAACAGATCCTATTAATTAAGTAATTATGTGAGGGGTATTCTTATGTGGAACAAATATTACATTGTTCACGATGGAGCCGTCAAAAGGACAACTTTTTACGACTCTCACACGGGAGGTGAGTAACAGGAGTACTTTCACGGTTGTCCATACGGATTTTTAAGCATGTTGTTGAGGAAACTCTTCTGCATTACATTAAGCGTTCACGTTTTATGTTATTAATTAATTCGTCTCAATTAAATTTATAGCATGTTAATATTCTGCGTCAGCCCCTTTACGATTTGTCCCCAAAATCAGTGTGAAACTCCGAGTTCATTCCCTCACTCACTTCCTACTTTGTAAACGAACAGGTGAGTATAAAACATAACGGATATTAATATTTAATTATAATAAATTTATATTCTTAACGATGTCGGTTTGTTTTGTTCTCACATGTTCTCACTACTTCTTACTACGTTTATTATCTTCCTTATCATAACAACGTAAAATTTATTATATGTTATTTGAAGAGTCGAGTGCTAACTTTTATCGTTCCAGTCGTGCATCTCGTCGTGTACCTCACGTCCACGTAACATATTTTTATTAAATGCAAAATTGGTTAGCTTCGTGAAATGTCGTGAAAATCGAGAAGAAAATTATGCAGGTCCCTTGAGTGCACTCCAACGGGAAACATCCAACTTAATAATCGTTTTCGACCATCGAGCACATCAGAGTTCCTCACTGCATTACAAAATCAATTCTGGAGTATTGATTGATTAAGAGAAACAATTGACCTCAAATGTTGTGTTGATTGGTAAACTTAAATGGCGTGACTCGCTCGCGAAATATTTAATTTTATTCAAGAACCTGGTGGTGATGTTGAAGTTGTGTGGAAGCGGCGTGCAACGAACTTCAAAAAATGTTCGAAGCAAAAATCAAGTTCCGACAAAGTTCCATGGTTTTCCTTGAGAGAAATTACGTTCAGGAAGTTCCTTAACTAAAGGCCAGGAAGTGGACTCTATTAATGCGAATTTGAAGGTTTCTCACCGACGTAGGACTTTAGTTGGAACTTCAAGAGACTCGTGAAGGGCAGCTTCACTTGGATGAGTTACTTTGATGTGTCAGATACCAACTGTTTGATTAACATAAAATGCACAGCACAACTTTGGATGATATTCAAACGAGTGCATACGTATATATCCTGCATATCCATAAATATAAATATATATATTTCATTCATGCAAATTATCAGTAGTGACGAGTGAGTTTCGGACAAAGAGACCAGTCACGGCCGTCTATTTGTGACTTAATTATTCAGACTATTTAAACGGCAATCGCTCTCACGATTGAAACATCAAAAACAAACACAGTAAGTAAGTCTACTTGTAGCTTAACTTTACTCTTCGTCACCCGTTTGGTATATCAAATATTTGGTACCTTAAGGACGAAACAATTCAAACACTGAGATTGTTCGCCAGCAGGTTCACTCCTGGTAAAATTATGGATTCCGAGTCTAACGAGATGCCAAATGAGGGTCGACGCAATTAAGGAACTGCTTCAATTTGGTGCACTAAACCCTCGGTCAAGCATGGGGGGGGGGGGTACAAAATGTCAGGATTTCCAATGCCATACGAAGTGGATATCACGTACCTCACAAATCTGTCACAAAAAAACCATGAAGGAAGGTCAAGTGTTGTTCATTCCTCATCTCGTATATGTGAAAATAATTTAGTTCGAGGGTAGCTAGTTTTTATTTTGGTGTTAAAATCCATTCAGAAGGTGACACAAGGGGGACAAAATTCAAGTGCGAAATGCAAATCGAAGTGGAAAAAAACGTTGTGCAAGGAGAGTAGAACTGCTTCCCAGTCTGTGGTGGTCCCTGCTCCCCAAGATGAAATCAAAAGAGACAAAGCGAACATTCCGTTTTGCATATGCAGTCGTTGCTTAATTCCGAATATCTATAAGGTCGCTTCTTCTGCAAATGTTCCTGACTCTTTCCTTACATAACTTGGCAATTATACAAGACTCGAAGTTGTTCTCCGGTGACTTACGTCATTTCCAATTTTCTTTTTTCAACAATGAAATCTATTTAGATAACCAGGAAAGGATCGTCTGATTCTTACCATTTTACCAAACTCTACTCTTCTTGTTGTTAATAAGAACAGTAAGCAGGAAGACTCTCTCTTCGTCTCCTACTCTCCCTCCTCTTCCTCCCCCCCCTCGTCCGGTTAATTTGCTTACTACAATTACAAATGTATGAACGAAGGAAACTAAAGAAAACATAAAGGTGTTAAGTAAGTTGCATAAAAGTGAATTTACTTCGGGGATGGAGGACAAGATGGAGGAAAGCCATTTAAGAGTAGTAAAATGATTTAAAACAATTAACGTCGATAAACAATGAGATCGATCATAACTTACAATGGAAAAACTAAACCGACTGCTTTGAAGGTTACAAACAATTTTGTATTGTAAGCGCAGCTTTGACGTACCATGAGCCTTGGCTTTTCTCGTCAAAGTTGTCTTCCTAGCAGGGTCGCATAATCGCACTATGTTCGTGACAATTTTTTCTTATGTTTTCCTGTGTTTAACTATTTTATGTTTGTGTCTTTAAATGGCCCGAAGCTGTGTACTCCAGTTGTTAGGGTTTTCTTTTCCAGAGAGAGAGAGAGAGAGAGAGACCTTGTCTCTCTGTCAATCTTTTCATTTAGTTTTATTTGTAACAGTAAATCAATCAAACGCTCAAGATGTTGCAGTGGAACACAGCATTTGAAAAGAAAAACTTAAAAATAAGTTAAATCACAAGGACTTGAGGGCAAAACTTTTGTCAAATAAAAGAAATAAGTCGAATGACAAAATTGTTTCTTTCGGGTGGTGTGCACTCCCAAGGAAACATGCTACATGTTTTTTTAATGATGTAAAACACCCGCGGGAACAGGTTCTTATGTAGCTACCCGAATCAAAATAATTGTTAAATTGACTTAATGGTCTATGGGTACAAAGTCCTCATGTTTAGTATCTCAAACAAAAACTTGTACTTCTTTTTGACTCTGCCCGAAGCAGGTGTTGGAATCTTATTAAATTGTACCACGATTGGTGCCGTCAATCTAAACTATCCGAAATAAAACCATTTAAACAAAAATAACGAGTTAAGAGACGTACATTCGTAGTAAGAGTATTGCGTCAGATGTGCAAGTATTTCTCAGGTGTACACCCGCAGTTAGACTGAGGGGCACTCGCTGGGAAATTCCACCTGAAAAGAGACTTCCAGGGTTGACGACATTCACCTTAAATTTAAATTAACCTGACTAATAGATAAAACTAATAGTTCTGACTTGTCTTCGGACTTAATCGAGTTGTGAAAAAATCGTCCTTGACGTGAAAACAACAAAAATTCGTTTTGGGGTTTTTTTACCACGTCAGTTCGAGGACTGTGAACCTGAAGACGCTCGCAATTGCTTTCTGGGTAAATCCAGGTGTGTACCGTTCAGGTAAGTCATTCTTACTCGGCTCCGCGACCCTACCCGAGTGGGTGATTCAAGTCATTTGCCTGAATTTGTCATTTCCTCAGCCCGCGAAACGCAATCCGCGTAATTACGAGAGTATTAAGGTACCCGTGTGCGCCATCATCAACCAGACCCCACTTTCCAGGCTGAGTCATTTGGTGGCATCTGACCCTGGCCTAAGTGTGACAATGGCTGGGTATCGGCCGTGAAATAAGAGTCTCTCAACTGGCCGATTGCTCGTCGCATTCATCGATAAATCGAACATCCATCGGTGAAACCTTCTAGAAATTAAATAAAACCTAATCACCAGGTTCCTACCTCAAATCGCAAGGATTTTGTGACACCGAAAAAGATGTTTGGTATCAACTGAGCGAATTTTACCTCGCCATTACTGTGTTAATAATTATTCTGGAGAATTACGTAAACTATTTGTGCGTTCGCTCAAAGTTCGATTGGTATTTAAATTCCTGGGTGTAAAACCTCAAATCAAACGTACAAAGATCAAGAGAGAGAGAGAGAGAGAGAGAGAGAGAGATTGACCTCCTCGTACCTTGAAATACCTCAAACACCTCATTAGATGCTCCGAAAAACTGAATTAATTAACTGGTGTACAAAGTCTAAGTTTTAAGGGTTTGAGACGTAGTATGTACACGTATCTAAATAATTGAGTAAAATAATAGTTTCACTATTCAGTTAAAATCGGTCTAAAATGTACTTATGTATTTGTTTACTAATAACCAGGTAAACCAACCAGATATTTCTGGAACTGTCTGATCCAGGTGAACGCCTCGTTTTCCTTCGAGAATTACATTTATCACCTGGTCAAGTATATTAAGTTCGATTATAAATAAATACATAGGTTGTTTATTATCGGTGAACTAAGTGAACTTGTATCGAAATATACAAGACAATTGTTAAGTTTAACTGTACAAAAACTAAAAAAATTAACAGGATTCGAGAGGAGAGATTTTTACAAAAAAACAGTGCAAATTACAACATTTTGAGATTTTTAATGGCGAGTTAACAAATGAACGGCGGGTGGGCAATTTAATAATTTGACGCGGCCCAATTACCTCAATAAATTACCGGTAAGAAATTTTCAGGAAGAGTTCGAAACCAATGTTACATGATTTTTCACCGTGAGAAGAGGAAATTATGCTCAAGAAGGTTTGACTGTCAATAAACGCGGTGAATCAAACGCAAAACCGCCATTTTTCTGCGAGAGAAGAGTTTCGTTTGTGACGAGAAGAGTCAGAAGTAGGAGCACCTGGGAAATGGTTACGTGGAACAAATCAAGGTAACAAGTATGAGTTACAAGCAAATACTTGTCAGAGAATTCCATGAAGTTTTATAAAATGCAGTGACGTTTCCTTCACTTCCAGAATGTAGTACTTTTCTAGTATTAATAGTTATAAAAGTCAAGGACTCGAGGGATTTTCCTGTTTTGAAAACAAAAAACAAAGCTCTCGTGTATAATTTACATAATTGCAAGTGTAATATACTTATATATTTAACTTTTATTCTTTTTGCCCTTTCCAATTTCATTATTTTGTAATCTTCAACTTTATTGTTGAAGTCATCCAGTCTCAGTCGCGAAGGAAACGTTCGCCCGCAGCGGGGTACACTTTGAGACAAACCTTCTGAGGAAAGCCTGTGCTCACCCCGAAGAAGTCAAACACTAAGAAACGAGTTGAAATGAGACATTCTTACGATGTGACCAACACAACGACGTTAACTCACAACGAAAGTAATTTCAAACGTCCGACTGCTACACAAAAGGGCCATTTTGTCATCCATTTGCTCTGTGAATGTTGCGACATTACGAAAAAAAATTTGGAAAGAGTAACGCAAGTACCTCTCACACTTTCGTATATAATAACGTGTCACCGCAAGTGGCAGTGTCTAACCGTAGGTGAGACTTGAAACCAACTTGTTCAATGTAGTTATTGAGATGAAGTACTCACACCGGAATGTGGAATCAGTGGTTGTAGTGAAACCACTCTCGGTGCGAACATCACATTAGATTTGAAATTTCTTGCCGTTACGTAAAAAAAATTCAAAAATTGTATAATGATGGTTCCTATTTTTCGAAATCGGATTCGTAATAGCGGGAGAGTAGCACACCGTGCCGCGTTCGATTTATCCATTCATCCTGAGTACTCGGCTGATACTTCCTCTGCCAGACTCTTTTTCACTATTTTGCACATCTCCCGACACTCGCAAAAAAAAACCACAACGACTTACATTTGGTCGTGAGTGCTCTAAATTTACGATCCATGCTGTGCACGCGGTCGCAATTTATTTCAATTAACTTTTCAAACACTTAGAAGATTCGGTAATTATTATTATTATTATTAATTTTTTTTTACACAGACACACACACACACACACAGACACATAAGTTTTGCAATAGAGCCGTTCGCTGAAGCGAATTAAAGTGGTCAAAAGAGAAAGGTAAACGGTGAATAGTACATGAACTGCAATCCTCCATGGTCTTGCGATTGCGTTACCCAAATATCGTGTAAAGACTAGCCCGGACACGTGCATCTGCATGATCCGCCATTTTGTTTTGTCCGATACGGAGACAAATTCGAACCGTAGAATGAAATCTAAGAATAGAGAAGGGCGTACAACTCTCTCAGCTCTCACTCGCCCAGGGCGCTCAGCACCCTTAGGTCTGCATGCCACAACATGCTAAGAGGGCAAACTGGACGGAGATAGTCACTCCTTGTCGTGATATTTTTATAAAAGTATTAATAACTTGTATAAATAACAGTATTACACGGATAATACGACCGGTGAATGCAATTATTTTCTTAAATAGTTGACTGGGAAGTGAAGACTCGTCCTCACCACCACCATCACAGAGTCTTACATCAAATAGTGTTGCTCTTCATCACCGTGGACATTTCCACGTTCCGGGAAATATTAACAAAATACTTTTACGCAATTTTTCCGAATGTCGCAACTGCTAAATGATTGATCACCGATCGCGACCGTTGCGTAATTTTTACCCCTACCACCTGAAGTCGATCAGTTTTGATTGAAACACGTGCGTCGTTGCGGTGACGAAATGAGAAGAAAGGTTTTGCCCCATTTTTTTTCTCGTGCGCCATTTTTTCCCACACTTTTTGTAGTTTGAAAAGCACACCACCCTGGCAGAATGTGGGGGAGTTGGTAAACAGTCGAAATCAAATTTCGGTTGGTGGTAATCGACCACCAGGCAGGTGGTGTCTTCGGGAAGTAAACCGACCCACCGAACGCCAAGAAAATGGAATCGGAAACAAGTCAAATTTTCCATTTGAAAAATAGTAAAATAGAACTGACGAATAGTTTTTCTTCCATATTATTATTTTTTTTTGCTATTAGGCATCGTTCTAGGAATTTTACAACCCCCACCCTGCCGACTTCGTGTGAATACGTTGCCATGTATACTTAGTATTCGAAACTTTGTTTAAAAAACATTAACAAACACAAATTGCTTCATACTAAGTCGAGTTAATTCAATAATTTGTGTGGTTGTTTCCCAATTTCAGAGTTATACTTTTCAAATGTCCTTTGACCCTCACTCTTGTCTTTTATTTTTTCAAATTACACGTAAACAAAACGACCGTTTTTATTCACAAATAAAACACTTGTCCGTTACCGTCTAATGCGCAGCGTAATTCTGTTAATTTCAGGTTTCAAACCGACTGCAATTAAACTTTGACACGTTCTCTGTGACTTAAGGGCAATTATCGAATTATTAAGTTGTGTATCATTACATTTTAAAATTCCTGTAAAATAAAATGTCATTATAAACCACTGACCTCTAATAAATAAATAAATAACGCAGTTTTTATACCCCTGAATTTAAGTGCAGAGACAGTTCTCGTCGATCAACCGTACTTAAATCTGTACGGAGCATTCACAAACAATTTCCATTCAATGAACGGATCAAATCAATAAAATCTAACAATACCGATTTATAACAAGATGATCAAATGTGATAAAACAAATCGATTGACCGTGGCCGAATCGTTTACCGATATTAATTAACTACTGTAAATAAAATTTTCTTTCTGATATGGGAAAGAGCACAATGGTTTATGTTCCGTGGCAATGGTCCACGGTCGATTACTTAACTGTCAAAATGTGTACGGGTTAGGTTCGGTGACTACCGTTGTAGTGTTATTCAACAACGTCTCCGTTAAATTTACATTGATTAGGTTTTGCAATGTGAACTTAAATTACAGATTTTTTTATTGTTTTCGACGATTCGTTAAGCGTGCAAGACTGTAAAACTGTAACGCTCGTTTAATTTGTTCTCGGCCGTTACATGAAATGCATGTAATGTTGCACCACCACGAGTCCGAGTTATCCGAACGAAAGGGAAATCAAATCGACCGCGACTACACCTGTTACCTCGACTTCTTTTTCCGCCTCATCTTCTCCCATTTCGACCACCGAATGCCACCCGACGCCTTCCTGGCCAGTTCGATTGAAAGAAAAAGGCTTTTGAGGCCTCAGACTCGTCGACGGAATCTTTGGCCTGGTCGACCTTAAACGCGATTTTTCGTCCTTTACCCAAATACTCGACGAAATTTCTACTGAATTTCACTCGGTAGGCCACTTGAGCGCACAAAAATTTGGTTTTAATTAAAAGAAGTTCCTTTTGAGTTTTTAACTTACAAAAAAAAAAAAACAACAACGAAAACCAACAATACCAACCACGGCTCCATTGATAGCAGTTACTAAGTAAGACACCGCATCAGTCTCTCTATGTCGTGACAGAAGCACTTCAATAGTCTCTCCTATTTTAGTTGTGTTAAAGGAACTAATTAATACTTCAATAAGTTGAATGAAGCTCGCACTTTAAAACTTTAAAAGTTTAAGTTGATGAGCGACACAAGGCTAAATTTAAAAAAAAGCCAACTCCGCTCCTACCAGCCTTAAATGGTTTATTAACCTTACACATGTATTAATCTCTAACGAATAGTCACACAGATTCGTAGGTAAAACCAGGAGAAGACGACTCCACGAGTGAGTCCGCGATTCATCAAAAGAGACCTTCACCGAACAAAAATACAGTCAGTCTCCGACGAAGGAATCCAACTATCGCCAAGCTAGGATAATAGACAATTCATAGATAATGTTTCCTATTCTCGTGATATTCCAGAGCGATGACTCGCACTTTGACTAATCTTTTTCTCCGAGTCTTCGCCGTTTTGCGTTTCTATTGAACAAACATTTGAGTTTCGACTTCCCTGAAGACTAACCTTGACACACATAGCAATAATTTTTTTCTTTAAATCGCACTCTTATGCAACCGCTGCATTTTGAAGACTCGGCAAAAAGGGAAAGGCCTGTCAAGTTAAAGTGGCAAAAAGAATCGGCCAAAAATTAACAAAAAAATAATAATATTAATTTCGCATCAATGACAATGGCTCGTGTTTAAAAAAATTACCAAAAAAATAATTGATGTTTCGATTGGTGGATTTAAAATGAATCGACATAGGTAAGTCTGCTCCTTCGAGAGCCACGCTAGTCCTACACGGCTGGAAGAAAGAAGTGCTGGCAGGAACCAGCCCGTGAAGACGTCTGGAAGAGGAGAGTTGACTCTGAGAAAAAGGGAACCTTTGCGTTGTCGGGTACCCTCCCGAATGGTGCCCGCCTAGACGAAAAGTGAAAACATTCGAATTCACCATTGAATTCTTGGCAATACCCAAGGAGTTAAGTTCTTTAAACGACCTTCTTTTTTATATCTACGAGTGGTGAGGAAATTCCCCGCCCGAGGCACTAAATGCACATGATCTTTTCTTCAATGACCCAAAACTTATATAACCATTATTATGATTTTAAGAACCTCACCGTTTTACATATATCTCTATCTCGTCTCACTTAACACGGCTGCCTCTTCCTCAAAACTTCTGTTCTCTGGAAAAACGACGCAGTACACGTATTGTAACAACTAAATTAATAAATAAAAATAAAATTATACTCGGCGGGGTAGTTGACTAACGAGTGAAATGTTCACTTCTCAGGTCTCGCATCGCACACGGGGAACCTGTGTGATCAATTGTTTTACCTTCGAAAAGTAGTTCCTGTTCCCAAATTGTGTGTGCTAAACTCCTTCACGCGACATTCCCGTCCTCGTGAAGGAATCCGAAAATCCGTGAATTGGAAATGTTTTCTCACTCACACATTCACTGCCATCCGAAACGAGTTTACTTCTATGTAACAAAACTTGAATTCGATCGGATCGAACGCAAAAAAAAGTATGGGTGTTATTGTATAAACGAGTGTTAGTCACTTGACGAACCGTTCACGACTCAAAACCTGAGTGTTACGATGCCACGAAAGAATCTTGCGGTTGTTGAAACAAAAGTGGTGAGCTGCGAGTAGCTCCAGAGAAACTACTTAACTCACATGGCCGGTTCCCCCCTATTTATTACTACACCTAAGAACAATATTACGAGTACGTAACATGGCGAACGCGGTTACAACAAGTGTTCGTGTCACCTCTCCGTCCACAGGTGGCAGAGGTGAGTCTTCACGGCTGTCGTACAAAAGAATCAATCACTAACCGTGTACGAAACTATCGACGTGTTTAATTGTAATCAATGAAAGGTATCTCGAGGAATTACATAAGTCCGGGGTCTGAGCTGAGCTACCATTGATATTTTATAACTTGGACAGCACAGTAACATTTCCACAGTTACATTCTCAGAACGGCAGTTACTGTCGAACATGTTACTCGCCGTGTGAGAGCAATGGTCGTCACACTTTTCGCGACAAACTCACCCGTCGACAATTAAGGACTCGCCATTTACGACGATTAAATGGTTTGCATAGGCGGGAAATTAAATTCTGTTTACGCTTGTTTTCCTCAGGTTAAACGAAAACAACACGATCGGGGGAAAATCAACACGGTCGACAACTTCGGCAAGAAAAAAACCGTTGCAGTTGTCACAGCCAGCTGCAGGATGTGAGATTTTGGGGCCCCGAGCTGTTCCGGGTATTTCACTGGTCACAAATGATAGGATTCGATTACCGACAACTAGTACCCGGAGCGAGTATCGGTACTCATTATTATTTGAACCGAAATAATATTCTAAAAAAAAAGAACTGAATTACACATAATGCGGTCCGCGACTTATGTCAACGCGCGTAAGTTAAATCTGGATAAAAGTTACAACTCACCTCCAAACTAATAGAACTGAAATTCTATTTGGGCTGTTTCACTTCCTCGAAGGAAATCCACAACGGGCAATTACAATCAAACTATTTCTCAATAAAACGAGAGGCAGATAAAAAAAATTTAAAAAAAAAAACTATTTGTCGAACAGTTTGCGTATTAACGGCGTTAATAAAGTGAAAATAAAGTTGAGTCGGCCCACTTTTCTCCTTTCTATCGCACAAATCTTTTGGAACAAAACATTTTTCTCTGTGAGTTTCCCGGATAGTTCTCTCTGAAACGGAACTTGCAATCGAACTCGTTCGCACTATCAACACCACGCACTAACTCGGTCTGAAAGGTGACCGTCGAAGACCGACCAACAACTAACATTCGCGACCAACTGCACGGGACGCCAGCGTTACGGGCGTTTTCACGCTTTGACGTCACCACAACGCAACGACCAAGAAAACCACCACCACCACCGTCACCATCATCATCAACATCATCTGCTCACACCTTTGACTGGTTTGAGGGAATTTTTACTGGTCGGAGGAGGCACCGAAAAGGAAAGTCCTCCTAGACCACCCCCCTGGTCCCCCCCACGCCGTCCCCCCTCGCGTTAACCAGAAGTAATAAATCATTCATTCCATTCCCTTTCATTCTGGAAATAATTCATTCTGCCTCGAGTGTTGGAGCATACCCGCCATGCCCCGCGTGCGGGTATTCACGAGGAAAATTCTATAGATTATACAATATACATGTACAATGAGCTTCGACAACACTAATAAATATATAATATATTATTTGTGCTACGTACACTTCGTTTACCGGTGATAGTTTCACCTCGTTTTCATTCCCAACTAAACTTGGTCACTCTCGCGTTACTCTCGCAGAACCGTCATCGCGAAATGTCACGACACCACATGTTGTTGAAATTAATAATCGCATAACGCTCATAATTATTCTGAAGGAATGGCCAAAGAAAATCCAAAGGCTCGACTTTATGAAATCTATTACAGTTTAATACGTATTGAACTCCACTCACTTTTCAATTAATTGAATCGCCATCGATTCCCGTGGTCTACTGTTTGTGGAACCTAAAACAATTTAAATTTCACCCGGTTGAGCATGAGATTTCACACGGTCAATTTTTGACATGTTCGTACGCCCAAAAAAAAAAAAAAACAAAGAATCTGAGCCGTACGTGATTGTTAATTAATACATTTAATTAAAGTAATTAAGTTTTATTTTTCATTTTCGTAAAGCGCATGAAGCAAGTGGACACGCGAAAGCACAAATTCAAATGAATAATTAGAAACAAAATCAATTGAGCGCAATTTAATTGAATTGACATTTGTGTGTTTCTTTAGCTACTCGGCGAGTAAATGCAATGTTTCGCAACATTTTCTGGTTTTTTTTTATCCGACGACGACGAAGTGAATAAATTCTGAATCGATTGACTTAAAAAAAGAAGTGTCAGACTTGGGTACCTCACCGGACCCGCAAGAAACGAAAAATCAAGCAAGACACTCGAGAAGGTTGAGGAAATTAAGAAATAAAGAAGTATGGCCTTAAGTTATTGTGCCAAAGTATGGCGCAAAACGCATAGTCAAGGACACTTTCAAAACCGGACCAAATCGAGAGAAAAACTTAAAATTAATAGATTCAGGGAGGAGGAAATGTGTCTTGGAGATGAGACACCACCGACCTGTTGAGGACCTCCGCCGCTGAATTTCGGCCAAGACGTCGATCAACTCGAGCCAACACCCGAAGAAGTGCAAGGAGCTCGCACTTGCAATTTTTTTTTCTCTCGTTGCGCAAATAACCCAGATTTCCACAGTGATCTGACCGATAGATCGCCTAGAAACAAATTTCTATGGTGCAGAATCACAAAACGCAAATCCTCCGGTGCAAGATGGGAGGCAGGTGGGCAGCACTTCCGAGTTGCATGGCAAGTACCGCCAATAAAACCAAATAAAACTTGCCAGATCCGAGTAAGTTTTTATTACTCAAGATGTTTTACGTCAGACAAGAAAAAAAGAAAAATTACGATTGCCATCGAATTTGTGTGGTGTGATGTTTGTGTGTGTGTGTGTGTGTGTTCGTCTGTACCCGGCAAGGTATTTGGAACAGGTTTTCACGTCATGGAAGGTCCATTTCAAGTTGAAGACCTTCTTGTTGTTTCGTGGTGTTCGAGACTTTGAGACTTTTTCACTTGACAATGGTAAACATTTCAACTTCACGTAGAAGGAGGAGGAGGAGGCTCTCAAATACTGCGATGGCACCGAACGTGACAAAGCTTTTACCCTTCGGGTACCTACGGGTACCAAGTTGGGGAAGGAGAACAAAAACATCAGAACAATTAACTTATTGACGCACAGTCAAAGCTCAAAGCTCCCCAAAATCAACCCTTACGTGAGGTCAATGAAACTGTCGACTGCGTGTCAACTTCCCTTTTTCCTTTGATAATTTCCGTTTCCATTTAGAATTCTGAGGACAGGACTAACAAGAATTTTTACTTTTCCTCTAATTTTACGTGTTTTTTTTTGAAAGGAGTGAGTGCCACAAATCCTCCTGCAGGCTAAATTACTGCCTTCAGCAGTTATTAATTTTTTACTTTTCTTTGGTGGTTGCCCTGTGGAAAGAAAAGAGTTGAATGTTCTTATGTAATGAATATTTGAGCGACTCCGGAGGAAAATGAGGATTAATGAAGGTTTCATTGGCTTCCGCAACATTAATGGCAAGGTGAAGAATAAGGTTGTCAGGAGAGTACAACAAGTACCTGTAGGAGTGAGACTCGTTTTTTGTTGACGTACCAACTATTGATTCAGGAGGTGGAGAACGATTATTAGTATAGGTAAGTTTTACTGATTGACCAATTCGGTCATCGGTGCCAAAGTCACGAGTTCACACCTTGAAAAATCAATAAGAAAATATTCAAAGGCACTCGGGGTGGAAACAATCTAAAGTAGTGAACTAGCGGGAGAAGGGTGTCTGTCAGGGATATTTTCCCGTAGGAAAAGCAGCCTCACAACGGGAACCACCACACTAAACTTCTTCAGACTTTTGCACCTGCCTAACCTTGTACCGAACAACGTTACCGACATTCACTAAATCGTAGTGAATACCAACTACTAGAAACTTTCTTTTTACCTTCTGCTTATTCTTGAAGTGCAAAGGCAAACGACGAGGAGGAAGCTTTTTCGGCCCTTGGAACCTGGAGCCTGTCCTTCTCATAGAAAACGATGACCAGTAATTAATTATATATCTCTAGTGTACATAAACCGACATACTGAATTATCATCGACCTACATATCTGAGCACAGTTATTTGTTGATTTTAATTACGAAGCGTGAGAGATTGTTTGTTTTCCGTTTCAAAATTGCTGAATTCAGGTATTTTACAACAAACGAAACGGCTTTAGATTACCAACAATAATAATACACGACAGTCAACCTGGTAATGATAATAATTTAATAAATTCACGAGACAATCGACCGACAGAGTGTAAAGCCATCACCTACGGTGATATTCCTATTCAAATCAGGTATCTTCTCTAAGTCTGTTTCAGTTCAAGTCAACTTAATAACGCACACATAGACAAAGAGAAACACTGAATAAGGAAAGCAGTTTTCTTCTTCATTCGATTCCCAAACGAGTTGAAAACAATACGATTTCTACAAAGTGACAGAGCCAGCGGTATCGGACAGCAATTTCAGACGATTATCATTGTCCACGTCCAAAACCAATAATTGTTGAAAAAAGAAATTTGTATTTAAAACGCGTAAAACCGCTACATTTTCTACCACGCAGAGAGTTTAAAACTAAAATTTTATTGGAATTTCACTAACGCGGCCTGTTGTACGGGAATTTCCACGTTGCAATGAAGGAGTACCCAAGAATCGAGGGGGTGTGTAAGCAAAACATTGGTGGTGTTGTGTGGTGTGGCCAATTACTTACGAGTACCACCACCGTAGAAAAGCGACAGAAGACTTTTTGACAGGCACCGATGTTCCGTAAGTAGTTTACCACCGTCAGGCGTAGTTAACCGACTAGTTGGCGAAGAAACAAAGTACTATTTACGGGATAATGACACAAGTAACGTACTGTTTCCTTTTCTCCGATTCTTATCATCGGAACATTCATTGAAAAACTTTACGTAAGAATGGATAAAAGATTAAATTACATCATTTTTAATATATGAGGCAGACACTAATAAGTTAGACACACTTTCTATTTTAACGGCTCATTGTGTGCCCGTCCCTTCCCAGCCCCATGGATCCACGTCCGAACGGTGGAAGATGACCGGAGTGACGCGGTGAATAATTTGGGTCCGGAGAACTATCCTTACAGTTTTGACTAACGACGACGAAGAGAAGATTAATTTAATTAATTGCAGGAAACCTTGCGATGAGGAAGAAAATTGTACGTCAGTCGAAGATGTTTTGCAGGAAATGAGGCAGAAACAATGGGACGAACGTCATTTAAGTTATCCCGGTGTTGTGACACTCGACTTAATTGTTATTTTACACGGTCAAATTGCTTACTTATTTATCAAACTCAACTAATAAGTCATTTGACGTTAGCACGGGTGTTGGACGTGTACGCGAAGTAACGGTCGGACTACAATTAAAACCTAAAATAAATAAGAGTAATAAAGGAACGAACTTGAACCAGGTCTTTAAGCATGACTGAATAAGAGGAATTTGCAAAGTGACTGTAATTATGTACATAACATGGAATTCTATAAACAGCCATGGCAGAACGGGGATTTAAATAAATTTACTGTTTGTTCAACTGAAATAGATAGTCCAAACATTTTGAAGTATTCAGTATTTTGAGAAATGATTTTTCAAATTTAGAAAATCGATTAGGTAATAGAGATTTAAATTGAGTTCGCTCACTCAAATTTAAATAGTTTGAAGATTTAAATTCGCGAATCGATAGCAAATCGATACGCCATGTTTCTTTTACTTTCACCGAGATTACGCCGGGGAGACATCCCCCCTCCCAAACGGGTACTTCGGGTACCATTCGATGTCCAGTCTCATCTTGTCACTTTAAATTCGAAACGACGCGGGCACCTGAACCTCGCGTCGTGCACCTGTTGATGAATTTTCTTACCTGAACGGTAGGCCACCCTGGGCAAATGCTTTTTGCGCTCGACTTGCGCTCGTTCGAGTAATCTCAAATAATCGAATGGAAATGGGGTTAGTGTTACGTTCGTACTAATTTGTCCATCGTCTATTTTTTTTTTTTCGGTCAGCCTACCTGCATCAAATTATTACATGGTATTGTTTTCAAACTGTACAAAAAGTTGCGTAACTATTCTGCGGCAGAATCTTCCGTGGGTGGTCAACGCAGGAAGAAAGACGTGGTGAGTACCTTCCGAAGAACTTATTTCTCGGGTTTAACTACGACCAGGTTATCAGTAAAATTCAGACCGATCAGTTGTGTTATCAGAGCTCGATGTTATATAAGTTTATAGTTCTGCAATTGCAGCGTTTTTACTCTATTAACCTTGCGAGTGTTTCTCAGATTCTGTAGAAATATTATGAATTAGTTGTGTCGGTTAGAAATTACGTCACACCCGTAAATTACAGGTGGCTGTCACTCACAATCAGGCACACTTAAATTCGGATACTTTTTGGCACTGTCGAATTCTAAAACTGTAAAAATTCCTGTAAAAGGCGGCAAAATACTTGCGGTTATCCACTGGTTACTCACCTTACCCCGTCGGACGGGGAGTTTTCATTTAAAATTTCAAGGGTTCTCCTGGGGCGTCAGGGCACGAACGTCAGATGGTAGAGGCAACAACCGAAGGTGAACCATCGACACGAAGCTACAATTATTCTTCATCTGTTTAATTGTAATGAGAATGGGTCAGAGGACAAAGTTTAATTTTTAAACCGGGCAAGGAAAAACGAAAGTTGCGAATTAGGTAAGAATTACCGTGCGAGTATTTACGTTTAAATAAAATACACTGGCGCCATCGCCCGGTACCTGACTGACCTACGTCTTTCTGGTACCTGGCAAACGCGTTGAGGGTGGAAGAGTTTAACTTGTGAAGGCGTAACACATAACTAATTCCGGCTTTCGTTAACTTTCTTCACAAATATCGATAATAAACATAAAGGTTTGACTTTGCGTGTGTAATAGACGTTTTAAATTACCGGGTTTTTTTTATGTAGTTACACTCTCCGTGATTGTTTAATCCGAGTGGAACGCATCCGGATGAAACTTGCAGAACTCCACCAGAAATGTACATGTAATTTTCAAAGCAAAGTCAACTAAAGCAAAAGACCCGTGTCAATGGCAGTTCCTCATCAACAAGTTTCTCGGATTGGCAGGAAACATTATTTTTTAAACTGTACCCAGAATTGGTTAGGGCATTAGATATCTGACACGATTTATGAAAATTGCAATACTTGCGATTATGTAAAAGTAAATTTTGGGGTTTTGGTACTCGACGAGTGAGAAATAACTGCAATCGTCACGATTATGTGTGTTTCTCATTATATTCCGTTACCACTGAATTTGTGCATAAAAAATATAGATAATACATATGTGTGCGGGGCGATTGCGTGAATTCGTTTACGAAAAGTACGGTCGCAATAGAAAGTACCCGAGTGGCAGTCTTATTCAGATACTCGTACCTGTGGAATTTTCTAAATTTAAATGATCCGCCATGCATTAGACAAACTAATCAGTCAAATCAGGCAGGGTACCTGTTTTGTCCATCGTTTAAACGTAATTTATCATCGGTGACATTATTGGGTTCGACTTCGGACGATTGTCTACGTTCACTGCCAGACGATTTAAGAAAGTCAATTTCGTTTTCTATTTCAATACGGACGATGTTTGATGGGTGTTAATTTGTGAATGTCATCGCTTTCGACGGATTCCCATAGACTTCGACCTGAGAATGCCTTCGTCAAAAGATTCCTCCGAATACAAAAGGTTCTAACCACGATCTAATTTTAACTTCCATCTAACTGTAAAACATCCCTGTACAGCCCAGTTACAGACTTAGTTGACCGTACAATAGAACCTGACAAGTGAAACAATAGGAGAACGGTGCCAATTAGGATGGATTTTCTCTTCTGTGCAAAGGTGTGTGTATGTAAGGGCGTTTATGCGTGCGTATTTGCGTTTTGTACGCATGCAGGCAGAAGAGAAGAGAAAGAGCAAACCGATTATGAGAACATAATATCAATTGTCCTTTCTAAAACCGAGTAATTCATGGCAAGTCACCGTGAGAGGGGCCAGCCCTAAAATCCCGTACTTCCAAGCCTCCTAGTTGAAACTATTTTAACTATTTATCGATGGATTGCTTCGAAACTTTTTGGGTTGATTCATAAAAATTGGCACTCGAAATGGCGAGATTTCTCCAATGCTTTGGTAAAAAGTCTGATTACACATACATCAACATCAAATGTACATTTCACTGTTGGTGTAGAATTCTTCTACATGTAGGTGAGGGGAATAATGGATTTTTGTAATGATTTACATTTCAGACAGAAGTTGAAGTTACTTGTCATCACATTCCAAAATAAGATAACTGAAAGCGTGTTCAATAAGTTTAAATAAACAGATGAGAGGTAATACGCCCATTAAGAAGGCTAGCCATCAGAAGGAAGTTAAAACTATGAAAGGTGGCTTACATCGGTCATCACACCATCTCTCGACTACCCTGATGACATTACTCTAGGTGCTGGGGAAATCGCATTGAAAATCACTAAGTAAGAACCAGTGTTAGTGTTAGAACTCTCATTTTTCTATTGCTAAGGAAGACGAACACAATAGTAGAGGAGAACAAAATTGGCAAAAACTAGCAGTAGTAGAAAGAAATATTTCGTATGGCTCGGTGCCTGGGTAAGTACGTCATTTTGTAGGTTGAGGAACCAGCGTACAGGTTGACCGAAAGTAAGCCAATAAAGTCATGAAGCTCACGTCTAACCTTTTGTGGTCTCTCTAAATGTCTACAGTCTTTTGTTGTGTCCAATCATTTTATACAGAAGTGAAGTTAACAGTAAATTAAGGGTCCCTCGGTATCACCACCGTGTGACAAGTCCTACTCCCCAGTTTCCATTTCCATTGTACTTTTCCACAAATTTGGTCTTAAATTTAAATAAACAAATTGTCCTATTGTCGTCACACTTCTGGAGGTACATTAGCAAACATCTCAAAGTGTTCCAGCAAAATCCTTTACATGTTTTGTTTTTTATTATTCTTAATAAAACGTGGTTTGCAATGTTGTCAAACTTGATATCTTTAAGTGGTTTTTTGTTCTCAATTCAGACCTGTAAATTGATAAAAAACAACACATTTCGACCTTACATAGAAATGACTTGGCAATTATTCCTCTTTTGCGTACTCTTTGACGCAATTCCCAAGATTGTCGTCAACAATAGTTGAGTAGTATAATGGTTTTAACGGTCCGTCCTTCACAATTTCTCAGTATGGAACAACAAAACCGATTGCGACGTGCAGAAATATTTGGACTTGGTCGCTCTACTCGTACAATACCACTGACTTCTGTTGCACCGAAAACTATCTTCCTCTTATGTAAATGTGAAACCATATGTAAAAAGCACACGACCGATATAAACAGTAGAATTTTCAAAACACTAATATGACACGTACATAATTTGTTCTCATGTTATTAGTTCGGCCAGGTCCAGGTGGTGCCGTCAAGCGAAGGAAGTAATAGTTGACGAAACCGAAAGAGACTGACTGAAAAGTAGCAAACCATCGGGTTTGCAAAAAGAAAACTTGTGAATCAGACGACGACATGCCGAGAATTTCAAAATTCTTTTAATGCAATGAAGCAAATGGTGAAGCATAAGCGATTAAGTATCAATACGTTTCCGTAGATTTAGACCAAGTCTAGATACGTCACAGTCACAACTATGTTCAGTTGCTGAGACGACAATTCCGGAAAAGGAAACCGAAATTTCTAATTTCAGGTGGTGGGCCCATGTTTGCTTAGGACTGACGGAAAACGAAACAAAAAGGAAACAAATCGACTCGACTAGAAACGTTTTTCGTCCATCTTTGATACTTCGTTATTGGTCAAGTTATATTTAGGAATACTAATAGCAATGGCTCAATAGCCACCGACCGAACTTAACCATCAAGGCCGTGGACACTCTGTTATTTAGGAGCCAACTTACCAGTCATTTTCTAAAGTATCTTCCGAACTCAAGCTTAACCCCACCCCGGGCAACGTTACCAAAGCCTACGTTAAATTTACCACGATTACAACAACAGCCTAACTGATGTTAACTTCTTGTAGAAGTTGAGCCCATCGGCTCTCGAGTTCGGTTTTATGCATCAGCAGACCTCGAGGATCCACTCCGGCGTGCTGTCAGGGCAGTCAGACAACCACGAACGGTCCCCCGGTCTGTCGCACTCCTGTTTTTGCCGTTCATCGACATGGAACGGTTGTGTAACGCTTTCAACTATAAACACCGTCATGCTACATTAGCTACTTAAGTCAGAACTTAAAGGACAAAACTCACATGAGAGAAGCACTCCATGAAAACATCTTTTTGACTTTTTCCTCCGGTTGCTGCTGATGCTGTTGGTTGTGGGTCGAGTTAAGCGCCATTTTCTTCTTCTACTGCTGGTCGTTATCACTTGCGTACTTTTCCACGAGTGTATTCCACTGGACTGTATGAGTTTCAACCACACTACAACCTCACGTAACTAATATCGAACCGAATGGAAAAACGCGAACTGTAAAGTAGTCTGAACGCATCTTACGACTTTCCCGTTTGACCCAACTAAAAATTTCTACGGGTGAAACCTGAACAGTTGACAACTAGAGTTTTTTTACCTTTCTTTCCCGCGGGAAAGAAGAAAAACAATCTGTTTGGCAAGTAGGATCACCGTTCACTTCACGTACCTGAGATGAAAATAGAATTTATTTCAGCTCAAACTTTTTGTCACAAAATTTTCAAAACTGATCCCATCCAAAATGGAATCTCAAATTCTCCGAATGTTAATTAACCGTCCGAAACATTACAAGGACCACAGGTGAATTCGATTTCAACGGGTACCCGTCCGATTCTAAGGATGGGTACGAGTACCCGTTAAATTCTATTTATTCGCAAGCTAAACACGAATGGCGAAACCTTTTGCCCGCTCTGGCAACTCGCATTTTCAGGTACGCTACACCTTCAGGTTCATTCGGAATGCTCCGAACCGTCATCTTACGACCACAAAAACTACTTAACCTATTGCTGCCTTCCGGTTCGGAATTCTCATTACTAGAACTATCTTTTAACTTATTCCTTACCTGCGGAAGCATTTTGTAAAAAGTTTACTTTCTAATGGTCGCCGTGTCTTAGATGGCTGGTTTTTCCCTTCGACAATTTCACTCCACGGTACCATCCAACGTTTGAACTCGATGGAATTCTTACATTGTCAGTGGAAGACAGTGCGAATTGGGTTGGTAGCCGGGCTTCTTGAAATTCAAAAAATGCGGTTATTTAAGAAAAGAAAGTGAAACCCGTTGAATAGTTAGGAGGAGTCGTAGAGAGTGATACCCACGTTCACTTTGGACCTGTGTTCTTCTCAACCTGGTAGAATTCTACGAAGATAAAAGAGAACGTACATTTGCCTAAGAGACAGGGTGATTTTTCCAATTCCAGACATCGATTAAAAAATTTCCTCTCGGATTGAGTAACACATGGAAATAAGGTGAAAGAGTTATTTCCAGTCATCCATCGTCGCACAATTTACTTAGACGAAAAAGGTCATGACACTACTTTGTTTTTGTATTTTCAATCGAAGCGAGAAATGCAAATTATATTACTAGCACGTAAATCCCATATTTTCCACATGTTGAGTTAATTAGGGACCGTTAAACCGCTTCACACTTGACTGGAAAATAATTTTTTTCACTTGTAGTATTGAGTTTCTACCGGTCAGACTTAAATTCATGTGTAACTTGCTGGGGCGGATGAGAGAGAACGTACTAAACCAAATTTGGTGCATGTCCCTGAAGTTGTGGATGAGAGAACGTCTCAAGGTGAAAAATTACACATGGTTTTAACTAAGAAACTATACTCAATCACAAACGAATTGAACAATCCACTTTAACCTGCTCAGTAAATTTCAATACACAAGACACTTAAAAAAGGGGAAATAGAAAGGCTAAAACCGAGGCGCTAACACAAGCTTGCGGTTTGTTCGAACGTCGTTACAAGTCAGTTTAGGAATAATGTACAAATTATTCATCGAAAACTATATAAATGTATATGTAGACAAATTATTTACATATTCTATATTGTTCTATTTACATTACGTTATATTTACACGTCTGAAAAATTTAATAGAAGAGTATTAAAATAATGTAAATAGTAACAGTGCCACATAGTTTAACTTTTGCTCTGATAAAACGTGTAACCAGTTGGTACATTAACCGAAGAGTATCCCGTTACCACACCATTACAGTAACGTTAGGTTCCGATACATTACAACAAATGGTAGAATGGATACAATTTCGTGCACAAATTTTAATTATTTCCAATTTAAAAATAAAAATTTGAAAGAGGCCTTTTGGCAGCGTTGATTCTTTCCGGTCATTACTGATTTCACTGCTTACGTCAATTCCAAGACAACTTCACGTCAATCTCTTCAGTTTATGTTTCAGAAAAATTCTAGAATTAATCAAATAATATTCAAAAACTATTATTTGAATATTACTAAAGTAAATGATTTTCTGTGACAAAATATAAATAATCTTGTACACCAACGTTTACAGCAAGAATAAAATGGTTGATAACTTCTTCGAGAACCGCAACTGTAATAATTTAATTAAAATTTTCTACGAAATTTGAATAAAAATTTATACTAAATAACAATGAATCATTTTTTTGTGAAACGTAATTAAGAAACTAATTTAAATGATTCCTGTCGTCTGTCACAGTAAATGATGAACGGTTAGGAAAAAACGAGGTAACGGCCCGCGTGTGATGAATGACAGCATCAGGTCTGACTATGTAAAATACCGTTTTCTCATCAATGAAATTATAACAGGCATGTATGAGAAAGACACAAGTAGGTAATTCTTACATTGATTGAAGCAACATATAAAAGAATTCATTCGCAGTGTTGAACTTCTGCAAACATGAAGTTGTATAGTTGTATGGGTAGCAACATAGTAATAAATCATGTGCATCAGTACAATGTGATTCGACCATCGGTGAGATAGCACAAACGAAAATAAAATTTATAAAAATAATCATACCCCAATGAAGCATAATGTACATTAATAAGAATACAATATGCTTGGTAAACCAATTAATTCTGTAAGGCTATATGCCATGATTTACTGACCAGTTTATCGTGATGCATCCAGGGGACGGTTTCAAAGCAAACCAAAATAATTACGATTTTTTAAAAAAACGTATCAATGCTCTTCCTGGGAACAATATATCCGCATATATCGGTCAAAACAATTTTTTTGCCTTATATAGAATTGAAACTATACAAATAAAATAACAGTCTTTCTTCCGATTATATACAAAGGACTCCTCATAAACTACCTTTTTCTCGGTTAAATTTTTTTTCAAATTTTCAACTAAAACAGAATTCAGATCTTTTGCTTATTTGTTACAAATTAAAAAGGAAACACTGGTATCGCATTTTCATTTCAAAGGATGAGCATTTACAGCTTCAAATATTTGTGTAATGTTCAAATTAGTGTATTTTTGTAGTCTTGAAACTCGTGTTTGTAGTTGTTTATTTCGAGAAAACTATCGTCGAATGACACTCCTGGGGCTTAGCGTCGTTTTACCCGTACTTCTCAGATGGAACTTTTACCCTCTCTAAAACTATTTTAACTTCCTTGCACAATTTTAGTAGTTTCCATGTACGTATGCTAAAACCTGGAATTAAATTGAAATATAATGAGAATTAAATCACAATCGGTCAAGAGAAGTATAATTTTTTGTTTAGTCCCCAACACCCCAAACACTTTCCAGTTAATATTGAAATTCAGTTTTTTGATGCTTTCACACTGTGTCACTTTTTATTTTAATAATTATACTCAATAATTTTCCTAAAAGGTAATAACATGCTTGAAATCCTGAATACGAACATTTTACTAAAATGCATGTTCAATTAATTAATAAGTATCCATCCAAAAATTATGTATACCCTAAATATAAAGAGTCAGTTGTTTAAAATTCATTCATTTTCAACATCCTTATTAATCCTTATCCTTACATTTTTAAATTTTACTGAGTTTACATTAGACTACGTTGAACATTTCACAACACTTAGTACTACACAAAAAATATGTAACCGATTATTCGCAACAGCACAAAATTGATGTGCAAAACTAAAAATAGTTGTCATACTGCACAAGAGATAAGACCACACATTGAATAAAAGAAATAATAAAAACTGTAACACAGAAAAAGTTGTCTTACATAATTATAATCTATATAAAATAAATTACCTCTTTTCAATCTTTCATGGTTATCAATTCTTTGCCTCCTTCCAAATGTGTACTGATGGTGAAGATTGGGTCTTTTAGCTTTTCTAAAAGAAGGTCGACAATATGGTACAGGTTTAGTAATTTTAAATGTCTTTAAATTAGTTCTGCAGAAGGGCTCATAATAAAGAATACTTTTTGCCGATTTGTTCAATAAATTCTCAAATATTTTCCTCCCGAATTTTGACGAGAATTCTATGTTTCTGTCTTTGTGTAAGCACTTTTGAAATCCCAAACTTCTCGGCCTAGAACACGTGCATTTTAATTTTTTTGGCGTCGAAAGATTGTTTCCTATATTTTCATTTTTTTGTAGGCCCACATATGATAGTAAATGTTCTTTCCTCTGTTCTGCTATAGTTTCAGGTTTAATGTGATCTAAAATTTGAATATCTTCCCTTGAATTGTTTAGATCATGACACTTCTCTTGTCCTGCTTCATCAACCTCTTCTGTGGTCTCCTCACAACCAATATTACTGTGATTGCTGCTATCTTCATCATCAATTAGTATTATTTCATAACAATCTTTCTCATGTTTTCGCACTTCTGAGAGTGACGAAAATTCTGCATCACAGTTATCACACAAATATATGTCAGGTATGTACTTTTTGTGAAACAGTGAAGACAAAAGGCTTCTCCTAATTGGTTTTTGAGTTTTCCTTGGTTTGGCATCATAATTCTGCAAAAATTTGATAATTTGTGCTTCACTTATCAAATTATTTAAAACTATAAAAATAATAATAAATGATTGTCTTTTTCTACATAACAAATAACTTTTATTACTTACCACATTTTCATTGCTGAACCTCAATATTTGAACATTATTGTGTACTTGTAATATACTAGTTGTACCATCACCATTGGTTTGTAAGAAAACAGAATCTGGATTCTCAGCAATTTTTGCTGAAAACTGTAGGAGGTACTGGGCATTGTGGTACCAGTAGCAACTACATACAATTCCACGTAGTTGGTTACGATAATGAAATTCACTAAGTTCTGGAGGCCTCTGCAGAGGAAATTTAAACTTAATAGATGATGTCCACCATTCAGGAATTCCGCTTGTCATTGAAGCACCTGCTCTATTTATAGAACATCTTGTCATAAAGGGAATAAATGTCTCTAGATCCTCCTGTAAAAGCATATATAATGATTCACTCAAAATGAAAACTAGCTTTAAAGCAAAATTTAAAACACAAAGCATAAAACAATTAAAATGTCAAGTCATGTCAAGACAAACATGGAATCAAATCATGTACATAAATGTATCATAAAATGAGACACTTACAACTTTAATGCAGTTTATATTGTGAAATTTACCACCAACAATTAATAGTGGCAATCCTACTGAAATAACCATGGTGATATTTGCTGACAGTGTTACCTGATATAGTGACACCTGAAATAGAAGTAATTCAATTATTAAATAAATAATTAATTTAGGTTGTTCAATGTGTAGAGCAGTTATCATTTATATATGAGGCAGAATGTCACTCAAACAGATTCATTTGTTTTTTCTACTAAGGCTTAAAACTCAGGGTACAGAAATTTATATACATTGGTTTTATTTCGAGTAGTAATTTGGTAGTTTGGTGATAAGTAATCTAGAACCAAAGAAATGAAAATACATGATCACAAGGGTGAAAGTTTAACTTTTGGTTGCATAAACTGATGCCAAACGAAAATGATATTGTCTTTGAAAACCTTAAAAAATGTATATAATGTGAACTACAACAGTGCACTACTTCCGACGTAACGAATATATGTCAAGGTATTTTCTCCAAATGTAGTAGAGCTTATCAGTGATAACTGCTTTAATTGGAAACTATTTTATATTTTTTAATAATTAGTTTGCAGTATTCTACATATATGAATTGTATAGGTATTTAAACTCACCTAATTTGTGCTATTTAACTGCTATATTCTACAGTTAGCATTGTAATTGTAAAGCTTTTCAACCAGTCAATGTTGCCAACTTTGCAAAAAATATTGGCGCGGGAGCCTGGCGTTTTGGCGACATTCCACTACACATATTACATATGTATTTTAAAAATTTTAGACAACACATTTATCCGTTTTGCTTTGAAGTTACCCTATTGAATAACTTAAACAACAAAGTAACAACTTAAAAAACAAACAACCTAAGTAAGCCCTGCGTAAATCATGGTAGAATCATGTTTCCATGTTAACGTCATCATGAGCTATTTACTCATCTCGAGAAGTCAATAGAAGACGTTTACTCTGATTTAGGTTTGGTCGTTAACACGCTAACAGTGCATTATGTAAGTAAGCATCAGTTGCGATTTATATTCGTAATTGTAACATCGATAGTGTTACAACTGTTCTAATAATTATGTTTATGAAGTCTTCACAGAGTTTATTGACTTTTAAATAATCATACTCATTAAAAATAATGTGGTTTACTTGAACGGTTTAAATTATGTCTAACACCACTATTACAAGTCCTGTACTTCAATAATGAAAACCTTTGTACTCGTTTAAGATTCAAAGTATTTGGCGATCCACGACCAGTGATTGACTGACTTACGATCTCCGACTCATCAGTCAGACAATCTCACGTAAACTCCCCTTTTATCCGATCTTATTCTGTCTCATTCTGACCCGAAGTATTAACGGCTATCCCCCTTGTGCTCAATTTTTCATTACCGACAATTACAGCAATGTTACAATGAACCTAAATACTATTTCAATATTACGAAAAAATTATGAAAAATTGCAAAGGTTTTTTCAAATTTCTATGAGTTCTTCTTGAGTCAGGAGTATTTCTAGAATTATAAATTTTATTTTTAATTGTAACTAATATAATTTAACTAGGTTTAAAGAAATATATTTTATACCAAATATCGAAGTACTAAAGTATTAAACTTAAAATGCACAAAAATAATATTTTTCTATTACTTAAACAACAAACAAATATTACCAAGTATCATAAGAAGGCTGATATTTATTTTTAATAACAAAGCCTGTATTTGTGTTCTGGAGAGTTTCATATTTGGTAACGTGTTGTACAGTAACACTCATTCGCGCTGTTGGGAAACAAACATAAATGCTATCATAAAAAATTACCGAATCAAATACCAACGGAAGATGCGTATTATATAAACGGGAAATATTTCTGAAGAAAAAGACTGACTTTTTGTCACTTTTATGTTGTAGTGAACTTTTATTACAAATATTAATCCAACAGCAAAAATTAGATTCACCTGAAACATATTCGAGTTGTTTAAATTCCAATTACATAAGGTTACAGGCCAATTTGACTGTCAAAATACGGACGAACAAACAAAGTTATATTTCAAAAAATTGTATAATTTGTACCTAATTATTAACGCACTTGTTCATTGCCACTTCCTAAATTGTGACACGTCACAAGTTTCAATTCTCTATTGCAATCCTCTTGCTTAACCACCTGTAGGTAAATCTTACAAAAGAATAAATTCGAATAATATGGTGATTTTCGTTTTTTCCACCCGACAATCTTTACAAAAATATATATTTCAAAATTACAACCATTCCATCTCTGTACAACGGTCATCGGGCTCCTTCAACTTTCAGTAAGTTAAAATAAGACGCCCAAAATACTTTTGCTCCAATAAAATGCCCAAAATACTTGTAAAATGATATAATTCTTGACTTAACAAATTATACGTAGAACTAAATGTGTATTATAATATATTATAGAATAACAAACAAACAGGTAATTGCTTAAACTGATTAAAAAACCTCTTTAGTTTAAACAATTCATAGTGTTTTAAAAAAATTCATAATAATGTTTTATTGTAATTTTCACATACAAACTATGTACACATAAAAAGTGTGAAAATAAAACGATAGGCACCAATCTTAAACAAATGACATCAGATCAATTGACTTGTTAATCACAAAGCAAACTAAGCAATTACAAATTCCAATTTGCCTTATAATGGGAAATGGATTATTTGCTTTAAATAGATTTTTCAAAACTGAGTTTTGTTATTAAATTCAAGCACCTAAAAATCTGTAATTTGTAACAATGGTTAGATAAATAACAAATATTTTTCATGTGGAATTACTCAGTGTAATAATTTCAAGGACCTCAAGGATAATTCCAAAAGAATCTCCAAAAGAAATCTATTTGTCTAACTTAAATATTAATTGACAATGAATTTTTTTAAATGGGTTAAAAATCATGACATGTGAAGATGTTAAAACCAAATATTAAAATAATTTATTAGCAGATAAGAAGACAAATAAATCAGGTAATTTAATGGCCCACATAAACTCTATTTGTAATATTTGAAATTCATTCTTGTAAATATCTTCTTTCACAAATTATGTAGGAACCACACAAAACCATAGCATACAAATATCTCTGTTAATCCATTCATTTCTGTAAATCAATCCCCTAAGTAAAGAAATGACAAGAGTATTTAATTACTTTTTATGTTATCCACCCTGAGTTTATAAAAATTAGTGTAATCGTTATATACTGGAAGCAAAGCTTCAAACAGCACAACTTGAAATCGAAGACTTCTGCAGAAATATTTTGCTGTTGCATTTTAGAACTATTAAATGAAATAAAATTTAAGTGCCTCGACTACTTGTTAAATATATAAAATTAATTTATTATTGTCTGTGAAAAATTATGAGCTACATTTACTGAAAATACTTTCCAACCATTTCTGTAATACAGTTCTTGGCAAGAACTGCACTGCACACAAAAAGTGAATATTTTAATATAAATACTTCAATATTAATTACCTCAATTTTTATACTTATTATAGAAAATGAAATGTTATTACATAAAATATGAATAATGTTTAAAGCAATAAAACAGTAATCTAATATTTATGGTGATTGTTATTATTATATACTTTTGAGGCCTTTGACTTATAGGTATATGTATTCAGTACTTGAACATATTCGAGGTCTGTATGTATCACCTGCAGATAAAAAAATACATGTTACTTAAAATAATTAAATCAATATATATCTCATTGGGTAATTATTAAAACTCACCCATTAATAAATTGACTCTACTGACTTTTTGCAGCCTCTGTCTTTTTACGTCTCTTAATCAGTAATTGATTATTTGTACTATCTAAATTTTTAATGTGAACTTGATCATAATCCACCCTCATTGTAGCTAAAGACCTGGTCATTTCTTCTTGAACTTCTGGCCAATGGTCTTCACCTTCCTTAAGCATTCTGTTTGTGTGCAGTGGAGTTTGTGGTACTTCTGTGTATTGTGCAATCCATTTACTTTTCATGACTTCTTCAATCATTGGTCTCTTGACTGGATCAATTGTCAACATTTTTTTAATGAGGTCCTTGGCATCTTGGCTGACAGACTGCCACTCAGGTGAGGGAAAATCAAACTGACCAGTTCTGATTCTTTTTTTCATTCCAGGAGATATTGCAAGGCCATGGTTACTGTAAAATGGTGGGAAGCCACAAAGCAATATATACATAATCACACCAAGTGACCAAATATCACAGCTTTTATCATATTTTTCTGGTCCTAAAACTTCCGGAGCGACATAATACGGTGTGTAGCACGGTGTTTGGAGCGTATCCTTGGTGAATGTCTCTTTAGCAAAGCCAAAGTCTGTTAACTTCAAAATTCCGGTAGGCTCTGCAGAAGAATAAAGTAAATTCTCTGGTTTCAAATCCCGATGAGCAATATTCATGTCGTGCAAATACTTGACCGCTGAACAAATTTCTCGCATTATTTGAGCAGCCTCTCTTTCGGTAAAGGCACCATCTTGCTTGTCTTGGATTCGCTGAAACAATTCTCCGCCCTCCATGCATTCCATTACAACGAGTAAACATTTATTTCCACTGTAAGTATTTTCATACACATCTATAATGTTAACTATATGCCTATAACCGCTCGCTCGCCAATGCAGTTCAACTTCTCGCCGGGCCTTCATATTGTCGTGGAGCACTTTCAATGCAAATTTCGTTTTGGTTTTTTTACTGCAACATTCCACAACTTTACCACTTATTCCCAAGCCGAGAACATTGTTGGAAATATCGTAATCATTCGTAATTGACGTAGTTTTTGGAGTTCTCTTGGTTAGGTTATTCTCGCCCATTGCGGTGTGTGATTCTTTTAAGACTCAATAACTAATACTATCAGTTAATTTAATAATAACTTATATAAGAACGTATCTTACGAGTCGTTTGAATTAAAAAACAACAATTAAAAATCCAAAATAAATAAATGATAAAAACCTGAGGAGGTTGGCCATAGAGAAACCAACACCAGCCCAATAAGATGGTGACGGAGAAAATTTTATGGTGGCACGCCTGCATTTTAGGCCTCCAAAAATTTGAAATTTTTTCAAACGGATTTCCAAGTTTCATGTTCAAATTGAAAATGTTTGCGATATGAAAATTTCTATAATTTTGAAGTGTTAACTTGTGAAGTTCCAGCAATGCCTTCTCGGTACCAAAATAAATAACTACATGCATATCGCGGTTGTTCCTAAACATTTATATAATTATAATATTTAAATTTGACAATAAACAAAATTCATGGTCTCACATACATGAGAGATTATAAATGACAGCACCGGAAATATCTGCTGTGCAAGAGACAATTATAAACAATAACTTTAATAGTATTTCTACGTAGACGAATTACTCAACGAATAGGGTGATGTTTACTTTAAGAAACACACATAAAAATTTATTTTGATTCAAACATCAGAACAAACCGTGAATGACTCTATTCTCATCTAAGTCCATGTCATAGATGCAAGGCCTCGTCGGCAAACCCGGCATTTTTGTGATTTCACCTACAATGGGAATGACAAACCCGGCACCTACCGAAATAGTCACATCATTGATATCTAAGACGAATCCCGAGGGAGCTCCTTTTACAGAAGGATCACCCGTTGTCGAAAGTGCTGTTTTGGCCATGCAGAGCGGGAAATTTCCGTATCCTTTGGCTGTGTATTCTTTTAATTTTTCTTCAACTTGCGGCGTCATCTTAACGGAACCGGCTCCGTAAACTTTCTTGGCTATTGTGTTTATTTTTTCTTCAAGAGATATGTTCAAGTCGTACAAGAAATGGAAATTCGATGGCTGTGCACAAGCTCGTTCGACAGTGTCGGCTAAGTCTAAAGCTCCTAACCCCCCTTGAGCCCAATGGGTGCATTTGACGGCCCCAAAGGCTCCATTTTCCTTACAGAAATTTGCAACCAAAGCTATTTCCTTTTCCGTGTCAGTAGCGAACGAATTTATGGCGACGACGACGGGTACTCCGTATAATTTTGTATTATCTATATGCCTCTTGAGGTTGACCAATCCTTTCTCCAAGAGTTCTAAATTTTCTTCCACGTATTCTTTTTTAAGCGGCGTGCCAGGAGTAACGGCAGGTCCTCCGCCGTGCATTTTCAAAGCTCTTATTGTAGCCACCAGAACCACTGCACTAGGCACCAAACCTGAAGATCTACATTTTATGTCAAAAAATTTTTCCATTCCAATGTCGGATCCGAAACCTGCTTCAGTGACTACAAAACCATCTGGTCCAACTAGTTTTAAACCGATCAGATCGGCGATCACAGACGAACATCCATGAGCGATGTTGGCAAAAGGTCCAGCGTGCACCACCACAGGTGTTCCCTCCAGACTCTGCATCAGGTTCGGGTCCATTGCATCTTTCAGGAGAATGGCCATACCTCCAGTTGCACCCAAATCGTCCGCTGTCACTTCATTCCCAGATGTATCACAACCGATGACGATTTTCTCTAGTCTTGCTTTCATATCATCCAGATTTTTAGCCAACGCCAAAATCGCCATTATTTCGCTGGCTACCGATATGTCGAATGCTGTCTCACGAGACCGTCCTTTTTCTGTGGCGGACTGTCCAATTGTGATCTTTCGAAGAAATCTGTCGTTCGTGTCAATCACTCTGCGCCATGTGATTTTCTTCGGGTCAATGTTCAATCTCACGAACCTGGTTACTTCTTCGGGGGTTAACGAATCTGGATCTGTTTTGTCGATTCCCAATCTCTTCAGTCTACGAAATTGACACTGTGAAAAGTTACGTTTTCCTTTTATGCTTGGCACGAGGCGACTGTACAGAGCTTCGTCTGTTTGAGTTGCTTCGTGGAAAATACGAGCATCGATCTGAGCTGCCAAGAGATTGTTGGCTGCCGTGACTGCATGGATGTCTCCCGTCAGATGTAAATTCATTTCTTCCATAGGTATAACTTGTGAGTAGCCACCTCCCGCAGCACCTCCTTTAATTCCAAACGTTGGACCCTGAGACGGTTGCCGAATTGTTGCAATAGCGTTTTTGCCTCTGTGGGCGGCTAAGGCTTGAACCAGCCCTAATGTTGTTGTACTTTTACCTTCGCCTAAAGGAGTGGGAGTTATCCCTGCCACCACAACCAATTTACCAGTCTGTTGGTTATTCAGACGTGTTAAGACCGATAGACTGATTTTTGCCTTCTTTGAACCATAAGGGATGATTTCAGATGGATGTATTCCAATTTCAGAGGCTAATAATGTTATGTTTTTAGGCTCTTGATCCCTTGATATCTCAATGTCGGACGGTATCGGTTCTTTAAATTTGATGGTAAGTGGTCTGAGATTCCATCTGCAGTCCAAAGCCCGAGCAACGGCCCTCTCAGCAGATATTACGGTATTGGTCATTAACATAACGACCGTCATAGGGCCGACTCCTCCAGGAACAGGAGTTATGTAGGAAGCTCTTTCTTTGGCTTCATCAAAAGCAACGTCACCTACCAGTCTTTGCCCAGATTTTTTGGTAGGATCGGGAATGGCGTTGATTCCGCAATCAATGACAACAGCTCCTGGTTTAATCCAGTGTCCTTTGACAAACTCCGGACGTCCAATTCCCACAACGAGAATATCAGCGGTTGCACAGATTTTGTCGAGATCTTTCGTTTTCGAATGGCACACGGTGACCGTCGCATTATGCCATTTGAGCAGTTCAGACGCCGGAGTACCGACAATTTTACTTCGTCCAAGCACAACAGCGTTTGCTCCCTCCATTTTAATTCCAGATCTCTTGATCAGTTCGATGCATCCATTCGGAGTACACGGAACGAATCCAGACAAGTCTCCTATTGAGACACGTCCCTCGTTGATCGTGTTCAAACCGTCCACATCTTTTTCTGGTATCACGTAGTCCGTAACCAGGTGAGAATCTATTTTGTTAACAGAATCTAAGGGCATTTGAACTATTATTCCGTGAATGTTGGCGTCATTATTGAGTTTCTCAAGTACGGATAACACTTCTCCCTCGGTTGCTGTCTTTGGTAGTTGGATGTGCTGCGGTTTCATTCCAATTTCAATAGCGGCTTTGATCTAGAAGTAAAAGAAAAGATTCATTGAAGAACGGAACCGATCAAACAAGTGGTGAACGAGTTGTAAAAATCTATTTGTTTCCACATTTTAAAGCAATAAATTGAACGCTTAATGCTTCCATAATATTCATTTAAAAGAAATTTGAACAGTTTAATTCGTTTGGTGTTGAAGAGTTGAAATGGTCATCTTTGTTCAGCAACTCTTTGAAAGATTAAATCAGTAAATAACTTCGATTTACGGTTGACTCGTATGAGATAAATGATATTTTTCAACCTATGACCTGTTGTAAAACAACTAATCAAAAACATTAGGGGACCGCTAATTAATGGTCCACGTAAGTAGTCAATAATTGTAGGAAGAAGTAAGCGTTCGATTTATGTATATGTAAAAGTGTCTATACGGTTAATTTAGCGACAGGCGAGTACATATGAGTTGATTGCCTGAGTAGGTGTCAATATTCAAATTTTTTTCGCGGGAAAGACTTTCCTACGCAGACTAGTAGTGCCTTTTAAATAAATACATAGAATCACCTTCATTCGAATATAAACATTTGAATCTTCTCGGCCTCCGACCTGTACGATGGCCAAACCTGGAATGAATCCTGGCAACTGTTCCTTGAGTTTTTGCACTCTGACGCTAAGTTCGTTTCGAATTTCCTTGGAGACATCGTTCCCAGAGATAAGTAAACCTCTTTCCTTCGGCAGCTCCATATTTCTTAACCAAATACGCGGTTATGACAGTCTTTATATTCACCAAGTTAAAGTTTTCGTAAAAATTCGTGTCGTCACGTGTCAACCTCGTCAGTGAGAAAGTGACAATTAAATGAAACGACACTATGCATGTTGTGGTTCTGTTCTTTGCATGAATCAGGGTGACCAAACAAACAAAAGTTTTGTTGTCGGTTCTCGGATGAACGGAATGACCTGAGGCTGAACGGACCTGGCGGCAACTGATGACAAGGGATCATCTCGTGTTGGACCTTTCCTGGCCATCAATCGCCACATCTATCTTACTTTTCTATTAAAAACCTAAAACCCTGAATGTTATTGTCGAATCGAATGATGTTTCCGGGTGGTCATTCTTATTTTCACATGATGTAATGAGATCTGGTCAAATGTAAATTAGAATTCTGTTAGGTCAAACCCTGAAGAAAAAATGATCGGGCAGTACTTATCAATGTAGAGATAACCTTGTCATTTTATAACCAGCCGGTCTCTTCAAATAGTTATGAAATCAAATTTTGTGTCACCAACACTCAGTTATTTAATTTACCTTCGTGCCTTCCTCCTCATTGCGAGCTGCGGATTTCATCTGCAGTCCAATGCCCGAGGAATGGTCCTCTCAGCTGATATTACGGTATTGGTCACTTACGTAGGTAGGTAATTTACATTACAAACATGGAAGTAAATATTTTGTTCCGCCTGAATTAGTAAGACATCCTGTTATTAATAGTTGTAAGGACGTGGCCAGGCACAGAGAACCCTAGTCTTGACGTTTCAACATCCGATCGTCTAAAATAACAACATGTTACCTTTTGTGTCGACCTTGTAAATTTTGTATCTGTCCCTTCGCATAAATAGATCTCCAAGAATAAGTCCACAGGTCTTTAATGAATATTCCACGAAGGTGAGAGATTTTCGTCAAACAAGTGTTCCACCAGACAGTCGAGATAATCTTCTTGAAACTCTGTACACACTCCTGTTCAATACTACATAAGTGGAAGTAGCACCAAATTAAAAACAAAATAAATTCAAAACATCGGATTTTATTGGTTGATTTTGGTGATTGAGTTTACAAAAAAATTATACAAAATTGTATACAAAAAAGTTTCACTTCAACATCACTCGTATAATAATTCATTTATTCAATCCAATAATTTGTGTTACTCATTTACATAAGTAGGAAGCCGCGGTACTTAAGTTTTGGTTATCCCTAACGAATTCCTTTAAATCTAAACGGATCTGGTATTCAAATTTTAGAAACGTATAAAATACAAAATTTAACTAATTTCAAATATTTATTTAGGTATGCAGGAAAATGCACTATATACAATCTTTAGTTTGTCTCTTTTGACTAAACAAGCAGACTCTTCAAATGTAAACAGCGTTTATAATGTCGTACGTAGTTAACTTATAATCTAAATACCTAACATAACATTATAAACAGAGACAACGTATCAAAAGACCATTTATCATTATATTCGAACCGTTAATAAGATTCAGTAACCTATTTTAAATAACTTTTTCACCTGATCGGTTAAACTATTATTTAACAAATGAAATACAATGTACATGTAATAATAAGCAGATTAACCCAATATTCGTCTTACTATTCATTTTGGCTTGCAAAATACTAATATAATATACACAAATTTTTTTTCAAGTACCCTGAAATATTCAGTCACTTCAACACCTACACGTTAGTAAATAAACTTTTAATAGTTTAAGGCTATGTGGTGACAACAGCTTTGTGCACGCAAGGCCCTCCAACTCCTTCCAGAAGTGCTGGCCACATGTATGTAAGGATAGCATCACTTTCGTGATTTGAAGTGTGAAATCGGACGTGCATATCCTTCCTGAGTGTTCTCTCCTCGTACTCCAGGACGTAGGGTGGATCCTACGGCAGACAACAAGAAAATAATATGCGTAAGTAGTTGTTATTTACTTGGACTTGTCGTAGCAGTACTGCTACACCAGTTGTACAAGTACTCGGCGATATAGAAATATATAATAAATAAATAAATATAAATATATAATGCGGTACAGGAGGTGAAGTAGAAAAAAAGAGAAGCCAAAATCAAACATTTTTTGTCATAGTTGGCCATTGGAAACAAATTACCGTAGTACCTATTTGGTGGCATACCTGATTTACTAATCCCCAGGCGAGCCTTACAGAATCCTTGACGTACTGATTTAATCCAGCGCAGGTCTTCAGGCACGGGTAGTCGTAGAGGGTCGCCCAAATTTGATTGCAAACATCCTAAAATCATACAATTGTGTTCATTCAACACCCTTCAGTCATCAGCAGTTAAGTTCATTTAAGCCTAAGACCAACTTACGTTGACGCATTTGGTTAAGTCGAATTTGTCGATGGTTCTCCTCAGGAAGAGCGACACGTTTTTCTCAAACTCCACGATGGATGGGTCGTTTGCCATCCCCGAAGAATTCTGATTGTCCGAGGTGACAATGACTTTACCGGAGGCATCTTTTACTTCCTTCACGGGATTCGGAAGATGAAGAATTCTTCTGATGTGATCTTTCTTTGTCGCAAGTAAATTTTCAGCCGATCGAAAGGACAACTATTTAAGTTCAAATGCAATTACAGGGATCAGCACACCGTGTTACATCGATTTTGTTACATTTTTAGTTTTGGGTGGCACGTCCAATCGAGTTCGTTGACAAATCAAGATCACATCCGACACGACGAAAGGAGAAAGCGATGAAAAAATAACAAAAAAAAAAATAGAATTAATATCGGTTCCAATAGGAGGAGTGCCGAAAAATTCGTTTGCCATCACTAGCAGGCCTCTTCGTTGACCTAAAACGCTCGACGACGGCCAAACTATTTTTCTAGTACTCCTCGCTCAGCTTAATTCTAAACGCGTTTCGACTAAATGGTAGACAGTGATAGTGGAAGAACGTACAGAAATCAAGTAGAAAATGGAAACGACAGACGGAAAGTAGAATTACGAATTGTTTTTTAAGTAGCAATAAAAGCTTGACGTCTGAACTCTATGTACAGTTGTGAATGGGCTCTACGAAAAAAAAGACCATGAATAGAAAATTGTGAAACGAAGTGTTCATTGTCTACGAAGTGCGTTTCACAGGCGATTCGGATACGGAACGGATTGCCGAGGAAATAAAGTAAAGACATAATGGAAGAGAAAATTCACAACCCATAACGTCGGTGTGTGCACGTGATTAATTAAATAGCGAGAGGAAGTTAATGTTTCTGGGCCGAAAACTGATCGAGAACATTGCTACACAGTTGGAGAACCAAAAAAGTGTGTAATATGTCACCACCCAAAAGAAAGAAATTACAGTTACGAAATGAGGTAATAGTTCGAACTAGTTTTTAGAGTCTCGCGGTAATTAAACTATTCCAATGTAACATTAACCCGGATGGACGGACGGACACCGCAGAAAGAATTCAAGTGCAACGACCGGAGATCTGGTTCCGATCCTGTCGAATTCTCCTCAATCGTAACTGCAATCTCAGACAGAGTCAGAAAACAAACAGATTTTCACAAGAATCGAAGTGGGTTGATCTTTCCACTGGTATCGTTTTTCTTACCACAATTACGGAGAAAAGAATTTTCGATTTGAGTTCGGAAGCCGTCGCAAGCTGCGGAAGATCGTCCAATGCGTCCAAAGTGTCGACTCGTGCCTGGGCGTACAGGTTCCCGTAGCACTGAACCAGGCGGTTGCCTGCCAGAGGACCCTCGTCTAGCGCGCAACTCGAGTTTGAGGCTTCTAACCTGAGGGGCAAAACGAAGAAAGGTGTCAACGAAGGCCACCCGGTTGGAGGAAAGGCAGGTAGGCCTCAGGTCAGCTTTCCCTGTTGTACCTGACACCCACTCACTCGATCTATTACTTTAATTATCAGGTTGTTCGCTCCTCACCTTTCTTTAAGTTGTCTCTCGTTTTCCTGAAGACTCAACACCTTGGCGTTGGCTCTTGCCAAGTCAATCCTTAATGTTTCAAGTTCTGCACGGAGAACGGTCGATTCTTCAACCGTTGGAGAAACTTGCATGGCCGCTCTCGAACTGCACCCTTGACAGGACGGAATGCTTTGATTCCATGATATTCCTGAACCTGTAAATTTTACGCTTTTAAGTATACATTTAGGGAAAGTGTAACTGTTACCGTTTATTGACGGTAAGTGAAAGATTTCAAAGTAATTAATGTAGTTGATCGAGATAACAGTTACCGTCATAAAATGGTTAAACTTACTGGCACTTAGTTTTTTATGCTTTAGTTGGCGTAATCGAACGGCTCCATTCGAGCTGGACCCAATGCCAGAAGAAGAACTTCCAGAGCAGGAGTCTTTGTCCTTTTCGTCTCTGATGGGACTCAAAGAGGCTGGAAAATTGTACACCATCACAGATTAAAACACCAGTATAAGCCACACGATTCTTGGGTAGCATAAAGTTGAAGAGTTGTTCTGTTACCTGGCGGACTCTCCGTCCCTGAAGAATTGGTGTTGTTGCCCGACGATGAACTCAATTGGTGGTGTAATAGTCCGACAGAAGGCCTAAAGCTATTCTTACTGCAGGAGCGAACTGTAGGAGAGGAGTCAACAGCATAAACGGTGATCTTTACCAAATCAACGAGTTAGTTAGTTGGTTGGTTAGTACCCACCTGAACGAGTCAGGAAATTATACCGAGCTCTTTTGCTCACGTAAGGCGAGTTCCCAGACATCATAATTGCGGAATCAGAGTCGCTATGGTATCCTGAGATATCACTTGAATCCGCATCGTCCTCTGCTACCTCTTTCATCAAGTCTAGAACCTGTCAGTGGTAAGGTAAGTTTCAGCTAGGGGCAATATACCTAATCAACCGGTGTGGGTGTGTGTCCTACTTACCTTTTCGCATCCTCCAGAAAATTTGATCAAAACCGGAGCAACGGCGGCGTTCGGTTCAGCTATGTTCGCTTCCTTTCTTAGCTGCGTAAACTGGAACAGTACTTCTTTGTCGTATTCTATTCTGCGTTGAAGAATACCTGCGAGAAGACACATCCTTGCTATATACACACCGTACACACGTTTATTTTTTTTTGTTTAACTTTGCTCATAGTTATTACCGAGTAGTATATCCAGTGAGTGGTTACCCAAAGTCGGTTCAACCACGTTCAACAACGTTTTGTTTTTAATCAACCTTTCTTGTATTTCCGGTTGCTTAAGAGACAATTGCCTTTGGTGTGATGCTTGTACGGGTGCGGGACCTCTTATTGTGCTGTTCATGTCCTTCTTACCGGTCGACAGACTGAGTTCCTCTAATTTCTGCAAGGCTCCCTTGTACGTTTCAACAACTCTTTGAAACTCGACCTGTAAATACGCAGGCGACGGAGTGAGCGGAGAAAATTAGAAGAAAGACTAAAATCATGTGGTGAAGTACACGACGGGCGGCGAACTCATGTTTTTTTCTTATCCAAATCCACGGATGTAACAGTTTGATGTGAGAACAGAAGTTAGTGAACTCGAAAATATTTCACACACAGTCAGGAAACGAGAGAAGTGCACTCCATTCATCAAAACATTTCTTTCAGGAATATTTCCTATTTATTTAAAGAGTTACATCCGTGGAAAAGATTTCAACTCGCAACGAAGAAGACTTCACTTTGGACGGACCGTTTCTGTCTCCTTTGTTCAGAATCAAGTGGAGAAGTTAAAAAACGAGGAAAAATTGAAAGGTTCACTTTTTCTTTTCATGCTATTGAAAAATTACATAACATCCGCGTCGGATTATGTTTCTTATTTAATAATTTCCTGGGAATCCTCGTAAATTTAAATTCGGCAAAACGCAAATGAACCGTTGCAGAGCCGTTATTATTTCACTTAACCGCCCGAAGAGGTTACATACCTTGAGATAGTTATAGTTTTTTTTCCGACAATCGCATGAGAAACTCATAGTTTTGCATCACAAATTTATTCGATCTTGTCTCGGAAGAAAGTGAAACAAGAGTTGAAGAACAAGATCGAAGTTCGTTTTTTTTTTGCTTCAAAATTTCTCACCTTAAGAGCATCGTGAAGGTTCGTCAGAGTTTCGTCAGAAGTTCCGACCAGTCCGTGTTGCCCCAGGCCCTCAATCGCCTTGTCCAAACTTCTTTTTCTCGTCTGAACCATCTTTTTGAGTTTGTGATCGGAGAGAACGATCACCTGAAAGGATGGAACGAACAGCAAGCCACAGTATTAGTTTTTATTTAGTTAATAGTTTCATCCGGGAGAACAATACATGGAAACCTGATTGCCCTGGAAACTCGATTCCGTTGACGTAAAAAAAAAAAACTATTTCTAAATGATAGTGTACGATGTCCAGGTTCCAGCGAGAAATTATTTACAAAATTTCGGTTAATAAACATGTTATTTTCTTAAGTGAACTCTCGTTAAGGTAAAATCCAAAAGTCGAACGTTAAGTTGAGTTTAAACGAGATCATCTTCTCTCGGGGTTAGTCGCACTTATGAGTTCACATCCGGAATGTCCGAATTTGCGACCGGAATGCGATCCAAAATTACAGGTAGTCATTTACCCACCTTGAGCAATTTTTTGCAACTGCAGACAAACGATCCGCAAAGTTCCCACTTATCGGCATTCTTATCGAGATCTCCGGTCGAAAAGAATTTCACCATTTGCATGACAACCGCTTCGGGGCGAAGGAGTTTCATGCTGAAGTTGAGTCCGTCCGATAGAAACACTTTGGCGTACAGTGCCTCCAGGATAGACAGACTGTGAGGCATGGACTCGACGAAGAAGTCGATGGGAAGGTCGTTGAGTATGACCTGGAAATGCGAAAGGAGGAGCGTTGGAGTACCTTTTGCTGACGCGACAGACAAACAACCGTCAAACAACCTCAAACGAACCTTGAAGGTTCCATGGCTGAGCCTGTTGATGAAATTGGCCGCTTCTCTGTACTGGAAATTCTCATACAGTAAAATTATTCTCTTCACGGCCACCCTGGGAGAAACGTCGGCAATCGTCATGGATCCAATCCGCGAATCGAGTTCATCGGTGTAGGGTCCTACCCAAAAAATTAATTCAATTAAAAAAATTAATTCAAGTCAGGGGAAAATCAATTAGGGAATTAAGTACCTAATTAATTTTGTATGACACTCTCCTGAACTTGTTCGAATTAACCGTCTCACCTAGACTTTGTCTGCGAGTGCACTTAAAGTATAATACACGGTATCGGGCCTTGCTTGAGGTTTGCCTAACATAAAAGTACCGAGTTCGTAACCCGTTTTTTGTGAATTGATAACTCGGGTACCCGCCGAGCACATCGTGATAATGATCGTTCCGTTTAAATGTTGTTTTTAAATAGCAGTCATTAGGCTCATTCAGGTATATTTCAAAATTTGCCTAAAATCAAGGTGCTTATTATTTGGTCAAAAGGCGGTCACTGGAAGCCGTGGTACGTTCTGAGTCATCCTATTATATATGAATTATTCAAGGAAATGAAACTATCAATACGAGTTGCACGGGCTGAACTCGTTCAGCTGCAGATTATTTAAATTATTTATTATTTTTTCATATTATACATTTGACTACGTTACTTTTTTTATTATACATATCAGAATGAATGAAATGCAATAAATAATATCGGTCTCACGTGGCACTCATGTCGTCTCGTTCACCGTCAAGTGGAAATTTGAATTATTATTTTTGATCTTGATAATTTTAATCAGTAACAGTTTAAGATACATTATTGTATGCGGTTGTTCAATGAAATGTTAAATAACAGAATTTTTAGATACACCAGCTGTTACCGAGTGAAGTTTTTCACTCTTTGTTTGAAAGAAAATTTGAACTTGCTCACTTTCTTTTGTGCTGAGTACATTAACACCACGCAATGAACGTAATGTTGTTGATTGTCGTCGAGTAAAGTTAAATACCCAGAGAGTCATTGTTAGAGTCAAAAGGTGAACACACAACCAGGAAGTTACCGAGTGTGAACAACTAGAAAATAGTTTGCAGTCTAGAATAAATCATGGCGAAACGTATGTGACACCATTCGGTCAGCGATGCCAAAAGACAAAGTCATAACTCGTCGTTCGTCACAAAACTAGTCCCCGTAAAATTTTTTTTTTACTCGGACACTCTGTAACGTACCTAGTGAAAGGTGCAACGAACGTTTGAGAAGGAGTCGAATTAATTGCTCTTCAGAATTTCCCTAGTTGGCTAGTTATTTTCCTTCTGAAATCTGCTAAGTCGAGGAAGAGAATGTGATCATGACCGAACTGGTTTCTCTCTGGGTATTTAATGGATAAAAAAAAGTACGAGCCAACGAAAAGATTCCTGAATTTCTGAAAACGTGTTGTCTAGCCCCGAGACGGAAATATGAAAGTTAAGAAAGGGCCCTCGCAAAGCACTTCAAACGCCCTGACATTACCCGTTTTCATAAATTCGGACTTGTCTGGGACTGGGCACGGGGTACTCACACAAACGGCTCTTTGATTTTATTACCACTGAATTAATTTCGTTGGTTTTTACATTTAACGAACCGGGGTGTTAATCACAAAGAAAGTTTTTTTTATTACCGGGCACTCGGTACCGATTCCGTTCTCATTTTTCACCGTTTCATTACAATTGTACAGCCGCTTATGTTATTAAATGGTTTTATTTGATGGAAAGGCGATAAACCTTGGCTGCACTTGAAAATAACACGCTTTTACGTTGTGTACGTGGCGTGTCACGGTGGTATTTTCTGACAGTACAGGGGCTGAGTACCGTTTAGAAAGGGACACTGATGAGGTACTTTTTTTATTTATAGTTGAAGTTGAACACATTCACACATTTCGGACACGACGGATGGATGTGTGCGTCTGGCTTGTCAACCACTTCCAGGTCACGTTTAGGCATGTGAACATCACAACTCACCCGAATTGGAGAATCCTCCGACCCATCGCGAGGCTCTCCACTGCATTTTCTGCACGTTGTTCCTCTTGTTGGTCCTTTCCGGTTTTATCCTTTCGCCTCTTTCGAGTACGGAAAATGCAGAGTCTCCGGAATTTGTCGAAGCGAGCTGCAAACGAGAGAGAGAGAGAGAAACATTATTTTTCCGTCAGACGGTTTCATGAGAGAGGTTCCCTTCCAAGATGGAGAAAAGATTAATAATTGTTAATTGGGCATGAATGGAAACTAAACTGGAACGAGAAAACTTTTCAATGAGCCACCTCGTAAATTCCGGTACTTGTCATGTACCCGTAATAAAACTTACAGATTGCAAAATTTAATAGTAAACATATTCGTTTGGCATCTTTTTTAGAAAGTGAGAACGGCCATGTCTTGCGGGTACCAGATCTAATCGACAATTGGGGAAAAAAGTCAACCGGAAGACGCAGGGGCCCTTGAGCAACGGATGAAAAAATGAAAATTAGATCAATGGGAATTGGTTTGTCGAATGAATTCGATACGGCAGACGATAAATCAAAGTTATGAAATGAAATATATGAAATCCAGGGCAAATGTAACAATGGGGTACGTAATGAAAAACAATAATATATAAAACTCCACATTATTATTTTTCTGACGTATCAGCACAATTCGGTAAAATACACACACGTGGGCGATTCACCTGGTCTATTAGAACACCTGACACCTTGAAACCCTCAGGTATGCAATTCAGGTTACTGAAAATCTCTTTACGACTTAATTACATTCAGTAAAACATTTCTTCCGATCTTCATCAAGTCATGCGTGGTAAATCAACGGACCCATCTCTCCCAGAAAAGTAAGTGTACATGTACAAAGCATTACGAGGCAGAATCCTATCGCAATCCATTCATTGATACATGGCCGTGTCGACTGGGAGAACTTTTACTTTTTTTAAAGATAAATTTTGTATGCATACAATTTGAAAATCTTAATAGATTAACTCGAGTTGATGAAACAATGAAAAATGGCCAAGTTAAACGGTTCTTACGGCCGATACAAAGAAGTAGAAAGTGAATTTGACGTTCGTTAGGGTACGCGTGAGGTTGAGTGTGTTTGTGTCTGTGCACACAATAAATAAACGGGTGTGGTCGAGTGTGCGAAAGATTTGATTTCACTCGTTGATGAGTGATGAGTGATGAGAAATGCGAGTGTAAATTAATTTTTCAACTTCCCTCGAAGTCTGTCAACAATCGTTTTGGAAGTGTCAGTCAACACTTGGACCCAAATTGTCGTTGGTGATGACTTTTTAAAAACTTCAATTTTACATGCGTTTCATCTTGCTTAGACCTCACTTATCACTCCGAGTACCTGCCAGAGTGATCTTTCGTTCAATGAATAAAAATAATTGAAAAAATGACTCGTCAGAAACGGTTCCTTCCACGCAATCGCTGGCCGTTGACGTTTTCTTTCATCGACAAAAAATATTTTGTGGTATTTCGGTTCATTTTAAGTGGTTTCGAGACTCTTTTACGAGTAACAACTCGAAATTAGAAACTGATCAATATTCGGTAAGTAATTTTCGATTACATTGTCTTAAACCTGTACCTGAGTAAGTAAAGGTATCGATTACAGAGAAAGCAAAACGATCCAGGAAGTATTTTACATTTTGTTTGGAAAGGAAGAAGAGCATTTTAAAAACCACGATCTCGTGTTTATTTAGTGTCTATTAAGCGACACATACCATCCGAATTGGTCTGGGAGATGAACTGCTCTGCATGACCAGAATTATGAAATCCCTAATGGAAATGAAAGTGGTGTTGATGGGAGGATAAGAAGAACAATGTGACATCACAACACAACTAAAACAATTCACGTTCAAGGGCGCTAAGACCACCGTGAATTGTCAGGTACGTCACGAGTTTGATACCTGGGAACGGGTACAGGTTTCCTTCCACGAGTTGTGACTTTCCCTCGGGAGGGTTGCCTAACTCCTCCCGGCGAAGTGAGGAAGGAAGTATTCCACCGCACTCCCGTTTATCGTGATGACGAACGTGGAGAACTTCGTTTTGAAAGTACTCAACCCATCAACTGATTCTTTAACTCGGTAAAAGAGATAGGATCGTGCCTGTTTTTGTCGGTACGGTACCTTTCAATCGATTGAATGGCACTCGTCCATGCTCCGTGAGAGAGTCCGTCGATTTAATTTTTCTACAATTTTGGTTTAACCAGAAACTTGGTTTTTTTTTCGAGAGAGGAAAACAAGGCGGATTGGCCGTGACTGTTGCGAAAGGGAAAGTAAACAGAAAACGTGTACTTTCGTTGAAATTTTAACTGAATTACATACACGTAGTCTCCTGTTATCACAAACGTATATAATAATGGTATGGTACACGAAAAGAGGATGATCGAATCGGCCGTGCGTGAACTCAATAAAATATAGCAAAATGAACCGGTTTCAGTGCTAGAGACTCTTCTAAAACACAGCAAAAATCTATATAATTCGCAAGCAATCTCGTAGACTTCTCTTACGTTTAATTAGTTTTCATTTGTATGCATAATTGAGTATCCCGGGTGTAATTAATCATGTGAAGTGATGTTACGCGTAACAATGATTAATTTACATTTCCACTTCTTCCATCTCGATTCGAAATGTTTTTATTTCACGTTATGCAGCGATGCATTTAACGTGTTCCTGCTCTCGTTAATTATAAATATAATACGAGGAAATTGAATATAACAAAATACTTATAATTGAAAACAGATAGATCGGTAACATCCATGAAATTGATTCATAACTTATTTATTAGACACGCAAAAACAAGTATTATTTGTGATAGTAACAAACCAATGTGTTAGCTGCTAGAATAACTCATGACCGTTCTGTACATGTACAGTCTCGGCTGATATTACTACCACGAGCTGACAACTGCATTTATCTTGTGTTACATTAAATAATTAAATGAATTGTAAGTTGTGGTAAGAGTTATTATATAAGTAGAGAGTACATAAGTAAATAGTAATTAAGAAAGTTAGAATACATGTACATTACAGTAACAGTTAAATAAACAATTGTTAGTTAACATCCACCCATGTTATTTACAGGTTAATGAGCTATTTCTACAAGGTATTTCTGCAATGATTTTTATGTTATGTTTTACTTTTGAATGAATAAATAAGTGTCCATGTGACCACACTCTTAATCTGTGTACCCTTACACACATACATCTCCAATACTATCCACAATCCAAAATATTGAACTTTACTTCTGCAGTTCGCGCTCACACTACCCTTGCACGTACATAAAATATTTAAAAATTTTTTTCGTACCAATACTTCGAATATACTGCCGTTGTATACCTTGATGTAAGCAGAACAACTAGTTTTATTTTCACTACGGACGGATCAGTAAAATACTTTTTTTTTTACGTAAATGTGTGTGGGATAGTTGGTAATTACACGTCTAATTACAAGTCCGTAAGCAATGAGAACGTGCATAATTACAACATCAATAAAACCGATACGTATCGATTGTATAAGGCGAGCAGGAGGCTAGTTGGCCAACAATTCCTCCACAGACGAATAAATTCTGCCTTTCTTTCATCTTTGGGGAAATTCATTTCCGCCATTGTTCCCGTAATTCGTTCTTCACACTCCATTACGTGAACTATTATCTACGAGACGATATCTTCGGCTTTGGTCAGACCGTGGAACCCTGCCTTTTTTCCTTCTCACGAAAACCTATTTGTCTTTATCGGAGGGAAACTACAACTTTCAAATTTCTTCCTACCGGTCGACGTCTAAAAAAGAATTATGGGCAAAGTCACACGACTGTTTCAACTGAGTAAACAAATCAATCGTTTTCTCATCGATAAATCGGAAAACCGAAAGCCGATCTATTCGTCTTCATCGGTTATTAAACCCTCCACATCTAACACGTGCATTATGTACATGGAACAATATACGAAAACCGTACGTGAAAATCTGTTATTGTCTGTGACATCATTACGAACATCCTGTACGTGTCGTTACCTTTGTTTACCTTTTCTACTTAAATGAGGAGGTTTCTATTTATTCAATTAATTATTAATAAGTTGGAAATTTTCGATTTTGCCGGGTGCCACGACATTTTCCCAATGCGCTTTCTTTCAATTACTTTCTTTACGGCAATTTTTTTCCACTTTGACTTTGGACCCCACCTTTGGACCGAAACAGGTGATAAATTCTATTGTTGGTTATGTCAGCATTTATTTACTTGCGGATTATTAATATGTAAAAAAAATTAAGTGAAAGTAACGAGCTGTTCATCTTATAGCTGCCGTAACTATTGTGTGTTACTACTATTATTCTCATTTGAAACGAAAAAACAAACTAACCGGTTTTGGATGGTTTCCTTCTTATTTTGCATTTAAATTATCAATTTAAAATATGCAAAGTGAAATAGGAATTTATTATTACTTATTAATAAATATATAAATATGTCGGAACTTAGTTATTCACCGCGGGACGGTCGTTTCCCACAGCTGCAAGCAATTTTAGACTAACTAGGACAAAGAAACTGAAGTTCAGTTTCAATAAGAGAGATGCTATACTTTGTATATACACAAGACCTGAGTGAGTTTCGAGACTCCTACGTAAACGACTCTTGTTCGTAAATAAATAAAATTCTATTCTAATTGGTACTTGACGAGTAGAATACTTGAAACTCACCCTCGGCTTATTAACTCCAGGTGTGTTGTAGCTGCTCCACGTTCTCGATCTCGAAGAATTCAAACTTCCGTGTCCTTCTTGGATGAGAGGAGGTGGCGGAAGCATCAGCATCGTGTTGTGAGTCCTGCGAAGAATCTGTTGCGGATGAGGTTCGTAATATTTTTCCAATCGGTTCATCATTTTGTTAGCGATATCCGGCAGGTGTTCATCCGCGGGTGAACATAAATCTCGTGCAACAGTTCAAGAGTCCGGCGTTTCGTCTGTTGCTCCACCCGAGACGTTGCTCACTCATAATAAGACTTTCTGAAACAGAAAAGAACAGTCGGGTTCTGTCAGTGATACGGTTCGTTGAGTACGTTGAGTTGGGTGTGCCCTCCTGTGCACCGGTCGTTAATAATCGACTAACTCACGAACGAAATTATGTAAAATGAGTTTAGCATAGAGCACAGGTGTACTAGCTGATAATTTTCCATCACGTTCCGATAGTACATTGACATTTTACATCGGAGATAAATCGAAATGAGCACTCGTTGAACTATGGAAACGTATCATTGTCTAATTTTTCAAATGAATTCAGTTATGGAAGACACGATTTCCACATACATGAGAGTCGTTAGGTACAAGACGGTTGACTACCATAAACCAAAGAACGGTAAAACAACGAAGATCAGAAACCATTTGAGGATTGTAATGAGTTAACTGCAATTAACCGAATATCTGAGTGAACTTTTCCAATAAACAGGTGAAATCAATAGATTGTTTTATTTTTTATTCAGTGAATTACGTTCGAATCATTTCTAATCGTTTTTCGTCAAGACGGATACGTTGAGTTATGATTTAACCGCTTCGAGCAAAACTTTCCGTCACAAACTAAAATCCATTCTGTTGGTGCGTCACTTTCATTGGCGACCATTTTGTTCTTGCGGAGAGTTCTGACCACTGACACTGACGTGACAACATCCGCCAGTGTTTTATCCATTCATTTTGTATTCTTTCGTCAAGAACAAAAAAAAAAACAAAAAACCGGTTGCCGGAAACGAACAATAACAGTAAAAAATGCAAAGAAATTCAAAATAGTCGTAATTATGGTTGGAGTAAGGAACTGCAGAACTCATGTGTTCCGAAACGGGCACGAACATCGCCTTTGAGTTCCTACTATTTGTCACATCAAACCGTTTGTGATGTGTGATGTGTGTGAATGATCATAATCAACGTCAAAAGATAAAACTCGTCAATTTTTCTCGACCGATCTCGAACTTAACATGAAGTTGTTTTGTAGGTTTCAGGCTCACGATGGCGTTCCACATTTCCATCTGTTCCATCTGGGGAAAAGAAAAGTTGAAAATGTTAACACCGACGGGCATGTCTTTTTTTTGCGGCTGTAGCAGACGAGTCTGCCAGGATTTTGCCCAAAAGAATTTTAATTAATTTATTCAAATAATGGATTCCAGGTATGACACCTCGTTTACTGAACTTTAGTGCCCGTGACGGAGGCATACGCGGCCCGAACTTTCTCTTGCCTGTCTCTTTGACGTTTCCTACCCATCTGAAAACCTGAGAAAGTACCCCTTCTGACTAAGATCATCCGAATTTAGTCAGCTTAGTCTTCGACATCCTAAGCGTGTTGAACGAGCCTAAGAAACTACTCACGAGTACACCTTGCATCCTCAAACTATCAAAGTTGACGGACTGGCGGAGCGATGAGAACTCTAGACCCTGACCATGTTACTACTTTTTTTGGAGTACCCGTATTTATTATGTATCAATAAAATTTAATTCTTATGATGAGGCCTTCGAGGTAAGGTGAGGTCAAGACAACATTGCATCCGTGTTAACCGGGTTCGCCCGCAGAAATTGCAATCCTTCATATTTGCAATAGGTGAAATGTTCCATTTGAGTGAGGATGATGGAAGAGTTTACTGGTACCCATCTCACGAGTACCTGATTCCGTTAACATGTTTTGTTTTGACTCAAAATGCCCACATTGTCGCAGTTCCTTTCCTATTTCTATTGACTCGACAGGTACCGTTCTTAGAAAATTTTCCCATGTTTTGTGTTGAATCCGCTAATGATCTGATGTACCTGAACTGCAACCTGAGAAAAATCAATTAACCACCCAGGTTCTTTTTATTGCTCGTTCTATTACTGTTTTTTCCCCTAAAGACCGTCGGGCTTTAATGAGAACAACATCCTTCCAGGTTTACTTCTAACGGACGCCGGCGACTTGCAGTGTGTTCGAACCAGAGGACCCCCTCCGTTCCAGGAGGAGTTGAAGCTTATCCTTTTGGAATTGGGCTGTTAATTTTTCATTATCGTTAGCGATAATCAGAGATGAAGTAAACAATTCACATCATTTACTTAACAAAAAAAGAATGTGTCTTATTGTAATTTACAAGTCAAAACGATACCGAGGGAACAACCGCTTTCGAGCCACTTATTTTTTCCTAATGTCATCCCGGGAGCATGAAACAATGGAAGGATACGTATTAACAATACCTTAAATTGCGATTGTACCTGAAAAAAGCAATTTAGACGTTTTAAGTGCTTCTCTGACCGGAGATTGTTCAAGCAAGTAGGTAGGACGCTTTGTCCTCCGTGTCTAAGAAAAACAGTTAACAGGTACGAGTAACGAGTAACATATAAAATGAGAGAGAGAGAGAGAGAATGACTGGTGACTGAATGCGAACCTGTAATGGTGAAACCCGTAATTTTAATGTACAATCCAATACCCCGATCAATGGCTTAATTGAAGACAAATATTTACGTCAATAGCAGGTTTGGAAACTTGGCCACAGTTTCTTCCGTTCGGTACCTGAAATCTGGTCACCCGTACCTGTGCCATTTGAAAGTGTATCCACATAGTTATCAGACAAAATTTAAGTACCGACGGTGGAAGTACCGACAAGGCTCTAGCGCAAGCGGACATAAAAATTCGTGCTCCAGTTTTCTGTACATATTTAAATTGCAACTGATTTCTTTTATTGTATCAATTACAGGAGGGTAGGGTTGGGGGGGGTTAAACACACTTTTGTTAAATTATGAGCTTGTCATGACGGAAACCTCCCCCCCATCCCCCCAAGTGACTGCTTGCCTGTAGTTGTAATTGGCAATTACACTCGGATAATTCGACCGGTCAAACACAAATGTCGAGCCTTCAAACTCAACCAGTAGACTCCATCGCCCTACATGTTTATAAATTCTATATTTATAATAAATATATAAATATAATAAATGAATATAATAAATTTAATAAATATTTATATTAAGAAAAAGTAACAACTTACGAAAGCTGAGCAACCACTTCAATACAAATTTTGTAGATGAATGAAAATTATAAACAGTTTTATAGATGTGATGTAGGTAAATGGCGTAAGCATTTACTGAGAAAAAAAGAAAGGAACAATTTCTTTTAATGTAGAATATTGTTATCCGTGGAATACATAATGAACTGAATAACAAAACAAAACAATTTGAAAAATAAGTAACTGCTGCAGGAGGCAGAATTTCTTTTAAATAAATTGTAAATATTCTGCGATGTAACGGAGAAAACAACCGAATCGAACCATTACCAAACATTTAATCATTTAATTTTATACCACAGGTTATTTTTTATGGCTGTTTCCAGAAAAGTACTTAGAGACAGTAAAATCCAAAAGTTCTGATCTTTCGCCTGCCGTTCCGCTTGCCCATTTAACTACATCACACAGCTTCACAGAAAGTGTATGAAAAATCAGTCAACTTCGCGCGGTGAGGTGGTATGCGAGTCGGGACGTTCATCAGACCGTGGTGTCTTTCCCCGAAGACCAACTTCCGACGGTTCCGAACAAATTCCGTTCATTCATTCTGGGACACAGGGCGAATTTTTACTCGTCAGAGTTAAAGCAGAACAAATCGAATCGCGTTAAACCGGGTTATAGCAAATCCGGCCAAAAAGGGGCAAGGAAGTTTAAAATTTTCTATTGGGTACCCGCGCACTTTTGAGATCAATACAATAAATTTGGTCGAGTTCCCTCGGAGGTGGAGTGGTCCGGTCACTTGCGACTTCCTAAAAGAAGTTCCCTGGCTATAAATAACCGGTGTGTATATTATACTTTCAAAAATTCATTTTTTGATACTTCGTCAGAGAAGCCCACATATTCGCTGAGGGAGAAGGACGAGTTGCGTGTGCGACACGGGTACCGGGTACTCCATCGAGTACTCCACCTGGTACTTAATTGCACGAATGGCATTCACCAAATTCTACACCATCCTTAATTGAGGAAATTAATTTACAAGTATTTTGTTCCTTCAATTTACTCATTACTTTTTAATGAAGTTTGGTTGTTTTAATTTAAGGTACTCGCCGAGTATTTCTAATGAACATGTTCTTTCATTTTTTTCCAACCTCTTATTAGAACCGTTTAATGGATTTTTTCGCTAATTTGTCTGGGATACGGAACAGAACGCCTCGGCCATTTTGTCCGATGTGTTTGTCTTACAATTCAAAATTTGTTGAATGCCTGATTTGAGTTTTACAATTCTCGATTTATTCGTTTCTCAACATATACAAGAAGTTCCACTTACGATGATTTAAATCGCGTTGAATGGCGTGTATATAAAATTTCGTACACCACAAATTATTGAAGTGTTGCGTCAAAATTTGAGCTACTTCCCCGCGTGAGTGACTGATTTTCGCTATTACGCATGTAATGTATAGATTTTAGAGGCAGAATTTGCACTTAAATACAAGTCGATAACTCAACTTCGGTGAGTGAAAAGTACTAAAAGTTAGTACCTGGTTGAAGTCAAAATTTCAAGTTCACACTACAGACACACAACACAAGTTTTTGTGACTATTTGTAATAAGTACATAAGACCTTCATTGAATTCGAGACACGCAGTTTTGTGTTCCCTGCCTTCATAGAGTAATACTGACAGTCGTGAGATGATGTTTACACTTTGCAGCATTAACAGGGTCTTGTGAGCACCTTAAACGTTTTTTATTAGGAATGCTAAGGAGGCACCTGGAAAAATGATGTTAACACCGGGTTTCTGGGTTGCGGTCTTCGACAACGACCATACGAATTTTATTACCGACACAATAATTTACACTTAATATAGTCTGGTTTGCGGGTCCTCGTCAAAAAAACACCAAAACACTTGCAACCAAAATAATTAAATGATATGTTCATTGAGTGGTTTCCAATAAATAATAGGATGTATTTCAACAAGACGTCTGACAAAAATTTACTATTAAAGTTTTCTGACACTATTTATTGACCCACAGTCATTCGTTCAACAGAAACCATTGTAGTCTGTAAAGTAATGAATAATTTAGGCAGTACTCGAAGCTTTCTTAAATAAATAATAAATTATTATAAATAAAATTTTTAAAGAAATTTCACATTCTATTAATTTTAACATAACTCATCCCTTAATGGTTAATGTCGTATGCCGTTTTAATTCAATAAGGAATTTGAAGAATTTGTTGAATGCTTGACTATAAAATTTTATATTCAAATATTTAAATCATCGACATGCAAATTTAAATACAAAGTTTAAGCTGAGAGGATTAATAGAAAGTAATAGTACAAACTCAAACTTATCTTTTCGTGTGGCTACCTAGTGTATATATTTTATGCTCATTTTTCAGTCAAGTTTCTCACTGAAGTAACAAAAGGTTAAGTAATTCGCAGACAATTGACCGAACTCAGATATTGGTATTACAACCTTATTAGAGGTTAAAAGTATTCTCTTTTCAAAGTATTTTTTTTTGTATTTTTATAGTAGTAAGTTAACTCGTCTAAGTATTTTACAGTAAACCATTTACTAGTGTGCTGTATGTTCTTTAATAAAGTAAGTGACCTCTCACCGCGTACGGATGAATAGTGTAGTTCATCACATGATTTAGATTGACAAATAATAACATCCTGACATATCACCAAATACTTAAATTTCATCTAATAAAAATAGAAATAGTTTTACTTTACCTCACGCCTTAAATTTTAGATAAAACTCTGGATGACGTTGGACGTTCGATCGAATTAACTAATAAACAAAAATGGTCACAACTGTCAGATCACACAATTAAAACAGAAAAATGGCCAAACAGCACCGTAACGACGTTCTGCAGGAATATCCAATAAAAAATACAAATGAAAAACACTCGAAAGAACCGCGAAATCAACGTGGGCCCCGAGTGGTCAACTACTTGCGGCATGCACTTGCACCAACTACCTGTCTACCTGTCAGGTGAGCACTGAAGAAACCACCTACGGACGCATTTCCCCAGTTTCTAATTCATTTCTACTCGCGGGTGGGGAGGTCTCGTGAACTTAAATCTTCAACTTGTTTCCGCTTCCATTTTGTCGCCGAATGTTTCAACTTTTTCCAGTTTAGTCATGTTAAACTAACGTGAGTTAATGGTCGGAGTGTAGGCGCATTACACCCGAGATGAGGACCGGGGTGTAGACGTCCCATTGACTTTCCCACCGGAAGCAAATTGATGGATCGTTAAAAGCGAAAGGGACACTTAACTTGATAAATTGTTATTTGAAACGAATACTCATCAAATGACAATTTGAGTGCTTTCTTCTTTCTGAGCGATTTAAAATAAATAATATAAAACCACAACGACAATATTGTTGTAATAATAAAGTTATTCATTTTTGACCTGGTCGAGTGGTGAAAAATATAATTTTTTTCTTTCTTGTTATGTATACTCATACAATGTACATACTCTACAATACACAACTTTTGTTTATGTTTAACGGTTAGAGGAGTACTTCATTTCAACACTTTTTATAATGAATAAAATTTTGACTATTTCTATTTTTACATTCATTTTTCTAATAAATTATTTAATAATACTCTTTTAATATTTTTTAACTAGCTTTTTAATTATTCCTCCATTGAGCTTACTTTTGTTTTTTGTTTCCTTAAGCATTCTCTTATCAGCATTGATAAATAAAAAACTTGAACCTATGTATTTAAATTGTGAGATGATAATCATTATGAGACACAGAGATAATATCAATGTTATCATTTTTGTCGAATTCACGAAAACTATGTAATATATAATTCACCGTGTTGCAGTGATTTAATGACATTAATCAAGTTAACTTACCACCACTGGATTTCTTGCATTTCTAACATTTAAAAACATGTAACTGCATAAATAAATTATTAAGCGGATAATTCGTAACACAAGTGTCAACGATATTTTGAAATGAAAAACTCCAATAAGGATTTGTATTAAGACGTGTTCTAAAATTTGTCTTGTCCGACTGTCTAGCTTTTTTCATCAATCGTAACTTAATTTAGATGTCATTGCAACTTTATTGCAATTTATGTGATATTTATGTACCGCTTCTAAAATACTCATACTTTTCCTGCAGGACCAAAGCAAGAGGATAAGATGTTGTCCTTGACATTGATGTTTTTTTCTCGTTAAAATACGATCGTACGAGAACGCAGTAATGGAGGCTCTGGTTTTTATAGGAGATATTTTACGGTGGTTAAAATGAATGGCCGTTCACATTATGACCATTGGTAGATGTATTTCGTCGACGAAACATCCTCTGACATCACTCCACATTTCATTAAATCTCCGAGACATCACCTTCACTTTCAAAGAAAAACAATTAACTCGGTCGACCTTTCGGCCCGGTATTTTTGCGCTTGTTTAACTCTGAGGTTACAGGTTACAAGTTCCAGTTGGGTTTTGCTGCCAAAAAAATTACACTTTTTCGTTCTTTCTACGCCTGCGGTGTTTTCCTGAATTTACTTTTGAATTCAAAACACACAGGTTTTTTTTTACCGGGTGAAGTTCAAAGAACCCATTAGTGTGAGCAAGACGTGTCGTATGACTGTACTCGTAGCTTTTGCTCTCGTACCTTCCCTAGGTATCAGGTTTTGTGGAATTTCACATAGGCTATGTGATTTTTCTCCTATTAAACCATTTCCAACAGATTATTGGAAAATAGTTTTCTGTCTCGTAAATTCAGCGTAAATCACGGCGAACGACCCCAAAATGTTTTCCCTTCGTTCGGGTACCAATGGACAAACATCAGAGTTAGATGTTTACCGACTCGGTTTCATACAAATAGAAGCAAAGTTTGAAGTTAAACAATAAACAATTTATAGAAAATGACCCCAATTGTTTAATGCGAACTAGGCCTTCACATAGAACTTGAGTGACGTGGGTTTAAGAGCCACAAATTTAATTGTTGGTGACCCTTCTGGTACTTCGAAAAGAACTCTGTAGCTCCACGTTGAAGTATCCCGGAGAAATTCATCCGACGCCCGGCACTTATCATCACTTAAAAGTGGAGATTGTCGAATTTCAGAATACACTTAAGAAATTGCTAGGTGAAAGTGATGCTTTCCTAAGTTAATAGAGTCTCTTAAATGTTTTTACTCGTTTGAACAAAAGCTTTTGTTACTTTAATTGCGGTCTCAGACGGTGTGTTCAAAACATCTGCAACAATCTGATATGAATTAAGTTTTTCGTAGTTTTCTAGTCATTATTGGTTGCACTAGACAGACACAGACACACACACACACACATGCACCCACTTATCTATTAGTGACCACGAACAACCGATTCAACGGTTTGGTTTTAACACCGCCGAAGACGTTTCTCACACGTAACGAGCCTTATAATTCCTGAAACAAAAAAGGAACTCGGCGTGAAAATATTCGATCTGTCTGTTTCCATCTGATGTAATACATCCCGATGTTATCAACCATCGGTATGGATGATGAGAAAGTACTATGAATTGTTGATTCTTTTAATCTATTCGTACGACTAAGAGTTTTGCAAGAGAGAAGAATTCCGTCGTTGCATAGCCAAAGGCCGTAACTTTCTGAATTTTCATTGAGAAAACTACGGCTCCTTTGCCGAAATACAATGACATACCGAGCAGACATTTACATTGTTTTACCCCGGTAATCCAAAGCAAAGTGTAGGTTAAAAAGTAGAAAAATCGGAGTGTGTAATCCTCTTCAATTTGCTCTACCTGCCAGAAAGACAATGCCGGTTTCGTTTACCTAGACAGCACTCGCTACATGTTAAAACATCCGTGTGAACAGTCTGGAATTTTTTTAATTGATGGTTGTCGGATTTCTGCAAAAGCAGTCACCTTCCGATAAGTTGTACAACGGTTTCTGCAAAACGGGAAAATTTGGAATTGTTGCAATCTCCAGGTGAATACCATTCTTAAAACCTGAAATTGTTCGCGGAGAAGGCGAACGGTTGCAGTGTCAAGTCGAGAAAATGATACGTTTGTCGACAACAATGAGACCGAGGTAGACAATTGCTTCGTCACGTGGCGACAACTTTTCCAGAATATCCCGACAAAGTGGGACGGTATCGGATGTGAGGGACACGACGGACAACGGAAATCTCGACGAAACTCCCTGGTATCCCTTCACTGCAATTTTTGATATTCGATTAATCGGATTACAGGAACCGGTCCTGAGTGTCTGCACGGAAGAACTAGGAGAATTAAATTTAGCCTATGAATGAACTTTTTCACTAGTCATCTCCTACGTGATGGGCGGATAGAAGAAAAAAAACTAGCACTCGTTCTCCCCGTCTCTAAAAGTTAAATTCCTGTTATGCCAACGAATTCAAAGGAAGGTAAATAGAGTGTGTGATACGGTGTACCTGTACGCGTGCGTATGTGCGTATGCCTGCGTAGTTCCATGTGCATATTCAAAACTCAAAAATTGTGTCAGAGTAGTCACGTTTTAGTAGAATGTTTGCGCGGAGACATTGTCAAATAAATTTTATTTTATTATTTTCTTGCAGTCCTACGGCACATAGGAATGGTATTCAATGACTTTTTGACTTTTACCTTAATTGGAGCCGGTCTTGTTGCCCGAGGCTGTTCAGTTTATAAGCAATTTATTTAATAATTTAAAAAATAAAATAACAAGAGGCATGCAAGGGAAATAATACGAAAATGGCATTAATTCCAAAGCCGAAGTTGGGTGAAGTTTCTTTCATTTCGACGACGGTCCCTGTTTGCTCATCGGATATTTATAATTAGGGCAAGTTTCCTGAAGAAGTGGAGAGCATTAAATAGAACAAAAGCACAATAACGTTTATTACAATACAAATGAATTTATTATTTTCACTAGCAGAGAACTTATCATTTGCTAGTTTACTGAATAATTTTATAATAACTGATGTATCACTGCAAATAGTGTAGGCTCTATGTTACAGACCAAAACCCAGGTACTACATAACAATGGGGAAGTGCCCGTTGTACAAATCGACCAAATATAATAGGATAATTGCAGGGCTAAACCCCTGGAGAATGTACTTACAGAAGAAATGTATGAAAAATATATAAATGCAAACAAAATTTATTACTCGGAGTCTTGAAATGCTAAACCGAAACGTTGTTCTTTTCAAACAGAACAGCATTCCATATGTAACAGACAAACAAATAACTAAATAAGAAAACCGTATTATTGAACACAAAGCTAGTTTCGGTGCAGTGTAATTTAATAATCTAAAGTCACTCTTTATCATTCTTGTTGTATAAATGAAAATCACTCCTTTTTCCGTATAATTTCGTACACGTCCTCAATATTTTTGTGTGATAAATAACACATTTATATATAATCGAAATTTTTAACTAATAGTACCATTAGTCATTGAGAAAGTTAATTTCTTGTCTATGAATACCGCATAGAATAATTCTACTTATTCGATCTCCAATCTCGTTTTAATTAAAAATTAAAATCCTTTTGAATACATTTCCCGGAGGCATTCGAAGAGGAAGGTGGTTCCTCGAAGTCTAACGCATGCAGCTGGTTCGGTAAACTGTAAAAAAAGAATGTGTTACGGAACCTCAATAACTATAATTCAAACACAATTAATTTTGCTTGGCGATTAGTTTCCCCGTAAATAGTGTTTACCCGTGAAAAACACGAATTTTCACGGCATCTCCGGACTCGGGATGTGCCGAATGTGAGCGGCAGCAAAAAATAAAAACTAACTTTCTTCCCGATCGATTAGTTTAGTTATTAAACTGAAGTGGCGAAACAAACGGCCTTTCGTTTTTGATGTTAGGAACAATGGCTTATTTAAACTATGACCGACTATTATTACCGAGTTTCACATTTCTTTTTTTGTTCGATTTACTCATGCTTCGTGTTGATTCCTATCGAACAAGCATGTGAAATGTCGCCATGTTTTTTAACAAATTAACTGTGTTACTTTTGAGGATATTAAACGGTCCCGACGCGGGGTCAAGGCCTAAAAAGAAGATTACAGATATGTCTAGGATCCACTCGACGTGAACAATATGAAAAGCGAGTTATGGAAACCCATGTGTTCTTATTTGTTATTATTCGGTATATGCATTGACCAAATAGATCCGAGGGGTTGCCTGTCACACATTAAAGATACGTTGTACTGTACGCCCTTGACCACAGACCCTTAAGATGACCCTACGTCTAGTGGAGGACTTTGTCTATGATTAAGAATAAAAAATTTGTTTTGCTTAGAAATCCTGCAATGGCAGAATGTAACCAGAGACTAAATTGCCTTTCAGAGGATTTAATTTCCAGCATAGAAAGCAACAGGTGACACAGGCAGAAGAAAGTAAATGGCTCGTTAAAAAAAAACATTTAAAACAAACGGAAAAAAGTAAAATTTTTCAGGAGAATTCAAATTCGCTTTCTTCTCCTCAGATTACTCCACAAATCTTAACGAGTTTGATCTCGTTGATCTTTCAACGACTTCGCCTTATTCGAAGCCGAAAACGACATGAAACCCTGGGATAATCCCACCCGAGATTAAACGTCTCATCAAATGACAGAAAATTTGTAAAACAAAGAGGCCAACATGAAATTATCGTAATCAAAGTCAGGTACCCGCGTACCTGTATTTTCATAGACGGGGTCCTACGAACCTATCCGAAATTCAGGCGGAATACATTTTTTTTTCGATGGTCTGACCATGGAAAGTGCCTTTGAATTTATTTTACAAATAAAACGAATCTTAATAGTAATTTGGACACATGTGCCTCGTATTGAGATGCGGGTCTGGCAGTCCTACGACAAATCAAGGATGCAAACTATAGTAGTTTGAAAACACACGGAGACGACCTTACAAAACACGCGTCCAACGAGAATGAACTCATTTAATGTAAGCTACTGTTACTGTCAACTCTTTCGGGTCAGCAGTTTACCTTGAACTTGTAGTTTAAAATTCCTTCTCACTATTTTAGAAACGCCTTGAATTTCCTTACAGACACACACACACACACATGCTTGAGACAGCAAATTACCTACTATCGTAACTGGGATAGTTAAATCCGACCACAAAAACACGGTTCCATTTTGTTAAATACTTTCTTAAACTCTGTTATTAATGGCATGATTGATTTTGAATTTGCGTTACGTCCAGGCCCCAAGTATTTAGGATCAGAGGAACCATCAACCGTGACATGGTTGGTGTCGATTAACGTAACTATTTGAGAACGTAGAAAATTAGTCGAATGTGACGAGGAGGAAAAAAGATGATCGTCCAACTTAAACTTCATCTTCGAAGCACCAAGACGACGCACCAAAAAGGAAATAACCTTTCTATTCTTTCAATGAATGTGAATATACTCAAACTTCCTTTTCTCCCATGTATTCGATTTCAGGTTTTTAGGTACACTAGAAAGGGAATGGATCGTGCAGTCTAAAAGAATTGTCCCCGTGAGGAGGGGTTTCCACCTCGCCAATTTAGCGATCGATCCTAAAAACATTGAACCCAGAGGTGAGGAAGAAACCTACTAACAAGATCGGGTATCCGATATAACAATAATACCTTTGAACCTGAATCGATGCTCACACGTATCCAAGTCGGGAAGGAAAATGCGGTCTGAAAAGTTGTATCGGGGTCAGTGACCAACTTCACACGTTAACAGCTGATTGTGACTCTAATGGAGCATTTCTAACCCTGCCATTCGAATCGAAACTTGTTCTTTCAAGAGCTCACCGATCTCCGTGAAGTTTTTGACGAATATCACATTAAGTAGACTTTGGGTACTCGACGAACTTACCGGAATTTCCTACACCGGCGCGAATACCGCAAACTCTTCCACCTGCTTTGAGAAGTTGCACGTGCCTGCAAAGAAGAGTGCTACGAAATAAATTTATGTTCTTTAACATTAGCATTTCCACTGTTGTCTGCACTCCGGTAAGCCTTCCTTATGCTGTAAACTGTTGTACGTTCTCACCAAAAGAAGATACTTAAGGAATCCTTTTAAGGAAGGAGATACTTACGAATTCCTTATTTAGAACCCAGCGATATAATGTAATATAATATTAAGCGAACCACGGTGACATAATGAACCTTGATGGGCGACCTCATAAAGTTAATTTTTGGAAAGAAAAAATGTCCTACAAGTTCGTTTATGCTAGAGTCGTGTCCAATAAAATTACAAGAAACAGCTAGAAATTGACTCCTGTGTTTGGTTTGAATGTCTTCTTACCAAGCAACAAAAAATTATACAATGAGATGACAGGCAGATTGAAAAGAACAATAATGTGAAAATGTATAATTGTTCCGGTAATAAATTTATTCAAGAGCTCATTATTGAATAATTAATAATTATTTAACAGCATAAAATATAAAATAAATTAATAATAAAAAGGTTAGTGATGGTATACGTCTCTATGTATCCACGTTGTAAATAATTTGTGAAAGATTTTTATATTCCGTACCATGAGCGGATGAACGATTTTTGCTATTATGGGAAAGTTAAGTTACTAATTTCCGATTATTACTATTATTACAATTATTAAAAAAATGAACTATTTGTATACGAAAAATGTATACTTACGAAAACAGAGCGTTTCTTTCTCTTGGGAGCATTTTTTGCCAGTTCATGCAATAAATTGTTTGTAACTGTAAGGCATGTAACACAATTTTTTTGTAGTTATAATGGCTCGTACTGTGTATGGTTGAGAAAATCATAACAATTTGACTCCACCGGAGTTTTCATTTCGGAGCCTAGTAATAAAGATTTAACTTTATTTATTTTCTTCTCGTCATCAGCATGGGAATGGAATGGTATACATGTTGCAGGTGCAGATGTGCCTTAAGGAGAGATCAGATCTTTTGTAACCTGATAGGATTTCTGTAATTCATTTAAATTCAATTCACCACCTCCCACGATTTGTTTCTTATTGTTACGTCTGTTACTGCGAATGACACTAAATAAGTTTGTGTCTTTTTTCGTGATGTGATAATTTACATGAAAATTTGTGTCAATTGTCTGTTAGGTATGTAGTGGTATAGTAAAATAAAACCCTACGTAGTTTATTACTGGGAAATTATCGTATGATGGAGACCGTCGAACTTTAAATCCATTAAAACTCAACTTTGAAATGTGTACCTCACTATAAAAAAAGTAAATAAGTTTCCTAATATTAGATTGAAATTTTATTTAATTTCATGGAGGTGATATAAACGTGAATCATTAAAACAGTTATTTCATTAAAATGTTTACACTTTTATTGTGATTATACACAAAATTGTATGCACAATTTTTTCCGTCATAAATAAAATCAATTCATCTATAAGTTAAGATTCCAGTGAGCCGACCGTTTGAACGTAGTCGACAGCAGCTTCTCGAACTTTTTCGACATTTTCAGGTGTTCCGTGTATTTCCTCAAAAGTTAGAAATTTCTTAAAAAGAGTTTTCATCTTTCGCGGCCTGAGGCTCTGGGATGTTGCTCTTTCTAGTACTTGCCTGAAACAAAATTTGGTGTATTATCCGTATGCAGTTGGTGCAACCACGCAAAGCATTCTGTTCGGTTTTAAATTCAAACGTACTAGTAAACCACCTTTGCGGTAGTTCAAAAATTGCTGAACTTGAGAAGACACCTATTATTATTTTATATAAGTGAGGAAATAAATCTAAATATTGCTAAGCCAACCGTTACCAAAATATTAAAAAAAACCTACCTCGCTAGGTCAATAAGTTTCGATTTGACAAGCATGTCAACGTAACAGCTCCAAATGTCAACCCTCTTTGGAAAAGAAGCCAAAATTGATTCGTACAAAGTTTGTGCTCGCTCCGCACTTCCGAATTTATTTTCCATCTGTGCGAACTTCGACACGATGGGAATGTCTAAAAATGTACAATTGGTATAAGTTTATTTCATACATTTATCATAACTATTTACTATATTATAATTTCTAATTAACATAGCGTTACAGAAACGAGAATTTTTAACATGTCGCACAACCAGAACATACATGACATCAATATTACATAGAATCATTTTCCGATAGCTAGAGCTAAAATAATTTAGATTAATTAACTTACGTTGTTTTTTACTCAGGATTGTAAGCGCCCTCTGCAATACAAGTCTGGCCGATTCCACCTTCCCAACGGCGAAGTAAGCGTTTCCAACTTCGATCCACATATTTTCTACGTCCTTATATTTCTTTAGCATAAAGTTACCTAATTTTTCCATATCCTGCAACTTATTACTCTTCCCGTAAAGGTTCAACATGTGTATGTGTATCTTGTAAGGTTCATTGTACTGAAGCGCTTCGGATAAAGTTTTTTGCAGAGCTTCCTGAAATTAAAGAATACATGTACTGCTACTCTACATTTCTATTTCAGAGTATCAGTTGATCAAGTACGAAACCTACCTCACTTCCGTAAAGGTTTTCCAAATTCAAAAGTGCGATCCAAATATTTAGTTTTTCTTGTTCTTCTCGGAACGAAATGGCTTTCAAAGCTCTCCTCGCTACGCCTTTCGCCTGCTCGATTTCTGTGCCCTAAGAATTTCAAATTAAACAGTGAGGTTTGTGTTGCATGTATTTCAAACTATTAGGGCCATGTTCACGTACCTGTATGTGGAATGCCATATACTTCAACCACAGAGCAGATGAGTCAGGATTGGCAAGGACGGCCCGATCAAAGTCATCAATGGTTTCAGGTTCGCGGTCAGGATCCATCAACCTTTCTTCAATTAATCGCAAACGTTGTTCTTCCGTTTTATATTGTTCCAATTTCTCACTTTCCGTTAGTTTCCTAGCTTTTTTACTCTCTTTCTTTGAAACCTCATCCTAAATATTCGAATCATCGTAAAATAAGGTAACGAGAACAATTTATGTTCACTATTTAAACTAAATCCGTTCTTTAACTTACTTCGTCATCGGACGACTCATCGACTTTGTTCATTATGGTACCCGAGAGGAGTGCATTGTCGTCTAAAACTTTCCAATTGAATCCAACCCCAAAAGCTTTCGAACTATCTGATTTTTCATCCTCGACTTCATCTTCACTTTCCGAACTTGAACTTAGACAAATTTTTTCATTATTGTAGGACTGTAATTCTAAAACAAGAAAGTAGTGCTGTCACAAATTTCAGGTTTTAAAATTTTAAATTGTTCCAATTCTTAAAGTTAAACACTACTAACTTAATGATTCATTATTGTCACTTTCTTCTTCTGACTTAACTTCCACGTCGTCGTATTCCAAGTGGGGAATACTGTTATATGTAGAGTTAAACATTTCATCGTCAACTTCAATTTCTTGTTTAATTTCCGTCACCTCCCCAAAATATCCGTTTTCTGTCTTATTGTTTACCGTAGCTTTGATTACTTCTAAATCTTGGGATTCAGACTCACGCCTGCGTTTTTCATTCAATTCAATTTTTTCCGTTTCCAATTTTCTCTTTAGGGAAGCAACAGATTCCTTCAATTTTTGCTGGGATTTTTTCCATATGAGTTTCTCTTGCTGGGAGACAATTCGATCATCCATAGCCAGTAAGTGCTTGGATTGTTTCCTGTAATTTAAAGCAAATTAGTGTAAATACTAGCGCCGAAATGGATTCTTAGAGATGTGCTGCTGTTCCCTACTCACATGGTAACCCAAACTTTGATTTCATCCCCAATCATAAATGGATTTTCCGTCTGTTCCATGTCGTTCAAATGTCTTTTACGGGGAATAAATGCTATTTTGCCTCTTCCTTTGCCTCTCAATTGCACGACAACAACATGTTCATTATGGTATATAACTTTAGCGTGTAGTTTGGTCCATTTTGGTTCGAATGGAGTGTCACCTAATTGAAAGAAATTATTTCGTTTAGTCTCTTCATTTAGCATAGACTGTGTCTAACTGTCGTGTCGAATTCCACCTTGGAAATGAGTTAACAAAACATTCAAACTATACCCAATAATAACTTACTTTTAACGTAATTTTCAAATGCAGGATTAAAATTGGCTGATACGTGAATCATTTGTGCCTCTGCGTCGATCCATGCGATTATTCCATTAATTTTCTGACCTTCTGTGAATTTTCCCTCAACAAGTCCCAAGTCCCCATCTACTGTTTTAACTATGGCGTGGGTACCCCGAACTTCCTGTATGGTTCCGGTAACGTGATGGCCCAACGCGGTTTTGTCAGTGTAATTCCCTATTGCCTTTTGCCTATTTATCACTGTAGTCAATGTATTAAGGTAAGAGTCTAGAAAGTCTAAACTAATCTGTAAAAAAAGTAATATTCCAATAGAAGAAAATGATTTTGGTGAAGTCGTAAAAATTTGATGAAACGAATAATCTTACTTGAAAATCCTTGTCCCACACATCAGATAGTTTCACAGAAACACTTATTTTGTTGTTCGACAACCCTATTACTTTCCCATAAATTGTCTGATGTTTTTTAAGGAACTTTCCTTGCATTTCAAGTTTTGTATCAAAACGGCAAATTTGGACAGGTGCGTTTGACTGGGATGGTATCAAGCTTTTCAAAAACCTTCGACTCCGATCGACGTATTTATTTTTGCACAAAAACGGAAGAATGGAATTAATGGAAAGTAATTTTTGTACTTCTTCCTCCGTCTTGCCCTGTAAATATGGCAGAAATTAAAGATTTTGACAAGTTAAATTCGAATAGAGAAATGCACAAACTACAAAAAATAAAAAATACTAAAAAATAGTATTAAATATATAAATCCGTAATAATAACTTCATTACCTCATATATATCTTTAAAAACTTCCAGATCTGCCATCACAGGAACTCCATAATTGGTTTCATTTGAAATGCAGTATACAGATAATGTGTCTCCGGCTCCATACGTTGCATGGAGTGGTTTCGTAAGGTCTTGAAAAATACTCAATAGTTCCTTAGGTATGTAGGCTGCAAACCAGAGTACAATAAGTATACTATCGTCGAAAAGAATGTGCCCTTTCCATTATAACAATTTTCTTCTTACCGTTGCATATTTTATCCTTCTTTAATTGAACTTCCAATAATAAACCTTTCTGAGATGTGTTTACAACAGTAGCTTTGTACTTCTTTCTACATTTTAATTTGACGGTTGAATCTGTCTCTAACATTGACAAGTCCAGTTTGTTAGCATCAAATACTTGCAGCACAGAGCATTTGACCTGTTAGTTGAATGTGCAGCATTAACTTAAGTTTGCAACTTTTGTCTTCAAGATGAGGTGTAAAGCTTGGGGGCCACTATTTGTTATTTCTACCGCAGCCCACTAGTGAGAGTCTCTTTCTGAGACTCTTGCACTAAAATATAAGTGACTTCTCACATCATTAAAGGTTTAACAATAAACTCACCAACTGTCCCCTGCTAAAATACTCTGAAAGTGAATTAGCATCCGGAAATGGTGTAAGCCGTTTTGGTACAATTCCTGTGATCCCATTGAAAAATTTAACCATAATATTGTTCTGAACAACATTTACAACAACTCCTGTGTACTTGAAACCCTTTTTGAAATTTGTGTCGCACAAAATTTTCTTTTTCTTCAGTAAAGTAGGTTTCATTGTTAGGCGAACGAATTTGACTTCTGGTGAGATTTCCATCACCTAAAAAAAGATAAATTCTTTCAACATCCTTTAACTCACAAAATTCAAACTTTACCACAACCTGTTTGCCACAAACCTTACACTTACCCTAGCCTTAACCTCTTGACCAATTTTAAACCTAGATAATGGATTCTGAATTGGAACATCCGTCATGTCCATAAAGTCAACAATTCCCGTTATCGTATTTCCTATTTTTATTTGGGCTCCATTTTTTGTGAATGTTGAAATGGTACCAGAAATAATTTCACCACATTTTAGGTCAGACACAGAGTAATATTTTTCTTCCAAGGAAGCTCTAGAATAGACAAAAGTGGTAAATTTAATTTGAGTAATTTAACTAAAAGCAAAGTTCAGTAGGGAAGAATAATGAATACTTGTCAGTAGCACCCAGGTAATGCCTGGCCATATAGTTGACTGTTCTTAATCTGATCCGAGGAATTTTTTTATCTACTGGATAAAAACTTTCAATGCCTGCATCTCCTTCTAAAATTTTATTTGCATGATTTAGTTTGGACAATGGAATGAAACACTTTGCTTTTCTATTTCCATTAACAACTCTCACTACTAATCCTGTCCTCCTTGCCTCCACAACCTGGAATTAATGTTACAATTTTGCAATAATTCACGAATAATAAAATGATAATTAAAATTTTTAGAGATATTACCCTTCCGCTAACAATCTCGCCATATTGAAAAGGCAGTTCCATCGGTTTTTTGGGCATGATTTTGAAGAATGGAACATTTACAAGAGGTTTAATGTACAATAATGTAGCAATTTTGGTGCTTCCAATTGCTACTTCTGACAATTTCGGAAATTTGTTAACCAAATGATCTTCATGAATGTAACCTTTCGAAGTATTTCCTTTATTGTAGAGTACTTCAATGCCATTTTTTAATGCCTTAAAAAATAAAAATGAATTAATTTGTAGTGATTTAACACTTTAACTTTTAATGTATCTTTTTACTACATTGGGTGTACCAGTTTTTGTCCTTTATGGTTAGTGTTTTGATACATTTCAATTAATTTTTGTATAATTAAACACACCTTATTAGTACAAATTTGAAATTGAAATCCTGGTATGAAGAACAATAAAGGAAAGTTTGAATCATAACTTAAATATGTACTCTTTATATCATTAACCAACATTGATAATTGCAAGTTACAGGCACCAGATGATTTGTCACAACTGATGACAGCACATCTAACTAACTGACCGACACAGAGTTTTTTCTCTCTTTCAACCTAGAAATAAACATTTTATTTCCTGAGTCAAATGCATCATTACTTTTAGGGTGTGAACTATTGAACAAATATTTTTAATTCAACTTACTCTATCAAAACGCAAAAATCCATGAACAAGTTGTATACCAAAATCAATTAAATATCCATAGTCTTCCTTACTTCTTACACTACCAGAGAGGATTAAACCTTTCTGTAATAAGTCATAAGTTAATTTTGAATTAATAATACTAGGATCACTTGTCAAAGACAATGAATTACTTTCTGAGACTGAAAGTATTTTCACAGGTAAAACATCTCCAGGTTGAAACATGTCTCCTAAACCAAGAATCTAAAAATGAATTTAAAATTTTACCTTCAGTAAACATAAACATTGATGAAACATTGAGTAATATAAATATTATTATTATTTATGTACTTCTGATTCCGATGTTGCACTCTCCAAAGTATTCTTATACATTTCAGACACATTTAAGAGTGACACAACTCCTTTTAAACTTCCAGGCAATGAAACACAGACAAACTTTTCTGTGACCTTACTGACTACGCCTAGGACAATCATTCCCTCATGTACCCCTGCCGGATTTAACTCTTCAACAAATTTAACACCTAATGACTCAAGGTTTCTGACATGCTTTATTTTTTTTGGTTTCTCATTTTTCTGCTTCAGTTTCTGAATTTTTTTCTTTAGCTTTGACTTTTTAGATTTCTTTGTTCCAAATACCTGAAAGAACAATTAATACTCTTAGTACTTACTATTTACAAAATCAAGACAAGGTTTTTTGCTCAATATATTGACAGTATTGTTGTTGATACAGTATAAACAACTTTATACTTTTTTGTAATGGACAACTTAAATTCAAAAACCTAGTGTAAAAAATTATCATAAAAATTCTGGTCTAAAAATCCAAACTTAATTTAAGAAAAAAATGTGCTTGGAAGATTTACAAAGAAATCGTTTCTGTGTAATTCGGTGAGTAGAGTAGCTGTGTGTTTTTTAGACTTCAAAATATGGATCAGGTGACATACGAAAATTACGGATCAAAGCATTAAAGAAACGTTAAATATCACTTCATTCAAAATTGTGCAAAACTTACCGAAAATGAGATATTTTTGCCGGTCGTTTGAAATGCTGGCTTACTTCCCCCCCTTGGAAAAGCTTTCTCCTTAAAACTCATTGTTCAAGTTAATGTATAGTAAACTAAAATTAATCAAACAAGCAAAAAAAGTAATATTAAAAATACAATATCTAAAGTAGACATGTAACACATACATAACGTCCAAGCACGTGGATCCAAGTCATTTAAGTCAAAAAATTAATTCTAACAGTAATTATATGTAATTTATTACAAAATTTACCTTACTATTAGAGATATTTAATTATACCTATTTAAAGAGTCAGTGAGAGCAACTTTTGCTCTAAGGAATCAAATATAGTACTTTTACTCTTCATAAAATAAAAAACAAATCGTCGTAGCCGTCCATATTGAAACGACTTGTAGACGACTTTTAAGTTTCATTTTCACAACAAATGTAATGTGCTATAGGCCAATTGTTTTTTTATAATCTATTATCGTAAATATTACATTTTTATTAACTTCCGTTACTGTTAACATTTATTTAACGTAACACGTAATGAATTATGCATTTTAAAGTTCAAAAATGCTCTTTCACAAATGTATTTGTGACTAAGTCAAATTTTTAATGATTCCCGCCATTTTAACGTAAAAGGGTGAAGGCCGTGTTTGGTGAATGCAAAGGAAAGCCTCCTTTGAAATTGATACAACATATAAACCTGTTGAGAAAATGAATTTGATTTGACATTGCAGAGTTTTATTTTTGCCAAATGATTCAGTTTGAAATTCTCTGTCGCAATTGAGCAGTCACAGGTAAGTTGTAATTGTAGGTATTCAGAAACTTAAATCCATTGTGAACTTCCCTCAGGTCATCGTGCCAAACGCGGTGTTCTTCAATCTCCTCGTAGATTTCTGTTCAATTCGTTTAACGAACTAGTTTTACGTTTTGAAGTAATTGTCAAAATGTGCCATTAAAACGAAGTGACAGATTTCCTAGCAATGTTTCATACCAATATTTTTTTATAAAATCCAAAAGTATGTCAAATTATTAATAGTAAAATACCATAATATTGCAAAGTAAGAGTGATTGTAGACTTTCTAAACTGTCAGAATTTTATATTAAAAACATATTTGGAAGCTAAAGAAATTTCAGGCAATTACTTTTAACAAAACTCATAAAACTTTTCACAATAAGTATGACTTCAGAAATTTTTTTAAAATTTAATTTTAAGACATTTTCATTTGATGCAATTCACCTGCACAGTTACACAGCCAGTGTAACATGCAACATAAGTTATGCATTTTAAAATCTTACAGGCTGTTCTATGGGCCTTAGTAAAATCCATTGTACTCAATATGTTTAACATTTAGCAACCTTTGTTTTGCTAAAACCTGCTGGCATCTGCTTAGCAAGTATTTGCATTCTCTAATTTACAATAAAGGTGTCACATTCAATAGCATTCTAGCAGATTATTCAAGGCTTTGCAGCATATTTTCTGTATTTCTTTAAGGTTACTTGGTTACTTTGTTACTTGCATGGTTCTTTTCAAATTCAATTTATTGATATTGCACATTAAATTTATAATTTTGATATGATGTTTATCATTTGATAAACATTTAGTGATAGTTATAACAATAAAGTATAATAAACATAGAATGAGTCCAAATTTTTGATGATGTTTGTGATAACTTGTGGTTCCTGCCAATTCTTTTGAACACAGGAATCAAGGGAATTCTATTTATATCTTCTAATAAGAGGACTTGATACTATAAAAAGTAAAGGAAAACTGACCAGCTGATTGGTTTAAATTAAAAATTGCATCTTCTAATATCTTTTTTCTTAAGTGTTTCATCATAATCTGGGTTGCTGTGTGTCTAGACTTGCTTTGCTCTTACATAAGAAGTTTGGTAACTGTAACTTCAGCTCAGTGGCACACATCCTCAGTGTGTGACAGTTTGACAGGAGACAAATATAACAATTGAGAGGTTTATACATATCAAAGTTTAATTGTATCACTTTATACAGTTTTAAATGGTCATGAATGTAGAATGAAGAAAACTTGTTTCAAGGCAAGAATATTGGTGTTGAACAACCAGAGGAACAACTAGGAAATCAATGAGTGATAAATTCATTGGCATATGCAGGGACCTTACCATTAATTTAAATTGAGTAAAGTGTTGTCTTCACTAGGCACCAAGCCAGGTTTGTGCAAAATTCAAGTTGTTGAAATGACCTCATACTTCTGTATGGGAATAAGCCGGAAGATTCTTTTTCTAAAATAAATTTAAAACTTAGGGAGTCAGAAGTGTTACAAACGAGTTTCACACTCCGATACATTTGTCTGACAAAGACAACCTTTTTGTGGTCTGCCTTTCACAAAGTTTCAGTTCTGTTGCCAGCCGCAAGACAACCAGTAATGCCCCGACAATTGCGAAAACTGCCGCTCGTGATAGTCGTCTGATTGGTGTCGAGTCGAGTCTTTAAAAGATCACGTTTTACTCTAATGATAATGGATAAAGTCAAAGTAAAGTGATCTTGTCTTCTTTCCTATTCGGTTCAGAGGTCACCATAATCGCTGACCAACATTCGCCAGTATGTCGAACGCTTGCCGACGGAGCGAACGGTCGAAATTTTCTAATCAATCGGTTGACCGATTCAGTCTCAGTCACCTGTTTCATGGGTAGCACGGGGTAATCGCGAGTCACACATTTCGGACACTGTCCTTTCTCACTTTCTTTCTTTTTAGTATATTGTCTCGCAGTTAAACAAGCAAGCGAGTCAAAGTGAACTAGTGAACAAGTGTGCATGTGTGCGCGCGCGTTTTGTATGTATTTTGTTCTTTCTTTTGTGAAAGGGAATGAAAGGAGAAAGACGCGCAAAAAAGATTTCTTTTCAAATTGTGTGCTTTGAACGCGTATCAAAGTCCTTGATAGTAACAATTGTAATGTTCAAAAGAGATGACGGAAGAAATGAATAGTACAAAATTAACGGAGAGTTTAGGAGAGGGAAATTTTTTAGTTGATGGTCGATTGGTGATTGGAAAATTTGGTTCTTCTCGGTTAAACTTCTCTTAGTTTTGTTGTTTTTGTTGCTGATCAAGTCTGTTGGTTTATCAATTCCTGAGTGTCTAAATAATTCACATTACAGATAAGACATGTGCGACTTTACACCGTGCAATTAATAATTGTTCTCGTAAGTTGTATCTGTGCGGTATTTAGTTTCTTTTATCCTTAGTTAGATGTGTTAAAGTTGTAGAACAATTTTTTAAAAATATTGCTTTGTATTGAACTAGCGCGTCAAGTATCTAATTTGACATGTGTTTTAATTTCATAATAATACCATAAGTGTCAGTCGGCCGAATCCCAATGTGGCGTTAACTGTTTTGAGTTCGATTATTCGAATTTATAGACTGTGACTTTTGTACAACACTGTAACTTTTAAACTATCTCTTATTAAGATATTATTACGAAAACAATCACACAATAAAATTGATGCTGTGATTCCTGTCGCTTTTTATAATTCTCATTGATTCATATCTACTTATATAACTGTTTTGTGTGTTTGTAACATAATTAACCCTTATTTATTGAGTTGGAGATTTATATGTAGCCACTAACCGTACATTGTGCTATACCTTGGTCATTCGTAACTTCTCGACAAGATCGAATTACGGTTGGGAGGGGGTTGTTTTAAGAAATCCCATCATTGGTAGGTAAACGGAGCTTTTTATCGGATTAGATAGTAAAGCTTTGACTGTTGCACCCATACTTCTTGAACTCGGCCTCGTCAGTGAGCCTTTGAGAAATTTTACCGTTACATAATACCAATTTATTGGATTAGACTTTACCACTGTTGGGGGGATTTGTTGTATTAGCCGGAATTAAGTAGTGTGATCCGTATTTTGCAACACTTTGGTTGAAATTTAGTAAGGCTATTTCTAAAGAACTGAATTTTTGATAGCTGAGCAGTTGTCCAATTGTATTTCGAGCACGTAGTTTGAGCTTTCTCTTTCTCTTGAAGTACTAGACAAAGCATAGTTTAGTGGGAAAGCTGAAAACTTGGCAAATACAAGTTAACTAATAAGTAGATGATAGGAAAAAGGTATTAACTGTTTGAATTACCTGGCACAAAAATTGCAAAATTCGTACCTTTCCACGTTTATATCAAGTGGGAAGTAATAATCCAGACCGTTAAAATTTTGTTGGTGTTGACATCTAAGTGTAAAACTTTCTGGAATTGTCAAACACATAATTTTGTGCTTGTTTATTCGTTTTGAATTACTTTAAATTATGATGAGGTAAACGTCCTTGATGGAAAGTAACTCCTTTAAGCAAACCAATGACAGTGCAGTGCAGTTTTTGCTCGTTAGGTTTACCTCACTTTTCTGTTACATACTTAAACTTTTTGAGTTTCCCTTTAAACTTGAAGGATTGGTATGTATCTGAGAAAGCAGACTTAAATAATGAGTAAAAAATCCGGTGTTGAACACCAAGAAATTTAATTTTTGTCGACGGTAGACACGGTCAAGGCAATTAAACTCATAAACTCTTCACTTAGGCTTAATTCACGGTCATGTTTTTACATTCTGAGTACATGCCTTTCGGACGACCTAGGTGCTAATAGAACAGAAATATAATAATTTGGCATTAGGAAAAACTTGTAAATGTGAAAAAATTGTACACAGTACAATTTGTTGATGGGGCTACAAAATTATCGATGTTATATAAAAAAAAAGGTGTATGAGTACTTGGCACATTTCTTCCTTTAAATCTAGGCCTTTGGAATGAACTTGAAAGTCAAAATGTATTATTTTAAGACCTCGTCGAATGTGACACGAATCGAGCAATAGAATGGTAGTATACTTTTGGAGCAAGAAGCAAAAGATTCTATTCTTGATTTCTCATTGACTTCCAGTTTTTCATTGCAAGACATTTGCGGTTTTGGTACGGTTGGATGTTCCTTTAAACGAAATCCGTCGTTCCTATCAGACATATTTCTTTCAATGTAACCTTGTGAGTTCATTGGGAGACCTCCATTACAATTATTATTATCACCGTTTTATTATTTACATCTTATGATAGGTCGAAAGTCGTACGGAGTAGTAACGTATTACAAACCATGCTAATCACTTCGATTTTCAATATGCTAGTGCGTAATGTAACGCTAATTTATTGATGATGTTTTGACTAGTTTTCATTTTTGTTGTTTAATCTCATCGTCGCAGACACACAAACAATATGTCCGGAGTTTTTGAATTAGTGATTTTAGCTTTGGTATTGTACTTCTTCTTTAATGGCCGGTGAGTGGAAATTCAGTAACTTTTTTCCTCTGGGAGTTGTTTTAATCCGAAATGAAATTCGACAACAAACAACAATGCACAACAAGTAACAATACATTAGAAGAGAAAAGTAAAGAAAGAAATTTGTGTGGAAATTATTTATTAAATTATTAATTGAATATAAGTAATGTCGTTTGTGAATTTGTCGTGTAAAATTAAAATTCTTAGTTTCGTGCCTTGATTTAAAGGGAAAGTTATTGCATCCACTTACGGAGTAATAAAACTAGCCCTGCTATATTGGTTACTTCCTTTAAAATTTTGCAGCTGAGTAATTTTCTTTTTTTTTACGTTGTAGTGCATTCACTATGGTCGACGTGTTGTCTGCCAGAATGCAGGCCATGTATACCAGTTGGGATCAGGGATCCAATACACCCCGAACCAACAGGGTGAGTCCAACCACCCTGCGCCGTTTGGGACCAGCCGAAAGAAGAGAAAAATTTAGGGCCCTAAGTGTGGATGATTTGCAACAGGTAAATCAAAACTTTATTTAGTAAGTTACAATGCCCTTAATGAGACGGAAGTTAAACTATCCAAGCGTCCTTCCTTGAATCCATTGAAAGTTAACCGTTTTTAAATTAGGAATGAAAACTAATTAAGATTTGCTCTTGATTCTCTTATACAACAAGTTCGTCAGTTTATTAATTAAATGAACATAATATACGCTTTGGGTGTAATGAATTACATTACGTGTATTCGCTTTCAGTATAAAGATAGAGAGTTATTTCGCACGAAGGAGGCACCATGGTCCGTCGGTTTTCCTTCCAGGCCAAGCAGACCCTCAACGGGTTTGGCGTGCAAAGCTTGCACTCCGAACAGTAAGGTACGTTTTTATAATTATATTTACAATTTGTATAACACATGCATAGTGCAAGTCGTATTAATGAATCAAAAGAGTTTATGAGTGAAACTTCGGAGTAAAATTAAAGAAATTTGTTTTACTAAATGCTTTTCATATAGAAATTTAACAAACATTATAATCATTGTTATGTGAGGCGCCAACATTATTTTCCATTTATTTTCGCCATGGAATCGTGGAATAGGTGATCCGTTGTGACCATGATTTGCATTAGTTTTCCCAGAAATGATAGTGGTATAAAGAAAGGTGTGATAGTGGATGATATTACATATTATATCATACATTCATGTACCGTTAGATCACAAGTTTGGGGTCTAATTTCTATAGGTGTTACTTTACATGAGTTATAAAAATTAATCGTGTACGCCAATCAATTAAGAACAGAAAGTGAAAAATGTTCTCTTTCATTCAATATAAATTCTCATTTCAGGATTTCTCCATGGATTGTAGAACTAATAAAAATATGCAGGTTCAAAATATTTTAAAAACGGAAACGGAAAAATCGGACTGTTTCCTGACCCGTACCTTCTGTCACATCGTCCATATTTGGCGATTTAAAAAGTTTGACTTTCCACAAGTCTACTACAATGTAAATATTATGAGGTTCACAACTGTATTCTCCCAATTTTGAGCATGTTCGTTAATAGCTTGTCTGCCTACAATTTCCAGGTATTCTCGAGCAGTATATTAAAAGGTGCAATTGATGAAACCACGCGAGACCTCGTTCAGAAGTCAATTAAAGAGGGAAATTCACAAGTAACTAATAAAGAAGAACTCGTGAAACAAATTTTTAAGGCTCAGGAGGAAAGAGTAAAAAGGATATTGATAATCATGAGATCAACTTTGTCAGATGTACTTTTAAGGTATTGCTCATTGTTTAGCTAACCTATTTGTATAATTCTTTAATTATAAATTGAACTTTCTGTAATTGCAGAATAACCACATGGGTGGTGTATAAATTATTTCCGAGATTCGTGAAATCAGTGTGCCTTCATCCGTCCCAGTTGGAAATGATTCAAAAAGCAGCTAAAACAAATTTGCCTTTAATTTTTGTGCCTCTACATAGAAGTCACTTGGATTATATTCTTATTACATTTGTACTGCAAAACATAAGGGTTAAATCACCATTGGTTGCAGCCGGAAACAATCTCAGAATTCCAGTTTTTGGGTGGGTTGCAATATCTTTTACTTATATCACTATTCACATCAGTAATATAAAAAGCAGTCAATTATTCTACGGCGAGGTTTTTGTGCTTTCCTCAACAGACTGTTTTTTTTTTATTGGCTTGAAGAGGTTAGGATGGTCTAATATACAATACTAATTTATTTGTTCAGATGGTTGCTCAGGGGTTTGGGTGCCTTTTTCATCAAACGACGAATCGATCCAGCGGATGGGAAGAAGGACACCATATACAGGGCCGTATTACACACTTATATGACCGAGTGTTTGCGAGCAGGTCATAACATTGAATTTTACATAGAAGGAGGAAGAACTCGAACCGGAAAACCGTGCATGCCCAAAGGTAAATACATTTTTTTTAGTGATACATTAGTGATACATTAATATCTCTGTTTATTTCAGTAACTAAAACGTTTCACTATAAACAGATTATTTATTTATGAAGAAGAGTTAAAGACCGCGAAAAGAGTATTTTGAATATCTATTTGTGTATTTGGTTTTTGTTTCCCTGATAAATTATTTTTTAGGAACTGAAAACTAATTGTCAATGAATTATTACTTCATTTGTTTTTCATTACCATTCTGCAACTCATTTGCTGCTAATAAGTAGAATAAAATAGAAATTTGTGGAAACGTTTTGAAATTGTAAGATAAGAATCATAACGGAGAATGTTTTGTGTTCTGTGAAGTTAGTACCATTGCTTTGTTGAATTTCGTTGACCGTTTTCAAAATACACGTGTAATTTTTTTAAACTTTATCTGCTCAAAATAAATATTACCTTTGGAAGCAGTTCTACTAATAGTATCGATATTACTAATACTTAGGATAAATGGAATTGTCCGCGACCGCATCTGTTAAAATGTTAAAATTAAATTAGCAAAGTTTATATGGCACTTGTTGCATGAAACATTAAAAGTACTTGACCCTGACCTAGGGGATATAGTTTTAGATTAACCAGTACGGGATTCAAGCAAGGACAATTGCTAGAGTAAAAGTTTTGGTATGAGAACGGCTAGAACTCAAAATACAAATTCCCAAATATAGTTTTATCTAGAATTTACCTCCTCCGAGAAAAAAAATGTCGCGTTGGCAGTTTAGGCCAAAGTCAAGGCAGAATTTGTTTTTGAGATGTTTTTTTAAACTAAGACACCCGACACTCTTTAGGTGGTTGACAGTTCAATCTTATCAAATAAATGCATCGGATAAATTATCTAGTTGTTTACGTAACAGGCCATAGGATGAATATTTCTGATTGACATCTCACTGAGACACCTTTGGTCTTTGATATGGATTATTCAAAGTTAAAAGAGTTCATTCGAATTTTACTCCTTTTTTACAGGTGGATTGTTGAGCGTGATTGTTGGTGCCTACATGGACGGAACTATCGAAGATGCCTTGATAGTTCCAATGTCCATCAACTATGATAAATTGGTGGATGGAAATTTTATTAGCGAGTTATTGGGACACCCCAAAAAAATGGAAACTTTCTCTGCTGCTCTGTCGGCAGTGTGGACAACACTTAACTCTAATTATGGGTCGATAAGGATCGATTTCAGTCAGCCATTTTCATTAAGGGTGGGTTCACAGCCTTAATTTGTGACCGTTAAGAATTTTCATTGCCTTAAAACTATTGGCAACTGCCTTTCTTTGGTTTGTACAATGTGGATAGGGAAAATAAGCATGCTGGGAGGTAGTAACATTCTGAAGTTTGTTGTTCAAAGTAAATTATTATAAATTGTTGAATTTCAAACAGAAATCCAGATATCCACATAGACGTAACTGAACTAAAATTTTCGAAATGAATTGATCCTTAGTTTTCTTACGTAAACATTTACTTAATGTGACAAATTTTTTCTTATTTTCAGGAAATTGTTAAGTCGCTGCAGAATAGGTCAAACAGATTGTCTCAAACTGATATTGTATGTGGAAGGGATAGTGACTCTGTGAAAAAGAATGGATTACAAAAACATTTTCGCAGTATGCCGAGTACGACATCTTTATACGGGACCGATGTTGTCGATGAAAGCCACAGAACCCTTGTTGATAAAATAGGAAGACATGTCATTTATGGTATTTTTTAGAAAGAACTCAGAACCTATGAACCACGATGATATGTTTATTTTGCAGCTAAAATATAATTAACCGATTGTTTCAGATTCTTTTAAAGCTTGTGCTGTAATGGCAACAAATTCCGTGGCATTTTTACTGTTGCATAAGTTCAGGGACGGAGTAACGCTTAAGGAACTCGTAGCTTCATTAGACCAATTAAGAAAGCAACTGGCCAGTGATAACAGGGATGTTGGATTTACGGGAGAAAGTGAAAATGTGGTCGAGTACGCCGTGCGTGTCTCATGAAAAATGATCCTTCGCAATGATGAATGTGGTTTGGTTTAATTTAAATTATTATTTCAGATTCAATTACTAGGACCGGATTTTGTGAAACGAGAAAAACGAAAAAGTGTGGAAAATAATTCTGAAGTAACTGAGCTTATTTTTCCCGTTGTAGACCTACCCAATGTCATCAATTTATCATACTACAGTAATACTGTGGTCTCACATTTTGTCAATGAAGGAGTTGTTGGTAAGAGCAATATTTATGGGAATTTATTTTATCATACATAGTTTTGTTTATGTGTATTACCACATAGTGAGCAATTACTGGCCAGCCTTTAAGGTTACATTACAAATTTTCTTCCAGCTACCGCAATTTGCTGCTCGATAGATTGTGAGAGCAACAAATATACCGTTTCACTAGATGAAATTATAAGAAAATCATTGGAACTGTGTGAAATTTTTCAATTTGAATTTATTTTTGCGAAGCCATGTGAATCACTCGAACATGTCATTACTGAAACTGTTGATAAATTAATATGTATGAACATACTCTCAACTCAAGAGGTTCGTTTACATTTCATTTACACTCATCAATTGATTCGTACACAATTTATTTTAAGTTATTATTGCTTGAATTCTACAGATTGCTAATTTGGAATACGAAGATTGGAGTCAGAAAGTGGCCAGAACGTTCGATGACAGCGAAGATGACGAGTTTTACCAGTACACACCCTCACCAAGTTATTTAGTAAGTGTTTCAATTTGCTGACATTTTGCGAGTAGTCACCTGTTCTGACCCGTCCTCAGGTCGTCTATCGAGACCGACATTTAGTAGTTAATTTTGTTTGAATCACTTTTTAGATTAGTACCGAAAAAGAAGACGAAAAGAAGTTGGAAATGTTTCACACAATTCTACGACCTCTAGTCGATGCTTACATGGCGACAGCAATGTGCCTTCACATTTTAATAGGCAGAGAAATGTCCGAAAAGGAATTTCTGCAAGAAGTTTTAGCGGAAATTCGAAATCAATTAGAAAACGGAAGTAGTTATTATGGTGCGGACTCCTAATCTAAATTTCTGTGGGCGTCTTGTATTTTTCGTTGATGAGAATTTCATCCGTTGTCTTTTTTTATTTTAGGTGAATGCTCCTCAGTAGACCTCATTAGGAACGCCTTAAAACTTTTCAAAAAGTGGGGTGTCACAGAATTGTACAGTCAGGATTCCGTAAGGCTTGTTTCTCTCACAGACGTCTACAACCACGAAGACGACCTACAATCGATCATCAGTAGAATAGGGCAATTTAAGTTTCTGAAAGGAAGCACTGTCAACGAACTGTAGGTTTTACTTGCGTTGGGAAGAAACCAACCCAAAAAAAGATCAAAATCTATTTTGAATAGAAATATTTGTCTATGAATTTAAATTAACAATGCAAAGGATACTTTTCCACCACACATGTACAATATTAATTCAGCATTTTGACGATATTTAGATGAATCCAAGGAAAATTGTTCGGGAAATGAAAGTAATGGCGAGCAAGCCTTTTAGCCTGAGTGAGGAATTTGTAAAAGAAAAAATGACCTGAACCAAATGGACCATCATCCAAACGAATCCTTCGCAGTTTCGTTTCTTTTTGGTATTAGTTACGTGAACAATAGTAAAAATTGAATATGTTTACCTTTTTAAACGTCTGAAATTTCTATTTTTATTTGTTAAGAGTGGGGCAGAAAAAAATTTTGCCTTTGTGCTCAAACGATATTTTCTCGGCCAATCGACCGAAGATTCGAAACGGAAACTAATTAAAAAATGAAAAACGTATATTGTATATTTTGATTTATTTCTAAGTCAGATTAGTTTATAGTTTTGAATTTTAAAGAGGAATGAATGGTCTGAATAAAGATTGCATCGATTGTCTTTGACTCATTCAAAACTCTTGGACGTAATATTTAACCGATTCCTCGATTACAAACTCAGTTGTTGATTTTTATAATAGTATAATAATACTTATTATATATTTTGAATTGTCTAGAAGGCCAATTCACAACTGTGATAATAAATTACTTGTAGAGTGACCAGAGTTTTAGTTAAAATATTTTAAAATAAAAATTGTATTTGTTTTTGTTTACAATAAAGTAAGGCAAATTAAAATTCACTTTATGATTAATATTTTTGCACTAATGTTTATATTATTTACATAGGTTTTTCTTCAAATCAATTTGTGTTTTATTCAGTTTTCGGTAGGACTACGTCATGTAATGCATCTCGAAGGTCGTCGGGTATTTTAGGACCTTCTGTTTCTAGCATAAGAATAAAAAAACAAGTATCCACTTTTGAGTTTAAAATATGCCGTATCTCGAAATGTTTATTTTTGTTTTCACGCAGCTCTTGTGTTTTGATTTTTGTAACTCATTAAGAAATGATTTGTCTATATTTTTGGGTGAATCGGAACACCATTTGAGATCAGAATATAATGGCACTCCTCTTCTGACCTACGAAAACTCAAAATTGATTCATAGGTTGTCAAAGGTGACCATTATCCACATTAACTGATAAGAATATTATGCGAAGCTAAATTTACGATATGAAATTTTTCCTTAAAACTTATTCCCGAAACACGTTTGGTGTAGTTTGCTTCCCCCAGAAGTAGTTTCCACAGATACATTAGTGACAAGACGAAGTCACAATATACCGTAACACCCAATCAATAAATGCCAATGTAAATTCTTAAAAGCGTAGCAGAGCCAATGTTTTTTTTGACATTCCATTGCTTCTCCACCAACACTGGTAGTACCCCGATCGTAACAAGACGTAACTTTTGGAAGATTGGTTTATTGTGACAAATAAAATAGAAAAGAAAAATAAAATTATTGCAAGCTATTTAACCAAGTACCACTTTTAAATCTTTTTCTCGTTGTACTCTTAGCTATGTCAGCAGTCATATTATTGGAGCAAAAAATAGCAGTTATTTTCAAAGTTGACCTATTACAGGTCCTATATCGCTACGTGACATAGTTCATAATATTAATAGTAAATGGTAAATTGACAAGAAATTCCTAATGTAAAAAAAACTAAGGCGCTTTAGGACTTTCTTATTCGTTTTTTCCAGATACCATTCGTATCCTCGTTTATATCTGAAGCCTGGTACAAAATTTTGGAGGGCACATCTATTGAGAACGTAACTGTGGACGAATGGAAAGAGCTAAAACCCATTATTCCTTATTTACCGTCCCAATTTCTTCTCAGAATTAACATTACTTGCGACGAGATGCTTCAATTGTTCGGTGGGATTGAGGTAAATCACCGTTTACAAGCACTGGGAACATATCGAAAATTCACAAATGTATTTATTAATTTTCAGCTGCGACAGGAACAACTTGCCATGCTTGCAGAGGTTGTACTCAGTGTCTGGGGGGACGATATCGTTAACAGTGAATCTCATCTGATGAAATTGGGAAATATTTTTTGTGGTCTACCCAACACACATTTGGAGAATATTGAACCAAACATTTTTCGGTATGAATTTTGCGTTTGCGGGGAAAACGGAGCTTGAAATACCGACCTTACCATTAATGTATTCTAGTTAAAAAAATGATTCCAGTAGGGTATTTGCATTCTATGTTAAAATATTAAAAAACTTTTCTTACTGGCAGTACTTTGTGTAGTTTTCAAACTAATTTGGTAATCTAATCACTACTTATAGATCTCTCGTACAAAAAAAATTTTTCAAGCAAGCGAAGGGATGTGACACTAAAAAATGGTCGATTTTAAGTAATAAAGCACAAACTTTCCAAAATTTTGGACCAACTAGAACGTGGCAACCGAACACATTCGAGAAAATCGGATACGTTTTGTCCGGACTAAGCGTTAAAGAAATGCGGCAAATACAACCAGCATGTTTTCGTCACATAAGGAAAGAAGAGATTCACGAGCTCCCAGTAAAGATTTTAAAGGTGACCAAGTGACTAAAATAAATATACGTCAATTTGGTTCATGACTGACTTCATTCATTGTTACATTCATTTCGTATTAATATTTCAGAGAATGAGAACTGCACAGTTGTTGAAGTTTCCTCCTCCGTCGTTGCTCTTGTGGAGACGAAAAACAAAGGATTTTAGACGGCTTTGTTCCAATGGAAATTCAACTCTTCGATTCACCTTCCTGACCTTGCTGTTGTTAAGCCTTAACATTTGGTTTTCGAGGAACAGATGAAATCAAATGTCACATTAGTATTTACTGAACAATTTCTATAACGTTAATCTATTCAGTTTTTTTCAATTAATTGACGTATAAGATACCCTAAAAATGTTCTGTAAAAGCAAGGAACAAAAATTAAACTTAGCTTATTAAAAGAAAAACACAAATGTATTGGATTATTAAAAATTTCTGGGAAGAGTAACAATTAAAAAAAATGTAAATTAAACATGAATACAATAAATCGTTTTGAAACTAAACTACACGAAAATTAATCATAATTCTTTTGAAATATCAAAATGACACTTCCCAGGGGAGGGAAAAGGAACACTTGGAATTAGGAAAAAACTAACAAGGACGAAGGGGATACCACGAGAGGAAACAAATTGGGTTCTACAGGGACCGTAAACATACATAAAAACATAGTATTCTGAATTTCCATCACCGACACTATTACGCCTCTACTCCGGACCGTATACAAAATAAAAATAATAATTATAATTTAAATTTCTGAAATACAGGGAAAATTTGTACGACAATACTCAAAATAACAGTCAGTCAGTCTTCTCTATAAATAAAAAGTGGCTTGACCAAAAACCTGTAATTTACGAATATGAGGCTGTGATGCCTGTGAACTTTGGTGGGAAATAACTGGCCCCATAAAAGGAAAAAAAAATAAAATAAACTAAACGCGAACAAAAATGTAAAAAAGTAAAAGCTCATTTTCCTGTTAAATTCATCCCATTTTTTCAGGCACCAAACAAAAACTTAAAATCTCAACCTAAAATATTTCAATGTCGCCTGTATTTTAAACAAACAAATACATGAGAAATAGGTAAAACAGATCCATACTATTAGAAACGAAAAATGAATTGAAACGTACTTTTAAAAAATACAGAACAGAAAAATAAAAAAAATCTGAACCACGTCGGAACGGAACTGATTAAAATGAACGTAACTGAATTAAAACACAATTTCCTCTTTAAAAAATGCTCTACATATGTTGCTACAAAGCTCATTAAACTAAAATATAGTCTTTTCGCAAAACGCTGTCTACCCGGGTAGAAGAAAAATGGGAAAAAACTATTATCAGTCGTAACCGAATTAGGAACCCTAAGTTACAAAAATTATGTCAAATTTATTGGCTAAAAAACTAATTGAGTGATTTGGCATAGTTGGCACCACGACAGACGTTAAAATTGACAGGAAAGAACACGAGGACATCACTGTGTCATTTTCATTAACTGAGATCATTAAAAGAAAAAACAACTAAAGGAACCGAAACTCAGCAAGGAAATCCAACGAATTCCTGAGTTAAAGAGAGGTACTAGCACGGGCACTAACCGACTGTAGGGGAATTTTTTGACGGCTTTTACTTTAGTGATGAATGGAACTCGAAACTGAATTCAAACATCAGTAGAGTGAGAGAGCAACAGCATTAAACCATTATTACATCATGTGGTGAATGAGCCATTAGAGATTTCTTTCGAAACTGAAGTGAACGGTGACGTGTTACTTTCTGTTGTGGTCCGCCGTGCTCTTCTTCCAAAACCAAAATGGACTCAAAAACCGGGACAATTTCGATTGGGACTCTGACGTCTTCACCGAATTATCCACGCACCTCTTCTTGAAAGGACTCCAGATCATGGTGCCCAGGAAACCGGAACCAGATGACTTATCGTCGAGCTTCAACCTTTTGCTACTAGTCGCAGCGAACGCTTCTTCTCCTTCCTCGTAGTCGTCGTTTACATTCAGACATCTTTTTCCTTTGTATTTCCGCAGCACCGGTTCTCCTACGTCCGCCTGAGGGAGACGCGGAGGATCGGTTTTCACCCTAAAGCTGTCACTAAGGGAAGAACCTTTATTTGTCGGTGTCTTCTCCGTGGTATTTGCATTCGGGCTTCCCAAATTCATTCGGTTTCTAATCCCCCGTCTCCCTGTCACTTGGCTTAGGTATGGGTGCACAATCGGTGGTCCATCATTTTGCCTCACAGCAGAAAATTCGTTCTTCGTTTTTGATGATGAAATTTCAGGTTCTTGCTGGGGGTCAGAAACAGATGATGAATTGTGCCATTTCCCCCAAAAATTTGAAATTTTGTTTGTGATGAAATTATCCATTTGCACTGTTGTGGCTGTGTCTGGAGAGCTTTCTTGAGCTTGTTTGGCAAGTTCAATAGTCTCGTAATATGTTTCTTCATCTGATCCTGAATTTGTGTTAACTTCTGCAACTTCAGGGGCTGGTTTTTCAACAGCATCATGCCCATTCACAACAGATGCTGATGACCCATTTACTTCCAATAAGGAATTGACATTGATACTATTGTCATGAAGTATTTCAGTTTCTGTTGAATATGAAGTTTCATCCACAAGAATACTGTTGGCACTGCATTCAGTCTCAGTTAGCTCAGTTCCATTACTGTCAACACTGCAATTTGCTTTACCATTTTCTTCTAGTTCAATAATATCTGTATTTTCTTGATTGCAATAACTTGTCTCTTTTGCCATTGAATCTTCCAGCAACTGACTTTCTTCAGAAGAAACATCACCATTACCTCCATTCAAATGAAGCAAATTGTTTTCTCGCACTTCCTCAACTATTATATCTGATTTAACCTCTTTACCATTTTCAGTACAATTTTCAATGATTGGAGTGCCATTGTTTGCTTCCTTTATTTCTTCTTCGAAATCATGTCCATTTGTATCAGTTGAATTTCCATTTTCCATTTCCATTGAATGTGATTTTGCCTTACTCCTGATTCCTTTTTTCTTTAATTTTACTTGCTCTGTAATCTCATCTTCATTTTCAGATGGTTCCATCAAAATTTCAGTCTGACCATTTGTTGCCTCCATTCTTCAGTCAATCTGAAAATTTTTTGGTTATAATTAATCATTTCTTGATAAAAGATTTTATTAAATACCATAGGAATGTAAAAATGAGATTATAGTTTGTTAGACTCAATTACTAGAATTTTAATTACAGAATTATTTCATTTTATTCAGTGTTGATTTACATACCAATTAAGTATGGTGTCATGGTAACTGCAGTCAATGACCACAATGGAATTATTTTTCATTACTATTTCTCAAAAAGAAACGTCTATTTGGCAATATAGGCCAGTAGGATTTTAAAACGTTGGGTTAAAATACAGAAAGTAAAAAAGGGATATGTAAACGGAACCTTTTGGTCACACCCAAGGTGTTTTAACGGTACACAGCAATACGTCAAATACCACATTGAAAGAGATCATATTTAGAGTAAAAGGCAAACCCATGGTTTCATTGCCCAAAATATAATTAATTTGTCATATTTAAAAAAATATAATTTTTTCATTAAAATCAGAATTTAAAATTAGTATTTTGAAAATAGTGAACTATTTCTTCTCATAATCACAGCCATTTGGGTGCGTACATATTACAATGCGTTATAAAACATCAGTTTTATTCCAACCTTAAAACACTAAAATACCAGCTTTTGGTACCTCAGAGAAAGGTAAGGAATGAATTATAAAGAAACTGTACCTAATAATTCCAAGACGATCAGCTAAGCGAGACAACAGACCGGCAACAACAAACAGCCCACACGAAACTAAAAGTTTCGATCGGCTGTGAACGATAAGTCATTCGGCGTAGCAAAAGTCCAAAACTAAAGAAATCAACAGTTTTTGCTACTCGCAAACGATCCTTCTTTTTTTATATTATTAACAAAATTATTTTCAATTAATGTTGACAATTTATTAAAATATGTCACGAAACATGTTGTACATTACATGTAAGCAGCATTGAATTTCATTTATAAATGAAATACATTCAAAATGTTGTATTTATGTTACCTGATATATATAAATTTATTTAAACCTCGGTGCCATCAAGATCATTGGGTGGTACATCAGGTAAAATAGTAAAATTGACTGGTCTCCGCATTTAAATAATTCAAATAAAGCAAGTCGAAAAAGAAATCTTTGAATGGAATGATAGTATATTTGTAAGAATAACTTTTTGGGAATAAAATTAAGATTAATTATTAAGTAATGTGATTTTAAGTTAAAAAAACTGAATGACTAATATGACTCTCCATTTCCATATTTTTTCCGCTGCCGGCTAAATTCGAAAATGTAATTTATAGAATTGTAAATGAAGTTTTCTTTCCTATGTCTTGCTCTATGTCCTTTTTTTATGGAAGCAAAATATTATGAGCGTTAAAACGCGATATTCGTTCGCTTGTTACCGCTTATTGTCCGACCGAGAAGCTACAAGGCACAGAAATATACCACTTTTCAAATGTTACAGAAGTATTAATAAATATTAGTTTTTAATATATTACTAATTTTGATGCAAAAAACTGTAATGGCTGTAGTGCTGAAAAAAAAACACGGACTAATTTTCCGTTGTTGAACGACCGCAAAGCGTTACGAGGCTTTATGCGTACATTCGATGTAGTGATCGGTTACTAGAAGACGCTATTTTCATAACAGGTGAATTCATTTTTAATGTTTTTTTCAAACTTTTGAGTGGTTTTCCGCTTCGCTTGTTGCGTATTTCTTCGATGGCATTGGAATTTTGGAGGTTGGAGAGGATATTATAACGAGACGGAGGAGAAAAATGGAATAATTTTTGAAAAATTTTCAAAGGATCGCGGCTGTTTTCCGTTGTCCGGATTCGTCGCGGGGAATTTTAAGGTCGTCCATGCTTCATGTTTCGATTATGGAGATCGGTGATTTTAACGGTCACATCAGTGATCTTCTTAATTGAAGTGCTTATGCAGAAGAATAAATCGAAAAAAAGTTACCGTTTAAATGGTTAAATGGGCTTGATTGTGTAAAAGCAAAATGAAATGGGAATTCACTATCGTAACAGAATTACAACTCTTTCAGTTCATCTTCGTATTACCCGATTATCGCTCGACAACGTGAACGCGCCTTTTACAAATCTGCTTACGATATCAGTATTGCTTAATAGAAGCCGAGAAGCTTCGTTTAAGTTACCCAATACACAGCAAAATCGAAGTGAATTATTTGTTTATTATGCCGTTTTACTGCTTACGTTCATAATTAATGTAACAGTACCTAGAGGGGTGGTAATATAACAGTATTTAAATTAGTGATGTATTTCATGTAATTTGTCTATTTCAGGTAATGTAAGAGCAGTCGAGTGGCTCATATAAGAAACACGAAACATGTTGTTTGGAAAAATAATATTCATTAAGAAGACAGGGGGTGACGGATCCAAGTACCCCCTAACAGAAAAGAATATTACTATAGGAAGATCGAAAAATTGCCTTATTCGTATTCACAATCCACAAGTTGGACATGAACATTGTCAATTAATAGTGCATGACAATGGCGAGGTATACTTGTGAAGTGTTAATCAATTATCCTTCCAAACTTCTCATTCATTTGTGTGATTCTTATATATTTTTCTTGTCAGGTAAAATTGAAAAATCTGTCCAACCATACATTTTTAAATGGAAAATCTTTGACTGTTGGGGAGGTTGCATTAAGTCATGGAGATATCATAAAAATTGGTGAAAGACTGGCAAGATGGGAATACATTCCATCATCAAAATATTACCCACAGGATCTATCATCCAGTAGTCGTTTAGTTGCTGTAGTGAAGCCTCAACAAAGATCAGTGGTACTAAAGACTTATTTAAATATAATGATTTTTATCTTTAGAATTAATTATTCTGTTTAGGATTAATTTAATATTTATGATTTCTTAAAGCTCCACACTACTTTTAGTGGTGGAGCCTAATAAAGAGACTCCAATGTCTTCTTAGCATGACTTTCCATTGTGCTATTGCAGCATTGTTTGCTGGACATCAGCTCAAGCAATTATGGGTTTTTTTAATAGAATTGAATACTTACAGAATTCAGAAATTAACAATCGACCATCTGCTATTCATCAATCACTTTGTAAACAGATTGTATCAGGGACCAAGAGGAGATTTAGTGAAAGAGCTGCCTCAGGTTTACAATATTATTTTGACATATTGTGTGATTGTATGATCACTTTCAGTTTGTACCACAGAATTTGAAAGTCATATTTTGAAATTTTTTTATTAATTTCAGAAGTTAGTTCATACAATAGGACAACCAAATTTAACAGTACAGGTAAAATTCCTAATAGTGTTGGAATGTTGCACCACCAAAATTTTAAATCTGCAAAGATGTTGTTTAGTCCAAAAGGAAAGGGCAAGAAAACAATTTCTGGTGAAACTGATGATGTTAGGTATGTGTTTATTTTACCATTGTTTTAATTTGTATTGCTTATTACACTTCATATTTTTATTTTAGTTTCTTGAAATCACCTGCGGCTGGACCGTCCGATAAAAATTCTATCTATTATAAAAAAAAAGTTGCCACTCCCCCGTCAACTAATCCGAAGTCAGTTCGACGGAAGTCAACACCAATGAAAAAAGTTCTTCCAATGACTTCACTAGGAAAAGGCCGTAGAAAGAGCAATTTGATAAAACCTCTAAATCTAAAATCCATTATTGAGTTTTCTCCAAAGGAAGATGAAAGTTCCCCTCGGGCAGGCTTAAAATTGATTGAATCTCCTTCACCAGAAAAGCGGGAATCAATTTCAGTGACGCCGAAGAAGAAAACTAGTTTAAGATCAGAGAGATTGGTAAAATCAGAAATGAAAATAAATACTAAAGGAAGGGATTCGCTTGTGGGTATGACAACAAAAATTGGAAGATTAAGTTTGACATCCAATGCAATTGGAAAAACCCCAAGGATAAGCTCACTTAAAAGAACTCATAAAACAGTGTCACGTAAATCAGAGTCAACACCGGTTAAGACTGTAAACCAAAAGCTCTGTGACTCCGATGTAAAAGACATGGATGATTTTAGTGGCCCAAAAAAGACTGGAACTCCTCAGAAGACCGCAATGAAATCTCCCCGAAAGTCTCCAATGACGACTCTGCAAAAGACACCGAAGAAGACCCCCAAAAGGAATTCATTGAGAAAATCAGTTCTTTTAAAAAATACGCCGGCTCCAAGTAGCCTGTCAAGCTCAAATCAAATCCAATCAATTTCATCAAGCGAAAAAATTAATAATAAGAGAAAATCAGATGCAGTTACTTCACCAATGTCCAAAACGAGCCTTAGTTTGACGCCCAAAAGAATTAAACAATCAGGAACATTGGGTTTAACAGCTGTAGAAAATACTCCATCTTCGGAAACATTCAAGTCGAATTTATTCCGAAAATCATTCAATTCACCAGATTCCTTAGCCGACGAATCTGCCAAAAAAGCGGCTCTCAAGTTAAAAAGTAGCAGTCCAAAAAAACCAGGTTCATATCACCAAATTGAATCACGATATTATCTCCTAATCTATGTATTTAATTAACATTGCTTCTGTTTTGTCTAGATAAAAACAAAAAAGCAGCGCTACTGGTTCTTGGTAAAGCCAACAGGAAACAATTGGCCTCACAAAACATTAAAATTTCATTGAAGCAGAAAATAGTCAAGAAAGCTATTAAACATTCTGTTCCCACATTGAAGGTGATATTTATTTCTATTAATTTTTAGGAAATTTATAATTTAATTGTGAAATTTATTTGGTTCTAATTCTTATAAATTTTACAGAATAATAAATATCCAACGGTTCCGCAAAGAGGACGACCAAAAACTGTGAAGGCTTTAAAGAAAGTTATGAAAAAGGGTGAGATAAAACGGATTAATAAAAGTTCGGTGAGTTTACCAAGTCCATCGAATATTATATCTCCGAGGGGAATTAAGCATATCGAGTTTGAACAATTGACACCCGAGAAAAATGAAGAAGTCTGGAGAAAAGTACCCAGATTAGTACAAAGTTCGAAAAAAGTCGTTAGCAGCAAAAGAAAAGGCAAGCCGTCAAGGGGTACACGGAGTCTGGGAAATACACTACAAGCAGTGAAAACTCCTGATGCTAAACAACTGCAGAGGAAGTCAAAAATTTTAGTGACGCCTATACGAACATCTCATGAGATATTGGAAAATGAAACACCCCAATCAGTCAAAAATATGAAAAGTTCTCCTGCTGCTGTCACTAGTCCACGGAAATCGCCCCGAAGTGAATTGAAGGCTGAAGAAACTGAAACACCTTCAAAAAATACAAGAACACCGAACAAATCAATTAATCTATCGGAAAAAACCCAAAGGTTAAGAACTCCCCAAAAAACACCGAAAGTAATGGATGTGTCCCCAAAAATGCAGGTGACATTGAAAACCCCAGAGCATACACCTGTGAGTTTGGAGAAATGCACAGGAATCATTAAGCAAGAGAAGTTGAGAAGCTTAGAAAAACAATCAGAAAAACCTGTGTCACCTTCAAAAATGAATAAAACTCCATTGAGTCTACAAACATCAATGAATGAAAACCCAAATTCATTTTCTAAGTTTAGCGAAATTTCGGATAGTTACTTTTTCAGTTCCAACCGCCGCTGTTCCAAGCGACTTAGCTCGAAGAACGATGTTGGAAAACCTGATTACATGGAACTGTCCCCTACCGCTTTGGGTTTAATTCCAAAACATGCAGAAGAGATTTTCAAAACTCCAAAAGAAAAAAAGAAACGAAGAAGCATCAGCTTGACTACTCCCAAGAACAATTGCACTGCAGGTATAATAAAATCTGCTTCAACAATGAAAATAAGAAACAGAAAGAGCGTAAGATTCTCACCTAAAAATCTGGCAATTTCTCAAGACTTTGTCAGCGACATTTTAGGGGGAGGAACACCTTTTAGGTTTGAGGATATTAATACTCCTGACATATCTTTGGATGTTTTCGTCTCCCCTCTGACGCAATCAACCCGTGGGAAAGTTTCCGTAGGTGCACAATCTACATCAACGCAAAAAGAAAAAGGTTCGTTTGGGAAAAAAAGTGTGACAGAATTAGGATTGTTAAAGGATGATGCAGCGAAAACAAAATGCGCTCGAAAATTGCTGCACTCACCTGAGTTCAGAGTGAATAAAACAGCACAATCAGTTCCACTAAGTGGGAAAAGAAAATCAAGCTTTGGATCATCGGAGGATTCCTCCAAGAGACGCAAAAGTGAATCAAGTAACTATAACAAACGAAATGAAGTGTCTGGAACACCCAAAAAGATGTCACCAGACATGAAGGCTGTTAGCCCGCGGAAAGACAAAAGTGTCGAAGATTTTTCGTCACCTTCCAGAAGTCTAAGGCAATCCCCTCAGGCTACAAGTCAAACAAAAACAATCAAGAAAACTTCAACTCCTTCCAAAAGCTCACCAATGAAGATTACAAGACAAAAAAGTCCCCGAAACGATTTGAATGATGTTGAAGGAGTTCATCGATTATTAAAAACTCCTCGTATTCCGAAAAGTCCTAAAAATGATTTAACTAATATTGATGGTGTTCGCCAACTACTGAAAACTCCAAGAGTACCAAAAAGTCCTAAAAATGAATTAAGTGACTTGAGAGGTGTGAAGAAGTTAATGACAACGCCAAAAGTTCAGAAACATCCGAAAAATGATTTGAGTGATCTGAAGGGTGTAAAGAAATTATTAACAACTCCAAAACTACAAAAACCGCCTAAAAATGATTTGAGTGACCTGAAGGGTGTAAAGAAATTATTAGCAACTCCAAAACTACAAAAACCGCCTAAAAATGATTTGAGTGATCTGAAGGGTGTAAAGAAATTATTAACAACTCCAAAACTACAAAAACCGCCTAAAAATGATTTGAGTGATCTGAAGGGTGTAAAGAAATTATTAACAACTCCAAAACTACAAAAACCGCCTAAAAATGATTTGAGTGATCTGAAGGGTGTAAAGAAATTATTAACAACTCCAAAACTACAAAAACCACCTAAAAATGATTTAAGCGATTTGAGAGGTGTGAAGAAGTTGCTGTCATCGCCGAAGGTTCAAAAGAACCCTAAAAATGAATTGAATGATCTTAGAGGTGTGAAGACATTATTGGGAACTCCAAAGCAACAAAAAGGACCGAAAAATGAATTGAGTGACCTCAGGGGTGTTAAAAAATTACTCAGTTCACCAAAAGTCCAAAAAAGCCCTAAAAATGAATTGATCGATGTTCGTGGAGTTAAACATATGTTCTCATCTCCTCGGGCGCAGAAAACTCCGAAGAATGATTTGACAGATGTGGATGGTGTCCGCCAGCTATTGAAAACACCACGCGTCCAGAGAGGTCCCAAAAATGACTTAGGAGACCTCAGAGGAGTGAAGAACTTACTAAGAACTCCGAGAGTTCAAAAGGAGCCCAAAAATGACATAAGCGACTTACGAGGGGTCCGGAAACTTCTGGCATCTCCCCGACCTAAAAAAATTCCTAAGAATGAGTTGTCTGATTTGGAAGGAGTTGCACAGCTCTTTGAGTTGGAAGAAAAGATCTCACCTTTGCTCAGTTCTAAAAAATCTCCGGGTGTCACGAGTCGAAAAGTTAAGAAACAAGTTTTAATTTCGGAAAGTCCTACACAAGACAATGAAGGTACAACAAAGGTTACGAAACGCATCACGGGTAGGCGAACGACTTACGCATCTCCCGATGCGTCTAGAAATGCTACCAGAACAAAAGTGCGAAAACTGTTTTCTAGAAAAAGTGAACTTGATATCAGTTTGACCGGTGTTGCACAACTTTTTGATTTACCTATTAAGGGTGAAGACGTGAGAAAGTCGCCAGGTAATAAGAGATCAACAAGGAGCAGGGCAATTTCAGGAGAGCGAAAACCTGCCAAAGAGGACTCCGAAAACAAAAAAGTACAGAGATCTACTCGTAGGGGATCTTCAAAGAGTGGTAAGTGAAGAAAACATAAATTTTTAACGATTATGAATAAGGCTGTATATTAATGATACATTTCCCGCTTTCCGACAAAACAGAGACGAAAGCCACCAGCAGTCCGACATTAAAAAGGAAAACGAAACGGAATGCAGCTGTTAGATTTGCTGAGCCAGAAGAAATTCCAGTCTCGAGTAACCAGAAAACTACAAGAAAGAAATCGGTTACTCCGGCCGCTAAGGAAGAGATTAAGGAAGCCGTAGGAAGGAAACGAGGAAGAAGTGCAACAATTGTGTCGGCTGAGATTTCACCTCAAAAACGTCGCCGAAAGGAAGTAAACAAATCTGAAGCAGATTTGGATCCTCAAACGACTAATTCTAAAACGAGTAAGAACTTGTATTAAAACTTTAAAATATTCGTGAGTATTTGCATCCTTTGTTTAATAAAATGTTCAATTTTCAGGCACTGGTAAGAAACCTGCATCCAAAACCAGAACACCCAAAAAAGCGAAGACTCCCGTAAAAAGGTATTAATACTTCCTGAAAGACTATTTCACTCTTTGTACGAACCATGCCAACAAAAAAAAGTATTGACCTGCCGTTTTGTATTATTTTAGGGGAAAGTCTCCTGCTCAAAAAGTCAATTCAGTTTCAAAAGAAGTGGCATCACCAAAAGTACAAAAGAAATCTGCTCCCAAAGCGGCGACGAAATCAATTCCAAAGAAAACTCCAGAAAGCAAACGAAAGTCAAGAGCAACCGAAGTGTAAGTACCTTTGACATAGTATGGTGTCACATGAATGTGGAAATTAATTTTTTTTATGTTAGGTCTGTGAAAATCAGTCCAAGGAAAACCAGAAGTCGAGCAAATACAAAAACTGCTAACAAGTAGAATGGAGTCCTAGGAGAGCAGGTGAACAAATGTATGTTTTTCAAGTTACAATTGATTCCTCAAGGATTTGAACATTTTTTGAGCAATGAGTGAGGACCTTTTTGTCTTACAGAGCAATACGGTGTACAAATGTGTTCGGCGATAACTTTAAGAGTTACACAACAGTTAGACAAGTTGTACGGCAGAAAAACTCATACGTATTAACCCCGTAGCGTTGTACAGAAAATAGCAGTAATTTAAGTGACCTTAACATAATATTATTATTATTTGACATGTAGTTTACATAGGTTTTAATGTATTGTGAGTTAAAACTCGCTTCTGAAGGGCTTTGTAATTTGAGTAGGTGTGAATCCGAGACTGACTTCCGGTGGTATTTTATGGCACAACAGATTTATTAATCAATCACTAACGATTTTGCAATATGCTAGTGTATTATTTAATTTAATTTTTCACCGATCGAATGTGATAGATACTTCGACGGTTCCTTGATAAATCAATAGAATATTTGTGTATTTTTATTAATGACGTGTTCAGTTAACTATTTTTATTTCACTGCAGCCATGACGATTCTTCTATTGAGTTACCTTAGTCTGCTGCAATTAAAGAGTACAAAGTAATTAAGATATGACTTGACTTTTCTAAAGAACGATTTTTCGATTTTCTTCGGCTGTGGCCAAATATCTCGGATCTCATCCAATTTCAAATTTTATATTTTATTTTTTGTTTTGAAAGTAATGAAGAATATGTTAGCTAAATTCTGTCGCCCCTTTGGCAGAAGTAGCAGTGTCTCATTTCAGGAGGTACTCATGTTCCGCTTTTGGAATTTTTTGTATGCTTTTATAAATGATTTTAATTAACTGAATACGTGAAAATTTAATGGCACAGTGGGGTACGATAGATATTTGAAATTTGATTTTTATTTTCGTGACACTGAAGACTCATTAATTGAAATTGGATTGAAGCATAAAATGTTTTTTTTTTAATGAACTAACGAAGTAACCCGCTTCCGTGTGACTCAGTTCAGTTCGGCTTGTGTTTACTATGCTTGCCATAACAGACATTTCGCAAGCAAACATCATTCCAGGGTCGACAAGTTGAAGTTATTTCAGGGAATGATACTTGTGACGCAGTACCCATTAACGGTATATCTTCTCACAGAAACTTTGAAGTTAGATCTTTCCAATTTGAATTTTCCAGAACAATTTTTATAGTTCTTTGATTTGACAAACAATTTCATGTGAATATCTATGAGACCTACCTAAAGTAGTTCGAGCCATTAATTTTTGCTCACTCGATGATTTATTTAATCTAAATATATTTATGAGATTCGCAAATTAATTTCACATTCTTTATTTCTTTCTTTCTAAAGGTTCCTTCATTGTTCAAATATCAATAATAACTTTTACTAGTGTTCACGTCTGAATATACTTGACGAGATTTTTTTTGTTTATGGAGTTTATTAATTTTTAATATAAATTATTATAATTCATAATGTTTTTTATGTATTATTTTATCAGTTGTCCTTAGCCTGCTCTCAATTCTTACTCAAGAAAATCAGCAGTCAAGGAATTTTTTGTTTTAAATTTTGTATTGCACCAATTACCATTACTGATGAGAGATTTTATTTATGCTTATAATTTTAAGAAGCTTGTATCGGAGAAAACAGTTTAAGTTACTTTCGGCGTGCATTAAGGAATTCAAAGCAAGTTGAAAACTTTACTATTTATATTTTATTTAAAAAAAATAAATTTTGTCTAAACTGTGAAGACGCTACGCCCAGGTTTCCGTCTGGTATTGACCACATTTTTCCATACTTACTATGAATTTCTCTGCTTCTTGCTCGTTCATTTGCCCATGTGTTTGCAGAACTTTGACGAAGGATTCCCGTACACTCTGAGGCATATTTTTCGAACTTCCAGCAATAAAAATATGTGCTTTCTGGGTTCTCAGTAACTTCCAGACGCTCTCACCTTGCTCTTCTATCACATGTTGAACATACCTGCCGCAGAATACACCAGTTGTAGAAAGGAAGCACTCATGACCATTTTTGGTTTCGTTCGGTACTTACACTTTGTCAGGTTGGTCCCGCGAAAAAGCACAGTACATGTGTAACAAATTTTCATCCCTCAAGCGATCCCACTCCTCTCGACAATGAAAATCTGAGTTCTGGTGTCTGCACCCGAAGAACAACATTAAAAATTTATTTGATGCTTTTCCAATGGCGGCCAATTCATTGATATAACTTCTGAAGGGGGCAACCCCGGTTCCTGGTCCCACCATTATCACCGGAGTCTCCTACGATAAAGAAATTTTCTTATTCTAATAAAAATTTATTACGCTCTGTGGAGAACTCTATGTTTCTCAATCAGAAACAGCAAGACTTACGGGTGGGGGAAATTTAAAAGATCCCTTCTTTATCCACCCCGGGACTACTGAATTCTCTGGTAAATCGGCCAAATAATTTGAGCAAAGGCCAAATCGCTTTTCAACTAACTTCGTCTTGTATTGCACTACGGCTAGTAAAATATCAATACTGTTTTTATGAAACTAAAAATAAAATTATGAAGGTTACATATCTGAGAACAAGTTATTTTGCATTGCAAGAATATGTTGACTTACAGCTGGTGAACTTGCTATACTGAAGGCACGTGGTCTAATGGGTTGAAGTATTTCAAACAAAAATTCAAGAGTAATATTCTTTGTGGCATGAGGGAAGTCAGCTAAAACTTCTAATATATTTCGCTTGGGCCTATTGCAATAATTATAAAGTTCTTCTTGACCCTCGGCCTGTGAATATTCCTTGAGTTTTTCTTGTTCCAACTCACTTGTTGTCAGGTAACTCAGGAGGTTGAAGGTGTAACGTCTAGGCACAGCCTAAGGGAATACATCATAAATTAGTCTTCTTATACTCATGTACAGCCTTTATGTACAGAAAAGCAGTTTATTACTCAACTAACATTCAAATCCCAGTATTTTTTAGCACATTCTATTAACTGTATAGGGGTTTTAAGAGATTCTGGCACTGGCATATCAGAATCTTTGGCAGTTAATTTCACAACATCAGTTGACATTAAACATTGGTCAGCTGACCTGTTCTCATTTAAAATTTCAAATAGTTTTTTGACCTTCTTGCTACTATTTTCTGGTGTCAACATAAGAACATCACCAGGCTGATATATTAGATCATTAGGTTTCTCAAACTTTAATAAGCGAACATCTTGAAAATGATTCTTGCATGTTGTTCTTTCATTTGATTTAAGCTTTAACATGCATGGATTTCTCTGAGTGTACTTATCACTTTTATTGTTATCATTAAAAAAATTGTTTGGTGGTAAATACTTTTGTTGTATTTTTTCTACATTCCATCTTAAATGAAAAAAAATAGAAGAATTTTAATATTAACTGATTATTTGAAACTAATGTCATTACATGGCTAAATCAATATTAAGTGATGGTAATATGAAATTGTTTTTGAGGTACCTGGTTGAAGGCATACATTCGGATTCTAGTTTATCTATTGGAAGATTATGTAGGGTTCCAACTGTCATCCAAAACTTTTTTAGCCATGGATCAACCACAGCGTCAATTCCTAAATCATGCTGATCATCAGCCAATCCTGTGTCTAACAATGGAGTTCCACCAAGATTTGATAATCTTCTGGCCAATCGTTTTGCCACAAAATTGAATTTGACATAAGAGGAATCTCCCAGACCCAATACTGTAATACCAAACCCCAAAGTATCAAACAAACAACAAGGTCTCCCTTGTCTCATTCAATGTCCCACCCAAATCTAATGGTTTTTTCCTACCTGCATGGCTCATGTTGTGTAAAGAGTTGCTTGGTAGGCACTTCCTCAACAAAAACCTCCAAAATTTTTTCATATTATCCGGTTCCTCTCCCTGACCGGTTGTTGCACAAACAAAAACAACCAATGACTCTTTTATCAGATCTTCAACCGGATAATCGTCCATGGACTTCACCGATGCTGGGAAATTGACTCGTTTAGCCTCTCTCCATATTCTCTCGGCGACGTCCTGAGCGGTTCCTGTTTGACTACCATACAATATTAAAATTTTTTTTCCGTCCATTTCGAAATCAGAGACCGGGTTAGGTTAGAATTTGGCAAAATGTTTCCTTGTCCTCAAATTAGAAATCAAATGAAAATAAAATGATTCGTGGTCCGATAAGAAATGGTACCTGAAACAATATATGGAACAACTTATGGCATTGTTGTATCATCCATTTCGTCCGGCAAAACCTGGAAAAATAAAAACAAAAACTGTTTTTTTTTGCTCACTGGTGCGGAATTTGATAAGAAATAATGACTACATTGGCCAAGGGCTGCCAACGTGCTTGTCAAATTACCTTAACTATCGATATTATTCGTTGTTTTTGATTAATTGTGTGGGGTTATTAGTTTCTAGGTCAGGAAAATAGTAGGAGTATTCTTTTTAACCTTTCATCTTTGTACTTGTTTTACAATTCCGATCGAAACCGGTCGTTCCATAGAATGAAATTGGTCGGATTAATTGGAATCATAAGAAATCGGTGTTGAACGGGCCTGTTTTTCCCGGTCCCTGTAACCTTTTTTACTCGTTAAAATCATCGTCACATCGGAGATTTTCTCGCGGAATTAAACAATCGGGTTCCTATGAAAGTCTTGTGTCCCAAATGATACCTGTCAAGGGATCGATCAAGCCCTAATCCGCCGTGAATCTTCGATTGTTTAACCTAACGAGGTGAGTAATTTATTTCAACCCAATGTTACCTACCATATAGTCAAGCTACCAATTTACCTGTTAATTAAATCACTCGCACGTTAAACCGTCAATGTCAACTTGAATTGTTAAATTGTTCAACGTTCCACGGGGTAGTCGATTTCATCGGACTCCACAAATGATGGAATGTCAGGGAAGTAAACATTCAGCGAGAATCCCCGTGCTTTTTATTGTCGCAGGAGCTTTAGATTGCCTTACTGGGCCACGAAATAATCGAATTCTGTCATGAACATCCTCTACATTCAGATGCTTAATGGCGAAGTGAAATTCCACCCCGTGAAAGCTTTAATTTTCCAAATTTTCCAAATCATTTAATGTAAATGGCGGGAGAGAACTTAAGGCGAGTGACATTTCACGTGCGATTGACTAAATGTCAGTTTTAATGTCGGCCTCATTGATTCAAACACTTAAATTTCTTTCTTTTGTGGTGAATGCTCGGGTCTCTGTTGAATCGAGCATGGAATGAATTGAAGTTTGTCAAATCGTCACGATATAAAATTAAATAATGTTTACAAAATGTTTTTGCAATTGAAGCAACTAAATCGATTTCAATGGTCCGCATTCAATGAAATCATCCCTTTTTTGGGGGACGGGGGTAAGACGTTTCCTAGAGTTTAAAATAAATCAATTTACATGCTTTTCACATTGCCTGTCTAATGACTTGTAACTAATGAACAAGTAAAAAAACGTTTCTTATTGCGTCTCGAAAGACTATGCTTACGGTTGTTACGTGCCACATCTACATAAATTTCACATTCGTTGACTTCGAAATGTATAAACACTGCTGTGCATGTGAAATACACGTAGTCTTGTCCTACCATTGAGGATCTTCCAAATATTTCGATTACATTTTGCAGAAGATTTCTGAAAACGAGCTGTTACAACATAGAAACCTGTTTAATTGCTTTTACAATAAACACATTAGCGGATATTGTTTAGTATAAAACGACTGGAAGAAGTACCTTGCCATTAAAAGAAACCGAAACTTTCAAAAAATGCGCAGTATTTCACGGAATTTTGACTAATTAAATTGTTCATGAGAATCTTATTAAGGCAGGAGTCCCATTAACATTTTAACTTTACATTTTGTTGCAGTTGCTCCTCATCATTTGCAAACAATTGTTTTTCACATCGCTTATCTTTTTCTCCCCTTTTAAAAATCCATTTGTGCGCCCATGTATACCCGGTCACCAAATACAAATGTAAAATACAACGTCTTTCACATATCTTTTTGGGAAATGTACTGATTTAGAAACCTAGAATTCTTTCAACTTAAAAGTGAACATGAGAAAACATTTGGGAGAATATTAACACCGAGGGTACCAAAGAACTTCCGTCAATTAAACAGTACTTCTACCTAATGTAACATTTATTTTGTATTGATTTTTACCTTCAAGTATTTCAAAAGTATCAAAAACGAGTCCATATATTTCCCTAGAGAGGTAGAGGGTTTGTGAATGTGAATGTACATACTTAAACGTACATCACAATACATAAACGTGAATCAGAAAAAATGGTTAATCCTGATGCTCCTCGTATATTGTTACTCGGTCAGTTACCGTAGCTTTGGTTAGCAGGTTAGCAGTGAAGTTCGAATAGTACGGATTAGTGTCAAATGGGTTGCCTGCTTTACCGTAAGGCGTGATCGTGAAATAAATAATAGGAACAATTGGCAAATTATTAGAAAAGCGAAATCAAAATTCCGAGAAATATTTGAAATATACGTTGACAACGCTAACAATTATAATTACGGTATATATTTTTTATTTTTCCTATTTTTTCTGTCAATCAGTTTACAAATAACACATGTAGAAGACCGAATATCTCAATTCTGCAGTAGGGTCAGTTCAAATTTGTCTAGTTCATGTTTAGTTGAAATCGAAAATTTCACTATTGGGCTTGCCTAACTATTCCCCGCAATGGTCAGAGTTAACTGTGTTAAAAGAGAATTAAGTACACTCCATTTGTTTTGTGATTGAAATTCATGTAAATGTTAAGTATATTTTAATGTTAGTTTATAACTATCGAATGCGCTTGGCCTTAATTTAATTGAGTCCTGCGACTAGTCAATTGGTAATTGTGGAAAACTGGCGAAACTTTACCTCCGGTAGAATGTAGTTATGACGAGACCATCATCTCCTTTATCCTACACAAAATCCAATACGTCAGATTTATTGAATAAAATACTTTCTCGTGTATCGATTACCGTCGATTAGTTTTAGGTAAAACTCAGTAAACCGCCGAGAAGAAAAATTTAAATTCCGGATTATCTTTTACAATTGCCAACAATTCGTGTAGGGAATTATTTTCTTCACGCGGAATTTTAGATTAAGAGACTTCTCATAAAACTATTCAAGGGAATCATTACGCCTATTTTATAGCGAGAGTCTCACGGTGCTTACTGACAGAAATTTTATATAACAATGAACAGCTTCTGTCCTGCACACGCAGAGAAGTCACATTAAAGTTTAGGGTCATTCTGAGGTGGTCATGACGGCGTACGTAGGACATTGTTAAGCAAGGAGAATGATTGTGGCGGATCTATTCAGTCAAGTTAAACAAGTCAAAATAGAGTCGTACCGAATACGTTATGTACATACTGACTTGATATTGGAAAATACGCGCTTCGCTTTATACCGTTAATGAACTGTTAAATTTATTTTGGCAATGGCATTCCGTTTGAAAAATGATTAATATGTCGACAGAAAATGCACATGTGGGCCAATTTCCTGGAGGCTGAGGCAACCTCCGCAGTTTCTGGGTCGAGAAAAAATGCCTTTTCTATTAAGTTTTCATTAATGTGTCGAAGTACAACGACGCAGACAGAGAGGGAAAGAGAGAGAGACAGAAAAAATGATTGATGGGAAATTGAAATGCCGTGTTTAACGATTACTCTTGAATCTTTGTCGTACAAGAGACACCTTAATTAGATATTGATTACCCGGAATATTTTCAGTTCTTGTCTTTCTGTGTGACTTTCCATGTCTCCGTCTGTGGTTGGATTCCCTTTCGCCGACGAGAAATCCTGATTTTTCAAGTGTGCAGCGATAATTAAGTAATAAACAAGAGGATATGAACTTCTTTTCGAGTGTGTGAATCGCCATTAAATGAAAGAAATGGGAGAAAGACATTAAAGGGAAACCTGCACCCTGCTTAGTCGGATGCCCTGCGGTTTGGAAAATTTACAAAAGATGACCCTGGTTTCTCTCGATGAGAACGAACTCCTATGCTTTGTGTTCGTGTTCCCAAAAATAGGGAACATAATTACTAGTTTAACAGAAGAGCAATTATGTTTTTAATGAAATGATCTTCTGTTGAAACTTTGTGACATTGCAGTGTAAACCTCGTTTCTTTGACTGTTGGAGTAACCATGTTAAGCAGAGCTGAATCTGGTTATGGTTCTCCTTTGGACCTCAGTCAGAATAAGACAGAACGAAGTCCTCAGAATCCACCAAGAGCAGTAATTATTAATGAAAATCGCCCTTTTTCTACTTTTAATGAAGTTAATAAGAAGGCTGATGATATTCTACTGGCCACATTTTGGGGTTTAGGTCATCTGTTTAACTTTTAATTAGATTTTGTTACGCCCACTCCTACCTGGTACTTTGATCGCTCAGTCGCAAATAAAGAAAGTACCCGTGGCCAATAAACGTCTGTTTAATCCAATGTATACATTGTTCACAAGGATCTTATATATCCAGCAGTCGGACGTTAATAATTAATCCATTTGCAGATTCTTGTACTCTAACGGTGAGGTTACGTTGGCCGCACCATATCTGCCACGGCATGCTTGAAGATGAATGCGACTGAACATAAGTAAGGCCTGTGCATTAACCCAAATTCAATTGTCGAATTGAAGATGTACAAGAATGATCAATCGAAAAAATCCTTATTATGCTAATAGACTTTCAAAATACGGAGTCAGATAAATTGTTGTTGATTTTAAATAATAATTTATCATTAATGGATTTAAGAGTATGTATGTGTGTGTCGAACATGCGTCCTAGTTTGTAGTAACATAATCGTAACTCAGAAAGATTCTTTGGAATGAGATTTTGCTAACACGAGTAACCCTCGAGGGTTTGGAAATTAAAACCAACTAACTAATTATACCTGTTAGGGAATTGTTAACAGTTACGGTTGGTCTATTAGACACTTTAATAAAATACTAAGGGTAACATTTTTAGTCAACTAAACCTTAAGGCTTCATTAATTTTTTTGAATCATCTAAATTTGCCGAGTATAATGGTGAAGACTTTCTCGTTTGGACTAACCAGGAGAGAAATTTTTGGAGACAACGCTAGGCCACGTGAAACTGGGAAGTAACATTTTGTTTGTTTCTAGTTAACAATGGGAGGAAGTTTGTAGGGAAAATAAAATTTGTAAACGTGACTTACCGCAAATCTTGTTGAAGATCACGAGAGAGTGAAAAAGTGGGATAGAAACACATAAATCGGGCATAAGTGAAATGACGTCCAGACGTGTTGATGATGAGAGCCAAGGAAGAATTGTTATTAACTTTCTCTGCGGAAGCAAAATTAGCAAGTTTAGCAAGTCTAGCAAGCAAAATGACCGAATCATTCCAACCGCAATAAAACCTTTTCTTCTAGCGATTGGAAACGATCGTCTTCCCCTGTGCATTACAGACACCGTTGCAAGCACGAATATAATTGTATTTGAAATTTGCATGCAATACATTTAAAATAGTACGAAGAAAAAACACCAACTTATAAAATAGACAAATATTTGTTAATATGGGGAATTGTGAAACGGAATTTACACTTGTCGTCTCCCAAGTTTTTAGGGGAATCTACTGGTCTTCAGTACTCAGAAATAAAAAAAGTGTCTGAACTCTAATGAACTCAGTCGCCTCATAATCTTTGATTTATTTCCAATATACAATTTAAGATAAAAGAGAGCTTTGGTACATCCTTCTCGGATATTTGTGGACAACATCTATTTGCCTCAAGAGAAACAATAGAAAAAAAAACATAAATACGGTCTTGTTATTCATCGTTTTATTGGTTTCAAAAATGTATGTCGTTCGGACTCATCGATACATAGTTGAGAGAAATTTCTTTTTAGATTTTACGACTTGAATTTTGAATGTATAAATAAAGATAATTTTCAATGATGTTTTACATTATGGTAGGGTTTTATTTTTTGTTATCGGTTTCTTAGTAGACAAAAAACCGTCTTTGAATTAGGCAAACACAAAAGTTTAAACCAGTTTTTGGGCAAATAGGTATTAGTTGGAAACGTTTCCGAATTTGTAATGCAATCAACAATTTTTAACAAGTCAAACTTGATTTTAGGCCTTCATAGAATTAAAAATTAGCAAGTTATATTGATGCAAATAACTACTTATTACTCTCCATGTGATTAGTTGAATGGGACAAGATTAGCTACTTATTGCGTATTACAAATACTTTTTTAGGAGTGTACGTGTCAGGATCATCCACTGATTGAAAAGAACAGTAAAAAGCCGATCATATACTGTTGAACACGATTGTAGTACTCTTCTCGAAAAGTACCCTAAACTAATGGACTCATTGAAGTGTGGGTTTCTCTCAGAGGACTTCACATGACCAACAAAAACCTTGTTCGCAGTTATGTATCTGTAATTTAAATCCTTCACTTACTAATTTCTTTTATTTTGAATTGTTAACAAATTAAGAATCTTCCAATCGAACGCGTACATAATTTTTATATATACATTTGAAGCGAGCCTGATCACAAATTTACAACTCTATCATTAGTGATATTGCTATTTTTTTGATGCACGTACATCACGATGAATAAATGGTACACCTTATTACGCACTAAATATGTTTATTTAATAATTAGTTCTGTGGACAAATTTAGCAGCGGTTATTGTGTCAATCACGTTTCATGAAAATCTTACGAAACAATTAACAATTAACTACAAGACTGATGTGAAGGTTTGAGAAGTAACTATTAATGGTGATAATTAGATGACCACTCGGGTCAATGTGTGTGTGTGTCTGTCTTTAAGAGAATGAAGAACTTGGACTTGGACGGTCCAAAATGTCAATTTTAGGCCTCAGAGGTTAGACAAGAAACTAATAATTAGTTGTCGGTGACGTAACATTTGTTTTTGTTTTTGTTTTATGCAGTCTCGTCGGAGACCCTAAATAATTTGGTGGTTATTTTTAACCGGGCGAGTTTTACTCGATGTAATACCTACACAAGAGAAGTTTCGTGTGGAGAGGGAAATTCTGAGTATTTTCACACCTTTTTTTCTTGTTTCTTCGGGGTTCCTAATTGTTTTTGGGCGTTTTTAATGGTCATCCAAGAAGTCGTGCACGGTGGCACGTAGATGCTCAAAAGAAGAAAATGTGTACTTTATTGCGGTTTAGTTGCAACGGGTCCGACATGGAAAGATAATAGAATTCGTTGTAGATCGTAATTTAACATCGATTAATAAGAGAACATACGTGTCGTACCATAAGTTATTGTTTTTACTTATGTAATTTAGTTTCCGGTGGCATTAGTACGGGACGGAGGTATTAGTTAAATGGCGTGGATCGGTTGGCTCGCAGGCTATTGATTTTGTGCAGATATTATTAATAATGTGAATTAATACGCAATTGATGTCCGATCGGTGACATTACTCGGCTTCAAATTTTTGAATTTTACTCTTTCCACCTTCTACTGGATTCTAACTTAATAAATACAAAATAGTACGACCAGCCAATTTGATTTCATTTTGTACGCTGTGAATCGACCAATTTTAAAAATTATCAATTGAACGGGACGCACCTAACCGACACGTCTTAGTTCAGAAGAGTCCATAAATAAATACAATTTATAAACAAAAATATATACTACTTATACTGTGCCATATGTAGCGATTCTGTTTATATCTTTATTATTTACTTCACAGTTATAAACTTGTTCTCCCATGGTTTAATAGTTTTTTTATTTTTCAATTAGCGGATGTTTTCATTTAAAGCCCATTGTTTTGTTTTAATTTTTCTCGACGCGGGCTGGGAATTTATTATAATGATATCAGTCTTTTTCAACAAGTGTCAAGGAAAAGAAATGTAGTGGTACTTAAATAATGAAATCTAGTTCAGTTATTTAGTGCCTGTCAGAATATTAGAGAATGGAGGGGGCACAGAACTGATACTGGGAAGGTTTGCAGCGTATCAATAACTAACCATTTAAGTTGATCAAATCAATGCTACGGGATTTCCTGAACATTTGAACAGAGTCACACAAGAACAAAGAAATGCTTATTCATTCATCTGATGTTCCATGTAGCTTTTCTTAAATGGCAATACATCTTGTCGGAGTTGTTTGCTGGGAAAAAGAAAAGAGTGAGGCGAAGATGTTGAAATGAATATTTTGTGCCGACTGGAATTCTCCAGCTCAAAAACTTTTATGAAAGTTTTACTTCGAGATAAAAATGTCACTTTGTTTGCCTCGTCACACCGATGACATCCGAATATAAGTTTAAGTATTCGAAAGTGCAGGCGGAATGAAGAAAACGCGAAAGGTGAACTTTACATCAGTGTTAACTAAAATATTAAAAAGTTAAGAAAATCCCGAGCAGAACTTTTCTCGAATCTTTGCTTATTCAAATATGTATCTTGCATCTTATGTACTCAAATATGTAAAACGTGACAGGTTTTATACAGTTTTAATAATAAAACTTTATTGACTAAGAATTTTGTGTCTCTGTTGTCAAGAAAATCACGCAAAAGACATACGAATGGGATGAGTTGAATGTTGTTCACAATTTACATTAATCGATCATAAATCAATTACTTATATAAATTCTGTTGGACTTCCTTTCTCCGGAAGGAATCCGAATAAAATTTTTATTGTTAAAAATCGTAATACTGCTTTGTATAAATTTAAAGAATTCAATTATTTCCCGTTCAACTTGTGTAGACTTCCCCTAGAAGAAATATATAAAATTAGTAGCTTCGAATACGGTTCGCAGTTATTATTTCCCAGGCAAAAGCTGTATGAAATGTTCTAGACGTCAAGTGGCAACCAAAAGTATTGAACTTTTTAAGGAATTTCTGAGCAAAATGATTGTTAAAAATGAATCATGTGGTCCTTCAAATATACGGTTCTTCCTTGTATCTGTGATAGTAAATGCTACACTCTGAACAAGCCTAGCGAGTTTCTTTCACTGAAAAACAACATTAATATTTTAATCATTGAATGTTAACAAATGGCGTTTTAATTGTATTGTCGTTTTATTAGTTGCAAATACGCTGCCAACCGTACGTTTTTAAAATGTACAACATTCTTTCGCACATTCCATTCTTTTTTGAGAAAAAAGACATTACAATGTCGGATTTCTCTGAAACTTGTACATAAAACTGTTGACAGTTAGATAGAATTAGGATCTCACATAATGGGCATATTAGGCGTGTTGTTTCACATTCCTTAGGGTTCCAAAATTTTAGTTCTGCTCTGGTTTAATTTCCTTCATTTGGACGTTATTATAAGCTGGTTACGTCGCTTTCTGGAAAGGTGTGCCCCACCTTTCCGAGGTACGTATTTTTATTGCTTTTTATATTTTACCCTTGCGTGGATGGCATTGCGTGTATTGAAAATTCCTACTATTGGACTAAGAATAGGTTAAGTAATGAAACGGGTAAAAGTAACGAGAATGTTGGTTTCTCCTTTATCCCTTAAAAATTCCTGTACATTACCATACAATGCATTACCAGTCGTTAACTTTTGTATTGTGCCCAGGAAGGGACTATTAATAATGGCCAGCTATGATAATGGACAATGAGCAACCCCATCAGGAATTGGTTAAATGCGTCGTCGTCGGTGACACGGCTGTTGGGAAAACTCGTCTCATTTGTGCTCGAGCATGCAACAAACATGTGTCCCTGTCCCAGTTGTTGACAACACATGTACCCACCGTTTGGGCAATTGACCAATACAGGATATACAAAGATGTAAGCAAAGTGTAGTCCACCACTGTCTCTCCAGAACAGCATGTGTTTTGTCTGATTTTATTTTATTTTTTTGATTCAGGTTTTAGAAAGGTCGTGGGAAGTCGTTGACGGTGTCAACGTTTCACTCAGGCTATGGGACACTTTCGGAGATCACGAAAAAGACAGAAGGTTTGCCTACGGAAGGTTAGCATTTATTACAACCACAGTATTTATTATTTTTATTCGTCCTGCCATCATTAATAATGACTAATAATTTTTGCGCGGTGTTACAGATCCGACGTGGTTCTGCTATGTTTCTCAATCACAAATATCACATCCCTGAAGAATTGCTTGGCAATGTGGTACCCAGAAATAAGAAGATTTTGTCCTCACACTCCCGTGCTGCTGGTCGGGTGCAAAAACGATTTGCGTTACATGTACAGAGATGAAGTTTACCTTAGTTTTTTTAAAGATAAAAGTCCGTTTCTCAGGTGAGACAAATGCAATGGAATCGTGATACGTAATGAGACAGATAATCAACTGAAGATTTCATTCAAAACATTTTTCACAGGGCCACAAGGAAAAGTGATTTAGTGATGCCGGATCAAGCGAGAGCTGTCGCGCGAGAACTTGGAATCTACTATTATGAAACGTCTGTACTGACCTATTATGGTGTGAATGAAGCGTTTGAAAACGCAATTCGAGCTGCTCTTTTGGCAAGAAGACACCAAAGATTCTGGATGACCAATCTAAAGAAAGTTCAGCGTCCACTTCTTCAGGTATATCTTAAAATGTCAAAACGATTCAACTACCACACCGTGATATTATATTTTCTTTTAACCATGTTCGCAGGCTCCGTACCTTCCACCAAAACCTTGCCCTCCCGAAATTTTTGTCGGAAGCAGCTCATACGATGACAACTGCATGTCGATGCTGAAGGCCCAGGCTCACACAGACGTTATTTTCGTGTGCGGATATTTTCGTTTTTCTGCTCACAGGTACGTTACCTGGCTGTAGTACCTGGCCGATATCCCATCATGATTTTTTGTCAACGATTGTATGAGTCGAATATAATTGTGAGTTTCCGTTCGCTTAAGGTTCGTCCTAGCTGCTGGTTCCCCAACCTTTCATCGTCTTTTCTTAATTAACTTTGGTCGAAATCTGGCCACTCACAGCTCCAGTGATTCCAGCATGACGTCAACATTGGGAGAAACAACACAAAGTGAATTCAACGAAGATACAGAGTACCTGATACGAAACGAAATCAAGCACAACAAGTAAGTAGCTTGGTGTCCGCATGTCATGTCCTAATGATATATGGGAAGCTTGCAAGCGTACTTACCTGTTAACAGGGTGTGGGATCAACTGAAGAGGCGCTCTAGCTGTCAGGTATTAACGACAGCAAACCTTTCCAAGAAAGTTTCCCCCGAACTGAATCATCCGGCGTTCGAGTCGATTTGCGTAAAACAGTGCGAAGGTCTCGATCATCGAGGAAGAGTAACCATTTCTACTCAAACGGTGTTAACACTAACGAAATTAGTAACAGTTCAAGGTCTCAAGCAATGTTTACAATTTATATACACCGGAGGGATCTCAACGAGAAGTCAAACCGAGTTACAGGTAACTAACTCAGAGTGACTCGATTCATTAGGTTTCATTTGAAAGACTCGAAAAGAAGTTAATTCGGCTGTTTCGACTTGCAGGAAATCCGACAGACTGCAGAATTCCTTGACTTTCCCGAGCTTTTAGTATTCGTTTCAAATATTCTGGCGCGAGAGGAATTTCAAAATGGCGAACTTCGCCAGCGCTACAAACAGGTGAAAAGAATTTTCATCTTCGTCTAATGCTTCCTCACGTGTAAATTTACTTTTAATGAGACTCATTAGAGAAATTACTCGAGATTTTAGTATGACCAACGAGCGTGTAATATTGCCATTAAGACAAGATATTAAATTTATTTCATGTGGTTACAGAAAGAAGCCTTTGTTTAGGTGCAGGTGTCGCACGACCGAGTCTTTTACTGTTACACTCTGGTCATTTTTATCTTCTTCACAGAGAGAGAGAGAGAGAGAGAGACCTGACAATCAGTTTGACTATTTGAAAGACCATTTCCAACAGAGTCATTTTCCACTGGCCTTTCAGATTGATGTTAATCGGATGATTTGTTTCGTTCAGGCTGTACGACAAAGACTGAAAGAATTGTGCGTCGGTCAGGGACTCTTTTCCGACGTCGTTTTCCAGCTGGACGACACTTCTTTTCCCGCCCATCGTGCCATTTTGATGGCTCGGTGCGACGTCATGAAGGCCATGTTCAGCGGTGATTTTAGAGAAAGTGCTGCAAAAGTGGTAAGAAATCGTTGCCTCTCGCCAACTATTGGTCGATCGGCAGCCGATTAATTGTTCGATTCTTTTTCATTTTTAGATTCTTTTTCCGGGGGTTCGAGAGGACACCTTTTTGCGTCTTCTCCTTTTCATTTACACCGACGATATACCGTTTATAAGTCCGCTCAGATGCGTCGACATACTTGAATTAGCCAATAGATTATGTTTGCCACGTCTTGTCAATTTAGTCGAGGAACGTGTCGTCGAAGAACTAACGCGATCATCTCTAGTTCAAGAGAATAATGACACCCTTGAGAATTGCTTACGTTTATTGGAACCGTGCAAAGTAAACGAGTTTTACACTGCTTAGTTTTACGCTTTACACTGAAATACAAATCGGTTAACACCGAAGGTAAATGCATTTCCCCGTTGATTTTTCTTACAGTTGCACAACGCTGACCAGCTGGCCGACTGGTGTTTGAATTATCTATGTACGAATTACGACAAACTGTGCAAAAAGTACCCGAAACTATTAAAGGGTCTTCATCCAGATAATCAGGACTATATAAGGGAACATAGATGGCCTCCGGTGTGGTAAGTGTTAGTGACACCGTCAGGAATTCCTCGACAGTCTCGGTCTAGCTAACTTTCTTCCGAATGTTTTCGCTCAGGTACTTGAAAGACTACGATTATTACGAAAAATGTGTCGGGGAAAGAGAAAGAGAAGAAAAGACACTGCTGAAACGAAATGGGAAAAACTCAGGCTGTCTGTGTTTTGCGTCTAATAAATCGAAAAAGGAATCGGAAGGCGGACCAACGCCTTTCAAGCAACAGGTTGGTTTTTCTTCAACCAACACGGTTGAACTATAAATTGTCGAGATTAAACCATGGTGTCGGAATGACTTACACATTTCTCAGACGCATTCTTACACTTATTGTGAGCTTCACTTAAATTCCATTACCTGCGCTCGTTTTACCTCAACCACTACTTATCCCTGAAAGGTCTGTTGTGTTACTCAATAGCACTTCTTGAGGAGCCTTCGTCTCCTCCTCAGTGAAAGTTTTGTTATTCTACCGTTGTGTTACCTTATTACCGTTACAAATGTAATTCTACTATTCTACTTATTTTGAAACCTAATTCTTCTAATTACCCGCCCATTATAAGAAGGTTGAATTACATTACACTATTACAGTTCCAATACTTTCTAAATATTTTACAATTACTTTTGACTACCAGTCAAAATTTCCCCGTTGATTTGACCAATCAATTGAGATTCGCATATCATCGATTTTGGATTTCGAAAACAGTGATGTTTTCATGCCGAGACGTCAACGTTTCCATGTCACCCAACGCGCATCACACTTACGTTTCTATTAATCCCCAAGTAATTTTTTTTTGACGTTCTCGGACACAAAAATATTTAACCATCACCTCTAACAGGCAGCGTTTACTTTTTTCAGGTGGAGTTAACTATTGAAACAATCGATACGAACGGTGCGAGTGTATGACGACTGGGCTTAGGGCTGACAACTGTGGTCGCACTTTTGTTGTCAGTCCTGATTGCCGTAATACTTGTAATTCATTACTTCCTGTGGTAAGTGTCGACATGGGTTGTCTTCGAGATCCACGAAACGGGGGATTTCATTTCAGACTAATCGGTGATGGAAACCGAATGGAAACCGAAAATAGTGAGTCGACTAACCGCGTTCGCATCCCGCCGATAGGAGTTGCATGAAGTCAAAAAGGAAGTGTGGCGGAAGTGTTTCAAAACCGAGGGAGAACGTTCGGTCATCATAATTAGACGAAATCAGAACTAACCGAATTCCGTTAAAAAGTGTAAATGTTCCACATTTGTTCCACGCCGTGTGATTTCTAAGTGTAATTCCAGGCGAGTGAAGTACCTGTTCGCCACACTACTCTTTCCCATTGTGTTTCCGTCATCTGTGGAACCATTCAGAGTTAAAAAGACTTTACTTTTTTTTTAAATGAAGAAGAAAAAAAAGGAAACGTTTTTGAAGTAAAACTTAATCAACGGCAAGTTCTTGTTCCTGGGTCCGATTCACATTTTCCCCTTTCATCATCATCCCGGCTCCTCAGCCACTTTCCTTTGAGTAAAATCCATCTCACCTGAATGAATACGACTCATTGTACCTGACACCTGGTTAACTAGTAAAGAATGCTCTCGACATCTGAATGACGACCGCAATCGGCTACTTCATCTAATTTAACAGCCTATAAATTTCCATTGCGACGTATAAGAAATTATTCACAATGTTCGTACGCATCCCGAGTGTATGTTTTTACACGTAGACACGTAATTGATCGTGCTTTAACTACTTTTATTTCCATCCTTGTATTTTGGTGGAATTCACACTGGAACCACGAAATGGAAATAAAAATGAATCTTCCGTTGTTTAAGAACAACAAATTCCTGAGGGTTCGTGCAGCAATTAAGTTCCGGCTTCATCAAGTACAATAAACGATGTTCCCTTTCTTTACTTACTTTTTTCTGAATTACAATTCACGATTTCGCAGTCGCAATTTCTAAGCAGAAATCTCGTTTGACCTGTGAAATTTGAGTTTGTAGGTTGCCGTTTGTTCGTCTCCACCTTTATTGTGTTTACAAACGAATTTGTATTTTTAAATAAAAGAGTCAACATAACAACAAAACATTCGAATACGTTACTCGCCACCTGACGTATTGAATTTCTTTACGAAGTTTATTATTATTTGTACGAAGAAACATACGTGATTACACATACACTGTTGTGCAGAGTCGGAAATAATTGTTTAAAGTTTAATACTTTTCGAATAAAACTCTTACCCGTTACCGTGTTTCGTACGCATTTTTTTTTCACCGTGAGTTGGTACTTTTTTGTTTACTCCTAGATTTTTCGTGCACTTAAATTAAATTCAGTTAGATGAAACTCTAAAAGAGTCAAATAAATACCTTTTACAGGTACACACAATTTCCTGTATGAATCTCGGAATTTACGTGAAAACAGTAAGATTTTCATTTCAAATACGGCAGTCTCGGTTTTGTCTCAGGGGTCGTTAAATAAACTTGTATTTTTATACGACCCAGGTGACCCAGGTGAGCCGGAGAGGGACTAGATGCCAGTCGTAGGAAAAAAAACAACAAAAAAGTCAATATTTAAATAAAAAAATAATTTAATGTTATTTTACAATCAGGTTGTTTTACCTTTAATAAATTAATTTATTTAATAAATAATGACAAATAAATAATTTACGTATAATAACCGCGCGCGTCAAGTGAGTTTCACACTTCACGGAGGATATATGCATTGATGCTGTCCCGTGGTATCATTACCGAGTGCAAAAGTCAAGCTTGTGCGTCTCTGTCTGTTCTACATGAACTTCGAAAAAGTAGGTTTATAGGTAACTGATGATGAAATTAGTTTGTTCCGATAGTTCTGAGTCCCAGTGCTTTACTCGTACATAAAAAAAAACGTCCGCGTGAAATGCGCAATGTCGAGGAATCGATGGAAGAGTAAGAGGAACAAGAAGATGGAGTCGTGATGATAGATGATGAGGTTGTAATGGGTTGATTCTGGCGTATGGTGATGGTGATGATTCAAAGAGTCATCGTACAAATGAAAAATGGTTACCGTAGAGTCATTTTCCATCCTTAAAAAAAGGAATAGGAAACTAAATGTCTTTGTCCCAACACCTGTACCTGTCCGGTGGCTAGTCAGTGATGATCTTTGGTATAGATTTTTTTTCTTGTCGGCCTTGTTTTTACCGTAGTATTCTTCCTATCTTCTCCCACATGTTTCTGTCTCAATGCACTCCAAGCGTGACGTGAAAACTCTTCAGAAAAATCCCGATCGGAACTTGTTACATAGGATGTCAACTACCGGATTAGTTTAGAATAGATTTTCGACGGTGGAGTAGGCCCTGTAAGCGAGGTCTGAGGCATCCCAGGAATTGTCTTGGTTTCTTTCGTAGATGCTGCGTCTGTCCCAGCCTCCGCCACCGCCGGATGCCCATGGACCACCGCCTCCGCCGCTGCTGCTGTCCCAGCCGCCGCCTCCATGGCCGCCACCGGCTCCCTTGTTCTTCATCAATTTCTTTATTATCATAATTTTGCTAATGGTCAGCGAGATAACGCTGGCAATCAATGCCTGTGAAGAGTAGAAGAAAAGAAATGCCTCATTAGTGGTTTTAGGTCTTGGTGCCACCACCGGTTGGTTCCACAATGTTTGTCATGCTTACCTTGATCGCCATAAGACCGGCCATGCCGAGGATTAGAGGTCCGAGCATCATCAATTTAGCTTTAAGCCCCATCATCATCATCATCATCATCTTCTTGCCCATTTTACCTCCACCGCCTCCTTTCTTCCTGGCTTCGGTTCCATCCGAATATGGAAACTGGAAGTCAAGGGATGTGGTACCTTCAAAGCTTCGGCTCTCTGATGGCTTAACTAATGAAAAGCTCTTCGGAACTGTCACTCTGAATATGTGTGAATTGAAAAATCTGAAACAGAAAGTCGACTCATCTGTCACAGTTGTTAAGGTACTCGGTACCGGGTGTACCGGGAGCCATTAGCACTGGCGTGGCTTCATGCCCTGTGAATGATTGATTCGTGTCGAAACGGTAAAATGCATAAATTGCGAGGCAGAACAGCAGCAACCTCAAAAAATATAATTTATTTAATATACTTAATGACTGTTAATAATGTCAAATATTTTTAGGAATGGAATGGGAGGACTTCGTCGTGACCAAGTCTTTTCTGGCTACCCGGTACCGCATATCGAGTAGAAATTTTTTCCTACTTCAGTATTTACAAAGGTGAAGAAACCTAATAACCTTAAAAAAATAAATTGTTAATTTCACGGGAGGGCGTAAAAGATGAATTAAAGTCACAATTACAGTATTCATGCATAATAAATAATAATGGAGGAGAAGACTATATATGATATGAAAATATTTGACGTGAATCATTCCATGAATGGGAGGATGAGAATCGGAGGAGAATGAGAGCAGTGCGAATTGCAGTGGTGCGACCACCGTAAGAATTGAATTATCGAAGGAGTGAATGACTGACTGACTGCATTCAGGAAACAAACACTACGAAGAGATAGACGAGAGTTATTTGTGAAGGATTAACATTTCATCACGACCATTACTTCTCAAGAACGGAAGTTAACGGAATTTATTTTTTAGTTTTAAAGTACAGTCGTGAAGTTGCCCACGAAGAAGGCTCTTGTCCTCGTGCGAAGTGCTTGACAGATTTGAGGCCATTATTTGGAACACTACCGGTTTCGAGGTTTCTTTTGCGACACAAAAACAACTACCACTACAACTACAACCTAAGAGAAAACTATATTCCATTTAAGTGGTTACGGAATGTCGGGAACCGTCAGAAAATGAGGATTAATGTCGGATAATAAATCTGCTTAACGTTAAATTTTATGGTTGCTACCACAATTCATCGAACCGTATATGCCGTTCTCTACATTTTTGGTCCTGTGTTATATTAAAATCTGGTCACTAGTATTTACTAGGCCGTGAATTTTTTATACTGAAAATTAAAACCATGCTTTGAATGTATGGCACCCCTTCTTTTAAAAAAATCTTTTCGTCGTAGAATTCGATTTTTTTGATACATCACGTCATATGTATACCCTACGATAGGAAACAACCACTAAAAGGATTGTCAAGTGGCGGGAAACTACATCTTATTACATTAATTTTTGAGAGCTTTCTTAATAATGGTTAATTACTATAATGCATTCGAAAGATTTTTCGCTCTTCGTAAGTTTTTCTTCTTCTCCCGGAGTTTCCTATCTGTTTTACTAAAACAACTTGGTTTCTCACCTGTCGATGGCCGATTCCATGACTTCGTCCAGTCGTGACTGTTCTTCTGCGGTGTTCAACCTGGCCTGGAACTCCGGTTCTGTTTCGTAGTCATTTTTGGTTCTAACGACGCTCACATAGTTGCCCAAAATGGAGAATTTCTCCATTCTGTTCATCCTGTTGATGAAATTAAGCACCTTTTTCTGTACACACGAAAACGATATTTGGGCTAAACAGTCCGTGTACATTCCGGTGAGAGCTTCACCCGCGAATTCTTCCGATCTTTTAGTTTCCTCTAGACCGTAGGTGTCCATCTTGTTCTGACTCTCATCCTGTCTTATATAGTTCCGCAGGAATTTTCCTTCCCGAGCCGATGACGAATCCGCGAAATTTTCCGAAAATGCTAAACCGCAAACGGCCAACAAAATAGCAAGTTTGAAATACATTTTGACTATCTACCTATTCGTGACGAGTACTATTTTAACACAACTAGACAAAAAAAAGCGAAAAACTTTGGAAGGACCAGCACGGCAAGCTGTTCCTCTGTCACTGATGCAGAAACAAATGTTTTTCATCTTTTTATTAACAATGGCGAGGGTTCCCATGTGGGCCGGTTCAAGTGTTTCTTCTGCAACACCAACGCTTAACTTATGGGCTCTTCTCCCCGTCTGACGTAGCACCAAGAGTCTCGATTAAGGCCTGCTACATAGGAAGTTAGATCTTTGTTTGATAAACTTTACCTAAAGTAAACCATCGGTTTGATAGATGCGTTTGAAAATTGTATGAATAGTAATCTTCTTCGATGTCCTGGAATTTTTTTTTTCTAGACGCGAAACACATTTTCCACCACACCTTAGGGTCAAAAGTATTCTTTTCTCGACATTCTGTGCCTATTTTTGACTGTTTCCGACATTGTCTTCACGCCAAATTAAAAGCTGTTCCTATTGATTTGAACATCCAACCATCCGTATTGAGTAATATACCTCGACATGTGCGTGTCTGTGTGTCCGGATTTTCAAATGACCGGGACAAGGACAAGGGCACTCGACAATGCTCGGTGTCAGTGTCAGGGTCTTGTCTGGGTGAAAGGCTGGTCGGGAATTCGAAACATAATTTTGGATAAAGTCGGTTTTACAAATGGTTCCTCGGCTAAGTAGGTTCCTCAGAAAAAGTTTCGTTTTCTCCTAAAATTCTAATGCATCATTCCACAGATAATACATCATGGTTTTAGAAATCATTCGAACGTTTTGCAAACACTTCTAATTGGTTTTTAAACAAGTCGTACCAAATATTTCCTTTTGCGTGTCTACAGAGTACCGAGGAACATCCTTTTCAACATAATACTTCATTCCAGTAGTGAGGGGGTTTTCCCTCTGGGGTGCCTCGGGATACCTCCAACCACATCTACTTCCAATAACGTAATTTCCGCCGTTTGTTGACGGTAATGGTGTTGACATGTCACCTGTTGAAAAATTAGTCCCTTCTCCTATTCTGTTACTGAATTATATGTCGCAGGGAAGAATACAAATTACGGTGTCGTAAGGTCGTTTTGTTTTTTACTTTTCTGCGAAAGAAAGGTTTCTCCATTTGGGAATAAAATGGGTGGTACCCAGTGTAGAGCTAAAAAAGTTTCCACTAACTTCTTACGGTGGACAACTGAAGAAATTTTATGTTCACTAATGACCATATTTGATAAAAATTTTGGTCGTCGAACAGGTATAATTAGAAGTAAGAAATAGAACAATATTTTTGATTTTTTAAACGTATAAATTTATAAAAAAATAATACTAAGTGCACGTCTCTATAAAAAACAATAAACAACGAAGGATGGGCAAGAAAATAACTAAGAAAGATAGCAATGACATTGCCATAAATATTTGAAAATCCAACAGAAATAAAAACAAAAACATTAAACCAATTGTAACCAGCCTCACCCAAATTCTGAAAAATTGGACAAGAAGATCAGTTGGAGTTTTGAAGTTCTGCCTGACGAAACTTGAATGATTTCCTGTTGAAGAAATGTACAGGTGAGGATCTAACTATTGGCCCTCAGAAAGGAATGAAAGATTTCAACTGGTCGTAGGCTTAATGTCGTAAAATAGAAAAATGTACGAGTTTAACACCAATCTGGTAAAAATATATATATTTTAATAAATGTTATAATATATAACTTTGTTGCATCTTGTTCGTGTCAGACTAATCTGATTATAAATAGTTGTTCCGTGGTTTATGCATGTAAGTTCAACAATGATAATTAAGTAAAATATAGTAATTTATAATGGCGAGTCATCTACGGTCCATTTGATTTCACTTGAAATTGTTTTACTTAGGCTTTCAGTCATATTTAAAAGCCGATTTAATTTAATTTTTTTTTGATTTTTAGAGAAGGTTAACCTGCGGCTTGTGCTGAATTTGCCCGTGCAAAATACGAGTTTTTTTCTCAAGAAACTTTCTTCTTCCTGCATCTTCTGCCCGCTGCTAATTACAGGTTAGGAAGGCCTGGTCCGTGCATTATGTAGGTAAGTGGAATAAAATTAAAATTTATGTATCTGCGAAGGAGAAAAAGAAGAAGAAGAAGAAGTCGGATGATGCATTCATATTTCATTGTGCAATCGTGCGCTTTTTAATTGATTCCAATAAGCGAAACCTGCACTCCGTTCTTGTTAGTTTACGTTTTCTCTCCTTGTGTTCAGCGTCTCGTGATAGCATGAAACATAACCTGGCACCAAGTATGTTCGATTAATTACATGTAACCCGTGAACTGGACGGTCAACTTGACCGCAGACAAGAATACGAAAAATCCAGGTGTTTTGTTTTCATCCGGAAGTTAAATTGTTTTTTGGTTACGTTTAATGCATAAATTGAGAGACCACCGGGAGGCGAGAAACCGGAGAGAAAGTTCTTAATATACACGAAGAAGAAGAAGATGATGATGATGATGAAGAAGAACAAGAAGAAGCAGAAGAAGCAGCAAAAATGGATGGTAAATTAAATTACACGTGTAATTAATTAAAGCCTGAGACGAACAATTTTTAAACTAGGATACAATTCGAGATCTCGAAACGATTCAATTTAATCGCTCGACTCACGGTTCGCGGATGCTATCGAAGGGCAAAATTAATAATATTAAATACATGCGAAGCAATAACTACTTAAAATTATACACTCAATTTAACCCTGTGAGTTCACCCTGGGTGAGTTCCTACGAACAAATCGCACTTGTTCACGTTCAAAGGCGACTTCTTCAATCAGATTCATTTTTTTTTAAGATTCAGATTCAGAACATTATTTTTTCAACCCCAGAAATAAGCGTCGCCTCTGTCTGTTGGGTCACTGACACACATGCCAAAAATATTCGAACCAGGTCAGAACCAAAAGAGAGGAAAAATTTTCTTCCTCTCACCTCCAACACGTGGTGGGTCCTCCAAGTCAACTCACAACTTCGACGTGCAGATATTTCCATCCGAAAAAAAATGTGGTATTGACGGAAAAAAATAAATAAATCTTTACCATTACGGCCGTTAATTGTTTAATGGATTTTACGAGTGTTTGCACAATGCGAATGATGTCGCATGGATACTTTAGAAACTTAAAATAAAGATGCGTGCAAAGAGGAAAGTTGCCGGTCATTTTCAATCAAAATAGAAAATAATAATGAAAAGGTAAATCTGACATTTTGAAAATTAACACTTCCAACGTTTCCTTTTCTCGTCTTACACTTTGGACACCACTCCGCTGGTCCTACGTCTTTTTGACCACTTTTCAGGTAATATGCGGTAACTTCCATTAAGTGATAATACTGAAGAATGTTTTCGGTTTAAGTTTTCTTTCAGTTGAATTAACATCCACTAAGAATTGTCTTAGTTCGTAATTTTAAATGGACTCCTACTTGTTGTAGTTAGTGTTTTCGTAGTGAAAATCAGACCATTCCGTTGAAATCTAGTGAGTCCTAGTGACTCCTCAACGAGATGGGTACTAGAAATTCAGTACTTTTGACTTCTTTACTAATCGCTAAGGAGAATTCGTGAGGCCAAGTAGCAATCTAAGCCGCGTAATTTCCGTCATGCCTTACTATCTAATTATTATTGAAGGATCCTGATGCATTGAGACAGTTTGGAGAATCCGAGTGTGCTGTTTACAACCAGAAATTGAGTTACCTTCACAAACCTAACCTAATCACAATCCCTGCCAGATAGGATTCTTCTCGTAGCAGGTGTACGTCCGTTTTGTGTTGCCTAGTCAATGCAGGGAAACAGGACAAGGTAGGTTGAATAGAACTCTGAGGTGTCAGTAGAAAAAAAAGAATTTCATCACGTAGTAACAATTTTCGTCGTATATTCCTGTTTAGGGTCGATTTGTTGGTTCACCTAAAATCCAGGTTCGGTATGCCATTAGGGTCGAGAGAGTGAAAACACGACTTTTTTTCTTTCAACTTTGTTAGAGTCTAGAGTAGAATGAGCAGGATCTTCCGACGCATATTTATTAATTAAACTCAGCCGAAATTCTGTTTTTGGTCTTAGTGAGACCTCACAGAGGTTAACGACAGAGGCGGAGTCCGCGACTACGAAAATTTCCATTCAAAGAATGAAAACGCAAGTTTCGACAAATGGTACTCATGTAAATTTCTAATACATGCGTTACATCCTCAGGTGTACCAGGTGCACTCAACGGCATGCAGCGTCGAGGTACTCAATGAGTCTTGAAGGTATGAATAGGAAGTAGTAGGTCATTTCCTTTTGGGTCTGATAGGATGCTTACACATCGGACGTATTTTCTTGTAGTGGAATTTGACATGACAATGGATGAAGAACCCTAATAGTGTAAGATCTATTTGGACTGTCTATTTTGAAAGTATCACGCGGCTCGTTGGACCTGATATATCGATTCTGTTACCGTAATATACGCGAAGAAGAGGAGAGAGAGTTCAATTAATTAACTCCGAGTTATCTATATATGCCCGTAACTCGAAGCTTAACCCAAAATCGTCTTTGGCAACAATTGAAATTGTAATTGGACGCGTGGTGCCCAAGTCAATCACTACCATCGGAGCCCTGACGTTTAAAACGTTCACTACTCTGGTACTTTAAGTGAAACGTCGTGGACGTGTGAATTGGAGCTGTCAAAACTGAGTGCACACGTACACGTACGACATTGAAATTTAGCTCATCGACGAGACGAACCATTCCTTACAGGAGGTCCTCTTTACGCTTTTATGGCTGTCGTTGAATGAAAAATTTGCCATCTCGCTGGTTCATTTACAAATTCTTTACCCAAAATGTGAATGACACAGGCAAAACTCTCGCTCTCTCGAATGATTTATTGCCAGTGTAAAAATAATGTGTGGCCCCAAAAACCGTTTATGGCCCATGTTGAACCCAAACGAAGACCTCATCCTTGAAAATTGTAACTGTAACCTTTAGAGCCCGATTGACACTCATTTCGCCTAGCCGTTTTTTTTTTTACTTACTCAAAATTTCACTTCCTCTACCCACTTTCCTAGTTCAGAGCAGTAGATCTCTGTTGTGTGGAGATCTGAATAAATCAACCCCTCAATTCTATTTTTGGAAATCCACATTAGTTCATGGAGTATCTGAAATCTGACCCGATTAATAAGTTTCATCGCTTGTGATACATAAGTTTTATGTGAACTATTTTAAAATTTGCCTCAGTCGGATCCAAATAGACTAGAATTATTTCACATTCTATCATGCCAAATATTAATTATTGTATGCGTTTTTCTGTTAATCAATTTATTGCTTTCGCTTGTGAAAGTTGTCATATCTATCGTGTAAACAATTTCTATTAATATTACACTGTTGCACTTGTAATATTACTATTATAATTTACTACTGTAATTTACTATTAATTATAATAAAATTACACTGTTTGACACCACTAGTTAGAACGCTCTTGAAATTAAACATTACCTAGTTATTTCTTCAATTTTGGCGTGCTCAGTGGATTATTACTATTGGAGTAGACATAAAAAACAATAATAAATAAAACTTTCATTTAGTATTATTAAAAAACGGTACTCGAAATCAGGTACTTTGCGAGTTGTAACAATGTCAGCAATTTTCTATAGTGTGGTCAGGTGTGAGTATCTTAGCACCAATACTCATTTACACTTTCTTGTACCTGTTCCTCTCTCTCTCTCCCTCGTTTGTCAGGTGTTTGAGGTAAATAATCAATTAATGCCAGTGTAATCGACGAGTTTTTTTCTCTGACCTTCCGTCTCTCTCACTCTCTCTCCATTCAACGGGTACCACAAATGAAATGCGATGTAAATAATAAAAAGATGCGTCCAGGTATTTTCAACCGTTAGAGTCACCAGTCACTGCTCAATTGCCTCGTCATGAGCTCTACCGAAGACCATTTTAATGAGTATGCACTTTTATGTACCGAAATCACACTTACACACTCATGTTTTAGTTTCTTCTAATAGGTGTCACGGGAAAATCTCTATAAAGGTGGTGAACAGGTATGTGGCATGTGGGAAGACGGTGAGAAATCAAATATGTCGATATTGACATTTCTACTGCCCTAATTTCTGGAATTCTCTCATGGTTTGTTAACCACCACGCCATCGGTTGACGGACAGGGAGGGGTGGAATATTTCATTCAAACAGAACTTTTTATTACTTTGCTATTTACATTATTCTTCCTGATTTATAAATTTATTTTACTGCCTTAAGAGGTGAAACAGGTTGGTACGGTCTTTCTATTGTTGCCCTGGACCGCCAGCGGGGGTTTACGAATCCTCTCTCATCGCGTACCGTTAGGTATTGGCTTAAATTTTAAGTGGCATACGCGATTTAATTAATTGTCAATTTATCGAAGACGGGCATTGTGTGAAAAATAGGTAACGGTGACTTTGAAAATTATACTCGGCTCTAATGTAAATATCGGTGAGAAACTACAAATAAAGAACGTAAAATTAATCAATTAATTTGATGAGTAATCGATCGCGGTTCTCAACTTTTATTTAAGACTACCTGGTAGTACCTTAATTTGAAAGGTGACCAAAATTTGAGTTATCGGTCTGTTTTCGTAATGACATGTGAGACAGGTACCGTTCTCCGTTGTGTCGCACGTAGTACGCCCTTTTAAACCGGCCGGCGAAATCATCTCAATTAAAACGAGCCACTTTTCATGCCTTCATGTTTTACTCGATACAATACTTATTAATCACAATGTAATTACAACATCAAAATTTGATGCCCTTCCGACGGAATGAATCAGATTGTTTTAACTCAAGTAATCAGGTGTTTAAAATGCCTACTGCACTCAAACGAACGTTGAGAACGTCTAATTTACACGAGTACGGGGAAATGAATAGCAGATGAAACGGTGTCAAAATAATTTTAAAACGCATGCGGTAAATGGTAACAGACAAAGCAGTGTGGATTGTGACGGGAACGTAAACAATAATGAAAAATAAAATGCCGATGAAACGCGTATTAAATAGGATAAAGAACTCGCCGTTAATTTTATAGAAATTACATAAATATTATTTTATTTGTACTCACACATAAGGAAATTATGTTAATTTTCAGGGTCTAAAAAATACGTATAAATACTTTGAAATGAATCATTAGCAGCATACCAGTGTGTTACCTCCAAAGGAATACATCAAGATAAGATTCAGCATGATTTATTAGACAAACAATGTTAACGTGGAACGAGAAAACTTTGAAAAAAATCCACGGCATTGAAATTTCTCCATAAATAAAATAGCAAAATGCTGAAAGTAGGAAAAAAACTCCTTTAATTAATTACTCGGTACAAATCCGAATTTGCTGCGGTTTGTTCGGCTCAACTTGAGGTGTCTAAGGCTAACCGGGCATGAAAGCGAACATCCTTTTTCACGTTTTTGGTGTAACGGAAACCAGGTGAGAAACCTAAGGTCTCCTGGTAGGTTGAGGTAGCCACGTTTTATTTATCCGAGAAGCAGAAAATGATTTTAGCTGTTTACCATTACGTTAGGCCGTGCCGATGGAAGTGACCTTTCGTTAAGGAAGCACGAAGTGGTAAAAGGCATGAAATTATTCCGAGTACCGCTTGTCTGCTTTGATTTTCACGGGCCGCCACTATCACCTCGAAATGCTGTAATTGGGGTGCAAATTTTGCTACCGAGAAACCACCCAGATCTGGACGAAAACAAAAGGAGGTTACAATTGTGAGTTTTGTGAGTGACTCTAACGTGATTCATCTGACCTATTAATAAATAATATCCGTATAAAAGCAACAGAAGCAAATTTTACAATCTAACATGTGTTTCTTTACATCTGTAGCAAAGCTATGTACACCAGGTTCTGTATAAAAAAAAAATAATTAAACGTTTCTTTGGATAAAATCAGCAATCCACACATAAATCACCGGTATGATTCTTACAAACGTTCCGAGACAGCAGATTTAAGGCTGGTGAATAGATTTCTGTCACTGTAATTAACAAGAACTCACTACATCGGCCATTCAATACATAATAATAATAATAGTTTATTGTCACTTTTTATTGTAAATCTTCATCGTCAATTGTTCCCAACGTGGCGGCTATAAATGAATAAATTTGAGGTCAGATCCGGCACTTGTGAAGACTCCAAACGGAACTAGTTTTTGTCTTGTACTATTCTCATGCGAATTATTAATAAAAGTAAAAAGAAGCAGATACAAAGATGAGTATCGAATCGTGATATAACTAATTATTAGGCCGTGAAGTTTTCGGTCCTTATTGTTCGAGATCGGATTGTTCGGATTTTATTCAATGGTTCTAATCAAGCGAAAAAAAATTATTTCTTACCGTCATTTCATGTTCTATTTTTTCGGGTTCTCTGCGTGCGACTATCCTTGTCGGTTTAATTTGTCTGCGACACTCTTTGCAGTGTTCCAGACCAGATTTTATTGTAGTTGTGTGATTTGAACTGCGAGAAACTTTTTATGTTTGTGTCTGATCAGAACCTGAACTAAGAATCTATTCGGGAGGGTGTTTCCCTCTCCCTCTGTGCCATAATACAGAGAAAAATTATAAACCTAAAGTTTTGAAACAACTATCTTGCCAATTCGAGAGGGTAGAAACAGTAGTGGTAGACTACTAGAACGAACATAATTCATGTTACAGAGGGAGAACTACACCGAAAACCAGTGTCAACTGCTTTCTTTCCATTACCTGATTATTCATACATTAATAATTATTGTTTGTTTACCTTTCACCACAAAGCGTTTTGATACATTTAAGCGACGCGTGAATCCTTCGCTTTGTATGCTGTTTTCTCTACTTACATTTATGTATTTTATTATATTATTTGCATTTCCATTACTGGTTTTAGGATGTTTGCAACCGGGCGTTCCGGTAACATTCTTTCGGAGGTTTGAGACCACCTCATTTTTGCCCGGTTGATTTAGAGCACAAGACGACTGTATGAGACTGTCTGAATGTGTGAAACAGCGAAAGTAAAACAGTATTCTTCTTAAGATTATTGACGCAAGCTGTCTGTTTCGTCTACCAGATAATTTGCATGGACGATGTAATTAAGATGAATGCCCAATTACCAGAAATGGAGCACGCAAAAATTTCTTTTAGAATTTATTTATCAATTTGCAAACGACTCCAACCGGAATGAATGATTGATTGATTGATTGTTGAGTCCGTCGACGTCGTAGAAGGTGAAATTAAATGATTTGTGTGCTGACGGGTTATCGAATAAGAATATAGATAGATAATTAATACGAAAAGAATCATACTCAAGATATATTAAATTGTTGCCTCGCTGCCCTCACAACTTCTTCTTTCAAGTCAAACGCGGGACTTGACTTCCATTGTCTCTATTATTTTCCTGAACAATTAATTTTAATTAACATTTACTCTGGTCTTGTACAGTTAAAAACTTTCCTTTTCCCTGCCTTCGTGTGGAATGCAAACAACCTTTTGACATTCAAGAAGGCTCACAGAAGCGAATGATTCGTGTCTATAAATTTTTTTATGTATGTCACTTTGTGTTCGGTGTGAAGCAGCAGAATGCCAAACTTTTTGGTACCAGAGAACTACTCTGTACATTACAAAATTTTACTACAAATTCTTATTACGGTTTTGATAAAAGTTAGTGATAATCGGGATACACATATATATCTACATTGCTCCACTTTGGTAGAACTTTATGTCTGCGTACTCTTTCAGGCATTGTTTTCAACTTGAACCTTAACATCTATTGTTTTTCTATCAGGTACACGTGATAAGTCGTGATTTCCATAAAGTTATGCGTTTTTTCATTAGAAAATAGTTACGAAAAAGAATTGTATGCTGTGTCTCATTTTTGAAACCGGTTCCTTGTGCACAGGTCTCACCCAAATTCGAGTTTCTTTCCCATTCAAAAATTTTGTCAATAATAATTTGATTTGATGGCGTGCTGTAACCAACACATTGGTGACTTCTGAACTTCCGTTAGAAATATGTGAAAGGTCGGGAACCGCAGACTGTAATTTAAACACGGTACTTTTAATGTTAATAATAGTAGCTTGTGATTTACGTCAATGTATAAATCAACAATAGGAATAGGTAAGGCGGACGTTTGTCTACTAGACAGAGGAATTTGAAATTTGTCCAATAAAAGTTTGATATAAACTTCATGAAAACGGGAAGAGTGCAACATTCCATTTATGAATGTTAGATTGCTAACTCCATTATTTATTGATTAATAATAAATATTTATTTTTATATCATGAAAAATATTTGCTTCCTAAACGTGCAATTTTACTGTTGCCGAGACTTCGGAGCTGGTTGGAGGTTACAGAAATTCATATATGGTGAATATTTAAAACAATATAGAATTTAGTACGTTATACTTGATAACTCCAAAAATCACAAATTAATAAAATCATGTAGCATCTCTTTGTGTACAAACATAAAATTAATTTTACAAGGAGTGAAAATATTTGTGTTATTGAGACCAGGCACAAAACTATTTTACAACTTCTGTGTGAACTTTCTGACCCCGAAACCCCTATTTCTGTTCCTCATGTAAAAATTTGTAAAATTTTATTTACGAAAAGTATACATATGTATTCTGCTTTCAAGAAACACTTATTCTTTCGCACAGCTTTCATCTAAGAAAAAATTATATGTTTTGTTCAATGCATATTACCTACATCCTTAGATTACATTCAAAAACTAAATAAAATGAAAATTCTTTGTTTATTAGAACAATATTTTATTTGAAAGGGATGCAGAATTACTTCTAGTTGTACTGGAAGATGAAAATTTCCCGTTACAATACCAGGTGATGTGAAGTACACACAAGTAGTTTACCACCGCCATTTCTTGCACCACGAAGTACTGGAAACGGCCCAAAGGTGTCAGAAGACTTCACCTGATGCACACGAGGAATGGCAAATTATATAAACTTGCTGGTATACTTACGCATATGAATATACAAGTAAAATGTTAAATTTATTTATTCTCTTGTCAGGACTATACAAGTTTTTAATAAGGGCCAGTTTGTGTGCGCGAATCTGGTACACGGAGGAGGAGGAGATGGTTTCGTTAATTCCAGAAACTCAACTTCCCAACCATTTTCTATTATCGCCTTTATTAGATGTCTGTTAACAATCGCTTGAAAATGAAAAAAAAGTTGAATTTCAGGAAGAAGATCTCCATTCAAAAATTGACCTACACAAATGCGGTTTCACTGAAAATCATTGTACATAACCTGGGGGCTGAGGATGTGCTCTCAGGTATTCAAGAAATGAAAAAGAACACCATAATTATCACAAAATACGCAAAGGTCAGATGGGAAAGTAAGAAAATTCCGTGTTAAAGAGTCAAACGGCACAGAAAGTATGGGAATTGGGTCTTTGGCTGGGCCTGCGACGCGGATTTCAAATCAGCAATGGACACAGAGGCCACGACACCAAAAACCCCTGAGCACGTACCTGTTTGGGGATGTAACATCATCCTGCGAATGAGGTGGCTCGTACTCACCCGTTTCACCGTCGACTTGCAGTGTTTTCTTTGTTTCTCCCGACACATATGCGGCCCCCCATATCGGTAATGGGAACGCGCATTTTCTTTCTCCGTCATTAAATTTTGCGATAATAAATTACTGTTAACATGTTTCTGTTAACTTATTATGTCCGCTAACGACCACAGACGCCCCCGGTAATTAAATCTGCTGCCTAATAAAAAACCCCATGATGAGAATTATTCGTTTGTGTATGTGCACGCTTTCACTCATTTTACTTGGTCGATACAAAAACAAATTGCAAAGGAAAAAAAACAATAAATATGTTAAACATCTGGGCAAAGACTGAGGAACTTTCATGTATCTGGTTGACTATTAGGACTATTATTATTATTGTAATAATTTACGGAAAGAAAGACGGGTCAGACAGAAGGAGAGAATAAGGAAATGGCTTTGTGTCAATGCATTAGCCCAAAATGAATAAAGCCTAACTTGACTGTTTCTATTTTGAAATGAGACTAGAAAAACTAGGCTAAATATTTAATACATTATGAGTCTATCTGAATTATAGTCGGAATGAATCGAAACTAGTTACAAAAATTGCGGCCATCTATTTCCTCAACCGGAAGTAACTAACTTACTGAAGAATGGAAGACGAGTTTAAAACATCGCATGCTTGCTTATAAATATATGTATATATTTATCCAAAATAAATAAATAATTTAAAATTTTTAATAAATATTAAAGCTCTTATACTGAAACACCCACACGCTTTAGATAAATCAATGATGTACGTCAGTGCGTCTGTCTATTTCCGGTTTAATCAGTCGGTTTCGTCTACGTAAAGTTCCGTAGTATTTTATTAATAAATAAACGTCAGTCTCATGTATGTAAGCGTCCTCGTCATCGTGTACCTAACGTTTCGTCTTTGTGTTTTTTTTTTGCTTTTCTTTTCTGGGTACTGTTCCGTCCACGATAGATGTTTGTAATATCTTTCGTATATTAATTTCCTATCCTTGTCAGTCTTGTTGTTAAATATACTAAACGAGTTTTTGAATTAATCGTATGGTCAATACCGTAGTTGAAGAGAAATAATTAACCAATAAATAGATACGCATGTAACCGGTAGAAAGTCTTTTTTATGGCCTCCCTAAACTTACATGCATATCTAGTTCGTTTAAGCGTTGAAATCTTCGTGATCATCAAACACTTGTTACGATCGCGTGTACACCTGCGTACACGTGCGTATTCGTGTTAAACAAGTAGCTTTTGATGCCATTGAGGTGTCACAAAGAGCTTTCAATGCTTGTAATGCGAGTTGTTTGGAGTTGAGTTTAACGATATGGCTGTTTTGCGATTACGTAGATCCATTTGTCCTTTGCCCCCTGTAGGCCAGGTCTTGAGCATCGGAACGCCAGCTTCTTCCCCAGCCACCACCGTGGTCGCCTCCACCTGAAGAGTAACTGTCGCCACCACTTGACCATCCGCCGCCGCCGCCGCCTCCTGAAGAAGGTCCGTAGCTGTCATGGTGACCTAACAAAATGTAAGTGATGTTTAATTGTTGAAATGACTTACTGGGCAACTATCGATCTCCTGGGAGTACTGATCAGATTGTTTACTAGCAGTAAAATCTACGGTCTATTAAATGATTCTCTGCTTACCTCCGCCGCCGCCGCCTCCGTGATGTGGATCATGGATAATGACTATTTTGTGTTTGTCATCTTTCATCATTTTCTTCTTCAAGAGCGACAGCAACGTAAGGAAGAGAGCCATTTTCGAGAGGATGAGAGCTTTCAAAGCTTTCAATTTGATCAGCATGGCCACAATGGGAAGAACCGCTAGCATTTTCATTTTCAACATCATCATCATCATCATCATCATTTTCTTTTTCTTGCCTCTGCCTGAAAATGGAAAAATGTTGACAATTCAACCTCAGGTCGTGCGCAGTAATAAAGGACAACAGGGACAGAGGTATGGGACGTACCTTCAGAAAATCCTCTCGCGAATCCGATGTCTATGGCATTGGACTCCGGAGAAGAACTCCTTCCGGTGGTGCTGTCGGTCACAGAAAGACCGAACGGAAGTTTAATTCTTAACTTGTGACTGTTGAAAAACCTGTGAATAACACAAGATCGTCTCATTAAATGAAAACAAACAAAACAACACGTGATTCCCACGGATCACAGGACCTGAAAACCTGAAAAAATTAGCTCCACAGGTGGGAAAAAGGCAAGATGATTGTCAAGTAGTCAAACTGCCTCGTTTCAGGCACCTTTTTCTAGTTCCCTTCCGACGTCTTGCACCATCCTCTGGCACCTACTTCCACACAAATCCGAGGAGAATTAATTTTTTGCGCATGCACAATGACGGATACTCAGTCGCAAATAAGTAGAGAAACGTAATTAAGTCAAGGAAGAATGCAATTAAACTAGTAGAAAAGAAGAAAAAATACGGAGTAGAAGAAGAAGAAGGATGAGGAGGAGTAGGAGGATGAAGGCAAAGAAATAGAAGTAGAAGAAGATGACGATTGATGGCGGAGGTGACTCTGATTGAGATGACGAACAGAAAGACGTAAAGCAAATCGTTAGGAAAAGTGAAATTGAACAATGTTAAGCCGAACCGAGTCCGATGAGTTCGGGCAAATAAATTAAGGTTAACAGGAGCAAAAAAAAATTTAATTGTCTGTCTGATGCGGAGAAACATTCGCCAAGAAAGTGAATCTAATGGTGCGAGTTCTGACCCAAAATGAAAGAACTCACTTCTGATCACAACCTGTAATTGTTTGCTTGTTAAGACGTCCAGGGGAGGATACCGATACGGGCAGATCACATGGGAAGAATTAAAAACTGCACCCGGCTGGAAAATCCAGGGCCTTGACCTTGTTTTGAATTTGATCGTGTTTTGCTACGGTAGAAGACCATCGGAGTAACATGGATCCCGTGCCGGTAGATTAATGACGAAAGGTCGATACCATTTGGCATTTGCTCCGAAGTACCCGGTGCGGGTACTCTGCCGACCGCGGAGATGCTTCTGAGGTTCTTTCTCGACCGCAAAAATTGTTTGCTCACAACATGAGGTCTTTGTTTGTTTTTCTTAACAACGAGCGGTCTGGTGTTTGTACATTTATTTATCGGTACCTGTTGGCTACCTGTTTTGTGAATGGTAAAAGGTGATACTAACCTTTCGATGGCGTAGTCCACAAGGATTTCCAGATCTTCTTCCGATTTCTGGTAATTCATTCTAGCTTCGATTGCTTTCTCGGTGATCGGTTTGGTCGTTTCCTTTGTCGTTCTCTTGACTGAGAGAAAATCACCGAGAATATTAAAGCTATCCATCCTACCCAAGCGATCCAAAAACACTAAAAACTTCTTCTGCAGGCACGGAAGTGAGAAGCTCAAAACGCACTCGGAGTAAATTCCTGTTAAGGCGGCGTCCGGATTGTCCGAAGTATCCTCTTTTTTCTCCACCGGATCAATTTCGTTGGTTTCCACGTCGGCGGCGTAGAGCTTTTTCAGGTTCATGAATCTTCCAACTCTGTCGGATTGCGACAGCTGCACATTCTGCTGGTGCTGTTGGCTCTGGTCGGACGCCGCATTCTCTCCGGAAACCGGAGCCACCGCCGCGAGAACATGACTAGAAACGACACTGAGTGCACAGATGAGTACGAACGAGTTGCAAGACATTTTAGCGAGTCCCTTGTCTACCGAATAACTCAACGATGAAAGAATCGAAAAGTTCCACCAGCTCCTATGCTGGCAAAATCACCCGAAACCAATAAATAAAGAAGAAACGGAATTTCGTTTGGTCCAAAAAGCGCGGCAAAACTTCACTCGCACATGACACGGCAAAGTCAAATCTAAAAATGATGATGGTACCTTCCCACCATTCCCTTTTATAAAATTACATTTTGTCTAACTAAAATCAGTGTTAGTGGGACTAGACTCTGGTAAAGAACCTGAGTAGTATTATGACATACATTTGCCATAATTCAATTGTGGGAATCTTACAACGCTGTGTGAATTCAGCCGAAGAACGGCTTAACTTGTTCTCTCTCTTTCTACAACTCTCCCACTTCTCATCTTGTACTTGGTACCCATTATTTTCCGGTTCTCTCTATTCCGGATCCGGCGAGGAATTCTGTTATACTGTGCCACTACACCTTTTTTCTTACATCTTTTCTAAGGTTACCTTACTACCCCAGGAAGCTCATGTTCCATGTACATTTATTTTCTGTTGCTGTTTACAAGTACTCGCACTGTGGGGTAGGCCTTCCGACCTGAGGTTGTTCCGGACCTACCAGGTGTTGGCTTCTCCCTTCCCTCAAACCAAACCTTACTCGGTTAAAAGGGACGCGTGTAGCCGTGAGAACTGTATAATACGCGGGATGCAAAGAAAATCCGCCTCAATCTGCCCTACATCTTCATATTTTTTAATATTCATTTTATTGTGAGTAATTCTAGAAGATGAGTAGGTCATTAGAGGGGGTATTAATTTAATTGTCAGATGCCTTCAGGTTCGGGTGCGCCTCCATGTGGCTGACGCTTTATGAAAGCTATTTTTGGTCAAAGGTGCCTGACCCATAATTTTGGCCTGAAGCGTCGGTGACCGATTTAATGGATTTTAAAATCAAGGCCTGCAGCAACGATCACTTGCCAAACACACACACAAAGAGAGAGAGAGGGAGAGAGACCATGCTTTTGTTCTTCTCGTAGAAGTCCCAGCGAGTAGCCGTGTAAAAATTAATTCCGAGTGACAAAGAGAAAAATCGAATGGTAGCCGTGTCGCTCGATGTCATACATTATCATCTGTTTATTCAACATGGACGACGTGCCACTTCGAGCTCTGCGACTAATGTAATAATTCGTGTTTTCTCCCGATACAAGAAATTATACTCGTAGTATGTAGGTGCTACCACCGGTCTTTGATTGTCGCTGATGCCACCGCATTAAAACGTTCAAGAGTGAACTGGAAAGATGAGAGAATCAACAATTTCCGGTTGCATTGTTGTCGTACTTTTGTTCCCATTCAGAATTTTAATGTTTTATTTATTATACCCCGTGCCGAAGTGACAGGTTCATTTCAAAACTTTTTCGGTTGGTGCCATCGGATACGTGCAAATTTACGAGAAATTCGCATACTTTAACTGCAATGAATCGGAGTGAAATCTCTTCTTTCGAACAATAATAATAAGTATAAAAACACATGAAGCGGTAAAAAAATAAAAATAAAATTATGTTTCGAATTGTCGAGAACTTCGGTCGGTGTCCGGTTCCTGGTACCCCACCGAAAATCGGACAAAATCTGACGAAATCTCTCCGAATAAATTTAATTGTGTAAAAATTTCGATGTTAATAGAAATAATGATGATTACTGCGATGATAATATTAAAAATTGGAAAACATGATTACAAGTTTTCACTAAAATCAAGGCTAATTGGTTTCGTTCCATAGGTAAATTCGCCGGCGTAAAAATTATACGGCGTACGCAAGGAATTGAAACTACGAACAAACAAGTCCGCGGACGAGTACAAACGGAAAAACGATTCTTCATTGATTGCCTTTCTAGACAGTTAACCGCAGACCACCTCCTTGTACTTTCACATCAAATTATTAATTATTTTGATGATTGTCATGTTGTTAATTTACAATATTGCAATATGCATTTCTATTTTACTGTGATTTTCACCTATTGTTTGTCTTCTCGCGTCTCTTCCAAGTGTCCCCGGCAAAGAACAATGAGGAGATGAGTCTGGAACTTCACAGCAGAGTTCTACTTTGAGCGAACCCACCAAACGGAACTCTTTCAGTTATCCGAAAGAGTCGATAATCGACTCCCAACAGTCAAGGTGATGTTCATTCGTTTCCAAAGAATATCAACGACTATTTCTAGTAGAGAGAGAGAGACAGGGTTATTGGTCAGTGAACTTCATCATGCATTGAGTCATTGAAAAGTGACAACCCACTTACACTTGAGTTTTAAATAGGCGCAAATAACTCAACTACACGCGCAAAATCTCAAGTTCCGGTGCTCTTGACTGACTCTGGTGTTTTTGACCCAAAAAAGTAAATGTGTTCCCCCCCCCTCCCCCGTAATTACCTAGAATTTGCTATTTGCTATTTGCTAAGAGTCTTCTTTTCACAGGTTTGCATAATTCTTATGTTTTAGTATACTGTACGACTTTATATTAAGTTGAGTTTGTAGCAAAAATGATTAACTTTCATAAGCGTTTATATACTTCATCTAACAAATTCGTTCCTCCATGTTTAACTTGCTCGCCGTGAGATGTTTGCTGTGCAGTAACATCTGTTAAATATTTAAAACCGTCATGTTCAGAAAACATGTCGGGAGATGAAAAATACTTATGAAACTGACCGAGTGACTCGGTTTTATAACTCTTTTAGTCCAATTCGGTTCTCCTTCACTCTATTGGACCTTTTTCATGTCAATTATCAGGTATAACGCCCCGAGCCTAGACTTCCAGATGCTCGGTCGGTCAAATTCTTAAAAAACTTTGCGGGAAAACAGCAAAAAGGAAATGAAAGCCTAACAGTATTTCTGGCAGTAGCATAAATCATAAAAACTATGTACTCTTCTATTAACGGAACAATATTGAACGTAATAAAAAAGTTAATGAGTCCGACACATTAAAACATAATCAGCATTAGTTATTTCATTTATTTTAAGAGAATGTATTTCCTGGGACGTGCTCGGAACGAAGTCAAAGGTCAAACAGGAACATGGCTGAAGTTTTATGCTAACTACATACAAAGACACATACACACATACTTACATATATATATATATCGTTTGACAAGAAGCAACACTACAGTGATAGTCGTACATGCTCACTACAAATAGTAGTTTGGCTACTGTCTCCTGATTACGACACATGTTCTATTCTTTCTCTTCTTCGCCAAGTTTCCGTTAATCTGTGAGGAGTCAAATCTACAATAAACCTACTTCCATTCCAGCGTTCGACTAATTATTTACATACATCGAAAGCGAAATCGGGCGAAGCAATTTTTGGTTAATTCATTTTCCTTTTTCGGGTTAAAAACAAATCGAACGATTCGTGATGGACAAGTGTGAAGAATTTCTTGGTGAAATTAATGATGAAAGAACTCCCGAAATGGTTCGCTCGATATTAACAAGGATCATTAGCACTAACGCCCTGAAGCTGTTGAAGAAAATGGAACGACAAGCAGTGAATTTGGTGGGGTTCTTTTTTTTCGGGCAGTTTATTGAAAGTAATGTTCTTCTTCGTGTTCACCGGTGGTACTTGTGTGGTCACTCACGTACATCTTTGGTTTCGAGTTTCTACCATCCTTATTTCTGCCGTTTTGGATTTACTCCGGGACCACTGAGGCTCACTTTCTCACCGATTTCTGCCTGACCAACCTTACACTTATGTTTTATTTTATTTAAGTACTCATGCAGGTAATCGCACTACTTAAGCGTCCATCCTTTACTTTTTAGCAGAACTACATAAAGGAAGGAAATGACGGGGCACGACTTCCCTTTTCTCGAAATATCAGTTTAATCAAATGCTCGTACCTGAGCCGTTGGACTTGTCAAAGCCTGCTAGAATCTATTTAAAGTTTGTTCCAAATCTCATTTTACCCGAACCTGAATTCGTTTTTACTTCATTTCGGACAACAAATGAAACTCGAAACACTAATTCGATGATGAATAGTTTAAATCTTTGCAAGAATTCTGATTCTACGATGGATGCCGTAGAAGTTACATTCGTCGCTCAGGGGGACACATGGATACCAGGTATCGGGTACTCCATTTAACATATTCTATTATATCTGTGTTAATGGATGGTTTAAGACATTTTCGCGAGGTCGAGGAAGTCAACCTTTTTATTCTCACTCTGACCTCTCTCGAATCGATGTTTACACTACTCTAATTGTCATGATTGACTTTTTCGTTGCGTTCATCAGACGAAAGTATGGCCCACATATCGCTGGAGGGTTAAGTAAAATGACTTTTGTTGGTAAGGTAAACCCAAAACGGCGAAAAAGTTGTTATTTTTATTGTAATTATTTAATAATAACTTCATATTAAGTTTACTTTCAAATTTTTCTAAGATGAACAGTTTATAAAATTGAAATATATATATATTTGCATACATCTTTACCTATTTAGCAATTATCTAGGTAAATAAAAGTGAAAAAGAAAAGAGAATGTGGTCAACATCATCAACACGTTGGAACATGGAACAGTTGTTCTTTTCTAGGATTTTAAAACGGGTCAAGTATTGTGTTGAATTTCCCATGTTAGAACTCGGTTCAATGTCAAGGTAGTTATGATCTTCATTTTTAACGCTAATTTTAACAGAAAACAAAATTTAAAAGTAGTTCGGTCTTTTCCTTACTCCGACCATCTTTTTTTTCCGTCGAATCGATCGAAAATTAATTTATTACATTGAATATTTTCATGTTAAGGCATGTTGCACATTACAGCTCTACACTCAATTATTTTAATGTTTACGAAATTACATAACGTTCGTATATTTTGAGGGATTTTCGCATATACAATCTCACTAGCGTTATAATTTACCTGTAAGGCAACCCTGTAACCCTAATTTTTCATTGAGGAATGGATAGAACCGAATTGATGGGTTGACTGTTTCCACAGGTAATATCCAATAAATTGACAACTTCCTATTTCACTCATTCTGGACCTTCGCCTTGGAAAATGTGTCCGTAGCTAGGCAAAATAGAGAAAGTCATCCTTAAACGCGGCCGCAAAAAGATTTTTTTTCTCATTTCTCTGAGCTCGTGAACTTGTGCGCAATGCATTTACGGATGTCGGGTTAATTTTACTTATTTTCTCTTGCTCATTCGGCTGTTCTTTCTCAGCCGGGCCACGAATGTTATTTCTTAACCTGTTCACTTTTGTTTACGTTAGCGTTACTTTTTCCTTGAAAATTCCTTCCCGTCACTTTTACAAGAGGTCTAGTCAAGCGATTGCCCGAAAAGAAAACACGACGGTACTTTGTCATTCAAATTGTCGGCAACTCGACTCGACTGTACTCGAGTACCCGTGAGTTACTTAAACGAATCGTTTTCTTCGCCTTGTTGTTACGATCGCAAGGTGCTCTTTGGGTTTCGAGTGGCCGCGTATGTGTGACTTTGCCCCAGGTACCTTCCGCGGACCCACCAAATTGTTACGCACGACATAGGTCACAGGTAGTAAGGAACTGTCCTAAACTGTACCTGCCGCTGTATCAATTAAAAAGTAACAGTGTAAATCGATAACAAGGGAAATTTCATGGAGTTCCATACTGACGAGTACGAGCACCGTCCTCTTGATTCTTCCTTTAATTTTCCTGATTAATTTGAAGACATTTAGCACACATAATGACATAAAACAGTTCTCCAAATGACGGTTCCGTACCCTTTCATTATTGCCATCATCATTGCCTTCGTTCCAATCATGGCTAACATGTTGGTTTAAAAGAAAAAGTATTCCATAATGGAACTGACGAGGGTAATTGTACTACAGTGAATCCCTACATAAATAACGCACCAGATGATCATTTATTGGAGTTTTGTGCGGAAGACCTACTTATTCCTGGCCAAGAACCTGACAGGATTTATGTTCAGTGTAGCTGAGTGAGAAATGACAATTTGAGACGATGAATTAAACTTGACGGAAGTTTCGTACCGGTCAAAAGAAGTCATCGTCATTTTTGAAAACCAGTAGATCAAGAGTTGTTTTGAGTGCAGACGAAGAGACGAGTTCGGACCAGGGTGACCCAGCTGAAAAAGTAGGTTCCCTAAATAAGTCGCATGTGTTTTTTTGTTTTGTGGAACGAGAAATTAGAGAAATAATATCCGTCTTTATTGTTTTTAACTCTCATCATCGGTACCTCGGTCTCATCGGTCGATATCGGACGATGAGGTACCTACCGTACCTTCTCGTACGGGGACGGGTCGCATGGTTTGGTAACCCGAGGCATCCACCTGAAGAGCAGAGTGTGACTAATCAGAACCCCCCAGTAATGTCAGAGTTCTTTCTGCAGATGCATTGTGTTTCGCCGAATGTCCTACTTATCGTCTAGGTATACTTCAATTAATCCTACAGACGTTTGTTAGAGAAAAAAAATGACTTGTCATAATTCACATGAGGTGCGTGAGCAGGTTCAAGTGTGTACAATTAACAATAAAAATTATGGATACTTCCGCGTGGAATTCTCCTAACCGAAATATCACAATTAATAGATTTAATTAAAAGGTAACAATCAAGAGTGGCACGGCATCAATCGAGGGATGATCCCGAAAGTGGAACGAACACATTTCGCATATATTAACTCGTTTTGTCGCAACAAAGAAGATTCGCTCATTGGTAAAAGTGAACTCATTCGGAGAATTCGTAAACAGAAAGCACAGAACTTCGTTCAACCTGAGACCTCGTGTGAATGAAAGTAAATTTTGTTGAACCAGACAAATGACCGGAAATATATTATTAGAGTATTAATACTCGGCTACTTGTTTTTGAAGCTTTCGTAACTTTGCTTCATTGACTCATTATATCATCAACTGTTTGAAGAGGTAGGAATTGAGTAACAACTTCCAACAGGTGAACTCCTTTACAACGACCTCCTACTGCTACGAGACACCCACAAAGTACCAGTAGAATTAAAAATGTCTAAGGTTGCACTCATAAAATAACCAGTCCAACTAACAGTTTTGTGTAACGCCATTTACTTATTAACTACACTTTAATAACTTAGGGTAAGGATTGAAAAGTATATTGTTGCAGAATTTATAATACCGAACATCAGTATTACAATTGTATTATTATTATAATTATAAAACTGCTAAGCTTAAAAAATATTAATATTTGTATTATATTGAGTGTACACACAAATCACAAAAGAGAAAACAATTTGGAATATCTTTTTCTTCAGAATCGAAATGACACCGATGGAAAGTAAGTTTGACACACATGAGTTTGACAACTCGAACGGGTAGTTGGCCAAACTATCATAACTTACAAAGTATTTAAAAGAAAACGGGCTTGGAATGCAGGTTCGCAGTGATTGATATTTCCGGACAAGTTCGTACCTGACTTTGACCAAGGCCAAATAAACAATATATATTTATGTACGTTAGCGCATATTCATTTATACAGAACGAAATTTATCAATCTGCCCAAAACATGGATTTTTTAATTAGAATTTTTCACATCCTTAATAATAAAAAATAACATCGCGAACGCAGTTGAAAATCATACAGCCGGTTCGAAAAACTAGAAATATATACTTTTTTAGCATTTTATTCGGTTACAGATTTGGGTCCCACCCAACGATTCATATTTTCCACCTGTTTATTGTCAGGAGGAAGTGGCCAAGACTCGAAACGGCCATCTTGGCGATTTAACTAAAATCACAATGTTTTTCTTGTCGAACGTTAAAATTTGTAAATCGGCTTCTTTCGATCGTGTCGGACGCTTCTGACTTGTGTTCATCACGATTTTGTATTTTAATGTTATTATCCGTATTTGACACCAAAACATTTTCAAATTCCGGATCGAGTCGAAACTTGGAGATTTTTTTCTTGTTTTTCCACGCCGCAAATTGCAGAATGTTTTGCTAGGATTTGTCCCTGCACGCGACAAGAAAAAAAAGAGACTTGTAGTGACTGTGGTCGAATTCCGTGCAACGTCTGATTTGAATTGGTGGTGTCAGTATCCCGACTAAGAAAGTAAACTAATTTTGATTGGTGTTGTGTGTTGTTTTTTATTGGAGAGCGCCCGTAAAAAGGTAGTTAGACATATTATTACCGAAAATAACGCACAATAAATGCAAGAGTTGAGAGTCACGACTCGGTCACTGATGGACAATTGAAATCCATTGTAATTTATCGATAATTTCTAATGGATTAGCCGTGATCAATTGTTGTTCGCTTTTTTGACCCAAAAAAGTATTTTCGTATTGCGGATACGCTAATTGACCAGGTGAATATTCAGGTTGAATGAAGAAGATTCACACGGGTTTTCTAGGTTTCCGTGTGAAAGTGATTTTTCTGCCGACATTGAACCCTGTGCTAGGTCAACGTTGTTTTTTTTTTAAATGCACGGTACCATTTCCAGGCTTCGTAGGAGGTACCGGGTACCTGGTAGGTGAAGAGTCACACGAGGAGAATTACCGTTTACGCATTTTTAGCGACGGATAAATAAAAAAATGTACCCGTCTAGGAAACGGTAAAATGTTGCCTACTCTCCGAGCGTACGTTTAAGTGATGAATAGGAAAGTTCTGCAGGAACAATTTACAGGTACATGACGAACATTTCTGATACCCGTTAGTGTTTTGTGTAATAAATGGCAATGAGTGTTGATTTCTCAGGTCCCGGGTTTGCCGGGCAATGTGTCATAATCCAACTAAGTGTACAATTCAAAATAAACAACTAGTGACGGCTAAGGAATTTTTAGCACTAACACCACCAAAGTTAAAGAATTTGAAATATTATCATTTAATACAAAAAATAGTAATAATATATAATACAATTCATGTGTACAGTAGACCTCACTCATTTTCTAACCAATTTTAATGTGGCACCTCAAATTTAATTCAACATGTACATTCTATTGTATTATTTCTCGTGAATTACTTTTTCGTGTGTGAATTTTCCTACATCCACTAGAAAGCATACCAAAATGGTAGTCCTTATTATATTGTGTTTTCATTCACAATACAAAACTGCTACCTGTTGTGAATCATAAAAAGAATTGTTTATACTTCACTTGTTAACTACTTTATTATTAAGTGTTTACTTTTAATTAGGTAACAATAATACACTTAACGGCTGCAGAAGCGGTAGTAGTAGTAGTAATGGCATTGAAATTGTTAGAGTATTATAACAATTAAAAGTAACAACTACTTAAATATACCGATAGTTTTGTAGATCTTAACGCTTTGTTCATCACAAACTGTCGTGGCGTTCAATTTAGGCCTCCTTTGCCGAGTTTAATACTTTGAACAGGATTCACCGATACACGTTCAATTATATTATGTATGCGCAGTTGTGGTCAAAATTAATTGTCTGCACAACTGAACTACTTCTCAACAGTACGAGTCTTGTTTTAACTCACACTAGTCTTTAATTCGCCTGGTTCACAAATGAGGTACTTAAATTTTACGTGAGCGGGTGGCGAGCTATGAGCACGTCCCTGAACTTAACACTTAAGCGTCAGTTGTGTTTGCGTCGCTCAACCATACAAAACTACCTGTCCGAACTAATCAAATTGTTCGTGCGCTGTAGTTTGTCGAATCGCTACCTTTGCACCGCACAAACTTTCTCTGCGTATTTCTTATTCCGGTTAAAAAGTTTAATTTGAGAGTCGTGAATCATTCGATTTATTGTCCTACCTTTGATCCCAATTATTTTATCTACCCTCGACCGTTTCTTTTTCCAAACAAATATTTCATTGGATCTGATTGATGTTACAGCCGTTGAACTCAACGAAACTTCAAATAATGTGAGATCAAAGGCGCAAACGCATTGTCCCTCGCACAATAAGATAGTTAAGGATCTAACGTTTGTTACGGATTTTACTATTTTCAAAAGCGAACTCTCCGTTAGTCTGATGTATGTACATTACTGAGAATCCGTGTCTTCGGTCGTGAACTTTACCACCGCTGCTTTATTCAAGTTCAAATATTCCAGTTTTTGCAGATTTCTTTCGGACCGGTGTTGGCAACTGCTTCCGGTTCTTCATCATAATTTACGTGTGTGCGTCTTGAGCCTAAAGTCAGTAACTCGTCTCACACCAAAATCAACCTCCTTCCGTCCGGCCTTGCGTCTAGAGGAATCCAAAAAATCGCAATAAAAAATAAATAGATTTTTAACGGGTTAATAATTCACTGAGAAGAGCGGGTACTCTTACAAACGGACTGCATGTAGAGAGTGGGACATAATAATAGGCAAGGTGTCACTCAAGCCCAAAAAAAAAATAACTCGGGTCAACGAGTCGGACATCATTACGTACGGTACTCCGCAGTAGTCTGATATTAACCGGTCGATGAAGACATTCGACTCGAACGAAGAATATAAAATTAAATTTTGCGTTTTTCACTCGAAGATGTCCGGTTGTCGGATGATCGGACGACCGAATTTTATCGAATTTATCGTGTCACCGATTGATTTCTGTCAATTTTTTGTCACTGCTATTTTGGATGATTAGCCGGATGTAAAGACGTCAAGTCACCCTGGTGTCTATTATTAGTCCGTCATTAGTCTGTTATTACAGTCCGGTACCTCATCAAAGGAACTCCCAACTTGGGAGAGCAGGCCACCGATCCAAAATAATTGCTGGTAATCCGAGAATCAAGTACTGGTCTTATTGGCAAGTCCAAATTCGGACAGGAAAGGCCTCTGCAGAATTCACTAGAAGATACGGCTAATGGGACGTTAATTAATTCTCATATTTAAGTAACGTAAATCATTTAAGTGGCCTTTGTTGAAAATAACTTGCAGGTATTAATTTGAAATTTATTAGAGTTACTACTCTTACAGTGATTTAAATTTCAATGTGGGAGCACTGAAGAAACATCCACAAGAATTCCAACAAAAGCACACCACTGTGACGTTGTTTGATGTTAATCTGGCAGCAAAAGAATAAGCGGTCTTCTACATATAAAAAATTGTATATAATTAATGTTGTACGAAACAGATTATTTGATACTAGGAAAACTTATAAAATTCAACGTGGTGAGCAAAGGTAAAGTCATTTTATTTGTTGTAATGGCGTTTGAATGGCAAAGTGTAAGCTCCAGGTAAGCTCTCGAGGGCAAGAGGCATCACAATAACCGTGTTTATAGGACCAGTCACTAGCACACGGAGCGCCGCAACAACACAAACAACACCCAGTGGGAGTCTTCAGACCTCTAGTGGTCTCACTAGGTCATTGAATCTGCAAAATAACATTTCATTGACCATGATCTTCAGTACGAAGGTATGTGTTCATCTCAGAGGTCTTCCTTGGTGAGTTTTCTTTGGGTCACGGTCAATTCTAACCGGGAGACTCCGAGGTCGTTGCACATATTTCGTATCTGTCTTTACTACTTCTCTGCCAGGTGAAATTAGCATTTTGTTGCCCTCAGTCAAGCTTCCATCAAATCGCATCCTTTCAATACTGGGTTTTTTTGTCAACTTCTTGTTTGTCTCGTCCATTAGTCAAGTTGTGTCACAAATAGAAGAAATATATTCTATTTGATTGAAGGTTCTTACTTCACCCAGGGGGCCCACACAAGTTTAGTACCTTGTTGATAATCGTATAAGTTTGTAAGTATATAATATAACAAATACTGTACATAGGAATACTTCCAAGTCGGTCAAAATTTCTTCAAGAAGCAAAGACGAGAAGAAGATCATTGTTGAACGAGTCAAACTTTCTTGAAGTTCAGTCGTGACTAAGCATAACTGTACGCCCCGGTACCTGCGGACATTTTTTTTATTTGTGGTATTAAAAGCTGAAAATAATAGAAAGTAAAAAGAATACAACCTACCAGTAAAGAATAAGTTTCTAAAAGGAGAGAAATAGTAAGGGACACCCGAAGTGAGGAAGCCACGCTTTGTAGTGGTAGTGCTAGGTTAAAGTAGCTGTACAACAATGTTAAACTCGTAATAAAAGAAACCAAAAGTCAGTTCTGGCTTCATTCACACAATTTCTATGAGAGCCCTTATTTAGGTTACCCATGTTATATATTGTCTAGAGAATGAGCATGGATTCTCCATTTTTTGGGTAATTTCACCAACGAACGACCACGGGCACGTGGGGGACAAGTTCAGAGTAGTTCGTTCGATTTAATTATGCAATACATCAGTAGTTTCACAAGTGCTCTTGACCAATTTATTCGTACTAAGTGGGAAGCTATTTGAAGTCCCAAGTACCACAGTTCGAAAGGTCTTTTACTTCGTACCAATTAATAATATCCGGTTCATTTGCATGAGCCAAAGATGATGATTAATAAAGGTGGTGTACCTGTGGAGTACCCGCTAGAATGAAGAACAGATTCCGTCACGATTATTTTATGCGTTTTTATTATTTTTACCGTGGCCGTTTCCGCAGTTCTATTGTTAGTTCCGCACCGAACCGCCCAGACTACAGTTACAATGCCGGGGAATACCAAAAATGTGAAAAAATATTAGGAGCTGCCGGGAGGGGTTTCCAGAAAAATGCGTCACTCAAATTTAAATTTTAAATCATTTCAATTTTTATGTAGGTAGGGTGCCTTTTCAGGTATTTTATTTCGTCACTGATGAAGTACAGGTACGGTTCTCCTCCTGCTATACTGCCTGAAAATGCTTTTGTACTTAAAACCGGAAATAAGGAACCTCTAGAGTCTAATATATAAATAAGTATATTAAAGAAAGCCTGTCAATATTCAATAGATCCCAGGAGATCAAGACATATAAAATACATAAACAGTTTAAAACTATTTCGTTGATAATATGAGCACTGAGACTAACACTAGTAAGTGAAGTGAGATGCAGTTACCGACTGATATGTTGTATTGATTCATACTATCGAAGTGATCTAAAAACATTACTAAATACAACTTCTTACCAGTTGCCTATCAAACGTGTTCCGTGTCCCTTTAGCTATGTAGGTTAGTATTTGTCATCGACCTATTTGTATGCATCACCTTTAGGTATTAATAATACGATTATACGATTGTACGGGGATCCGAGGAAGTGAAAAATGCAGACCAGAGTTAACTGTTACCCAGCCATATATAGTAAAACAATGTTTCTTTGACTTTTGCCAAGTTTGACGAGGTCAAAATTCTTCTTATTGAACTCTTGATAAGGTTGACCCGTCTTATCTTTAACGGCAATAAATATTGGAATTTCTTATTGAGTCGTTTCAGGTTCCGCCACCTTTTCTTCTTCTTCACCTCCGCATTTATGTTTTACATTCCTTTAGAACCGACTGAAGAAGAATCGTCCGATTTGACGGACCACTTTACCACTCATTCAGGTGTATACACACACACAAACACACACAGAGAGAGAGAGAGAGAGAGAGAGAACACAACGAGTCGGATGTTCAACATCATCCTCGAACATCAAATCGGACATTATTATTTACATTCGCCTACATTTCTGAACTCGATTTTAGTTTTTATGGTTTTTTTCGCGTTTGTTTGGTCTGGTCTTTGGTGTGGGACGCTTTCCCTTGCTTAAATCTTCTCTCATTTTCGTCTTCCTTCTCGTGCACATGGACATTCGCTCTCACTTTTTACCCAAACTTGCGAGGAAGTAAACAAAGTAAAAAAAAAAAAAAACTGTTGCCGTTGGCACAATTCAGCCATACCCGGCAAAAATCGGGGTCAGATTATTGGGTTACAACTATTTCGAGATTAGTAGTTTTCGACAGGAAGTGTTACCTAATGGTAGGTAGGAAAAACTAATCGTTGCTGGTTGTAGTTGAAGACGGTTGAATTTTTGCAAGTGGTGTGCTTTGGAGAGTTCGTGACACCCAAGCCGTTTCCATACCTAATTTAGAGCAGTTACATCCCTTAATTAATTAATGTTTTTAATAAACTTAATAGTTTCATGGGAATGCATTTGAAAATCGCAATTAAAACGTACCGAGAATGCGTTCCGTGTCTTTTCCATCTCATCCTCCTGGCTATATAGGAATTGTATCCGAGTCATTAAGCTTACAACCGTGTAGAAAAATTTAATAGAAGTTTGTCTGATAGCTGTGCGTGAAGGAAATCTACAGTTGTCTAGTAAATAGTAAAATAGTTAACAGTTCGACAGTGAAGAGGTAATTTGATGAAAATCAAAGCGCTGTATACGAAACTTATTATTTACATTTATTAATCTTCAGCAAACATGAATTTGATGAGTGACGTGAGCCAGAACTATTATTAAAATATTATTAGTAATAACCGTGTATTAAATTTATTACCGGTTTGTTTATCTAATAATTAATCTTAATTTACTTGTCAATCATAGAGGCTCTTAAAGTTTTGTTTTAATAATTTCGATTTTGATCAGAATTTTTGTGGCACTCAACCAGATATCCATCAAAACGTGGTGTTTAATTAATTTAGTATTTGTAACTATCTTATATTTTTATAGTGCCAAAAAGTTAACATTTTCTCTTCGTGGTCGTGTTTGAAAGATTCTGTTAAAGTGCATTTCGAATCGAATATTTGGTTTTAGAGCACTATTGACTCATATTATTGTTAATATAATAATTATTATTTTGCTACTACCACGAATTTTCACCTTTTTTCATATAAAAACGAGTTTGAATTGACAAAAATTCCTTTATAGTTTTTAGTGCAAGGAGTTCGGCTGTTCTGGAGTTTCCTCCAGCTTTAAGACCTGAGGCTGAGGTACGACAATTTGATTGACTTTGTATATCCGATAGGAAGAGTTCTCATGTTAGTGTCAAGCAGTTTATTACACCGTGCCCAATATATACACATATGTATAGAAATACAGTGTTACAGAATGAGACCAGTGCTCGCTATAAGAATTCCCGTTTTGTGAATGATTTTAATCTGTCTGTCATATTATTTTACGTATCCGGTGCGCACGGGGTCAACTCGTCACAGGATGTGGTCTGCGGTCAGTATCAATACACCTCAACTTAGAAATTTATAAAAATAACAAAACCCAAGAAATCAGTTCACAAATATACTACCCATGCAGATATAAGTTAGTTAGATTCGAACTAGTCATTTTCAAAGAAATTAAACCTAACTAATGTGCACTTAATTAACTATAAACTTGTTGAGCGATTTGAACTAATGAAACTAATAACTCTCAATTTAGAATTGCCCACGTCGCTTTCTTAACAGTGCGACCTAGTCGTACAATGTTTACTCCGGATGGAGCAGGATACGTTAAGGGAAAGTTTACCTGACAGTCACAGGAGAGAAAAAAAGGCTGTTGGAGGAAGGTCTGTGTGACCGTGCAAGAGTTGTAAGACTAGTAGAATGTTTTAGAAAGGGGACAGGTAGGACGAAAGTTGTCTATTAGTTGTAGTTTCCTGCGTTCAGCAGGTAAATCCAAAAGCTGTGAGGTTTCATCAAACGAACGCTCGAAATTATTGAAAATAGAAGAAAGGAGAACGATTACTCAGGTTCATTAGTTAACCTCGATGCTCACACTAAATAAGATAATTAATCAATCAGTCAGTCAGTCAATTAACCAATCGTGGAAATAATGTGAGGTTTCTGACCGACTTTCAGTAGCCATAAAAAAATTCAAAATCTGTTCTTTTCTGCAGTAAAATTCTCTCATGGGGCACATCCTTGTAGAGGACAAGTCGGTTTCATCTGGCCGTGTCGTAAAGCCATGTGACTTGAAGTGAATTTTCGGTTCTCTCTCTCCCTCTCCTTCTGTTTGATTAGAAAGAAAATGGAAAAAATTCACTTCGTCATTGCGAAAATCTTTCCAACATTGCTTACTTTTAATTTATTGCGCTGTTCATCTTTCCAAATCTACCGTACTCCTCGAGCCAATATGAACCGGCGAAAACTAATGGTTGTTTTCGTGCATACCTGATAACATACTAACACCCAAGTTCTTTAATGTCGTTGAATTCATTTGAAAACAGGGTTAAGACCAACGGGGCCAACTTCCTAACTTTTTAGTCTGCGTTACCTGGACACCCATAACGTGTCACATATATTATTCTTTCGTACGTAATTTACAAGTAAAATTAACATCCGACAAAATCCTTAACATACTCGTTCGGTCCGTCCATGTGTGGGCAATCGAGGAAGTTCTGAAAACCGCGATTCTCAGGAGCCGCCTAACGATTGACCTTGGTTTTTTTGTTAAGTCAAAGGGCACGCTGAGCTGCCCCATGTAACATACTTCGGATTCACCTGATCACGCGTAAAAAACTAATTGACTTTTCTCATTGGTGAGTGTTCAAGATGAGAATGAAACCTTTCTCGACGGACTCGGGCAATTTCTTCCACTCGTGTTATATGCAAAACGACAAACCGTGATGGTTCCTTTCTAATAAGTCTCTTCCCGAGGGCTGAGTTAACCAAATTACAGACGTGCTCTACGGTAGCACCGTGTGTGCGTGTTTGCGTCTGATGGCACTAATGAAACCGAGACTTTCCATTGAGTCCCAATGACTGTGTAACTGTAAATTAAGGTACCACTGATTATGCGGGTAATTGTTTATTATACATTACTTGCCGTCAGGGTTTTCAAGTGGTTCAACAATTTTATATTTATACCATAATGAAGTCAAAACATTCTACTTTTGAGCTCGAGTCTGATATTCCACAGAAGCAAATATAAGTGAAATTGAACCAAAAACTTCTAAACTTTACATTATAGACAATGCATTTATTAAAATTTTGATTTTATATACTCCTGAAGACACACACGTTCACGATATATTTAGTGTTAAGTGTTAAATTAGTGTTAAGTTAGTGTTAAGTTTCATTGCATAACATCTTTATTTCTTCCCTGTGATTAAGAATATTTTATGTACATAGAATATATATATTCTGCGGTACACATTTTTTCTCACTTTTTAAATTAACTAAAATACATGGGTAGTCCTACAAATTCCAATCTATGCATAGTTTATACATAAATTGTTTAATTTAAAATTATTTTTTTGAAAGCACGCAGTACTTATTAAAATCTTCCCTGCTACAACGTTTATATTCAAGTCCGTCGTACTGTAATTTAGTTACATATAATTTGATACTTCCAACTCCAGTAAGGTTTGTAGAAACTTTCGGAGGAGTAGTTCATTACCAAAAAATTTTAAAGTCTAATTTAAAGAGCGTAATAGAAACATTAGATTCAATGTGAGAGCTTCCTGTCGCAGGAATTAAAATTCTAAAACGATTTAGATGAAGACATTATTCACAAGAAACGGAAGAACCCAATTCATAAACCATTTAATTGTTTCACAAATCACCGTTATGAAGTGATCTCTGCATAAGTGTATTACGTTTGCTTTCGTTCATCGCATCAACACCAAATTAAAATGCATACGTCGGATGTGCAAGGGAGAAAAACTAAAAGGAAAGGGAAGTTGACAAATTGACGGTGCAGACCAATCGTCCGTTCGAGAGCGGCAATAGGATTTTCTCCCCCTTCGCTAATGTTGGCTAATGCGTCCAGGTACGTTAATTAAAATCAGAGAAGAACAAGACACGATGCCGTCGTGCACAGGTACGGACAACAACAACACCGGTGAACTAATGCAAAACGAAGTAGAACCTATAGAATCGTGGGAGACTAAAAGTCAAACAATGGCCCCCGGCAAAAGAATCCGTCGAACCTAATTCTTAAGATGTTTAGTGTGTCACGGTGTTAACCTTCCTCCATTACATTGGACACGTATGAATAATCTTATTTATTAATTTCTCTATCTTCTATTTATCCATGTCGTATCTCTTTCATTCTTCATGCTCGATGGCGTCCCTGGTGTAGGAAGAAATCAGTGAGAAAAAGCAAAATTTAGCAGACTCACGGGGGAAGCTCAAGAGAAAGATAATAAGGTCGGAACTTTCACTTCGCGTGAACAGAAAAAACAAACGTTTTTTTTATAATTCAGTTAAGGTGCCTGTTTACCTGTATCTGTGTGTGTGTGTGTGTACCTGGCTACACGACCAGAATAATTCAAACTTTGATTTCTATCGTCTCCCGAGGTGCTTTGTCGGTGTTACTCCTTTACATCCAATTCAATGTTACCAAGTTCTCTTTCACAGCAGCCAAGTTTTACATGTTTTTTTTACATTCTTCGCCTACGTGCATTGTTTTGATTCCTTACAAAAGCAAATTTGGAAGTAGCAATAAATAAAAATAAACACTGTACAAAAGCCAAAACACGTCAGAAAGTAACCAGGAAATGAACACAAGAAAGTGAGAAGAAATCAATTTTTGAGAAATCAAAACTCCTTAAAAATTTTTTAGTAATTACCATTTGTAAGTTTTTAGTTGGGTACGCATAGTTTCGTAATCAAATGGTTCCTGGATGTAAATTAATAGTATCGCAGATGAGTTTTATAGTTATAATAGTTTTATGTTACAATTTTCACATACACAAGGCCGGCGGGAACTTTTTCACGTGAAAATATTTTTTCAGTTATCGATTATGTATGTATGTATCCAAAAGCACACATTACTCGACGAGCTGAAATTAAATTATGTCACAAATAGTATCGTTACAAAAATAAAACAACCGACATCCCTAATATTAATGAATAATATAAATTGTTTACCGTTACATTAAAGTTTTATTACATTTTTAATAGGCAGGATCCATTACCATTACAGAAACAAGTTTTTTAATGATAACGTTAATCAATGATTAACAAATTCAAATAATCAGTTTATCGGAAAATAAATAAACATGTAATCGTACCAATTATTACTAAGACATAAATTAAGTAGCTCACACTTATTGAAATAAACCAGTAAAAATAATATAACAAACAGTTACACCATAGGTCATAAATCCATCGATGAAAGAGTCAATGGAAACTTGTACATGTGCAGTTGTAAAAATAAATGTAATAATACATAAATAAGAAATAAATTTTTTAAAATAATAATAATTCTATAAAAGTAAAACAAGTTTTAACTCTAGTAATAAACTCCGTAAACTAAAAACAGCAGAGCTGTAAAAAAATGTTTATATTTTCTCAGTATAATTCATAAATCGTATTAATAACTATTATTAATAAATTTATTAACAACTGTAAAATACAATTATAAAATTAAAGATAAAACTTCGCAACAGGGCTTCTTAACCTATATGCAAGGCAAATTACCTATTTTTTTCTTATTCTCAAGCTGAAAAATATAAGTTATGAAAAAAAAACAATGATTTTGCACAAAAAATATATATTTCGGTAGTTCGTTAATCCTTTTAAGCGAGACCAATTTTTGAGTTAGTTACGATTTTAGAAACCGTGAAAAAAAAATTAAAGTAAGATTGCTTAATCATTTTACTTGACGAGGAAGAATTCGCAGAGAAAGGAGGATATTTCGGAAGAAACGCGCAGGGGAGAACCTAAATTCACTTCAAATTGTGCCTTCACCACACCTCCGAGAGGAAAATCAAGAGTATCATGTAAGTATCGAGCAGCATGTAAGCAACGTAAAATTCGACAAACACAAAATGGTAGACCAGCATAAATCGAATGAAACAGCAGGGATGCTCCTGCGACGGGTGCAACAGTTTTGTCCATCCTTTCGACATTTTCGCAACTGGAAGAATGTCTGGGACACGACTAGGAAAGTAGTGCCAATCCGGTTGAGGTAAAATGCGACACAGGTTGACTTTCCGTTACTAAAAACGAACTCACTCGAATAGTTTTGTTTTTACGAAAAAAAAGAGTGCATGAAAACTCAAGCGCACGATTTGAAGTTAGTGCCCGTGTCAAATTGCAGAACACATACATAACTTAAGTTTTGCATTTAAGAAAGGACGATGTGAATTAATAGTTGGTAACAGTTGTGCTCGCTAATTCATACCGAACTAAATGGTGGGAAAAGAGACGGACACAGTAAAAATGAATTAAAATGCCGGCGGTTTGTACGTACTCCCCTGGAGTCATTATTATATAGGACAGTCTCATATTACTTTCCCTCCAAACAAAGATATTTCAATTAGGCAGCTAGAAGGTTGTGAATAATTCGGCAAAAATTACAATTCCCTTAGAGAGAGAGAGAGAGAGACAGAAGTGAGGTGTTGTTAATGGAAATGAAGAGACAAGAGTTTGCGTTAGTCAGTTTGCTAGAACACCAGCTGCCTGCACCTGCCTCCGTGAGAAATTTGCTACGAACAAGACCTGGCGATCATCAATCATTAGGTTAGTTATATTAATACGCATTTATATTGAACATCAGTCAAGGAATGACTCAATGAATATGACTGAAATAGGAAGAGAACAAGTCAAAACAAATGTTGACATAGTTTTTTCGGTCTCGAGCCGAAGGACTATGAGACTGCATTTTAACCGTGGAAAGTGTGAGGTGTTGTTCCGGTGATAATGGCGATCCTTGTTACTTATTAAAATGTATAAGAAAACAACCCAAGTTGATACAGACGATGATGATGGCCGCGGTGAAAAGAACAACTCTTTGTCTGCCCTCTCTCTCTCTCTCTTCCACTCCGGACTCAACACTTTGGATGTAAAGAAATCTTTGCTCTTGGCAAGATTTTCCTTTTTGATGTTAACAAGACGGTGTAGACTGATACAAAAGATCTGATGACACTTTAAACATTCAGATATTCAATGTACATTCACAATAAATAAAATTAAACGTGAAGAAATAGTCACAAACTATTTGAGAGAGTCGGGCAACAACAGGTGTTGTTTTCGTGTGTTTTATGGGAGTTGAGATTCTCATTGACAAAATAAAATTATGGACGTTGTTATATGACATTTAAGTATCACAAATTTAAATAAATAGTCCTCAAAATGAGGGAGACAGAGAGAAATAGTTAATAACCTCGCATAACTATTTATAATAATCTTCTTCATACATTCTAGCTGTACTACATTTATAGCAGAGTTCCGTTACTGTTCACTTCCTCTTCCTCCTTGTGTTACTCAAGCCTAATGCCAGCTTGAGATTATATATAAATATATATTTGTAATATATATAATAATATTATTAATAATAATAAATAAAAATAAATATTGCATTATAAAAATAAATTTTACTACATTACTTGTACCCGTCTAATGCATCCACCCAACTTTAGTTGCTGATTTACATAAAGTGAAAAGTGTTAGGAATCATAAATTCCTCGGCACAAATAAATAAATAATAAATAGCTTAATCTGACACCCATGAGTGATGTTGGACCTCGATACATGGGTAGTATTCTCAATTCACGTTTGAATGGCAGAGTTCATCCGTTTGAGGGATGATGAGAACCGACCAAGAGAGAAGAACAATAGCTCAAGATGAAATTAATAATTCACGAGGTGTATTAATAACCTATTAATCTGAATATTGCGAATAATGGCCGGATAAACGAGCGCGGGATCTGGGAAACAAACATTTCGACGTTGAAAATCCAAAGAGCGCACCTGTAATTTGTTTCAAATTAGTTTTGTCGTTAGCGAAGGTACACCATTTTAATTGGATATTGCTATTTTCCCGAGGAGTCGGTACCGGCACCGAGTACCAGGGTACTCACTCACGAGCTCATAAATAGAATCAGGCAATCGGTCAGAATCGATGGAAACAACGGAATTCGAACTGACCGACCTTGTCGTGTTCTTTCCATACGACACAGTCGAGGAGTTCTGGACACTCTGAAGAAAACCGTGGAGAAACTAGAGTAGTTGTAACATCAATATCGGGACCAATAATTTTCTTCCTCATGAAGACATTTCCAGGTTGTTGGTCTGTGTTCGATTTTGGATTGATTCTTTAACAATCGTAATTATTTCTAACTTCGAGTGTACAACAATAAAGTTTGACCCTGCCTGTGTCATTTCGCAGAAACGAAGACGCGTCCTACCAAATCAAGTGTCTTCTTCACCTCCAAATACATAAAAATCAAATACAATGAATACCACATACCACGCACATAGAAATGTGAAAGATTATAGTTTAGGTCGAAACACGTTAAACATAAATTATTTATTAATTATAAGTAACAGTCACACGCACACACACACTAGGTGCTACACAGAAATCGTGCGGTGTATTGTTCTACGGATACATTAATAATTTTATGTACTGTGTAATTATGTGTTTATAGATCTGGCACTAGTGTTGTGAATTAATTATCACAAGTAATTAATGAGATAATAAAGATGTTGGTGGTCGAACCGTTGGTTTAATAACCACGGCGTACCCTGTGTCTGTCAGTACTCTACTTCGCTGTTTATTTTCTTCCACAAAACTACTCGATAGTGTAGCGAGCGGTGTTTAAAAGTTGAAAGTAATTAAAAGGTACAAAGACGAAATGGAGTTCGCCTGAGCGTTGTCAATGGAGTTCTCGACAACGATGTTTGAAAAAGTTCGCTTAAACTATCCGGTAATGATGGGTCCCCGGCAAAACTATTCGATGATTTACGCTAATTCTCAAATGATGGATTTAAGCATTCGCGTCGCTTTCTACGAGCGTTACCCCCAAAAACTATCCGAACAAAACTATCGGAAACATGTCAAAACGTTCGGGGTAATTAACAGAAAAAGAGTTTAATGAAATCAAAGGGTTGTTAAACAGACGCTCAATTACTCATTGAAGAGATCGTTATTTTCAGTAGTGGGCAATCAAAATAGTTGTAACTAACATTTTAATAGGTCGATAAATGGAGAAAAAATAACACACGCGACTTGACTAAAGACCGGGAACGTTTAATTTTCCCCTCAAATTTCTTGCTCTATTGAATAAAATGATTAAATTATTAACTTGCAATTTGCCTTATCTCTTATTAACTTCCATTGTATGGAGATAGAAATAATACTTTTTTTTGAATGCCAACGATAAATGTAATTTATGTTTACATACTTTTCTTAATATCCGGTTGGACATGGTGAACCTCCCGCAGACAGACACAAATAGTTTTTGTGTCTCTAATAGTTTCATTTTCACAAAAGTATGTTCAAGGCACAAACTGAAAAATCTATTGTTTATTACGTTTCACGTTCTTAATGTTTTCATATTAAAAATCTATTAGTAAAACAAAAAGTAAAAGTAAAAATGGGAAACTCTCGGCAGGAGAAAGACATTCACAGGTTGACACGGTACGATCTGTGGTTCACTTTGTCATACATAAAAACACAAATCAATTCATATAAGTAATAAAGTTATAAGGTAGCTTTTATTTTTTGAACTCCAAATGAATCTGAAAAATTGTAAATAGTTAAATTTATAAAAATTATTTCAGCTACTTAAGAGTTATGTATTATTTTTATATTCAAGAAATGATACGGCCGGAGGGTTATCCTTATATATTAAAAATTATATATCTTGAAGACATTTTATTATAATAAATACAGTATACCCGTCGTTTTAACTTTAAATAATAATTTGAACTATCATCAGTAGAAGCTACAAATATTTCAAAATTATTTAAACCGACAGTCTAAAAGACGTTTTGATTGTTTTGTTACAATTTTTGTACCGTTTACCGTGTAACAGCCTACACTAAATAATTGTTTATTGATATACGTATATACATATTAACAATGTGTATATGACATACATTAATTCATGACAATTAATATTGAAACTTTTTCAATCGTTTACATCTCGCCCAAAACTTGGGTACGCTGCCACCGGATTTGCGCCCAAGTTTTGAACTTGAACGTTAAATAAATTCTGGTCCTCCGGATGTTCGTGTTGATGGTGTTGGTAGTATGCAACGTGTTGGGTGTAGTCATGGTTCGGATAGTCAAAGCTTTCCTGATGAGAATGATCATAAATTGTGTTGTAATAGTCACTGGGCTCCGAGTACCCATGAAAATGGGCACCATCGGATTTAAATCCAACGGTGGCGGATATAACGATCGATATGAAAGCAATTAGTAGAGCCTTGGCCATGAGGAGAGCCACGGCCTCGAAACCGAAGGGTAGTATTGTCCTCCCGGAACTTTTGACACTCACGTTGGCCCTTTGATTTCTTTCTCTGGCCTCTGCGTCATCCCCTACAACGTTAGGAAACTTCTACTTTAATGTCGTTCCTACTACGAAGTTACTGCAAAGGGTGGTGTGCATACTAGAAAAACGGTACAATTTTTCCTATTCTACCACACCAGAGTGATTAGGGGTGACATTTGTGTGCTTCCTCCTCATTAAAAGTCATTTTTTTTTCAATTGAAGTTATGCAAGTCCATCTTCTCTAAACCAAATTTTATCATTCCAAATTAATAACAGCCGGATTAATGGAGCTGCCGCAAACGCAAATGATTATGAAAATGTTAAGGATATAAATTAATCAACTAACTTTAACATACAAACATACAAATACATAACATAATACATACAAAAGTAAGGTAACAATTTTTTTTTTATCTATTATACTACTTTTTCCTACATTTTTCTATGAGATGAGAGTAGGAATAATCAAAACATTCGCCTTCTTATCAATAAGACGATTATGCATTTTGTTATGCAGGGATGTTTGCGGTGCTGACTACCACTGAGGTTTCCTTTTAATTTGGAATTTTCCTGCGTAACAGTACACCTGTTGTCTGACTTGAAGCCTTAAAAAGGTCCTTTAATTTACCTTTCCTTTGACCGTTTGGAAGTCGGCCTTTTTGGCACTTTGACCGGAAATCTTGATGTTTCTAAATTTCGTTTAGAAATTCGATATTTTTATTCTTTCATCTCTAAGTCATCATCTCATCATCTTAACTGGCAGAGTAAAAGAGTTTGTCTTGCTTTATTCATTAGACTTAGGTCTGACCTATGACTACAAATAGAATTACACTTTAATTTACTATTTTTCTATTTTTGAAATTCTACTTAGCCACCTCTAAAGTTTTCCTACGAAATTGCCTTTCTACAGTGTGAAATTTGTCTAAAAAATACTTTTCTTTTTCGTTCATTTAAATTTGTTTACTTTTTAATTACGGAAAAACTACAGTCGGGTTGTAGGGCGTTGTAGTACTTTCACTAACACGTATTTCCAAATCTGCGAATGCGAACCTCTGCATTTCAGGCGGGAGAATGTCTTCTTTAAATTAATGTAGCCCTCGAGGCGAGAGCAGCCTTTCTCAAACACGGACGCACACTTTTATATTTCTATTCGACTGTTGTAAGTGAAAGACATATTATCATCTTCCTTGCCTGGATGAATGCGTTTAGTCCGTCGGCTTAAGTTCACTGGTCAACTTAAAGCAAAGTACATCGACTATAAAAGTAAAACGGTATTTTATTCTTCCCAAATCCAAAAGACGTTTTATGGATTTCCAATATAACACGTTTTTCTGCTCGCTTCTTTTTTACTAAATAGATTTTTGGTAGTTTTTTCATCTTTCTTGAAATCTTAAGTTCTTAAATTGTAATTAAGCACTTCAGAAAATGGTAAATTCGGCTTAAAGAATACACACAACGTTTTCGTCTCATAAATTCTTCCGCATCTTAATTTCTACTAATTCATTCCGGCTGTTAAATGCCTCTTCAGTTATTTTGACGCCGCGGTAATTTAATTTAAGTAAAGAAAAGTAAGTTAGTATTGATTTATGATAGGAAACACACGGTTGGTTTTGAGTAGCGGGTGGCCATTTATTGATTTCCTAAAATTTTGTAAGAGGCCAAGAATATCTGTTATTGCCATTGATAAATAATCGTGAACAGATCAATTGGCCTCTGACGTTTTTCCAAGTTTAAACTCGGTTGACTACTAATATTTAAGTCGAAAGCACCAACTTCTTTTTGACCTGTAAGATATGTGTCAGAAAATGGGTTTATCATTTTTTAGAGTGAGTCGGTCAGTCATGCAAGTTATTTTGATTAATTATTCAATCGATTGGTGGTCATATTTGCCCAGAGTTCTTGCATGATGTTGAACTATAAAAGTGTTTATTCAGTCCATATTGAAAAGTGAAATTGTATTGCTATCTTGACTTGTTCACTTCTTGCTTTATGTTGTATTGGATGTTTTATTATTCATGTAGAATGCCCATTACGCTTAGTTTTAATGTATGAACTTGTCTTGTTACATGAATTGATCGTTAGTCAACAAACAGCGAACTTTGGCAGAGTACTTAGTAGCAAACCATTTGGTTCCTCAATCCTACGTAGATAATGTTATGGACTCAAGCACTGACTTTGACCCAGGAGTAGCAACGAAAATTACAAACAGAGACAAACTGCATAGGCACATGTTGGTTCCTGAGCAGAACATTGAGATGAAAAAAAAAAAATACAAAAATAATAAAGAATTCAGTACAAGACAGGAAAACTCGTCGTACAACCATCAACTTGTTGTATCGTAACGAAGCACAAAAATGTACTTCTAAGTTATGAAATGTATACTTATAAACATGATCGTTAAGAAAACTATTTGATTGACCATTTAAAAGTATTAGAATACAACTATAATTTACAAAAATTCATACTGTGACAAAATAACTTAGTTTAATACCAGTCTTCCGTCTGCACTACTAATCACAAATAAATAGGAAACCAACAACAAATTTAAGATAGTCTTGCCCGTAACTAACTTAATTTACACTGTTAAAATTGTCAGACTTCAGCAGGTAAGAAGCTGATACTAAAAAAGTATAATTTCCGTACCGTTAAAAGTTTCCGCCGTCTCCAAAGGAAGTTGTTGAAACTTTTCGACCACGGGAAACTTCCTGTCCAGATCTGAAGTTCTCCTCTGGTGATTTTCTCTTTCAGGTAGTCTTTTTGTCGGAATTTTAACTTCTACTCTCTTATCCTTATGCGAGATGACCAAAGCCTCAGTGAACGTCAAATCTTTTGTAATGAACAACAAGTAGTTTTCCGTTAGAATTAGAAAAATAAACGGAAGCCATCGCTCTGACATGGTTCACGTTGACTGCGATTCTACGGCTCGCCGATTCGAGACGTTCCTATTTAAATTAAAACTAATAGAATACGACTCTTTCGATCTTGTTACTATACAATAACTATTTATTACTGTAATTACCAAATTGGTCTCCCAAAAAATTGTTCTCCAAATAAGAAATGTAAGTTCATTCAAACGGACAAATTTAGGTTCTTTCTAACAATCGATGGAAGGAAGATCAGGGAGCCCCCAGAGAGCCAGTGAAAAACTGGATAATATCAATATCATGTCAACTAAATAGCTATAATATAGGATTTTATTTACCATCAGAATATAATAGTACACTGGAGATGTCTGGAAACAATGGGGCTGGCGTGTAGTAAGTAAGCGCGTTCGACTGGGTAGCGTAGCATCAGAGGACCACATAGATAAGATGCAGATAAGGCAAAACATAAAACATCTTCTGTGCAGTATATATTGTAAAATATACTTAAGTAATAGTACTGTTAAGTGCTTTGCAATAATATGAAAGGTGATTCTTATACAGAAACTGTTTCTGTAAGTCATAGTGTTTGGGGAAAAAATACATCCGGAAACTTGAGATTAGATTCTATGAGATTGGTAATATAATAATAAGTTAATATTATATAATAATAATACATTCAGTAGTTGAAAACTTGTACATTTATATTTTAAAATCGATTAAACACATTTATATTTTTTTGTGTACAATTACACCCCATAAAGTAATTTTCATATAATTGTCTTCCAACGTAGTTTGCATAAAGTTAATAATATCGACCATAAAGATGTACATAAGTTCGCAATCCCAGGTACGGGTGTGTTACTTAACAATCTAAAACATGGGAAATGTGGGATTTCTCTGGTGTCAGAAGCAGGTACATCTATGGATTTGTCTACTGAGTAGAAACTATACTCACCAGGTACTCACACATACATTAATAGATGCATGAAATTCATAACTTTCGATTATCTGCCTCGTTGTCGCGTAATGCTCTTTGCCTTGCCAAAAATTCAACTAGTCACACATCAAACAAAATGTCGATTCGGTCTCCTTAAATTGTTGGCCTCCTATTATTTATTATTTAATAGATTAATATAATTACGAAAAGAAGGAGGATGAAATGCAAGTTTGTTCCACTTGATGTTCACGTATTAATACGTGTAATTAGTGACGATAAACTTTTCATAGAAATAGTCGAAATGAATGTGAATGAAAAGTTTTCAATCATTTGGAGATTCTTTGACTTAAGTTTAGAATTTGTTCCCTTTGGGTCGTACCATGACCAGGTCTTTAGTTTTAAGTGAATAATTAACAATTAGCAATTGTGCAAAGGTTGGAGTGTGGTGTTTTGTTTTTGAATTCTCTCTCTCTGAACGCGAACGTTGGCCAGACCAATTTTTGGGGGTCGGGGCGAGCTCTTCTCTTTCATGGTCGGTTGCTCTAATTGTTATTTTAGTTATAAAAGCCTTTTGGTGGTTGGTCACGTGGCTGTTCTCTAAAGATTATTGATTTGATCGCTGTGAAGTGAAAGATTCAGAGAAAACTCCTAGATGTTTATGACCGAATTTTTATGACAATTTTAATGTTCGGTTTAACAAGGGATTTTTCCTATGTTCGGCTGTCAAAGATATTACTTTTTGACGAACACAATTTGTGATCCAAGAGCGTGGAAAACCGAGCAGATTTCTTTGCTTTGATTTCTTTGTGGGATTTTATTGTTCGATTAAAAAGCAGTTAATGCTAATGAAAATTCACCCTAGTAGTTTTAAATCACCATAAATTCCCAAGGTGAACTCTTGTTAACCTATATTCTTCTAAACACAGAATATGGGTTTAAAAAGTAAGTTAATAATTGAGAAATTCGTACCTTATTTTATAAATTTATTTCCGGTCTGTTGATAGCGTTTCACGTCAACCTCTTGGTTAAAACACAGGACGAAGAGTAAGACGTTAATATATATATATTTACAAAATTGATATTTATATTTAGGAATGGATACAATTATATATAAACCCTGCAACAATTTATATCATATAATTGAACCAGTTATAACTTATAAAACTTTAACTATTTTAAAATAATAAATAATATAAATAAAAATAAATAAATAGTGAAATTAACAAACTGATATGAAATTCACGTATTATTAACGTGAAATTAACATAAATTAACGTACTGGCCGATCTCGTGTACTAAAACTAAGACTTCAAGTTTTCAAGATTTCCCGCTAGATGGCAGGAAATTCGCAGTTGTGCTGTACCTGAAACAGGTAACCTAGCGAGGCCGATAAAACAGTTCTACGATCGAAGTCAATCTTCAATGATTAATAAATTATTTTGTATTTCTTACGACCCAACCACCTTTATAATTTAATTATTGAAAATCAGTACCAGTACTTCGGACCTTTTAATTTTTTCCAATAAAATAACTGCTTTTCTTTGTCGCCCATGTACTTGCTCATTGATTCTTCGGTTCCATTGTACATTTGGATTTGGTCATCGAAATTCATCGGTGGCTTCAAGGCGGCATCTTCATCGTCATCTTTTTCCATGCCATTGACGATGGCTTGGTAGAGAACTTTAAGAGCAATCAATTTAGAGAGAAGAATCGAGGTTAGTCCGAGGAATGTCGCCTTGCCTGTTATGAATGTCGACAGGCCTAAGAAAAATGGCGTCAACAAAGCAACAGCAAATTTGAATGCGACCAGAAACGGGAGAAAAGCGTTTCCCAGCTTCGTTACGGACGGATTGTCTGAAACAAAAAGAGAATCGACACACGGTCGATTCATTATTTAAGCTGATCCATTCGAGATGCGGATGATGGGAACAGGTAGAGGACAGGTGAGGTGGTACGGGCGTCAGGGAACCTTCCAACTTGATAATACAGAAAGGGAAAACGAACGAAAGCGATTAAATTGATTAAAAAACAACAATCCAGGCGGAAAGGAAAAGAAAGAAAATAAAAGAAAGAAATTTCTCTTTCTAATAACGCTTTGACTTCATCTCCGGGTAAGTAGATTAGGGCACGACAACATCCTTAAACCGAATGTGACTGAAGGTCAAAGTGCCTAAAACGAACCAACCGTACCTGACTTTTAATGGCTCGATGGGTCCTCGTAGTACACCAGAAAAAGAAACGAAAGGTTTCGTTTGACTTTCAACTTGTGACCAAAAGAAAAATCATTCTCTGTGATTGGAAATTGGTGCATTAGAAGGGAAATTCTCCACGGACTTCAATGCATTTCCTTTTAATTTTTTTTTAGGCCGTGCACTGACACAGCAGTAGCAGTAAGATGGCGGTAATTCGAAATGGATTGAGCGTTTTTATTTACTGAACGGAAACGTTCTCTTTGAAAGACTTCACAGCATTTCTTCCAGAAGAATACCGGTCGTAATTTTGTAAACTTTGGGTACTCACACCCGTCCTTCAGGTTTCCTTTCAACCGAAACTTAATTTTCGAGTAGCAAAGACTGAGGTTACGCTACCCTTAGAATTTGAGTACCCGAGAGACTCCAAGTTGCTCTCCGTTGGTTCTGTTTGAGAATTCAAACGAACGATAATGAAATTTTGTTCACATCACTCATCACCGAATACAATCAAATTTCATTGTCGCTGAATAAACCCCCTCTGCCACTCCTCAAAAACTCGGGTGTAGTAGGCGATGAGAGGAAACGCAAATGTAAACATGCAAAAGCAAACATGGAAAACTAGAATTTGAGCAAATAGTAAAAAAAAAAAAAATCGGTTGACCGTCTGGCAAGGTTCGAGTCTGCTAATTAGACACCTAGCCAAATAGAATAATTAATAATTTTCCTAGTTTCAACGGCATAGAAAAACGCTCCGCTGCGCGTAGTACAACCACAAGAAGAAGAAGAAGAAGAAAAAGAAAGAAGTGGTGCTCAGACTCAGGTACTCATGAGACCTGTGACCCAGTACCTGAAATCTTCTCTTTCTGGTCATTTAAAACTTGAATTATTACCGAAAACCCTTGAGTTATTTATTACATAAGTTATTATTTTCCCTTTTCCGGTTACTTCACTAATTATGTTACCGAGCAGTTATTATTACTGGTCCTTTTAAATTGGCCGAAGCAGGGAGGCAGGCAGGCAGGCAGGCACACGATGGAATTGTGTTCGGAGGAGCAACGGTTGTTTTTAGAAAGTGGTCACCCTATGGACGTAGTTTAATTGGAGAGAGAGAGAGAGAGAAAATTGGTTTCAGGTTCGATTTAGGTCGTGGCGCGATGGAACGCTCTCGTGCCTAAATAGGTCAACTAAAGAAACGGAAAGAGTAAACTGGTTAATTTTGTAACCGACTTAGGAATGTCAGACCACACATGCCAAACCTTAAAAAATCCTCAGGTGAAATTAGGCCCGTCTCCATGGAAATTACACAGAAGAAACCGTTACGGGATGAAAACGTGTCCGCCCGTGCCTGTGCCTGAACGCCAGATAACCTTGACCGCCTAGTTTTTTCCTTGACATTGTCCGACCCACCAACCTGTTCGACTAAATTAATTTAAATTGTCTACGTTTCAGGTACTACCGCGAACATAAAGAAGGTTGCTTAAGCACGGAGTAAGGTAATAATTGGACGCATTGGATAATTCATTTTTCTCTTAAGTGGATTAACTGTAAATGAGAAAACATTCGATTATATCAACTGCTGCATTCGTTCCACTTGTTGTCGTGAGGACTGCACTCGGATGGGCGCGGAATACCTGGAAAACCTGAAACCTTTCAGTCTAAACCAGGAGAAATTGTTTACGTCGTTTAAATCGTTTCCTTTCTTGGTGAACTTGTGTGACAGAATGACGTTGCACCGCCAACCGAAAGTAGGGAAAGTGAATGAAAGCATTCGCACTCATTCATTCATTCATTCAATCAGTCACTCACTCATTCGATCGCAGAAGAAAACTCCCGGCAGGTGGGTAATGGCCAAATGTGAAGTCTTACCGCGAACTCGAATCAGAGCCTGATTGTTGATGTTGTGAACATCACCGTCACCGTCGCTGACATCAACTGCTTCCAGCGAGTACCTCCCATGGTATTTCCGCTCGTTTCCATCAAACGTAACCCTGTCGTTCATTTCTGTCAAAGTCCCTTGGTTTGTGCTGTAGGCGTATGTTCGCCCCGTGAGGAGAAAACAAAGAAGAAGAATTTCCAGCAGCATAGCCCGTCTGTTGAGGGAGAAAGAAGAAATTAGAGGAAAGTAGGTGAAGTCGATCTTGAAATTGACGTTCTGTCATTAGGAAATACTTAAGAGACGTTAGAAGGATGTGTTTTAAAAAGTATTTAACGACTAATTGTACCCGTCAATAAGTAATTAATCCGTTAATAAATTACTTATATTAATTATGAGCGTGTTGCAATACAATTTATACTCAATCCGTGGGCTTATTTAGCTTAGTACTAGAGGCGTCCATTAAAGGGAGTACTATTTTATTATAATGGAGCTGTGGTAAATTATGTATTCATTATTAATTACATAAAGGGTCCGAAGTACCAGATTTAAGATTTCTTATATATACTATGGATCTATGTATTAATTGTGTATAATTGAACTGCAGTCATTTAGTTTGTGAGCTGCAGTAATACTACAGGTAGAAGCCTAATGCAGAATTCTAAAAATAAAATCCTGTACAGCAGACTAAAATAAAAGTTACAATAATACACACATCCTTGATTGAAGAACATTCTACTACGTTGCACTACCAAATAGCCTTGCATAGAGTAGTTCAACTAAATGTGGTTGACTTAACTTCAAAAACGTGTTATGTAATTAAAAAATACATGAGTTTATTTTAATAATCCAGCACTCACACTAAGTTAATTGGAGTAAGTATATATAATAAATCTATGTTTAAAGTTGCTACTTACTAATCTTAATAATCCTTAACGTGACAATGTAACAAAATAATACATAAGCATTTTAACTCGTACAGTGAACTTCCTTTTTTATTTACAAGTTGAAAAAATGTATGTAATACAACTGCAGTCGAGGGAAAAATCACAACTGAAGTCGAGGAACATTTTTGACATGGAAAAAGATTTCCTTTTTGGGTTGGTTATGTTTTTTTTTACCGATTTGGCAGTCGTCCATCGCAAAAAAATACACAAAAGAAGTCAAATATTCGTTTAAATGACCAATTAGATCGGTGATTTATAGAAATAGAACGGTTCGTGGGTTAACCAGACTGGACGAGTTTCGATTTGCGACAAAGACAATTGACAAAATCAAGTCGTTTAAATTCGACCGGTGATTTTGACTTTTTCCCCTTAAACTTAAAATTAAATTGGTTAGGAAAAAACAGTAATGGGGTTATTACTTTTCGACTTGTACATCTTCGGAGTAGAAGCAGTTTCAGAAACGGTTTACTGACACGGAAGTCAATACTATACTGCATACTATTGTACGTCACACTACCGCAAATCGTAATGGTTCACTTAGTTATAGTTTTTAAGCTTTTAGGTTAGACACTAGACGGGGAAGTAGGGTGAAGTGTAAGTGAAAGAAAGTGGAACACGACTTTAACTATTAGTCTATCCTTATTAGTCTAAGAGTACTACTATACTAAGCGCACACACAAAGAAATAAATGACGGACATGCTCGTACACCTTTTAATGAATCATTAATGCTTATGAATGTGCAAAAATGTCTGGAGAATGGCACCTGCATCCGCCATTAATAGAAAAATCTACGACCACCGATAATATTTTAGCAATATTCTCTAACGCTCTTCTCACTCGATGGTCCATGAACTAAAGTGTTTTCTCACAGTGAAAACGACTCATTCGATTGAATCCCACGTACGAACATTCGACTATTTCTGTAAAACATAAAATGGAGTTTATTAATGCTATTATTATACATTAATCATTGGTGTGATGTCGTGTGAAGTAACATTGTAGTGTGCTTTCTTCTTATTTATGTAAGAATTTCTTTCACTTTTAATAACTAATAAATTCAGGAAAGTGACAAACCACCGGCTGACCATTCGGGGTGTACTACATGTTATACTTTATTTCTTTTTGACCGAACTCTTTACCCACACCGACTGAAATATTTTTAATTGAAAGATGGCCGTCCGAGGCAAAGGATATGGAGCCTCTCAAACCTGTTGATAACTCGGAATTCGTATTGGATTTTTATTAAACGGTTTGGAAATTTCCGATTTCCGGTTCCGGTTTAACACACCCGTGCGCAAGGCGGCGGCCTTCTGAGAATTTACCTCCTTTCAATTCAAATTTCTATTGACATGCCCAGGTTTGCGTTTCATTTGTTTGAACAAGATTTTTGTTGCGACTAATAGAAAAAAAAAAACGTCCGGTAGTCGGTAGTAACAAGAGAAATTGAAAATTGTTCGATTGTGTTGACACGCAAATGGAATAAAAATGGTAGGATAAATAAAAAGCAAAGAGTGAATGAATTTCAATAAGTTCCGGTGGAAGACGAATAATTATTAACAGAGATGTAGCACCTGAAAAATACATAATATTCAAGAAACACAAATAAATTAGCCACTACGAGAAATAAATGGCATCATAAGTTGCTATTAAAATGTATCATTACAGGTGGAACTACTATTTTCGTGCCATACTATTAAACTATGTCTAACTAACAATGGTTAATAAGTGAAAAATGGAAGAATGCAGGAAAGTGTTATTTGTAGGACTGCGTTTCGAATGCCTGCGGGGTTTAATAAATAAAATACAATTTTTTTATTGTTTAAAATACTAATTATTTATTAAAAATAGTTTGTAATAAATTATTAAAAATAAATTAATTGTTGTACGATTTCTTAAAATGTAAATTTTCACGCCGATTTAACGGCCGGCGACAACTCGCTGCAATTTAATTAAAACGACTGATGTATCTATGTATGTATGTATGTATGTATGTATGAAACGAGACTTATTGGGGAACGAGACTCGTGAAAGCGGAAATTGAGAGGCCAAAAGAATGAAATTATTTAACTATTTAGACTTTCTAACTTATGTACAGACTAGTTAAATAAATAAATAAACCAAGTTCTATCCTGCCGGTGTATGAGCTAATGTGTACTCGAAGTTATTTACTGTTTGTTTTTCAGAACTTTTACCGCTAACTCTGGAACTTTTTCTGGTTTCCCGGACTAGCAATCTGCGCCTTTCACGATGGTAGCAGTGTGAGTATTAGTAGTAGCGTGTTGTAGTCATTCTATACGGATTTTGGCGTGTGTGCGCTGTAGGCCATCTCCTGACCGCCCTCGTTCTCGTTGAAGCTTCTGTAATATGGGCCGGAGCCGCTCCAGCCGCCGGTGTTTCCGTAGTTTCCCCCGGAACTCCAGCCGGAGTTACCGGAAACCTGAGACAAAAGAGCAACACAAGGTAAGTCGTATGTGCTGTGGAGGACGTACGAACGAGGTACACTCGGGAATATTTCACGGTTGTATCTGTTACGTTATGTATAATAACTTTTACTTTTTGTTAATTGGTCGAAAAGTAGAAGTGAACACTGAAACAGGTCTGCCGGTTGTAAACAATTAAAACGCGAGCAATAAAACTGTGCGAGAACAAATAAAGAACGACAAGAAAAGAAACTTTTAACTCGACTTTGCTGTCTGCAGTCGAAACCTTTTAAGCACGAAGAAATGTGTTGAAACGATTTGTATAGCACAACATGTTTTCCTGTGCCCAAAGGCCTGACTGACACAGAAACCCCGGTCTTTTTGTTTTCGTAGCAAAACCAATAAGGAGTGAATAGATTCGGCCATTGTCTTCTACCGAGTAATTAACCGTTTGAAGTAAACGATGGGTCTCGTTGCTCGAGGTAACACGTGTGCCACGTTGTTTCGTGAGTTTATTTGCGAAGGTTTTAATTTAAACTTACCTTTCCGAATCCACCGAAACCGCCACTACCGGCGCCGAACAACTTCTGAAGACCAACAATGGCAGCAAGAACAAATGCGATCTTGGCTAGGATCAAGGCTTTTGTTGCGATCAAAGCTAAACCTCCGAGGAGGAGAGGAATGACGGCGAAAACTTTGGCTCCGACACCGATGAGGATCGGCATGAGAGATTTCTTTATCTTTCCACGACCTGCAAAACGAAAATAATTATGAAACGGTTATGAAAGATCTCGAGATCTCGGTGTTTCTGCCGGTTAAGGTCACGTCAGGTGACAGCGACTTACCTTCTTGTAAAGCTCTCTCGATCTCCATAGATGTGGATTCGGGCATTCTCAGTTGGAGAGAATGTGACTTGAGGAACCGGAAAGTGGCGTCGACGAAGAGATCGATCAACCGCGATCTCTTCTGTGATGTTTCTTCTGGAAGTGAATTTTCCAATTCGGACTCGCTAAGGGCTCTTCCGGTTCTGTCGACTTCGCCCGATCGCACGAAGCTGATTCCGTCGTAGAGCTTGAGATCTTCCATCCTTGCCATCCTGCTCATGATGGTAACGGCTTTAACTCCCAGACATGTTCCCAAATCCTTTTCCTGGCAATCTGTGAAAAATTTCACGGCTCCGTCAAAACCGTCGGTCGATCTGCCGGCGAAGATCTCGTTTTCCTGGGGGTTGACGATTCCTCCCAGCGCGCACTGAACCAAAGCTCCGATCACTAAGATTGAAATCATACTTGTCGGTGTCAGATCTCGTTGAAAACTGATTACTTTGATGTTCGATTCTTTTTTTTTATTAATTTATCGGTAGGCCTGGCTGAGCATTCCTTCTCTCTCTCTCTCTCTCCAAACATCCGCTTTTTTTCAAGTAGGGGCCATCATCACCATCCTCCACATGTATTAACACAGATCGGGTGGTTGGGAACCGAAAGAAGTCATATCCAGCCGACGTGACATAAAGACAGGCCTCACGACCTACCATCTCACCTTCTTCCTCTTCATCTCTCTTTACCATTGTTTTTTTCCCACTCTCTTGCACGTTCCCCTCCAAATACCGCGACTAGACAAACAAAAGAAATTTCACTCTTAAGACGTTTATTGAAAATTAATAAATGGCCCTCGTAATTTAACATTTAATCACTGATTAATTAGAAGGATTAATAGTAATGTTGCCACCGATCGATAATAATAATAATGCAGTTATTATTTGATATTCATCGTGTCAGTTATTGTTCACTTCTAACACTGTAACATCGACGTGCAGTCGTCAATTAAATAAGTTAAGTTGAACCTATTAATAAGAGCATGATCCGACTGTCAACTTATGTATACGTAATATTATCGAAGTTAGAAATTAATTGTCACGCATGAAGTGGCGTTGCGGCGTGACAATTAATTTCTCACTACAATAATATTATTACTCAACTGACTGATTACTTCTTAGTGCTTGCGTGTTATTACTGTTATTATTGCCATCCCAACAGCCTTAACCTGTAGTAATTTATAACAAAGGTTTGCGATATGTGACCTTGTAATTGTGAACATAAAATTCATAGAGCTAATATATAATTAAATATTTGATACAACATAGAATGCAATAATAGAGCTGATGCGTTGAGTACGATAAAATAAATACATAACATACAATAAATGCGTAATTTTTGGGGTTACGTAGTCTTTTTTAAGAGGTGGCAGTACTGAACAATAAAAAGGTAAAACACTACAGAAGTAGAGAGAGTGTACAGATCAAGAGTGTTATGAAGTGGAGAGTAAACCAAATAAGTAATGTTTAATACTGATATATGTCATTCAGTGTTTACCTCTAACAAGTTCACGTTACTCACTTATAATAATTGAGTATGTGTGTACATAATTTGTGTATGTTTATGTTCGAGGAGATTTTTGCGTTTCGTCAGAGGAACACGAAAGTAAATAGTTCAAATCTGTTGGTCTCCAGTAGGATCATGGAAAACGTCATCGCCGAGAAATTATTTATTAAAAATTCCCCACCGTGGTTTTTTACGGAGTTAAATAAATCTCTCCCTTTTCTAATTTACATACTTCCTATCTGATTCGGCATAAATAATTGGATTTTTCGTAAAAGCTATTAGTCATAACTATTATTCGTATTTGTAAATCTCGTTTGTCCGGGTCACATGGGCGGTTTGAAAATCGGAATGAGTCAATGTATGTAACAGTATCATTTAATAAAATGAGTAAATAAATGTCGATGTCTTTACTCATACTAAAACATTGCACACAATAATGTATGCATTAAATCTTTACATAAAATAGTCTTAAGAAAAAACGTATATAGTCGGATATCATACGTTTACTTCACACTTTTACTGTACTGTACCTGTGGAGTTCCAAGTGGATTTAATCGAATTATTTATTACAATGAGTAATTGTGGAAATATTTGATAAGGTGTTATTGTTTCGTGGACTAATAGATTCCCATTATTTTTCACCCGAGTGGAACAAGTTAAGATTTTTGACTGTTAAATTGTTTTAACCAGAGCCACACGTATGTAATGTTTCATAGTTTTATTAACGGGTTGTGCTTTCCCGTAAGGTAACAATAATGTGTCAATAGTTGGAAAGCCGCATCCGACCCGAGTTTACAGTTTCAGGCATGTGTCCTAGGAAAACCAGAATCGTATTTTAGGTGTGTGTGTATGTGTGTCTGTGCATCTTCCTTTAGCATAGGTAAACGGGACTCTAGGACTTGGCTACGCTCGCTCTGTCCCGTCTTATTCATTACACTTTCACTTTTTCATCCTTTCCGTGTCTGACATTTTTTTCTTTCGAATATCCTCATGGCTTACTTTCCATCAGATGTATGTGTGTGTGTGTGCGTAGCGATTCATTTAAAGACACATACGTAGTGGGTCAACCGAGTGTTCGGTCATTTTCGTAGAAAAGTGATGTCTTTCTCCAGAGCCACACCAACTGTGTTTTTTGGTACGGGGTGTTCTTACGGAGTCCGTCATTCACACTTGGTTACATAATGTCAACTTTCTTTGGGGTCCGAAGTCACGAACAGCGACAAACTATTTATCACACGGGGGGGAGGTTTTGTTCTTTCACAGTGGGAACAAGTCACAGAATGACTGAATGAATGAATTTCTCTCTCTCTTTCACTCTCTCGCTAGCTCTGTGTGTACTTCTTTCGGGGCCTTGTCACGAAAGTTCCTAGTCGTAAACGCGTAAAGACAATCTGTCACTCGCCCCGTGCACATTCTCTCCACAGAGCTTACACTAATTGAGAGGGAAAACTTGATGGATCATTGGTAGACTGATTTTTAGAGTGATCTGCCTCAAGAGAAAGGATTAAAATTTTACTCGGATAATGTCTGCAGGTCGCTTCTTTAACTTTTCTGGCTTCGTCACCTACATAAAGTAACAATTACACTGTTTAACTGTACTTTTCCGAATTCATTAGAGAAAAGTATATAGTGTAAACGAGCGTTTCCGTCGTGGGATATCCGACCACGAGTTTCTATAATGGGCGATTTGTCATTAAAAATGCGTATGGCTTTCCCCTGTCTTTTACATTCAAATTGGTTTTGTCTTAAATAGTTTTCTTCACTGCGACAATAGTTTTTCGACATTTAGAGAGCGACCTTTGAGTCTTCAGCAAGTCTTTCGTTTCCATCCCGTTACATCTGTCGCGCAACTTAAGTTAACTTGAAATTAAGCACTCGTCACGTGTTTTATTCCAGGGTCCACACGTATTTAACTAATTTAATAAAATTTAGTTCCACAAATGTTTGTTTTACTTACACGAATAATTAATTTTCAAGAATTCGAGGACTCATCAACAGTTCCATCATGTCCTCCTTATTCTTTGATTCTTTCGCGCGGTAGTCATCCGTAGCACACTTACGTATATTAGATATAAATGTAGAATTTTGGCAAATAGTAAGGCAACGTGGTGAGGATGATCTCACCGCCGAACATTGCGAACACAATAATTAACGTATTGTCTAACGTTATTATTAATTTTTTACGGGACTAACAGTCGAGTATCTGGGTCGCAGACTTCTTCAGTGGGATTCCTCTTTGTGATCTAGGTGAGAGGGGTGGTGGCGGTGGTGACTGAGAAGACTTAAGTGTAATTTATTTGCTTATTCAAATGAGACGAGCAAGTAGAATAGAGGCGTTAACCGTAGAGTTGCTTCGCCCTAGCAGAGCGTTCGAACGAGTAAATTTTATAATTGGAAGTGCTACCCGGTAGACGACGATCTTAAGGTGCGTCCAGGTGATCCGTATCTTTACATAGATCAAAACTTTTAGGTATAAACATGAAACTAAATCTCGGAGGTTACAAGTGTGGCTCCGGTGACTTCGTTGTGTCAGCACTTTAGAAAATTATATAAACAAAGTTTTTTTTTGACATAACACTAGTGCTACCCGGTGATGAATTATCCTTTTAATATTCGTGGTATTTCCGACGATTCAACTTAAATTACAATGATGCCGGATGCTCATAAACAGTCTGGTGAAGGTAGAAAGTGTAACAATTTAGGTTTCGTAATCCAACAAGTTTATATTACATCAAAAAGTAAAGTAGTTAAGGTGAAGGACTTTGTACATAAATACACAACACCCATAGATAACCTGTCGATGTATTTAAAATGTGAGTTAACTAGGAAGTAGCGTCGTTTCATTGTATTGTCCATTGTCACTGAGCTGAGTTGTTAACCACAATTTTGTAATGAAAATTGAAAATCTCCACTTGAAACTTTTTCTCTATTTGTCACTATATTATGATTGTGTGGATAATTCTTTTCTTTAGGTTCAGTTATTTAACTTAAGTAATAAAATTTAATCGGGGTGTTGTATTTGAGTTTGCAATTCCTAAACGAAACTCGTCTAGTCGGTCTAATACGGTTGAAGTAAGTAGACGCGCGTCGTCTGAATGAATAGAAATAGTTCCGGTGTCACAGGCAGGAAACATAAAATGTCAATTTGAAGGACTATTACCAATAACTCGAAGAATAAAGCACGAAGACGAAAAGAAAGTGATCGTAAAGTGAAGGATCCACATTAAACAATTTCCCTTTTGTACTAAATAATAGTAGAATAAATGTGTTTGAATAACAAACGTGTCCGTTTCCTTCGCAAGTAGAAAAAAATGTCGACTTTTCGACAGTTCTGTCGGTGTGGGCAACTTTCACCGTCGCTTTAGTGACGATCCGTGAGCTTTTCATCAGAATTTCGTCTTGTCCATTCAACTCCGCGTTGGGTGGGGCAGCGGCGCTAAAAATTCAATGACTAGTCATTCGCTTACGTACTGTCGTGACGGATTTTCATCATCCGTGGAATTCACAAGTCACCTTCCTAGTCATGCCACTCTCATTCAGGAAGTCTGGTAGGAATGCGTCACCAGAAGAAACGCCACCAACGTTCGTTCGGTCTTTTTCTAGCGTATTAGTGCCGATTTCCCATGGGATGTACCACGTTCCGGTGACGTCGTATTCTAGTTTACATATATCCTTTTTCCTGGTTAACTAGCACTGTCAAGTGGAGAGTGGCAAAGGTGGTAGCCTTTCTAACTTCACCGTTATGTAATCGCAGTGCAATCGTTTCGAGGTGGAACTCGGTCGCACTGGTGACCCTTTGGCGGTGGTCTGCAGAAAGACAGGTGGAAGTAGTTCAAGAGCCAGCATCGAACATGAAGTTCGAACGCGATTATCGGGTTACCATTCCTCGAAAACGAAAGTGTGCTGCAAAGTAAGTCTTGAGGTCTTTCTCGTTGATTCTTTTCATCGCTTGTTACGTTTCTCACTTGGGCGACCGCGCCATTGGAAGTGTGTTGAAGCTGACGAAAATGGTAAAGTTCTGGTGGTAACAATGTGACGATGAGACGTCTCACGGTATCCTACTTTTCTTTCGGCATTTCATTTACGGTCTCGTCACACTCCCAACATTTACTTACCAACGTTAATGGCATTAGCAGGCGTGTTCGGCCCTAAATTTATTCCTCACCTGCCAGGTGTACCTTTGAGAAGGAAGTAAATCAACAGGTACATTGTTTGCACACACCTATATACGAATGTGTGAATGACATTTGCAATTGGTGCTTTGTTGGAGTCCCCCAGCCACATGCCACGGTCTTCTAGGAAAGGTGGTCAACCGGAATATTCACCGATTGCTAACTTCGAGAAATCAAAATTTCCCCAGGTGTCGGTTCCTCACCGGTACACCGAAGAAGAATTCCTTCAGTGGGACTGTCAGTACAGTTTTCTTTGCCGTGTCATCTTTCCTCGAGAAACGCCCCTGACCCCCATTAATTTCATTCGCTTCGATCGGTACTAATTTCGAAAAGTACCTTTGATTTACGGTGTCTGCCCCATAGGAAATTAGTACTGTGCGCTGGTACTTAACATCTCAAGGGTGTTGAGCGTTGGTTTGTTTGAGTCAAAAAAAAACCACATCCTCACAATTTTATTATTCTAACTTTATGACATTTCATTTGAATATTGAAAATTATATAAGTTTTATCTATATAAATTTTATTACAAATTATCGTTCACACCATTTGCCGCAAGAAGTTATTTTTTACCTTATCAGTACTGTTACTGTTAATTGCCCAGGTATGCGTATACAATGCAGGCTTGCTTAAGTTCTTAAGTTCTGTTGGCAACGCGTTCAAGTTGAAACCGAGCAGGGGTGCTTTTACTTTCGTAAAAAAATTTAAACTAAGCTCTTGTTGTTTGCATCACATTATATTATTAATAATATATTATTACTTAAATTTTTACGGGAAAATACAATACAATTGAGTGGGGAATTGAGAAGATCTGGGTGCCTGCACTAAGCTCATAGAAAAAAAAAAACATGGAACCAATTTTTTTTGACTCGGTTAGTAGTAGAGAAAGTGATATGTCAATAGATATTATCTGTTATTTGTGTGACAAATTACGGATTTCAGATTTGAATTTGGCAATTTGGGATGGGCGACTTGTCAGACTTCCTTCCTTTGTTGAAGTTTTAAATTTTTGAAATGTGTGAGTTCAAGATCAGGGTCAAATTGTTGTTGTGCTAAACCAAATATGTTCAGACGAGGAAGGATGTGACCTTCTTAACGGTTAAGATGGATAATTTGTCAAAGTCGCGACATTAATTTATTTAGTTAGTTGAGCTTGTGCGAGACCTCTGAAGAAGTCACACTGGACGTTAAAATATGTTGTTGTGACGTATAAAATCAGCTCAAAGAATAATAAAATATTAATATTAAAGTACATTTTAAGTGAAATATATAAAAATGAAACGTTTCGTATTGTGCATAATTACTAAAAGAAGCCAAATTAAATAAAACAAGGAAAAATTCATTAAAATAAACGATGGCAGCAACTTCTGATTTCTCATTGCTCATTTCAGGGAAGTGAAAATTTTCTACAAAATTAATAAACCGATGACTTCTAAATCCATAAGTCAACTCTCTTGCAGATTCGCAAACTACAATTAACGAGGAGCGGTTATAACAGTACATGAAGGTTAACCATCATTAATAAAATATAAAAAATTAAAGGTTGTGGAGCCTGGTAGAGTTGAATAAATTATTGTGTACAATTGTGTACGTACAGTTTGTAACTTATCCATCAACAAGGTGTTGAAGTGTTAAAAAAGTGACACCGAAAAGGTTCCCTGTGTGGGAACAAGTTAGATGTACCAGGTGTTAGCAACAGTTTGTAAGACAAGGGCAAAAAAGCATAATTTTTATTTCGGTTAAATGAAATTTACAGTACATTGTATAATAATATTAGTAGTGTAGCGTGCATAAGTTACGTGGGCAGCAGAAAGAGTAGAGTCTACAAAGTAGATTAATACTCTTCGCTAATAGAAAATTATGTACCCCAAGTAGGTATGGGTTACTCTCCAAATTAATTAGTTTGTAAATAAGAACTAGTTAGTGTAGACAAAGTTCTCTAGAGCACACACTCTCTCTCTTTTTCGTTCTCTTCATCTTGACTTGTTACACATGTTTGTGGTTTTGTTTTACTAAATCATAGAGCTAATTAATTTGGAGGTTTTCCCTTTTTTTTTTTTTTACTTCTGTCCCGTCCGCGACTTCCGAAGTGAAAATGTTTGGGCAGGGCAAATAGAAAACTTTTGTTTTCCTTGTTTCTTTGTGTCTCTCCCTCCTCGCTTGCATGTAATTACATGACTTTTACTTCACCGTTTCAGGTAATTATTATGAGTGCTAATGAAAGTCCCGGTGAAAAATGCCAAGGAGTAGCTCAGTTGTACGGTTCTTTCGTTTGTTTTTTCAACTAGGAAATTGAGTTTTACTGTACTTTTCTGTTTGTCCCTCGGCCAGCCAGGTCGACTTGGCAGACAGGCAGTCGGTCAGGCTCATCCGCACTTTTACTATCTCATGTCTGTTTCTTATTCATCAGGTTTGGATTTCATTAAAGCAAACACATTTTTGAACTAATTGTGTGTACCCAAACCCTTTTTGATGTTTCTAGGATTATTTACTTTTGTGTTTTGTGGTTCTTCTTATATTCAATTCAGTCACTAGTGTCTCATGTTATCTGTGACTTTCTGGGGTGTCTAAGCTGTTACTCGTTTGATTTTCAAGTGTCCCACTTGCTGAACTCTAAACTGGTACTTATATTTTCTGTATATAATTTTATGCATAATTTTTTTCTGTAAGAACTCAGGGTGTGAAACATTTCTCTAAAATGTTGTTCTTGTCGAAAGTGCACTTTGATTGGAAAGTTTAGGACACAAAGTCTGATTACAACTTACTGTTAATTAGTTTAATATAAATTATTAGATAAATTAAATAGTGACAATAAATAGTACATAAGACGTTTCAAACGTGTTTAAGTTTGGTGTTTGCTCGAAAGAACAGAACATCAGTCTTATTTTTCACTTCAATTTTACACTTCCACTGTCAATATCATTGTACGTAATTAAAAAATCGACATCACTCGAACGCAGAGGACACTTCACAGTGTTCAAATCTAATTAATCTCGACATTGCCTGTAGTCAGCACGTTTATGTAAGAACCCCGACATTTAAGATAGGAGAGCGAACTATCATGGTTCGTTAACGGCGCCCAGATCTCGACTGTAGTCCCAAAGCAGCCGAGAAAAGGGCAAAGAAGAATCCGGCCATGCTCGTGGTGCCAACAAGAAGAATCACAGCTCCCAGAAAAAGTGGTATGAGAGTGACAAATTTGAGTTTGTACGCCAGCAGCAGAAGAAACATGATGTCCTTCATTTTCAGTTTATGCTTGAAGTAATGTTTCAGCTGTGGCGTGTCGTCGTAATCGTCGTCGTCGTCGTCGTTCTTCTTAACTGCAAGAGTATACAAAATCAACTTTTAAAAAGCGTAAAATCGACTGTACAAAAACTCATCAACGAATATCCGACACCAAAGGTGTACGATAAATCGTTTTCTACTTCAACACGTAACAATAATATCAAATTGATAAATACATAACCCGAGCAAGAAGATGCAACATGGTGATCTTCTATATCTTGACGATTACACAGGCGGAAACACAAAATTCCACTGAGCCCTATGTTATGTTCTTCAAAACTATGTGACTTTTCCCTATACAACCGATAATGCGACTGTATGTGTGTGTTTGGTTGTGCTCATTTCAGAGTACAAGAAATGGGTCAATGGTAGACCACAAATCGGCTGACTGCATTGTTAAGTTTGAATTTGGTTCGGAAGAATGTATCAGATACAAAAAGTTTTCTCCGATTAATAATAAATTAAATACTAATAATAGCAGATGTTTATTAAATGATGTATAATTTTATTTAAGGTGTATACTTTGATTATTTGAATTTAGTTCTCATTAAATATAATTTACATATAAAGTACCACCCCCTACAAGGACAAGTGAAAACGATTGGAGAATAATTATGTATTTTGTACTATTTTGTTACTAGTAGTTTGATACTAGGAAGTTCACTTTTCTATTTCTCCATTCTTTCCGTGCTGCGGGTCTTGTAGATTGTAAGAATGAAGCTAGGTCTCAGAGCATGGCTTGTTCTGTATTTTATTTACTCAAACTCTGTTGCTCTTCCGTTTCAATTCATTCGCTGCATTGCCCGGTCTCTTTTGGGGCTTCCATTCTTCCTTTGAATTTAAAAAAAAAGAAAACATTTGACCACACATCTAGCGTTAGGCTCTTTTAATGCTGTAAAAGTTCAACTTCTGCTGAATAATACGCCCGGCTCTCACACCTCACAAGTTCACCGGCTCCTCTGCATAATAGTATTCCTCGAGTACGACTTCTTACCTAGTAACTTTGGAGAGTTTTTTAAATGTGGAAATTACAAGAATTTTAATAAATAATATTAGTTGAGTTAACTTTGCTGTTACAACATCTGTTCCTGTGTGCGCTTGTGAAGTTTCCCCTGATTTTCAAATGACAGTTTAACTTATGTTACTTGAAAACTCCTTTTTCGTTTCCATTTTGAGGTTTGCCTCATTCCTTTCTTGGCACTCTGACGAACCAAAGAACCTCTCTTTAGCCCTGGTAAAGTTTGGCACCTTCATCAACGAGTACTTCACGTGGTTCTCGAGGTGGCCCCCCTGCGTGTGCGCACACATCTCACATGTGTCGGTCTGTCTTTCTATATTCTGTGTCATGTCATACACCCATAGTTTTTGCCTGACCTCATGCCTTCCTTCTCGTTATAGGACACCTCGAACCTCAAAGTATTTGGTACGATGTTCAACCATTCAAGTTCAACCATGTCTTTTAGTCCGTCTGCAGCGAGTCAATCAACACTTCTAACATTTCTTAATCTGTGTCTGGATTTTGTTAAAAATCGCACATTGACACCAGCACTTCTTCATTTTTACTTAAGTTACGAGTCGTAAACACTTTGGACATGGTAGGATTTCACCAAACTGTAACCACAGCAAAGGGTCATTGCCTGAAACTCTATTTTGTCTTAAATTTTTGTAGACGTAATACTACTATGGATCAGTAAATACAGCTACTACGGTAATATTTCTCCTGTAAGAATCTCCTGTAAGAGTCACGTCACCTTGAGGTGGTATAAAAGTAACGGTCACGCGTGAGACTCTACAAGAACGTAATAAACCTAGGACATAGAAAATAGAGAAGGTAACCGGTACCCCGTGTAATAAGATCCGTGAGGACAAAACCAGACGAAAATATCGGAGGCTTCGAACATAAATTAAGGAGTTTTGACAAAAAATTAGGACGAGTCAAAAGAAAGTTGGGAGTAGATGAAGAAACATGGCTTTGGATGAGACGGAGGAACGCCTCGGGCCTTAAACTTGAAACCACACGACGCTTCTGATAATTGTTTACGTCGTGCCGTGTTTCTTTCGCTTATAACGATTAAGCCTTTTAACAATTTCACTTGTTGAAATTTCAAAGTTTTCAAATATTTAGGAATTAGTTAGCGGCGCCATATTTTGCACTTAAAATGCGGCGCGTTGACTGTCTTTATATATAGTTTTAAGCCTCGAGACTTAATTATTAAGACTTTACATGACTTTTTTAATGTGAAGTACACAACCTCCCAGGTTTTGGGATGCCTCAGTATAACTTTCGTCTTCCTGACAACTTGATAGAATTGTGAACTACAACTGCCACACTCAGGTACATCACCGTTGTAGCACTGTAGTACGTTTGCCACTGTACCACCGGTGTCCGACAAAGAGTTGAGTACACCACTACATACCGCTACATACAATACCTTTATTTTTTTTTGTTTTCTTCCTTTTCTTAGGTTCTTCTTCATCGCCGTCCAAAATGTTGAAGCTGTACTCCTCGTCGTCGTCTTCCTCTTCTCCGTCTTCTTCTTCTTCCTCCTCCTCGGCTTCCTCGTCATCTCCTGTTTTGTACGCGTCGTAGTCATTGTCATCATTCCCGTTATTTTCTACTCCGTCGTCCTCCATAATCAGGTCGAAATCGGCCGATTTACCGACGAGTGTCTCCATCTGTTTGAGAGCGTCCGAACCGTACTCGTCGATGTTGATAAAACGTGCCTGATTTTGCCAGGTACGCCGCGTGGATGACGTCACACTCTCAGTAGTGCACTTGTGCCGCCACGGAAGGTCAGCCTCGAACGGTACCAGGTCGACCTGTGACAGGTTCTGACTCCTGTTGTTGCTCCCAAAGCTGACTAGCTTGTTGATGAACGAGCTTCTCTCCTGGTGCATCTTATTTTCAATGAAAATCGCTTGGAAAATGATGAGAAAACATGCAATTTTTCCGTTGGACATCCTGTAAGTGTTTTTTCCCCGGTTTTACCTTTACTGTTTCCTCTTCATTTACTTTCCAGGTTTTTCACCGATCATGTTTTGACCTGTGGAAAAAAAATATACGATCAGTATGGCGATTATACAGAAAGATTTTTGTTTTCTTTTTAGGTGTGAGTATTTGTATTTTGCAATTAATTCTATTACACATATTTAATACCAAAGTACATTTTTATTCAAACAATGAACAATAATACGCTGTAAAATTAGTGCTATAAAAATTTAGTAAAAGTAATTGACAGCACATATTAAAAATTATTGCTCAAAATTAATGTATTTACAACAAATTACAACACGACACTTTCAATTAGTTGAAGAAAATAATACGGCATATTTGAAAGTTATACTAAATATAATTAGTTCATCTTATAAATTGATGAAGCATCACTAGTTTCTTCAATAATATAGTAAGCACCGTACTATAAATAATCAATATTTTAACTACGTTACTACAATACTATAATAATATACAAATAATAAATAACCTTGGAAAAGTAAAATACGTGAGTTTCAACACAACTACTGTATAGGTTTTTAATTCATATTTTCTTCTACACATAAACATTCCATGGTGTGCACGACTTCCCAAACTAATGGAATAATGTGGTAGTGTCGATTAGTAAGAACCAACAGTTCGACGTAAAATCTCTACAAGTCTGTTCAATTTTTTATTTCGACGACGCTCCTCTCTTTGCATTCACTCACAACAATATTCTTATTATAATCAGAAGTCTTTTCATAAAAATGAACAGCCGAACAACAAGTGAATTTAAGAAAACGCCGTTCCTACTCGCTGAGATTATAATTGATCTTTTAATATTTGCTCATTCAATCCGATCATCCATCAACGAGATCAACGTTTCTCAGCAAACGGAGAATATTTACTGTCAAACAAAGATTTTTCTCGGCTCAACCGGTCGCTTGATGAGGACTCGTTGGAATTTCTCTGATTGAAATTTCCGTAACAATGAGACACACATTTTGTGAAATTAGAAATACTTGACTGTTAGTTGTGATTAATAACTCTTGAAACGTATCACGTAATTCCGTGGAGTCCATCGAGGACTCGAAAAGCAATTTCTTTCTCTTTTTCAAATTGCCCCGAAAAGATTTCTTCTTAACGGTACAGCCGAGGCAGTAAAAATTAAGAGACTCTGTGAATATTTTTGTGGTATTTCATGTGTGTCCGAGTACTCACGCCGCGTACTCATCCCTTTGACTGGTACCTTCGGGACTGTCAGGCACCCGACACTGGGAAATCGACCGACTTGCCTGGCGAACCAAAAAACTCATAGAAATATTAATAGATAAAGTTAACAGCCGAACGGAATAGTTCTACCGGATTAGAGTAATATAATCTCTTTATTTATTTAATTAATGAGATGTTCGATCTATGGAAATCTCAATGGCGTCGCATTAAAATAAACGTTTCTGCTTATTTACTGTTAATATTTCTTTATCACAAACCCTTATCAGACAGTTAATAGAGTCTTATGGGCCGTGTTCGAACACTAACGATGAACCAACGTTGCCGTCACGTTCAATTTTACACCCTCAATTGTTAGTCTTGTCCTTAACTTGTTAATAAGTTCAATAGAAACGCGAGACCCATAATTATGTACATCACAATTATTTGTAATCGTTGCGTGAGGAATTATTACACATTAAGCTACGGTTTGAAACAATATTCGTTTTTCTATTATAGAAAACACTTATTATTGAAAAGTACAGAATTAATAAGATTAAAATTTATGTAAAACCTCCGTATAAATAAAAAGTGAATTAAATCTAAATTCAAAATATAATTTTTGACTATTTTGCAAAATTAATTACAATGAATCACGCCCTGTCAGTACTTATTTCTATGTTTGCGGTTTAATTAATATCACATTATTATTTACATAATGTAAAAAATGTTCCGGCACGGAATAAAATGACGCAAATATTTCTGCATAATTTTTATCAATATATACTGTTTAATGTAAAGCTACGGAGAGGAAAAATTTAACAGAACGAAACTACTACATAAAATGAATTGTTGAGTACATAATTTAAAGAGCTATGAGTCTTACTAATTAACTAACCAACCAAATAAATAAGTACAACTTTACCTCAGGTGGCCATGTGCGTCAGCCATTTGCTTTCTTTAACCAGCAGAAACCAACTGAACTCGCTCCGTTCTTTTTCCCTATATAATCCCTGTACAACACTTTGAAATGTTTCAATTGTGTTTTCTCACACCACAAAATACCGTTTCTTAACTCAATTCGTTTTTTATGTCCGACAGTCTTCTCACCACCCGGCACATTGATCGGCCATCGATTTATTTCCGATACTTCACAACCCACCGCGAATTATGTCGGTTAGCCTTGAATAATGCGAAAATTAAGCTGATCGAAACCTGGCAAAGTTAAAACTTTACCGCACACTTGCCCTCCATCTCCGAATCCGAATAATTTACATAAAATCCAGGAGAATTATTTAGATAATTAATTATTAACGTTTAATTTGACCGTTTTAATTTTCTGGGGAATTTACCTCGTTCTTTGGACTTCTAAGAATTCGAGTCGTGTCAACTAGAAGTTGGTTAACACTTTTCTATTTAATCTAGGTGTAATGGTTGAAACTGTCCTGCACGCTGCGATTCAATGTCTCTGGCACAATAGATACTCTTGTAATAAAATATACGTTCCAAGAATATGAAGAATAAAAAGAATAAAACCCTTTTTACGACACGGCAAACAAATTTTAAATAAGTTAATAAAAAATTTTTAAAAACTTCATGCCGTCCTCTAGCCACTAGTAAAATATATATTTTTCTATGAATTATTTGTTCCTCAAAAATTATTACATGCAGTAAAAATTGGGGTTTCCGTTTTATTACGAAGCACAAACACAACGTTGAATTAATATAATAAATAAAATTCAAAGGTACGAAATTCAGAAATTTCAATTCATGACAAAATAGTTTTATCTCCTTTGCCTTACATAAACTTACGTCTGCATAAATAAATATGAGTCATAAATTGTTAATTCTACATAATAACGCGTTGTACTTGACTCACCTCCTGAATCCTTTTCGAACCTTTCATCCTCGCGTGACACGTCGTGCACCGTGTAAACTCGAGAGTACAAAAACAAAAAAAAATAGAAATAGAAATAGTTGCAAATAGAACGAAGACAATGTGAACTTCGGCTTGACAACCCAGAAACTGATTCGCTACAAATAAGGACAAAATCATTCAAGTGGACAATACTTAGTAAATTATAGTGTAAATTTGTGCGGTTTTGAATTTTTCATGACAGTTTTTTTTTCACAATGGAAATCGCCATGTGGTTGTGTACAGTGTTCTGTTATTTCCCTCTCCTCAGATCAATTTGTGGTGCTCCAACCTGGGAATTGTTGTCGGTTCGATTCAAATTCCGAGTCCGATGGATCCGTCCACGTAGCTCGTATCATAACATTTATTTAATGGTAATGAAATAGTAAAGAAGTAGAAAAATAGATCAGTTTGAAAGTGAGTCAGAAAGATTAATACATTGGAACTGTATGCTTGTGGCAACCGTCCAAACTTATTAATTGAGAATTGTCGGATGCCCAAATTGTCTGTAATCGTTGAACAATATACAAAATTTATATACTGTGTAACATGCTTGTACAGAGAGGTGGTTTACTCAAAAGACAAGCTTCGTGACTCTTTTCGGTTGTATTAGCTTCTAGATTTTCATTACAAAACAATCTCTTTCAGATATTATTCAATTATATATCCTTTATAAAGTTCAAAAAGACAATTTTCCTTAAGTGAACATCTGAGATCAAAGAGAAACTCAAAAAACCTTGGCGTAGTGTATATTGTATATTATAAAACTCCAAATGCATTTGTAGGAATAACTATCCATAGAAAAGAGCAATTAATTACTCAGAAGTTAATTATTAATAGAAAAATGTTTCGTTGAGAGAAAAATGGTCGACAGTGACTTGGGAGAACCCAAAAAGGATCGAATTCAATTTGTACAATGAAAGGATCAATTATTAATGTTACAATCTGTAATTTGTGAGATTTTGCATTTTAATAATTATAATTAAAATGCCGAATATATTTATTAACTTGTAGTAGGTGACCTATGCAGAAGCATCGCCGACCGTTTTCCGTCACGAATTCCTAGTCGGTGTGTGTAGATTTCGTTATGTAGTCAATTTTCGTATATATAGAAGAGTGTTGTTTACCTTACTCTTTAGCGGGAAGTAAATGTCACGGGAAGCCTTCGAACGTGGAACTGCAAACAACAAAACTAAGTCTATTAGACGTGTTTAATCTATTTGAAATTAACGGTCATTCTCTCCAGGGCCCTGGTTCTACTCAGTGGCCACGCTACCCATGCCGTCGATGCATGTCCTACCAAAGTCTATTATTAAATAGTAAATATTTTTTTCAGTATTCCTCGTATGAGAATTATAAACCAGTTCACGATTTTTTCCGCTTGTGGCCGGTTGCTTTTGCGAGAATGCGACTAGAATAAATAGAAAATAAGAAAAAGGGATGAAAAACGCGACTGTTTTTTTGTTTGAACGCAGGCGTTATTAAAGTGATGAGCTCCGATTATGAATTTATGGAGGTTAGTACTGAGCTTGTCAGCCGGGTTATGTTAGTATTAGCACTTTTCTATAAAGAGAAAACTGTTTTTATTTTTTAAAGGGTAGTAACAGTATGTAAAATAAATAAAAACTTATGGTTAATACTTTTACATTAATGTGTTTATTGTATGTTTTTATTTACCTGGGCTGAATATAAAATGGAGTGGGAAAATACAGAATAATTTTAGTTTACTTCACAGAGCATACGTGAGAAAAAAGTTGCTTCATGACCAAATTTGAAAGGACAAGATACTGAAAGTATAAAATAATATATAAGGGAAAATGAGAAGTACTTCTTATTGGACGGGTACTCCTCCACCGCAGACAGAAATTTACCGCTCCGTACGGTAGAAAACCCCAGAAATTACATTCAAATACTTTTGTTCACGTTGTCTTTTTTCAGGAGTCTCACAAGTACAGGTTTGCATCAGGTGAGATGCTCTGGACCAAAATTCTCTGAGTTGAATCACGTCCGACGGGTACCTGTAACTGCTCTGTGGGAAACTACTCGTCTCGCAAGGCTGCCCAAACTTCTGTCACCCACGGAATTTTAGTTTTTCCTGATTCTTTGTGGTTTTTCTTGTGCGGTTCGGTCCGACGACCCGGAGACGTTTGAAATCAACCGATTGCAAATCGAATTGAAATTGTCCATGTTAATTGTCCGTCAAAAAGGGGACGAGCATCTCTCGTTCGTGCCAGATTTTTCAGGTTTTCAGTTCAAGGTTTTGACCAATTACCAACCCTCCCCGTCAATTCCGTTTGAATCGGGAAGATCGAGAGTGTTACACTTTTACACGTGTCAGAGCAGAGATTTAGAAGTAAAAGTTTGCCGACAATCTCCGACAATTCTCAACCCAAAATCTTCGCAAATTATTATTTATGTCTGATGCCACAGACGTAGCACTCTTGGTTGTCTTCCCGGTCTATTTTTGTGCCTTTTAAATGACGGAAATCAATTATTGACCGAGTTACGGTGACTGTGTGATGCTTCATTAGTTATTGATACCTTAAATATAAATAGAATTTTCACAAAGATACGTCCCACAACGCAGTAATTAGAACTTCGAACATAAGTTTACTTTCAAGCTTGATTTGCTTCTCGCCTACGCGTCCAGATGTTAATTCACTCTTTAATATAAAATGTGTACACAGTAATTGTGGTCTCACGTTCTGATTGAGTGATGAGACGAACCGAATGTACAAGTTCCGGTTCGCATAGAAAACATTGGTAAACCTTGTGTTCATGATTCAATGAATACATAATAAATTATTGAAATTAAACTAATGGCGCGTACAATTTGCGTTTCGGGTTTGCTGTCTCTCTCGGACACGAAAGAAGGTGCGAACGTTTTGCTACCATTTTTACAATATCACGACGACGACGACGACGACGAGATTTGAAGAAGAAGGTTTGTGTTGATGTGGCTCACTTAGCATGGTGGCTAATAGTAAAGTCGTGTTCACGTTTTATGCCCTGAAACTTCGGTTGAACAGTTAGAAAGAGCCCTTACAATTGCACCTGGCAGTGAGAACTTTGCCGCCAGGAGTACCTTAATTATATTATACGTCTCCTACTCAAATATGTAAATCATTCCGTAATTTCACATGCTCCGAATTGTCTCGTTTCCACTCCAAAACCATTGTCATTGCCCCTCCCGCCTGGATTGCTTCCCTAAGAGAACTCCCCCGGAGCGAAGTACCCCAGAAAACAAACAAAATCCCAGTTTTCACAACGAGACTCGATCCCACCAGGTATGCCAGGTGATTCTCGAGAACTAAAACTTGTCATTGGTTTGTCAAGCGAAATGAGTCGTTTATAACACTAACTATTACTATTTAAATAAAGTGAGCCGGATAAACTATTCTATTATCTCGTTCAATGTATTAATTGGACACGCAACGTCTTGACTTAGTCAAATTATTATTTTTTTTTACTTCGGCCACGAAATTTGGGTTCGAACGCAAATTTTTTTTTAATATTGCCAGGTTGACATGCGCTTATTTATTTAGACACCTTCAATTTTAATTGAATGAAAGAAAGAGTAATGAGACTACTTACCTCTAAATAATTTCACAGAGTGATAGTACGGTTTACTGCTTATCGTTCACCGAGTTTTGCTTAAATATTATTTATTAATTTTATTTAAAAATAACAATTTAGTATTTATTGACGACGGAAATTTGACTGATAGGAGTATGCATTTTTTACCAGTATTGCTGAGGAATTTTTACAGTAAATGCAACTGATGCCTTAACGTCACTTTTTGTATATTGCGTACAATATTTTGTGTACTTTTATGAAACAAACACTTCTTACAGTTCACTCAAATGTTATGTACGGTTACTTATTTGAGGCTCACGAGTATGTATATGTGTACAACTCAAATTGTCAGTTTCATGTTTATAATACTAATAATAATTAATGGAGATTGAGTTCAAGTTTCAAATACATTTACAGTGTCGTCTAACGGCAGTGGAAATGATACGACAACACCTTGACACAGGCAAAAACGTACACGTTGTCATTTCCACATCGGAAAATCAATCATTTTGTCATTGTTTGGCGTGTGATCCTTCACTCGTTCCGAATACAAGAGACTTAACAACACCCCGAGAGATTCACTTGGCATTTGAACGGAAAATTCTGACCCGTGGAAAGTTTGACTTATTGACTGCTCGGAAAACCTTAATGATAAAATCATTGTCTTTTGAGAACTCTTCAGAGAAAGAAATCTCTTTTTAATTGAATTTATTTTTAGTTGGTATTCAAAGTTTCACAATATCATCTTTTTAATCTTTTGAAAATTTTATATATAACAGATAAAGTGGATTGGGAAAGCTGGAGAATCAAAAGCATTCCAGGAAGCCGCAAACCTAGGTTTTATTCCGAGAATATATAATTATTTTAAATCACTTCTTTTATCTTTGTATTGCCTTATGTATTCTCTCATACTTTTTGTACCAGAGGTTCACCTAAGTGCTCCGAGAATATGTGTAAAATAACAAAAAAACACTCCACGCCAGAAATATTAATTTATTTAACATAAAAATTTCCAAATATATAATATTTTTCGTATAAAAATAAATATATTTGTACAAATTCAACAAGTCACACGTGTACGGGCGGTCTAGCGAGCGAGCGACATGCGACAATATAAATAAATTAAAATACGTATTAAATAATTAAATAAGTTATAGATCATAATATTGCAGACTACAGGTGTAACGCAGGTGTCAATTGTTTTTTTTTTCACTCGTTGCAAGTTCTCATTGAGCTCTTTTTGACTTGTCATCACCTGCGAAGACAAACGTCACGGATGGACGTCGCGGACTCACTTCGAGGACGATTTTAGCTTTTTCAACGCCACAATGAGGGTGAGAATGAGTGCGAGCTTCGAGATTATGAGAGCTTTTCCGGCGAGCAGAAAGAGAAGTCCAAAAGCCATCGGAATCGCAGCTGCTTTTTTCATTGCCAGACCCATCATCATCATGGACATCATCTTTTTCATTTTTCCTCTACCTGTGAATGACAATTAATCGAAACTGTTATTGTTGCCGGAGTCGATCTTAAATACCTAAATTATCGTATGTAACATTTTGGGGGTAGTTGCTTCAACACGCGTACTCGTATATAGCCGTACACGGCTCCGTAATGACGTCGTAATGAAACTTTTTCTCTTCACCAGACTAATGTTACATACGAACTTAATTATTATATTGTTTTTAGCAAATAACTCCAACTTCTCCGGGAGACTCACGCATTCACGAAATTATTTTTATTTGAGTTAGTTAACCTAGTTAACGGAAGACGGAGTCCGTGACTGTTTCACAAGGAGTAACAGTTGAAAATTAAAATCAATTTATACTTATGTATGCGCTCGTATCGAAAAAAAACAACCGTTACTCCGTAACAACCTGCCGTCCGTTCGCAACCATATCTCATGATAATTCAATTATAATTGATTGGTGATGATTCCAATCATTCGAACATCACTTGATCGTTAGAAAAGAATTTGGAAAGAAACCTCAGGAATGTTTGAGGTGTGTTGGTCGGACACCGTCTCCATTCATAGTCGAGAATGAAATCTTCGGGGTTTTACTACAACCGACAACGTGTCATCGAGTATTGAATAAATTGTAATTATTAATTGTGTAGTAATGTAAACCACAGTAACATAATAGATTCCAAAACGTATGCGGTAGGACTGTCTCGTGTTTTCTTACTTACTTGACTACAGCGTGTACTACACTACACAAGCGAATCTCAAATTTTGTTAAATTTATTTAAAATCTTTAATGTATGCAAATTTATTATACGAAATAATTTTTATTGGTCGCATGTAGCAGTAAGAAATTTTAATTCCAAACTTGCTTTCCTACTTTGCTGTGAGTGCTGTGATGTTTCTACTACCCCAAGGAATACTCGAGAAAGTCCAGAATGTGAATGATGGCCTTTCTTACTAACACCGTAAAGAAAAATTCAATAAGAATTGAAGGTTATGACGTTGTTGAACTACACATTCATCGATGCATTTGAATCCCTCAACTATTTACGTTCTGCGGAAACTGTCTTTGTCTTTTATTGCCCTCCCAAACATTACGGTTCGTTTCATTGAAACCATAATTTTATTCTTATTGGTTGAATATGATAATATTAAAACTACAATTTATTATACAGTATTGGTAGTTGTAGTCGCGGCTTTACCACATGTGAATTAAACCACACCTGTCCGGCAGTATTTACCTTCTTCCACTTCTTCCTTCAGGTCTTCTGGTCGGATCTTCGGCAGGTTAAACACAATTTTATGACTGTTGAAAAAATCTGAAACTTTCCTGAGCAAAATTTCATCCAATCTCGAGTCATCCACTTGTCCCCTCGCCAAATTGGTCTCGACCTCGTTCTCCCAGACGTCTTTGTCTTCTGCTGGCACCTTCTCTTTCCTTACGATCGATAGGTTGTCATCCAGTACAATTTCTCCCGACCTGCCTATCCTGTCGAAGAAATTGATCGCCTTGATTTTCACGCATGAGAGAATGTCTCTCCTCTGACAACCGTCGTACAATTTCATCAGCAACCGAACTCCCGAGCTCCAATTTGCCTTTTCACATTTTCCACACGTTAGACCCAAGAGAAGAATCAAAATCGAACATCGAACGAACATGGCGACTGATTCTACCGACTCTACTATTTTTTTCTATTTTCCTTTGACTATTTAAACCGCACTTTAATCCAACTGATCTACCCGTCGATTATGCGATCCTAATTTATACTTCCCAGGATTTTCTAAATTTCCCTTTTATCGTTTTCTTCATCCGAAATGCCATCTTCTTTCCTTAGTTTTCTTTAGCTGAACGAATGAAGATGAGCACCCGAAGTTGGTTCGCACTCAAAGTCAATGTCATCTAAGAATAGTTTATTTTGGCGCAAAAACACCCCACTACGCATTGTGCAATTACACAACGAGTACCATCTGAGAAATTACAGGTATGCACAAAGATGCAGACGCACTCTTAGAAATCCTTACTATTTAACCATCAACGTCAACTGTTCACGAACTTACTCGTCAACTTTTTCACTCCATCTGTTCGATACGATGTGAAAAAAAACTGCAGGATGCTACAGGAAAACATCTAGCAGAGAACTTTAATGCCATGCAGACTTTTTCCAACTAATACAAGACACAGCTTCATTGCAGAGAGCAACAAGGAAATCACTACTGAGTGTTCTCTGGAGACATGGCGTAACGAAAGGTTGGAGATTGGAAAAACAAATCAATTAAGAAAATATAAAAATTTGTACTACGACGAGAATAATGGAGCTGTCAACCCGCAACACTCGGGGAAGAAAACCAAACTTAAAAAGTTCTCTTCTGATTGACTACGAGTTAAGTTATATTAAATAACTACTTATTCTATGTAAAGCTCACACGGAATCTTATTTGACAATATGATATCAGGAATTAAGAGGTATAGGAAGCGGAAATTTAATTTAATATGTAAATGATAAAATATATGTAATATACTATATATTACTATATAGTACAACGGAAAAAAAGAAGAATTTGCTATTAATACTTTGTATGTATACTTTTATAAATTATATTATTAATACCATTATTTGTTGTACCATTGTGTTATTAATAACACATTATTAAGTTCTATTAATAAATGTCATAAACAAGTATTATGTCCTTTGCCAGTCCATGCAATTTACAGTGAAGTTGAAATTAATATATTTCGAATTGTTTTGTAATTAAATAATTCAAATTTTCTATTAAATGTTTAGCATAAAATTCATTTGACCGTTACTGAGGCTTATTACTTTTATTACATGAATAAATATTTTCTTTGTTGATAATCGTCGACTGTTTTATGTGTTGCACATACGTTGAGAGAAACCGCAAACCACAGTCGATCACATAAGGGAATTTCTTCTTGGAGACGATAAGTAAGGAGCAGAAGACAGAGTTGATGGTGGGCAAGATGCACAGCCAGTTTGTTTAGCAAGGAAAGCACGAGTCCGCCATTTTGAATGTCATTCGTGCAATTCGTTTTGTACAGAAACGAAAAACCAACTGTACATCTAATTAAGTACGTCAATTATTATCACGAATTCACAAGGTAATTATGAATGAGGTTTAATTCGTATGTGCACCTGCTTAGACATAAACAATTGTTGTCCGCCATTACACTCTCCTCGTTTTAAACTTCTCACTTGTACATTCTGTACATTTTAATGTACATAACGTATAAATACGAGAGACTGTATTTACATTTTACATAAAAATGGGCTACCTGTGTTCACTACCGGTCTTGTATTTTATAAATGAAATGTATGTCAACCTAAGTAATCCGTATATACAATTTTTTAAACTTAGAAAGTCACTTGCCAAAACCAAAGTTATTAAACGACGCGAGGTTTTTTATTTTCTCGTTTGTCAGATCACCGTCACTCAACTAAGATCTAATCGAATGTAAACGTCTTAACATTGGAATTTTGTCGGAAAATACTTATTTGCACATTTGCAAAGGTGAAGTGAATTTTAATAAACGAATACACCGACGTGAATGTGTGTCAGACATCTGGAAAGGTATGAAGTGGAAGAAAAACAGAGAAGAGTTTTGGTATTTTGCGTATACAAGAAGGGAGTATTGAGAAATATAAGCGAACGAATCAGATATTATTGGATACTTATAATAAAATAATATAATGGCATGTGCCCACAAGTCGGTAACTTATAGTAAAATATATAGTATAACTGCATCCAGGGGTTTACCACATTTAAATACAAACGAATCTTTTAAGGAATCCATATTTTACATTTATTATATTATAGTATACAGTGTAATATGTGTGCCACGTATTCATCACTGAAAAAAAAGTTTTTTAAGGCCGATAGACGAATGGTAGAACCTACAAGTGTTCCATTGTTTCGATAAAACTTTCATCATCATGCTATGAACAAATTTTTATAGATTAATATGGAAACTATTTTCACTTTTTGGATATGCTTTTTCTCAATTACCACATAAACCTGCGCCAGTGTAATTGTTCAAATGTTGCGTATCTATTAATTAATATTCCTCATATTCTTTCGTTTTCTCTAGGCTTTCTTTGTCCAAAGTCTAATTTGATTTCCCATAAGTTGTCTGAATTTTCGCTTAGTAGTGTACTATGAACATATGATTGATATAATGATCACTTTCATTTAATTTATTGTACGTTTCACATCTCAACCTCAACTGTTACAGAGTTTTTGTGTTTGCTCTTCGACCAAAAACGATTTACATGACGTTTGGCGGCATTTGGTGGTAGTAGTCATTAATATTATAGTATTATACACTGCACAAAATACTATAATTATAATAACACAACACAACAAGTACAATATATAGAATATAATAAAATAATTAGCCTGTAAAAATCTTTAGCCAAGAGCGGCTGAGCTTGTAACCTTTATCTAAATAATTTTCTTAATGTTTTCCAGAATCATTTATTAAAATATTTTAATAATATATAATAATGTAGAATGGCAATAGTTAAATAAACTAGTTAAGTAAACAAAAAGACAACAGTCACACGACAGTAAAATACAATTGGAATTGGCGATATCGAGCGTTGAGTATGACGTTTCTCCTGTTGATGTTTTACTAGTTTTTACTAGTATTTTACTAGTAACCTTCTGAGATATGGTAACTTAACTTGTACTTATTAGTTCTTGTTAACCTTACCATTGGCGTAACAATTAATTTTCAAACTTGACTATATTATTTAAGTCAATGTCAGTGTTGCTATTATATTTTATGGTATTTCAAACTGTTGTTTGAAATCGTACCAGCCGCAACATTCGGCGTAGAACTTAACGACCGGTCGTTTCACACCACAATTATTGTAATGACGGAATAATTGAATAGATAATGTTGCAAAATTGGTACAATTTAAATAAGTACATCACTTCCATTATAATTTAATTAACTAATTAGCATAGGGCTCTCGTTCTCTCGGGACACATCCGACGTTTCCCCAAGAGATTTTGTCACACCCTGACTACTCGGAGGAAAATTATTTATGAACTCGTTCACAGGCTTAATTACCCGGTTTTTATTTGTCTTTTACTCGGAGAACGGGAACACGACGAGACAGTAGGTGCACACACAGGATTTTGTCGCACGGTTGTGAACTTGGGTCCCTGCGAGCTGAAAACGAGGCGACCCCGGAATTGGGTTAATACGAGGAGAGAAGCGTGGTGCAAGTTAGAAGATGCCACCTCACTAACAGGTGAACTTAATAATGAGACTCCCGTTCGAAAGTAAAAATAAATAATAATAAAAACAAGGGATGTAATAAAATAATTGAAAAGTAGCGGAAATGTGAAGAGTGAAAGTAGCTACTTGGACCCCGTCAAATGTCTCCTTTCAGTGACGTAGAGTTTATTTCAAAAATATGGTCTTATAATATCATACACACCAGTTATTATGTTAATATTATTTGTATATTATAAAACGTGCACTGCTTTACTCTGTGGAAGTCATGGGATTGCGATGGTCGTCTTCACTGAGAACTCACAGCTTGCCCCCCCTGCGAATCATCCTCAATTGCAATACACGATAAATTAAGTTGTATACAAAATTCTTTTAATAATATACATAATTCAGGAGGTTTTCGTAAGGAGCCCTTTTCTTCGAAATCTCTTTTATAATTAAACAAAATTTTCTTGTTGAATTGAATACATAACAAGCTACCGATTGTGCGAGCGGTTCAACGTAATAATCTATTATTCCTCTCGCATGTCGTGAGTGTTACAATAATGTCAGTTCATACACGGAGCATTATTTAATTAGCTTATTAAGGAAATACATACCAATTTATTAAATATATTTATTGCCTCTAAATGCTGTGTATATTGAAAAGAATGGCAGGTTTGTGGAGATTAGCCGATGCAATCTTATTGTACTAGGCAAGTGCATGAGTAACGTGGTAAATAAGATAAATAACATAAATAACTTAAATATTTAATCGAGAACGTCAAACAGGCAGTAAAATAGAACGATTGCCTTCTATGTGTCTATGTACATTATCCGAATCTGGGTGTCGCACAATCAAAATTATCACAGTCATGTTGTACTTCCCGAGAATAAATAATTAACACTGAGGCACATGTTGTGCTCTTATTTAATTTGAAATTGTTCAGACGGATCCGACCATAAAAATGAATCTACATAATTAGGAGGGGAGTAAATAAAAGAATACAATTGGAGCGACAGAAAACCATAGCGTACAGAATACCCAGGTTATACAGGGGGATACTCGCCCGCAGACAAGTCGAGGTGTTTGAGTCTGTTTCATTTCGGTACTTCGATACTAAATTGACCAGTCCGGTTCCCTCAGGGTTTCCCGTTTCAATTGCTCCTAAATTAATTTAATTTCGAAAGTGATCGATACATAGAAGGTACTTTAATGACCGTGCAAAAAGAGTAAAAATCGCTAATGTAGGTGAAGAAGTTGTACATAACTGGGTTGCAAGATGTCTGCCGGACGAAATACCCGTTTTTTTTCCACTAACACCTTTACTTGTGTCGGAGTCTAGTCTCTTGGACTGTAGTAAAATAATAGTTTTTGCTTTTGGATTATGTAAGACGTCGCGGAGTATTTCCACAGTCCAAACTATTTCTAGGGGTTCCCGATGGATGATTTCACTACACAGTTCTCTCCCATATTGAATATATTTAATATTATAATGTGTTCTTGTACCTTTGCATTGAAGTTGCGTCCCTCGATAATTTTACTTAAACTATTTTATCCTCACCGTTCATTACGGCAGCATCATGCAGTCCCTCGTGCACAAAACTATTTTACTTTAAATTAAATATTTATTAGGTTTCAATTACACTTTATCTGAAGCATTCACAGACATTAAACGTCGCATCGTTTCATCTTTTCATCTCATCAATCGCATTTGCATTGTTAAACAATTGTCGATTTCTGTACTGTAAGACCGCGGGTACTGTAAGACCTTCAATCTCACGTTTCTAGTTCTGGTTCAACAATATGAGACAGAATGCTGGGTGTTGTGTTGTATTTGTTGTACTTGTATAATACGGTAGTTTTGAATAACAGTATTAAAAACCAACAAAGCAACAATCGTTACTAAACTAGTTCTAAGAAAGGTAGTTTGCAGTAGAAAAATGACAAGCTACAAAAGGAACAGAATGAATATAAAATTTTAACACGCTGACTAATTCTCAGTATTTCTTTTTTGTAATGTAAATTTATGAGATCAACGAGGAATCAAAATGTTTGCTTTACTTTACTGCACCGCCCCTGTAACAATTATTTATGGAAGACTCCTGGAATTAAAGAAGTACGACTTTAATATTTATGAACGTTTAAAGAAGTGACACACCACCAGTAGGAATGCCCTCAGAGACACAGGAAGATCAATTGAGGATTTTCTTCGACATTGAAATTCTTCCTCATCCCCATGAAACAAGTCGATCGGTTGTTCTCAGAGGAGTACCATTGCAGTCACCAGGAGAGAGAAACAGTACCTTCGAGTATGAAGAAGAAGAGAATGCCATCAAGTAGAGGTTGGCCGAAGTGAAATTTGACCAAACTACCGTGTTAGTTTCACGAGTGCATTGGAAGATGGCGATTGGTAGCAAGAAGAAGTACTCGAGTACTTCGGTACTCGGCCAGGTGAATCAACTCGTCTCAAAATCCGAACATTGTACATCATGTCCAATTTAAAAATTGTAATTAAACAATAAATATTTTTAACAATTAAATTTGGCTGTGGTGCTCGTACCCGAACGTTTTTTTTTCAACTTCTTCTCCGTTTATTTCCGCATGATTTCTTTAAGGTCTCTGACACTTGTAAGGTGCCCTTGACACTCGCCGAGGACCGATAACTCATTTCTAGAAAAACGATAACCTGTTTAAATTGTACTGTTACACAGCCGACTGACAGGGTGTTATTAATTAAAACGGATCAACATTGAATTTTTTGGCAGATGTTGATCGCGGAGAACAAGTTCGGAGAATGAGAATGCCGGAATTCTACATTTTTTAAACGAAAACAAACATTGACTCAAATAAATACATAGATTCTCATTATGTATTCGGTTACATTAGCAGACATTGTTACATACGTACACATAATTAGACATTACATACATAATTAGCGACCGAGAAAGGCTGCAGAAAAAAATTTAATCACCGACTACACTAAAAACCTAATGAGTTTATGATTAAACAAATTAATAAGACGAAAAATTACGAACCAAATTGTCTGTTACGGAACATCAAATAAAAATTATTAACTCATTTAAAAATTGTTATTTGATAGCATAAACATCCCTCCACGAATACACGCACTTTTGTAGCAGTCGTAAGAACTGAATTAATACGAAACGAGAGGAAGTGAGCGTCCTCGTCATTAAAATAAAGAATGTGTATGAAACTATATATAATGAAGCTGCACTTATATGTATATACATATATTAAGTATGTGGATGGATAATATTTATGAATAAACTACATTGGTCGCAGTTACGTTTCGTATAGAATGCTCTAAAAGGTCTTTAAGTTAAATTTAAGACCGGTAAATAAGACTTAGTAATTGAGTATTTACAACTATATACGATTTGTCATGTGTAGCGTAGTCAGTTGAATGGGAAACCGCTTTCGGCTGTCATTCGTCTTTATCCGGATTAGTTCGAGGATGAAGTTGAGACTCGATTACGAGATTTGACAAATCAATTTGAATTTGTTACTAATAATATAATTAACAAAGTACCGTTTACTAACACTCCAGATGACTAGTAGTAAGTCGTCGGGACGCTTCGCTTTGGTTCGAATGCAACGCCTTGGCTCTCACGTGATGCCACCCGGAGAATTTCATTTCAAGTGCAAAGCCAACTAATTTGGTTTTTCTTTTATTCGTCTTCTTCTACTTGTTTGTGTTCACTAATTCGGAAAAGGATTCTCCGTGTGGAAATAGGGAAAGCTCACAGTCATCGGCTGACGCATTTGCATTTTCGTTGTCGACAGACGACGACACAGTTAAGTTGATTTCAACTTTTGCCCGTTTCGCACAAACAGCTCCAAGGATTTCCAGAAATTCGTTAGTAAAACGCAAGTTGATAGTTACCAATAGAGGAACACGGTTTCGAGCAGAAAGAGTGAAACGTACTTCTCTCTTTGACCTTATTCTCGCTTTCATATTGAATTATCCGACTTCCTCAACGTGAAGGATTCGAAACTCATAAAAATTGTGATGCCTTTTTGAATTCTAACAAGGTTCTGGCCATGGTCGACGAGGCAAGTGGTTTCGTTTCGACCGTTTCGGTTTCTGCATCCGAGGCGATTTCCCTTAATTTCTCCTAATTGGAAGACAAACACACCGGACGACCTGTCCATCAAATGTAAAAAAAAAGAAAGAAAGAAAGAGAAGAGCGTCACTCTCTTTCTTCCCGGATCGGATGATCCGATCAGGATCCGTGATCCTGCGGTAGCATTCACCTTGTCTCTCAATTACAAGAGACCGATGCCTCGTCATCTTTCACCTTCACTTTCTTTTATACAAATGGCGGTCCATTTACGAGCAACCATTTGATCGACTCTTTTTCTTTTTTGCATATTTCACTTTTGACTGATTTTCACTTCTATTGCGTCTCTCGTTTGATAATGCAATTCCGTTATGAGGGGGCAAGCTCAAGTTCAATGTGATTCTCTAATCTGTTAATCGATTTCACTCACGACCGGTCAAAGTTGTCCTCACACACACACAGACAGGTAATCGATTTCATATAATTATAAATTATTGCATTATGACTGAAGAATTACGACTCTCGTTCGTTGACATCGACAAGTCTTACATATGAAAGTCTGCCGTCTCTCTCTCTCTCTCTCTCTCTCTCTCTGTCTCCCGCTATTCTCACTCGCCGTTGTTATAATCGGGTTTATGTCTTCTTTTATTTATTTAATAATTTATTTAATCGGGAGCAGCAATGAAATCGGATACGTGAGAAAGATCGGAAAAACGATATCTGCCCTACCGGTGCACCTCGATGTTGGTCAATATTTAGGAGAAAGTGACGAAGAAGAAGAGTTGAAAAGCCGGTTAGACTTAAATGCAAAAATAAAGAATTATGTGCCGGGTTCGTCCTATTTATTAACTTTTAGGAAAGGAACTCTGATGCTGTTAGCGAGTTGAGTTATTCGTCTGAATTATTGTGCACGCGGCTGAAAGACAAATTTGTTGAACGAAAACCCCTGTTGAATATAATTTCAATAAGTAGTACATGAATTGTATACATACTACGTCTAACGGATGATCTACTGACTTGTAGCCATTTAGAATGTACAGCCGTCCAGGTGTAATGTATAAAAATTTGTACTTGAAAATATTGTGGTTTTTCACTCACTACACTCAAGCTACTGTAGGTCTGGTTAAGTGTATGTTCGTCTCTTATTCAAAATCCTACATTTCAAGTTTAAGTTCATGTTAAACGATTTATGTAAACACTACGGACACATGCATTGCAATTCAGTTTATTAAACCACCCTGTTTCATTTTGTGCACATAATCAAATCCTCTTCGAGCGGCCTTCGTGTTTCCTATTTAATAAAATAATTTTGTTCAAATTCAACCAGAATGCCCAAAAATCAATCAACGGAAACCGAGCGATTGACTCAACTTTAAGACACCTTGACTTTTCTACTCATTTGATTCAGGTAGGACACAGTAACGTGCACGCAACTCCCATCTTATTTATTAATTGATTTTTATTAACGTAATAAAATTTGAAGGGGTTGCTTTCTTATATTTTTGAGGCGAGACAGATAGAATGCGATAAGTAGTAATTTTTTTGAACAATAATAAAATCTATTTTTAAGAGAAATAGTAATAAGAAACGTTGTAGCCAACGCGAGACTTGATTTCACTCCTGCAAATTCGTATTATTTCGTTAAAAATGTCCAGTTTAGAGATAGAAAAATTGAAAAAGTCGAAAGTGATTCTATTGCTGGTAGTAAAATGTAATTAAGACTAGTAATAGACCCGTAAAGGAGTTTCTAGAAATAATTCAAAAAATAATTTTGTTTCCTGCGCTCTTTTCGAGGGATGATCAATAACCCTTTTTATTTATGATCTTCCCGTATTATTTTCGCGTAAGCCGGATCTTCTCTCATCAGAAGATGATCATCGAGTTAATGGGAAAGGCGTCGGCTCCCGTGTGACATCCCCCCGAGCGGATAAGGTAAAGGCTCTTACTGCTACTCTGTCCTCGCTTGCACCGTTAATTTTACATTGAGGTGTGGAAGATCGACAGATCAGCTACCTCGGCTCGGGCACCATTCAAGAAATTAAATTTCTACGAGGGAATGAATGAGAGTTACGGTACGCCAGGTACGACCCGGGAGGGAACGTAGAGAGCGTGAAAGAAGTGTTAGGTAAAAATTTAATGGGCAAACCGATCGAAGGAAGGTCACCGTAGCCGGTGGCATCAGCAACATTGAACTTGTTTATTCACCATTTTGCCTATTGATGTTGATGTGAGGCAGTGGTGAAAGTGAAAAGACCCCTTTTGTTTCAATTTCATTGACAAAACGAAAAGTGCATGACGAGTTGAGGTTTTTACTTTCACTCAATCCAAAATGCTTTTTTATTCTCGTCCTCGGACACTTTGCCGGATTCAAAATTTTCGACTTGTTACTTCGCATTATTTTTTTTTTTTTGCCATCGGCCAAAGTAAATTTTGTGTTTTCTTTGTAGCAGAATGCGTGTACTAGAATTGTAGGGAGGCTTTCAACAAAAGTGAACGTTCTAAAATACTGTACAATTAGTTCACGTGCTGTTTCTATTCTTGGCCAACATTCGATAGATCCGAATGCTTTCAACTGAGTTGTACATTGTCATAAAATCATGATCTCATAAAATCAAAGGAAGTGACATCGTTCATTGAATTGTCGTTGACACGTTGACACGTTGACGACCAAAAGTGAATTTAAGTAAAAATTACAAAACTTAATAAATCGGTGTCGACAATATAACACTAACAGCACCGGCGTAGTTGCTGTACCAGTTACTTGCTCAAGTAGTGTACAAGTGCACAATTCACCTTGATTTTACTCGAATCGATATGAACGCATTCAACTTCATAAAAATTAATAAACTATCGCATTAAGCGTTAAAAAACCGAAACTAAAGATAAAACCCTTAAACCGCTATTCTCCACAGCGCTAAGCGAATAATCCAATGTTACTAGCAAACATTAAGATTTAGAAAACTATTTATAATTTCATCCTATTATGCTTCTCAAGAACTACTAATTATGAAAAATAAGGTTAATATTATGCATTTTCCTCCTCTTATCACCGACTGATAATTTCACTGACGAATTGCAAGAAAACTGTTACTGTATATCTAATTATAGTTAGATATAGCATAAAAACATACAAGAAACATACATAAGTACGTTGATAATAAGTTAAAGAGTCGTCATTAATTATTGTAAAATTTAGTTTAGAATTGGGCAGGTACAGAGAACCGAACCTGTTGGATGATCTAACAGAAGATTAAGGGGAAGACAATATACCACCCAGCCACCGAAATCTGCTTTCCTACAGCAGACAAGTATGTAAAGAATTGTTGTCATTCACATAAATACGTGTACAGTTCAAAAGTTTTCTACTAACTCGGTTTCCAGTCACCTTACTCGGTGAGTCGAGCAAACTCGATGAACGATTTAATAGAGAAAAAAAAAAGAAGTGGAGCAAAACTACGTGGACGTGTGTGAGTGTGTAAGTCTGTTTGTGTGCACATGCGGACATGACTTCTCCGTATCTTTTTATAGACAGAACGAGAGAATGAAGCCAACGAATAGAGAGAAACAGATCTTGAATTTTCGAAAGTGAAAATACCGAGCAGAAACGATGTGTGTTAAGTGTGTCACGGAGATAGAAAGAGACGAAAAACCTCGTACGGAGGTAAAGGGACTCATAAATAACGATATGGGGAAGTTATCGGTGGAGATTTAATAAATAATGTAAACTTTGTAGTGTTGCCTGTCAATGTTGTCTGTCAGAGAGCGATTTACACAAAACATTTTCCTTTTCAACGCACTACAGCACCTGTAACAGTTTCTCTTTCCTAGACGTCCTTCTTCCAGGGGTTTGCCCGTGTGTGGCTTCATCTGCAAGACGACAAAAACACCAAAACCGACATCGAAAAGCATTAACCTTAAAACGAAGTAGGTGAGGATTGGCCTGAGTAATTTTTCATGTGGTATGCGGTAGGATAACTCGCCGCAGGATTCATATTTCAAACGTGTTCGTTATTTATTATACTTAAATATAAAATGCTCATTTTTTGCTTGTTCTCAGATACGTCGAACTAGAACTTGTGCTTCTCTCGAACCGAATTCCATGTGGCAAAGGAATTTCCGTTGTAATTTCGAGTATCCGAGTACGGCCTGCCTGCCTGCCTGTGTTTGTGACAGATTATGGGCGATCTAGTTGCTTTCTTATTAACTGCACAACCCGAGGGCTTTCGTACGCTTATCTAAAACGGACGCAGCTCACCGATAACCTGAGTTCGACACGAATTCCAACATGTCTTTTTTGTGTACTGAGAGATTCTGTGTAACAAACTTGTGCACCACCTCAGAATCATGTTTTGGTTAGAGGTGTACAACAAGTTGTACACATTCTATACATAATTACGTATACACTACATGTTCTCTACAACGCATACCAAACTACTTAACGCAAGATGACAAAAGAATAAGAGTAAAGAGTAATCAAATAGTACACGTGTAAATTTAGCTGGTCTACAACCTTACGTTTGTAGTTTCTCCACAAACTAAAGAACAAACAACCTCGGTTGAGCTCAGATCAAGTGAATAATAAACTACTATGACTACTTTGACCATTTCCCATGTCTAGTTAGAAAAGTCACTACAAAAGAAATTGACCCTGTGTCGTTGAGAGATGCCCTGAAAGAGACAAGAAGAACGAGGGCAGGGTAATCAAAAAACGTTTTTTTTTATAGAATGTCTCACTTTCGGTGGACCTTGTTCTGGCATCCATTAAACATTAACATTTAAGAACGGGGAAAGAAGGACAAGTTCGCCGTAGGAGATAAACAAATTGGATAATTGGTTCAAAAATCTAGGAATCGGTCCTAAATAGGAAACCATGATAATTTAAATCACAAAGAATTGGTTCAACGGAACTTACAGTTGGAGAAAGGCAGATGCAGAATCTAAATTATTTGATAAAATCAGGTTGGAGGGGGGGGGTGGTCGGGGGAGTTCTGCAGAACACTCCAGGGAAGTTGAAGAGTTCTCCAGGTGCTGAGAGAAGAGAGTCTGCATGCTGTAGACCATTTAAGATTAAGGTTGACGATTCTTTCCAAGTGAAAACCGAAAAATGGCCGATTACGTTGCCCGGGTTTTCTTTTTAAAAGGTGCAGGCACTCGTTCAGGTACTCACATGGGCTCACCTGCAATCTCGTTAGAATACCACGGTGATTATATGAAAACCACAAGCCGAATGCCATGTAATTATATTACTGGTAAACATTTTTGAGGCGTTCGATGGAGGAGTTCGTCGGGTGAAATGTTAGTTTTTGAAAATTCGGGCACCGAAATGTGACCGCAAATGAACAATCGGACCCCCTCGGACACACGATTTTCAGGTACGAAGGACCGGTTTCTGTCACGTGACAGAAAGAAATTATGAGACGAAAACGCAAATGACAGCAAATTTCCATAACACTTTGGTCACTTCTTTTTACGCAACAAAGTTTTAACCGTTTTCTCGGAGAGTACATTACCTGTCCTGACTCGCTAGAAAGTAAAATTTATACGAAAAAAAAACTGTAATTCACTTTCCCAGTGATGGAAACATCAAAATGGAAGCGAAGATGAATAAATAGACAAGAAGAAATCAACTTGACCGGGGTGACCACTCGACGGCACAGACCTGCACTCGCCCAATTTTTCTTTTGTCACCATCTGGGCCATCATAGGAATGTGTCAGAGGTCTTCACCGAAGAGTCCGCCAGGTATCGGTGATGACACTTTAATGACACCAGGCCAAATGTGCGGTGTGCGTGCTTGGCAGAGGTGTTTTGTAATGAGAAAAAAAAACAATTGTGATGACATTCAATTTAGAGGAAGATGATTGATAAAAATGGACTTTGAAGTACAAAATTGTAACTGCAAAAACCAGGAGAAAAACACTGCGGGTTCAGGTACTGCAGCGGTATCGATTCCACGTCAAATGACGTTGATTTTATTAGAAAGGTCCAGCAGGTGAATACTCGCTTGGGAACTCGACGTACCAGGTACCTGGAGCTGATTTTTAAGGCAACCGCAGTTACCCGCCCTGGCGTTCTCCAACAGTAGAGATCCGGTCAAGTAGTCACCATTTTGAATTGTTTTAAAACCGGAAATTTAGGTCAAACAAATAATTAATAATTTACTTTTCGTTTACAGTTTTTTTCTTGACTTTCCCAGAGACGTTCGTCTTAGGTCGGTTGTGCGTTGGATTATATTTTTATTAATTGACCGAGTCGTTTCAGGGAGAACTTCGAGGAGCAACACTTCCCTAGTCACATCACGTCGAAGACTTGCTCGTTTTTTTAACTAAAAAATGAACTTATTGACTTGCGCTTAAGTTTGACCGAATTGCAAGCAATTCAATCGTTAATAATTTAAACTGAGAAGGAGAGAGAGAGAGAGAGAGAGAGAGAGAGGGAAAAAAATCGAGTTGTTCTTCGGAAACCATATTTAATAAGTTTGTACCAGATTGCTGAAAAGGGATATGGAATTCGAGCCACGAGTGGGTAGACTGTGAACAGAATTTGTATATTCAAGTCTTACCACTCGGTATTATTTAGAGTGACTTAAATACCATGAGGATACTTTGGAAATATCAAAAGTTCACTCCAATAAAAATGGATGAGTACGGAGAATTGAGAGAAATTCAGATGCGTAAAATGTTTTGTAAATACTACAATACGTTGCTTAATGTGGTGTAATAGTAACAAGTGACCACGAGGTGTTTAACTTTATTTACTGCCTTCCAAAGTTTCACATATTTTTTGTCTATAATTCTGAACTATTGTAACGCACATGAGACCTCAAAACACTAAACACAAGTTAAACTACATATTAACACATTTAACTTGTTGAATATGTTCATTGTCGCAGTGTTACTTTACCTACTCGTACTACAACAGAACTGGTTAACAAGTACTCTTATATTAATTTTCTCCGCACTCACTCACATCCGAAGATTAATAGTTCCATAAATATTATTAATGCAGTTGCAGTGAAGCACCACTCCCTCCTAGATCTTGTCAAATATCAATCATGACGAGGCGTGGCAAACATCTTCAAGACCTTTGCAGGTATAAATCGTAGTAGAGTGTTGAACCTGACTTGAGTTCAATTCAATTTTTAAACGATAAATAGCGGAAGAGACTACAATTAGAATGCCTATGCATAAACAAATAAAATTATTGTAATTGGCAATAAAGCAATAAATCCGAGTGATAAATAAAGGTGTGAAATAACCATCTTATTAAAGTATTATTATTTTGGTTTTTTTGCTACGACGGGGTACTTTACACCTTGCACCCGCCTTAATAAACACATAATCCGTTTCACTTAATTATTCGGGTGTAATTTGAACTCGAACAAAATAACCTTCGAGTTTGATTCGGTAGCAGCATTTGTGGTTTTTACGGTAGCCATAATTTACATTTCCAGACAAGAGGAACGACGGCGGCGGTGAAGAAAATAAAAAAGAAAACGTGAATGGGAAGAAGGCTAATAATCCTGTGACCTACCGCCCAAGAGTTCAAATAACTTCTGACAAATCACCGTTCGGTCGGTCGATTAGTGTTTGTTATTTTCTGCGGATACAAAAAAGTGTCAAAGGTCAAATGTGAAACGAACGAGTCGTGTCGTCCCATTCAAACATTTCGCGCGCCCGCCCAAGTTATGAAAAGGAAAATTATGATGTTTGCATTGCATGCGGTGCGGTTCGACGTCACCTCACACGTCCATTCATCACCACAGCGTGCGCGGTTGTGACCGTGTGATGCGACTGCACGTGGAAACATCACTGGAAAACGCGTTCCAAAACTTTACTTGTTTTCGTTTATTCGACTGATTTGGACAATTTCTCTGCTTCGTTTCCTCCTGTTTGATCGCCGGCCATTTTCTTCCGTCACGTTCCTTGTCTCATTACACATACAAATGAAGCAACTTATCTGTGTCTAAGCGAACTGCTTTTACCTTTTTTTTTGAGGTGGAGAATAATTCAAATTTCACTCTGACGGTGACGGTTTGGTATTTTTGTAGAAAATGTTCAAAAAGTGTCGCGGGGAGAAAAGAAGTTTTTTTTCGGAGAGTTGAAATTTATCGGAGGGAATCCCCTGCAGTGAACTTGTCCGAGAGAGTAGAAATAATCAGGGGCCAAGACGATTCTCATCCGAAGACACTTGCTAAAAAAAAGAGGATTCTTTTCGGTGAGACGTTGAAGAGGCAGACAGCCTAGTCTCTGAATTCATTACGGCTGCAAAGTATTTTCAATTAACCCCGGGCGATGCTTCGGCCATTTTCCTTTAATTAGTGAATTGAAAGTACGGGACAAAAGGAAAGCGGACAGCTTTTTCTTAGAGGACATTCAATCTTCATTGTTCTCTTTAAAAAATCTTTTCTTCCGTTATTTTTCATTCTCATTTCTCTTCGCCATTTCATTTAGCACTGATGACGTTGATCAAAACGGAGAGAAAGAGTTTCGATCTTCGTTTTCATTGTAGCAGATTGTACGCGTGCATTCACCAAAAAAAAAAAGATAGAAAAAGAAAAACGGTAACGGAAGGTAAGACAATGAAAGGTTGTCTTGATCTCTTTAGGAAAGAGGCGATGATTGTCGGACGATGCCATCACGCCGATCACCAATGTGATATCGGGTAATCGACAGATCGGCCTGAAAAACGTCATGAACAGAACATAAATTAACGGCAGTTATTTTCTATCGCTTGCGTTTCACGCGATGGATTTCCACCTGGTCACCGCGTGATGTATAATTACCTGTGTCGAATGGGAAGTATCGGTGGCACGGAGAAACGATGACAAGATGAAACACGCGAAGACAAAGGAGTTATCGTGCACAATCCGCCATTAGCAGTTGTTGTGTACGAGAAAACGAGAGGACTCGTCAAAGGACGGCGAAAGATTCAATAACCTGGCAAATTAACCGATGGCATCGAGGTTTTTCCAACCTGTAGGTACCGATCCGAGCGTGTGGTCCAGTCGCTCCGGATCCGTACACTCCTGCGACTTGTTTAATTTTATAATTAACTAATTTTTCTAAAGGACCATAGTGAAAAAAGTAAGTCTGACCTGGTGATCTTGGTGGAACAACCGCGAATTCCATTGCACCTGACATGGTTCCCCTCTCATCTCTTGAAACCTGAAAATCCGCTCAAAACGACCTGCCCAAGTCCGGTTGGACATTTCTCGGTTCACCTCGGTGTATATGTTTTATTTTATCACCTTCATCCGGCATTGTTTCATTCATGGATTTTCTCTTTTTCTCTGCAATTCCACTTTCTTGTAAAACCAAAGTCCAAAAGAACAAACCTACACTTGTCAGATGCAGATGAAAAGGGAAAGGGAGATTTTTATATGCCTTTTTTTATTTCTCGTCTCTTTTTTTGTCATTTCTAATTGGCGGTCTGGTTAATTGAGAGAGCACAGGTCTGCGAGACGAGCGAACGTTTTACCACAGTGAAATTGGGTCTAGTCAGAAACAACAACAACAAAAAAAATGTGCTAAAAATGAGTTCGATTGAACAGGGGCACGAGCACAAGGAGAAAAGGCCGAACTCTCTCACATTCAAAGTGCTTCACATAAGGAGCTTTCGGGAAAACTTTTGTTTGCAAAACAAGATTTTCCTCGAGAGAGAGAGAGAGAGAGGAGAAGATCCTTTCGAGTGGTGGTCGAGGAAAATTTGCGGTCCAGTCGATGGACTCGGTAGGATTTCTGTCATTATCTTGAAAGGCTGTAGAAACGGTCCACTTAGATACTTGACTATTCAAGTAGCATCGGGTGCACATCTCGTCGATTCCTCGATTGGCTGAGTACCGTTAAAAGAATGGCAGAAGAAAATGTCGGTTTCATTGTAGGAGATTTGGACCTTTGCCCAAAATATATTTCCTCCTGTCTGTACCACCGGTCAAAGTAGAGTCTCTCGTTCCTCACCCAGATACAGGTCTGTACGATAATAGAATAGCTGTTCTAGGGCCGTGTGCGCTAGATGTATGAGGCAGCACATGTTATCCATATACATATGTATACACATAAATACATATATACTCCTGATGCAAAGTAGTGCGAGAGTGCGTGCAGTTGTTGTGCTTATTCGTGTCCTCCGGATATTACTGACAAGAATTTATACACAACTACAAATTACAACAAATTATAATAGTATAATTATATTTGTGTAAGAGTTTTCTTAACTCGTTTTCGCATAAAATAATCGCATAAAAATATCATTTCTCGTGCCAAAAATGAGAAACTTTTTCTCTTCGAGTGATATCTGAGAGAGTTCTTCAATTGTCTGCTTGCAAAACACTCATTGGAAATCATGAGAAATGTGCCCATGTAAGTTTCATGATATCATTTTGGAGTGTAGAAAATGGGAAAGAGAAAGCACAAACGTATGTGCGTTTGTGTGCATGTGTCTGTTCCGACATACAAATAATCCTGTTAGAATAAATCCCTTTGTTCGCAGGTACAATACTCCCCTGATAATGATTTTCCATATTTCTTTAGTATTACTTGATATTCTACAGGCGGAGTAAGACATTTTCGATAACCGTGCAATTATCCCTATATAATAAAAGGAAAGAAACAGGCCCAGAACACCACACACACACAGTGAACTACAATAATGAAGGATAAAAGGAACGTCTATATTGGAAATGTATATCGTAAAAAAGGGTAAAACCAAAACTCTTCGTTTGTGTTTGCGTCGAGTACAACCTGGAACTCTTACGTGTGTCCCGCGTAGAGCATCAACTTTTACCAATTACTTTTCTTTTGAAGAAAAGGTTTTAAATTGTGACAAACAGCTTCCTCCATTCAAATTGTTATCTCGGGAAAGCAGAAAATTAGCAAAAATTAACTTTCCTCAGCGTGACCCTGGGCTATTGATTCATCAGTAATTGGGTTATGGCGGTCTGTAAGGTACTGGTTCAAAATTGCCGCTTCTTTCATTTTATATTAATTTCGAAAGAGCAATTTAAATGAACAAGAGACAGAGAGAGAGAGAGAGAGAACCCTATTTGGTATGCCCGAAAACCGTGTGCGTATAACAAGGAACGAGTCGAAATGTGTGCTAAACCTCGTTTGACATCCACACGGGAACGGAGACAAGTTGGCTGGACATTTTGTAGTGTCAGTTGATGTTTTAATAAATGAAGATTCGGTGAAGAGCGTCCGGTACTCGCAGAAACGAAGCCATTTTGGTGTTTCGCCTTGAATTTTCATTACGCCTTTTACTTTTTTCATTCAACTGAGTGTAATTGTAGCTTCACTTTGACACAAATTGTCTTTAATAAAAAAAAAATACTTCGACGGAGTGTACAATTTATGCATTCATTGAGGACACTATACATTGACTGAGGACGAAACGAAACGATGGCAAATTATACTCGATAACGACTCAATAATTACAGAAAAAAAAATTCCAACTATTTATTTTTGTGCCAAAATATGTGATCCTACATTTGACTAGAGTGCACAAAACAAATTCACGCTTTGGCACGTACACACCTGAGCAAACAAAGAACTGCAAGTCGAGTTCCAGCTCGTGTAATTAAAATTTAATGTAAAATATTTTGTAAAGTTAAGTCAGCAAACGAATTCAATGGCAGAGTTTTAGTTCGCAACGCTTTTCGGTAATTAATTTCGCCACTCTCTATCAAATTTCATTTTCACTATATTTATAATATATGTCATTCGTTTCGGTTCAAATTCCAGGTATCGATGCACTCGAAGGTTCTGCTTCAGGTGCTTTCATACTCGAAACGTTACACTCAGCCACACATCTACATATTTATCCTCGAAAATTTTATTGGAATTTTTGAAATTTATAGTACAGTGCGGGAGTACACAGTCAATTACAATATTCTCATAATATTTCACTTTTCACAGTGACGCTCGATACACTGGGGGTAAAATTTTGAAACGAAATACGAAGTAGAACTGCAAACAGTTTAGTGTAGTTTCTACCAAACCTAAGACTTCTTCAAAAAGCCTTCTGCCAACTTATTTTAACACGATCAAATTACAACACTTTAATATAAGTTTAATACCTAGATATATAAACCATTAAAAACAAAAATATAAAGTAACCGCCTAAACTCGCGGACATTTACTCGTAGGTACATGATTCACACATTTTCTAAAATACAACTCGTGGTTAATAATATAATGATGGAGAGCACCCATGATGTAGACTAATGCTGTGGTCAATGTTGAATAACAATACGAATTTGACTTTTGAAAAACAGTACGTACAATGCAACACGTCGTAGTGCATGTGCCTCGTGGCTTTCGCAGTTCTTCTCCAATTGTCAGCTATTCACAGCTTCCTCGAGCTTCTTCCTTTTCTTTTGGTCAAGACAGAAAGAGAAGTGAATTTTGAAAGTTATGGATTCGAGTGAAATTGTTCCCCTCCGATTGGAGGTCATTGTCTTTAATGAAAGAAAAAAGTTGATAATATATTTAGCTTGTTCGAGAGTGCATATATAATTTAATTATATCGTTTCATTAACCGTCTAAAAATCTGAAAGTTTTAACTCGGCCAAAAATGTCGTATATTAAGCATATGATTAGCTTAGGTCTTGATTAATAATTGTAATTGGATGACTTCGATGTTAAACGAAATGATAATTTGTCGCGGTCGAAATCCCATGGGAAAGCGGAAAGGTGTCCGCGACGGGAAACCCTATGAAACCTGAAAGGTGAAAAGGTAAGGCCCCGAAAAACCTGTCGGCGTGGGGCAGACAGACCGACAGGCAGGCAGCCACTCCAGCCGAAGGAATCAGGCACGGAGGTTTGGTGATGGTTGGGAGTGGTCCTCGTACGTGAGCCAGTTTTAGTGAGGGGAAGACAAGTAGGAGAGATAGTGAGAGAGAGAGAGAGAGAGATCACCTGGAAAAAGTACTCGTGATCTGAATGAATTGACCGTGAGTAAAGAGTTGGAGAGATCTGATAGAAAGAAAGAAAAGAGTAGCAGGGGAAAAATCACTTTTGCACTTGGCGGATTTTGCAATTGAGATATTTTCTCAACCAGTCTTACATGAACTTCACATAATACAAATATTGGTGTTACTAGCTTTTTGACCAATCTCAAGTTGTCTAAAAGAAATCTAGTGGCCGCATTGGTGAGGACCGAGAGTAATTTGGGCCGATTCCGTTGCAATTTAATGGTCGCACGCGAAAAAACTTTGGTCTCGGATCTCGCCCTTGTCCAGCTAATCCTTCTAGAGCGTAAAAGAATGTTTTTTATGCTCTGAAAGATATTTAATTAAGTACCACCTCCTTTTTATCATATTAAATCATAACACATGTTTGATATAAACTGCTGAAACATTATGGAATATGTGTAGTGCGAAATTTGTTATCGACTCGAGCGGTTGTTAGTGAATTTTCGAAAAAAAAAAAATTTTTTAATTTTTTTTTGGAGACACAGAGGAGAGCAGGGGCTACACACGATGGGTCCGTATAATAGAAAAATAGTGTTGGGTTTAGTGCTAGTTCAAATAATAAGTGCATCATGCGGTGTGTCCACTCCGAGGGAAGCCGAGGAACCAGAAAACGAAGTCGAAAAAGGTTTAAAAATGTTGTACAACGCGTATCAGAAATGTGGAGAAACCGAGGATATGTTCTCTTGCATGAAGGTTAAGGCTGTCAGATTCGCCGACAGAGCTCTCAAAATCAACAACATTCCCATCTTCGAGGGAATGACCGTGATCAGAACGGAAGAGCAAGGCGGCAGATCTCTCAACTTGCCCGAACTCAACGAAAACGAACTTCCACAGGATCCGGTTAAGCGACAGGAAACGTTGGACGACATGCTCATCGATCGCGTCACCAGATTCCTCAGAACTCACTCGCTCCAATTCGATCTCCCAAAGTTCATGGACGACTCTAACAAAAGTGAAGTTGAAGAAGGTTGGTATTTAAGTGATGTTTTCTTGAAAAATTTATATTTTTCAAAAAAATCAGATCCTCAAAGATCCAGAATGGAAGTTCTTAGAATTAGAACTCTGGGAATTACAGAAGAAAAACAGGACAATCCAGTTGAAGGTTGTCGAAAGGCAACTGAAACCGCAACACCCCTTTTCTCATAAAATTGAAAACAAACAAAAATGATCGTCAAGTACTCATTAAGAGAGGAGGTTCCCCAGTTTTAGAATTTTCCGAGTACGTGAAACACGATCGTGTGGGTACACGTGGTACCGTGACGAGTACCTCCTCAACGCCGAACTTCGAGTTCTCGGCCTAATGGGAGTTTTGTCTCAGGTTCGGAACAGAAATCAGGTCACTGGAAACGCTGCGGAACGGTTCTTGTCGATCGTGGAATTAGAATTCGTCGAGACGGGCGCACGCCACGTTTTGTCACGCGATTCTGTCAGGTACGGTGCGCGAGGTACTCCATTCAATTACCATTAACATTACACGGTCAACGACTCACGCAAGAGACGTGTTACCCGTAATTGAAAGTCAAAATAAGAATGGGAGATGGAATGATTTTCCAAACGATGGAACACGTGAGGGCAGTCTTGCGTTAAAATGAGAGCACCGGAAAAACAGAAATAGACGAAAATTCACCTGAAGGACGTCGTTCGGTCGGTGTGTCCAACCGAAGGATGTTTCCGGGTCACTCGTACGTACCCCACATGGTTTTATGGGTCAGATAAAAACTTGCTCAGACGCTCAAGGTAAAACAAGTATTTGGGGCCGATAACCCGATTCTTTTTGGGTGAGCAGGTACAGGTAATAACTGGCAGGTAAAGGTAGAAAAAAGTAGCGGATGAAAGTAACGATGTCGCTCCAAATGATTCTAATTATCTCGAAAGTAATTTATAATTAAAAGTAAACCAGTATTGCGGCTTCCATAGTCTGACCTTGAACATACCTTACCGGTAGGTGTGTGTTTCTGTTGCGTACCTGACCGAGCACCTGACCCTGATCTTGACCACAACGGTTTTCTATCGCCGGCTAATCAACTTTTTTACTTTCTGTTGTTGCAGGCAGAGGGAAAATGAAGAAAATGATGGGACCACTGCTGATGGCCGCCATGATGAAAGGAAGCATGATGGCTTATGCCTTGAAGGCCGTCGGTCTTCTTGCTGCTAAGGCCCTCATGGTCAGCAAGATCGCTCTGGTGCTCGCTTCCATCATCGGACTTAAGAAACTGTTCAGCCACGGACACTCCGAATCAAAGACCATTGAGATCGTTCAGAAACCGCAGATCTCCCACGCTCACACGTATTCTTCCGGCCATGACTTCGGAGGATTCGGAGGTGGCGGCGGTGGCTCCGGCGGATGGGAATCCAGCGGACACGGCCACAGCGGAGGCGGTGGGTATGGAAGAAGTTTGGACGGATCCGTACCACAGGTTTCCAGAGGCTCGTTTAACGATGAGGTCCCGGTCGGAAAGGGAGTTGACAATGTCGTTAGGCGATCTTTCGATTCCTCTGTACCATTCCCAGACGCTCATGAGTTAGCCTACCGAAGGAGAGTACCGCAGCAACAGCAGCCGCAACAGAACCAGTAATGGTGACTCGTAACCACCTACGTCTCTCCTAGTCAGGCCAAAACTCCTTCTACTACTCTGATATCAACGTTGTGTATCGCCTCGACCAAAGTATTTTTGGTTTTTCCTTAAGTTATTCAAGTTATATTAATTTATTATCCATTCCTCTCATTATATATACAGTATATATATACATATACTAAAATTTCTTGTTGGATTTGTTGTCGCTTAATTTTATTTAAGCTTTCATAACTTTTAAGTCTGATATTATATTTAATAATAATAATAAAAGAAACTTTTTTATATTTATACGAAAACTTATTTCATTCACTGATCATCATTCAAATGAAATCCTACGACCGACGCGTTGAAAATGTCCGATTTGCGTACTTCGGGAGCCAGGAACCTGTTCTGTTTGAGTTCTTCTTTAATTGACTAAACCAATACAGACGTGGTCTGCGCTGACTAATCAAAGAGAGGAAAAGTATACCATCCGAGCACACTACTGGAAAACAAGACGGTGAGGTCTGAGCATTTTGACAGCGAACAAATACGTAATTGTGTGCACAAGGCGGATTTGCTTTCGTTCACGGTCTATTTGCTCTAATTTAAAGAAAAAAAAGAACTGACACCGACTCAAATCATCCCTTTCTCAATGGATTCAAATTTATGTTTACGTGGCAGTAGCTACGGGTAGGTACAATGCGTGTCCGTGTCTGTGTGTCTGACTCCTTGGACTCCTTTGAGCTGCTGCAATTTATGCGCTCGTTAATACTAATACATAAACACACTTTTCAAAACGGAACCTGATCTCAATTTACAAGATGGCAACACGGACACGAGCAAAGAGACGTGTGCGTACTTGAAAATAGAATGGAAACGGTGTTAATGGTTTGTCTCCTTGGAATTTTTGCCGAGCGACTTTCAATAGATTGGAAGTTCACCCGATTTGAGAGCGGTCAGTGAGATGCATACGATTTCACGCGTTTCAGGTACCAGGTACCCGTTAATTAAATTAGAATAGAAAAACGGAGTAGAAAAAAAAGAAGAAACAAGGCGAAGAAATTCTCGCTGTGTGTGAGTTGCCCCGTGGGTACCGGACGTGAACTCGGTTACTGTCCTACCCAGACACACACACACACACACATACACACGCTCCTGCCGCGGGAGCGATCATCGTCAGGTACCTTACCTGCCCGGGCACCAAGTAGTTAAAAAAGTAAAACGCATCCGGTTGCCGGAGTGAGAGAGATCAGAGAGACGACATTCACTTGTTATTGCCCATCGAAGAAAGTTGAATTTCAAGTTTTGTAGCAATTGACCTAAAGACTAGTTAAATTAAATCGTTGGAAAAAATAGAAAACATGGAAGAAATTACTGGTTTATGTAAATTACTATTTCTTTTTTAATTTCGGGGAGACAGGTTTGGTGGACAGGTTGTGCGTCCGAGTGAAAAGGACGAAGGAGTAATTCAGAGTGGGAGTCAACAAATTTTACTTTTGAACGGGGTCCGTTAATCACCTGGGGACATGGAGGAGTACGACTCGTACGAGTACCTCGCACCTGAACTGGTAGAAGCGACATCTCACTTATTACCGCGGTATTAGCGGTGATGTCGGGTATTAGTGGTACCTGAAATGGCTCGAGGTTCCTTCACAAACTGTCAGGTGGAGTCCAGTGACTCAAACATGTACAGTTAATGCACGCGCACGTGTGGCACGAGTCCATAGAAACTGAACTTCTGACCTCTAGGGTTATTGTATATAATTATATTATGTAATAGGGGTGTTTGCAGACAGGTACGTGCCGATACGTAAAGAATGAAATATTATATTTAAATTCTTTCTTCGATTTGTAGTACTGCACCCACGGTTTACAGTAGTAATCTACGACCTCACGTACATCGGTTTATACAGTCGTAATAAATAAGTTTTTTACATGGACCCATCTATTTTTTATTTTATTTTACTTTACTTTACTCACATAAATTTGCGAATATCGAAAGTTTTGCCAATTAATGTCCCCTAAAATTCATATGTCTAAGGGTGGAAACCCCTTCGGAATTTTTCACATTTAGAAATTTCGATAAGCAGAATAATGACTGTTAAAGTGTATAGCCAACAGTTCCTGCTTCGATTACCCGACAGCATTCTGTTATCTAATCGTGTCAACATTATCGCTATTATAACTACACAGAAAGGTAATATTCACTTAAAAACCTATAATTTCCATTTTTACTCAGGCCCTTGAGCTTGCTGTGCCTCACACAAAAATCAGACATGTCGCCCATCAAAGAGTGTAGTAGAACTTATTAAAGTGCTCTTTATTAAATACTTTTTTGTATTGGGTTTCATCTTGTGTTTAATATTTTGTTTAGACGTTCAGTACAGACAGCAATGACTGTTGTACCGGATGCAGCTAAACACTTCCATCTGTTTCATTTTTTATTAATTTTTCGTTCTTTTATATTATTTTGTCTTACTTTTATTACATTCTTTTAAATTCTTCAACCAAATTCTACATTCTTGTTCTGTTTCCCTGCGACCAACAAATTCTAACTTATTGTGCTGGGACAAGTTGTGCGATGTGCGGACACATCTATGTAATTATACTAAATAAAAATGTGACAAGTGTGACAAAGTCAGATTTCGACTTAATAAAACGGAAGGATATGTAAATTAAATTGATAATAAATAACTGTAATACTGTCACAAATTGTTTAATTTAAATAAATAAGTTACGTAATAAATAAATAATTAAATAAATAAATAAAAGAAGTATAAATTAATGGAAATCTAATGATTGTATCTTAACTTGTGATAGGCGTAGGCCATGTTGGCTCCATAGTCGCTTCTACGGTTGTCTAATTCAAATTTCCTTTGCCAGCCTGCATCCTGCTCGAGAGAATTATAGACCTAGTCAGCAAAAGTTAGTATATAACATATATAGCACGTTACTTCGCATGACCTTAAATGAATGTTGTCATTTTAAATAGGTCCGATGGGTATTACCTCGGCATTCAACTGTTGATTAGCTAGTAGCCTTCTAAAACCAATAACTAACGACACGATGAGAGATATTTTGGCTATTAACAGAGCTTTCCCGGCTATAAAACCAATCTTAGCCATAGCCATTTTAGTCAGCATGCTTCCCATCATACTAGCCATCATGAAAATGCCGTGTTTCTTCAAATATTTGTCCAAGCTCCCACGTCCTGCGAAATAACATAAATTCAATAAGTTAGGACACGATGATCAAAACTTCAATTTAACATCACTAAAAACATAATTGTACTACACGCACAAGCTCTAATACGCCAACGATGGTGTTGTTTGAAGAATATTAAACACTTGGTCTAAGCGAATGGTGTACACACGAGTCGTACAGTATAACTAATTTAGAGTTGGTTAGACAGATTCTTACGACAACACTAAATAAATAATGCCAAAACTACTTAAGAAAGCAACGTATATAATGAAAATATAAAGCGTTTTGTTATATTATTTGTTATGTTTAACCGTACGAACCTCACTTGCAACATTTGAACAAATCATAGATGGAATTAAAAAAGTAAATAAATGAAAGTAATAATGCAATGCGTAGAATACATAAAATGAAATAACACGGGCTGAGAAGCGTGAAGAAAAATTTTGAAGTACAGTTTGGTGGTCTACTTCAAACTCAGTCCTAAGAGACAGTCGTACACTTGCCATTGTTAACAATCGTATTTTTAACGTATTCTTATTATTAATAAAATGTGTATGGATTTATTGAGTGATTTCGTTAAAAAATACATTTGCGATGGAAGAGTAGCAAATGTCATTACTCGTAAGACTGGATATACTAAATTACTATCTTGCAACACGACCCGAGGGATTAAGCAAATAGCATTTGTCTAGTTCAAGCCATCGACTGATTTATAGTTAAACGATGTGCTCTCCTGCAATTTCACACTTTCGACTTTTCAAGATGTAAATTTAAAAGTTTGAAGAAATAAATTTCCCGTTTACAGCCGACTTGTTTCGCATTCCTATTGACTGATCGAAACGATTGGAATCTCTCCCACCTACTCATCTATTACTTATCTATTAAAGGTATTCACGTATCGGTAAACGATATAGATAAATTTAAACGTCATCCGAATCCGACGACCACGTCTGCTATCGGCTTCCTGCACATTTTCCTTTTGTTGTCGACAAAGAAATTTCTCAACCGACTTTTTCTTGTGCACGACTTTGAACAGAAATTTCCCTGCCTTTTGTCATTTTGCACAGAGAAAAGAAAACCCTTCGAAATGGAGGAGCTTCGAACCGGTCGCGGCATTGACGTAATTTGATGTTCTCGTGTTTATTCATTCGAATTGATACTTTACCTTCGAAAGATGGCGGCGGAATTGAAATTTGAATGGTTCTCGTTGTGAAAAGCGAAACGAGTTTTTCCCAAATGAAATCATTAAGTTTTTCGTTTTGGTCTCTGCCGCTTTCCCATTTCCCCAACTCCACGGCCGCTTCCTGTTTTGTTTCACCTGCAAGAAACAATTTTCAGTTGCACTCGCACTCTTCCGGACTCGTCCGGCCTCGGACTAAGAGAACACCTTCGAATTCTTACCCTCGTCCTGAGCGTCTTGTGCTTTCGGCGTTCTCACCAGCAAGAGGTAATCCGTGACCGGAAGTGGACCTTTCATCCTGGACAACCTGTCCAGTGCGGTTGCAGCCTTCCATTTCAAGCATAATCCGACATCGTCCATTTTCATACATTTCTGTATCAGACTCATGAAACCTTCCTGAGAGGTTTTCTCTTCCGGTGAACAATCGACCGAACACCGCGAAACAATCAAAAAGGATACCAACACGAAAAACTTGACCGACACTTCCATTTTTGTCACTTTTAAATTATTTCCGGTTGATTTTCAAATTTGAAAAAAATAAACGAATAAATAAAAAATGCGCTACTCGATATGTGTTCCAACGGAGTGTACAAATTGAATCGGTTCAATTCTGTCTCGCACTCGAAATTGTCACAGCATTTTATTCCTGACTGGTCTTGTGTGATCTTATTTCGTTGCTGGTACGAATTAAACACAACATTGAGTGCCAGATGAGTGCTGATTTTATACCAAAGTGCCGGCGAGCCTATGGGAACTGCCTGGGAAGTTAACCCCACCTCGGCTCTGAAATGCCACAATGAATTTCGATGGCAATTTGAAATCTCTGATGCAAATCCGTTGTTCTGTACTTGCGGACTATAAACAATGTCATGAAGATATGTCTGTCAGTAACGTTTAACATGGGAAAGTATTGTACTCTACTTTCGTAACGTGTCAGTACTTTGAAATCAATAAAAATAAGTCGATCCGATACCCGAATATAAAAAATTATTATTACTATTTTTACGACAGGGATGGTCACCATCCACGCAATTATACCATTAAGAAATTAGGCTTAAAGTACGGTTTATAATTTAATAAATCTCTTCTGTTTGTGTACTTTAAAATATCAGAGGGGAACAACTATTTGTAAGCGAATTTTAAACTTTTGCATAACAGCAAAAGTTGGGTATAAAACTCAACGCGAGTGTCTTCACAATGGAGCGTTTACCAGAACTTAAAAAATTTTAACTAATTTATTTACTAGTAACCTTAAAAACACAAATAATAAAATGAAATAATCGTAGCCCTATTAGTAATAATAATAATATTTGTTTTGAAAATAGTAATAAGCCCCTGTAAGTGTCTCGAGTAGAAGATAATAATGTATGATCATGTACAATACTTAAAAAATATTAATGAATGTAATAAACAATAAATGTTTGAATGAAAAATTTATTAGAAGACTCAATAATCTTTGAATGTTTGTATTGAACTGTTAAACTTTTTCTGTTATTAAATATATTATTAAATACACGGGCGATACATTTTGCATTACATATTAGTTTTACACGTACATAAAATCAAATTTCAACATAATTAGGTAGGATTTGAATATTCATTACTTTACGCAATAACGCAGCATAATAACACATAAAAATTATTTTCCACCAAACGCCGGACCAGTGTTACATAAATTCAGTTATTAATTTACTTAAATCCATTGAATTATTAGTTGTAATTATTATGTTCCTCCTTAAGGGCAGTCATCCATCAAGGGACTCAGACGTAGGAAACGCTCATTTTGATTTTCTCAATTAACTTCAGTTCCAGTCATTTAACTGAGTACATAGAAATGTTTTTTTTTGTTAGTTTGTATAGCAGAAGACACGCAGATATCACAAAAATTATTTGACGACGGGACGAGGAAGGGTAAAGGTTGATTTTAATAAATCCGAAACGATCGCTCATTCGTTGTTTACTCTGCGTCTTATCGTCCTACTTATGCGTTTCATAAAAATTTATGTAAAATAAACGGGTGAATAATTGAACGGATCGCTCTTATGTATTTTATATTTTAGGGGGGAGAAAACTTCAAAAATTTTAATACTCGGCCTCGCAACCGTTGCTCCTCGTCTAATTTGTCCTCATCAAGAAACTATTAACTAGTGTTACATATTCATTAGCAAGTATTTGGAGCGAGACAAAAAGGCAATTTCGGATTAACATCAGAACCGTTCTTCTTTGAGGTTTTTCGCCTTCACCAAATACAAATTGTGTTCTTTGTCTTTTATTGTTTTAAATGTTTCGGCGGTGCACCGCGACATTTCCGAATGAGGCCGATCGAACTGATTCAATTGGAATGTCGAACGCCCGCAAAATGTGTTTTAATTTCTGTGGTAATGGAACACCGCCGACGTACGGACGGACACACAAACGTACGGACAGACGGACAAGCGGATGCAATCAGTACTCGAGTGTATAGATATTTGAATTCAAATTGAAATAGTTTCAAGAAGGAGAAAATTAAGTTGCGAACCTCATACTTAATTACTAACTCGACAGGATTTGTATACAGTATACAATGCCACTTGTGAACGGCACACTCATTGTAATTTACATATACATGAAATTTTGAGTGTGGACGTTCGTACACCGTGAATTCTTTTTAAATTACGTCTACTTATGTACAGGAATCCTTAAAACTTTACGTAGAGCTACTATTATTTAATTATTATGCAATCATTCACTACGAACAAACAAAACTGTAATTTAATAACCTACTGTAAAACTTCAAGTTAATGATACTGTTCATTAGGAATTCATAACTTGCTTGCTTTCGGTGGTACGCTACCACTAAATTTACACTACTTTTAGGGTACAGTTTCACACTACTACTTTCAGTTACAGTTCCGTATATTATGGGCGATCGTATCCTAGTCAAACGTGTCAAACAATCAGAGATATAACTTTTGCGATCTAAATATGACAGACGCCAAAATCTCTCCACTTATTAAAGTGTTAGATTATGATAAAAAAACCATAAGTTGATTACTTCCGATCAGACTGACCAAAATTTTACACAGAAGAATCCGGTAAGACGAATAAGACGGAAATAATTCGGCAATAATTACAAAAACCATAAATGTAAATTGTATTCATTGCACCAGTTAAAAGAGGACTATAACCAGTTGGAACACTCTCCATTATAAGAATTGTTACAAATATATATATATATAAATTAAAAAAATATATTATATAGGTATCGTACAAATGCAAGGATACTGTTCGTTTAAACTGCAACAACTGTAACAATATACTTTTTTAATTTATTTATTTATATTAATTGTTACTGCACATTGCAATACAGATTCTACCTGGCCACAAGCCTTGTGTCAGAATTAGATATATTTATTTAAATTAATATTGAAGTGACCACGAGTAATATTGCGGGGACCAACTCTATTAGAGAAGTAATGCACATGCACATGTTACGTACATATACTACGCTTCATGTCGTGCTTAATTTATATTTATTTATTTCTGTGTTTCGTGAAATTTTCTCACTAGAACTACCATATGGTGGGCGAGTGAGTAAGTTGTGAACATTCCGTTTAATTATAAATAATTTTACGGTTGATTTTGTGAAGTCTTGTTAACTATTTTGCATCGATTGACGGCAACGGTGTCATTCAATCAATCGGAAATTGTCTGTCGCGTAGGCTTCACACCAAATTGAAAAGTTTCGCTTTTGCGGCTACCCGTTGACAGCCGGAGTAAACAATTTTTCTATTTCTTGTTTAATATACGCATTTCCTTGGAGAAGTCTGGAAAAGAATGCTCTGCAGCACTCAATTTTCCCATTTCGAATTGAAATTGAAAGGATTTTCTACTTTTTATTTTTTTTTTTACTTCCCGTGTAACGCAGAGCAGTTTGAATGCCTCCCAACTCGAACCGTTCAGACTTGAACAAACTAAATCTAAAATACGTGAAACACAGTTACAGCGAATTTTACTTTTTCGAAATTTTAAACCGCGAGCGTATTATTCTCCGGTCCTTGGGGGACGTGCTGCGTTTAAGGAGCCATGATTATATAAAGTCGGAGGGAAAAAGTCATGAATACTAAAGGACGAAATTGGTGTGTTATTTTTTGAGAAAGTTGCCAGGAGACATTTCCAGATGGTAAAACAAGGCAGGATGTAGGAAACCGCCAGGGAACGTGCCGGGAATGTAAAAATTCAAAATGGTCCCCTCGGTTAGTTTCGATAAAGTAAGGAATATGAGTTGAAGTGATACTTAAAAAAGTGCGAAAATAACAATTAATAATAAGAAGTACAATAAGTGAATTAAATACAACTATTGCCATCGGTTGTAGTGTCAAAGTACAAGAAACCGCCATGGTGAGAAACCTCAAGTAGTCGAAAAATACGAGAAGATTGCCTATACGTTTTTAATCACCTATGTACTAGTTATTCACACTTTAAACTCTTGAAAACTAAATTATTGTCTGTCGACTAAAAAAAACTACTAAAATAGTTTCTTCGAGAAAACTGAAAGTAACAAAAAGCAAAATTATTTCGAAAGTTGTAAATTATTTAAGCTTCCGAATTCGTCTCCAGAGACGAAACCATTTCAAATTCCTAATGGAATGACAATGTACTCTGAGTATCATATATAATATTGAATTATATATTTGATTCCGAGATGTGCAAGCAAGCACGGGAGTACACATCGAACACAAAATAATACAACAGAATAGAGCCGGATGATGGTGTTGTGATCCGCTTTGGATCATTGAATGCAGACGCCCTATTGTCACATATTTTCGTGGGGATTTCGACCTCAAAAAATTTACCTGAACCGGTCGCAGGAAGTCTCCGTCTTGTCATTGTCTGGACGCAGACAGTGTAACTTCCTTGCTGAAAAATTTTCCACGACAGAATGTTTTGTACCGAGTCAATGTTTTTACTTCGGCAAGTTAAAACCTTAATTTCTACCCGAATTTCGTCAGGAGATGCTACCCAAGTTCTTTTTGGTGAACGCTGACAACCGCACGAGTGTTCCTGTCTTTCATCTTACGCGTCGAAACCATTGAAAGTAAACTGGAATCTATTAACGGTAACGAAGATTGACATGCAAATGAGATGTGAAAAATAATTAAACAGAGGTTTATTGATGTCACGTAAGTTTAATTAAACCGAAGCGCAGGAAAGTACAATAAATTAACTTAAATAAACGTTTTAATAAACGCGTTAAAAAGCGAATGATGCAGCGGAGTCGTGTTTAACAGTTTTGCTGGGAGAACCGCAAAGTTGACTCGTGTCAGGTTCGCCTCAATGAAAAAGGCAAATTAAAATTGACTCGATGGAAAATATTTTGAAAATCTTCCGATATTATTTCAATATTAAAATTTTATTATTTTCATGGGTCTTATCAAAACTCGCGGAGCTTACAGTGGAAAACCGCAAATTTCGGACCGCCGCAATTCGCAGGTGTCGCTCTTATTCATTACATATGTCGACGTGATCTCTGAATATTTTCTCGATATTGCCAAGAGCAACATTTTAAATTTATAATAATAAACTCACGTATTTGAAGAGGAAAAAAAATTTAAATGTATAACGTAACTTATAAATGAATAACAATTCATACTAAAATATTATATATAAAGCACAATAATCAAGGACGGTGTACTAAAACTTAACGATACGAGACGTCTGATATTATGATATACAATGCCTCACTTACAACCGTATGCCACACTACAAAGAAAACGCACTTCGTTTTTTACATAATACATAAAACTTTCTCATATATTGTATTATGTATATTACACACGATCGAATGCATGAGTGATTGATTTCATAAATAGTATGAATTGTTATAATGGGCTGTTTGTTATATTCGTTATATTTAAAATCATAAGTTTTCTATGCATTACGAATTAAATAGTATCGTGCGTTTTGATCTGTTGGTGTTGATCTCTTGATCTTTTACGTCACTCGACAAATTCGTTTTTACCTCACTGAAATCCTTAATTTATTCGATCATCCGTTTCGTGTTCATTTTATTCACGTGAACGTAATTTTAAATACTTATTTGGTTAGTGTCAGTTCTCACGTGACGTGTGAAAAAAACCGGAACGTTTGTTTTGCTAAAATTATTATTAATTATTAACTATTTTTAATTGGTCGGTAAGATGATGGTTGATTCATTCGAAGTTCTCCCGTACGATATATATGTTCAAATGCACGAGTTTTCCGCCGAATATTTCTCTGTGTGTCCGGTCCCGTGCTCTCCCCGTGCATCTGCATGTTCCCACGAGCTTGTCCAAAAATCGAACGAGATCATTACTTAGATTTATAGAGAATAAAAGAGAAAATTTCATGGCGGTTAACCACCGAGAACAAATATGGAGAATTTACTTTCGTTTTGAAAATTTTGGAGCGAATTAATTTTGTCTTCAATCAACTGGTGCGTAAATTTTTTTTTCCTTTGTTTAGTTTTTTACTCTTTGAACCGTTAACGAATTGAAAATTATTAAGTTCGGATGAGGTACCCATTGAGAGGTAGCCAACTATTTATTTAGGGGTGTGCAGAGACAAAAATATCATAAAAAACCTACTTTGTAACGTGGGATTTAAGCAGTTCCTTTAGTAATTTCAATTGCGCCAGAGTGTAACATTCGCCTGGTGATATATTTAATAGAATTTTCGACATTTAACTTGATAAATAATGGAAATAGTTAAATACAAGGAATCGAAGGTTCGATACCTTAAGGAATACAATCAAGCGCACTATTTTGATATATTTCATTAATTTTTAATTTAGTAAGGTGTGTTAGGCACCTGAAGTGCTTACCATCCAGTTCTTCGCATCAGTTGAAATTAACGAATATTCTATATGAAATTTTTTACTAACAAGTACTTATTTGTAGAGTGAAGTTTGTTACAATGTAGTTAAGGGCTAGTCAAGCGCTATTTCTCTCGAAAGATATCACTTTTAGTCAAGTCAAAGTTTAAGTCAAATTAAGCCATTATCGAAACTGCAGCGAGAGTAAATTGACTAAAGTCATTGCACCAAATCATTGAACAATCATCTCTAAAGAGGATCAATCATTTCTATCATTTCATACAACTTATAAATAAGGGTAAACTAATTTCGGAAAGATTCAGTTTACGTCGTGACTTTGTTACATTCGGGAACGGAATACGTACGGGAAAAAGTTTAAATAGTTTAAGTAGTTTGGGAAAAAGTAAAAATAAAAAAAACTATAATTAAAAGAAGGGAACTATCACCTGAAAAATGTTTAACGTCTCTGAATGTTTGAGTTTTCAACCGAAATTCAACATTAGGAAATGAGTTTGTGTTCGATTGTAAGTTTCGGGAGTGTCTAAAGGAAATCAAATGGAAATACAAATTCAGTGAAACAAAAACCGGAAATTAATCCTGCAAAGTATTTTTATGTACTTTACTGACAAAGAAGTCACTTTATTTAAAAAAAATAAATAATTTATTTTGTATTGGAACTGAACAACGACAGCGCAGTGTTGCTGTTTTACAAAAGCAATAATTAATATTCAGGAGTTTTGGAATGCTCGTCACTTGGCTTTCCGGAGTCGGGACATTGTGCCTCAGACAATTTCGTGTACATAAAAGTAAATCGCGTTTGAATAAGTCTCAAACTCGCCCAATAAATAAGTAAATAAATATTGAAGAGTGGAAAATGAACGAAAGCAAAAGGACAATTCTTTTATTTGTTATTTGCGTAGTTTCCAGTCGGGGAAAAACAATTCGCAGTCAAATTCGGACCAATGAGGATGGTACCAAACAGCTGATATTCGACGAATCTGTAGATCAGAAAGATATTGACTTGATGACGGATGATCTAAAGTTAGCCAGCGTGGCTGATGATAATAGAATTGATGATGCGGCGGTGTCCAGAGAAGAAAAACCAATTGAGGAGAAGTCCACCGGGAAGAAGGAAAATATTTTGATGAAACACTGGAACTCTCTCACGGAAGTAGGGTGGAAACAATTCGGAGAGTCGGCTGTGAACGGCGATGGAGCAGACATTAAGGAATCGAAGTTCAGATACCAGGTGAGGAATACAGGCGAAGGTGTGAAGGAGGCAAAACCGAGTCATGCAGAAAGCCATGAAGACAAACCACAAGTTGATGAACCTTCCTCTACCGATTTACATGAGTTCATTCAACCGGACACAAGTGACCAAAAACATTCAACCACCGAAAGTACCCAAATTGCTTTGTCCAGTCCTGATTTACCGAAAGGCAAGAATGAGACCGTGGAGGGTCAAAGGAGGACATTCCGTCGATCATCTCGAACTTTTCTAAGGCCCAGGCGACTTCTCCACAAAATTCTGTTGCCTCTTCTGGTACTCATCGTCATAAAGTACCTGGTGACACTGCCCTTCGTCGCCGTGAGCGCATTTACACTCAACTCCATGTGGCTAGGACTTCTCTCGCTGGCTGCTGTCTTCTTCTCAAAATTTAAATCTCAAGACAAAATCTACCATAAATACCCGGCCAGACGAATAAATCACATTCACGGAACTGAGTTGTACGAGCCGAGGGAACCATTCCCTCCAACTGAATTAATTTGGAGTCCCATCAGGGTGCCAATAACGCCACCCACCATAGAATCATTTGCCCATCAGTAAAAATATATCTATGACTCTAGGCATACAAATTTCGTAAACCTTCATCGCATCTTAGAGGAAAAATTATTATTTACATAAAAACAATTTTATTTATTATTGAGACTCTAACAATATAATAATAATAATAATAGGATCGTTTTCGTATAATTTAAACTTAATCCTAAAACTTAACCTACGTGTACTACAGTGGTTTACTAGAAACATAACAACCTAACGTCTTTTTTTCCTTTCCCAAGAGAAATTTCTCTTCCCCGTTCTTGATTTCTTAGGAAGTACATTCTCGTAAATCCTGTTGTAGGGAGGTAGCCTTTTCACGACTTGGGTAAGAAAAGCATCCGAAATTGATTCCGACACTGAATATCCCTGAGGTCGAGGACGATTCACAGTTGTTATTGTTACTTCATCTGCAATGTGCAAAAATTAATATTAAACATATGTAACTTCAATTTTGACTTAAATCAAAAACAAAACTTAATACATAAAGTTTTTTATTCCAGGGGTTTGTTAGAATGCTAAATGTTACATATATTTTGAAGTTTCTTGCTTGTTACCATCAAATTCAACAGGATCCTGAGCTATGGGCGGTCTGCTGTTGAACGTCTGGTGATGATGATGAACCTGATTGTCCGGTTGCCGGAAAATCTGCAGGAGAAATAATGACTTGAGAGTCAGTAGAACAGAGAGAACGAGGGTAACTTTACTGAAGACAAAAGCGTTTTTGGTGACGAGCAGAATGACTCCCATGATGAGGGGAAGAAGACTCGATAGGTTCATTCGAAATCCCAAAAGATGAGGCAGAATAGTTCTTCTGATGATCATCTGACCTGAAATACAAAAATTTACACCTGAAATAGTTGAAGTGGACAGTTGTGCGGGCAAAGTGTCGGTTCTTTCCACTCACCAGGACCGAGTTTGGCTCTGTCGTGGTAGTCCAGTCTTTTTTCAAGACCAAATTCAAGAAACCCAGATCCGCTCATTGTTGGTCCTATTTTGAGCACGAGGCCCGGATAGACAAATCCTAGATCCCATCGAGCACTTCTTTGCGACAGAAACGTCGAGTAAGCGTCCATGAGGCCTCGCACGGTGGCTGGTTCATCTACAAAGGTAAAATATTAGTATATACACAAAAAACACACATACAACTACTACAGAAATTTGACGTTTCATTCATATCATCTTAGATCTTATTTAACTCATTCATTTTTCAAATATTTTTATGAATGAGCTTATTTGTTTTTGTTATTACACACTGCCATGCCCGCTTAAATAAAAATAATAAAAGTGGAACATGAAAGGTCGTAACAATTTCTAAAAGAGCAAAATATTAAAGTTTAATTAAAAGTGAACGAGGCACTTGGCAAAAAAAAACTTGATGCCGCCATGATGAAAATGTGTAAAGTTGAAAACCTCAAAGGAGAAGTGTACAACTTGAGCTTTTAAGAAAACAAAAGTGTTGAGGAAAGACTCGTCGTTGCGATTTTTTCTTAAATCAAGAAAGAATTCTTGCTTAGGATAGAAGGGTCAACGGGACACATAAACTCCACTCTACAATTCAATTACATAATATACATAATTGAATACGTTTAGAATAGTTAGAAAAAAACATGGAGCCGATAAGAAGCCCGTTGTACTGTCTCGTTCATTTCATTATTTTAGTTTTTAGGAACTTATTTTAATGCTACGGTAGAATTTATTGCATGTTGAGTAGAACATAAAATATTTGTACTCTCTAAGATTTATGTTCCTATGTGATATGTGCAGATATATGTTCACTGGCAAACACGTACAACAACGCATCTTTATACGCATAATTGGGAGATTCGTTTTGGAAGTAAAGAGAAATTCTCATCATGAACTTCCAAACAATACGACAGAAACTTAGACAATTTATTATGTCTTTTCTTTCCTTTGAGAGATGCCTTAATAGATAAGTCGTGATATCATAAATTTTCTTCGTTCGCCTTTCCATAGTTGTGCCTTTAAGTTTCAATAAGTTGAAGTTGCGAGCCAGCACAATAGGCTGATTTTTTTTCTGTTTGACTTCTGCACCCAGTCCCGAACTATTCTTGTTTGTACATACGCGAAGGAAAGAACTCCCTCGTCGCAGGAGGACCGTGTTCCGTTCTGGTGAAGGTGACACCATCTCCCACGTCGACGCACTCTGATTCCACGTTGTTCATCAGTCCAATGTACAAGTTTTTCTTCGCACAGGTGAAAATGCTTTCGCCTATTTCTACGACGTTTTCGTTTTCGTGTCGCGGTTCCAGGCACTGCCAGGACACCGTTTCGTTCTGGTCCCTCATGATGATGCTCAGTCCGAGGTCCCAAGTGAGTACCACGAGCGCACCTACAAAAACCCCCTTCATCGTTACTTCCCTCGGGTACACCTCAAACGAAACTAAATCTAACCGATCAGAACAACTTCAGAACTCCCGGCTAACTGAACTCTACCACCGGTCGCTTACACCCCAATGATATTCTTCATTGTTTCCGCCATGAGAAGAAGTTTTCATTTCTTTGTGTTTTACATAAAAGTGAAAATCTGTTCGCTCTGTGAGTTTTACATAGGAACAGACCCGAGACTAGACGAAGACGCATAATTACCAAATAATAAAGTTTCCGTAACTTCCTGTTTCCCTGGCCTGCCTCAATGTATTTCTTATGGAGCAGGGAGAGTGAAACCATCAAATTTTACAACTTTTATGTAAATTATTTTCTATTGTGTAGTTTTTTTTATTGCACGGTGAAAGGACTTGCATGGTAGGAGGGTTTCTGCGAAACTACACTATTGAACAATTAAACACGAAATATTAGAAACCATTTAATCTCGTGTAAACCTGTTATTCAAAAAACTAGCACTGATTAGCAGTCAAAAAGTCTTGAGAGAAGGATTTTTAAAATGAAATTCACACTGTTACTTTATTCTAACTACTACTTACGTATCAGAAATAGTAAAGTTTCAGTATAAATTAATTTACCGCTGTTGAATTCAGTAAGACTTGCGAGGCAGCTGCAAGAGCTACAGTTACAATTTAACGTGGCGAAGACTGAAACCAAAAATTTTTCTATTCAATGGTGCCAACTACATACACTTCTGATTGTTTCATACCTGTTCTATAAAAAAAAAAATAGTTGAACGAACTCTTTTGCGAGTGGAATCATGGCACTTAAATAAATTTGAATTTTTATGTAGAGGACGGTGTTCTGACGCCAGAGAGTGACACGACTCCTGAGGAATGTCTTCTGAGGGTAAGCACAAACCTGTAGACATAATTCGTGGCATAAACATGGCGCGAACATATCCGTAATTAATATGTATGACAGTGAACGTGCACTCCACCCCTGCTAATGGTGACAAAAACCATGTTCGGTAGGTACGAACAGTGTCACCACCTACATTCTGCGTTTTGCATTTTCCGGTGGTGCCCTTAAATGGACTGTTTCATCTTTTTGCTTCACCAACTACCTAAAAGTAAACAAATTCCGCTTGATTTGTGCTCCATTGCTCGACTACAATAACTTCGTTCCAATTTTTCAAGTCGAAACATCAACTGTACATAATCACGTGCTTAAGTATCTATGTATATATATATATATATGCATATATATTTAGATAGATATATATACATATGTACGTATTACTTACAATCAGAAGACTATTTGTGTTAAAAAATGAAAGGAATGATTGACGTAGGTGTACTCCTTTGAAAATCAAGCGTTACATTTACAGGAAATTCAATTTAAGCATCGACGCACTTTTCTGCTTCCACGTCTGCGTTGTCACTCCAGAAGTTTGCTGTCCTCCTCCGGAGCTTTTCTCCGTACACAAATGGATTTCTTCTTTTTCCGCACCTTCACACGAGTCGCGTATTTTTGTATTCCTCGCGAGTACCGAGTCATTGACTCATTAAAAACTAATCGGTTTTCCTTTTCTTTTTTTCTTGTTGTTGAAATAAGTGGGCTAAAGACGTGCCGATTCGATTCAAATGAACAGAAACACTAGAACAATTATTCGACACACACACACACATTCACTCTGTTTATGTATTTTTCTTCGTCACTGACAAGGTGGACGTGAACGTTGAACAAAAGGAAACTCCAAACCTGAACTTCCTTTAAACGGCGACTCATCGAACGTCATTCAAGAGAAAAACGTTCGAGTCAGTGGTCGAAACGAGTTTGTCTTTTGCCATGTTTCCGAGTTCATTTTGAATTTGTCGTGTCCTACTTGTTTCTCCGGCGGGCATCTGACGTTAGAAGAGTACCTGTTCGGTTCCGATGGATATTTCTTTTTCAGATATTTACTTTTTATTAAGGTCAATTAATGGGAATCGTCGAAGAATGAAAGAATTTATTCAAGACAAAACGGGCACGAAATTACTTTTTGTAGTTGTTATGAAAACGAATAACGCGGCCCGTTCTGATGAACACGGTCAGGTACTTAGTCATCTAACAAGTCAACCTGACTGTAACCGCAACCGAACTCAAGGAGCATCTAATAAAATTACTTTGAAAAAGGTTTTTGTATTCCCCACCAGATGAGTATTCAGACACGTAATTGATAGTAATGGATTGGACTTGACATTAGAGAGATGGAAAATAATAGTTCTGCTGCGGTCGGAGCCGACGGTGGCCTACCATCGATACCTGAATCCGTTACCTGATCTAGGTTACATGACCTAAAACGGTTGGGAAAACGTGACAGTTTAATTCATCTATAAGACAAAAACACCTATTTCTCTTATATAAGTAGGTGTAGGAAGAGTACAAGTGTCTAGTTACTGCTTACCTTGACGCGGATTGTTGTTTATTATAACTTTACTTCAGGTACATAGAATTGAACGAATAGTGATATTCCGTTCGTGGGGAAGTAGGCTCAACAGGAAGTCAAACTTTAAAAGTGAACCTCACAACTGGCACAACTTAAAAAATGTCTCGCGTTCCTCTTAAGTTCTTCTCGGATGACAAAAATGCCCGGAGACACGGCCACTCTCCACCTCCCGTGAAAATTTACGAGTCCACGGCGATGGAGTAATTCGATGATAAAAACTATTTGTGTAGTTAGGATGTCTTATTAAAAGTTTTCCACCCTCGGGTTTCTTTCTTTCGAATAATTTACTTTCAACGGTAAAGTTTTCCCAAGAAAATTAAGTTTGAATCTCCCGGGAGGTGGGCAGACTTAAAAGTAGCAACCTGACCGGCCTCAGGCTTTCACGTTGCGATGGCGAATCGATCAGTCGCGATCGATCGCTTTCGATCTGGACGTTCGATTATGTCATCTCTGACGGTGAGACCGCAACGGGGGCTTCGTGTCGTAACGTCGACGAAGAAAAAAAAAACCCTTTCGATTTTCATCTGATCCGATCGGGGGAAAAATGATAGTAGACAAGTCCGTGTTAAGTAAGTAAGAAAACTCTATTTCCGAAAATAAATTTAAATAAGTCAATTTAATTTAAATAGATTTTTTGTCTAAATAAAGTTGAAATAAATATGGAAAGAAATAATTTAAATTGGCGGTTAAAAGTGGCACAAAACAAACGAGTAGTTGAGTGGGTCAAAGTATCATCAGTCGGTCAGTGTGTGGTACCTCTCGGTGTAGTTGCTATGACTAGCTTTGCTGGGTCCGAAATGTCACATGAGACCCAGAGGGATCTCGAAAAGGTCAGTCGTCAGTCTAAATATTTTGTACACCCTTAACGAAACTCATTTACACAATTAACTCATCAACAGGTAAATAGTAGATTAAATAATGAATAAATATCTATGTATAATAATTTAAATTTGACTAATTGGTAAACGTGAGCATTCGGTCAATTCATCCAGTGGTCGTCGTCGTTGTCGTCGTCGTCGTCGTCGTAGTCGTCGTCTTCTTCTTCTGCTTCTTCGTTCTCGTCCTCCTCGACGTCTTCGTCTTGCCTTTTTACTGTCTACGTCGTGACGTCTCTGTCGGTTCAGGTACTCTTCAGGTAATTGTCATTTTTTCATATCGGTCAAACCGTTTGTATCAATAACAAATAATAAATAATAAATAACAAGAAAAACTAAATTTGTACAATTAGAAGGCCATGTGGTCCGGACGACGGATTTACTGAGGTTTCTGGGCGCCGTACGCGAGGTCTTGGGCGTCCTGCATGGATCGTCCGTAGTGTCCGTGGTCGTGTTCCTCGTGGTGTACGGGATGAGCGACGACCTCGTAGCTGGAGTGTTGGTTCTTGTTGAAGAGTTTCTGAAGAGCCAGAACGGCAGCCAAAACCAGAGCCAATTTGCTGACGAGCAGAGCTTTAAGAGCGAGAAGTGCGAGACCTCCGAGAGCAATCGGAATGATGGCGGCGGCTTTCAATTTCAGGAGAAGCAGGAGAGGCAGGAGCATCTTCAACTTCTTCTTCTTGCCCCTGGCTGCGAGCGAAGAATGAGAGAAAAAAAAGTGATTATTATTTCATTGAATGATTAGTGGGATGATTGAAAGTTGAGCCTGTGGCAGTCGCGATGACCCGAAAGCGCGGATTGATGCCTGCCACGTGATGAAAACATAATTCACAGTTAAAATAAGCTGGAAAGTAATTATATTAGCAATGGCGTTCGAGTCGGGCCCCTTAGACTCTCTAGCAATTGACTAGAGGCAAATATTTGTACATCAATCAAACGTCAATTAGCGGCGGATGATTTTTGACCGGTCGAGAACAAACGAATTGACTTTTTTATTTAGCACGACTCCATTTCCTTTTCTTATGGCACGGTCAAGGCACAGGTAAAAGCAAAATGTCATTCACGAAAACGACCGTGAATTTTTCAACCGTCACTCGGGGATTTCGTGCTTTCTTACTATATTGACTTTGCTACGAGTTTGGCATTCGAATGTGGGCCTCACAAGTGAATCATAATTTTTGTGTAACGCACTCGAGGAACCGATGACCGCGATTTAGATTTTTCATAACTCGGCCAAAAATTAAGAAAATGCCGGGTCGTTGGACACTTTGCTTGCGGGGTCACAGATACGTGACATTTACCTTCGTCCAAGGATTTTCTGACTTCGTTGATGGACGAGTCCGGAACCTGGAACTGTAAGATGTGCGTCTGGAAGAACCTGGCAATTCTGTCGACCAAGAGAGACTCAACCTGAGAGTCTTTTTCTTCTTCGTTCTTGGACAGAGTGTTGTCTAGTTCGTTTTCGGACAAAGCTCTTGCTCCCAAAGATCTGAAAAAGAAAACAATCGTTGAAAGTAAAATACTGAAACTGACGAGTTTGTCACAACAGGTCGTATGACAGTACACACACACACACAAACACACTGCTGAACCCCAAAGTACTTTACTTTAGTGACTAGTTTAATAAAATATAGTTAATAATAAGACAAAGGACGAATCAGGTACCTAACAGTATCATTTCCAAAAAAAATGCTTCACCGGTAACATGACACGATCTTCTAAGAAATTCTTTGTTTAAGTTTTGCGTAGTTCTTGTCAAATGCCTAGTTTTTGTGGTTTCGAAAGGTTCAATGTGTTCATACCTCATGGATTCCTGTGCTTGTTCGCTTCTGACGAGCCTGACACCATCGGTGATGGAAATTTCGTTTTTTCTCAGGGCTCTGTCGACGAAGGTCAAAGCTCTCATCTTAAGGCACAGAGAAACATCCTTGTCTCCGCAGTCCTTAATAAACCTATAGGCTACGTCGAGGCCTTCGTCGAGGAAGGACTTCTCCTCCTGCTGAGGAGTTTTCTCTCCGCCAGGAAAGGCGAGAGCCACCGACACCAAACCGATCACTAGCACAAAAGCACGCATTTTGATTTACTGAAAATTAATATTATTTTTCTTCGAAAACGAAAAAATTGTGTGTTTCCTCCGTAGAAAATAAAACGACACCGGAACGGTCCCTCGGCAGTAAAGGCACTTGGAACTCTTATTTTCACTACTTCTGATCGAACTATGCTTAAAATAAGTCTGCCTTCTATTATTTATGTCTTCCTGAACAAGGATCTGTCGTACCCCCAATTTGTGTCTGTTACCCTCCATAAGAGTTCCATGGCAGAGCCTACCCACACGTAGGACCCGTAACGTTAAAAAAATCGTCGAGGTACCGGGTGGGAGAACTCGATGACTCGTCATCTTATGAGTCCCACTCGAATGAATCGGTATCGATACGGAAGGGTACCAATGAAAAAATGATCTATCCATCCGTTAACTTGTTTCTCCTTCCCGGAGGTAGTTGGGTCACATCGGTCAGGTTGCATCACATTGTTACACCTGGGCTCACCAAGCTTTCACCGGTCACTCGGACCTTCATCCCGGAGCTTTGACTTTTACCACCCTGACAATCGTTGTCAAGTGATCCGTTTAATCCAGGATATTGCGGTGAAATCACTTTTGCGGATAATTAATTACGAAAACCCGACAGAATGGAATTGCGGTGGTTCAGTCGCGTACCGAGCACCCGTATGAAATCCCTCGAGGGATGTTTGCACACAAAAATATACCGGTTAATTTAATTCTCTTTCAAATTGTGCCATTACACGACCATTTCTACCGTTTTTGCTGATACGTATTGATTTTTTTTGTTTGAAACGAGTAATGGCGTTTTGAGACTTAAAATAAGTAGGAGACAGAAGAAATCCGTTCGTTCAGGGCGTTACGTTGCACCTTCGACAGTGTCACTCGGTCGTATTCATTCATTCCTGTGTACGGCATCGTTAAAAGCGAATTTTGCTACCGAGCATTAATTTTTGCCGATGAAGAACGCGACGTAAATACCTGTGAATGATTTATGCACGGATTTCCTGTCACCTAATTCCAATGGAAATTCTCTTTGCGCCGTTTCAAAAGAGGGAAAGTTAAATTATTGTATTTGGCTAATGGGAAACCGGAGAAACCGGGAACGACCACCTCGAAAACAACGGACATATTTACAACTATTTAAAAAAAAGCAAATAAAAATTAACACTTTAATACTTAACAGGAGCTGAGCCTTAAGGTGACAGCCTTAAACAAAGAATGTAAATTGTTTTTTCGCACGTACCCCGTCTGTTAGTTTTCTTCCTTTTCCCACTACTGTTAATCTATTGAACGATCACTACATGATTGTTCAGTTTTTAAAATACACCGTCTTTACATAAACATATGTTTTTTAGCATTTACACATGTATGCGACACAAACAGGTAAGTAGAAAATTGAAATCATTCGTTCACTACACGTAACTGTAAATGTAGAATAGAATAGGGAAGTTGAAAATAAATATATACACTAGGTATAAAGATTGAATATTAAAATATGAAAAAATGATTTGAAAAACGTGGACCTCAAAAATAATATACAGAAATAAATATGTATACATATTTTACAACAAAACACTGTAGAACCTCAAATGAAATGCAAAATTAATTTTAATACATTAATTACACGGAACGATTCATAGGTCACCGATTCAGTGCAAAAAAAAAATAAAGTTAAGTAATTTTTATCGATTGCACCTTGTACAATTTATGGATTACACATTGTACCAAAACAATATCAATAAATTAAAAGAGGATACATAATGTTTTATTTGCATTGTGAAGCCAAAACAATAAAGTAAATAGGTGAATTAATACCACAATGTTAATAACAAATACCCCGCTGGAGTTATTAAATCGTACGTGGGCCATACATGCTGGTAAAACACAGTAGTTTTATTCTACAATGTAAAAGTTTACACAGTTGTAATGACACAAAATTAAAAAGTAGCTTAATAATAGAACAAAATAGTTTCCCAATAATCAAAGATCAGATGAGAATGGATGTACTCGCGGACACGCCCTGCATTCGCCTCTGCTCAGAGCCCTGTACAAAATAGACTCTCCAAAAGTACTGCATCTTCTCATCAAAACATTGAATAGAGTACTTAGTGCTCGCAGGTGGAAAATACAAACCGATTTTTTTTAGTAGGGCCAATTGAAAATTTTTTTTTCGGCAGCCGAAGAAAGGAGACCAGGAAGGCCGCACCAGAGAGAGAGAGAGAGATCTGTTATTATTCTTTCATTAATTTTTTTTTCAATCTGGTATAAAATTCTTTAACATGTAACACCTTACCCCTACCTGTTCGGACAAGAAATTCGGCTTCGAGTAAATTGAGGTTAAAAAATGAACTTTTACACGAGAACTAAATACAATAATTTTTAGAGAAATACGTGCATCGGTCTAAGATCTCGTTAGTCTACAACAAAGCCGTAAAACGATTTGACTCGATTTCTCTACTGCCGACCAAATTTATGTATAACATTAAATTAAATTAAATTAAATTAAATTAAATTTTATTCGGCCACAACTCCATGTTTCTAGTGCTTTTTTGGCGGTTCGAAGTGAACCGTAGAATTTTAAATGATCCTTCTGGGATGGTAGAAGGTCGATCGAATACAGGTACAGACGCATTCATCTCAGGTGAGATCATGCAATTTTCAGAGAATATTGATTTACCGGGACAGGTTTACCACACCTGACTTGGACTAGGTCGTCGTTAATTGAGGCGTAATTTTATATAATAATTAAATTACACTAAAACTAATATTTACTTCGGTGCATTGCTTTTTTTGTATATAAAAACGTAAATTCTAAATTTGGTAATTTTAATAAGAATTTTATTATAATTTGTGTAAGAATTTTAATTATCGCACGAGACTTTAGGAACTTGAGAGTAAAGAAAAGTATGTTATAAATAAGTGACAATAAGGTGGATCAATTTCTCCCACAATCTATGTACGTTATAATTGACGGAAATAAACGCTAGAAAGATTCAATGGTGTGGTTCAATAATTTACAATTTGTATGTTATTCATTTAATAGTATGTAGTTTTAAAAGAAAAATCTAACAAAACTCAGGGTAAGGACGTAAGTTACGTACAAGTTGAATAGAAAGACAACAAAATTAGTATTTGAAGAGAGTAGCTCTGGTTTCATTGGCATGGGTTCTTGTGAGACGATGCTAGAAACATCAGGCACCTACTTTAGGTAGATTCCTCAAATAGAATATACAAGTTGTCCCTTTACACCAACCAACCCACATTTTGTATTTGTTCATGAAGCCGACCGTTCGAATCGTGATGAAGAATATCATCTTCTTTCTCTTCACACACACACACATACCATCATCATCTTAATCATCAACATCTTACTTATGGCAGTCGTGTTTTGGTTGCTCTGAAGAATTCAAAAGAGGACAAAACATACGAAAATACTTTTCTAATTTGTTTGCTTCCGTTTTCGCTTCAACGTGCTCTTCTAACTTAGTCTCTTTCACTTCCCATTTTCTAGTTGTGTACACTGGACAGATCGCGGTCCCCCCGGCTAGGTACACGACAACCACAAGGATTTTCATTTTAATTAATTTCGTCTGTCGATGACACATTTCCATGTCCTCCCATGTCCTCATTTCCCATAAAGAATGACTTTCGTACTTGCAATTAACCGAAATGTCACTTCGAGTTTTTGTACGCGTCCCCTTTGCAGATGCACGATTTAATTTAATTGACCATACGACCACGTTCATAATTTAATTGTATTCAATTAATCCGAAGGAATTGGAGGCAATTCTGTAGTTTGTCATACGACAAATTATTGTCACGAATAATATACAATTTACCGTAGAATCGGTTTTGCTTTAAATAAAGTACACATTTCCATGATTTTCCATTAAAACGAGGTAAGCACGACGAGGTGAACGTCTACGATTCAGACAAATAGCTAACTCATTAATCAATAAAAGGATAAATAATAAACAAAATAAAGTACCTCAAAAAAAGATTTAGTAGTATAATAGTAGTATAATATTAGTCATATTTATTTTTAATTATAAAGTTTAACAAACAGGTGTGCAAGTACAAATTACCAATCCTGGCGCTTAAATGGAATATTATTGATACGTTCCACGTTTTTAATATTCCAACTTGACATCACAGTGTCACTCATCAATTTCTTTTTATACATACAAAAAGTACTAGGTGACAAAAAAGTACGAACAGACAGAAGTAAAAAAAAATTCCAAATTACCCTGCAATGCTGCAAAATGTAGTGTTGCAGGCGAGTATTGTCGAGTACAAAACTTTCAAATTGTCTCAAATCCTCTTTGGTTTTTGGGAAGGTAACGAGAAGACGCGATGTGAAAGGGTCGACTCATCACGGCGTGGAAGTCGAAGAAAAAAAAAACTGGGTGCATCGAAAGAAGTAGACCAAATTATAAACAAATAACGTGATGATCGGATGGACGGTTTCGATTGAAAAAATTAAAAATTATATTTGTGACGCGGTCATCGTTTTATTTCTAGTTTAATCTAGTTTAATTGTCCGGAATGTCTGGCACACGATCAAAAATTCTGAACGTTAATAACATTAATAAAAGTGTACGGACGAAGTGAACTTGGGTAGGTGGGTCCATTGCCACTACTGCCACTGAACAGATGCTTAAAGTTTGGACCATTAAAAACTGTATATATTGTTTCTAACTTTGGGTGAGATCTTGCCGTGTAATATTTTAATAGGTTCATAGAAAAGTAAATCAGTTTTTAATCGGTCGAAAACAGTGATTGGTTAGAAGAAATGAAATGGAAAATCGGGCGTTATCATTTTCGTATGATCATCAGAGAACAATTGCTACCCCCGGACTATTAACACCTAAAGTGGAGTGTCTGCGTATTTTAACAGTTAGTTAGATACTTAAAAACTCGACAAGATATGATTCTACTTAAGCAAAGCCAAAAATCACGAGCCGGGCCTATTTTATTTATTGTAATTCTCTATGTGAATCCCAATTGTCGTGGGATGTCTTCCCGTACTAGAGTTTACATTCAAATTACTGTAAAAGTAACGGTTTCGTTGGGAAGTGCTTTGTAGTGGCAGTAGCAAATTGTCTTAAAATTTTTGTATATTCTCGACTAATAAAGCGTGTCATTGTTTTGCCACGTCAAAACCCGTCGGATCAAAAAGTCATATCATGTAATTTAACATGCATGTATAAAATACAAGTCACACGTTTTAAATTGGAAATGTCAATCTTGTTGTACACACACACACACACAAATTATTTTTAATTACACCTGTTCTCAGGTGTACTAGTGTATGAATAGTGAAAACTGAAGAAACTCGTGGAACAGAATCCTCTTTCATAATAATGGTAGCTATTATAGTACAAAAATGATTCTTATTGATCCCGTATTTGGTAGTCTTCAATGGTTGGAAACACCTACATTGACCGACAACTTTCGTATCATTGTCACCATTCACCCATAATAATAGAAATAGGTACACAATAGACGTGCTGGCTTGATATTGTGATTAACATCGGCCTTTGAAAACTGACCATCACGGCAGCCCGAGTTCGGCTTTCCTCTAAAGCCTCCACCAGAACATGAATTTTAAGTTTAATAAGTCAATTACATTAAGCAATCGACAAAAGGCAATAAGTTGAATGAAAAACAGTCGAATGGTGTAAAATTATTGCCAATTCAACTCGTAATATTCGCAATTAATCATATCATTCGACTGTATCGTGCATAATCACGGTGAGTTCTCAGCGATCTGCTTACAGTGTGCATACGTCACACATAAATACGGGTGTTTCCAAGTTCCAGCAGTCATCTTCCCTTCAACTGCCCGTATTTCGGGTACTCGAACGAGAAGTTCAGAGGAAAAGTTTCCCTCTATCGCAATTCGGAGAGATAATACAATGAGAAAAATAAATTGTTTGTCGTGCTTGGGCTGAGAGAAAATGCTTATTAGAGATTGTGAGTAATGGTGATGCTGGCGTGCTGGTGCGGTACAGAGAAAGAGGAGAGAAAGAGAGACGAGGTAAAGGTGCGATGAATGGGTTTCGATGAACGACAACTGGAAAAAAAAATAAAGAAAAAGAAAAACAACACGGATGTGCCCAAGTGAAACTATCACAAATAGATTCCAAATAGTCTGTTTGATTCACATCCGGAATTCCTAAAGAAAGTAATCACTTTGGACCAGCGAAAGTATAAAAAAAACAACAAAAACTATAACTCAGATCGCTGGAGAAAGAAGAAGTCGAGTGTAGTCAACGGTTAGTCAGACGAAGAGGTAGGGATAGACTCGGTCGGAAGTTCCTTTTAAAAATTTCTAAAGAAACAACCGTCTGACTCGAACGGTTTTACTCAATCCACAAATTAAAATACTCGTTTAGATCAACCTGAACCTGACCGACCTGAAGGGAACTCGTCTTTTTTATTTTTTTTTTTTTTTGCAAATCGAGTCGCAGACACGAGAAGTTTCGTTGCGGACGGTCATGTGCAGTGGCTGTTTCTATTACAAAACTCTTTCGTTTCATTGATTCTACTACTATTTACGAATGCCCTAAAATAATAGATCGTCATACAGATATGTACATAACGAATACATAACGAATACATAATTGAAATGTAATTGCACGATTGATAATATTATAATACATGAGAGTTATCTTCAGTCATTAATTCCATTGCGTTGTAACACAGTCAACCTCATACGAATTTTTAGATATATTTACTATTTAACTATTTATATATTAAATATAAATAAATTTGATATTTTATTGTGTAGTATATATACAATGTAACAATTTGTTACTGGTTGTTCGTATTGCTTTCTCGTTTCCAGAACTCTTTCCAAAATACGAAGTGATAATAGTAATAATATGAATAATAACTGACAGATTATTTTTAATACTAAAATACAGTAATTTTCGAACTACTTATACCCACATTCATGTATACATTTACTCTATTTTATTAACTAAAGTAATTTTCTGTTTTTTTCGGTTGTTTTCCAAAAGTTCTGTTCCATCATGTAGCGTCCACTTCAATGTACAGAAACATAAGGCACATGGAGAGTGGACATTCTCCAACAATTCACATTCAAACTTTTACAATTGTCACTCATTAGAATTTTGTGTTCGACAGATCGGTTTAATAGATTCTCTGGGGAGTTGACTTTAATTAACTTTATTTTTACGTTTGTTTTTACTTCTATACTTTAATAACTTACGAGTAAGTTATTTCATGCATTTTGTTTGAAACGCGTGCGAATAGCAGACGGAAGAGGACGCAAAAACCTTTCTGTTCTATTAGACGTGAATATTTCATGTGTGCGCCAGTGGTTTTTTTTTGTTTTTTTACAAAAGTTCACACAATTTTGTGAAGGAAACTATTTTCTCAAACTTGCTAACTTTTTATTTGACTTGAAACCGGAGATTTGTCTCTCACTGCCTTTTGTAACAAAACCTGGTTTTCTTGACTGTTTTATGAACGTAACAGAATGTTCACTGTATAATTGTAAACAAAAAGAGAAGATGATTAAGTAGTTGCTTCTCCGGACTGGCAGTAATTACGATAGTTTTTCGGTAGTTCTGTTTATTTGTCAACGTATCTGCCGTGAATATTAACAGAAAGAAAATTCAAATGAATTTTTTTTAGTTATTCGACGGATGCGTTCGAAACTTTTACCTTTACGGAAATCGTGCCTTCGTTGTTGACTGCGTGCACGAATCCGCCTAATTTAAATTAATAATAGCAGAAGACAACTATTAAAACGAAACTAGTGAAAATTGACAGATGGTGATTTATTCACTTTCCTGGTTTTCTCGACTCCTCGATAAAATATCAATTCAATATGTTCGCGTGTCGTTTTCCTCATTGACAAGTCGGAGTGTTTCGCTCGTTTCATGCTCTCCTTGTTCACGCCTATGTACATCGTCAGAAACATAACAAAATAACTTGTTATTTTATGGGTGTCTTGTTAATAAGTGACCGGGCTCGGTTTTTGCCCGGTGCTCGCCCCCGGGGCTCGGAATATTTCGCTCCGGTCACTATTTTTTTTTTTTTTACCTAGTCATTGTTACCGATATTTACTATTGATACGGTAATTGAATGAACTATTAGGTGTCGGTTAGTATCAGTCACGTTCGCGATGGTTTTGCGAGTTCGTGGCGAAGGAGTCCAAGAGCTTTTCTACGACGTTCGTTTGCATTTCAAATTACCAAGAAGCAAACAATGGGGTCCGTCAAAAATTCACTTTCTCTTCGTTTTACTTTCAGTTCGATTCAGGTACAAAAACGGAATTACCTAGGAATATCGTCTCAAGCTCAAGCGCGGATCTGACCCAGATACCGAGATACGCGCGCGTTTGACTAGATGAAGAAGCAGAAAACGCGCAATTCCAACTATTTCCGGCTCGTTTCGCGTTTGTCGCAATTCAACGGCACAAATCGATTTGAACGGACGCAAACATCCGACAGATTTCTTCTCTGAAAGTTAATTGGCCGACCGGAATCTATAATCCTGGTAATTAATAGTAATTTGAAAAATACTATTCATAGAAACTATTTATACGCACAATTTATTCACCGGCTAATTAATTTTTTTCTTTTTCGCTGAAACGAGTACACGCGTCAAAATGCTCGTGGGATACTTTTCCTTTTACCATACACGTTGAAGAAACGGCCAATAAATTAAATGTGAAATAAAAATAAACGTTAATAATCCATGTATCACACGCCGATCGGTTCCGAGTGTTTCCAAGTACAGTGCAAAAGTTTTCAAGTTCAAACAACTCCGGGGTTTCTGACATGAAAGTGCAACTGAATCAGGTGTCGGGTCCTAGAAAAAAAACCATTTAACTTACTAACTTAACTGAAATTAACTTACTAACACAAGTATTTTTTTTATAAGATTTTGTGTATAGAAATTTGAACAGAAACTACATTCATTGTTTTTAATAAGTCGTATTGTTTATTTACTTGTCACTGAGATTGCACTTGGCGTTTCGTTTACGGATACATACCCTCTTTTTCTTTTCCATAGATACAATTTTCTAAGTGGAATAATTACGATATATAACTTGTATTAAATATATCTGTACTTAAGAAGATACTCTAGAAGGTCGTATTTATCATAAAACCAAGGGGATTCTTTTGAAAACGCAGAGTTCTAATGTACGGCGGTTTTGCATTTAAAATTTTGAACGTTAAATTGTGTACCGGTTACCGGTTCCGTGTCTTTGTTACATACACACTGACAGGTACTGAAATGAATTGCAAAGGACATGGTCGGATAGATGGAAAGGATTCCTCAGAGTTAACATATAAACCGCTTGAAATTTAAATTAACTATTAAATCTCTTTTTGTCAGTGCGGTTTTATCATCATGACTGAGCTTTACAGATACTTTCACTGCGTTGTTCAATCTTACAAAAGCTGTCAATTAACTGGGTTGATTTTTTGTTAGGTCGACTACCATGAATTTTTTTTTTCAAAACAGCGCGGTCAAGAATATGATTTCCTTGTCAATAAGTTGTCAATTGTTTGACAACAATAGTAAAAGTTCGATAATTGAGAAAGTTAGTTGAAACCGGCTGACCATTTTGACGGTCCATAAACAATGTCGATGTTGCGACTCGTCAGCAAGTTCAGTCGATTCTGTGTCAATATGATTTTTATGTGACAGTTCGTTCGAGTGCCAATAAATAAGAGGTCGCACTTGATATTGACCTTGTGCCGTGCGAAATTGTCGCTCTGATCTAAAATATTATGTACAAAATTCGTTCAGGGTACTGTACAGTAACGTGGAGACGTGCCAAAGATGGCAACCTGCAAATTTTGCAGTACCGAAGTACCGGTTTCACTCTTTGGGTATATTAGCGAGTACTGTCCAGTCAATCACACTGCAATGACTGAGTGATTCCAAGAATACAAAGTATTCATGGGTATGCACTGGTATCTGTCGTTATTTTACCACTCACTTGAGTTAAACGTAAGTAGATGAGCTAGTCCAGATAGAGTCGTGTAGAAACGGCTAGAACTGACAGGTAACAGTAAACTCAAGAACTTTATACGAGTTCCTAGTTGTGGTTTTTGACTGTCATACAGACTTTGGTTGTATTTCCAAGGTACAACTGCATTGAGTAGATCCGCCCTTTTCTCAAAATCGAGACCGGAGCATCAGATAATTTCACTAATGTTGACTTATCACCATCGGTGCACTCGATTGCTTTCGAGATGTTAACGTACCTAAATAAATTTCTAGCATGTATATAAATTACTTGGCACACATCCCACTAGTATTTTTAGGCTATAACACTATATAATCAATGATTGGTTGCATCACAAGCCGTTACAACAAGTGCGTACCTGATTAATTGTACGGTTTATTTGACTTGAAAATTCCTTTTAAATTGATTCGATGATTTCTCTGGTTCGAGCCACGTTGGGCGTTGTACCCGTTGAAAATCCTCCTATTCAGCCTGGGGTCTTGTCAATTAACAGAAAACGCCAGACGGTCTTGGTAGCATCCCACGACAAGAGCTACCACTCTGGTGACACTCCCATTTCACGCGTTTCAAAGGTACTAACGTCCTAACGGAACTTATTTTTCAGTTTTTCCATTTACCGAAAGGTCAAAAACTCAATTTCGATGGGTGCGCGATGACGTTACAAAAACAAAACACGAGTTTTCCCCAGTTGACAGCTGTGAGGGGTGTACTGGTGGATGGGAAAACGCATTTTGGCTACCAGGTGAAACCGAAGGAGGCTCTTTCTGTAGAAAGAATAACAGTGAAAGTACCCGATCGTAACGTCATCCAAAACTATTTTCCTAATAATAATTCCTTCCGTCTCATCAACACCGTCGTCACCTTTATCAAAGTACAACGTCCACCTTCAACCGGACACAGGATTGTCATTGCCAGGTACTCGACATCAGGTAGACCGGAGTAGGCTCGCTTGAAACCGAAACCTAACCCCTTCCAACTGAACACTTGCCTCGTCTTTCTCAACCAAAAAAAGAGATGAGATCTTAGGAAAAAGGAAGAAACAACACATTAGTCCGACGAGGAAAAAAAAACAAAGGTTGTCCGAAAAGAAAGTCAAGGTGTAATAAACGGCGTCTCTCGCTCGCTCTCTAAGGCTTGGTACTTTATACGATTTCCAAAGAATGTCGTTTCTCCTTCCCGATTAAAATAGGACAACCAAGTTCTTTTAGAAAAAAAAGTTGGACGTGAATCTGGGCGTAGGCCATTGCCGAAGACCTTGACCAACAAATCGAAAATGGAATCCTTGTGGTGAGTCAAGGTGGAGACCGTTAAGTGCTCCCAGGCCGTCCAAAATGCGTCACGGGTGGCTCAAATCTTTTTCATCATCTTCTTCTTCTTCTTCTTGGAACAAATGCTGGATGACTGGCACTCATTAGATACCTGAGCCTGTGCCCTTGATCATGAACAGATTACGAGAATGTTTTATTATTTTCCTCAGGTGCAAATGCAATCCCCGTGTTGAGGAAGAAGGAAAAAAAATTCTGACCGAACCACTGGATGTCGGAGTGTTACCCTTTTTGTAATACCAAAAATAAATAACAGTAACAGTCATTTGGTTCTGCAAACATGTAGCAACACAAACTTAGATGCAAACTACGCTGTCCATTACAATGTCTTCGTACTCAGGTGGTTGTATTGTCATTTTTTAGTTGAGTTGGTTGAGGTACAGAGAGCTACGAACTACCTGAGTAGGTGCTATGGTACAATTCATTTACATAAGAATTAATTGCAATTGTAATGAGATGCAGGGTTAAGACTCGCGATGAACTTGTAGTGCAAAGAAGACACCATAGAGATGACTTAAAATTCGATTCTAAATACTTCAGAAGTTCAGGATAAGTTTTTTTGTCTTCCAGTTTGTTCTTCCAAACAGAAAGTATTTGAGGTGGTGGTTGTAGTGATTGAATTTCATCCGAGTGGTTTCTGCCACCTGCCAAAATCGCTCTCATCAGAGACCGGCTAATTCGCTCACAATTGGCAATCAGTAACGCTTTCTTCCATGAAAAAGTCATTTCGTCGGACGGATATGCGATCGTTTCAGTTAAGTGGCACGAGCCACCACGTAGACATTTTCTTTCTCGGCCGATTATTTACTTTTTTCAGGAGTGGAAAACAATCAGGAAGAAAAGAGTCGAGCGACACTTTCAATTTAATTGAAAATTAAATTCATGGCGAAACGGAGCCGTTTTCTAAACGAGACGTGTGGAAACTACAATTTGGCACAAATCAAAACGGCCATTTTTTGAATATTAATATAAAATACGGGAATTTCGAATGAGTTTTTTGGCATTTTAACTGCCACGCATTTTGCACTGCCATCGGTTGTGTTCCAACAATTCCATCTACCTCTTCTTGTGTTGAATTACAAATGTTGAAAGAAAACTAGTCTACTTTTTTTTGGGTATGTGACTCCGTCAGGGGGAAGGGTCATTGATGGTTTCATGTTAACCTGTTCCGTTATTCATTAATTTATTTGAAAATTGTAGTAAAGTAGCGGGAGGACAACGTGTCCCAAAATGTACTACCTTTTTTCAATGGAGGAACCACGTGGAAAAAAAATTAAAGAAATTAAAATATTAGTACATGTTAGACACTCATATACACATTTTATAATATAATATAATTTATACGGAAACTTAAACGCAATTTACTATATTATTATTTAGGTAATGAGAGTTACGCGGAAATAATAAAACAATTTTTTATCGTAAAAAGGAAAAATATTTCCTAATACACAACTTTTGTATATAACGAACTTGTAATGTCGTATGGAAACTTGTGTATACAATATTCTAATATAAAAATGACTATGTTCAGAGATGAGGTAAGCAATCCCATGGAACTAGTTTTTTATTTAATATAAAAGTCCAAACTACAATGCAAGTGGCGTGCAGTACAGAATAAAACACCACAACTTATTGCATTTTTTTATTAAAGTCCGTTGTAGTAAACAAAATTTCCAAAATGAAAGACGAGAACGGTGGTGCTATCTCTGATAGGACGCTCAAACTAGTCAGAGTAGAGAGTGTACCTGATTTAGGAGTGAACATCACTTGAAGAGAAATCAGGTAGATGGCCACAGGTCGAAGACAGTTAGACTACACTTCAATCGAATGTTTTTGGGGAAACCTTTCCTTACTTCTGTCATTTTTATTTCTCCGCTTGAATTTCGGTAATTGCAACATAAATATATTTTAAACAGTCTGACCCTGTTCTGGGACTCTGTCTCACGCATTACTCAAAACTTTTTTCATAAATCGTCCTTAATTACCAGAAGTATATCATTTGGTTTTTTGGTGTTCCTTGAGGTACACCCGGAGAGGGTGAGATGGAAGTGAGCTGCATTCCAAAATATTTTTATTTCCTCCGGGGCATGAAAACCCAAGAAGTACTGCTTCACATAAAATCCCCTGAAGAACCTTACTCCCGGAATAAATAAAGAGTAATAAAACTATTTCACTCTCTTATATTGTAACTGACGTCGTTTAGTATAATTGTGATCAGTATTTATTAAATTTTTAAAGTTATTTTTTCTATTTTTCCCTCTTCCGTTGAAATAAAACAAATGTATACAAAACTTTTCCCGTTTCTTATCGTAGTCTTATTATTGGTTAATAATTAATAAATGGCCTCAAAAACCACAGTACGTGTTATTTAGTACATAGTTTATTAAATTTGAAAACCCCAGAACAATATGGATTTAAGAATGTCACTTAAGTAGTATGTAATTGTATGAATCTCACTTTTTTGTATTCAAAATGATTACTACAATTATATACATTTACAAATGTCTCGTACAATTCAATATGTACATGTTCAAAACAGGTACAAACCTCACCTGACAACTTTATTTATGAAAGGGACGTTTCGATGAGGTGAGAAAAAAAATAAAATTTATTTAAAATACTTTATTTTTTTTGTCAATTGTTTATATTCATACAGTAAATATCACCCAGAAAGGCGTGTAGTAAATCTGTTTCAAGTGTTTTTCAAATTTTATTTGTCCTGTCTGCTCGACCGTTCAGTCTTATGTGTGTAAACAGTCGACAGTCGAAAATTTTGTTTCTTGCAAAGTCTACTTCAATTGTACTGTTGCTGAATATATTATTTTATACATATATGTAGTTGTCTGATGTTTGACTTCCCGTGTCTGTTCCGTCAGTCTTTTTTCACGGTACGTACATGTGATTCAGGTACAATTGCACAGTCTTAGTTTTTAGTTCCGTTACACAGTTCTCGTAACTAATTTGTAATCGTAAAAAGTAACGTCGTAAAAATGCTACCACCCCTCGGGTATGTTCGGTACACCTCCAGCCTGTCAGTCTGTGGTTTGGTTTTTGTAAGTTTTAATTCGAGCAGACGGGAAAACCGACTCCGAGCAGCACTCCTGGGGATTATTTCTACAATAGAAATTTAGAAAAGAAGACGCGAAACAAAGACAGAAATCATTTACGCAACTACTTAAATAAATAAATTAATTAATTAAATAAATAAATCCTGTGTCCAACTATAGTCGAGTATCTTTCATCCGTACTGGTTGCCAGACCATTTTCACCTCACCCTGACCAGACTAGCATTTATAAAATAGCATTGTCTTATCCAACTATAGATTGACGACCTGTTCTAACTGCGTTTGACCAAACCTGAAACACAAGAAAATGAGTACTCTATTAACCTAACAGGAAACCACGTTGAATTAGACAACTTTACTCGGGGCAAAAATATAAATTAATAAATAAGTTGTTTGTGGGTGTGACAAAGCCGGGGAGAGAATTGTCAAAAATTTTAAGTCTAACGAGTTTCCCGGAGGATTCTTTCCTCGTGTGCGTTCACACATGTGTTCACGTCTTGAGATGCTATCTGGTCAGATAGGAAGTTGACCAGGACCGGTTTTCCAGCCTTCCAGTTCCATTCATTACTTTTAAATTAACTTCAAAATAGGGAAGTCTCGTAGACACAAAGCAACGAGTAGTCGACGTCGTCGTTTGTGTTCTGTGATGTTACTGAACGAGGTCAATCAAGCTGTCGAAGGCTGTCCAACTTGTTTACTGTTACAACTTATTGAAATTAATCACCGTTTTTTAGTGATGTGGCTGGTAGGCTTTGTAGGCTAAATTTTGAGCATCTTCGTTGGATCTGCCCCAGCCGCCGCCTCCGTGACCGCCGCCATTGTTTCCGGATGCACCGTAGTCGTTGTTCGACCACACATCGTGACCGGCGTGGTGCGGATGACTGACTATTTCATAGGTGACGCTCTTTTGCTGTTGTCCGAATAATTTTCGAACTCCGAGGATACCGGCGAGAAGAAGAGCGATCTTTCCGATGATGAGAGCCTTCTTGGCTATGAGGGCAATTGCGGCAATTGCAAATGGAAGCAAAGCAGCGAACTTGAGCTTGAGAGCCAAGAGAAGGGGCAGCAGCATCTTTGCGGCTTTCTCTGCAAGAAAAATACAAATTTATTTATACCTTACAATAGTTCAAAAACCATTCACGTAGTACAGAACAATCAAACATTTCATATCATTGTAGTGTGAATGGGATGCAGTGAATTCATCAAAGATCCTCTCGGTTTGAGCTTTCATTTCGTCACCTTCGTTTTGTGTGACTTAACCTTCTTCAAGGAGGATACCGGATACTACAAGGCGGTGGAATAGATCAGAATTCGATCCTTTTGAGGACTCATCAAAAGAATTCCAATGAGTTTGTGGAGGAAAATACAATTTAACAAGCCGTCACGTCACAAATGTCTAAGGCGCGAAATCACTCGAGAGTAACATCGTCTCGCGTTGGAGAACCGAAACAAAATGCCGGGTGTAATCCAATACAAGACAAATCAGGTCCGATTTGTATTGATCGAACGTCGGGAGCCTTCATCGGAAGTAGGTAGCCTGAAATCGATGAAGAATTTGGGGGGACTTCAAGAACCGGTCAATATCCATCACATTGACCTAAGAATATTAACAATAAACAACGTGTTTAGGTACCGAACAGGTACCGAACTCAAATGATAACGGTCAAATTAATTCTAGTCGGCGGTCACCTCCAACAATACCTGACCGAATTCAAAGTGGAACGGACCATCAACCGAATACCTTTTATTCACCTGCTTGGGAATTCTGTCCGGAGACCAGTCGTGTGAACTTGATACCTCAAAAAAGAAAATCACAAGCCAAATGTGAAGTCGCCCGGTGACCTCCAACCGTGTGGAGTTGTGCCCTCCTGCCATTGGCACGTCTGGTAGTCAAATTGACACGAATAGACCAACTAGACACTTTGAATTTGAAATCGGTTTCGCTGCATTGTAATTCAAATCGAACAAAAATTGAACCGATTTCGATTTACAATCACCACCTACACCACAAAAGAAAGTTAAATCATTGTATAACGGCCAAGTGACCGATTCTGAACGGTTTGGAACGTCCAGTGAAAAGAACTGGATCAGTGGTATAAGCTAGACTTTCTGAAAGTTCTACTTCTAAAAGGGAAACTCATATGCAGAACTGAAACCGAACAATCAATCGGATTCACACCTTAAATACGGTAATTACATAAAGTGAATGAAATTTTTACAATATAGGAACTTAAAGCGGTGCTTTTGTGAGTATTCGTGAGCTTTTCCTGACTACCTTAAACTACCTGGCATCTGATCAGAAATTTTGTTAATAACACCTGCCATTCCAATTAGTTAGAAATAATAAAAGGTGACGCCCACCACAGCCCTAACGAAATAAATAAATAAATAAATTATTTTTATAGTACAAACACAACAAGCCAGAAAAGTTTTCTACGTAAAAAGACAGAATTGAAAGAAACTGCTGAAAATGTAATTGATTTCTGACCTTCCGTACGGAACTTAAGGTAACTCAGTCGAGTTTATGTGCAATTACAATAGTAATAATAAATAATTAATGATTTAAAATTATCGAACGGTTAACGAACTCTCGACCAACTACTCTCACGTTTCTTTAATTCATTCAACACGTAAACATTTTAATTTTCATTGGTTTCCACGGTTTACAATTTGGTCAGGTGTAGTGTACATTCCGTCCGATTATTAAAAACGTCGTGATTCGTATCGTGTGATTATAATTATTAAATTAGCGACGTGTAATGGCAGTTGTAATGCGTCAAACAACCTAGAAATTGTTGATATCAAATTAAAGCAGACACGTCCGACCAGAACTAGTTTTTTTTTAAACACGTGTGATATTATTACCTTGTACTACTGTAAAACCGTTACAGTCTTTAGCCAAATTTGACTACGGGGAGTTAAATGAAATAACAAACCAGTGATTTACTCCATCGCCTTACCCACCGGCAACTGTGGTAACAACCTTTCTGGGTAGAGTCGTCAAGTGGTACCCTGCGGGTACCTCCTGGCTCGCTACCGCGTGAGAAAACTTAGGTAGCGAAAATTAAATTGTAGGAGTAGGTTTATTGGTTCTTGTCAAATATCAAGCCGAACAGTATTGTCCTACAGCTTTGTGCTGTCTACTATGTATGTCCCTGTGTTACACACATTAATTTTATGTGAAAAATCCTGCTCCATTTGTTTCATTTTTTCTATATAGGGTTTCCTCTACATTAAAAGCAAAAGAAAATATATTATTAACACTAAGTACAGTATTCAGATGTGATGTTTTGTTTCCGTTTGATGTATTACAGTTTCAGCAATGGTTTAGTATTATTATTATTATTAATATGAAAATGTATATTTCAAAATTTCAATAACTTAAGTTGAGCTCGCTGAAATAATCGAGTTACAACAGTGAGTTATTAGCGCGGCATCCGAAAGAAGTTAGTTTTTCATGCTTCGCCAACTTGATTTGGTACGTCAAGAGTGGATTTTCCTTTTCGTGAATGTGTCTCTAGAAAACCGAATGCCTTTCAGCCAAGTCGGTTCCTCCAACGTCAACTGATCGATCAAAGTAAGAACGACAAAAATTGCCAGAGGAAGTTGAAGATCAACAGCGAACGCGTATCAACTTTGTCAATTATATACGAACTCCAATGGTAAAACTGGAAAGTCATTATTCAGGGAAGTTTTCGCTGCAGTTTCCCCGAGAGTCGAGACTCACGAAACATCGTGCCACGAAATGCATTTTTAATTAATTAATAAGAAACTGAAATTTGGCCTATTTGCTCTGGACAAGCCTAATGAATTTCTAAATTTTCCCGGGGGTAAAGAAGTTTCCCGGTCGGGAAGTTAGACGATCAATGCATTTCTGATTCGCACGATGATAAATCAAAATTCAATGTACATAAGACGGTTATGTAAATTGCTGGAAACATAAATTTCCGTACAAACTTGAGTACGATAAATTGTACGAGTTGGCAACAACTGCTAATTACAGTAAACGAAATTACCCGACCATACATCACCATATTATTCTTTTTGATGTAGCTGCTTGGTTGTCAGAACAGAAATGTAACTCACACTTGGGAGAAAAAAATTATGAAAACCCAAGGAGGATCACCTCTTTGATTGGTAAGTTCAAAAAGGAATCGGATATTTGCATTTAATTAATGGTTTCAAGGAATCATTCCCCTTGAAACAGTCAAAGTTAAAGTATAGATTATTTATATACAAATACGAATTTATAAAATTATAAAAAACCTTTCATTTGAGGTTTAAGTAGAAGGAAACCACACACAGGAAATCACCTTTTGGTAGTGTGCACTTTGATGACTTTCGACTTCACAAAAATGACGTTTCTGTGGAGTCACTAGACAAAAAGAACAAACCTAAACGGGGTTGGTCCATTTACTACAAATGTAATTGTTTCCCTCAAAGAATTAAAAACTTTCTTTTTCTCCTTCTTCGTCTTCTGCTGCTGCTGCTGTTCTGGGATGTCAGATCGGAACGATTCCTTTGACGGATTGATGTTTTCTTTACGTAGTGAAAAGGTCAAAGTGCTAGGTCGAATTGCCTACTAGTTGGAAACATCTTTGATACTCCGATACTCTTTGATGAATCAAATTTCCTTCCCCGGAATTGCTGCCATTCTCGTTCAACGAACTTACCCAATGACTCGAACTTATAAATTTTCATGTAGGAAAATAGAAATAGAAAAAAAAAGAACTCGACGAAACCAGTTTTGGTTTCAATTCTGATAGGACTACAATTATACTTGCTTTTCATACAATTTCATTGTTAACTTTTAGTATTATTGTCGGAAGGGAAAGCAAGCAGAGAGAGTCAATAAATAAAATCACTTTGGCGAATGCTTTGTTTGAAGGAAAGCTTTCACATAAATTGAGAGGACATTTTTCTCTGAGATTTTGTGCCCGGCGACCTTTCAAAGGACGCGTACCATTTCGCAATGTACGATCTAAGATGAAAAATTGTTTCCTCGCACAAAGTAAAAACGTGCAACACAGTCGTGGACCGAACGGAAAAATGTCCTTTTGAAGGGGAAAAGAATCAAAATCAAGAAGTGAAGGTGAAATTAAAAGTGATGGTTCAATGGCGGAGTAGGAGAAGAAGAAGAAGAAGTCGACACAGCAGGAAAAGTGTATATAACTTCCCGTTGAACGACATAGAAAGTTTTTCACTATTATGTTCATCACTAACATGTCGGGTAGTACGCAGTGCCTTGTAGTTAGAAAGAGTTAAACAGTTTTGTTTTCCAATTTCTCAAAGACATTTTCACTTGAAAGGTTTCCCTACTTTGGAAAGTGACCTTTGATCCTCTAGCCTCTAGTCCTTACAACTAGAAAATACTTACTCTTTTTGCCACGTCCCTCAACATCATCGTCCGACAGGAGACCAAGTGAATTGGCAGCGTTGGAGAATCCATTGATGATGTCTGATCCTTTGACGTCGAATTTGAACGTGTGACTGTCCATGAACCTTTCGAACCGGTTGACCAACATGGTTTCAACGTCAGCTGGCTTCTCGTCGTACGATCTCGGAGATCCGTCCGTATTTTCGGTTTTGACTACTTTCAAACCTGATAAATAAATAATAAAATTTACAGAGAGATCTAGAGCGCGATCTTCAGATTGCTAAAAGTAATTGTACCACTCGGGGGAGGGAGCACATTTCCCTGTGGATAGGATAAAATATTGTTAATTTAGGTGAACGATACGCATTGTTTGCTCAAAAATAGTAGCAGACGTAGTCGGATAAAAAGCTTCTGTGGGACTTTAGACTTGACTGATTACTCGACTCGAATAAAGATGCAATAAAGAATCCATAAAATTTACGATCCATCAATCTCTCGAATTGCTGCACGGAGGAAGGGAAGAAAAGGCTGGGAAAAGTCTCGGCTTACCTTCACCAAGTGAAAAAGCATCCTTTGAGCCAAGTGCGTTATCCAAGTAGGAGAACAGTTTGTACTTGAAGCAACTCAGCGAATCTTTCTTTAGGCAATCGCCTAGCATGTGCTCGACGAGACTTCCCTGGGCGGATTGCCTAGCCGTGTCCTGTGAAGCCTCCGAAGGCATCGCCGAAGCGGTCGCCCCCAAAAGGCAGACCATCAAAATGCCACTCACGAAACACTTCATTTTAGCTACTTCGGTTCGAAGACAAAATCAGCGAAATTTGCACTACGCACGCAAGCACACACACAACTGATGATCTGAGTACCTCCTCCGGGCTTGTCACCTAGTGTTTTATGCATTGTTTTTATAGGCAATACATATTTATGTCCTTTCCTTACTCTCTCTCTCTCTCTCTCTATCTCTCTCTCCCTCGCGTACACACAAGCAGACTTGCACTCGCATACGCACACGCATACACAAGGCACACACTCATTTCGTGTTTATTTGATTCGCGCCCCACTCTGAAACCTTCTAGCAGTGGTCATCTAACCAGGTTCGAAGTTGAAGAAGGACACACGAAGAGTTTAACACAATCTGGCTCATCGTTTGTAGTATCATTATCATTTTATTAAACGGTTAATCGAGTCGTCTTTAATATGTAACGAAATCCACTTTTCTTATTCACGCCGACATTTTGTTTTATTACAGGTTGAATCGGTTTCGAATCCATGTTACCATGTCGCGTTGAGGATGCTCTGCCAAAGAAGTAGGAGACAAAATTTGACAATAGTATACTTTTAGCAGTGAGGCTAACTGAAATTCACACAATTTACATTCTCCTATTCATCCGTTACGGGATGTTGATCCCGACATTGAACTTCGTTGACCAGTTCTGCGGGGCACTAGGCACTTGGTTCTGGCATCGAGACAAGTCAAGGGAAAGTCGAGGCGGCTTTAGGCGGTTCGACCGACTACACCCCGATACCACCCTGGTAGGAAGGCACACGTCGGCAAAAGGGAAAAGTGTAAGAAAGTAAAACTTTTTGGACGTCGTGTCGCACGAGTGACGATGTCACACTTAGATAGAGATTTTCTTCTTAAAAAGTAGAGAGAAGGTGAAAACTTTTAGCGACATTTAACCTGGTAATATTCAATTTCGGCGATTTAATCAGGAGTATACGCTAAACCCAAAAGACGGAGCAAAGTACACACGCGAAGAAAAATATTGTCAACTTTGGAAACTTGGGAAGAGGATCACTCTCTCTCTCTCTCTCTCTCTCTTTAAACTACTACTGTCATTAATCAGTCATGAGATCAGTCACAGCGGTAGTTTAAAGTTTTCTATTTTAATAAATGACAAGTGGAAACCTCGCAGGTCAACCAACAGGTCATGAATTTCAGAAGAACAGAAGTCTGAAAATTACACGTCGAGAAATTTACTTTCAATTATTAGAGTACAACCAGACGTGAGCTTACTCAACAACTTAAAATATTACTCATTACTCGAACTTTCAAAGGAATTAAGTATAAATAAATTAAGAAAATAAATAAGGTAGCAGTAATGGCGAACGGCGCGGGTGATTGTTCATAAACAGTTTTCCTTTGGGAGAGAATTAAGATGGAGCATTTTTTCTTTTATTCCTACAAGCAGTGTAGTTCCTTACGCAAACAAGTGAGAAAAACTTAGCGTAATACACAGCCTTTGAGGAACCAAAATAAAATTTAAAAATGGTAACCCAATAACACACAACTCTCCGAATTTGACCAAAAAAAAAAAAAAAACACGAAGATTTACAACATCGCACAAGTTGGCCTTATTCTCGTATGTTAACACGTCTAAATCTGGTAAAATTGTAAATTTTTATAGTTTCAAGACTGAAAAGAAAAGTAGAAAAGATGTCAGAGATGTGCGACACAACTAAATACCAAATCACTTCAAAGTGAGGTTTACTTTGACGTTGAACTTAATTACATACAGTTTCATTATTAAATATACACGGAGCGGTGTGATAAAAACCAGGTGATTACGTAGATAGTACGAGACTACAAAAGTGAGCACGTCACGTGCAATTTTGTTTTACAACCGAAGACTTCGTAGAACTGAGCTTATTGTTCCTCTTCCTCTGACTAGTTTTGTTCCGGAACTTCCTTAAAAGCCTTAATTAAATTTGTGAACCTAAAACGTCAAGAACACTCTTGCACTACTAAAACTACCACCACCACCAGAACTACTGTTGCCTACTCACATAGAAATATCTTTTTAATTCAACCTCCATTCATTGCGTTCCAAAAGACGTTTCTTTCTCCAACTGTCACGTTGTTGCCAGAACTGACTGACTGACAGACAAATAGAAATAGACACGAGACGAATAAATTCATATAGCAAAATTTCTACTCCTTTCATGCGACGCGATTTTTAATGTGCTTATTAAATTTTTACTTTTCCGTATTAAGTTAAAAAATTTTTCATGTGTATCATTTAAACTATATGTAGCCCCTACCTGAGATACCCTACATAGAGATGAACTTGTACGTATCTATACAAATCGAAACACTAGAGATTTATTATTAATAACATTACCTTTCTAACATGTATCAAATATTGTACGTTCGTATGTAAACCTACTGTGAATTTCAGATTGTAGTTAGAAGTCTAGTCTAGTCGAAGTTGAATAGCTGTGCTTATTTTAATTTGATTTGGTAATTTTTGTATTTTTAGTGAGTTCTACCATTTAGATATTAGAAATCCTGGAATAGCAGCAAACGATCGCTAGTTGTGACGATTAATAAAACTATGTCAGAGTCTTAATAGTTGTCTTCTGCCTTTACAGTGTACATGAGACGGAACCCTAGCAATGTCCGGTCAAAGGAACCATCGCTGTGCATTTTATTATTAAATTATTATCAGGTGGCAAGGTGTGGCCTAGAACGCTTACTTATTTGGTCTTTATGACCAATCTGAACCCACTCTCGTTTAAACATCAACACTTCTCACATTTAATCTCGCAACATCTCCTGCTGGTGTACCGTAAACACCTTTCGTAAAAAAAATGTTCATATTCGTAGAAATATAGTTGTAAAGTCTTTATGCCATTTTATTTTTTTCTAAGGAGGCTACGGAAACCAGTCTTTGTGAGAATCTTTGCGCTTGTTCAAGGCATTTCAAGTTCAACTGTTAGCCAAAACAAAAATATTTGGTGTTGTGCAGGAAATTCCGACTGTGCAGCTTGGAGCTCTCACTTGGTGCCCAGTACTCTCGTGCCGTACAATGCTGGATGTCTTCGGCTGAAGACGTTGCAGCCACCACTCACTTGTATCGTATAAATTTTATTGTTATGAAAAATACCCAAAAATTGTTGGAAACTCTCATGCTTTCTTTCCAGTCATTGGGAAAATTAAATTGTATACAATATATCATTTTTCATAAAAGTGGTCACTCCACAAGGCTTTTATTATATTATCGGACATGTTGCATTATATTTTTAAATATTTTTTCGGTTGAATCCTTCTCTAAAATTGTAGTAAGGTCTCGTTACAAATTGTTCTGTGAATTACATGAGTAAACTCTGTGACATAATTTCAAGAACAAACCATTATTAATATTAATAGGAATTAGTATAACGTCTCGTATAACTTGTTGATCGTGATTGTCAGATTTTAGTTCGTGTTGACATTGGTAATAATAATGGCAACACCCTGTTGTTGTTGTTGTACAACAGGCGTCGTGCATCATTCTGTAAAGCAACCGCCCAGAGCAACAATGGAAGTGCAGACATCCCTCTCGTGCAGTTTGCATAATAGCAGTGTCTGTCTCGTGTCTGCATCTGAATTTCTCTTTCTTTCGTTGGCTACCACCTGACAAAATAACCGCACACCTGTGCATATGACAATTTTTACGAGCCTGTTTTTATACAATTCACACCAACTTATACTGAATTTTTATGTATTATATGACTAGCAACTTCATAACTTCGTTGTAATCTTCCTCTTTCAGGTTCTTGACGTTTACTTTTTCTGCATTCTCCCCTGTAAAAACTCCCATCAAAGGAAGGTTAATCAAAGGAAAGCGAGACATACGTAACGGATCTTGTACGGGTGACCATTTAACAATTTGCAGCCAATTCTTTTCTACCGGAATTGGTTTTCACTGCTCGCCATATTGGTCGTAAATTTATTGAACGCATTCTTAAATGCAGTTATAATTGAAAAGGAGAGAAAGAGAGAGAGAGAGAGAGACACTGCACGCCAGCTCAGAGAAGCGTGACCGATTCACGCCAAACGTTTTCTATTTGAACTTGCAAAATAATATTAATAGTATAAAATAGGAGAGTACACAATGTGGCAGATAAATGTAACGGCTCGATCACAACTCTACGCACTACGGTTGCGATAAAATTATTTGGTACTGCAAGATGATCATTTTCAAGCTAACATGTTGAATATTATTTTACTATTATATTTAATATATTATATTATTGAATTATTAATTAATATTATTATAATATTAATTAAAATTATTATATTATTATATTATTAATATTATTGAATATTATTTACAGTAATATTGTTTTACTTAATTAATATAAATACAGACAAAATATTCTTCTTATTATAGTATTGTACATGGTTTTAATTAATATTATTTTCATTGTATTAGATTTATTATTACTATTACTCGAGTAATGTTCACTGTCGACAAAACAGAACCGACAAATATTAAATACAAACTTAACCTAATCCACCATTCAATTTTGTAGAAAAAAGAACTCAAAGCTCTGAACGACAGAACGACAGACATTTTAGTTTTACTTAAATGACCGAGAGCTAAGGCATGGACATAGCAGTGAAGCTCTGCAAGTGGACGTGGAAACATTAAAAAATGTTAATTATGTTCTCTTTTTTCTAGTCAAAGGCTTTGCTTCAGAATGCCACGCGAAGTCATCCGCTAATTCTTATTAATTAATAACGCAGACGACATGGAAACGACTCTCGAACACCACAAATAAATTACTAAATTTAATTGAACGCCTGTCACAAAGACAAATAAAATCCGGTTCAATCGGAGGTAATAATCGTCATCCAAACCCGGTAGAAAGTCAGCGAGACGTGTCCATATATTGACGAACGTCTTTAGTAGCACAATCGAATTCATTTTATTAAAACAAAAAAAATAAGTAAATAAAATTTCACTGGCAGTCTCCTTGAATAACCCACATCCCGGAAAAAAAATGTAGAGCTTCTGGTACCTGAGAACCCTGACAAAAATGACACTGATGTAACTAAAACTAACTGTTACCCATGAGGATTTCACGCTTCGTGGAACTCATTCATGGATATGTTACGACGCCTCCAGCACTAATTCAATATATTCAAACTTAAAAATTAACTTCTGCAACAGGTACCTAATTAATAAAAGCAGGTACGTATTCTTTTCGAATGCGTTGTATACAGAATTTATGTATTTTTGTTTCGTGTTCACTCACTACCAGTACTCGTGGATTTTTTGACAAATATTTTTAATGAAAACTAAAATGTATCCAGGGAAGAACTGAACTTTAGGACTACTTAATGATATTTACCTAACTTTACTGTAGTAATTACTTAGTACTCGAACTAAGCACTCGTAGTAATTATACAATAACTTATTTACAAAAGGTCATCTTTCCTTCCTCTTCCAGCTGAATGTTCGCCTATTCAAACTATCAATTTTATTTATTAATTTAATTTTTCAAAAAATTGAGAGCACAAGAACCAATGATGTGTTTCCCCAACGTTCATGTGTGGTGTCCGAGGGAGATATTGATGATCAAACGAGGCTGAGGCTGATTGGAGGGGAACGATGGGCAAGAGGTTACCTGCGGATATCTAAGAGAGTACAGCGAGCTAATGGAGGGACAGGTAACTCAAATTTTTGTAGCTATATAAGTGGAAAGCTCTTTTAATTTCTCTGCAGACGGGGAAACTTAGACTAGGTTGGGTTGGGTGACATAGGGGTGGTTTAGGGTAGAGAGAGCCTAGACTTTGAGTAAGAGAAAATGTTACTGACAGATGGTCGGTTAGACAGAACTTTTCACCAGGGTATCTTTTAGGTTTGTACGTGGACTCATAAGGATAATGATCATTTTGTGACTGGCGATTGGATTGGGAGCGGGTTAAGGAGTTGGAATTGACACAAAATATGCTTATCTTGGGTGGTCATTGCAGTTTAGATTTTCTGAGAGTGAAGGTTTTTGATTTGAACAAGGGCTTGGCCACGAGATCGTCGACGGACTCAGGGTGGTCCTGGACATCTTTAGGTCACGGGCAGAACAGAACCGGAGGAAACAAGAGTTTTAGCGATTCGACTTTGGCAGTGGTCTCTTGACCATTCGGAGGTTGCTCGGCGGGAGGCGACAACGTTGAAATTGTGAGGAGGGGGAAGTTTATTGTAATTTCTTCTGGGGGGTTTTAAAGCCGAAGGAACTCCTTGCGGGCTATTTATGAGTGTACGTGGGTAAGAAACCTAGGCAAAGTATTGGGACAGTAAGGGTTTATACCTGACTTACCACAAAACGCCGCACCTGAAAAAGACAATCACAAAACAATAGCCGAGCAACAACACCGCACTCGCACATGGAATAAAACGTCCGTTCACTTCGAAGGTTCGAAGAAGACCTAATCTTAGTTTTCTACGTTGTTGCCTCTAAATAAAAACCTGTTGATTCGAGTCAACAAGCAGGCAAGTAAAAAGTAAAAAGGAGTTCATAGGAATCCGACAAGAGTCTTTCCCAAAAACAAACCGAGTTGCGATCGGCTGAAAGAAAAAACTATATATATATTTTTTATACATCTATTAGTAATAAAAGAAGCCATTGAATGACAACTTGCCGGCAACCCAGTTTTGGACTGGCCACCCAAATATTTGGTCAGTTTCACACGGTTAATTTGGGTCACTTTTTGGGCGAAACGGACCACCGGCCGACTCCTGTTACTGAAGTAGCACCTTCTCATTAATTACAAATGCTACTCACGTGCTTCTGGGAGGAGAGTCAATTTTTATTGACACTTCGTACTCGTCTGAGCCAGTCATTGACGATTTTTCCTGATATTCTCAACAATATAAATAAAAATAGTCATTCGTTCAGAGTACGAGTATTTTAATATAAGTTTTACCGTGAGTACAAAAATTTAATAAAATCTATTAATCTCAAAATAATTTTGAGAGTTACAATTCAGTACATTGACATGCAGTTCATTGTTCCTCGAGGTGGTCTACAGCTCTGTAGTTTGTTAAAACAAAACTACAACCGCCGAGACAATCTAATGAATTTGAGGAATCATTGGTTTATATTTCATTTTATTTATTGTGTTATTAACTTGAATGAATATCTAAATTGCTACAAGCCTCCTACCGTAGTAGTATGAAATCCAAATATATATTTTTTAGCCAAACAATTATTACTACCTAAGAAGTGACCATTCACTGCTGTAAAAGTCTAGAATAGTTTTAATAGTTTAGGCGGATATAGAAGAAAGACGATTGTTCTAATCAATACGTGAAAACCTTATGTGCTGAAATGCTAGCTATGAACCTAGATATTTGTAATTTTAAAATGGCACTATTGTTATATATGAAAAGTCTTAACGTTTGAGACATTTGCGGTTTCCTTTCCGGAACTGAGACGAATACAGTGAACAATAATTTCAAATCAGTCTATAAGTTGTGCAGTGTGTGCGTGTGTGTGGTATACGGTCTGAACTATCAGCTACTCAACCTCATCATCGCAAATCCCGCGAACACAACCACACCGTATACGCTTTTCAATGAATAGAGATGTAAATCTTTACGAGGGTGATCCGGTTTCAATTTGAAATAAAAAAAAAATTCCGTACATTCCAATGGTGGCATCTTGATGAGGCCCACGACCTGACCTCCGATCTTGTCCACTTGGTACAATCTGTGACATGAAAATTCAGCGCGATGGTATCTCAATACGGTGGCGTTTCCATCACATTTCCATCACGGGGCCCCCAAAAACTCCAAGATGTTTTTGATAGATTGAAATATTTAGGTGGTGAGCTCGTGAAATGTTTACTTTCTTGACCTTCGACCCAAATCCCCCTGTACTGTTGGGCTAAAGGCAAAAAGGGTTTCGAAAAATTTCCCCGAACTCAGGTACCTAAAAGTCTCTTATTACTTACCAAAACAATTTTCAATCATGTAACGAAGCCGAACCCTCAAATGATGACCGGTGAAGAAGTTCTTTATTAAAGAATCACCCTACGATAAGTTGCAACTTAAATAGTTGAACCAAACAAAAATAGTGTGTATCTAATATACGTAGTACAAACTAGTGGTGCTGCGAAGTTGTACGCGAAAAAGACACAGCAGAATAAAATGCCAGAGCTTTAATTGAAAATGAAAAAACAAAATGGCTCTGCAATTACATCAGAACTAAACATGGGATCTTGTCGGAAGTAAACGAGTGTAAACGTAACCGGAAGCAAATTAATTAAAACCAATTATTAATATACCTCGGCAGGTCGATTACAAGATCGAACATTTAACTTCTCTCCTATTATCCTATGTTTGATCTAAAAGAAAAGGTTCGATTTCTTCCCGGCGATTGGATTGAACCTGAACATGAAGGTCACTCGATGGAGAACCGTTAGCCCAAAGACCCCCATTCCCGAAGTAGAAGACGAAGAAGAACCTTAATGGGCAGGTCGTGGATTAGGCAGAACCCACCGGGGGAGAGACGTGACGAATTGGAGCACTCGAGGCCGCTAGATTCGAATTCGAACCTGTTCGAACCTGGTTGTTTGCTCCATCGCCCTGTCAAGAAACACTTAACTCATTAAAAATTGAATGAGAATTATTATGGAATGACCTGTGGACATCTGCTTCAAATCTGGGTCACACACTTTCCTCACGGCTCGAACCAACTCCTCATATTCACTACCTGTACCTGTACCTGTACCTGTGCCCACAATTCCCGTATATTGCCGGCTACGTTCCCTTTCAACTGACTCATCGCAAGCTTTTCTGACTGCCACATTTTTTATTTTTCCTTTTATTTTTCCGAACAGTCTTTCCTTTGTGGGGTTCAGTGCCTGAGTAAATAGATTTTCCCCCACGTACATAAAACATTATTACTTTTCCTTCTTTCTTGAGTTTCGTTGGATCTATGTAATAGATAATTCAATGATTCCTATTAACAAATACTGACTTTGGAGTTATTAACACCCCTTTAATTATGTTGTTCCCCTAGAACAAACTACATCCAATTATTCGCTACATTGTTTATGGTTTAACTAAACAATTGTTACCCGTTGTCAAATTATATTAAATCATTGCTGGTAAAATAAAGTTAATTGCTCTTTTAGTTTAGTAGTGGTATTTTGACTAGTCCAAAGCAGAAAATAGTCTTTTCTGAATGTGATATATAAGATGTAGGTTCATTTCGTGATTTTTCCTTAATTCATTTATAAAGGCATAATGAAAATTTAGTAGTTGAGATGCGTAGAGTTCATAAAAATGAGGTGTAGGATAGTAAAATTGTAAAACACTAGTTTTAAATAAACTGGTAGTTGAACAAGAATGTCCCCATTCAAGGGGGTCATCGGAAAAGAGGACAATTCTCTTCGGGTTCATTGAGTTCAAACGAAAGAAATACACTCGGTGAACCGATTCATCTGACCTTAACACAGACCTTGAGTCTCGCGTTACATAAGGCGGCAGAACCCGATCAATTTTGTAAATGTTCTTTCCTGCTTTCTCGCGTAGAAATCGAACAGAAAATTCAACTTCTAGGCATCACGGCGGTGACCATAAGGGAAAAATGTTTCTTCTTGGCACTTCGCACACACTTTGTCGTGTGAGAACACAAAAGTTAAATTTCACGAGTTAAACCAGGAATTAAAATTAAAACTCATCTCCAACTACTAGCCAGCAACTCGTTGGGGGTGAGAACCCGGCAATTAAATAATTAAAAAGTTAGTTCTTTCGAAATGGGGCTGTCATAAGTCGTGCGTAATGAAAGGTAGTCCAAATGAGCCGGGTGAGCTGCAGTACGAGGCAGACGACAGGTGTGCACAGAGAATGACAGAGGAAACGACGTGTAAACAGGTATGACAGGCCACGCTCACAATGGAAGCTAAAACTTTCCGAATTTTGACCTCGAAAGGTCGCTAAACCACAATTAATAATTGCGAATTTATGAGCGTATTAATTTAAATAGACGATTTCTCCAACTACGAAAAAGAATTTCAGAACTCGTTGTTGTTGCTGTTCGGTTCCTGTCGGTCGGTGCTACGAAACGGGACTCACTTCAGGTTCAAGTACCTGAAGTGCTCCGTCGAAATGATCATTAGCCCGAGATTAACGGTCGAGAGATGACAAGCTGAATTTGAAAACCTTCAAAAGGAACCGAGTGAAATCGAACGAAAAACATAATTAGACATTTAAATGGACGGGAACGCTCGACTCTGCAAATTACAGACAGTACCCGGGTACTAACTGCCGCAAAACTATTTCCCTTACTCCTACCGGAAAGGGTCACTTTTATGCGGTTTGCGTCTCAACTAAAAATAGAAAAAAAAAGAAAAGTAACAGATTAATTTCACTTGCATTGTTTAAAATTGTTTCACACTGATAGTTTGACCATGTACCCGACATTTATAATAGTTTTGATAGTTTTTTTTAATTTCACTCGCCAAAAAGAAATTTACTTTTTTTTTGATGCCAAAGAAATTTAAATTTTGTGTGAAACGAATAATACGACTGCTTGTGTCTAAGTGAAATCCAAAACGAATAATAATAATAATGATATTATCAAGTATGGTAAAAAAAAGTACTCAACAAAACTGATTGACACAGCTCTGACAGCCTCAATAAATAATGTGACATTTACGCAAAAGTTTTGGGTTCATCATTATAAAATAATACATGGTAAATTCTTATTAAAATCAAAACAGAAATTTTAATAAGTTTTACCACTGACGTGAATCAGGCCGTTTTTGTCGAAAATGACGAATCATTTCTACGTGAATAAAAGCAAACTGAGAAACCGAAATCAACGTGAAATTATCAAATGCTCATTGTTGTCAAATCAAATTAATAAGATCAATCCATTAATTAGTTTACAATTGAAGAACGTAGGTTGTAAACCCAAATTCATTAAACCGTATGGGAGGGTCTATGGCAACACTAATTACAAAATACAATACATACGCAAATCTTATAAGAATGTAGTGACGTTCTAAAATTTCATCGTAATCATCTAACTAACAATGAAGCGAGAAAGCTTACAACTTTATTTGTATTTTATTGTCCTGTGTATGTAAATTTTACGTTGTGTAATTTGGTAAAACAATAAGTGGCGGCTAAGGAAAACATTTAAAGGAAAGAGTAGAGCACGATATTGACTACGTGATGGCCGCAAACAATACAGTAAAACAGTTAGTGAAGAAGTCGGATTCATTCGCCCTCTCCAGGCAAGTCCGTGAACTTGTTTGTATAAAACAGGTACAGAAATTCAGGTACTCGTTCAGACGGAGCATCATCTGTTAGTTCGTACTTTAACCGCTTGACTGGTTGCCCACAGCCAAAGACAGTGGCTGTATGAGTTTCAATACGAACTAAACCGGCAATACTGTTGATGTCATTTTATACAGAAACATGTCGTACACTTTGTCTCACTGTACAGAGTTTCTTAGACAAATTTAGTTCTTCTATATAGAGAGAAAGAGAGAGAGAGAGAATGAGAAAAGTTACTTTAGCATTCCCAAGAAAAGGATAAGTTTTTGGTTGTTTATTGACTTTGAACCGGAAGTAGGAAATCGGCATTTTAGAACTCAAATCACGTAGCCTTGGGTAAGAAACCCAAAATGAGTGGACGAACAGATTAAAGTTATGAAGAAAGACAGAGAAGTTGAGAGGAAAAGAGAACATTCGACAAGGACGCGAGACAAAGGTTAACAGGCGACAAGTGTGGTGATTGTGCGACAAGTTTTCTGTTGACACGCACTTTTTTCATTTCGTTTCTTATTAAAAAAGAAACGAGAAAAAGGAAAAAGATGAATGTCGTGCGAAGTCCCAAGTACCAACCAATTTATTACATACAGCGTTTAATACATAAAAACAACATCAGGTACCATCAGGTATGAGTTTGCCATGTCACGAATCATCAAAATGGAGGCAAAGACACAACTTCGTGAATTTCTCCTCCTCTTTCTACTGCTGCTGCTGCTGCTGTATCTTCGTTCCTCGTCTCAAGTAGTGCGACAAAGTTGTCCTTTCTCACTGTATCCCCCCCGTGAATTTTTATCGATTCAAAGTAAACGAACTTGTTTAAGTTTAAGTTTGCGAAAACTTAACCGAGCTTTTCCTCGAAAGCGTATTAATTACCTTAGGAGCAGGCTGGCGTGACGAGGGTTACGACTTGTATTGAGTGCACTCTGTGGGATTCTCTGCTCTCCCTTTTACTGTAATTGAATATACTCTTTAATATTATTTCCTCTTTTAAATATTTACAAGGTGAAGATGCAAAAAATCAGTGAAGGCCGAAGTTGATGACCCAACCGAGGGTAAGAACAGAGAAGACGAGTTGGAGGAAATGAATGACAATACATTCTGTTGCAGGTTGATGTTTTAACCGCAGCAAATAAATCGATACCTACACCAGATGTAACCGGATCGAGTATTTTAAGCAAATTTGCACAGCTGCACATCTGCGTGATCATTCAAAAACATCCTACATACACTTATTCGTTGAGTATCTGCTGCTGGACAAGTCAAAAGAATACAAAAGAGGAGGACAACTTGAAACAAAGTCCCAGTGCGTGACCAACCATTATCACTTTTACTGCTGTTGATTGTGTTTCGAAAAACGTTTTTGCTGTTACAAATAAGCTGGGGAGAACTTTAGAGAGAGAGAGAGAGAAAGAGAGATGGGTTGTTTTCCTCGGTATTTGAACAATTTCACTTGAAGGGAGGTTAAACGACACGTCCAAGTGACACTCATCCGAAGTGTGGAATTTTTAATGAGACGAATTAATTTAATAAAACCTTTGAGCTTCAAAAGAATCGCACGATAAATTTTAGTTTGATTGACTTCGATTGATGATGAAATTCGAGGGGGTTTAAAAGAATTTGACAGGCTTGAGAAAATCTCAGACGGTGGCAAGCTGCTGCGGAAGCCGACGCGACACGTCAGACCCCATTTAAAACATCCGATGTAAAAATGGAAAATTTTCGTTCCGAAAAACCGAAAATACATCGTAACCGTCAAGTGACACAAAACTGTTTCGAATCAAAAAATGGAACCTAAAGACTAAAAGACCAGATAATTTGTTATTGAAAATTAAATTTCCAAGTTGAAATTCCCGTACGTAAGACGAAAACGCCATTTGCAAAACCACCCCAGTTGCAGGAAACATGGAGGACGTGAAGCCATTTACAAAGCAATGCGAAATCGAAATGAAAATTTTCCTTTCGACAAAGGTCGTTTCGACAAGGGCAGTTAACTTAGAAACTATATGTGTACATATCGACCGATCGAGTTGTGAGGTTACTGAGTGTTAGAAAGTCTACACAGAAAAAAAGTACACAAGGACGTTTCTGTGGGATTTCTGCACGACCAATTTGCCATTGTGCGGAGGACATGACGAATTTTCTCTCTTCTAAAGTTTCTAAGGCCAACTACGTTCACGGTGACGGTTAATTATGATTCCATTAGAATCGTGGAAATGGGAAAACTCAAGCTGACAGTTGTTGCTGCTTTGCGTCCCGTGGTGCAAATTCTAGCAAAAGTCTATGTGTTCAATAAGAGATTGTTAGTTCTCCTCTGTGTCACCTAACACGACGTGCAAGAGTGTACAGGTGATAATCTAACTGAAACAGAGTCGTCCATTGCCGACAGATCGTCTGCAATAAATTCCACGTCACGCTCGCTTAAAAGAACTAATAACCTGTATGTAGTCCGTTATAGAACTTAAATATACACATTTACAATGAGATTTTTGTAACTCTAAAATCAAAAGAAAGTTGACTTGTCACGGTCAATTACGTTCAATCATTGAAAGAAAAAGTTTACATAAAACATAAATGTTTAATCGACAATTAGTAAACCTGATTTGTGGACAAAATCAGGAATAGGTACAAGTATTTTTAGATTCACTATAAATTTTCCTAGAAAATATTTCAATATTTTGTTTTACCGGTTACCTGAACGTACCCCTAAAAAAGAATTTTTACTTATTAAAAATTTTCATAAAAATTACAAAAATGTCTACTTCTACTTAATTAATTTTGTATAAAAATGACAATACGTCAGGGATGGAATTCGGACGACGGGGATCGAACGATGAGAACGAAAGCACTTTAATTTAATTATACAGAAAAGATTTTCAAGTGCATTCGTCAATTTCTTATTGTGATCTCAGGATCATCTCTCAACGTGCACTTAACCGGACAACTTTCTACGAGGTTTGCATCGAAGTACACTCAACCCAGATCACGATAAATAGACTTGTTGCAGTTGCAACAAGAAACGATTTGATCAAAGATGAAGAGACGTCACAAGTTGTAGTGAAACAAAGTAAAAGGGAACTTACCCGTTGCCTAAACACACGTGACACAGAAAACGTTCTTTTTAATCTCGCGTCCAGATCAAAGAAAGTTATCTATAAATTCGAGTATTAAGAATTACTTTAAGTGTAGTGTCATGCGGAATCACGCGGGCAAGAGACGACTTTCTCGATGGGACGAAAGCACATTTTGAACAAAATGTAAACTGCAACGCGCCGTGGGACTCAGACTTGGCCCAGAAGGTTCCTCCGGGATGAACAGTTCTCATGTACTCGACAGCACTCCCTCCAATTGTTTTCCCACAGGAATCAATTTTATCACAGGACTAAACCCGACGCCGTTTCTTTCCACAGAAAAAAAATGCCGTTTTCATAATAGAGTCTAAATATTGGGTACAGAAACTGATCTTCAATTTTCCTGACAGTCAATTTCGTCCGATGCAACGATACATATTTTCACGTGAAGAATAAATCTTAAAGTTTCGTCAGGTGTCATGTTCTCTTTACGAACTGAAAATTCAATCAATTTTTCACTTGTCGATACTCATCGATAGTAAACCGTTTTTTCCGCCAAGAAACCGGGAAGCTTTGCTCGATCGTCCGCGGGTAAGTGACAGCATCCTATGTAAATAATACAGACATTATCAACCGTGATAATAAGATTGACAATCCAATGGTAAATTCTTTGACGATAACGTGCTTTACGCACTGAAAAGTAGAAAGTGATTCGAGATGAGGTCAGATGGAAATAAATTCAACGGTCGTGAACATATCTGGTCCGTTTGTCTCCATTGTCTCGAGAAAAACCTGTCCATCGACATGTATGTAGGTTATTTAATTGTCAAATCCACCACCTCACGAGAACTGCCTGAGTAACATAAATCCGCAATCGTTGGACATTTCGGCAGTGAACAGTTCGAACCTTTAAATTTCACCAAGTTAAGCACAGGATGTCAACAATAATGGCGACGTATGGTATTTTTAAGAGTCTTTTTTATTTTACCATGTACAATAAATTAGCACTAGAGAACAATTTCGAACATTCAAAATCGTCGTGCCGTAAAGCAAAACCTAAAAAGAAGAACCCGAATGATTTTATTTGAATATATAAAAATGACGAATCCATAGTTTCCATTGTTACAAATTTACGTATGTATTAAGTTGTCAGAACCTGTGAAGGAGACGGAGTCTCCGACTTAATACATAAATAATCACCCATTAATTCGACAGTCATTCAAAACAAAATAATTTATGTACATACTTTCACACACGGAGAATCAGTTACGGATGTGGTATTTTTCAAATTCTATTTGTGATCCGGAAGTTTCGTTCTTGTCTGACGTGCACCCGGAGGTTATCGAGTGCACCACGTTAGATACATAGAAACTGTGAACCGACAGAAAAACAAACAGATTCCGTCGTGTTCACACTCTTTGGTTGGTTGGTTGGTATTTAAGAATTAAATGTTTAAATGGGGGGAGGGAGAGAAGAGGAGGATAGAGGAAAAAAATAGTTGGAAACACTCGGAAGTTTTTCAGGTTCAGACCTGAGAACCTGCAGGTATCTGTAAGGTAGTAAGGTAGTTTTTCCGCAGACGGAGGTTAATGGAAGAAGAAGCTTTTCCGCGGTTAAAGGTCTCTCTCTAAGAATTCATCCTTAAAATGAATTAAAATTCAAATGTAACCATCGAAAACGCAATGGAATAAATTAATGTAGGCCGTGGATGATTCAGGTAAAAATTCAAAACAGAATTTGAATTCATTCCCTTGGACTGAATTCATTCTTCCAGATTAGTTCATTATAATTCCCGATTCGATCGGTCTTATTCCAGGCGTCCATAAAAAAAAAATAAAATTATTAATAATTAGATCTATGCTCGCGTTCATTTCTCGTTTCGTCCACAAATGCGTTTTTCTTTTAAATATTTTTAAATATAAATACGAGAAAATAAATAAATAAATAAATTATGGACTTAACGGCTATCGGCTAGAGTAATTGACTATAAGTTATTAACCGTTACACAGCGGAAAGGAGAATACGATTAAAGGACAACCGGGTTTTAGTGTTTTGGTATGTAGGCTCTGTAGGCCAAGTTGTGAGCATCCTTCTTGCCGACATCGGCACTCCTGCCCCATCCAGAGCTGTACGAGTCGTGTCCACCACCACCTCCGTGTCCGTGTTCTATGTGTTCAATGTGGCTGTGGGTGTGGTGAGGTTGAGCTACGACCTGCAAGAAGGAAAATAAAAAAAAACACGGTCAGGTTCAGCAGGTTTTGAACTGGTCCATTGAGGGGGTCTGGCGTACTGGTCGTTGACACTCACTTCGTATGTGACGTGTTTCTCGTGGTGGAACAATTTCTTAAGTCCGATGATGACGGCGAGGAGCAGAGCTATTTTAGCTACGATCAAAGCTTTTCCCACCAGGAGAACGAGACCTTTGAGTGCCAAAGCTCCCATCATACCGGCTTTCATCATCATCATGGCCATGATTCCTCCCATGTTCTTGTTTTTGCCTCTTCCTAAAAGAAAAACTCGGAAAGTTCAATAAACCGCGTTCGTTTCTCTCCTACCATCGGATTAAGATCATTTAATCCGATTCGGGAAATAAATAATAGTTGATCTTTCCATCACATCATTCTGCTCAGGTGTATCAATCAATTTTATTTCGCCGGTAACTCCGCGTTGGGTTAAATAATTAATTTAAATAACTTTCTACTAGTAGTACTCGCATGCTAATGGCTAACAGTACCAACTCATGACGAAGCAATAGTGTGAGTGATGCAACGCTTTGATAACTATCCGATAACACTTATTCAATCCCACATGGTCGTACCTGGGTTGTGGGTGCCGTCGACGAAAAAAAAAAAATACGACGGAACTCCTCGCAAATCCGATGTTTTCTCTAATGCGTTTATAATTACAACCTTAATTTCATTATTAATCGTGAGCCGGCAATTAAGATTAGAATATAAATGTTGTTGTTCACAGGATAAACCGCAACAAAAGTGACAATCCGACCAACAAAAGGAAAAAAACTTTTCCCAAAAACAACATGAACCACTCGTGGAATCACCAGATGAAAAGTAAAAGCTGCGAGAGATTCAGTCAAAGCGACCTAAAACCTACTCCCTAAAAATAATACCGAAATAACAAAACAAAAACATCGTAACAGCATTAATTTCAATTTTGGGTAACCCCGTTTCTGTGTGTCTGTGTACGCGTGCGTGTTCTCTGCTCCGCAAAACACGTTTCGTACAAGTGCAATTATTTATTAGGAAAAGTAGGGAAACAAATCCGGTTTACCGGGGGGGCCATCGAACACAAATATGGTACTAGTTAGACCCGGATCTTTCTGACTCTCGACGATCATGTCCACGTCCGTGCGTATCCACGTGTAATAATTTATGTATTTATGTACTGACCTTCAGCAGTTTCGGAGACTGGATTGAGCGAGAATCCCAGGTTGAGGTTTCCGTTCGAGTCGGGGTTGGATGTTATAACGGCTTCCAAGTTGGGAACGAGTCTCAGTCGGAGAGCTCGAGATCTCACAAAAGAGAGGAATTTAGCTGTTAATAGTTCGGCAGTTTGTGCCTCGTCTGAAGCCTCGGAGATTGATCTTGGTAAATCTTCGGCTGGAGAAGAACAAGAAGAAGAAGAGAAACAATGAAACCAATAAGTTATAATGCAATATCAGAATTGGTTTTCCTCCGACGAAGAATCGTATAGCTCTCTACACGTACACGTGTATGTGTATGTTTTTTTTTCTCAAGTCACGGGCGAAGAGCAAGAGAAATGAAATTTTTGTTCCCCGTTGGTTTCGACTGTGCACGCGTAGATGGAACGCATAAAACCAATTTAAATTTTATTGGAAGCCTACAGGGGTTGAAAACCTGAAATTCGTGTGCCCAAAGTTTCGCAGAAAAGAACAAACACACCTTTAACTTCGGTTACCGTTGTCGTCTGTGTGATTTCGATGTTGTCTGAGATGTCGATGTTTGCTTTTTTGAAGAGCCTGTTCATGTAGGTGATGAGCTTCAACATGGCGCACGACGAAGGATCTCTTTGAGCACATTTAGCGTTCAATTTTCGCAAAACGGATTCTTCAACCTGGCTTGGGGCTCTGGGAATGTCGTTCTCCTTCGGGGAGTAACTTCTGCCGCTTCTGGTTTTATCGTCACTCGCTACTGGTTCCTGTTGAAGAAAACACAAGAAAAAAACATTGAAACATTGGGTTAATCGTTCTTCGCCGGTTAAATTTCGTTTTAGCGTGGCATGAAGGGTCGTCTTTCTGGGAACCTGGTAGAGGTAGAAAAATGTTTACACTCGTTTTCAGAAGGGGTTGACACTTCCCCGAAGGCTTGCCTAAATTAATTAGCCGTTGTACACACGAGATGGTGTGTTTGACCCAACTTAAGACAATTACAGTGCATGGCAAAAACACTGCATGAGTCCTCGTACCTGAACATAAATTATTTTCTACTACAAACAGCACCTTGTAACGAACATAACCAAAAGATTTTACACTGCTTTCGTACTTTACTGAAAGAAATAGAACACTGTGAAAAAAAAAACTAGGGGAGAGCCTTAACTAAATAAGAATAAATTCCACGGCACATGAGAACTATGGGTTTTGTTTTTTGTGCGACGTGTAATTAACCTATTGCTACAGGAGCAATAAAAAAAAAGAAACTAAGAGAAATAAAAACGGAAACAAGTTTGCTATTTTTCATGGTAATTAAACGATTTAATTACCTTCATAGGTGACAAAGGTGTGAATGAAGAGGAAAGATGGCAGACACAAGAAATGAGGCATTCGCCATGAAAGGAACACAAACGAAGGCAGGAGACCGAAGTTACCGTTAAATCTTTTTTTTTCTCTTATCCCCGGGCTTATAATTTGGAAATAGTTTTAGTGTTATCTTTCTCTATCTAACTATCTATCTATCTCTATATCCCTCTCTCTCTCTCTCTCGTACAGTAGAAATTCTCTCGGAACTAAAATCTCGAGTCGAGTAGTTTTCGACCTTTGCCAGTTTTCCCTTCAAATCGAGGGGAGAAGACAATAAAATCCACATGCGAGTGACAGGACTCGGTGACGGCAGGTCGTTCGGGGAACCCATCGCAGGGTACCCATCGATTCTTTCTACCAAAACTACCGCCGAAGAACTTTAATTAAATCCCCTCGAAACGTGAAATAGTTTTTGTAAAGTTTTCCAATTTGCCCCTTTTACCGTTCCAATTTTCTAGATTTCCTGTCTCGTCTGTTGTGTTCCCGCGTGTCACGGTCGCTAACATTCAAATAAAGGGAAAATAGTCGAAAACAGAAGAAAACTACAGAAAATTTAAAAACCTGTTGAGTTTGAATCGGCGTGGCGGATGCGACGGTTTCCGCAGCAGAACTGGCAGCGGCAGCAACTTCCTGTGCGACATTTCCGGTCACTTCCTGTTTAGTTTGACTCACATTTTCCACGGGACTCGCGAAAGACGTTGCCGTCAAGGTGAACACCAAGAAAACGTAAACTTTCAAAGACATTTTGTAGGATTTCCTTTTTTGAAATTTTCACCCGTTTAATCAGTTGTGTACTTGTGTGTGTGCGTGTGTGTGTGTGTATTTGTGTATGTGTATGTGTGTAAGTGTGTGTAAATGCACCTCGCGTGTTCTCCCGCACTCAACTTTCTAACACATAACCAGTAACTTTGGTACTTCGGCGAAGCAAAAAAAAACTTTTTGACCCGCTCCTTGAGTCCTCTTATATAGAATTAATATAGTAAGAGTGAGGATCTTTGCTTATAAAATCTGCGGCCCGGCACAACTGGGTCAAATCGAGTAGTGGAATCTTCGGACCTCCGCATTCGCCCGCCCGCGTTTTCCTCTCAGGTACTTTCAGGTTCCTCCGTGTTCCCCCTCTACGACGCCGTTCGCCCCCTTCAATTCGCTCAGGTGAACTTCTCGACGATCTATAGGTTTCCAGTACCTGAATGACCGCCCTTCTCCGACTTGGTAAATTTAGAGCATTTTTTAAAACTTTTACTTTTTTAATGCTCGCCACGGTTCACTCTGATATTTTCACTTTGTTTTCGTTCAATTGTAAAATAATAATTAAATACATAATTTTCAAAAGGTAAAAGAGTAATTAATAGTCAATAAGTACTGATGGTCGCTCGTCGTGAACGAGTTCGACGGTGTGGCAGCCCGTGACCGAAACACCGGAAAATTTAAGTATACGTTTAAGAAAATTTTCAAAAAATTATAAAAATATATTATTAAATGGTATGCTCGATGGAGTGTTAAGTTTAATTTCAATTACACGGATAGTTGATTGATCTGTGTGATCGATCGATGAACCACTCAATGTCTTAATTTGACTCATAAGTTGCAGCATTTTTACATGCTTTAGAGTAACTTTAATTTGTCGAAAATTTCACTTGCAAATTCTTGATTCTTAAAATTTTACTTTTTTGGATTAAAAAAGTTTACGTTGGTTTAATTTCTTAATTTTAAAATAGTAAAAATGCTTATTGAATAGTTTATATACATATATATATTATTTCCTTGTTTTAAATATCCCTCTGACAATTTAGGTGTTTTCGTGTCTATTAAGTAATGTGTTTATGTATTTATGTATGGGTGTTTCGTATGCGGTTAAATCACCCGATGAAAATGTTTACGATTTTGTAGTCGTCTACTCTAAAAAATCTAAATTGGATCATAACTTTATTAGAAGGGATCGCAGTCGATCTCTGGGTAATGAGATATTTTCTTCTCCATACTCAAATTTGTATAATTTGTAATAATATACATTTAAGGTCCTATACTGATTTACAACCGTCGAACTACACCTCTGAAAAGTACATTTTGTAATAGCATGGTGGGACCGCTCGTCAAACCTATGTTTTCTGTGAACTTGTTATTTTTTCTTTCGATTTTCCACTACAGAATACAACTGTTGTATGTACGTGGAAAGTATCACATTTCCTGTTCAACTTAATATTTTTATTTTTGGCTCAGACGTGTGTCAATACAATTTTCTGCCCTAGAAAATTTTCCTCGCTTTATTTTCTTCCGCGTCCTAACACGAGTAATAAACAGCAGTTTCAAAAAAAAAAGAAGCTATTTAATTGAGGAGGACAAGTTAATGGTATGCACAATTTCGGTTGCCCGCTTCCAGTTGTAGTTAAGTACCACTCATTTAATGGTATTGCCGTAACTGTAACGCTTCGAAACTTACAAAATGAACTTGAAAAACCGTGCCCAAGTCGGAAACCTCCATATTTGCGAGAAGAATCACCATTATGTTAATAATATTGAATACGCACGGGTTGCTTAGATTATTATCACTACTACCACCACTACTACGACCAACATTACAACCGAATGCATTTTTAATTTGCTAAAAAGCATTGAAAATTATGCAAAAGTCGAATTGCATAAACGCATGCCCATGACATTGCAAATGCATTTGGCAAACTAGACCGATCGGAGAGTGACACTATAAATTGAAGTGAATGTGATCTTCATCTCTGAATTCTTTGTTCTATTTATTTTCTACTTTGATCTACTTCCATCGTGTTATTATAAAACGCATAAATAGCAATTAATAAAGCTTCTTATTAGTCGTATTTGTTTTTGCATTGTATGTTTTTTTTTTAAATTCTTTGCTTCTGTCTCTGCAGTTCTACAGTGAGGTGTACTCTCATCTGGTAGGCATGATTAAGCTGAGTTAAACTCTTCATTCCTACTTGTCTTAGAGAAATTTGCATGTTCCTACCCAATACTAGTAAACGGTTTATTCTACTTACAATGTACGTAGCTTTCATTTACAAATTGTAATGTCATTTAACTTTGATGACAACAAGTTACAAATTGTAAGTAACTGTCATCCCGAAGAGAGTTCAGTTTGAGTTTTAAATTGGGTGAGACCGAGTCTTTCTACGGACTCAAATTATCCAACGAGTTTTTGTAAAATTCAGTTTTGTGCCTGAACCTGCCCCAAAGAGCCAACGTTTCTGCCCGTGCCAGTAAAACAATTTCAGTTTGAGCTTATCCTTGGGACCCGTCACGGCGACCGATTTAATGGGAATCGAATGTCATTTTGATTTCGTCTTCGTTTCGAAGAAAAGTAGAAAAGCAATCTCCAAGTTAATCCGCTTGTATATACCCACGGTCATATTAACCAGAGACTAGAACTAGACGAAGAAGTTAGCAGACTACATTTTCTCTCTCTCTCTCTCTCTCTCACTCATTCAGTGTATCTTATTAATTGCCTTTTCAGATCATTAACTGGAATAAATTCTCTAACGTTGAACGAGTTCTGTTTCGTTTTCAGGTAGTAAACGCTTTTCTCCCCGACGTGTTCCTTCGAAATTTGAATTTTTCAAAATGTCCGTGTCAGAATTGGGTATCAATCGTGGAAAACAATCGTACGGTACCGTTAAACGAGAGATTCATTTATGATCTGTTTCACGGCGTGTATTCTGAACTCATTTTGTTTTTTTTTTGTTTTTTTTTGGGTAATTGTTTTTCGGATATCTCCAGTTTTATTCATTTTTTTGCATAATAAAAATTCAGGTTCTGGTACCTGTGAAACTCGGCACAATACCGTCATTTCCTGTCTCCTTCCTTTTATTTTTAAATAAATTTATACGAGCAGGCGGAGTTTCTTAGACCAGAGAGAAACACACTGAAATTAAGATTTGACAGATTCTTTACTACCAAGTTTCACTAGTTCGTTCAACTAGTTCCGTTCAACTATCAAAAGTTACGGGAGGCTAAATTCAGTGAATGGTTTTCTGTACACGAAGAGTGAGGAGGCGGAGGAGCTGGGGGGGGGGAAAAGAAGTTCGCAGCCTTGAAGCCTTGGACTGGGTCATAAACGTATCAAATGAGACCAAAGAAAATCGTACAGATCGCTTCATTGATCTATCAATTTCATTTCCATTCGCAACTCATTCCGCCCACTGGTTCTACTCACTCGAATACCTGAAGTTTATATTTTGTATATATAAAAAAAATTTCCACCGTTTCACGGTTAGAAAAATTCAAATTAATTCCCACATGTGCCACGACTGTGAAGAGTACGAATTTTGTTTGTTTGTGTGTGTGTGTGCGTTTTTTTCGGGGTTAACAGTGTAACGGATACCTTCTCGACTCATCTCCAATGCTTTTCTGACCACGAAACTATGCTTTTTCTGACGTTTTCAAAGGTCAACCACGTGGTTGTGATCTTTGACCGATCAATTTGACCATGTGGATGTTCCAACCTTCCGGCTCAACAACCTTATAAAATTTCAATTAGTCGAATATTTTTTCGTTGATGTTGTTGCGATTTTTCATCTTGTTAACTCCTGCCCCCTGTACCATGCATTCATTTTAAAATTTATAAAATAAAAATATTTGAAATGTATCTCGGAAAATGTTGCCGTTACCTAATTCCTAGTGTGGTACACGGACATGTAATAATATATATAGAATAGTAGCGTAGGACTCCAGCAGTGGAAAATATCAAATATAGTATTTTTATAACGTCACACTTTTGATTATTGTTATAATAAGATTTTACAAGAAAATAATCTGTAATCTTGTCTATGTGTGTTTGTTTACACGGCCGTGTGACACTAAGTAACTTAAGTACCATTTTAAGTCAAATTAAAATTCTTAAGCTTTTCGTGTGACGAGTCAAATTCACACGAAAAGTTTTCCACCGTACCCTGGTGTTTTGCATACATCCAAATTTTTAAATACTGTTTTCACGAAAATTAACTTTATGAATATTATATTATGTGGGCATTTCTGATTTGATTAAAAATTGTAATTAGATAGACTGGCATACATTTAAATAAAATACGTAGTGCCGAAAAAAATTAAAATTTTAATTTCTCATTAAAATAGATGAAGAACAGGAAATTAGGAGGTAAACATCTGGTGCCAGTGAAGGAGAGGAGTACTTTGAGTACAAACCAAGAAATCTTTTATTATCAGTACACACAAAAGCAGAAAATACGTGTGAGAATTTAGGAAATGGGAAGAAGAACCGAACACAAATGAAAACAAGAAAACGAGATGTAATAAAATGAACAGAATGAATAAGAAAAGGCGTATTGGTGTAAATAAATAAATGTGTAATTAAGTCTGAGGACTACATAAGCGACTTTATTTTTATTCGACTGGCACTGCGTCAAACAAACACAAATTCACGAATTTAATGTGAATGTTTGCGGTGGCAAAGTAGTTTCCGGAACCTCTTAAAACCGACCATTATAAGTATTCATGTGTCAGAGAGCGTGTACTTCCTTTATAGTTCCGGGGGTCGTTATTTATACATTAACACAAATAAAAAACGTTAAAACAGATGCGACGCCGATAAAGCTAGATCCCAATTCTATTGGAAACAGGACGAGGAAGTGGTCGAAAGAGTGAAACTTGTGCTCCTAGTTGACAACCGCCTAGACGCGTAGGTGAATAAATAGAAAAATAGAGAATGCCGATGGTTTATTTCCTTAATGTGAATAATCAGCTGACCGTAAAAGTTATTTCAGCATAAGATTATTACCGGAGCTCGTCTCTCCAACCGTCGACCTTGATCTTGAAAAATTTGTATACAGGTTTGACCTCGTATGAGGCCGGAAACTTGACGGGCAGGTACGAGCCAAAACAAAATACGCGCGCGTAAAACAGGTGAGCTCCAATGCAATAAAGGCCAGTCGATTCTCATTCGAACCCTCCGCGGATTGACTTGCTGCTGTTCGGGTAGGAACACGACGTCACATCCAGCCCTTAGTCTCTGGCACCGTCCAATAGACACGGGCAGGCACGCACGTGTTTCTTTCCCCCCGGAAATCCAAAAAATTTTGCATGGTTTTGTTTCCATTGCTTTCACCACTGAACACCGCCATTTTTCTCTTAAAGATGACCGATAAATTAAATTTCGGTATCAACACCATCCGTGGTATCTAGTTCTAGACTGGTTGTATGACATTTTAAGAATTGAAATACGGTTGACATTTTACCTATGTGTTTTTTTTTCCTCGTAAACGTCAAGTTCCCATTAATTCCGTACGTCGCACACTTTTCGACCGAAGTTTACGACTTATGTTTCGCTTTGACTTGTGACACGACTTTGTTTCTCGCATGAAACTAAAAAAAACAAAATTTTGGTCGGAGGTCCTCCTGTACGTGAAAATTTTCTGCTTGCTTAAATATATAAGCACCATATATTTACTGCAGTTTATTTAATTGCGTACCCCCAAGTGCGGCATAAATTAATAGTAATTTTTAATTAATTGAAGTGCCATTAGCGTTACATAGAAGTGTCTCTATTCTGGTTCCACTCACGTCCTTACATCACGTTCCGATTTGCCGCCATTCAGTGATTTATTTTGAATTTTATTAAGTTATCTACATACAATTAATTACATTAATGGTGTCTCTCAAGTGTGAAGAATTCAAGACGGAGTCTCGGTGGAAGTAACACATTCAACATCCTCGTTACCGTTAAGTGACGCTGCGTAGTGTTAGTTTTGATGTCCTTCTGGTACTACCTCGTCCCATCGAAACGAGTACTTCACACATCTGTTTTGCATAATTTTTCGCCGGTTCCCATAGGCACGTTTGTCTGACCCGACCGAGCAATTTTTTTATATTAAAATAAATTATAAGAATTGACCCGGTGAGTGGGACACCGGTGAACTTACCTGTGCCAACATAACCGGAACCTTTTCAGGTACCGTGTGAACCCTAAGCCACTACCAGTCTGGGCTGATACAGGCACGATTAGTGCTGGTCGTAACGATGCATCGTTTGCCAACTAAATGATCGAACCTTTGGTCTTCCGTGGGCTCCGATTAGCGGGGCTCATTACTACCGTACTGCGGTAATTACACATTGTACGAGTTGTATTTTCCTTTTGCACGGTATCATTGTCATTAGGCTTTTTTTGGCCTTATCAAGTTAAGGTCTGAATTTAGTTTAAGTTCGCATTCGCATAATTCAAATGGATAATTATCGTACTGACGAACAGGTCGGTACCGTTTCCTCTTCCCGGTGCTCACCACCGGATGAAACAGACAATATACGAAATTTACACGGTGCTCTGAAATAAAGCGGACATAATAAAATAAAGCAAAGAACACGATTTTCCATTTGTCGTTTCGTGTACTGCTCTGCTACTGCTCTGCTACTGCTCTGCTACTGCTCTACCGGATTGTATCACACTAATTAAGTGTTTGTTTTCTTGCTCTTCACCCAAATGATGGGAGAACATCACTCGGTGACGGTCAGGTGTGACGTTTAGAAATTCATTTCACTAACATTTTCCTGCACATTTTTCTTCCTTTTCAACTATTAAATTATTAAAATTGACATTCCCGGGCTCGCAGAAACGTAGTTCTAACTTCAGGAACGCCTGAAATAAAAACAAATAAATTTATTTTACTAATGTAAATCTCTCTGCCGTGAAAAAAAAAATTGTTTTAAATAGTCCGTTTTACAAAACTTTCTCTGGAGGTTGCCTCGTTGAAAATTGCGTTTGGCGCTGAACGCGGGCGTGTCATTCCGGAAAATTAGTCATAAATTCTATATATTTTTTTTCATCTTCTTTTGACGTTCTTCCTGCTGAAATGAAACAGAAAAACAAGGAGTAAGGCACTGGAAAATTACAATAAATAAAACAATGGAGACGTTTCGCTAGGAAAAAGCTCGTTTTTTAAGTTGGAATTTCCTTTGACCCGCCCGAGTCCTCCTGCGTACCGGGCCGCGTACCTGTGTCGCGTTGCGGGTTTGTAGGTAAGTTTGCCCTCGCAGTACCACTTTCCTGAACAACCTGAATGAGGGCTCTGCTGACTCACTGCACAGAAATTCAAATACTCACGTGGGTAGTTCAAAAATGTGTTACTCGCCCCGAGAGAACAAGTCAAAGATGGCAAAATCCATTAGAACCCATTTTTTTTTCTTTAAATTTATTAATTTCGAAGCGTAGAGAAAGATGTTCAGAGTGTAGACTACGTTCCAACGGACAAAACTAGTGAAAACGATCGTTTTACGTGACCGTTTTCGAACTGAAAATTGTCAAAGGAAAGGACCCGCGTTGGATTGGTCCAGTGCAGCCTCTTCGTCTCGAGAAAATCAAACTTTTATGCTCTTTGATTCATCGTAGGTTTGGTACATTCAAATCTTTCCTTTCTAAAACTATTTTTACTTTTCCGAGAAAGACCCTACCCCCCAAATCCCCAAACGTTCACAAATGCTTTCATTATCGTTTAATCGGAGTATTGTAAAACGAACACGAAAACCTTCAATAAGCAATTTTAGATTGTGTTGTCTTTCTCTTTCTCTCCGCGGGTTCCATCAGTTGAATGAATCCGAAGAAATCACGCTCCGAGGACCGTATAAAGAAATTCAGGTACCCGAAACCGAATAATGCGGGCAAATATTCTAACGATCGAATGTCCCGCAGCAAAAATACAACTCGTTTCCCCACTTTTTCTATAATTGTAATTATAGAAAATCCAGGGCCCTTAAACTCGGGTCTTTTGCATCGGCTGGGCCCTTCGACCACTTTTTCTTCGGCACGCTGGACAAACGATCCACCTATTTCGGATGATGATGAAGAATTCGATGTTAATTGTCAACACGCATCAACATGTTTAACGCGTCTGGTTGTGAGTGGACTTTTTCGGCGTTCCATTTTCTTCGATGGCGTCAATTAGATGTTGGCAAAAGGCCTTGGTAACCTACCTGATGGTCGTTGTCGGGAGCTCATTGTCCGCTAACCCGATTGAACATCCAGTCGAAGTCGAAGTGTAAAAGAGAGAGAACGCAACGAGCGTTTAAAAGAGACCCTCGAGTCATAATTCTATTACGACGACATTGACATTGTGACATTGTAATTTAAACTTGGCAAAAGGGTTAATCTCATGCATTAGAAATGTCAATAAGTCCGCGCATGTAACTGTGAGAATTACACGGTTTCTTGCGGTAATTGCCCCACAGCCAACAATCAAGTTGATTCAGGTGCCACTTCTTAAATACTTTGTCATTCACGGCAGACATTTGACGTGTCACTGTCCAACATTCCGAATGATTCTGTCATTGTTTGGCCCTTTCACTTTAACAATTTTTATAAAACAAGACGAAAAAACAAAATTTAACCACCAGGCAGTCGAGTACCACAAAGGACACGTGATACATTAGTCAAATTTTACTTTATTTAATACACGACAATAAACAGACTCCAAACTTTAACATCCTGTTCGTAGTTTTATGGAAAAAAAGGCGTGTCGAAAACATCAAAAAGGAACTTGGAAGAAAGTTGGGTGAGCAACAGCAGGGACAACTTCCTACGTGAACAACATGTTGTCCGTAATGAATATCTATCAGATGTTTCCTCGTGAACTTTGTCTCACACTTCTCCTTCTTCTTTGTTGTTCCTCACGGAAACAGACGAAAGTACAAGTTAACACACAACGGCATCTCTTTACATGGTTAAACTAAATTCTCAGGCGACTTGGAAGCCGTGCATTTTGACTCGTTTCGGTCATTTTAAAGCACACGGAACTCATATTTTGCCGTTAAATAATTTAAATCCACGTTGAGATGCAGAATTCAATTAGCATCAATCATTTCTGAAAAAGGAGTGTGAAACGAAAGGGATATTTTTCAAACAGAATAAGAAGAATACAGTTCGAGTTCAAGAGATGTGAAACCTCGCGCACGGGTACAGGTAACAGGAAGAGAAGGAAGAATTGCACCTGAAACGGACTCTTCCCGAAGTTCAGTTAACTGAACCTTCGTGAATTTATAGTTTTCGTAAAAATCCATCATGTCTCCAGTTAACAACCGTAATTTTTAGTTTTAGGCGGACTTTTGGAAATTGTATTATTATTATTAACACAAATGCTCAACGAGTGAATCGATGATAATGAGAAATTTAGAAATCGATGGGATACTGAGTGAATTGATCGGAGTATTTGTTCGGCCAACTGTTAATTACCAATAATTTAATGAAATAAATAATAATCGAACGGGACTCGGATGAAAATCAGAATTTTCGGCTAATTAATAATTACCTAATGATGTGTTTAAACCGACTACAAATCTCTACTTTTGGAACAGTCTAGTTTTGTCTACGAGCTCCAGGAAGCGATTTGTTTTACCGGGACACTCCCTTCTCCGTGTTCTGGGACGATACTACTTTTATACTGTAACTGTATAGTTTCTACTAGATAGTATAAGTATTTAAGACTGGCCGCGAATTTACTGGTCGGGTGTTACCCGTCAAACTTCTAATTTAGTGAGTTGACGGACAAGGTTTCTAATGCTCACAATTTTAGTTATTCAAATGAAAAATGGAAAAGTCGTCTCTTTGTATCAGGTCTTGTGTTCGAGCTCGTTCACAACCTACTTATTTTTTGCATACCCATAATAATTATAGGTGTTTCGTACATAAAAATTTATTACTCAACAACTACATAAATATATATAGGTGGTGGGTTATACACATCAAACATCAAACAGATTGAATGAGCGATGTGTAACATCACTCACTACCCACGCTAAATAAATATATAAGTAATTCCGTTTGGTTTGTTTCTTCTGACAAGAGTAATTTAGAAGGAATTCTGCTTTTTTTTGCTTTGGCGGGAAAAACTAGAAACAAACTATGATTTAATTTGTAATTAACCGTTTGCTACCGTTAGACGTAGCAATTTAGTTATTGAGGCCGTTTTTAACCAGAGAAAAATGTTTGATTTATTACAATTTGAGGTGAGACGTGCAGAGCTTTTGAGTTGTACGATCACATTAAACGGATTCGGAAAATTCGGATATTAGTCTAATTATAAAACCAATAACGACTGATTGATTTTCAATCTTTTCTGATAGAAATAAAAATAATGACTCAACGATGAGAGAGAGAGATGCGAAATCAAAGACAAAGGTGCATGTCTTACGGTTATTGGTAAAAATCAAAATGTCTGCGAGTCAAAAGCTCGACTTAACAAATTTTGAATTACAATGCTTTTGATAAGGAGCTTTTCTGACTGATAAAAGCACTCAATAAACAATGAGGTTTTCTCAGTTGTGTGGTTTCTCAGTTTCGGATGTTTGAGAAACCCGGAAACTCTACGCACACGAAGGAAACCTACTGACTTTGACTTCGGTTTGGAGCCCTTCGGTTGTTTTACCCGCATACCTGAGGAATGCGACAGACACACTTGCTCTTGTATGGTAAACGAACTCCCGTACCTAAAAGTATACTTTTGCTTGGAAACACATTGGGTCGACTACTCGGCACGGTTGCTCCTCGGTTTTGACTGCGAAACTCCGGGTGACACTCGGACCCTCACGTTCTTCATCCCAAAAGAAAAACGCGGGCAAACGAGCGTGATGCCACATGTCAGGCACGCCAGGCACCCGTTTGCCTTCATTTCATTTGATTCATTTCGTTTCGAATGACCCGATTGAACCTGAAATGAACTTCCGTTTCGTTTTTATCACTTAAGAGCGCACAACGTGAATAAAAACGGTTCGTGGCTCGTACCTGAATGAATTGAAACGCTCCACATGCGTTCTATTCTCTTCCGATCAATTTCGATTTGTATCGATCGATTCCAACAGGTACGGAAAAAGGTACAGATCCAGTTACGTGTGTGCAATAAAAATTGCATAAAAGTCAACTCTAAATACTTGTAATTAATAATAATTTGAATTAGTCGGAATGATCTGGTCGACGTGAGCCGACCGGTACGACGAGTAGCCGACCGGTGACTTTTTCGGTTATTTTACAATCGCACTGATTCAGGTACGAGTGAGTATTAACGAATAAACAAACTTCCTGGCTACCGACAGACTCGTAAAAAGTTCTAACGGCGGCGGTAGAATCAATTAGAACCCAAATCTAGTTCTGATCATGGCAAAATGGAAGGGAAATAAGTTAATCCGAATCAAAATATTGACCGTTTAAAGGTTGTTATTGACCTTAATTAGGTTCGTACCTGGCGAACAGCTATCAGGAATCGGTAAACCATGTTGATAACTGTCCATTATCGTGATTTTTCAACACATGAGCGGAAGATAATGTCGATGGTATCGGAGGAGAAAGAACACGAAATTTGAGTCGTTAGAAGGAATTGTGGGTGCTCCGAATTCTTCAGGTTCACTCCCTCGCACTCAACCTGAAAAGTCGCGAGTTATCAGGTACCTGCACCTTCGATCGATCGATTCTCTATCTTATTGTTCTCAAAAGCATTCGACGAGGGAAAAATAAGTTGAGTACGAGAAGGATGCGAGCAATTAGACTATAAAATAGTATGCTCTGTAGTAATTTGTCTAATTATCGTTTACGTGTTGGAAAGTTGACAGTTAGGCGAACGTTTACCCAGTACCCGTGTGAGTACCCGTTGCTACTTTCTTGCCTGGCGAATTGAATTAATTTTACCTTTCCCTTTCCATGGCATTCCTCCCTCTTGTCCTTCACTTTTGTTCCTTTGTCTAGAGGTTAGTACAGGTACGGTCGCGTGAATTGTTCTCCACGTGGATAATTGTCCTTATTCCAACTTTCGCGTTCCGGTTACTTTCCAACATGGAAGATCCGTGTCTTGCTTTTCTCATGGTCGTTTCCCCGTTGTGTTCTTTTTTGTTGTTGTTCGGTTCGCCAAAACGATGGAAAACAAAGTTGCACCGCCCAGAGGAGCGCCGGACGGCTTGTCAATCGGATACCACGAATAATTCGAGGACCGGTTTTCAGCTGTCCTAATGACCGTTTTAATACAAAAATAACAAACTATCAATATTGAGTTTATTTATGCGAATAAATAATAATAGAGGGAATTGTCGAAATTTCGTGAAAGGACAACACAGGTGACCGGCTATGTGTGCACAAAACCCAAATTTCCCCCTCGGTCGGATTCGGTTGTTGACCACTGCAGTTCGACGAGTGCAAGTGCAACAGAACTGCATCCTTCGCCGAAACGCAAAGAAATTCGTCAAGAAATTCAGGGAGAAAATAAAAGTCGAAATTAGAGGTTGTAGTTTTTCAATGAAACGCCACGAAAGTGTTTTGTGTACGAGTTCCAGCCACAGAATACTTGTTTTGTGTCGCTACAAAGGGCAAACCAGAAAATTACTAAAGTTTTTTGTTGTATAAACCGTCTCTGCACATGAACCCATTTCCCAAAAGAATGTCACGGGAAAATTAAATTAATTTTTGTCACAAAACGGAGGACAACCAGGTGGTAGGTGGTCAGTCATTGAAAACCTACGAAAGGAGTCTCGTTATTAAATCACCGTTCTATTAATTTCTACGAGTATTTTAATAGAGTCCTTGTCATTAAATAATTCCAGTAGTGCCAAATGTTAACAAAGATCCATATTTTTGTTACTTAGTTTCCCGGTCATCGATACAAGCGCGGTACTATAGAAAAACATAATTGAAATCAATAATAGGTGATTTTGGGTCAGATGTAAAATAAATTATACTGTCATATCCCGGTTCGGTTCGGTACCGGTACTGCCGATTAATTCAATTTACCTTCAACACAAATGAGTAGAATAGTTCATCTGTAATTTACCTGATTTGATTGAAACACCAGAGATGCGTAAGTCATTAGTCGAAGGTTAAAAACTATTGTGTCAATCAAACGGGCAACTTCAGTTAATTCCTTAACTTCTCTCTCTCTCTCTTTTGCAGGGTGGTTACAACCGTTACTTGAATTTAAAAAAAACATTCGTAGGCTTACCAATCATCTACATAGTTTACCTGCGTGCTAACTACCTGTACTCGTCTATTAATTATATACAAGTTGCACGCCACGGATGATTGCATTCCTCCCCGTAATGTTGTTGGCTCATTGCAAATTAGATGTACGCATAATACGCATAGATTATAACTCAAGGGCCTGGCACTCTACTTAGCAGATTCGTCGGCCATTTTCAAAGCTACCGGCAACGGTAAAAACTACAATTATCAAAATAAATACACGGGAGGGTCAGGTTATGGTAGTTATAGTTGTTGGCTCACTCTTGCAGGTCTTCTGTTTTCTCTAGCGACCTCATCTTCCATCATCTTGGGAACGGTCTAACTTTGCTCTTTCCTCCTTCATAATTTATTTTTACGAGTATCCGATTGATGCACCGCAGGAATTCGTCTAATTATGTACATAGCACGACTAAGCATTCGTTACTTTGATTGTGTGGGTGTTGAATTGATTTCCCTGTAACACGCTGCCCGGTTATTGTTCCTCGTCTGTTTATTTCCTTCGACCGCAGGAAACTATCTAGTTTTTAGTTTTCCCTTAGTTGTGCGGTGATTCTGTGGTGGTCGCACAAGCATCTGTTTCTTCATTTTTTTTTGTAATCGTCGACCCCGATCCCTGTTTCTTAACGATATGGTCGACAACGATTGTACATCCATTACCGACGATTCGTAGTGTTAGACCCACGGCCACCAACCAGCTTACAACTAGTTAGTTGAGCGAGAAACTATCAACTCATTCATTGTTCACGGAAACGGCGTAATGAGAGCCGGTCACTTCGGGGTTTCACATGGAAAAATACAAATTGTTTTTTTTTTCCTTATCACTACGTCTATTTACACTAATAGTGAATTTCTCTAGGATCTTAAAACAGAGAGAGAGAGAGAGAGAGAGAAAGAGAAGAGAAAAAACTTCATTTCACCTTTGTTTTAGCAGTTTTCATAAATAATTGACCTCGAATATGAAAATGGTTGCCTCCGACTCATATGGAGAATGCAACCAAATTATCATTGTTATCTTTTTTTTTTTAGATTTTCTACTTTGGTACCGACCTTGTTACCGGGTACCTATTGTTAAGTTACCTGGAGGAGTACACCCGTTTGGAATCTTCAGTTTTAAGTTCGTGTCGAACTTGAAATTTTAATTATAAATTTCTGTGATGAAATTATAGAAATTCGTTCGTTTCAAACTGGAGCGGAGAAAGCCGTTTGTTGTCCGTCCGGTGCTTTATGACTTGTTAAATGTTTTTTTTTTCTTCTGCTTGACGTTCAAACAATAGAAAAATACGACTGATCAATTTTTATTCGCGACCTGTTTTGCTTATTGTTTTATGCTCGTAGGAAACACACAATAAGTCTGTATTATTTTTACGATTAATAAATAATAATAACCGCGAACCAATGAAACCGTGCACCGGTTTATTAAAAACAGTACGGAATTGAATGATCGGACACACGCATGCCTGCCATGATTTTCAACGTTATGGAAGGTAATAATTAGACGATCGGGTGAAATCTTAGAGCTCACAATGGGCCTGCTCGAGATCGTGAGAACACAACAACGTTCGAGACTGTTGTCGAGAGTAGTACAGGTGGCGGGGAAGTTAGTTTTCAGGTACACGACAGTATCGGTCGCTTTGTCGCACAGCCATGAACTTCAACTTGTTTATGTGTTTACTTGGAAGGGAGAAAAACGGCATTGGAAATACCATTGCAATAATTTGTTGTCGTGTCTCCCGGGCAAAAGCACTCATCGATGCGTGTAATAGTTTATAGTTATTGTAAATATTACCGTTTTCTGCCATTAAAACGAGCATTCCGGCAAGTGTTGTTTTACTTTAACTTACTCCCGCCTGTCTTACATGTTTTACTCGCAGTGTGGTTTCAGGTACTTGTTCCGATTGCGTTGGATAAGTTGAAAATAATTAACTATTCATGTTCAAGTCTTGTCTTAGTTCCGTTGTTTACGTGAATAATATAAAAACAATTGAGTTCCACATTGGACGATAAAAAACTAAAGCTGACTATTCCAGCGTAGTATTTTGTTGTCTACCTTACTTAATTTAGTTCTTGGTCGATTCAGTTCACTCCAGCATCGCATTTTATTTGTTAATAATTCAAAAAGGCATTGAAGAATATATGACTTCACATCTATTCACTTCACTATCTAAAACCTATTTATTTAAACTTTGAGTATAAAACCGCGCAATAATTAACGTTTAGTTGAATGTTTTATATTTGTACTCACTGTCCTTTGTACAGTAACACTTTTGGTGTGGGAAACAACAAGAGAAAGTTAACAAATTGTTACAAAACGTACAATTTTCAGTATATAGTACATAAAGCGCACAATAAAGAAACAATAAAGAGTTGATGAGTCTATAAATTTTACATAGAAGAATCAAAGCGGAAATCCTTTCCTTCTTATCACTATCATTAAGCTTATTACCTTACACCGTGTGATTATTACAACTTTATGGGGCAGTCAAGTAATTAATAGAAAAATAATATACGTTAATTAATACAGTTAACGTGTACAATTATTATTACTAGAAACTCGTTGAAGTAGTAAATAATTTACAAATGTTCTCGTGGTATACATTTTGTCGAAGAATTCAACTTTACATTTAAATATGACTTGACACGTTCGTGCCATTAAATTAGGTTGTCGAATAGATAGCCATTCATAGATTCGAACAATCCCTGTTACTTTCAAATAAAATGAAACCCTAGAAATTGTGTAGACGGAGCAATGCCAGAAAATGGCAAAACCGAGGCAAACAGCAGGAAATTTGAATTTTTCACTTCCAGAATGTCGAAAATATTTTAAATGTGTCTGCATGTTCTAGACGGTATAAATTGCTGGTGTTGTTCCCAGAAAAGTTTCCTCGATTCTTAGACTCGGTAAATTTGAAAATTTTAATTTTTATCAATTCTGCTACATCCAGAATGAAATAATAAAAGTTTTGACATTTGAAAAATTTGAATATAAAAAATCTACACGTATATTTTACATTTCCTCTCGGAGTATACGTCGTGTAATATTTCTATTATACTGTAACGGTTTATTAAACTAATTAATTATGTGCGTTTTTTAATTTTGCTAGCTCCAATACACAAGGAACCCGTGAAGTTTTTGGCCTTTACATAAAACGTCTTAATTTTTCCATTTATTATTCCTTCTAATTACTTTATTAATGACAAGATATCACAATTAACCAATAGTAGAGTTGGATAGCTTAGATTTTTGATAGAATTCACTTTGGGGTTGTTTGAGGGCTGCAGGGTGTGTAAAAAACAGACACGCAGGCACTTGACTAAAAAGAAACGACAAAGGCGGGATGAAAGAGGAGAAATAGAGAGAGAGAGAGAAATTATCGACTTATTGATGAAAGTTCGATCATCGTTTTCCTGTTTCCTCCTATTCGGCATCTTCCTGGTACTTCCCAAGTATTGTTAGACTTTCATTTTAAAAAACACCCTCGAGAGAGGAAAATTTCCCTTAAAACGATTTTTGACTTTTCATTACCTTAATTACACAACAAGTCCTTTGTCCTCTGCACAAAGGCCACTCACTCAATTAGCTCACGAGTATCGGAACCTGATCTTTGTGAGCCGAGAGAGAAAGAGAGATCTGGGAAAGATCACTAACTGAAATCGTTGCGAGGTAAATCGACACCGACTGTTACATTCAGATCAATGAAAAATTGATGAATTAATTAATTCCCCGGAGACTTTTACCTCTCCAAAGGTAGGAAATCATGGCTTAGGTAATTAACTACAAAGGTGTTTTAAATAGATTATTAATAATTTATTACGTTTAAGTATTTGCAAACAACCTAAGCCTGCCAAATACAAATCGGTTAAAATTATTTTCAGCCCTTTTTGAACCTGCACAATCTGTACAGTAAAATTACTTTGGTTACAGTCATTAATTTCATCTTTGAGCGATAACAATTGTATATATATATTTTTCCTTTTATTTTCTGTTTTCGCACTGAATAGATAACAATTGTTTATGTTTCTTAATTAACTGCTTTAATAATAATATAATTAATATTAGCTCTGATATTAACACCGTAACATGTAAAAATATCTGACACGAGAAACACTTTGTCACCCAAGTAACTTCAACCTATTATTTGTTTAATGTGTGGTTATTAAAGTAGTTCAATAATAGTTCACCCAGTTAAGTCTCAGCTGTAGAACTCCTAAACCAGAAAGTATCAGAGATCGGAACTCAAACATTTAGTAAAATAATGTCAGTTATTAACATTAAATGATGTATACTTTTTAGACCAACACCAAAACCAAATGTCTCGTTCAAATACTGTTATTAAAGTGTACAGAATACTTACATAATTAATTGGGAAAATATTTATTCAAGAAAGGATTAACTTTAAAACTGTTGTTAACCACTTTAGCCTGGCTCAGCACATTCTTCTTTTACAACGGCAGAGCAGCTCTTAATTTACTTAAGTTCGGCAGATTAACTTAATTAAGTCAGCTGAAAAAAGACTTTTTCTTTTCGGCTTTATTTGTAACCGAGGCAGACCCAGCTCGATGCGAATAAGTTCCCATTTATTAACTCTGCATTTTTTCAATTTTTATTAATTAATAAAATAGTCAGAAGGAATTATTGTGTTCCAAGTTTTTATTAATTAATTATTGACAAGTTCACCTGGGGGAGTTTAACTGAGTGCGAGGGTTTCTACCGACGTGATTTTTTTATAATTTCGACTCCTGTAAATTAATTATTAAGAATTTAATTTCTATTGGCCACATTATCTCGTCAGAGCTGATGTTTGACGACTTTAATTGTGAAGTGAAGATACCAACACTGTTGAATAATAACTTTGTCTTAGTAAAGAAATACATACACCGATGTGGTGATATTAATAGTTTCAATAACTTTAAAGTGAGGGTGTAAATGAATGGAAAATACAAAGAAAACAAAACACAAAAATACAATATTAAATATAAATAATATTGATTATTTATTTATTATTGATTATTATTATTGATTATTTAATACGAGTGAATAACAAACGCAGGGAAAAGGGAAACGCAAACTGATAAATTCTGATCTTTCCATCTCTGCAAATAACAACAATTATAAAATAACAGTTATTAATATCATTAATAACTGTAAATCCGTTGAAAGGCACATAACACTGGATGGAGGGGGCCTGTAATTATTAATATCGACTTCATAGCGGTTGTGTCACGAGTAAAGTCTTTAAATTAATCAATGAAGTTTTAATTGCACGTTAATAATAAGTGTGGTACACATAAGTGAGAAAATGCATCACCACGTTTCTCCGTGTTATTTTTTTTTACTCTTTATTGTTTTCTATTTGAAGTATCTCTCTGCTCTATTGATTATTGAGACTGCCGTCGCACCTATTCATCTGGACAAACATAACTGGAACGGACTTATGTGTGTACACCGGACAGTTTGGTGGTTGACCAAACAAACTTTGCTTTAGGTCAGTTTCTGGTATTTAATTCTTTTTTTTACCACTCATGTAGTTATTTTTCATTATCTATTTATTTATTCAGGTTGGTTTTTTTTGTCCTCAATTATATATACAGTTTTAGTCAGGTTTATCTATTTTCTATGTTTGGTAAACAATGAATTTTCTCGTCACACGCTCTCTTTTTCTTCGCTTCGAACCTACATAAGTAACTATTAGTAACGCGTCCATGTACGTAAAGGTGATCGAGTTGTGCGAAGAAGCATCTTCGACGGATGTTAAGAGCTCCGATGTCCGATGTATTGCAACACCTCATTACCCATGAGTTGAAATTAATTTTTTCCAACTTTCTGGTTCCTTCCTCCGCGTCTAAAACTCTCACTTTCACCTGCGGCAGGCGCTCCTGCCTTTCAAATATTAGAATTATACTCTTGATTTTTTATGTCCCACCTGCCCCCCCGAGCATAATTAGCCTTTCAACACAACAACTTTTGAATTTCTACAAACCTTTCCTTTTACTGAATAAAAACCCAATCTTTATTTTCTATTAGCGAAATTCGCGCGTCCCAAAAAATACTTTTGTGCGCCCGCTGCGGCCTCGGCCATTTTACTTTTGTGTATACGCAAAATGCGTGCAATTTTGCGGAGTTCGACTGCTCGTTAGTTCAGAATGTCAGTTGAAATTTTTAACGACTTCTGACGGTGTAGAAATTCGATCGATTGACATCTCCGATCCTCAGATACTATTTTTTATTTTTTTGCTAAAATCAATTTTCACTGCAGTGCTAACTGCAATAAACGCAATCATTCTCACGAGCCGTTTCCTTAAGCATACTTTGCGGTTGGAAAACGTGATGAAAGGAAGAGGAGAACTCGATAAATCGATGTCGAATCGAACGAAATTCAATCTCGTTAATAATTTTCGGTTCCAGTTACCGGACAGAAATAGCAAATAGATAATGGGTGACTTTTTTTTCTAAGGGTTTTCGGACTTATTTCCTAGGAGATTTTATTAATGAGATAACTTTCTTTGGCTCAGGTTGTCCTCTCTCTCTCTCTCTCTCTCTTTTTCTCAAACACACACACACACACGCACATGCACAAACTCTTACACTTACACACTCTTTCTCTATTTCTTTTCTTAATTTTTCATCGATTTAACCGGTTGCCACTTTCTAACATTTTCCCTTTCCTAACTTCAACCGGATTTTCTAACCTCCTTTTCCTCACAATAGGACTGTTACTATCCTGTCCCTTTCGACTCGAAGGTGAGAGGTTGCACCCGATCATTTGAATGATAGAAATTTCTTCTCTCCGGGACCCGCAAGAGTTGAAAATTTCGCGCCGAGTACGTGGCACACACGTACTGTTACTTCCTACGTATTATTAACAATTATTCTATGTTTAATTACCGAAATGAATTAATAATTCTATTGCTGTGAGTAAATTAATGTGTGCTTTTTCATTGCTTTATTTATTACGGCTCGGTAAAATATGATAAACTTTGAAAATAATTGCGCTCAGTGAGCCAATAAGAAAATAATTAGAAGTTGTAAAACTACGAGAACTTGACCTGCTCAATAAGTCTCATTCGACGACACCTGAGTTAAGGAGGAGGTACCTTGAGTTTTCCGTCGTACGTGGAAATCGAACGAATTTAGTGAAGTGCGAGACAGCGAGACAAAGTCGATGTTGTTGTGTTTTGTTTTTTTGGGTTTTGGGTGTTTTTTGTATTTTATTTTGATTTCCTGATTTGATTATTTTATTTGATTACTCAAAGACCAAGTCAAAGGAATGAGAAGTTAATATCCGTCCACAAATCGACCGTAATTAATTTTAACATTCCAAGTTTTGGGAAAAATCAGTTTTTCCAGTGCTCCACATCTTTTGTGAACGACGGCTCGAGGGTACTCCGAACCAACTGCCACCACACCTGATACCTGAGATACTCCGCCATTAAAAAAAATTGCACTCCACACAACGAGCGCACAATGGCGTTTGTTAACGATTTCAATCACACACGAATTCATCTGACAAACTTGTTTTGAGTTCTTTTTCGGGGTCACCGGATGGGTGTTGTGGATGAGAAAAAGAGACACTTGATGGGGTATTTAACGGCATCGCAGATTACAGATATTTCCGATCGATGTACAGAAATCGCCGGTTGAACAGATGCCGTCTGACAGGTATCTAGTCTGGTATCTGGCCCAGCCCCACTGAACGCTGCTCGTGTTTGTCTGACCCCGTTCACGGACCATCCAGGCACTCAAATAAATAAAGCTATAAACCTAAAATGTCAATTGGTAGGAAACAAGTAACGCTCGTAGATCATCCAGCCATTATTCATTGTGATGTTACTTTTATTATGCAGGTGAGTCGTAGCGCAGACATTCTCTTAGGTGTACCACGCAGGAAATTTTGATGTAAATAAATTTCAACGTTATTTTTGTTTGCATACAAAGAATAATATAATAACGAAAAGATGAACAAGAGAGAAAAATGGCCTCCAATTTGCTTATCCACAAGAGAACGAGACAAGAAAACAACAAAATCATAAAACTGTAAAACTATTTCTTAAGTGTTTGGTTAGAATTAATCGGAGTTGGTTGACAATTCCTCTACCAAACTTGAACAAAACCACAAGCAGAATTTTGTTTACTTTATGTATTTGTTTTATTAACTAGATAGAATGTTTACAACCAATCAATTTAACACCGGAGGCTTTGTCACTCTTTACGGGGCCTCGTGATTTTCCAGTAAGTTCCATTTCGACTTCTTCGGACCGCAAAAAACCGCTCGGATTTCCATCTGACGTGAACCAGAACTTATTTCCCTTTCTCGGACGGTACGTAATTATAAATAAAAACAAACTATAAACATATTCGACCGTAAAAAAAAACATATGTGTATGTATCGGTTAATGTTCTCCCATTTTTAAGCGATTTCTCGCCATTTCCGTCGACTCTTGTTTTAATGGCGTTCCATCGAGTTCTTTTTAACAATTTAAGAAATGGCATTACCATTCGTAATGACCACCACGGAGGAAACCGACGATTTGTCTTAGTCTTTTACACGATAACCAGATGTTCGTTAGCACTTCTTCTGTTTTTTGGGCACAAACAGAATTTCACTTTCGGTTAAAAATGATTATTAAATTTTCATTAAAAGTAACAAGATGTCGGTAGCGGGAATTCCGCTCCAATAAATGCACCAGTTACTGTCTACAAAAAGTATAAAAATGAAGTTGATTTAAATGCGATGAATTCATTTTGCATTTACCAAAAACGTCGAAAATTAAGAAAAACCTTTATTTTGTCGCTCTTCTTCACCTCAAAAGCAATTCAACCTTGATTTATTGATTTCATTCTGCAAACTGTCTGCGAATTTGGTTTTTCCAATTTGTTCCGGTTAGCGGATCCACCTTGTTTTCTATTTATCTACCTCTCTCTCTCTCTCTCTGTCACTCTCTTTTCGAATATCGAAATAACCAAAATGACCTTCCGGTGGTTTCAATTCGAGATTCTTAACAAGTTCACAGATGGTAACCCGGTACGAATTTCGAACTATCTTTAACAAACGCGAGATGTATGTCTGTCGATTTGTCTTTCTCCGGTTCCCGCGTCAGCAGAAAGGTGTAACCTTGCCGAAGTTACATTTGTCAAAGGCAGGTTGTTGTGTAGGCAGTTGCTCTCTCTCTCTCTCCCCTCGCCGAGGAAATTTCTGAAATGAGAGACTAAATTAAGAAAATTGAAGGTGGCAGGCAGGCGCTCCTCCTCGGCCGGTTCTCGCACAGCCCTTTCAAAAAGTAATTAAAGATAGGAAAGGTTCAAAAGGTACGGAAAGTGAAAATATCGTTCGTTCTGGCACTATGCAGTCGCGAATCAGGCACAGTAAAAAATATCTCCATTGTAAAAACTACAAATTTGAATAGATGATACGGGAAAATTGATAAAAGTAAAAGGGTTTCTGTTAATGAGCGATGATAAGAGACAGTAATGACTGGGGAAACTGACAGAAGAAGACTTAATGGGCCTGAGAGTGAGAGCAAGTGTTTGACGCAAATGACAGCGTCTGCGAACTACACGATAAATTATATTTTCCTTAAATCTGTTCCACGGGAAGGAAGAACCTTGTAAATTTCAAATGGATTCCTCCCGAATTAAGCTGTTTTCCCGCCGAAAAGATTAAGACATTTGTCAGGAGGAAAATATTGAAAGTCATAAGTCAGAGGTACATTGATGAATCGACACCTGGAGTCAAGTTCTACTTAACGAACCAAAGACGGTTGAAAAATCATTAATTTTAAGGTGTCATCGAACATGAAAATGAGCCTGAGAGGGTCGTCTGCGGTAGCTGGTACTACGGCCGACAGCGGCGACTTGTTCTAATTTGCAATTCTTCAACATCGGACGCTTCCCTGTACTATAAATATTTATATATATATACAAGGGTCAAACTATATTAAACATAATAGCGCAACATCACAGAAATTACACGTACAATCAAGTAATAAAAAATAATTATTTTTGTAAAAAGCGTTCTTCATTAATTGCTGAAAGTTACACAAATGCACGTTTGAAATATACTGTTTTTTTTACGGGAATTTTCTCTAAATTATGCAAGTGAACATAAACATAAAATTAAATTTAGCCGTTAGCCATTTTGTGAATCGAATGATGGGAACTCTGACCGGGTGAAATGTCTAACTTTCTTTAGGCCCGACCTGAGATTGACTCCATTAAAATCGTAGTCGGTAACTTCTTACTAACTTCGTAACTTTGTTTCAAGTTGAAAAATTCCCTTCAGAATCAATATAAATCAATAAAAGTTACAAATGGTTGACAACAAAAATAGTTAGAGATTGTCTTTCTCGTCGTTTTAGTGTGCTGACAGGTCGCTTTACATAAACTTGATTCACCAGGATGTCTGTTTTAGACAAGAGCTTTATTTTTTGGAAACGAAAGTAATTTCGGGATAATCATGTATTACATGAGTTTTTGAAAGTGTGTGTTTTATTAAATAATTTACAATAACATCAACGACGACAATAATTTAAATTAATGGATTCGTAGGATTGAAATGAGACACTGACAAACATATGTTTTTGGTCATGTGAAATCGGAAATTGCACCTCTAACATCCCACGACAGTACTCTGTCATTTGACCAACACCGAAAGGTAACGACCGGTAACCAATTGCTAACTGACCTTTGACACCGGACAATAAAAGTGGATTGACCGGTATAAAACGAGTATACGTTGACCGCAACCTTTGGCACACTTGTAAAGGACACATGCGTACCCGTGGAGTACCTACCGACCCAAATGTACATGTTCATCACATTCCTCTGTACCTATGTGGTTCCTTCATTTCAATCAAAACGGAATTGATAGTTAGATTACAATGCAAATTTACAAGTAGTCAAGTTTTCAATTAACGTCATCGAAATGTGGCACAGTCGGAAAAAGTTTTCGTCAAGTTCGAGAACCACTTCTGTTTCTTTTTTTTAAAATTCAATCAATAATTATATATAGTTTTGATGTTCAATCACCCGTCTGACAGTTGACAATGGAAAGTAGGAAGCTTTGACGGCGGTTTCGGTCAGAAGCAATGCCATTTCCCCCAGCTCGAGCAATCGGTTTTTTGACTGAATGACCGACTCACAAAAAGCAGATCTTCGAATGACCTTTCGCTACGTGGAAGTGAACCGGCGAAGAATGAGAGAGAGAATAAGAGTACAAGAAGTGGATACACGAACAGAGACGTTTAATAAATCTCTGACCGTTTCGAATGAGGAAGGAAGATGTTACTGTTTGCACTAAAATTTCGGGTGCTCGTGGTATGAAACACACGAAAAAGTGGAACATCAAAATAAGTCACACCCACGAAAAAAAGTAAAGTTTAAGTTTTTTTTTTCTACCTTAAGAAAGTACCTTGAAAACGAGTCAAACCCATAAAGTTCAACAGGTCAATGTGAAGTTCATTGGGTCGTTCCAGCGCACTTGAAACTTATTTTAGAAACGGTCGTCGCCTCGATCAAAAATACTTTTTGTTCTTAACAATACATCGATTCTCGTCTCTCGAAAAATAAGAAAAAAAAATTTAATAAAAATCCTCGGAGGAACAGAAAGTGAATTGCATCGCACTTGGTAATCGAAACTAAGTTTTATTTGGTTAAAAACTGGTTTATAGTGGGATAATTAAATTTACAACGTAATTACACAAATTTAAAGTGAAATTAATTGAAATCGGCAATGGGACGTTTCGCAAAAATAATTTTCTACTTGGCACACGCACTTAATAGGAAGTTGGGTGTCTTCTTGTAGTTGACAGGAGGGAAGAGTGAAAGCGAAAAACCACAAAAAAAGTCAGGTACACAGGTGTGTCAAGTCAACCGAAACCTTTCGTTCGAGTCGCGATCTCTGGGGAGGACGACGTGTGCGGCGGGTTGTCGCAAATGTCCGGCTCGACCATTCTTCTCTTCGGTGTTACTTCCTCTTCCCACGAAGAAGTTAACCAAAAACAAAAGTGCTTTGTGTGTCCGACTGACCCAAAATCAATCTTGAATTTATTTTTTTTTTTACAACAAAAACTGGTTCATCTGCTTTCCGGGGGTATCACTTTTCACAGGGTTTTTCATTATATCTGTGCCTGATTTGCATTTCGAGACCGATTATAAAGAGTACAATGATGGAGTACAATGAGACTCGAGTTGTTAAACCGGTAGAAGAAGTCGAGGATTCGACAAAAGAATGGACACGAGGCCTGGGAACCTGAAATTAATTCAGGGTTCCAACGCGGTGCCGAGAAAAAGGTATCCCGGGAGAAGGAAAAGACAGCACCCGGTGATTTTTCTCTTTCCTTGGAAAATATTCAGGTGACGGAAGTAATTAACCCGATTTTAATAAACTAATTATTACTCTCCTCAAGTTTATTAATAATAAATTATAAATTTACTTCACGAAGAAAACCCGAAAGAAAAAAATTATTATTTTTTTCTAACGCCGGCCTGACTTTCGTTGAAATTCAAAGCTTTTTTCTTAAGCAAAAAACTAATTGAGACTTATGGGTCATTCTTTAATAATGTATTTTACCACTTTTCCGGCGAAGTAATAAATTCATTTGGTAAAATAATTAAAATAATAACTCCACGTGGAATTGGAAGAAGTGCAAGGCAAACACCCGGGCTCTGTGTGGAAAAATAACAAGGCATAAATAAAATGAGTTTTAGAAAACGATGTAGTAATATTTATTACCGGTTAATTTATTACCATATTTTGTAAATAATACGAGTTTAAAACCTGTTGATGAGACCTTTAGACTTCTTTTCTTTCAGTTCAAAACTGTCAATGTTCACAGCCACTGTATGTGTTTTTCCTGTGGGGTGAGGAAGTTTTCCGCCACATCCGTTGAGTTTTTAATTTTTTAAGTGACCGAGACCTGCAGGTGACATTCCAGGTAGTTTTGGTAACTTGTCCAGGTGCGACATTCTTTATTAAAAACTTATTTAATGAACAAATTATGGAAGTGGACTGCGTGAGGTTGTTTCTGTCGGTGTCTCTCTCATCAGTCAATTTGTTTGAATAATATTTCTTTATGGGGATCTCATCTTTTAATTATTAATACTATGGATTATTAATATGTGAAGAGAGCAAATAACAACGCACACTAACTTCTATAGATACCTTATTTTGTGTATGTTGGTAGCACACAATCAAAGTGCGAATGACAGATGTAGAGCAGTTGTTATTTCTTCATGGTACTTTGTCCAGAGGTCCAGAAGTCCAGTAAGTTGGCATTCGAGAGGTATGATGAAATAAAACCTTTTAACCCGGTACGAATCGGGCACAGAGTGAAATTGCAAGAAGTTGATAACAACACAAAAAAATCGGGTAACAATGCAGGTACCGTAGTAAACTTCATCAGGTTCACAGCCAACGGGGACTCGAAGGTTCTCAGGCTGTCCCAAATGTCGGAAATGAAAAACCTGCATTAACACCTGTTTGGTATTATTTTTCTCACGACATTTATTCCTCATTGACCTCAAGCTTCGGACACATCCTGGTCAACCCAAGTCTTCAGAGGTACCCGTTCAACCGCCTGCAACTTCGTTAAACGAACGTATCCATCTTAATCTCGAGTAATTGTATTTATTACCCGTCGAGATGGCCGGTTAGGTTCCCCATAAACGAAACAGGTGGATTAGAGTCTCTGGCAAAAAACAAAAATAACAACAATAATTACTTCAATCATGGGAGTCGTTACGGCAAAATGGACGTCGGTCAAAGTGAGAGAAATAAATGGAAGGTTGGGGTCAGGTTCAGGTTGTTCGGGAGAGGGACTTTCAAATCCTGACAATTTCGCCCGGGTCCTTTCATTAAACTCGGATCCATCTCCGGGACCCTCGTCCAGGGTCACCTGTCCCAAAACGCACGCGGACATCACGTACGACATGTACCGACTCAGGATCGAGCCTGCGGACGGTTCCGCCTGTGATTTAGCGAGGAAGAATTTGATTGATGTGTGCCATCCGGTCGTACCTGAACCTTCTCCTGAATTATCTTACTTTTTCTCTGGGCATGTGCACACTTTCCCTTTAGGCTCCTTTCACATGGATACGCCGGCGTGCATATTGACTCCTAATCCAAGTTAACTATATACGAATTTCTCAATCGAATTCTCTTCGATTATCGCATTTATTTGGACAACTTTTAAACCGTTTACAGCTTCTAATCCGTCCGAGTTACTTTTTTTTATTCTCGAATCGATCGAAATTCAAATATCAATAATGTTTGTTACCGTGAATATACAACTCTCTAAAGTACCTTTTTCTAATCCTTCATGATCGACCGTACCGTTTGCTTCGGTCACGATTCACTTGCTTCACGGACCCCACGGCCTCTCAGAGACAGTTTTATGTCAAATAAAAAAATGAACGTTTAACCCATTGCAAGTTGCAACAAATTAATGACATAAACTCTAGTTATTGGGTTCAAGAAATTTCTAAAATTGCCATTTAATAGTCATATCAGTGTGGAATTTCAAATGAAGCTGTAAAAGTTATTTATTTTTTTTTCCATTCCCGTCACGTTCGAATGCAACACGAACCTAATTTCGTACTCAAACGACAGCAAAATAGCGCCTTTCGCACAGCAAATTGCAGTACAGCACGTTTTGTTTTTCACTCTGCTTATTTCTGTTTTATTGCTTTACATTACATATATGTATACTATGTATCGCTTCCTATTAGTCTTACTTGGTCTCTATTAGTGTCCCTTAAAGGCCGTGTGATGCTCCTTCAGGGGAGGCCGTTGACTTTAACCGACTGATTGGCAATTAGCCTGATTATTATTATTATTTTTTTATTTATTAATTTGAAACTTGTGAATGTAAATTAGCATTATAAATTTAAGTATATCCACAACTCGATGGTCCTACAATGAATTCGCACTCTTCGATCGCACCGACACGGCAGTGGCACCCAGCCAAGTACTCCAACTTAATCTTTCGAACTTTCTAATCGACTTCTGTCCCAATTTGATTGAAAAGTTCGATTTTAAAAAGAATTTATTCAATTTTTTTTTCAATAATTGCGTTTGCCTCTTCCCCGTCGGTCAACTTAATGATTCTGCGGTTTAATAAACTACATTTTTTTCTATTTATTGTTATTATTAAATGTATTTCGAACTTTACAATTTTTATACGGACTCAACTTTGCGTGTAGACAAACGTAATGAACAAAAATGAAATCAAATGTAGCAAATTTCTCATTTCAAATCTGACTAGTAAATGTATTTCTATATATATATTTATATAAAACGAATACAAAAGGCACACAATCGTTCAAAAAAGAACATGGCGAACGGTTGGAGGTGTATGTGAAGTCCTAAAAGTAAGTCGGGTGACATTTTTCTATATATAATTTATCATGTAATCTTAACACTGTTAGTGGGCTATCGCATCAAAGCAAACATTTACAACGTTTATTTAACTATCAACGTCTATCTCTATTTCTCATAGCGGTGATTTAAGTCTTAGGAACTTTTTTATCTCTACTATGACACGACGTACACAGGTGAGAAGAAGGTGAGAGGAGATTCTCACAAAACCCTGCGGTTTTTGTGAGGGGGGCTAAAAGTTTGTCGACTGTAACCAATGAAGTCAAGACGCGAGAGAGCATTTCAGTCTGATCTTTGCACATGCCAAAATAAAAGGATGAGGAGACAAATAAATTAATTGAGGGGGCAGTAAAATAGATTAATAAATAGCTCGTCCTAGACTAAGTGACTAACTAACTAACTAACTGCTCTTTGAGCTTCTGTAGGCCCCGTAGGCCAAGTCCTGCGGATGGTCGGACTCATCCCTGAAGGCAACCGAACCGGAGGACGTCTTTATGGCTTTTCCAGTTTCCACGTTGCCACTGTAGCCCGTGTATTCGTGGTGGTAGTCCGATCCGTAGCCGTAGGAACTCGGCTTGTAGGGAACGTGGTGACTGTAGTACTGCGGACTTCCGTTACCAATTCCTGCTGGAGTGTACCGGGGCGGTTGGTAGTAAGAGGCGTGTCCATTTCCGAAACTGCTACTGTAAAGTTGAGGCTTGCAAAGTTTGAAGACTCCGATCATTCCGGGTATTACGATTGCGAGGAAACCGAGAAGCTTTTTAAATGAAGCAATTCCGAGAATCATAGGAAGGAAGAGCAGAAGTTTGAGCTTGAAGAGCTTCAGAATGATGAGCAACGGAATGAAGAGTTTGTTCAATTTGCGACGCTCTGCGTGGAAATAAACAACAATTAGTGAAGGGTTGAAACGGTAAGTTTCGCACTTGTGTCACCCTCTGAACTCCCCGACTAATCTTCGAGGAATTCTCTATTCTTAAATAAGAGATCAAAACTGCACACGTTTTTCTATGGCCGTAAGTAAAACGGTCAGTAAACCACCGCCAAAGCGACAGGAGAAAAGTTTTTCGCTACAGTTTAGTCACAAGACTTCACAAATCATTCGACAGGAAACATTAAAAACGAAATATGAACACCTGAAACCTCGGAGAGTACAAAGAACTTGTTAAGAGAGGAAACACACGCTCCACACAAAAGAATTAAGTTTTAGCCTCCGGTCAATGAGTAAATAGAAAATCCTAGATGGGTCCAGACTCGTGTTAACCTAAAAACGCACAACGTAACACTTTTACGATGATTTACTAAATATTTTTCCCCCCAAAAAAATAAAAAAAAACCGGCGACAAAGATGTTCCAACACGAACATAAACTTAATCTCACGTGTAAACACTGCATAATAGTTTGTGAGACCCACTTCTCAAATTTATGGATTGCCTTCGGTTTGACGTGAATAGTTAAAAATTCAGATATCAAACCTTAATTAATAAAACGATAATGCAGCAATTTAAAATTTGCCGTTAGTTCGCATCCTTCGGATGAATTATGACCATGTAAGGTGTGCGATTTCATCCAACATCTGTCGCCTGTTAACTACTCAGACAAACTGCACGGATATTCTCTGCCTCGGTCCTTAGGTCTTATCATTTTCTATTCTGTCAGGAAACTAACTCGTCCTGGTGACAACCATAAATGTCTACTGGAACGTTTCATAAAAAATTATTTCATTTTGTCCTCGTACCTGTACCTGGACCTATGAAAAGCTACGTCAACCCATGATGTCCATCAAATCGGAATAGTTCGAAATTAAATATGGAAACTATTAGAGTGGAACAGTGTGAATAAATAATTTTGAGTTAGTTGATTGTCAGTAAATAAATTTGAAATTGATTTGTACGTGACTTCAAAGAAAAGTGTCACACCGAATGGGTGCACATCCACTCGTCGGAGTTTTCAATGACAAGACACACACGGGGACGTGTGTCTACTCCTAGACCGACCCCAGGTATTTTCCTATTTCCTTCCTCCTTCCACCGACTTGTCCATTGAAACTAAAAACATCCGGAGAAACTCTAATCAAAACAAGTGAACAAGAGTTTTTTTTTCTAAATAGAGTTATTTACTTTCCGGTCGCACATATTAAGGGCGAATGCGTCTTCTATTTTCGTCAAAGAAGAGTTCATAGGTTAAGGGGAGACGTTTACCGCAAGGCTCAAGTCATTTTATAAATTAGAAAGAAAAAAGGTAGAGCAACTGGAGACGGCCAATGAGAAAGAAGAAAACCAAAATAAATAAAGGGAAATACTAAAAGCAAATATTAAACCGCGGAGAATGAAAACAAATTAAAATAACTAGAATTATCTAGAAGATAGTTCGGACGGAACCGGAACCGAAGCAAAATCCTGTCTTTGGCGGTAGCAAAATTCCTGTCGTCTTTAATTCGACATTCTTCCCTTATTCTTTCCCAGAGTTTTCCTCAAGTAAATTTTTCACTTGATTCAATTTGTTTTAGAATTTTTTTTTCCTTTGCCCTCGGTCGAGAATTTTCTGTCGTGTGCTGTCATGTTAATGAACGTCCACTTACTGATCGCTCCTGCTTTCTTGTCCTCGATGACGTCCAACTCTGACGCGATTTCGTCGACGAAACGGGGCGAGTACCTGCCGCCCTCGGTGAGTTCCTCTGGTACCTTCACCTCGAGTGCTGTCGATTTGACGAACCTCTCGACCTTTCTCAGTAGAAACTTGACGAACTGCTCCCATTCTGATTCTTCCAATCTCGGCGACGACGAGTACTCGTAGCTTTCGTGAGCGAGTTGCCGAAGATGGTCTTCGGACATTCTAGTGACACGTACGTTATCCGTGACATAGTAACCTGCAATTATTTTTTAGAAACTGTCAAACCGGATGAACATTTTGTCTTTCACTCATTCTCTCCCTGTCACATGTGCTGTTTCTTTCTATCTTCGAAAGAGAGAGAGAAATCGAACGAAAAAAGGGAAGTAAATTAACTGCTTGAGTATATAGGATCTGTGGCAACTTGAGCCGGGTGAACCTTTGCCCTTGTGTCTGCATGAAGTAGTCGGTTGCCCCCTAAAGCTTAGATTTGCAAAATGAAACTGGATATTAGGGATTTGACGGTGGACGGGAAAACCCTTTCAAAACGTCATGTTGCGAAAAAGAAACTTAAAAAGGGATTAAAAAAGAGAGAAAAACAAACGGGAGGATAAAAGAAAGCTCTACAACAGTGAAAAAGAATGGTTATTAGGCAAAAAGAAAATAATTATGTTTAAGACCTCCTTAAAAGTGTACTTTCAGTTTGCTGGTAAGTCGGAAATGAGTACCAAGAAACCCGTCAAACATTCCAAGTACTTTTTACGAAGCAGAAAATCCAAAGTATTTTGTAATTCACAACACAAGTTGTGCAGGTTTCCCGTGGCCACAGGAGCTGCGTGAAACAAGTTAGGCACGTACCTTCTCTGGTGAAGAAGTCATCAAGAGATGACAGGGCCCTTGATTTGAAGCACTCGGACAAATCGCCGGAAAGGCACAAATCATTGGCCCTGGCCAAATAAGGGTCCGTTTCCGGTCCAGTGCCTAGTCCAATAAAGTCGAAAAAGTCCTTTCCTTTTCTGTTTCTTCCTTCGCGGTCAGTTTTCTTGTCGGCGTCGCTCTCTGTGGCATTACCGAAAAAGTACTCCTTCCAATCGGTTTCAGTCAGGTTCGTGAAGACTGTTTGATCCTGGCTGGTTCGGGTTTCTTCCGCCAGGGCCAGGTACACAACAAACACCAAGAGACCCAGTGCCAACTTCCCGGTCACTGCGACTGCCTTCATTGTGGATTTTTCAGGTATTTCTTTTCGTACTGCTTACCTGTAACAAGAGCACAGTCATAACATGCGAATATCCAACGCGAAAATCCGATGTCTGTAGCCGGACGAGAGTGGAAAAATTCAAATAGCCAACGTAAACTACGCATAAACTACGCACACGCACATACACACACACATACACGCAGGCAGGCAAGCAGGCAGACACATGCACGGGAGCGGACAACAACATTGGTATTGGCACTCAGGTCATCGACTGGTTTCTCGTCTGCCACGGTGTATTCTTGCCATTGTGTCACTTAATAAAATTCTTTCCTACTTTTCTTCTGGCTGAGGCTTGTGCGAAAGAAGAACGCGACCTTTTCCGGCGGTTGTCTGGTGTCACGTCACCGATCGAAGAACCGCGACAAATTTGGGCGCTAACCGGAGGTGCCGCACCGCACAGGTGCCACCCCATTCGAGGTGTTCGCCGACAAAAAAAAAAGGCAGGTAGATTTGTCCCGTACGCCGCACCGAACTTTGCTGGAGAAACACCGAAAATCTAAGCTGGACGACTACTTACAACTCAAGTTCTACGGTGAAAAATAGAATTCACTCCTCCTCCACCTTGGTGTACCACTTAACTATGCCATTTCACTTTCAATGCATCTTTTAAATAGTATATTCATAATCCCACTGCTTTTTTAACAGAAAAAACGGTCAGGTAGATCGATTCGATCCGTTCGTTTGTCCGTCGAGTTTGAGTGCCGAGCAAACAAGAGTAAACCACTGACACTGTTTACTCGTCTTTCTCCACTCCAAGTTAAACTATTACTTTGTATATTTTTCTTACCAATTTTGTGTGGACTTGTTAGTTCCATTCACGGCAATCACGTCAAAATTTGTCACACGCAATTAAAAATGCAATACAACGAGTATTTTCGTACGTTTAAGGAAACACAACGTCTAACCTCTTTCATGTTATTATTTACTATCTTATTTAGTATCTAGTCTCATTTATTATTATATGTTCCTCGTCTTGTGAAAAGTAATGGTCTGATGTACGAGTTTGCTACCACTCGAATTAAGTCAATAAACATATAGTTACCCAATTTAATAAATGCTCATATAATATCAGTCATGAATTCTGAAAACCTTCACATCATTTCAATTGATTTATTAAGTACTAATTACCAGTAGTACACTTGCTATTTTTATATTATTTTAGACTTGTAACTATTACTCCTTACAGTTACTTCACGTGCTTGATACTGTAATACGTCGGTCACACCGTTCATGAATAATAATATTTATTCGAAGCAGTTAATTTTTGTTGAATGCAAAACCATCATAATGGTCGACAGGGTAACAGTTTGCCACCTGTGAAAATGATCACTTAACCTAGTGAACAGTACTATTGACATGAGACATAACGGTTTTTTTAGTTAAAACTAGTGCTAAGAGACAACTAAAGAACCGACTAGAGCCAACTCTGCAAACTCGGGAGAAAACGCAGGGCTTGTCGAGGAACGGTCTCGAGGTCAATTAACTATCTCATTAAATTTTTATTTATGTAATTTCTTTTGGGATATTCCAATGGTTACATAACACCGAGAACTTCCTCCCCATTTTTTTACTTCTCCAGCACTCCGCTCGCTTTTATGTAACTCCACACGCACGAGCATTTCACGATTGTTTACGAAATTTTCAGAGAATATGTATGAATCCGGAACTGGCACACCTGAGTACCCGTCCCGTCCCTTTAAAGGTATCATTAAACGGTTGTACACACAGGTATCGTACAGACTGTGTGTGTGTACCGTTAGGCATTTCCATAATAACAATGGCTCATATTGTTCGGTAGCTTTTTTACCGATACTGCTCAACTGTATGATTTTTTCATTGCTAACGTCATTCATTTTTTTACTTCTTGTATTACTGTTCTGTATGTAATGCTCTGTAAGAAAATTAGTCAATAGGTGGATTGACCAGAGTTGTAATTCTCCGTAGATCCGAACCAAACTGCAAGCAATTCACCTGTTAAAGGAGTTTTTCCACCGTCTGTTTCCGTTTTGAGTTATTCAGTACACGTACATGTCAATGATATTTATTTCGCTGCGGGGTATAGTTCTGTGCATTTTATGAATGAGTTCTTGTTTGTGTACAATTCAGGAATTATTATGAACTTATTTGTTATTATAAAGGTTTTAGTGAAGTTCGGTTATTTCTATTGTAACGCAATGCGCACAATATATGGACTTTATGGATGTTATTTATGGGCATTTTGTAACAATAAAGAAAGAAAAATAATTTAAGGAAATCATGTATAAAAGAATCAAGGTCGAAAATAATAAGAATGATAAGGTAAAGAATATAAAACATAAGTAAGACGTAACAGGTAAGGCACAATTGCATTTCTCCCTTCTTGAATGCACCAGGACCACGACAGAGGGAACAAAAAATACATAAAATATACATAATGTAAAAGTCTAATTATTAAAGATGTTTCCCATTTTCATTTGTTTATTGTTTAATGTTGTTTAAGTGTTTAAAGACTCCGATTTTCAGCCCATTACTTCAGGTATACGTGAAAAATGGTAGAGAGAAAAATAAGAGTATACATTAAGGGTTTCTGATGTTTGTATTAGTTCGCACACGAATCGCTGTGTTATTAGACTGTTCCGTACTTCCTATTTACATGTATAACATGACAGATTTCCACTCCACCGAAACACAATTATGCAAACCTACTGAGAAACCATTGTGTTAACCCGGTGAAACCCAGTGTCAGTACCCCCCGAGTGTCGCAAACCGGGTTCTTCCAGAAGTTATCTTTCATAAATCCAAAAGGGGTAGAGCAATGTGCAATCGGACAAGACGAATGTAGTCTGAGTCACGGGTAAAACCCAAGATATAAAACCGAATAACAAAGAACGGTCCCGTAACATTTCCTGGAAAATTAAGAAGTTAAGCCAATTAAGAAACTATATAGGATTATTTAATGTAAGTAGAAGTCGTTGACACAGACCTCTGCACCAATGCTGGGGAAAAAACCGGATCACGCAATACCAAGGCTTAGTCATGACTGGTCTCTGTGTAGTTTGTTAGCGGGCAATGAAGTGAAAGTAAAAGAGAAAAAAAACATATCGGATAGTACCTGAAACAGGTAGAGAGAACCCATTAATCACGTCTACCTTGAGTGTTTGTGCTGGCCATGTGTGACACAAAGACTTGTACCTGTTGCAGTAGCCCATTTTCAGGGGTTGGTTCCACCCATCATCATCCCCATCGGACTGGAATCGTACTAAAATTCACTACACGTGTTGTAATCCTCTTGATGGAATAAAAAGATGGTAACCAATTTTGTAATTCAAAACAACATCTCCTCAGTAGAACTTTCTCCCGGTGTGGGTCTTGTCTCTCTCACTTGTAACGTCTGGTAGTAATTTCGTATTCTACCCCCTGACCGCTTATTTATTTTTAACCCCTCTTGGACGCTTTCACCCTGAAGAGCACTTTTTCCGGTGTTTCCATCCGCTTGAGACGAACGAGTGACGACTCGACCGGTTTTGTTTCCGTCAAGAACATCTTTACGTATTTATGGGTGTGCAATACGCCAAATAAGAAGGTTGTCTTTCTCTCAGATTTTTTTTTTATGGTCAGGTAAAAACTGCCCCGTGCACATTTCCTCCAACGATTCGAGCCGCGTAAAAACTTTCTTTTACGACTTGAGGAAGTGGGAAATGCTCTAGAGGAGACCTAAGTGAAGAAATGGTTTTTTATTCTTCTTTTCTCGAACGGAGTGCTTGAGCCTTTGAAGAAAGTGATGTTTATTGCCGGTGTTAATAGTGTTACGCAATGTTATTACAAAATGTTCGTTACTCTGCTAAATGAATATCACGAAACGTTGGAGAATTGAGAAAAGAAAAACTGTTAACGTTTTAAGTGCCATCTCGTAGGAAAATTTCGGAGAAAGAGAACTCATTTTCGACGGTAATTAACTTTTACAGAGCAGAGAATTTCAATGAGTACCCGAGTAACCGTGAGTTGTCGAGCTCTTACGGAGTGGGTTAGTGAGCAGTACCTACAGAAAATTTGTGTCATGTGCCGATAAAAGCTCGATCGATCCCGTGGTCAGCCGTCTGTGTTGAGGCTGTCTGATTGACATGAAAGTTCTTGACGTATAACAGCTAACGAGGGAGGAGAGAAAAGACGGTCCTGATGGAAAAGGTGCACAAAAGATGTCGGGTGTTAAACGTTGACGTTTGCGGTCTGAATTTCGGAGAAGATCAGGTCACATGTTCGAAAGGAAGGCGTTTGCACCCTCAACATCACACTGGTTGAAATATTTGAAAAGGCAAAACGATCTGATTCTCTCCTGATGCATAAAAACTTTTCCTGTCAATAGTTTCCAATTTTTAAGAGGGTAAATGAACTATTTTTAGCAAAAGGTCATTATTTTCTAATTTGAGTTCACCAAACGAAAAACATTTTGTATCAGAAATTTGCGCTTCATACCAAGAAACTACATACGAATTTCGATGTAGTGACAGGTCAAGTGTAATGCTTTTCTGTTGTTTCACCTGTCCCAACCTTTCCTTAAATTCTCAGATCTCATTTGATACCGAATGATCTGCTACTTTTTTATCCCCTAAGAGTGAAACCCTTAATTTAAAACAATTATTTTCTGATTATAATTTGACTGTGACGACAGTTTCAACTTTCGATTCCTCACAGAAAGTGTGTCTTCCACGACTCTCCCGGTCTCCTTACTTGTAGACTTAAAAAATTATCAAATGGAAAGTATAAAAACAATTTTTCTACTTTCTGCTCAGCTTTCCTAAAACATCCGCTTCCGCTTCTTAACTCTTCGTATTCCCTTCCAATGTCTTGTCTTAGACAGTTCCAAGAGGTCCAAATTCCAACTGCAAGACTCCTGTCGCGCTCAATTGTTTTTATTGAATTCTTCTAAGTTAACCAAACAAGTTGTTCCCTCTTTTCTCTAATTTTGTTCCTTGATTTTGTATTTTCGTTGTTCGTCACGTTGTTTTCTGAAGAATCATATTTTCTAATTAACAGAGTCGACTTTCCTCTTTCATTCGACAGAATTTATTCAAACAGCGAACACTTCTTAATAATTGTTGAGAACTTTATTTATTTCGAAGTATTCTACCAAAGAAAATCGGTCTCCCACTCGTATGTTTACCTGGAGTTGGAACTAAATTCTTTGTACCTATTGAAATTACCCGCGACTTGAATGTACCACATTTCTTACCGGGAATTCTTACAATTTCTAATGATTTTTCGACCGAGTCTCTTCCAACAATTATAAATAACGAGAAGCAGGAAAGTTTCTCAATAAACAATAATTAATGAATTCTGTGTAATTGATTTTTGGACGGCTGGCTCACTCGTTGGCCCCGTTGAGTTCCTCAACTAAAGAAATAAATTTTATTTTTAGTTTATTGCAATTTTTCTATTGCAACGACATGCAGTGAACGCGTCGTAAAATTAGACAACAAAGGAAACAAATGGAAAGAAAAGGAGAAAATTGAAGTGCTAAAGAATGTATACACACAGAGAGAGAGAGAGAGAGAGAGAGAAATGAAAAGTTTGACGCTTTCCCAGATTATAAAATCGTTTTCGAATGAAACGATTTATAGTGTAAACAGAATTTTCTAAACATTTTAGATGATTTTGTTGGAAAGATAGTTTTTCGGCGCCTGGCGAATAGTTGGCAATGCTAGTTTGTTCGGAGTCCGGGAGAGCACCTCCGTCCCACTGGGTGGAATGCCACTGTCTGTCGACTGACGCTCCTTCTCCGTTTCCCACAGGAGTTTTATTTTATTTTTTTCATACTCCCGTTTCCCGAAAAAGCTTTCAGGGATGCAAAAAGCCTCCGTGTCACGTGTGACACGGAAAGCATACGCAGCTCTTATTTGCATTCTTCCCGTCGTCGTGGGGTGGCGCGAACTTTTCAAAGCTTTCCAACTTTTGTGCACGAAGATTCACTGGCCAGAGAGACTTGTCCCAACCAGGCAGATCCTTTTAATCAGACTAATAAAATGTTAAATAAGTTAATTAAACCCGAATACATAAGAATGCCGTGAGAAGAGGAGCGTGGAAAAGTCTAGGGAGTTAGTCTCACAGTGAGAGTATGATTCGATACATTAATTATTACTTATTTTAAATATATAAATAAATAAATAAATTATACATTATTAACTATAAAATGCCTGTAAATTTTTCGACCGTTCGATTTAATAATGTCAACTATGTAAAATGTTCCCCTCTTTAAGTTCCTGTCCAAGTTTCGTCACATTACAACACTCACGAAGAAGACTAAAACGTTACTTTTACATATTTGTCTTTCGAGGTGAGCTTTCCTGTTCTCCGAAAAAGAGATTTACTACTTTTACAATGTATAATTTAATACTATTTGTCAGATCTCAATGTAAGTGTATATACGATATTTGAATGTTGTTGTCATTCAAATTACACAACAATCGTGAAAGTTCAGGCATTTTGTGACCAGATAATTTGACTACTACGACAGTTTCCTAGCTTGTACCAACTTATTGATTTCATTGAAGGTTTTCACCATCGGCGAACTGACTGAGTCCTTTGTGTTGCTGCACCCCGGGTATTCTCTAGAGCATTCCACTCCGTCCTGACCGTCCTTTGCGGCTTTCATGTACTTGAAGAATCTCAGAATGTCCGGATTGTCCGTCGACGGTTTTCTCAATTCGTTCAGCTCCCTGAAAAATAAGAGAAAGTTGAGCTTCCCTTTCTTTGTGACTTGAGACTTGCGTAAGCACAAAAGAGGGAGACTCGGCTTGAGGGCAGGTACCTGCTTAATTGTGCGGAAATCAAATTGCTGTAGGGAGCGAATTTGGCCGGGTTCTTGTACATCAGGCAGATCAATCTTTCACGACACGTTTCCGATTCGTAGCCGAGTTGTTTGAAGACGCTGTCCATTCGCGACAGGAGCGGACTGTAGAACGGGTCGTAATTGGTGAGGAGAAGCGACGAACTCGGAATGTTGTGGAATACCTGAAACGAATAGAAAATAGATAACTTGCATTCTTTCTACAGCGAGTCCGAAACTGTCGGAAATGCAACTTGTAACTGTCGTTTGTTTGTCGTCACTCCACTGACCTACCCCAACCTGGGGAAACCGCGTAAGCAGCGAAGGAATTTACTTTCTCCGAAGCTTTTCTTTTTAAATCGAATGCTAATATTTCTTTTGTTGAACGAGATACTCGGAGATAAAAGTTTCCCAGTCTCTCTCATGCCTTCTGGATTTCCCGGAAGGAATCTTTGCAAGTAGAAAAAGAAAAATCGTTTCCAACTTCACTGACAAAAGCTCAACTCTTTTTTTTTCTTCTTCTTCAAACTACAATTTGTTGCCATTTGTGTTTTTCCTCGACAGAAAGCTCGGAAAAGTTGAAACCCAGCGGAAACCAGCCGTTCACAAAGGTGCAAAATTGTTACCTGACCGATGTGATGTGGTTGCTCAAGTCAAAAAGCACCGCCTCTTTGATTTGTTTCATTGATTTTGTATTTTGGTGGTTCGAGCTTTTGCGGGGAAAATGTACTCGACAACGGATCTGACTAGGAACTAGACGATAATTAAACTCCGACATTAATTACTGTTTCATTGCGTGAATAGCACACTACGGTTTGCGGAATAGAAAGCACAGCTACGTTCCGGGAAAAGACTTTCTCTGCAAAAATTGACACACAAAACGAGAACATCAAAATGTAAGTCTGTCTTCCTCGAGAGGCGGCAGGTGGAAGTGGAGAACGACGACGACGACGACGACGACGACGACGAAGAAGAAGAAGAAGAGGAGCTTTACCTTGAAATTCTGTCGCTTTCCATTGTGTTTCGTGTAAAAGCTTCCATGGTGATTGTTGTTCGGTATGTAATTGAGTTTATGGGCTCCCGTCGTGAACCTAAAAACCCCATCAAAAACGAAAGTTATATTAATATAAAAGTATACGACAAGAAGCGAAGCACTCGACGAAATGAAATTTGAATTTATACACAAAATAAATAAATACGTGGACGAGAGAACAAGTTCCTTACTCTACAAAATCTACTTTTAATTAGTTTCGAAATGTATCAGGAGTTTTGTTATTTTATTATGAGCCACTTCTACTCGAGACACATTATTATGTACGACAATATATACGAAATATTTATCGGTTTGGTCAACTTAGGCGTGTGCTTGCGGTTCGGGTATATAATTAATACCAGAACCGTGTTCCCTTTCCCTTTTAGTTTCGATAATTTACATAAGCTCAATGGGATGCGAAGCCGAAAACGTTTATGTATGGGAAATTTAATAAAAGCCAAGGGAAATATTTTAAAACAAATAGAACTGAATAGAAATACGATGTGATAATACAATTTTCTAGCAGTTAACGAACTTAACCATTGAGAACACCAAATGATATCTCCCTGCTCGATGGTTTGTAAAATCAGTGTGTAACACGAGAATTCACAAAATAATTTTCAACCCCCTGCAACGGTCATTTAAGCATTTAGCAAATGAGACGTTTCACACGTTAAATATCGTATGCAATAGAAGATTCTGCGTTTGGAGGTTTTATTTTGTTTGTGCAGGGCACTCGAATGACATCCGCTGTCGTACCTGCTCGCTACCGTATTCTGTAGTGTATCTCCTGCGGGAAACTTGTTGTAGTCAAACGGAGCGGGATAAGCGTAGGAATAGACGGACGAAGACCCGTCGGGCTGCACGTCTGGATAATGCTGATCATAACCGTTTACATCCTGAAAAAGTAGAAATTTTAGCAGGGTTGATTAATACGAAGACATTTTACGTCATTTATTATAACTGTGAGTTTTTGCTTTTAAAAATTATTCGTCGCCTTACCGATATAAATCGTATAAGATTAAGAAGATTCCATTTGTTGAAAATTTAAACTTCTACTACAGTTTAAATGTCACGCCATATAAAATATTTGCATGCATAATTTAATGAATTATAAATTTTTACTATGTAATATACTTTGTCCGGATGCTTTATTATATTGATTTAAAATTATTGTACGAGTCGGTCCTAATTAAAACTCACTTTGAATTCGAAATCTTCCATCTGTCCCATATTGTCGGCTCCGGTTGGCGACCTGTAGCCTTGGGACGAAAGGAATTTGACACCTTCGCCGACAACTCTGCCCAGATTTCCCAACAGACTTGGCAGAAACATGGCAAACAGAACTGACTTGACTAATTGAACTCCGATCATGACCGGAACCATCAGATTCTTCAATCCGAAAGCTGTAAATAATAAATATTGATATTATTATAAATGCACAGGTCTCACTTCGTCTCACGCCCACACTTTAATAAAATAAATATATACATATACATTTTGTCCTTCCTTTAAGTTTCCCTTTGACTCACTACTTGTGAAAAATAAATGCGTTTTAGTTGGCCAACTCGGCTCACTACAAATATTTAATTTAGTTAAACGACGACCAGGGCGGGCGGGCAAATCATCCCAAAATTCAAGAGTTTAAATATTATTTCCATTAAATTTAATTAAACGAGTTCTTTCATGGGATAATAAGGGGGGTTGGTTACGGAACCGGAAGCGCCGGATAAGACCATAGAAAACCGGAAAAAGGCGGGAAATGGGGTGGCACGGGCGTGACAGGGAGAAGATGGTGGTGGTGGGATTTAAAAAAAGGAAAGGAAGCAGACTGAGAAATTAAAACAAAAACCTGGAGACTCGATAAGACGAATTAAGTGAAAAAAACATGGAGGAAATCAATTATCTGGAGCAGATGGATGGATGGAAGAAATTTCTGCTGGCTAAAAAAAGATGATCATTAAATCCATCAGACTTTTACATTTCATTAACGAAGAAAATTTCAATTTCAGGGAAAACAAGTTTTTTTTTCCCCGACGTGATTCCTTTCCCTGTGGAGGGAGAGCGTTGAGATTTTTGTCTCCGACGCTCACGTCGGTTGTATTGGAAAGGCACAAGAAAGGCCATTGAAAAAAAAATAAGTGAAAAGGGAAAGTCCAGGTAGGTAGACAAAGATGACAAGAAAGTAGAGCTCTGGAGAAACTCGGTTAGTTTTTTTTTATACGTAATGTACTTGATACTCTCAAGAGTAGTATATAAGTATAAATTTGTAATAAAATATAGATATAAACATTCTGTGTGAATTGATTACCTGGGGAAGGAGGAGTCGATCTACTTTGAAAGTTAACAGTTAATTACTTACTCGTTCACAACCAAGAAAAAATATTTTTGATATTTTTCAGATTGTTTGTTGCACGAGGAACATAAAAGTTATTTTTACAAAAGAACGGGAATTGATTTCTGTTGAGCAACAGAAAATTAAATTCCCTCACAAAACTCGGTAACTCGGCGAGTAACTCGTGAGACACGTGGCCAGGAGCGACTCATCGGCCAAAAGGGTTGAAATTCTCCGAAAGGGTAACGTAACAAAACTTGAAAATTTACTTTATTTTTTACTTTACTTTATTTTATTTTTTTTAAATATACAAAAGGGAAGAAATCTCAATTCGAAAGGTTTAGCACGCATGTTTTCTAATTACACGGCGAAGAGGCGGCGGAAAAAAAAACGGGGATGGAAAATTAGCTGGGATTCGAGAGCTTTTTATTAAATTAAAAATTAATTTTTCACACCGTCACCGGAGAAACGGAAAACCCAGGAAATCGAGTGAGAACTCCCTGGCAGCCCTGGCAAATTCCTCCACGTCTCAGACTATTAAAAGCCTCCGATACTTCCCATCGAAGGATTTATTTTTTTGACTCTGATAAAAACCGGGAACCAATTTGAAAGGTATTAACATTTTCATTTCTCACCCGAAAAAAAAAATAGAAGAAAATTGAAAACCTCTGGAGAGTGTGCCGTTGGATCAGCAGACGGAGTACCAAAAAAACCCTGAAGCAAACGCAGGAGAACACAAAGTTATATAGGGAAAATGAATGGATTAGGTTGCGGTGGCCGAAAGCTCCTCATTTTTCTACGCAGGTACCCATGCGTTTCGTACAAATCTCCTGCAGTGAACCGTCCGGGTTAACTCCGTTCATCCATGGCTACCCTTCACTCGAGGGTTCCTTTTCGAAAATTCAGGCCGAGGGCACTCTCAGTGATTAGAGGAAAGGAGTAGCTTTCATCTAGCTTCTTTTTTTTTACTTCTTCCTGCCATAACCGACAGTCCTGTTGGCCGTTTCGTTTTGGCAGCCGTTCACCCGTTCGGCTACAACCGCTCGAAACTATATTTAGTAAAGCAAAGTTTTGTTTATCAAAACAGCGCGTGCACACAAGAGCGAACTCACATCGCACTTCCCTGACCATTTGTGACCATTTGTCGCAATTCTGTGGCAAAATAGTCGAGAAATTTTCTAGGTCACTTGTCAACTAGTTCAAATAAATAATGACGGTGGAAATTGTTATTTTGCATTGGAAAAGCTCCGATTTGGAGACCGGCAGAGATTCGGAAGAGTCACCGACCACCGACGATATTAATAACTCGTGTATCGTTACACTACTTTTGATAATATATATAATTATCCACAACTATGACGAGTACTTAATTTTCAAGTTCGATGAATGCTGCACACGATTTTCGTAAACGCAAAAAAATTTGATACGATCCTGTCTTACAGTGAAAAAATACACTTTATATTTGTAGTATGTATCTCTCCGATATTGTGTGCATAACAAATAATATAATATAATATGAACGACTCATGTTTGACTTATATAAACGCACATACATACTTGTAGCAAGTGCTGGGAAATTTAATAATTTCACGAACTTCGTTCGCCAATTTGAAAAAGGTTTTCCAATTAGTGTCATGTCGCGTGGACGTTTATTTCAGTTCTTTTTTTTTCTCAATTTCCACCCTTCCAATCTACTACAGGTACAGGAATGACCGGCCCTGATGTAAAACGTAGAAAATGAAAGGTCAGTCATGTGTGATGAAATGAAAATTCGCTGCGGGGATCAAACCTCAGTGTGTCATTTCGCTGTTAACAACAGGTTCCCCGATTTCCCGGTTGTGCGTTCCCCGATAAAATCCTTAAACTAGTTATTAAATACTGTACGTAATGAAAGTTTACTGTCGTAAGACGTAAAAGACAGTAGCACTCGGAGTCACTTGTTTATTAATAAATTTAATTTAGGTACACGCGCCCGGGGCTGAACACTAATAAACCAATAACTTCTCACCACAATTCATTAAACATCCAACTTGCCTTTGTTCCACATCCCACGGGCTAACATGTCTTCCCATTAAATTCGTCAGAAAAAAAATCAGTGTTTTTACGAAAGTTTAATTTGCTGAGAATATGCCGGGGTGTGTCGTACGAAACTTTAACTTAATCTAAATTTGATGGAAGATCACCGGGGGTGAGGTCACGGCGTGAAAGTGACTTTTGAAAACTTAATTTCATTTCCACGTGACAGGCGTGAACGGTTGTAACCGTGGGAAAAGTCGAGTTCGGATGGTTTCGGACACATTCGAAAATGGTCAAAGAAAGAGTTTAGATGAGAAGTTGGATGGCGAATTTCCTTCCATCAGAATTGCAGGGGAAGTAGAAAACGATTGATGACTCGGAGAAGAATTCGCAAAATCCCTGGCGGTTGGTAATTTGATTTTAACCATAATAATTTAGTCTTCTTCTTCTTCTTCTTTTCGTTCTCGATGGACTCATTTTCATTTTTACCATCATCCGTTTTCTCTCGTGTCATCAACATGGCGACGCACAATGAGTTATTGAACGCCAAACGAGCCTTTTAACTTTGTTGAATTCATTAAATTACAAATCCGACTTCTCCCACAAATTTCCCTCATTTATAATAATTTTCCGGCAAAACGCTTTAATAAAGTCGCCGCTTTTATGAATTACGTACATTACGGTAATTATGTATGGATAATGAAACGGATAATTTTTTGGTAACCGGTTTCCACGGAGTAAATCACGTTGCTCGTTTATTACGTCACGATAATGTACATAAGTCTGATCATCTTGGAGAAAACTCTGATAAACGTACTTCTACTACCGATACTGATACTGACTTACTGTCATTTCAAATCCTCTGAGTCTGACTTTATTATTTATACAATTTCTGTACTTTATTACCAATACCTCTTTATTGTTTTGTGTTACCCCTGCTACGATCTCACCAAAACCCACTTACAAAAGTAGAATAATAACTGTACTGTTTGACAAATATCGATGCCTCATTTTGCGTTTATATAAATTACAGTAAATATTTACAAAATACAGTTGTGTACAGTGTTGTCATTCATAAAATAGAAATAAAAAAATATTGTTTTCTAGAGGCAGAACAGCGTCTGCACACACAGGTAGATTTTCACTGCGTTAGATAAACAGTTGAACGATTTATAAATCAACTCTCTAAAATTCCACGGTAATTTATCTATCGATCGGATCGATTGATCATCGGCACCGCCACGGGATTATTCGTATCAGAGAATCTCAATTGAAAATTCAAACAAAAAAAAAACAGAGTGTAACGTAAGATGGGAACCGATCGAGAAAGCAAATGAATTAATACTTGAACACGTCAGAGGTAGTAAAAGCGAGTGAAATCATATAAAAACTTTCGATATAAATAATTATCTAATTACCAATTATATTACCTTTCTAACGGTTTAATATTAAATGTTAAGTAACAAATATTAAATATCGCCGGGGTCGGGTTAAAAGTAAAATTTTCAAAGAAAGTTCACAAGTTTACTTGTTTTGAAGCGTGTGCTCTGTGCGATTTTAATTAGAAATCCGTACACCTGTTTATATTTATGATGAATACGAATAAGTTCTGTTACGGAGAGGATTCGCCGTGTACTTCGAAGAATCAAAGAAGACCTTATAAAAAAATAATAACTCATCAGCTGTGCCATTAACTCCGTAAATAATTTGACAAATGACATGCATTAAGCGGCCTGATTTCGCTTTAATTATTTCCACGACTGGAAATAATTTGGCATAAATTACTGCAGAGCATTATTAATGAACTTTTGTCTCAAAGGTGAAGAGGAAAGATCCCGGGGGGGATCACTACAATGTTGTTAGACTTTGAATAAATCCTCGTCTGCTACCAACACGTTCGTCTCGGAGTAAAACCCCTGTGAAGCGATTTACCTACCGAATAATAACAACTTCAAGTTTTTTTTTCTTCTCTATAACAACTCCGATCCATTAAAATTGTCCTTATTATTTAACAGTTAATAATGCGAAGTTATTTTTTTTGCATGTAATCTGACAAATGAAGTAACAATCTCGAGTACGTAGTTGAGAGGTAAACAACCTCTGAGACGAAAAACAGCAAAAGTTCTGTAGAGAAATTTGTTTTCGAGTTCGAATTTAAAACATAAAAAAAATGCCCGGGAGCTTTTTAAATAAATTATGGAGATTATTGTTTAGTTGTATTATTAAATCATGTTATTTAAGTAAGCATGTTACTTTGATTACATTTTAAAAATTTTAAACTTTTTGCAATCAGCCATTTTGAATTTTCTAATATAAGACACTTTAACGCAACATAATATTGTTTAATATATATGTCTACTAATTTATATATATATATTAATATAATTGTATTCTGAGCTAAATTTATAATTAAACGAGGTTTATTGTAGTCAAAATTACTACTTAACTTCAATAGGTAAAATAAATTGTTGTAGACCAGACCAAAAGTAATATTGAAAAGAACATAATAAGTTGTCGAACATATCAGTACTATACTTGTACAACATTTCTTATTATATATATAATATTATGCTTCAATCAGTGATCCATAATTTTTGGCCGTGGAGTTAAAACTCTCCAATAAAGAACCGAAATCAAAAACCATTGAAAGGTTTCTCCCAGCCAAGTTCATCTATTTCCGGTTCCGCCATAAATAACTTTCTGAATTGCGTTTTTCATATTTTTGGCAACTTCTGCGAGGGGATGACTGTTTATGTGTGCATGTGCGTCGTTTTTTTCTCCCCCAACTTTCTTCGAATGTTTCCCTAAGGAGCTCAGGAGTAATCGTTTTACTCACGCCAGACTCTCAAGTTTTTATTAAAGGTCTAATGAAGTTGCCGGGAAATCCTCACTTTTTGGTCTCCCAACGTCGTTCTCCTCGAGTTTTGTCGGAAGTAACCTAATAACTCTAAAGTGTTGAGGGTTAACTTGTTGGTTCACTCGGAGACTTAATAGTAAATAATTTGTACCACGAGAGGCACACTACAATAAATCTCGGGCGTACATTCCGTTGAACTTCCGACCGGAGTTTCTTTATTAGAATGTGTAGTCCTCGTACCGGGGACCCATGATCAATGATCAGATAATTAATTGTACAAATTCTTAGCCAAAGTAGAACTCAACTGCATCCAACTTTTATTCTCAATTTTATTAGTCGTAGACTTTCGTTCGTCTAACCGAAGTATTTAGTTTTTGATAAAGTGTACATCCAAACCAAACTTCAGTAAGAAATCTATTCTAGTTGTTCAGCTGCTTCTCGCATGAAACCCCACAGAATTCCCACAGTAACGTTTTTTGTACAGGAGGATAAGTCCTGTTTATCCTCTCTGCGTCTGCACATCACATCCTACCTGTGTTGCACCTATGTCGCATTCACGACAGATGCTGTACGTATAAAAAGTTAAATTCGTTTCATCTATGATAGCAATGTCATCGCTACCAAATTATTAACTCATTTAACTGAGATTAAAAATTTTAACGACGAAAACGTTTCCTGTTTTTAAGAGTTTGTTGTCACCTTTTATATTATCGCTTATTTGTAATGTTTTTTTTAATAAATACAATTCGGAAATAATGGTGCGTGACACCTGTACAGTTAGCATACCCTGAGGAACAGTACCGACATTCTGTCAGACTCGAAATAATACAAAGGAAACCTCGCGTACATGCCACTATTTTACTGCTGCCACGTCGGTTACCTTTCTGCCCGGATACTACGTGTCTACGAAAGTCAATTTCGGTTTGACAACTTGGTTAACTCGTTTCACCGGCGGGTCTCGCGTGAGACAGAGCATTAATTAACAAGTGATCCTCTGACTTAGTCTGAGGTGAGGCCAACAGTACACTCGAACACAAAGTTAATCTACTTCCGAGTGAAACGGCAACGTGTGATGAACGGAGAAGTGAAAATCTGACCACATCTCGCGAGATCTTGCTGACATTTAACCTTCCCCCAAATGAAAAAAAAAGCGTTTCCGAAAATTATGTCTTAATGAGTCCGTCCTAAGTACTCAGTTTTAAGTGGAATGCTCAACTGTCCGGCGAAAAGAATTAAAACGTATATTGCGTCGCGTAATTAACATCGTTTAACTTGTTTAAAATATTCGTCGGTGCTAACTCTTTCTCCGTTACAAAATACTTAGGCTGTGGAAAGTTTTCCACAAACACGTTTAATAATAATTAATTTAATTAGGAATTGGGGTATTTTCCCCTTGTATGTATTTCATTTGTACAGAGTAAAATCTCATTCCTGGAATAAACACGACCCCCAGAAATTCCCGAAATCCTCCCCGGGTTAAAGAAAGACGAAACGACACACGGATTTGGTAATAAGTTCAGGGTGGGCACAGTTACACGGTCCGACTTTCAATAATTTAATATGCTTCTCGAGAATAGTATTTTAATATTCCGAAGTACACAGTTTTTGCGTGTTCCGATTGTATTTAGCAAACAAGGTCAAATTTCTTAATATGCGGGTTGTTTAATTTGTTTACAAAGACCGAACAATAAGTTTTGCTTTTGCCCGAACCCTACATGCTAATCGCGGTGTATTTGTCAGGCACGCCCTGTAAACATACTTTGCAACTTACGCTTGACTTCTTCCAGACGGTTATAAAAATTTAATTTTGATAATGTTCGTCACTTTTGGAACAACTTGTAGACAACGAAAAATAAAAAAAAAACAAAAAGCTCCCGATGCGTACCCGAAGTTGCGATACGACGAAGGGAAAGCTCAGCGAGATATTCACCCATGGGTAATAAAAGTAATAAAAAGCTAAAGGAAGCTCGAAAACAATAAAAAAATGTTGTCGATGGTATTTTTACATAGACAACTAAAGAGAGAATGAATGAGAAAGAGAGAGAGAGAGAGAGAGAGAGAGAGAGGGATGGGTACAAGATCGAACGAATTTCCTGAATGAAGTTCTCCTTAAAAAGTTCAGACGGAACTACTCATTTTAAGATGAAAAGTTTGAATCTCCCGCTGCAGAAAACTTCCATCCCCTTGGAGTGGATGCTACAGATAGAATGGTTAACGCAAAAGGAATGACACTTTAAAAGCCAAACAAGTGGAAGGATGAATGAAGTTTAATTTATTAAATTATGTGGCCTACGAACGAAAAGGAAGATGAAGGAAGCATGGTAACTAAAGGTCTGCACCAACAGGGAAACGGTTCTCCGACAGAAGCTGCTGTCGGTACCCGTCCCAACACTCGGTACTCACATCTCTCGGAGACATCCAGCGCTTCCGTTCCTTCCTTCACCCTCTTCGACACATCCTCCACCAGGTCGTAGAGTTGTATGCTGACGACGTGGTTCTCTCCGTAGGTCAGCAGGTCCTCGACGAGGCTTTCCCTCTCGTTTTCTCTCCCGAGAGATCTCCTCGCTCCTCCGATCCTCTTGAGCTGAATCCCCTTGGACAGATTGAAGTTGTCGTACTCGTTCAGCAGAGATCTCAGGTGTCTCACGAGTTCGTTCATACTTTTGTCCGATCTGGTTTCTTCGCGGTGATCGTCCCGCAATGCATCATTAAGTATTTCATCCGCGAACGATTTGGCGGCATTGTCTATGGGTTTGAACTCGACAGTTTCGTCTTGGGCCCACGTTTGGTGACTGCACCTCACCAGAAACAAAGCGACAAGTACGAGTTTATGGCATGTCATGTTGTATCGGGCTCTTTTACTCAAGTCCACCTCGTTTCAGATCTAGTTTACTCGGGCTGGTTGTTCACTCTTACTGATCGCGGTCACTCGCATATTTCTCATGCACTTTGTGTTTCCATATGTACGTATCATACATTCAATTTTATTTCACATTGTGACGTGAATTACAAATTTTTTTTTTCGGTGTTACAGAGCAAATGTTTCAACTGGCCCCATCTTACGTGTCTCCTTCCACGTTCTTCCTCAACTGCAGTTGCACCACCCAAGAACTTCGTTGACTCTCTTCTTTCTTTCTCTCTCCCGCTCTCTCTACCTGAAAACACAAAATAATATATGTATTCGCACATTTAATTGTGTTGTTAAATACTTTGTTGAACACAAATACAAAGCTGAAGACGGGCGCACACCCACACGAACTTTTGTCTACAAATAAGAAACTTTCGGAGGTGACATTCGGAGAATTTTCCTTTTTGAGATCGACGAGCCATGAAAAGCGGAAAAGGAAATTGAAGATTTTACCATCTCAAAGGAAGAATCGATAGAGAAAATCCGATGCCTGTGTCTATAATTTACATTTGATTCGTTAATCACCCATTTAGTGATTTCAAATATTAGGTTATTTCGATATGCACATACTGTTGTATATAAATTTACGTATTGTATTTGCTCGTACTCACTCAAGTGTGTTCGCGCGAGTGATCTCCGCGAGGATCTCGAATTTACGATCAATAAAAAATGATGAATTTTTTCTGTTCTAAATTAGCAGTACATTAATGTTTAGTTCGACAAACACCGGTCTGTGCAAACTTTTCGTGTAATGACTCATAACTCAGGTGAGTAGAAGTAAACAATTGGTACTTTACCGTAACCACCGAGTAACAGTTTGAGGAGTCGTCAAGCACATTCTAAAACGATATGAAAGTCAACCATTTTTTTTTAATTTCTCGTAAAGAACCTCATTATGTGACACTTGGAAATGAAATGTAAAATCGTCAGACAAGTGCGGTCTACTATCCCACGGCTAATGCTTTCACGGAACAGAACCAGTCAAAAGATCAGACAACGATCTCGACTCAAAGATTACATTTCAAACGTTTCGTTTTTACCCTGGAATTTTGCTTTTGATTTTTTTTTCTCGAAGCTATCGGTCGTAACAATCGCAGAATGTGTCTCCGTATGTAGTCAATGAGTTCGTGGAGAAATTACACGCGGGTAGGGGCAAAGTTGAAAAAGTACGAGTACAACCGCTGTATTTCTGTAAGTAAAAGGTTTCCAGCCACAGGTCTGGTGCACGCTGTCTGCCTAATAACAATGGTTTGAACCGATGAATCGAACAAGGCCTCGCACCATTCGAATCCATCTTTATTGATCCTTTCCCTTTTACACCCTCGTTACGATTTTTTCTACTGGTCTTTTTTTCCGGTCTCAATGGAAGGTGACTAGACGAAAATCTAGGACGATTTCTACCGAACTGCATTTTTTCGCTTTATCAATTTCGCTTCCATTTTCGAAAGTGATTCAATTAAACGAAACCGATTGGTTTATTTTGTCAGGTGAGCAAAAAGTTGTTTTTTTTTCTAATTAACCACCACCCGAGGATGATTCTCTGAGCACATAAAGTTGAGTTGTAGTGTTTGCAGTCTTTAAATGCTACTCTTTCACGTGTTCGTGTCAACTATATGTGCAAAGCAACACGTGAGCTTTCGATCTGTCATCTTTTTCACCAGAAATCAGGGTCATCGACTCGACATCCTCTTCCGACTTCTGACCACGATCTGTTCTAAAATCAAAATTTTTCATCCGTAAAAATAAATAATAAGAATAAAGGGAAACGGTTCAATGTATGCAATGCGAGAATGTAAACGAAACAAAGTGACTTTTCTATTTCTAAGAAGCCAAAAAATAAATTCTTTTTTTTTCCTCGCCATCTTCGAACTTCGAAATTTGGTAATTTAATTCGGTCGCCAATAAAATTAAAGGCAGGAGGTCAGAACCTTTGGCAGAGGAAAATTAACTCGTGGTCGTAGGAGAATGGATGGAAAAGTGAAAATCCATTTCGGAAACATAGTTTTAACTTGTTTTCATGTGGGCTCGCAATCTGTCGGACGGCAGCGTCCGGGGAGGGTGTGTGTGTGTGTGTGTGTGTGGAAAGAGGGGGTGGAGTATAAAGAGCCCGAAGTCCCAAAGAGAACAAAGTCAAGAAAAAGTTTTGTACACGCAAAACAATAAATCCGGGAAAGGTATGCAAAGGTATTGCTCTCCTCTGCAACTCCACTGACATTCTACTCGTTTCACCGGATATTGCAAACATTTCTCCCCGAGTACGGCAAAACAGAAACAGTCTTGGTTTCTTTCACATGGGCGACCGGGGGAAACGCAATCCGGTCCTTTTATTTTCGGGGCACAAAGGAAGTTTCTTTTTCGACAATTTTTATGTTATTACGAGTTCAATACTTCTCCGTATCAAATTTCATTTCGAAATGTAACAGTATAGAAGATTCTTTCGAGTTTGTCAAGGGAAAGGGAGAGTCGAACGAACGAGAGCACTGTTTTTTTTTTTTGTGAAATCAAAAACTTCCAAACTCAATCATGTGAACTCAGACACACACACGCACAAGCACACACACATCGTCAAATCAAACTTAGAAAATTTTTAATGAACGACAGAAGTGTTTTAATCGAAATCAAAATTACGCCTCGTGTAAACGAGATTGATTCGGAACGTGTGGAAAAAACAATCAGTAAAAATTCCAAGAAGGATGAGCACCAGTAAAAACTATAAAATGGCATCTGCCTCACTCCCGAAAAGAATACTTACACATTATACTACATATTATATGTAGCACTACATTACAAATGAGGAAATGGTCTAAAATGTATTTAAGACAACAATAACACACATAATTAACTACTTAATAGATAACAGTAATGAGCAAGGTAATGAATTTGTGTGTCTCTGTAATATTATAGTTCTCTAGAACTTAACCGAAAACATAGTAAGCACATTCACACTACACTTCTGTGCTCAGTGAGATTTGAAGTCGACTCAACTTTTCTTAACGTAACCTCGTTCCTTCCATTTGAAGTGTGTTTTGGTGAAACCATCAAAAGAAACAACCGGAGATGCAAAAGTATTCAAGCCGTTGAAAGCGTTACCTGAATTTCTAGGTATCGAAGGCAGACAACGAAAGAAAGAAAGGATGAATGACGAGACGCAAGGTAGAACTTTTAAAAGTCACGCACAGAAGCCGATCGAAAAAAAAAGAGTACTGAGTGTGTACACAAACACTACAATTAGGAAACTTCGAGTCATCGACAATGTGAATGAGTATTTTGTATTTTGAATGAGTATTTTAAGGTCAAAAATCCTAAATATGGGCCAAGGATGTTTATCCGTGTCAGAAACTCCTGCCGAGTGACCCTAAAGAATGAAGTTACTCAACAATACACAACCTGTTCCGAAGAGTGAAGTACAAAAAAAGAGATCTCATCAGACGATTTCCGTTAGACGACTCCTTTAAGGCACAATCTTAAAGTCAGATTTACAATTTTTACACAAATTTAAGCGAAACTAAAAAAATACCATAGAAAAACTATTATTGATGTTAATTGACCAGCGGAATTCAAGGAGACTCGTCCTTGGCCGTAGGAAAGACGTGAGAAATACCTGAGAATTCAAGTCAACGACAAGAAAGTAATCGAGTTTACAAAATCAAAATATATATATGTATATATATATCAAAGTATGTATTGAGTAAAAAAAAGGAAAACTGCTTTCTCCGTGAGACTAAGAACATCCTGAACGTGTTCGCACCTGAGTGTACCTTTTTTATTTTCTCGCTTTTGTACGACCAGATGGTACCTCACGATATATCGTGGACATAAATTAATTTTTGATGTTCATCGACCAAACGATTGGGTTTATTTTTTTTTTTTCGGAGAGATCCGGCAACAACAAACAGGCGGAAGTGAGCACAAGGTAGGAATGAGTGACGAATACGAGGACCTAGACCTTGTTCTAGTCTCTCTCTCTCTCTCTGTACCTGAAACGGTGGTAGTCGTATCAAGGTTACGACATCGTCCTCCTCCAGTTTGTCTGTCTCTTTTTTTTCTGATGTGTTTCATAACGAATGTACTTTACAAGCGGTCACATTAACCCCGTTAACATGGAATAAAAGTTGAAATAATCCGTTAGAAATTCGTGGTATGATGACTCGAAGGCGTAACCGAAATTTTACTTCTGAGAGTATTATTTTCTTATTCATTTAAAATTATCCCGTGCAGCGCATGGTTAGACATCTAATAGTTTACTCCTACTAAACAGAATAAATCGTGGTCGATGTGGAAAGAAAACATTTTGCTTGTGTATTCGGGGAAGTTACAAAATTCTCTTGTAATTTCCATTCCGGTTGTTGTCTGCTTTTGAAATGTACAGAAATTAATGGCACTCGGTTACTGGGCTACCTGCTGCCGGTCGTACTAGTTTTTTTCGTGTGATAGTTCGGTATGTCATCGACGACCAAACAACTATCAGTATTCCCTTCATTTCTTTATTGTATCGCTTTCATTGATGTTTCATTAAGATATCCTCTAAGAAAGTCACTGAATGCTTTCTTCTGCATTTGTTTACAACGTAGGGATCTCGTAGTGTGTGCCAGGTAATCCGGATAGTTCCCAAATTCTTTGATCTCATTGTTGGATTATTTTCTTCATGTTTTCCATTGGGGTACTCATACATTATAAGCTTTAAGAGTAGTTTGATGTGGAATTGAAGGCAGAGAGTGGTAGCTAGAAACGAACCTAACTTCTACAATAATGTAAATATTTCATGTTGCTCCCCAGTTATTATTAAAATAATATTAAAACGGTGTAATTTTGTTAAAGATCAACGAAATTACAGAAATTACGGCAAGTTCACGACACGAGCTGTTTGTGTTGAAATATTATCCTAACACTTGTCTTCGGAGAATGTATAATTGAGCTGGAGCAATCAATCACAGAACGGACGAAAATTTTGTTGCTCAAAAAAAGTACACACGAACTTGAACTTTTCCAACCGTACGCGTTACCTTTATAAAAACAATATATTATTATTTATATTACGACTCCACGAAATAAGAAAACAATTTTGTACTTTTCACCTTGCAGCAGTGCTATAAACTTTATGCACGGCTCATTAGATTTTGCACTCCAATTACCTTCTCACTGGTACTGTTTTGTAGTTAATAAACAATTCCACCACTTCACGAGAACTGCAACTCTTTCAAAAACTAAATGACATGAACCTAAATGACATTGAAAATGAATTTTTAAATAAAAAAGCAACATCGCACTCGTCGTAAGTTCGCACTGAACTCATTTCTTTGTTACACACGTAACCAAATTTCAACTCCGACTATAATTGTCTTAAAAAAAGAACTATTTTACTCATTTTCACTTCGGTCTTTTGCAGCAAGATGCTTCATTATCCCCTCACGTTTACACACGCCTCTACATAGTTTGAAGTTGTACAGTCGAACGGGTTACTGCTTCTGATAGTTGAAGTTAAGAGACGGAAAAAGTGAATTAAATGGGTGGGCTGGAAGCGTTCAAATCAAGTGCTCTTTTAAGGAGAAAAGGCTTGAAGGCAACACCTAAGTAATGTGGACGATTTTATTGCTGCACTACAAAAACTTGACTTCCTTTTAGTGTTCTGTCCGACGCTCCAGTGTTCACTGCACTAACCATATGGATAATTTATGTCCTAGAAAAAACTTTTATAAGAATTTAAAACAAATTTTGCGTGTAATTTATTATAGTATTAACAAGGAGTCTCTTCATAATTTATTCTTAGAGGTGCGCAGAAAATTCCACACTATCCCTTAACCTATTTTACTTTCGTGGAACTTTACAGAAGATTTAAGAAAATTTAAAGAGAAGGCATAATCTGTATTCATTAACTCATGAAGTAAACATCACGTCTGTTTTACTTTATATCCACGTAATGCGTCCGTTTTATAAAAAAAAATAAATAAATTAGAACACACGATGTGCACCATTCTTAAGTTTCAATACGCCATTTTTTTTATAGTTACGCTAGTAGTTATTTGAAGGGGACTATCATTATCCTGCTCACTCTTTAAAGTGGATGTTATGTGCCACGTAACTACAACAGTCGTAAAGTATCGGTTAAAATACCCACTTATTTCTCTACTAACACGCCGTGTATGGTTTTGTCGTGTAAGCGCTGCACCAACGTGGTGAAATGATCGAGCGACACCACCAAAAATTTGAGTTTCGGTTTGAATGAAACTATCACCGAGGTGAGAAATGGTGACGCATCGAACATTAACGCTAATGGAACTCGTGCAATGCCGCAGAGATCCGAATGAATTTGATCGTAGCCAGGGAAAGTAAAAGGTTCCTCGAGTTTACCCGAAACCGTTTGACCGTCACCAGAGGAGGTACACCGCGAGTCGAATCCATGGGAAACAGAGGAACCGACATTAACGGAAACGAAAATTTCGAAATCGTGTGAAACGGGTCCAAAGGTTCATGGCCTGGTACCCAAATTCCTGGGCGATGGACTTCAAAAGCAGTTTCGGTTGCGAAATTTAAATATTCCGGTTATTTCCAGAATGAACTTTTTTGTGCAGTAGAATTTTCAAACGAATCAAAACCGCGTCTTAAGAAATTGCCAAGTAAAACCACCACGCTGGAAATATTCCATTGACAAAATACAATTGAATTTCAAGTTCGTCGACTCTAAATTTCTTTACATGACGCACGAAAATCAATTTTTTTTTCTACTCGACTCAAATTCATTTAATAATTTATCGTAACTTCTCCGTTAAATTCCACGTAAAAATACATAAGTCACGTATGGCTTTCTTTTCTCGGAAGAATGACAAATCAATAAATAACTTAATTGTGAATAAGTACTTTGAACCGTATTGAATACAACTTTACTCCTTAAATTTATATATAAAAGCTTAACATACGAAAGCATACTGTTATTAGAACCGCATACACTTACACATACCTTGGCAAAATAGTTCCTTGCAACACCATATATATATATATATTATACGTGGAGTAGTATCTGGCAGAAGTCAACACGAACCGCACTGTCTCGTTAATTGGACACAAGGCGTTTGGTCAATTGGGACGCTCAATTATGTTAATACTAATTGAACGTAATAATAATAAGAATAATAATAAATAAAATGTCTTAAATGGTGAAAAATTACCGACACACAAGTTGTATTACAACCAATTAATCTCACTGTAAATAAGAAATGGCACTCGTTAATTGCGAGTAAATTGCCTTTGTAATGCAGCCAACTATTAATTAAGAATGAATGGCCTCCGGGTCAGGTACACCGAACCTTTCTACCTCACCCTTCACCTGACAAGTACCCAAAACTTTCGTACTCGTCTCGTACTTATCGAGTACAGAAATTTTAAAAAGTGGAATTTTAGTTCTAGCGCTTTGTACACTTTTACACCACCTTGAACTTTCTCCATTTTTTTTCTTTCGTCGGGTACTCCGCTAAGAGATATCTTGCAGCATTCCTTGAGGTATTATTAATAATAATAATAATATTAATAATAATAATAATAGTAACAAATACTCTCCCTCTTGGTCTGAAGAACGTAAAGCGAAAGTGTTACGAATGTGTCGAACTCGAAAATAAATCTCATCTCATCTGTAACTTATCAAACGTCGAATTGTAAACGTCATTAATGTCGGTGTTTGTTCTACCTGAAAATTTGACAAGGTGCAAGGTACAAGAAGGGAGAACGGGACATCACACGGACTTCGGATGAGAAAGAGTAGCTGAAACAGAAGTCGAAGTGTGTTGGTGCACGGTCAGTCTCAAGTCATAACCGACAACTCGTCATAGGAGAACATTGTTAAACGGTCACGGTCAACGATTTCCTTTCTGGCTAGAAACCAGAAACCTAATTGTTCGCCTACTTTTCTTTTCATTACTCGTATCTTTTTTTTTTTGTTTTCATAACCGCTTAGTGGCGGACACAAGTTTCTTCCTTCTCTCCCGTCTTTTCCCGTTTGCGGTTGTCCCTCGGGGGATCTCGCGCTCCCGTTACTCCCGTTCGCCGAAACTTTTGACTTCGGGTGAGTTGGAAGTTGCTTATTAAGTTCGGTTGTCCTTGTGCACCAACCCGTTCTGTTTCGAAATGACTCGCTGAGGTTCCGGGTTGGATGAACCGTGTCGGTACGCAAGTGACATGTTGCGGACACCCTCGAGGGAAATGACTAGCTGAAACAAGCGGTAGGCCATTTAACTCGATAAGGCAACACATGTCGAAATAATTCCCAGGTCAAGTTCCGGCACGCTAATTTGTTTTCTTTTTTTTTTAATTTGAACTGATGAATATAGGAAATATCGCTTTAAGGTATCAGTTACTGGACTAGTCTTGGTTGTTTGCAGGACCGTTGACTTGACCTTGCAGAAAGCCAAAACCGAAACGTGTTGACACCCCGGCTCCGTAGGGGTGACACAGACAGCAGAGGGTTCGTGATGCGGCTGTTGTGATCATTTCATTTTGATTTGTACAAAGTAAAAACAATGTTCTACCACAAAAATTACGGCCGTCACGGCTTTGTCTATTTAGAAAGACTTTCGTGCTCGCAAAACTAATGAATACACTATTTATTCTACTGCTAGAATAATGATTCTTGAGGTTTGCCTTTACGACTCTTTTGCGTGTTCGTCCATGTTATTTACAGGTATTTCTGATTCGGAACGGATGCGCTGCCTTCTACACGACCTGACCAGAGACACATCAATCACACATGATTAACAGAACACGATGAAGCAATTGAAGATCCTTTTGAGAAAATTTCAACCAGTTTCTCACGAGTTGACGTTTGGATTCCTTCCACTTCGGCTATCACCTCTGCCCGGCGAGAGCCTTACAACCATCTAAATTCTTTAAAATTAATATTGCCGTCATATATAGTTGAAATGTTGGCTGGTGACAGCGATAACGCTAATCTTATTTAAAATTCAAAATCCCGCCGGTATTTTTTTTAAAACCTTTTTTCATCCAACCCTTTTTCCCGTAGAAAAAACCTCGAATGACATGGTCTGATCCTAGGAATGCTAGGAAATTTCAAGTTTTTACATCTGCAGACGCCTTTCAGACTCCACCGGAAATTAAACAAAGCTGTAAATCCTTAGGACGGACCCGCGAAAGGCTTCACAACACAAAAAACATGGCGTCAGTCTGCCCTAAACTCGTAGAAACCATTTGAATTTTTCTATTCTCAGGTACTTTTTTTTTGGCTACTTCTGAACTGAATCAAGGCAGAAAATCAATTCAAAGGACTGCAATAATTGATAGATGTCCAGTAACGAATCGAAATTTGTTCCTTTCCCCGATAAAAGAAGTAGAAGTAGCTACCACTGGTAGAGCGGTAGTAGAAATTTCTGATGCAAATCAAAATTTAGTATGCACTCTGGGCTAATGACCTACAATTTCACGGAATTTACATGCATTTCATTTTATTAGTTTTGTTTTTGTAATTTTTTTTTATTAGAACCGAACGAAGAAATCGAACAGTCGAATTCCGTTCGCCTTAGAGAGGAGTTTTAATGAATTTATTTCCGATAGCAAAACGTATTCGAATTGACAAAAACATAATTTTTGCGACGGTTCAGAACGCTCGTCTCACCGACTCAAAACTGTCGAGGAAGAAATTACTAAAACTCGTCGGCCACGAATGAATTATGTTGCATAAATTTAATTTATTCAACGGTATTTGCTACCGACCATATTGGTGGGAGCACTCCTTTCTATCATCGTGTCACCTGCAAATACAAATACAGAAAATACAACCAAAGTCCGACATTAAGGAATTCCGTGTGTCTCGATCGCTTAGACAACTCATACACGACAAAATATATTTTAGTTGAAATTAGTAATCGAATGGAGATGATGCGACGGATTCAGTGTCAATCAAGCTGGTAGGTGACGTGGAAGTCATTTTTTACGCACCAGGTACCTCTGTATTAAGTAGGACGATGGAAGACAAATTAAAATCACAAAGTTGTCTAATCGCGCGTATGTTGTACCATTGTCTAAATGAAAAATAATTTCTAGAATTGTTTTCTTGTTTCCATCCGAAGTGGAAGCAGAAGAAATTTCGATGAATAATTTCGATTGCGCTATTTGTCTATTGCAGACGATTGCCTGCAGACCCGTACGGACTAACTTTGACGTTTACAGATCAAAACTACAAAGTAACATCTTTTGAATTTCTGTTGCACGTCCTCCGTTTCCTCTTACTGTTGCAGTTTTATGGAGAACATGCACTCCAACATTGAGACTTCTCCAAGACAAACTTTTCTTCCCGTTTTCATTGACAGGACGTGGACCTCGTGGGACGTGGTACTCGTCAAACTCACTTGGGTGGGTGAATTCACTTAAAATCACCTGATGTGCTGTGTAGTCAGACGGAGAATCCAATTTTCTGCCAGTTAGTCAGCACAGTTTGGTAGATGCACAGCCTTTTTGAATTTTATGTCTATTCAGATAAGACTGCACTTGTGTAGTTTTCTTGTAGCTTGAGATTTACATAAATAAAATATACAATTTTAGTAGACTTTGTAAAATTCATTTATCATTCCAGATGACCACAATCGGAGAAATACGTTACAATGGAAGAAGAATGCTTTATTACAATATTGTCGTGTTAGTATGAAAATGTCGACTTTTGAGAATTTCGCTCGTGTTCCTCTCTTGTTCCTCTAAATTTTTGTATGCATGACTTTTTCATAGTGAGTTCACATTGTTTTGTGTGAGTTTCAACATCAAACTCAAAAGCTCTGACAATTCCAAAGTCCTCATTAAAATCTCGGTCATTTTATAAGAACTTTTATTAAGCTAACACATCTGGAAGTCTACAAGAAACGTTTATTGACTTAAACAGTTTTTGACTTTTCTTTACTTTGTGTCTCCTTGTGCAAATTCCTCTCCTTTTACTCGATTTTTTTTCTAGCGCTTTCTAAAACTCGGTGGCTATTTCGCAACTCGTTTGACTTTTGTCTACCAAACATGTCACGCGTGTAGTGAATTCAGTTTTTTCCAGTCAAAACCTCTACACCCGGAGGAGAGACGTGAACTATCATTTTGCAGGAGTTGTAACAAGTTCGAACTACAGTATGCTGTGTAATGTACTGTATTCAAGACATAAACTTTATTTTCTTCCTGTTCAACAAGAAAAAGACTCTTTAAGTTCAAATTCAGTCCGCCATTTAAAAGAATTCATGCTTTTCTTTTAAAATTCATCGAATGGGCTTAGACAATTAAGAACGGAGGTGGAAAGTGCTTTTTACGGCCACCTCAACAAATTTCTCATCCTTTCGTTCCGTCCCTTTTATTTACAAATTACAATTCCCTTTCGTTTTCACCTTTAAGGTAAAGCCTTTTCTGTAATGTCTACAAAAATTTGTATTTTTTTTCCTCATTGCTGCGCAACGCTCTTAGAAAAAGCACACTCCGGGTCTAGCCGATAATAAATAAATAATTGTTCGCAAGTGTTCTTAATAATTTTACTATACAGAATAATTTAATATTGATAATTGTAATGATTAGTAATTTGTAGTAGAATAAATTGCTAAATACGTTTGCGCCTCACTGTAAGTTAACCCATTTATTTATCCACAACCTATTTTAATTTCATAACTTCAAGGCTTTATGTATCCAACTCGCTATACATTTATTGCCTTTTAAATAGTTCAAAAGTTTGTAATTTCAGTTTCACAAGTTTTATGTACTATTTAAAGTTTAATGTCGCGCGAATTTAAGTAGTCGATTAATAAAATTTTAATTTTTTGAAATTTTAATAAAATTTAAATGTAAATTCTATTAATTCGAATAAGAATGATAATAAATTTTATTAACAGTAAAACCACGCGCATTCATATGAGAAAAGAATAATAAAATTAATAACCTGTTTTATAGAAGGGTTAAACAATTGTCTCGTTAACTAATTAGTTTTATTAGTAACCGAGAAGGTGTTACTAAGGTACGTAACGTAAGGTGAAGGTGTGAGGTGGTCAACTGTAAGTCTGACTAACATAAAAACGTTTAATTAAGAAACGAGTGTTAATGCTGGTGTTAATGTTTAGCATTGCAATTACCTAATTCGAGTGAAAAAAGTATCGAACAAGTGAAATTATGTAACGTTTAATTGTGTCGATACTCAATCAGAAGTAGTGTTGAGGGTGTTAACCATCGAAAGATGAGCAATAAAAGAGTAATGAAACAACCGAAACAAATACACCTCACGGTGTAGTGTCAGGATTTCATTCTAAATAAGTACAAATGCAGTAGTAAATATGTATTGATAGTATACGAATACGACGAGCTCCACTGAGACAACTCTGACGAGAATCTCTGTGACAGATGAAATTAGTGTGAAGGATATCACTGATGTGTAATCAATAACACTGGTATTAAATACTTGAATCGCATAATGGAGAACTTAAGTAAGAACCAATAAGACCAGTCAGGGATGAATTTGATGAATATGTTCGACTCAAAGTGAATAATTACTGATTACTTCAATAAGCAAAATCCATTTTCATTGTGACTAATCACCCAACTAGTGAGATCACTTAAATAGTGAAGTTATTGAAATTAGCGAATAATTTAGTTTCCTCTTCGTTACTACGATAGTTTCCTAACTCCGGTAGGTGCCGAAACTCTTAGTAGAAATCCGTGCACCCAAAGTAACTTTAAATTAGTATTCTACTATTAATATCTACGGATGGAAATCTTATATACACGTATTCCCATCCGATTTCATATTTTCGTCGTGTGGTTTTCCCAGTGACTTTTTTTTCACTAGTGAAGTGCAAGTCAAAATCCATTCCCGAAATAAAAATTCATTCATTGGAATACTTGATGGGATTTGAGGGAGGCAAATCCGAGGGAATATTTCAAATGGAAGACCGAATATAATAAACCATGCCTTTGAGACTTTCCTTCCTTATCCCGTGACAAGGATACTTCTTTGTGAATATCAAAAAATAAATTTGGTTTCCCTAAATAGACTGGCGGAGTTGGGGACGTGGGTGTGTGAGCTCTCCTTACGGGTCTCCTCTCAATGGGGTGGTTTTGCCTCCCTGCCGCTGCCCGATCGACCGTATCTGCCCTAATTTTCCGGTCATTTGATGTCAAACGACACCCGGCAACCTTTTCCTTCATTGTCGGACACCCTGGACGATCCTTGCGTTTCATCGCAAAGCCCCTTTTTTACGTTTTATTGCAACTACGTATACTGGCTTATGTACAGACAGGAACGAAATTATCTACCACTCAAGTGAATACTTCTGATTCGTTCTTCCTCGCGTAGAGTTCCTCAAATAGAACAATGTTGGACTCCTTTTATATGCGGCATCTATTTTATGCCTAGTAAGAAAGTCTATTTTAATTGATTAGGAAGCTTTCGGATTTTCAGTTTTGCCTTTTTAGCTCTGCAGAAAACCTCATTTCAGGTAAATGCAACCAATGCTGCATGAGTCTGTGGAAAAGCATAGGAAAAACGTATATCATCTTTAAACGTTTCCATCGATTAATTAAAATTCTCTGAAAGTTACTTACTCGTTGTAGAACCACCACGAAGCTTACTGTATTGGTAACGATCACAAATTTTTAATGTTCGGATGATAGGAATTTTCTAACGGAAATGGTAGTTACAAGAAGTAACACCGTTAGCGAATGAGAGAAACATCCATCCAACCGGCGGATGAGTAACTGAAATATAAGACTTTTACGTGAACCTGATGCACTTGGAATTGACTACCTCTGTACGGGATGTTTTCAGGTTACAGCAATAAATTGAAAAGTAATTTATTTGTTATTACACGTGTCAGTAAGTTCAGTGTGTAACACACGTCTTTACATGATATGTAATTTTTATTATATAATTGAACATTATTATGGTTTAATTATGGTAACCGCGTTTTCGTATACAATTTTAGTAGATTACATTAGAAATTGGTCATATTTAAGACATGAATTTTTTAGCAGGCTGTGAATATGAAATGCACACACACAATCTTCAAGACGGGTTTTGTGTTTTCGTAACTTTCTGTGCTTTAATAAATAAAAATCATTACTCTTTCTCCTAAGTAAATGAGACTTAAATAAGTACGAGGAGAAGATTAAGGTTTATGGGTGTATCTTTCCTCAATTACCAATCGATGATCACATCATCAATTTCAGGATTTGGCATAACTGTAATTTGATCCGGGACCTTTAATCATGGTGGAAAACCGAAATCCGCAACAACATCCGTCAAGAATGAAAATGTCAGTCATGCAGATTTCAGATTGGATCGTTTCAACATGGCGTCAGGTGTAAAGACAGCCCGTTTTTTTTTTTTTTTCACACTCCAGGTAAACATCGAACCGAGATCTCTCGGCTTTCTGAAAGCTCTGTAGATCTTTCCATCTATCGATCCTCTTTAATTAACTCGATAAAAAAAAAACTATTTTAATTCCATAGGCAAATGTTTTGTCAATTCATAATTTACGCCTTCCCTCCACGTCGGTGTGTACCTTTTACCTTGAAAATGTGTTACCTCTCGCATTGTTAATTGTTTACCTTGTGAATTATTCGTTCTGTCGGTCGTCGGTCAACAACACCGACTGCATTCCGCTGTTGATTTTGCTGCGTGACGTACCCACGGTTGACTATTGGATAAAAATTAATTTTCTTATCCATAACAATATTTTCTACTGCATTAACTACATCGACGTAAATGTCCGGCTGAATTTATGAAACGGTACCAAACCACAAATTTGATATGTGTATATGTATATATATATTTTCAGTGTTGAATTATAATTCCATTGTATAAACAAAAATCCGATAAACCATTCATTCGAAATTAATTACTGTAATAAATTATGATTTAATAAATTGGCCGTATTTAATTTAATATAAATCGGCTTTATACGATTTATACGAACAGTATCCGCAGGTATTAAGCGGGGTGCTTATTTTTTCAGACGATTGAATTTTACTGCTGTTTAATTTATGGATTCGAATAACTTAGGGATACTAAAGTAAAGAAGGAGGTGTTCTAAGAGATTGTATACATTGTAGAGGTATTCGAAATGGCTTATTACTTCTTTTATTTTTCGTGGGAACGAGAAGAACACTCTCCCGAAAAGCATTACGTATGACAGAAGTTATTAACAATCGGGGGATCGGACAGTCAGGGGAAGGGATCTGATCAGATGTTGTCAGATCAGATGAAGCTATCGAAATCCATTCTTAAATGAACATCTTTTTCAGTTCCTTCTATGTAATAATATCCTGACAGAACTTATTTTTAGAGTGTTCTTAAATTCGCTTCACCGGCTCAACGTATTTCAGATTTATACTGTCCTGTTGCTGCCGGATGAGAGGAAAGTTTCCTTCAACGATACACTATTATTTTCAAAAATCAAACGGATTTCACTTTCCGAATCGTACGCCATTTTGATTTGAATTTATTAAATTGAAAATTTTATTTTTCACGCCGGGACTCAACAACAAAGGAAGTTAGACTTCTACAAGTTGAAAAAAGAAATCTCTTCAGGTGCACGTGTGTGGACTACACTACAATCAACCGACGTTTCAGACCAATCATCCCATCACCGAGTCGTTTCATAACTTAACATACGGTGGAATGATGTTTTCTTTATGAATAGATTTTCACAATTGTTGGTTAGAATTAGGGGGTAGATGTAGAGTAGTGTTTTTCGAAGTATTTCAATAACCGTTCTTTGATGACAGACAAAGCCCCACGTTCTGTTTGATACGCTACGGATGGCGGACATCAATGGGGCGTTATGATAAACACTTAAATCATAATTCTGTAAAATATTGTCCGGGTAGAACCGTCAAGAACCGGTCGATGCTCTCGTACCCTAAGTAAATACCACGGAGTAAACAGAAATAATAATTTGGAGGACGTGAATCGGTCGAAAAGAAATAAGATTTTCCCCCGGTCATTCAGACAACTGTAAGTAATTACATTTATTAATTAATTAACCAATTCCACTTTCCTCTCTTCATCCAACCGATGTTTCGTCCGTCGTGTCCGGACTGTCTCACCGAATATGTCAACCCTGCAGAACAGGTGACAAGCCAATTTCGAACAGGTGTACGTGTCAGAATTCTTTCGTAAAAATTAGTTCACCTACCTTGCAGGAAAATAAATATTGAAAATAAAAAATAAAATTAAAAAAACCACAAAAATGTCACTTGTTTAACGTCGGAACCGGCACTTCTGGGAGCTCGCGATTCGTTCAACTGACGGATAACGACCGTTGCCTCGTACCTGAATCTTCAGGTACTCTAATTGTAGTGACCACCGCTAGAGCGAAGCTAACACTTGATCTAGGTCACTGGGTCTAAAACCAATTCTGGTCTCTTCATTTAGTCAGAGACCCGTTTAAATGATGAGTAACAGAGTGAGAAAACTTTCTCTGGCGAAGGAAATTTCACGAGCCGATGCCAAATCGAACCCCAGGGAATTTGGAAATCAATCGAAGGCGCAGCAGTCACCTAGAAGGCGTGTGCACACCTGTCAGAACAGACAATTCAACGACGAACAAAACAAACAGATTTGGATTCTACGTCCTTCTTCGATTTCTCTGCTCGCGTCGAAGTATTGGAAAACATCAAACCCTTGGTGCCTGTGCCTGCTCCACCTGGAACCCTTTCAACCTGTCAGTTTCACATCATCCGCGTGGCTTTAATTTAAAAGGATTTTGAGTTTCCTCTTCGACTCGTGTCATTATAAAATTTTGAAAGAAGAGAGTAATTTACTGGAAATAATAGATTTTGGACCGAGTCAGGAACCATTTAATTAGTTATGACACCTAAAATAATAAATCCGAGGAAGAGTTCTTTCACGTAGCCAAACCAACTTAATTTCGTTATTCGACGGGTTACGAAGCCACCAAAACTTTCCACGACTTTCAAATCCTTAATCTTCGGTTTAATCGACTTCTATTGGCATGTAGTGTTCATTTAAGGCTCGCAACTGACGGTCGTGAAGCTTTAAGAAATCAGACAGAAAGTCAACCATTCCATGAGAGATGTTTAGAACAATTGTAGTGACCGGTTACCACGCCAGACATTTCGCCTTACGGATAGTAATTTTGATGTTAATATCTTATTACACCAAAACAGTCACGGGTACTTTAAACTGGACCAACAATCGACTTTCGTACGCAGGTAATTTACGTTTTCTAGAAGAGAAAAGTAAATTCATTGAACTGGTTCTCCTTGCGAAGACATAGCGAAGGCGTAAAAAATCACCCAAAATCATTTGAGCTTTGAGCAGACACTCGACTAATTGCACGAAACGACTCGAGTTACTCAATTAAAAAATATTTAATTTAAAAATTAATTAGTGATTTCTCTTTGTCTTGTACTTAGAATTAGGTTTACATGAGCTCACGACAGTAGTTAACCGATCCGACCTGTCCAAAGAGTATCTTTGTGAACGATCCAGCGCGATGAGCACGTTACGAAAATTATGACTTGCACTTAGTGAATTACATTATGTCAAATTTATAGAAATTTCAATGTGAATAACACTTTCGACGAAACTCAATATTTGCCGGGTTTCTATGAAACGTGAGAAGTTCGGCGATTTCGAGCCTCCCTAGGAAAAATCTATTTTAGAATTTGTGAAGGAAAGAACGAGGGTGACCGATCAAATGATTTTCGAATAATAATTCTTATATTTATCATATAATAAATTTATATATTTGTATAATCCTAACTTATGTATTACGGTAATAAGGAAAAATTACTTATAAACTCACTGAGGTAAAGTAAACTCTAATCCGACGATTTAGTTTAGATTTGACTAAGGTGGCAACGTCCACGTGAAGTTTCACCGTCAGGTCAACCCGGCGAGAGAAGCTCAGAGAAAAGCTCAAAGCGTTTCCGTTTCCAGATTGGCTTCGATTCCGGTGGCAGTCACTATTTCCGTCACCTTTGTGGACATTTCCTGAGTGCTTCCTCCGTGGTCGTCTCTCCTCTGTTTCAGGTTCCTCACGAAGAAACTACTGTCCTCGTTGCAGTCCTTCACACTGATGCACGTCTGTTGAAAGACAAAGAAGAAAGGAAGGAAGAAATAAGTAAAATAAATATAGAAAAAAAAAGAAAGAGTCTGCAAGGAAAGCTCGGACGTCAAACATGTCAATTCACCAAAGAGATCTCATCTCACCTTTTCTGAACTCGAACTGAAGCAATTCGATTTTAATTTCCCTCTTGAAGAATTGCATTCGCGCCAATGGCATTTACTTCCAAAGATATTTCTTAAACACGGACAGGCTATTGAGAATATCTCTGAAAAAAGTAACAAAATTTATTAGACGTGAGATTGACCTGGCTGAAACGTAATCTCCGTCTTGGTGGTGTGGTAAAAAGACATTTCGTGCTTTCAGTGACATTTCTGACTGTTTTATTAAAAATTTTCACGTCGTTTAGTTACAGAAGCATCCTATTTGTACAGTAATTTAACGCCCCCAAACCCCTAAATATGATTGATTGATTAGTATAACAGTAACTTTATGGACCCATCACACTGGACAAATCAATAATAATTTAAATAATTGGAATCTGTCTGTAGAATTGAGATTGTAAAGTCGGTACGCTTAACGTAAGGATGTAATTTTATACACTGCTAAGAGTGGGAGGAAAATTTAGTTGAGTTGCACATGACAAGATACCAGAAAAAATTTAAAACTAAGAATAATTTTTATGTCCAATCGGACGCCACATAACTTATTCCAGGGAATAAGTTCCTACAGGAAATTTTATTGTATACGGAAGTATGTGCTCACTGTCATTTTGCTGTAAAATTATTCTCGGTTGTATTGATTGGGTAAAATGAGAAAGGTAGACGAGACAAATAATAAAATAGTCATTGCCGGTATATATTACTCTATAAAATTTTTATGTAATGTGGATTTCAGTGACATCCATTTGTTTATTGACTCTCCTGTCTGACATGGGAAGTCAATAGTGCACAGAGAGGCATAAACAAGAGAAAAGCAACAGTTCGGAAAAATTCTCTTCGTACTCGTCGTGCAGGGTGCTCGTAGACACAAGGATACTCGGTACCATTAAGAAAGCCTTCAAAATGTTTAAATATTTTCACTTAAACTTTTATGCGACAAAGCAATAACTTCCTTGACGAGCAGTGCATTCCTGTCTCTGATCTAACCCAACTTTCAAAATGTGTACTTTTCAAGCAATAATCTCTGGCTTCCTGGCAGTCTGCAACTACCATCATCTAAAAATCGAACATTTAGACACAATGTGAGGGATACTGGAGACAGGGATAAACACTGGTTTAAATAAAAATTCCTGCACTATTTAAGACGTCGTAATATAGAAATATCCGCCAGTTTAAAAACAACTAAACGGAAGTAAGTAACATTGTCGATAATATATGAAATAGTCATTCATTTGTTCATTCATTCCGTGACTTTGGAACACGTTCGTGTACTCTGAATTTTGAAAATTTTTGCTGAAAACATTTGCTCATAGACTTATTTTATTTGCTCTGGTTAAAACGCGTTAATCCCACTCTTTTACGTTCCACAAAAATCGGGGGTAACAGGTGTGTCTCCCCAAAAAACAAAACGAGGGGTCAGGGTCGAAAGCGTGAAATTTAAAAAATTTTCCCGGTTGAGAAAATTTAAATTCATTTCGAGTTAATAAATTTTGGAAAAGCGGTACTTTTTCTAGTGAATTCATAACTTCTGCGTAACTTGGGGGAGGGAGCGAAAGAGGCCGTAGGGGGAGGCTCGGATGAGTTTTCCCGTGGATTTCCCAATATGGTGCATTACTCTATCAGTTTACCAAAGCAAGTGTCGATGAATAATTCATTAGAGGGGTAAAAGTACGCCTGCGTATCATAAAGTAAACTTGTTTTAGGAGAAAAAAAAATCGTCCCAGAAATAATTAATCGCATTACTTTTTACTGAAAAAAAAGAAAAATCATCCTTCGGGAATCCGTTAAATTATCAAGCATGGTGTAATGCGTTTCTCATTTCCTACGCCTATAGAAACGGTCGGGGCGCATTGGCTTCTTGGAATTCAATAGGAAAACGTATATACTAATAAGCCACTTCAAATAAAAAACTAAAAAAATTGATTTTTCATCTCTCTCTCTCTCTCTCTCTCTCTCTACGCTCATATTCTACGAGTGGAAGTTACTTATACCACAACAGCAACCCCCGAACTGTTTGTTCCTATTAATGGAAACCGGAAATAAGAAGAGGAATTGCCCAATTAAATCTAACATCAAAGAAGAGGAAATCCGTTTTCGCATGTCTTTTTTAGTATTTATTTTACGTGTTCAAACGTTTTTTAACCTCCCCTACTTGTGTACTTAGGTACATCTCCAGATACCAGTTCCGGAGAAAAGCTTTCGAATGAAGACCGTGGAGAAACGGGTAAGGAGCAAATGGGAATAGAAAGAAACGCGATAGAGAAGTAGTAAATTTGTAGCAATAAATTTGTGGAGAGATAGAGGTACGGCATAAAGATGGTTGTCTTCCTTTTATTGTGCGCTCAAGAGATGCGGGGATAGGGTGAAAGTCTGTGTAAATCTCCGGGAATTCTATTTGCCGTAACGCACAGGCTAGAACAAATAGTTCTCATAAAGGAAATCTTGGATCTCGCCATGCCACATAAGTATAATAAACGACTGGAAGGTTCGCGTGGTTGTAAGACACAGTCGTGGCCTTTTGCCAAATTACAAATCTGAGGTTTTAGTGTTAAGAAAACAAACAGATCAAGATCAAATCAACAGCATTTAGGAAAAAATGAGCTGGGGTGAAAAGGATCCATGGAAGGGTAGGAAGATTATCCGGGCAGGTAGAGGTAGCCCTGGAGGTAGACAGCTGTTATTGCAGTTGATATATCATTCGTCTGTCACGACGTTTGACGTTTCAACAAAGCAACTTCCGCTTGTATCGCTAACTTTCTTCGTTCTTTTTCATTCCCCAAATAAAAGGACAGTGACGTTCCATAAATAAATAAATAAATAAATGAAAATCATAAAACTAAAAAATTAAAAAAAATGGCAATCTTCTCCGGGTCGAAACGTCGTTCACAATAAAAGCAAATTATTTTTGTCCTCCCCGTGGAAGTTGGTGTCGCATCAAAGAAAAGTTTTCTTAAAATTGAAAACTTAACTCTGCTCGCGACATATTATGTTCAAGTAAATTCTTGAAAAATGCAAAACGAAATGTTGAATTTTCTGGAAAAATGTTAGTTTTGCACCTGAAATTTCCATTGAGTTTCAAAGGGTGAAAGTCAAAAAGGGTAAATGGGAAAATGTGACGGAGGCTAGCGACTCCCGAGATACATTTACATTTGACTTCTTTATCAAATGTTAGCCTAATGAAAGACCTGATAAGCTCGAATGTACGTGTGTTTGCATACGTAAAACAAAGCTTTTCTTTTTTGCCATTCACACCGAAAATAAAGTTTCCATGTCCACTTTATGCCTATTCAGATTCATTTTCAAAAACCGTTTCAATTCAGCTTGTTTCACATACGGAGAGAGTGAGAGAGAGAGAGAGAGAGAGTTGGTTGGATTTATTTTACATTTCTCCGATTGGTTTTCTACGGCTTGACTTAATAAAGTCCTAATACCCTGTCGTTTCTAATAATCCATACAAAGTTAGTTACATCTCGACAAGCAGGAGATGGAATTTAAAAGTTTTTCAGGCGTGTGGCCACTGTACTGCTGAAGTGGAACCGAAGGAATAAAGGAACTTTAAAAGGAACTAAATAAATTCTTTTGTATGGGAAGATGGCAATTGTGTACTACTAGAACTACCAGGAATCCAACCTTGCGTTTTTCAAAATCAGAGACGTTCCCTCCGAAAACGAAACGAATTCCCTCCAACTTTCGGTTGATTTCAATTTAAAAAGGTTCCAGATGGTGAGGTGCTTTCATTTTAAGAACTTTTTAAGAAGAAAAATAACGCGGGGATTAAGAAATAAATTAAAAAACCGTTATAACACCATTTCGGAGCTTCTGTGTGAATTTGATACTCCGCCATTATCCTTTGAAATTCTATTACATAATTTTATTACTGAAGTAAAGAAGGTGTTTTGTTATGCCCAGTGTCTCCCGCTTTTCAATTATCCATAATTTCCCCCAGGCCTGTCCTGTCCTGTCCTTTCACTCCCGTCCTTTCGCAGGTTTCTCGTTATGTATTTTTTTTTCCAGGGCGAGTTGTGCCCCTGTACAAATTGAAGTATTCATTACATGTCTAACGACCGCATGTGTTACGATTGGAACTTGAAAGATATGTTTTTTTTTTGTTACAGTGCCCTCCTGCTCTCCTTCGAGTCTATAGCCATAGTTAAGAGGAGAAAAAAAATTAAACGGAAAAAATTTCACGGTAGACATCAATTGTAATTAAGAGAAGTGGTCGTTAAATTTGAAACTCAAGTCGTTCATCAGCGGAAATTTGAGTTGAAATTTCTTGGGCCACTCAAGAGGCTCCCGATTTTTTTTCTAACGACGTGCTTTATCTCTGCGCCAAAGGTTTCCAATGAAAAATATGAAACAAAGGAAAAGATTAATTAACCGGCATATACCACGGCAGACGGAAAACCTTTCAAGAACCTTTGAAAAACATGGGAATGAATATTAAATTCTCCGCGAGACATTATATAAATAAATATTTTTTTTGTTGGAACCCACCGATCAAAGAAGTACCGGGCAACTCGAGTTTCCCTTTTTTTCCCGAATTTCAATGGAGGCTGTGCCTTTCATTATGACTGGCGGACAGGAATAAGGGTGTCGGATACCACACAAAAAATAACCAAGTGATGGTTTACTTACAAAGCCATACAATCAATTCCTACAACACCATCAATAAAAAATATCACTACTGTTTTTCGTATGAGCGTCACAAAAGGACGGGAGAAGATTTCCTTTAAAATGTTTTTCCCCTTCCGCAGTCGGGAAGATTTCTTTTCCGAGTAAAAAAATCAAAAAAATTTGGCTTCTTTTCATTAGGAATTTTTCACGGTTCAGTGATTGGTCTTATTTACTCCCCGAGGGAGATTGTTTCACCCTTCAAAACGTTACGTGGGAGATGAAGAAAGATCGCTGGGATGTCGGGGAAAAACACTTCTATGGAGATAGGAGAAACAACTGAAGGAGACAGAGATCGAGGAAGTGGAGTAAGAGTAAAAGTAAGAAAATTAAAGAAGAAAGGGAAAAAGGAGAGAGAGAGAGATTAAAAGAGAGAAGAAATATGGCAAATACAAAAAAAAATACAAAGGTGCGTTTACCAGGTTTTGTTTTGCTTCACCTCTCGGATGGAGTAGGACGGGGAGTTGACAGGAATGCAGAAGGACAAGAAATTATTTCAATTATGGAGAGGATATTAAAAAATGGAAGGAAAAACGTTTTTGCAGTTTTATATTACCAAAGATTCGCTACGTCTCAACAACTAAAACAAACGAAGTTTCTCAAAACATTCAGAAGGTATCCAGGGTACCGTGCTAAATTTTCATTGCACGCGGCAAAAAAAAACCTCACTGCCCTTGTACCTGAAGATCAATTATGCGTACGTATGAAGTGACCACAGCAAAGGAGAAGGAGGAATTGTATTTTCTCTTTGCGGTCGACCCTTTGTAAAGTCAGACAATCATTGTGCAACAGTTCACTCCGATTGAATACGTCAAATAATGACGCGATGCGACATTGAACAACAGCAAATTCAAGTCCCCTTGAGGACGAAATGAAATTTCAATCGACCTGAAGCGTCATGCTTATGGGAGGGAGGTGTATTTCCCATCAGCAGAACAGTGTCAAAAACAGGTGTATGTAAAAATCGTATATTGCATCTTTTGTAAGGCAACAAATTGAACAGTGACAAGCAAAATTCGTTGTCTCGTGTCTTCCTACGATTCACTCGTGCTATATTTTACTATGTAAACAAACATTGCTTTCCAACTGTACGACCAAAAGCGCGACACAAATACATACCACAAAAATATTAAAATCGTTCGTGGAGAGCTTTAACGGACGACAGTGCACAGCCTGAAAGAGTTAACAGAAAGCAAACTTTCGTCAGATCTCAGATTGTTCCCAACTCGAGAACCCACGAAAAACCGATTTTGTGGGGATAAGTGCGAGAAATGGAGATTTATGTATAAGTTAGGATTGAAATACAAATTAAAAATTGGATACTCAGACGAAGGTTAACGGAATCGGAGAGCGGAAATATACCAATAGAAAGCAAACACCTCGGTTAATAACTTCGAGCGAACGTTATTAAATTAAGCACAAAAAAAAATTATACACACAAGAGTACATAATTTGACTTATTGAGAAAATACATTATTAGTTCAAAATGTATACAATTTCTGGGTCACGCCCTGTTCTTTTCTATTCGAAAAAGAAACGACGGATTTCCTTTCGCTTGATTACTTTCGAACCGTTTTGAACATTGTCGAACGCATAACCGGTAAGTACTTTTTCCAAACATATTCCCAATGCCTGAAGGAATCAGGTTTTCAGAGTATGCAGACACAAAAGCGAGAGAAAGTGGAGTTGTGCGAGGGAACAGGTGCACGCTCACTCACCTTTGAATTCCTTTCTGAAGTTGTCGTTCAACCATCCGTAGAGAAAAGGATTGGAACAAGCAGAAGACATGCCCATCATGTGACAGACGGCGAAAACAACTATTGTCGTGTGAAAATCTTCTCCGAAAGGATTCGCAGCATCGTAGACGACGTTGCAGAGATTGAGAGGCAACCAAGAAATGCAGTAGACTAAGGCAATTGCCGTGAACAAGGAATTGGTCTTTCTTCTTCTGTCTTCCCTCGACTTCCTTCGACTCATCGCGTTCTCCTTCTTCATAAGCGTAGTGGACACGTACCTGTACTGGAGCTTCTTGCAAATCCTCGAATAAGCCACCGAAACGATTACAATTGGCACCACGTATTGAATGATCAGCACGAAAATCGAGTAAAGAGCTCGACCGTGGGGAAACGTCCAGTCTTCCAGGCAATAGGCGAGACTGTCCAAGCCGATCTGAGTGAAATTCACGTCCTGCAGGATGTCCAACTTACGGCAAAAGTACATCGGACTCGCGAGGACGATGCTCAAAAGCCAAATTCCACCCAGAGCCACGAGGGCGCCCAAATGATGTAAGGAATCCCTCGTGGGGTAAACAATCACTTGATATCTATCGAGGGCGATGGCGGTAATGGAGAACGTCGACACGAATATACTAATTGCTTCAAATGTGCCGATCATTTTACAAATGAAGCTGTTATGACCCAGGGGCCAATACCTCGTCAGGATCTCCATTAGTGTCAACGGCATTGTGATTAGGCATAGCAGCAAATCGCTGATGGCCAAGTTGAGTATGAATAGATTTCGAACTGTTCTCATGGCTGGTTTGCTGATTATCACGTGAACTACTAGCAAATTCCCGAACGTCCCGACGAGGATTAGAAATGTGTAGGCGACGATCAGGGAGTAGAAGGCCCATCCATCAACCTTGCGGTTCAACTGGTACAATTTTAGAATGTTCGGATTGATGTTTCTCGACTCCTCGAGTAACCTCGTAGTGTTGATACCGTTGAAACTCACATTGTGGTGCATCGACACTTCGTCCATTGTGTCTTGTTCCTGTTCCTTCGGTACGATCACAAAAGAACTGAAAAGTAAGAGAGAACTTCTGTAAGACAGAATGGTCAAGAACACATTGCAGGAAAGTAGTGTTTTTAAGTTAACTTTTGCTAGGACGAGAGTTGGTTTCGGCATTCATCTCAGAAAATGGAAAAGTCCAAGTCAACGTAAGGCGTCATACGCCTGTTGCAACGTTTCCGTTTCCGCTTCGCAATCAGAGAATTCAAATTCTTCATGTCGTTATTTAAACAATGCTCACGGTTGATTATACGCTGAAATTAATTAAGTCACACTCAACCGAGACAAACAACTGATTTGTACACAACAACGATGGGAAATCGTTCTCATTCTAACAGAAAAGTGACAATTCAAACTTTTTCACCGAGTCAACCCGAACGAAATAAACCAAACCATTTTCGGATTTCGGAAAGAGGTTCTCAGACGTTGGTAGTAGCAATCGCAATTGAAACCAATCAAGTGTATTTGCTCAGGGAGAAAGTCAAGTTCTATCGAATTGGGAAAAAAATCTCCGTCGTAGGAAAGAAAAATAGAAGTTCTCCTTGACCGGATGTCGTTGAGGGATGCTGAAATTGCAAAAACTGAAAATTTTAAGGAGAAAAAAAAATGGAATTAAGAACTTCCATCAAATAAATGAGAGATCACAAAACGGAGAGAGAGAGAGAGAGAGAGAGAGAGAGAGAGAAATGGACACAGAGTGCACGACCTGTCCCTAGAAGCGATAAAAAGCTCAAAAGTTTAAGGCCATCGAGTTTTGAAACGATTCTTAAAAAATGGCGACGAAAAGCCGTCCGCCAAATTTATTATTTCTTCTCATGTTCCTACTCGGCAAGAGCAAAATCATTAGGAGCGCAAGTTACATTTCTACTTGATGGTTTTCAATTTTTTTTTTCTTTGCGAAACTTTTGCCGGGTCCCGTGTGACCAAATGGAAGTTATGAAAGTTATGAAACCGATTGAGATAAATCCTCGAGTTGCAACTGGAGCGTGTGTTTAAATTAAAAGAATTTATCACGTCAGCTGGTAATGAGTACATCACTTACTTCGGGCAAAACGACCGGAAAACCCGCAGAATATGGAGTCGCATATAAAAAATGATCGTAAAATTGACGGTCAAAGTGAAAATGTTTAGGAAGAGATCGTAAAAAACGGTTTGAAACTTGTTTCCAGAATTGCTTTTTCTTTATTTTAATTTTTTCTTGGGGTTTCCAGCCACGTCCAGGATTTCTTGCACGTTCACGTTGCAAGGTGTCGCGGGTTCCGAGTAGTCGAGCTTTCAACGATTCCCGGGTAATTAGCGAAGCTTGAGCAAATTCTCCAGAATGGTGTCTTTGCCGAAATTCGACAACTCAAATGAAAATTACGCTCTCCTTGAATGTACGAAATGCAACGAATGGGAACGTTCCAAAGTAAATACCCGGAAATTAAATTCTCCAAATGGCGGCCAACGTAAAAAAATCATGAAAGCTCAATGGTACCGAGGAGTGTAGAGTAAAAATGGCAAAATCGTTTGCATTCACAGAAAAAAAACTAAGAATTACTTTTAGAGTTTCATTTTTCCGAAGACTCTGCTCCGAAGAATCGGACAACTTGGCTAACAAGAATGAACCCTTAGCGGGTGACGAAGGGAGTACTACGACCTGCGACCTGCAACCCTCTAAAAATAAACATCTAAATTCTTCTTCATAAAGAAGTCTGCTTTGCCGAGGATGGAAGTCCAGAATAAATTTCTTTATCTTTAATCAACGGTAAAGCTTGCTACCAAAAGTAAATGACTGTCTCTCTCTCTCTCTCTCTCTCTCTCTCTCTCTCTCTCTCTGTTCCATTTCCACTTCACTCCTAAAGGCCTTTCTCCGGTATATCGCGTAAAAACATAAAACGTGTGACGTCTGAATGCAAAAGGAAAGAAAAAAAATATTACGGGAGAGAACCGCAAAAAAGTGCTAAAAGAAAAAGTAAAGGCTTTTGAAAAATAGAGAAGAGCCATTACGAAGTACATAAACCTTTCTCTCGGCTCGGATTAACCGAAAGCTCTGGTTGGCATATGCCCCCACTCTCCGGCGCTTCACCGATGACCGAAGAAGTACCCTAAACAAACACGTCAATCAATCAATCAATCAGTCAGTCAGAGAGCTCGATCGCCTGGTCCATTTGTTTTTACTACATTTTAAAACTCTATTTAGTTTTTACTCGACCTCAGGTTGGCTTTAGCCCAAGGAAAACCGTTTTACGTGGATGCCAAAACTGTTACTTTGCGTTGCATTTCCCGAATGTTTCAAAATCCGATTTGTAAAGCTCCTCAATGGTCCTCCGTTGAACATGCACAAAATGAATTCTGTCGAAAGCGTCTTCCAACTACTGACATCGAACGAGAGGCTGGGAGAGGAACACGGAGACGTTTCGATGGAAAGCACGTGAATGAGAGAAACCGCACCTCTGCGAACAACGGTCTCTTCGTTTTGTCAATCACCTGTATCGATTCCGATTAATAAATCTAAAAATATTTATTGATGGCAACAGATGGAGGTAGGGAAAGGAATCCACGGATTTACACCGAGCTATTGGAAATTGTTTGGCCATCCCGACTCGACCGTTTTTCAATGACTTTTACCCAAAAGGAAAATGCTTCTTTCCATTTATCCTTTAATTAACGGCAGCAAAAAAAAATACTCGCTCTGACGGTACCGACTTTGCCCAAGAAATCGCGTCATATTTTGTTTCGTGTCGTCATCAGTAACCTCACGGCCGTGAATTCTAACTCGTCACATGGTTTATATTGTTGTTTTAATTTGAATGTTGAGGAAATTTTAAAAACCAACTAAAACCCATGACGTATAAAGTACTAAATCACGGCTGTGGGAAGCAAACCATGTGTTATCTAAGGAAAAAGGTTCAAATTGTTTTGCACACCGGCAACGGCGGTGTGTTCCCTCAGTTTCAAAACATCAACGTCGAGCAGTCGGTTTCCAGGTAAAAGTGACTTTTCGGATTTATTTAAATTATTTCAGTATTTAATGTCATAAATGTAAACACATTTTGTACTCCATTGTAATCTTACCTTCTTGTCGCAATTATAAAAGGTCGACGGGATTAAAAAGGGAGGAAACATGGTATAAACGAGAGAGTGAGGGAGAGAGAGAGAGCAGAATAAAACGTAATAGTATAAGGGAGAAAGGTAAAAACTGGACAAAGAAAAGGAGAGACATTTCCATGTTGAATCAACCAGTGCTCTCGCAAGTAATAATATAAAAATATAAAGGAATTCTATACTTAAAAAGGACTTAATATTTTGTTAAACTTACAATGGTCAAGATGAGGAAGGGAAGAAAACTCAAAACTGAGAAGCTGCGTCTGACCATCAGAAGTACCCGAAAATGAACGGAGGACACATGACATGAAGACACACCAGAAAGGGTATAAAATCACTGGACCGGGTAATAGATTGTGTGGGTTAAATGCTTCGACAAAAAACTTATTGACAACACCTGGCCAAGGTACACAGATGTGGGAATGTGCATTATATACGTTGATTAATCAAGACGGAACTTAAGACACAGGGACGTCCAGAATAATACATCTCTCATGTTTTTTGTTTTTTTTTCAACAAATGACACAGACATGAATGCACATTATAATTTGGTACTTTTCTCGACGAGTTCTCTGCGAAAACCGTCGACAACGACAAAATGAGATGCGAGAACGATGAGGAAAATGAAAAACTTTTCTACTTCTATAAACGTCTAATAGTGCAGTTCGTAATTCCGAGAAAGCGGAAAGGAAAAAAAATATATACATAAACAAATGTATTCCTACGCTTGATAATAAATTATTCGCTAGAGCAAACACCCAGGGTAGCAAGACAAACAAGACAACAAGAAAAAAACAACATTCAAAATCTTAACGTAATTCAGTAAGATGTTAATAAAAAAAAACACACAATTTCGCAACATTCATAACTTGAGTCTGATTCAGGCGGGGTATAAACAAATTAGACCATCGTCTGGGCCATCGTCATGGAAATGTCAACTCTAAAGAAATTTGACAACAAAAGAGTCTAAATTTAGATAAATAATTTGTTAACTTTTCCATCGACTAATAAAAAAACACCTACGATCCGACATGATACGTTCTAGTTGAATTAGAAATTTCCCGAATTGAATTCCACACGGTTCTCTTTTTTCTTCTACGTCGTGTGCCATTTTTCCCTTTTTTTTGTTTGGGGGGGGAGGCTCTGTCTCAAAGGCTTCCTCATTTATGAATGACTCTCATCCGGGTATGAACTATGTCAAGTATTCAATCAAGGTTTAATTGATTTTAAACTTCATCAGGAAGGCTTTTAACATTTATCACACGCGCACACACAGGCAAACACGCTGTTTCGTCACCTTCCACTAATTTTGTCGATAACCCGGGAATGTAAACCCCACGATTCGAGATATCGACTACGAACACTGAAGCTTGCAATATTTCCAGTTGCAAGGTAAAAGCACCCCCAAACCCTTGCACCCACACATACACACACACACGCACACCTTTCATAACTTAAAGATGCATCTCATGGCGTCGTAAAGCCCCTGCCATTTTGGAAATTTCAAATCTGAGCGACAGTTGAACCTTTCTTTTTACACTGACCTTGCTGGTGACGTGCAACGCAGTGGTCTCATGAAGAAGACATAAATTTCGAGTGTGCCCAATAAACAAGTGTTAGTTTCACTTACTTTATTTTCCATTTTAACCGTTCGGTTGTTGTGGTTGTGTTTTTTTTTTATGGCACTAACTTGTATTTTATATTCCCATTCATTTGAGTTATATCCAGAACGAGTTTTGAAGTTCCTCCAAATCGGATCTTTTCTACTGCTCCTAGCCTGCTCCCTCTGCCCACTCAAGCCCGTCACTTTTCCCTGGGATTATCCTCGGGCCACCATTTAAGTTGCTTCCTCATTAACCCTTTGTTTCCCTACGACAGAACCCGTTTCCTTATTTATTTCACCTTCATTGTTTGTAGCAATACTCTGATGACTTTTTCTGTATTTTACTTAATAGACAACACTAGCTTCGCTTTAAACAACAGTAATTTTAATAAATTACGGTATTTACGAAATCAACAATTTGTACTTATTAAATCTGCAAACAACTTTTAGTTTTCCTATGTTCTCTACAATAAAAACTCCAATTGTATCCATCTTTGTATATATTCTCGGTAATAAATAAGTGTTAATAAATTTTCAGGGGGGGAGTAATTAACTGAAAATTTGTAATTATTACTCTGCTAAAATACATAACCGTGTCAGTAAGGTTTTAAACGTGGAAATTTCTTTCCAACAAATAAATACATACGTAAATGTAGCAGATAAATAGACGTACCGAACTAAATATATCTCCCATTTATTTATCGGACTTTGAGAGAAGGAACAACAACCAGGATTGTGTAGTGTGCCCATATGCGAGCCCCCGAAAAAAAAAATATTAAAAGAATGTAAAAAATTATTTGTTCTTTGATTTTACATAAAACCGTTTCAAATGTCGGTGGGGTTGTAAATCAACTGAAAGTCCTCCACTCCCAACGAGAAACTAAAAGAATTCACTGGGATGGAAAATTCAAGAATGACCCCGCGACCATTGATCATTGATCATTTTTCATTGGGAAATTAACTGCCTCTTGTCGCTTCGTGACGTGCAAAAGGAAGAAAAAGAAAAATGAAGTCAAAACCGATAAAACTGAAAAAGTACAATTGAAATACGTGAGCCTAGTTAAAAATAGAAAAATTGGTTTGTACGGTTCGTTAGAGTGAACCAAAACGACTTGACCAGATCTAAAATGATCCAAGACAGTAACATCTAGCAGAGCCGTCATCGAAAATAAACGGAGTGATCTGAAGCGATCAAACTTTCCGAGCGGGTTTTAGTGGAAAAACAACACTATAATTTATATATATATATGGTTTTGCTGTTGTTGGAAGTGGTGAGACTTTCGTTTCGACTAAACTATCGTACAATTTTTTACCATCCGAGAAATTTACTTCCCTTCTATTAATCTCAAGATCTCTTACAAACCAGACAAGTGTGCGTCGCATTATACAGTCCCTGTGGTATCTAGCAACGGAGGAACACTTAAATCCACGATGAGTGCAGATTAGGGCAAATAATTTTCCAACCGAGCAGACAACTCGACAGTGAAGGAAACCCTTCGGAGTCGAGAGCTCATATTTTAAAACCACATTCTACAAATTTATGTATAATGTAAAATATTTCTATATAATAGTCCTCTGACAATCTCAATTTGTCATGTTTTGAGTGGAAAACTTGTCTGAATAAGCCGAATTCCGTAAGGGAAACCTCGACGACGCAGTCACAAAGCACATGCAGCACACATATACACACACACGTACTCGAATGAAATCACAACAGTCATCACTTAATAAATTAAATTTGAATTGTCGTCAAAGAGACGTATGTGTTGTCACCGGTTGTCACGGTTTTTCCATTGTACGCTTTTAACTTTATTGTTTCCCATAAAAATTAGTAAAACATTTCCGTGGAAGTGTAAAAGACACGTATGCATTGGGTTTCGTACGGCAAAAAAAATCATGGTAGTACCCCCCCTGATTAATAAAAACGCAGTCAGTCATTCAGGGAATGAATAAATGAATGAATGAGAGAACGAAATTATCCGCCGATAAGTTCGACACAAACCTAAATTCTCCAGTTGTTTTTTCCGACATTTGAACTTGTTCATTTTTTTGTCTTCGTTAAAAATCTCAAGTCAATCGGAAAAGACGCCGCCACGTCCGAAGTATCGCGTGGAAATTTTAAACGAGCTTTTCTTCTTCTTCCTCGGAGTACGTGCAAACGCGAACTACAATGGAGGAGAACTCGAGGAAGTTCGGTGGTTCCATCTGCATCTTTCTCGCGTCGTCGCTCTTTCTACCCCACATTCTTTACGTCTACTTCAATTTTCCCGTCGTGACAATTTGGAAATTGTCTTACTCTCTGACGTCCACAACACAACACTCGTCAAGTTGGGTGCCATCAAAGGAAAGCGTGGAGGCACAAGAAGCGAACGCAGCACAGGTAGCGGCAGGGATGCAGAACGACGTCGCGGAACGAAGAGGGTGCCTCCCAGGTCATATACTTTAAGCAATTAAATAAGTCTTATCGGTTTGTTTGCAGTTCACTTTGACGAAAAGCATTCCCATTAATGGCGGAGAACTCGTTCGGAGAGATTATAGGGCGAAAGTGAAGTGTCGGGATTGATTGGGATTTTTTCTTTCGGTCTACCCGACAAACATCTCGACCGTAATCTACTCTACATAAAGTAACAATCCAACTGTTTGACTTTGATGTTGCACTTCTCTCCCAACACTCACAAACACAGTTCAAACGCAAAAAGGCGAAGCTGTTAATAAACATTATTTGATCAATTCCGGTTTCTTATTAATTGATGGCTTTGATTGCACTTGTTGTTGTGATAAACTCGGTGGGCTTGAGATTTTTATTGCCATCTTTCCGCCATTTCTGATTCTCACTTTGATGCCTTTTACGTCAATTATTCTATTTGGCAAACAAAGACTTACTTATGCATAAAACTATGATTTTTGCGATTATAGAATTGTAAAACCACCAGGCCGCTGAGATTTATCTGTCGATTCAATATTTTCATTACTCAAGTGATTGGGCGGGTTCACTTGCAAGAAATGAATAACAAAGGAGATCCAGATGTTACTAACTATGGCTTCCGCGAATATAGTTACCTAGGAAGTAATAATACAAAACTTTACGAGTTTCTTTTTAAGAATGGGAGTGTGAACGAAGCAAGCATAATTATTGCGAACAGTAACCCTATAGTTTACGAAACCCCACCCTACCAAAAATATATCCAGTGCACAGGGCTTTTCGGTTTATAGTAAAAACTCACCTAACCAGACAATTAAACTCCTGTGCTTGATGATTCCTTTTAAGAAAACAAATCACGAAGGTTAGTTTATGGAAATAATGAAATAAAATAGAAAAGTAACAATTATTTCAAGAGCTTTTTTAGTCGTTACAGAAACAAAATCCACTCAAAATAATAATACAAAAGTTTTCGGAGTTCATTGGAGCACTTAGACCACAGTGGCAAGCATTGAGTCTAATTCAATGCGTTGTGTTCCAGCCACCGGTTGGATACAGAAAAGCGTTCCGCCTCCTAGAATATATTAAAACACTTTCCGCATATTTAAACTATGAGTTTTTCATTTGCATCATTCGGGCACGGCGTACTTGCTCAAATAATTTTGTATATCGTCCAACACGTCAGTGTCGTTTTCACTGTTTACCATCATAAGAATCGCTTGCAACTGAGACAAAATTTTTTCCCTTTTCTCTAAGACGGTTTCCTCATTTTTCAATGGTTCCAATATGTAAACTTTTTCGTCGAATTCGTTCAGGTATTCCTTAACTAACATTGTGCTATTTTTTTCCCGTTCCTTTGTTCTCCTCAACTCATTATTCTGGGTTGGCGAACCTAAAAAAATTAGTAAACGGGTTTAATAGTCGAAAAGGAATTTTAACTAGACCGAAATTAAAATGGAAAAGAATAAATCACGTCCAACTCAAGTTCCTCACCTATGTACACCTGCTTTTTATCTTTCAAGTCTAATTTAAGTCTTTTGTTAGAAGTCGGATCTAGGAAAATTCCATTTCCAAGTGACTTTAAAATGGTTGAATTTTCATTCCCCGTTTCTTCCTCGCCGAGTTTTTCAACTATATTTTCGTCGCTACTCAATTCACCTGTAAAGAAATTTCATGGAAAACGTAAATCTAATTCAAAGAGCTGACTTTTAATAAGATATCTGAAATGAAAGGGTTCGTCGTTGGGTCAACATTTAAGTTCAATTTTAGTAATAGTAAACAATAATAGTAAACCATTACATTAACAATATTAATATGAATAACTTAAAAAATTTTTTTAAAACTAAACCTCACACGTAGTTACTGATAACTTACTGATAAAAATTCAAAGTTTTGAAACTACTGTTCTTATTTTACTATTGATATACCTTTTGCTTACTTAGAAATTTCATTAATCAATTTTGTCGAATTAATTGTTTTCTCATGTTTTCCAAAATCTATTTAAAGTCATTTGACCATATTAGCAGAAAATTCACACTAAATTTAACAGATAGCACCACCAATGATTTCTTAATTTCATGCAAATTGTTGAGCAAATACTTGCTAGATAAAGCATTAGAATACTTCATTATACCTCAATGTTACTTTCATTTTCTTAAATTACTTACATTCATAAGTTGGAATGACAGATTCAACAGCTTCTTCTTCATTGTTAACTTCCTCTTCCTCACTTTCTTGCTCTTTATTCCCTTCACTTTCTATAAGTTTGTTTAGCATCAAGTATGGAATTTTCAGAATAACATCCTGTTCGTTTTCATAAAACAATTCACTTTCTTTTAAAAGTTGTTGATTCTCATTCAGTATATTTACCAAAGCTGCTCTATCATTTTTGCTTAGTAAAGATTTGAGTTTACTAAAACTGTCTATTGTCTCATAATTGAGATTATTTTCGGTAATTGCAGACTGCAAATTTGACTTATCATACACTTCTGTTTTAATTTTTTTATCTGAAAACAGTTAGTTTAAACTTAAATAGTAATTAATTCATTAAAGATGGTAAGTAACCAATTCGGTACTTTGTGTGATTTCAACAAATGTTATTGAGGTAGAAATTACCTTTTTGGTTAACTTCATGACCATAATGGGTTCTACAAAACTCAACTGTAACACAATCTGGTTCTTCAAATACAAACATGTTAGAAATGCAGTGAGTTGTCGATACATTATATATAGATTCACGATTATCTGACTGAAGTCTCTTTTTTATTTCTGGCTTGTATGCACCATTTTTTTGACACCTATAATAATGAGTTTTTCCACCTTTTGAATTCCTAGGACCTGTGCTAACTATGAACCTTAAATTTTCTTCTTCTTCTGTAGCTTTTTTCCAACTGAAAAAATCTGAAATAGAGAAACAAATTTTTAATACTATTATTTTCCTTAAATCAAAATGATCAATTGAATCAATTGAAGTTGAACTTACCTGACATTGATTGAAAAATGTACTTTTCTACTATTATATCAAATCCATGTTGTTCTGCTAAGTGTCTTCGAAATGGATCTATAAATGTGAAACTTTGATAACAATTTTTTTCCCTACATGAAATTGGCAGCCTGTGGGCAGGCTCAATTTTGTGAACATATTTTAAATGTTTATACAATGATGATCTGTGTCCCATAACTTTATAACAAACATGACACTGCAACCTGGACACTTCATTACAATTATTTGATGGAGAATCCATTTTCCTGAAAGTAGAAATGCCATGGTAAATGTACATGAAGCATACTACAAATTCTTTTGTTAAAAAATCTGAATATATTACTAACAATTCAACCTCAACCTCTTCCTTTTTGATTTCATCTTCTCCTAGAGAATATCCAATGTGATCCTCCATTTTTTGGACCCCTACCAATCCAAAGCCATCCTTATGGTATTCATTAAATTCCTCTCAAAAAATACTACAAGTTGTTTCTATTCAGAGCAAAATAATGAAAACCTGTCTTGTTGAAGTCCTTTTCTAGTCCTTTAATTATTTTATATAAAATCGTAATTATAGTATTGTTTATATGACAATGCAGGTGTGTACCTATTTTCAAGTGATGTTCAATAACATTTGATTAAAATAAAAAAAACAAACTATAATTTCAGACACAGTTAAGGTTAGTTTTCCTGAATAATACTGAATGCAAATAATTGATCTAATACAATGAAATATTTTTTAATAAGAATTGGAAAGTCTGTCGAGTCCTTTTTCGTTTTGGTGCGCAATCCATAGCACTTTATTGTACGATATTGAAATAATAAAATTTAAAGTCCCAGAAAAAAGGGTTACAAACGACCATTTTCTCAATTTTTATCAGTGGTGCCAACGTAGCAGTTGAAAAATTCTCCATTTTGAATTGAGAGAAAATTAAAAAGTTGTTTCCTGATTACTCTAATTGTACGCCGTGGGTGTTTAAAACTAAAATAAAATATAGGCAAACGGCATAAAACTATCTGTTTATATTCCGCAGCAGTTAATATTTAAGTCTTATGTCGGTACGAAATGTGGATTGCGGTTCATGCAACTGACAAAAGTTTATCATAGACTTAATGGGAATATCTATTCCTTCTTTTCTTTTACATTCTTTCCCTCCTTTGCGTTTCTGTAAATTAATTGCGTTGTGTCATGGTAAACCATTCTCAGGTCTTCCCATGCATTGAAATTCAATACCAAAATTTCAACCAAAGTTTTTGCGCGGAACGACATTGGATGTGCGTACGTCGGAAAGATTCCCTGCAATACTCCGAAGTAGTCGTTCTTATGGTACAAGTATGTCAGCCGTTCAAGAAGAAAGTACTCCTCGTCTCTCTCCAGGCAGTAAACCTCACCCTTGTGAATAAAATAAATATTGTGGTCAACGTCTCCCTGTTTGACTATGTAATTCCCAGGGAAGTAAATGACTCTTTCAAGACGACTGCACAACTGGGTGAGAAAATTTTCTGGGACACCTTTGAATAGGAAGCACTTGGACAGGTGATGAAGGTAAAGGTCACCCATGATGTGAAATTTTATGAAATCGGGCGCCGTTTTCAGGAACTGTGGCATGCCTCCCTCCTTGCAGTACTCGAATAAATTGATTAAATAGACTTTGACTCGAGTCAACATCGTCGGCGAAAGACTGCGAACCTTTTAAAGTGCGACATGTAAGGGTTAACGTAAGGGAAAGGACACCAACGGAGTAAAAACAATAAGAAAATATTTCCTGACTTACGGACAGATAATTCTCCAATTCTTCCAATTGACTGATCAATTTAAACTTGGAATAACAAAGACGTGTAAAAATTGTTATAGTTTGAACGAAGATGGTGGCCTTCGTGAAGCATCCCCAAAAGGCAATTAAAGTTTCTAACAAAATTTGGTAATAATCATCGGAATCGCAGTACCAGGTCATGCCCGAAGAACAAAAACAGTTGATCTGAAATACAGGCAAAATAGTTAGCTGAGCAGCTCCTTCGGCGGTAAAACAACGGATGAAAAAGAACGGGCACCTACCACGCACATGTAACTCTCTCTGATGGACACCCATTGAATCTTATTCAGTGCCCAATAGCACTTTTTAAGTCTATAATCATTTATATTTTCAAACCAGAGATTCAAGCAAACGAATATATTTACAAATCCCAGTACATTTATGACGATTATGATGAACCATTTCAGGTACAAATTCGACGACAACCTCTTTTTCTCTTCGTCCATATATTGAGAGATGTGGAGAAGCCGTATCGTTCGGGGCAAGTAACACAAAACAAAACAGAAATCAGTTCCAAAGAAAACGTTAATTAAAAATGGTATAACTTCGAAGGGTACCACGCTTAACACGTCTGTAATAAAGCCATCGATTCTGAAGAGGTAATTGTTATATATATACTTTTTGTTGTAGCTGAGAATACCAGTATTTGGATTTATAACGGCCGTCTTCAGTGTCACTATAATTTTTGCTATCCAAATTAAGTCGAGTGCATAAGTAATTAGCAGTGTTTCCAGAGCGATACATTTAACACTAATGAAGAGAGGTATTAAGAAAACAGAGAGGAAAGCATCAAACAGAAAAATCAGGTTCAAAATGGTTGACGTTAAAGATGTGGGATGGAAAATTGCTTTGATATCTGTACCATCCTTGCTGAATTCTTCATCTTTCGTCTTCCGCATCTTCTCTTTTACGGTGTCATCCATGATCTGTGATTGATTTATGGCTTCGAATTTTGATTCAAACTCAACGCTGCTTTTATTCACGGGTAGTATTTCGTCCACGTCAACTTCGACGGTGTCCACATAAGAGGACTGTACAAAATCATCGTACTTGAATATTTCAGTCTCGTATATCTTCGTGGTACTGTAGAAGTTGTCCATCGTGAGGAAGAGAACGTCGGAGGATACCTTGAGTAGTACGACATGTGTTTTGGCTGTAATCGTGTGCTTCATTAGTCTCTGACGCCGAATGTCACCGAACATCGAACCGCGGTACAGCGTGGTTGTATTTTTGACCTCGCACTGTCCTTTGTGAATCAAAAAGATGTCAGATTTTATGTGATCTTCGAATAAGATGGTCGAACCTTTCACCATGTAAATTTCTTCGAGGTGTCCTGACAGGGTCCGATAGAAGGTTTCGTTCGACTTAAAGCAGCTGACCATGTTCAACGTGGAAATATATGCGGAATACAAGAGATCCTCGTGTAGTATGTTGGGAAATCGAGAAAATACATAATTGAAGTCGATTCCTTTTGTTTCCGACCAAACGTGTTCGTAATAATTGACTGCTTCCTTCACGTATATGTCTTCGATGCGTTCACCATTTAGAAATTTCATGAAACTTTTCAAATAGTATTGATAATCGGACAACTGACTGTCAGACCCGAAGAAATTTATCAACATGCACACATGATTTAAAATTTCAATTGCCCACCCGGACAAACCAAAGATCACAATTATAATAATACTGTATACACTTTCCAAATGTAGCGGTAAACTCATTTTCATAATGTTTCGACAAGTAATTATCCACCGATTGTAATACAATTCGAACATAGGCTCTAACCGTTTGTAGGGGTTCTCTGTGATCTCTTCAAAAATCACGATATTCACGTAGAAATTGCAGGCCAGGAACACCATCGTTAAATATTTTACGGTGAACACCCAAAATATGAACGGTTTAGTTTCAGTAAAATAATTGATCAATCCGTGTAATTTGTACAGGGCCACGAATCTCATTGCCATGTGCACAGCAAATGTAGTGGTGTCATTAACGAACCCTCCACCGAGTAGACGATGTATAACGTGAATGCAGGGAACAACACTTATTAAATCCGTGACGAATGAATTGCACATGTAGTGGACGGCCATCATGAACGGATGTGTGATTTTTACACCTTTGTCGTCGTAGTAGGAAAGTCGAGTTCGCAGGTAGATGTCGATGAAAGCGGTCGAATCAAAAACCAAAAGAATTCTCATCATTTTTACGTTAGTTTGAGCGTAAGCATACGGCCAAAATATGAGTCCAACCAAAATGCATATACTTCGAAATATTTCCCAGGCAATATATACCTTGCTGTTGGAATTAATGGCTTTCGCGTATAAAACCTGGACGAGTAAATTGAGTGCGTTCTCTAAACGGCTATTTATTCGGAGTACAACTTTTGGTAGATCGCCGACTATTGAAATACCCGGTTTCGCCATGTTGAAAGCTTTCCAATCTGTTTCCTTTAATGATTCCACAACATCCTTCAGCATTTCGTGTACAAACAACAGTTTAATAACGTCCTCCATTTTAAAAACAATCAGTTCGCAATCCGACAATGTTCTGGATGTTATGACAGATGCAATTTGATTGAAAGCCACCATAACGGGGAAAATGTCACCGCTGGTCATGACGAACGGGAATCCGACATTATTTTTCGCGTCTCTCACCAGAAATGAGTTACTCTGAACAAAGCCCCTGTGTATCACATAAATATCTAACGTTTGAATTCCAAAAGTGATCAAGACAGAATTGGCTGGAAGTGCTATCCTCTGGGAGTTCTTGCACATGTCCAAAATGAAACTTTCATCTTCCATTTTAAACAGTGGACACAACTGCAGAGTCCGATACAGGGATTCTTTGTCCATGTCTCGCTTTAATTGGTCCGGTATGTCGTCGATGATTCTGTTTTCACGAGTGAGATAATTTCCACGATCATAGAACCACTGGAATTTCATGGTGTCACAAATTCTATTTCGTATCCTCCTGCTGATCCGTCGTGTTCTCATAAAGTACTCGACTATGTTCATGAGTTTGGTGTAGTAGAGAAGGTGAAACCTTTCGACTGCATACGAAGCGATAATGTCGGCCATCCACAAGAAGTAGTACATGCGGAAGGAAAAGTAGGATAAGACATATAGAATATATGAGATGAATATGTTGGTGCTGAAGAAATTGTTGGGCAAGTCCAACCCCAAAAAAACAACCAGGTAGAAGGAAGCGAGTTCCCGATATTTTCCGTCGGGATCCATGTATTTTTCGAATCGAGCGAACCAATCGTTACTGCTGCACTCGTAAAAAATGCACTCTATTCCTGATAATTTATAAATCATACTCAGGACGTAAACAGCTGTTGCAAAGAATAGAAAATGCTTTAAAATCGTCCTCTTCATCGGTTTATTTGTCGCCTTGTAATTCCATTCGTTGAGCAAGGAATGTATTTTGTAACACTTGAAAAAAACGTTGAAAAGGCACACGCTCAACATGTAGGGCTGTTCAAAGGTTGAGCTCCAGTAGCGGAGAAGTTGAAAAGGCAGTGCGGCTATCAAATCCATGTATATACAAAAGCACGAAAGCTTGTTCATCATGACAACTTCGAATTTAGTTATGACGACGTTTTTTTCTTTGACCGCTGTGACAAAAGGCAGAAGAAAATCGACGAAGTAGATGAGACTGATGACACAAGTCAATGAGAAAAACCATTCGGGTAAGTGTGCTGTCCAGCCCATGGCTGCCGGGTAACATACTATTGTCACTATAATGAGAAAAAGTATCAAACGGTTCCATTGTTTCAAGAAATTGCACTGAGGGTCCAAGAACCACGGAAGAGACCAACGTAAACAAACAGCGTCGTACTGACTGATCACTTTGTCGTTTATAGCGATCAAAGAGAGGTAAAGCGAAGTGTGTTCGATTTGAGTGTGGAGCGAAGACAACATGAGCCGATGAGCAGATTGACCAACAAATAGTTTCCCTTCTTTGTCTATCGCTTTTTGAACTTCTGTCATTCCACGGTACTGCTGTTTGATCCATTTAATATTGCCCTTCTTGCTAGAAATGGAAGAGACATCTTCGACGAAATGAGGAAAAATTTTCTTTTTCCGCGCATACGTGAACCTCGCGGCTGTAATTCGGTATTTCATTCTTTTAAAAATCTTCCTCATGTCCATCGGAAAGTTGAGTAGCACTTTTATGAAATGTTTATAATCAATAAAGTGAATTATGCAGAAGTTGGCCGTGGACAGAACCGCTTTGCTCTTCAGTTGGTAAAATAATGATATTTCACACAACACGGTTCCACTCGAAAATGTAATGACAGGTGATGTGTTGTTTTCCTGTGCCATTATTTGAATCAATCCTGATTCCAGGTATATGAACTTGGTCTTCTTTTTCGTTAAGTCGAATATGACTGTGTTGGGTAGAATGAACTCGGCTCTCATTTCTTGTGCCAAGGACCTCTTGCAGCCCCAAGAAACATCTGAGAAAAAATCAGAATGTATTATCGCGTCCCAGTGTATATCTAGAAAAACACTCTTTTGGAGGCTAATAGGAATCAGTTTCACAATTTCAGGTCGTCTTTTTCCTTTTCCGTAGTTCCACACCGTTTGAAAGTAGTTCACAATTTTATCTTTAAGTGCTTTATTGGTTATTATATTGTTGAGGAGTAGATGTAGTTGTTCGCTCTCCGTGGTGATTCTGACGAAAGTAAATATGTGGTTGTAGGTAGCGAAATAAAGCAGAGGAAATATTATCCCGTATGTAAGGACGTATCCGATGATGTACATGACGACCGTTAGAACGATGGGTGATTCCTCTACAACTGTTATTTCCACAAAACTTTGTGAGAGGAACGAAAATACCATCAATTCGAGTTGAAGGATGCAGTTCTTGGCTTCCTTCATGCAGTTTTCTTGTACACCAGTACCTAATTGATTAAAATATATGCAGCAGCACAAGTGATTAAACAATACGAATGATACAATAATTTCAATGACGAGAAGAGTCAAATAAACTCTCATCTTGTACACCCAATATCTCGCTTGAATAAAAAAATACGGCACTTGATACATTCGGAGGCAATCGTTGACTCTCAATGAGAGAATGTATTTGGTCAAATCATTTCTTCCGTTAACGTAAAAAAATAAATTATAAAATAACTGAACGGGAATGAGAGAGATGTAGTCCACTATCAACAGCTCCATTCGTCTCTTCTTTCCGTCTCTCAGTTTCCTCGTGTTCACCATACAGGCGTGTAATGTAGCCCACAGTGTGTCGAAAAAATAAAAAAACGTGCACAATATTTCAAAATAAGTGTAAGTTTGAAATTCAAAATTGAAAAAAAATTCTAGTGTTCTGGTCAGATATGTGAAAATAGCTGTTACAGCGATGAAAAATCGCCAAACGAAGTTTTGCGGTAAAAATATGAAAATCTTCCAACCAGCAACATCCTGCAAAGATTCTTTGCACTTACGGTAAATGTCTTCATAATGAGCTTTACTTTTTTTCATTCTGTCTAAGAATCAAATGCAAATTAACGTCATGTATTCAAATATGTTTAAAATATTTGAAACAAACTGTGAGTCAAATATTACTGTCATTTTGAAATTGGCCAGGGTGACAACTTAAGAAAATCAATAGAAGCGGTGTAATTTAATTACACGGCCTATTAAAGTTTTTTATAAGAGAGAAAAAAAAGAACATATTAATCGAATGCCACATATAATCTGTAAAACCAGTTGCTTAATAATAAGCAAACTATTTAACTGAAATAATGTCAAATATCAAAACAACACAAGGAAGTGAAAAGTAGGCGTACCAACAGTGCAACCTGTTGTCATCGTTTTACCGGTAAAATTGGCGTTTGATGATCATCTTCAATAAGATTTACAGCTTTCTTTAAAGATTGTATAATTTACTATTGATCATTTGGAGTGACAAACAATGCCGAAGCGCAAGGTTAGTTTTCACACTCCATCCCAGAAAAGCTTTATCAACATTCAAACACAGAATCTCATGATTCTCACAAATAAAATCGTTGCCAATTCGATTATAAATAGTTTTGTGAACTTTAATTCACTTTAGTAAGACAACCGGTTATGTCACGTTTAGGCAAAAGACGAGAACACTCATCACTAGAGTAATGTTTATTTAAAAAGTGATTTGGTATTTGGGGGTGGTGATTTAAGTTATTAGAAGTAAAGTAACCCAGGCAATAGAAAGGAAAATGTACAAAAATGTCTAAATGTCGTCTTTTTTGGAGCAAAAGTTACACTCTAATTCTTCCTGCTGTGACAACATTAAGTACATAATTATATTGGAGATTATAAATTGGAACTATACATTTATTGAAATAATTTATTTCAGGTTCAGAAATCAATCACAGATTTCACAGCAAGCAGTAAAAAGAGCAAGACAACTGATGACTCAGACAATGAGAGTAAAATCAGTAAACAAAATGTTAAAGAAACCAAAGAAGATACAAAGAATTTGAAAACTGAGAAAAAACCCATAAACAAGACTGATACAGATTTTGGAAGTATTGATTTTGATTGTGCAAAAACAACACCTGATGGAAAGCCTTGTAATTTTAAAATATCATCATGGAATGTTGTCTCGTTAAAATCTGTAACAAACAAGAATGGCATGGAATTTGTGAAGAGGGAATCTCCTGACATTATGTGCTTTCAAGAAACAAAGTGCAGTGAAAAAAATGTACCTGAAGGAGCTAAATTAGATGGCTTTCACAGATATTTTGTATCAAGTAATGCCAAATGCTGTATTTTTATGCTCTCACCCTTAACTGATTATTTGTTAAGTGTGTTACTGTTTTCAAGGTAAAAAAGAAGGTTATGCTGGTGTTGCTCTTTATTCAAAAGTACAGCCACTTTCAGTGAAAAAGGGAATTGGAAACCAAGAACTTGATTCAGAGGGTCGAGTCATAACTGCTGAATATGAAAAATTTTTTTTGGTCACAGCTTATGTGCCCAATGCAGGTTTGTATTACTTATGGGTTTGAAAAATTAGTTTTTTCAATTTTAGTAACATGATACAATATTGTTCTTCAGGTAGAGGATTGGTCACACTACCAAAAAGACTGAAATGGGATGTCGCTTTCAGAGATTTTCTAAAAGATTTGGATACCAAAAAGCCAGTGATTCTATGTGGTGATCTCAATGTTGCACACAATGAAATTGATTTAAAAAATCCAGCAAGTAATACTCGCACTGCTGGTTTTACTCAAGAGGAAAGGGATGGTTTCACTGCTCTCTTAGACACAGGATTTATAGATACCTTTAGAAACTTATATCCAAATAAAACAGGGGCCTACACATATTGGAATTATATAGGAAATGCTAGGAGCAGAAATGCTGGATGGTAAATAGTTATTTTTCTCAATAATTTCACAATCTTACTTATTTATTATTGGAAAGCAGTTCTGTAAAATTTAAGACAATTCTTGAAGTCATTGTAGACTTACAGGAAAATGTTAGAAATAAGTTGGACCATATGATACAAGCAATTTGAAATGTTAACTATTTATCTGCTTATGAGTTGTGCACATCATGTGAATTCAACTGAAATATTGTTGTTGGAAAGTTTAATAAATTTTTTATATCTTGGTGTTATTTTTGTTTTCAGGAGATTGGATTATTTTGTGGTTTCAAATAGATTAATGCCAGGAATATGTGACAATGTAATAAGGAATGATGTTTATGGAAGTGATCATTGTCCAATAACACTATTTGTGTCACTTTAGATGTTCATTAAGATAGTAACTTCTATTATGTGTTCTTTAGTTTCAGATTTGTATTGATAAATAATATTGTCATGTTTCTTTCCATTATTGCACTGCTAATCAAATTTATGTTTGCCTTCTTTTGATTTGTTGATTTTTTGTTTTTTACTTTTTTTGCATTATTAGATTTGTATTAATAATTTGGTAATACTGATATTTGTAAGGAAATATCATTTCATACATAAGAATGACTAGTCCACCTACACCTTTTAAGCTGATTTTATTCATGTTTTAAATAGTTAAGAAATCGATTGAGTTATGTAATAGTTTTTAGTGTACATTGACGAAGTTTTGATATCATTTTGAACACAATAAACCGATTTAAAAAATGTAATTAAACCTTTTATATATGATAATTTTTATGAGACTAAAAGAAAGCAGCAGTTAAAGGCATGGACCGTGGTAGTTACTGTTTTACAAGGGCTCTCCAGTTTTTGACAAGCAGTAAAAGGTCAGGTCATCATATCACTATGTTTTTTTACATCATTTTTTAGTTAAATTAAACATGTCCAATAATTAAAATGTAAATTTTTTAAAATGAGTAAAATATACTTAGAATTGGGTCACATTTAGGAGTAAAAGTTGCAAAAAAATACAAGGAATGGCAAAACAGTAAGTGATACTTTAAAGTGACACCAACACATGTCAAATATAACGTGCCTCAAATTTTTTATTCAATTAATGTAAGTAATTTTATGAACAATCACTGAAAATACTTAATTTCAATTGTCTGTTTATTGTGTTTAGAATTACTAATGAACTGCTTTTTTGAGTTTGAGGCTAATGAGAGTCAGTGACAGATAAATTTTTATCCAAATAACCGTTGATATAATTCCTATGTAGACGACAGGCTCGGTTATTCCCCAACCTCTGAGCATTATGCTTCTCATTGCTTCAGTCGCATACGTGAGAGGTGACCACCAGACGAAATACTGAAGTATCCAGTGCATTCCTTCAACGGGCCACAAAATGCCACTCAAAAATAGAATTGCCAGGAAGTAGCCCACTCCCAGGAGCGTTGCCATTACTTGTGAGTCAAATAAAGATGACAATAGAAAACCTGAAATTGTTAATCGACGCATTACAATTTTGAAATTTCAATACTTTTTTGTCAAAATGTTGCTGGCAATTTTACCTAAACTCATGCCGTTTATTCCTTGCAGTGTTGACAGTAGAATAACCAAACTCCAGGAACCAATGTTTTGTAGGTCAAAGATGACGAAAGCAAATCCCAGAACTATGAGTATCTGACCAGCAACTATAACAAATTCTGTGATTATGTGGGAGAGAAGAATTTCGTGCATGTTGACACCAGCGACCAAACATCTTTCTATGGTTCCTTCACTCTTCTCAGTTAAAATGGAGCCTCCGGTTAATGCGACGGCGAGAATGAATATCATCCTGGAAATAGAATCAACAGTACAATTCAAGTAGTTCCGATCTGTCTGGTCACAGCGGGTCCATCGGTAAGTTTTTAATCACGTTTAGATTCATTGGAAATTTCACTTTCGTAGAATTTGTGCTCAAAGTCGTCTACAATTCTACGAGTGAAGTTTTAGCTTTCGTTGACACTTTTGAAGTCAGTCCTTTATCAAAAAACCCATCCTTCCACCTGTCGTTGAACAAATTACTTTGCTCAAAAGTCCGAAATTATAATTTAAGTTTAAAATCTCCCTTTATATTTATGGTGAAAGAATAAAGTAATATCTAATTTGAATGACAAATTACGCTGCAACTCCGGAGAGTATTTTCTAAATTATTTTCTCTAAAGGAGGAATTTAAATTTATTTTGGAACTTTTGCCCTGCTTTTATCGAGGAGGATTTCACCATGGATAATACTCTTCACTGAGTATATTTATTGTACCATAAAAATATTACAGTGCCGCGTTAATGAAATATACCGGGCAGTACTCCACTACCTGAACATCGTTTTAATTCGGACGTTTATTAAAATTTCTACGCCTTTTAGTATTTTGCACTATTATAATATCATACTTTGTTAAACAGCTTTTGACCATATTAACGTGGGAAATTATGGTCGGATGGGTATTCTTGTAGAGATCTGGCTGGGGAGGTGCAGACGTTATGTGTAAAAGCTCAAGTACTGAATATTCCGGTACCATAGAGACAGTAGAAACGTGTTACCCTCGAAAACAACTTGAAGAAAGAAATTAATAGTTAATAAAAAAAATTCTTACGCAAGAAGTGATCCGGGGCTAGTGAAATCCAAAAACCTAGGATTTTCTTCTCCATAGGCTGGAGTGTTAAATCTAATGGGAACTTCGACCACTTTCGGGTTCCAGTTGCAGCTTCCTATGATACTTCGTATAAATTCGAGGAAAACATAAGCCAAATCTCTAGACAATAGAAATCCTATGGCCTGATCTGGAAAATATTGACGTTTGAAATGGCAGAATGTGGAGTCTTACATTTCGTTTCTTGAGTCTCGGGACCAACTTACTGGACATGTCTAAGTTGACTAAAATGTCGGCGCTCGTTACGGTCTCCTCAGGTGCCTCGCTTCCCAGATCAATTCTGTCAAACAATGCCTGGGAATAATTTTCGTTGAAGTGAATCACTCCCCATGCTTGACCCTTTTCGACAGCTTCCCTGGCTTGGCTGAGAGAATCGAAATTATCCTGCAAAACACACGAACGGATAGAAGTTTTTGTTTAGTAGCTATGTATCATCTCGTGCAATTAGAAAAAAGAATTATGTAAGAAACTCATTCATTTCGAGGTTTGATTTATGTACTATGTGATAATAATACAAATTGTTGGTTCATAAATATTATCGGATAAATTGAAAATGAAATTACTTGTACTATTGACGTGCTGTTCTTAAGAAACCTCAGATACTGACAGCTGAGCATTGTAAAGTTGCACTCGTTAGTGTATGACACATCGTCACAGCTTTGGTACTCGTTTAGTTCGTGATTGACAACAGCCAAGTGTAGACCCTTGGGATCCCTCCCGATTGTGGTGCAGAACAGACACATTTGTATCATCGGTAGCACAAATATGAAGAGCATAATACTGTAAATAAATTTATTAAGATAAATTCAATTTAAAATCAGCTCTTCAGGGATCTTTTTAAATTTTTTGACAGCGCGGTCGTCCTGTTGTTCGTTCTCACAATCAACAGAAAAATACTCACGGTATATTTCTTTCTATCCATAAAATATTTTTCCACACTAGTGCTTTCATGTGATTTTTGAATGAAGGCTTTGTGTTGTACTCCTCATAGTTTTCTTTGTTGTAGTCGTAATTAGATTCCGTGTCGGCTTTGAGGTCCCCCGATGGAAAGTTGGATGAGTTTTCGGGAGTTTCGCGTAACTAAATCCGGAAAGAAAATGAAAAGAGATAAATCGCTGAGTCTTGACCCTTGGACCTACCTCCGTTTGGAACCCACAATTTTACCTGCCTATTCTCCAGATTGGCTTCTCCTTCAGTCTTTTGGCATAAATTTTGCTGTCGAACGCTTAAGTTCAAAAAAACTTCTTCTAAACTACTGCACTGAAACCGTTGCAACAATTGCTTTGGACTTTCTTCAGCCAGCAGGACACCTTCTCTCATCAGTCCAATCTGGAAATATTTTGACATGCTGAACTCTAATATTTAACAATCATTTCGTTAAATACCAATAAGAAATACAAATTATAACTTTTAGGTGGTGCCTATGTAGCCAGGCTGTAGCATTGATTAAGTCGTAATTATTAATAATTTATAATTAAGAGCTCATGACGTAATTTAAATTTAATTCTACTACTTAAAACCATTGAGTAGTTTTTTCAAATACTTTTGTACAATGCCAGGTATTCGGTATTTTTTGCAACACATTTATGTCAAATTCTATAGAAATGAACTACACCTTGTGTGGTGACGTTATCTCGAAATGGAGTACCACAGACAAGTCTTGCTTGTGACGCAAAGGATAACTGAAGGTGTGTTAAAGTTAAGCAAATCTGTGAAAGATCGGTACAAATCAGAAAGATTGCTGGAATGAATGAGGAGAGTACTAAAGGTAGTACTGGTAATATTGTTTGTTCGAATTGTCCTTCATGCTTTCTTAGACAAACTTTGATGGAACATAAGGTCAAAGCCATGCGACCGTCACATAAATTTTGACTGCGTCGGAGTAAGACACCTGACATTTGCTCTATCTATTCGTGACTAGGCGGGTGTGCTACTCACAGCTTGTGCTTGCCTGGCTTCTTCTATGTAATGCGTCGTTATGATCACCGTTTTGTGGGACCTGGACGTAATGTCGATTAAATAGTCCCAAATACTGAAAGAAACATTACGAGCATTAAAATATGGTGAGGAAATTGTGGGCTTCGCGGAGATGAGTGGAGAAAAGTGTTCAATTTGGTTCTCACTTTTGTCTTAAGACAGGATCCACACCAACAGTAGGCTCGTCGAGTATAAGAAGTTCGGGGTCATGTAGAAGAGCAGCTGCAAACGAAACTCTTCGTTGTTGTCCTCCACTGGAGTAAACACGTGTTCGCCACATCCAAAAGAACATAATGAATTAGTAAGAGTATGCGACCTTGAGCGTTAAAAAAAATTTGGCCTGTGGACCCGTTTGATTTTCATCAAATGGCTTCAGGCTCAATCAAGAGGCTACCTTAGATTTCTTACGTAGCTGCTACTCGATGGTAAATCCAAGAAGTTAACCAATTCCTTTGTCCTCTGCTTGATATACTTGAGTTTGAGTCCGTAGATCCATCCAAAGTACCTAAGCGTCTCGGCTATTGTAAATTCTTTGACGAGAGCGATTTCCTAAAAGCGGAATCTTCAATAATTTTTTGTACAAATAATAGTTGCAAATTGTTTTTTTTATGCAACCAGACAAGGTTACCTGAGGCATGTAGCCAACTCGTGGACCGGGGATGCCGCTTCCTTCTTCACCGGGTTTTCCACCCAAAACCCAAAGGTCTCCGGAGTTGAGTCTCCTTCGACCTATGATACAGGTCAAGAGAGTTGTTTTTCCGCAACCCGATGCACCGAGTAAACCATAGCTAGAGAAATAATAGTATACGTTAGATGAGTTACTACAACCCAGCATGTGTCCGTGTAAACTATTATCAAATGCACCCACATGGTTCCTTGGCGAACGGTCATGTTCAGTCCGTTCAGAACTACGTTCCTGTATTGTTTGATACCGTACTGTTTGAAGGCATTGCGGACGGACACGGCCGTTTCCGTTTTTTCAGGGTGGAACTCACCCAGCACGCAGCTGGGCTCCATTTCTTTCGGATACACCTGAAAGAAGGGAAATCAAATTTTGGTTTACGGTCACCGTACGAACTCGACAACTACAAAATGATTTACGTTGAGGGACAGATGAAGTGTCTCAACATTTTCATATTCATGTGACAGTGTAACATGTCTGTATTGTTCGTTCGTAGTGAATGGAAAGAATTGTGTGAGTCTTTGGTGCTACAATTTGCGTGACTAACATCAAATTTTAGTTTTCTGTGCCGGCTACATGTTTGAGAAATAATTTATGTGATTGGCACATGGGCACGGGCGTTACATGAAAGATCCAATAATTACTTCTTCCTCATGACAACTATTAAATGTTTACTTTTATGTTACGAAGGTATCCCGACGAGTACTAGCGTGATACGACATTATGAAAATTTAATTTAAGAGTAACGAGTTGCTGGGAATTGCCGGTAAATGAAACGGATTTGTTGTGCAACAGTTAATTTTATTGCTCAATGACAGTTTTTAGGAAAAATTGGACGCGTCCGTGCTGGACTTTTTTTCAGAATCTGTCTGTTGTGTGTTTAATCAGTCAGAAGAACTTGCGTAAAGTTTAGTAGCCCAAGGTTTAAGAGTATTTGTAAGTACGGAAAGTTCAAAATAGTATTTCAAAACGGTTACGGTAGGTAAAGAGTGAAGGACAGTGCCTGAGTCGTGTCCTTGTTAGTTGCACATCTAATGAAAGGTGCGACTTTCATTCGGTGCCTTCCACTTTAATTCAATTTAAAATGGTTAAATTATTTTCGGTAATTCACCATTCATTTGGTTGACATTATCTGAATGTACCATTGTATGAAATAACCATTTGATCTTTGAAGTGAAGAAAAATTAATTCTTCTGTGTGTACAGGAAATGTCTCGTCGATAACCCAGGTAATTCTTTTTTTGTGTAGAGCAAAGGGCAAAAGGGTCGCGTTGGTGTCGTAAAATGTTAACACCTTGAGATTCAAAGCACGAGCAACGAAAACAGAAAAGAATTTGCTGACTTGTACTTATGTCAGTATCTAATTAGTGAACAATACATAAAAGGACTTTATTTGAATATTTTTACGACTTAGTCACTGACATCCTTCGAAGGTTGGACAAAACCGCTTGCGACGTTTCCTCAAAGGCGCAAAGTACTTGTTAGGATGAATGGAAATCGGGTTTGGTTTCTTAAGTACGAGTTTTAAGTCGGCTTGGGTCAAATAGTAGTTTTACGTTTGTCCTACAATTCGAATTTCTTGTTTTCTTGTTGAAATGAACTCGGGTGAGAGACCTCCGTAGGCCGCAGGTAGGGCGCAGCTTTTGAAAAATGTCGGTTGTACAAAGTATGAATTATGCTGTGACAGATATTTGCGATAGGTACCTGCTTTTGGGTACAAAGAACTTTGTACTTTTTATTCAAACAGATGGAACTAATTGGTGAGCCGCACCTAAGAAAACAGGCGACGCAAAGCTTCGGAAAATTCTCTTGAGTCAATTCGTTTTTGAGTGTTTAATTTGGTTGTTTTGCTTTGAATTGTAGTGCTGTAGTTCGCCAACGCTAACTAATTGAGAAGTCAACTTGGTGGCTTGTACATTCACGCAAAATAATTACTAACCCCACTGCTTACCTGTCACAAAGAAACGATTATTGCAACTTACGTCTTAGAGACAGGTTGGCAGGAGTTACCGTCTAGGATAACCGGCAAACATCGACTACGGCACAGTTTTTGAATAAATATTTACTTGGATAGTTATATTTGCAAACTCTTTAAAAAGGCGACTGGTCGTGAAATAATTTGTAATAAAATTAAAATATATTACTGCTCTCGGGTGTTGCTCTGTTCTAGATTTTCCTGGTTGAGTGTAAAACTTTCGGTTAATTTAATTCTACAATATCTAGCTTTTTTGGACATTGAGGTTTTACTTCAATTATTAACTTTACCTTCCGGAATGAGTACAATCATATTTACTTATATCATAATTCACAATTCATGCGTTCAATACACAGTGCCCAATTAAGCGCAACTCGTTCTTAGTTACTTTCCAAATGACCACCACTTGCAATTTTTTTTATTCTAAATGTAAATTTTGAAATATCTGCCTGTTACTTACCTACCCAATGGTCAAATACACTAACAACTAAATCTTCCAAACTGCCTACCATTTTCTTACATTAATTGGTATTAGTTTGCAAAACTACATATACCTGATATAGCAACTTAATATTCTACCATCAGATGACGTGATATTTTTCAACTTTGACCCAGAAGTATAAATATATACAAATATATCAATGACGTAATGGACTACAGACGAATGGGGTACTGCGCATCCTGTTCGTAAGAATCTTAAACATGAAGACGCAACTTTCGGACTTTTAAAAACATAATATGTCATGAATGGACAAAATAAGTCATTCGATAGAAGCATTTGTGTTACAGATTACATAATGTAACATAGAATCGGAGGTGAGAGTGAAAGCAAAGTAGGACTTCCATCTCCCACCTCACATGTTACATAATTCAACCTTCATTTGTCTCATTCAGACTACGCTTATTTTCTCTACTCGTTCAGACAAACTGAATGTTTAAATAAATAATTTAGTATGGTAGCAGACGACGTTTGTAGTCCTCCATCGGTACACTTGGAATGATCTAATTGAGCAATTTAAACGCGTTTTATTTTCAACATCTCGCGATCAGAGATTGTTACCTACAAAGCATTACCGTGTCGTTGTCCGCGATCGCATTGTGTTTCACTTGAATTGTGTTAACACCACCACCATCTTTATTGTTTTATGTAAGCCTAAGTGGATTATCGGGTTAAAAGTTAAGGGTTAACTTAAACTTGCTATCTTAGGTTTTTCTATCAATTTTTCTCAAAGAAACAGGTTTAAAGGGCACTTGCTTACACGTGCTATACCGAAATATTGTGTTTCGGAGTCCACAATACTTCGCACGGGGACTTCCACTCCTACGATTGATTGCATGTATTACGCATGTAATCTGACATTTGACACGGAATTTGAGGTGTTAAATACGCAGTACCCGTGACTTTAATTGCATATTCAAATAAATATCAACAAACTGCTCTCCCCATCAGTGTTTGTTAGATAAAAGAGCCAGGAAATAAATTTGGACAAAGTTCGAAGCCAAATAGGACAGCATTCAATGTCATTAACGCCTGTAAATTAAGTAGAATTCGTCATGAGTACAGTTTAATTGCCGCCGTCTGCGCAGTAAGAAGTGATTAAGCATAAATTGGGATTGCACCAGGGCAAGTTAGCTGGGATCTGTTCATTTGTTTCGGATCATTCATTTGCTGGAGAACCGTAATAAGGAGGTGATTACCATTTGAAACTTCGCCTTTCAGCGTCGGTTGTAATCATTCTCTCTCAAAGGTTGAATTGTGAGGTTCAAGTGATACCCGTCACCGTCCTTGAATAAGAAAATTACCCACACAAGAATGATCTTTGGATGGTGCCCCTGAACCAATGAAAATTTTGTCAAGTTTTTTCCCTATAGTTCGAGTTGCAGTTGGCGAAATGCCTTAGGACATTGGTCTCTCTATATATAGAAGAAAATAACACATCAACACATCAACACATCAACACTACAACTTCTTTATCTGCAAAAAGCTTGACTTAAAACTCGTTGGCACTTGACTTTGACGACATTCACCAATCGCGGATCAATTTGATTGAATAGATCATTGAGAAGACAAATTTTCAATTTGTTTACAACAATTTTTGTCGTTTTTAACGTGTGACGGGTCTCCCAGGTCAACATAGTCCAACTTCGTCTGCAAGAAGTCTCTTTGCGTGACATTTTTGGGCAATACAATTTCGTGTCGCCAAACAAACATACCCGTGTGTATTTTTGTGATCTTATCATGCCATGAGTTTGCTGACAAGGAAGCAACTATCATAGCTGAACTAAAACAAAATACCTAACTCAAGTAATCAGAAGTTGTATTGGGATATTTTTCATCGTCTTCTGTCTAACTGTTTGATAATTCGGCTACTAATTTTATTAATTTCGTTTGTTGAGAAACTTGAGAGATTCCCACCTACCAACTAGTTCTTTTTTTGTTTCCCTAACATTTAATACTGCTCCACGCCAACAACTATTCTAGTGCAAAAGAGTAAGCATACTGATGCGGAGGCTGCAGAATTAATTGCAAAAAGTTAGTTGCGCAGTATGAAGTGTTCGTTTTGGGTCGTCGGCTTGCCGGGAAATTCGTGGCTTGTAAGGAGGCAATTCTGCGTCTCTTTCCTTCGACTCCGAAAACCTCCACACAAAAGCTAAAGCCTCTTTAGTAAAGTTCGCCATGGGAAACAACATGAGTGGAATAATCCTCGTCAGGCATAAGCCAAAATAAAAGGCTAATGCAAATATTGGCCCTGAAATAACTGCGCCCAATAATTTAGTATTTATAAAAGCACGAGAAGCACGGGCTTTTATAAATATTTGACTTGTTAATTAATAGAATTATTCGGGACGACAAATCTCCTGAACTGTCCCGAAACCAGAAACACACACACAAGGGTTTAATCTTTGATTGGTCGATGAATTCGTCTGCTAAAACACCTAAGCAGTTACTGCTCAGCTATTAATATCCGTAATAACTTTGTCCGGAATATCTATAGTTCGTAACGAGAATTCTTGTGTTGGTTTTTGGTTTTTTTCGTAGCCCAACAACTACATCCTCTGTACATCCGAAATAATTTAGAGCTATGTATGCTTATTTTCACAGTTCACACATTAAAATGGAATGTTTCATGTAACTACACATGGGGCTGCAAATTAAACTAGTGAATATTCATTCGTCTAAAGAAGTTAAGTGTCACAAACATTTAATGTTTATACTTTTAATAACAATTTAGAAAAATTGTACGTACTCCCGGTCCCCTCCTACTGACCATTACCTTCTACGGCAATCTTCCGATTAATTTCTCTGGGACGTAATCATTTAATAAATAATATAAACTTGTAATACGGCACTAGCCGCTGTTGAAAAATTTAAATGTTCCCGATTCTTCAGGTTCTTAGAATAATTTGAAAATTTTCAAGAGGTACAAGAGACTCATTTGCACGAGTTTGCAAGACAAATTTCCAATTGAACGTGGCAAACGAAAATCACAATTAGGATTATATCACAAATAGAAGGCTACAAAGTGAAATTAATAAAGCAATAATTATATACAAAATATTAATATAAATTAATAAAGCAATAATTATATATAAAATATTAATATTAATATAAATTATAAATTAATAAATTAATCATTATTAAACGAAAAGAAAGTTGAGATTTGCATGGACGAGAGACTACATTGAATAAATCCGTGTAATTAACTGAAGGTAACAACATTAAAGTTCACTTTCTATTAACTGTATTGTACCACGTATGCCTCGTTTTATGTTCCATTATCACTATAATAATGGAATTTGCATATTTGTTTATTTCTACACTAACAGATTTAATAAAACTCAAAAGTTATTACTTACGCGGTGTAAAAAAAAACAAGTAAAAACCCTTCTCGGCGGAGCGCTTCAATATTTATATTCTATATACTATGACTCATCCCACATGTTACTCTTTTATACTATTGTTTATTTTCAATTTATCTATCTCATGTATTAAATATTACTGTCAACTTATTGTTCATTATGCTACATTATGTGTATTGTGATGTACTGAGAAGACTCGCAAATTTGTTCTAAAAGTTTCGTTGAACATCACCATTACGAAACATATTTTCTGTATATATTTTCTCGCGTACTGCTAAAAGTTGTACTGGCGAGTCTTCATAAAATCAGACAGGTTATTGATTCGTTTTATGATTTTTCATTGATTAATGGCAACTGGGTACTCGCACGTCACAGACACTGAGCGAAACAATTTAGTAAGACAATTACTTTCAATTAGTACATGAGGATTACTTATGGCTATTTCGTAATCCTTTTGTCAGATATGTGACCCACTTTTCGTTCGATAACATATTGATATCTTATTGCGGGGTGGTTAAAGCGAGTTCACGGATGCACTAAACACCTTTTCAGGTACGAAGTAGGTAGAGAGATGTGGTTTTGTAACGTTTTGTGTACCTGGTGCCTGTAAATACTACGAACACGCTGTTGAAATCTAAACCGGGAGTAATCATAAGTTGCTCAACTTTGGGCGACCGGTCGGTTTCAGTGTTTTTGAAAAAAAGTAATTTACATTTATGTATTTCAAAATCGTATGTAATCCGTTTCCGAAAGATTAAATAGAATCATCTAAAATTCTTTTCATAACTTCAATGGATTTTGTCAGAGTCTGATTTTCAGTGTTTTGAAACAATTATGACACGCTCTGTAATGCTCTAATTAAAATATTTTCAACACTTCAACTGATTTCTAAATTTAAGTATTTAATTTATGTAAGAGACAGTCAGAATGGAATAAGAATTATACTTTTAATAGACGTTCAAAATAAATTTCCAAAAAAGACCTCAACACAAGAACATGTAGAAAAAATACGATGGAACGATACCTGTGTCTACCGGAAAAATGTATAAAATATTTATTTTATTTATTACTGTATTTAATAACCATGTTATGTGAACCCGCAAAGATGAAATTAATAACATGTTCCATTATTGTGTAAGGTAGCTACTAGTTATGTCGTAGAGTCGCCCCTTACTATCCAGTCTGACACTGCGTCCCTGTTCTGCACATACAAACCGCATTGTACAAATATCGAAACTCTGACAGGTCGCGAGGTTTCAGTTGGAGAAAAATAAAGTCTATGTAGAATGATAGAAATAATAGTACAGGTACTCACGTTAGTGGTGGTTTTTACAGAAAATCGATACCGCGTATTCCAAATTCATGTTTCGGTAGAAAAGAACCACTCGACACGTGCCTGGTAAATTCGGTTTTAAGTCGAATTTGCATCATTTCAGCTCACTGACGTATCGGCCCCTGGAACGGGCACCTGGTACCCTCTCCAGTTCGACTTCTAACGCTCGGTTGAAACCAGGTATCTCCTAATTACGTAATTGCTCGCATCTGACTGGCATTGATTTTTCGGTCCCGTACCCGGAGCCGTACCTGTACCCGTACCTGTGCCCGCGGAGAAAGTAGCGAACAGACATTGTAAACATTGGAAGACGAAACGAAAAATTCTCATTTTTTTCTTTTTCTCGTTTCTTTTGAGACTCGACGTTTTGGTCAGTCACCTGACTTTCATTAAGAAAATCCGAGCGTGTCGCAAGTTTACAGATTTTAAGGTACAATTTCAGGGCGTGGTTTTCCCCCTGCGAAACGATTCAGAGTTCTCGCAAAGTGGAATGCTAAAAATTTCTAGTCAGACGACATTACACAATCCCTGACGGATCGATTGATTGATTGATTGGTTGATTGGTTGATGGGATTAACTTTTAAGGGCGACGAAGATTTTTATTTTGTGCTACTTGTCGACACCCAACAGGATGGGTCACGAACCGATGGTGCAAAATTGACGACTTGAATTTTTTATTGTCAGCAGAATAATTCGTCATTCATGTAGACCCTGTTTGCATTTTCTAGTTATGTAATTAAATAGAAAACCAAGTAACATTTCAAATGAAAAATTTCCCAACTGAGTTTATTATTGAAGGTACATTAAGATTGGTATAAAAAAAAACTATGCCTTAATAGAAGTTTTAGAATAGTGTAGTAACATGTGTAAATATATTTCTAATATGAAAATATAGACGCGTAATTTGCGTAATAAACGCGTAAAAAATTGAGTACCTAATAATATATACATATTATGTATTTAATTTACTTAGAATCTCTAGGAGGGTCGAATATTTTCATTTCGTTTTTTTTTCTAGGGTGCAATAAGTTTTGTTTCCTGCAACAAAAAGGACGTTTAATTTATTGTTTTTTAATGGAATCATAAAAATGATTTATTACCATTCATGGCTTCCCGTAAATAATTGACACATGAAAATACACTGCACCCTGGCTTTTATTAAAGGTGTACAATTTATAAATGGAAAACTAAAAAAAAATGTTGGATCACTTTAACTCGAACATAAAATGGCACTTTCTGTGACGATTAACCTTCGATTTTTTGAGTCAGACTAATTCAGAGAAGAAAACAAACTTTTTAGTTGCGCAAGTGCCCGAAATTGGTGGACCGCATTTGTCCTCCACTCATCCACCACATTTATGCAATGAGAGAGAGAGAGAGAGAGAGAGAGACAGAGAGAATGTAGAACATTCAGAGTACTCCTTAGTACATAGATATATTTCAGTTATATACAAATTACTATTGATAAGTGTCGTGGAAACAGTCTCTTGCGCTCTGAATGACGCAATCTTCAGATCTACCTTTCCTATTTCACAAAGAGTTGTGGTTCTTCTTTTACAGGTATGGTCTTCGCGTGGACGGTCGTCACTTTCAGAGGAGACGAACCCAACGTTTGGCACAAAACTCAGAAACTTCTTGAAAAGTTTGCGACCCCGTTCGTTTGAAGGTGAACGTTTGACCGAGTCCAACCGTAGAGGCCATCGATCTTGGGACTCATCACGAAATGTGAGGTGACTTATTAATTAAAATAAGTAAAAGTGAACTTTCCAAAAAACGTTTAATTTATCGGAGCTCGACCATCGGTTATGTTAGTTAGTCCCATTAAGAAAATTACTCGAGAAGGAACGTGCAACGTGGTTTGGGGATTCGCTTCAATAAAAAATAAATAATAAAAAATCTGTTAAATAGGAAACGATGCAGGACGAGTGACGTTTTACTTCCTCGACGGTTGACAATAACCCCGACATTGTCTGTGACATTGCGACTACCATCAGGCGGTTGATTGAGTACCAAAGACATGATTTTGTCCTCAATTTCTACTGGATAAGATTTCCACATGACCTTCTCTTGATTGGCAAGACAAAAAGTGAGTCAGTTTAACTAGAATATTTTTCATTTTCATTGAAATTGTGCATTTTATATAGAAAGGACTGGCAGATTCACTTCGGACGAGGACGAGTACCAAAAACGCAACCTTCCTACGGGTATTTTGCAACACCCGAGACGCACAAGAAGAATAAGTTCGGGTTGTACTCTAGGGTTGAGCGTGAAATACTTCATAAACATAATAAATACAGCGTGTAATAACTTGGATAATTTATACTGTCTGTTACATCAAGGCAACTGTGCCATTTGTACACCTCTTAAACCTTTAAAACGTGACAAACGCGTTTTATATATAGTTACAAATCAGTCTAATTAGAAAGAATCGCGATTTTACACTTCCTGTGTTTGTACTTTTTCGTCGTATCGAACGTTCGTTTCACATCGATCACTGTCTAATTAGATATAAATTGATACATACACCCGGGGTATACAGCGTAGTTGTCGACACCTTCCATCCGAGGTTTCTGTAGAGTTAATTTCGCGTAATCACTTTCGTTTTATGCGCCACTGGCATCAAACACCTCGGGTGTTACGCACCGACACGCGTGCGTTCGACTGCACTGGTACGTGCAGGCTGAGAGCAGTTTCATCATTTCCGTCAGATTCTCACCTCTGGTTTCCTGCGTTTAATGAGCAGTCTGACAATTACAATTTCAGTCTTTAATTTAATACAGTCTATCCCTTCTTAAATTTCAGTGCGAGTACGCTGATGCTCATGAAGATTCCTATCCAGGCGAGCGTCGACAGGAAACCTGTGTACACAACCGGATTGGCAAACGTCCACCCTCTTTGCAGCATGGACCTGAGTGATTCTGTGCTTTTCGTCAACGGTAGGAAAAGACTGACAAACTTTAACGACACATGCATTCCTTCAATCGGCCAGATGATACCTGAAATTATGGAGTTTAGTTTCCTGATGACCTCTGATGTGTGAGACGGACAGTAAAAGTAGTTTTAACTTACCGCACAGCATGACGATGGGTAGGAAACTTCCAAGGGCCATGTAAGTTGCGCTTCTTTCGTTGTCGCAACAGCAGGCAACCATGAAACCTGAAATGTAGAAAAATGTTGGTTTCAGAGGTTGTGTAAACGCGAACAGTACATTTGTTAATATAACATTGCACATTTATTAATTAACATTGTACATTTTATACATTGCTTCTCTATTATTTGCGAAAGTCATGTTGCAATTCGGCAAACTTAATGTTGTTACTCACCGAAAGTCATTCCGCATAGTCCTGTGAGAGCCACCAAAAAGAATATGGTCAGTATGCTTCCATTAAGGGTCAAATGAAAAACTCCAAAAGTAAATATCAAAACTAAAAATGTTTGCTCGAGCATGAGAAGGAATTGCGTGACCAGATGACCCAGTAGAATTTCGTGTCCGGTGATGCCGAGAACGAGACTTCTTTCCAGGAGTCCCTCGTTTCTTTCAACCAAAATTGCTCCAGACGTTGATGCAACGGACAAGAAGAACACGACTCTGAAGTGAAATGAAGAAAAATTTGATGAAGCCTCGAGAAGGAAAACGTCAAAACATTCATCAACAGAAGAAGACTCACGTCAGTATGATTCCAGGTGCAGCGAAATCTGTGAAATTTGGAAATCTGTCACCGTAGATCGGTTCTTTCATTTGGATCGGAGGGAGAGCCACTCTGTTGGTCACGTTGCTCTGATTTGCGATCTCTTCGACGAAATCAACGAAGGCCAAGTAAATGTCCCGTCTGAGCAAGTACCCGATTTGTTGATCTGAAGAAGTTGCAAGAGGTTTCACGTAATTTTCAATTCTATTTGCAGTTTCGAAAATTATATGGCGACGAAATTCTCACCTGACATGTCCATCGTAACTTTAATATCACTCTGATCCAGAAGTTCAGGGGTGGCATGCCGGCCCTGTCGAGCTCTCTCTGCTAAAACTTCTGAATAATTTTTGGAAAATTCCAGAGCCCCCCACGCGTGCCCCTTTGTCACCAGGCCTATGGCTTCCATTTCGCTATCCGTGTTTATCTGTAAAAAAAGCAAGTTTTTAAACTTCAGAAACCGCATTGCCACAACCGGGTACCTTCACTCAGTATTTGGTACTCTACTCAGCATAGCACTACCCTTCCATAAAACATTAGAGTATTAGATAGACATGAACGTTGTGTAAAAAGCCTACTCAAAATATTGCAGGAAGATTATTCCAAACCGGTTGTTTATGGACGTTTTATGTAGCTTTTTCACTCTATTTAATTACATTAAGTCCTTTCTGTAGACAGGAAAGGTTTATTAGACACAGTTAAAAGATACTTCCGGCGTGACATGTGTAATTTTCCGGGTAGGGAACAGTTGTTCGTAGGGGAAAGGAGATAATTTTCTGTAATGCTTGGTAAATTAAAAAAAAAATCGCTTAAGGCTGTTCTCTCGTCGTGTTTCTCATCTCCGCTTTACCATTTTTATTGTAAGTTGGAAATTATGAATTTCCAGCGGTAAGAAGAAGAGCAAGTGGCAGTTATCAAACCATCAACGTTTGCGGAAGCCATTTGCGCCCATTAAAAAGCGGTTCGGAGAATCAAACCGAGCGTCAATCCGTTTCCTCCTCGAGAGATTTGCATTTTTTATGGGTTTAAGTGTTGGTAATTAAGCTTTGTACGTCAACAGACAGAAGGTTCTGTTTGAAATTCTCTGCCCCTTCAATATTGCCTAATGGAACGACGTAAATTTGTTAATTAATTCGTCAATGTCCCCGTAAATGTTTTTTTTTGTACTCACAAATTCTATGTTTCTCTGACCCAATTTATTCAGATACAGACAAGCCAAGTTCTCGTAGACGTCTCCCATCACCCCGGAGTGGACCGTCTCACAGCTTTGTGTCGTGTGGTTCAATTCGTCGTTGAATACGGCAAATTTGAGTCCTTTCGGGTCGTGTCCGATGCACAAACAGAAAATGATACATTCTATGACGGGGAGACCGCTTATGAACAACATCATGCTGGAAATTCAAATTGACAAGTTAGGGGTTGGTGGGTGAACACATCAATCACTCGTCTATTTCGACGTGTGCGAAGATAAACAGTTTTAGATGGTGTCGGAAGATGAAGCTTGTTAGAACAAAAACAAAGAGTTGTCGTCTAGACAGACATACGACTATTAGCGAATAGATGAAACAAAAAATTACCCGACGTTTCGCCACATCCACAAGAAATTTTTCCAAATCAAAGCTTTCATGTGGTTTGGTTTGAAAAATTTGAGTCTTTCGCACAGTGTCGTATCCAGGTCCTCATCCGGGGGTAACTAAAGCAATACATTTATTTAAATATATACTTAAATCATACGAGAACACTGCACTAAATAGTTAACGTGTGATACCTACAGGTTCAGTTGTGACAACTCCGATAACAGAAGTGTCGTCTTTAATGGCGTCACCAAATTCTCCACTTATTTCGGACTCGTTGTCGCTAATTTTCTAAAAAGAAAACGTTCAAGTTGTGCTCATTGAGTTAAAAAATGCGAGGCCTTGGTGTTTGACAAGACGGTCGCTTCTGCCAGACAAGTTTCAGCGTAAAATTTCTCTCCCAAACTCGTTTTCTTCAGGTTGATTTTGGTGAAGTTTGACTTCGAGGACAAATACAAATGATCTTCTGGGAGTATTTCCGACTGTTCTGTCGCAAAATTAACTAACTCTATTAATTAGACCAACTCGAATTCTATTACTATTCGCCGCATCCTACGCAAAATGTTCTGTTTTGTATTCGTTCTCGCGAGTATTGAGCAATCTTTAATCTCTCTCTCTCTCTCTCTCTCTCTCTCCCTGTCATCCTCGCCGGTCTCTCTTTTGCTTCAAACAGAAATTAATTCCTACAATGATTTGTGAACAAAGCTGATAATCAATTACCATTCAATCGGGAAATAATGAATGGGTCCTTTCGGTTTTAATTTCCGCTTATCTAGAATATTCGATTTGAATTCACGCCATTCAGAAATGCAGAAAGTAGATCGGACAGAAGTGCAATCATTTTTCATCTCTCTCTCTCTCTCTCTCTCTCTCTCTCTCTCTGTTAAAAATCTTACAAATGGTACACCTTATACCTCACGAGTGTACCTCAGAGTGTCCATACTCACAGAATCGGATTCTTTTCCGTTGGGACCAATCAGTTCTTGCATGAAACTCGACCTTCTTCTTTTGTTCATGTTCTGCATGACCGACAACTTCAAAAAGACATCTTCCAACGTGTCTGTGTTGTATTGGTTTAGTAAGTTGTCGGGTGAATCTTCTGCCAGAAATCGGCCACCTCGCATTAATCCAATCTGAAAGAAAAATCAGGCATGTCATCCTCGTTAAGTTGTTAGTTTTTCAAATTTTCAACAGCAGTCCCATTTGGTTGTTCCCGTATTCCCATCCTGCCGTAAATAAAGTTTTGAAATTACACTAATAGTTAAAAGCATATTTGACGGTTTCAAAAATCGCCCAGCAGAGAGCCACAGAAGGAGCCTGGTAGAGGATCCTGGCCGTCGTGCCTTTGAAGAATCCTGCAGGTCCACTGATTTTGTAGACGGTGCTCATGGCTTCTCTCATCCCCGATACTTTGAGCTCTTGCGTGTTCAACAGGGTTTTACACACGTCCAATGGCGTCGTGGCAACAGCTGCCACACTACCGGCTACACCACCGTTAAAAAAATGTATGAAAATGTTTCCCTCCGGATTGCTCCATCTCCGACAGAACTCGTACGTAACAAACTGTATAACTTGAAAAGGAATGTTCATTGCCAGCTGAGCGCCAAACGATTTGTAGAAGGCCGACAGACCCTCGCTTTTATACACGCCAATGGCACATTCTCGTATATTTCTGTATGGACTGTTCTCCATTTGGAGTCTTTGTTTTATCACCTCTGCGGGGTTAACAAAACCGTCGTGTGCGATGGTGGCGGCCACAGCAGCGGTGCCCGCGGCTACTGCCAGGTAGTCTGACGATTTCTTTGACATCTGTCCCTTCACAAATTCGTACGACGCAAAGTAAATTCCGTGGGCAGGTCCTGCTGTTGCTGCTATGACTCCGACTCCTCTCATTGGCCTGAGTATTCCTTCTTCTTTTATCATATCTTTTAACGTTGTCAAAACGCCTTGCTTCCGACCTTCCAAAGTCTGCATTCTTGTCTTGACAGTGTCAATCGGATACATCACACAAAGCTCTATGATGCCTGCGGTTCCACCTGCAATTGCGTTGACTGCCACTCCGGCCGACCCTCCGTTTTCCACTGAATGATCGTGCATTTTAAAAAATTTCCCCCAGACCGCGTAACATAAACATTACACAAACTCAATGTAAAATGTTGTGTTTTTTTTACTTAGATTTTGTCATAGATACTGTTTTTGATTGTTTTTCACTGGACCAGCAGACGACACGGGAAATCGTTTCACGTGACGTTCAATCAATACTCTTCGAAATGTGATTTTTTGATTCTTTTCGTTCTCTCGGAATTTTCCAAAATTGCCGGGCGAATCCGATGAAAAGTTTCCTCTTTCTGTGAGTTGTTTACCTTTCGTTCGGTTGCACGAAGCTCTCGAAACTTTTTATTTTTATTTATTAATCCGTCATTTAGCTTATGGAAACCCGTGCAGGGAAACTCAAACTAAACTTGGGAGTCTAATTAGATGTGAATTTTCAGTGGAGCGAGAAAGACTTGATCGGAATAAAAAATTTATGTTGTTGATACAAAGTTAAATTTACATTACGTAAATTGTGTGTACAGGTTTTTTTCCGCCCCTCTCCTTTTGTTCCTGCTCGACTGAACATAAACTGCTTTTTTCTGGATGCTGCAATGCAAAACAAGTTGCCTTCGATAAACAAAGTTTAAATGTACTGATGAATTACCATGCCGGCCTGTCTCGTTTCCTCTATGTAGTGAGTGGTGATGATCACCGTCTTGTTTCCGTCTTTTGTGATCTCCACCAGGTGATCCCAAATGCTTTGCCTTAAAACTGGATCAACTCCGACAGTCGGCTCGTCCAGGATGAGCAATTCGGGACTGTGGAGCAATGCAGCAGCGAATGAAACTCTTCTCTGTTGTCCGCCACTGAAATTTAATTTTCAATTAACATATTTATAACTTATGTAAATAATAGAGTGTTTTATAGTGCGTTCCCATGTCAAGGACTATCCCTCCGCTATTATTCTCAGTCTTGAGATTTCAAATCAACTTGACTTTGTGCACCGACACTCTGAGTCTGCAAACACCCGGCATAACTCAATAATACATAACTCGGCGAAAGGTTTATTTGTTAATAAAATTATTATTGAGGTAGGTTAAATTTGCGAGTGTTAAGGACTTCAATGCAAGGGACACGGTTTTGTTGTATTAATAAAATAAGCGATAAATTAAGAGCGATTTACGGATAAATAAGTTATTAGTCACATAGGGAAATACAATTGGAATTCTGATGGAAGTTGCTTGTTAGGGAAACAATAAAAAATTAATGTTATTTAGAAACGTTTATTTATTCCGGAGGGAACCTGGAATGAATTCCAGTGTACCTTGAAAATTCCAGAGATTCAGCATACTTAAAATGTCGAGTCCTGAGTATTACATTACTTCATAAAATTTTCGCATACTACACGTTGGGTTTAACTCACCGTAATTTGAACTTTTCAATGTGAGTTTACAGTTTTCAGTTGACAGTGTCTGTTTTTCCTTATTGTTTATTTTTATTACATTCTATTGTAAATTCGTAATAAAACGTACTGTCACTCTCAAGCGGTGAATATCTCAGCGTGATTGACACAAGAAAAACTTGAAGGTTGAAACGTTTAGGTCGGAGGCCAGAATACAAATTTCGTAATAATTGCGAGTAATTTGCCATGAACATTAACATAGTTTTACCTTAATGAGAGGAGAATGAGGAACTGCCAGACGTAAACAGAGCAGTGCGAAACAATATGTCCCGAGTTTCCAAGACAGGGTCACGTAGCAGGAGGATCGGCATTGTACAACTTAACCAGGTGGTATTTTGATGTAGGCACGGTGGGACGGGAGAAGGAGAAAGACAACCAAGGAGTCCATTTTGACTGGAGAGAAGAGAATATATAGAACACAATAAGAGAGAAACAAACAGCAGGAAAATTTAATAAAAATAGAAAATAGAAAAATTCTATTCGACTGATAAAGAACCTGCCAGGGTTTGCCACAGTCCAAACAACCTCATGGAGGTGAACCTTGAATTTCCGGTAGAATTCGTTTGATTTTCTTTCAGGTCTTCCTTCACGAGGCATAAAATCTTAAGTTGTCTTCAACTTGGATGTTTCATATATTCTGAAGAGGTCTGAAAGTTACTGTCGGAAAACTGACAAGGTTTGTGAATTAATAGTTTTGAAATGAGAGGAATGGCGGAGTGATGAGTTAATAAAAAATTCTAAAGATTTTAAGAGAAAAGAATTAATTTTTCGACACGTCAGGGCGGTCGTTGGGTCACTACAAAATTCAAGTTTTGCTTCCTCTGACCAGGTTCCCACTCTTTCCCTTCCAATGAAATAATCATAACTTATTCTTCGATTTTTTTGCAGAATTCTCTGGAGTGAATTTCACCTTAATTAACCAAATTGGTTCTGACACATTTCTTGAATTATTTATTTTTTTAATTCATTAACTCGTGTAGTTTTTGAAGTTGATTGATCTTTCTTAATTTATTCGGTAATTCATATTTAATCCGAGCGGATTAAACTTCACTTTGGACGCGTATGAATTTTCCCACACAGTATGTTATCCGGGAAAAGTCAACGCGAACGATTTGAGTCAGACGACTAATTTAGTTGAACCTCCGAGATGAAATTAATTAGACCTTTATTGATCAAGTAGATCAAATCAATGTCTTCGCCTTTCTTCCCGTCACTCAACCGATCTTGCCCCAAAATTATCCCCTTTTTGGTATTGAGGGATAAGGGGAGAGGGTGTATGCCTGTGTGTGTGTGTGTGTGTGTGTGTAGAAAGTAGAGTTAAATTACCTTAAATTTTTCACAAGTCTGTTTGGCGTGGGCAACATCAAGAATTTAACGAGAAAATCCGATCTCTCGTTCACTTCATCCAAAGTCATTCCAGCGATCCAACCGAAGTATTTCAACGTTTCTTTGATGGAAAATTCTCCATAGAGCGCGATTTCCTGGAACCAAACACGCAACACGAGTGAAAATGGAACGTTCACCAAATGAATTTGAGTGTGTCCGAAAGAGTCATCACCTGTGGCATGTAGCCGATTCTGGGCCCAGGGACACCGCTACCTCTTGACCCGGGTTTTCCACCCAAAACCCAAATTTCACCAGCGTTCAAAGCTCTTCGTCCGACGATGCAAGAGAGCAGAGTCGTTTTCCCACAGCCTGATGCTCCCAGGAGTCCATAGCTGCAACATACGAGAGTGTGACGTGTTTTTAAAATGTAATTTTCCATTATTCTTCTACGTGTACCGATTTTCATTCAGTCACGGGTACTCATCGCTCGTTGGAAACCTTTCGGTATTCTACCCGTTCTCCGACCGCGTGAGACTTCTCTTACAGCAGAAGCACCTGTCAATCTGCCTCTCATCACTTTTGGTTGGTGCAGGAAATTTCAAAAAGCCCAAGTAAATAATACGGACACAGGATTATCCGGTTTAAAATGTCTTCCGTTTTCCTTCTGGAAAGGTTCTCACTCCGGATCGAGTAAGATCGTATTTTCAATTTAGGAAAAACGGAAATGCACTCTTCTAATACGAGGAAATTGGCCGTCACTCTTTAAATAAGAAAACCAATTCAGTCTATCCTACCCACACGGACCCGAAAGGTTTGATTTAAATTTCCTACATCCTCTAAAAAAGGTTTTATGCCTTTTTCTTCAAATGCAAACGTGCGGGGGTAGTTTGCCTAATGCTAAGGAAACGGTTTTGTTTATGTACACAACTGCGTATACAAGAGAGCGATACGAACACAATGGCAAGTTCCCGTTTGACCCACACGAGTCAGTTAAATTCAAGCAATTTATTTAAGTAACTTTCACGGTCGTGACGTGTATGTACAAGCAATATAAAAATAAATATGACTGCAATTGAAAATATTTAACTGTTGTTCATTCAGAGTCAACAGGAGGAAGAGTCCGAATCGAAACCATCGAGTCGTGAATAATTCACAGGAAATTATTCCTGTGACGATGATACGCCAAGTAATAACAACCTGCGAAAGTGATGAGTCGAGTGAAAAGCTTCACTCTGCTTCATCACAAAATTCAAAATGGAAATTTCGGTTTAACCCGTGCGATTTTCAAAAATTTTCACGGGAACATTGGGATTTGACCCAAGTTTTGGGGAGTCACGGCCGACACCGGGGTGTGTGTGTGTGTGTGTGTTGTTCTGGGAAGTGTGAGCAATTCGTTTCGACCAGGTGAAAATACACGGGGGATGCAATCAATGTTCCACCTCAACCCCCGGTCCAAGCCCCCCCCCGTTATTAAAATTTAAAGCCCCCTGTAAAAGTAAATAAGGAGTTCTAATGAAGGAAAGCACTTACATTTTTCCCCTGGGTACCGTCATGTTGAGATCATTCAATATGGTCGTGGGTGATTTTTTCGTTCCATATCTTTTTATGGCTCTCCTCACGCACACGGCGTTTTGCCTTCTCGTCCAAACTGTCGATTCTCTGGTTAGAAGAACCTTTCTGGGAGGTTCAGCCGATACGACAGGACCGCTGCTTTCGTCCTCCATGCTGACTTTCTTTCCCTCTTTTCTCCTTTATTGCCCTGTAAGAAACAGAAGTCCCGTGAATTCGGGTCAAGTCAAATGAGTTTGGCTTTTGTTTGTGTACAAAAGGAGTGGACGACCGCGTCGAGAAAATTTTCCGAATGAAGTTATTTAATAGATACAGTTTCCTTCCGGTTCTTTTCTTTTCCGATCCCTCCCTCCCAACCTAAATTGAAGTTGTCTTTCACTCCGCCGTACGAAAAATCCGCAAGATGATTTCATTTCCATCCCTCAAAAACGTTTAATGAAAGTTGTAATAACCTTTAGGATTTCTGGAGTGATTAATTATACGACGAGTTGATTAATGTCGAGTCTTAGAAATCAGAAGCGTGTCAAAAACTTTGATGACGAATTTGTTGATTGCAAACAGTTGTCGCCGTGAAAGAAGTACGCAAGAGAATGAAACACACTCAACAAGGAGCTTTCGGCTCCTTACCACGAAGTCAAACATCGAATTGAAATTTAAAGTAAACGCTAAAAGTCGATGTATACACATATAATATACTTATAAATGCAAATGTTTAAATCAGGAATTTTTACACGACGAATTGGTAAACGCCCAACAATAAACCACACGTAGCATTTCTAAAATAAAAATAAATAATTACCAAAGCAATGAACTTCATTCGAAGTGCTCGTACCGAACTCTTAGCGCTACACAACAGCAAGGTCTCGTAAGACAAGTTGGTGGTTTGAAAAGCCATAAAAATATTTAACAATGAATTTTTCTATAATTTTTATACGGTAATAGTAAATATTAAAAAGGATATGACAACCATAGATAACTAAACGATAAAATACAGTGAATTGACAATAAATAAGACCTCACGTGTAACGGAACACGCATAAAAGCATTCCAATTTTTTATGTATACATATTTTTCCATTAAGTATCATATAAAATTACTTAACAAACCCCTGAAGAATACTAAGAGAGCAGAAAATAAAGGCTCGCGGATTAGAACTTCTTTGACAAGTATCGCATTGTTTGTTTTATTTTAGTTTTTTTATTTTTTAGTGTAAAGCAAATTGCCTCGCTGGAACGATACGTATTGAAAACGAGTAAACCAATAACGGTTATCAATAATAAATACGTACGTATTATACGTCGCAGGGTAAAGTGACAGACAGACAGGGAAAAGACGAGTGCAAGAGACGAGGACGAAAGTTTTCGTACAGGCAGCTTACGAGAAGTCCTGAAAATGTTTATAGTTTTATTTAGTTGTGAAGGAGGCTTATAGTTACTCGAAACTTGTTATCACTCCTCTCGAATTCTTTCCCTACAAGTGATAAATATATTTTATTGCTCTTTCCTTGAATTGCTCACATTCGAGTGTATGTAATTTTAAATTAAATAAGATCTCGTTTCACATGGACGAAGTGAATTTCCAGAAACTTTGAGCAAAGAAGTTCTCTGGTCTCAACGATTTTCCTCCAGTATACACTTCCTTCAGTGTAATATCTGTACAAATATGTTCGTCGTAATCCTCTCTCTCTCTCTCTTAAAGTTGAGCCTTTTCGGGTTCAAATAAGATTCTTTTGTGTTCTTTAATGGAGAAGAGCTTTTTTCTTACATAAAAAGGTTTGCGAATCTAAGCTCTATCGGACGTTCTTTCATTTTTCATAGTCGTTGAGATGGCCTTTTCTCCACTAAACCTTCTCACCCGACATAAAAGTTTAAACTGCGTGTCATAAATTATTAGCCGAAGTCACACTCACCGGAACACCCTCAACAATGGTGTAATGTTATTAATTATTACCGAAGGGTTGTAGCCTAAATTTTTGGAGCTTTCAAACTGCTCACGCACATTGTCCTAACCAAACAATAGTTTTTGCGCTCTTTTGTACAGGTAAAATATACTACAGTTAGCAGAAGCATATACACAAGCAGTTTTGTTACGTCACGTTTTCGATTTGCACGTGCCGCAAAATAATAATTCGAAATATTCTTTGTACCGCAATGCAAATTCTATATATCCAATAAAGCGGTTGCATTTCAATAAATTAATGTAATGTTCAACAAGTGTGCTGTTTTGAACACTTGGCGAGGAGTCACTGGTGCATTATTTGCGGTGCGAAATCATTTTGCATTTGCGCCAAATCCATTCCTAGATAAAAGTGCGGTCTATACACGATTAAGTCCCTTGCCGATTGTTAAATTGCCATTCAAATCAACCCCCAATGGACTTGTTTTTCTAGTCGAGCGTAAAATGCAAGTACTTTTTTTTTTGGGGGGGAGGTCTCGAATGGTTGGGGATCGGCTAATGATTTGCTACCTGAAAAAGCAACTCAACCGAGCACGATGAGTTTGCATTGAATTTTCGGCTCTTTTTCACCCGGACCCTCTCCTTTCCATTTATCTTTTTCCTTTGAAACGACGACCTTTTTTTGCTATCCTCCTTTTCTCTCTCTCTGTCCTAATAATTTATGGACGAATATTTCCTATTTCAAATTTCATTACGTTGAAACGGAATAGAAAAATTCGTTAGTAGAGAAAAACAAAGAAATAACATTGTTTGGGGCACAGAGGGAAAAGTAGCAAAATCAATAGATTGCTTTGTCTTTCATTTCCGTTTGGTAACCTGAGTTGGACAGTAAAAAAAAAATATTTATTGCCAAACGGTGATTAAATCGCACACTGACGGGTGCCCTTCCTCCGAATAGTTCAGGGAACTAAGTAAAAACTATTTTGTGTACGGTCTCGTCCGAATTGAATTGTCTGCTTACTCCGGGAAGATTCCATTTCCTGTCGAAACAGTTTTCCTATATCAAACTTTCCCTTTTCCCTTTCTCTCTCTCTCTCTCTCTCTCAGTCTCCATCTCCGAATGGTCCCTGCCTGCCACTTTTTGTTTTCCCGTCCTTCAGAAAAAAGGTTTGGCCCACCGAATCTGACCACACCTTTTTGGCAAGGTGACAGTCTGCTCTCGGGACAAAAAAAAAACTATTTACCACACGTCTTGCCCTGCTTCGCCTCCAGAACTAAATCCATGCAAATGTACCCTTCACTATTTTCAATTATATTATGTTTTATTCATACCGTCCGAATTTCTGGAATTATAAAATTTTACTAACAGGCAAAGTGTCGGAGTACACTAGGAATAATAGCATTCAATGTAAATCCGTTTCTGGGAAACGGGAGAGAAACCTTGACCTACATCATATTATATACGGAATGGAAAACTGGAAAATACGAATAATAAAAAGTGTGATTATAAAATAAATGTGATAGTTAGGTGTAAGATCATTGAAAATTGAAGCTTCTTGAGCTTTCTTGAAAAGGAGCCAGACAATCATTTCATTATACTATATACAAAATGGAACATCAGAAGTACTCCTACCCTCTGCCACCACCCACAAGTGTAATCGCCGCGACAAATTACAGACCAGACAGAAGTAAAATAAGTAATTATTAACTTGAAAGAGAATGGGAGAAAAGGACGTTTCTGTTTGTCGGGTTAGAGTGAAAATGCCGCGTGAAAGTCAACCAGCGGATGGAAGGCAGCTTTTTGTTTTGAGAAATGTCCAATATTTTCATGAGTACGCCTCTGACCCTACAAAAAAGTGGAGCACCAAGACCACACAGCCGAAATTCGAGGATAATCAGGGACGCATCGAATCAGAAAAGGACTTAAATGTTCCCAGGAAACGTGATCTCTTAGGGCAGTAAATAAAGGGGGCTAAATTTCTTGGAAGACCTGAATTTCAAAATTGAAATGAAAGAAGTCAGGAGATTGAATTTGAACACAACAGACTCGAACTTAAAAGGGCAAACATAGTAAGGAGGCATTTTCAAACTCCAACTGCCTTGGTTCAACGTGAATTATCCCTATATAGTGAAAGCAATACAAAGAATGATGTAACACAAAGTAAACATATTGAGTTATGTGAAGTCAGATGGAAATTTACACGAAGGAAAATTCATCTTAAACATTATTATAATTATTAGGTGGTAGTGTAATTTTCAAATACGAGTACTCGGCTCACGGGTACTTGACAAGTTGTAGTGAAGTTCAATTTAAACCTCCGCGCTCGTTCGATGTACAACGAACCTTTCCAGTTTGTCTTTTTTACTTTCGGGGTTGAGTTAAATTAAAAGTCAAATCTCAATTTGAGGCTCAGTTTTCGTTTGAAAAATTCGGTTCAGCAACTCATTTGCCTTTTCTAAATCCAAGAAAACCTTTCATCCTTCCATTTCTATCATCTTCCGTTGCTCTTTCACTCGTTCGCCTCCAGGCCTATTTCTTTTTCCTTCTGGCGTTTTCCTTTTGAAATTTTCTTCCTCCGTAAACGGGGTTTTTAACCACTCTCTATGCGAGATGAGTTTTGTAATTTCGACTTTTCGCCATTATTTTTCCATTATCAGTTCCGACGGAAAGGGTTAAATGAAGAAATTTGGACCATAAATTTGGTAATTCGTGGTGGAAACGAAATGCGGAATGCCTTCGCGCTGAGACGTGAGAGTAACTCCGTGGTCCGATGGAACACAATGTTTTATTACATAGGGTTTTCTGTACTACCCGTTGCGTACCTCTCATCTAACATTCTTATTATTACTCGTTAAACAATTACTATTTATTTCCCTTGATTTTACGTCCCGGCATTGACATTATGCAGATAAACGCGACGTTCAACACCTGAGAAGCGATCGTGGAATTCTTCCTTGAGTTTCACATTCATTTCTCCTTATTATACAAATTTTGTGCGACACCACTCTCCTAAAAAGACTATTATCTCGTCTGATCCGAACTTAAGAGTGAGGGACGATTGTCGATTACGCAAATGTCAATAAGTTCAAGTGCAACGACAAATTAACTTCCCCAGAAGGTTTAATTCAATAAGTTCGGTTCCGGAGATGAAGGAATTGTTTACATTTCAGTTACTTTGTTTGCAAGCACTCGACAGTTCTCGAAGGAATGAAATTTACACGATTAAGCGATTTACGATGACCTGAAACTACGTACCGGCTGACCGACTTATTTTGAAAAATTCTGCTTAAGTTGCAGTGTAACGTAAACCTAAATACGTAATACTTTGGTGGGAGAGACCATTGAGACCGTCTAGGTGAACGAATCCTGACAGAGTAAACGGTCAGAGTTGAGAGTGGAAAATTTATTTCGTCTGGAGAGCAGTGCAGGAGTATCGCTAAATAACAACAAGGACACTTTTGCTGAGGAAGAAACAATACACACGAAAAGTGTGACGACTCTCCCGCGTTTTTGTTTAACATTTTAGAACTTTTTCCAAAGTACCACGCAAAAATTTGAAATATAGTAGTAATAATAATAGTAATAATAATAATAAATCAGTATCACAGAAAACCCTAGTTCACGTTGCGTCGTTTTTTGTTTGATTTTCCTATGCATCCACATGCAGAGACAATTTCTATCTATAAAAAAATTAAACTACAAAAATAAACAAATGTAGCTTGTGTTGGTTGAAAACGCGAGTTTAATTGTTTCCGCCAATGTCTATTTATTACGAAACATTATGTATTTACACATGTAACTACGGTAAAAATAAATCGGTTCAAATTTCGGAGGTCTCTCGGTGGGCCGTTGTCTATGACGAAAGACAGACAAATGTAGGACGGAGACAGGCCCACAGGCGAACGAATCACTCAGGTTAATTTGGTCGACATATTGTTTATTTATTTACTTCGGTGTTTGAGAAACAGTCAATCAAATCGAAAATGCGAGTACACAAACAGTACTCAAAGCGATATACTAATTTGTACTCGCACGGTGAGCCTTTTGACGAACTCGACTACAATGTTCTCCATCTCCATTGTAAAGATTGTGACGTGCGAGTCATTTATTTTTTATTAATCTTACTAGAAGGAGAAGCTTATAAATAGTTCATTCTCCGCAATTTAAATTGGAGTGACGGTAACTTTTTGTTACGTATTTAACGGTGATAATTCTAGTGTTTGACTTGACGTCACTTTTCGTTTGTGCGGTACCTGTGCAACTGACAAGTCACCCAACGATAAACACCGGAGCGATAGGGAAAGAAGCACTCGGATGCATGTTCAAGGAAAACCGTGTCGTAATAAATTGAAAACAGGGCCTTGGTCCTGAGAGAGTAAGGTCAGACACAGGTCGATGGTCAATGGTCTTTTCTGAAATTGAAAGAGACTCCATGGATCGGAGGGGTGCGGTTATGGCGACGTGTGACGCCAAATGACAACCACTGGGCTGTGGAGCAATGTGCACCGATTGTCATCAAGGTACTTCCACTCAGGTGCCACATACGTCTTTTTTAATTTTCATTTACGACAAAATGATGGCCTTTGCTTAAGGCGGAATGAAGGCAAGCCCCCTCCCCACCGGTGTGACCATAACCTTACACAAGTAATAAATGAAAACCCGTAGGTCATCTCCGCAAGGAAGAAAAGCCCGGTGTCATATAAAAACAATTCTAATAATAAACCACTCTTTACCACCACCGTAGCTGATCATGAGACATGTTTCTTAGAAAATGGCGGCATAGAAAAAGCTCAATTTTAAGTACAAACTCTTACAATGTTTAATTTTATTACTTCTCGATCGAAAATTGATTTTTCCACTTAACGATCTCTCATTCACCTTTACATACATTAAGATATGTACACCCGCGTTCATTGATAATCGATACAATAATCGAAAATTCGAATAAGTGGCGGAAAAAATAATTTCGTTAAGTCGGGAGAGAATCCAAGGAGTAAGTGAAATTCCCTGACTAACTACTTGTTCTCGGCGTTTAAACTAAATTGAATGCGGCGGACGAAGGCGGGCCGAGTGGAGGGCAACAAAAACTACACATCCTCCCTCTCTTGTAGTGAAGTGAAGTGAAGTTCAATCGGGCAAAGATTTTAAGTCGAATTATCCCAAGTCAGTTGCGGTCATCTCCTACCTAACACTAATCGCTCTCGATGCTTTTAATTATTGATTTCAATTTCATAACTTCGAGTTGAATTAGGGTGGAAAAGAGTCGGTCGTCGAGGGGAAAAGGTCACATCCCCGGCGAACGAGTCCCCCGAAAAACTGGCACCGATCACCACGGAAACAAAAACAAAACTTTTACCGCAAAATAGTGGCGTCGCAGAATTTGAATTTTTTCTCGGACGAGACGGAGAAAACTCAACCGGCGAGTACCCAAACTCAACTACAACTGAAGACACCGAGAGTGCGAACCCAAGTCTTTTTTTCTTTCTGTGGAGTTTCATTTAAATTTTCAGTACACCGGCAAAACTAAACGATTCTTCGAAATTTCATAACAAATTCCTCCTCCTCTTTGCCGGGTTTTCACTCAACTGCCCGTTGTCCTGACGGTTTTGCCCCCGCTCGCGACCACAACGTTACCACCAGACCTGTTTTCTTACGCCTCTCGACGTTTCTTACCTGGAGGTTTTCTTTATTAACCTGAAATGATTTACAACCACTCAAACGAACCACTTGAGAATGACGTCAGAGGAATGAAAATCTGCATTTAAAAAATTGCGAATTCCAGTTCTCATCTGGGAGCCCGTGTTGTCTTTCCGTTGCAGCGTTTGATGATTTTCTAGGCTAGAAGTAGGACGACCGGATAAGCGAGCTTATACTCTGGTAGTTTCCTTAGGTGTCTTAACTTTTTCTACTTTCGTAAAAATAAAAAAATAGAGAAGTTTACTAATATCCCCCACTAAAATTTTATTCTCTATGATTGTACTCCCCAATACTCCACCGCGTCTTCTTTCGACGTTTTCAACACAACAACTGATTTTTGTATTTCGTTTCTAATTTTATCTTATATTCGAAATCAGGTGTAACAATACATTTACAGTACAAGTCATAAGAAAATTAAGCACGGTTGACTTCTAACCAAGTAGAACTGCGTCCATTCTGAAGAAGTAGTGGCGTTAATATTCTGCAACAGACCTCACTTTCGAGTTCTGTACTTTTACTAACCCAATTGAATATGTTAATTTTCGTCGAGGGTAAACTTTATATTAAATCCGTACTGGTCTTGAAACAGTTCTGTTTTCTAGAAACGTCTACGATGCACACTCCGTGGTATAGCAAGTACCTACGAATGCTTTATAGCTGCGGCAATTGTGCGCAGTAAGACCAAAAGCTCTACTCTTTAATTTTATCGCACTATATTCTCCACTCGCCTCGTCTAGTTATGAAAAATATTAGTTTTCCGTTTTAATTTGAACATTCCTCTTTTCTTCCTTCCGTTCCAAATCGAGAATCATTCAGTAGAATTTTTGCGTTTATTCTCGGGATTATTTCTAGACTTAATTACAGGGGAATTTTTAATTAAACGAACGTGTTTGAAGAGGTGAAAACTATTGTAATATTAAACTATTTTAATATAAAGAGGTACGAGAACACGCAACTTTTCAACTTGAACTTTTCCAACGGGTCATTTAAGGAAGTTAAATTTGAAAATTTTCCCGTGTAAAAATTCGAGAGAAGTTTAAAGAGCTGGCGATTTTTTGATCTGATCTATCGTAACCAACGAGTTTATTGCTCGCCGTTAATTAATCTCGTCAGTTTTAAATTGGCGGGAAATACGAAATTGAATTAAAGCATGTGCCGATTTCTCATAAATAGTTATGAAGTTTTAATAACAATTTTTATAGTTTGATTGGTTTTCGTTTGATTGATCGGAATCGATTTGGATCTGGTGGTAAGACCAGGTGGTGCGAGTGGTACGCACTGGCACATCTCCCATTGTTAACAGTGGTAGTCTGCTGTGACCGATAACGACGGATAAACCGTAATAACACGAGATTAACACTTTCGGATTAATTTCACGAATGGTTTGAGTAAATTTTTATGAAAATAATTTTTTTACTAAATTTGCTAGACTTAAAATTAGGTTTCGAGTGAAAACACAACGAAACAACCCTGCCTTTAGTATGTACATCATTCCTACACTATAATAAATAAATAATATAATAATAATATGATATTTAAATGTGATTAATATTGTACAATAAAATATTTTAATAATTGAACGAGTAGTACTTACAAACTATAATAAGTCTACATCCTTGAATTTCATTGACTAACTTTATTGCTTGAGTTTTAATTTTTTTTAATTTTTATTTCTTTTTTGTTTCCTAGTTAAGTACATTCAAGAGACATCACTGCGATTCAGCCTCTCAGGTGTGTTTTGTGTTTTTTTAATATTATTTTTATTTTACGTATTTATTTATTTCTTATTTTTCCCTACTTAAACTGAAGTTTTTGTACAGCTACGGTTGTAAAGTTGTCTACATATCAGTTAAACAGTTAAACTTTAATTGTTATTTATATAGTGTAATATTATATTTCTTTTACTTATGTAGTTTACGCTTACTAAATGAATACTTCAAAATGTTTAAGTTACAGAACATTTTAATTATTTTTTATGTATATTACTAATACATGATCTCTGTGAGAATTGTTAATAATGAAACAAACCACGGTCTACCAGATACTAAAGTATGCATTTAAAAAGAGTAAAGCCATCGCAACATCGTACGGTACGGGGGAATGTTAAATTACTTTGTATTAAAGTTCGGAGATTTACATTAATTTATTTGTAAATAATTGGTGTTTATTCAGTCAGGTTCACGAGGGTGACCCAATTTAATAGAGTTACATAATCTCGAATGAATCGATTTAAAACGTTCGAATTTTAGGTTTTTTGCAAATATTTATTGTTTGTTCACGTTAATTATTTTGGCATTGCAAGATGTTACTCTTTGTTGGAAATGCCCGTGGCCAGGCCGTGGGAAACAAGTTGAGCTCTCCTGACAAACAAAAAATTTACGACAAACGTGTAAACAACAAAGGCATCGCTTTCTTAACTCCGTTTGAAGCTCGGAAGTTAATTTCTGGTGTTGAACAAGTCAAATTTTGGTTTGAGTTAAACACCTCAGAGGGAAGTTGTCTGGAGAACTCCTGTTGTTCTAAGCATCTTAACAAGTTAAGTGTTTTTGATGGTTCTTCATTTGCTGAAGTGACTTTGAAGTAGTCGAGAACGCGTTAATGAAATATATTCCGTATAAAAGGGTGTTATCGAAGAGTTTTAAGTAGTGTTTGCACACTTACGTTTCTGCAAAACTGTATTTTATGTGTTGAGGGTAAGTGACGTTAAATTTTTATATAAAATAAATATTAACAATGAAACAAAACAGGTTAGTTAACAGGTAATGTGAGGTTTTGGTCTTTTTTATCCCAAACGATTTGCTACATTATTACATGTAAGTCGTTTTCGTACAGGTAAACAATACGAGGTGGTCGACACCTCTTTACACCTCGGTTATGTTGTTCCACGAGGTTTTTAAATAAATAAATGACAACGCGAATAACATAAATAACAGGTACATTTTCCCAGGTCCACGTATTTTATTTTTGGAACGAAATAAAGAAAACCCAGGTTTCGTATGTTTCCAGTCTTGTTGTGCTCCACCAAAAGACAAATGGGCATCTGGCCCACATCCAAGGTGGACCGCCTTGTCAAAGACCAGTTGCATGGGATGAATCCGTTAAGATCGTACAAGGTGAAAACTTTCCGTCAACAAAATGATTACGACCATAAAATCATAGGCAAATAGAAATTACTGAAAGCGCAAGTGAACTTTGGGATCCATAAAAGATTATTTATGGCGGTTGTACGGCGGACCCGGGAAACAATCAATTTCCAGATTGCCAGACACGTGTAACTCATTACTTGTATTCCCTTTTTTATTTTATGTTATTAACCATGTGTTTTTGTACATGTGTAAGGGTGACGCGTACTTCTTATGTATCTAATCAAATAAATTAATAAATTCGGGTGGTATTAAATAAATATAGGGGCATCCAAAATGTGTTCAAATTATGTACAGTGACATAAACAACGATAATACATAAATAATTTAACTTCAAATTAAATTGTGTGATTGTGCAGTTAATAACAAATAACTGCAATAACGAAAGTTTCTATTTTTATTTGTTTTTCATTACAATTGTTGTTACGGCGTAGGGTTTTTTTTATTTTATTACTTAGAATAAATTTTATTATAACTTAACTTGAGTGTTTATAATCGTAAAAATACTCAAAATAAAATAAACGTAAACGAGAGAATAATGTATAATAATTTATATTAAGTGTATGTGTGTGTTTAAGAAAAAATAGGTGTATCTACGACACGTGGGTTTGTACGTCGCTGCTATTTCTAAGATTTCTTCCTTCTCTACGAATGGTTTTCCCCGGGTTTCTATCTGGTTGTATTTAAATCACTAAACAGGTGTTAATTGCCATACTGTGAAAAAAATGGTTCATTTTATGAGAAGCCTTTACGTAAATTTAACTTCACCTTGAATCGATTCGAGCACTCGATCACTTCTGACTCGTTTCCTTCGACCTATTTATCTTTGATCTGTTGCGTTTGATCTGTTGATCGCTCTACCTCCTCTCACAGGTGATTCTGAGTCAATCGGCATACTTGAAAAAGCGAGTGGTTTTTCTTGTTAGAGGGTCAAAGTCAAATACAAAACTTCAATAACAAACTATTTAAAGTTTCTTCTTCGTTGGGTACCCACCGAGTACCATCGAGTGATTAAGTTTAATTTTAGTTTTTACGGCGTAGTCAATATTATTATTATTCGTCTTTCTTCTATTGTTAGGCGAATGCCCCGAGGAAGGCACCCCTTTGAGAAATCCCACTATTCATAGAACAAGCCCGTGTTCGGTTCGACCTGGTCGCTTTCCCTTGGATTATGCGCCATCTCGCAACATTTCTTAATGCCGAAAACGATGTAAACAAGTTATTTTAATAGATAGTTTACCTTATGTAATACGGGGAACAAACAAACCTTAAACACAACTTAGAGACAAATATTAATGGTCAAGGTGGTATGTGAGTCACATCAACACACATCGACTGCACTTGACGTTGTTTTTCAATGCAATTTCGATTCCTCATATATAATTTTCAATTACAACGCACTTCAATGTGTGAATGAGGCTTTCTTTGCTACTCCCTCACCGCCATTCATTCGAAGTTAACTTCTGCTATAATTTGCACTGTAAACATGGTGCCTGTAAACACCCTCTTTTGTCGTCGTCGTCGGTTCAAAGTTAAAATTTGTCTCGACTTATTGTGACAGTAGCAAATTTTTGGGTTTTTCTCTGCAAACGATGCAGTCCAAATTGCGTAATCGGGTCGCAGTTAGTTGCTTTGAGTGTCAGGTAGAAGGTGAGCACCTGACGTGCGTCACCAGTCAGGGTTGTTTTCTCGCTTGTTGGAATCTCTGCCTTAGAAACCTTAATTTTTGGTCAACTTCCGACTCCAACAAAGAGTTCAAGGTTCTCGGAAAAGGGAAAGGCGGATTACACAACTGAAATCGTTGACAGTAGGTTTGCTATAGCGACGGATTTTGCTAGGAAGAAGAGCATTTTCTCTCTCTCTCTCTCTCTCTCTCTCTCATTTGAAAAGAAGGCGCAACAGGAATGAAATATATCCTTTTTTAAATTTGAAATTATAATGTAGTTCTCGATAAACCCTTCCAGGGGAGGCAGAGTATAAACTGCCAGTGGCATTACACATGGATAAAGAAAGAGAAACTGAGAAAGCGAGGCGTTTCGAGCAATTTAGAAATGATTTAATGCACTTTGCGTTTTACGGTAATATTTTAAAAACGGTAAAAAAAAAAAAAGTTGGATGTACCTGGAGGACGAAGTACATTTTGGAAAAAGAGAGACCGTTCCATCTGGTTCAGGTGATAAATCAGCAAACGACGTGAAAGGTGGAATTGATACGTCCGGAATAGTCACGATAACAAAGTGAACTTTTTTTTCCATTGGAAAGGAAAAGGTTCGTCAGCAACCCATGCAACTCCATTAGCAACTTGTTTATATACAACGGATCAAATGGAAAGTTTATTACCCCCATCCCTACCCCGGCTGCCGTTATTAAATAGTTGGAAAACCAGGATTTCAAGCGCTCCTACCAATAATTAAATACTCACGGTGTTATTACGTCGGTTTTACATTAATAAGTGTACATAAGCAGTCCATAAGCTTTAATAAGTCGACAATTAGCGCGGCGTTCTAGCAGAGAGCCTCTTCAATTAACTGGGTCATCCGGTGCCTGACGAATGTTTTATTCAAACAATAAAATTTAAATTTGTGTCGCGGAATCTTAATAAATGGTCGATTTATCTATTTCTGTTTGTAGAACGGTAGAACCCATCCCTGGAATGTGTCAGGTGCCATTTTGACTATTCGACACCCAAAAAAGCAACACGAATTAAGACAGATTGACTGAGGAAAATCGGAGTCGGTTTCCGACTGCATCGAACGCGAACGTGTTAAATTTAAAGTTTGCATTAAAAGTTTTCCTGACAAGTTCGTCGGAGTGGAAAATTTTCCAATTTTTATTTTTCCCGAAGTCCAAGACTGGAAATTTTCGTTACCTCGCCTGACCCGGATGAGTTTGCTGCCGTTCGTTCTCACCAACCAGAGTAATAAATTAAGTAATAAATCAATTACACACCTGATTTAAGTCGTCCGATTTTTTTTTTAAAGTTCCGAGTTGAAAGTTTCACAATCCGAAAACGACGGCTGAACGGCCGAGCGGAGACTGAAGGAAGAGGCAACGCTCGCAGTCGACCGAGCCAGTCAGGTACGAGCCTAAAACCTGGCCGATTGACCGCCCGGTTTTCTTTTGTCAAGGTTCAATACGGGGAAAAACAACATTGGCTTGTGTGCTTTTTTAGGGAGGGGGCTTTCGTACCTGACTGTTTTTAACAGGTACTCGTACGAACCTTCACAACCGGCTTCTTCTCTCACCTGCTTCCCGACGTTTTCCTCAACCTCAAAGCACCGTCCTGTACCATCAATTTCCACCGTTCTTCTTCTGCTTGTTCCTACCGCACCAACTCCTGTCCTTTGTTATTATCAAATTACCCACGAATTTTATGGCTGAAGCAAAAAGGCTCTTTTTGGGCCTTCTCCGCCGCCGCCGCCGCTGTTTTCCTTTTCTCCTGCGCTAAAAGCCATGTCGGGGAAAATACGAGGAAACTAAACTTAATTTAATGCTATCCAGCTCTCTCTCCTCTTTCGAATAAATTTTGCCCGATCCCGAAAACAAAGCTTTCGATAGAAATATATTTCTATCCTCTTGGTGTTTTCCCCAGGGCGAATCAATCGGAGATTGACTCGTTTCGATTCAAATATTTCAGAGACTCTGATTCTAAACGGTCTCGTTCCACGTCAGTCTTGTTGTTTTTATCTTTTTCCCCGGCACAAAAGTTTAAACGAAATGACCGAGACGAGTGGTGAAACGGTAAAAACGCTGAGATGAAGTTCTTGAGGAATCGTAACGTGTATATAAATGTATACCGAGACTACGTGTCAACGGGTTATTGTGTATGCATAGAGTCTGTAAATATTATTTTGCAACCATAACGTATACACGTGTGTATAATATTTGTTTATATATGAAGATTGAGAGTCACATATTTACCAAGTTAACTTACATCAAGAGCCCGTACACATACATATATTTCGCTTGTAGCGTTTATTAAGAATATACGTAAAATGTGAATGTGAGAAAACTCTTACTGTTGTTTGTTTATTACGTATACTCAGGTTCTGAAAGAATATATATTACGTCTATTACTTTAGAAGAGAACGTGACTAAACAGTGTCATTACTCTCTATAAACTTCAAGGAGTTACTCCCACGTATATATGTAAATGAAAAAGGTTCAACAGGGTACTTAGAAGACTTTATATACTTTTTTTTTATTATATAATATTCCTCTTTTATTTGGAAGATGGATTACTCCTTTTATTTCTGGCAAACTATGCGTAAGTTGATTTTTTTACTTATTTTTACTTTTGTTTGTCTACTCCGTGTGAATGACATCTTCGAGTCATCCATCATTTCCCACCGACGATAGTCTCACGAACGTTCCGTGTGTGACAAGTAGTCGTTTCGCGGAAGTTGGTTCCAGTTTAAAGTATCCCCGCATTTGTATTTTCCGAGTATTCACCCGCACAAAACTTTTCTCGACCGAGAATTACGTCAGGGAAATACGTCACGAGCGTTTTAAGTCTTAGTTTACAAGTGATGTATATAACCCGAAATCGTATTGTTCATTGGTCCGTGATGTCATTAGCGTTTTCCCTCAGGTCAATACGTTTTCGGATCTGTCTCAAGCATGAATTTGAGATGAACACCAACAGGATTTAATATTTTAAGCTCGAGACTCTCGTGGTACGTGAATTTTGGTTTTCGCTGGTTGAAAACAACCACAGCCTCCACCCCACACACACACACACACACACACAACCATAACTCTTTATTATTAACATTATTATCGGTCGTGTAGCAATAAAAAAAAACATGAGGTAATTGAGGACAATCGGTGGTTATTACCCAACTTGACTTACACCAACTAAATGTTATTTTTGTACTACTTATGTACGTAATATTTAGTTATAAAATATATAAAATCATTAAAATTAACACACTCGCAGGTTCGGAGGACATTTTATGTACACGAAATCAACAGGTTGACTTTGAGCCTTTGATGATTTTCCTGCTGACCCTTTACCATCAGAAATAATTCAAAATGTATCCGGTCCGAGGCTCTGAACTCATCAAAACCGGAAGTCAACCACTTATTCAGTGATTATGCATATCCGGCTATATTTTCCCCGTTAACTCTCTGACGGGAAATTCGAGCCATTAAAATAAATTTTCCGACTTGACAGAGCCGACAGAGAGTCTGTTGCCATCGTTTTTGTCTGTTCGCTTTGACTTCGCAGACTGGAAAATACACGTAAGAAAATTTTGATCTATTTACGCAGGTATTTTATTTTTACGCGTGCAAATTAAATGAATGAATTTAGAAAAATTGGGATTTTAAGGCCAGGGAAGGCGACGAAGTACAAGGGATTTTTTTTCTCCTCTTTTTTTTTCTCGGGGTGCAGTTTCGTCTTATCCGACCGCCTCCGCATATAAATAAGAAGAGGAAGAAGAAGGAGACGGAGACTTCGTGGAAGGAGAAAACTAAGGGAAAGAGCACGAAAGATTTAAAGCTGTCGCTTCAACGGGATAACGGAAATTTAAAATTGTACTTTTATTTATTTATTTCCAGAGGTTTCCTCCGGGAGAGTAGTAAAATAGCGGAAACGTGTGAGGCGAAAGTCTGCTGCCTTCCTGGGCAGGAAAAGGTTAAGAGGTGGATCCTCTCACGGACGCCAAGCTTCTAAGCCTTTCGTTCTAATCTAAGAAAGAAATAGCGGAGCACGTAGAAGAAGAGATCTACTAGACGACGATTTTGAGATAATCCTTTAATTAAAAACTTCGGAGAGGTCCTTTTTTCGATTTTCCTATGCACCGTCGTGTCACTAGCTGAAAAATTAGTTATTTCTACTTTGTAATGAGACTTCCCCAACGGCTGCCTGCGAGTACAATGGACACGTACGATTCTGAAATCGATATTTGATTTTTTTTCTGGAGTTGTATACGTTTCTACGATGTACCTGACGTTTCCACCGAACACAACTGCCAAGTGTGACGGAACTTTATATATTGCAACGAGAATAACAACATTCTAGGCGATTCTAATTATTTTTATTTCTATCTACCTGTTCTCCATCATACAATTTACTTTATTCAACTATGTTTCATTCAAATTGTCTTCTACGTTTTTGAGTCTTTGTGCTGTTGACTCCACCCGCACGTTCGACGCAGTCAAACTAACTGGGAAAAACCTTAAATAATAGGGAAGATTCTAGGAATTTAATATTAGTTTTTGATATCTCTGACATGTGTTAGGGTCTCTTGATGTTCTTATACCTAATTTTGTGTATTTTATTTTGTTTATTTAGTATGTACAACTCACTTGACAGAGTGACTTTCGACGACTTCTTTGTGTAACTCAACGGTTTGATTTCACAGATTTCTTTCTATTAGTAAGTTTTGTTTTTTTTTTGTCTTACAGGTGAACGATTCCTGAGTTTCACTTCCTGACAAATTTCTTCGTACATACCTAGCGCGTTCCTAGGCATTTCCCTGGTAAAACCGCCTTTTTTCTTATTTTTGATTACTCGGAACCTTTCGTGATGCACCCGAAATAAATGTCTAATTGTTTTATTCATCAAAGGCGTCCATTTCACTTTTCACATTGCTCCTATTCATTTCTTCATTAAAATTTATTTTATTCAATTCGGTTTTAATTCCGGTCGATGGGGTTTTTTTTGCCCATCGATAAAGGGAAACGAACCCGAATTTAATGATCCTAAAATAAATCATCGATTCATTGTATTCTTAGAGTATACAATGAAAAGTTCAAACGGAGGAATTTCCAACGAGTTTTCATTAATTGAACGAAAAAACTTTTGGATGTTGGATAACTTCAATTTAATTTGTCTTTTGATTAAACAAATTAGGATTTGATTTATTTAAATTAACACTTTAAACGTCGTGTACTTAAAAATGACTAACACGAAAATTAATACGTAAACGGAGGACTTTTATTATTTTATTTGTAATTATTTTTGTAACAAATCTAACTGGCCATGAGCTCTGCGTCAGAATTGTAATGTTTAGTTTTTTCATGTGGTAGTATTTTTGGTTAATTAAAATTCACCACATTTGCTCAGCGAAGTATCTAAGATTTATGAAATATACATAAATATTTTTATATTCTCTTTCTTTATATCTTTATCTGTATGGTCTACATAGAGTCTACTTTTACATCCTACTCACTTCATCCTGTAGTTGATTAAGGTAAAAATAAATATTTTAGTATTTTCCAGAGAACTCGGTACAGAATATTTGGCATTTATTTAGTCGAGTTATTTACACAGTTACCTAGTAAGACGAACTGACAGTTTCTGACGTATCTAAAACCAATCGAAGATCAACTCATAATTTAATTTCTGTTTATTGAAGTCTAAGCTTAAACGAATCTTCTTCTCACACACGCACCTTTATTTTCACATTAAAATCATCTTTAACTAAGGTTGAATAGGAAAATTTGTAGAGTTACTCTCTCTCTCTCTCTCTCTCGGCTTAATCCGCCGTCTAACCTTTTTGCGATTCAACGAAACTTGAAAGGTTCCTGATTGTCCCCTGTCGTTAAGCTCCGGTCTTCTGCGGAAAGTCAGAGAAACGCCACTCCTGGTGTACAATAAAAATAGACGAAAATACGTTCCCTTGAACCCTTTGAGTCTCGCCAATGCGAACAGGTGAACACATTCCTAATGTTCAGGTATTAGGACGAAGAAAAGAGAATTTCTTTGAATCCTTTGCTTTCATTTGGGGGAACACAATGAAAATCCCGAAATCCTCTTATTACCCGCATCTCTGCGTCTTTCATAACTTCGATTCGTTCAACCGGTTTGAACTCAATCGATTCTTTATTTTTTCAGGAACGTACCTAATTCTATTCGAAACAGAACTTGCTGGAAGAAATTACAACCTTTCAATTTAAAACATTTGTTTTTTGTGGTTCTAAAGACTTTAAAATTTCGAAATACAAACACAGTTTCGTCTATCATCCAGCACCTACTTCTTGTTCGCGTGTCCCATGTACGTCGTACACCTTCACACACTTTCTCGCTTTTTTGTACAAGCGTTTTACGCATACGTACGTAAACATATGTAACTTAATTTTTGAGCCCTGCGTAACCTATATTTACCATCGTAGTACTGAAAAGTAAGAAAGTCCTGTTGAATACCATGTTATGTAATGTAACCATTATTAATTCTGGCTTTTGACCTACCACCTGTTCTCAATTTATATTAACAATACACATATCATGTCACTCATGTATTGAGTACTGACTTTTGAGCCCACAAATGAAAACGAACTGACGAAACTCCTACGCAACACAATTCTCTCCAGTATTTATTTGCAAAAAATTAAAACGATTCAGCTAATGATATACGAATTTGAAATGTAAGAGACTTACCTTGTCAGACTGTTTCCTGCCGTCAGTTAGAAAAACCTCGCGTCTCTTTACAAAACCGCGAAACCGATGAAATGAAACCTAAACGAATGTGCTCGATTGTTCACAAACTACTGTACAATTTCTGTATGAAAACAAAAGACTCTACACTGAGAGAGAGAGAGAGAAGAATCGTTTCATGTTTCCACTTCTGTTTGATGTTCGACGAGTACAAGCTGCGATAATTAAGGTTTACCCGTGGGTCGGACGTTTCCCTTTCCTTTCGTGAACTTCTTTTTGATTTAGAAATTAGAAAATGCCACTTCCCACCTGATAGAATAACTAATTCTATCAGGGGGAAGTCTTTTTTTTAACCGCAATTTTTCGTTATAAACCTCGCACGTTCGAAAGGTTGGGCGAGAGGTCGCGAGCTGGTAAAATTAGCCTTACCCGCCAAAACCCTCTTTGTCTTCTATTAAAAGTCTAAATTTCTTTTGTCTCACCTGTAATTTATTTTTCTATGAAAATTTAGAAAACAAAAATCCTCGTCCGGGAGACTTGACGAAAACTTTGATTAAATACTTTTCTTCGAAAACGATTAATTGAATTCCATCGCGAAGCTTTTACGAGGTACATAATTTAATTTTAAGTTATTTCTATTCATTTTTTTTTATTTTTCAAAATGAAAACTTATCAGAACTTTTCGCGGAAGTTTTATGTAGTCTAATGTGAAAAGTTGACAGTGTAAAAAACTAAAATTGGGGTCGAAAGTGGATAACGCGGGATTGACTACGAAAATATCACACAATATTTATTTATTTTTATTGACAATTTTACAGTATCGATAAGTGAGAGAACATAATTGTTTGCTGTTTTTGGAAACAACAGGCAGGTGAGTATCTTGAAATCCGTTGATGTTTTTGTTGCTAATGACACTCTGCTGGGCGACACGCATCGCAGGAGAACACGGAAAACAATGGCACCGAAACACCGAAAAAGTAAACAAACAAAGGTGAGAACGTAGTCAGTAATTTGTTATTAATTGCCGGGTTCGCATTGTAGAAAGCTCGTTGAGCTTTCGGTTGAGTCGAAAGTGGAAATTGTCGAGTGCACAAGTTCTGGTGACACGACGATGACGACGACGACGACGAATTCTCGCTCGCTTTATTTTTCCCTTTCTTGTCACTTCCCTCTGCGTACCTTTTGATCAAATGTTGTGTTTTTTTTGTTCCACCCATCCGCCCGAAATTAGATTTTGGTTCAAATGACGTAGATTTGGGTGACCCGGGCACTTTAAAAGAACAACAAAAAAAAAGAAATCTCACAACGTGAGGGGAGAGCGCAAGAGTGAAGAAAGATTTTGCAAAAAACCCAATTCCTTTTTCCCATGTTTCATAATTTCATTTGTTTCTCATTTCGACGAATTTCCAACAGTAATGATATTACCTGCCACATATAAAGTACACATGTGCACGTCTCTTCCCCCCGCCGCTCTCTCTCTCTCTGTTTCGCCCTCACCCCTTATGTACACACAGAAGTATCTGTGCTGATGTAAGTTCGTATGCAACTTGAAAAATAAGATTCGCCATCCACCATCTGTGTTACACTTTAACTTCCCAACAGAAGCTCTCCCTCTCTCTCTCTCTGTTGCTTCGTCGACTTCACTTCGTTAAACAAATAAAGATGGAGGAAAGGATTTGACAAAATGAATAAAAAAGCTTTTCTATTAAATGAATTTTTTATTTTATCTTGTTTCTGATTGTGTACAGCAAAATGTTACAACTTCACCTTGAACGATAAAAGTTTTCCTTTCCAGGTGCCTCGTGTGTTTACTAATTATAACTTTTGTACCAATTTTATTGTTGTATGTGTTAAGTATAAATTCATACCTGTAGCAGTGTTATTGCAGAGTTTTATTATATTTTGTTTTTTTTACAACTTCCTCGTTCCTTACGGCGGTGGTTTTCCACTATGATGAAAATGATTCGTTTGTCGTGGCAGCAGACGTTTTCACCGGCAGGCTCTTTCTTTTGACGAAAGAAAGTTCGCCCTCTTGGATTATAAAAGATTCTGAGCTTTTTAAAATCCGTTTTTGTTACCTTTTTTCTCTTTGACTTTTCCTTTAGCCTTCGTCTTGGGCGGACAGGCAGCCCGGAACCCACTCGGGTGGCCGGAATTTCCTTTACAAGAATTTTAGCTATCGTTTAATTCTTCCTCGACGAAATAAAAATTCAGGTAGGATTTACCCATGTTGGCAGCAGCCCATTGCTTAAGCAGACCCTGAAAGACAAAGAAAGGAGTCAGGAGGTCTAGTGAAACCTAGACAAAGAGAGTTGTGTACACCTAAAAACGAACAAGTTCGGAATAATTTCGATGCGGTGAAGTGAATTTTACATTGGATTTATTTCTCTATCATTCGTCTTTCATTAATATTGAAACATAGTGAGAATTTTGTGTAACAATTTAACCTTCAAACGTAAATATATTATTAATAGCATTGCATATGGAAATGTACTTCTTACGTATCGAAAGTGGGTTGGAATGCTGCGTATGAATAAAGTTATGTATTGTAAAGTCTCACTTGACAAATGAATTTGACTGTTTTGTACGGTGGTGTGTCGGTTGGCTGTCAGAAGCCGTTACAGAGGGCCTACACCTCAGTACGTACAGTCGCGTAAAATGTAAAAAAAAACCCCGGTGACTTGTGGAAACTTGTGGAAAAAAACGAATTCACAACACAACAGGGAAAGTGATTTTGAAGGTCAGAAAATGTCTCCTTTTCCTTTTGACGCCTCCAACAGAAAATGTTTCATTGTGAGAAAGTCAAAGCAGGTTGTCTGTCACAGACGTGAGACACAAAAAGAAAGAATAGTTTAAAAATTTAAAAATTCAAAACGGTAGAAAGCAACTTTCTGAAAAAGTTGAGACAGGCAGGCAATAGGAGACGGTGGATGCGGCCGGGGGTGACCAGGGTAGGGTGCCGGGGTGCAAATGAAGAAAATAAAATGGAAGCCACGAGAAGTTGCAGGAGAAGTGGGAAAATCTCTAAGATTTCGACTCGATTTCTATTTAAAATTATAATTGGGACACGAACTGCGAGACACCCAAAGAAATTATAGCAGCACTACAACTGTCATCCCACTTTCTCAACCCTCATTTTTTTTCCTCGTGAAATTTTGTTCCGAACAAAAACTGTGCAGCACGGGGGAAGAAAACTCCATTCCTACGAGCCGTCTCGGTATGAAATTTTCACTTTTCACACTTTTTATATACAAAAAACAAAATTGATAAAAACATCAGATAAAAATAATGGAAATGTATTCGACTACATTGTAGTATATTAAGTGTTTACGTTCCCTAAATGTCAGCAGACTTATACTGACGGGAAGGAAAAATTGTTCCAGGGTTCTCCCGCTGCAGGTAACTGATATGTGACACACCTTCAAATGTGAAATTTGTGTTCTGCTACGGAGACTTAAACGGAATTCTGCGGTCTGTCGTAATGAAACCTCCACCAAGTGTCGACCTTATTTATCAATTCTGACTCTCTCTCTCTTGACCCGACCCCTTTGAAAAGAAGATGACAAATCGGAGTTCCATTCACGGGACGGAATTCATTAAAATTTGCATTGGCACGGATTTTCAAAGGATTTCAACTTGATTGCCTGGTGAGTGAAACACCGCCGGTTCCAAGTGCAAAGTCTGATTTTTTATGCAATCGAGAAAAACAAAGTCGCGTTGACTGCTGCTTAACCTTTTCAGGTGAGTAAACGAAGAAACCGTTAATCGTATCAAAATTAATGGCAATGGTGATGACTACACCACACAGCGTGTGGTGTAATTTCTGAATGAAGCTTTCTAGTCTGTCAATCTTAAATTCGTACGAACAACTTGGATACTTCCACCGCCATATTTCTACCCTTGGAGACCTACTAATTAGTGACACTCGATGTAAGAAGAGAGTGTGAATATACAATTACAAAGCTATTAAGGTGTCGTAACTTGTTATCAGAAGTTATGTATTATGCAAAACAAAACAAATGGGACTGTATAGACAAACCGGAATTAATAAATTAACACAAACGCTTGCGAAAGAACGCGTACCATTTAACGCACTGAATTAATGTTACTTATGCTTGTTTTAGTAGCTAGATATTTCTCTTAAATTATTAATCTTCACCTGCATAAATAAGTCAATATCACCGGCTTTTACTTAAGGCCTTTATCCGGGGGGTACCTTTTCCCCCAATTTAAAACATTTTCCATTTACTCGACTCGTCCCTTCCACGGAAAACCCAAACTGTTTAAATTTAACTTTAAAACGCACATGTTGCCTAACTTTCAATTTTACATTTCTGCCTTCGTTTTACCCTGTCCTCTCTAAAGCCTCTAAAGCCTTTCCCGGACTCCTCTCTCTCTCTCCTCTCTCTCTCTCTCTCTCTCCTCGTCTGTCGAAAGGACCGAAAATTTCATTACCTCAAGCAACTGTCCAAAAATTAACATCACAAATTCCTCACTTCATCGGTTAATGCATATCGAACAGGTCCATTCATCTTATTCTCAGCATCCTCTATCTGAATGAACACCTGTCTTCTCTGATGTTCACCTGAAAATCCGGGAACTATGGAAAGGACCTCTAGTGAATTTACAGTCTCTGCTCCATTCTAAAGTTTGAAATTTGATTTTTATGTATCCCTTTACAATGCTTATGCATCATAATTATTAATAGGTGGATGATCCATTTCTTAAAATTAGCGAACGGAAACTTTATTTACGTTAGCCCGTACCCTAGGAGTCAGCCCAGGTATCCCTGCAGTTCAGGTTAATTATCTAGACATTCGAATAGTTCGAAATATCAGGTTCAGAGATTCCAATTGTATGTTTAAGTAATTAGATCAACGTCAAAAATCAAGTGGGAAGAAAGTTAAGGGGAAACATTGGCCGTAACCCGTTTTTGCTACGAGCACAAAAGAATGCTTTTTTTCATGGCAATTCAATGAAATTTTCGTGCTTACCGTTGAGAATTTCAATTCACCTTTTTGAGCCTTTTCATTATTCCAATTCCGGAGTACCCCGAAGGATTTTTAATTAACAGTCACGACTCGAAGAAAATATTTTGTTACAAATTATTTTTTGTAGTCTTTGCAGAATCAAAACCGTGCTTGTTTACTCGTTGTCTAGCGTGGGTTCACCTACTTGTTTCCTGGCTAACGTCCGTGTGAGAAAGTCTAAGGCAGACATCCGCTCCGTCGCAAAAAAAGACACGGACACCTACGGCTTCGAGACGACATACAAATATTTGATGGAACAAACACCGAAAGTGGTTTTTCAATTTGAAAGAACTGTTCGCTCGTGTTTTTCATTCCGATTATATCGATTATCTAACAAAAATGAAAAAAACCTTTTTTTAAACCTCAAAGGTTAAACTCACACCCCGACAGATACAAAACTAATTTTATGAATAATGTGAAACTACTTTCTCCTGCGTGCTGTTATTTTTGTGATTAAAAAATTTATGTTTTACAAGGCAAGGGCATCACAAATACATCACTAGCCTCCTGTCGACACTTATTGAATATCCCAAATAGTAGAATATTTCGGTGTTTACCCTACAACCACTCCAATATTATAATTAAGTATCAGAGAAAATAGTGCAGAGATGTCATCTCAAGTGTCAAATTTGTCCCCTGTTGATTTCATCCCATCATTTCACCTCATAAACCCGAGTGGTCACATAAATCTCCAAAACTAAGATGACTGATACGATAAAAGTTGGGAAAGGAAAGAAAACCTAACAAAAGAAAAGAGAGAGAGAGAGAGAGAGACAAAAAACGAAAGGTTGGCCCTTTTGTGTGCAATAGAAAATTTATCACGTCATTTGGGACTTGTCGGTGAGAGGCAGCAAAGTCGAACGAGAGCAAAACCCGAGAGCAAAATTTTTACCTGTCTTAAACGGGTATCCTCCGCTGGGGGTAAAAAAAAACTCGGTTCGAAATCCGAATTTATTTGAAATTCCTAACCGGAGCAAAAATTGCCGAGAAGAAGACGAAGAGACGACGTGGAAGAAGAAAAAAAACAAATAGGAGCTTTCAATGGAATTCCTTTGCGCCATTTCCTTTCTTCTCCTTTTTAATTTTCCACCTGTACGGCAAACATCCGGAAGGATCTTCGCGACCTTTTAATTCCTTCAGTAAAACTAACCAATTGTAATGTGAGTGAGAACCTGAAAAAAAAAATTTTCTTTTTTCGAGAGCTTCCGAACCTGACGGTTCTGCCTTGTTTTTGTTTGTCCTCTCGAGGGAGGCAACGTGACCAGAAGAAAACGGAAAATACTTTGCTTTCGAGTTGATTTGTTCGACTTCTACAAATTATTTTTGAATTCATGGTTAATCTGGTATTCGTTTTCGGTTTTTGCACTATGTACAAATGACTCTATTAGAAATAGACACTTAACCTGATTCATTTTGTTATTAAATCGTCGCTTCCGATTGTGTTCTCTCCGAGTCAGCTCCCGTGCAATTGTTGACGAGGTTCTGTTGAGCTCCAGTCTTGATATGAACTTCCGAGGACACATTGCTGTGTGTAATATCTCTCCTGTAATATAAATAAATAAGTCAATAAATAAACCGCAACGTCCGTGAAGTCTCTCGTCGACTCCCTTTGTTATTTTTACTATATAGGAAAATAATGCTACTTCTCGGATGGGATAATCCAAACCTTTCTAATTAAACAGGCACAGATCATTTACCTTGGCAGGAGGGATGTGAACCTTAAGGATTAAGTCGATGTCTGCGAGCCTTTTTCCCGAGACGTAACCCTCGATCTTCTCAACCGGAAGACTGCGTGTTATTGTCGCCCTTAAGTCTCAGACGGGATTAACAATTTTATTAGCCTTCGAAGGCTTGTGTACAAGATTGAAAGAAGATGTGAGACGGTCGTGTCACTGAGGTCGTCAGCGGTTCGAAGGAAACTTTAATAAAACACATTCGGTTCGAAGATGTTTTCCGAAATTAGGAGGGAAAAAGAACCTTTTCTTCTTCCACACGCCGGAAGAGAAAAAGTAAAAAAAAAAAGGTGAGCCGGGATGGCGCGGAAAAAGTCAATTTTATTATATTAAAAATTTCGGATCTCAATAGAAAACTTTGAAAACTATTTTGGGTCGCTTCGGCAAAAACTAGGGAAAATTCGTCTTCGGTGGAAAAATCCTCAGACATCACGCTAAACTGCGGGAAAAAAAGCAGAAGACGAAAACTGCATTCTTTCCTTTGGGTTTTTTTTGGTTTGGGTGGTTTTGAGCTCGTGGAATTAAATCTAGGAATTACTAGAAGAAAATCTAAAAATCAAGAAATCACGTATAATTTAGATGTTCGTGCGTTCTCAATGATAAATGTCTCGGTTGTATAAGACTACAAAAGAATAATAATATAAGTACAAATAATTGTATGAAAATTTTTTGTCGAATTTCACTTCACGTCCTGGAAAGAGTGGAAAAATTATTTTTTTCTTCCCAAGGGAACTTTTCGAAACCGAACAAATATGCTTTCGCCCTTATCGCTCAATTTCAGCTGGGATTCAAAGAACCAAATTCTACGCAACTCGTCTCCGGTTGTTCGCCCTCAAACTACCCTCGGTCACATCACGCCGCCTCCTTTTTTCGTTGAATATTTTCCGTACATTCCACCTGCTGTTCGGGGAAGTAGTCCGACGAACCCGTCAGCTCTCCGCAGAATGCCATTCGAAACGAGGTCTGATCGAAATCGATCAATCAATTAGCGAGACTATCGAAATATCCGGCTTAATTACCTCAGAAAATTGCTTTGAATTCCACTGTTGCCCCTGCAGAGAACTTCGTGATCCGTTTCGACTTTTAGGATGGCTCGACAGCAACTCTGCAAAGTTTTCTTGAACGCGACCCTGAATTCCCGGTTGAAGTAAGCATAGATGAGTGGATTGAGTGCCGAGTTGAAGTAACCGAACCAGAAAACTGCTGCGACTACTCCGGGTGGACATTCGCACTCGTCACCGCAGACTGATGTTATGACGTACCTGAAAGTACGAAAGGTACGAATTTCAATACGTAAACTCTCCGTTTTTCGGGTAAAAATTAAAACAGTTAGTCCGCATGTAAAGAACAATCAACCTGTGACTTAACGCGAAGGAATCATCAGAAAACAAATTTTTTTTTATGAAAACATAAAACTGGATAACTTTTATAACATTGAGCAAGGAAGTATTCTGTTGCAGGAAGCAAGAAAAAACTGATTAAAGAGAAAAGGCTAAGAAATATTTAAGGTGAAGTAGAAAAAAATGAGGCTTTGGCTCGTTGAATGAAAGGAAAAAGGAGCAAGAAAGGCATGAAAGAGGTAAGAAAGAATGTACGGGAAATATGAGAATTTGAATGGAAAAAAATGAGAGTGGAATTATTAGTAAAATAGAGCCAAATTCCTAGAGAAGCGACGAAGAATGCGAGAAAATACTCAATAGACAAAAAACTAGAAATAGTCGAACCATTTCCGGTTTGCCGTTTCCGATCGTCGTCAAAGCCGTAGCAAATCAGAGGGATTATTTTGCTCCCGTTACGTTTTGCCAGCGAGCAACTTTATTTTGCTTCCGTTTTGAATAAATTTAACTGTAATTACTTTTTAATTACATTTAACTAGATCATTAAATTTTTAATTAACTAATTCTTAATCGTTCGCCGTCTACCTGCGCATTTGTTTACATCTTCATTTAACTTAAATTTGCTCGAGCTCCGGCTCCGGAAGAGAGAAAGACTCCGAGTACACAAGATCGGATCTTCGTAACGGATTAAATTAGATCTGAAGGTTTAGATTTCATAGGGGAGATCAGTTCACGGTGCCTCAAAATTCCCCACGTCTCTAGCGGAGTTCCCAGTTTAATAGATGAATTGAATAGTTGTAAAACGACGAAGAGGAAGAGGAACACTGGAAGGGTCAAGCGGTTTTATGTATATTGTGTGTATGTATATTATTTTATGTATATATATATATATGAAGAATTTGCATTTCCACCACAATCGGGACGCAGGAATAAATTGTCATTTTTATTTACGACAGTAAATGAATTTAAATGTTGCCGTTTAAAAAATGGTTGAAAGGACAAAAAATTGTATTCGGAATTCACTTTCGGGAAATGATGGGAGGAGGACTAGTGTTGTAGATCAATCTTTTTTGCTGGAGTCACGGATTCGAGAAAACAAAACTTTTCAGAGAATAGGAGAGGAATATAAATGTTGTGGTGTGAAAGATGGTCAAAGCAGAAAACATATATATACCAAAGACATAAAAAGCGCCGCGGTGAGATTTTATATACCTGCTCAGCTCATCCGTGAGCTCTTAGGAGTAATAAAAGGTTTTATACTAAAGCAAACCATCTGTATAAATTGTGATAAAACAGCCAAAAAGTCCTTTTAATAAAGTAGAAGTTAAATTCATTAGTTATAAATAATTTCAGAGAGAAATACATCTATAAGAAACTGACTTTCATTTATCGGTCATGTTTTTTCTTGGATACTTTCTCTAATTTAATTTTACCATTGTCAACGTGCTCAACCGCAGCAATTCGACTGTTGGCACAGCAATTAAATGATACAAATAAAGCAGAAATACAATAAATACATTTGGCTCTATTCAAGTCAGCCATTTGAGTTCAATGCACACAATGAACGAATGAATTTTCAACAAAATGTGAATTTTTTTTCTTTTTTTTTTTTGAGAGAGAGAGATGTGTGTTCGAACGGCGTTTATTGCCTCACTCAAAAGAAGTATTCAATCCATTGCTATAGTTAAAAGCTCCGGTAATATTTGCTTCCATTCAAAGCGATACACACATTCGAAATAAAAATAATTTCTCATCAGTCGGTTTTAAATTTCCATTGTGAGTCTTTGCCTCCTCCGATCACCCACTTTCCCACAGGAACCCTTTTTTTTCTCCTTCTTTCTCTCAGGTCCCCCGGGCCTTAAATTCGAAGGGAACCGGAAATGAAATTTGTGCGACTCGAACGAATCAGCCAAATCGTTTAATAAATCGATTCGATTTCGACAAGGTCAGACAAATCGGTTTCCCGGGAAAACTTGGTGAGAGTTCAAATTAGTTTTTTCCACTTAATTAATACTCCCACGTAATAAACTTTCTTCCATCTGCCGCCACGACAATCGGGTTATTTTTTTTGTCACCGGCTGACAAAGTATTAGCCAAGTAAAGAAAAAAACCGGAAATCTATTTGGTCGCTTTTTCTCTGAGAGGATTAAGTGCCGGTGAAAGGAGAAAGTATAAGAACCCATTGATTTATTAGGTCACCAGCAGCACCAGGAACTGGAGCAATACCACTTGACTAGTTGTGGTGTGGAAATTATTACAGATTGTAAGTTTTGCCTTTTATTAATAGATTGTAGATCTGTTATGGGCTAGACATTTTGATAGTTCTACCACGTTTTTATTATTCCTCTAGTGATATGAGGAAAATTAAAGTTTGAGTATTTTGAGTATCTTAAACAAAATTACAGGAAAGTTTCGCCTTACATCACTTCATCATTTAGTATTTTTTATTATCGTATGAACACAAGATATCATACAAGATTTTATATTACTTATATTATTTTTAGAGACATGCACCAACTTCTACCACTGTACTTATACTTTATTTAAGACACATGTAATATATACTATATACATATGATATATACATGTAATACGGTATTACTCGGTTATTGACATGCTAATTTAAATAGTAAAACCAAATAAATTTAAATAAAAAAATAAATAATTTAGTAAGAAATAAATTTAAATAGTAGACCAGATGGAAACCGTCTGTCTAGTTACACTTATCTTCTGTTTACCTAGGAAAATCTTTTAGAACGTAACCGAGCTACATAGTTAGCCAACACATTCACTTCACGTCTGACTAACCCTCATAGAAATTAAACCAAGAAAATAGCGTCAACCATTCCTCGTCCAATGTTATATTCAATCTATTATATTTCTATTGCTGCCATCGTGCTGGCGTCTTACTATTTTTTATTGCGACAGAAATAAAATTAAGACGTGAAACCCAAGCGAACCCAAAAAAGTAGAAGTTCTGATTTTTATTAAGAAAGTTTGCCCTATCTCAAGTTAGTCAACTGTTGACAGAGAGAAATAAAATATAATCTAATAATTTAAAGTTCACCCTGAAGTTGTGCACCTTGTACTTTTATTTTCTAGTTTATTATAATTATTTGAAAATTAAAGCCGTTCATTTTCCTTTGAGTTTTCCTTTCGTGGCAGGAGATCTTTTCGCGTAGGCAAAAAAGAAATCGCAGGAGTTGGATTTGCACTCGTACAACAAGGTAAAATATATTGATATTACACACTTCTTGTTTTTGTACTTGTACTCTACCCTTTTGCTTCAGATTCAAAATTTCCCCTCTCTTAAAGCGTTCCCTTTTGCTTTCTGACTTTCAATTTCAACTTTCTTTTCCACTAAATGTAATCTTCCCAGTCCTTATTTAAGTACCGGGTTTAAAGTATAAAAGTAGTTGAGTTTCACACATTGTTGCTCGTAACATCCATTAAATCCCAACCTTACGCGCTCTCTCTCCAAGTTCGCCATTTTTCCTCAAAGAATGTCATGTGAGTTTTCACCAAAAAGATTTTAACCGCGTTAACGCCTCGAAACGTAATTACTTGGTGAAAATTAACCGTTCGGATCGCTTTTTTTCTGTTCCTCTTTCCGATTTCATCTCCTGTCGGTTCGAATCATATCGGCCCAACCTACTGACCGCCCCTATCGACCTATATATATATAATATAAATATATATATACAGGCCTCTCGATGGCTGGTTACTTTCTCCTGTCCCTGTGAACGACTTAGAAAAATGAAAAGTTTCAAACTCCGTTCGACTTTTTCTCTTCCTTCCTACTTGCCTTCTCCCAAACTAATCTTCTAAGTGGAAAAGTAATAAAATTAACTTCCGACAGACGACTTCGGGACAAGAAGCGGCACGCAAGGGGTCAAACTCGAGAATTAAAATGTCATGTTAACATAAAAGTCAGAGGCAAAACCATTTTTTTTTCTCCAGCCAACAGGATGTGGAAGATCCGTTCCGACACCGGAAATGGATGCTGCGATGCCCTTTTTGGTCCAAATTTGATAAATTCGCAGTGAATATCCTTCGCGGGGTAATCAATCTTTTTCTTAATAAGGTTCTTTCCAAGTTTAGTTTTCCAACCAGGAGATCTTCAGGAAATTCTCTGGGGATCTCAGCCCATCGAAAAAAGGCTCTACGTAACGTCGAGTGAGAGGATGGGGAAAAGGGGGAGAGAGGTGCTGGATTTCATTGTTTTTCTTCTTCTTCTTCTTTGACTCGAAGGGAACCAAAAGTTGATTGTCAATTTTTAACAAAAGAATTGCTCACCACAGGAAAAATGGCAGCCAACAGGCTAGAAAAGCGGACATTATAATTCCTAAAGTTCTGGCAGCTTTCCTTTCTCTTTTCATTTTGTTGCTGGCGATCGGTTGAAAATCGCGGTTTTCGCAGCCCTGGTGCGGCAAAGTCGCCAATCCGGCGCTAATTCCATTTATCTGAAGATGTTTGTTCAACAACGCCGATGCTACCTTCGATCTGAAACAACAACAAAAAAAAATGTGGAAAATATTAATGAAAGAACAAAACTTTTTTCGAAGAAAAACAAACGTTGAATTTTGATGTTTTGCGTTCCTACAGGGTGGATACGTCGGAACTGGACTCGTTACAGGAACTCGTATACGTTTCATACATCATTATCCTTTGTCTTATTTTCAGGAAAAAAAAACCTTGTACACCGCTGATGAGCAATCTCGTGGGAGATCTTCGGTTACATAAAATTGTTTTATTTTACAACTCCAAGAAACCACTCTACTTCGTCAAATCTCAAATTGTGAGATAATTTCACCGGCTTTACGTTACTCCCTAATGTATACGAAAAAAAGAGGTGAAATATCCAGTACATCAACAAAATGCACACACAAGAACACAAAGTGGAACACACCGAATTAAACAGGAGATTTTGTGTAGCAAGTGGCAATGGCAATAGAAAGGCTGCGAGGCTATGATATTTGTGCTGAACGTTTCACTATATAAAACCAGTAAATAAATTATACATATTTTTTCAATATACCTAATAAGAGAACCAACAATTGTGTAAACTAAAATGTAATATAATTTCTTACTTCGGTAATATCATTTAACTGAAATTCTGATTAATTCAAATTAATTCATTGACAAGTTAAATTGCTTGCACGAAATTTCCATCAAATTCTGCACAAAAATCTGTTGCATTTCAGCGTCTGACGAGAACAAATCAACACAACGTGGATGTCTCACACTCGAAAGGTTGCGTTTCAAGATTGAAAGGTTCGTAACTCAACGTTCAGATGTTCGCTTTGCTTAGATAAAAGTCACTAATTGTTTATTATTTTAATAGGCCAGGGAACATGGGACCAGACCTTTTGACCCAGGAGGTCCAGAAATGGTTCTATCGGGAAAAAAAGGAGTTTGTTTCACATTAAAGGGACCTCTGCCGCTCAAAAGAAACTGGAAGCTTTTAATAAAATGGGATAGCAAAAGAAACCTCGAGGAAGTTTAATTTTCCCATCTCTCTCTCTCTCTCTCTCTCTATGGCCTTTCTCAACCTTTTGTTTGCCTTTCTCATAATATTTTTGACTTCGTTAAGTTTAAGCTCTCCTTTGTACGTATTCCCCTTCTCCTGCATATTGACTTTTGATATAATTTTTAAGTTTTCGCTTTTGACTTAAGTTTCCAATCATTCTGCGTGACTCCTTCCACGTCTCCCTTGGAGATTTGAAAAAGAATTCCATTTTTCCACTGCCCAAACCGAAGAATTAATTCATCACGTGAAAAGAACACCCGAAGATTATTCCAATCCCTCGGGGTAAAGACAGAAATTCATTTTATCCTTTTGTAATTTATTAATTACGGTAATAAAAATTTAATTTAAATTTAATTTTTAGCCTTCAAATTAATAATTTTTTTTCTCCGAAGGTTACTCCCATTGTTTGAATTCATTGACACGAAACTAAAAGTAAAAATTCTGTGGAATTTTAGGCTCGACAAAATACAAAAGTATTTACTTGTTTTACTGTAGTCGTAGTCGTGCCGTTGCACCGTCTAGAGGAGTGCCGGCAACCATTGAAATTCGGTACTTCTCGGCAGTTCACATAATTTTAAAATTTAACGTATAGCACTCTAAACCAGAGGGGTTTACTTGGATTATTTCGTTACTTTAATGTACATTATGTAGTCGTGGTGCGTGGCAGTGACTGCACGAATAGAACTCCTTTTGTTCCTATACAACGTATTCAAAAAACACATTATTTCTAAAGATCTTATTTTTTTAAATATACGTAGCGTAAACCCGTCATTACAATTAATAAGTTCATCGTTTTCATATTTTTTTTGCGCTCCGGCCTCCTCTAAAATGCTTAAAATACTTTTACATTGCTACTGCGTATTATTCATGAGTATTACGGATAAAGTAGTAAAATATGAATGTATTACTTTTGATGAAATACGGAGCGATGGCTGGAAAAACCTAAAAGTTTACGTCATCCTCAAGCTTCTACATCCAGTTGGTGTTTTTCACGATGCAGAGAGTTAATCTTGATGTTGCCTGAACCTCCTGAACCAAGAAGTTGGGCTCTTTTTGTTTACAGACACTTTATTTATATTTTTGTTACTGTTGAAACTATAAGGTCAAGATTGCATAAGGACAAGAATATGCCAACTCAAGTAGAAAAACTAATATTAAAAAAAAAACAGAAAACCATTCAATAAGCAATAAGCTTTCTAGCTAACTTTGGTGTTCGTTAATAATTATTGCTACATAACTGAAAGATGCCCAGTAACTTGTTGTTTATTTAAAAAAAACAGTAATTCCACCGCAAATTTCCTGTAATTCCTCAAATTAGGGCAGTTGGCCGAAAGGAAAAGAGCGGGAAAATTCAGGCTTAATTGGCAATATCGAGTTTTGTCCTTCCGCTTAATAAACAGCGCAGATTGTTACATAAAATAAATCCATTCCAACTAACAAGAAAATAAGGACGGAATGTCGGCTGCAGGACATTGGCCGGGGGCAACGTACAAATGGGAAATTAATGAGTCGAAAAAGAAAGAAGTTATTAGAGAAAACGGCTGGGCGATGAAGGGCATGAAGAAATGAATAATAAACAGGAAAAGAAGATTATTAAACGTAACGAAACGAGGAGGAGATCCGACTTGTGATGATCGAAATCCTTTTGTATTGAACCTGAAGCGAAGATGAGAAAAGTCAAGTTGGCGGATGAGTAACAGTCTGCCGGAGAAAAGATGAAGAAGTTTCAAAGTCGATGCTTCAACTACATAACACAACGTTGGTCACAGATTTATGTTGTTGGCTCTTATCACTCGACTTCAGACAGACCGAGTTTTACTTTGTCCCAATAGTTGTGAAGGACAAATTCTAGCCGGCAACATCGACCTCTAGGACACACTGCGCTTGGAGTTAGAGGTGAACTAGGTGTTTTGACCACAACAAGCTTTCTGATATTTTCTCTTTCGATTGCCACTGTCTGACAAACCTCCTGCAGCATCTAATTTTTTTCTACGAGCATTTCACCTGACAAGATGTCTCGTAGACTTTTTTCGACTTTTGGCTTTCATTGAATGAAATCTTTCTTTTCTTTTTTTCTCATGTCTCCTGTCCTTTTATCTTTCTGGCATTTACAATTTTTATAAGCTTTCATTGTCCTAGAAACATCAGCTCACGCTGTCGGGAACGACATAAACGCATAAAACTAATTCGTTTGTGAACAGAAAACCTCAAGGAGATTGAGATTGCATTTCAAGTAGTTTTATACTGCATGATGCTTCTCCTGCATATAAAAAAGAAAAGAGAGAAGATGGAGTGAAACATCTGAAGGCAAATTATGTACAAATTATTTGTTTAGAACATGTCGAGCATGCAGGACACCGTGTACCGTAAGACCAAGGAATTATACACCGTTGGTTGCTGCTGTTTAAGCAGTCTATTTTTTTTTGAGTGCGTCCTGCTGCAAATAAGCTTTTGGTTACTTCTTCCCCGAAAACCCTTCACAAAACAATCTTAAACGTGTCACCGCCGTCACGCTTAAATATTCGCCACCGCCATAATTAAATTTATTCTAATTTTGTTATTCATGTTCATTCATGTTTTCCGTGGTCCCTCATCACATTCAACCACTTCAACTTCAATCGAACTCACTTTATGTAAATTTTCCTGGGCGGTGTCACGTCTTTCCTAAGTCTGCTGCACTGGAAAAGCCTCAACCTTTTGTTACTGGATTACATTGGGAGATTTGACGGGAGACATCATAAGTGAAAAGAAACAACAAAGGAACAACTGAAGCGCGTTATGAAAAAAAAATCAACAAAACGTTCAACAAGAACTTAGTCAGGAACATTTTATTAGCGACCAAATTGAACCCATCCTGACATTTTTTTTCGTTCATTGATTTTCATACATTAAAAGTCAGCGAGTGTTCGCGGGACAACGTCCGCAACGGTTTTTTGCCATCAAAAAGTCGATGGGCTTTGTGGCAACGAAGAAAATCCCCCAAAAACCTGTGTGAGAGGGCGATGGGAAAGAGGCAGAAACGGCCGTTTCGCTCTGAAATGGCGAGCTTTTATTAAAAATTAATGAACGCACTCGATTTTATTCAGACTCGAGGAAAAAACCCCATTTTTTTTTGTTATTGTTGTTGAATTCCTAGCACATGGGCTAGATGGACTCGGTGTCCGGCCGATGCACGCTAAAATTATTAAAAATTAAAAAGGCATTCTTTAAAGGAGCTTTCTAATATTCCTCAAATAGAAAACTTTTCCAAGGATATATATCAATTTTTCAACGGTTGAGAGTCACGCAAAAAAAAAAAAAACTCGGGAAAGAAGACAACTTCCTTTACCGATCGAAGGAACCGGGAGAAGAAGACATGAGCTTTCAGGGGTTGATGTTATTACATGTAAGGGGTCGGTTGATTTTTTTACCAGAATCAATTCCTGATTGATTACTTCTCCTGATTGATACTCGATTGAAATAACTTAGTACTCCCCGTTTGAATCAAACAAGTAAATCTCTATGTGATGTGAAGACAATGCCTTTATGTTTTGACTGGTTGTCAATAATGTTTGAGTTCTTATTAATTATTTAAAAAAAAATGTAACGTTTACAAAAGCTGATGAAATGTTAGGAACTCTACTCAATGGTTCCACATTTTCAAACGTGGTGTCCTTAATCATTTAGTTCCTCTACACTATGCCTTCTTGTAGTTTACATAAATTTTACTATGAAATTAATATTAGTGAAAGTTTTTGTTTTCCGTAACATTTACTTGTAAATCACCCTGTCTACACGACATTAAAAAATATTATTGAAAGGGACTAGGTAAGTTGCCTCGTGTATTGGTGCCAATTTACCTGGTATAATTCAGTTTCAAAAAATCAACTGATTAAATAATTTACTTTGTTTACTTTTACGGGTAATGTAATTAAAATTTTAAATAAATCGGACCATCTTGCTGTTACAATTTAACCGAATTTAAAATACGATCTGTTTGAACGTGCACCGTATTGATTGACCAATTTAAAGACACACACAGAGAAGGGTAGAATGGCGTTCGATTCGAAATATGTTTAACTTTTGATCGTACTCTAAATTATTTCTCATCCTCGTCTATCTTTAATTTTCCGGTCATTGCTTACATAAATACATCAATTTCATAAATTGTAAAGAATATTTCTCATTTGTATTCCATCGGTTTTTTCCAATCCAAGAAAAAAAGTTTATTTACTGCCAGCAATTAATGTCGATGTAAATCGTGTGCTGTCCAATTCGCACTCCCATCACCGAGGATCGTTATATAGATTTTAAGCGTTGACCCGGCTAACTCGAAGTTCTAGGTGGGCAAAACACGGTGACATAAAAAGTAATGACAGCACCGAGCTAATAAGACGGTAAAACTACACAAATAACAAGAATTAACCGCGAAAAGTGTGATAAATAAAATTCCACAAATAAATACCACGGACGCCATGTTTAACTGCCAAGTAAACACAACAACCTGCGAATTTGATTGATACACCAATTTATCCTACGGTGAGACTCCCCGTCGGATTTTCGGGGAAAGAAGCATTTAGCCTTCACTTGAAACCATCCAAATCTGATCAGCAGAAGAGTCAAAAGAATTGGTAAATCCTCTAATATTGGAATGAAATCGTCCGATTGTCGATTTATAAGTTCGTCGAATCCAATCGTAGGAACTTAATTGATTGAATGGATGACGTGAGACGAGAGGCGAGGGGTTTTTCAAAAAGGTCGTATCGACACTGGAATTCATCAATGATAATGATACCAATCGGAAAAAAAGAACATTGTTTCCCATGAAGAAATGGATACTTCTTAGGAGGGACATCACAACTTGATCCGTCAGAGCTCCCACAACAGTAACATCTATTTTCCCTCAAGTGGAGGGAAAACATCCACGAAAAAGTAAGAAAGAAAGTATTAAAAATTTGACAGGGTGAAAGGCTCGAGGCCACAAGTGACTGTTTCAAAAATAAGAATCCCGTCGAAAGAATTTTTTAGTTCCTGGCGATACATTAAACTGAATTACATAAGTGTAGGATGTTATAAAAGGATTAAACTTTGTGTATACGAAATTAAAGTAAACGTGAGCGACATCAAAACTATACGAAAACAATTTTTTTCCACTTTTTCTTGGGAAATTCATAAAAAAAAACGTTTCTCTGCTTTCGTTTTAATTCGAAAATAAAACTTTAATTGAGTAAATCTATTTAAAATGGAAATGAACGAGTTTCGAATGTGCGGATCGATGCATGCACGGATATAAACACTCATACGGGTCTTAAATTATATACCACAAACAGCACAAAAATAGATGGCCATGTGAGTTTGTATGAATACAAATAAAAAGAAAATTAGACACATCAGTAGTTAATAGGAGCAGGGTGAAGGTAATTTAAACAATGTACTTAAAACTAGATAAATAGTGAAATAATAGAGCTCCAGTAAAACGCACGGTGAACCGCAGATGATGCGCCCTACACAAAGAAAATACGAAAAGACAGGTAGAAAGACGTACGAGATAAAGTCATCAAAATAAATAAATGACTCAGGTAAATGGGGCATGGTTATTTAATTTATTTAATTCATGCAACTAAATCAAATCGATGAAAGCAGGTGAGTGAAATCATCGGGACCTTTCAAAATGGCTTCCACGTGATTTAGAGGAAAAAAATTGATTTCCTTAAACAAAAATTCCTCCACAGTTTTTCCGGCACACTTCTGCGTAATTTCTCATTGTATTTTACTATTTTTATTCTATCTACAGACATCCCTGTTATTTCGTGGCTGGCTTCCCGCCAAAAAATAGAACCTCTAATAGACGCGTATTTTATTGATTCAATTTATTTCGTTACAATCGGGAGCTTCGGGACGAGGGCTTGGAGGTTTGTTTTCGGCGTTGTAAAAAATTCACCAAGTTCGGACACTTTGGTATTGATTTAGACATAAATGCCCATAAAATTTGGCAGAAGACCATATGTACAAATTAAGTACGAAGGAAAAAAGAATAAAACCAGGAAGGAGTTCACTCACTTGGGAATTATGGCTCATAAAAATTGTGAAAAAATAAAAGAAAAGTTCAATCCGTTGAGACACAAGGCCAATTTAAATTTTCTCCGTGTAAATTTCCCATAGAAAACCCGTAAAACCGTGAGCCTTTTGCCGGGTACTTTGGTGAGTGTCCTACCCTACCAGACCTGGTCGATAGGTAAAGAAACTGCGAGATGAAAGTGAAACCACTAAATATTTATTTGGGTAAAATGGGCGCCGCCCTCACAAAACCCGAAGCCTTTGGAAGGAAATAAGACGGCTCATTTAATTTTACTTCACTTGCTAGAAAATGTTTCTAGGTTTGAAACTACTAATTTAAAGTAACAGGTTGTGTGAAACAGCACGCCTGTCAGTTCTCATTTCAATAACACCTGAAACAGGTGTAATTTATCTTTCACCGTATTCACAGTATATACATATATATATATGTGTACTATATATTTTTAGTTATTGCTTTCTCTTAGCACTCCTACACTCTCTTCTTTAGTACAACGAGTTATAATTGTACGGATAGAATTCCTACGTTAATGTAACACCTTTTCTGAGTTTTTGCTGCGGTCGTCAAACCCAATGGCCTTTGTCAAGTCGAAAATGTCCTTTTCAAGGTTTCGTCTTCTTCCACCGAAAAAGGTTGGGAACGCCACCTTCGATTTCGGACAAAAATCATTTCAAAAGAACTTTCATCGTCGATGTCACTTTTCCAATATTATTTCCAATCAATGACATCGATTTCGTTATTGTTGCAAGTCACACAAAAGCATTTTCATTGGTCAAAGTCTTCTCGTATTCGTCCCCCTGGCGGTTTGCTTATTCCTCCAGGACACAACCCCTGGTTTTTATTGTCTACCTGGAAATCCCGCCGGACCCATACCTGTTTAAGGGAAGATTTCTCTCATTGTGCGCGAGAGAATTCCACTAATCATTTGGTTGGATCGAAAGTCTCCCACCGGGCAGTGGAAAATTCCACTTGCTCACATAAACCTCATTTTTTTTCTTTATTTACTCTTTTTCTTCTTGTTTTTATAAAATCATCTTTCTTGTTCTTTCACCGACGGCACCATTTTCTAGGTTTCTTTTCTACTTCCCTTAACAATACGTTACTTGTATTAATTTTAGTAATAACAGTTTTATAACATCCTACCTTGTTTACCTGTAAACTGTAATACATATTATATTATAATAACTAATTTTTCTAATAAAACATTACACCGATGGTGGAACTACATAAATACATTTTACTAGATGTTTAAGTACATACGAATAAATTTTTAAATTTAATTTCACATAAAAATGAATACTACTTAAAGTTGTTGAGTATTACTTTTACTATGTATATAACATTATTATGTATCATATAATCATGTGCTAATTAATAATTATATAAATTTTCTATGTGTGATATTCATCTCTAAATATAAATACTGCAATAAACAGTGGGAACTGATTTGTACTTCTATTATTTTTCTGTTTAAAAGTAACGTAGTCGAAGACTAAAATACTATTATAAATCATTGTTTCTTAATTAGTGAGGAGTTTAATTTAAATGGAAAACAAAAAGTTGTCAGCAAAGAAACAGTCCTACTGCTAGCCTTTGGGCAGAAATCCGACTTGAAATGTGTTGCTCACCAGGTACCCTGCCGTTGTCGGCTTACTGCTGCCGGGTGCTGCGGACTGTCGTGTCATCAGTTTGGTAACAAAAAAAAAGTCGCAACTTTAACATTTGGAATCCTCTCATAGAAAAAAAAATTGTGCTTCATCCAGGCTTTCCCCGAGAACTGTTTCGAGAAAGTTGAAGTTAAATAGAAACTAATGAAGCAAACCCTTTTCTGATTCTTGCGAGACATGAATACCTTAAAAATATTCTTAGAATTTTTATGCCTCTTGGCAACTTGGTAAATGAGTAAAAGGTTACCAGGCAAACTGACATGAACCTCTAAAAAAAAAACTCATTCATCATTAATTAATTCCTTCAGGGCAGCTCTTGCTATTTTCGGACTTCCTCAGGTGGGTGCGGGTGATGAAAAAGCTCCGCCGAATCATAAATATTATTATATTTAATTTACGATTTTTAAAATATATATTCGAGTAGAATCAGTGCAAGTGCTTTCAATTAAAACTTTATTTTACAAAATGAAATTATCAAGTAATTATAGAGTCATATATTACACTGAATTTTTTGTTAATGAAATTTTAATAAACTCAATTAAAAGAGTAAGAAAATTAAAAAATAAAATTTAATAGAATAATATTGTACTTTGGTTGAGAATTACTAATAAGTGATTAACTTCTGTTTATTTATTTATGTTTATTTATTTATTACAGTACTTGAATATTTAATAATGCACCATAACTTATACATATAAGGACAGTTGAGTATTTTTGCGCTACATATTGTATTCCTATATTTTTCCATTGTTTAACCAGTGCAATTCGTTGTACCGTACGTTATAATACTATTATACTATAATTATATATTGTATATGTAAGTTATAAAATTTATAATTTTTTTATTGCACAATATTATTAAATATAGGTATGCAATGGGTAGATTCAAACTGCTACCCAAGGAACAATCGCAATAAATCGGTGTTAAAGTTTCTCTAGTACTCCGAGCGTCAACCTTTAGCCATTTAAATTCTCTTAAAAGGTTCGATTACGGAAGGAGTATTAAAAACCTCTTGGAATGACCCTTTTAATTACTGCCGGTCTCCGTTAACGTCAGAAACCGCCTACAGCAAAGAAAATGTAACGAATTCCTCCGGCAACTCTGCTCATTAGATTAATCAAAACGCCTAGCGTTACGTTATGTATAATTTCTGGTTGAGTGTGACGATGCCTTCACAAGTGATTTCGAAGAACTGAAAAAGGCTCCCTCGTTCCAGAAACTTTTCTTTCACTCTTCCACTTCTTCTTCCTTTGCTTTCAGCAATTTTTTTTTTCTGCTTTCCTTTCTTTTTGAAATTCTTTGCCTTCACTGCCGAGCCTTTTCTCCTCCACGCGACGGAAGAGAATTCCTTTTGCTCTTCATTACTTTTTCGGATTTCCTCTTTTTACTTCTTCTTGACAATATTTTTTTTCACCGAGAAATGATACTAAACTGTAAAGGAGTCGTTCACTGTGAGCGGACCCGACTGTTACCTTTAAATAAGGTAACGAGAGAGAGACTAACAACGTCTGGCGCATACGATTCGTCCTTTCTCTAGCTCCTATTTCTATTTTCGTCTGGGAATTATCACGAAATCTGGTTTTACATACTCGACTCCTCACTGAAGGAGTTATCATCGTAACTACTAACGAATCTAATTCTTTTTAAACGGTTAATTACGGTTTTGGTTTCAACTTGTTCAAAACACCGAATGTAATTACATGGATGTTCGCCTAGTTTTCCAGAGACGACCTTTCTCTTCGTCTGGGCAAAGCGTGACGCTTTACAATTCTCTACTTCTCGTCAACTCCTTTGACATGGCGATATGCTCTCACGTTTCACAATTTTGTGATTGTTTGTTTCTCTCTCATTTGAGTTGTCATTTTCCTGCGACTGTCCGGACTGCGTCTGCATCTTCCATTAGAATTCACCTCGAAACTGAGAAACTGCTTTTGTCACTTCGTTCGACGCGTCCCAAGAGAATTTTTACAGTTGCCCCCCTCTCCTGTCATTTTCTCGAATATCCACGTTTTCCAGAGCAACAGGTCGCCTGATGAAGCTTTTTCGACTGGAAACGAATTCTACCCGGACATTTTCTTTCTGTCTCGCCTTACTTGTAATCCTAAAGGATAACAAATTGACCCTCACTGGGTTTCCCACCATCAAAAACTGAATCTATTGAATTTCTTGCATTGTTTTGGGTGTTGCGACCTCCATTTTCTCATGGAAAAAGCTTGAAGGAAAGTGTGAAATTAAACTTTTTGTTACAAAATCAAACTTACACCGCGAATTTAGTGACTTTCAGCATTTAAAAGCAAGAAAAGTCAAACGAAAAAGAACAAAATAATTTTCAGTGCAAAAGCCCATTTTCACCGGATTTTCCTGGTCAAATTTAATTTAATGCTCCGCGTTTCTTGCAGGCCTTGTGTCAGAGATTTATCCAAGAAATTATCTGTTGCTGTTGTTGTCAGAAAAAATAACCCGGTAGCCATTCGAAAGAGTAGATTTTTCTCACAATCCGATATTAATACAATATCTCCGATCAATATGATATACAGTGATATAAATTCTTCACATATTGAAACTGCAGGAATTCCTTCGCCCGAAAACGGAACTCCCGAAGGATTTTTTTTTCAATTTCACTCACGAAGTAGAAAAAGGAGAAAATGGTGTTCGGTCTAGCAGATAAGAAATAACATTTATCACTTAAACCACCTAGAATTTTCAAAATAATAGTCTGACATGGCTTTTCAAGAGGTGTTAGACGAGTGCCTGAAGCAACAAATTCTTCAAATTACTCGTGCAATTTGTGTCAATTTTTGTCTCTTCTTCGTTCGAGAGTCTTCAATTTGGCAGGAATAAATCAGGGAATGAATGCAAAATTCATCATAAGACACTTTCGTTCATCCTTCACAAACCTTTACCATACGTTTAAAATTTTTATGCACCAATAAATCACAATGACTGTGGAACTCTTAAGCAAATTCCCTGAATACTCTTCGTACAATATACATCCACTTCCATATTAATTCATTAATTTATTCGGTTTAAACGTACATCTGAACAAAGAGCAGAACTTTTAATCAAATTATCAGTAATTACGAGGGGGAATATCAAATTAAAAATACATAATAATTTAATTTTTGGTTGCGGCGAATTACATTGGGCCCCGCAGGCTTTATTCTGTGAAATTAATTCAAAATTGAACATACCCCACGGAAAATTTATAAACTTATTCAAGTAGGATGAAGGATTTCTGGAAGGAAGATAAGTTGGCAGAGAGAGAAAGAGAGAGAGAGAGCGTGGGATAACGCAGAGATGATCATAAACAATTGCAGCAGTCAATTTGCAATCAATCAATGAATTATTAAGAAACCATCGACGCGTTCTGAATGTGACGTTGACAAAGAATCAGGGAGACCCTTGAAAAAGAACATGTAATGAAGAATTCGGGCTGTTAATCTCGAATTACTATGTAAGTAGGCTTTCCATTCGTAGACGTCGCCTTCATTCAACAAGAATTTATTATTTACTTGGTTCAACGTAACCGAATCGACCGAGTCGGAGAAGCCACAGAGGAGTTCGTGTAAAAGCTTTTTTTCATAAAAGATTTGCGCCTGAGAGAACGCCGCCAAGGGATGTGAACACCACCAAGGGATGAGAAAACCCCCGCACAATGTTAACGTTAAGTAAACAAAACAAAATTAAATAATAATTTCGTCGGTTTTATCGTCGTGTCTCCCGCTCCGTGCTCCTTTGACTAATAAATCTTTATGAATTTCATTAAGGGCATGTTGGCCTTGTGTAAAACTGTTTTATGACTTAGAAACCTTGCGAATTCCCGAATCATCCCGCCTTTCTCTCTGTTTTTCCATTCGCCTACCTTGAATGCCGGCAAAACGCAGGAATTTCCCGAAAATGCATTCCTTGGAAAATCAGTTGCGAGAAACGGGCCACATTTCGGTAATTTATTTCCGGTTAAAACTCTTGCGAATAATTGTTAAAACTGCAGCAAAACATGGTGGATCTCACCGCCACGTTGGAAGGGAAACAGGAAAATGACGATTTCTGCTGGCGCTCAACCGTTTCTTACGGGAACCCAACAACAGCACACGACAGCAACTCATTCTAAAATGCGAGACACTGAAGAGCGACCGAGTCGAAATGAATGACGAAGGAAAAACGACAAATTAAACAATGATAAACAAACATGTCGGAAAGTAAGCAACGAATCACATTAACGACGACGAAAATAAATAAGTTACAATTTTAAAAGCACCGAATGTTTTCTCGTTTGCTTTCATCCGTTGATTGCCACGAATGAGTGAAACTCCGTGTAAAATTTAGAATTTTGCGATATTTTCTGTGAACGAATGCAGGTCGATTGAATAAATAGGTTCCATCAGACTGAAAAAGACACAACAAAAAGAGCCAACGGGCTCAGTCTGAAAGCTGATAATAATGCCCTGAGGCATAGATTCGTAAAGAAATAAATTGTCTGTCGGGTGGGAAGAGAGAAAGTATTATACATAGTTAAAAAGCCGATAATGAGGAACCGAAGCACGGTGAAAGGCCTTTTGATTAAGGAGTTACCTTAACTAGTAATTCATACTTTACGTGAAGTTCGCTTGAATAAAATAAAAAAAAATAAAAATAAAACTCCGTTTAATTTGACGGACTTGAGAAGGAGGAAAACGCGTTCGAATATTACGAAGCCGTTCGTGAAACTTGAGAATCTCGTAAAACAAACAAATTAAAAAGAGAGAAAGCCGTGCACTGGGATTAGTGGTTGGAGTGAACCTTAAGGAATCAAAAACCTTTTGCAGGGGAGCCATAACACAACTCGTGTGAATTACTCGAACGCCCAGAAAGTGAATACATGAAACGTAGAAGAACAATTGCACGAGGCGATTCATTCAAAAGTTCACAAAAAAAGAAACAATAAAAGGCAGACATCATGAGAGAGTAATAAATTTTTCCGGTACGAATTTATTCACCGGAAATAAAAAAGTAACCGTGGAGATACCCCGCAAGGCAGGTGATTACTTCCGGTTCCCAGCGGAGGAAAAAACTTATTAATATCGTCCATAATGATCGCTTTAATACACGTCCATTTGCAAAAGTCGATTGCCGCTCTATTGATTTCGGACTTTAATGAATCGACGGGTTCGCTAGCATCTACCCCGTCTACTTTTATCAGATTTGTACGTGGAATTTTGAGTATTTATTAACGTTTAAATAATTGGCGTTTTGTGCGGAAACCATTACAAATTTGGTCTTTTTTTTGTACGGCAAATATTGTTTTGCGAGTTTAATAGAAGCATGAATCAGAAAAAACGATTAGTGCAAGCGTGAACTTTCAAACTGTGCATATTCACAAAACGATAATTATTTTCGATAGCCGCACACGACTATTGATTAGTACGCAACAGCGGAAACTTCATAAATTAGTTCCTTCTTCCTTGTTTTGCGAGGGTGTGTAACCCCCGCATAAAATTTTAACTTTGCCTACAATCCTAGACGAATACATACTGCGCCATTAATAGGGCTATAAAAACGGATATGACATTAGATAAAAGCAAAAGAAGATTTAAATAATATTAACCACATTTTTAGAGTTGTTTAAGTTATCCTTGGACTAGTTTAAAACTGTATATATGTATATTTGGAACGTGGTAAACATGTTGGGCAATCACTTTCGTCAATACGTTGTCAGGATCAAAATATCGTGTACTAAATTTTAATTAAGTTATTCGAAAGAATACGACGATTCAAATGAATCGTAAAAATTAGTGATGAAAAGCAGTTGAGATTCGACAAAACATTTTATTTCAAACTAAGGAAATGTGTAAACGGAGTCCATTACAAAACAAATGGAAAGTTTGAGAGTTAAATTTAATGGATACCTCACCTAACTACCAGCAATTTTTCTATTTCATACTTTGAAAAAAGTACATAAAGTACTGTCATCAACAGAACAGTTTTGTCTATATTGTTTATAATAAAAGCTTTCCTGGCGCCAACGGAACTCCATTGAGAATCATTTTCGATGAGAAAAGGAAATAGTTCCACTTTTTTTTACTTCTAAATGGTTTCCTCAATGCCTTCAGTTTCCGACAAACACCCGAAGGCATGCATTCCGCAATGTAGCGACAAAGTGCAACAAAGTGCCATAAAATTAAAAATAATTTTCGTTTCAGCAAACAGAATTCTCCCGGGCTGGTTACTGCCCTCAAGGAAAAACGTGAGAAAACTGAGTTTCCTCTCCGGTTTCCCATACGGTTCACGTTATCTGGAAACTTCCGTTCGAACGAAAAAAAACAAAAAGCGACATTTTTTTCGTATACGCTGTAAACATCCGCGACGGCCATGAGAAAAACTATTCGGTCTTATTTTTAACAAAAAGTTTGAAAACTGTTCGAAAAAGGTATAACCGTTAAAACCGGGATAAGAACTTCGAATCGGAAAATCCGAACGGTTTCTCTTCGGTCGGAGTGCGGTCGCCTGCCATGTGTTCTACCCTCGCAACTTCCAGAGACTTTCTCGTGCATCACTGCACTTGCACTTTCACAAAACCGAACAAATAGTCTGACAATCGGTTTATACACATCGAAATCAACAAACTGAAAATTCTCAGTTCGACGACAATTGTAATGAAAGAACAATTGGAACTGATTGGTTCAAGTTCGATTTTGGTTGAGAACGAGAGAGAGAGAGATCAGTCGAATCGAATTACAACGGTTAAAACTTTCATTCCGAAAATTGAGACCGAAAGAAAATCAAAACAAATCGGTTACTTCCGGTAGAACGTTTGCTGGCAAGTCAATCAGGCCACGAGAAGAATGGGAAAAATTGGATTTTCTTTAGTTTTCTGGCTTCTCTAAAATAAAAGACCGAATATGAGGGAAAAATAGTAAAAGGCACTTTGGCGAACGTCCCATAACGACAATAAATCTCGTTTTCACCCACTTGTTTAGACGAGACGGAACGTTGTTACAAAATTCAGGTACAAAATTCGGGATCGAATACCAACAAAGGGCTCCCTACCCACAGCCCTAGGTATAAATTTAGGTGACCAAAAATAAGGGAGAGGCAATTGATGTGCACAAAAAAATGTCTCATTTCGCATTGCAACACCCACACTCATCCTCTACCACAAGAATGTTTGATTGTCTAGGAGGCAAACAAGAGACAAAACATCACCTGTCCAAATTCAGGTACAAATTCAGCTTGGAATCCTCACAGTGTGACTCACTATTTTTTTCACTAGCAATCGACATCCGGTCCTAGCCTTTTCTATTCTTTTCATTTCCTCCTGTGAGAAGATTGTTACTTCCAACAGAATTGGACCTACGCGTACAGTAATAAATTGTGTTTAAAACTAGCATTATTCTTATTTTACAATATTCCAAACTATTTTACCGTCATTACCGACTCATACCTATACCGGGAAAAGTAGTTCCCGAAGTTCTCAATTAAATGAGTGGTAATTGCCAATATTTGAGCTTCCGTAACAGTATCGCATGTATAATTTTATTCAACTGTACTAATTTGAAGTTATTATATTCAAGTACTCATATAATTGGGATTCAACCAACATGCGTGTTGAAGGTCATAAGATTTCAACTCAAAAATCATATTCAGCATCTCACAAAAAGTGTCCTTGTAGAACTGTAGACGAAAAGCGTCAGAGTAGATTTTACTTGGAACTCCTCTTGTGAATGATGTGAGTTCTCGATTCTTTTCCTAGAATTTTATGGAACATTCATGTTTTCGTTTTAACAATTTAAATTTATATATTTTTGTTGAAAATTATTTTGCGCAAAGGAAAAATTCTCTAGAACTCTTCCGACTGTTTTGTGCAGTACAACATGACTTTTACACTAAAAATTAGGAAAAAAACAATAGAATTTAGAAAAAATACATAAAGATCTGTTGAATTTTGCTTTAACTATAAAAATTTCACGTGTACAATAAAACCTGAAATGGAACTTTGACCTCAAGAAGAAGATGATGGTGTAACTTAAGGATTTCTACTTGTGAACCTTGATATTTTAACTTCATAATTGTATATCTATTCATTTTAAGTTTCCACCTTATATAACTCATACATAAAGTTTCTTATTTTGTTGAGAAGTCATATGAAGTATGACTTCATGAATATGAAGACTTCAACAAAAGGATTATTAAAATAAAAATTAGACTCAAATGGCTTGAAGTAAACCAACTGTCAGGTTTTCACATAAAAAATTACTTTTTGTCACTTTACTTTTCTCATTCATTTCATCAAGAGAAAAAATTAATATCACATGAAAAGTGATATAACTTATTATAAAATATAAATTGTACCATTTAATAATGTTAAAATGAAGCTTTCAGTTTTTCAAACACCTTGGCAGTTACCACCTGAAATCCAGTGAGGCTTTCCAGTAACGAAGACACTCAGGTAAATTCGTAACAGAAAGACGTAAAGAAACCAACAATCGACGTGGATGCAAATTCTCAACACGAGTAACATACTGAATGTATTCTTTTGCCTGGTAAAGTCTCCTTTCGGTAAACTTCACCTTTCACGTTTTTTGCGATGTAACCTTTAGTTGGCGTAAGTTTTATTGTTAAGGTATATGTCAGAAAGCAGGGGTTCTCGCATCCCTTTCTACGTTATTACTATGCGTATGCATTGCTCCCTTTTTTATTATTTCGCACTCGCATGCAATCTTCCTTTCCTTCCTTTTTTTTCCTGTACGAATGTTTGCCTTGCATTCGGTTCGCACGCAACAGAGTAATTTTCCGGGTTCGCCGCGTACATAAGAGCTCTTTTCGAGCTAAACAATCACGTTTAAAAATGTAATAATACGTACATAATGCAAGTTAATAACTTTTAAACCCATTATCGAACCCAGTTCTATTCCTGGACAGAAAAAAATCATTAAAGTTCTCACAAATTAACAAGACATCTTCTGTTTAATTAAATATTATTAAGTTGTTGAAATTGCATTTCAATCTTGAAAGAGTACGAAGCTTAAGTCAATGGATTAATAACTGTGTTGTGCTCATCTTATTTTTAAAATAAGATATTTAAGATAAATAAAATTCAAGGTGAGACTTTGCCTGTCAAAAAAATTAGGATACAAAAATCAATTGATCTCTTAAACTTCATTCAGTTAAACAAAATCAATATTCAATTTGGGGTTCAGTGATGAATGAAATGATGTTGTAATGTAAGGATTAACAATGTAGTAACTCTCACCGCAAGTGTCAGCAAAAACCAATAATTGAAAGAAAACCATTCAAACCTAATGGAGGCTAAATAGTTTTCACTACTTATAATTGCTCACCGCTTTAATTATAACATTATTAAGGAAAACGACCCGTTTCGAGATATTATAAATGGCGTTTGTTACGAATAATGATTCGAACTTTAACTTTTCAATTTTCCCCGAAAGTTTTTGCAAATGACTTTTGTTTCATAAAGAATGTGAAAACTCAAAGTGGTTTCTAATGTGTTCATTTCGGACGGACGGTGGAAAACCTGATTCTCCGACAGGGTCCGTTCCTCAAAGTGAAAGGTTTGAACTTTTGGGGCGGTTCAATGACAAAAGGCAGAAAGACCATTGTTCAAATTGAAAATCCAAACAAGTTGGTTGAACGATTTAGATTTTCTAAATTATAATTACCACGAGCCGAGTGAATGATGACAACTGGGAAAAAGTTGAAAGTTGAAAAAGTTGAACAGAAAAGACAGCATCGAGCAAAAGTTACGGCACTGTCGAACACGACAGAAAACTGCTTAAATGTTATGGAACAATTAAATAATTAAATGTGCGTGGCAAGCCAGTTGACTGACTTATTGCCTAACAATCGTTTATGTGTCATTAATGTTTCGAAAATCAATAACATTGTCTCCGTCGGTGTAAATGATGAACGACTGACAATGAAGTTTGTAGAGACTTGTCACGATACAGACGGTTCCATTAACCGTTTAAATAAAGGAAGGCGTTACCAATACCGGACGGCACTAATAAACATGTGAGCGAACAATGCTAATGGAAACAAGCCAAAAACACTAATATTGGTTACCGAATAACACATAAATCAAAAGCGATTGCCTAAAAGTCTGGTACACAACTATAATTTTATTCCGGCTGTATTCATTTTTGAAGTATATGTAATAATAGTTTTGGACAAATCATTAGTGTAAATACTGTGAATGTAGTCAATGGTGTAATACATTAAGTGATTTGGGTTCTTTTGTAGTAAAACAGTCTCACCCCTAACATGCACAACCGGTGTACCGATTACCTTACGATCACGCACCAAAGTACGTTGACCTAATAGATATTTTCGTACACCAGGAATTAACATTACGTGGCGATTATTAATAATAGTAGAAATTCCCCGTTGTATAACATTTAATACATCAGAAAAGCTAGAGTTTAAATCAATTAAAACAGTTACAAGAGGTAAATCCGGTTTAAAATTTTAAAAATACTATGTACATAAACCTAATGTCTGCTAGTTAGAATTGGTAATTTTGATATCGTTGAGTAGATGGATGGAACACCTGACGCCCAATGAGTGAGAGAGCAAAAATAAGAAGACTTTCGTATTTAAATTTACGTAACAATTTGTTTCTAAAGCTTATGGAAGCAATGGTGGGCCTTGTAGAAGTGATGTCGAACTAGAAGCAGTCACCGACGTTCCTTTGCATTGAAAACTAATAACAAAATGAAAAATAATAAAGTAACATTGACATTCGACTCTGCCGTAGGTATGTTTTCGTAGGTCTGCTTTTCGTACGCGTCCGATCGACAATCTGACAACAAGAACAAAAGAAACGAAACGATGGCACCGAGGTAATTAATTTTATTGGTCTGTTGCCTGCTCTGCCGCAGAAAATTAATTTCCCTTTATGCTTCGATGGAAAGCACCCGTGAGTTTTTGGCACCAACACGCATGCAAATCCAAATTAATTTGACTTGGAATTTGCTAATTGACTTTGCTTCGGCGAACACCAACTGTGTCATCTGGGCAAAACAAAAAATCCGGGGATAATCCCTCGAACAACATGGAGTATCCAGTAAAAAGGAAATCAATATGACCACGTGAAAAAGCCATTTATTTATATAAACTCCAGGTTCCTTTTGCTCTTTTGGCGATGCCTTTCCAACAGAACGTTTAATTCTCATTCCCGGGGCCTTTTCTTTTCAAACAAATGTGTTCCGAGGTTTCTGTGCCTGTTTCTGCTACGTGATGCGGAATAAAACAGTGAATGTAAATTTCTCCGACGTCAAACATTCGGCTCTCTCATGGCTGAACGCGCACACTTGAAGATGAGAGAAAAATGAGAGATCGTTATATGTGAAAAAGTAAATAAATAAAGAGATAGATGGTGTAGAGAAGAGTACAGTCAGCTGCGACTTGCTTCAAGAGTTGAAGAATCGAAGAAAGACGAGTCTTAAATTTAATTTTTAGTTTTTCGTCCGAAATTTCAGCTTACCGGAAACAAAGTCTTCCACAGAGGGATAACCAGATTTAGGACGAAGAGTTCGGAAGAATGTTGGCGAACCCATAAAATAAAACTTAAGGTTCGAAAGGATAAAAAAAAACTCTGTTTAAAAGTGACGTTTAAAAGTTGGGCTCCCATCTCTGGCACCTGCTCGTAAGGTTCTTTTGAACTTCGTTCAGGTGTTCTGAAAGCTTTCAGTTGAGAACAAGTCTATAAACAATTCAACCAAAATTCCACGAAAATGTTTCGGTTTAAGCCTAAGCGGTTTAAGGATATTTGACCTCATTTCACCGGATATTTCACCCGAGTGAAAACTTAAGTAGGTGAGACTTGCTTTGATTCTCAAAACGAAGCTCGCGCTATTATTAATTAACTGCTGAGGTCATTGTTTGGAGAAGTACAAAAAGGCACGCCTAGTGAAAACCCTTTAGCACATTGTGCGGGTAAATAAGTAGGTGTTTCTTTTTGACACCTGAGCAAAACTCCATTAGGTAAAGGTGCCGCCCGACTCGGTTCTAGTCACATTACAACAACAGCAACTGTTGTTTTCTACTCGTTTCACATCCAAGTGGCCAGGTACAACCGGAAGGAAAAAACACAAAAATCGTGGGTTAACAAACATCTCATCTGACAGCTGCCAAATCGACCTACACGTTTAGCCTTTCCAATCAATTATTTATGAGGGTGTTGTCCGATTCCCTTCCTCGTTTGCGTCAACAACGGATCCTAAACCAACGCTTCCCTAGAGAGTCACACATTTAAATATATTTACCGAATGCAAAATGTATTGGTTTGACTCACCTGTAAAGCATCCTTTCTTGAATATCCGCTTCCGTGTATATCCTCCAGTACATGTATATCATAATGAGGCCGGGAGCCCAAAACGACACTGTACTCGATATCACAGCGTATGTCCTGTTCACTTTGAACGAACAATCATCCGGATGTTCGCTTCTGAACTGCAGGTACTCGTTCGTGGTGTACCATCCCATGAATATGGGAAGGAAGGAGAGCAACGCGGGCGAACACCAAACGACCGCGAGCATAATTCCGAGCTTGTGTATTGTCATGATCAGGGGGTAATCCAGTGGTTGAACTATCGCATAGTAGCGATCGACGCTAATGCAGCACAGGTGCAATATGCTAACAGTGGAGAAGTACACGTCCAGACTGCTCCACACGTCGCACATGAAGTATCCGAAGAGCCATTTTCCATCGGTGAGGACGACACTCGCATTAAAGCACATGGCCCAAATGGCGACGAGCATGTCAGCTAGTGCCAAAGAAACCACGAAATAATTGGTGATCACTCTCAACTTGTGATGTCTCATAACGCTCACTATCACTAGAAGATTTCCACACAGGGCGGCCGCTATGATAAAGCCCATGACACTGGACTTGAGTACGATCACGAACACCAGGACCCATGTCAGCTGGACTTGATTGTCGTTTGTCGAATTGACGAAAACGGTACTGTTGATTGACGCATAAGTCGTCGCCGAGTTGTTTTCCAAGCTCATTGGTACTTGTTGTCAGCTTCCCCAATTCTTTTCCTGAAAGAAAAACATGACGGCAAAATGAGGTGACGACAACAGTATCACACTTAGTTGGAACCTGTGAAACAGAGAAAGGTCGAAGTGCAAGAAAACAGGAAAACAAAAGGTGTATGACGAGGTGTACACAACGGAAAGAAAAATTTTTACTTGACAAAATCCATTAAAGAGCGTTTCTATGTAAGAAAGTTGAAAAGAATAGATTTCACGTCTTCTGTGGAGGCACGACAGTTACCTCCTGAGAGAGAGAGAGAGGAACATCGTTCAACCATTACATCAATACTCGTATAATAGACATTGACATTGCTTTTTTCCTCCACTTCCCTTACTTATTCAATTCCATTTTTTAAGAAAACACATTTTCATAAATGAATTATAAACCAAGTCATCGATTGTGCGTTACGTTTGGGTTCCTTTGGTATTTCCTTCCCGTGAAAACAAAACCTCCAAGAACAAAACTTTCCTTCTAATAGATCTTTCTATTTACGGCCTCCCAAATTTCAGATTACACCACTTTTCTCCTCTGACATGTTGTTTTTCCTTTCCCACAATCTGTAAATCTTTGTTTTTCGACTGCCTACACCTTTTACCAGATAGAATTGAAATCAAATGAGAATCGTACAACTCTTAAAGAAGCAGGTTCCCGTGGGAGCTGCTTTATTTACACATTCATTACTACCACACTGCAATACTATTAGAATGGCGAATTCGAAGTGGTGTATATATTTAATTTTCACTTCCTTAAATTACTTAATAAAGTTTCACATTAATATTGTAACCCTCGAAAAATTATACCGACATGTACTAAATATATAATTTAAAAAAATTTACTCTCCTTCTATAAAAAAACCAAACAATCAACGTTTTCGTAACATATGTTGCACATTGTGTGTCGTGCACACTCCATCAATAATAACGTCTAATTATAATTAATATATATATATATTAACATACAATACATAAAATATATATTTAACAGAATTAAAATGTAAAAAATTAAAATACAACAACATTCTCGAACGTTCTCTGAAGTAGCTTAAGGGAAAAATGTTTTGTGCTCTTGTGTACGAGACAATGGAGTAGGACCAGTTTACAACTGTTATACATTATATTTGTTATCGACAAAGAGCACCGATGAACAAAATCAGATTAAAACAATCGAGTACGATAAATAAGATTAAAGTGCATAGAAAACCTTCTGTACAACTGTCCGTCTGATTGTCCGTTGGAGAATGAAATGCTGGCAGTAAAATCGACATTTAAACTTAAAAGAAATTCAACCCCCTTATTTTACAACATAAATATACCCCGTTAGATCATAGAAATACAAATAATACCTAGATGAGTTCATCTATTTTTACTATGTGGTAATTTTAAACGCATGAAAGATCTTCCTCCTTTTTCCTGCAATTCATTGACACCGCACGAGTCTATTAATACGCCACGCCGTAAACCTATTTTACTATTTGAGAGACACTCACTGGGTCAAAATTATTTAATCTGTCATAAAAAGTTAATATAGAGTGAGTTCACGTAGCCAAGAATTTTTCTACCATTTCAAACAGGCTGCTATTAATCTTTTCAACCATCCAGGAATTGTCTGTAATTACATGTACTACGTGTGTAAGTAGAATTTTAAGACAGCTCTGAGTACACGATATTACTAAGATGGTAAGAAATCAACTCCAACACCGCTTTGAGAAAATAAATAGAAGCGAAACCCACGTCTGTTATAAATTGGGACTTACTTCTCTTACATCCTACACAAATATGAGAGTGTTTGTAAAAGGTAGACGATCATCAGAGACAATGACGGTTCTTACGCTATTAACTCCTGTCACAATGATTTCCCACGGTCTGGTAAAATTGTTTAAGCAACGCTAACCATCTGTATTCCAATATTAGTACAACTTTTAAGGTATCTCAATGATTTCGAGCAAATATTTTCCGTACGGAGCAAAAACTAACTACAACTGACAAAAATAATTCTGAAGTGAAACATAATTTAAGTGATACACATGTAATAAAATTTATAGTTTAAAACGTTTACTTTTATGAAGAACATCTGTCAAAACAACTTTTAAAAGTTTAAACATAAATTGCTTTCGAAAATTACGCAAGTTATGTAAACTGGAAAAGTAAAATGAAAATCTGTTTTCTGATGGTATGAAACCCAAGTCGTTTTTTTCTCACAAATTTCACACGATTCACCGAGGAAATGAGGATGGCGGTTTACCAGCGTCATGTGTACCAAAGAATCCTCTTTAAAAGGTACTTAAACCCGTTCGGATGACAAAACCATGTTTGGCTGTATATCCGTGGGTACTTACGGAAGGTAAAACCAAAGTTCTTTCAATTTTATGCAAATGTGAAGTCACTTGGAGTGTTACTTAATTCCCGGGCCCAGGAAAGGTTAAAAAAATATAGTCATACGATGACGCAGATTTGTGAAAAACGGGAGAAGACGATGGGACGTTTGGTTTTTCTTACAGGTGAAGTTAATTTTCCTTCCCTTTGACGGAGGTGTGCAAAGAGACAGGATAAAGACGTGGGATATTGCAGAACCCTCTAACCAATTGCTCAAATAAAAGCCTCGTTCATCCGTAAAAGTTACGAAACCCCTCGAATCGGTGAAATAATAATGAAATTGGAACGTGAAAGAAACTAGGCTCCTACCAAGATGTAAGCTCAGGGGTAACTAATTAGTCGAATGGAGTAGAATTGAATATAAACATTTCGTACTGACACCACAACAATGGGTAGCATCCACCTAGACACGTTAGAACTTTTAACTTTGTTGTCAGTCGGGGGCGTTTCGAATTTTCTATAAAATTTTCCAATTGTGTTTCCCAACCGTCCAACACTAATTGATCCAATGAATTATTCATGTGAGTGAAATTGTTTTTCTAAACTTGTATACCTGAGGATCTCTGCTTAATGAACTCGATTGTATAGGAAATTGGCGATGTGTTCGATGAAAGAACTTTTTCGTCACGTTTCGCAGTGGTAACATTTAAAATACTGTGAACAATGTAATAAAAACTTGTAAAATAAGTAGAACACGGTAGAGCAGCTTCATGAAAACAGAAATTTGTATACTTTGTTCATTCCAACTGAGTGGTTATTATATTTTTTTAATATTATATTCGTGTATATATATATTTTATTATTTTAATTATTAACGAGCACGATATGTGATAATATGACCGTATGTACTTACATTATTACCACCGTTTGACTTTTAAAACCTAGGCAACTCCAAAAATAATACGCCGCAATTTATTTGAAAAGTATAATTCGGCTCCGACATGTTAGAAAGAGGAATGAAAACTGACAAATTCTTCCTGACATTCAAGGTAGGTTCGAACCCTTCGGAAAACTTGAGGAGTCCAAAGGGTTTCAACCGGAAAAGGGTAAAAAGCGAACACCTTCAACCGACGGAAACTGCGGCGAAACGAACATTGAAAACCGACGCAACAACTCAGGCAACGAAACGCCACTGAGCGAAGATATCGAATTTTCCAAAAGCGATTTTCATTTTCCAGAAGCGAGTTTTCGGAGTTTCCAGTTCGCATTCTCTTAATACGAACGCTTACGGTCGACCGGGAGAATCCGAATGCCTTTTTTTCCTTCCCTGCCAGGCTGAAAGCTCATAACAAAATTAGATGTTCTGGCATAATTTTTCTTTTACGCCTAAGAGTCTCTTTGGGCACGTAGCCTGTTCACCTGACAGAGATTTCAGTATGTTTTCCCTCGCAATATTAATAAGTTGGTTGGAAAAAATGTGGATTTGCCGTTCTGAAAAAGTAGAAACTTTCATTCGGTGAGGTATATTGTAACCTCTAAAAATTTTATTAAGCTTAAAATACCTAAAACTCACATAAAGCAATTTTTAGTCTTGCAAACTAACCCCTCAAACTGAATATAACCTTAACCCATTATATTATGTAAATTATACGTTACACGTGTTTGTGCTGGATTATTTGCATTTTTGACTGTTTACATTCAAACTAACATTTCAATGACAAATTTCGAAAGTCGGCTGACGGTGAGTGCTCACAAGAAATGCTATTTATTAAATAAATGATCGAACGTCTAAAAATTCATTTGGTCTTTGGAGTGCAGTAATAAATGTACTTGTATTTTGCATTTCCTCTAGTAAAGCAACTCATAAAACTTTTCAGTTTCTTCCCCAAATGATACTCGTAGAGTTAACTTATCTCGGGAAATGATTCGAATTGAAAGATGTATTTCTCGTCAACAAATGGGTCTTTTAAAAAAGTTGAATCGGTAATACTGTCTATATATCGTGAATCGCAGTCTGTTGAAGAACTGCAAGTCGGAAAACAAATCAAAAAGTGAAAAATTAAATACGTCAGAAGAGTGAACCTTTCAGTGAAATTGACGAGGAATTGGTTTTTTGTCGTGATTAACCTGCATCAATAAAAGTCGTACCACTACGTAAATTATTACCCTATTGTACGTCACACATTAGTTTATTTTACGTACATATCAATCAGATATTGGAAGTAATGCCGCGTGAGGTTACCAATTCAATTCAAATATAGTTTTTCAAAATTTGTTTGATTTGAACCCATCAAATTTCACACAAAGGAAATTACATTCAAAAGATGACTGTTTTTTTTATTATACATCCATTAATGCGCGTTCTTTGATGGAATAATCTGGATTGCATTCCAAACCATTTGTAGAAAAATCCAAAATCTGCTGTTCATGATTGAGGTTCCTTCAGAATCGCGAAGAATTCTACGAGAAGAACGGGAAGTTATGGATAAAATAAATTCAACAGATGTTAATGACTGGGAATGTTATTACTCTAGTAAAAACGCATGTTCCTTCGAGAATTTTAGGAACACGAAGCGAAGAGGCTTATTTTCGATTTTTATTCATCCATGGAGAGGAGCATTTACTATCATAAATCAATCTGAAATTTCCAATTGTTCCGAACCTTCCTCTGCCTGACCCCTTGGCTTTCGTTTCATGCACAATTCGTTAAACTTTATTCCTTACTCCTGAGGGAACTCCACGGTTCAAAGCAACTCTGTTGGGAACTGGAAGAAAAGGGAATTTTGGATAAAACCGAAATGGACCCAGGAACCCAGGTAAGGAAAACTGGTCTTAACGTTATTGGTTTCCTGAGAAGTAAAAAACTTTTCTCCAACGTACGATTCAGTTAGAATGATGGGTTTCTATCAAAATGGTAAATTAGTTGGTCCCAGTTTCATGATTTATTGACTTAGAAAAGACGGTTCCACGACGGAAAAATTCTGTGTCATTTGATTTCTTATATTGGACAATCCAATTTCAAGCATTTTGAATTTGAAGTTATGAAAAATCTGTTGGGTAGCGAAAAAGAGGATGGATGGTTGTAAAAGTCAGCTAAAACAAATGTACGCTGTAAAGTTTGTTGATTTTTTTTGGGGGAGTTCCTTTCCGTTGCATCTTAAAATATTGGTTATTCAGAGGTACTAAAATACCTACAATTTTCAGTTTCTATTTTTTCATATTTAGGAATTAAATTTTTACCGAAAATTACATTTTCCTAATTTTCAATTTTTCATCGTTACAACGTAAAGCTTCCTAAAAACCGATTTTAAGTTCTGAGCACAGGAAAGGTGTTCTTCTTTTACCTTTGCTGTAGTGCTTCGTGTACTCTTCATGTTTCGAACCCGCGATCCCAAAAAAATCGCAAACATTATATTATTCATAAATCAAATAGCAATTAATTAAGAAATGAATAATTGAAACTGACACCAAAGAAATCGGCAACAGGAAAATTCTGAGTTCAGTCCACCAGGGCAACAAACCTTAAAGAACGGGTAATGAACTGCTATGACTTCAATACCCGTTGTTTTTGGCAGTATTAAGAAACTTTAAGCATGAACCTATCAACAAAGGTACTTTATTGAAAGTACTAGAATAACTTATTTCTTTCGTGTTTTTTTTTTTTTTATTTATTCTCTCTTTCCTCCCAGTAAAACTTGCAGACTCCTCATTTCAAATCCCCAGAGGGGCAGTCTTTCACACTTCTCCGAAGCATTGCCCTACCAATTCAATGAACAAGCAATGACATAGTTAAACTTAAAATAATAGAGAAAAATTAATTTTCTAATTTTCACAGTTTGGAATGTCTGGACAATTTTCTAAAATATTTGTCAAAGAATACCTGCCGGTTCAAAATTCTTACTTCACTTGTGGATGAGCACGCCTGTATAATTTTCACGGTTTTTTGGAAAGAAACCAGAGACGATATTGTCACTGAATCAAACGAGATTGAATTCTTAATGTTACTACTTGTAAACAAACCAAATGAACGATAAATTTTGGAGGTAGAATTCATTTGATTATGAATAACACGTTTTCAAATCTACAACCGTTAACGTAACAAAATTCGAAGGGGCGTTAACAAATTCCACGACACTACGTTTTTGTACTCTATGGCAATTTTAAACGCCAAGGTGTTTTTATTATAATTTGTATTACAAAATGAAGCTTTTCAGTAGTTTTACACATAGTTTTTTATTTCTAGTAGCATTTTACACTACGAACAATATTTTACACAGTATTTTAGGTGAGTGCATTGAAATTTTCCCGTTGTCTTTCAATGGTTAGGTCTTAAAAAAATGGGCGCGTCCAACTGCTTTATTGTAACCAGAAATAATTCAGTTATTTTTATAAATATTCCCAATTTAATTCAGTTTTTTTACCTGTAGGTTGGAATCATTTATATGGTTATGTTTAAATTGTAATTAGCCTGTAAACGAAGGCATTCCTCATGAATGTATAATTATGGTCAATTTTTATTTTAAATAATATCATTGCTGATGACACATGAGTTTTAAATTTGGATTATAAATTCATTTTCAGCACAAGATTATGTGATTGACCCAACATTAGATGAAGTAAATAATGTAACATTTTGCACAACATCTACAGAAGAACAGAACAAATGTCTACTACTAGGTTTTGCTGCTGAAAGAGATATTGTTACTAGTAAATTACACTGTAAGCAGGGAGCAAATAAAGATGATTGTATGATGTTATTGGATCAAGATTTAGCTGACATTACTTCATTGGATGCTGGCGAAGTTTTTGTTGGTGGAAGATATCATAGTTTAGTGCCTATAATTCAAGAGGTATTGTGTTTTATTGCATCAAATAACTTTTGAATGAAAGCCACTTCTGTGCTTACCAACATTATCATCTTCTTTACTTACTCATAAACCACTTACTCACAAATTATCTCTGTCATCTAAAACAATACTTCATTAATTTTATAGACTTATGATAATCGACAAAGAGATTACTACAGTGTAGCTGTTATAAAGCGTGGGTCACTACCTGATGTCAGAAGATTAGAACACCTTAGAGGAAAGAAAGCTTGTTTTGCTGGAGTAGGAACTCTTGCTGGTTGGACAATACCTATTTATACTGTAGGTTTTATTTCTACAAAATACAATTAATTGAAATACTTTCGCCCTAGCTAACCTGTTTTTTATTTTTCAGTTAATGAAACATGGTAAAATGGAAATTATTGACTGTAACAATCATGTCAAGTCTGCAATCAATTATTTTGGTCCAAGTTGTGCAGTTGATTCATTAATAGATAAATACAATCCAATTGGGGACAATTCTGATAAATTGTGTCAGTTGTGTACAGGAGAAGCAGCTGGTGAAAAATGTACACCTGCAGATCCATACTTTGGTTATGATGGTGCCTTTAAGTGCCTTGTCGAAAAAGGAGATGTGGCCTTTTTGAGGCATTCAACTATTCCAGAACTCATTAATAAACCTTTGGGCATTGGTAAGTTAATTGTGATGAAAGCAACAGTATGTATCAGAATCAAAATTTTTTATTTTTTCAGGAGTAACAAGAAACATAAATGACTTTGAATTGTTATGTGTGGATGGAACAAGAAGGCCTATTGAACAATATTTAACTTGTAATTGGGGCAGAACACCCTCACAAGCCATTGTAACAAGTTCTGCAAAAGCCTTTACAAAAAGGAGAGCCATTCAGAAATTCATTGTTGTAAGTACTTAGGAACTTTAAGTTGCAAATAAATAAATTTCTGCCAGTCATACCAATTCATCTTTTTTTACAGAAACTTGTTGAACTCTATGGTCATAAGGGTATAAATGACACTTATCCTGGGCCAACAAACAATAATTACAGGGGTGCAGGTTATGCAGATTTGAATGAAAGAGGACCATATGGTGCTAATTATGGAGTTTATGAAAATTTTAACTTGTTTCAAAGCATTCCTCGGTATGGAACAAAACAGGATTTGCTCTTTCAGGCAAGGAACAAATTTTTGCAATAATCATAAGTCACATTCTAAAATATCTGTTGAAAATGTTAAATAAAGCATATGTTTTTCTTGTTACAAACCTTGTCTAAATTCACTTTCTAAAATTACAGGATCATTCAAATGGTGTAATTGCACTTGAAGAGAGAGTACAAACATATACAGACTACTTAGGTGAGAGCATGAAATACATTCATGGAGTCCGTGAGTGCCCAGTTGGACGAATGACTCTCTGTGTCACATCGGAAATTGAATTGGAAAAATGTGTCAAAATGAAGGTACTCATAAATAATTACATTTCTATTTGTGTGTCTATTATTTATGTCATACAAGGTTTAATTCTATTCGCTTACAGATTGCAATGAAAGCTCAACTACTCAGACCAGAAATGCTTTGTTATAAAGCCCACAGTCAGATTAATTGCATGCAGGCTATAAGAAATGGGTATGAGCTTAACTTTATTCCATGTAATTAATAATGTGGTAGGAAGTGTGCACAACTATTCTTAATTCTTATTTCAGTCAAGCTGACGTCGCTGTTTTTGACGCTGGAGATGTTTACACCGCCGGACTGAATTATGGTTTGATGCCTTTTATGTCAGAAACTTATAATTTAGATACGCCAGAGTATTACGTATTAGCAGTTGCAAAAGAAGAAGATCCAGATACAGATCTTACTTACCTGAAAGGTAAATTATTCACCCCTGCCGTTGTCTGCTGAAAATATATTTGCAATATTTAAGTAGTGCCCTTTACTGTACTTTAAGGTAAATACACTTGCCACACGGGAATTAACATGGCAGCTGGTTGGGTCATACCTCTAGCTTTTCTAATTTCCAACGGTTGGATAAGAAGTTACGGGTGTGACTCAGTGAGAGCTGCTGCCGAATATTTCTCCAAAAGTTGCGTCCCAGGGGCAATTAGTGCAGAGTATAACACGGGAGTGCCATACGATAACATGTGCGACCTGTGCCACGGCTCCAGTTACAGATATTGCAGACGGGATGCCAGCGAGGATTATTTTGGTCACACAGGAGCTTTCCGGTGCCTGGTAGAGGGTGGCGGCCACGTTGCTTTCGTCAAGCATACGACCGTAATGGAAAACACTGATGGTAAACGAAAAGAATTCTGGGCTCGAAACGCTTTCAGGGATGAATTTGAACTATTGTGCCCTGACGGTGAGTATGAACAAGGTGTTAAACGTGTTTTTACCACATTATACCTTCGAAAAATGGACACCAATGCTTCGTTTCAGGTACGAGGGGTCAAATTTACGAATATAAGCGGTGTTCTCTGGGCAAAGTTAAAGCAAATGCCATCGTGGGAAGAGGGGGGCTCGCTTACAACGAAACAGAAATTAATGCTTTTATTAATCTGTTCTTGTATGCCCAACAATTCTACGGAAGCAAAGACACAGACGATTTCAGGTTGGTACACCAATATCTCTCTTGCTTCTGTTACGTCTGTCTCTCGTACTAATTATTTTCTACAATAGTTTCAGTATGTTTTCGTCACCTCCGCCCCACAGTGATTTAATTTTCCAGGACGCCACAACTCAGCTCCTTGTTATTCCCCCCGAAGACCGATATTATTCTGACTACTTGGGAAAAGACTTTATGAGAGCGAAAAGATTTGTTGATTGTCAGGCTGCTGCCGGGATTTCAAGGTCTTCGATTGTCCTTTTGTTTGTATCTTTCACTTACATATTCCTTCTGTAGTGCAGTTTTACGGTTTTTAATCGTGGAAAAGTGACAATGATCTATTAAGCTTTTGCGTCACCGTACCTGCAGTTAGATAATTGGAATTATTTCGTTTTCTGTGTGTTGAGCAATTTCCCAAATTTGTAGGAACGTCTGATTAGTAGAAAGTCATAGTGAGGTATGCTCGGGTTTCACTTCACATTGTAATGAAACCGACCAGTCCTAGAAATTTAAGCTCCTTCAAATGGAACAGCAAAACTTCTGATTTTTTCTCATATCAGTTTTGATTTGTTTACAGTATTTCTTAAATGAAGTGATCAGTTTAAAGTACCATTCTTTGTTGTATCATTTCGTAGTCGATGAAGGAAACTTTTATTGCAAGGTAGTAAATGTATGTAGCATTTGTTACTGAAAAGATTTTATTTGTGTCTTTGAACGAAAAAGTGAAAACTTTTGAACTGCAATACAATCATTTAGGAAAGTACAATCATTTTAGAAAGACTTATATTTAAATTACGTCTCGTTTGACGAGAAAAATATCTGTTTGTTGTAATTTGAATAATACATTTCGTATTAAAAATTTAAGTCAAAGGGAACTGAAATATATCCGTCCACATAACTGTATGTAAGCCTTATTCAGCAAATAATTAGAAGAAACATTTATATTAGTTGATGGACAAACACTTCCGTTATGTTCATGCCTCAGTATTTAACATTTTGCTCAAAAATTTGTATTGTTGAAACTGTTGAAAAGTGACAAATGCATTTAAATAGATAGCAGAAGTTAAAATGAATCGAAAGCTGTAATTTTTCTAATGAAACCCGAAGAATGTGAACTATTTATGTGTAAATATTTACTTGTTGCCAATGGGTATTGCTTCATAAGAGTTGCACTTTTTTCAAACTTGGTCTGTGCCGGATGCTTCGTTCAAATTTACATCGCTTTTCGTGGTATTCATATAAATATTTTTGTATAGCTTTCATGTCTAGGATTAGCAGCCACTAAAAAGCTGATTGTGAAATTATGACGTATCACGAAAAGTGAAGCACACATTTTATTGCAGTTACATAGATTTTGTCAACAAATACTCTATGTATGGATTGACAGACAAGTTATTAAATGCTTTAAATAGAATGTGTTTCATCAGTAAATTAAAATATATCTTTTCCCAAGAAAGTTTGTTATCAAATTGTAGATTTGAGAATTTACGACTTCCGTCCAGTTTTATTTTTAATATTAAATATTTTAATAGAAATTAAATCTATTCCGTCCACTTAGTGTATATTTTAAATGATGTATTATTGTATGATTTTGTTTTTAAAATGAGAGAATAAATTTAGTTGTACAAATTTAATAATGCTTTTATTTTTTTGTACTCTAAAGTGTTGGATTTACATCAGTTCTATTAATCCCGCGCTCGTCTGCCCACGTACGGCAAAAATACATCGAGTTGTTTGTGTACTCATCACACATTAGATATGAAAAACTATAGATGTTACAACAAACAAATGTAAATACAGCGGTCTGCAGTGTACAGTTAAAATAGCGTTAAAATCCAGAAGATTTATTTGGCATATTCAATGTGTCAAGCTATGTGCCAAAGTCGGTTCAAGCCTTAAATTACTCTCAAGTATTTAGAACAAGGTGTAGTGCATTTAGCAGGTATTCTTGTCACGTGTTGGTGTACACGAAATATCAAGAACTTCCCAACTTCATTATGTGAGTTTTTCCCGTAGCAAAAAGCCTTAACATTTATTCTGGGTTTGACTGTTTGACAGTCCTGGGAGAACAGTCATCGACCGTACAGAAAAAAAGGAAATTTCACTCTGTCTTATTTGGAAATGGGCTTGCCCGCCCTCCGTTTACGAGTCGAAAAGAAATCTTTATTTACATTTCTACTTTTGTATTTCGAAAGACGGGAGAAGAACATTAAATGTCTGAAATCGGGGAGAAATCAGGAGAACATCTCGCCCTTGGGTGATGAACTCAGCGAGCGACTGACCCGCGCGAATTAACACTTTCTTAAAATTTTTCACGGTGAATTTAAGAAACGGAACAGGAAGTGCCAAACAGGTTGAGAGGTTTAATTTTAACAAATCGCAATAATTTCATCGAAAACGGATATTAATTAGGAGGACTAGGTAATTTAAATCACGTTGACAGTCACGTTAGCAAACGAATAAAAACTCTCTGCTCTTCGTGTCGAATTCATTTCTAAATTTCTTTTATTTTACCGAACCGTCATCGATTTGGAAATCAGTCTGGGAAAGAAATCCAAAGAAAGAAATTACTTTCTCCATTCAGGAAGAAAAGAGCTGTAAGTACACCGAGGCGAGGCCGTAGAAAATGGGTGATACGAAAAGAAGAAAGAAAAAACGGAAAGTGGTGCCCGCCAAAATAAGACAAACAAACCGTACAACCGCAACCGAAGGAAATCAAATTGGAAGCTGTAAAAACCCAGGTTTGGAACAGACAAAAAGCCATCAAGGTTACATACGCTCTGGTTTCTAAGAAATACCTGCACGTTGGTCTCTGGTCGAAATCAGAAGTGAAAGCAACATCGAATGACCCGGTGAAGTAATAAAGGAAATGGGAATCTTCTACCCGTTCCACACGTTCATATTTACAGGTCGGATATAACGAACGATCGATCGATGCTCCCGCGCCTGAATCCTGTCATCTGTCATCCGACTACCTGACTCTCCTCATTAAAACCTGCCGGACGCCGGATTCAATTGAAATTTAAAATGGGAGTGTATATAAATCAAGGAGGCGCGACACTTTGCCTGTGCTTGACTCTATCATAGGAAAATGCTTTTGTAAGACTGGAAAATCCAAGTACCCGGCAAAAAATGGGACTTCCCCGATTTCAAGAACCAGATTGTCTTTTATTACTTTGGCCCGAATCGGATTAATCGGTCCATACCTGCTTCGGGTGTGTATCTCTTTTTTAACTTTTATGTCTTTGAATTTCTTTCCACCCCTTGGTACCCATTTATTTCTTGACAATTACATAAATGGAAATTTCCATTATTTCACATTTCTTTGAGGAGTGCAATCATTTCTATTAAACTTCATCAATTACTTTTTAATAGTCGGAATCGGCGGAACCATTTCACTAGTTTTTTCGAATAAATTGGAAAAAGACACGTGTGCTAATTCATAGAAAATTCGGAAATCCCTGTTTTTTTACTAAAAATTTCCCCGTTATTGACTTATCTGTTCTATTAACTTCTGTTAAATCAATAATTATTAATTCACAGTGATGATGAATCGGTTTTTGTAGAATTTCACCGCCTGACGTCGGACGATACTCCGCCGTGAAAGTTACATAATCCGAAGAATTCGTTTCAAATCCGTTTTTTATTATGTTCGATACATTTCCTTTGAAATTGCAACAAAACGACGTGAACAAATTGCTGGAATTAAATTTGAGAAGTCAAGTTAGAAGTGTTTGGAGGTCAAGTGTTAACCACCGGGTTTTCCGCAGAAGTTTTGCTTGTTGAGGACGATAACCTTGCCATTTGTGGGACACGACCTTGCCAAGGAATCATTCCTTGCTCGTCATTCATTATTTCGACAATGAGGACGTTAAAAAGGTTACGTTGAGGTGCTTGACTATCCATCAGGAGTTCATCTATTGTATTTAAGGTTGAACAACTATTCCTGATAAAGTTTATAAAAATTGCACTCTGATAAACACACATTCTAGTTTAATATATGTTTTTTTATTATACGTATATTTAATCTAAAATATTTGTTTACGACACTTAAAATGTCATTATGATAATATAAACCGTTTAGATGATAATTTCAGTGAGTTATGCACTCCAATATGGATACCAATCCCAAGATCACTTTGTGTAACTTATACAAAGTAGTTTCAAGAAATAATTATTTACTTGATTGCCAAATAAATAAATTTCTATTAATATCAGAGCTTGCTTGTTCTGACACAAGGCTTATGGCCAGTTAGAATCTGTAATAAATGCGTTGTAATAATTATTATAAAAAAAATCAGAGCTTGCTATTTACTTCGTTCTCATGTACAGACTTATTACTTAGTTAGTGACACAAGAGCCTTAATATTACAGGATATATATTGTAGTAATTTTGGAAATAAGACGACTACACAAATCTTCTTAAGGCTGTGCATACTCAAGGACGTCTGCTTATGTGGAATTATTTTTTTTGTATAAATCACCAGGTACCTTTTCTAATAAACTTTTTGTGTGCTTGTACATAAATGAATAATTAAATTTTTTGATTGGTTTGGGTCCCTGATTCTTCACCCTGATTTGAACAAACAAAAGTTTCAGGTACCTGTGACTGCTCTTCTTTGTGAGGCGGCCTCGTCTCAACACTCTCAATTCGACTTTGTCCAGGAATGGTATTCTTCGGGTCGATAAAGCTTACGGTGTGTAGTCTGTGTCTCTGTAATCTTTTGTTGTAGTCAAGACGTAAACGACCCATTTGGGTTCTTACAAATTTATCGTCGTGTTCGTCCTTGACCAATTCTTTCGTGCCTTCGCCTGGTCATGCCTACCGTATTTCTTTTCCAATTGTCTCTTTCGCCAGGCATCCGTTTTGTAATTTCAGATAATTTCCGTTTGTCTACTTACCGTCGACACATAGTCCTTTATTTTCGGATGTTTTAAGGATTCGTTTGCACACAATGAGTCTCCCACACGCTTCATTGCGAATGGCTTCCTGGGCAAACTCGCTTTTCATTCCTTCACTTCAGAACTGTTCCAATTGACGTCAACCTAATGCTTTTCTATTGTTAATTTCATTGTTAGCATCGTCGTTATTATGCACCCGGTAATTCCGTAGTCGGTTCATTAGAAAGTGATGAAACTGATGGTTCGGTCGTTTTGACGGTACAATATAAAAAGTTGGAAACCAGTAATCGAACTCTTAACCACATTTAATAATTATCCCTTACCACATATTATTCTACAATAGTTCTATTTTACTGCGCAGTGTGTGACGAATATTGAATGAGACTTAGTCTTTCGTATTGATGGATGATACTTATTCAATTAGAAACAGAATATACCCAGTAGAAAGGGTAATAATATTTTTATACACATAAAGTAAGCAATAAATTTCCTGTTGTTAGTAGATCCGTAGTCTCCAATGCTACACGTTCTGGTCTCTACGGTTCACCTTATTTAACAAAATAATGAACCTGTATTTATTTGGAGTACTTGTACTCCGTTCTTTGTTCGCACAAATGGCAGGCCAAATAGTTTCCTGTAGGAAAGTATCCTTAAAGGCACTGAATCTACCGCGGTTTCAGAGTTTAAGAAGTTCTACTGAAATAAGATTAGGTATTATTGAATATACCTGGAAATTTGGCACTAAACATGGAAACGATTGCGGAAAATATCGTATTTTTTCAAGTGATTCTTACCGAACTTCTTCATACAACTTATGTAAGCCTGAGTTTACGGTTCAGCACCGGGGAGAACCCGGGGTTGGATAGGCACCCAAGAGACTAAGCAATTCATGTATTCGTTACGTAATTATTTATCGAAAAAAAACTGTCTTGGCTGGTATAAAATTCTTAGAAAAACCAACAGAACATTCTAAACTGAATCGTCCCACTGCTTTTTAAATTGACGGTAAAAAAGAAGGTGTTCATAGTTTCACTTTCTACGAACGGTAAAGAGGTGGATAGCCAGACCTGGCGCTTAGTCTCCGGTTTAACTCCATCAGTCTTGGCCGAGGGTTGGGAACCTTGTTTTTTTTTTACATCTTCTTATTCAGTCTATTCTAGTCCTCGGTGTGTCGATCTAGTAGTAGTGAGTGAACATGGTGCGACACTGATGTTGACAAGTTAGGTTCAAGAATAGTCGAAATGCTTTGAACTCATTTTTGTCGGTCAGTTTGTCACCTGGAAAATCCGGACGGAACAATGTGGGAACTCTGAGAGATGGAACCAGCAAGGTCTGACAAAATCAAAACATTTCCTAGACGAAGGAGACTGAAATAAGCAATTCTAGCTTTAAATATAGTTTGCATTTATTCAAGTTATTTGGAGAAATTTTGTGAATTCAGAGGAATAAAAATGGGTGAGTAATTAGAATTTGTAATAATAATATATTTCAAAGTCAATGAGTACTTGATTTTTTTTTTGGATACTCCCAGGATGCAAGTGTTGTCAACTTAATAAGATATTTAAATTACAAAATCTAAACATATCGTTGGTGGCGTAAAATATTAATTAAAAACGCACGACAAGGAATCTTTCTTGATTCAACTTAACTTCATCCTCAGGACCACCAATGTAGAAAAATATATTTAGAAATTATCCATGAAGTAGTCAGTAACAAAAAACACTTTTCAATGAGTGTTACAAAAAAAACAGTTCAATTAGTTAGTTAATGAGTTAACAACTCTAAGTAGAAAACTCTTGAATCCACAATAAAGATAGGGTTGAGAGAAACATGGAGTAAACTTATACAAACTTAAGGTAACTTATGAGAGAGCAGTTGTAAAAAATAAAAAATTTTGTGAATTCCAAGCATATGTAGAACTGACACAAAATACTAAGCCCTAACCTTCCAACATATATTAAGTGCATAATTCTCAAGTGGGAATGGAAACTCCACATTTGATAATTCATATGCAATGTAACATCTTCTCGTTATACCGAAACTTATGTTACTCATCGTCGTAACTGATGTCATAATACGCCACGATAACTCAGTTATGTAACTTCACTTGAGACCGGTAACACTTCACGACCAGATTCTCAAATGACGTTCAATTTAATGACAAAAATCTGTGACAAAATCGGTAATTTTACACAAAAACTGGAAGATTAATTTGCAATTTCGGGAGATGAGCAGAAAATGACATAAAAATCGTTCAATAAAAGTGCGAAACATTTAGTAGGAATTGACGTTTCATGTTTATGCACCTGAATGCCATCTGACTCGGTTAATTTCTCTTCGTTAATGACGAAAGTAAACACTTTCAGGTCTTCGGTTCCGTATTTCTCGTTTTTCAAACCTCAACGTCGTGGTCGTCTATTAATCTTTCTACTTTATAAAAACGGTTTAATAATCCCGGAAATTTTTTTCACCTGAGACGTTGATCCGACCAGATTGAAGAGCCAAAACAAAGCAATGTCACACAGACACACATACACACTCTCCCTTGAATTAAAACAATGACATTTACAATTTTGGCGACTCTCACACCGAATGATTGCATCTATGTACCTCGCCTAGTCTTGTTCTTCCTACCTGAGTGACATCAGAGTTTACTTCTCTTATCAATCACTGATAACGGATACGATAGCGAAACAGCTTTCATTTAAATAATCCGACGTCACCGTTTTATTCTTGTACATTTCCTCTATTAGAATGTTACAGGAAAATAATGGTTCCACGTAACATGTTATAAGAACGGTTACAAGCCAGGTATCCTGGAGGCATTGTACGGTGTATGTGTGTGTGTGTGTGTGTGTGTGTGTGTGTGTGTGTGTGTGTGTGTGTGTATTTCGAGATAATTACATTAATATGAATTTTCCGCACCTGAAAATCTCAAAGTGAGTGTAACAAACAATACACGGACATAAAAACGAAAGTTTCTTCACGCAGTCCTCTTAGTTCTCACCTAGATCTTCTCCATTTTCTGACAGCCGAAAGTCAACTTTGTTGAACGCCTTACTTAGTTCGGTATTGTTAATATGATTTTGGATTTCGGTCTGCTTCTTTGTCCCGGTCGGCTGAGCTACTTCTCTATTGTGTTTTTTCCCCATTCAGATTGAATTGGAATGACAATTTAATTAATTAATGGTCTCGTCGGTGTTCAACCCTGCCGGAATGACGGAAACCACCAGAAGGAAACGTCTCGACTGTCAATTCGATACCTCAACTAGTCTGACATTTACCATAGGAAAGACCGTTTCTACTGCATGCACACTCACGTAAAATGACTATGAATATTTTGAATGCAGGCATTACAATAGAAAAATGTCGGGTGTCAGTGATAAAATGGTAAATTATAACTATCCATTCGTGGAAAGCAAAACGGGAGTTATGACTAAATAATAAGGCTGATTATGACTATACAGTTTTTTTCTATAAAATTCAAGTAATTAAGGAACAAAATATAAATAACTGTGTTATATGATTACTCCTAATCTTGGCTCAATATTTTAATAAAACATCAGCTACCCTTTGAACCTGCCTAATTATGGACGTTGATGCTTTTTAATAATTTTAATTCGTCGAGATTGAGAAATTTTGATATCCGCTTGTACTAAAACGTGTAAATAATTACTTTAGAAACTGGATACCATAAATTTTCGCAGATTTTTACTTTCGTTCATTCTTCTATTTGCAGAACAAGTCCTCGCCTTCGCAAGTTTAATAACTCTCGTGGCATCATCCAACTATTTTTACCAGTCGGAATTGCCACGCTCAGGTAAGGCACTGAAGTCGTTTTTGCGAAACGAAGCTTCCCACGTGAAAATGTTATTCATTAAAGAAAATCTGTAACGTGTTATTTAAAACCGCAAATTGTGTGAGTCACGGTTGACAGGCCGGTCCACTCTCACTTTCCTGGTCATATTGAACGATAGTCAAGTTTCCTGGTCGAATTTGGTCGATCACCTGTGTGGTTCACTCTGTTGAATGTCAACATTGAAATTATTTGGCGATTGACCCAACGCCCTGCACTTTTGTAGTACAGTAGAATTTTACCGGGTTTTACCCAAATTACACAAGTCGTCGTCCTCTTTCTCGTTCAAAAACAAAGTTTCCAAGAAACCAATGAGGTTAAAGAAGTTCAACTAAATTGCAACATACGTATAAAAAAGTTTTGGATAAAAGTAGAAAGTTTTTTTTTATATGTTTTTTATTCGATCTTTCTGATCGGTTTATTTTAATATTTGCCAGATTATTGGTCACCGTCACCAATTTACTACTAAACAACGCTGAATCATGGACACGTTTTCCTCGGAGCAAACCGACGGACGTGGACGTTCACCGTGGATTTCAGTCGAATCCAGTAGAAATCAACGGCAGATCTCTTCAGGTGAGAGATAGAAAGGCGAAACTGCCTTCTATGTGGTCGGAAGCGGAAAGCCGCATCCCTACGGATGAGGTAACAGTCGACGGGGAATCCGGTCGACACTTCAGTCCGGAATCCATTCAGAAGTTCACGGAGACCCTGGGAGCCATCAACACCGTTGGCAGATACATAGTCAACATGACACGTTCGTACAACACGGACACGGCCAACAAACAGAAGAAGGAGACGCCCACAGAGGATGTTCCCGCGGCCATTTACACAATTAGTAAAAACGTACTGGGCCCGAATGTGACGGACACCATAGCACCAATTGTACGGCAATTTCCACTGGTGTCCAACCTACAGACGGGGAAAGTTGTCGCCGACAATGGCAGATCGTGCACCACACCAAACCAGAAACAGGGTGTTTGCGATGACCTCAGTTCTTGTCCTGAACTTTTGTTGGATTTGGCCAACCTAAGACAGTCGATCTGCTTCAAAAGCCTGTTTGTTCCAGGCGTTTGCTGTCCACTGAAGGACATTGGGTAAGATGTTACGTAGTACAGATGCATATCTCAGTTAAAACGTGAATCGACAGGAAAATAAATAATAATCAGGACCTTTCTCTTTCGACACCTACCTATGAATTATTATTGTTACTACAGCTAATGCATAATTCAAACTTACATAATTGAAACTTAAAGTAAGCCATTCGTTGAATAACGTTACGTTTACAGTGAGTGTCATGCACAAACTATGAACATAGTAGAACTATGTACGATTGATATTAGTAATTTTACCTCGTTGAGATTGTCATCACTTGCCACTATCATACGGAACAACAACTAATTACGTTCGCGGAAGTTTTACTTTGCACAGTGTATACTCAGCAGTAATTTATATTCACCACCGCATGATTTTTCTTCAGATCTAAACCCACAACTTCACGTCCTTATTACACGACGACTACCAGGAGGCCGTACACCACCACTACAAGAAGGACAACCACGACGATCAGAACAACATCTTATCGTCCCATAACATCAACTGCTCTTCCTCCCTTGACGGTAGACTCTAGGGGTAAGTTAATTGCCTAATTAATGAGTCTGCAGCAATGGTAACATTAAACAGTAAGTGTTAACGACAATGAAATAACTCACTTTCAACAGATTGCGGTGAACAAGAAATTCCAGGTTTTCGAGTTGTTGGAGGAACCGAATCGAATCCTGGACAATGGCCATGGATGGCTGCCATATTTCTTCACGGTGTACGTCGAACCGAATTTTGGTGCGGTGGTTCTTTGATAGGAAGACGCCATATTTTAACTGCTGCTCATTGCACGAGGGATACCCGACAAAAACCGTATGAATCAACACGTCTATTAATAAGTACCACTCATTGATGTAATTTACCAACAACCTTATTTTATGAATATATATATTTCAGGTTCAGTGCACGTCAGTTCACGGTTCGTTTGGGAGACATAGATCTTCGTAACTCGGATGAACCTTCTAAACCTGAAACCTACAACGTGGTCGAGGTTCGAGCTCATCCAAAATTTAGTCGAGTTGGATTTTACAACGACATTGCCATTCTCATTCTGGACAGGGACGTTAGAAAGTCCAAGTATGTTATACCCCTGTGCCTACCCGAGCAGTACAGAAACGAGAAATTCGTAGGTACTCGGCCCACGGTGGTAGGTTGGGGTACCACCTACTACGGTGGTAAGGAAAGTTCCAGTCAGAGACAGGCCGATCTGCCTGTCTGGAGAAACGACGATTGCGATCGGGCTTACTTTCAGCCCATTGATGAAAATTTCATTTGTGCTGGGTACGCTGATGGGGGAAAGGATGCCTGTCAAGTAAGTCTTTGTCGTACTTCTGTACACTGTTACTGTAATATATAAGACACTAACATTTCTGAATTACCTTCTAGGGTGATTCCGGTGGTCCTCTGATGCTAAGAAAAGATAATCGGTGGTTACAAATTGGTATTGTGTCGTTCGGAAACAAATGCGGTGAACCTGGCTACCCAGGAGTGTACACGAGGGTTACAAAATACTTGGACTGGATCAAACAAAACATGTACCTCCCTAACTGAGCCAGATGGTTCCTAGTCTAATTGTCTACTTCATATGTTTCTAAAATAGAACAATTGGTTGACGAAACGAAGTTGAAGGTTTTTAAATTGTTTGCTCGTTGAAGTTCGTTCCCCGGGTCACGTCACTTTAATTTAAGTTTATGTATTTATTGTTTTACACATTGTGATTTATTTTGTAATAAATAACTAGCCGTAAAATGAAAATTATTGTTTTCCTTTTACAATTTATGTACATTTCAACTTTCATAAATATTAAATATTCCTACAGAAAAGTACAATTTAATTTTCTGCCATACAAGTTGTGTGCCCTGTAGAATATTATTTATGCTACTATTTGAGGTCACTTGTATATATATTTATGTAATATATTTTATTTAAATGTTGAAATCTTTACTGTTTTTGCTCCCAAATGTTTGCAAAATATTAAGTGCAGGAATTACTCAAAAACTCATCCTGTATTATAAAAAATTTATATCGCAATCGTAATGCTAAATACGTACAGCCACGAATCAATTCGTAGACAGTACGAGACAAAGCATGTCTACTAAGGCTTAATTATCACTAATCAATTCAATGTAAATCTACTCATAAGAGAAAGTTATATTTTATATTGTTTCCTAAGACGTTTCTTATTTTCCCGTATTATCCACAGTCTCATCGAATGGCAGACCGACGAGCCATCATAAACTCAGCCAAACAATCGAATAATTTTTTATGACTCCCTTGAGCAATTTTAACGGGTAACAAAAAACCGACAATTAAAAAAACTTCCATAAAAGAGAAGCTCTAAAAACCGAAACGTACCAATTTGACATCATTCTGGTACTTGCCGAGTATTGCTAAATTCCGGGAGTTACGACGGTATCACTCAATGCCGAATTGGAATTTAATTATTGAAACTTATGGAACGTTTTCAAATTATTAATGCGCAATAGGTTTCTCGTGTTATTTTTCAATGACTTATTAGGAGCATTTTCAACCGAGTACCAGGCGCAAAATAATAGGTTTTGGAAGTGTAACCGGTTTACGGGCAGGATTCCACGGTTAAAGGACAATCACATGGTAATTTCCCGGGGAGTCTCTGGAAAAAACGCCAATACCTCCAGTTGGCGTCTGCCTCTCCAGAATAATGGAACTCTATTTTGTAGTTATAGTTGCAGTGGTGGCGTTAAGTTGGAATTACACCGTTGGACAAGGAGGATTTTTCAGGTATTTTTCTGTTTTTATTTACTACAGGCACTTAGCTGATCAATTTGGAAAAATCAATTTTAATTACACAACTAGGATTAATAATTTGAATACTAGAGGAATTAATTTCAGGCAATAATTCCAAGGTCCTTCTTAGTAAAACCAATAGTTGAGTTACCTGAAATAGTAGAAAAAAATATTTGATGAGATTAATTCTATATGTGACAACCTCAATCACATGAGTTTTAAAAAATTTTTTAATTATTTTAGCAAATCAGGACATAAAATAAGTCTTAAATAAACAATTATAAACATCTCACTGACCAAGATTTCTACTGTTGCAAGTGGCATGTAATATTTATGAAAACGCTTAATTACATAACCTACCAATTAATGACTGTTAAAGAATTGTTTAATTTGTTTAAATTTTCACTGTTATTAAAGTTGTTAAGTCAGAAGGGTGTAACGTTATGGAACGTTATGATCGTCCCAAGTGCCACCACTACAGCGAAGTTCCTATACAACACATGAAATTCACACTTAATATTGAATTAAATAAATTATGGATTATTACGTACAACAATTACAAAAATCAATAATATTATTATCGTAAATGTTACAATCTACATATATTTCAAATCTTGTACTTATTTACACATTGAGACACTCAAAGAATTACGTAAAATAATTTTCCCTTCGGAAAATTTATATTGTGCAGCACCAATCTATTTGTCTGCCAAACAACACTTTAATATGTATGGCAATACTAGCAGCAACCGTTACAAAGTTCAAAGTGTAAGGAGGCGTTTTTTGATTAAAAAATTTGTTTTTTACACTTGATTGATTTTTGTTGTTTGTTAAGGTGAGTTCGAACTTATCGTCTAAATTTAAAATTTCCTCTTTTATCCAATTTATCGGTTGATAAATCTACAGTCACACTCAGGTTTACCTTTACACGACTTATACATTAATAATTTATTTATTTCGAATAATAAATAAGATGTATAAGAAATTACATCATCTTGATAAAACGAGTTTTAAATAAATCAACACGACCATCTCTAAAATCAAACCAAATGTATAATGAGACGTTTTAATTATTCGTTGGATGCATTTTAAAAAACAACAGTTCGACGAGTACGTGACGAAATGGTAAAAGAAATTAATTCTACGTTCGGCGTCGTCATCATGGACCCATTGAACATTCAAATAGATTTTTCTCATGCTTCGCCCAGGTACTTATTACCCTTAGTGGTACTTACGGTTGTAATTACTACCAATGTAATGATCGGCTAGGCAAAATTTGATAGCCGAACTGTGTGAGAGCTGTTGTTACGTGTAAATGTGAAGGTTCGTTTGTTACTCCATTTGGTTAATAAATTTCATTGAAACAATAAAAATTAATCTTCCTACATAAAATCCTTGACCGCTTTGACCATCTCTAATGAGTGGCGTTGCAAAGAGTGCATGTAGTTTCTTCTCATTGTCGCGACAAACCCACTCGAGTTGTGGATTTTTTCGATGTCCTCTGGCTATTGAAGACGGTTACATTACGACGGAGTTCAGACCTTGAATGATTACAAGGTAGTAGTAACTTTCGATATCCCGAATCGAATCAAGCGAGTCTCATCCATTTTCTCAGAGATGAATTATACCCGGAGCAAATTCAGCAGCATGACCTCCAAATAGAAACACAAAAGTTACAAGATCAACTCCAGGAGATGACTATTACCTGGCAGAACAATCCGGGCACTTTGACCAACGAAGAGTACACAAGAAGGCGAGGGGAACTTTTAAAGAAACTTCAGGAGAATCAAAATAGAATGCAAGAACTGCAGGATTTGCTGCAGTTGAGGTTGACCAACTCCCTCACTCAATTTTTGATACAAAATAATTCAAAAGAAGTGAAGGAACCCGAAAAGTTACCCACAACGCAAATTACAACCCCAACCACAACGACCACAACGACAACACTCCCAACCACGAAAATAATCCAACAACAATTCACCACTACTGAAAGGTATGTTCAGTGTAAAATGGCGCTTTAACAATGGTCTGTAAACTAATAACATACGTAACGCGTGTTTGCGAGTGTAATGTAAATAATCCACAAGAAATATTAACATCATAAAGTTTATTTTAAAAAAATTCAGTGTAATATATTTTAATAGTATTTAATATTATAAATATGAAATCAACAAACGAATCTGTGAAACTGACGGTCGATTGATAACTTAAATACAGGTATAAGCAATTTTAATTAACATAAAATAACCTTGTCGAGTCTAATCAAATAACTACTGATACTTGTAGTCTGATTGGTATCTAAATTAATTTTTCTTGACCCATAATATTTACTATTAAAGGGATATACAATTTACAAGTCCTCTTCATGCAATTTTTGCAATAAAGCAACTTATAATTTCTTGATGAACCTAAAATTGAGTGCCACGGCCATTCAAATTAAAATTTTAAATTTTCAGTGTGTTTTTTATTAACTTTTTGTGGGTTTTTTCAAGTGTTGCGTGTATGATAAAATGATGCTTGAGTTAAACCTTGAAGCGATGGTGCTAATAATTCTGAGTTTATTATATTGGGATGTTAATAAAAGTATACGTCAACGTCACTATAATAAAAATAGCGTTCAAAGAAATTCCTTCGTATTTCTTACAGTCAGATTTTTCCATTCCCACCTTTGCCTTTACCTCAACAGCCATTCTTCACATCATCTTCGTCGTCAGCGTCCTCATCCTTCGGAAGTTCTGCGTCGTCATCAGCATCTGCATCTTCCTCGTCTTTTGTCCAACACCAGCCCCAGTTTCTTGCGGAGGCTCCCCCTTGTCGCACTCAGTCCGGAGAAAATGGGCGATGTCGACCTCTCAGCCAGTGCGTCAATTTCTATGCTGAAGTTCCTGAGCTGAGGAGGCAGCCGTGTCAATTGAACAACGTTGAATTCGGAGTATGCTGCCCTTTGAGAAAGCCTATAGGTATGTACCCCATAGCCGTGTGCTTATAGCAGGGGTAATGAGTTTTTCTATGTTTTTTGCTTACATCCATAGTACCCGTGGGAGGGAATTCTGGGGTTCTACACGCACCTCCACCCCCTCCTGTGGTTGTGCCACCTTTTACTCCCCTAGAACTCAACAACGCCGGTAATTCAGCTCTGCAAAAGCTTCACGAAAGGCTTCAATTCATTTCGCAATTGTTCACAAACCACGTTTTTATACCAACTGGTACTCCAGCCGCACATCACCTTCAGTTTTTCAAAACCTCGAACGACACTCTTGCCGAAGGTGACGTTGCTCAGAAAACAGTGGAAGCCAGTGTGAATCTTGTCAACGAGTAAGTCAATGGTTTCTTTTACTCATCACCAACGGTATTGCATATGTACTTAAGTCGTCCGGTTGTTTAAAAATTGTCATTCATTAGTTTTCAGTTGAGTCCCGATCAGGGAAGATTTGCGCTTCCGACGTTCAGCGTACTGAATACTGTCATTGCTGACACCTGTCCAAGAATTACGAATTGTAGAGTTCAGAAATACAGAACGCCGGATGGATCCTGCAACAATTTGTCGCACGACAGGTGGGGCAAGTCCGGTACTGCTCTTCAGAGGATAATTCCACCTAAATACGAAGATGGTAGGACAGAAAAATTAAATTGTAAATTTAGTAAAAAAAAAAACAGAGCTGCAGCGAGCGGTGAATATATTTGATTTTCAACTGTATCTCACAGGTGTCAATGCACCTCGTAATAGAGCAGAAAACGGACAGGAATTGCCAAGTGCAAGATTGGTCAGCACCGTTTTTGCCACAGACGCCAACATCCCTCACGAAAACTTGACTCAAATGGTTATGCAGTGGGGTCAATTTTTAGACCATGATTTGACCCATACTCCTATCACGAGAGGTATAGGGTGACTTAAATAATTGGAATGAACGACGACACTAGAGACATTCTTAAATGTGTCAAATTGTTTTTTCAGGACAAGGTGGATCAGGAATTACCTGCTGTCAAGATGGTGTCAAAATAGCGCCGAATCTAAGACATCCGGACTGTTTTCCCATTGCCCTCTCCCGAAACGACCACATATTCGCTCCCTTCGGAGAACGTTGCATGGAATTTGTCAGGTCTCTACCTGCTCCTAGGCCGGAGTGTAATTTTGGACCGAGAGAACAAGTAAAGCAACTCTTAATAATTTACAGAGGTTGTACAAGTACATAAATGTAACATTCGCCGAACCTTGCAGATGAATCAAATAACGGGTTATTTGGATGGATCAAACATTTACGGCTCGAATTTGGGGGCTCAGAGAGAATTGCGAGAATTTAAAGGAGGGCGTTTAAGAATTCAAAATGTTCAGGGAAGACAGTACCTACCAGACAATGAGGACGAATGTGCCAACGAAATTGGACAAACCTGCTTTAAATCAGGTAGCTGACTGGTTTACTCCAATATTGTGAATTTGAAGAAATATCAGGTGTTAATTCATGTGTACGATTTACAGGAGATTCCAGAGTGAACGAACAGGTCAATCTTGCATTGATGCACACCATTTGGATGAGAGAACACAACAGAATTGCTGCCGAACTACAAAAAATGCATCCAAACTGGAGTGACGAAGCTTTGTTTCAAGAGGCGAGACGAATTGTCATTGCCGAAATGCAACACATCACCTACAACGAATTCTTACCAATTTTGCTGGGTATGTTGCTGAAAGGAACTTCGGTTTACTACTACAATCAATTGTACAACTCTTAGGCAGTAAAACTTTAATGTTTTTATTTGTTTTTTTACATTTACACGACGTGTAACGCAGGTAGAGAATACATGGAGAAGTTCGAACTGACTCCTAAAGAAGAAGGACAACCTACATTGTACAATGAAGGCATAAATCCAAGTATCACAAATGTATTTGCGACAGCGGCATTTAGATTTGGACATTCCTTGGTCGGAGGGATTATGCAGTACGTCTGATCTTCAGTACCCACCATCATTCAAAATGAAACACAGTTTTATCTTCTTATTTTATTTTTTAGAGGATTGAATAGATTTGGAAGCATACAGGAAAACCTAGTTCTTCACCAGAATCATTTCTCTCCCTTTGCTCTATACAAAGAAGAAGCCGTCGATGACTTCATTAGAGGTCTGACGAGTACTCCTTCCCAGAAATTTGACCGACATTTCTCGAGCGAGGTAACGCACGAATTTCAAATGCAGAATTTAAAATTTTAGAACCGGGAAGTAAATTCAAATGTCCTTTACCAGCTGACAGATCATCTCTTCCAAGGGGACCTCGATTTCGGATTGGATTTGGTTGCATTAAACATTCAAAGAGGCAGAGATCACGGAATAGCTCCGTATAATGAATGGAGAGAAGTGTGCAGTATGCCAAAAATTCGGTCGTGGGAGGAACTAACCAAAGTGATGGATCCCAAAGTAAGAAACTTATACTTCTGAGCGGCTACGAAAACAACATTAATTAATACTAATTGTGTTCTCAATGTTTCCACTAATTTCAGAGCGTTAACGTTTTACGAAAATTATATCCCTCCGTCAACGATTTAGACCTTTTCATAGCAGCAGTTTCCGAACATCCGGTTCCGGGAGCTTTGCTCAGTCCTACTTTTGTTTGTCTGGTGGGTGACCAATTCGCTAGGTTAAGAAGGGGTGACAGATTCTTTTACGAAGAAGGCAACCAACCCTCATCTTTCACTCCAGGTATTTTTCCATTCTTTATATATTATAAATAAACTCCAGTGGTGGAACAAGCAATTACAGTTCACTGTCATTACAGAACAACTAAACCAGATTCGCAAATCTAACTTGGCCAGAATATTGTGTGATAATTCGGATAACATTGTTCTGATGCAACCTCTGGCATTCTTCAAACCTTCGTTAGTGTAAGTACCAAGAAACATTTAAGAGTACTTCAACTCTCTCACGGTCTCTAAAAATACTGTATATTATTTGTAGCAATCAAAGGGTTGACTGCAGAAGTGAGTCCATTCTTAGAGTTGACTTGGATGCTTGGAGAAATGAACAGCCACAGGCTTAAGGTCAAATAACAAAACAGTGTATTGAAAAATAAATTTGAAAATAGATGGTCACAAAAGTAGAGCCACCAGGGCAAAGAATTTGTTACAAAACCCATAGAAATTAATAAAAAACATTGGCGGCCGATCTTAAGTTTATCAATCCATAGCAATATTTACAATTGTATACAATGTGTTTTAAATAATAAAATATGTCTACGTAACTGATTAACTGAGTGTAAAATTAGAAATCCTAGACGTATAATTTTCATTGATTAAATGTCCATTCAACAACGGTCACGATCAAGTTTTAGCGACCATTGACTACAACCGTAGAATCATATTCAATTTCTTCGTAATTTGACAGGCCACACTAGTCCAGCGAAAGGTGTAAGTCTTGTTAGCAAATGTGCTATCACCAGGTCTTATTTGTTATGCCGAGACGGTTTGGTCTGGTCGAATTACCATTCTCTTCTGTATTTCTCTCACGGACTTCACACCAGTCTGGTAATAGCAGAACTTATCAACCTCATTTATCATTAATTAAGGTGAACAGTAAACGACCATCACTGACTGAACCGAAGGCGTTCAAAGTATACTAAAAATAACGTGCAAGAAACTAAATAGGAAGTCGAGTACTTCAAGCACGTCAAGACGGAATTTCACTTAAATTATATGCACGGATGTTATGTAAGAATTTATGCATAATTAATGATTGATAATAAACGGAATTGGACTGAACTATTACTTAAAATAAAAAATTAAATTTTAAATTCAAATGTTCAGTTTTTTGCGTCCCTGTCTTCTTTACATGTACGATGATGTTTTTCAATCGAATTCTACTTCTCTTTCATTAGGAGTCGACTCAGGTTTGCTTTCAATAAATTTACCGTATGATCAAAAATTGGAGACAGACGACAGACAGTAAAATAAGTAAAGATGGCGATCGTGTGAAGTTGCATTTATTGGAATCTGAAATTACAAAATTGATCGCAGGTAATTAACGCGGTCAATTAAACATTTGGACAAGACTCAAATAAATAGGTATATTTTTCAAGGTTGACCAGAACTAGATACTCATCAAAATTCACAAATCATGGGAGACCAGTTTTAACTGTCCACACGGTCGTAACAACACAGAAACTATTTTTATGCCGAAAAACAAAACTAAATAGATTCGTATGTTGCATTCCGTGGCAATGGTGGTCAGCTCCCTGAATTTGAGCGGAATTCTATTTTACTTTGTCGTGGAAATTCTTAGTTAGTGAAACTTACCGCTGACTAGACCCATAATACCCGGATAAAAAACACTACTCTTCTTAGAGTAATATCTGGCCTCCGGTATGGAGAGTTCGCATTCAAATATGACAGGTGTCACTAAATTTTGATCTTCGATTACTGCCGAAGCTGTTATGTCGTAGGCCCCATTTCTAAAGTTTTTTTCTACAATACTATTTTCTATTTCTAACCTGAAATATTCAATCCAGAAGTCAGTTCATTCAAGCTTACATGAGACATGCCAAAATGCAAAAACTAACTTCCTTAACTATTCATGCGATAATAGATATTTGTTAAATTTACTTTGTTTTTCTATCCGGATCTTTAAAAAGTGACATGTTTGGCTCGGGATAAACACCTTGAGCTACACACGTTATGTTCACACTCTCCAAATCCAGCTTGGCTTGGTGAAGAACCATTTTTCTCTCCGGCGCTGCAATACAAACGTCGAATAAATAAATTCAAAGTAATATTGTAAAATACTTTGCGTATGGGTAAGGCGGTTCTGTAAATGCCTTGTAAACAAGACGGCACGTAACTCATTTCGTAGAGAAATTTCGCGTCTTACTAAGAGTGACCAAAGTTCAGGATGCCAAGCAGGGTCTACGAGGTATACAATTGTTTTTTATAAGCAAAGTAATTATTTATGGTGATCGCTTGATAAAATGAATACATTTCCGGTGTTAGAGGACGGGTACCAGAACGGCCCGCCTCATTCTGAATTAGATTCCATTCGGGGGAAAATGCTATTATTTCATTCATTACCCAAAAATAGTTTTACAATGACAGCATAATATTTACCAAAAACTACCATTCTCTTCGTCATGAAATCTTCTCTCCAATAGGTAGAGACCATACATTTGTAATCACCGGACAGCTCTGTTGTCGGAGTCTTGATGAAAAGGGCCCGATACATTGACGAATTGTGATCAGATACCCTGTAGTCCAGGTCTAGTCTACCTTTCAACAGTCCCAGGTCTTGAGGTTTTTTACCTGTTAAATAAAGTTAATTCTAGTTTCTTTCTGATGCCGTTAAAATTTATTTTGATTCTGAAATAGTGGACTAGAAGGATTCTTTTATTTGTCAAACTTGTTTTGCCATTAATCCTTGCAGGTGTTACACCTGCCAAGGAATTGGGGTAATTTTAACGAAGAATTGTTTATGAATAACCTTGTAACAACATTAGGGTTGTGTTATTTTTAGGACAGATTTAAAGTGCACTTTAAGTCTCATACCCTAAATTAATAAAACATACCATGAGTAGTAATTAATTTTTAAGCCCCAAATTGATTGAACCAAAATGTGTTCATCACCTTTCTATTTATACAAATAGGATATTATTTTATTAAACGGACAGGACTCGCCAATAGTAATCAACTTATGGTTTAGTAAAAACGATAATTTCCTGGACTTTAAATGATTCACAAAATTACACCTCCTTAATTACGTTACTCGATGAGCTAATTACCATTTTCAGTATACAAAAGGTCTGACTCATTTGGTTAGGGTTTTCTACCCGGTGGTTGCAATAACTCACCTGGTATCCATTGATATATAGGAGATGGAATGCTGTTGTAAAACCACTTGACAACCAGGCCACTGTCGGGTTTGAGGTCATCAGGAAGAAGTGCGTACTGGCAGTCGAGTATGACATAGTCACTGCCATTTCTTACGGAACGGGGTACTGTAAGGTCCGTTATCTGTAAACCTTGCACATCTGAAATTACAAAAAACCACGGCCATAAAAAAAGTAGTATATTTTTTAAATTGTAGTTTTGAGAACAATGCATAATTAACGTTTTCGTTGAGTCAAGAGGGTAGTTGAGTGCTAATTTCTCCCGCATGAATTATGTAAAGAGCAACTGCTGTTGGTGGAACCCAACTTAGTTGATAGACAACCAACTTACAATAAATACTAACTTATTATAAGCAGTGAAGAGTTCTGCCTGGAGTATACGACTTACTAGGATGTCATTTGTCTTGAATCAACTAAAAACGTACCTTATAGTAAATTTTTATCACGAAAAGGTATCTTCAATTACCTAGCAAGTTTTAAACTAACCACAAATTACATTAGTACACTTTTTCGGGTGCGTTCACTTTAATGTACTTTGGAAACTCGAATTCTACGTGCTTTCTTGTTCATTCTGAATGTTTCAAATTGTATGTGAAAACTTAAACGGTCTTTAAAATTGCACATAATGAGAATGTTTAAAAGTTAATTATTTGTTTCGTAATTTTTTGTTTGAATAAATTTGTTTTTGTATAATTCTCTTGAAGATAAACGCAATTATATGGTTGTTCAACTTTCAAAACGTAATACTTGCATCCCTTATAACTAACAGATTTTGTTTGTCTTGCACTCATTACGCGGAAAATTTAAAAAAATATATATTTGTAACAGTAGTAATCATTTTACATTCCCGAGCTCAGGAGACATTTTCAGAGATGAACTAAATGTGTCTCTTTCATTAAATCAGTCCGCATGAAAGCCGGACAAAGAGGACATTAGCCTACTCTCTCTTTTGTTTAAAATATAATAATATTCTTTTTGGTTTACCTTCAGAACGACGTTAGGAAGAAGTACTATTATCTTTTCGCAACTATCAAGTAGAAAGATCCTTCATTAGTTTGACTCTGTCGGTCAAGCAGTCAGTCCACGTTATGGTCAATGATTTTCTAGCAATTCACTTGAAGCCCGAAGACACACATTTCGAGTAATGAAAGGAGAACAGTCCGTTGGTTTGTCAGTGCAAGGTATAGAAATTAATACTACATGGAAACTATGCACAATATCAGACAAAAGATTTTTCCTTATGCCATGTGTGATGTTCCTTCTTACAGTGAAACTCATGCTTGTGTTTCTATACGAATAATTCTCAGTGACCAAAGTAAACCAGTAGGCTACAATTTGACGGGAGATATAATGGAAGTGAAATAAACTAAAATTAAGAGTTTTAATATTATGTGATTGTTGTAGAAGGGGACGATGATTTTATTATCTAGTTGAACTGAATAAGGTTCAACTGCGTTCAAGTGGTCTTTTCAAAACTCAGTCTTTCCTGTCAGAAGACAAAATGTCTAGGCAAACAGCGTAACTTATTGATGGTTTGATCTACAGCTGTATTTTTCAAACATTAACACTCACATATGCCTCCTTAATTTCATAGTGCATCTGTCGCACGTGGTTTACAATGGTGTTAACCCTTATTTAGATACCTGACACAAAATACAGAACGTAATTATAATGGCCACGTTGAACCAAAAATGAAATTATAAAGGGAATGTCAATCGCGTGCCATTAGAGTCGGGGTTGGACGAACTGGAGGCCAAGGGACATTTTCCCAACCAAAATCACCTCGATTGAAGTTGAGATATATACATTTTGCCTCATTTGCCTCACATGTCAATTCATCATGTTTCATTGTTCCCAATCGGTTGCCAGTTGCAATAAGGAAAACCATGTTAATGACCCCCCATACCTTTAAATATTTTACTTCCGTTATACCCGTACTTTTTCAAGTCAAATTAGGCAAACGTACGATACGTTTCTCACCGGAACGGTAACAACAATATAAAAACTAATACTATTTATTTGCCGTACTTTATACGTTACAACACGTGTATACGTTTTTACGTTAAAACACCGAATACAAAAGAGTCTGCGACAACGTACAACGAGCTGAAATAGTGAGGTACACACCTCAGTGAACAAACCAACAGATGTTGCACATTAAATATTTTTAGGGAACCGTTGGTCTTACGTTCAGGTACACCACCGATCAAAGCAAAGGTAAAAAATGGAGCGCGTTTTCACCGACCGACTACCTTTACTTGCAAAGTCAGTAAAAATTCACTTGTGTCAAGTGTCAAATTTCAAGTTTCTCTGACGAATGACCACACCGTTGGAAGTTACTTGTGGATGAGTTGTTAATAAAACAGCTTAGTGTGTGTGACAATAAGAAAGTCTATAAGCAAGAGATGAATCTAACAAAGGTCTTTTGTTTGGCTCGACTACGTTCTGAACAGTGACTTTGTGGACTTCAATTTGAATTTCTTACCTGTGAGTGTGATGGTTAAGGTCCAATAAGTTATCCAAGTCGCACAGAAAATCCGTTGCATCGCGTTTTCCCCGGGAAAGTCGAAGTAACGAAGTATCAAGCCGAGCGATGACTAAATTCAGGCATTTTCAAAACAAAATTTAATGCTTTTCGCAAGTGACACTCTTTCATTCTAACCACGCGTGTAAGTGTATATGTCTGTCTCGTTAATTCGATCCTACCATTCAATTGTAACAATTCTTTATTGTTTTTCCGTCTTTATCACGACACCATGCACCAGTCAGGCCTGCTAGGAACAAATTGAAAAGAAAAATTGTTTCTTAAATTTATGATCGGAATGATAAGGCGTTAAATTTCAATTGGTCCCGGCGGTCGAATTGGACGGAATTGGCCCGTCGTCGACGGCCCCGTTTTGGATCAAATGAGTTTGTTTGGTGAACTTCCAGACACGCTTTTTCTGACAAACCCGAAGCTTTTGGGGCAATTACCGAAGCCCACGCGGGTTAAATGGTCCTATTTTATCTAATTTGCCAGGCCTTAGGAAATTAGAGGACATTCCCTGGTCGTCGGTATCTTCAATCAAATTGCCTCTAAACCCAGAGAAAGGTGAAAGCTTAAAAGTTAAATCTTATCAATACTTGAATAGTGTTTCATGCCCCTTTAACGAGTTTCTAAATATTATCTCTACTAACTTCTTGTCCGCTAAGAATATCACTAGAATAACCTTCTGTAGGATGTATGAAAATTAATTATACTAATTAACTTCTGGTAAACCTAATCCACGTGTTTATAATGAAGCACTGACTATACTCTATTTTCAAAGAACTTTATTCGATCGTACAATCAAAATTACCTTCTCTGACTCATTCAAACTGTTTTCAAAATAATCTCTAAAATATCTTTTGACACTTCCTACTAACGTTTACTTAAATAGACCTTGTTAAAACACCGAAAAAGAAATATTTGTTACGCTGTAAAATTCTAATGCATTGCTATCTCGTTGTACGTTACAGAGTGAAAAAATGAATTTTCGTCACCAAAAAAATTCAATTGACCAAAACTACACTGAATGTGTTAAGCAAGGAAACAAGTACCACTTCACTCCTGACGGTTGAACACAAAAACCGTTTAAATGAACACCACGAACGAACTTGAGTATAAGAAATGTTTTCAATGAAAAATTCCAAAAGGTACTGACAAAATGTAACGGCCACTGAACCAAGTACCGACATAAAACTCATGCTGCGCTTCGGTGAGCCCACAGTCGAAAACAGATGGACAGGGTCGGAGGCCTAACAATTCCGTTGTACTTGTCAAACAGTCGAACAAATGCAACGAAAAAAAAACTTACTGAGGAAGTAGACGAGGAGACGCGGGATAACATGAGAGGCAGCCATATGGGGGCCTTTAGATACGACAACCTACAGGGATCAGGTTTAAAAAGAAAAATTGTAGTACTTTAAATAGCTCTTACCGACACTTTCAAATTTGATAAGAATGATTACTGCTGTTATCAGGTCATTGTTTTAAGGGATCTGTAAGTCGCGTATAGGCTCTAAGGTGCAGAGCACAGGTACGGGTATACGTCACTGCTCGAGTTAACGGATGAGAAATATCAAGCAGGTGGCAGGTAAGGGAAGAAGGGAAAATTATCATGGTGCACGGCCTAACCCGCACGCGACCACCGTAACATTAATTCATAACCGTGGCAACTTATGCTTCAATTTTTTTTCCTCTTCAAATTACCGCTTTTAACGATGTAATTCATTCCCGGTCGTCTTTATTGGTCTGGTTTAATTAAATCTTGTCAATTTTCAAAGAGAAATAATCACCTACGGCGTTCGAAATGGTTCTCCCGGCTGGATGATAAAAAAGTGAGAATGCATCACCCGTGGTGTCTTATTAGAATTCGAAAATGGAAACATCATAGAGCTCCTGGTGAAATTGGCCGTCTATTCCTCATGTTTCTAGCAGTGAGTTGTCATCCCGTCGAATATGGCAACGGTATCCTGAAACGGTTGACTTACACTTGTCTTTCACTGTGGATCCCTTGTGGAACAAGGTGCCCTTATTATTATTATTAAACTGTTTCAGAATCTCAAAATCGTGCAGTGCACAGTATTTTTTTTTAATTTACACGACATTCTTGTACGGGTTGAATCTCACCGTTGTATTGAAAATTAAAACAGGAAAAAAAACATCAATATTTTAAATACTGCTATATTGTGCAATATAATTAAATATTTAAATTCGTTTTTCATTTCTTTGCAAATAGTTTTCTTACATAAACAAATATACATACACATATTTAATTTTCCAAATGTAAAGTAATGAATGAAGGTTTTACAATCCCATTTTCGTGTTAAAAAAAATAATAATAAAGTAGTAGTAAGAGGAAAAGAGCCATCGGACACTCATCAATGTTTTCGGTAGCGGATATATTTGCTACACATCACCTTTAAACCGTGAAATGAACACCAAAGATTGTTTTTACTACACAATGAATTAAAACATAATGAAGGTTTTTACATGTCAGGTATAAATCAAAAGCCAGAAACTTTTCCTTTTCCTTCGTTTAAATTTACTTTTTTTTTAAATTTTATTAAATCATGTGCTTTTTCATACAAACTCGTAGTCGAATATTTATACTAACTCAGAGGAAATTTTTCTACTGAAATATCATTTCGTTGGAGAAAATGCGGTGACGGCCGCCCTTATTAAAACAATAATAAAACAAACGTTACTTCAAAGACCTGTCCGACTTGTCGATTCTCTAAAACTTTTCAATAAAAAAGAAGTCATGAAAATTCCCTTCAGAGACCCTTCATTAAAAGAAAAACAAAACGGTACTCTAAAAAGTAATGTCGTACAACTTTAAGGACCTTTCGCAAGCTAAAAACAAACTTTTACTTAAAAAGTTTCTGGTTTCCGTGAGTTTTTCGTACAATACAAATCCTCTCGGTCTTGCGCTTCTATGTACACAGGGTATATTTAGAAAAAAAAAATATTGGGGATGAAGCCAACGTTAGCCAACGAAAAATTTCTCATGTACATAACTTAAATTCAATATTTCTAACTTTAAATATATGTATATATTTATACGAAGGCATCACTGTATTAAACATCTTTTACAGGCTTTACCAATTTTATTTATTTAATCTGCTTAAAATAGATAAAATCATTTTACGACCCAATGGACCACTGTTGTAGACGCTTTAATAAAGTGACGCGCCAATTACTAGTTAAATTTTTATTAATTATTTTTTCAAATTTTAGAGCTGAATCATTTTGTAATTTTCATGTTTAAATTTATATAGTAAAACATTTTCTAATTTAATATTCACAAAAAGGCGCATTTTACTGCAGTTTATTTCCCACTCCTCGTCTTCTGCTTCTTTCATTGTCACTTTCACTCCCCCGAATCTTTAGTTACTCGAATTTCTTTAAATTTTTACTGATAATATTTACTTAAAATACATCTTTCCTCTCTTTCTCGTGATAAACTTTAATAAGTGTTTGTTCCGTCAATTCATAAAATAAAAAAAAATAAATCATTTCAGAGAACAAGTTATGAGACTTCAAAGTTCAAAAATTCGAAAGATTCCACATTTTTTTAAACTTTTAACTTGCACTCAACAAAGTATTGACTTTATTATCTAAACACTCTTTACTCGACTCCTGTTGGCCCTGTTGGTCTTCCTGTTCTGATCGCTGCTGCTGTTGCTGCTCCTCCATTTGGTGCTCCCTCATCGTGTTTTCTATTCCTTGTTCACATTCGCTTGTTGGACATCCCGCAATGCCTTCACTTTCTCGAAGGTTTGGATTTTCCATTGGTTGAACGTCCTCATTGGTTGAAACCTTCTCCAAAAAGCCTTTTCTGTCGTTGCTGAATACCGGATGGTACTCTGGTTGGTTGAAGGAAGACTCACTGATAGGAAAACTTTGTACTGGATAATTAGATTTATTAGAGTCGGTGAGTTGTGTGAGAACATATGACTCCTGCACGGGAGGAGCAACAGGTAAAGTACCGCGGGCATACGCATCACCTTGCTGAGTAATATTGCCGTAGGGGTCGCTAGGATAAGGTGGAGCACTGGGGTAACGATAGTTGTGATGGGGACCAAAAGGAGGTCCGTGTTGAATGAAATCCCTGTTGACCTGATTGGGATAATTTTGGTTAGGTTGTGGAAAACTCTGTGTCGGATAAGTATAATTGGGGGGTAGGGAACTCGGTGGACCTGGTGCAGGAGCCGGTTGGGAATTTTGATAATTATGGGGATACATAGGTGGATGATGTGGATTATAGTTTTGTGGATGAGGAGAATACTGCATGACATTTTCTGGTAACCCATAATGATGGTACTGGGTTTCAGCAGATTGTGGTGGTGGTGGGGGTGCCGGCGGCGTTGGTGCCGGCATCTTCTTATCCTGATATTTCATATCAGGGTATCCATGTTGCTCCATAGTGGGAGGATACTTCTGAATAGGAGGTCTCTCCTGAATAGGGTACGAATGTGGAGCGTTTGAAATAGGTACTGGACCAGGCAGGGGCATTGGATTAGGAGGTAGTAACATTTCGGGGGGATTAGGTATGGGATCGGAAACTGGTAAACCCAACCTTGATGGCATACCTGGAAATAAAAAATCTTATACAATTTAAGGTAGGTGAAAAATGGTTCACCTGTTTGCCAACTCTCCGCAAAAAATTAAAAACTTCCCAATTTTTCATGCTTGATTTTTTCACCATAACTAGGTAAAAATATGTGTTAAATGCAGCGGCAGATTTATAGATGACCAATAAGAAAAACAGAGATTTAATAGATAGGCAGACAGATGACAAGAAAGAAAAAATAAGAAACGCAAAGGGTAATTGAAAGACTTTCTTCCTACCAACGCGACCAGTAGCTGCAAAGGAACTGAAAAATAATTTAACAACGGACCGTTCAATTACACTGCGAAGACACTAAAGAAACTGCGGAGTTAAAATCGAAGTAATCGAATTGGATTCATACGAAGCAAATAATTCTTACGAATTTTGTTAAAATCATTCTTAATGCTTCCTATTACCAAATAAGTGTCAGAAATATCAGGAAGCAAGTCCCTGAATGTCCGATGTTACTAATATAAATACACGATGTGTAATTAAAGGCACGAACTTTAACCATTCGGCGAATCCACAGATCTTTACCATGCACTTTAAAGACCTCACAAAACACTATAAATTATCTACCATAAACGACAAGCAATCAGAAATAATATAGAACAATCAAGTAAAATTAACTGTTACACTGATTATTAAATTCGCATTTGAATTGTTTAGATACTTAATAGTGATAAAAATTAACTAAGAATCAACAACCACATCCGAAAATCAATGTGTTTCTTTTACCTGTTGACTACTTATCCATATTACGAATTAGCACTCTAAAAAAGAAAAAAATAAAAAAAAACTTTGTATTTTCCTTTTTATCAGGCTTTAAAAACTTAACCTAACGCTAGAAGTGTTCCAAGTTAGAGCCCTAGACACTGCTTAATTCAACTGCGAAAAAACTGTTGGTTTAAGCATTTTTACTTGTATATTGTAGGGTTCCATAAATTGGCCACTGGTAAGAGGATCTAACAATTATCAAATTTTAATTTATTCTTCGTACTGTGGAATGTCCTGTGGACGTCCATGTCGTATGAAAATCCCTGTTGATGCATCCAACCCCCATTGTTGCCCTCCATTCCACCCACGGCGCTTGTGTCCGCTTCTGGTAGACCGCTGGCCAGGGAGAGTAGAGCATCGAGTCCAAGACTTTCATCCAAATTGGTGGGCTCAACCTATGAATTTAAACACAACTTAGAACCCAGTTAAGTGGACCCAATGAAATTCACTCGATTAATTACAACTTTTTTTCGGTTTACCTTAACTCTGTTACTGGTTACAGAGTCCGAACGATGAGATGATACGCTTGTATTGTTCTGCTGTTGCGAATGATGTCTCGGACCTCTTTTAAGACTCATTTTTTGACAGCCATCACAGATAAAGTCTTCGTCTTCGCGAATGTCCTTCTTGTCAATACCCAAACACTTAAAGTGATACCACTTCTCGCAACCTCCATCGCATTGAACCCAATCGACCTGAAATAATTTATCCATTTATAATCTCTTTTCTAGCATAAAATTCATCAAAGAAGACATTTTATACTAACTTCTTTGCCAATTGGTTTCAAACATTTTTTGGCAGCACAGTTTTCGTCCGAATCTGAATCTGTACTGGATTCTCTATCGACTTTTTTCTTTCTCTTGGTTAGAGTTTTTTTCTCAGGTTCATTTAACTTTCTCTTCATCTGCTTCCCTGGTTTGAACTTCTTTCCAGAATCCTTAAGATGTTTCTTATTGAATTTCTTTCCTGTTTGCGCTGCAACTGCTGCAACGTTTATTTTCGACAAATCGTTGTATATTGTCGGCGAATTTAACTGCGGCTGCTTAGCTTTGTACTTTTTACCCTTTATACTCTGTTGTGAATTGTCGTGCTCCTCTGTTCTCCTTTTCCTGCAATTCAATTCATAACCGAAAAGTTAAATATGCGGCAATGATTTTCACACTCCTTGGTAAAGTTCATAACCAATTAATTACCTTGCACGCTGCTTTGCTTTAAAGCGATCCTTTTCAATTTTACCAGCTATCAATTCGGATTCCAATTGCTCTATTGGAGGATACTTTTCTTTTTCAGGTTTCGGTTTTGTGGCCTGAAGAATGCGCCAAATGTGTACGGTTTCATCTAGTGACACCTCCAGCAAATCTCCCTCCAACATTAATTCTTCTAATTCTGCTCTGGCAATTTCGCTTAAAACTAGAGGAGGTTGTCTGAAAACCGAAATAAATTAGTCATAATAATTGTAGGAAAAGAATAAAATTTTTATTAAATTCCGACTTACTTGGCCTGCTTAACCAGAGGTGTTTTGCTTGCTGTGCTGTACGCGTGTTCAGAATTGCCAGAAAAATATGTGAGAGATGAGACTGCGTCATCATTATTTTTTTCCGAAAAACCGTCTTGTGAATGATCTTGATTGAAACCATTCTGAGAGTGATCGTCATTATTTTGACTTAGCCATCCAGATCCATGCATGTTGCTTTGGGATTGTGAAAGGTCTTCATTCGAAGACACCCCAGATATGGCACGCACTCGTCGGTGCAATTCGGGGTTTCCTTTAGAATAGCATAAACTTATATTAAACACATCTATTTCTCATAAAGCTTTGCAGGCTTCCTTTTGGAGACCTTTCTGAATTTACTTACCAATTTTGCCGGCCGCCTTTTTAAGTTCACTAGTAATAATTTTCTCAGTCTTTTCCCGAGCTGCAGCTTCAACAAGTTTCTGACTAAGAACAGACAATTTTGCTAATGCATTTGCTATTTCGTCAGTGGCAAGTGAAGTTCTCGCTCGATCCTGCCAATTCATTGCTCTTTCTGTTAGGCATTGAAGAGCTTCTCCTTCAGGCAGTCGAACCTAAACGAAACATTTCGCAATGTTATTTTCACAAAAAAATTCTGAACTAACAATAACTCGAAATATAATATACATATATATATGTAACCTAATCTAATATAACATAACCGATCATACCTCAAGCTTCTGAAGTGACACCAATAATGACAGAATAGTCTCCAGCCTTGGTCGTCTAGATCTTAAGCAACAAGGACAGAGAAATTTTACTTCTCGTGTGGCAGCTGCCGCCAATTGCTGTGCAGGACTTTGCTTTGTTTTGGCTCCTGTATGTTTTGGAAGTGGAACGCACGCCGCATGAAACCAGTCCTTACAGAGCTCACATTGAAGCATAAAACTGTGCAAATAAAACAAATGTTTTACACTATTCGAATAAATTTCTTGATGTGGTGCATAAAAACAAAGAATAAATTGATTCAAACTTTTATGACCATATTTTAATTTCTCTTACCCTGTCGCGCCTCGTCTGCATATACAATATTTAATATCACCCTTGTCATTGGCTCTCTTTCTCAGGTTTTGTAAACGGAGATCACGCATCGCAGTCATTTCTTGTCTTTCAGCATGCTTGAAAGCTGCCACCACAGCAACTGGACTGACAGTTCCTAATTTTGAAAATTCTCATTAGTTTTTGAAAAAAAATTACAAAAATATTGCCGATGTAACCAGTCATACAACCTTCTAGCTTAACATCAAAAACTGTAGGTGCACTGTAAGAATTGTCATCACTGGGCTTTTTCTTTTTCATTTTTAATACATTTATACCGAATTCGGTTCTAGGACTAAGAGCTTCCATGAGAGTGTATCTTGAATTTTTACGCAGAAAAGTACGAGCGGTTCTTTCTTTCCAAGATTTCGCATTTTCTAATTTAGATTCGAAAACAGACATCACCTCCAATTTCACGGGTATATGTCTGCCTTTATTCACCTGAAATTTAAATTATTACCACTTAACGACAAATACGAAAAGACATTTATTTAAACTTCTAATTGAAGGGAAATAAATATTACCAAGGTCTCCAATGTATCCAAATAGGGAAAATCTGGCGCATTCTCAATCGCCTCCACCTTTGCGATCCAGTCCTTAGCTTTTTTCAAAGCATCCCTTAGGCTTCCTTCACTGGGAAGAAAAGCTGGTAATTCTTCTCCCTCAGCTATGAGTTTTTCGAGAGCTGAAATAGGTTGCCTTTGTTTGGAATTTAAACATTCCTTTGCCTTTTCTTCCCATTTTTCGACATTCATAAGCAATTGCTAAAATTAAATTGATAAAAAATTATAATGAATAAAAAAAAATTTCAATCTAAATAAATACAAATAATACAAATAAAAAAATACATACTTGCAAAGAAGCCATTTCTTTTTCCACCAAAGAATGTGGTGGTAATTCAACACCAGCATCTAGCAAGCTTCTCAAGACATCCAAAGTCACTTCATCTTCGTCTTCTTTAGTATCGGCAACTTCTTCCAACCATGTGATTCTTTGAAGATTGTGCTTCAATACTACTAATTCTGGTAGTTCCACATCAAGCATTATTCCTGCACAGAAAATTTATTTTTCAATATAGTGAATAATAAAACGACAATAATATTAAGTCAGTTATCCAACGAAATCAAGAGAACGAATGGGTTGACGAAAAAATTGTCCCTCAAAAGCAAGTTGTGCACTGATTTTCAAACGTGCAGTTTAATTAATTAATCAATCCTTTTACACGCACCAGCATCAATGCATTTTTCTAGAGCAGCGGAATCAGCCGTTTCAAGGTCCAATAATTTTTTGGCTTCGTTTTGAAAATCTTTAACCTTTTCCAAAAGCTCTTTAATCGTTTCTGTTTCTGTCAGAATGCAACAAAGATTCTCAATTTCCTCATGAAACAATGTCAGCTCTTCCATGGTTAATTTATATTTTGATTCAGCAGTTTGCCGAGTTCGTGTCCTTAATTTTTTATTCGCCAACTGCTGGGCTACTGCAGCGCATTTCTCAGCCTCTTCCACAGCATTTTTCAAATTCTGAAAAAAAAAATTTTTTCTTATTCATTGTAGTGAACTTCAGAATCAATTTTGCATATAGTGACAGAAAAACAAACTAACATTTAATAAATCAGTATTGGGAAACTTCTTGTCGTAGGCAGTATTTAAAAACGCCTTCAACTCAGGAAAAGTGACAGTCTTTTCCTTTGTCCTGTCCAGAGCGTTGGTCACGTTCTCACACCAGGTATCGTAGCATTCGACTCTAAGCTTCAATTTCTCTAGCATCACTGGCAATTCATCTAATGTATACCTGTACCGAAGTGTATGTTTCTCGGGAGGACATTTGCACAGTTCTGTGCAGTGACGTAAACAAACCAAAAGCTCATTATTGCAACTACTGCAAGAAGGTATAATTTGTATTAAAATTTAAAAAGATTCCAAAAAATTCTAAATAATCAGAATTATAACTGTAACGAACCAGGTAACTGCCGACAAGAAACATGTAGTTTTGCATACATCACATTGCCGTTCGTCATCCGGAAGCAATTCAAATGCTTCCCGTTCCGCCTCAGTAACACCCCACTCTGTAAAAAAAATTTTAAATAAATTACAAATGCCAATTGAATTTGTATTCACAATTTTTGCATTTTAGGAGTACAAACACCAAATACTTACCCAACAGGCTTTTTCTAAGTTTTTTCTCTGTTTGTACCATAATTTTCATGTCTTGAAAAGTTGCAGTAGCAACGGTTAAATCTAAACTATTTGGACAACTCGCCATTTTACAGATGAGTTCGTCGTGGGAAAACACGCAATACCTAAAATATACATTATGTTAATCAACGCTTTCAAAATGCTTAGAAAATAAGATTTAATGAAGTTTAGTTTGGTTACCGGCGTAACATTGAATAATGGTCGATGCATTCACGTCCCTTGGCCAACCAATCGGCTGGGGCGAAATTAACTGCTTCGGCAAAGTTATATCCTTGGTTAAAGCCGGCATGATACGCTCGTGGAAATGTAATGACAAACTCTCCAGCTTCTTGATCCGTCCTACATGTATTACCAGAGTGTATTAATTTAAGATAATAAATATTTCCGAGTTTATTACCATTCTGGTAATATAGATAAAAAGGTAATATAAATAACAAAAGTAAATCTGACCTGTACACAGGAACACCTGCATCCATCAAAATATTTGGGTTCATAATGGTAACAAGTTGATGGAGAAGGTCAGGTTGACTTTGGAATAATTCTGGGGCAGCCTTTTTCATCGAGAGTTCGAATTCTTCAGCCTTTCCACCCGGCACCCCGTACCAAGTTTTTGCTTCGCCCCAGTGTAAATAATTAATTGAATACGACCAATGGTCTTCATTGTGCCAGCAAAATGTAGCGAAACACATTCCAACATACATCCAGGGCACCTTCATTCCTAAAAATGTCATATTGGTTAATAAAAAATAAAAATAAACAAAAAAAATTTTAATTTTATAAATTTATAAATACCAGATATGTCGGCGTTAATATGACCCAAAACCGAATTTTCGAGACAAGGAAGATTATTCAAATTCCACCTTGATTTGGCATATTCAATTTCACATGTGGCCATTTCCTCAACACTAATTTTTGTTGGAAATCCTGAGCCGTGATCCATGGTGTGCAAATCAGCACCATATTCCACCTTTAAACGAAATCCAATTTTTGAATTGAACATTATAAAAGTTACTACATAAATTTATATTTTGTATATTGCATTTGGAATATCTGGTCACAAGAAAAAGTATAATTTCAAGTATAATACAAAGTAATTACCGTTACGTCTTCGTCTATAGAACTGACTATCCTCCAAAACTCTTTTTCAATCAGAGTCGAAGGAACCATGTGTACTGGCATATTAAAATAGTCGGATTTGAACTGATCTGCCATTTCTCCAAACTGTTGCAATGTGTATTCTCGTCGTGCCTGTTCAAACCCAAATGCTTCCATAGGTTTTGATACTTCAGCTGCAACACATTTAGGGCATCTCCAATCCCCTGAAATACATAAATGTTGATAATTGTCTTTTTTTATGTTTTAAAAACTATTAGCTAAGTTAATGTATGGTAAGTAATCAAAAATAAAGAGAAAAAACGAACCCTTTGGAACCTCTGTTAGGGGTGGGAGTAAGCAAAAGGTGTGGTAAGAATCATCACAACCATCACATAGGAGCATATTCTCCTCAGCATCTCCTCTTTCACAATTATGACAAATGTACTTAGCTAGAGGATCATATTCATAATGTGAATTCTTCTTAACTTCTTTCTTTTTACACTTTGCTCTGTTTTCAATACATTCACCTGAAACTGAAAAATATTTTGTTATTTTCCAACTCTTGTAATTTATAAAATTGATTATTCACAATAATTAATGGAATTATTTTTGAAGTTGATACCTTGCTTTGATTTATTTTGAAAACATCTTTTTGACCTCCTGGCATATTTTTCAGCGGGTGGTCTAATGGCTTGTCTGGAGACAATGCCATGTGGTTTGTAATCTTTCTCTTTCTTTTTTGCATCTGAACCATTTGTTTCACAATCAGAATTTTCATCTTTTTCAGATTTAATTTGGGCTACTGTTTTCCCTTGCTTGAAAATATCAAAAGGATGTAAAATTCTTTCATAGTGATGTTTCAAAACACTCCCTGTAAAGAAATTTATAAACCAATTAACTTTAAATTTTATCACTGTTTAATAAGGTTATGATTTTCTTAATAACTAATACAGACCCAAATCTCTTCCTGTGGGAAATCCCATTTTACCAGCAATTTTAGACCACTTCCTATTTGTTGTTGAACCGTAAAATCCACCTTCCTCTTCCACAAATCTGTGAAGAGCATACAAATCCAAAGCTCTCCTTTCGACCATTGGAATTTTTAGTGAACTTCCTTGAAGTTCCCAAAATTTTGCTATTTGGTCCAAAAAATTCAACTTAATTCTTGTCTTGGCTTCTAATTCATTTAATCTTTGTATTCTGGGAGTGAACTTAAACCTTGTAAAAAAGTATGCATATTGTCAATAAATGCCACATATTAAGATGTGAAATTTGATTGATTTAATATTAATAAGTAAAATAAGTTGAGTACAAATATAATTAAGTAAAAATAAATTAAATTTACCTATCAACATCTACTGCAAAAGGTGGTTGCCAATCAGGTGGAGGTTTAATCTTACAAATTCCATATTTCTCTGCTTCTGGTCTTATTTTAGCAATGTAAGCTAATGGATCATCAAACTCATTATTTTGTGGAGTGTAGACAGGTGCTTCTGGAGGCACCACAAAATGAAATTCTTCAGCCACCATGGGAGACATTTGCAATCCTTTATTTGGACTTTTATTGGGTGATTTTTCTCTTTTGTACACCATTGTTCAAAACTGTTTTACCTTGAAAGTCAATTTTCAAGAACTTATTTTTTCAAGACACATATATTATAATATAAATAATAGTATTATGCTACTTAAAATAAATACCAATGATTGAGCAATATTTTATGAAGTTCAAATGCTAGTAGAATTCTCTCAAATGATAAAAATCAATAATTCGATTATTTCCGGTAGCATATACAAATTACGCGAATTTATATCAAAATGCTTCACAAATATCGTTAAATTGTAACAGACCTATTAATATTGTGAATTTTGTTTAGGATTGATGAATTTCAGTGTCAACGAGCTCCCCATAAGAAATTTCTCACCACTTGCTCTTTTGAAATCAATCACTAACGATGAACGCACGAAGCATATTTTATGGTATTTTGTTAAAACTGTATTAAAAATCCACCCCAGAACGTACTAAAACTATCAAAATTATCTAATGAAAACAGAGTAGAATGACAAAATTTTATAGAAGGGTAGTTTTTTAGGAATCCACGAATAGGCCTAATTACTTCAAAGTGATCTTACGGAGTACTTCAACTTTGCCATTGTTACAATTAACAAGTCGTAAAACTAGAGTTAGAGGCACGGAAATTTTATTTCCTTTTAAGGTTCTATTAGAAGCTCGCTTTTTCGTTCGCGGCAAATCCGATTATTGACCTCCGAGTCTTGTCAACCCAATCAACGGTGAAATAATTATAAAACTAAAACGAAAAATGGCCGTCCATTTCTAAACGACAATATATCACGGACGCTTAGTGCAGTATTCCACTTTCAGGGGAAGAAAAATGAACACTAATTATTACCTACCATTACATTTTCACTTTTTTCCTAAATTTGTTCATAACAAATAAGTCTTCACTTTTTGGTTAAATAAAATACACTAAAGCATCCTTCTGACATACGTTTTACAAAAAACATTTTCTATTTTTAATAATACGGCAGCCATAATATAGGTTTCCACCGCCTGTTCATAAGTGACGTGATAAGTTCCCCAACGCGTATTGCATGACCTCCGTGATGCGTTTTCGACGACTCATTGCATCAGAGATGCTTATTATTCATTTTTCACAATTTATACTTTTTGCCAGAAAGAAAAGGTTGAAATAAAAATAATAACTGTAAAATTGTTTTAAATTTTTATTTTCAAAGTTTCCTAGTTTTATTTACATGAGTAACAAGAAGATTTTATAATTGTAACTAATAATAATTCTACACGAAGTTCGTTTAAATACGTTATTACTGCGTCATCGCTAAAAGCGAGGGAAAAGTAGTCATTTTGTTAGTAGAAGACCACACTGAAATTTAGGCAAACAAACGTTGCCCTTTATGTTAAAAAAAGAAATTACAAAGAACACTTGTTGGGAGGAGAAAACATTCGGTGATTCCTTTCAAATAACCAACCTGAAATTTTGAAAAGTCATTTGTAAACATACAATTGGATATGTTTACTAAAAATTGACAAGTTGCTCTCTGGGGCAACAGAGTGAACGCAAAATTGAAGAACCTAACGGAATTTTTACAGAGTCGGATGGCCTCTGATCGAAACATAGCCGATGGAATTTACGAATGGATCGACGAAATCGGCGACAAAATACCATTTTCAAGAGCAAAAAAAAATTTTGCGAGAGACTTTTCCGATGGAGGTAGGTTGGATCGTTTATTCTTAATAACTTTCAATTTTAGTAAGACGTATTCTGAGATTTTCTTCTCTATTTCCCAGTTCTTGTAGCCGAACTTTTGAAATTTTTTTATCCCCGAATAGTCGAATTGCATAATTATCCCTCAGCCAATTCCTACGCTCTTAAAATAGAAAATTGGAACACAATGAACAGGAAGGTTCGAACTTACATTATTTTTCAAAGTGAGAATTATTAAGATAAAGATCTGTCTTCTCAGTAATGAAAAAAAAAATTATCAGGTTCTGTCGAAGCTGAAACTGCACCTCAGCTCAAACATCATCGAAGAATTGTCGCGGGCCAATCCTAAGGCAGTCGAAAGACTTTTAATAGAAATCAAAGACAAAATCGATTCGACTTGTGCTGTAGAAGCAAAGGATAGTGATGAAACTCTCAACGCCGAATTCATAGGTTAGTCAACAAGTGATGAAATCGAAAGTCACCGAAAGTAAACAATGATTTACTGATAGTAACTTTTCTCTGTTCCCTTCTTTCAAAGACGAAATAGTAAAAATTCCGGTCAGCACTGGAGATGAAGGTGAGAAAATCTATAAGAAAATGATTCCGGCTATTTTACTAGAGAAAAAAGTGGCAGAAATAAAAGAGAAGGATAAGACGATAACTCTTTTGGAAAAAAAAGTAAGGAAGCACATTTAATTAGCACGAAACATAAAAATTGTTTTTTCATTTATAGTAATGTAAAATACAATAGTGGTCGCTTGGTGGTACTGCCTAAGGCATACGTAGCGTACAGGAGTTTAAATAAGCACCGAAGTATTTGTTTTATATTATAACTACTTTGTTCGAAGTCAGTATGGCTGTGGTAAACAGATTAAAAATAGACTGTTTTTGTGTTCCAGATTGAACATCTTGAAAGTTTGCTGCTATTAAAAGAAACTAGAATTCACGACCTGACAACACAACTCTATAAACCTGAAAGAAATGACTTCTCCTTTAAAAGTGTGAAACGTCCGCATCAGCTTCACACTACACTTTAGACCATGTATTTCGAGAACTTTTATTTCAGGAATATTACATTATAGAACCTTTCTATTGTAGATACACATTCTATAAAATATACTTTATAATTTATATCAATACTACCCGCAGTGTCATAAGGATTCGACAAGTATTGTGTTCGGTACTCGTAAGACACACTACTTTAAAGAGCAACGGTAATGAAGAAAACATTGGCATATTTGGGGTTGGACAACATGAAACTAGCGCTTTGTAAGTCTGTACATCATAAAATTACGGTAACCAAATTTAAAAGAAATAGTGAGATGGACCACCATCCAAGACCACTTTAAGAAGGAAAAGTGAGAAACTTTATTAATTGAATTACGAAGAAGTATAATTTACGAGCTCTTTCGCCGAATAACGGCTCTTTACAAAAGAAACAGGTGAATGATATCTTCGGTAAAATGAAGAATACAAATAAAGTCAAAGTAAAACTATTATAAAAGATACAATGAAATATTCAATGCTTTTTTTGCAATCGGCACGAACGAGGAAAGGAGAAAACGGAAAAAAATTAAATATTCTTTTCGCTAATTAATCAAAATTATGTATTGATAGCTAATACGAGTTGTAATTATTTGATTAAGTATAAAGTCGAAATGAAACCGAGGAAAATAATGAGAGAGTATAACTAGGTCGCCATAAATAAAATAAAACTTTGTCCAAAGTGGTTACACTCGTATTTTGTAATGAAAATTACGTCACTTCGTGTCCTCACAATCCATTTAAAGTGTTGGGATGGTGACTTCAAATTCTGGGTACAAATTTCATTTTAAAGCAATACGTTGTTTACTATTTTGCCTTCTGTTGTTTATTCTCTATTTTGCTGAGTCTACTGATTATTGAATTATTACTTCCTAATCCCCCTCGTCGCAATTCCCTTTCTTTGAAGTTTAAATTTAAGAATTAATATCTTTATTCATTTACTATGTTAATATTAAAAGTCGAGGGGTACAACTGGTACACAGAAATTCAAAATACCGTTACTCTTCCTCCTGTCGTTTAAAATAACGAATATTAGACGTAACTTAGGTGATTTGAGACCCTTCTAGGCTCAAGTTCTATTTCTGCCCGAGTTTAGAATTTTTTAAAATTATTGTCAAAATTGTTCTACCGAATTAGCTTACGAACGGTTGTGACAACGCCGCGGTGAAAAGGCTTCCGTTGGTTTGTAACTAAATTCCGTCCGACCATAATTTCACATTGGAATTACAAAAGAAATGTTTCAGACATCCGACATTTTGACTTTCACTTTCTACGGTGTTTACAGACCTCAAGTGTATAACAGCCACATCAGTCCATCTCAAACGTCCTCGGGAGTACACGTTTTACGTAAGTAGTACCTGCTTGGATTCATCGGACATTCGTTAATTTCTCCTTATTGGAGTCTTCTATTTTGACTTATTCAGAGTAAGTGCTTCTCTGCTTTTTTAATTTTAAAATATCCTCTACTTTCTAATTTTAGGATTTCTGGTGTTAGTTTCTTGTGCTGTTATTAATTATTTCTGTAAAGTTAGGACAAATTTGGAAATCCATGTTAAGTGAGAGACAAACATTTATTTAACGGTGACTTGCGCTACATTTATTAGAAAATGTGAATTTTGAATTTAAGAGTTTGTATTACGGATTTATTATTACTGTCGCGGTATTTGTAGTATCGGATACCAGGCAAAGTTATTTCGCTAAATGGGAGAGGTTGTATGGGTAACAAAAATTTTGAATAAGAAAAAATATTATTTTGATCACTGACTACTTTTACAAATGATTTTGGTATTTTGGATGTAAGTCTGTTAGATAAAGCAAGAGAGTGCTTATAATTTATAATTTTCAATGAAGAATTGAACACTTTCATGGAGGTTCATGATCAAGGCCCCCGGAGTCTGACCAGATTCTTGGAACCGATGTGCTCAATGCATGGAAAACTCTAAGATTTTAGCTACTTGTGTGTCTCCAGGTGTACATTCGGTATTTCCAAGGTTTCTATTTAAGTGATCATTATTACACCCGAGGTCTCAATCAATCAATTTAACCCACCGGTACTCATCATATAAATGGTGGGTCCCTAATATAGAAAAACCTGTGTTATTTTTCACTTATTCCGACCGATAATTCGAGTTGCCTGAAACTGGATACTTTGAATTATTAACAAAGTAGAACTATTTATTGTACTGTTATTGTACTGCTGGTGCGGCATTCGTCCCATGACGTTTTGTCGTTTATTTCAGTTGGTTCAGTACAGTTAAAGTTGTTCAATAAACTTTTCATTTGACGTAATTCTTACTTTACATTTTGGGCAACCCTGCAGTAACTTTATTACTTGTCAACCTTGAGGTATGAAGAGGCTGTCCACGTAAAAAAAATTGCACATTGCTTTTAAAAAAATATTTAAAAAACCAATCCCAAGATGTCGACAACCATTACCGCTGTTTCTATTCCTGGTTTTGGTTCCTTTATTTCTACACGCCGAGTAGTATCACCACCTCTTCTAATGAAGAAGGCATAAGCCAGAGCAAAGACTGATTTATTACGATGGAAGAGAGACCTGTACCGAATTACCATCACCAATGAAATTATCCTCAGAGAAAAACGTTAGAAATGAAAAATGAAGGGCATTATATGTTTTTTTTTCTTTGCCATCTTTCCCCTCTACAAGAACATGTAAACTTAAATAGAAAGTTACTGCTCGTGTACAGTTCATATGATTCTAACTCAGCTAAACGAAGTTTAAACTCATGGTTGTAATTGATTGCATTGTGAACATGTTAAAAATCTGACGTTTTAGTAATTTTAGTTTACGTAATAAAACAAAAATCTTTTTTTTCTGTTTCAGAACATCCCTCGGTTACGCAATGGCACTAACAACCTTACAAATAGGGGGCATTGTCGTGTGTGCAATAATTCTCTTCCTGGTTGCCCTTCTGGGCATATGCAAACTTTACATCGTTTTAAGAAAAAGACCAGTTGCCAGCCCAGAAAAAATGAATGGTAAAATAGTTATAGTGACGGGAGCCAATTCCGGTATTGGAAAAGAAACGGCCAAAGAGCTGGCACGACGTGGTGCTAAAGTCATCATGGCGTGTAGGAATTTGGACGTGGCTGACCAAGTGCGAGGTAAAAAGAGTAAAAAGTCAAGCCTGAAAAATTAAAAGTTTGAGATCTCTAAAAACTAATACTCTCTTTACTTTCAGAGGAAATCGTTAAGGAAACAAAAAATCAAAATGTTTTGGTGAAAAAGTTAGACTTGAGCTCACTCGATTCCGTCAGAAGTTTTGCTGCCGACATTAACAAAACCGAAACAAAATTGGATGTTTTAATTCACAATGCCGGAGTGGCGTATACCTTCCAAAAGGTGGTAACAAAAGATGGACTGGACATGACCATGGGAACTAACCATTTCGGACCGTTTTTACTTACCCATCTTTTAATAGGTTGGTTCTGTACTTTTATGTGATACCAAAGAAATCTGTTAAATTTATGATGAAGAACTGTTTGAGGGCATGCTATGTGTAGTATATGCTCTCATATTTTTGTTTGCCATGAGACCAATGATCAAATTTGATAAATGACAAATTCAATACCACATAATGAACTGCAATGCATATTACAAAGCGAATTATGTAATTTTTTTTTGCAGATTTATTGAAGCAATCCCAACCTGCTAGAATTGTTATTGTGGCTTCAGAGCTTTACAAATTTGCATTCAACTTTAACATGAACATGATTAATCCAGTTAATTTTTGGTTTCCTGGTTATTTGTACTACTATTCAAAATTTGCAAATATTCTCTTCAGTTTGGAATTAGCAAGAAAATTAGAAAACACAAGCAAGTTTTTTACTTGAAATCTATGAAATTCTCTAGAGTTTAACAAAGTATTTTTATATTTCTTATTGATACACAATACAATCATCTTATTATTCTCTTAATTTCAGGAATCACAGTCAATTGTTTGCATCCAGGAATGATAGACTCAGGAATTTGGAGAAATGTTCCTTTCCCATTAAATCTTTTTCTTCTACCATTGACAAAAGTTATATTTAAAACTCCTGAAGAAGGGTGTCAAACAACAGTAAATTGTGCTGTAGCACCTGAACTTGAGAAAATTACTGGAAAATATTTTATGGATTGTGAAGTATGTGAAACAATTATTTGTTGTTTTTTGGAATACTAATTCATTTTGTACTGTTATTTGAAAATAATTCATAATTGTGAAAAACATAAATGTTGTAATTTTTTTAGGTGCATGAATTGGCAAATTATGTAAAAGATCCAGCAAAAGCTAAGAAAGTTTGGGAACTCAGTGAAGCTCTGGTTAAATTACAAAACACAGATCCTCGAATTTAAGAATAATTTGTTTTAATTTTTTATATGAGTACAACATTGCCGTGACTGGATTGTCATTAGCGTGCATGAAATTCTTATTCAAAATTATATTTTGAATACTGTACAAGAGATGATAAGAAAATTTGGAAGGCAAAAATTCTCACAGTCTGCATCATTGTTACGTAATGTCTATAAGCATATATGTATTTATTAAGTTACATGTACACAATAAATGAGATGCCAATCTCTTTTTAAACTTGTTTATTAATAATTTTATCACACTATTCCTTCTCTCCTTCATTACTCGCTAAGTACGTTACGAATTTTGACAAAACTCGTCGTGCGCGTAATCAACTTCTTCTGACACTTCAATATCATCATGTGCGAACAACTGTATTGTCTTTATATTTTGTATTCTTTACACGAATTAATTTTTTCAGTTTATAGTTATTAAAGTAAGAAATTTAATTAAATGAGTGAGGAACAAGGTTCCCGTGGAAATGAGAAAGAGAATAAAAGTGGGGATTCTCCCAAGAAGGGGCGCACTTTATCAACAAGTACGTCCAGTTTTGAAGCACTGGATCCACACGATCCAAATATCAGTTTATTAGCAAACACTATGTTCACAAAATGCTATGATTTTTTGTCAGGTAACATTTTACACATTTTATGTTACTCATAAAACAATTACCGAAAACTAAAAACAAATGTAATGTAACTTTTTCAGGAGAACTTACGTCAACTCAAGATGATTATAATCTATTGGAAAACATGAATAGAGTGGTCATCGCAAAGTATGCAGACATGAAACAAGTAGCAGCAAAGATAACAGCATCTTTGCAGGATATTGATAATAAATATAGTGAATTACGGCCTTATTTGGAACAAATAGATCAAATTGAAGATAGTGTTAATAAACTGGAACAGGCAGCCTATAAATTAGATGCTTACTCAAAAAGACTTGAAAACCAATATAAAATTTTGTCAAGAAAGTAACAGCAATATGATTTGTAATTTACAAAAACACTTGGTGCTCCTGCATGGAAGCAGCTCTATATAAGATACAATTTCTCTGACACGCAAAGCATTACTTAAAAATGGCTTGCAAAAAAAAGAACAATTTTAGGTTTTCCTAAATGCACATGTATTTCTTTCTTTGGAGGTAGTGTGTCAGATTTACTACATCAGAAAAATTAGATCAAACATTTTACACAAGGGAAAAAATTAACTAAAAATAGAAAGAATTGAAAATTTTACAGTTTGTCCAAAAGATTCATTATTGTGCAACAGCTTAAGGTCTTGTACATGTAGTCAGGACTGAAGTTTGTTTTAACTAAAGCTGCCAACTTTATGTAAGATGCTTATTTAAGACCACAATAGAATCTGTAATACAAGTTGATAAAGTCAGCATATTATCACTCCCATTTATAAGGGCAGCCACAAGAATTTTTACAGTGATTAAATATATGTGACAACAAGTTTTACTTTTTTTTACCCTGAAGACTGAATCATTAGGTTAAATGAAACATATATTGCATACATGTACTGTGTAAATCAGTAATCAATGTGATGCTGTTGTACTTCATTAAAATTTGTACTTACAATTAATGTGTGGCATTGTTAATTACCAAGTAGCAATTTAAATATCTTAGAAGTCTGAATTTATAGTTACATTCAGGAAAATGAAATAAAAATTTGGTAAAGTTTTAGTAAATCCTCGATTTTATTCCCTACACTAATAAAAAAGAATACTATAAGAGTATCAAAATGCAGTATTGTAGTTCCCCACAATTATTTTAATTAGTACTAATGTGTTATAAGAAATATTAAAGGCTGCATATAATATTTATTGGATGCTTGAAATGTTGAATTATGTATTGCAATACAAGAGAGGATGTAAAAAATTAATGACACACAGTTAACTTTGAAAATATATTTTATGCTCTTTTTCTCTCAAAAAAGCACAATATCCATCTATTAAAAATAAAAAAATGAGTACCAATTATTTCATGACAACTTAAAATGACAAGAAATCATTTCAATAGTTTTAAATACTTTGTTTCAGTTAAAAATTTTTAACTTTTTGTAAAATACCTGATAATGGATTTTGTCACAAAATATTTTTTAACCCTGTGAACATGGCATTTCCTATTGAAACATTGTAAAGTTGAGTCAATAGTTCAAAAGATCATCATTAATTCACCCATTTCATTTTCACACAATAAAGCTTGCTTTTACTAATAAAAGAGCACTATCATTTAGAATTTATAAAAATACACATGTTGTTCGCCCCGATCTATTAAGCACCCCAAAAAATTGGTAAGAAAAAAGAAGACTGTCTATTGTAAACTTTTTTATAAAATTAGGTTCTCCATTATTGTCCATTTCCTATTTTCGACAAATCTTAAGTATCCCACCCCGGGGGAAAATGAATACTTACTGAACATCTGCCATACATCTATCACATTAACTGATATTTAATTTTTACGTTAACTTGTAACAAGTTACTTTGACTACGCCTTTATTACCATATTGGTTGCACCACCTAAAATTCCATCTTTACGAAGATTGAATCCTTATCCGGTAACTCCACCTACTACTGCTTCTTTCGGTTTTTCAGCTTTGCTTGCGCCTCTTTCAAAAGCATATCGAAGGACTCTTTAGCACCTCTATATACAGGGGTGTCATTGAAACCAGAATAGGATGTTGGCATTCCGTCTGTGAATTATAAAAGTCGGTACTCCGAATTGTCAGTCTAAACGATACTTTCACGGCTATAATTATAACCAAACAAAAAATTCATATTACCTAAATCCGCGTATTTTTCTTTGCAAAATCCTCTCCTCCCTCCAAAACACAGGTCGTAATGCGGTAGAGATGGATCATCGTTTCCATGTTCTACAGCATCGTAGGCATCGGCCTTATAGGCGTACGTGACAAAACCGTAATTGTCTCTAAATCAATGAATATTCATCAAAAACTGCATTAAAAACTTTGTGGGAGAAGGAAAGGTAATAGAGAGAACAACGCACCCATACTCCCTGAAATGTAAACTAATATCTATGATAGGTCCGAATACACTAAATCGCTTCCTTAATTTTGCATTTGTCATTCCTTCTTCTATACGACCAACATATATCACTCTTCTCTCTTCGATCTGTCGTTGCTTTTCGCGCATAGAATGGGCGTAAAATGGCGATCTTGATCTACAATAATTAACAGCTTAATTAATTATAATACCACGTTGTTAACATTCTGATTCCTATTTTTTGGGAATCGTAATTTTTTCCTATGTGATGTACTTCTTACCCACCTTTTTCTATGTGGATTTTGATTGTAGTAATAGCTACCTAAGCTAGATCTATTGGAATAGTCTCGATTTCGAGATCTTGGTCTGCCCTGAGATGACGAACGTGACCTCGATCTTCTTCTATACCTGTAATGAAATTTATTCATTTGTTAAACTTTAAATGTATTCAGCTGTTTTGTAATTTCTCATAATCCAATAATTCTCATTCTACCTGGAAGAATTTCTACTTCGTCTACTTCTACCATAGTCACTAGAAGTTGAACTCTCCCTTGACGGCGATCTAGAAGATGAACCCGACCAGCAGCCCATTCTTCTATCACGACTGGTCGACCACCTAACAAACTATTATGTTCACGGATTCCTTAATTTGAGTTGTAAATTTTAAAAACCAAAAATATTACCTCGATCTGTGCTTTCCGCGTTTCTCGTGACGCCTAGAACTACCGCTGCTGCTGTCACTCCTCCAGTGCATATTTGATTTAGATGAGAAGCCCTTGCTTCCATCGTAGTCCCTTCTTCTCTCAGATGAAGTTGATGACGACCTTCTGGATCGTTCACGCCAATATTTATCTTTTTCTTCTCGGGACCCTGATCTACCGCGCTTTCCTTCTTTCTGCTCATCAATCTTTTGAGCAGTATTACAGCCTGATCCATCCTTAGGGTTATTATTTTCTGTCTCATTTGCCAGTTTTGAGGTATCGTTTTTAATATTCTAAAAGTCACAAATACAAAATCCTTCAAAAGGCGTAATTCAAATTTTCCGTGTGCTTGTATTTCTCTAAATATCATAGTGGGAAAATAGATAAAATAAAAATACATTTAGTAATTCCTTTAATGCACCTACCAATGCATCAGTGCTATTCGGTAAACCATTACAATCCTCTGTTGAGTTATTATTCTTTCCCTTTTCCTTAACGTTGCGACGACTTAAATATTCTTCTAGTTTTAATTTTCTTTTGGGACGATCCTGAAACACAAAGCACTAATAGAAACAATTAAAAACAAAAATTAGATGAACACTATCTTTTTTGCCTGGGCCATGCAGCTCTTACACTTTGAGCAACTTCAGGTTTCTCCAAGTTTACAATGCTTTCATTTTTACTATCATTTTCACAGTGTTTTTCACTATCTTCCATATTTTTATTTTCATTCTCAGTAGGAACTGTTACACTACTACTACTATCGAAGTCTATTTTCGTTTTAATGTTCGTTAATACTTTGTTCCCATTTGAAACCGTATCCGTTTTCACAGAATCGCTATTATCAACATCTGTTTTGGCAGGACTGCTGTGGGCCGGTCGAAAACTCGAATCTGTCGTTACTGGTCCTCCTGGCTCATTCACTGGTTTCCCATTCTGAGGATCTTGCGTTAAGCGATTACTTATATTGTGCAACTAAAAACAAATGGAGTTGACAATGGGAACAATTTTCATAATTTAGGCATCACCTTATCGTTAACTAACTACCTGAGTGTTTTGGGAGGTTTCGGGCGTGCTAGGTCCCTCGCTCGTGTCGCTCACGTCACCGGATTCCATACCACTATCCTTTTTCGGATTTTTTTCTGCTAAATAATTCGACTTTTTCGTCTGTTTGTTGCAAGACACTTTTTTATTGAAGGTACTGCAATAGTCGTGATCCAGCGATATTGTGTCTCCACCTGATACCTAAATTGTAATAACGAAAATCAATAAAAGTACATGTGAAAAAATGCCTTATGTTTTTTCACATTCTGAACTTCAACTTACAATTTTTAACAATTTATTTCTATTCATTATGGCAACCGCATCTTGCATTCTTGTACAACATTTCACTCCCTTTTTCGTTGGTATAGCTTGAATCAATGGAATTCTGCAATCCCTTTTTCGCTTCATTGTTTCTATTTTCTCTATCACCTGTTTTGGTAAACTGTTTTTTATCACATCGGTGGTTTTATTGAGCTTCTGCTCCATTTTGTTCGAATTCTCTGAACTCAGATTGTTCGTTTTCTCATTTTGAAGCTTCGCCACTTCTTGTTCGAAGTTCCTCAGCAAATTTGTCAGGTTGCTACCTTCCACTACCTTCTCATTGACTGTTTCCACGTCGACTTCCTCGTCGGATTTGTTGACCGAATTCATTTTTTTATTCTTCTTCGGTTTCGGAACTTTAATTCTTAACGGTGATACTTTCTTTAGCTTCTCCGTTTCAGGTTCGTCAGCAACACCATAGCTCTCATTCCCCATATCCGAGTTCCACTCGGAGTCTAAATTGACTAAATCCCAATTGGGTAATAAATCGCTTCCTAAAATTGGCACGTCGTAGTTGCCGTTACGCATTTCCGAAATTATTTCGTCCTCTTTAGGCTCCGTTTTTGTTACCAGATTACATTGGAGCAATTTTTTAATTAAACTCTTTTTTATTTTCTCGTTACTTAATTTCTTGACTTTGAGGGACTTCGGCTTGATTATGATTTTGTAACGTTTTCCATTGATGATCGTGCTCGTTACCTGACAATTTTCATCTGGGTTTTCTTTAATTTCATTAAGGCAGTGCAACCCAACAATATTTTTACCTAAAATCTCCTTTTCTCCATTCAATAAAGTCACTTTTCCAATCAGACTGTTTTCGGTCTTGATCAATTCGCACAGCTTCTGACAGTTTTCGGAAAAATTAAAATTTTCTATAATCAATTCCTTCTTTGTCTCATTTCCTGCTGTAACATTTATTCATTTACATTAATGGAAGTCATTTTTACGGTGGCAGATGTGACAGCCTATTAAATGCTACCCACCCAACAATTTATTAGTTGGCTCATTATTAATTGTACCTTTTTGAATGGTGCACTTTAATGCTTTAGACAATATTGAAGTTTCTTTTTCTTCAAAGAGGCTGTTGGATGAGTGAATATTTAATGTATCTACACCACAATCCATACCCAAGCCTAATCCAAATCCAAGGTCTTCTGTTTCAATTGACTGAAAAACAGACTAAAGGTATAATAAGAATCAAATCTCCAAATTTCAATTCAATTTAAACATAATTGAAAAATAAAACAGTGCATGAAAGGTTTTATAAGTTAAGAATTTTCATTTTTATATTATTAACAATTTTTTTGTTTATCTCTATATCAGTAAAGGAAACCTGATAAAACCTACATGCTGTTGCCAATCTGACATCATTTCTTGAAAGTCATCTAATTTTCCAATTGAATACTGATTCTTCAGGTGATCCTCTTGTGAAGCATTTTTTTCATTTGCCTTAATGCTTTCAAGGATACCCAACTGATCATTCATCATATCCTAAAAATAATAAATCATATATCTGTGGATTTTCTTATCCTGAGACTAAGTTGGAAACTCAATATTCAGCCTTTTTTAATAATAACTGTACAATTGTTTTTCTCATATTAATAATACAAGATATTATGAAATTACCTAAATTGTAATTAGTAAATGGTTTATTATAGCAAATGTAAAATATTTTACTTACATTCACTGTGGGTAAGTATGAATTTTCTGAGATTTGGTCATCTTCATGGAAACTTTCAAAATATGTTTCCATTTCAGTTTTCAACAATAATTTGTTGTCTGAAACAGTCAATGTTTTCAATTAGATCCTCCCATAAATTCAAACTGCTGTTATTAAAAAAAAACAATTAAAATGGGATCAGATGTAAGGCATAATTCAAATCTTGTGTGCATCAACATAACTTCTAATGTTAAATATGTAATTTATTCAAATGAAGGATCAAGGCAAACACACATAAATATTTTGCAGCCTTGAGATAACAAAAACTACTAGTCTGTATGATATTTATAGAATGTATGCTGCACATTGGAAGCAAACTAAATTAGCTGCGAGTAACAGTTTAAAAAAGTGATAAGAAGTTTTTACTGATTCCTCCGAACTTATTTACATTAAAGGAAAATTATCAAACACTTATTACAAAAACAAAGTCACAAATTAATTGTAAGAACATCTTATGTAAGGCCATACGTTACGCGTACAATTTAGAAAAAAAGCAATAGCCCGTGCCAAAAACGAACTGCTGGTAAAATATAAGCAATTGTTGCATTGGAACCATGCCCAATGTTTTTCCGTGCTACTTTACAAAAATTTGGTCCGGTGCGAGAGAAATCCATGAAAAGGTTAACTCAAAGTGTAACCTTTGCGAATTTTGTAGCTCTCTCAACGCAGCCGATTAAACAGATCGTGATATTAAAAAGAAAAATAGACCACACACCGCAACACCGTTTCAAGTACACCATCTAACGCGAAAAACTTCAAGGACCTGTTCCTGTAAAACATTTTCTTTTCACGGTATTTAATTGGATTCACTCTTTCGGATGGATCTCATTTCCCTGCGGGTTCCTACATTAAATTTTTAAACGGTATCTACGACAATTCATTGCGTACTTACATTGCAAATTTACAATAGTTTATTACAATACATGTGGCATAAAAAACACACTGGCCTATTAACTGATATCACGTGACGTAATGGCGGCTTTTTTACTTGGGCGCATGAAATGTCCTCCAAAAGTTTTTTTAGAAAATTTCTTTTTCCGGTGATGTGATTGATTTCCGCTCAGTGATTTGTTCTAATCAGAAAATGAAATAATCTTTTCAAATTAGTATTATCGTGGAAAAATAATTCTTAACTCCCCTAAATTACTTTTAGATAAAAACTGTTGGTTTCCATTCAATTTTTTAAGTTTAATTAAAGTTTCAAATTAAAGTTTAACGGGCCATTAGTCGACAATTTTAAAATAGATTCGGTTAGCGCGGGTCTAATTCCCAAAATTTCCAATACTTTGTACTCTATTGAGTGAGAGTTCAAGATCAACATTTCAAATACACAATAGGTCAAATATGGTAGCGTGCATTTAAAGGAAAGTAACGATTTATATTTTCACTTAAGAGGAAAGTAAAGCACATATACATGTGCTTTTATTTATTGAATTTTAATGTAAAGAACTTACAAAACGAACTTTTATATAACAGAATAAATCAATAATTTTTTTCACATTTACTGATGATCAGATATATTCCTTGTGTTCCAGTTTATTTATGATTCATTAAATTAAATTAAACTAAATTAAAGTAGAGTATTATGGGTAGTTAAAGCAATCACCAAATTTATCAATAAATTTTTTACTATCTATCTTGTTTAATTTATCATTTACTCTTTTGATTGTTGATCTGAAAAAAATGTATGTGAAATTCAATATAAATGCATAACATGATTTTATAGCATAAGAAATTTAAGATAAGCAAATTAAAACTAACCTATTAAAAAGTTTTTTTGATAGCCTTGTGTATACTGTATTCCGATTTTTCACAACATCTACTAAACCTGGCAAATTTTTAGCTTTGACTATTTTCAATGCAGCTGCACTTGTTTTCATTTCTCGTTGTGTTAAATTTTCATTTTCAATTTTCCGTTTCTTTCCTCTTTTTTCAGGCATTTTCAGATCTACACCTGTAGAAGCCTGGAAAATCATGTTACATCATAAATCTTGATCAGGACGATAAAGGAGTAACTGAAATGGAAATACCTTCAACTCCATCAATAACTGAGGGTCTTGCCAATTTGGAATAGCACTTGTATTTTGACATTCCTTTTTGTCATCCTCAGGATTTTGACATCTTCCTAATTCATCTCTGGGAACGATTTTTCCATGAAATGGACACTATAAATAATTAATTTTAATTTCTGTGACTTATTGTCACAACAACTACAAGAAAGCAGAGTAACCTTAAGTCTATCTCTTCTAGGACAAAGTTTCCCATTTTGAAGAGGAGTGCGACATGTCCACTTCACAGGTTCAAATTTTCCAGTGAATTCAATAACTCTGGTTCTAAGAGAAGCTGTGCCTTCAGGATTTGGTATTTCATGTATGTCATCACTGTTTGCACATCCCCAAAACTTATCTACATCTATTTTCGTCCTGTGGAAATAAATTTTTCTGAATATTGGAGGGATATAAAATAAGTACCATATTTGGAAAATTTGTTATCTTACGATATCAAAGTTGGCGTAGTTAAATTTTCATCTTCCCAGTGATACAAGTCAATATCAAATGGTAATTTAGGAGCTACTTTTAACAGTTTACTTTTTCTGTTAGGCTCAACATCTTCACTAGTGCCAGGTGTACCAGGTTCGTCCTTTTCTGAAATGTTAAAGAATTATTTTTACTCAGATACTTGTTTTGCTTTTACAATTAAAAAAAAATATTTGAATTGTACCATTTAAGGAGTAATTGTCACATAAAGTTGACATCAATATTTTATTCCCCTTAGTGGTAAAAGAGGGTTTAATTTTTTCCATTGTCTTTATTGCTAACAAGTCTTCTTCTGAAAATTCTACATTATCTTCATAACCTTCCTTCCTTACTTCTTCAAACTCATCATCTGAACTACAACTGCTATCTTTTTCCTTGGTCTTTTCAATATCAATATCAAGTGCTTTATATTTCTCTACTGCTTTGCTTAGATTCTGCTTCATATCCAAGATTTTTTTCAACTCATCATTTGTCCTGAAAGTATTGAATATACATACAGTCTATGAGGTTTGTGGAAAGTGCTTCAGTTGGAAATTTAATACTTACTCATTGGAATATTTACAAAGAATATGTGACCACCTTTTAATTAAAGGTAAAAATCTATTATTGATTAACTGAACACAGTCTTTTGCATTTTCTATGACTGAATTATTGTCATCAGTTCTATTGATTTTAATTTTGTCATTAATATTAATATTCAGTAAAAGATTGTAGTCTCTTGTAATGCCAAAGTGCCTTAAATCATTTTCATTAATTTCTTCTTGCCTGCTAATGTTATTGTCACTTGAGGCCTGTACCTCCTCTGTACTTTTCTTTTCAAGAATGAAAAAATCATCAGGTGTAGGAAACAGAAGTTTAAGACAATTTAAAAGTGATGTTAAGGTTTCTTCTATTTCAACTTGGTAACCTAAAATAACATTCAAATACTTTTAATTTTTTTCTTCACACCTGCTGAATGAATCTGACAATGAGCAACTTACTGTTAATTTCATTTACAACTTGTTTGGTTTTTTCACAATTTAATAACTGTTGCCTTCTTTCAGTATCATTATGTCTCAATCTCTCTGGCTCATTATTGGCTTCAAATGTTTCAAAATTTACCTGCTTACAATTTTTAAAATAATTGTATGCAACTTTCAGTTGCTTGTACGTATCTCCAAATTCATTTACCCATTGTTGTAATGTTTGAAGTGCTGTTTTTTTCAGTGTTTGGGCATAAGGTTTTGGAGGTGGTAAACTGCTTTTGGAATTAATTTCAGCTGTCAATTTAAAAATGAGCTCAAGATTATTCAATAAGTGAAGCCTAAATTGTGCAGAACGACTAAAAAACTCTTTGCAAATCTGAAATGCTAAATATCTTATTTGAGAATTCTTTTTTTTTAATTGAAGCAGTAAAATTTCGTAGGCTTTTGAAATGTAAATTTGGGACGATCTGAAAGAAATAATTAATGACATTCATGTTTATACTATTTACACTGAATGAGATTAATAGTGATAACAAGGCATATATTTACTTGCAAATTTTTTTAACTTGTTTAAACAGGTCTTCATCCAAAGTATTTGACCCTGAATGGGTTAGAGCCTCTATAAGGACACCTAATTTCTTTATGTGGTCGCTATTTTCATTGTCACCTTCCATGACTACATGATATTCACAATTGAATAAATTGGGAATCCACACTTTTTACTTTCATTGGCGTAAAGTAAATTTAAATTAAAAAAAAACAAAAGTTCGTAATTGTATAATGAAATCATTAATAGAAATGAAGTTGAAATATTTACAAAATACATTGCCAACATGCAGATGAAAAGTCACAGATAACATGACATGTCAAATGTGTTCGAACCATACGGAAGTACTCCAAAACGGTCTTTAATTGTAACTCCAACTCTTTCCGTATTTGGAAATTACGGTATTTAATTGATTACAGTACGAATAATGAATTAAGAAATTGCAATTTGTATGAGAAACCGTTCATTGTTGTTCGTCCAATATGGGACAATCATTGAAAAAATTAAAAATTTTTATTTATTCACGGGAAAACATTGCATTACAACAAGAAAATAACTCTGAATTTAGAATCAAGAGTGTAATTAGGAAGAAGATTCTACTAATCAAAAGCCACAATTGGGAAAATCAAAGACGAATTCCAACGGTTTCTTCATAAAATTACGGCGGTCTGAGTTGTCGCCCCACTCGATGTTGGTGAACCTGCATCGGAATTTCAGTGACGAAATAATCATTTCTGCTTCTCTTTTGCTATTCCAATTAACTTTGCTCAAAAGTAAATTTCAGTGTTTTTTTATCTCGGCTCATCCGTTAAAAAAATGAGATTTTTCCTCTGAAACGTGCAATTCGTGGAATTCGGCAAGATGTTTAGTATGTGGAAAGTGCGAGAAATCGCCGATAAAGTGTGAGTAGGGGCAAAACTTTTTTAATGTTTTTGTTTCTCAATTGACAGCCGAAGTGTCCGTCTTCGTATTTCGAGTCCGAGTTGAATTTTCCGCTTTCCGCGTCGAAACATAGCAAATAATTGGGAAGATAATTTTCACAATCGACATGTTTAATCGCCGGGAATTTCTTTCGTTCCTGGAAAATAGTGGAGTCTTGTTTCCAAAATATGTTTAAGTTAATTTTCCTACCTGCCAAGGTTATGCCTGTTGACCAAGTTACTATCAAAATGATCGTTGTTTACAAAACAAAAAGATATTACGTCTAACCTCCGATGTGATTTTTCTAATTCCTATTAGGTTGCAATAAGATAATTTTGCGGTCATACTTTAGTTCTCAGTATTAAGTACATTGTTATTGAGAGTGTCTACATAGTTTTTCATAAATGTGATTGATTTTTATAGCATAATTATTTTTACCTAAATTTAATGTTCTAAAGTTTTATTAAAATGTGTGATTATGTATGTAATTTGATCTAGAACCAATGTGGTTATGAACTACACTGAAATAGAAGCCAAAGTTCGAGAAGCTACAAATGATGATGCTTGGGGTCCAACTGGTGCACTTATGCAAGAAATAGCACAAGCAACATTTACCTATGAGCATTTCCCAGAAGTAATTTGTATGCTATGGAAACGAATGCTTCAAGATAATAAAACTAATTGGAGGAGAACATATAAAAGTTTGCTTTTATTAAATTACCTGATTAGAAATGGTAATTATTTATAAATCCCATAGCATAATTGGATACCAAGTCAAATTTTATTGATTTATAAAATAAAATTCTTCACAGGTTCAGAAAGAGTAGTTTCATCTTCTAGAGAACACATATATGATTTAAGGTCTTTAGAAAATTATACATTCCTAGATGAGTATGGGAAAGATCAAGGAATCAATATTAGGCATAAGGTTAGAGAATTGATAGATTTTATACAAGATGATGACAGATTAAGGGAAGAAAGGAAGAAAGCCAAGAAAAACAAAGACAAATATGTTGGATTATCAAGTGATGCAGGAATTGGAGGCAGATTTGGTGAGCATATTTCCATAAAACTAGTCTTCCACCTTCTTCACCACAGAAAATTTAATTTTTTGTGACATTTTATTGTAGGAAGGGATAGATGGGATGATATAGGGAGAAATGACTGGGATTCAGAGAAACATTCAGGTGGATTCCAAGATTCCTCTTACAACAGGTAGAAATACATTTTACCAGCAGGCTGATGAGATAAAAAATTTTAGAAATGAAATATTTATTTTTTATGCATTACTAATTGTTCAAATTGTTTTTCACTGATAGTGATGAGGGGGAAAAATGTGAATCGGATGGCGAAGGCAATGAACCGGCAAGATCGTCAAATATGTACAAGACCAGCTGTGATTCATTCCCTGTGGAGACAAACAAGCAGAAAATTGATGTCAAAAATAATATCAATTCGAACATTAATTCGCCATCGAAGTTAGTTAAGACCGTAAAAAAAATTGATTTAGGAGCGGCGGCCAATTATGTGGGAGAGTCGAGTGGCAACAGCAATAAATCAAATGTAGATTTATTTAATTTAAATGACGACGACTTCAATCCCAGGGCTGCTGATGGCCAGGAATTTGGCAATTTCGAAAGTGCATTTCCGGCAAAAAGTAGTAGTGCCTCTAACACGGTAACTGCAGAGGGTTCCTCAGCAGCACCCAAAAGGTAAATTTATTAATTTACATATTATTGCCATTAGATCAAACCATGGGAGGATTGCCGTTATCTTTTTTCTGGCATTTGACTTTGCAGTGACGAATTCGCCGATTTCGCTTTTGCATTTACTGATAAAAATCAGGTAGTCACGAAACCCAATAACAATCAAAATTCTCTGGCGAATTTCGACATGTCAGGATCCACATCTCTGAACCCTGCCAATTTCATTCAGAATGCCTTATCCAATACAGCCGGGAAGAATTCAAATTCTGATTTATTAATGGGCTTGCAGCCGACTTTCAACAATCCGTCTCAGCAGTCCCAGCAATCAAATACAATGAGAAGTCTATTGGACGGTGGTAAGTGTTGTTTTTGTAACAGATTTTCAGTTGCCTGTAAACATCCATCGGAGTTGATTAAATCGAACCCAAATGAAGCTCTCGTCAGCAATTCGGAATGTCAGTTCGGTCGTTACTTCATTCCATGTCAGATTTTGAAACTTTACAGCCGAGTCGAGTGAGCAGACGGTGTTGTATCCGAACGCTGGTGATGTTGGTTTGACCATTGCAGAAGAAGAACGTCACGATGAGCTGGGAGGAGGTGATTTCCGGATGGAAGTCGACCACGCTTGCATATCAATGTCTGGATTATTTGACAAAACACAAGTGATGGACGCCAAAATTCTCACCGAACACTTAGACTATTTCATCAGACTTTTGCCAGGAAATCTGACACCTCAAAAACTGGCAAACGTTGACGTTGAAAGCGAAATATCCAAATATTTTATGGAAAATCACTATGAAACAATTTTGCAATTGATCGTGGAAAACTTGAAAATAGTTTCAAAGCAAGTAATGAACGAACTCATCACAAAGTTATTTGCTGTTGATGGTGGTAATGAAATGACATTGAATTACGGAATTACAACTTTGACGGAAGGCATTAAATGCATCGATTTCCCGAGTGAATCTATGGATCTATTGTTAGATATAACGAAATCAGTCTTGACAAGCGATCTCATTTCTTCTGCAATCGTACAGGCGTGCATGAAAGAAGACGAAGAACTTTTGGAAGAATTTAAGGACGTTCTTCAGGGTATTCTGACCCTGCCGGACATTGTGTCGAATAGAACAAAAGGAAAATCCAGCAGGTTTTTTACCGAAATGTTTCCGAACGTAATTTTCTACCATATTGGAAACTGTGTGAAAATTCTAGAAAGCATCGGACAAAGCGACACAAACCAAAGTTTAAACCTGAAAGCACTCTCATTCTTTCTCAGTAAGGTGTCTGTGAGGTTTGCACGATTGGAAGGACTTGACACATTAATTAAAGCAATGGAACTGTGGGTTTCAGCTAATCCTCAATTGCAGAGCTTGTCCGTTAGCTTGATAAGTGGCGTTAATAAATCTGCGGCCGAGTTAATTGCATTCACCGTTTTGCACATCTGTCAGTCGCCTAAATCCGTGCACAGGCTTTGGGGGGATTTGGTATTGAGCAGACCAGAGTTTAAGTATATACTTACCACTAAATTCACGACTCTGAATTACTTCGATGAGGTAAAATACCCGAAATTTACCATGAATCTAATTGGATATCTGTACCTGACTTCTACAAGACTATTATTCGATCTTATGATGCGCCTACTCAATATTTGGTGTGATTCAATTGCTATAACTCACACTCCCGGGGCACAACACTATTACCTGACTAAAATTATAGTGTTATCCGGATTTCTTCTGGAAAATTCAATTGAAACCCAGGAGAAAGATGAAATTAGGCGTGCGTTGTTTGATGGAGTTCCTGTACATTTGAAGTCGACAGATGAATATATTCGGGCCTTGGGAATGATCACAGCCGAATTGTTAGTTCCTCGATTTATGAATGTCAAGGCAGAAGTGGACTTGACTTTTGACTATGAAATATTCAGTGAACAAACTAAGAAGGCTGTAAACGCGTTGCGAAACATCAAGGTCGATTTGGAGACAACCTTAAGCGGAGACGGAGATGCAATTTTATTGGGTTTAATGAGTACCGCAGATAGTGGGGATAAAGCCATGATAGCGAATTCGGAAGGACAAAATCGTAGAAGTGGAACCAATGGAAGAACAACACATGAAACTTTAGTGGTAAATGCCAGTCCAGAAGAGGAAGAACAAGATAGTGATGACGATGATTACAGCGGAAATAAAATGGATAGTGACGACGACGATCTGGTGCCATATGACACATCAAACGATGTCAAAACATTTAAAGTAGCAACACCAAAGTATTTGAGAGATCTGATCGACGCCATTGCCGATCGACAGGATGTCGAAAAATTTTGCGCGAGTTTCGAATGCGCTCAAGCCCTAATCGATTGCCAGTTATCCGACGATGACCCAGAAGTTGGAATTGATTTACTTCGATTATTCATTTCCTTAGATGAATCTTACGGAATTGAGGATTTCTTAACAAAAAAATTTAATTGCTGTTTGACCGTACTGTGCACTCACCCAATTCAGGGAGCCGGGTACCTGTGCGACGAGTTTAATGCGCACTTAAATAAGTATTCTGTTAGTGATAGGTTATTTATGTTGGATTTGATATCAACGGCTGCCAGAAGATTATCAGAGTTACCCAAGGATGTCGAAGAGGAGGTGAAAATTAAGAAGAACCCAAAAGAAAAGGACTGGGAAAAGATCGTTAAAGAAAGAATTATGATCAACACGAGGCGTTTTATATCGAAGAGGAAAAAGACTGTTTCGTACAAAAACAACTTCCACGAAGTTGCCGGTTACTTTTTCTTTCCACTAGTTAAAGAATTTGGAATTTGCAGGTTGACTTTTACGAAAAGTGAAAAAGTTGACACCATCAAGGACGAAGTGCTCATCCTCACAAAATTCCTAAATACAATTTCGGTCGTGACTTATTGCAGTCGCAACGCTCCTATTTGCTTAAAAATAGTCAAAGAAGTTGTCGAGCTCGTTTGGACCATTAGGTATCATCCGGAAAACAAAGTCAGGTTGGCGGCTATGTCTTGCGTGGGAAGTGTTTTTCTAGCGACTCCGAGAGTAAATTTGGAAGTAGATTTGTTAGATAGAATAGTGGATTACAGAGACTGGTTGTTGCAAAGTATGGAGAAAGATCCTGACGAAAGCTGTCGAACCTTTGCCACTCAGTTATGCCTGCTTATTAAAGACTTCGAGTTCACGTAGCGGCAAACGGTGAACAATAAATATTGAATTGAATGTACCTGTGCCTGATTTTTTTAGATGAAAGTACTAAAAAAAAGCATCGAGAAAAAAAGGTAGAAAAAGAGTATGGACTGGACCAAGAAGTTGTCTTCCTATTTCACTAAAGAGTGGAACCTACCAAGTTCGGGCCAATTGTACTGCTTAATAATTGGTCAACTAATTTGAAAGCTTTGAAATGTTTAATGAAATATGTATCCATGTAAATTTAAAGGATAGATAAACTTGATGTTCAGTAGTGATTTGCATTCTCATTGAAATGTACACACCCTCTATTTGTTGTTTTTCTGCTGTCCGTGAAAATCAAATATTTTGTAGTTGTTTCATTGTGGTATTATAATTTTGTGTTCAAGTAGACCAATTATGAATTATACCAGACTTTGTTTTAGCCTTCAAATTCGATTCTAATTGAATTTGACTGTCTAGTGATTCTGTGATCTCAAATTAACTTTTTATCCAATAAAAACTTTGTAAAAAATGCATATTTTGGAGTTTCACTACAATCCTTACCAAATTCTGGCAAAGTTGGGACATTGTTTTTGAAACTTAAAATCACATTTTTTTTTTTGTTTTAGACTTGCCGTCGGTCAGCTCTAGTCAGCCTGCCGGTTTGGTGCCGCTTCAACCTTCTTCCGCCCAACCTTTAACCCCAAGCATATCAAGTAAATCTTCCTGTTCGATGAACGCAGTAAGGACTTTTTTCAAATTCTTCTTTCACACTGTCCTTATGAAACTTTGCTCTTATTTTTATGTCATTATTTAATTCAAAGGTTGGACCAACATGGATAAATTCTGGTGGTGTCAACATAGACATAGATAACCTGATGATTTCGGGCAGTAAGTTAAACAATAAAAGAGAGCCAAGCATGAATCAGATGGCGATCAACAGTCCAACATCGCCATCTTCCAAAGGTGAGCTGATTAAAACTTCAAGGGAGTTCTATGTAACTAAAAAACTCACCTGATTACCTTCATTTTCTTTTCAGGTTCAGATCCTAATAATCCGTGGAAATCAAATCTGTTTCAACCCTTCAAATGATCTTTAATTATAACTTAGTTTTGTTAAATCGGATACATAGAAACTGACAAAGGATTGGAATGTAGGCTACTGTACACACGTCCTCATCCATCACTTCAATAGGGAAACAGAAATGATGAAAACAAATGTGACCCATTAGGTCACAAGAACCGATAAGTTACCGAACGAAAGGTATACCTGCGGTTTCTTCCATTGCAGCGTGGCAACAGCTGCATTGGCCCAATGAGACAGGCAAACTGTCACGACTAGAGGACTTCAATCATATCAGAAATTTCCGCCTTCTCATTTAATTTGATAAGTTATTAATACCAAGTATTTAAAAAAACTAGGTGGGGAATGCAAGCAGGATAACTTTTGAATAAAACTGAAGGGGAATAGTTTCGCATACGGAACATTGTCTTTTTAAAAATTTCGTATGCGTACTATATCAAGAAGGTTCAACCAAACTCAACAACACTTTTAGAAAGCGTATGCTCAATTCTTCAGTGCGTGTACACAAACATATATACATATATATATATACAAATCATGTATATATGTTTATATATACATAAATAAATAATTATGTTTAGATAGGTATAAAGAAACAAATCGTAAAGCAAGAATTTTCTGGGCATGGGTAACTAATCATTTAGAGATTTTTACGTCTTAACTATCTTTTATAATTTTTACTATTCTTTTAATGCTTTCACTTAACTAATCTAAATTCTTTTGCAAAACAAGCCAAAAAAAAAGAAAAATCTTTTTTCTTTAAATGGGTGTTGGGATCATTCGTATACTAATAATAATTCAAACGTTTTAAAATATAAAATAAAAGCAAAGTCAAATAGAAGCAATGTAACGGTGTTTGTCTAGGTATATAAACGCGGGAGGAAGATCCAACTTGTATTTCAGTATTTCACTTTTAAATTGTAAAAGTGACGAAACGCTTACAAAAAATAATATAACGAACGACGAATATATTTTGTTGCAAATTTTGTTATTGTGTTTAAGCAATGTCAAAATACTCGAGATTAATTACTTTGTCTACCAATTTTTTTAATCGACTCGGCTCGCCGTAGATTGTACATTTGTTATATATTTTGTGAGGCTGCCTGATACAAAATTGCAACAGAATGAAGTGATTTTCCTAAATAGGTATGCCTGAGAGAGGTATGAGTGACGACATAAGACATTTGTTGTTGAATTGTCAGGCGGCTATTTTTTTAAAGTGACATGCTTATCACAAAAATGCCCTTTTTACTTCTTTAATAAACCATTGCGTCGCCAAATAATTGTTGAAGGTCCTTTTTGTTAAACGGTGGGTTAAAACATGTTTTAAGCCAACCAAACAAATTTGCCTCGAACAGGAGGCACTGGAGCAGGGCCTAAGGGTAAATAAAAATTATTTTTAAGGTGGTTTTCGTTTGTTTAGGCAAATTCGAAACCATAGACCTTCGGGAGTGAAACTTTTACCCTCTATCTAAAAGTATGATATTTAAGCATTTTTTTAAATGGCTGTGAATTCGACTTTGATACCTCGTGAAAAATAAAAACAGAGTCTTTCCTTCCTTCTCGGTGTCATTTAAGGACAACCGTGTTATTTTTGCGTTGAGCGAACTAAGATATTCGTGCAATTTGAATTTATACCTGGATATAGTTAAATCAGTTCTTTTTTATACGTTTGTAAGAACTCATCGGTTGATTTTTAACTAGTACATTGTTAACAAAAAAGATATAAAGCAAAACAAGTTTGTGAAAGGGTATTTAAGGATTTTCACTGTTTTTTAAACGTACATTGATAAAACAAACCGATAGATACACAATGTGCAGGATAAATCATGTTGTGAACAATAAAATCTTAACGCTGTTTTATATTGGTGTACAACAATTCAATTTGTCCTATCAATTCCAAGATATTAACGAAGGCAAGAAAGTTGGTTTTCTGGGGGGGTAGGTAATTAAATTTCTTACTAGTAAAACTAACACATGTCAGTCATAGATACTGCCGTTTCATACGGAATACAGCCTTAATAGATATCTATGACCCAGCTACGCAGATAGTGTTCCTCACATCCAAGAAGACCGTAAATCAATATTCTCTGTTAGGTAAGCGTTTCCATGTACTAAACAGCAACCATCACTTTGAGATCCCCCCAGGCCTTATGGCAACAGTTTACGATTTTGATAATTCTATCTTAGCCATGGTAGAGCATTTGTTTACACTAGACACTAGCCTAAGCGTTCTTTTCGAAGATTACGTTACGCCATTCATTCCTATAAATTGGTACAAATTGGTTGGAAATTAAAATCTAAAAGATATAGTAAGTAACATGAAGTACTTAAGATCATTTAATGCATACAGTGCTCATTAAAGTAAAAGAAAGTCGTTGAGCAATGTCACGTTAACTTTCCCCATTCTCTTTTTCCTTCTTTTTCTTTTTCTTCTTCTTTACGGGTTCCTCGGGTTCCTCGTTTTCATTATCTAAAACACCAAGTTTTTTTATGCTTCATTGAACTACATAATAATAATAATTGTTTTTACAGTTTTTAACTCACCTTCCATATCATTTTCATTTGTGTCACCGTTTGTTTCGGTCAATTTCCGCTTCTTCTTATCTTTCTTTTTCTTTTTTGCTTTCTTCTTCACCTCTTCGATTGCCAGATTGGCTTCTTCTATTGCTTCCTTCATTACGTCGATATTCTTTTTGGGGATTTCACCCAACTCATAAAATTTCAAGCGGTCTTCTACTTGTTGCCGGAGTTTGTCACCGAAAACATTAGTTAGAATGTCTGAAAGAAGAACATTACAATAAGGCAAATATCTAGCGATTTACCAATAAATAAATAATTTAAAATGATATACCAGAAAAACAATCTATTCTTGAAGCAATAGAACACTTATTGGCCAAATACCGAGAAATTCTGCCCTTGTTTTTAGCCCCTGCTCTGCCAATGAATGATGAATGATATAATAAGCCATATTTGGGAGTGTTGGATCTCGTTTTTAAAGCCCTAGAGAACATAAAAGAGTATTGTCACATGCCAAATATATATACAACTAAATTCCAAAAGTCAGATAGTACCTGAAGAGAGCTTTTTCAGCACCCAAAATTTGAACAGTACTTGCTGGATATTTTGCTAAATTGGTAAGAGAACCAGCATGAGCGATTAATCTTGCACCAACTTGGTCACCAATCAATGCTGACAAATTTGGAGCAACTCCTGCCATTTTATTTCCTAAATACTCTGACAGTTTTTTTCTATAATTGAAAAGATCAATTACTCTGCTGGCAAACATTTCAATGTTTATTAGGTCAACTGGAGAAATATCCATTCCTGAAAAATAACAAATCAAAAGACATGTATTTGATTTATTAATTGCAAAAATTTTAGACCTGAAGTTTTAAAAACAGTTTCATACCCATTGAGGATTTAGAAGCATCCAGGATAGCTTGAGCTTTTGCACTGTCCATTGTAATTTCTTCAAGACCTTCCAGACTTTCATCTGATAAATTTTTTCTGTTTTTAATAAACTTAGCTAGCAACGCATAAGTATAATTCTCAGGCACAATTTTAACTAACTCTGGAAAATGATAGGAATACCATTCTCTGTAAAAAATATAATGAAAGATATTAAAGGTTTTACTTAACAATGTATGAAATTTTGACAATAATGAAGCAGCTTAAAATATTACCTAATCCTCATTGAAAAAGTATTAATATTTTTGTCCAACTGATCAAGGAGAGCAATGCTCTGAATTATCATGTTATCTGCTCTATGAACATTAAATTTAACTTTTGCCCTTGAATAAGAATGACCCAATCCCAACTGTGCAGTTGCTGATGATTTTGCTGTAAATCCTTTAACCAAATTATGAAAATGAACTCTGATCCCTCGTATTACTTCAGGGAAGATACCTGTGTGACTGCATGTAATTGAGAGTGCTTCTGAAACACTGGCTCCAAGTTTTGGATCAGATACTCCTACAATAACAAGAAGCAATCTCTTATTTTAATTTTAATTCTTGTAAGACATTTCTTTGAAATGCAGAATAATTATACTTACCTAGTACTACTTTGTCATGTTTACCTCCTTTTGGTATTTGTGTTTCTAAGAAAAGCTGTAAATCATCTGTTACAATACCTTCGGAGACTGCATTAATATTTTCTAACGCATTTGCTGCAGTTTTAAATGGAGAGAATCCAATTAACTTTACTACACTGTTAAATCTACTGAGTTCTGTTACACTTGCTTCAATCTGAGGTAAAAAAGTGCCGATTTCTTCGAATTCCTTGATTCGAAATACAGCATAACCTGCTGCGTGCTCAAACAATACAAACTGCTTTGCCTGAAAATAAATGATAATTTAATCCACACCCTCAATGCCAGACGCAATCATACCAGAAAATGAACAAAAGGTTCAATAAAATGGGTATTTTTATTTTTGGAGAAGAAGTGTAAATAGGCGTTCGGGAATATTAGCAAAAGGCACGGGTAATGTTTCACAAGACAAAAGCAACGTGACAATATTAAGTTGATGATACGCAGTAAAACTGCTTTGAAAATGACTGGCGATGGGTAAAAATTTGTTCAAATCATTAAAATCTACCAAAATTTATTATTACATTAATAAACATACCATTATATGATTTTAAATAGAATGAAAATCAATCAGTCACGTTTTTTCAAGAATGCATGCAAACGCTACATGGTCCACATACCGGATGTAAACATTGGCTCTTTTGCGACAGAATTCCCTCTGAGCTAGTCTTTTCTGTTATTTGTTTAAAAATCTGTACTTAATGTTCACATATACGATTTGATTACAATGTAGGTTTCTATAAACTATACACATTTATGAATATAATATGAAAATATATAAATAATATTATTGTACATTTCTTGAAGCAATGCAAACTTCCATTTTTATGTGTTAACACATAAAAAATAATTCATCTTTGTCATTCAGAGTAGGCTAAGCCGCGGTTAAGGTTTTGGCGGGGTGTTCGTACCTACGTTAATAAAATCGAATTGAATTACTTATTTAGAACGCTCCATTGTATGTATAATACTTACAAAATAGGTTTTAATACCCTAAACTTCGATATTTTAACTTAGGTTCTGCACACATTAATGCGTTAAATGTTTAAAACATCTCTTTGGGTTGTCTAATTCCAGGAGTTCCTGTGATGACCTACCATCAGCAACACCTGGAAATCCAATTACATCAGTCATCACTAGACTGCAGTTAGAAGCAACAAAATATGTAGAGTCCCAACACTCCTCAAAATCAACTGAATATGTCACTCAAAAGTCAACACATCCAAATCAACATAATCCACAACTGATTGATTGGTCCAAAAAATGTCCAGGCTTGATATCAGATTTCTTTTATCAAGATGATAAACTACTTCCTGTTGTACCATCATGCTCTCAAGAAAGTATTGTTGTCAATGACCTAATATCATGCATGCAGGGCATCTCTGGAAGGTACATCACTGCAAATCCTTTAAAGAAAAATGAAGCCAGGACATTTACAGTGAATGACAAATTAGATGCTTGTTGGAAACAATTGGCTACCAATATTCTACCTGTTGCAGTTTATTATTCAACATTAACAAGGTTTGTGGAAGATCAGTCACACTTTAAGTATGGAAAAGTTAATCATGCACTGTCTGCATGTTTACTTAAAATTAGAAATGATTATCTTGGTATAGTAGCCAAATTGGAAGACCAAAACCGTCAGGGGGAACTGAATTTACATCGCTTCTACTGTCAAATACAACCTTACTTGTTCTCATTTGAAACTATTAAAAACATATGTGAGATGATATATAAAAGAGATGCCAAAGGTGGCAAAACATTAAGTTTATTACATGAATTTGCCAGCAATTGCACAGGAAAAGAAGAAAAATTATGTCAAGTACTATTGGAAGCATCTGCTGTTCCTTACATGAAACAGTTGCAGAATTGGCTTTACCATGGAGTTATTATAGATCCCTATAATGAATTCCTAATAAATGATAATCAAGTTATATTTGATAAGGAGCAACTTCCAGAAGAGTATTCTGATGATTATTGGGGAAAGTGTTACACAATAAATAAAGAAAAGATACCCATCTTTCTAGAGAAATCTGCTCCTATTATTTTGTCAACAGGGAAATATTTAAATGTGTTGAGGCAATGTGGAGTCAATACAAAATCAACAACAGCTGAAGATATAGAATATTCATACAATGAAAATAAATACACAGAAGCCATACAGAAAGCCTATCAGTTTGCCAGTAGTGGTTTATTGAATCACCTGATGCAAGTAAATGATTTAATTGGTCATTTAAAATCAGTGAAACATTACTTGCTGTTTGATCAAGGAGACTTCTTCATGAAATTTATGGATATGAGTGAGATGGAGCTAAACAAAAACATTGGAGATATTGTTCCCTCAAGGTTACAAACTCTTGTGGAATTGGCCCTTAGAACATCTTCAGCTAGTGCAGATCCCTATAAGGACAACATTAAAACAGAATTACATCAGGATGACATAATGACTTTGCTGCTGAAAATAATATCACATTCAAAGGGTGTTTCAAAACCTCATAAGACAACAAAAGGTTGGGAGTCACTGACATTCACTTATGATGTTAAATGGCCTATTTCATTAGTATTAAGCAAAAGTTCTCTAATGATTTACCAACTGATTTTTCGACACTTGTTTTTCTGTAAATATGTTGAAAGATTGTTGTGCAAAGTTTGGATTGATAATAAAGCAGCAAAAAAATTATCTCAAGAGGTATCCAATGAATACAAATCAGCTTGGGATTTAAGGCAGAGAATGTTACTCTATGTTCACAACCTTGAATACTACATGATGGTAGAAGTAATAGAACCAAACTGGAATTTATTTACAGAAAAGTTACAAAGTGTTAAGAATCTGGATGAACTTTTAGAGTGTCATAACACATTTCAGACAACCTGTTTGGTCAAGTGCATGTTAACTAGTCCTCAACATTTCAAAGTTCTGAACTCTTTTTTGCGTAAATGTGTGGAATTTTGTTTGTTTATATCAAGCTGCAGTGAATTTAAATCTTCTCCTGTTCATCCAGTTGAAATGGCCAGCGCTGATGTCGTGGATTTTGAAAAATCAGAATCATTCTCACAGAAAATTGCAAATTTTAACAAAGCCTTTACTCAGCACTTCAACTACCTCTTCAAAACAATGACTGATACCAGCATCTCAAAGGACATTAATAATGATAAAATGATGGATATGCTGTACAGGCTTGATTTTAACTCTTACTACAAGAGATATGTTGAAGAAAAAAAGAAGAGTATGAACAATGGCTCAAGTACATCTTTCACTGAGGTACACAACTGATCATTCAGCAATAAAATGTTTTGTACCAATTTTTACACAGCTGCAGAATTTCATGTCCTGTATTTTCGAAATTTTCTCTTATATTTTCAAAGCAAGCAGTTAAATATAAAGCATGTAGAGTTATAATTACTTGTAAAGTCACTAAGGCCATCACCTCAGCTGTTTCAAAATAATTTTTGTTTTATACTTTGTTTATTCAGAGTGGAGCCAGTCCATTCGACGGAACGAATCCCAATCAACGAAGTTGGATAAATGAAACCATTGGGAAAATTTTTCGAAAGAATATTGAGTGACATCCTGTTTATCGGCTCATTTTCAGTACCTTTATTTGGAAGCATGAAGTTTTTGGTAACAGGTTGCCTTAACTGAATGCATTGAGTACGTAAATCGGCCGACTATATATAATCATTTCACTGTCGAAAATTTTTCCCTAAAATAAATCCATTTAATCTGTTGGTTTCAAGAATTTTATTACAGGTAACGAAAGAAATTCTTTGCAGTTGCCTCTTACCGTACAATAATGGATTTTTAACAAATTGATACGTATTTATTTAATAAACTTTTAAGTGAATATTTTAAGTCTACTTTTAAATAATAAAATATTTATCTGTTTTTAACAGCCTAATACTTTGAATACATTAACGATTAAATCTTAATTCCTTATTCAAATAATATTTCCGAACTTGACCGTTACACCAATAATAATTTGAACATATTTTTTTCAAAATCTTATTATTGGCTGCACTGTTTCAGAGAAACATGACTTTAAATCTCGTCACCTAGGGATGTCAGGAATGGAAATGTCGGGCTGATAAAGTTCATTTTTCAAAGAAGAAAACTCAACATTTGCAATTTACATGAGAGAAACATGTGATAATTTAAGGTGGTTATTTAATAGTTAATAATTATTCACCATCACGGTTTTGTAATTCCTCATGATAAATGTTTGCGGATTAGTTTGAATTTAATGTCCTTCATGTTTAACTTAAGAGTGAGAACATTCCTTCAATAAAGTTAACCGGCAAAAAAATTGCCTTCTTATGTATGGGGAAAGGCAATACAATTTAAATATATCGTTTGCACGTTGACTTGATTTAGTATATTGTGAAAGCAAGATTAATTTTCTGTTTCAGGTTGGTTGCAAGGATGTCGACAAAGTCACCTGCTATTAAATTTAGTCCCTTTGAGGCACTCCTGATCGGCGAGAAAAATAATGTCATCAAACGTCAGCCGATGAAAAATAACATTTTTATCACAAAGGTAAACCGCAATCGCAAGACTCTGACTCTTAGAGACTTGTTCGATGTCGAAACGGATCATTCGAAACCAGTGAAAGGAGATGGAGTGTTTAAGGTTCCCCAAAGGGTAAAGGAATATATGAAAAATAAAAAAGTAAAAAGCAGTACTGATGGTAAAACGCAGAACCTTTTGTACATTAATTTTAGTAGGCAAAAGGTAGTTTTAAAAAAAAATTGTGCATTAAAATCTAAGTCGAAAAATTCAAAATTAGGAGCTAAGAAAATTAAATTTAATAATAGATGTACATTCAAAGCAGCTAATTATAAGGCCCAAGTTGCAAGGAAATTTCATAGTTATGGCATTAGAACTAAGTACAATTCCAGTAAAAGCAGAAAAATACTGTCAGGTACAGGTAGCAAAAAGTTCCAACACCAAAATAAGGAAATAAAAAGGCACTCCTTAAGAGATGAAAAGGGTAGATTTATAAGTAGGAAAGAATATAAGAAATTGGAGTCAAAGAGCAGTTCTAAAGACCAGTATTTATCAAATTATGTATGCCATCTTTATATGAGTGAATCAAGTAAATTGTTAAGTGATAATGCTGAACTTGAAGAAAAAGAAGAACAAGAACAAGTAAGCACCAAGTTGGAACATGAAGCATTTCAAGAATTAGATGTCGATTGCACTGAAACTGCATTGGATAAACTTTTAGTTGAATATTACACACAGGATTTTTTGGATAATTGTATATTACCTAATTACCCAGCACAGTTGGAGGCTTCTGATTTTGATGATGACAAACAACTAATAGGTTATGTGTATGAAAACTTCCCGAATGTTATCTTTGAAAGTCAAGATGTTTTACAAGATTTTGATGATTCATTAAAGCTCACAGGAATTGTGCCTCAAGAAAAATGTTTGAAAATGTATGAGAAAAAGAAGTCAGGGGTAATTAGTGCAGAAAAACTAACTGTATTATTCAACAATCATATACCTTACTTGAGACTCAGGCAATTGCAGAACTCCCAGTCACATCACTACTCCTATAAAAATGGCAGGAATGGATTTTATTCTGTTATTGATGAGCCTTGCACAAAGAAAAACCACCTGATTACCACAAAAAATTTTGAATGCATGTTCCTCAGAGGTTTTGAGAGTAAAGAAGTTTTTTTGAACAATTTTATGAAGCCCCTTTGGGTAAATTCATGGTTTGGTAGGCTTCCTGAGAGTTGATTACTTTCATTGTCAAACAAGAGTTACAATTTTTAAAATAAGTGAGAACTTGTTTTTAGATATTATTAATGAAATTATTTCCAACACTGCCATGTGCTCAGACATATGCAAAAGATTGACTGATAACTGATTTTTTCTGTATGTTGCCATATAGACATCAAACTTAAAATGTAATTGCTGTGTACAAAACGTCTCACTTTCTGATTTTTAATATGTATATATATTCATACTCTGTTATTATTAGACCTGGAAAAGGCAAGGATAATATGTGACACCCAATTTTCAAATAAGTTTCTTAGCCATTTTTTTGAAAAATGATCTCATTAATCTCATAATCAAGGAAAATTTTTCTAACATTATGCAGTCACTTTTTAATTATTTGACAAAATAAGTTAACATAATTTTGATTAAATGTGGTGATGGAAATTTGCTTGTGGATACTCCTCAAGTGACAATAAGATCATTTATATGTGAATTTTTATTGAGAGTAAAATAAATAGTAAAATTACCTGAGAGAAAATGCCATTAATAAAGCCTTCATTTTTTATTTCTTTATGTTTTCAGGACCGAAAAATGTTACATAACAGACTAAACTTGTTCACACAACTAGTTCCATTAAATGTTCTTAATTTCTCATTTGAATTCTCAACCCTTTATTTGTATTGAATTTAGCTTTTACAATATTTAATTATCAATAGCGGCAATAATTACCTGTGTACGTTTGGGATCTTTTGAACATCACTTTGGAACAGTTGAGCAAATTGGTGAATTTTATTGTAGGTTACCAAATACCCGAAAGAAATTTTGATACGCTGTTTTCAATATTGTAATCCTAGTTTTGTCTACGTTCCAAGAAAACTACAATTTTTTGTGTTTTTTTTGTTTGTTCAATTTTGCACGGAATAATATATTACAAAATACTTTTTAATTCAAAATCTCAGCGTTGAATTCAATGTCTACTCTTATTCCGATCCTCAGATACTTTTGGTATATTTAAACAAATTTTGATATCTGATATTTGCGATATTTTCTATTATATTATTTCGATACTATTTCATGTGTAATGAATTATTTACCACCAGTAAAACTAACATAGAAAGAACAAATAAGACGCATTTAGATATATATTAATATTTCAGTTTTATCTAAACAATCAATACAACTTCAAATGAAATTTATTAATTCTCTCCTTAAATTGAGTGACAACATATCTGTAAAAATAAAAAAAAACGAAATAAATTAGTATGTGCATGGGAGTAGTAACACAATACATTATTCGTAAATTGTTGTAAGAGTAAGAGTCAAGATTAATGGGTGCTTATGATATTGTTGTTGAATTCGGTAATGTTCAGTTTTACTAATGTTACAAAATTACTTATTAAATATTCCTTTCAACCACATTGTAAACCCAGAAAATACAATAACAAAAAACACATGCAGGAGCCCTTAATCAATTGATAATATGAGTATTTTAGCACTTTCATGAGCCAAAAATCTCCTAAGAAAACAAAGGTAGTTCTGAATTACGACAAATGGCTATAAATGTTTCACGACGGCAAGAAGAGAATGATGATAAAATTGACTTCCACATTGTACTTCCCATACACTTCTTTTTAACAAAAGTTACTCTATTACCATTTATTTTGGACATTACTGTTTTTGCCCTTTACGTCTTCATGTTAAAACTAGGTAAACGAACAAAGTACACCCTACCTTAATTTACTTAATTCTTTTTCTTTTTCTGTGCATTTTGTTGTCCGAGTCTACTTCCTTCATTTTCAACACCTCTGGGCACGAGTTCTTTTTATGGCCTGGTTTACCGCAGTGATAGCAGGTCAGATCGGGCATAAATTCTCCGCAGACATGATTGGGAAGGCAACACCTTTCGCATTGTTCACAGTGTTGATATGTAGGTTTGACACATTTCGAACATTTTTCACAGTGAATATACGTCCTTCCGTCCTACAATTCAGAATTAGAATATGGATAGAATTATACCATAAATATTGGAGCTACATTTCAATTAATTAAAAAGACGTAACTACAGCGCACCGGGTAACTGAACCTACTGACCTTTGATGTGCAAGCATTGCATTCATTGCAGTGCTTATTTTCATTTGAGACCCAGTATCCGCACGAGGTGCAAAACTTGTAACCCTCAATCCCTGACAAATTGAGTCGAGAAAGAGCGACATTTGTAAATATTCGAACGGGGGAACCGAATTTTCTTTTTCGGTTTCCGGTATCAGTGAAGGACGTGTGGTTCTCGTAATTAACCTTGTAATCGAACATCTTGAAATTCGGCAAACTTCGAACGATGTGCTGCTCCATGAAATACGGAAAAAACCAAAAAGTATCGAGCATGACTTCACCTGAATTTAATTGAAACGAAAGAATAATTAACTTGCTTGTAAGGGATTACATAACGCTTGTAATTTTACAATCTGAAACTCAAAGTCTCTTGTTACTCGGTACTTACTCTTGTTGTTACCCAGTTTGATGGATAATAGGAATGTTATCAATTTCCGGAACAATGGTTTAGGATTTTCTTCAAGAGAAACTGTATTCACAATTGACAGATATTTCGAATGAAATATCTTGAGTTTAACCAATTGAAAATAAGGTGTGCGTAAGTCTTGGTTCACTGCCTTAGTGAACCATACGGTACCGGTATACATTAATAAAATTAAATCAAAAACATTTTAATTTAACAGTGTTTTTTATTTACTACTACAATCGATGTTCAAACTCCAGTTTTAAAACTTTAAAATAGGCTTTCATTAATAATTAATCGATTCCTACATAACACTCTGTAAGAAAATTACAACTCAATATCTAAGACTTTCGAAAAGTACCTTTGTGCAACGGTTTCAAAAGTTATTGACAATTCCTCTCCTGTTTTTCAAAACTACAGGGCGGTATTTTTATTGTGCCACCAGGCACGAAGTGTCTCTGGGAGACATCAATTCGGACTCACATCTAATGAACAGTCAAATACGGAAGCAAAGAAATCCTTGGCGACCTAGCTATGTCCTTAAACTTCCAAAAAGTCCTTCAGTAGAGTTGTCCTACGCTTCTCCGCAATGTCCATTTGATTTTCCAAATCTCCACGATCAGTAGTCTCCGCATGTTCGATCTTCCATGACAGATTTTCGATCTCTGCTTCGAGATGGGCTTGCTGGTATTCGAACAACTCTTTCCGGGCACCCGGGTCCATGTAATACGCATAGGGATATGTATACTGGAGGGTGTAGCGGCACTTTGCAAGCAGAGCTGCTGCCGACAACAGGTACTGCCAATCAATCCAGGTACCTGACGATTTCATAACCTTGCTGTTGATTCTAGTTTTTATTTTTTGCAATGTTTGCTCCTCCAGTTTCAGACTTTTCGAATGATTCTCCCACCTTTCATAGTAGTGCAGGTATTTTTTAAGAGCCTCTCTTGCTTGAGCGTGTACCGACTCATGAGCAATGTTAGGATTCTCCTTATACCTGGAACATTCGTAATATTCCGACCCGTGAGCTTTCCAATCTCCCAAGCACATCCAGCAAAAGTCGTGTTTGCAATTGTAACACTGCATGTGATTACATCCACCATTCTTCTCTATGCAAATGTGACACTTTGGGCAGTCCTTCGTATGAGCGCTTATATAGTTTGCGGTTTCACTGTCGTCCGCACATTTCGTCAACCATTTTTTTATTGTGGAACAGTCTGTCGGAGCATGGTAATCGGTACCACAGCGGAAGCAGAACGTTGTCTTGCAGTCCCGACAAATAATTCTTTTTGCCTTCGGATCTTTCGCCCGCACTATTGTCGGACAATTCGGTCCGGGACAAAACCTCAGTTCTGGATGAGTTTTGACATAATCACGGAATGCGAATTCCTGATATTTCTTCCTCGTCGATGATCGAGTCAATAGATTTAACACGAAGTCTTCGGTCACTAGCACTTCACAATCTTTGGCCATGCAACCGATACCCGTCGAGATTCCCTGCCGTATCTGAACTTCGAAATGTTGCGACCAACACTCCCGACAGAATTGATGACCGCACGCTAGACTACGAAATTCTTCATAATTTTGAGAGGCCACGCACACCGGACAAACAAGCCTTTTGTTTCTTGAGCCAATTTCCGGAGGCTTAGAAGGCTTTATTTTTGAACTGACTAACAACTGAGAGGCATCATTGTGATAATCAACCACTATGTCACCAACTGCCCATTTGTGAGTGTGGAGAAGAACTTTGGCAAGGGAAGGAGTTATCTGTGCATTGTTACTTAATTTCTCGACTGATTCATTAAGCAACTTCTCCACACCCTCCACTGTTAAGCAGTCAAATTCAAAGTATTCAGGATCTGTCTTTCTTGGATCTACTTGTTCAATATCACAGTCTTCACCACCAGTATTGTAGTAGTCATCATAAGAGCATCCCTCATCTGAATAATCCATCTCAGAATCATATTCCTCAGTCTCCATTTTGTCCATTGTTCATAATAATTTATCACCTCATTATATATGTTCAATTTAAATAATTACAATTGGTACTATACAATTAGCAATTGTAAAAAATTGGTAGTAGCACACACATTGTGATTCTTTTTAAAAAAAAACTGTAACAAATTTGAATTTATTTAAATGCTAGTGGAGAAAGTGGATGCAAACAACCAATTAAAATTTTACTGCAAAGCAAAAAAACTTATGTAAGAGGCATTTATTGTGTTGCAATTTAGCATTATGAGTATCCTAGTTTTTGATACAGAGTAAGAAATTCTGTGAAATACTGAAACATATTCAATCTTAAATTAAAAATATATTTTATGAATTATTTTTCTCAGCTCAAATTAACCTGCATTAAATAAAGTTATTTTCCTGCTAAATAATTTCCAGTGATCACCCTACCAATGTTAATGAATCTCAAATCATTCTACATTATTAACAATTCTGTAAAAATTTGTTCAAGATTATAAATTAGTCATGAAATGGTAACAATGTAACTACTACTACTACCATTTGCAGCTGTGGCCATTTCATCCCAAAACACACATGTGGTGCTCCTTATAGAGAGTAAAAATTTCACAGGTATCAAGTAAATAGTATTACTAAGTTAGGCAAAAGACCAACTTAACGAATTCATATGAAAATATGAACTGAAATTCGTTCACTGCAAATTAAGGCTATTTTTTATTGATCTAATGAGGATTCGTCATCGTCCATTTAGAAAACATGAAATGTTGTCGGGTTTCCAATTTAAGAAACACTTCACTGTTAATACCACAGCGTTAATTTTTTTCCACAACGTGTTACAAAACTCACACAATCTCCACTAAGCATTTTAGAAATAAAACATTGTACTAAATTCAAATCATTTACAAATCCACTTGCTTAAAACACAAAACTTCTGCTCCGTCTTCATGTGTACAGTGAATTTCGTCATTTTACGTTGGTAACATACGTTTAAATTACGTCATAGTGACAAATTAAAATGGGAAATTTCAAAACGTTTCGCTTGTTGTGACAATTACCCAAAAAAGAGGCAAGCAAATTTTCACCCGTCAATTGAACACGCGTAACACTTAAGTAATACATTTATATAAATATCCCTGTGCTGAAGATAAATAAAAATTAACGTAATAGTAAACGATTTGCACGGCTAAAAATACTCAAAAAGTTGGGGATTAAAAAATCTGCCAAAGGTGACTTAAACAATAAAAATTATGGTATTAAGAATTAAAAATGTGATTTCTTTATAAGAATGTAATTCCATTGAAATTCATGAGATTTGAGAAAATTTTTCTGTTGGTAACTTACCATCTCTGTCTTTTGAAAGGTGTTTACTCAGAGATTTAATTGTATGTGCCAAGGGTTCCACTCTTCCTCCAAAAGGTGGATCCAGCAAAATAATAATTTTCTCTGTTGAAAGATAGTCTTGTAAGTATTTCTCCTGTGCTTCATCAAAAACATGATTGTTAAACATATTAAACCAAATAAACTGATCTTTATTATAAAAGTTGTACTGAAAAAAATGAACCCTTATTAATCAATAAATAAATATTAGAGCAATGAAGTAAATTAACTTTTTTAAATTTTACTTACATAATTCTTGTCAAGGTCAAGAAGCAAACTCTCCACTTTAAATTTATTGTTATTTGTAATATATTCATGAATTCTAGGAACACCTATACATAAAACTTTGGAAATTTTTAGCCTATTTAGTAATAACAAAATATCATTTACTGTTGATTGAGAAAAAAAATATTGAGCATGAGTTTTTGCATTAGTTTTTGGAATCACAATTTCTGTGGGATGAAGTAATTGGTGCCTTGATATATTTGATAAAGTGTGGCACTCATTATGGTTAGTATTTGGTTGTGTAAAAAGAGAGCTGCAAGAATAGCAGTAATTTACATTTAATGTGACTGCAGCATTGCTTTTACTTGATTTAGTCTTGGTTCTATTTTTTGAATGTGACTTTGTGTTTGTCATTTCCAACATTTTCAGATATGTCTCATGCCTATTTTCATTGTTAATGGTTGTCAGTATAATTTTCTGCTGATTTTTCCAATGCTGGCTCAATTCTCTGGTTGAGTTTTTTGCCAGGTCACTGGCAGGTATAAAGAAATTACAGTCTTTGCGATCCCTGCACGCCGAACAGGCGTAAAATTCTTTGGTTTTCCCCCTTAGCCTCTTAAATAATATTGTGGGCCCTGCAATGAGATTTTAATAACAGATGAAAAACTAACAAATTAACTTGTCACATTCAATCAAATTCGTTTTACAAAACGAATTTCGTACCATGTAAGCAGTGGGGATTATTAGTGAGATTGTCAACTATTACATCAATTATAGTACTGTCCATGATGTTTTAAAGAATTGTCAGGATAAAAATAAAACTGTTACACTATGTAACCAGGTCTCAAGGATTAACTGGCGAAGTAACGGAAAGTAAGTACACAACTCGTGCACGGGAAATCAGAAATCAGTAGGGCTCCAGTTGTACCAACATTTAAAAGTAATCCGTTAAAGGCCGAATAGGAGAACAAAAACGAGGGAAAAATCTTTACAAATTTTTGATAAAAATACACATTATGTTGAAATTAATTAATTGTAATATCCATTTTCAAATTATGATCACAAAATCGTTATTGTTTTCAATTTTTAATTTAATTATTTTAAATGGAATGTTTATCATACAAACTTTGTAGTACGCTCAACGTAAAGTTTGACACTTCAGGAATTATACGATGGAAATAATACAAATAGAATAATAAAATGTATGAAAAAATTATTTCCACTTTTAAGTAGAAATTATATAAATATATTGTAGTTTATATAAATGAATATATTGTAATTTATTACAAATAGTATTGCAAGTGTTAAAATTGTTATTAAAATAAAATGTTAGTAAAAGTTTTTTCATCAAGATTCATTAAAATAATTTTTTTAAGTTTAAAATTTTGGTTTTTCCAAGTACAGTACCTTAACTGTCAAAGAAATCACGGAATATAAGTCATATTTTTTATTAGTTTATATTTATTTTTTATATTTTTATTAGTATTATATGTTTTATTAGTCAAATATTGAAAAGCCTTTTTGAATGTTAATATAATATAACTTTATAAATGTTAATATCAGAAAGAACTCATTACATGAATTCTTTTATGTGTTTAAGAAATTGGGATTAGTTTTTTAAATTGCTGACCTTATCAAATTATCAAATAATAACACTAATATTTGCATTGCTCCATTGTAATTCTTTCCCACCAGTTCCATTCATTGTCATCAATTACCTCAACAAGAGGAGAGAAAATATAATGATGTGCATTTTTAGAGAATTGTAAATTCATTAATTTAATTACAAAAATTTGTGATAATTATGATAATCTGTCAGACATGATTACTGCTCCAATAAAAATGTTTAATTACCATTGATTTTATAGAGTTGTAAATGAGTGTTTCGATTTAATATGCTGTAAAATTTCATTCTTTAATTTACAAGAATACATGCATAGGGTACACCGATAATATTTGACGCGGGTTTCTATGGTTTCATCATCACTATCATAATTTTTTAATGCTTTAACAACTTCTATATTGCAATGTTTTCTTGACTTATGTGCCAGTAAATTACATTTTTGTGCAGTTGAATAATTACACAGAGAACATTTAAATGGTTTTTCTCTGGTGTGAATACGAAAATGGACCTCTAAATGAACTTTTTGTGCTGCAACATAATTACATAATGCACATTTATATGGTTTTTTCTTTGTATGTGTCCTTTTATGAGTTATTAAATTTATTTTTTGTGAAAATGCTGAATTACAAAAATTACACTGATACTTTCTTAGATGGCTTTTCATGTGTTCCTCAAAATCTAAAGCACCATGAGCTTTATAATAACATAAATTGCACACTACCTGTGCTTCATTTGTATTGTTCATTTTACTTGGTCTCCCTCTCTTTTTCATGATACTAAATGTTTCATTTTCTAATATTACCTTTGCTTCCTTAAGTAATTTATTTGAATCCTGATGACAAGCAATATTAGTTGCCAAGTAGCCTGAGGTTGGTGGAAATTCTGCTTTTGTTGGAATGTTATTAGTATCAGGTGTGCTTGTCACCAGTCTTGGGTTGTTCTTTGTTTTTGGATCATCTTTTACATGCCTCCTTGTGTGTGTCATTAAATTTACTTTTTCTGAAAATACTGAGTCACAATAGTTACACTCAAACATTGTTTTATGGCTTTTCATGTGTTCCTCTAAATCATAAGCATCATGAGTTTTGTAACAACACAAACTGCAGGCAATTTGTCCTATGTTTGTAATATAAGTTTTTCTAGGCCTTCCTCTCTTTTTCTTGACACCAATTGGTTCTACTGTCCCCATTGCTTCTCTAGGTAATTGATTTGAATCCTGATCAGAAGCAATATTGGTGCATTTTGACTCTTCGTTTACATGTCTCCTTATGTGTGTCATTAAATTTACTTTTTCTGAAAGTAATGAGTCACAAAAGTTACACTCTAACAATATTTTATGGCTTTTCATGTGTTCCTCTAAATCATAAGCATCATGAGTTTTGTAACAACACAAACTGCAGGCACTTTGTCCTCTGTTTGTAATAACAGTTTTTCTAGGCCTTCCTCTCTTTTTCTTGACACCAATTGGTTCTACTGTCCCCATTGCTTCTCTAGGTAATTGATTTGAATCCTGATCAGAAGCAATATTGGTGCATTTTGACTCTTCCTTTACATGTCTCCTTATGTGTGTCATTAAATTTACTTTTTCTGAAAGTACTGAGTCACAAAAGTTACACTCTAACAATATTTTATGGCTTTTCATGTGTTCCTCTAAATCATAAGCATCATGAGGTTTGTAACAACACAAACTGCAGGCACTTTGTCCTCTGTTTGTACTATCAGTTTTTCTAGGCCTTCCTCTCCTTTTCTTGATACCAATTGGTTCTACTGCTTTTCTAGGCCTTCCTCTCTTTTTCTTGACACCAATTGGGTCTACTGTTTTTCTAGGCCTTCCTCTCTTTTTCTTGACACCAACTGGTTCTACTGTTTTTCTAGGCCTTCCTCTCTTTTTCTTGACACCAATTGGTTCTACTGTCTCCATTGCTTCTCTAGGTAATTGATTTGAATCCTGATCAGAAGCAATATTGGTGCATTTTGACTGTTCCTTCACATGTCTCCTTATGTGGGTCATTAAATTTACTTTTTCTGAAAATGTTGAGTCACAAAAGTTACACTCAAACATTATATTATGGCTTTTCATGTGTTCCTCTAAATCATAAGCATCATGAGCTTTATAATAACACAAATTACATATCATTTGTGACCCATCCACACTTCTACTTTTTCTTGGTCGACCTCTCCCTTTCTTTGTCTTCAATGAAACTATGTTTATTATTGCATCATTCTGAATTTCAATTGGTGTCCAACTATTTGTAAGAGGGTTCTCATTTCCTTGTTCAGGTAATTCATTTAAATCTTGTTGACCACCTCCACTGTTTACCAAATAATCTGATGATGATGGAAATTCTGTCTTAATTGCTACGTTTTGCTGATTTAATAAATTATCCATTCCAGCTGAGCTTGTTACCTCGATTGGGTTGCATTTTGCAATTTTTCCTCACTTTACTGCAGTCATTTTCGTCAGGAAGAAGCTGGAAAACAGTTACATAAATTTAGCAAAATACTTAACTTGTAAAGTCGTGATGTTCACAAGCCTTATATACAGTTACAAACTTCACGGTGTTTCTATCATTCAATGTCGTCCGGGATTTTGACAGTTTATGTTATAAACAAAGGATGGTATTTATGCCTAATAAATATGATAAATAACGTTTTTTAATAAAATACATTTAAGGTAATTTCGTATGGCTATGTCAATTTTTAATTCCTCTCAAAAAGGAATATACAACTAACAAACAAATTACCTGCTATCGGTCCCACCATTTCAACGGTTTTTCGTATTCGCTAAAATACATATTTGGGAACTAAGCACTGCCAACTGAAAACGCTGGCTTTCATGAATGGATTCATTGTAAAAATCCACATGACTCATTTCATGGTAATGTAATTTTTGAATTAAGTTAGTAAAAGACATAAAAAGGAAAGACTTGTGTGACTATTTTAAAATATAATTACGAACCAACCATGCCATTGTGCAAGTCTATTTTTTAACTGTCATGAACCTGCTTATTCTTGTTTTTGTTTTCACACGGCCCATCGTCCCCGGCAGGGTTGAGATTTCACGTCCATCACCGAAGTGCGCAGACAACATATCTCGGGATTTGTCTTGTCATACAATCTCCTGAATTTTTTTTCTGATCTAAAGGATAATCGGAAGATATTGCAACTTGAGGTGATAATCAAAAAAACTTTGTTTAAAAAAGGACATCCTTTAATCCCAATTATATTTTACATTTTCTCTATAGAAATTTATATTTTTGTTTCTTTCATAAGCAAGTAAATTCGTTATGTGTTGCTCGTAAAAACCCACTCTTTTTGAACATTAATGTTCACTTTTAACATTTAAAGAAAGTGTTACGTGTAGTCGCCATTATTGGCCAGTAAGACATTATTTAAAGTTTATTGTTTTTTTTAATTAAATTTACTTGAACATATTCGGCGCGGTATCTTTTTGGAATTTTATATTGCTACCAACAGTCACACACAGAGCTGAGCGCAGAATTTAATCTGTGACCAAAGCACTTGAATAATAAACTAAATTTTTAACGGAGTTAGTTAATTTGTTTACTTACAGTAAAATTGAGATGTTTCTTAGATCCACTGAATGAATTCAATCGACTGAAAATTATTATAAAAAAAACTACGGAAGAGAAAGCTGATTTTAAAAAATTTCAGCATGACTGATTTGACCAAAAAGAGTTAACTCTGTTTCACAGGGGAATGCAATCCTTTGAGCAGAGACGTAGAAACCGTGAGTAGGTGTCCCTAAACGAAGACGTTAACTATGAAGACGTCGAAATTTCTTCGATTGTGAACGGCGTAACTTGGCATAGGAAACAACAATTGCAAACTCTGACTGGTTTTATGTGGCCGTAACGTGGTAGAGGGACGGAATTAGAACTGCACCTTGCGCAGAAAACCTGAAACAAAAATAAATTATAATGCACACACCATTTAAATTCAACACCATTGTACACAACAACTTTCAATAAGTCTAAAAACTAAAGTAAATAAAAATATGTACTTTTCCGCAGTTTCTGCAATGGTGTCTTCTTCTGACAAGTGTGAACACTGCTCCACAAGTCATGCACCTGGGTGCCATCACATCTGGAATCCAAGGTGGAGGATTTTCCTTTTCTTTTCTACTTTCTTCAACACGACTTGTTCCTTCAGCAGAGGTCGATTCCTCACTTCTATCTGTTTCAGGAGGTGTTGAATTTTCCCAGGCTTCTTCGGCATTTTCGACTCTCGCTAGGTCAGCTACACAAAAATGGTGTATTTAAAGCAACAAGTTTTTCCCAAAGAGTGGCAATGTTTAGTTCTTTAAAATTAAATATTTACCTGATCCATTCGGCACATTATATTGATCTTCAGTTTCATCTTCGGATTCGGATCCGGTTGCATTCATTAAAAAAACAGACTTCAAAATGTTTCTCAAATCTCCGGCGAAATTTGTTTGAAGTTGATCGGCCACTCCGGCAATGCACACGAAGAGTCGATGAATCAAGTCCTCGCTTGACCTGTAGCAAATATATGGAAATTTCATATCGTGGCTCCAATTAGAGATAATAGCTTGGAGGAACGCAATAGTTTACGTTGAAGAATAATACGGGAAACAAATTAAAATATAATCCCGATCCAGAAGAAACAACCTGAAATACTCCAAACTCGGTGCAGTAATATGACATCCCAGGATTGCGTTAGACTACCTATTTCGAAACACCGTTCATATAACAAAGCCGCAGTAAAAACTATACACCAAGAAGGCAGTCACTTTTCAAGTTGAAACATTTTTTTAATCTGTGAATATTTTCACCTGCTAAGGGTCATGTTCTTATTTTCTGATCCCCGTTTAGAGTGTGAAGAAAAATGAACTCGCTCAACAAGGTAAATACACTCACTTGAATCTCGCTCTGGTATCATCCCTGTAGGCAGCTTCTGCAGCTTTTAAAGCTAAGGCTATTTCTTCATCATCTTGAAGTTCGGAATTGAAAGACGAGGTGTCCGACGAGAGACTGCACGTTTCCGAGGTGACACAACTGGAACAACTCGATGAAAAACTACTACCTATTTGGGGTGGGTCTGAACCCCTGAAATGATAATACAGAAAAACGCTAATGAAATTTGTCAATCGATTTAGGATATGGTACGTGAATTTCTTATTAACTCACCTTTTGGAATGACTAGCTAATTGCACGGGTGCATTTTCCCTCGGACGAGGAATATTATTGTTATTAAAATTATTGCTATTACTACCACTACTGTTGCGTGATTTGTGGCTCTTTTTTTGTTTCGATAGATTTCCACGTTTGGTCACATTCAAAATGCCCAGGCGCCTGCAAAAGTTGGCACGGCCCCCACGCCCGTGACCGGAATTTTCAAAGTTTTGTAACGGAATGAGCGTGCTGGTTCGGATTCTGTAAATCTCTGGAGTGCTGCCTATTTGTCTTTCGTCCGCGACGCTGATCACAAAATTAGTAGGAACGTCAAGGGACACAGAATCGCCACCATTGCTATCAACCTGCGCTTGACCAACCGTGGTAAATGGGATCAAGGCCTCCCAGTTGTTGCAGTAATTCTGTTGCAATTCACTGTGACTAGGACTGTCGCTCTGTCGCTCATTCTGGAAGTAGAAATTCACGTCGCTGGTTTTGACATCCCCCTGTCCCACGGCTATTCCGTACCACTCTTCATTTCTTTCCTCCACCACAGTCCCGTTTTCCTCGGTCATTTTGTTACACTGATCTAATAGGCTAGTGTCTTTAAGGGACTGGTTAAGGAACGGAGACATGCCGTTTCCTATGTACGCGTCACCTATTCCTTTCAGGTTCGAACTCTGACGGTCAGTCCGCACCTTACCGCAAATATCACAAATGCATTCTTGTTTGTCCGAGCTTGGGCTGGAGGTGTCTTTTGATGTGGACGGTGAAATCATCTTTTCGTCTAAACTCCTCTCCGAAATGGTATTGTCGACTTCACTGTTCTCTAACCCGGAATCCGGACTTACCAGTCGGTCAGACTGGTCGGCGTAACTGTTTTTGTGTTCGTTGCTTTTACATTTTATAACATCAGTTTTTAGAATACCCGTTTCGAAATGTCTGTCTTCTAGAAGGGTCGTCTCGGTACCCGTCAATTCGGACTCGGAGCTATTACCGTCGTAATTGAAATAAGTGCATTGGCACACCTCATCATTGCTATTAAAATTACTGTTATTAACGTTAACATCTAAAACATTTGCCGCGGAATCGTTCGCACTTGTGTTCAATAAGGACGACAGAGTCTCCGTGACCAGGTTCAGCGATTCATCATGGTCTCCATCCGGAAGGGAGTGACCTACGATTATAGGAACCTCGTTTGGGGTCGTTATGCAATTCAAATTCACTTGATTCGCTATCAAATATCCAGAGGTATTAGTATCATTAGAAATTGAAATGCTCTCCGTTTTGGCTGGTGGGAAGGCAGATTCAGTGGCTGATTCGGACGGAACGATATCGGATAAGTCTAAAAGAGGTGGAAGACAGTTGACTCCATCACTTGCTCGGTTTCCAGTCGAGCCAATTGATTCATAATCGACGTCATCTTCTATGTAGTCGTAATCGGTCCTCTCATTTTCCACTCCGTCCTTTTCTTCGTGCTTCTCATTCTCCTCCAGGCATTTGCTATAAGAGTTTGTGTCGGAAAAATCAATGTTCGGATCTTCGCATGAACACAATAATTTTTCCAGTGTGAACAGTTCCTTATTGCTCAAAGTCAACAGCAAGGCTCGAATTTTTCTTAATAAAGTCTGGCATTGCAAAGAAAATACGATATGTATTAGTTCCCTTGCCATTCAAGGCGGAAAAACCAATGTCGCAATTAGACGCCTTACCCAGAACGGTCTAAACATTTCAGACATATCAGCAGGCACTCCATCCACACATATAGGTCCATCAGGAAAAATTAACAGACCACTAACAATAGCTAAACGTGGAATGGCGAACATCAATGCTGGATCGTAGTCATCGATCATTTCTTGCGTTAATAAACTCAGTCTCAATGCTCTGACAAAGAAAATAAACACCATTACTGCAAATATAACAACTGCAGGGAATTTTTTGCTTCTCCTGGTGTCATTACCATTACTTCCAATTTTAATTCAAAAAGTTTTATACAGCTTATAGCCAGCCTTTCTTCAGACGAAAAATGAAGATTCAGACAAGATGAGCTCTAGTTAGTGGTACACCACATTACAGAGACGTCGTTCTATGTAACTGAAAAAGTTCCCTTACCTTTGTAACGTTTCTGAGAACAAGACGACTATTAATTGTTGTAGGTAGTACTCCCTCGGACTTTTTACCGGAACCATAGCACTCACGTAGTGGAGTTCAAATTCGGCAAACAGTCTGTCGAATATTTTTAGCGCTTCTAATAGCTTATCGTTGAATAAGGGACTGCTAGTCTGAATGTTGGCATTCATTCGAAAGCATTGTTCCCGCAACAAATTTCTTACATTTTCCAGGGATTTGGTCAGAGCCTTTGCCAGAGGTCTCATGTCCGAACTTTCGCTCTCGCGATTCATAATGGAGGACCCAGCCGCCAAACACTGAAAAAATAAAGAATTGCTGACTGTTAAGCCAATCCCCAAATGAAGCATCAAAATTGTAACACAGTTAACATACCTCTGCGCCAAACCATAGCTGACCAGCCAGGTTTTCTTGCATGACATCATCCGGAAACTTAACTCGGAAATCACGCGAAGCTCTCTCATTTGGTATCAGTTGATTCATTATCTTACCGCAAATATTCAAGACCTTATCCTGACACTGTCGTAGGTGATTAACCAAAATTGAACATCTCTCTGGGTCCTAAAAATTAGGGAGAGAACAAAACTTTTTAATTTTGTTATTTGAAGGCGGATGGGCGGATCGAACAAAAGGTTAAAAAGTTATTCATGTCCTTCCACGACTTTTTTCCAGGAAATCTCCAAGGCTTGAAAGGATCGATCAAGGAGCCACAACATCAAATTGATTTAATTAAGCCTAGACGCCAGTTTTATATGAAATTATCCGAATTTCAAGGTGGGTAAAGAGAAACTTTTCTTTTTCACACCCCGAGTTCACACCCCACCGGGCCGAGGGTTATTTTGCCAAAAAGCAACAATAAACCCGGTCGATTTCAATGGAAACCAAGAGAAAACTCCAATGCGAATTTTAACCATCGCCGTTTTCGGTCTGTTAATTTAACACCTGGCCAACTTGACAAGCAAAGTAAAAAGTCAAGTTAGCCTTGTTTCCGACATGAGAAACAGTGGAAAGGACCTGACGAATTGGACGGGTACTCCATTAACCCAATTTCGAATGGCAAATTACGAACGGCCATGATGGAAACCGTGTCGAAATCCGACGTGAGCATTGACAAAGTGAACGGTTATTAAAAAATTACTGTCTCGAGAAGACTTCCATCGGGTGCCATTACATAATTCCCTTATTGGCTCACATGGATTTTCACCATTTTAATTTCGCATGAAGAAAGAAAATAACGGTTTACGGGCGTGTGAACTTCAACTGAGTCATACACGCGTGACGTTTCTCATTTCCGCAAAAATATCCATGCAAAAATTTATGAAATTCTACGAGTACTAATCGACTAATTCATTAAAAAGACACGAAAAGAAAACGAATAGCAATCGTAACTTTTGTGACGAGTTACATGAAAAATTCCAATGCTTGATTCCTCATTTAACGCATGCAAGTTAAAACGTACTCTTGCCCTGACTGACTTCATTATTACCAATCCGGTAATCTCTGATACACTGTTTGTACAGGTGAATCATTTTTAAATTAATGCAATCGACATACCTTACGACCGTCGAAACTATCCAACTCCGCCGTTACGGTATTAAGGTCTTCGTCTGCGTAAAAAAATTGAGCCAAAAGCGACGAATCATCCCTCTGTAAAAATAAAAAAAAAAGAATAAGAAAATATTAATATTCAAAAGCTAGCATTAGTTACATTGTATTTAATCTATTTGAAACTGACAGTAGCAACAAGCAACTTGTTAGATCTGCTTGGTTCATTTATTATGGTTGGAGTGATAAGATTTGCATTCTTTATCAGTAGCACAAATAAATGTGATATTTTTATCAACTGCACTGTAATTAAACCTCAGTGACCAACACAAAATCGCTAATTAAATACAATAAATGAAGGAGTACTTAATTATATACACAAATTGTATTGATTGATTACACTAAAGGTTTAATACTGAATGAAACTATTGAAGCTTCCTATAATTGATCTATTACATTTTGCACAAAGTTTCAAAGCAGCAAACTTTCAATTAGCTAATTAAATGCTTGTGCAAAACAGATCAACAAAGGGGTTTACTTAAAGACCAAGTAAAGTTACAAAAAAGATAGTTTGCTTTGATTCTTATTTAATGTATTACATTGTGAACCAGAAATGATATCATAAAACACATGTCTGTAATATATATTTTATAAATTTGAAGTCAGAAAAACTTTGACATTTTTAAGTACAAGATGAAAAAAAATTTATTTTGTCCTAATATAAATTTTAGATAATAATGACACTAATACTTCTATAAGGCTTTGTTTATGAAATTCTATTCTACACAAGAGAAGCCTTTAATGAATAATTTTTTCTAAACATTTTTCCTATTTATGGTCATATATTGTTATGGTTGAACCTTTGTCACCACCAAGTTAACTTTCCAACAATATGAAATGCAAATTTAAATTTATTTATCAGATTCGAAGTAAAGAACTGTTGAATTTTAATTTCTTGGTTATGTAAATTTATTTGAAATATATAAGTAGGTGAAAATCAGAAACTGAAATGCAAACAGAAATTTAAATTTCAATAGGTTCTCTTATAAAAATTTATCAACAGCATCAAAATAAATTTATGTGACGCATCCAGATTAAACTTCCAATGTGAGACAATATTGACTTTCCACTATTTTTTGACTTCTATCAGTCGACAACAAAACAATTGATATATTGTACACATTGCACAATCAAATGACAACTACCTAACAGTACTAGATCATAAGCTGATTTATTTTTGGTAGTGTTTTTTAAATTGTTTATGGATGCATATAACAATATGAACAGTATTCAAACCTTGGCTGGGAAAAATTTTAAAAGAGATAAAATCACTTTAATAATTGGGGCAACTCACAATCAAGGCCGATACAAAGGAAATAAAAATTTCGCAAGTAAACACAACTTCACTATTGACGGCTGCAGTTAACAATTTTGGCGGCTTTCAAATTACTCCTCTGTATTCGTAATAAAACATTTAAGTTAGAAAAGATTCTACTTTCGAAAAAAACGGCGGAAATATTTTGTTTACCAAATTTAGGACAATAACACTAAAGAAAATGTACATAGCTGTAAATTGTTTTCAATTACCTTTGGCTTGTAAAACCATTTTCTAAAAGACTCCATAATTATCTTCCCTTAAATAAATTGTATTATCAACGTAGCATTGTACTAAATAATTAGTCTACGTATTACATTCAAAAATAGAAAAGAATTAAAATTCATCTTCACATCTACGAATCATAAAATATTGAAAACTTCCTGATACGTAAAAATGACATGTTAGCCAACATCAAATTTAAGTTGGCAGTAGACTCGTCTTGTTGCCATCACGAGTTTCCAGTGAATTTGCTACGGGATAAATAAAAAAGGAGGGATTTCTAACAATTTTTTTAGAAAATGATGTGACCACTCATGCGCAGCCTTACCCGCTGTTCAGTATAAAACAGAATATTTAAGAAAACCCTTCCGCAGTTTTTACATAATTTGGTGCTGGATTCCGTAGAAATCGTGCTTGAATCAACGCTCAAAGTAAGTTAATAAAGTTTTGTATGTTCCTATGTGACTGTTACCTCGAAAACATTATTTAAATTTTTAGATAAACAACTAAAATTTAGTAACTTGGTAAACAGTAGCTAGTTATTTTAATAGGTGCTGCTTAATTTATTGTATTCGTAAAGGCTACGTGTAGAAAGATAAAATCTTTTATCACATTGAATAATACGAATTCCGTATATGACATTAATCTTGGAGAGGTTAATCATATTTATTAATATTTATATTAAAATGTTATGTTATGTTAAAAATGTTAATAATTTTTTGGGGTGAACTGAATTACGTACCCAGAGTTATTTGTTTATGTGAGTGACGAAAGTTCGTAGTTTTTCGGCATTGGAAGCAAGCACATACAGCTGATGTATTCTGGTGCAATTAAGGTAACCGTTTTATTATTTATTGTGCAGCTAAATGACCAATGGAACTGAAAATGTAGAAACAGTAGAAATAAAGATTTTCTCTTTTTGCAAAGTGAGAAAATAAAAATAAACTGTGAAAGAGTCCGTGTGGTTTGGCCGTGTAATCAGTAAACAGCACAAGGCAATAATCGTTTGTTGGTCTTTTCAAGAGGGAAGTTCACTTTCGTTTACTAAATGTATATTTCTTTCCTCTATTTTGAAATTGAAAAAAAGGAGAAAACTATGTGGTGAAACTGTAGAAACCCCGTAAGTTCAAAAATAAAAAGCTTCCTAGGAACCTATAACTTTAATAAAGTTTTACAGCCGTGATTCTGCTAAAATTGTAAGTTACAGGGAACCAGTATTTTGTTCTGTACATAAATATAGATGTGTAGTTCTTTATTTACCTTGTTTCGATAAATAAGTAACTTGTGAATGATAATAATTTCCTCGAAAAATATTATTTTCATGGAAGTATCGTAATAGAAAATAATCCTCAACATTATAAGGGAATTTTATTAAAGAAGCCATTTAGGTACACTACAACGAAAAGTTTCCACGACAAATTACAAATTACTCTGTATTCTAGTTCTGTGTGGCGCACTCGAGAAAGTAGTTTTAAAAATTGTTTTTTTTGTCTGTTTCTATTTTTAAGTACAATTTTATTAACTATGTGCTATAAGGGATGTTATGTCTTACATACATAACGATATGTGAAGTAGGATGAATGTATTTAATATTGCAACATTTGGTACGCACTACACTCATTCAAGCAGGGTACACGTAATTGATGACAATAAGCACTCACGAGAATCAAGTTTCGGTTATGATAAATGCATTTAGGCAATATTAAATGTATATGAAGGAAACAAAAAATGTTTAAAATGTTTGTTTACCTAAGAAGCATGACATGCATCAGACCCTTAAGCTGCATTTCGGAGTTTGCAAATAAAATCAATTCCTTTCTGACCGGAAGGAATGTAGGAATCCATGCCGTTTCCGAACGGGGAAAAAAACGGAGAACCGGACTGAATTAAAAAAATTCAGTTTTTGATGTTAAACAAACAAAGAGGCCAAAGGAAACTAATCAAAAGAATTAGAAAAGCAGAATAAGAAAGGTCGAATGGAGAAGAGGATTTTGGGCTTAGCCGACATGCAAAGGATGGTTTTATGACCAGTCCAAGTAGAAAAAAATTAAGTAATGCGATCGAAGCAGATGCACTACAGAAGACTCGGTTGTTGCTTTTAAAAACTAAACATTTTAAAAAACAACATACATTTTAAACTACCAATTAGATATTTTATTACGTTAAAAATTTCTATTAATTTATATAATAGAATTGAATATTCAGCCAGACATAAATTTTCATTTGAATAAAAACCTATTTGACACTTGAGAGATCGTCGAATGAATCAGATGAAATACTTTAGAATTCTGGAGTTTGAGCCTGCGGAAATGTAAATGATTGTGACCATTGAACTTATAGGAATATATTAAAACATTTATCCTCTACCGGAAGGAAATTAGGAGTTGAGGGAGTATGTAATTTTATTCTAGGTTTGAACATTAAAGAGTGTCCCAGAATGAATCATCACAATCATTTATTCACCTTAATTTTCCTTTTTGCCTGTCTGTGTGGAACGATATTCACACAAACCTTCCAGTACTCCAGGGGCTGGACGAACGGAAAGAAAAGATCTTCAATCGAATCCTTCATAATTCAGGAAGGAAGTGAGGGACCTGAAGTGTACGGAATTTGTCAAATGCAAAGATTAAAAGAAATCTGGGCCAACAGAAACTTGGACGATGTAAGTCCTCTACACTGAACGTTATTAGCGTCTTATCGTTATCGTCTTAGGGTAATTTTAAATAAGTGCACGTTTTCAATTTTAGGAATATCTTCCCTGTCGAGTAGTGAACGAACCGGAAATGCTTGATCGTCGCAGAAGAAAAAGCGGATGCGAACGAAACGCCATTTTGGATTCTTTCCCTCACAAACCTAATTAATGTTAAAACTCTAACAGGAAACTAGACGACACACATGCGAGAAATATTTTCCCTGTTGTTTGCTTTACCAAGTTCCTGATATTAGAGACCAACTGAGAGCTGAGAAACCCAAAATGGAGAAAATATTATTAAACTTTCATAACACATTTCTCTTAAAGCTAATATTAATTGTCAGATTCATACAGCTTGTTGCTATTTTCAGACTTAATAATTTATTTGAGGGGTAATGATTGAAATCACGATTTGGTTACCTGTGATTTTTGTGTTTATTTAATTATTTTTTTATTTAATGTTATTATTATTATTACTTCACGACAAATGGGTTAAGTATTTTTAAACGGTTTCTGGAGAACTTCTAAGTGCTGTAGAGCTAATTTTTTGTTGTTCAATCAATTGAAAAAAAATGTCAGATATGTTTGGAAAATTACATTTATGGAAAAGGATGACGTTATTTTTTAATTTATGACGCTTTTAAAATATTTTTTTTAAATTAATAATTATTTTTTTTATCAGAGCGAAGTGACTTGTTTCAACTGACTTGTCAAGTAAAAATGATTGTAAATATTTCTCAGTACGAGTGCTTTATTTCGGAGTTCACATGTTTATTACAATGGGATATTAATAACCTGTTTAGTAGAATAAAAATCAATAACTTTAGTCACTTCCATTAATGGAAAACAAGTGGCAATACCTTCCATTCTGTTACCTACTTAAAATAGACAGAGTCAGTTTCACTTATCTATAATTTTGGTCTTTTTTTGTCCGTCACACAATACGTTGGACTAAAACATAAATTTACTTTGGGAGCTAATTTTTGCTTCAATTATCGATCAATAAAGTTTAACAGAAAATAAATTTAATTGTTCGGATTTTCTTGAAAAATAAATTCCGTTGGCAAAGCGGTCAAGAGTTCTTAATTATTCCTTTTATCTATTGTTATTAATTATAATTTAATTAGACCATTTATGTAATGTCGTATTACACTTAAGTTATCTATTTTTATATTTAGTGTGGGTTTAATAAAATATGTTTGTATTCAGATTTTAATAAACATCCAGCGATCCTCTTGAATCATAACTTTGATGTGACAAAATCAATAATATTCCTTATTCGAATTTCATAACATATTATGAAAAATTATACTTTCACAACTTGCGCAGTTTTATAGTGGAAAGGAGTATCGTAAGATAAAACAGTTAATTCACTTTCAACAAACTGACAGCAGGTGTCTTCCATGGATGGAGACGTAAATTTTGCTTGGAACTCGAACCATTAGTTTTAGTGTTGGACGTCAGATGTCGCTCTGCGTACAACTTTGATAGTACCGCTAATAGTTTTTAAAAACAACAATAATCGTAATAGTCAAAGTAATAGTTTATGTTACGATTATAATTATATGATTATAATCACGGATTTATTTCCACCATACATGTATTTTAATAAAAGTATACAATTTATTCTCACATTGTGTTCAACGTCGAATTTGTTTGTCTTCTTCATTATTTAAATTGTAATTGATGTTATAGTGTAGTATTAAATGTAACGTTGCGTTTTTGTAACATGGTAACACACTGCTCGTGATCTCTCCCTCTCTAAATTGTCACTACTCAGGATATGCAAAATTTTCGTGTCAATTGGGCAGTGTTACAAAATCCCCTGCAAAGACCAAACAACTTTTATTTCTAGATCATTCCTCCATTCACCACGTTCCGTACAATCACTTAATTTCATAAATCTAAAAATGTAACAAGTCGCTACTTTGCTAACCATGATTACTACTTTCAAATATTCTGCTTATACGGAATAGTGTAATTATTATTATTTTTTTTGTGCATTAAATTGTATTGTAATTAATCGTTTGTTCTGGAAGAGGACCGTTCGTCCAGTGTAATACATTAATGTGTATTATCTGGACTCAAGTGATTGACTCAACGATTTAACAGAATTTGAGTATCGGAAAGCTCGCTTTACTTTTCAAACATCGGGAGACCTTCTCTGTTTTCTTGGACAGTTATAATTAATTATGAGACCTTGCCAACGACGGGTCATTAATCTTTTTAAAATAATCTTTGCTTTCCTTTACTCTCCAAACATCCTGCTCTTCTCTCGCCCAATTAAGCCATCCTACAACAATCATTATTTTGTGATTATCTCCCTTTTTAAGGTGTATTAATTTATGCAATTTAATGTCGATACACTTAATTTTTATGGTTCGTCAAAAGGTGGGAAAATAAACGTTGGAAAAAGTTTTTATTAAACCTGAACGGGAACGACGTGGCGTTCCTTTTTGTGAGTGCGAGCGACATGCAGCCCGTGCAGAATTTCACGTATAAGAGGTCATTTTTTTAAACGCGAACCAAGTAAATCCGATTGAGTTATAAATATTTAATGGGGGCTGGGTGGTATGGGAGCCAGAGAAAAGAGGTGTGACTTTTGAAATGAAAAAACACAAACATGAACTCGCATGGGTAATCAATAGCCGTGTTAAGATAAACAATGGAACGTTCAAAAATAAATAAAACGCATTCGATGTATTGAGGGTTGATTGCATTTACATCCCCCATTAAAGAGTAATATAGAAAGAATAGAACAAAAGCAATTTAGCAAGAACAACTCCCCCGATGCACAAGCGTAATCTGCAGATTAACTTTTAATGTAGTTGAAAGCCATAACAGGTTAACAGAGTTATTGAATTTGACATTTTCCAGCCTTCGGTCTCCCTGTTGCTCTCCGTGCTTCAACTTGCACACAAAATCCACTGAGAGTTAAGTTTCGAGTACTTTTCATTAATATCAGGACCGGAAATTGTTTTTTGATAACCGGATTTTATCAATTTCATTTTGAATTGTCACCAGGAGTGGAGGAGTCAACTAGGGAATATGAGAATCTCCGCGTTGCCTTCCGGGAATCGTTACGTCCTACATAGATCAGTTACATAAATAACTTTTAAACTTACCAATCAATACTGCACTATACGAATTTTATTATGTGAATTACAAAACACAAGTTAAATAAAAGTAACCCGGTTGGAGTGCTTTCGAGGTGAGAATCAGAAACTTCCCGTATTGAACATTACGCTCGTAACACAAATAAATAAATGGTGTTACGATTACAGTAAAATTTTTTATTCAAGTCTAATAATTATTATTTAGTGAACGAGGTTGAATTTAACAGATTTTTTAGTCCCCAGAAAACAGAAATTGTAGTGTTACCATTGATACCAAATTGTTTGTTATTTTATTTTTGTAGTGAACATTAAAAATATAAGAAAAGGAGTTCAAGCACAAGTAGTGTAGGCTGCTGCAACTGCTTACTTATTGTGAACTATCTTCGTAGGCGACAGTTTTACGGGGAAACTATAATGAAACTATCAGTTTTGTCGCCTTGTCTGAGTCCGCCACTGCTAAACTCTCTCTCTCTCTTATTCCCAAAGGTGGAGTAGCATCAAAAACCAAGGCAAATGAAGGGGATGTTATACCACCCCATTGTTGAATACAATTGCAATTTCCATCACACAGACAGTGCGGATGGCATCGCTCGAAAGGAAATTTGGTCTTCCTGTTAATAAATTTATAGTCCGGTTTATGGTTATTGCTCCTACTCAAGTTTAAAAAAAAACTATTGTCATGGAGAAGCCAGATTGGTCGTCAACTGCTAATATCAATAATCAAGTAAAACACTTGAAAAGTCAGCATAGCAAACATCCCCGTTATTTCGAGTGTCACGGGGGTTGTTGTGCTCAACCCCTGCTTAATATTCGTTTTTTTTTGTTCCCCGTCACAACGGGTCTAATGGTTTGACTGCCTGATTTTGAGTTTAATTAAGGTACTCTAGGTAACCTTTTCCTCGTTGTTCATTTTAGTTCTTCACATGACAAATTTCGTGGTGCACGCTAGGTCCTGTCCTAAATTATAACTCATCCAGAGTTGACGCCCTGTTACATTCGAAACCGTGAATTTTTGTCAATTTAGTAAATAATTTATTGTCGTTCATTTGTTCATTCATTCGAAGATTGTTACGTATTGTGGGAGCCGTTTCGATTTTAACCAACCTGACATTTCGTCTCCTCTTTCGCCACCACGAACGTACCTGTAATTTGTGTACCAAAATAAGATGGTGACTTTTTCAGGTGTTCACCTCGTTTGAACGTTCACCGATGGCTCAATTTGTGCATGTCTCTAAGTGTCTGTGTCTGTGTGCATGTGTGTTAGTGAAGTTGATGGGTTCACAAATTTTCCCTCTTAATTTTTGTTTCGTGTTCGCTTCAAAGGTTTCCAAACTGAGACGACTTTAAACCGGGCAAATGGCAATCCATGGCAATTAAGCAGTTGAAATTTTCACACGAAAGCTCCTGGGGGTTGAGAAAATCGGAAACATGATATCCGTGAACTTATTGAGAACCCTGCACTGCCTTTGCCCTGATATCTTCGCCGTCCCCTCTATCTCCCTCCCTATTCTCATGTGTGCGTGAAGGCCTCTTAAGGGGATGAAATACTTGTCCGCAAAACAATTTTGTCAGTTTTATTGCTTTAGTCCGACCGATTGAATACAAAAACATTAATTTCTATTTATTGATTTTCAAAACCGGGGGAGGTCGTTCGCGGTATGTTCCTAATTTTAGTCCAAAAACAGGCGTGTGTGTTTCCTCTGCAGACAACTTATTGAGTGACTTCTGCGGTAAATGCCTAATGAATAAACTGTTGACAGTCATAAGATAAGCACAAGTACACATTCATAGGGGTCTTCTCACCACTACACCTTTTGTATTTCATCTCAATAAATTCTATTGATCACTTATTCCTTTTGATGCAGTGCACTTACAAAAAAACCAGGTGATTTCGACTTTGGATGTAATGAGTAAAGAATTCTCAATAAATAAAATTACAACCGCAAAATTGTTCAGAAGTATTTTATTTGAAATAAATTAATTGTCTATAATATGTTTAAGAACGTACTAGGAAAACATCATCGTAAAAATAATCGATGTATTACCGATTCATTCAAGTTGATTTGTCATTGTCCTTGTCGAGTGTGGCTACTTACTTCGATATATAACAAATAATTGATGAGTTCAATCGAGAGCGGTGGTTTTTTTTTTATTATTTTGTCATGAAGTGTAATAGCGACTACTGATTTTGGAAACTGTAAAATGATGGAACACCCGACTGGCATTCATTTTTCTTAAAAATTGACTTTCTCTTCCTCTCTCTCACTCTCTCTCTCTCTCCTCAAGCTCTATTGCACAAGCTTTGAAAATCTTAAAATAGTGATTTGAACTTTCATCGCAACTAGACACTAGTTATAAACTAACTCGCAAAACGATACAGCGGTTGTTTAAGTCTTTGGCTACTTTCTGTCAAAAGAGACAAATAGGATCCGTCAAATCTCACTGGTACACCGTGAGTATCTTTTTTTTTTAATCTATAAAATTACAAAAACCGCATGTCGAACTCAATCTCGACGACTCAATGACAATAATAACTTCTAGTTCGATTGAATTAGCATATCGGCGAGGCCAATGGCGGTGGATTCATGGGGTAGTGAGATGGAGGCGGCGGCGGTGGTGGCACACCGCCATTCCCTGCCCAGGGCTGCAGGTTCTGAAGAGCATTCAGGCTCGTGTTGTCCCCCGAAGACCCCGGACCAGATGCAGGAACTCCTGATGGCCTGTCCGAGTGGTACATCCCTTTACTTAAAGCTTCGGCCTGAAGAGACATCATCAAACGGTTGGCTGCCTGACGTTCTGCCTCACGTTCTTCCGCCGTTTGTCTCCTTGAAAACAAAAAAAACAACACCAAACTTATTTCTTGATTGTTTTGTCGATAGGCGTGAAGGAAATGAAAGCAAACGGAAAAGACTTTGGAATGAGAAGTGAAGACAAATTAATTGCTTTTCAACTGGAATGAAGTTACAAAGGAATAAATAATTGCTGTGAAACGTAGGTGGTTGAAAGACAACGGGGGTTGAGAGATTTCCGTTTAGTTTCGAGGGCTTTTCACTTCTTCCATTTCATATATATCAAATTTTGGAAGAAAACCGTAGCGTAGCGAATTTGCCTGGCGATAGAGAACGTGTCCGAGCTCACAAGACGTTCAGCTTTGCGTCTCTAATTAATTAGTTAAAACATTAACAGGGTACTGCGACTGTTGTGACAGACCCATGGGGAAGCATGTCGAAGCAAAACGCTTCGCTGAACCTAACGGCGGTGACAAGGGTAATAAAAGACTTCTCCTACGCATTTTGCCACGTTGCCTTTTCATTCCCATTTAAGTTCAGGGTAGTTTACGTCTTTGAATGTCTCGTGTACGAGGAAGTGCAGTATAAATTTGAACACGGTTGTTACTTTGTACAGAAATACAGTGCCACGGTGAAATATTTATAAGTGCACATCGGCAACTCTGGTAAAATACCTGTAATGTATATTTACACATTCAAACATATACTAAAACAGTGGTAGTATCACACGAAGGAGAATGGTGGCAGACGTACTATGGAATTTATGTCTTTCAAGTCAATTTCCATGCTGTCGTCTCTTGGTTGTACTCAACGGTCGGAGATGTAATCTCCCCAGCAAAGCTTACAAAAAATAGCATATGAATACACGGACACAACGGAAACATCAATTACATAATTAAATAAGGCAGTCGTATTGCGATTAAATAATATTGACGAACTCCCGGAGAATTAATTTCCTTCAGTTTTCCCTGAAGGACTGGGGAAAATTGCGATTTCGCAACAGCGCAGCCGTTTTAAGTGTGCTACTCTTAATAAATGAGATTAATAAATAATAAATAAATTGAATTCTTTGCTTGGAATAAAAATTTCAAGTTAATATCCTTCCAGTGAAAGTCACTTTAGCTCGCATTAATTATGATGGAGAAACGCCCTGTAGAAATAGATGTGTACGAGGTCCTCCTCCAAAAAAAAAAACAAAAAAAAACACGGCACTTCGACTCTATTTTTATTCTGTCGGGTTTTCTTGGGCTTTTCTCGTAGCTTTGATTTCCCTCAAGACGTTTATTTATTTCCCCATTTCCTTCTTTTATCTTTCACTGTTTTATTTCGGTTTAACGTAACTGTTTTTCTCCGGATTATTAGACACTGTTTTACGTGATTCCCCCTATTCTCCCACGTGCTTTTCCTCATTCCGTCGCCTATTTTGCTATTTCCTTTTCTCACACCAAAGTTTTTAATTTATACTTTATTTCTCCCGTTTCAAAACCCGAGTCCGACCGTTTTCTCAACAACAGCAACACACAACCGAATTGACTTGGTTTTCTGTCTGTCTCCGTTCGGACCGGGTTGGAAAACAATAGAACCGGTCTACTTCTACGAGTTGTATTTTTGCCGTCGTTCAAAAGACCCGTGAATTTTGTTCTGTTAGTTTAGTCGTGTTTGTCCAAATTTTGCAATAAATAACTTTTTTTCACGAGTTAAACTGCCGTTTAATAAATTTTCCATTACGTCGTCAATTAATGTCTTTTATGTGTTTAATTTTTTTTGGTCGTTGAATGCGTTGTAGTTGCAGTCGGGTAAAATACACATTATTCTAAGTTGTAGCCATGGAGTCGGTCAACGTTTAAACGTCTTGTTTCGTGTCTTTGAAGACCTCTTCACTTACTGGTTCTCACTTAAGATAAAGTAATGGATAATTCTCGTTCTCTAAATGAAATGCGTTCCAACGACAATGTCGTTCTTTCTCCGTTCGATAATAGAACTTTAAAACGTTTATTATATATGCCGATAAACCTGTGAAATTATATATTCAATATATATGTCAAATTTTAGTAAAATTTGTTCCCGGCCGTCGAGTACGATTTTATGAAGTTGTTTAATGCACAGAAATTAAGCCGTGAGTTAAATAATAACGACGATAACTAAGAGTTGTATTACGACGAAACTAAAAAAAAATTAACGTTAATATATACTAATGGTTCACGTAAAGGGTCACCTGGTCCAAGTTTAATCGCTGGAATCGTTTACAGTTGGAAGTTAAATCGACAAATATTCAAATCGTGACGAACATAAGTAATACTCAATCAAAGTGTGTTCTAGAAAATAGATTTGGGTATTAACTACTATTTTTTAAGTGTGTTTCTGTTATCGTTGATATTAAGAATGGTTTTCTACAAGAAAATAGAATGTTAAATTTTGGTCTGATGATGTGTAAGCTCTTTATGTCGAGGAGAATAACTGTTTTTTGAGTATATTACACCGATCGAATGAAACCCATTGTATTCGAATACCAAAAGTACAATTTTCACTTCACAAATTGGTAGCATTTTCGGCACAAATGGGACCTACGGTACTCCGCTGAAAAATCATTGAAATTTTCCATTGTGTACGACCCCAGTCGACAAATGGAAGGAAGAGACAAGTAGTCAGCCACCTAAAAGTATTTCTAAATTATTGAGCGCCGTATAAAATGGTGAAGATTATTTGCTTTTAGAATTTCAAACAAAAGGGATGCTTATTATTGGATGACGACAGCCATCTCTCAAGGGTAGATCATCCCCTTTCTAATGGGAAAAGAGACGAAGCTTAACGTCGACAAGTTTTCTTCAAGAGTTCCCCCGAAGCTTCTCGACAGAGGAAGATCGTCAGGATTGCAAAATCTGATTTTGGATCGGAATTAATCGAGACCCGATCGTAAATTCGATTTAAACGATTCACCCGGTAATCCGAGTCCTCTGGACCTGGATCCATCACTGATTTGTTTCGAATTCTTGTCGAGTTACTACCTTATTAAATAGTAAAATCGCGCTCTACGTCAAACTATTATAGAAATAGAAATGTTACCGGTCCTAAAAAGTCGTGACAACATACTTGGAAAATGGGTATGAGACCACAATTTGGATTCCATCTCCTTCCCTTTGATAAGTCTGTCGCTTTCTCCTGGGTAACTGATTGACATCCAAAGTGCATTTGCTTGCAGACAAACGTTTTCTTCCCATCAATGAATATTTGACAAAGGTAAATACAGTTTTATGCCGGCGTTTAATAATTCAGGCATTCATCAATGATTCAGATCTTTTTGAATATTTGATGGGTAGGATTTTAAACTGTCACCAACAATGCAGTCTTTATTTGCTGAATCAATTTTCATTTGTTGCTTTTTGTTTTAGTCTAATGGTTTTCTCTCCCTAATATAAATAGCGAGTATTTGGCAGACTTTTTGAGTATTGTCTACTCCGAGTGGTTCCGATGCCTGTTTGGTTGCGATTCTCTGTAGACATCCGAACCGTCACATTACACGTAATACCGTGTAGTTATTCTAAACTATTTGGACTGTGTGACATGCTCGATGTTTTACGATTCATACAGTATTCAGAATATTTTAATGCAGTTTAGTTGTTAACGTTCTTTTCTAAGTTCCCTGTTCTTATGCACACGGTATCGGTATGATAAATTGCGTGGAGAGAAAAGTTAGCAATTGAGTTTATTATAAGGTTAAATGTTTTTGCCTTAATTGATGTCAGAAGTAACCACCCGGGCTTTACAACAATACATCGATATTCATCCAGAAGATTAATCGTAAAAGTCAGGTGCATGTGTTTGTGTTCAGACAAAACCCTGCGACGACGACGTGGATGAATGCAGGCTAAAAGAAATTATGATTCCATTACATTATATTTTTAACCGGCTTGAGCACGGGGATCCGGGCAAATATTTTACTTTTCATAACTTTTAAAAGAAAGGAAAAAAAAACACCTCTTCACAACCGGGGGTGGCTGAAAGAAGTGGAGACGGTGATCCAATTTCTTAAAAGTTGGGAACAATCCATTGTGTCAAACACGGCATAAAAATAAGTGGGATCGCGAAGAAAAAAAGGTAATTTAGTGAAAAGGGAGTTTTCCCGGGCGAAAACATTTTCAGGGAAGAAAGTCTTGACATGTAATGCCGCTTAATAAAACTGAAAGCTTCTCGGAAAAAGGCGGTTTCTCGGTTAACTTCATAGCCTTACTCATTAACTCAGTTACTGCAATTCGCTCCTTTACAATTTTAATTCAACCTTTTTCTAATAGGATCACGATAACAAGCCCTCGGATCGTTTTTTAAGCCCAAGAGAAAGGTGGGAAGAAAAAGGAAGGAAAAAACCTTGTGAAAAACTCCGGATATTTCTTAACCTTCGTATGGTGAACCTTCCATTTCCCTCTGCCTTTTCGTTTCGACACAAATTGAGTACGTTCCACTTTACTAGTTTTAAGATTTCCGAAAATGATATATATAGTTGTAGTTAACTGTTTGTAGTGAGTCAATTTTCTCTAAAGTTAGGTTCTTGACTTTCTGCATGTTCAGCTTGTAAATTCTACTGTCAAGGGTATCCAACAACCATCAGTTGACCCCATGCAGTCGAGTTATATGTTAAATGTTATGTTGTTTGTTTAAGTTACATCCCCCCTTCATTTCTTGTTTGTTTTTTGGTTCCTGCAGGATCCATTATCAGTCTGCAAATTGTACGGTTTTCTTCGCGCAGAGACTAACCGGAAAAATATTCAACGGAAACGTAAGGGAAAATATCAGGGAGGTGAAGTTAAGTAAGATGAGGGTGCCGTGGCGTGTGAATAATTAAAAAGTATTTGAAAGTTGCAATAAAGAAAGGAAAGCCTCCTTGTTTTTCTCCGGAAAGTCACTTTGAAAATTTAGAAATTCTGATTCGTTCTAAAGACAGTTTGGACAAGTTTTTAACTAGTTTTCAAAAACTGACTCTCGAAAGTCTTCCCATTTTCAGTCGTCTGACAGAAGTTTTCCAATGTTCTTATTTTATTTTCTTTGTTCCTTATAAATAATCTCTCGGAATTAAATTTTGGCGTCCCTTCGGGTTGCCGCTTTAAAATGGAAAAAATACATCATTATTCTTTTCCTTTGTGATGCGAAAGCTGCTTTTTAAAAGTAGTTGAAGCGCACCCACCAAAAAACCCCACGTACAATAAATAATTCATGGATAATGAAATAAAACCTGAAAACCAGGATGTGTCATTCTTATTACAGAGATATGTATAATATTTAAGAGCTTTTATTAATAAATTTGTTAGTTAATTTAAGTTCATTGTTGTCTGTTACGAAATAATAATATTACCTGAGACAGTACGACACCCACAAGTACAATTGTCATTGTTGAGTACCCTACTTTAATTTGGAACTTATTTATTGAGTTTTATTACCTGACCAACCGATGAACTGTCTGTATAATAATGTACATAATTAAAGGAACGTAATGGTTATCATTGTATATTCATTAATTTAGAAATGTGTATAATTTATTTATGTATAATAATTGTACATTAGTTGACTCCACAGCCGACGACTCCGTCTTCGTTGTTACGTGAATTGCTCTACATTACTTTGTTAATTTTTTCTTCTTATTAACTTATTGTATTAAAAGTTGAACTTTTTAAAGTCGAGTCAAGAGTGTTTGAGATAACCCAAAATTAATAATAATACAAGTAACTCTGCGTATCATTATTTAATTTTTTAGTTTTCCATCCAGTTGCGGTCGACAGAGCTGTGGATATGAAGTGCAGAAGAATCATTTAAAATTTACGATGGCTGACGATAGACAAGAATAGCTGATGGGACTAAACTTAATGGCTGAATAATTAGTTAGAATTTTCACTCTCCTGCATAATTTCACATTAAAATTAACAGAATCGTTTCCAGGGAGATCTTCCGGCGGTTTACCCGGTTGTAATTAATTTATGTTATTATTAAACACGACAGCTTATTGCCAGGCACTTTTGCTTAAACTCTTGGAAAATTGAATTTTATTGCCATTTTTTTTTAAACTTCACTTTCCCACCTCCTGTCTCCTGTTAAAATTTTGATTGATTAGACTGATTTAATTAAAATTTTTGTGCCGCTCTAAACTCTCCGGCGAAAATTCGAGGCAGTTGGCTTTGATATTAAGTTAAGAGACTCTCGAGTTTCATTTTGGGCGAGAATAATTTACAAAACTGGGAGTTATCGAATAATAAAAACGGTTTTCCTCCAGCTTCTACTTTTCTCCTAGGTCGTCTACCCAAAAATTGAGTTGCAAGAAATACATTCACCATCATTAGAATTCTACCATTGGTACTTAATCGAGTTTTCTTCGGTTGTGTGCACCTGGAGCTTTCATTTATATGCGGATTTAAAAATACGTTTTATCTCGCAACACAATTAGCATAATGTTATTTATTTATTTTTCCCATAAAATAATAATAATAATACTTAATAATCCAAACTGGATAATAATACTTTTTATTATCCATTAGTTATATTATATTGGTTACGTGTACATTATACAGAGTTCGAAGTATATTTTATCTCACAGCGTAATTTATTCGATTTTTAATTATGTGAATATATTTTTAGGTTATTTATTACTTTTCGGTATCCGAGTGTGTGTGTGTGTGTGTGTGTGTGTGTGTCCCTAAAATATTCTAATGACCTCTTACATCTTTCGCATTGAGTAAATGTTCCCTCGGCCTTTTCATTGCGCTTTCTAAAAGAAAAATTTTTAAATTGCGAATACTTCGAAAGGATCAGTACCCGAATCGTAATTTTTATATCTTGTCGGTTTATCGGGAAACGTTTCCAAGCATCCGCACGAGTTCATCAAACATCTTATTTGCCTGTTCGTACTGAGTTGGAGGTGAATTTATGGATCGTAACATAGAAATTTCACATGGTTTCACATTGTTGCTAATTAGAAATTCGTTCGCAGTTGATCGTGACTTGTTGAACGGCAAAAAAAAGCAAAACAGTCACCGTCAATTACTGCCTTGTATCTCGCCGTTGTCAACCGTCGTCTCATAAATCACCGTAGTGATTGTCGTAACCGACTTAAACGGCAATAATTTTTTTCATGCTTTCAAATATTGGCGATTGCTACGTTCAGAACGAGTGATCGATTGCAGGTTAAGGAGACGTACACGTGTACTTGACGAGAATGCATACCTGGGGACGTACCTGGGGATTCAGGTCCACAACAAGACTCACACGAACGGGTCGGGACGTTTTAAATTTTTTAATTATCGCTTACTGATAATTTCCTTTTTCATAATTTAATGGGAAACATTCATTTATACTATAATCCCGGAAAGGATTAATTGCTTCGTTGTCGACTAAGAAAAAATCTTACTTCAAAAGTCGGTGGAAACAAAGGTGAATTAAAAGGAGAAGAAAAGGAGGGTAATTTCAACTGGGGAATACTCCTTTTCCTCTTGTAATTACCCGGGTAATAATATTCGTAAAGATAATGCGCGCAATTATTTTCTAGAAAAACACACTGAAAAATTGAAGCAATTAGCTAAAACTGCTTTGTTAATAATTAAAATTCTGATTCTTTATTAGCAAATTATAATTGTTTCGTATTAACGATACGCCGCGAGCCGAGAGGGAGAAAGGTTAAAGCAACTTTCTCTTTACAACCCTCTTAAAAATTCTTTCAACATTGTTTTACGGTAAGAGAATGTTTAATAAATAGAAAGGAGAAAACAGTTGACACTCTTCATGGAGTGTCTCAGGGTACTTTTTCTCTTTTCTAGTTCTGTCATCTTGTCTGAATATACAATATCTAAATAAACAGTGAACGTAAACTAAATACGTCAATTTATTTACATTGTAAGTTTTGCTCAATAATAATATTATTAATGTAATATAATTATTTAATATAATTATAAGTCTACATTCGCTTTGCTTTACCCTTTATTTCAAGCTGGCAGCGAAGAGTTTTCCGTTGAAGGATAATATTGTTGCTTCAATATGTATACAACGTTACCACTTATTATTAATAAGTAACCTGTCTAATATAAAAAAATATATATAAATATTTATCACTATTACCACCTCCTAATTGTGTCAGTTTTAAGTAGATTGTGTAATGGAATGCTGAACATAACCGGGTATCGATATAATTTTTTTTAATAATTTTTTATGCATACAAGCCTATTTTGTTTTTGTTTTTGGCACCCTCGTGCGTTAAAGTTTAACAGAATTATTTGTCAAAGAATTACCGGGAACATCTGCACGTCAGTTAAGTTCCAAACATTTAAGCTATTGTCATTAGGTTTTCGTTTGGGTACATTCAAAACGTATTTATTTGAAGCGCTAAGTGGTCCGGATGTAGAACGTCCATTTCGGTAATGAATTCGTAAAAGGTCTAAGAATTAAAAGGCTGTATATATATTTTTTTTTCGCATGAGAACAACTTTTGTTTCTCTTTCGAACGGAACAACACAAATTCGTTGAATCCGTCCGATAAATTAAAATGAAACGAATGTGTACCGTCGAATTAATTGACTCTCCGGTGATTTACTTAACACCTGAATGTAAACTATTAGCGCAATTAATGGAACCATGTTTCTGGCTTTTATTAGAGTAAATGGGCAATCAATTACGATTTTTTGTTTGACTTCCAAAACTAAATAGAAATTTTTGAACTGTGTGAAAAGTTGCTTGAAACTTGAAAGAGTTGAGTGGGACAATTGATATTTTATTTTATCATTATATTGTTATTTATTAAGTTCATTACGATGTAAATATTGAATATCTATAAAAGTAGTTTGCGCGTATTGTAAATCAACAACTCATTACTCATACATATATACACAAACTATAGTCAGTTACGTTACAGATACGGATACAAGGTTCTATCTAGATAGAGTAAAACCGATAAATTTTAAGGGAGTTTTGATTTTAATCGATAGTTACTTTGACGTGGGGTCCCTTTGCCATCATTAAGGGTGAGTTTTTCGATGTGTACAGCGATATGATTCGTAACGGTCATACTCAAATAACCAGCAGTACATTCTCTGTGTTTTACGACTTGATTGAAAATTTCAACTTGACAAGTAGATAACAATTTGAGAGCAATTGGTGCGACACACAAGGCCCTACGTGCGCGTTCTGCAGGACGCCATGAATTTCCAATTCCCTTTTGCCGGAGTTCAATTTCTACTGCCGGATTGAAATTTTCAGTTATTTAGGGGTCAAAAGATTCGCCATTTCAAACGGCGTCCATTCTAATAACGTCCGTAATTAATTTTCAGTTTTCATCGGTAAATGGTTTCCGGCGTGAGAAGCAATAACGGGCAAAATGTCTGCCTGACAGTTAATTTCTCCACAGCAACGCGAATACAAATCTTTCATAATTAATTAGACCAACAATTAAACTCCGGGGGTTGACGAGTAATTCGGTGTGGAGCTGCAGGTCCGCTTTGTACACGTCTTTAATTTCACACCGCTAATTGCTCTATGTTTAATTTGTTTCACGAGGATTTTCGCTTTCCGCCATGACACCCTCACACCAAACATCTCCCGTAAGCCGCCACTTTTCCCGGTTCGCTTTATGCAATTTATAATAAATACAATTTTCACTTTTCCACATGCGGCAGAGCGACCGGTTTTTGAGTTGATCGTCGGTTTTACCTCGTTTGGAAGTTTCTCCAATTAGTTTCCGATATCTTCTTATCTCTAATGGTTGATAGTGTAGTTGCGTATGCACCTTTGCAAGAGTTTTCGCGAAAAATTTTCCTTTTCATTGAATTGATTTGCATTCGCTTTTTAATTAATTTCTCCACCGTTGCGAGTGAGACTACACTCAATGAAAGTCTCGTGGAAATGTAGAACACTAACAGTTGAAATATTACCTTTTAGTTTTTATTTAATTGATCTTTTCCGATCGTTAAATTGAAATTAAAATAAATTCCAAATAATTTGAGTCTACTTTTTAAGTGCCTTAATGGGAAAAATAGTCCTAACCGGTCGCAGGAGTCAAAACGAGTCAGGGGTACGTTTCACTTGTTTATTCTCTTGGTGTTCTTATTTGACTGATGAGGTAAAAATAAAGGTAAAAGATAGTAAGGAAGGTAATTACGATTGACAGAGAGCGTTGAAGTATTAATTATTACTTACCTCCATTTTGTTCTTCTATTTTGAAACCAAGTCTTCACCTGAGCATCTGTCATTTTCAACGTTTTAGCAAGTGACGCCCGTTCGGCCGATGCCAAATACTTTTGTTTGTGAAATTTCTTTTCCAATTCGGCTATTTGAAGTCTCGTGAAGGAAGTCCTAGGCTTTTTTCTCTTCGGCGGAGTTCTGTTTTGATAAGGATGTCCTATTCTTCTTGTCATTGGAAACGTGACTGAAAGAAAAATGCAATAGTTATCAGTAACTCGGATGTATTCTGTTGCTGTTCGCCACTTCCAGTTTTTTATTGGAAACAAGTCTTTATGGTACATCCGGAGCGTCGGTGAACCGACCAACAGGTGGAAAAAGTATTTTAATTGTGACCTCAAGTAACCAACCAGACTTTTTTTTCTGTAAAATTCTACTGCCTTCCTCCTGCACTAGAATGAAATTAAAAAAAACCATGTCCACATTCATTTTCGAAATTAAAAACTAATCCACGTTCAACTCATGCCCTTTGTGTCGGTTTCTTTTTTCTCAATGGCAGTTCAGTCTACTCGAAATAGCCTGGTTTAAATGGACTGAGTGATTTAAAAAATTGCAATAAATACTTTTTTGAACAGCTCGGTTCAGTTTTGTATTTCTACATCCACCTTTTTTTCGCGCTCAGGTTACGTACCCTAACCTTTGACAAACCACACGGAAATTAATATTATATTTATTAACAGCTTCTACAAAACATCAATGTGTACACAAAAATTTAGCAGGTATTAAATAAATTCCGAGCTCTAATTATACTGTATACTGTTCTGATCATCGTTGTTCCACACAATAGAATCGTCTGGCGGGATAAATGGGAAATTGTTCCTGAATTAAATTTTCATATGTTGAACTTGACTAAAACACGTTTTCGTTACTTGAGATTATATACATTCTTGTTGTGCATCGTGTACTTTGTGCACCCTTTTGCGGAACGTAAAATTTTTTTATTACTCCCTGGATAGAAAGTACGAGGCGCATTTTAAAAAGCGTTTCAACATACACGGTATTAAATGTTGTTTTCATTATACAATATTTTTACAGCTTTTATCTCGTCCTACCCGAGTATTAGTACGGTTTATAAAAATGAATTTCGCCGCTACGTGTTTTTATTTTTATTCTCTTGATTAAATTATTACCGTTTAGTAATGCAATTGCAATTTTATTTGGCCGTTCCACGTGTGTTATTTTCGGTAGGAGCGACTCGTTTTGATTACCCGTTTTATTACGTATGATTCGGTTAAAGGAATTAATTCGATGCCACAGGCGTGAATCTATATTATTACAATTCATACTTATATAATATCGGTGTGAATTGCGTACGAGGGAAATCGCTTTAAAGATAGCCCTTTACGGTCTCAATGTTTTATTACTGCGCCTGAAATTGTGGTGTGTTTATTACCTATTGAGAAGAATCCGTTTTTAAATTTTCTAAAAATTGATTTAGAAAGTCTTGGACTTTGCTGCGCTTTTAATTAGGTATACATAAGCGTATTATTACACAAGTATTTTTATTAACTAAAATAGTTATATTGTTCCTACTCCACACATATATTGTTGGATATTGTGAATTTGATTCGGACTAACTGAATAAATAATGTTTCACGCATGATAATATCATGCATGATTAATATTCATTTTGATATATCACATGTGTATAAATAAATACATAAAGATTAGTTAATTCTGTTAAATTTGTACGTCTTGCAAGCGTATAAATTATCCTCAACCTCCCCGAACTATCTCCATCTCTAATAAATCACCGAAATCCGTAATAAATAATAATGCATAATTGGGAGCTAGGGAGGTGAAGATAAAACAATTTTTTTTTACCTGACAATTCATTGAGTTATGTTTTGTTGTTGAAGTCGTCACATTCAATCAACGTACGTTTATTAGTTCACATTTAAATGGCAGATTTCACTGTGCCTCTCTCTCTCTCTCTCCAAACCGACCATTCTCCTACCAACAATCATTTTCGACGAAATTTTTATTTGACACGCCTAAGAAAATAAGTTACACTAAAAGAGCATAATTACGTTGCATGCTTTGACCCGGCAATATTTAGCCATTATCTAGAAAATTTGGTACCTAAAATGGAGTCCAAACCTCGTGTTCGCCTATCATTACGCAATATTGATTTTTTTAAAGGTTTCTTTTAAGTGGACTCTATGATTTTGTCTAGATCGTTTAGCATTGGCCGACCGGGGTTTTTTCATCTATTAATAAACTTAATGTTTTCCTACATAAATCATGCGTAGGCAGAAATGTAGAATTTTAACATGTTTGTCATGCAAACAGCCCCGCGGTCGCCGGGTCGGTGTTCAGTTCCTTTGAGTTGATTTTCTGAAGGGTTTTGATTGTGTACAAGCAAAAGTGTAATGAATACGATAATATGTTTTCGTAAGTGAATTTCCGATCTTGCCAAACATTAACATTCTCAAAGGAAGTCCGTTTTGTGGAAAACATTGTGTAATATTCTCTCAGGTATATGTTAATTGCAGTCGAATCGAAATTGTTACCGAGACTCTTCTATTCTGTTTTGTATATTTTTCCTCATAGGTAAAACTTATTAGCAATAGTTTTGAACGATGTGAAAGGGCTGTTATTTGTGTAATGATTAAGTTCAGTTTAAATTTGCTAAAGGTCGGGTGGTCATTACGACTTAATGTGCAATTTTCCGCATTTAGTTGCTTATCGTTGCTATCGTACGATTAATGAATAAGAAAAGAGAATAATACTTTTAGATACCTACTAATAGGTGTAATTTACATTTAGTGGGAATTTTTCACAGTAAAATCGTAAAAGAGTTAAACACCACGAAATACATAAATTAACTTGGGCAAATAGTTTTGCCCGTGTTTGAAATTTAGGGGGTGCTCAAAAGAACCAGGTGAATCGGTTGGTGGAGAGAAGGAGTGAGCAAAAATTCGTTTTACTTTGGCAATTTTTCAAAACACAGTTGATTTGTAGGAGAACAAGGATCGAGCAGGTAAAACTGTAAGGTTCCACCGTCATTACCTATCCTTTTTTCATTCATTCCACCGAAATTATAATTAACCTACCGCCCACAAATACGTTCGGTTTTTCATATTCCTTTGACAGTACTTTTCGACAATAACAATCTGCAATTTCGTACAAATTGGTCTAACTCACATCAAACAACTCAATATGCCGACCTTAAAAAATCATTTTGTGTTGAGAAGTCGAGTTTAAATAGAAACTAATTTAAACGACCAGTCGGTACAGGTACGAGACTATGAGACCGAATTTTATCTTAAGTAGAATACTGAAGAAATGGTGCAGAACTGTACATAAACTCCAAAACTTAAATATTACCATTATTATTAAGCAGGAATTATGTTGACTGTTTATTAAGTTGCAAATAATTAGTTGTCATTGGTACTGACGTTCCTGCAATAAATTATTTTCTTCTTCTCCCGATTTCACTCAATTTTATGTTATTATTGATTTGTACTTTTGTAGAAATTATTGGTAATGTACATTCACAGTCTTAACTATATATTGGGGTGATGGACAGTTGATGGACATCTACACTAAATTTATAATAACAATTTGTAGTTACTATCCTCTGTTTCGTTAAGATTTAGTCGAATCTATTATCTGTTTTTACAATAAGTCTGAGCCGACAAATTCATTTGGTTTTTTTACCGACCCAAAATGGTATTTTGGGTCAAGATTTGAATTTCACATTATTAAAATATTACAGTACGAAACAGTGTGCCCTGTTTTGACCTCACTTCTGTATCCCCAAATTGAAAATGGAGTCACACCTCGGGTGAGCACAAAGGTTCTAGGTGAAACTAGAAAATTCGGTGAACCTCGACAACACTTCACCCAAAAAGAAGTCATTAAGTTTGTATTTCCTCCAGCGTCGAACACATTTTTTTTCCACGTCCTTGGCACATGAACCCAATTCGTTTCTAGTTACTTTTTTTTCCTAGTAATCAAGATTGAAACGATTTCGGAATAAAATGTTTTCGTTTCATTTTTTTAAACGTACTTCATATCCTTCGGATATATTTAAGGCAAAGTTACCCGAAAGAAAAAGAAAAAATAAAATAAAAAATATGAATAGGAAAACGAAAACTGGAAAAAGGAATGTATTTTTTCCCTTCGTTATTTCTCAAATTAGTCACGTAAAAATTCTATCACGTGTTTCCTTCAAAACCAATCATAATTTCAAATGCTATGATTTCGATTATGGTTCCATGGGCGAAAAGAATAAAGGGAAAACGGGCGGGCAGGAACGAGTCGTAAGGAGCCATCGTTAAATGCGGATTCATTCCAAACTCTGTTTTTCTTTTCGTTTTCGACTTTGTCGTGACGTCCTCTGAGTATTCAATATAATATAATTGGTGCTTTGCGTAAACTGTATCAAAATTATTTCATTTGAAAGGAAATATTTCCATCTCGTTTTACATGACGGATTGTTTAAGACGGGGAAAAAATTGGTTTAAACTATTCCATTTAATGGTTGTCCTACGTTACGTTTATTGTGAAATTATTTAACTTCTTTTATTCAATGTATGCACACGACGTTACGGTTGAACCACAATAAACCGGACGAACATCTTGCTCCAGGTGTTACTGTAAGATAGTCATACTGTTGTAGTCCAGTAAATGGATATAAAATTTATTATGTGTAATATATAATTTAGTGTAAGTACAGTTCAATAGTTATTGTAAATAATGACGTCACGGAAAAAGTGAACACTTGTCACCACCGCATGTGTTTGTATTTATCCTGCCATTTATGTATGTACTTTTGTATTTAAGATTTTATAGAGGAACACCCTGCATATGTATTTATGTATTAAATAAAAAAAAGTAGAACCGGGTTTTTCTAAATTGGTGTTTTCAACAATCCGTCGACCCGTTTCATAAGTTGAGCACGGTTATTTGCTTTTATGAATGACTTCTCTTTAAAAAATACGAGGATTTCCGACATTTTCTTAAAACGCTTTCCGTAGTTCAGCATAAACTTTTGAAATTTATAATAATATGGATCCGGGGAACGTAATGATGGTAATGATGATGTATATAATAACGACGTGTTCGAGTTTTGCTTTTCGTTCGGGTATGCTAAGCGGGGGCTCCTTTGACTACTTCAAAATTTTCCACTTTCGACTTCCATCGTCTTTTTCCTCCACCGGGGAGTTTTCCCGAAAATGAAAAAAGCACTCGTTTCCTTTGGAAAAACGAACGGGAAAAATGATTTTTTCACTTAACCCTGGCAAAAGTGCCTTGTCAATGGAGGCACTTCTTTGCTGCCTGCCGGGTCTTCCTGCCACTTCCTGCCTCCCAAGTTTTGGAATTTTGTATTCTGATTTTTTAAGATTTCAATTTATACTTGTGTTTTCTGTATTCGTTGCACAATGTGCCATTTTAATGATCTTATGCGAAAAGGAAAACAATTAAGTAACGAAAATAACATTACAAAAATTGATAAAAACCACGACTCGGAAGTTAATTTGAGCTAGAAAAGTATTTTAATGGGGTACGGTAACGGCACTGGATGACTGTTCATTGTCTTTTGATTATTAAAAAGTTACGAAAAAATAAAGATCAAAATAATCATAATTGTCATTTTAGATATATTTGTAAATTGTGTTGGACTATTTGTTAGTATTAAAAGTTTAAGACAAATTGACATAATTACTGCTCTTTTGATATAAATTTGTAATAAACTTTTATGAAAAAGGATCGTTTTCATAAATCAATATGACAACAAAGCCAGAATTTTAGAACTTGGCGTTTGCTCTTGTTTGTCGCATTACGTGCTCATCTAAAAATTTATTGGTACGTGTGCTTGCGTACACATGTATTTGATTATTTATTTTTTTCTGCATATTATTATTTTTATGTGCTATGAAGCTGCTTTACAACACCATTTTAATGCTGCATTTCCATCGTAATACGTCGTTTTATGTACAAAACAGCTACACTTTGACATGGTTTTAAGGCCTATAAAATTAACATTACTTTTGAATTTAGAAAGACAAGCGGATATTTTAACTTCCATACGGTTGGAGTCACATCGTAGTTCAACGTCTTTGTTGATGAGATGCAAAAGCATTACGGGCCTTAAATCTTTCTTCATTAGCTAATAGACACTCTACAGCAATAAGTTTTTATTCAATAATGTAGACGAAAGAGGTGGAACTTATCGGTGGAACATAGCAGGCAAATTTACAACACGTAATAATAGTTTATCTTTCACCTCGTGTAAATATTTCTCGGATCCAGAATGCTTCCAAACGTCTTCCAGTCTGCCTAATGCGACTGTTGATGGGTGGTGACAACGTCCTTCCCCAAGAAATAATTAAGTTATTAAGCACATGTCAAGTTCTTTTTTTTAATGTTCTCACATGATAGTAAATTACAATTAGTTATCACGGGTTAAAGTTGACTTAAAGTAGAATTCAATTATAAGTTAACGGCAATTAATTCTTGAGCTTGTAATTACCATAAACTGCTCTCTGTTCGAGAAGTAGAAAATTATACAGGGAAAGTATGAATTCAATTAGAAAGACACTTGATAAATTTTTGTGATGAACCTTAATATCTCGAGCGTTCAGAGAAAGGAGGGAGTGAGTGAGAGACGACCTGTGTTGTTTTTCTTAAATTTTGTAACCTAACCCCGTTTAAAATGTTCGACGAGAAACAATGTTGCAACCGCGAACTGTTCCACTCAATAAATTATTAACTCCACTTCTAATGGCACTGTTTAACAATGATTCTCAAATAAGGACGTTGGTGTGCCAGCTTGGAGGCATGCGTTTAATAAAAACCGAAAGTGGTGGTTTCTTGCATTGAAATTCATTCGGTTATTAATAACGAAAGTCAAATCGAATTATGCAATTGAAGGTTATGTCACTGCTCGAATTTTAGTTCACCGCTTTGTACACAACGATCCGAAGTTCGCAAAACAACGATTCAGATTTAACAAGGTGGAACTCTCTGTTTATTTTCCGTCACCCAAAGAACTTATTGCCATAAAGAAGTGATACGTGTATGTGTACAATGTTTCTGTTACAGGTGTGGAAGAGTTGACGAGGGATAAGCAAGAGACAACAGCACCCTTCCGGTAAAAAGTTGACTGAAATATTTGTGTAACCTTTAAAATGGTGTAATGATAGAAATGTAAACTGGAATTATTGAAAATGTAAAAACGTCTGACGGAAAAGGCTCGCAGGCTCATGGCGAAAGGCTGCCGGGGAACAAATGCACCATAACTTAAACATTTTGTATATAAGGGAACATTATGCAAATGGTACGTGCATGTACGCAAACAGACGTAGAGAAACGCACTCACGCACCCCCTAACATTTCGTTGCCGTAAATAATATTAAACGGCCCTTCTTTATACGAACTTGAACTTATAAACTATGCGTTTGATATCATGTGTTCGCATTATATCTTTTCCAGTATTTTCCTCAATATCTTAAAGTGGCTTTCTTATATTATTTCCTTACCTCGTAATACAGGGTGTTCCAGTTTCTTTTTGTGTGTTCGGCGTTGAAACGGCGCCTCGACCGAACACAAACCCATTTACATTTATTTCATTTTTATGCAGATGACTGGCAGGAGTGGGTTGTTAAGAATTCATTCTAACCGGTGATTCTTGTGCACAAATTTTGTCACTCAAAATGACCGGCACCTGCTGATTTCGCGGCCGACCGAAGCGATTATAATTGTCTGTTAAATCAGAAAATCATAACATTCAAATGTTTCGACGCACCTTTTGTCGTGTTTCTTTAATTGCTACTGTTTTTCTCCTGGGAACAAATGGACTGTTGAATAATTAGAATTCGCCTTTTAGGCATTTCGAATTCTTTCAAACATTCATGTATATCGCAGCAACAGTGTCTGTAATCTAATAAAGCACCGTGGCCTTTTCTACTTTCATTCTCTAGGAATGTGTTAAGATTGGAATATTTTTACAGGAGGCTTAAGTTTGCCAGATATATAAAGTGTAATAAGAAATTACACACATAAATTATGTTAATTCTCACTCTCATCTTTAACAAAAATACTTAATTTTACTTTTTCATTTATTTATGTAAATATTGATAAAAATAGGTTGCTCATTTACGGTTATAGAAAAATTGATTTTTTTCCCTATAAAATTAGAAGTGATTGAATATTATAATAATTATAAATTTTACACAATTTAAAATGGAATTAAATGTATATTTTTGGTGACTGTCAATTTTTATTCTGACCATACTCCCCATAACCCAATACTATCAAGCACTACTAACACCAATTCTGTTGTCTCATAATTTTAAATAAATTTAAATACACTTTGAATTAGTTAACAGTTGGGAAACAATCTGCCTCAAAAAATCAAAAGCTTTCCTTTAAGTAAACAATTGTGGTACTTTTATGTAGGTCCCTCATTCAGCGGCTTTTTAAAATTCCTCCACACTTCAGTGTGTATTTGTTTTTGAATAATTCGTTTTATTGGAGAGCGCAGTAGATGTAGCAAACAAACTTACCAGGCTTATGTATCTCCAAGACATGCCCTAATCTTAACTCCTTATCAAAATACTTATGTAAATTTTAATATGCATATCAGCCATGCCAACTAAATGTTAATGCTCAATAATATTTCGGTATATTTTTGACGTTCGACTTGTAAAAAATCTCGAATACATACATATTAATAATAAGATTGGATAAGAATTAAAAATTGAGTTGATAAAAATATGATTTTATATTTGAGTTATTAAAATGAATGAAAAATTTCAATTTGCATTAAAATAAATTCGTAGTTAATAGGCTGTATAATTGTATTTTGTATCGCTTATGTATAAGAATCTCAATTTCCTCAATTTCTGAATTTCTCTCGAGCGGACAAAACTTCGAAAAACTATTATAACTAAGCAAACAAAACTGGTTTTCATTGTTGCAAATAAAAACTCAATACAATTGAGATGCATTTAAATTATTCTTAAAAGTAAATTAAATTAAAATGTGTGCCCCAAGTTAATTTATTTTTGGTTTTCGTAGAGAAGCATAAAACTCGTTCTTTGTTCTGCGGTTATTTCTTTTATCTAAATAGGCCCTTCTAAGTAAAAGGGAAAATTTTGTCCACAAAAGTTGCGTGCAGTGGGATATGTTTTGGGTATCAAATAATGAGACTTAGAATAGCCTTGGTTTCTTAGAAACCTGTGAGAAATTTGAAATTTGTTTCGCAGGATTTAATGTTGACTTATTTGATTTTAATTAAAATAGAAGAATCAAATTAACACTGTTAATTTACAGTCAAAGGTTGGTGATAGAGTAATTAGAGATTCTTACAAACAAACTATGTGAATATGCGGATAATAACCTATGTTAAACATATGTAACTGCTGTAATAATAATTATTAAGAAGGATTTTATATATCGTTTGTCGCGAACGGTTCAGTTTCGACGAAAAGTAAGAAAGTAAGAAATAAAATGAAATCAATGTCACAAGATTATATTTGACTTGACAGGTCCTAAACGGATAATTTTTTTATCAAATTCTTTCTATCCAATTTATTATTTTAAATTAATTGAGAAATAATTTGTCCTAGAGATTGCCAAAATAATTTCACATTTTTACCTGTACAAGTAACTTTTCAGGAAAATTCACAGGTCCAAGCAAAAATTCAGGATAAATATTTTTGTATATGCAAATAATAAAACAAGTTCTTTGAAGGAGATAAAAAAATTTATACCAACGGGCAATAAATAATTATGTGTCATCAAACTATCTTATTGATAATCTGCCAATTTTATTTGAAGAACTCGATTCGAACATCAAATCTTAAAATTTGTATTTTTAATAAAAATTAGCCGTCGATATGAAACGGTCGATCATGGGTTGAGTTCCTCTCGAATGCCTTCATTTAGCAGCCATTTTATGTCTTTGACGTACTGGTTTTCTATCCGAACAGGTGAATTTATACGCTTGCGTGTTTAAATCTTAGTGTATTTTCAGAGTGAAAACTGAAATACTTAAAGTTTAACTTGAGTTGTATATATTAAAGATGTTTCATATAAACGAATATGAATTTACGTAATACAAATCTGCGTAATACAAATAAACGAATAAATCAACAGTAGACGTCGGTGTAATCTTTACATCTAACAGAACACATTTATGTTAATTATTTTTACCAGTGATTCTTTTAAAAATTCTGCCTCTGCCTTACTTACACATCACCACTGTTCAAACTTGTATGTAAGTATAAATATAAATAAGACTTAAAGCCATTTGAATGTGTAATGAATTATTAACTTCTCGTTTAATTAATGCAAAGTTATGTACAACTTATGGTGACGCCTAACCCATCAAACCCTTTGCGGCTTCATCAAATTCGAACTGGAAAATTGTTGTGAAAGAAAGGAGTAGCCTACGGTAGGAACAATGAATTGTTCCTATCATTCTTCAGTGAATATATTTAATGTCATTCCAAGAACTTTTAGTGAAGCATCCACTGAAGAATCGATGACTGTTCTTCATGTCGTCTTAGACTCTAGGTGTCTTACAAAGAATTACAATGGGAGGAAAATAAACATAGACACACGCATTGTCACGCACACTAAGAACAACATCAGGTGATAATTAACTTCGCCCTCCTCCTCCTCCTCCTCCCCCCACCCCGATACGAGAAGAATCTCACAAGTAACACCCTGTTCGTTTTTCGGAATTTGCCGACCTTCGGACGATCCGATTTCCTATTGTATCTAGTCGAGACATGTCAAATCGGAGTCACTAAAACATCAGTTCCAATAAAAATTTTGACAAACCGGTAATTAAATACGAGTCGGTCAAAACTACACGTAAAGGACAAACATGGCCGGAGAAAGGTGTTAAACACTTCTTCCTAGGAGGTACTCATTAATCAGGTGTTTAATATCCGCAAGAGGTACACAGGCAGGGGTAATTACAGGTTTCGAAAACGGCATGAAAGAATGAAACGGTTCCGTCTGCGTTTCCGATGCTCCAATTACCTGTCCTACGCGAGTTTGAATGGATGAGTCCGTTTTCGGATTATCTTCCAGTCGTAGATAAGTTAGTCATCGTTACTCATTCAATAGTACGAGCGTCTCGTGGTGAAACGTAAACCACCTCGGTCGCATCAGGTAACTTTAAACCTTTTTTTCGTTTTATCAGGCTTGGCGCCAGGTTCCAAGTCTACCTGTCGCTATGTCTCCTTTTTTGGTAAAATTACAAGTCACCGAGCACAACTTCCTGCTTGCATCTTCAATTTATTTTAGGAAAGGTTTCATTTCAGAGAGAGGAGAGAGAGACCATCGGATCGGATCGGAAGCACATAAATTGCCTATTTGACCTACACCCTCACTTGATTGTTGTGTTTGTCGGCTTTTAAAAAAGGTAACAAGCGATCAGTGTGATCAATGAAAACGAAACCAGTGCCACGTAGAAGATTCGGTGTCTTACTACCATCACACACACACACCACCTTATTACGGGAATTTCCCCTTTCGCCGAATTATCCTGAGAATGAATAATAGTTGAATTATATTGGTTTTGATAGTTTTGCAGAAGTTTCGACACGTTCTCAAGGGAAACGAATCGAGTTTGTATTGATTCAATTCAAACGAAACTTTTGTCATCCATTCAATAGATTAGGACGAGGAAGAGTTCAAATGAGTGGACCTCTTCTCTGTGGCTGTGTTTTTATTTATTTATTTTATTTTTTTGGGAGGGAGAAACTCCCGGTCAGGTTTACAACTTTAGAGAAGTTGCCGGATAAATTAAGACCTTCGTTAAGGTTTTGCATAAATATATGATAAACCTGTTCGTCGGAAAGCCAAAACTATTCATCACGCGGTTCCGGGAGATAATTCAACGGTGACTAACAGCCAAGAATAATAGTCCTCAAATATTCACTGAGCTCTAGCGTTTCAAATTCCGTGATTTTTGTTAATTTTGAACTGAAATTAAACGGAACTCGAGTGACGAAGTCCTTACGTAATAAAAACAAAGCGAATTCCAATCAAATTTACCTGTTCGGCCGTTTTATTTGCGACAAATCCGAGACAACGTGAACGTTCGATTTCATTTTACCCGGCCATTAGGCTCTAAAAGCGAGTTGATGGCCGAGAAGCGAAAATTTACATGACCGAATTTGGACAGATCGTTTCTTATTTATAGACATTTAACGTCCGAATTTATTAAAACCGTGAGTTTAGCTAATTAAACGTTAAAAGCGAAAAATTTAACGGTTCAACAAATCAACTTGTTTCATCCTAAGAAATTTTTTGTCCCTTTTTCAAAGTTAAATTGTTTAATTATGTAGTTTATTGTCAGGAGCCATTGAGAAAACCTTTTAACGGAGACGATAAGAGTTGTCGGGCCATATGTGTGTGTGTGTGTAGCAAGGTGTATGTATGTGTGTCTGTGTGTAAATGACAGAAAGAGAGTTCTTTAAAAGAATTTTAGTGCTTCGATTATGGCGACATTAAATTCATTTTATTCTTTTCGACAACAAGAGTAGGACCATGTATTTTAAAAGCGATACGAAAATATATATATTACAATAATTTTTATGGTTCAATAATAATTTTTTGGCTTCTGAGCGCCAACGGAAGGAAACGAATACATAAGCTTTCCTCTGACAATGTATTTAAGTCTTAAGTCCGCACTTAAGGAGTCGAACAATAAAATACATAAGTCTGAAATTCGTGTATGCCCTGTAAGTTGTCTCTGACAATCCATTTATAAAAGCTTTTTTTTTATTGTGATTCTGTTAACTTTAATTGAATTTCTATATTTGAAATAAGTTCAATTTTGGGTGTCTTTAACCTTTCTCAAGTTCACGGGAATGCTCTAAAGTACCGCGAACTTCGGCAAGAACCGGATTAAGCTTGTTGGATGTGTCTTTCGTGGAAATCCGGGCCACCCAAATCGCTTCTGTCTAAGTATCTTTTTAGGCGGGGTTAAATTGTCTTTCCAGGTTTGAGTTTTTAATTTGGCAATTCCGGATTGTAATTTGACCGTAATTGCTTCTGTCTTTTCGGTTCTAACAAAGAACAATCGGACGTCCGTCTCAGGGCCTTGTTATTTGCAAAAAAATTGAGTCTGAAGAAAATTGTTTCAAACACGCAGTATATATTTATTTTCAACATATACAAGGCAATTATTTATGTAGGACAAGAAATCGCTCAAGCTTAGCATCAAGTTTCAATGTGACTTTAACAATATTCTGTGAGTAAATGAGAAGTTAAAGGGGAATAAACACTTGATAACTCCATAAATCAAGAATAAATAAAAATCAACCGAGTTAGTAGAAATGTAATTGACGTAACTGAGGTTTTGCACCATTCCATGCCACCACCCGCTTACATAATTTCTAACTATAATTATTTAATATTATTTAAATAGAAATTATTCACGGTACGGATAGAAGTTATTTTGTGACTGAACACTGTGAAATTATTCGCTCAGTTTGAAACTCACCAAGTTTCCTTGTTTGCCCCCCCGGAAAACGGCAAAGGAAAGGCACAAATACAGAATCATATGGAACGTGTTTTCCCTGTGAAATTTGCCAGAGTCCAGATTTTTATTTCGGTTAAAAGAGGAAAATTCAGGTAAAGAGGAGAATCGGTCGGTCCCAAGACATCAATATTAGAAAAGTCTTTTCTCTAATATGGAGATCCCTGTAAAAACGCAAAACCGCCTCTTCCATTCAACCCCGGGTCTCTGATCAAACATTCATGCATTTTCGGGGGTTGTTGGTTTAACCTTTTTTGTTACTCAGAAATTATTGTGTTTTGACCCTTTCCCTAACAATGGCGTTCAACCCCAAAGGCTTTTCCCTCTACGGACACTTGCGGGGTTGTCCAGCCCGGGCAATCCGACTTATGCAAGATCGTTCAACTTTTATTTCCGCTTTTAGGAACGCTTCAATTTCTCTACTGTTTCGATGGTTTTGTTTTTATGTCCTGTACTTCTACCTAGTTGACACGTCCGAACAGTCAATTAATTAATTAGTATCCATTATTTATAAAAAAATTAAGCTCACAAAAGAAAGACTCATTTGTAAAAAAATAATTTACTGAAAATTAACTCTGATAATTCGAAAACAATTTAAAATATTGTAATAAGTCCATGAGAGGAGTGAATCTTTCGAGGAAGAGTTCGACCAAGTCGTTTCTTCCATGTTCGTCACACAAGATGGTTCATGTGAAGATTTGTTAATAAGATTCTCGCCTCGGGACAACATGTCATTCTCAACCGTCAATTATGTCGTACAGGTACGTTTACAACCTCCAACCTGGTGTGGATTTTAACAAATGGAGTATACATAAAACCCATAATTACGCCGATCCTTTGTCACAACCGGCTTTTCTTTAAAACCCTGATTTTTCCTACGCTATTTTCTTTCGTCTGAGTCTGCAGCATCGAAATTGATTACTTTTTTGTACTTTGAGTTCATGTACCTTAAACTAAATATAAATAACATAAATAGTTGGCGGGAATGTAAAAAAAAGTAATACAAATTATCGGGTGCAGTAGTAGTACTCAGCTTATACATTGTTACCGTATACCGGACCTTTATTTTAATTTTGAGACGGTTTTTTTTCTACTTAGCACTGCTTCTGGATCCAAACAGCTCAAAGTCACGTTAGAAGCCATTACAAAAACTAAAAAATGGTTTGCTGTAGCGAGAATGAAACAAAATCACGAATGTACACATTTACAAAGAAGTTATAAAATACCTGATATAAATTATACGTGGTAAATTATTCCAGTTCTAAAAGAATTATTCAGAAGTTTCGGTCGAATAAAATTAAAATTATTCTTTTTTAGTGTGTAAGAGTTAATTGTTCGTCGGATTATTTGAACTCTTAAAAGAAACGCGGATTGTTTGAATAAACCATTTGAAAACATTTTAACATTATCGAATGAACGTCTAGTCCACCCCGTCGAAGTTAGTTGACGAAATAATTAAGAAACTGCTAAAAGTTTCTTTTGTAAAAATATATTTATTGACCGTCTAGACTACTTCTAATTAATTGCTCTAATAGAAATTACAATAGCGATAAAAATTTATTTTTGTCTGTTTCCTGTATAAGAGCAGTACCCGTGACGTTTCATATCAAATTTTGTAATGGCCGCCTTGCCTTGATATATATATATATATATATTCCCAGTGTGTTGTTATGAGCCCTTGCATTTTTCTCATATATTTACTTCGAAACAGGAAAACGAATGAGTCTTATGTAAATAATTGAACACTAAGCAGTTAAAGTAATTTAGAAATAATAACCAAAGGGGTTTGCTTATACAAAAATTATGAATTGTATTAATTAAAATTGAAACAATATTTCTATCCAAAAAGAGTCGTACATAAGTTAGGTATAATTTAAATTCCACAATGTATAATTCATGTAAGTTTAATTCATTATAAATTTGTGGAGTTCGAATCGAAACCAAACATATTATGTCACCACTCGGGTTCCGTTTTATTCTTCCAGCATTCCTGTCTGGTCTGTGTGAATTTACATTTTTAGGTATAATATGTTTTACAGTATCAAACACGTCTTAAGAAGTTGATTTATACATTAGGAAAACCTGACTTGCAAAACCAAAATGAAATAAAATTAAACTTGATAAGAACCAACATTGAATGTTACATATAATATGTGATCATGTTAAAAATGTAGGCGTTTGAGGTTCCCTTGAACAATAAAAAAGTCTGTCTTGCATATGTACATAAAATATAAAAATGGTAAGTATAAACGTGTGAGCGTGAAACATTATAAATATACTGCAGTCATTTTGTAAATTTAAAGCAATGTCATGTATATAAGCCTCGGACTGAGGACAACTTTTAAATTACTTAAGATCGATTATGTAGTCTGCTACTACAAATTAGGGTACTGTCGGAGTAATATTTTTTACAACTTACCTGACAAACGTTCTTTGACAACCTGCGAGGCAAATGCAGCAGCAGCCGCGCTTCTCTGAAACGAAGGATCCATCGCAGCCAGCCACGGGAAAGGTGAGCCCAGCGCAGGTATGGCAGAGGCCCCAGGTGGCCCCGAGAGGGCCCCCGTCAATGGCGGCCTGTGAGCTGGCACCCTGATAACTCCAGCAGAGGTGTTGTACAGGAATCCTGGCATCCTCGATGAGGCGTTTAGGCCTCCCGCCGTAAACTGGACAATTGCCGGGTGAGGGTACAGCCCTAGTGCCGAGTCCTCGAAACCTTCAGGCCCCCTGTTTCTGTCGTCTCCCGACCTTTTGGGGCTCGGAGTCGTCCTGTCCGAGTGCCTGTCATCCTCTTCCGAGTGTCTTTTCTCTCTACTGAGTAACCTAGATATACTGAACGGTAACACTGCACTCGCGGTCGACGTTTCCAACGGAGACCCTGACTCGCTTCTTTCATCCGACTTGGCCCTAATTAAATTCGGTATGTATGATTTTGGGGAATTTGATCGCGACCCGATCTCCTCGTACTCACTTTGATTGTCGTCACTGTTCGAATCCGTTTTCCCGGAGTCTCTCATTCTATTCGTAAAATTGTTCTCGGCATTGTAATTCCGAATTATGTCCTCCGCGTGTTTGTATTGACGTCGAATTTTCTCGAAATGTTTCTCGTCATCCGACAACGATTTGCTACCCTTGAGCGATTTCGTGTTGTTGCTGTTGTGATCCGATACGTATTCGGTTAAATCACAGTTGTTTTTCGAATAGTTTCGATCCATTTTCACACCGCAGCGTTTCTCCGCCGTGTCCCGGTCCTTTTCCAGGCGATCATTCGTACTATCAATTTCGCTTCCGCAGCGTGAGTCTTCGTCAACGTTGATTTCCAGATCTTCATCGTCGGAAGCCTCGAGGTTGGTGTTCTTGCAGGCGGTCCCCATTGTCTTTGCGTGCATTCGTTTGTTTCCTCTATCTGATTTTCAACGGGAAAACGGTTCCCATCGTCTCAGTTGAAATGACCGACCCTGGAAATATAAAAAAGTATAGTACGTGACAGTGTAGGAGTGCGGAAACGAATAGTCCATCATCGGACCGGAAACAGAAAATTAATCTTCGAAGAAACCGCCACCGAGAATTAATAATAAACCGATTATCGTGAAAAGTAAAGTTAATAAAGGCGGGTAATCAAAATTTATTAGACAAACGGTGGAAATTTTTGGCTTTAAAAAGTTAATTACAAAAGCTCTTTTCAGTCTTTGCGTTTCCTGCTCGACCGCCGCGCCCGGCTTTTCCCGCGTCGGCCCGTTTCAAAACACCCGAAAAAAAAATGCCTTTTAAATGAGTTTTCGCTTTGAAACTTTCATGGGCCCGGCCAAAAAGCCTCAAAAATTCATTCCCAACGAAATAAACAAATTGGTTTCATCCCTTATATTTATTAAAAATAAATTTTCCGGGGAAAAGATGAAAATGAAAAATTATTTTCCCTACCGTTTCCAGGGGGATGAAGTCACTTTCTCTTTCTCTCTCTCTCTCTCTTCCAGGGATTAATTAAGACAAAATTTAATTTAATTTTCATAAAATTTGTTAGTTTTTAAATTTATGAGTCGCCCCAATTTGGGTTGTGAAAGAGTTATGAATGAATAATGATTCGAACCCGATCAAAATTCCAGGATATTTTGTCTGATGTTTGGTCGCGCCTGAAAGCCTCAATGATCAACGCAGTTCAACATTAAATAGTATCCTTGTGGCATTCCTAATATACAATTGTATTCTCATTGCAGACAACATTTCAATGCACTAAAAATTATTCTGTATAAGTTGAAGTCGTATTATGGCATTAAAACATTATTTTACAACATTAAATTAAGGTAATAATAAGGTGGTGTTACTTTAGTATAAGTATGTAACACAATTTTATTGTTCCACTGAGAAGTTACACCATTCATATTCATTACTAGGAGCCTACTTTGTAATAAGAATACTTAATTTAATAATTATTAATAGTGCAGTAGTTTGTTCTTTTGTTTTTAATTCAGTCTCCAAAGTACGCAACTTAATAAATCAGAAAAGGTGATACTCTTTTACTACCTTGGTTGTGTTGAACTACTCATATGTACTTAGTATTGGTAATGTTTTTGGTTTAAATGATTAAGAAGAAATGTTTAAAACATTTCTCTTGACCGAACAGTGCCGGCTAACGTAAGGAACTTATATTTTTATTGAATTTGGAATTATTATTTGGAATTTCGAATTGAATTATGGAACTTATTTTTGAAACGGATTTTTGATTATGACGAAATAAAATAAGTGTAACATTTATTAACCATTTAATAATCTCGTGTTATTTCAAGCTTAACGTGCATTGTTATTCATGTCGATTGATTTCCTTAAGGTCGAGTTATTTGATTAGACAAAATGCCCGTGACTTGATTAATTGATTAACGGCAACCGGCCGAAACCACAAAATTAAATTTTCAATACGTAACGTTTTAAATATATTTAAAGTTCGTTATTTGAACGCTAAATAATGAGAACAACCGTGCAGGTCGTAGCAATAATATCTGAACTCCTGCTTCATTTTACCTCGTAACCTGCATCCTTGTGTGAATACAATTACAACACCTATAATACAATTTAAATAACAGTAAACATAATAAGGTGTAAAATATTTTGCAATAAAAATAATACCAATAGCGACAACCAGAACGTGAAAGGTGATTGTAATACAATTTCTGCTTCTTAATGATATTGCCGTCATAATATAAAAGCGATGTTTACTCTAACTTGGTTACCTTAATTTACCTGGTTTGTATTTTTATTTTAAGCAGATGCAACTGGTAATGGATTCTTGTCTAAAGTGAACTACGCAAGGAAATTTATTAATCTCAGTTAAATAAATTGAATTAAAATATTGTCAGAAATTTCTTATAGAATTCATAGAAAAAAATGCAGTTATTCGCTGCGGTGCTAAAGCTTCATTTCTGAATTTTTATTAAATATAATATTGGTTATGATTTATTGAACTTATTATTGAAACGATTTATTCAGGTAAAGGTACAGAATTTTTTCAATAAGTTTACCTACAATGTGTTATCCATTGTTTTAATATATACGCGTTGTACAACAGCTTTAGTGCATGATGAAAAATAAAAATAATTAATTGAGTTGGGTGAAATTAGGTAGGGTTGCTGTTGTTCCAGGTGGTAGCAACGACATTATATAAATATTTAAAATTTAAATATTGTTACCACCACCAGTAATGTTTGTGTAATAAATATGTCATGTAATACCATTAGATTACTGGATAGTAATTCACAAAACTTAATGAAAGGGTTAATATGTCCAAGGAAATGTAATTTTAGAAAGGACCAAAAAATCTAGGGTTGAACCGATGCTATTAATACACTCATACGTGAAAGTAACTAATGTAAAAGGCTCCATTTAGAATAAAATTAACACCTAAATTTGAAGTAACTTGCAATACATAAATGTTCTAACAAACTTAACTTATATTAACGAACTTTTATACATAATAAGAACAACTTTTATTAATTTGTATGGATAACTTTAACATTGCCAAGAAGTGTAGAGAATAATTTAAATGAAGAATACATTGTACGCAAACAATAATAATAGTTTGGATTTTTCCATACGGGTCCAATTGATAAGACACAATTACAATATAAATTTTTATAAAATTGATAATAATTGCAAGAGTCTACATACTTGTGGTGTATTTATTCCACTTTGACTAATCCAGAGAAATACTCGTTCAGTGTCGTTCAAATGGGACAGAACTCACAACAGTACAATTTCTATTCAATTCACGGTACGGGCGCACGACGGTTTGGCCCCGACGGAAACCACAGAAATCTTCTTCCTTCCCGAAAATAAAGAAAATCCCTAAATGTCGCGCAACACTCGTGAGATATTAAAGTTTTTTAAAAAGAAATCGCGTGGACAATGATACGAACCACACGCGCAGGTACCCACACAAAATACACACGGATGCACTTAAAAACTCGGAAAGAGTAATAAAGAGAGATAGACACGGACAGAAAGAGAGAGAGATGGTTGAGCACAAGGACACAGTCAGACGTACACACTTAAACACGCACGCGGAAAAAGAGAAATATAAAATGGAGATGGATGAAAAATAGTCAGCGGAACGAGAACAGTAACTAAGATTTTAGAGGTTTGTCCACTATTAACTATTTTGTTTCCACTTCATGGAATCGTGGCCAGATTGCATGCAAACAAATGACTTTCAATAAAAGGAGAAAAAAATCAACGTAGTCGCTGGAATGGACCGAACAAAGTGAGTCTCGCAGACGTTTCACTTGCGGAACGCCCGCGACTCACAATTCATTTCTACGCGCGTTTCCAGTACGCCGTAACGCCGCGTACTTAGCTTACCTCCGACCCTAGGCTTGTTACCCTCAAATTAAACGCTAAAACGGAAGTCAAAGGCGGGAAGCTGGCTCTTCGTCTGATCGGTGGCAAAACCTTTCATGTTTACATCCTCCCCGCTCTGGAAAATAGTCTTTTCGATCCCTGGAAATCCAGACAGGTCCGAGTTATCCAAATTTTGCCGGAATGGACAGGAGACGTGCAACGTCAGTCACCACCGATGTTTTTATCACGAAAACTCTTATATACCGGTCTAATTTCTATTTTCCTTTACAATTAATAGAACTGTTGATGTTTTATTATTTTCATTTTACATTAAACTGCCTTAATTTCAGAAACTTCACAGCACTCGTTAAGGAAGAATGGAATTGAAAGTTGAACGAAAAGCCTGGAAACTCCATTACGCGGGGAGGTTGAGGGTGTTTGCATGCAGGGGGTTGAAATAACAAAAAACTAATTTCGGCATCATTGTTTAATCCCGCGCGTCGCAAGAAAATGAACGTTCCCGTGAACCATTTAATTCTGGAATTGGTTCATGGAGGTCCAAGTCGTTTTTTCTCCAGCAGAGTTCCACGCGCTCTCTCTCCAGCCAATCCGAAATGAGATTATCGGATTTGTCCACGCCCACCGATCAGTTTGATTGGTTTAATTTTTCACCGGAAATCCTGTAGATCACTTAACTCCAGGCTTGGTTTAAGGTGTTATTAAAGTTAAATGTGGCGGTCGGATGTTTCACGGCGGGTAACACGAAGATGCTTTCACTTAAGAGACGTTTTATGTAATCGGATTATTTAACCTTTCTTATTTGGGATGATAAGTTTCTCAAGACTCAATTACTTATTCATAACCGCCGGTGTGACGCATTAATGACTCCAGTTTTAATACTCTTTCTCTTTCTCTACTTCTTCTCCAGTTCCTTCATCCGGCGTCGCCGCCTGGAGTCTTTCTAGAAACTTCTGGCGCCTGCCTATCCAGCCGATTTCAAAAGCTTTTATTTGTACCAAGCTGTCCCGTTGCTCCTTACATTTATACCTACCACCACCACCACCACCACTATCGTCATCATCTTACTAAACTTCTCCTGTGCTTTTGTTTTACTTTTTCACGTAAATAGACCTTTTGCAGGCAGAAAAGTTTCATGTTTGTTCTTTGTATCTGCCACAATGTCATTTTTCACAGACTTAAAAATGGTTTTCATCAAATCACAACGACATTACCTAAGGCTGACACAAAGGGTTTCAGACGAAATGGCTTTTAAATTTATGTCAATAAGTAGACTTTCACCAATGTCTCATTTAAATGTTTTTTGCAATTAGTTAAACGCACAAAAAAAATATGATTCTCATTTATGAGCAAACAAAAATGAAGTCTAATTATAAAATTTTCATATAATCAATACATGCTTTTATTAAATTATTAGTTATAAAATATATAAACCAACAACTGAAATATTACCCGGCACATAAACATTACGTATAATGGGGTTAGCTTAGGTAGAAGAGACTGAAAAAAAACCCTTTTAAGCTTACCAAGAGATGATTCGACCAATTAAAAAGTGATACAATGTAATTTTTGCTCCTTTGACATTCTGACAGTCTTCCAGATACCAAAAGCACATTAATAATTCAAATCAGATTTAGCAGCCTATTTGGTATTATCGCTGAAAGTAAAAAAAAAAACAATATTCAATCAATTGTTAATAATCTTACCGTGACAAGATCATCCGAATCCTGACGTACTACACGTAACAAATGCGTTTTAACATAATCGATATTAATTTTTTTTTTCGAGATGCTTCCAGGACGTCTCTGCCTCCAGGTAATTCGTCATTTTCCGGATGACGTCCACTTCAATATTGCAATATTTGAGACTTTTATTTTGTCAGTCATTGTCATTTATTTTTAACTCCTTGAGTTCGTGTCACGACGATATAATTCTATTAGCTCTGAGTTAATTTTTAATTTACAATGAGGAGAAAGGGTTCCTTCTGAGCTCTCTCAGAGAGAAGTTGAATTCGGAACGAGTGAGATCCGGCGATTAGTACAGGTACGAAGAAAAATGTACGACAAACATACACACACACATACACACCGGAACGAACGGGTGAACTCGAAAAACGCAATTCTTTCTTTCAAATGAATTTTTTTATGCTTTCATAAATCTTTGAAATTCTAAATTATTAATAGAACCGTTCTGGCTTTCATTGTAAAGAAACCCGTTAAAGAAAGAATGGAAAATAATAAATCTCCTTTATTATGGCTCTCCGGGTTTTTAATGCATTTATATCGGAATCAATTATTTATTTGCAAGCAAATAGTCATCTCCCAGGACTTCTTTCTCGTCCTAGATTCCGGAAAGCATCAATTCTAGTTGATGAGATGGCTCGCCGTTTGCGGTTTACTGCGAACTGATGCGATGAACAAAATCGGTCATTTCATACAAAAATGGATCTGACAAAATTAACAGAGTGCTCGTGAGCATTCCAATCAAAGTGAAATTAGTTTCGTTTACCGTATAAACACTAATCGGTTTTATTCTATTGTGCGAGAATGTTCTATAGCACTCCCATTATCATTAATGACCCTCCGAAAAACATAATTAAAATGGCGACAGATACATAATGAAAATTATAGAGTGACATGATTTATATTAATTGTGGTTGAAACAACGTGAAGCGATCACTAAATATTCGAATGTAGTTAATTGATCGCAATTATTTGATTCCGATTACTTTTGGTTCAATTTTTAAAGTTATAGCTCTACAGGTGAAGAAGAAATTTCCAATTGCTTTGACGTTGGAGAAGATTACAAAAGAACACCAATTTAATGAGACTCGTTATTAACTATGATTTTGCTTAAATTTATGTCCATCCATGTTTTAGAAAAACCATGACTTCGTGCAGTGTTTGTAATGGACAATTTCACGGCTTCAGTTTCTGCCACGTTTTTCTCAGGATTCAGTCGAGTTATGCGGTGGAATGCGCTCGATACTAGAAAATAATAACATTACTTATGTAATGATGACTTGATGATCTTGAAATGAATCAATCGCTGCAGCCGGCATAACTTCGGAGAACGAAACCTCAGCAATGATTGTTATTGACGGTGAAGGCTGTAGCAGGTGTGCGTCCAACTTCCGTTGTGTTTACATATTTTGCATGGGCGCACCTATGCAAACATAAACCAATTATTTATGTATGTATGTTTGCTTTAGGTTTAACACAAATCTTAAAAGCTGGAGTGGTAATCCTTGATTCGGAGAAGTACACCTACCTGTTCTTCTGCTACACAAATTTTAGCTTAAGCCAATTGTCACGTGATTTCTTATCATTTGAATTTTGGAGATAAGTACCTGAGTCCTTTTTGAATGGTAATTTTCGTCTTTAAGGCAGTAAATGATAAAAAACATTCAGATTAAAAATTTAATTTAATCTTCTATTGAATTAATTGCCAAAACTAAGTATGTGGACAGTTTGAAGGCGTAGGATTTGGTGTAGGTCCATTTGAGAAATGGAACTATCCCAACTATTAATACAATTACTGTTATCATTACCGCCGTTTGCTATCAGAAGCTTCCTCACATAAAGTATTTTGTGTAACAAAATAACGTGGAATCGAGCAAACCATTTCATTGATCACTTCCACGTTTAATCGAATATTGTCGACGTCCATGAATCGACATCCAATCATTTATAAAACTCACATTCCGAGGAGAATCAAAAAAATTTTCTCATACAACAATTTATTTCAATGGATGTTTTCATCACCTTGACCTTCAGCAATGTTGCCGCGGTTAAACGGATATTTCAAATTAAAAAGTATTTATTACCGGAATGAAACTTACAAGTCTCACACATTAAACAATAATAGTTGTGTACGAGACCAGCGGCACGTTTTAATCAAATCAGAGTTACCTTGTACCTGCCAACTATTGTTTCGGGAGATTGGATTCGATACCCAAACGATCCAGGATCGCGTTCAGAGATCTCCGAGATGATGACACGGCACTGTTATCTTAACGACCCACCCAGACACAATTTGGACATCCTTGTCTAACGTAATTCATTCAATTTGTGGTTCATAACAATAAAATACCCGGATGAAATCACGCTTAAAGATGCGTTTAAACATGTAATTCGGGTACGGACAATCGTAAATGAACTCGAAAACCTCATCCGGAAACTTAAAATATTGGAAAATGAAAATGGTAGAAAAAAACATCAGGTTTCGAGTGATTCCCTCAGTGGGTTACAACAAAATTTTAACTGCTACAAAATTAAAAAGTCACGCATCGTCCGTTCAATGAATCGTAACGTCTTAATTATGATGTGTTTTAAATGTGAAAAAATTGTTGTCCCACCTATAGACAATGAGTAGTAGATAGTTTGAAATACACGTACATTATATATATTAATGACAATTTGTGTTGACTGTTGGGTGAACAAGAACATGGTAGCCTTAACAACACAGGCAAGGAAGATTTATAGTCAAACAGGCATAATTAGTATGCTGTTGATTCACAAGTTCTGTTTTAATACACAGTCAGACCGTTACTTATGTGCATACATCGATTGCGAGAGTAACATACCCTAAAAATAACTTTTACCCCTATTATTTAAATAATAAAACACAACTTGAACAATTAAGATGTTTAAAATAGCCAAGGCTAAAAAACATTGAAATAATGAAGGTGTATGGCATTTTATTCTGACTTACGGTACATTTTATAAAGTTTTAAAAATATCTAAATTAAGTATTCTAGATGTGCTTCTTCCTCAGGTAAACAAGGTCACCGGTTCCCAAATTTGTCGATTTCGTCACGGTCGTTGATGCTATGAATGTGTCATAGCCTCTAGGAAGGTGTAATAATAATTATTTAAGAGAATCGTCCTGCTCCAGAGAAGGCAGACTGCTCTACGAATGCGTAGTGATCGCGTGCGAAAACCGTCCGAAGAAAAAAAAAATTAATAACAAGTCGAGTTCACCATTAAAACGAAACCGAACGAGAAGTTTGAGTCAGCCATGCTCGTGACATTAACGGAAAACACGAATTGTATAATAACCGAGAGAAAGACAAGTTAAATTCGGACGAAGAGACCAAGAACGACAGGACTCGACTCATTTACAAGGATTTTCAGAAACAGTTGTAATAACTCGAAAAGGGAAGTTTTGTTTTAAGTTGCCCTTTTTTTTGTTGCTGTCGTCAACCCCCGTGGAGACGCAAACTCACGCAATCACCCCGAAGCCTTTAATCGATTTACTCCATTAAATGAGGATGAAGTCGAACAGTAAAAAAAAATTGTATAAAAATAATCCTACAGTTGAGTGTAATTTCTTGAAAACCAATAATTAGAGTTGGAAGTGCATCTGTTTTATATCTACCCTTTATTAAATTTTCGATTTAAGAAGGCGTTTAGGTACTTGGAAAATTTTACAAATCGACAGGTCGATGGAAGTTTACGACAGCGAGAGGCCATGTTTCAGGGGATGATTTCCTTTCCTGTCAGATTGAAAAGTCTTCGAAGAGACTCCCTCTAACCGGTAAAGTTCTACGGTTTTCGGTAATCCGACCAAGATTGGGTATTTGTAGGATAACGAAACGCACACTATAAAATATAAAATACTTGTGGATAGTCTTTTCGTCTCAGATTTTACTCACACAGAAACACAATTGAAGGAGGACAAGTTCACAGTTACTGTATCTGTGGTTGTGGTTTTGATGTGTGGTAATACAGGTACGATAATGATGTAAGATGATACGAAAATTAATTTATTATGCTTGTAGTAATAATGTTATAAATAGAATAAATGTCTACGAACTACGATAAGAAAAGCAACTAGAAACTATTGTAATGGGATTTCAATGAGGCAAGTCTTGCAAGGTCATTTCGAACTCAACTCTAATGGAAAAGAAATATCCAGCTCGATTGATTTTGTTTAATAAATAGCAAACCTTGAACACGTAACATAATGATTTTATTATTAAAAACGTTATGGTTATATATAAACATAAAACAAAAATTACTTTTCTATTCCATTTCCATTTGTTACGTTCGACCAAGGAAGACTTCGTATTAAGCTTATTGTCCTTCTTCCTCCCCAAGGCAAGAAACTGGGGAAACCACCGAGATTGAAGACAACGAGGAGTCTTTTAATTCGATTTGATTCGACAACAGTCGAAAATCAGAAGGAGAAAATCCGAAATTTAATTCTGACGGACATCACGAAAAAAAATGTAATTTAATTGAACAAACCAAACAAAATTGTTAATTAATTTTCCTCCTATTAAATTGATTAATTGTTCGAGTCGAATTATTTTGACGCCTCGCAACGAAGCAACAGAGAAATTCTTTCTCACAACGAATTTTTTTCATTTCACAAAGTGTACTCTGATTACTAAACTATTAGTAGTTTTTTGTAGTTATGCGGAGATAATGAGAATATTAATAAATGGAAGTGAGGAAGTTATTAACAATTTTAATTCTATATATCCATCTAAGATGACTTTAAAAAATTATTTCAAACTGAGGTTTACAACATAAATTCCGCTATCATGACATGATAATACATAGAATATACTATTAATAAGAGTATTGAACCTAGGTGTCTAACATAACCTAGAGCATGTTCTGTCCTATTAAAAGTGTTCTGTCGAACATTATTGTCGAAATGAATATTAATTGTTAGGAAAAAATATTAATTAATAAGAAAAAGTGGTTACGCATTGTTCAATGAGGAGAATTCTACAACCGATGACGTTTTCATTTACCTCCTAAATGCCAAAACTATGTACATAAAACATCGGTTCAGCTTTACAATGATGTGACCGGGTTACAACCTATGTAATGAACAACACTGGCGAACTATTCCCTCAACGAAAGTAAAAGTTGAATCTCGCGAAGTTGTGAAACGGTCCTGTTCAATTTGACTTTTACGAACCTTAACGTACCTGAGTGACCTAACGTTGTTAATTAAATGTCGGATTGAGGAAATTCAAAAATTAGTTTAACTTGTGTCTTTAAAAAAAAATTATACGTAATTTTAATGATTCATTTCTGTTAAATTAGCAATTTAAATGACATCGGTTTGGTGTTTTTTAGTTTACACGGAAACTTGTTTTCCCGTTTTAAATAATCCGTGCGATTATAAATTATTGTGTAAGAAGAGAGCAGAGGTTGTGTGCGTTGACAAATACCGCACTGCAAGTTACCACGGTGGTAAATGAGAAAAAAAAATATACTAATCGATATACCTTGTTCGTATCGATTGCGATACGAATCGAAAATGTTTTATGGGTATCCTGCTTCTTGTTATACTCTCTAGTACCTACATCGTCGTATATAACCAGACGTGAAGGTATTTTTATGTATGAAGTGAGTTCTTCGCGAATGTTTCTCCTGCTTATGTACTTAATCACGCAATCCTTTTTACTGCACTTTATGTATTGTGAGAACATGGGAGTGACTTGATTGTGCGAGGATTCGAATGCAAGTTGTGCGTTCTCTGACTCTTCAACCTGTCCGAACCTCTTAGGGGTGGCTAGATGAAGGTCTAAAATTTTTTCATATCCTCGGGGAACTCCATCTTTTCAGTCCGATCGGTCGTTCCTTTTTCTAAGAAATCAATTTTGTATTTGCCCGTGTTCACGTGAAACGTCGGATCGATTCCAACTCTCTTAAGCTTGTTATTTCCAAAAGTAATAATTTCCTATTTCCGGACGGGGCTGGAGACATCACGACATCAAAAGTTGTAATCAAAATAAATGATTTTAACCTTTTATGTCGAGTTATTCGATGTAGGTTGGAAGTCGGTCTGCTGCCACGACGTTTCCCTTTTTTTCCTGACGGATCTTTGACTCTCCTCTCCTCCGATTGAAATTAAGACGTCGGTTTTTACGATTACACGCATTACACCGACTCGGAGAAGGTCATCAACGACAAATTGTCCTGGTAAAGACGTGTCACACCATAAAAGCACCCAAAAAAAGAAAAAAAACGAACCAAGTGCCTGAGAACCTGAGTACAAACCTATTTGTGTCCGTTTGTGTCTTCTTTCTGAGTGCCTTTGATTTTTTTTTCCGTTTGTTTTTATTGTTCTGGCGCCTCTCCGAAAGAATTTATACGTGTTCTCTGCGATCACCGGCAAACGACCAACAGCATTATTAAAAATTTTTTTATCTTGAGGTTCGAACCTGCTCGGGTCCAGGCTCGATGAAATTTAAAGTGGCAAATCTTGTTCCGAAGTTGACGGTTGTTGTTTTAAAAGGTTTTAAAGATAACATGTGAGTTCTGTTCGTCTGATCGAGGCGCCTCGGTTGCACCACTTTGTTTCCCCGTTTGTTTTGTTTGTTTGATTGTTTTGGTTGTTCTCTTTTGACTGGTCGGGCTCTCCTCCTCAACGGTCACTTTATTATTTCTCAGGCGTTGCAAATATTCTGCCAGAATGATTGAAAACGTTAATTTATCATTGGACACCTATTGTTTTTATATAAATAGTTCACATTTTATGTACTTAGAGTTAATAATCAAGTTGTACAATCTGATTTGATGGAAAATGAGTGCAAATTTCGTGTGAGTAATAATTTTTCTGTGCATTATGATTTTTTTGCTTTTAATCTTCGTGTAATAATATTAATAGAAAAATTTACTGGCAACTAGGTCGACACATTTTCAACAGACTTCAAGCTTAATGATACTTAATCATACTTAAATATTATGTAAGTGTAATTTATAATTACGAAAGTCCAGTTAAGATGAGATTGATTAAGAATTATAAACGAATAGATTCATTTTAATGTCACGACAATTCTATTGATAAAACAACTTTTTATAATAACGGATGTGCATGTATAAATATATATAATGATTATAAAAATGTAACTACATTTTACAATTGGTCCTTCGCCTCAGGAGTCAAGTTTATAGCGTCTAATACTAAACTCCCTGTTTACTTGAAAGGCTATTTTTGTTTTACTTGATAATTTATTTTTTATAGAATGATATTTATGTAATAATATAATACATATGATGTTCATAACATAACTCAACATAGTTCCAAGTTAAGTTTTGGTATTCAGTGGTGTTTTTTAATTCTTCACTCTCTCATAGACCCGTTATGTGTTGTGCATGTCAAAAGAGGCCACCACCATACCTCAATTCCTTTGCTGCAACCGAATATGACATTGAAAAGGTAAGGTAGGTACAATATTCCAAATCCCCGAATTTGACTCGAATTATTTACTATCCTTCCAATTTACCCTTAACTAAATTCGACAATCCGAAACTGATGATCTTGATGTCACGGGATTTACAAGATGAAGTCGAGCACGCACTCATTGATGAAATTATCTAGTAGAAGTGTGGAAGGAGAAATTAGTGAACGTTTCCATGATCTAACCAAAGAGTGTGAGAAGATTTAGACAAGTGACTTATCTCCTACATTTGTGCATCCTTCTCTATTATTTTTTCTATTTAACTCTCGCATTAATGTCACCGTCTGTCAACCAGGTAGTCAGTCAGTCAGTCAGGTTGAATGTGAACCCGCGGACGAGAGTCAGGTTCGACAAGGTGCAACCGGGGACTCGATTTTCGCCTCGGAATTATTTTCATATAAAGATAATTTTAAAAAGCTAATGATGTTAGTTTTGATTATGGCATTTATTTTTAATTTATAGACTCACTTAAATCTCGCGATAGGCCCAGTATTAAATGCATTGGCTAGACATTGTTTTAATCAAGCTACTTAAAACCATTGTGTTCGACCTATTCTCGGTGCCCCGGTCTTCCGAACGGTCCCGTTTACCCCTTCTGGCCCCGACAGTACAATTCCAGGTCTATTCAATTAATGGTTTTTAATTTTATTTTAAAAACGAATGCTTCCACGTATCTGATGAGTGAGATAGACGACCACGGAGGGAGCACTGAAAAGTACGGGGCCATACGAAATTACCTCCTACGTTTTATCGCATAAATAATTTTTATTGTAATTGTTTTAAGGGTAGAAACGACATTCCTCGCGATATGAGACTATGAATTTTATACTTTCTGTGTGTGTTTTTCTTTTTTTTTTACTTCGTTTACGGGCACTGCTCTTGAATTGTTAATGAACATGACGCGGACTGCACTCTGATTCCGACTGAGAATCCGTGATAGACGCCCATTAAAATTTTTAACTTTGTGCGCCTTGCGCCTTTGGTTTGTTAACAAAAAAGTACGAGAGAAGTCTTCGTGTCATTCGAAACCGTTTCGAGCACCATATTAATTAAAAGTTAGAATGCTGTCGTACTCCGGTGTTTCCGGTACTTACTAGGCAGGCGCCATTTTCGGCTTTTGTGTTTAATATCAAATTCAGGTACACAAAATCATTCATGGTAGTAGATGAGAAGAGTCAGATAATGGGAAGACTAGGAAGAAGAAGTGGAACGGAGAAGGGAAGAAACCAATTGAATGGTTAAGAAGCAACTCTGTAATTTGGTTTAATTTTTTTTATGGCATGTTCAAAAGGAACCATCGTTGCTTAGGACGCAACAAATGGGCTCATTTCGGTCATGCGTAAAGAATAATGATACACCTTTAAAGGGGGAAAAAATTATCTTAAACCTTAATCAACTACCTTACGAAGCTCCTTCATATTTTCAGGGAAATGTAGGATTGGTAGGAACGAGAAGACTACAATACGAACTATTCAATCATGAAAATCCTCCGATTTTTCTTCTCTTAAGTAAAAAAATCTTTACTTGAATGAACTCGAACTGTCGGTTTCATTGAGCGCCTCGTGACGTTTCGCTATTGATAGAAAATTTACTTTTTCTATGGTTCTGTGAGTGTAATTTTTCCCCTTAAAACGAACACGGAATTAATGAGTTTTAAAATGACACACAAAGACAATGGTTGTTTATGTTCAAGTACCGTAACTTAATTGTTTGACCCGAAATATGCACTCGGTGTCTCTGCCTCCTTCGGTAGCGTGAAACCTCGGCTGTGATGCCATCTGTTTGGTCTTCATCTGCATTGTGGTCTCTTATGGTCCCCACTAAATGATCGTTAACTTCGTTTAATCGTAAATTTGTAGTCGGTTTCCTTACAGGCAACGTAGAGAAGATTAAACGCATTTCTACATTCATCATGCAGTTTTTAAGTTTTAAGTAAGACACGTTTCAAAGTGATTTATGTAAACCAGAATCCTCTTGACATGACACACTTCCCCAACTTGCATGAGCTCGTACGACTCATGTCAAAAGCGAATGATTTGCATCGGTCGTCGTCCATCTTCAAACGTCTAAAGTCGAGTGCCACATAAATGTCCAAAGTATGTGTCTATTACTAGGATCCATGGCACTTGTTCCACACGCCCACGAAATTTCCCATCACTTTGCGTCCTTCATTGTGTCCCTGCACGTGTTGCATGGTGCAAAATATAATGTCTCAATCAGGGGAGAATAAACAAACTTCTCGGACGAGAGCGATGATGATGATGTCTAATGAATTAAATAAGTTAGTGAATGAGATGTGCACCAGGAAAGCGTATGCAGTGGGAATTGGGTCAGACGTCGTAGAAAGGATTATTGTCAGAGGAGGGAGTTGCTGAATGACATTTAATGTGCATTGTATGTTCGAACGCTTGCTCATGAACTCTTTCGTGAAATGAAAAGACAAACAAGGGAATAATTTTAGGGCACGAAGGGACGAGCGAATGCTGGGAACAAACAGGAACGAGAACTCTGTGGAGTACCAGCGAAATAAAAGAGATTAGCTTTATTTTAATTTTCCCAGCTACGACTCAATGAAGCCTCCAGAAGAGTCTATAACCATCAAGACTATGTACAATTTCTACGACTACAATTTAATTTTAAATTTACCAAAGATCGTAAAGCAAACGGTTGTCCTATGTACTACCAACCGAACAAGTCGTACAAACATCCTAACAAAATACAAACTTGCGCCTCATAAAAAAAATAATTAAAAACTCCTAACATAAATAAAACATGTTTTATCACGTGAGACCGTCAGGTTCCAGCTCACGGGTTTATTTTACATTTAATACATCTATTTATTTCCCTGTATAACTTTCTATCCTCAAAGTACTCTCTAATCAGCACACTCACATAGGTAATATTTATGCCATTAACCAGATGCATTCCTCGAACTGATTATGTATTTATAAATTCCGTTTACGTAGAAATACACGCTGAAATAAAAATAAGCCGACGTGTGTAACGTGAAATTGAAAAACCGAAAAATAATTGTAAAAGTCAATTACAGGCAATCAAATAAAGTACATAGCATCAATACAAAAAATATTAATAAGGTAACGAAAAATATAAAATTCAATAAGTCTTAAACAAGTTTATTCTAAAGCAGGATTTGGGTATACACAGTGGAACTATCAGAAGAGTAACAATAGTTTAAAGTTCTAAGAAAATATATATATCAAATCACAAATGGGATGAAATAAGGTGAAGATAAAATGAATGAATAAGGGATTATTCACCTCTACCGGTGCTATTCTACCTGCAACTTAATCTGAATATTTTGCAATGTAATATTTTAATAAAGTTAGGAGAGGTAACGTAACGTGGGCTACCAACCGAATTGGGCTCAAGAATCTAATTCAATTTACCAAGTAGAAAAACGGGTCCCGGGAAGTAGTCAAGCGTTGAAAATACCTTATACATAAGGGCACGTTGTCGAAATGGACAAAGAAATAATGGCCGATTACGTGTGATTTGTGAAATTTATTGAATCAAAAACGAGATCGTGTGTTAATTATTAATGACCTTTGAAAATTGTAAATGGACGCGTGTGACGAATAGGCGGTTCCACTTGTGTGTTCTGCAATGCAAATTCACTTAATGTTAGATCCGATCAATGGTTAGATGGTCAATCGAATGTGAAATTGAATCGTTTTCGCAGGTGACAACGATTTGATTTTGACGGTTGTCTGATTTCAACGACGCCATTCCGATTGTACTCGTTAGACCGGATCCGACCTTAATCGAGTCTCTAAATAAATAAATAGAAAAGGTTTAAAATCGAACTCCCGTTGCCCCCGTGAATTATTACTGATTTCACTTCTGTGTTACAACCCGGTGGTGTGCTTCCTAGGCGAATCATGTTCGAGGCACCTGGGAAAAATAACACGACTACTCCTAATGAAGGAAACATTATAAAGTTATTAATACTGAATTATACATACTTTTCAGTAGGAGAAAACGACGTTCCGACTCACCGGAGATAAGTTTTCGCGAGTTGTATACGTTTTAGTAACATCAATATTTGTACTTAACCGGTTAATTACAAACAGAAAGAAAATTAAATAAAGTGACCAGAGGTGAACTATGGCAACATCAATGAACAATGTCTCTGGGAATCTACAGTTAATAAATTACCACTTAGTTCTTGTGAGTGTTCTTAACTTCTGAATTAACAACATTCAAACAATATTCCTAACAACTTAAAAACTATCACCTAACTTCTGTGGAAGACCAGTGACTTGGAAAAGAAGAAAATAATAAAAATGAACATAAATACATTATGTTAAAAATATATTTAATATTACATAAAAAGTATAGAATTTATGGATTGTATAAATACAATGTACGTAAATTTTTGTACAGTATATATATGTGTATGGTTATATAAGGAATTCAACAACTTGTTGAAGTAAATTGAAGAGTACAATTCACATTCCAAGAGAGTGAAACAACTCAGGTATTTTAGGTGGTACTCCACGGGTTCAGGTAGATCACCTGCGATTTTGTTCTGCCGCCATTTCGAGCTCAATTCCCATATCGTCCCACGTATAATAGGAATAATAAATCGGCCGTTTCGACTTCCTCCATTTTAATTTCCGAACGGCCTTGAACGAATAAATCACTATGGAAAATTATTAATCGAAAATGATAAATGTGTTTTTTTTTGTGTCTTTCAGTAATCAATAATTCTGCATTTATGTTCTCATTCTCCCGAATTCAAATGATTCATGGCTTACAGATATTTAATCACGGTCTCCCGAGCACCCGTTCTTAAACAATAACAAAAAAAGTCAACCGCAACAACCATAATTTTACTTCGTATTCAATACTGTCAAGGTTGATGGGAAATGAGTAGTCTTGTGTAGTTTGTAGTGAATCGAGAAGTAGCTCCAGAGGAAATACAATCTAATTGGTTTTGAACTAACGTTTACTCTGTTCGAATGCCTTGAAAATATCCCGGATATCCTAGATCTTCTGGACGAATTGTGGGATTTGTGTGGGAATTGTTTTGGGAAATACAAAAATGGTCTTTCTTTATTTAAATTAAATTGTGTGCGACTATTAAGAAGAGAAAGTGTGGAATTGGGATTAAGGGAAAAGGAGAGAAGTTTACGCAGCGAATCTACCTTTTATTGCTTGGGATTTCTGTTGTAGTACCCACGTAACTTACGAACATGGTACTGCCTATGTTGGTACCCATCACAGGAGATGGAATTCGGGAAAAGGAGTTCGATAACAGAGAAATAAAATCAAAGTTGGAATAGTATATAGGAATTGTTTTTAACCGGTATAAATAAGAAACGAAGCCATGATAACTAAGGGTAATTATTCTCGATAATGGCGGTGCTGGTAAATAACTTAAAAAGCTAGGTATGTTTGTACGAAACTGTAAATAAGGGGAAACCTCAATGGTAACTAGAAAATAAGAAGTACGATGCAGGTGTCAGGTTTCGAACGCGGCACCTTCAGTTTTTCTTCCTTTCGTTCGTCCTTTCCTGGAGGCAACGGTGTGAGCGACTAAATGAATTAAAACATCACATTAAGAACGGGACGATGTGTGAAAAGGAGGGAATGAAATTTTCCGGTTGGGACAAAGTTGGTAAAACCACAAAACGTGAAAACAAGAAAGTGAAACGATTTGACGGGAAGCTGGAAGAAGAAAACAGGAGAATTGTTAGGGACTTAATTGAATTATCCAGGGCTTTATCCAGCCTTTTGCCGGAGCTTTAGGGTTCTCCGTCTCCCTTAGAGCTTAGCAGAAGAACTGAAACGACGACGCCCTCGTACTTTTTCACCTCTTTCGCACATGGGATACATCAAATTTAATTAATTCGGCATTTTTTTTTTCAGTTTTGATGTCATTCAGTTCCCTTTCCTTCCATCTTCATCATACATCTTCATTTCACTGTCACTTGTAATTGATCAACACTTTCACCCCTCTCGTTTCTGTTGTTGCTCCCGCTGCTGCTGCTGCCACGTCTCTCAGGTCTTTGTTTTTTAACGAATCGACGACGGAATCCTTTTTCTCTCGTTTCCGTTGACTAATTGATCTCTCTTTGATCGCCTTCTGAAGCAGATCAACCCTTTTGGGACGAATCGACAAACGGAACAAGACTCGACCAGCTTCGGGTTCCCTCTCTTTGTGAACGTATTGAACTCTAATTGCAGATTAATAATTAATTACCCGGGAGTAATAATATAGAATTAATGATGAGTTTCCGTGATATTTAGAGTGAAAGGAAATATGGCCGAGGCATTTGGGTCGTTCAGTTCACTTCGAATGAGTTCTGGAGGTCGAGTGTTACACCCATAGACCGGCCAGACAACTGCAGATGACTTCCCATGTAATGAAAAATAAGTTTTTCATTTTACCTTGCTGTGAAATTCGACCATAACCAACACCATCATCATCATCCGGAGAATATGGTCGGAATGCGGTGAAATAATTTTCGTTGGGTGGTAAATGACCATTTCAATTTGTTTCCAATAATTGAATTTGTATCAATTTGCAAAAGTAAAAGTAAGAGTTATTTACGAGGACCTTTACGAGGAGTATCATCGTCTGTTACCGTTAAAAAGTTTCGGAGCAGAATGTTTCGCTGTAATTTCATCATGTCTGATTGAATGGCTCTTGTATTTCAAAATTTGATTGGGTGCCGACTCGGGGTGTTGTCTAATAGCTCTCAAAAAAATTATACCAAACAAATAGGTTAACTTCATAGCTGTGTATAATTTATTATTTTCGGCTGATGTGTGTGTGTATGTGTGTGTGTGCAGCAAGTTCTAGGAAGTGATGTTTCATGACGTCTCTTTCACGTTCCGACGTTACGAAGTCAGTTCCACGATTTAATTTTTTGACTGTTTTGGAAATTACACTTTCACACGTAGGGCGATGTTCAACTTTAACATTATCAAAGAAAATACACATACTCAGATTCAGCTACAAGTGCTTGAGTGCACTTAATATACAGAATGTCTTTGTAAGACAATATTTACAACATGTAATTTTCATTTCGACAATTCTGACGAGAAACATTTATGAATTATTACAAACAGCTTTAGAAAAAAAACTAATTCAAAAAAATTTTAAGACGTGAAATTTAAAAACCTGTTGAACCGAGATCTAAAAGAATAACCAAAAACAACACATAAATCTAATTGGAAATAAAGCCACTGGTAGATGTAGTTTGAAAACTCACACGTAACGGTCAGCAAGAACACAATTTTTAAAAAATTGGTGTCGGGTGGTGAAAACCGAACCCTGAAACCCTGAACAATTAAAGGCGACACGGGATAATTCGTCTGATTCTACATGAGCAAGTCAAACCCCCCTGGACAATTGAAAATAGCCGTTAATTAAAGAATAATTCAAACTTTCTGGAGTCGTTAACGAGCGGCGGACTGGAGTTAATTTTCTAATTGGTCGGAATTGGTGAAAACGAAGGGAAACGGGAGCAAAAGGATGAATCCTTCGCACCGGAAGTGAATGCCCCGAAAGGCCAGGTCCCTTCCGGTTCAATCAGAAGGAGTTTCCCATTCAAATAAAAAATAAAAGCACGAGAAAGTCCGGCAATTTATTTCCAGACACAGAAAGCTCCATTCAACTTTTATACGGCTTTCCTGAATATTACATAAACGAGAAATGAAAGGAGAAGCCGAATTCCGGAAAAGGTTAAGGTTTCGGACCTGAGAAACGAGTTTTAATATATTTCGGAATTGGACGGATTTTCGGCATTGTTGTGTAAAAGTCTGTAGCTTTGCTCCCGGCTTGTCCATGGCTCGTGAGGACTTTCTAAGGGAACCATTTCTTGTTTAGTATTCTTCTGCGAGCTCTCGCCATTGTGTTTTTCTATTCTTCTCGAAATTACCCGGCCGCCCTTAGAATTCGTAATTTCCCCCGTTTGAAAAACGAAAAACCGAGAGCCTTCAAGTTCTTATATTTTCGAAACCGGATGGAGTCGATTCGCAACGATTTCCAGTAACATTGAGCCTGACTCAATGGAATTGGTCACATCGATGCTCCCCACATTTATATTTATTTGGTGCACCTCACACGTTAACTGTTACATTTATTATGCAATCTATTAAAATAATAGTTTAGTTGCTGTACTTTAGAGGTGCTACAAACTCCCGTTTCGTTTCCAGCAAGCCAGTTTAGTTGACAAGAATACGATTTTTTTTTACTTCCCATACATGTGATGATAACGCAAAATTTATATGTAACATCAAACTGAGAAACTGAGAATCTATTGCAAAAGTAGTAATTTAAATATGACGACCTCTCAGGTGTTACGCTATTTACAGTCTAAATGTTCAAATTTAAATCTTGAACTGAAAATGCTTGGGTAATGTTCTAAGAATTAGAAGTAGTTTGACAGCGAGCACCGCCATTTCTGTGTGACAAATTGTACACCAGCTCAGAATAATTTATTATTAAACAAATTGAGCGAACGAACGACCGTCACCCAACTTCTCAGAGTTTCGATAGACCGTTTTAAACGTGTACTTTTTAACTTTTAGTTTTCTCCGTAAAGGCCGTTAAATTCAGGTAGGAAGGAAGAACGTAAGTATTTCGTACAAAAGATGGAAAGATGGAAGCAGGAGAGAAGACCAACCAGGAAAAAAGAACGTTGGAAGAAAAGTCACGTTCATGATGACTTCAGTTTGAAAGCGGACGTATTGTTTCCCCAGAAGATTTTCCCAGGCGAGAATTTCCCCGTTGATGTGCCGGAAAATTGCCAAACTGAAAAAAATTTCGGTGTTTCAGGCGGGAAAAAAAAAGTAATTCTGGCTCCGGCAACTCCTGACAAAGTATTAAATATTACTTATATGATCAAAATTTTGACGCGTAATAAATATTTCTTTTCCTTCTCGATACGCGCCCTGTTCTAATGAAATTTGATGCAATTTTTCTTTGGAAAAGGGAAAGATGATTGAAAAGGAAAAGCTGCCGTCGCCCAAAGTTCTGGCCTCTGCTGAGGAAAACAATAACAATGTTTATGTTAACGGCAACCTATTTATGTTTTTCACTTAACTGGCAAGTATCTACTTAATATTGCATTACTCAAACATGATATCATTGATAATCCTAAATAGTAGAAGCGTATTAATGTACATGTTCCTTATTATATATTTGTTTACGTTGTATGTTTAGTTGCAATCCACAACTAAGTTCTCTACCTGCCTCTAGTCTACATCTTATTAAGCATGGCCAAAATCCAAAAATGAATTTTTCTATGTGCTATACATTTACTAAATATATTTTAATTAAACTGTTGAAAGTCACCTTACATTTGTTCTGCAGGTACATCATCTGTACATTCCACGGTTGTACGCTCTCGGAAATTAGTAAAATGTGATGTGTTCACACAAGCATCTTGTCGTTCCTGTATTATTATTGAGCAAAATAGAATATAAATAGCGTTTATTTACTGTAACATTTGTTGCGTATTTATTAACTTGTAAGTCAAAAATTAATTTTTGAATTCATTAATATCCGGAAGTTTTTTAATGGAACACTTCCATGACAGCATTCCGTTAAATATTTATTCAGACTTTTGCATAATATATTTATATATTTCTCTCTGCGCTAACACCAGGAAACAAAATTAACTATTCACAGCGTGAGATGATAGATCTCATGTTACCGGTAAGAGAAACAATTTGTTTACGAATATTTCACCACGAGTCACCATTTAAAAATCTTCCAACTACAAATCCTCGAAGTTCACTTAAGTTCGTAACACCTGGTGAGGAACATCCGAATTCGTTGCCGGACACCGTAAACATACCAAATTCTTTCATTTCGTCTCTTAAATCTTGCAAAAGGCACCTCTCAAGCGAAAAATTAGATATAAAATATTTTATTTGCCATATAAAGGAAAGCAGATTGAAAGGCCAAAATTGTGGGAGGACGAAGGAAGTGCAAGGAATGGAATTGTATGGAACGTGGATGGAAATGGATGGAAATGGCAAAAGGTCACGGGGTGTGGGAGAGGACAAGAAGTGGAGGAAGAAGGTAAAATAAGAAATTTCCAGAAGAATACAAATCGGGCCGAATCTTGTCTTAATTTAGTTATCCAGCTACAAGTTTGCCTCGTCTTCCGTCTAATGCGTTTAGAGCAAAATAAAGTGGTACCGAGAATACTCCGGAGACGTTCTTTTATATTCCTTAAAGTCATCCATCTTTTCACCGGTCTTATTCTTCCAACTTGCTTTTCTACTCTCTGAGAATTACCTTCTTGTTAATTGACTGAGATTTTTCAGACTTTTAAACTTGTTCTCTCTCACTTTTCTATTTCTCTGGGATTTCCTACCTTACTCTCATTTTATCACGGATCTGCAAATGAGTCTTCTAACTAAGGAAAAGCGTGTTGTAAAGTTTTCATTTCGTTCTTCCTTTAATATTCACGTCTTCGAGTCTCCCCTTCCCTTTTGTTTGCCTCGCATATGCTCTGGTTATTGGGTTAAACGGATGTGCACAATACAATTCTGTATTTACTGCTTTAATTGATTATTTTAATAAAGTTGCAGATTATTTAATTAGGCCGTTGCTTTTCTGGCAATTAAGGACAAGTAAACAAGTTATTTATTTCAATAGATTTTTTTGTTTGTGTTTGTACGTTCTCTTTGAACGTATCAAAATCGGTCATTTCTTTCTTTTACGTATGTTTTGTGGGTAGTAAATTTTTGCACAAATTATTTGTTCATAATTTACATAAATATTTATTTCATTGTCATTCCGATGTCCTGCCGTAAAAAGGGAATTGATTCCACTTTGGAATTTGACTTCGAATGAGAAAAAATCAAATTTATTTGTGACTATTTTCCTATTGGATTGCCATTTTATTTTTTTCTCAGGATCCGATACGCCACCATACCAATAAAACACGCGGCCGGGGCATTTTTCATGGGAAAAATTAATTACCAACGTCTCTTCTATTTGATGAGACCGTCACACGAGTAAAAAACAGGTGTGAGCCGGGTAGAGCATCACAAGGGTTGTGGGTGTGATTGTGAGTGTCGCGACGGATACTTCCCTTGATGGGATCGAGTCATTCATACCGGATAGAACAACAACAACAACAACAAAAAAACAAATTGCACTTTACTCGAAATGACTTTACGTGAGGGACTGTTACCGTCTCAGGTACGAAGAAGTCGATTATGGCATGGGATAGGACATAACAACGAAAATTCGACTCATTCCGTATCGTTTAAGAAATGAATATTCCCATTTAAAGAATCAGGAGCATAGTAAGTTCGTGTGTGTTTCCTTTGGCACGACAGAGGTACCGGCCAAGTGAAAACTGTAGTGACGGGTCGCCTGTTGCGTCAATTACGTTCACCACCAAAACATACCAAACCCTACATAATCCTTTGTTCCAACAGAAATGAGGGAATCGTAGAGTTGTGTTCTCTCGGTACTACCCGAGACACAGTCGAACAAGTCTGATTACGCCTCTGTCATTGCCTGTTATTTATTTCAGGTTTAAAAAACAAAAGACGTGTCCCATACTTATTACATATATCATTTGTAATTTGTATGCGTTTACGTAGAAAAAGTTTACCCTTTTAAATCGGAAATCGTTCGTATTTATCAGATGTTTGTCGATTGTGAGTTTTAAAAAAATAAAATTACACGAATTGGTCAATCATTTTTTTTACCCGGGTTGAATTACTGGCTTGAGGTACTCGAAAGACCAAACCTATCATCAGTTCTTTTTTTTTAAGTACTCGACCAGGCAACAGATCATCGATGCTATTTATCGACATTTAATACGATGTAGCATTCGAGTGCTCGTGTGCCGATACGTTGAAAGTATCGGTCGCGTTAACAATCCCGAAGGTCTCCAACCTCATGGTTGGTATATATTTTCTACTTGAACTTGAAGCGTTCTCGAAATTATTTAAATAATTTTCCAATCCGTCCGGACGACGAAAAGAGGAAGATTGTGTGACGGAACACGCACTCCAATTCATAGAAAAGAACTACTCGACGGAAACGGGTGACCGAAACGCACCAGAATTCATGTGAGAATTTAAAGATGGTGTGAAAGGAGCAGGTGCGTAGAAGGTGGTCGTTCTTTGGAGTTGTAAATTCTTGTATATTTAGTTAGGAATACTTAAAAACAAAGTCGAGTACTGTTCTTGCTGCTCTGCAATTATAGCGAAGTAAGAACAGGTCGTACGCAAAAATAATTAAAACCATCCTTTAGATAGCTAAGAATAGTTTTCCGAACTTATTTGTTCTTGTACAACTATGTACATTAATACTTTGAATATTCACTTATGTTAATTACATCGTTTGTCGTGGTCAATTCAAAACATGTTTAACAAGACTTAAATTAAGAAATGCCATTATAAGTTTGTTACATTTACGATTGTATTTGTTGCAAATATGGTGTGTAATTTTTTATTTTACAAGACTACTTGTAGTTCACTGGTTATGTACAGTTATTGATTTATATTTGTTTACGTATTAGAGGCTACGTCTGTTGAATCGTTGAATAAAAATGCATTACATGGGTTTACAATAAATACGTTTATATCTCATTTCATTCTCGGTGGTGATTCTAAGGGGACTACTCGTATTCAATGAATGACTCGTATTCGTTAGAGATATCAAATTACAGTGTAAAATAATAATTATATATATTCTGAGCAGCATGTATTGTATCTGATATTGAACTTTTCTACGGCACACGATGCACATCTGACTGAATTAGACTGGATTTACAATCCATGGAGGCCATCACTTGTCTAGCATTTCAACTACCCGAACAAACGAACTCGAGTTATTTTAAAATGTCGTAACGATTTTATTTACTAGTTAAATACGAGGGAATGTAATGGAGGTGTCTCACATCTATTTGTAAGGCGATTTCATCTGGTGCAGGAAAAGTCATTATTCGTCGTAGAGGAACTGCCAGGTAGGATGAAATCGACTGCGGCTCATTTTGCGGTTTTCTTACCCGTAATGAGATCTTCTCGATGAGCAAAAATACCTGGTTAACAACATCACCCCGGTAAATCGTCAATCTCCATTTTTAATGTTCTTCCACGGGTTTGATTGAATGGTTCCATCAGATGATTTTCAAGTGTAACGGAAAAAACAACAACACTTCTCTCTTTTTATTTTCCTTTTCTTCTTGTTTATAATTTGTTTTACTTTAGGTGGCGAACCTTCGGTCGGGGCTTCTCTCCTCGTCTTCTCGCAACCTGAACATAATTGTTTATTACCCAATGCTTCATTCCACACCGATACTCAACCGGTTTAACAATTGAACCGTCGATTTTTATTGTATTTTCTTACAAGGGAGTCCAGGTAATGGCAAAAATCAGACGACAGAAAAAGCTGGTCGAGGCAAGTTGAAATTAACAAAACGTTCGGTAATGAATTTCTTGTTCGACTCCTTCGAGGCAACCGCTCGAAACCGCAAGGATCGGTCGAGAGCAGTGAAACTGAAGATGGCGAGATGAATAAGGTTGAACTCGGAGTCGGATAAAAAATAATATTGAGTTGTAAAGCATCAATTCCATTCGTTTAAGTTATAATTGCCACGATTTTCAAATTACTATCATTTCCTTCGAACACTTTTTCTTGCCTTCCTCACGATCGCCATTACTGCGTTTCCCCCATCTCGAGCCCCCTTCCAGCTTTATTTAATTCTTTTTTTTTTCCAAAAGCTTTTCTGTTTTGGTTGGTATTAAAGACTCTCATGGAATTCCTATTCCATTCTTAACCCTCGTTTAAACTCTTTCATTACACTGGAAATGGAGTCAGGCTGGAACCGGTGGGTCGAAGAGAGGAAAAGACTCGTGAAGGAGTTTCTTTGTACTTAAGAAAAACTCCTTTGCGTTCAAATACCTAGACACACACTGGTTGTATTTCCACGTTTTTTATATACACAAAAATATAAAAACAAAAGCAGAATAAATTTAAAATTTACTAAATCGCCTTACGTCAAACCAAAGTTTGCAAAATGGACAAGTGAGAAAACAATGGAAGCAAATGGCGAAGGATATAAATCAATAACGAGTTGTGTGGATTAATATGACTCGTAAAATTAACAAAGTTTCTCATTGACAAGGAAAGTTAAGTAAGAGGCTCTATTATTTAGAAAGAACTGGCGTTTCATTGTCAATCGTTAAAACAAACCCTCGGGGCGCGAGCAAAACAAATTACCGAATTTATATCGGACTGGAAAAGCGAACAAGTCTGCAAAGTTGAAGAATTGCAAGTCATGGAATGAGAACACTGAGTAAGCACACAACACCAACTAACTAGTTCGGAGGACCAGTTCGGAAAGGATTAAATTGAAAAATGTGAAACAAAGGAAGTTAACGATTCAAATGTGGTCGAAGAAAGATGGCCGACGAAAAATAACTTTTCTTATTGACTCATGAACGAGTTCATTTATTACTTTTATTTTCGCATTGTTTCTATGTATCCTACTATTTTACGGTTGGGTCCAAGTGTTACTGCGAAACGAGCACGGAAAATCCTACAGCAACGACTCCGAGTTAACAAGTTTTGTTCAATGGCGTTTTATTGCCGTACCTGCATTGCAATTTTCAATTAGTAAACAAGACGAATTAAGTAACAGGTACCAGACGGGTACCGGGTAGTCCGAAATTGCGAAACAAAAGAAAAATTCCTCCGTTCGTGTAAATTTAATCCGACCATCGTTTCAAAGAAGTAAAAAAAAAAATTATAGTTCCATAATAATTTCTTTAATGGTCGTATTGATGAGTCAAAAGAATACAATTCGTGTTACCCTGAGTTTAAATTAAGGAGGGTGACGTTGGTACGCTCTTATTCATTCGAGAACATGAAATTTATTATTATTTTACATTAGTAGAATTAAATAAGTTTAATAAGCAGCTGAAAATAGAATTTTAACTGTTAACGGTCATTTGTTTACGAGAATGAGGTGAGATGAAAATTTACAACTCCTCGTTAGACCTCTGAAATTAAATAAATAAATTTTATTGATTTATTAACTATTAAACAATAATAAGTTCAAATAATTTAATGACCTAACAGGAGTGTTGAACTCGGGAGTGTTGCGCGAATTTAGTTTTTTTTATAGTTCAACAGCGTCTTTAGTTTTGTCGCGGAAACAATGATTGGTTCAGATCTCACGTTAATGCTCTCATTATACATAGATCCCTCGTTTCTCGATCTCGTTAACATTCCCAAACATTGTTTTTTTTGTGCATTTTGGACCGCTCAGAAAAACTAAATTGCAATTTTACTATTTCAGCAGTAAACAAAGACTCGCAGCAGTTTCGAACGATAAAAAAAAATATACGGAATTTTAACAATCAGCCTCTTCCTTTGTTTCAATCCTCAATTGATCGCGATCTCGTTTACCACCGATCTGTAAATCACTTCTGGTTATTGTCACCATCGAGTTTGACTGCACAGACGAAATTTCATTGTTTTGGAAAAAGCCGGAGCGTTCTCATTAAAAATAATAACGGAGTAATCATCAGCATTAAAAAACCACGAATTACAGTGGCTGCCTGAGAAGAAGGTATTAATTACCCAAAAACCTGATGATGAAATGCGTTTTCGATTCCAGGTACGCAACGGTGTGTGTGTGTGTGTATGTTGGGGGGGTACATCCCCCCCCCCCGAAAAACCGATTGAATTATACCTGTGTTTCTCATTGGTCGGAAACGTTTAAAATTGAAATTTTGTCCAATCGAATCCCCGAACGCAATTTAAAAAACGTTTAATGGCTTCCTCCTTATTTCTTAAGAATTTTCTTCTCATCCTTTTCCATCGTGTAATTGCCCTTCGTTTATGATAATATCTTTTATTAAGCGCAACTGTTAGCTATTATTCTTAATGGATTTGATAACTTTTAATATGGCGGCATTTGACTTTAAGGGGAGCTGCGGTGGCGTCTCGAACGGATTTTGGACTTTTTTTTAATTTCGACAAGCGACGAAAGAAAAGAAAACCAAAAGTCCGGTACTTGAAAATGAGTTTTCGTAAAATTTTAAATTAACCGTTTTTTTTTCATAAAATGACGCCACCGATTCGGTGGCGCCATCTCCGAGGACGCTTGAAAACGGCCGCAGTGGTGACATCCGTCGGGTGATCGAGAAACGTCTCCCATCGTCAAGAACATCGAAGTAATTGAATGCAATGCCTTCAACTTATTTTGACTGTTTAAAGAAGGTATTTTCAGGTTCTAGTTGATTGCCTATAAAATGTAATGAGTCCAGATGTTCTTTGCGGTTACATCCACTGTTTTTTTTTCAGTATCCAACCGATTCGAATGTTGTGTGAGCTATTTTTATAAAATATTCATTTCGGTACGTTGCATCCGAGTTTGGTTCTGCTAGAAAAGATACCACAATTGGTTTCATATCTTCGGGTATATCCCTGGATGTCGCTGAAAGTACTCGACTCCGGAAGAAGTTAGTTTCATTTAACAATGGAACAGTTTTAAGGGAAAGAATAATTGGAAGTTAATGTAAGGGTATATAAATGAACAGTAATGTAGAGTAAGTAAAAGAGTAAGTCGTATTTTGAAAGCAGTGGACAGTCATAAAAATAATTGGTTTATAGATTTTTGAATAATTTTTTAGCATATTGAATTTTATCAATTTGACACGATAAATGTATGTCTGATTTATTTATTTTTAATTATAATAACATACTTACCTTTAGATTTTTAACAAAAATTGATAAGTGGGAAACGAAGTTCCACGGGAGTTGACTTTGAATGTGTAAATATACTCTGAAGAGAAAATTTGTGATGTTTTCTGTTGTAAATCAATTCCCATACCTCGGTCACCTGAGTGTGCACTACAAAAATCAATTTTGTGATACTCAATAAAAACGGAATGGGTAGATAATAAAAATGTCAGTTGTAAACATTAAAAAGGCAAGTAGAAAAAGCGAAACTTTATTAGGTTGATTCCCGGAGATTGTAATTGAGCACCGGCTAAGGGCCCTGGGCACAGGGCCCCGGGCCATCCCATCCGACAGACCCGTTTTCAATTGTTATGAACCATGAGCGATCGGTCTTGGAAAGTTAATGAAAAATATATCAAATTATAAGTGTTTTGAATCGGGAGGGAGATGGAAGCAGATGTAAACTGGAGGAAAAGCACGGAGAGAGAAGACCGGGAGAGAGAAAGAGAGAGAGAGAGAGAGGAGGAACCGATCCTTAGGGAATCTCCTAATCTCGTTAATGTTTAATTCAATTCACGACATTCACGATATTTTAATTTATTTATTTATTTATGTAACGGACAACCTGATGTTTTCGCCCGCAATGACAGGAGAAAAATAAAAAGGAGACGGAAAAAAGGTAGAAGTGCGAGTGTTGCACCTCTTCTTACAATCCTTACAATTTGTCATATTATATTATATATTATTTCACTTATATTTGGTGTGTTAGGCAACACATTGCTCGCTATATACAGTTTTACGTTGTAATTAAACCGTCCTTTCATTTGCAGATTCATTTCATTTTCTAAATAAACATTCTATAAATAAGAAAGCTGCTTAAATCCATACGTAATAGGATACACATACTAATTAATTATTATTAATATGAACGGAACATTTTAATTTATTTTTATACATAAGTTGTGACGTAAGAAACTATTTTGTTTCAGTATTTGCTAGTAGTTTTGAGCCTCGAGTTGAGTGAATATTTTAATTCACTCCATTGATTTTTAAAAATTTGAGTATTCCCTTCGAAAATTTATTATTATTTTTTAATATTTTTACGGATCAGGTGAGTTTCATGAGGTCCAAGACCTGGTGTACCAGGTGTGTAGACCTTGACGACCGTCGACATCAAAACCCCGTGTTTTTTAACAGTCAGGATTTGTTCTCGTTGAATTTATTTGTGGGTTCGTTCGAGTTAAAATGGCGGATGAAAAAATTAAGCGATCGCGTCTGAGAAAATAAAAATGAAAAATTCACAGGAGAAAGAAGAAAGGGCCCGTAAGGGATGGGGAAGCTTAGGTGGCGGCGAGTGGGGCCCCCGGAGCCTCCGGGACCTCTGGGGCCCACATTGTGGAAAGGGCGGGAAATTCTCGGGCAGGAGACGCGAGGGTGGAAACAAATATAAAAATTAACGGAAGAAGAAAAGTAATAAAATACAAAGATTGGGTCGGTTCCTCGTTCGTCGTAGTCGAAGCGTGGATGCTGCGTCGAAAATAAAAGAAAATAAAGTACCTTGTCTTGTGAAATACTTTCAATTGTCTGGTTTTTACTGCACTTCATTTGTTTTCACCCGCAGCCATTTTGAAATATTTAGTATCCAATCTGGGGATTCGTCCGAATGATTCCGGGGCCCCGTGCTTTTCTTAGGCCCAAAACGGTTCACCTAACATTCGCCTCTAACGAACTCAAACGTTTAGATAGAAATTTATGAAGGATATTTTTAAATTACAAAGAAATTTTTGTTGCTCGGCTTTTATTTCCGTTCGCCTTGCCGCCCATTTCGGTTGCCGTCCATTTTCTTCCTTTCTTTGATTCCTTTTCTACCGTTTTATTCTCGTCCAGCTTTTCCACCGGCTTTCATTGCCAATTTAAGTATTTACGACCGACAATTTCCCTTTTTCCGGCAGGGGAAGGCTTCCGTCTTCTGCTCTTTTCCACGGGTCACTTTATTAATTTCGGCAGAGTTTCCGTTGTCCTTCGATGCTTCTGGTTGTGTGTGTGTCTGAAGAGAGGGTGTCTTGCCTGAGCCTAACCTAACGTCCCCTGCGAATGCGCTCGGACAGAACAATCCCGCAACTTTTTTTCCATCCCCGTCCTTTTCACGCCCCTTAAATTTTAGTTTTGATCAATTTGATTAAAAGCACCGGATAAAGTCCCTGGTTCTTGTCTTCCATTGTCTCCCAATGTTTTCGCCTGAATGAGTTCCCATGGGCGGAATATAATTGCTGCAGTTATTTCTGTTCGGCTATATAAATTTGATTAAAGATAATTCAATTGTATCGAACCGATGCATTTTTAAATGTGGCATTTCCCAGAAGTCTCGAGATTAATACACTCAGCCTTGTGTTTTTTGCTTCACCAAAGAACCCCACCGACCAACTCGATTGATGTTTAATATATCTAATTTGTATATCATTAACAATTAATACGCGTCGAGAACGCAAGTGTAATTTGTACCGTACGCGCGTTTCACCAATCGTACGTAAGTTCGCTAAACACGTTTTCTATTCATTGCAAAATACACAATGCTAATGTATCTGTTCGGTCATTATTAATTTTTATTTTTTGTGAAGTGCACCGTTTCTGGTTTTCATGCCTAATTGGAGTCAGAATTACTTCAATGACTAACCAATTGTCCGTAATTTTGATGTACACCATGAAAACCCAGCTGCTCGTTAAAACTGGCACACTCTGAGCCGGAGTGTTGTAACTCCGTAATGTTTTTTATGTTTGACATTTACAAAAGTGTTGTGGTAGAACTCCTTGTGGAAAAATAAAACGTTTAATACCACTCCGATACGGTTCCTAACCTTGGTTTGGATTTTTATACAAGTAATGAAAAATCGCCAATGAATTGTTTAAAGAAAGAGAATTACCTTAAACCCAGAGGAATGTTAATTGTTACATTTTATGTCTAATTATGTCACTCACTCAAAGGGGAACGAGGTCGTTACTTTTTATAAATGAAACTTCATTTCAATAAATTTTAAATAAATTTCACAACAATTATTTTATTATTATTATTAATTGCTATTGATTAATCCATCTTTACAGGAAAAGGTGTGCCGTGCAGTCGACAGAAATTATAAAAATACAAATAATATTAAGTAACAATAGTTGTAATAAATCATTAATATTAATATTTTCGGTACAACAATAGTAATAATTCATGTACTTATTTACACTGAGCTAGCTATTAATTATGAGTAAATGCCATTCTATGTTAATTCATTAATTTAATGTTTATGTAATGATGTGACACATTTCATTTAGCACATATCAGTAGAAAAGAAAATATAAATTTTTCGTTTAACTCAGTGTCGACATTTTTGAAGCTTAAATTTTTAAAACTGTCCGCCACCTGTCGTGGAAATTGAAAGTCAAAACGGAAACGACAAGGTAAAACACTCGCCACCTCACGCGGCCCGGTTATTTCTCAACTTGACCGCGAGATGGAGGAGATTTAGTTGACGCAGGTCGACGGCAAACGCAATGGCCGCGAGCCGTCAAAGCGCGTTTTCTAAAAAAAAACCATTCATTCACTTCGTTTTCTTTAATATATAATTTTTGACATTTTGCATTTGTAACGATCTCGGGTGTCATTTCTCTCCTTAAATACTCGACACGTCTAAAGTAATCCTGCATCCGACTAATAGTTTAAACGATTTGGACGTCGCGTAAATCCGTTGCAAATTCGGATTTAAAAACTACGACGACGACTATGGCGGCGGCGGCGGCGGCGGCGGCGGCGGTTTCTTTCCTTTGATCTTCTCTTTTTCGACCGGTCGATTGTCAAATCAATTCTTCATCTGACGAAATCAGCAATCGATTAGAGATCGGCTTAGAGGTGTTAGTACGACCGTACCCATCACCTGGGACTTTTCCGAGACTCGAGCAACGTGTCTGTCCACGTCCGGCGTCAGGTGGTGTGCTCCTCATCTCCTTTGAATGCAAACAGTACGAGCCAATTAATTAATGAGGTGGAGGGATAACGAGGGATGGGATTGTTGGTCAGTCAAATCGTCCGTGTCGAATCCATAAGCAGCCGAATCTATGGCCCGTCACGTCAAACAAGATGTGACTGAGATTTATTTACGACACTCTTAATGAATAAAAGAAATCTAAAAATAAAAAATAAAAAAAAACAGAACTGAGAAATGGCTAGAGGGTTGGCCCGTCGTCTATCTCGGCTTTCGATCGTTCGTCTTCATCTGAGCGATCTACCGGAGCACGTCTTCATCTCGCGATTCGTAACTTTCATAGTCGATTACAACGATTTACAATTTACATATGGCGGAAAACGTTGGTTAATTTATTGGCGATCGAATTTACATGGAATTAAGCAGAACCGATCGTTTCAGGCTTCATCGTCGCGGTTCAGGTACCCGTGACGGGAGGAAACGATTGACGATCGATGACGAGATTGATGGTATCCCATGAAAAGGTGTAGCAATTGGTTGTTGGTGGCATCCACCACGAGGGTGGCGAAAAAGCAACCCCTAAACTCATGTAAAACGGTTTATTTTACGTCCAAGTTTTCACTTCGAAACCATTTCAAATCGTAAAACCCTAATCAGATTCGTAAAACAGAGTTTCTATTTCTTAACTCTCTTTTGCGGTCGTAATGATTTTTTGCTCTCAACATCTGCCCGCCGATACACCGCAATCGATGGACAAAATCTAAACTTCTACCCCAATCTAAAATGGTTTCACGACAAAACCTACTGAACTTAAATGAAGCAAACTAGAATATTTATTACAGAAGTAATTAAAATCTTCATCCAGGTGAGTTTGACTTTGCGTATCAAAACCTGTTGGATGCCCACACTGCCCACATGTGTCCGTGGAATCCTCTGAAATTAATCAAACATCAGAGAGAGAGAGAGAGAGTTTCCTGTTGTACCTCGTTGACTTGCCGACGTTCAGATTTTCCCACTGCTTTTTGTCACGGGCTGAAGGACAAAGGAAGTACAAAAACAAAAAAATTTCATAGTTCGGAAAATAAAAAATCGTAGCTTGTGAATTTCTGGCAACTGTTGAAGTTCCCCTCACCTTGGACAAACACTAAAGAGTGAGCGCACATGGCAATAGCCTGCCAACTATTATTTAAATTAATCTTCTTAGTTTTTAACCGCAGAAGAGGAACCCGGAGACACACACACACACACATATAAATGGCAGGGAGTCGGTTGGGAGGGGAGGGGAGGTTAGAGAGGCCATACACAAACAGAAAATTAAAAACAAACACAAGTTGGTTAATTTTTGGGCGGGAAAAGACGGCGGCAGAACCAACATGGAAAAAGATGTTGACTAATTTCCGCTTACGGTCTACTAACTATTTGGGATGATGGGAAACGGTAGACAGAGAAAACAAACTGTCCACGGATGACTGATGCTGTGATCTATGGTGTCGTCAGGATGACGTCTTCTTCTTCTTGTTCTATATCTGTCATCGGTTCCCATCACGAATTCTTATTAACGTGCTCTTCACTTCCGACTTATTAGGGTATATCCGCTCCCGAGTCACTTCGTCTTCCACGGCGACACCGCAGAGCACGGTACCGACCGACCAGCAAATGTTGTTCTCGTACCTATTTAAAAAATAAATATTGTAGTTTGTCAAACACGGCTCCTGCGAGGGGAACACAAACAAGTACAGGAAAAGGAAATTCACATAGTTATCCAGTGGTCTAACCCGAAAGACAAACACACAGGGGCACAGACAACCGTGCACAACCATATTTACATTAAGTGCTTGTGCGCGTAGCAAAACGGTGAGTCAAGGAAAGAGAGAAAATTTGTTTATCAAAGTAATAAAATGTTAAAAATAGTAAAAGGTGAATTTTTCTTTTGAGGAACAATAAAAGCCAAGGAAGCCATTTCCGAGGTCCGAATTGGGTGCCATAAAAGTCGGGTCCTTACAAATGTGGCATCGAGTCCGAGAGCAGAGTCGGTATGCAACCATCCCGTGTGCATGTGTGAGGTTATACCCAACTGGCTACTATGTGGCTCTGTGACGGCGGTTCCTTTGTGATGTTATAAACCTCCCACGTAACCGCCCTTACCTTATTCAACCCTTGGTTCAGGGGTGTCAAAAGAAGAAATTCTCATGGCATGCCACCTAGCACTCCGTGCCTGCCATTCACCTTTCGGAAGGTACGCCGAGCTCGTCTGTTGACCCCCAAAGCAGAACACAACAAATGTCTGCTTCCACGTACACCTACAGACGTCTTTCTCCGAGCCCATTAAATCAAAGATGGCGTGGAATTAATGACGATTTAAAGGTCGGTCTAATTAGAGAGAAAATCTTCATTTTCACCTGCTCGCGTGTTCGCTTCAGGTACGAACTTACTGCTGCACATCAGACTTTTTCTTAGCCTTTCTGCGAATGTCAAGCTGAGATGGATCGCACCGATCGGATCTCTTCTCGCTTGCACACGGCCCACACTCCCAACAACCAAGTAATTAGACTCGATCGAATCTCCGAGGCAGGATTATCAGTCAGGTATCGGCGTAAATTTAAATTTAATGGAGTCAAGGACACATTCTCGTTGATTTGATTAAAATATGAATGAGGAGAAACTTGATTCTTCCTGGGCGGGGTGTCAACATGACATAAATTTGCATTCGCGACTTGAAAGAGCCGTGGAGAATTCGGTCGGTAGTTGTCCGGTCCTACCTGGAGAGATGGGTGTAAGACACTCAAACAAACGACCGGCAGGTACCACTCGGTGGGTATCCGCAATAGAGGTACCTTAAAAGGAGCGGCACATCCGCGCTTGTTTTACATTTCACATTCTGCAATGATTTATTACGGCGGTTTGCAAGTCGATCGCGGTGTGAAAGTCAGACTGTGTTGTGGAATCATCACAGCAGGCAGCAGGCAGCAGGCCGGTAGGAAAGGTCCGTGCAGTGGACGCGGTGAACAAATCAGTTCAGAGAGAGAGAGAGAGAGAGAGAGAGAGAGAGTAACCACTTTTCCCACCACTAGAAACCATTTACTATATCATAACATCCGAAAAGGAATGGAATAATTAAATACCTTGTTACTAGACCTGAACAAGGATGGGCTCCTTTGACTGTGCCTTTCACGAAGCCTCTCGGATTTCATCAGTGGCGCCTGCCTTTCAGACTCCCGAAATCGAGCGCCACTATTGAACACCATATGATGGTAGTGACTACTTTCCACGACGATGATGATGATGATGGTGATTCCACAGCTCGGTGGTGTGGTCTGATGGCAACAAGCTTACACGAAAAGGTTCCAATGAGAAACTATACAAGTCTCACGGGTTAAGGGTTTCGTCCGGGCAGGTAGAGGTACCTTAACAGGACCCATCACCATCAGTTTAGTTGGGGCCTTGTAAAAAAAAAGAATTTTTTCACACCACGTCTCTGAAAAATAAAATTCCTTAAGTCACACTTAACGGAGTTGATTGATGAACTTAAGTTTTTCGCTTGGAATTTGGTTCCTTGTTGTGTTGCTGCTGTTGTCCGCGACCCCTCCTTTGTCTATGGCCCTCATAAAAAAGTAATAGTAATAATTGTACTCCGCCATTATGGAACCGCAATGAGGTAGCCGATCAAATTCCGCTTGATTATCATTGGAGAATACCTCGGTAATGGCGAAGGAGAAATTGAATGTCTTCGGTACCTGAGTTACTCAGGATGCATTAAGAGTTAAGTACAATGAAAGAAAAAAAAATGAATGATTATGTTTAGGTCTGTCTGGAAGTTATGCAAATAATGATCAATCAGATCTAGTGGGAAAGAGGCAACCAGCGGAACTCGCATTGTTAGTAATCTCAGTTTTCTGGAACGTGATTTTTAACCCTTGCCCACCAGAAGAAACCCAACCAGAAGGTACCTATTAGCAACTCCCGTACATCTCCATCCTGTTCCTTTAATTTAAACGTCATGGTGAATGTGTTTTTTATCCGGATGTGAAAACTCTTTCAGACTTCAAATAAGTGAGCTGGGGTGGTTTCGGTCTCTAGAACCTCTCCTACAAGTCTTGAACTCTCTGATGGCGCATCCGGCCACTTGCACTTTGCCTTGACTGGTGCTGATGTCAAGCACGTAACCTCTTTTTAACACCTACCATTTCTCCTGTCAAAGTCACGTTACCTCCTGACACGTTCTCGTCAAACGTCTCGACAAGGGCGTTTTGATCATGAGATTTCGTGTTGATTTTAACCAGGAATTTTCACTTCTATCGAGGAGTCGTACGCGGGCTGTGTTCCACTCAATGTCATCATCATCATCATCATCATCTCAAGTAAAGAAAACGATAATTACTTAAGGGAGCGATGGGTTTTGGGGAGATATTTATGAGTGCGGGGAAAACAATAGGGGATGATAACAGGAAGGAAAAAGTAGGTCAAATTTTTTGTAGAAAAAAACACAAATCAGAACAGAAACAGAACACAATGCATTAAATGTAATAAATTATTAAAAATTTACATTTATTGATGCTTCTGGCTAATGCACAAAACCTGGAAAACTATATATAACAAAAATGGCAGTAAATATAACTGTGAAAGTATTCTAATGAGATCGAACTTTAGAAACAAATTCTAAATCTTTTTTATACAACTTCTGCATACATTTTTAATAACTTATGTATTTGATTTATTATGGTCAATAATAACATGGCGTACGTAAGGCCATAAACATCATCATTAAAGTATTATTGCGAGATCATTTTGCGTATTCAGAGTTGACGCCCATTTTCTGCAGCACATCAGTTGCTTTGCGGGCTGGTTTTGGCCCAGTTAGGAACAAAGGCCACTGACTCGGGTTACCTGGTATTTATGTAAGGTCTTCAGGTGGATCAAAGTCAACTTTAATTGTAACGAAACCCCCGGATGAATACCAATCCGCACCTGGAGCACCCCGATGCTTCTAAAAATAATAATAGAAAAAAAAACAATCCACAATCAGATATTTTAGAATACAAAAGAAGAAAAAATTATTGGTGATTATCAATGCTTCCGAATGGGTCACACCTACAGGAAGAACGCCATTACGCTTCCAGTCGTTTATTAAAAAGGCCTAACACATAAAAGAAATAATAGAGAGAGAGAGAGAGAGAGAGAGAGAGAGAGAGAGAGAGAGAGCATTTTTCAATAGGAATCACATCAATTCAGATTTTTGTGTATACGTTTTTATAAATCCTCGATTTAATGCTGCGTTTGTCTACAGTGTCGGTAATGCCAATAAAGTGGCCGCGTCGAAACCTAAACTTGATTTTATTTAGTTTAAATTTCAGGGAAACCGCAGCCCTCCGCACCAAATAAATTGGTGGCAGTAATTTTTCTTAACTTTGGTGGAATTCATAAAACCACAGGAAGACCACCCCGTTGAAAGCCCTCGCGTGTTCTTCTCTCGTTAGGTTCAACTCCGATCAACTTCGTATTTTCAACTTCATAAATTTTACTTAAATATTTGATTCAGTACGTTATTTATGTAATAATTTCTCCTATTGAAGCTTTGATTTACCCCGATACTTTGGCATGTGTGAGAAATGGAAATGGGAATGGCGTCGTAACTACAGATTATAATAAATATACGTTTGAGTAATGTACATGAGTGACATCAATTAGTGTAGGTCAATGGAATTTAATATTTTATCGTGTGTGTGTTTTCTAGAATGCACTACATTTATTAATGTGTTGTACGATAATATGTGTATGATGTATTTTATGATATTCGACGTGATATATAATATCATTTATAGTAACACTAAAGCGGAGTTGAATAATTATGATAATATATTACACAAAGACTGCTCTATAATATAAAATTATAAATACTTTTATTTTGAAATGATTAAAGTTATGAAGAATTTTTGTTTAAGTAAACATAGGTAGTGAAATGTCGTTTGTTTATCACTTGGAGAACTTTTATGTGACATTTATTTGAACGGTTGTTTATTTTAAGAAAGCAAAATTCACGAATTTTCCGTGCCTCAAAGCTCGGTCGTTTCTCGGGGCCTTTTCTCGGGGCCCCAACCGTACAAAAAAGAAATAGTCGACCGGGCGTCAACGATATGTCGTCAGTTAAATTTCGACTATCCATTCACACATACCTGACAGAACCGGCCTCGAGTGACTAATAAAAATTTTATTAATTGTCTGGTGGTTGTCGGGCCTAATAGGAGAAGGATTTCGGCGCCTGAGGGCAGTCGGTCCCGGGGTGGACGTCGACTGGGTCCACGAGTCACAACATCCGCTCGCATGAAATCAATCGGGGTTGTGATAAATGGGAACGGAAGGAACGTGGCAGAAGAAAAGGGAATTCGTTCGTCGAACCGAAAGCAGTTTGAGAAATTAATCAAATGCAGGTGACCAAATAAGTAAGACCGCCTTGCGCCGGAGCCTTGCAAATGTTTAGTCATTAACTGGATTGTTATCAGGTAGAAAAGCAATCTGGTGTCGCCGACTAATTAATGAAACGAATGTTCGCTTCTCTTTTTTGACTAATAGAAAAAATCTGTGAGCTCTCTTATAATATGAACTCGTCTCAAGCTTTCCCACCATTTCATCTTGTGTATTCTGCACAAAATGAGTTTCCGTCGTTCACCCACGTTTCACCGAATCGACACCGAGGTTCACGTCCAACTTGTGGTTTACACTCGATCAGGTATGATCGGTTTAAAACGTTCGTTCACCTTCTGAGGAAGCAAAAAAAAGCAAAAAATACATACAATATTTCGGACAAACTCGGCCATAAATGAAATTAAACATCGCCAAAAATTCGGCCGAACCCACCGAGCATGTCCCCTCTAACCATGCCGACGAACCCGTCACATGTGGATTTTCTTGGTTCCACCGGCGAAGATGACGGGATGAGCCCCCCGTGACGATTATTACCATTCATCATTGAGAAAACGGAGTTTTTCTCATTCAACACAAAGACCGGGGAAAAGAAGAAAGGGAAAAAAAAGGTGTTGATAGTTGACAAGATACTTACGACCTGTCAATATGAATAGTTTACCCGTCAAAATGTGTTAATTCGGTAAGGAAGATGTTAAGACAAAAAAAGGTTGAGATCGTGCGAAACGAAGAGCCCTCGTTTGGAGGAAAGAAATCGGACAGTCGGGAAAATCAGGGCCGGGTGTGTGCACGGGCACAGGCACACAGGTAACGGACACACATAGACCTGTATAAAAAAGTGGTATAAAATGAGTCAATTTGGAAGTAACTTATTATTGGAGGCCCTGTGAAAGCGATTGTTATATTCAAAGTTATTGAGAAGAAGCGAGAACTCATCTCTTGAATATCCCTTGTCTTTTAAAATTTGAATCATTCTTGATCAATTACCGAGACCCCACACCTGCCTGAACTAATAGCCCTTCCCGAGGCGGCACGTCGCCCTTACAGGTAAGCCAAGCAGAGGTCTCGAGGTTTTCTGACCGCTCCGTACCTGGAGACCCGTACCTGGACGGACTCGACTCGGCGTTTCCACTTGGTTTCCAAGTCTTCTTAGGGGACCGAATTGATTTCGTCGGCATTCTCAAAGGGTTCTATCGAGTATTCGGTGTCAAGATTAGCCCACCTTGCTATAGTTATTATAGTACTGGTTGCATGAAATGTAATTACAAGTAATTTTTAACTTATTTCGATTGCTTTGTTTTTTCTTCCCTTTTTCGTAGCTGCAATGAAAGAAAAGCCGGACTTTCGGCGCGGTGTCTGGATGGGAGGGCACAAACCCATCCAAGTTTAGCACTAATAAAACAATCAAAACACAACAAAGCATACCCACACATAGCGAGAGACACAGGCAAATTCCAATGGGACCCAATTGACGATCGGTCGTTATCGGAAATGTATTTATTACTCGTTCGATGCTCATTAGTACACCCTTTGCCATATCGTACCAGTAACTCAGTACTCTCCAACATAATTACTGTGAAAGAGCGTTGAAAATTACACGAGATCGAAATCAGGAGATATCCGATGTCGCCGTGTGTGTACGGGCAAGGGCCCTCACGGATCAGGAGGATGCTGGTCGATCAAGAGGAACCGTCACCGTTTCATTCATAGCTTTTTTGTGGTCTCCGACCGGAGGTCGTCCCACGATGACTCCCTGGCAGACTGGAGATTGTGCGAAAATGTGCAGAAAATCAAAGCTTCCGGTTTAAATAAGTAATTTAGTTCGATCATCGGGGTCGGCAATCAAACGAGCCTGAAAAATTCACTTCCATTCATTCCCTCAATTGCGGATAATCTCATCAGACTGTAAAAACCTTGCCATGTGCAGTAATTAATGAGAAAATATTAGTTACGAAAATAATACTCCTCTCAATATATTAAATTACACATTGGATTGGCGGCAATGTGAGTTAAAGTGCGAAACGACCGAACTCATTCGGCCTATCCGTCAGTTGGACCGCTTCGCCTTGTGTGTTAGACGACGGATGGTAAAAGTAAAACCCCGGAGAATGCAAAAATCAAATCCGAAGAATCATTTTCTTTGTCTCCTTTAATTAATTGTTTCGTCAAGTCATTTTAATGATACGACCAATTAGCAGACGCAAAAGACAGGAATGAAAATTAATATGTTGCCTTCGGAGTGGCATGTGTCCTCGTCATCCGTCGTTAACAATAGAAAAACCGAGTCTTCGTCTAGCGTTCGGAGTCATCATCATCACAGAAATTACACTCGAACGTGTCATTAATACGGTGGAGATGGCACAGCTGAACGGTCGTGGGTACAGAAACGGTACGGAGCGTTCCTGGCCTGGTGGCAACGCAAGCCGACTCGTTTGACCAACGAGAGCAACAACATTAAACAGACTTACATAACATATACATACAGTTTTACGAGTACGCGTTTGCGGTTAGGCAGAAATGGGAACAATGACCAGCCGACCATGAGCTCGTACCTGCTGATGTAACCTCGCCGCCAAACATGGTACCCCAGAGACGCTGCAGGAACGCAAACTCAACGTGAGAGAGTGACCCTTAGCAAGAGAGTTCGACAATCCGCGGTGATTCGGTCAAGGAATGTTCTCTGTGAAATGTGTGTGCTTGTGTGTGTCTGCGTGAGGTTTTTTTCACGAAACCAAAGCAAAACAAGACGATGGTGTTTTTTTTATTTTAGTGGATGTAGGTAACGGTTGCAGACAAAACGACCATTTCGAAATACGTGAGCCTTGGAAAAAAAGGCCCCTCGTTCATTTAAATTGTAAAGCATTTTGATGTAATTGGTAAAAGTGGAGCATTAACTTGTTGAAGACAGTCCCACAACATGTGAGGTCGTCGATTTAGGTAACAGTCTTACGTATTCCGTATCTAGTTTTCGTGTTAGTGTCTAATTGATTTGATGGAACGTCCGAGAAGCCATCGCCTTTCCAAGAACAATTATAGTTATTCTCCTTGTCCGAATTTTCACTGTTAAGACCATTGTCGAAAAATTTGTCAGGTACTTATGTATAATAGACTCGTGGTATGTACAACAAGGACCATGCTCAAGTCTTTGCCCCTTCTGTGTTGCCATTGGTCGTCTAATTAATTTTCACATCTTGTGGGTATTCGTACAATGTAAAATGTATTATATTCTAATTATCACAAGAGAGAATTAAATATACTGTACTGTAGTAGTTAAAAGTAGTTATAATTTATTTACATGAGTATTGAAAAATTTTAATGAATATCTTATTTAATTCGTTTTGCTTTGTAGACACGTTCACATGTTCAGGACATGTTGTTCATGTTTGTGATTTTTAGTTGATACACACAATTTGATGTTATATACTTAAACCCTTATTTGTAGCTTTTGTAGTCTTCATTAAAAGGAAAAGCACAGTCAAGATGTTTAGGAGGTTTGAATGAAATTCTCTGTTTAAATAAACAACCTGAGATTTTCAGATTAGTTCCCAAGTTGATTTCACATGGGCTCTTAAATAGTGATTTATCGCTGAGTAGAAACAACATAACGGCATTTTAATAAACAGTAGGTAATTGTGTGCAACACTGTATCTATTAGAAATTTATGACTTGTCTAACCATAAAATTTATCAAAAGGAAGAGCGGGAAATTACCATTTGTATTTTAACATAAATCCTTTCCTTTTATCCTTTGCATACGTCCCGGATGAAGTTCCCCTCTGTCTCATCAAACACCCAAGACTGTATATCTTACAGACCGTACACGTCTAACATGAAGAATTTGTAGTTCGCAGGAGCATTTTATGCAAAACCAATAAAACCAGCAGGGACACATGAAGAAAAGTTCTTTATTTAATAAAAATAATTATTAAACTATTACCGGTATGTGTGAATAATTGTTTCTCAGTAATAATGAATATACGTTTTACAGAAAGGAAATTTGATTTTAAACAGTTTATTTGTAATTTCCGGAAATGGTCGCGTAATCCGGAAATAGTAGTTGAAGCCTATGGAACCGATATGTAATTTTTGGTAATTAACAATGTTTGCATTGCCGGACATTAAGAGAAGGTTCTGGTGGCTGCAGGATGAGTGAACTGCCAAGTACCTCAACGTGTACACTTCGAATGATTAAAGCGAGGTGATTGATGGCAAGGAAACACTACACTACCACTTATTCAAATTCAACTCGTAAATAAGTTGTTAGCCGTTTTTCCCCCGTCGTATACAACGCAGAAATTTATGAATTATTAAAAAGAAACGGGTAATAATAAGCCTCGAACGAAACTATTTTTTAGTGTTTTCATATTCGCATCGCTACCGTATTTAATGTCAATACGCGGCCGCATTTATGATGAAACAAAAAAATGAGAAAAAGATTTCGCAATTTTGATAGTCGGTAAGCGAGTTATGAAATCTCCACTCTTATGCAAATCCGAATAATTGCGGATAATTACGGAAAATAGAATTAATTGTAGAAAATTGTTAATGGCGGCTCACCTGTAATCCGCAGAGTTTGGCGAATGAATTTCCTCGAGAGGGCCTTTCGAACCGTTTTGGAGCCCACAATTGTGGTTTTCTCCGGCCCGTGAAGCAGTGCACAAGTTCCAGACCAAGTTCAACCTTTTTTGCACCACACCAAACGTAATTGCCTATTTTTATGCTAATGAACTGGGTGGTGAAGTGCTCAACGGGAGAATAAAATAGAAAACTTGACTACCGCCGCCATTTCTACGATCAATGAAATGAATGCTGAGCCCACCTCTCTCGGTCGATTCCATAAATAATTCGACTGTGCTGACTTATTAACATATTAATGCTGTTTTCTACACACACCACTGCATAACTACGGAAGGGAAGTTTTTTTTTTAATAAAATCTAATTATTTTGAAAATTAATTAAGAAACCTTTTAATTTTAAGGCACAGCTTTAGTAACTTTTATTTTTATAATCCACTTGATTTATGGTTGTTGAACGTTTCAACTTGAAGTACTTGACAAATAGTTGCAACTACTCCTCGAATGACTTGTATTTTATTTCAGTGTATTCCCTCTCTGCATACAATTTTACACGGCTTAAAATGTATTTGTCTACATTTTAATTTTCCTGGTCTTCGTACAACGAACGATGTAAACCTTTAAACACATCCGGAGTACTAATTTTAACTTGTAAGTTTCGCCGTACAACGTTTTACATCCGTAAAATTTGATTCAGCCATTTTACTGCTGTCCCTAGTAATTAAAAATACTTATATTATAAATCCAAAAAACTTATTCTAGTATTCTTACTTTGCTTAAGAAATGTAACAATCATGATGAAGACGTGGCAGTACTCGGGTTGACAAAATCGCGATGGCGGCGTTGTACCGACGGCTTCGGTTACCTGACTCAGAGAATTTATTCTACAAATTATGCCCACTTAACATATATATATAGAAATACAATCGTATTACACGGATTGCGTACTTATTTAATTACAACGGTAACTCATCCCGATCATTTGTAGGTAAGAATCTTCCGAGAGCCACGTTCCTCGTCTGCAAGGACTTCTCGCAACACAATTTTCTGGAGTGTAAATATTGCCAATGTAATTAATCGTTTAAACTCCACTTGGTGGTATTGTCGTCATACTCCGGCAATATTTTTTATAATTTAAGAAAGTTCAGTATATTTACACGCAGCACAATCCAATTTTAATGACGAAGTAGATTTATAGTAATTAACTTCTAAACTAATCGGGGTATTAATTCGCTGTTTTAATAATACTTTTGTATAAGTCCAAATATTTTTTGAATTCTACATAAGATGAGTTCCAATTTTAAATATTCATTTATTTATAGAGATAGTAGTATATATTGTAGAGTTACCTACGAATATTAAAAAATTTACCGTAATGAATGAGGAACAGCATTTTATTGGAATTTTAATTACATTTAAAATATTTAGTCAACAATGAATACAAACGTATAAATATAGTAGAAATAAATTTGATTACCACTGCGATAGTATAATAATAATAATAATAATACAAATTGTAATCGTTTGGGAACGACTAACACTTTAAAAACGAGAAATATCAATGAAATGAGGTCTTCATTGAAGGTTGTAGTAAAAAAGGTATGCAGGAACATTGAGAATCGTGAAACCCCCACAAGTGTCCCCAGGGCACAAATACCTGTACTCGTGAATTGCGTACCCGTCCTGTGTCGGGCATCTGAACCTGAAGGTTGTGCCTTCCACGTCGGTCGCGAACGCTTCACCCCGAACGAGGCCCTGCGTTTTGTGTCCGAACGTTCCTCTGCAGAGAGCCGATCGGAAGTGATCAATCCTAGACCGATCTCTTAAGGGCGTGTATTACTTTAAATCATAATTTACAAAATACAAGAAGATAGAGGCGAGAAAAGGGCCGTACAAACAGGCGTTAATAATGATGCCACGACTTCACCACCATCGATGTGTGTGTGTGGCCTCTTGTTCGGTCCTGTAATTTCTCCGTCGCCTTGAGCTCCGACACCGGATTACAAACCAAACCTTTTGCGCCTTCTAAGTCCTTCTTATTTATTATTCCTCTACTTCTTCTCATTCTCCGTTTTCCTCCTTCTTCCACATTCTCCTGACGTGTCTTTCCAACTGGAAAAAATCTCGACTTTCAAATCGGTCTTTAAAGACGCCTTATAAGGACAGAAAGAGAGAGAGAGAGAGTCCTCATTTCCCCCGCTTCCCCCCCCCCCCCCAGGGCCAGCCTGGTTAGACACGGGATACATCAAGATGCTTCGATTAAGGTACCTGGTACCTTTTATTTATAAACACGCATGCGTATTATGTAATGATTTCATTGATTATATTGCTTTATTATAATGATCCGTTTCGTTTGTAATCAGAGACGTTTAACCTCCTTGGTCTCCTTTGATAAGAAGTCATTATTTCATTCACCATCGTATTAACTTGTCTTTTTAGTGTTCTCTTTTTTTTCTGTTTCGTTACATCTTAACACCACGACGTGAGGTGGAGGGGATTAAATCATCTTGTTCCGGTAGGCTGCCTACCTTTTTTTAAAGGGCTCTGATACGTGCAGGTCCGTGCTTGACTTGGTTTTCCCATCGGAAGTTGTCTTTCCCATCGGATGTCGTTAACTGGAGGAACTCGGGAAAAGCTGAAAACGAGCGGTTCGTTTCCCGTTGGCAGATGGAGCAAATTACGGACGGACAGCCGTGAACGTCAAAATCTGCGGGGCCATTCAAGGAAAGAACTGGACGATGATCGATGAGGTTTGGGTGTGAGCCACAGCAAAAGGAGTAAAAGGTCACCCTAAACCGGTTTAGCCCTAACCCGGGCGAAAATAATGATCAGTCTCTCCGAAAAGTTTTCCCTTTCGAACGTTCAACCGGACCCATGACAGTTTTGGATGAAAATGATCCGCGTTTTTGGACATTGCTCTGACGTGAACGAGGTGTGTGCCATTGGAAGTTCTTCTTCCCCCAGAATCTTCTCGTCTGCTCATCACACGCAGACACACCCGAATTTATGTTTCTTTTGGCATTGGTTTAATATTTTTCTGATACTCGTTTTGGCAACGCCTTCGTTCCACGCACAATTCCGTCTCGTTACATAATTAATTAATACAGTGCTGAAAGAGGCATTTATGGTCGCATTAACAATCCCGGTACTCCATGCACATCCGAATCGGTTTTTATGATTGTCATAAAAATTTACATGGCCCCGAAAGTCACACGTTTCGCATACAGCCAAACCGGGGGAACGATTTGCTTCGGAGGACACATGTGCGAATACTTCGGATGAGGAGGCAGTAGACACGACCGCGATGCCAGGCACATGGCCGTGCCACCATTAGATTCAACTGGTTGTACGAATCCTGCCATCCGTTCCAGGTTGTTATTATGGCGTGGTAGATGGGGACGTATTCTCTTAAGTAGACCACCAAAGTGACTGGAATCTGTTGCCAAAGCTCGCTTGAATTACTTATTTATTAGTCCCTCGCAACGGGTTTAATGACTGGGCCTCCGGTCTTTTAATTTACCAGAAACGTATGATGATGAAGGTACGTCGTGATGTGTGCATGTGTGTGCACGCGGGTTTGGACGTAGGTGGGCATCTACATGGGTACGGATCCACCAAACAACCTAAGAACCTACTGATTGGTTCGTTTCGAAGCGAACCACTACTACCACTACTACTGCCGCCGAATATCTCTTCCTCCTACTAAATAATCTTTCGTGGGGGGTCATGCCTGGTACCATGTACAAAATTTCTTAGAGATGTGCTCCTTCCCACCGTTTCTATGTAAACCTTTCATTTAGAACTCGTAAAAAAGCTAATTGTGGTTAAGAACTTTTCCCCGGCAAATTTCTCATGCCAGCTGCTCTCCGACTTTTAAAGGAAACCCATAAACAAATACACAGGCAGACAGGCAGTAAAACCCGGGGAAAGAATATTTCATTCTCAAATTTCAGAATGTGTGATTGATTATTTATTTTCTTAATGGGTGCCTATTAAAAATAATTCGCAAAGTAAAACATAAGGCCGGTTTCTTACCTTTTTTTCGCGATACTTCGAAGACATATTTATGTGTATACAACAAATATTCAGTAACTTCCCGATCGAGCAAGAACGTTTTTTGGACACTTTTACTGTTGTGACTGTTATACTAATCGTCCTCTGCAGCACGTGAATGTTAAAATGGACGAATCGATGGTTTAATATCTGAATTTTTATCATTTCACGCCGGAGCTGATCCTTACCTTCGTCCGCACGGACACACCTGAAAATAAAAATTTCTTTTCCTATCGATTATCCTCACCGATTTCATTCAACGGTTAATTACAATGACCGAAGACTTCATTCACTTCTTGCGGATACGAAAAAAAAAACCAACTCTCTCGTAAAACGTAATCGAGGCAGGATCTTTAATTTTTCTTTTTTGTACAGCACATAAAATAGAATTCGTCGGTCGTTGAATGAAAATCGTTCATCGATGATCGATTGAGCCCACAGCCAATCGAATCGAAATGATCGGTGCGGGATCGCATAGATCGCCGTTTGAAAATGGCGTCAGCACGAGGCCGGTAAAAGCCAGCCTGGCTGTCTGGAAAAGGATCTGACGAATGAGAAAGACAATTCGGCCGACATAATCGATCTGCTCCGAAGGAATAATTCTGAAGGAAATCGATTATTGTCTTTTCAAGAATTTACGACACGTGCCCCGCTCGATCTTCCATAATATCGGTCCGAGGATCCCTGGAAGGTTAAACAGATTATATAGGATGGGGAGTGTGTTTCTGGCTCGCTCAAATGCCGTGTGATCGTTAATGATATGCGTCGAATGGAGATCACGAATTTTTATTATAGATTACACGATGTTTCTGCAACGAGGTTACAACGCGAATGAATTTGTCAGAGCTGATTCTTCACGGTGGAAAAGTTTAAATGGCAGAGTGTGTGATCTTGGATCTTTCCACATGGTGTCGTGCCTTCCTCATCATCACAAAATCGCCCATCTTCTCTCGCAGGAACTGTGCACTTTCTTTTGCATACTTTCGTTTCGCGTTCACTGGGAGAGATGAGAACTTGCATTTGTGACGGTTCAACCTTTCATTAACTTTTAATTATGTTTTTCACACAGACGTAATCAGATCACTAGGGATTTTTAGCCGTAACTGCAATTCACGTGAGGTCCGAAATTGTGATCAACAACGGTTCATCTTGAACTATTAATCTGTACCGCAAAATACCTCCTGCGGAGCATAAACGGTATTGTCCACTTATTGTCAGTTGTGTAGTAAAAATATCGCTCCTCAAATATTTAAATGTTACATGACAACAATAAAATCAAATGTCAAGAAAATGTCTTAGCAGGGTACAACCCAGATGAGACTTAACAACGGAAATTTATGTATTTATTAATTCGTATTAAACGTCAATCTAATAATTTAAGTTCCATTAAAAATTGTATATATTTTATAAATTGGTTTTTGTGCGTACCAACGAGAGATAAAATCTTGGCAGATTTCGTTTCATTTAAACTTTACGTATAATAATAATTGTATTGTAATAACTGCTCATTATTTAATTAAACCGTAATTACCATTTATCTCTCTTAATTTTTGTAATAACATTAATAATAATTGTAATTAAATGTATTAAGATTCTGGGAATGTGGGGTGAGTTTATGGCGCTTATTGAAGCTCAACGTAACCCAAAATGGCGTCTTTCGTGTAATACTATTTGTATGTAGGATCTCCGGGACCTTGTGGAATATCTCGTAATAAAACTATATGGTAATTATTTTTGTACATCTCAATTGATTAGAAAACTTGAACTTCGGATTTATTGATGCGTACTATTCAAAAAAAAATTTTTAAATGGGATATTGAAATGTGGAGGTCTGATCCATCAGTTAAGCTATGCATTTACTCACTGCAACGCATATCTTTTCCTGAGACATATCTTTGATAGCCAGAGTACTGGAAGAAGTATTAAAAGTGGTGGAATTCTCTTTATAACTTAACTAAATTACGTGGACGGACCAGGATTTAGACAAAAACCACTTTTATGGATATTTTCGGGGGGCCATGGATGGTAGTTTTCGTTATAAAAAAAAACGAGGTGAGACCTAACTACCTCGAACGGTAGAAAACTAACCCGGTAGATGAAGTTAATACCTGACATTATACGATGAATAAGGCAATTAAACAGTGTTTTTAAACGGGTGGCCACCGAACGTAAAAAAAAAGAAGATGGAGTCGCGTAGAATGAAGTTGTAAAAGAAACGTCTTGTTCTCAGGCAATTATTTAATAAAACATTAATGCATTTTAGAAGAGATTAAATGACACAACGCTTTTCCGTCTTTGCCAAAAACGAACGAAAAACCGGCAAAAAACAAACGGTCAAACCTGAGAATGTCTGGTTGCTTGCCATAGATGAAAAGCCATGTCTAAAGTCAGAAGGTAAAGGTGCGCTTGAATGAGTCGTGGGGGTACGGAAAGGTAGGTGTCGGGGGTCGAGCACATTAACAGTTTAACTGCCACCGACGAGAGCTTCTGCCACGTTAATAAGACGTGTAAATAGTAGGAAGAAAAAAAACCAGCGGTAGGAGAAAGACTGGATGGAAGTAACGCGTGTGAGGAGCCTACCTTTCCCGCAATTAACCTCTGCTGACGTGATAGCAAAAGGATAATTACAGAGCGGGTTCATTTTTCCGTTTTTAAAGGGTGAGAAAATTACACCAGGGGGGATAGACCAACCACCTAGCTCGAGAGCCAGGGCTAGACAAAAACAGACATTTACCCGAAGAAAACCAATTTGAAGGTGTAATTGTCACGGCCGTTTTGCTGGGAGGAAATTGGTAATTTTGTAAACGTTCAACCTCCTCTTCCTCGTCCTCTTTGTCTTCTTGTCTTCCCGTCTTCCAGCCGAAGAACTTCAACATCATTATAAAACTTGATGAATTCATTTTCCAGCGGAATTGTATTCGGCCCGCTGGCAGATACCACCCTTGTGTCGTACGTTCGAACTTGGCCACGAATGGCGTTGGTATTGACTTTTCCAAGAAGAAAGAAGAAAAACCGAGAGGTGACGGAAGGTTGAACGCCTCAAAGTTGAAAATAATCGAATGGTGTCGAGATAATTGCCACACGACTATAGGTCTTCGCAGGGTCAACCTATAGGCAAGACCTGTCTCACGAACGCAGTCGTTGACGAATTGACAAAAGAACTAGGAAACCCATAATGGTGTATAAAAAGAAACAAAGAAGTGTATAATTACATCTATACGAGTCTCGGCTAGGGCTAACCAGCTGCCTAGAAGCATGTGCAGGAGGCAGGAGAAAAAAAATATATATATATATGTATCCACTTGAAAGTGATGGTTTGATGTATCTGTCAGTCCGAGAGTGTCCTGGAACACAACGAGAGAAAGGAGGACTCAGAAAAAAAATTCTCACCCGAAACAAGTTCGATTGTAATAATTAGATTTTCTCCTATTTCTTCCTGTCCGAAAGGTTCCGAGTCCGTGAGTTATATTCTCCTTATTCCTAAGGGTCCCGTACGAGGGTTAAAATGAAGATTTAATGGTCTTCACTTCAGCTGAGCTTCTGATGAAATTAAAATTGTCAGAAAATGATCTAATGACATTATAACTGCTAGTAATGAGTTTAAAATGTCTTGGAGCCGTTAATGCCGCCACCTTGATCTCCATTAATTGCAGTTTCATAATTATTTACTTTTACCCAAACAATCTAGTCATTAACCTTCCGAGAAAAGTGGATCGAAATAAAACAGAGTACTTGAAAGGTGTCTGTGTTCGTTCGCATGCTTCCGTGACGATTCGAGAGAGTCAAAAAGAGAGTGTCGAGAAGTGGCATGAGGCCCATCAGAAAATGGATGATTGTGATTAGCCATTGAGGTAGAACGGGGTTGAAGGATGGGAAAACTCCATAATACGGACGCATACAGAGGAAAAGGGTTGGAAAGGACCGGTGACCGGTGACAGATAACAAGAGACCTGGTAGGAAGTTAATAGAAAACTCTTCTTCAAGTTCGGTCGTCACTTAACGGAAAAAGATGAATCCGCACAAAACGTTCTCATGAATACACAAAATTGAAATTTCATTGAATTCCACGGAGACACAATGAGTCAACTGGTGTGACAAATTAGAAAGCCTACTCTCGCACAAACACTGTGACAAATTTGGATTATTTGCAGACCGAACTCCAATACCTTTTTTTTCTATGTATCAAAGACAGAGTGGGATAACTCCAGATTCGGAAATAGAAAAAAAACATCCATGAAAGAAGTCCGACCCGGTCCCTCCGGTCTAAAAGAAGAGTAACTTTTTCACAACATCAGCTCAACGTGCAACATCTTATATCGTTTTTTTATATTTATTTATTTAAACATAAAACAGAATGCTAAACTACAAAAGACGCACATAAGTACGTTAACTAGGTTATTTTTATTAACTTAATAATACTACTACAATTTACTAACATTCACGTGGTACAATATCGTTGGTTACTGGTAAAAGTATATACAAGAAAATAGCAATATAGGAATCATTTATTACCACAGCAATTATTTACAGAATAATTTTTTAAAAAGTTGGAAATTCAAGTAATTTAAATAAAAACGAAGATACAAAAATTAATGTAAATAAAAAATAGGGTAAACAGAAAGAGGAATGGTAATAAAATGTTGTTGTGCCTGCAGAACACCCTATATAGTAACTTTTCATAACCACGTGCCTCAACCAGCACATAAATTCATATATAATATGAAACGATATAGGAAAACTACGTCATGTTATGGTGAGAATCCATTAAATTAATAATCTCCTACAACAAAGACAAAACCTGGAGAACTCTTGTCACATTGTCGTGAATTGTTTCACACAAACACAAACACCGATATTAAAAAACATAAAAACATAATTTCTTCATAATAGCGGATACGTTTTAATAGATTCATTGTCTAAGTAAATTGTGTGACCAAAATTTAATGTCAACGCTCGTTTTTTGACGTTTCGAGAACATTAACGCTCGAGTGTTACTTTTAATTCAAAATTATCCTGTTAGTTTTTTCTTTAAGTGTTACTCTTTATTTAACTGCACGCAGACAATTAATTAATTAATTAATTAACTATTTAACTAACGTACGAAGTTAGTAGAAGTAGAATGTGACGGCCGCGTTCATTGTGTTTTTTATTTTAAATTGAAGTGAGCGCGTCAGCGAATTAACTTTATTTTTCTGTCGAATTATCTACATATATTTCCCACCCCTTTTTAAATTATAAATACAATTAAACAATTATTGGAAACATAATATGTGTTCATAATAATATTATTTGAACAACAAAATGAGGACACCTGAAGGAACTTTATTCGTCCAGGTACATTTACTAAACGGATATTTTTGTTTAGTATTCGGTTGTATTTAATGTTTTATGATGAAAGTACCAAAAATTATATTTGACATTTTCAATTTCAAATGGATCGAATGATATTTCTGTTCAAATTGCACTACACACGTTTTCTTTTATAGCCCGCTCTTGTTCTCTTCACAATTTCATTATTCGATCTTCCTTTCTCTGTAAATTAAATTCCACTTATTAGAAGATCCTTTCATGCCTATGGAGAAATTTTTTCATAATTTCCTTTGAATTAATAAAAAAATATCTGCATATTTATTATTAATACAATGTGAATTACTTTTAATTGTAAGAATAGAGATACAGAAATTTGTTCTATATAATATAGCAAAACAAATATGTGAGTGGATAATTAGTTAGACGAAAACTGTTACTATTCACCTGAAGCTGAATGTTTAACCTTTTCTATGTGGTCTAACAGCATTCGTGTGTGTGGTTGTTGTTATTTATACTTGTAGGCAGGGAGTTTATTAATTGCTTTAAATTAATTAACTTTGAAGAGGAATTGATCACGTTGACTCTACCGTTAACTACGTCAAGGAATAATGTAAAATAAAATGTCAGGGTTTATTTTAATACAATAGAGAAAATTTGACGGGAATCCGATTTATGTTGAGTGCCACACTTGGTCACTTCAAGTATCTCAATCCTTTAATTACAACTTCCTCCTGTCTCTTTATTAATCCTAAATAAGTTTCGTTCCACGTTTCTCTTGCTTTCCATTGACAATCCAATTGGCCTTTTACTTTTTCTACCAAGGTAATTGAAAATTCGTCATGTGTAATTGAAGTTCAACTGATTTACCAATTGAAAACCGAACACGTTAAGTTCAGACGATGTTATTTTACTTCTTCTAGTCCGTGCTATTCTGCTTCGCTCGGTTTTGCAATTCGAAAAAAAAAAATAAATCTTTCTTGTGTGATTGTGATCGCGTTATCCTTATGTAACCCCAAATATAGAGATATTATTATTATTTTTATTGCCTTTCTAGCAGTAATGGCTTCGCTTTGGTGAAACCAATCGTTTTCACTCGGCAAGAGAAAACCACCACGGTTACATACTCATTTATATATACATATATATGTAATAATATTCCCATCATCGTGTTCAAAGGACCAATCGTATTTAAACCCCTCAACCTCCCTCCCCCGGGTTATATTTACTTTAAAAAGTTAATACAGTAAAGTTGACTGGTAAAAAAGAGACATAATAGACCTAATTTAGGGGTTGTGAAAGAATGGTAATTCGATCATCACCAGACGAAATTCTGTCATATGCCATCTGGGCGCATTTGACTCCTGAATGGGAATGGAATCACACGACTTAGATGGTTCTTTTTCTATGCGGATCTATGAGAATAGACGAACTAGAAACCCCACGTTTTCCTTACATATGAACTGTCTTTTCCGCCCCTGAAAAATATTCATATTATGAATAATAGATTCTTAATTGAGTCGGTAACTTTGTGATGCGTTTCGGTTCATTTGTTAATAAACTCGCTACTTTTCGACGACGTCTCGCTTCACTTACTCTCTTTTACAAACCAAAAATTAGGGAACATTGAACATTATGTCTGTCCTATATATATATGTACACATAGATGTTATTATTTATTGTTGTCGTTGTTATTGGGTTTGCTGTTAAGTCGGAACCAGGGTGTACAGCTTTTCCGCCATTATTCGACCTGGAAAAAAGCCGTCCCTCACGAATTTTTCCTTTTTTGTGCGACAACCTCCCTGTTTGTCTGTTGTATATTCTTTATTTTTATTAATTGTACTAATAGATTACGTTTTGCGGCTATGAATTTCAAATCGTTGTACCTTTAATTAACTCCAGTTTTACTGGAAATTTAATTAAAATTGTTCTGAATGGGAGATGTACGAAATGTTTTCACTAGTTGGCTAAGTACTTGTTAATTAAAAGCGTAGTCTTTATTAACGATTGATTATGTACAAACCGAAATTTTCGCCAAATATGACGAATTTATGTGAACGCACCGTTTATGTGAATGAACCTGTAGAAACCAGTCAAATACTAAAAAACTGGTCGGCAAAAATATTTTTTCTTTAATTTTTACCACCTGTGGTAAAAATTTGCATTTGGTAAATGCTACACCAGTTAATAAACGGTTGCGTTGTAGTGTAAATCGTAGGACGCGCTACGTAGTTATACGTCTACAACTCTGAATAATTAGTTAGGAAAAAATAATAAAAAATTAGTAATGAATTTTATTGTTTTATTGCGTATCAATATTATTATTAATAAAATTATGTAAGGAATTTTGATCCTTTCTAAATTGAATAAAACATGAGGAATAGCCGTGATGCCTTACTCTGTCAGAGTAATTTAAGGAACGGCATAATTGCTACATAAAATAAAGTTACAAGTTAATTAAACCCTCATGTCAAACGACAACCTAACCGAGACAAGTATTTTCTTAATTTATCCTCCGAGTAGGATTTTCTATTTCTAATGGAAAATAACCACATATTAATACATACATAACTACATTTATTTTTACGTATACAATTTGTCCGATTCTCCTTTTGACACTTCAACGAAATTGAAAGAACTGCCGTGAAAGTTCGGTTGTTTGATTTGGTCTTATTAATGCGAGGAGTAATAAAATTGTTTTGAGGAACATTTTAATAATAATTAAAAATTAGTGCCCTGAGAATGTTTCTAGAAATTACCCGACTCAATATTCATTTCGTTTCGTACCAATTTAGCGGTTTAATTAAACGTTAAGAGGGACAGAAAGAGGAAGAAAAGTGACTACCGTGGCCGAATGCAATCGACCTTTCTCCTCCTGTCTAATTCTCCATGGCTCTCCTCCATTGTGAATGATACAGTAGATGGAGAACAAAGACGAAATTGACAGTGGACACATTTTGCCATTTCAATCATGCTTTATTACTTAGGAAATGATGTCCAGGTACCGATTTACTACAACGTGTGACTGCTCCACAAGAAATAAAAGTAAAAGCCGGTTCCCTGCATTATGCTACATACAATTATTGTGAATACAGATTTTTACGTTTAGAAAAACACTTGGTGTACAACAGAATTATTATTTTGTATTACACATATGATAATGAAACTTTTTCCTTACAGTGACCTGCACACACTGCTTAAATTTACTGAACTTCACTAAAACTTACTCTGCAACTTGGTTATTCCTCTTGAGGTTCAGAAAGCCGTCGTGTTTCACCCAGAAGGAAGAGACATTTTGTACTAATTTTTTTTTACTCAACCCTCCTTGTGTTTTTTGTCTACAACAGGGAGAGCTCCAGCTGTCTGTTTTTTTAACTTTAGATGTTATGTAGTTGAAGCAACCCATTAACTTTGTAGAAGAACGTAAGCGTGAGGTCACATTTTTACGACCAAACCTCCTTTTGCATAATCACACCATAATTTTCTTGCAATATTTTCATCAAAGAAATGTCTATGTCATTACTTATATTTTAACTAAAGAATTTATGCTACACTAAAGTGTGTACAAATACCAACTCGTCATAACTCTCGGGACAAACAGTTTTTGAGTATTAGATATTACATATTAAGAGTTTTACTTTTACTTTTGCTTGTTATATATTTTGATTATTTCATTTACTAAGTTTGGTTCTACTTAAACTGAACTTTAAGTTCAATACTAAAAAATTTGGTTCTCCTTAAAACCATTTGACATTACAGAACAATACAGATACAGTAAATAATCCAATGAAATTTTGCATTAATTGTATAAAAGTGTATTGTAATATATTACTTTTGTACAATATTTATATTACATCACTCAAAGCCCTGTACAAAAACAAAGTACACAAACTTATGAGGTTTTGGTATATTATTTCTTATTCTTGACTATTAACCGAAATCCAACTTAAATGAAACGACATATTACAACTTAAATATTGCTTAATTTGAAGAAAACAAATATCTATGTTATTTTATCTATCTAAAATAATTTTAAAAAACGAGTTGAACAATTCTGTAGTAATATTGTACATCTTATACATGAGCGAATGTCCATCAAGTGCCCTTAAAGCGCTACATCTGGTGTTGGTCCTTCCGAAAGGACTTGTAAAAATTTTGTCTCTCACGGGCACTACAAGCTCATTTCCTTTCTGCTAATACACCATTTTCTCTTATTGTTTTGGGCATTAGAAGACCCTTCGAGTCGAAACTACAAAATACCACAAAGACAACTCCAAGAGAGATTGGATTTATGGAAAAACGAGTAGAACCGCACCGGGTGTGAATAATGGCGAATAAAATCGCCCGAAAACCCGTTCCTAGTTTTTCGGCATTCGGAAACCGACACTTCCGCAGTCGTTTGGCACAACTGGCAAAAATAAAACAAAATATGCTAGACAAATTTCCCTTAGCCGGAAACCCAAAATAGAAAACCCATCGATAAACCATTCGATTAATTTAATTCCTCCTTATCCTTGGGTCATAGACAAATTAATTTTTCAATATCTTGTTTTTCATGCATTTAAATTCTCATAGCTCGGAGTAGGCGGAATTGATTTTCATACTTTTTCCACTCTAGCAGAATGAATTCTTCTCTGAATAGAATTAAATAGTAAATAGGTAGGTTGTGCAACGGATCCGAACTTGGGTTGCAACGGAATAAATTCATGTTAAATACTCCTCAGACTAATTATCGTTTTAACAGATTGGTAATTGTGTTCGGCGAGGGAAAACTTTAGTTGAAGTTGAATTTTTGAATTTCACAACGGGTTTTTTTTTAACGAATTATTCCGTACCTGACGGCCGTCTGCGTACCTGACTGGGAGTCGGAATGGCTTTAGTGCTAATCCACACCGGTCAGGGTATTCATTTCGATTGTAAATTAGGTTTCGAACAGTACGAATGTATGTAAGGGCAGGGGACAGAGCTCAAAAGAATAATCACCGGCGAGTACGTGGATGTTACTTTCACTTGACTAGTAAAACCTAGGAGATTTCGACAAGTGCCAATTTCGGAGCTCACCCCCGAAAACCACCTTTTGTTTCTCTTTAATGTTTATTAGCATTCAAGAAACCGGTAGCAGACTACGAACAATTTATGTAAATAAAGCAAGTAAATAAGAAGCTGCCACTGTATTTAGCACTCGGCGGTTTCCCTAGACAAATACACTCGACTTGGGTGTCTTTTAAATATTGTTTGTCTCTCCACCAGGTTGGTCTCGCACCTTCCCCAAGCCGTGTCTACCTGGTGGATCTTCACATCTGTATTTACGCGTAAAATCGTACCTTTTTTTTCCCGTAGAAAAGTCGTGACAATGCAAGAGAACGCAACGCGCGCGTTGAGAGGAAACACACACAGACACAAAAGACGTGTGCACGCTCGCACACATTCGATCCCAATAATTACAACAACAACCACAACGACAACAACAACTTAATTTTGAAAGTGCTGTAACGAAACGATGGTAAAAAAAGAGAGAGAGAGAGAGAGAAAAAGAAGTGACGAAGAAGAATGTCGAATGTGGCAGATGATGAGGTGCCCTCAATGGACGATGAGATTTTTAAATTTGTGTTAAAAGTCAATTCGAACAATGTCGAAACCTCCGATAATTGAGCCGATCAGCTACGAGTCATCGATTTAATTGAAAATTGATTGACCAGAACCGATCGACGTAGAACTGAAATCATTGTCAGTCAGGTCTTTTGAACGAGAGGAGAGGAAAGGAAAAAAAATACTTTTGTTGGAGGAGCACCATTCTTTGGTGTATATAGTTTTCTCATTCAAAGTCAATGATCTGATTTTCTCTCTTTTTTTTTTATTTCTAGCGCCATGTGCACCCATTGTCACCCCCCACATTGTTGCCCGATGGCCCACTGGGGGCAACTCACCAGGTTGTCACACATGTATGTCTTCATCTGTTCGCCCTGTTACCTGAGTGGTCGGGGATTTCGATCGCGTTACGAAAAATCGTAAACTCTGAGGCCGTGTAAGTCGTTTCACCAAATAAAATCACACATAAATTATGCATTATGTGATGTATAATTAAGTTGTTAGTCGTAAAACAAAAATACATGCTCTAATGGTATTCGCCTGCGAATAAGATCTTCGTCCGGCGACCGTAATGGTTGACATATTTAATTCGACAAAATGAAATACATGTAAAATAGCGAAAAAAGTGTCGTAAATATATGTATGTAGGCAAATAGCTTTTTTTTACTTTCTCCCCCGTCCGTAACATTAGGTTATTTAACCAACTTTGACTTCGATCGCCTTGTAATTTTGCCCGCCGTTTAATAGTTACAATGAGAAGTAGAAAATAAAACATCTGCATTGTGGAATGTGGAACTAACCAAAAAAAAATTAAACAACCCTCATACTACTCAATTCACTACGACATGCTACATGACGACGCTAATTCAACTGGTATAATAACATGTAATAAATATTGGAGTTTATATTTATGTATGGAGTGAGTGTACGTTTCAGTATATAGTAACTTCTAGATTTGGTGACCGAGCCGGTTCGTAACCTTCCCCCAGACAAGTACAAACATTCTTCTCTTCTTATTTGTAGTCCTCTCACACAAGAGGAATCAATAAAAATTTCACAGAGTTACATAACGTAACATAGAATGGTAGCAGAATACCATTGTAAGTAAATTCGTGTAATAAATTAATGTCGGCGATCGAAACGATAAGGAGAAATTAATTTCATAAAACATCAGAATTACTAGTTTAGAGTTCAACCCTTTGGTTTGGTTACTCAGGTACGACCTCCGATCAAAAATGATTGTCTGAGTGATGACCACGTCGAATAGGCAGGTCGCGAACAGCCCCCGAACGGTAGGAAACCTGCTATTAAATAAAATATTGTTGTGTTTTTATTAAAGGAGAGACCATCCATCTCAGGTGGAACAACACCTGAAAGTTTACTTCTGATGGACGAAGATAGTGCTGGACTTTTATCTTTCAAGATATCTACATTCAAATCGAGCTATTGGAAAACAGAAAAAAAGGACTCCCATTATTGAGGGAAGGACAGATGGCAACCCCTGGTTAAACCCTTTGATGATGGGTAAGGAGACAGACCTTGGTCAGTCCTTAGAGGCCAGCCATCTCTTCTGATGATTTCAACCTCTTGTTGGTTGGTGATGTACCTCTTAGTCTTGTCGTCGCAACTTTAATTAATAGGCCAAGATACTTAAACATCCAATTAGTCAGTCCTATTGCACACCATGCCGAAACCTTAGGAGATCCTTTTGAAACGTTAACTCAGGAGGGCCACTCCGATTGAGGAGAAAAAAAATAGTAACAAGCAAGCACCCAAGCCCACAATTTATCTTTTCAATAGAACAAAATCCTCATTGCCAAACAAACCGTCGGCAGTACCTGAAGAGCAACGTGTGAAAACCTTTTTTTTTGTTTGCCACAACAAAGTATCACTTTCTGATACTTGATTCCGACAAAAGTCTGTAACAAAGCCTCCTTAAATAAAAATTTATGACGACCCTTAATGGAAATTTAAAAGAGACGGAAAAGCTGGAAGAGGAAAAAAAATGGTGGCATTGTTAGGAAATCCACGTGCTGATGGCGGTCGAACCTGCCAGGTACCTGCTCACCGGGGACTGGTACTCTTCCTTCTTTCCGTATTCTGACCAAATTCGCAATCTGTGAATAGAGTAAATTAGTAAAAACCAGGCAGACAAATGGACTCCGAGTTTTGTGAAATTCGTTTGCCATCACCATCACCACCACCATCGTGGACGACGACAACAAACGAAGCCCCCCCTTTGCAAATTCTTAATTATTTTTTCACTTATTCCGCATTCGAAATGCTTCTAAATGAATATTAAAATAAAATCAGACGTGACTTTCCGAAAAAAAAGGGAGCAGATGTGTAATTTAAGTCATTAGACGGCGTTCATGCTACTCGTAACGTTACAATTAGAATTGTATTGTTTTGAGCCGGGCTCTTATAATTAAATACTCTAAATTCCGACGAGAAACAGGTCAGCCCTTCGGATGAAGAAAAAGAAAAGAAATTGATGGTTGATGAACGTTCGTGAGATGGTACGGCTCGATTATCATTCTACGCTTTTTTGCCATTGCAAAATGCCAGAAAACTATTTCTTTTTCTTTTTCACAGGCTCTACCTGAAAGGAAATGCTCAAATGGTTAAAACCGAAGAGAAACTTTTGGTGTTTTCCACCGCTTGGTCTTTCCACATTTTCGAAATCTCATTTTGATGACTCTCTAACATTTCAATTAGACCAGGTACGAGCCTGCCTTGAAGTCTGTCAGACCTTCAATTTCAGAATGTGACCGATGCGGTCGTAATTTCGCCTCTTTCCCCTTTTCCCAGGTACGATATATTTAGAGAAGAAGTGTGACCGACATTTTGGACTATTTACGTCTGGAAACCTGGTCTGATTTGAGCACGCCTAACTAACTAACAATAAAAATAAATAAAATACATTTAAAAATAAATAAAATACATTTATTATGTAAGTTACCAAGGATTGTCGGACAGACCTCGCAAACGATGTCGTACGACAGTCCCACTAAACTAATACGACCGAACAAATATCTGCTAGGTTTGATGGAAACCTAAGTTAGTATACCTGAGCCTGAATTATGTAAAATACGAGAATACACCTGATAAATAAATATGTTTTGCGGACAGGCACAGTCGAGTCATTTTCATTAGCGGACTTCACCTAGGAGAATATTTAATGTTTTCTATCCACCGTCTACCATAAAAGCAAATACTCTTAATTGTCTTTTGCTAAAACTCCGTTTCTTCCCACCTGAAAATGTCCGGTAATTATAATTGGAGCATTAGCATTAATAAGTTGTCAGTGGCCAATTAAACACAATAATAAAGTTCCTCTTAACTCATGAAAGAAGTTCATTCGGGCGGGGAAACGCAGGCTCACCATTTTTCCATTTCATTTTTTGTTTTCTCTTCCTTCGAAAGAACGGGCCGGGGCAATTAAAGAGCGACCCGAGTTGTGTGTAATTATAACTGTGAATGTATAAATTATCCAGGTACCTACAGCAGCCTGTGCAGTCTGGCAAGTTGTAATGTTCGATTGTCATGTGAACGTTTCCACGTGGTGAGACGAGTGCCTTCGCGTCGGGGGTAGCGTGTCAGGAGGGCCTCGTGTGCCGAGGGTGAACACACCCCAACGACTCAAATTAATAAACTCATTCGAAATTCTAATACACGTAATAAAAATAAAGGTACACGAGGTACACGTGGGATATTGAGGAATTATTGTCGTTCCCTGGGCAACCAATTCCGAAGTTCTTTATTGCTCTCGGTCACACTTGACATCTCCTTTTGCTAAGATTAACTGCAAGGAGAGTGTGTTTTTTTTTCTTGATTCTTGAGCGAAACACTGGCCGAGAGTTCCCCTGCCTCGATGGGTGAGATACCAGTGATTTATGTGTCTATTCTGCATAATTTAAATGTTAACGATCGGTAAGGGGTTAGAGGATTAAAGCAAACAAGGAGGATGACCAAGGACAGGATGGTAGGAGGTAGTCGCCCGGAGGTACTCGAGCAGACTCCCGCGAAATTACTCGTAACTTTGTTTGCATGTTACGTTCTGCACACATGAACGACATACATAAACACTTCTTATTAACTTCTTCTAATTATGTAATTTTTTTTATAGCGAGCACGAACGATTCTCCGACCGGAGCACACTAACAGATGATTATTTAAATTAGTACATTCTCGCCGTTTCATTACAGTAAATGAGATTAATTTTAGTAAATAAAAACAATGGAAACGTCTTTATTATTTGAGTAATTTGTAAGTGTGCAGCGAGTGTGAGTCCTCAGGTTCAGGTACTCGGAAAAGAATTTTCGAACGTTTTCTCCGCGAACCCGAGTCGATTCTTTTCCTCCAAGAGAAGTATTTGCTAATTGTGTTAAGTTTCTAGCCTGTTCCACTTGTCAAGCATCCTTTATCGTGACTAAGTTTTTACTTTGTTTGTATCGTGTCTTTATTAAGTACCGTTTGTTTTGTTGTTTTTGTACTCTGTAATTACTCTGCCACTCTGCAAGCTGTCATTTTTACATTTTGACGTTCCCAAGGACTCGAATTGCAGACCGGGGGCACGGTGTTGTGGCACCCGTTACTTTTGTATTTCATTTAAGTTGGAAAATCGTCGACTCCTTCACCCGAAGGCCATCCTAATAAGTCCACTCACACGACAGGACAGTCGTGGGGTTGATTTGCGACAGGTTACAATTTAATTGAGTTGTACGTGAGTTGGTCAGGTGACACGAGAAGTGATGTGACCGATACGACCGAGTCACCCGGTTTCTATTTATTTCACTGCAAAGGTGAACTATTTTCACCCGGCCACAATGACACAAGTGATCTCTCATACGTTCAGACAGAACCGCTAAAAAACAAAAATAAAATAGAATTCAGTTTTACGACTAATTTTCCGGTAATAAAAACATCAAGAAAGGAAACTCGAGGGTTAACATCTGGAAATGGGAATCTATGTAAATGTGTTGTCATTCAGATCGTTAAAATGGTGGGATGAAACTACTCGGTCGGAGATAAACACTAATCACTTGCCTCTCACTAGTTTTCCGCGTGTGATCAGATCGCCGATCCCGTTCATTAAATTTCTATTAACTACCTTATTACGGTACCTGTGACGCATCCCTCCGGCTGTGTTCTTATCCTAACACTTTCTTTCGCTCCCGGCCGCCGACTCATTTGACAGAGACATCGTTATATACGGTTTCAACATTGATCCGGTCAGGTAAGTGCACCACCTCGCCACAGAACGGCAATTATCCTTGTTACCGCGGTGTTGTAACGACCGAGAAAATCCGGCCTCGTAGAAAATCACTTTTTTTCACTGCAGCTCGGACCTAATTCTTATTCATTTATGTATATTGTTGAATTTAACATTATTTAATGCGATTTTTAACAACTTAATTATGCAAATGCGCAATTAAGTTTAATATATTTCGAAGAAAATGTTGCGATCATGATTTAGACAAAACGGCATGTTTAAGAGGAACGAATGGGAGCCCTGGGGGAGTGTTTGTATGAAAACAGAGACCCAAACAGAGAGAGAGAGAGAGAGAGAGAGAGTGAATTGGTAAAATAGTCTACAAGAAAAAGTTAACAACTTTAGTTGTAAAAACAAGGTTACTTATTCTACGCAGTCTTGATTTCACATCACGAAAGAAAATATATGAATTTTTAAAAATCTTGGGAATAAGAGACACGAAATGGTCAGGTTTTCACAATTACAAACAGTGAATTTATACCTGACGATGTGCATTATATATGACACTACAAGTGATTTACGAAGTTGATGTTTTCCTCGCTGAAACGCGTTTACAACTAGCATTCTCTCGTAGTCGAATTTTGTAATGAAAGTATCACACGAAATGAAAATACTATACGTATTTATGTAGTGTACCGCATCTACAGTATCACTACTTCGTAAGGTTTCGTTGAAGTTACCATTCTCCACACTTCTTTCCACATCCCTTTCGTTCGGTGGGTACTGGTTCCTTTAGGTTGCTAATCTAATTGCATGCACGGCGGACTACTTTTCCCTGACACCATTTGATGGTCTTCCATCAGAACGTTTCCTATTGTTTTCTCTTCCTTTGAATTCTATTTTTGAGGTGCTCTTAGACTGAAACTAATTTCTCCCTTGTGATGAATGCCATTTACTATTATTTCTAAGAATTTTCCAATTTTTATTTAGAAATTACAAACGAAGAGGTGAGTTGCAACGGTTCAATTTCCTCCTCCTCTTCCTCTGTGGGTCCACCAAGAAATCCGTTCTAAAAGGAAGAGAGGGTTGCGTTTAATTATTTGAATTTATGGCTTGTAATTTTATGACTTTGCACATTTCAAGCTCTTACGTCGAAGCCTTCCCCCCGACGATGGGCTGGAGTTAATTTTTTTGTTTAACTTCCATTCCTCTCTTTTATTTTATAATTCTACTCGTTCGAGTCCATTTCGGTTAATGCAGAGTAACTCACAATCAACTCGAACATGTCGAAACCGTCGAGTTTACCCGAGGAAGTTGTTTAATGAAGAAAAGTTAGTTCAGGTAAATCCATTACACGATGACAACGTCAACCGACTACTGTTAGACAATTAACAGAGTTACTTTAAAGGCTTTGGTATTGTGATTGATTCATAACCGCGGAGGTGGTGTTGGTTAGGAAGAAAGAAGCTTAATGATGTTGTGCATTCGAATTTGTTCATCCTGCTAACATCAAACAGGCTATGATTTCAATTTGATTTTAATAATTGACAGTTACCACTGGTAAAACATCAAAACAAAATAATTAGGGATCGTTTTCCAATATAACATTACGTAGACGCTAAAATTTCCAGACAAATTTGTCTGCCAAAATAGCTTTCTCACTGGGCAATAAATTTATACTTGTCGTGAACTTGCACGGCACTTGAGGTCAAATATTATTTATGTACATCTGATGTAATATCGACCATCACTTTGGGAGTGATACAACGTCTTCCATTGTATTTTAAACAATTTACAATATTTTAGGGGTTTCCCTCTAGACTAATTAGAGCCTAACCCGGAGCCGACTACGATTTCTAACTTTCAAACATGTTTTTTGACTCGGTGGTTCCCAGGTTTTCTTCCACGTCTTTTCCAGTGCTCGCACAAGTGTGGCAAAGTACTCGACGTGCAACGACGGTCCGGTGTCTCATGCTTATTCCTCTCGTTACCACGGCCATGTGTCCTCTTCTCGTACTTCCTCCATTCGAATCGAACACGTAGTGTTGCTTCAACGCGTGGGTGTTCCTGTCCCACCTCAAATTTGAAAGATAATATCTTTAACTACCTGCCGCAGACGTAGAAGCATTACTTATTTTATTAATCACGTTCGGTCAATTTATACAAAGGCTAAAGTTGTCCAATCTCGGGAAAGCACCACGACGCTCACACGGCAAATTACCCTCTCCAATTTATACATCGGAATTCCAAATAATGTTTATTGCCGTACGGGACCAGGAGGTAAAAACGCTTTCGGATATCATAAAAGCATGCTTTTTCCCTCCCTCGCATTTTCGTCACCGTACCTGAACCCGGTTCCTGATTGGCGGTTCCACCTGGTGACTCCACCCAATTGCATTTTTTTTTTAAATCGAATTTAATCTCTCTTTCGAGTTATTGGAACGTGTTTTCCCCCCAAAAAAAAAGAAAAGAAACTCCTGAGATCGTGTTTACCTCCGTGAAGTTTGACCTCGGGTCGCGTCTCCTTAGAGAATTCTATTCTCTAGGATGGATTAATGAGACCGAGCACTTCACCCGAAACCACGCAACGAGTCAAATTACCCAAATCCGCTTGGAAAACTTCTCAAAAGATTCTCTGATGCCTGAAAGCGTATTTAATCCGCAACTTGTGGTAATAGCGTAACAGGTATTTTAAGGTACCATAATAACTGTCGGTTTGAATACGTTACGTCTGCTGTGTGGCTAATTTTGTGTTACTGGATATAGGAAAACTGCCGGCTCTTACTACCTTACTAAAAAAATACCGGACCGTGTACCTGGTGACATACAAAAAATGATTCATAGAAATCAATAAAATGACGGTGCAATGCAACAACAACATATTCTTGGTTGTAGCACTACTACGACAGAAATAATTCCCGTTGAATTCAATTTGATTTTTGTGTTTCACTAAATCTGAATGAAACATTACGGCCAACGTTTCTTCTTCAGTATCTAGAAAATTTCAGGAAATTCAAGTACATTTAATGACGTTGAACAATATAAGGAGTTCTCATTCCGAAATGTCGGAAAATTAAATTTTTACTGTTAAAAAACCGATCGGTCAGGTACAGAGTGGTCTAGAGAGAGGAAGTAATAGTAACATCCTAATAGTAAATTCGTAACTTGGAATGAAAAAATAGAATGGCATCTGAATTGTGCTACGGTACAGGACTCCGAATAACATGAAAGTTTGATTCAAACATTTTACCTATCAGGTACCTCGTATTTCGTCAGAAGCACACCACTAGCATTCATTCAAAATTCGTACCACTGACATTCAGACCAACCTCAGAATCGGACTATTAAAATAAATTAGTGGAATATTTATTGTTAAACTGCTACAGTAAATTTGGTCTGCAGGGACAGGTAAAATGCCTACCTGCGGTTTGTATTCGGTAAGATTAGTAAAAAAAAATTAAGAAACTAACTGAATGCCCAAGGTAAATGGTTAGTAAAAGACATTGTCTCACACGATTAAATTTGTATATTAAATTTTCCTCTGCACCTGTCCGTTACAAACTTTAGGGAAAGTAGTTTGATTTATTTAAAGGCACAAGAAGTTAGAAAAAAACCTTCTCTATCTGGTCCGGCTTAAGTTAACCTGGTGCCGTGTAAAACCCATTTACACAGTACAATTTGTTGTGGTTTTTGTGGCGTTTCACCAGCCAGGTTAATGATACTCACGCAAGGGAAAAGCATACCAAGCTCAAACACCGCCGGACACCTGGCAGTGAACACCAGAAATCCTAAGCTCAAAGTCTTCTCTTGCTGTTGATTGAAAATAAGTTCTCGAGGGAAAGTGGCCGAAGATTTGACTAGTACTAGCTTTGTAGTACTCAGTAAATGAAAAATATGACGTTTTAAGTACCTGTTAAAATGTCCTGTCTTTAAGAAGTTTAATGCGAAGAGAAAACCCACGCAACTACGCTGAGTGACATATTGAGATTGAATGCGGTAGTTTGACTGATGTTCGTGCTATTTTCCCTCAAGAAAATAATAGAAAATCACAATCAACATATTTCTATTTTAATTTTATTTTCCCAGCTCGGTTACGCACAACAAAGAATGACAAAGAAATGACAAGAAAAACATGTTTTATTACCCCTATATTTCAGTCTTAATTTCGCAGTGAATGCGAGTGAACTCAGAGCTACGAAAACTCACAATAAAAAAGTTTAATAGAGTACATAAATATTGTCGAATATTAAACCTCAGTAGTTTACATTTTGTAAACTATTAAAGCGGTAATAAACCGTGTTATTGTAAATATATTAAATGATACATACACGGGACTCGATCATTTATAACCAACAAATACTCCGCAGAAAATATAGAAGAACGACATTCTAAAATAATTTAACCGACTAAATACAAAGGATATCAAAAATTATATACATTGTAAATTATACTGATTTCATGGCATGTTTCCGTAGTTAATGCATAACCATCATGAAAAATAATATTGAAAACATGGAGACCTCAAACAGACTAGTACATACAGACTACCTAATGAACCTTAGTTGTCATTAACACGGGTATTTCATTAAAAATATCATACTACACCTATGTAGCTCTTAATCGCAGAGAATTATGTCGTCCTAGAAGGTATAATTTCAGCAAAAATAAAAAACATTAAGGTATACCTACCGAACTTATGATATACCACCATTCACAGAAACATTACTGTGAATATCAACTTGCAATAATAAATAAATAAATTATTCTAAGTAATAGTAATGGTTCATTTTTGATTCATTACAAATGTGTAAACAGTCGACTAAGAGTTTAAACAACAATTGTACACAGTTCACCATGAAATGATTTAATGTACAATAAAATAAATTTGTCAGGGAATCAACAAGTTAATGATAACTTCTTTTCGACCGCATGTCGTTGAGTTTTATGTCGTCGTGAACCTTTCACGTCGTACATATGTAGTGTTAACATAATTAGCCAGAACCAGGAATGGGACAAAAACAATTTCACGTTTGAATTTTAAACTAATCTATTTGTATAGCAAGAAAAAGGTTCAGGTACGAACGAGGTTTCAGGTACGGCGTCAAGCCAATTTCCAGGCAATTTAAATTATTCATTTTAAATTTATTATTCAGGTGTTAAATTGACACCTTTTGACATTCGACTTCCTCTCTCCGGAGGCACTTTCCACCGTTTCACCGACACATGTCTGATGGCGACGGATAATTTGCCTTGTTTGATAATGAAGACGTGGGTGACTCCTGACAAACAATTTTCAATTTAATTTTTGACTTAATTAATTCGCTTAATAATTACATTAAATCGGTCATCGACGACTTGATTCGGTCCGTCCTACCGGGAAAATGAAAATTGCCAGGGATAATGGACGTTTTAATGGCAGTCACCGGTTTCTGTCAAAAATCCACGCAAGTTATGAAAACCAATTAAATCATTCTCGTTTTCTTAAAAGTAAAAAATCTCGATGTTGGCACGGCCTTGGAGAAGTTTTGAGTTTCTGGTATGATTATTACTTCAATGTAACATCAATCAATGCTGTTGCAGATGCAGTGAAAAACACTCTGAAGTCTTGTATCATTACAAGCATTTCCATCGGATTCTAACACGTTGTGTCGTTAGAAACACACCAGCTTTACGAGTCCAGGACTAGTTCTTTCTTTTACAAGAGCACAATGTTGTATATAATAAAGTTTTCGTGCTCATTAGAGCCATCCGATGGCAATAAAAAGTGTAATTAAATGCAAAAATATCAAATAAGTCCGAGAAATATTTTTTTTTTCGAGCAATGTACTGTGAAATGATTTCATTATATACGATTTTATCGTGTAATAAATCGGGTGGGTTCAGAAGAAGCAACTGCTGACAAATTCAAATGGGAAAACGAACACACACTCGGGTGGGCAAGGCTGCACATTAGGAAAAATCAATTAATTACGAACGATCAACGATCGGATCTGATTTGTAGTGGAGTTGACATTGATGATGGAGTTGGCTAACATGTGAATGTTGCAAGTCAGAGAATGTTGCACAAGAATAGTTTCGATTCATTCAAAACTATCTCCGTAGAGAAATAGATTGAGATGAAATTGAAGAATAGTTTTTCACGGGTTTATTAGAGACGATTTATAAAATAGTGAAGAAGAAAAAACATTACAAAAAACGCACCTGAAATTAATAGTTTGGTTTTTTTAATGTATTAATTTAAATTATTACTAGAAAGTAATAAAAATTCATTCAATCAAAATCGAGTTGATTGCCTTTCATCTTTTATGAATGAACAATTTTCTGCTTCCACGTCGGTGAGAGAGACAGAGAGATGGAGAAAAAACTTCATTTCTCGGTATTCAAGGCGGCAGAAGAATTGAATTTCATTGTGTTAACTTTCGTTTTGGTGCATTCGCTCGCAATGTGTCCGTAGTTAACTTACTAACTAACTCTTTGTTGTTGTTGTTCACTCTGATGATTCACTTCGTGGGATTTTTTGCCGTTTCTTACAGTAGTTCTGACTCTGACGAATGTGATTAACTGCCTCTGTATGTAAACATTTGGTTATCGGCAGTGTCATTTTACTTACACTTGTTTTTGGTTTTACTTCCCATGTCAAGACTTGCCTCTTGCAAGGCAAAATGAATGTCCAAGGGTGTGCATCTGTGGTACCTGAAAACTACAACTTTTTAACAATTACTACTTAGTTTAATAGAAACAATAGAAATGTAGTAACAGAAATAAAAGAATGGTAAATGTCCTACAGTATGAACACTGTTATGCTAGTTCTCACTCCTTATGTACATTATTTTTTCATAATTAATATTGAAGAAAGAAACAGTTACCCTCTCAGTGCTTCTTTCCAAATATTGAATTATCTGGATGTCAGAGAAAACCTTATCTAATAAGAAGTATATAACTTATTAAGTTAAATAATAATTAAATAAAAATAGACAATTTAATGGCCATTTGCCATGGAAATATTTTTTTATTCCTCGAACATTCACTTCTACATTTTCTGCATTCTCTGGTGCCAAGTACAGTAAGACTTCTAATAATACGTATACAACGGTAATGTACATTTCAGTTCGTCCCATCTTGCCGATGCAATGGGTGAACCCAAAACCACCAAACTGCAACCAATACCAATTGGAGGGAAATATTTTAGAGACATTCCAAGAAGAAGCTTACGAAGTCAGTGACGTTATAATTAATTTCGTTCTGGAAAAGTTGACGGAGAGCCGGCGGACAGAAAGCGTCCGACCGACGCAAGCTGCCAGGCTTAATCGTTTTAAATGGTTCACCGGGTTTACGGCTATCACGGTGGCATTTGACTATTTTTTCCATCGATTGAAAGAATAAATCCGGCTGATCGGATGGAAGGGAACCGTTTCCCCGGCGAGAGTGATGGGTCGTCCGTCGTCCATCACTGCGTCAAACTAGAAAAGTTTCCCTCTCGTTGGGTAAAAATAACCGAATGCATATGTATATTTCTAACGAGCGAGACGAAAACTACAAAGAATAAAATAGCGCCGGATAAGGAAAAGAAGACAAAGGGAGAACGGTAAACAGGCAAGATGCAATTAAAAAACCTTGGAGGAACTAGTGGTGTTCGAGTGAGAGAGAAATAGACAAGTTAGACGAGAGGAAAAGGGACGGAAACGTCGTATAAAACTTTTTAAACAATCTGTAGTTATAAAAAAAAATGTCGGCATTCCACAAAGGATGTCGGCTTTACTCTTAATAGCTTATTCAGAGAAGGCTTAATCTTAATTTGACAAATAGACACCTGAGAACTAAGAGGTTACAATGCGCAAAGGAGACTCGACGGCCGCGGTGGCCTTTTCCCACTCAACGTCTCAAAGTAATTTAGGGTCTGCCAGTTGATTGGATAATGAGACTCACTTGGATTGGTTAAATGGAAGGAAAGTGGGGCTCAAACTCCTCCCCCGGCATCCCCTCTTGACTCTTAACAACCTACTAAGTTTGTGTCCGCACGCGAGGACTGCAGTGAAGAATGGTCCGCACGATATCGTTGTTTGGATTCGCCTCCCTGTGACTAGTTGTCTCCTGCTTCTTACCACTCTTATACATTCAAAACTAGTTTTCATTGTCAAACATTTGTGAATGTTTTACGTTGTTGTCGCAGTTGTTTTCGATCGGTTTCACACGAAGAAAAGTTCGCTTTTCCGCGGGTGAATCTCTTTCCGCGTTCGCGTTCCGTCTGTGGTGACTGTGATGAGAAAGTGAACGGCTTTGTTTTTGTTCTAACATGACCCAGCACAACGTGACCGCCATGAACGAATCGGATTCTGAGGACGGGGAAATTTCGGTCGGATGCCCGTCTCCTCTGAACATAACGAACGCGATACCCGAGGACGATGAGAAAGTGGAGGAGACAAAGGAAGAACCGGAGGAATCGCCGAAACCGAGGAAGAGGAGCTGCAGCGATGACGGCGGCTCGAAAGAAGGCTGCGACGAGTATTTTAAACCTTTAAAGAAACTGAAAATGATGAACCTGAGCAAGAAGCGAAAAGAGGAAAGCAAAGATAGAACCTCTCCTAATTCCATACCACTCGCCAAGCAGTACCCGATACACAAGGGACATATTCCGACAACTTCCAGGCTGGAACAGGAGGAGGAAATGGCGTCGATGATGCCGATGAACCATTTTCTCAATTTAAATTTGGTTCCTCCAGCCCATTTGGGAATACCCATTCCGATACCGATTGCTTTGAGGCATTTCCCATCGCCGGGCGTTCTCATAGACAGCCGAAATATGCTTTTGGACAATCGAAATCTCATGGAACATCGACAGCTGTTGGAGCGAAATCTCTTTTTCGAGAACCGTCACCTCTTCGAAAGGAATCAGGTTGATAATCGTTTGGTGGATCAAAGATTTCTTGTGAATCCGACGGATCCTAGACATCTGTTAACGGCTGCGGACACTCGACATTTACTAACTCCCGAACAGAGGAATCTGTTAGGTATAGAAAATAGGTTGTTCGAAAAGAGTTTGATAGATCACAGGCAACTGTTAGAAGCGAGGATGATAGAAACGCGTTTAGCTGAAGGTAGGGTTGGTATGTTAGAGGGCCGCGAGAGAGATAGTGAGAAATTGGACGATTTAACGAATCCGGCGGGACAAAACGGAGTGAAATCCTTTTCCATATTGGACATATTAAACCACAGGCCGAAGGCAAAGGAGGACGGTAAAGGAGAATCCGGTAGTAAAATAGTGAGGCCGTGGGATTCAAAAACTGCCGAAACTGTCGGAAAACGTGCGAGGCCGAAAAGTGCGGACTTTTGCTACAGTGAAACCCTGTCGACGTGTTCGTCGGATCGGTCAAGCACGGCCGGTAGTCTCGGAGGCAGCGGAAGCGACTGTTGCACATCTCCGGACATAATCAACTGTTCTGTTTCGGGTACTTCGGGTGGAACATCGAGGCAACAGCAAAGAGTGGCCGGCAAGTCGGTTCAGGGAAAGAACACGTCTCCATTGGATGCCCTCTTTCAAATGACCAATAAAACCTTCGATGGAATGAACGGTGAAACTTCTGGTGGTAAGTTTCTACTTAAGTTTGTCTATCTTCGACACGAGTTTTCTGCTGGATTCCATCCGTACGTCGTCTGACCATCCGTGCCATACCACGTTTGTTTTGCACCTACCTGAGTAAATTAGTTTTTAACTTCCGGTTCCTACTGCCAAATTTCGGCGCAATTCGTACCACTCGCTTCTTATTATAATTTTCAACTGATCAACTGATTATCTTGAAGTGATCAGTCTCGTGTAGATAGTTATCCGACATGTTGATTAAACTTTTCTCCCCAGCCTTTGATACTCGAAACCCGAGTTTGAGTACCTGCGGTTCCACGGTCTGTCCCGTTCCTATTCACCTGGGATCAGAATCCGTGAATTATTGGCTTCTGAAAGAGATTTCTTAATTATCATATCAACTTGTTTTCTTCTCATCTTCTCCTATTCACGACCATTAGGCAGTAGCGAGGGTGTAGAAATATTTTGACGGCAAAACCCACCAAAAAACCTAATAATTTCGATAATAAAATCCGACGTCTACGTGCCTCTAAGTGAACCTTTCAATTGTCCGACGAAACAATTTTCAGGTAGCCAGGTAAATGGATGAGAGCCAACAAAAATTATCAATTTTTTTTAATATTCTTTCATTGATAGTTTTGTTTCCGTGCGGATTATAGTGTACTTAAGTGTCCATCTTGATCATTCATCCGTTTCCTCCCGGGGTACCGAAAAGTCTTTTAGTAGATCTGCGGTTTAGACGTGCCTAACAGACAAAGACGACGATTAACACGTTCAACTGCGAATTGTGCGGTTTCTGCAGATATTTGGAAATTACCATCAGACAAGAATCAATACAAGAATTATTTTCGGTGAGAACTTGCCGAATACGACCGGGTGTAATTTAATGTTCCGCCGTTACTACTTCTACCGATTGTCTATTATTCCTTTAAAATGAATTAATATTCGAATTCCAGAGAAGGAACCATTCCAGAATGTCAAATGTGTGAAGATTCTGACTTTCTTTCCAAAGAACTCCCTTTAATATTTTTGTTATTCGTCCATGTCTCACGAGAACTGCTCCAGAGGAGGCAACCACAACAAATCGGAAGTTATGTTGTCAATCTTGCAATTTTACGAAGTTCTATTAACCATAAAAGCCATTCAATAAAATAATATATATAACCTATGGCACACGTTCAATCACCTGATAAAAGTTCCATACAGTTCCAATTAGATTTGTCTACTCTAACATGTTTTCAAACCTTCATTGTATGTATTTATGTGATGCTTTCCTCTTCCGTCGGTTAACAACTGAATAAAAGTACTGACTCAAAACTACAAAACCTCCGAAATGAAAGGTTACAAATCAACACACTATAGCTACAACCAGTAGTTTCCTAGCTCCTCTGTGCATGGGGTTTGTGTTCCTCCACTGTTTCTACGGACAATATATTTTCACATGCGATCTGTTCTACGCAAGCCGTGAATTTTAGCAAGCCGACGGGTGCGAAAATTATTGAAAGGACCAATTCGTGAAAGTTTAAAATAAATCGAGCTTGCCCCTACAACTACAGTTATTGGAAAGGTAATAAGCATTTATGTCGCACAAGTGTCACCATACGTAAACGTCTTCTGCTGTCGGTTGGTGTGACACACAGAATTTAAATTTTCACTGTCAGAGAATTTGAACTTTAGTTTTGAAGTTGGAGCAGAAGTAAGTGTGATTTGTAGTGCGTCCAGGACCACTTCGTACGATTCTCATTGCAAATTCATGCAAAATAATTTCATAGGTCCAATAAAAAAATATTTTCTGGAAAAGAAAATTGTAAAAAATAAACCTGCGGAATAATTTAGGTTTTACAGCACGCTAATAAGCACGTATGTGTAAATAAAAAAAATCTTGCCAATAAAAATGTAATATTTTTATTGTATTTCTGTCGTGACGGTCTCATTAATGGATTTGGGGTATGTACATAACTCGCTTTGAATTTCAATGAGGCACTTAAAACTTTTAAGCCTCTTAATTTATTCAGTTCTTTGACTTTGGTTACAATCAATTGTTTCTATTTTCGAACAGACGAATGGTTAGTTTAAACAAAATCGCATCACCCGGTGTCAATCAGGTAAAGCACCGTTTTGCTTTTTTTTCCACAACCTAATTATACCTAACTAATAAATAATCATGTTCAGTGGTCGGTACTCGATTGTAGTTCTGACTACCTCTAAAATATCAACAAATCTAAACTGATTGGATATAAGGAAAGTTTTAATTTTTTGCCCAACTTCGTATGCGTGTCTCGTTGAAATTTCGTATATAGTTCGAGTTCCGCTGCGGTCACAGAACAATTATCGGAAATTTAATTAGGACACTTACAAATCCCGTCGTTTTCCTCCAGTACCTGACACCCGGTGGTGAAAAATAGATTCTGCTCTATTTTCCACGTGTGTGACGTTTTCCTTATGCGATTCCCACATTAAAATAATATTAAGAAATGGAGAGGGAGGCTAGAAATTTTATTATTCGTAGAAGCAGGGTAATAAGACAAGGACTTTCGTGGGGGGGAATTTTCCATTTTCCTCTCTTGTAATTGTTTCGAAATAAACTGAAAGATTTTCCCCCATTAAATTACCTATAATTTAAGATCTTTATTTGAACCGAAAAGAAAAATTATATACATATACACGGTTGCTACGGCCGGGAGTTAACTTCGTTGGATTCGTACACTTTTTAGTACTTTCCCAAATAACTCAAAATTACTTTTTTTTATGTTTGTAATCAAAAGTTCTGTACGGTTGTTCCTTCTATAATTAAGTAGCCAATGTAACAATTTAGTCCTTTAATAGATTTTAATGTTTTCAAGTACATTTATCAGGAAAAGTAGTGTGGCTTGAGCGGTAGGGTTCGATTCTTGTCTCCAACCGCCCTTTAACAGAGTACTCAACAACTCACGATGGAACTAAACAAGTAGAAGTAACAGTGGAAGAGGTAACCCTAAAAAAACTTTGAGTGAAATTTTATTGAGGACTTATTTGTGAAGGTTCAAAATTTTAGGTTAAAAATAAAAAGCCTAACCTTCGAGTCGAAGAACAAAGAAAATCATAAAAATAGAGTTTTACGAGGGTGTTTAGGCAAATTAGGGGTTGTTGCGATTTTTTTTTATGGGGAAGGTACTAAGCCAAAGTCTACCTGTCAGCGCATGAAAAGGCAGGTTTCAGGTTCAATTGCTTTTTTATTACTTCCATTTCCTGGAATTTGTATTCGGCAAGGTGACAACACCGGGGCAAAATAGGAAAATACTAGATCGTTTGCGAACTAAACCCTATTAGAAGAAAAAAGAAGGTTCACAGCACGAATAGGCACGCCTCAACTATTTTTCAAATCAATATAAAAACTATAAAAATTCCTCAGCATGACTTACGATGGCCGTACGAATGTCACAGAGAACATTCAACACAATTAATAGGTTAATAAATAAAATAAATCCAAGCCTTGCACAGAAGGCCAACTATTAATACATAATACATATATTTTGTGGAAGTAACACCACCAGCAACTCGGTTCTGTTTTTTAATAGATTTTTTTTTAGTTTTATTTGACTTTCCGAAGTGTACATATTTTACTATTTCAATTACTGCTTCGATGTAAGTTTACTGTTATGTACTAGTGAAATCCGTCGAATATTTTGTTTTGCTAAATTTAACTGGCGTTATTTTTGTTTATCGACTCCGTATTTTACTTATATGCTTGTTGTTGAATTATCTATTCGCCGAAATAGTTAATGTATACTTTGACTTATTGTGCAATGTGAGATTTTTATTGCATGTCAACGTTTCGCACGGTAAACGGCGACTTAATAACCTTGAATATTTAAGTTATTTTGTCATACTCTGATGTCATCGAGTTAGAACCGAACAAATCTGTATTTGAACCCTCAGGAATGTATTTAGTTAGTTGAAATAGGCAGTTACAGACTACAGTCAAATAACAGTTTTATGTAGAATTAAATAGTTTGGAGACGAAAGGCACACGTCCTGGTTTCAGTAGAATCTTACCCTACGACGCTGATTTGTCAAACGACTGAACTTTTTAATTAAAGCTGTTGGATTTCTGTGTACAATTTTTATTTCGTTCATTATTTGGTAGTGTCAATCTTCGGCTTTGTGCAACGAAGATTATTAATTTATGTAACTTAGCGATTGTATTTATTCGTATAAGTCAATAAGAAGTTAAATAACATTGAGTTCCCGAGGTATCTGACGCAAACTTAATTGTGGAACTTGACAGAGCAGAATTAAGTTCTGGCTAGCGAATTAAATTGATTTGAACATCTCAACCCACTTGAAAGGGACAGAGAGATGTATACATATACACATATACACAAAGAAAGCTTTGTTTGCGTGCTGGCACCAATTTCAGATGTTAGTGGCCATTTTCTGCTTATATTTGGCAGGTATGTAGCTCGGAGCTACCCATTCGAGTATCTCTCTCGTGAAGATAATTTCAACAAACTGAAAACTCTCTCTACATATACGTCTTTTATATGTATAAGAAAACACATTTTGACATATATAATACGTCCGTAATGGCGGCTTAACGGTTTATTTTATTGTAAATTGTTTTTCCATGTTTTTATTGTTAGGACCAACTGGCAGTCGATTTGAATTATGCGAATTTAATTAGTTTCGGAGGATATCACATTTAGTGTGTCAATGGAGTTCGTTTTGATAGGACTGCTTAGCAAATGACGAATCGAGCAATAAATTTTAGGATTTCAAAAATGTTCTACGTGAATTTCGAATCGGCCACCTGGTTCCTTATAAATTTAGGAGGATTGTTGGTCCTCGAATGCCAAAATTACTGTTAAGCTTCGTCTGACACAACTATAACTCAACTAACTCCCAGTTCTTTATGTCTAAAGTATGTTTTTGTAAAACAGTTGGTTAACTAAGGGTTCGATTTGCTGCAAACCGCTTGCTACCATTAGTTGAACCTCTTCGTTCCTTTCCACACATAAGGCGGTGATTTGCTTCGAGTTCCCACCCTTCCTGCAAAATTCTCTATTGTAATTTAAAATTGGACATTGTCGCCCGAGTCTGGGAGATTACTTCCTGCAAATCATCCCTTGAACCGTTTCAAATGGGGTGTTGGGGTACTAAAAGAAACAAACAGGAGAAACCGAATTTCAGTTACCGAATTACCGTCACCTTGACGCGGGAATACAAAATTGACAAAAATATTTGGTACGACGGAGCGACTGCCGCGATGCCATTTTTTCAGGTCCAGGTTTAAGAGATGGCAAAATCCAGTTTTTATTTCGGCAAATGTAGCAGACTTTATAATTGGGGAATCACAAAACTGGTCGAAGTAATTAAACCAGCTTGTTCACTCGATGGACGCTAAAAAGATTTCTTATGTGACAGGAATGGTCAATGTCAGGAAGCACAAGGCGAGACCGAAAGAGAAACTCTAAAAAATACGGTAGCTTCTGAAAACCGAAAAAAACTTTTAGTATTGTCATTAATCCTTTTAACTGCCACGATTTTTAATGATATACATAAATAAAGCTTATTAGGTGAGGTGTTAGTGCATTTTCCGTTGCGGACTAAAAAAAAATCGGCATCTTTTAAGACAGGCAAATTCACATGCCAACTTGCCATGCCATTAGTTGCCCTCTTAGTTGTGTACTGTATATAAAATTCCTACTAATAGCACTACAACTGCCTTCTGGTGAACTAATAACACCGAGATTTATGTTTTCCTAACTTTTGTCAAAATATTCGGTTAAGTCAGGAGAGATTCAAACGTGGAAGTCCCATATAGCGAGGCCTGTCGTAATTTCCTACATCGTCACGGTGTTGAAGGAAACATGTGGACCATCGTGTAGGCCAGTGCTTAAAACCTACGACTCCGTTTATCGTTTACAAAAATAATACGAGTTTTGACGTGTTGTCTTTGTTATTTGCGTCGGTTTAACACTACCGTCTGGTCCGTTAGCCAAAATTCGAAACAAGTCAGGGAATCGTTTGCAAATCGATACAACACGCGATTCATTACAAGTGTCTGGTGTCCGTTCCATCACTTAAAGACGCATTTTCTGCTGTTTTGACATTCCCAACACGGGAGGGGGAAAAGCACAACCGTAGGAGCCCAGCCAAATGACATTGAAGTCTTTCGTCCCTGTGAAAAAGTGAAATTTTCCCGCGATTGCGTCGCACTTAATAATTTTCATGCTGTTTCTTTAATTTCACGGGGTGTAATTCGGTTTTTACCCTCTCGCTGTGGGGGTTGGTCGTTCAGGCACATGAAGTGCAAGAAACTTTTTGTGCTTCCCCAATTCGGACGCGCACACACACACACTCGTACATACACCCCACGGGCTAATTTAACCCCAGCGTAAAATATAAATGTGATTTATCAGTAATCATGTGCACGACGTCGGTTCCCTTTTAAATATGTATTTTAGTCGGTTATTAAATCCTAATAAGTTATATTAACGATTCGACCTTTCCGAAATGATGTATTTTTCTTTTACAAAAGGAAGTCGTCCAGATTTTTATTGTCGTGGCATGTCGCGGTGTAATTTAAAACTTTGTTTCCCGAAAACGAGTACTACGATGGGAGAGTCGGCCCGTTCGGGGGTGGAACCACCCCCCGTTCTCTCCGGGTGTACCGCAGTGCTCACCTCACGCTCTTCACTCAGGTGGTAACGAGACATTCGGATTGATTTTCATTTTTCATCTTCAATTTTCTGATTAAATTACAATTTTTAGAAGGTATTATCAAGTGGGCGGAGTACAGGGTATATGAGTACTTGAAAACCTGAAATCGCCACGATTAATGAGTAATACTAAAAAATTAGAATGAAGAAAAATTAATTACATTGCAACGCGAGTAATAAAAGCGAAGCTGCTTTTTAAGACTTCCTGCTATTATTACACGTTTCCACGGGAGTCTTTGTCCCTACCCAGACTGTGTTTCCTCCTCTGGTTACTCCGTGGTCTTCGTGTCACACCTTGGGGTGTATGCACGTCAGGTATGTGTGTGTGTGTGTGTGTGTTCCTTCTGTTGTTTTTCTTTGACTCTGCTTACTTTGTTCTCCTAAGTCTTCGGGTAATATTTCTTAACGTTACATTACCTTTCTCTGACCTGAGGGTGTGTCTCACACCCAAACTATTCCCTCATTTGCGTGTAAATAAAGTCGCTTTCACATTGGCGGTACCGAGTTGAGAGCACGAATTAAATTTCGCGGTATAAATTTGTTAAAGTTTGCAGACCCACTAACAGAAATAAAATATAATCAGAAAAAGGCTTTCGTTAAGGGTGTGTCCTCAGTTGCTTTTGCACATCACGCGAATGAAAATGATACGCACCCTGGGAATAAGGCTAAAAAGGGCGGCGTGTCCCGTTCGTAGGACACTTTAGTTGGATGCCATTAAGAGATTGACAAGAAGATGCGTGGTGTTGTGCACTGCGGTAGGGACAACCCAAGTTGCATAACATTATGTAAATAAAGTAGTGGTGCACAACGCAGAGCAAGTGACCTTAGTTAACGTAGGCAGTTCAGGGAAGTTCAGGTTGGAATGAAAAAAGCTCGTCGCATCGCATTAATTAATGTCGAACGTGATTTCGCTCGTATGGGCGTTCACCTGGGAATACCTGCAGAATGACAGACATATTAAGATTAACGTAAAGAGAGCAGATGAACCTTTGGAAAACATAAATTTAATACTTTTGATAAAGGTCACGTTCGGTCGGCGGATTCCTACGACGTGTAATTAAGTAGGAAAAAAGTTAACTAATTACGAATGTACCTCGTGTGCCTGAAATTAATTATTCCGCAGGCCCACACTCATTAAAAACATCAATGAGGCCACCTTAAAGTTTTGGGAGTTGCTTAAAACTCGGTTGGGGAACTCTGAAAACTCATGTATTGTTTCACGAAACACACATCGGCCGTTCTGGTAGTACTTCCCGTAATAGAAAACATCACTCGGTGGTGTTACTAATGTGTTAACACTAGATGAATCGCTACGTGTAGGTATGTGCATGTCCGAAGAGAAATCGCTTGTGAGCAAGTACACGCGGTGAAATAGTAATAGATGATTGGTCGAATAAGTAATTACAGGTAAACATTTAGTACTTATTTGACAGGAACAAAGAGGGTTCGTGGAAAGCCATTTGAGCGGATGGATTTCGACCGGAATGGAGGGTCAACGTGGCCAATGGCGTGAACTTGTGCGAACGCATTACCCGAACAGCAAAATAAATTGTGACTGACCTCTTCCCGTCGTGACGTTTTAATTTTATGTGACGGTTGACATCTGCCGCGGCGCGAAATACACGAAAACGACAGTTTTATCAATGTACATGAGGACGCCGTAATTAGTGTGCTGCTTGATTGATTCGATTTAACCGTTTGTAGGTTCCTAAACACTTTGAACCGCCACTTTTTTTTTAGAAAATGAATTCCGTTCGCCGAGGGGAGAAACATACCGAAGCAACAGTTGTCGGGCGGTTGACAAGTTCCTCTATTTAGGGCCCCTGAATGACACCACCAGACCTGGCAGAACTTCTTCCTGGGGACTCGTTCCTGCCGCAGACATCGGATCTTCCAATTATTTTTCAATTATTCGGCCATTGAAATGTCCTTTGTCTGCATCTGTCTATTGTGGATCGGTAGGAATGTTTCATCCGAGCGAGGACCATCTCAAACATGAATGAGTCGTTCGGTTACGATTATGGAAATTAGTATAGCCGGAGTGGTGGTGCAGTGCGGTGTAAAATTTGAATCAAAGCACACGAAACCTGTTCCACCAACCGTTTCTGAGATCCCACCGAGTCTTACTCTTGTTCTTTCGCTCGGTTCACGGTTCCACACACGGGGGATTTATACGCTGCGAACAAGGCACAGAACAAATATGTTGGATCCTGTTGGATCGGTCGATTAGTATCACTTCGTACTGTTTGTAGATGACAGGTACTCGGCATTAGTGTGAGGATCAGATTACTCGAGCCAATTAGTGTGGTCCACACCGATTTATCGATACCGGGTGCTTCTCAGTGGGTGCGAGAAAAATTCACCTCGAGCTCATCTTGTAAAAAGAGTCGAGAGCCGACGCAGGTAATTTTTCTGAACCTTCCGTGTCGGGGCTCATTCCTCAGCAGTGGCGGTCTCGCGGAGGTAGAAAGGAAGAGAATGGTGCTGGTACCGGGTACTCTCAGAGAAGCAGACGCCCTCTGACATCCCGATCGTGTTTGACCATCATTTAAAAGGGACTTTTGTGAAACCATTGTTAAAATTCCATTAAACATCGCCATGTGCCAAAATTATTAATCGACCTTTTACCGAGGGCCTTCTTAGTCATCGCATCGGACTCATCACGGGACCGGAGGGATTCATTCAAGGGAAACCTCACCGAGCGGGTACCATCCGTTCTTTTCTTCCTCCGACCGAGATTTGAACGGCCGGGGCCGCATCCCGAGCCAAGTACAAAATGATAAATTGCACTCACCGTAAATAACTAAATTAATTAATTAATTAAAAAAATTCTGAAAACTCTAAGTCATTAAAAAGCCAAGGCTGCAATTGGGTCCTTATTGCGGGAATCCGGGTGAATTAAAAGCTGATTCTTCAAGTTGTAAAAGATTGGTATGAAGAGGAGAAGAGGAGGACCAGGTACTGGACGTCAAAGGTACCGCATTGCCTCAGGCATCGGCCGATGCTAATTGGTAGCTACATCTTCAACAGGGCGGAGACCTTTTTCTTTGTTCTCTGCCGACTAAACCGAATCAACACCGTTTTAAAAAGTCTTTGTAATCCTCAGGTTCGGACCGGCCTGAGTTGACTTCTTTGCGACGCATCAACATACCTTCGTTCGAACCTGAATATCCAACAAGTTTTAAATTTGTTTGTTTTCTCCATTCAAATTATCCCTTTTTCTTATTCTAACGGATATTACAGCCGTGAAATTTTGCCCGAGTGCTGGTGTCTGCAGGACCCCGTGAAGTCCTTTTCCACGGGATGGGACAGGAGTGCTTAGAGGAGCGGACCGGTAGTGTTACGAACAGGAGAGGAACCCTAGGAAATCGTACGCACCCCAACGCTATGTGTCCGTCGTCCAGGAGAGAGTTAAAATAAAAAAGGTGTGGGCTTGTGTGTCGGGCACGAACGCTTCCACCGTTACGAATATTTGCTTTTTGGATTTGTCTCAAACAGCGGACTCATTTTTTTGGAAGATTCTATCCATTGAATGAATTTTTAGACTAGATTTTCTGTTTGTTGTTCTTTCCATCGAAATGGTTAATTGGCATTTGGACGGGAGACGGAGTCCTCTCCAAGTTAATTTTTCAATCGTCACCTGGTGATAAATTAATTCCTTTTCACAATCAACCGCAAAGAGCACTCTTATTTGTTTAACTAGACGTGTACTTCTTAAGAAAGCGCCAAATGATGTCACCGGTGACCGACGGGTACACAACGGGTACAATAGAGGACTTCAAGTCGAGAAGTAGCGCAAGAGTCAAACCGTGCGGTTTCTTCTCCGGCCGGATAATCATTTCTGGTAAATGTCCATGTCAATTGATTCGGATTAACCGGTACCACACATCTACCCGTTTGTCCGACCTATCAAAAAGGCGAGGAATTAGAGATGTTAAAATGTTGAATTTGGCGCTTGCGTGTGCCATGAGTCAGGTACAAAGCACACCGCATAGGTGCCGGCTCTCACCCAAAGAACCTCTTTCGGTGCCTCTCATGTGGTTCCTGGGTGTTTAGTAAACTGGCGCCCGAGGTCTACAACTCTTTTTAGTTGGCCACCGTTTTCGCTTTCCGAGCCTTTCACAGGGGAAGTACCGCCAGGTTTTAGGTCGTTAGCATTGCCAGGATGACACAATTTGCCGGTCGGTCCCGTCTTTGCTCCTTCCCGACTAATTCGTTCCTCGACTTAAATGAGAACCTGTAAATTTTCCTTTGTCGAAGATGACTTGCTTGCACCGCGGTCTCCCGTGTCGGGAAACTTAACACGCGATTAGTGGACTGGTTTACGAGGAACGGAAGTGTCCACTCCGAATGATCAACTCAATCAACTTGTCTACTTAAAGTGATCCTCCAACTTTGGTGTTTGTCGCGTCCCATCCGAAGAAATTCAACACGGTAAATGGAGTAATTAACCCGTTTTCTTTCATACTGGCTCCTATTCACGACTCATTATAATCGTTGTGTTCTCTCCAACCCGAACTAACGTGCATCCTACCTATTTTAGCGATTTGTTCACACAATTACACGAGAAGATAATTCAGCGATGATCAAATGAATTCCCGGTTACAGTTGGGTACTCCTTTAATTTTCGAAAATAGTTAAATAAGTATTGTTAAATTGAACAAAACCGCAGATATTATTTTACTTCCAATCATTATCGGACCCGTGGAACCTTTACAAATTTTTTCATTTCCTTCCAGTTTCGAAACCGATTAACATTTTTCAGGTTTCAAGTTTCCCAGACCTTGGAGCCTCGTTAAACAGAATCGACGACGGTGCCGTTTGAATTCGAACGTGGGCAAACGTTGGCCTCGTGGCTGACGTCGGCTCAAGCTTTCTGAGAATGTTTTGGTTCGAATAATGGCCAGGACACACGTTTGACGGTGGCAGGGTAGTAAATGCGGGATCTGCCGCAATATAAATAAGAGAACACGTGAGCAGAAGCAATAGCAAAGGCCGCACTTGGCAAAATCAATAAGCAAAGTACCACAAGGACGATATGCAAATTTTACCGATACGTTGCGAGGAGGTACTCGACAATCAATCCAACATTTCTCAACCGGGTAGATAGGTGGTATACTTAAGGTAAGAGGTCAGATGCAGTGACCTCGCCCACTCATTTAAGGCTATCAGAAAGCTATGCGATACACATGCGTGGCCGTTTAGTACCGAGGAAGTACTCATAATATCATCTTTCATTACTCCATTCCACACTCATCACATAATGAATGAAAATTAACCAAACAACATCAATCATTTGTATAAATGTAGTTACACCGGATCGAGACCGGCGAGAAGTTTTGGGAGAGCTCAGAGGAGACCGGGAGTTGGGGAGCCGGCGAAGGGGAACCGATAGACGAAGCGGACTCTTTGCCCAGTTCAATAACCAATCAATCGGATAATTGGATCCAGTACCACCCTATTTGCACATTTAATTCACCAAACGAGACTTTGTACGCATAATTATGGCCCCGAACGGTTCACGACTCGACATGGAGAACATGAATTCTGGAAAATGTTCAATTAAATCGGGAAAAAGATGGCTCGGCCTGAAGAAAACGGAAAATGCCGCTCTGATATCTAAATACATAAACTGACAAGAATCTATTGAACGAATCTATCGATTAATTAATTGTTGTTGAACGTCTCACCACCACCGGTTGTTGTTGTCCAGTGTAGTTGTTCACTGACCCCCGGCTCGGTCCGTTCGAAAAAATGAATGAATTCCATTTAAATTGAATTCCGCTTTACGTGAATTATTCGTGGGAAATGAAGTTTTCACCTTGTTACTCTGCGGTTTCAATTAATACCAGAAAACAAATTTTTTTCTCGCTCTCTCTCTCTCCATTTTTCCACCATCGGAAGGTACCCGGGTGTCCCCCGTGAGAACAATTCCCATCTGTTACGTCTGTTCCACGTGAGCAGAAACTCTCCCCGGGGTTGAATTGACTCCTTGAGACGGTTAAAATTTCTCTTTCATTACCAATTAGTTAGCTAATAATAATTATTTTGTTTTTTTTATTAAATCGCGGCAATTAGAAATTGATGAGTCTCCAATTAAATTAAATTAAATTAAGCATTTCGTCCGTGAGATGTCGGTCGGCCTTGTTTACTTGGTGGTGGTACCCGGTACTCTCGGTGGCCTGACTCGTCGGACTCGGTTTCTAAATTAATTAATATTATTATTTATTTTGTAGTTGCTCATTAAACCTGATTACGTTAAACGACCGATTTTCATTGTGCATTATCAATTATCGATGTGATTAATACTTTTTAATTACCGTCTTTCCCGCCGCCATCTTTTGAGTTATCGACGTGAATTGTCTCCTTTTAAAAGGCACAGAAAGTATTATTCGTGTGGTCCTGGACTTCCCATTGCGGATGTAACGAGCAACGGGGGAGGGGAGTTGGGTCGAACCGGGTACTTCACAGGTACCCGCCGGCTCTGGGTCAAATTCCTAAAGGAGAAAATTATGGTCTCAGGAATGACATTTATATCGAATAAAAAATATTACGGGAATATAAATGAAAACTTATGTTTATTTACATAAGTTCTGGTCCGAGTAGTAAACATTGGGGGGATGCATTGCCGAGGAGGAGACATCTTCAGCTTAAGAACAATGTTTCCTTTGTCTTTGGAAGTTTTGCAGCCTTGTCCTGATCGATCGACAAAACGCAGACGAAACGGTGGTCGAAGCAAACCGAAATGGGAAGAAGAGACTCGAAATTAAATGTCTGGCGATCGGCAAAGTCGATTGAAAAAGAAGAAGAAGAAGAAGAACTGTGAACCGTGAGATCGCACCTCGGATTTTTGTGAAGTGAAAAGGAAGACGGCATAATCATTATTTTTTAATGTAATGACCAAAAGATCCTTTGGCTATAATGTAGAACCCGTTTAATTTCGTTGAACATCGAATTACCAGCGGTCGAGAGGTAGAGCCAGGAACTTCGTGCCCTGCCATCATTTCACGGACGAGATTTTCATTTTTCTTAAAGCTTCCGACAAAGGTGGACACTGCGAAGGACGTACCCGAGACGGGGGTTTTTCTGCAAGGGTCCGCCGAGTGGCCCTGGGTACCTGTCCCCAAAACCGGGTTCTCTCACTCGGTCCCCTCCGATATCTGGCGGATACAACTCTTGGCTTCATTTCTGCATGAAAAACAACTCCGGTAGCTTAATCAGGTTGTTGTGTTCTTTGATCCTGTTATTTGTCGTCGGAAACGTTGATCATAAGGTTCGAACCGCACGGTGATTACATCTCCTTTTCCTAATTCATGTTATTTTGATTTTAGATATTTCATTGATTATAATCGTGTTGTAAAAAGGAAATTCCTCATACACTCTGAATTTCTAATATATTTTAAAGTGTTTCTCCAGCTGTGTGTGTGTGTGCGCCCAGGCACGAGTTTGAAAAATTTTCTCTTTTGCGTGACCTTCATATATAGTTAGTTCACTCTCTAGATATGCGCCATGTCCTAGTCAAATTTGTAAATTATCCAGGTATTTCACAGGACATTAATCTTACCTGTCCGCATTCACAACTTCAGTCATTGTGTTCGGATATTCAATTAACAAGGAACGAAATACCTTGGAAACGATTATTAAGTGCCAAGAACTATATTTAATCATTAGGTGTAGGGGAGGAGTAGTTTTTAGGACACCAACGTCCCGTGTATTGAATTCGTATGCAAATTATGTTAAAAAAATTTAACATATTTCTTGTGTGAAATGTAGTAAAAGTAGACAAACTGACTGGGAGAGCGAGAGCGATTGTAGTACGAATGCCGTGCCCTGCGACGTGGAGTCCAGTCAAAAATCACATGGGTGGAATGTGACCGGAGGGTTGCAAAGGCACCCCGACACGTGAAAGCAGGTGAACATTACGTGTTATCGAACCAAAAATAATAACCAAAACTTGGCACCAGAATGAACCTGTTTCACACAGGTACAAGTCAGGTGAACATAATCGATGGTTTTCTTTTGAAAAACAATTTACAAATCATCCCCTTGGTTCTGGCGTTACGACCGTCTACTCTCGAATCTACCACTTCTCATCGTCACGACGAGGAGTTCAACAGCAGAATACAAAACATGAGGTGAAACTATAGTTTGGGTCGCAGAGGGGTTTTTACGCGTAAAAACACAGAATTTAACAAACTATCAATGCGAGAGTGAGTAGTGATTGATGAAGTGAGTCGCCTTGGGTACTTTTTAGGAAACACAATTTGAGATTCTTGAGGTATCAGGTTTGTAACCGGCGGAGAGGGGGTTTACACTGCCTCACATTTTAATGAGAAATGTAACCTTTGACCAAAATTCCTATACATTCGCTCAGTTTTCACCCCTTAGTCTTGCCTCACCCCTGATCCTGTTATTAATTTAGTTAGTAATCCGAGGTAACAGTCCGCATGCAGGAGCAGCGTTCCTTTGCGTTTTACCTGCCATCCGTTGTGGTTGTGCCCTTCCGTGCACGAGCACATGCACCTCGGTTGTGCATACGAGTTCCAGAGCAGTATATTGGCACTTGCGAAGGAAACCCGCGTTCCTAATAAGTCATATAAGTCAAATGAGCCGTGAGGCGTTCACAAAGAAAACGATCAATTGGCCGAAATCAAAGGAAACCCGCCATTGTTTTCTATTTGGGTGTTCTTCATTTTCACCGTCTTTTAGGGTTCGCCTAGGTTTATTTTATCCCTGAAACGTTACATTCTGCAAATGAACCAATTTATAATTGAAAGAGCCGGATAAAAGAAGTAAATTAAATCGTATGATTTATCGGGTGATTCGGTCATTTGATATTCACAATAATGCCGAGAGGATTTAATTAGACGTCACAGTAGGAGAGAGTGGAACGGTGAACTAATTGTTCCCTCCTAGAACACGTTATTTTCCACTAATAACCGTACAAGATAGCCAACACCGATACCGCCGTTGTACAAAAGTCTGTGTGTGTGTGTGTGTGGTTCGCATACAACGGTAGAATGAAAATAACAAACATCGGAAAGAAGATCCGAACATCAGGAGGGAGCATTTAGAAAAGGATTACGAGGTTATTGATTTAGTTACTGTAGTTACTGAGAATAGACAAACGGAATTGGTAACAGGTGAGAAACAGACCTGGTGACTCGACCGAAGTAGAAAAGAAAAATTTGAATTTTAGAATCGGAGGTACGAGAAAAACGAAATCAAAATTTATGTGACTTGTGACTTTAAAGTGCGGATTTGAATTCTCGTCTCACTAGAGACACGTCCGCCGTATTATTAGCCTATTAATAAAATTATTAATCCGGAATTCGAACACAATTAATGAAAATCATAATTCACGACGTCAACCTTTCACAAGCCGTTTACACATCCAAATAAATTTAACAACTTTCTACTTGTTATAATTTTTGTCGAATTTATTTTTATTTTTTAAATTTATAGCGCCATGAGAAATTGTGTAGTACAAAGTAGAGTGATCAAATAGTAGAAATGACTTTTAATTTCCGGCGGGGCTTGTATTATGTACATGGAGAGGGTATTTGCTATTTGCTACAAATAATGTTTTGCACAGGTTCGTTGGCCATCGCCTTACTCGTAACAACGTTGTATTGATCTTCCATTGGCAAATATTGGCAGTTTAAGTTAATTGGTTTTCGATCGCAAATTCGGTTCAATTAAGCTCTAGATTGTGCGCCAAGTACTACAAACAATAAAGCAACCATTGCGCCTCAGCGCGTATTAAGAAATGCCGTCCAGGTACAACCGTGCGGTAATTGCTCTCGTCCAGTACATTTATTTAATTATATCGAAGGTGTTTTATGTAACCGCAAAAATTACAGACCAAACAATATTAAATCGTTACTAACGAAACTAGCTTTTATGATTTATTATTAATTTATTTCTCACCGGAGTTAATTTCTTATGGATTTTGATTTATCAAATCGTTAGACGCGTAATAATTTCGTATGTTCCGTAGATGCCGTGTCTTCAGATGAAGTTTGTCCTTCTGCTTCCACGAGTGAGAATTCCTTTGCGAGTGAGTTGAAATTTCCTTTGAGTTTCCCCTTTGAACGAGTTACTTAACTCTCTCTCCCTCTCTCTCTCTCTCTCTTGACGTCTTTCTTGTTACTTTTCCTTTTGCTGTGCTCACACCACACCCCCGCTTTGATCCAACGGTCGAACATTCCAATTTATTTTTCGTCTAATAAAAAATGGTGGCGTTTTTTATTGGTCCCGCCATTTATTCATAAATAAAAGGTTAACTCGGGGAAACTCAAGTCGTGTGACACACACGCCACTTTCTACTAATAACTACTTAGAATAATCGATAGTCGGGCTCAACCCCATAGGGTCATTTGACGAGGGTGGTCCTGCAGGGGGTAGTACGGTCGAAAAGTCCTTTTCCACAGTCAGCTTTTTCCCATGCCCTGCTTTGGAGTTGCCCCCATCAACGAGGCTAAATACTCGGCTGCCCGACATCGACGCGTTAACTGATGTTACGTGGCCTCCTACAATTTTATTCTTACAGAGTTACAGACTTCACACTTGGACTTGATATGTTGACTCCCGGCGTTTCGTTTCCCTCGCCACTGTCAATTGAACCAAAATGAAAAGTTATTTTTATTAAAGCCGTGTAACTCGAAGCTGCACCCCGTGCAGGAGGAGGGAAGGTTGAACTGACCATGACAAGTACCCAATTAAGCCGGTTCAAACTTATTACAACTCTAAAGAGGAGCAATTATCAAGTTTGTTCTCTTCTAAATTAAGATGAAACGGAGAGAGAAACAGTTTAAAAGTAATTTCAAGGGATCCAGTTGATTCTTCTCTCTCTCTCTCTCTCTCTCTCTTTTTTTCATACCAAGTTTTTTCACCTTCCATCTTCTTATTCTCTCGTGATGTGATGATGAAATGATTGGTTTTCGGCTTTGGTGGCTGGCCGTGTTGGACTCTTTAATTTTTCAAATGACGTGCGGAAAGTCTGGTTTTGATCGCCGATATTTGATTCCGATCGTTGATACCACGTGGAAAGTGGCTCGATCAAATGATTAACACACTCACACCACGATTTATTAATTCCGAAGACATTAGCACGGATATTCGTACTCCATTTGAAATGTTGTACTTGTTTCGCCTGAACCGATCGCTTGAAATTGGCAAGTTTTATTTTGTGTACTGACCCTGACCAAGAGACCTGAGAACAGGTCACTACAACATCGCCCCCCCCTGCCCCCCACCCAAAAATTACTTATTGTACTGCAGTAGTTAATAGCTGTTCATATTAATTTTCGAATGCTCGACTTGCTACATTGTCTTATTAAAATTGATCGGTATCCAATGGTTCGCTCTTTGACTTATTTCTCGAGACTCCACGTTGGCAATATTAAATTAACTGCCACATTTGTCGATCACTCGAATGCAAAGTTGTAAACGTTTAAAATTAAAAATTTCAGTCCGGATACATAAAATGCGTATACAGCCGTATGATTTATTGCAAAGCCGCACATGTACATGCCGTTTACGTTCGGACCCGATCTTCTGAGAACGAACTGACCCCAATAAATTATTAATATATCAAATGAAATTGCAATGTTGCATGTTCTGCCACCCTGATTGTTAGGTAGGATACATGCCCGGGTGTATCTGACACGGGCAACATGGTCGCCCTGTCAAAAACGAGAACAAATTAATGTGATTTAGTTGCATTCAACTTAATATTTTGACACGTATGATGAAGGGCTTTAAAACAAACCGTACGACTACTGCGAAAACGTAAACGACCGCAAAGTCGCTTAAAAGAAAGATAGTTTTCCGTGGGAAAATGTTTCTTCCTTCTTCTTCTTCTTCTTGGCGACCACAATTCGACCAGAAACTATTCAACAAACGAATAGTTTTGTTTTTTTCTTCTCTTCTTCTCCACTTGCAATTACAATTTTTAGTTTCGGGGCCCATTCGAACTGAGTTTATCATTTTCCGGTTCGTTGTTTAACCGTTTCATGTGCGAGTTTGTCGGGTCCAATGAGAAGAAGGTGTTTCGAAACTGTTTCGAGGGAAGTGAGGAAACACAAAAAAGTAAAAGATGGAAGTAACACCACATCCGGTATTATTAACGACGATTAAATAGAATTAAGAGACGTTTGAATTAACTCAATTAATTAGCATTCGCGTCTTCTGATGTTAGTAGTTGTTCTTGGTAATTTCGTGTTTTTTTTTCACGAAAATTCGGTTTTACTCTTTTATAGTTTTGGAGAAGAGGCGAGACGCCATTGCTGTAAAATTCGACGAGTCCGCGATGTAGTTTGGGTAGGGTTTAGCACCACGGGGTTCGCAGAATGCTTTTTATATGCAGTAAAGCAGTGTAAACAATGGACGATCATCTTGAACGGGTACCCCCGCTTTTCCGGTCAAAAATCAACCGACAAACTCATTCGCTACGGTAATTAATAATTTTTAAAATTTGTTTTGAAGTTAGTTCCCGGGCGGAAACTATTTCCCTGGCAGGCAGCCTTCGTATTATTTTACCACCTTGACTACCGTAATTAATTTTCATCTACCCTTTTGCTCCTTGTCCGATTTCTTTACGTCCTCCTCTGCGGATTGCCCTTTTTGTTTATGAATCATATCGAATGATTAATTATATCGACCCATGAAAATCTCATTCGTCAGAAATTCGATTTGTGTACATCGGAGCCGCAAAAGAATACTCTTCGCTTTACTGACCGAATCCCCCAGGGGAAATATCCCAGTTGTAGGTGTCTCCGATGAAGTAGTTTAGTGAATGATAATTTCTACTTCACTGTGTCATAAACAAACGCATATTAAACGTCAAACACAGTCACACTGTTTCTCAATATTAATTCCATATTGTTTGCATAATATGTAAAAATTATTTTATTAGATTTGTAGACTACCTTTCAATACAATCAAATCGTTTCTACCCTTACCCCAAACCAGAAAACGTGTATTGGAAAAGTTTAAATAGTATGTTTCGAGTGCCAAAATAATGAATCTCTCTGTTATGTCTTCTCAAATTACAACTGAAATCAGTTTCGGGTGAACCGCAGGAAAGCAATGGATTCGATTAACGTGAAAACATCAGCCAAAGTTAATTGAAAGACAGAGGTTTTCTGAAAGGACAATAAAAACTTTACAATATACGAAACGAGTACTAATTTCCATTCCTTTATCGGGGCCTTAAAAATCACCCATTAAATTAAATTCTGATGCCTTTTTTTTGTGTGCTCGACAAAATTAATGAACATTCGGTTGACCCCAAACGCACTGGGACTCGTTTTCAAAAAATATATTTCAGGTAGAATAATGAAAATTGTGCCATTCACAAATGAAGGAAAGAATAAGGTAAATGGGAGTATTCGGGAATGTCCTGCTCTTATATGTACAGATACACATGTAGAGAGAGAAGGTAACTACTTAAATATCGTTAATATCTTAATATTCAATAAAAAAGGATCAATTTTGAAATCGAGTCTTCCAATTTTAACAGTAGCAAATCATTTTCCTTGCAATAAAATTAACAAACGCATCCTGACTATACACAATAAATTTATACTTGTCAAAGTTACAGAAATTAATGAATCCCAAAGACCACTCTTGCCATTCCAAATATAACACAACATTGTCTTACAAAGGGATGGTGCACGACGTTGAAATACGGTGTCTCTTCTGTACAAAAAAAAAAGAAAGATGGAAGAAACAAGACGGGAACACGAGCAAGTCAGGTCAGACCCAAAAGGGCAAACGTAAAATAAATTCGTAGATCAACGGGGACCTCGAGCGAACTACAAAACGAAACTACTTAAACCGGAACTTCGCCATTCCTATTACGATTTTTAGGGTGCTACCCCTCGGCTGGGGCAAAGGTACGAAAAATCATGTTATTAGGACGAAACCCTAGGAAAAGATCCCATTCCATGATTGATATCATATTTCTAATCGGAGCACGTTCTATGAAATTAGCCAATCAGAAGCGACCGTGCACATCTGCCCTACTTCTACTTCTATAATTTTTTTATGTACATTTACTTAAAAATGTACATCTGACTGTGTGTGTGTGTGTGTGTGTGTGTATAATTTAAGGTTTGTAAATTACTACTCTTTATCTGGCCATTGGAGATGGAAAATGGCGTCTGCCCGAAAAGGGTTCTTTTTAATTTCCCATTTGCTTTCCAGTTCGACCTCTTGAGCTTTTCCTTTTTTAGGCCTTTCCCTTAATTCTAGACTTTTCTCCCTGTCAGCGTCTAGTTTGGGAACAAAACAAATCAGTTCTGCAAAATTCATTTAATCTTTTGTTTTCGGCGTAGTCCCGGTTTATAAGTTATTCTCTACGAGGATGAAAATACCGTTTTTTAGGGGTTTTAATGATGCCCATATTGGGTTTCCCGACTTGGTAAGTGGCCTCGTTTAGGACATTACTCAAAAATGTTTCACCGGCCCTCGCAGGTGGATATCTCTTTCTTTCCCTGTCGGCCTGACTTTCCCACACCATCCTTCTTCTCTTCTCTCCTCTTGTATTTCGATATGATTTTTACTTTCATATTTTCCGAAAATCGATTTCTCATCGATTGATCGTTCACAGATTCCTATTGCTCCCTCCCCCTCTCTCTCTCTCTCTCTCTCTCTCATCGTCTATTTTTGTTTACTACCGTTTGATTGTCGCGTATTTCCCTCGGGACTTTGAGTCCGCCAACTTAATTGAAATTGAAAAGGCATGAAATATTTATCGGTGATCCCGTGGGACTCGTATATAACACTCACTATTTTACCTTGCTATCCCTAATTTACAATTCTTTCGTGTGTGTGTGTGTGTGTGTGTATGTTGTCTGACGACTGATGTCCGATATATTTGTGCTGTGGGGAATTAATTTTCATTGTCACACGTCGACGAGAGGGCAAACTGTTTAACCCGAACTCATCAGACTCTTTTCATACCGAGGAGTACTCCTCTCGGCAGGCACGGGTATCAATCCGTCTCGGAATTATTTGCAGTCGTTTGATTCCCATCCTTTTCCTCACTCCTGGTGTTCCCTTCTCTAAGCCAAATGACAAACAGGCGGATTAAAGAAGTGCAGAGAAAAGAATACAATAGAGCGGAATGATTTTTTTACAATTCAGTAACTGCCAACTGCGTAACTAATTTCCTTCCTAGTAAAATCTGGTTTGATTAAATAAACTTCTCCCTTGGCTTCCCGGGTGAAGGCACTTGGCAGTACAAAACCGTTTTCACGTACCCAATTTGTTTGGAAGCCATTCGTTTTAGCTCCACCTGAAAAATTCCAAAGTTAATGCGGAGGAAAATCAAATTTCCTTTATTAAAATTTATTTCTTCGAGCTCTCCGAGTTAGGGACAAACGTTATTTGACACACGACAAACATGCGAGAGCTTTCCATCAGTTTGTCCAGGCTGATTTATTAAATGCCGCCCCGTTTAACTTCTCTCTTGAAAAGAATTACACTTGTAACAACGTATTTAATTTAGAATGGGTTTTTAGGTTCGTCGGATGTAATTCCCCGTGATTTCTCAGCTCTCGTGTCATTCGGAGCTTTAACTCTGAAACGCAAGAAATTGTCAACTTACCCTAGAGATTTCGTTTGACTTTGACTTTTACCTGCGAACACTTCATCCCTTGATTGGTTTACGGGTTCTGACGAGTACAAGAAAATAAATCTTTAAATTAAATGAATAACGTTACACAAATCTGAATGGTGTGTTCGACTGTAATTATTCATACTCGCACACTCCATGTTTTATATTTTATATTTAAATCCGAATGAAGCCAAGCGGGAAAATATTTACTTTGGCTCCGCGCCATGTTGACTAATATCACGTTTCAGGTCAATTCGATTTATTTATATGCAATACATACAAATACATATAAATATATATATATATTGAATGAGTATATTTTACAAACTGATACGTCCGAGCATCGGAGTCGGATTTGAAGTGTCTGTGTCTATTCAACTATGGACAGAAATAATAAAAGCGAACATAATTGTTACTACTTTCACCCCTTTGGGGTGTCGGTGGCTTTTGGCACATTAAACGGACCGTTAAAGAATTTGCCAATTACCGTAACGCGCCGTGAATGAGTAAAAAAACATAATTCATGGCCCCCAGACACCGGTCATATATAGTTTTATTGTTATACATTTGACCGTGATGATCATTTTCAGATTCGGTCCTGACAACGACAATTTCTTCCATGTCTCAGACGAAATTATTTGTTATTTGATGGACAAGCGTAGTCATCGCAATTAGAAAAGTCACGCCAAAGGGCGCGAATCAGGTCCCAACCTGAGTTTTCAGGTTCAACTCGCCGGCTTTCTCGGCTCATGTCCCACGGCAATGCCGGCTCAATTTCTCTGAAAAATCAAGTTATTATAAAATAAGTGTATAAATAAAGGCTAGATAAATCTCGGTGATTTGACGGATTTAATTAATAAATTTCGAATCAAGCACCCCCGAACCGTAACATTCATATTATTATAAATATTTATTTATATTCGGAGATATATAATTAGATTAGAATTGGTTTTTTTATTGTTCACGAGGAAGTCTTTATGTGTACCAGGTACACAATTACAATTCTCATGGTGCAACAAGCAATAAAATTCGTAAACCAAGCTTTTAATAGAATTCTCTGGATGAGGATGTTTCCCATAATTTATGCAAGTACATCTCATCTATTGAAATTATCGGTACAGATGGTGTAGGAGTGACAGAATTACGCGAAGACACCGTCAACATGTGTTCTCTCACTTCCCGGCATCTTCGTGTTGTGTCACGTCTGCCCAGAAGAAAAATAAAACCTCGTAGACTTTTCAATGTTGTCGTTCCGACACTAAAGACACTAATTTATTATTCAGATAATATTCACACATTATGTACGAGATGTGTAAATACATAAAGCGAAATGTATAATTTTGAGCATCAATTTACATGAGAATAACTGGAATACATTTGCGTGCCAATAATAGTAATTTCCTCTTATAAAACTTACCACGACACCCGGGGGATTGTCAGGATTTTAAAACGGACAGGAGCCAAAGAGGGAACGAGACGGGAACACACGGGAGAGAGAGAGTTTTTGTGTTGCCAAAATCCTTCGGAATGAGTTGAATTTGGCACGGGGACGACGCAATTTTTAATGGTCCAGAGTTCACCTTGCCACTGACGTTTAGAAACGCATTTATTCTCTCTTAATTGGTGCAAGAATTAATTCATCCGTAAATTTGAATAGATTACTGATTTCAGATTCGTCTATGAGTCTATTCTTTCTAGTCTCGGGTGAACCGAAGAGCCCCTTGGCAGGTGGGTAGGTACATAAAATCCAGACGCGAGATCGCCGCACAGATTTCCATTCATTTCGACGGCGATTAAGTCGTTACGCGTGAAAACCCATCATGGACGACAAAATGAATTAATTATAGGAAGAAAATAACTATTTGATTGATAATCTTGGCCAATAACGTCTTTAATTGCGGACCCCGGGAAAGAGAAGTTGGATTTTATATTATTATTCTCGGGAGAGCTTAGGATCCAGTTTGAAAGATCAAAGTGGACGATGAGAGAGAGAGAGATAGATAGAGAGAGATCAGCCCCTGTGGGAACTCACTTGTTATAGATTTTATTAAATGCCGTGGTTAAATTAGAAAAATTACCGTCGTTGAATGAACAGTTTTGAGTATAATTGAGAAAACCTAGTGAGCTAGTGAATGAAAGAGATCTGAAATTAGGAGAGCTGCCCAAAGGAGATGTCTACGAGTCAAGTACGGCCTACTTCGTTTGAATATAAAATTATATACATAAACTAATTACACGTTCGACACCATTTCAATAACACCGTACGGAAATAACATTATATATGTCATTGGTTGGCAGGTACTCGAGGTACCTGCATCCTTTATTAACCGTCGACAGTCGGTTACCGATCTGTAAAGTACCTTGAAAATCAAACTTACCATGTTTAGCGTGCGACCTCGGCTCGAATGAAATTTCAACTTTGTCAACTAGGAAAATAAAACAACTATTATTGACATAGAAGTAGTAGTCGACGTTTTCATGAAGGTAACCATACAACTTCTTGAATTCATGCACAATTAAATTAAACTTCTTTAAAATTCTAATTAAATTTAATTTTATGCCATTTCCTGCGGAACAATAAACATCGGAGTGACAGAAAATATCAGAAGGTTCGAGAATATTATTTCTTAAATATAAGAAGTAAAATTAATTATTTTGTTTGAGAGAAAAAAAACCAACAGGGCAAATTAAAACTAGTTGGAAATAATTGGTAGACATTCAATTCGATTTCGTGTAGAATAGTTTTGGAGTACACACGCGACGCACAACAATCACAGGTGAGAAACATTCTTGAAGTGTCAAGTGATTAAATCACCATCCGTTAGAAGACATACACATTGATTAATAACATCCTCGGGGTAATCCCTAGGAACTTATTGATTTGTCCTCAAAAATCGCCTCCGACATTTAGCTTTTCTCATTCATCTCCTACCGGACACTCACAAACATTCTCTTGTTATTTGCTTTTTCATTCGGCGACTGTTTCCTAGCACTTTCCGCGGGGAATAGAAAACACAATTCGGTATTTGTAGTTCCACCAGATGGTATCAATCAGTATATGACTAATTAATGAAGTGTCTAATTAATTCGACAGGTTCGGATTAGTTCCTGGAAAGAACGGTATTATTTCTGTCTTTCGGGGAAACGCTGTAAAAAAAAGAGACGAATTTGTTCCGCGGGACGAATTCCGGTTGCGACATGTTTGACACTCCCATTTGTTCTAAAGTTCCCGAGTTCTGCTCTGAAAAGAAAAACAAGGAACCGCTGCCGCTTCTTGTCGTCGTCGTCGTCATCCCTCGGTTGGAGAAAAGGACAAAACATTCTTTTCCAGTGTTCCAGACTTTGTGTATATAACGACAACATTACACATCCGAGTCAATATTTTCTAATTTCACGCCAGTTAACGTTAAAAAGTTATATTAAAGCCAAAGTGATAAATCGTCTTCCACTCGATTTCCGCGATTTATTAGGATCGAGCTTTGGATCACGCCATTGGAGACATGATTTTCCATCCCTACTGCAGCCATTGGCTTTGTCATCGTCAGAGTCCCCTGCAGTCAATCCCTGATTGTTCCCCGCTGTTTCGGCCTGCGGATTTTCCAATCTGTCCTCTTCCACCATCTTGTAAATGCGTCGCTCTCGAAGAATAACCAAGTTGGAGGTACGCGTTCCCGCCGTCTGGTGAAACCATATTTAAATATTTTAAATGAATAAGCTTTATTTCTCTAATTAGCATTTAATTAAGCGCAGTGCTTGGTGTAATGCGGTAATTAATAAGTAATTAGGAAAAATTAATCAATCAAACAATCGCTCGGTCTAACTCTCTGATGTGTTTCCCTTTGGTCCGATTTCTCGGTCCGGCGGAAATCCGCAAAAATATTTTATGCTTTTATTTTCACAGGTTCCAACGAACGGTTGGTACCACCCGAAAGAGTATAAAGCAATAAAGAACGTCGTAAACGTATTAAGGGGAGCAAGTAGTAGTAGTAGCCATCATATAACTCGGCTCATTCAGCGTTCTCAGTAAATTTTACTGGCGGGAGTAATAAAAGAAGGCCATGCACGTCCAATTTATTTTTGTTTTTCCGTTCCCCAAGAAAGGCTTGGCCGGTAAACCGTGAGGGGCCCCATGACTGAGTTGGCCTTATTTTCGTTCCGGACTCGGGTACCGGCACCCGGATGAACAACCCAAAAAAAAACTCCATTTTGCCAGGTTCTTGTTTTATTCAATTAACGATTGTTATTCTTTGTGTTCGCCACAGGTGAGAGTGTCGGTGAATTTTATTACAGGTATCCTTTCATTAAACTCCACGTGCGCTTCCAGACTCTTCTGTTTGCTTTCTCTCCTATTAATCATCAAAATTAAAACTCTTGTTGGACTATTGAACACGTTGAATCCGTGCTCTCAGCCGTAGCTCGGTTGTTGCGTCGACTAAATTTTGGCAGATGCTTCCTTGTTAAGTCGCAAATGTAGTGTTGTCGTTGTAATTATTCAACATGTCGTCGTCCCACAACGAATCAAGTTCTCGATGAAACGTGCGAGTTACGAAAGGTTCACTGAATACCCGAACCGTTCCCATGGGTGATGTTCGCGTACGCTTATTTTTAGTGGTGCTCTTTTTTTGCGGTCTCAATGATCTTCCAACTAGAAACTTAAAAATAACTTCAAATAGGCATCGAGGCGATGAAGTTCTGGTCGTAAAATCTCCATGTTTTGCTCGACGCCTTTTAAATAATTAAAGCCTCACCGGTTTTATGTTCTCGAGTATTAACGCCAACGATTAATCTCCTCGGATTGTTTTGCAAAATCAATTTGAAACGAATGAACTCAATTGTATGAGAAAGCATGGTGGAGTAAAATAAAAGAACAAAACGAAAAATCGGTGTTAACAATCGGTTTTTGTTGTTTTAGATCTTTCCACGAAAGCAATCCAATTTATTAGTTTTCGTTTGATCTACGTGCTGAGTTAGAAACGACTGGGAAAAGTATTCGGTTAGCTGAACAAAGGCTTTTCATAACTCACATTGTCGGGTCAACAAAACGCACGGGGTAAACAGAGTGAGATAACAAACAGACTAGGTTGGAATCCTAGATACGGCGCGGACACTTTGTAATTAATGAGATATTTTAAGTAATTTGTAAATGAGCAGGGCTGTACACCAAAACCGAGGCCGAAGGGCCCTAGCGGGGCTCCAAGGGGCCCTCAAATGACGTACCTCGTCACGCCTCGTCTCATGTGACACATGTTTTCCTGCTTCATCCAAAACATTTTTACTTTAATTAATTACTCAGTTCTAATGTTGTTTTTATACTTTTCAACGTAACGTTGTTATTACTTCCCAACAAAACTGGCTAATTTCACTTCCAAGCCCTGGTGATTCTCCCCGGACGAGAGTTTCCCTGCTCCCCAGCATCCGGATGCACCAGAAGAAGAGAAATCCGGGGAGTTAACCGACGTCTCTCCTCGGATCGACGGAATATCTGGCACACAACACATCACATCTAATTGTCGTTTTAAATAGTCTGAAAAGGAGGGGGTTCCTCGTGTCGAATTTACACTACTAAATCAATTTTCTCTGCGTCCCATCATCGAGTGTTTAATTGGCAAATGAGCTTAACGGGAGATGCCATATTGTTCTACTGAATAATTATATATTACAGCACTAATTAGCCTTGTTGAACAATGCTTCTCCGTGAACCAGCTTTAAATTTTAACTTAATTCGTAATTAATTACTAAGGTACTCGTCGTCATTTTTCTCCAAGCAAATCCGCAAGTTAACGCCTGTAAATAAAAAACGCGCTACCAAATTATATTGTACTTGACACGATGTTCACTCCGACACCATTTAATATTATCTTTTTTTTTCACATGAGGAATGACGTCCCGTACGGAGTCCTGTAGGAATTGAAATTCTGACTGAAAAACCACCACCTACTCTACTCTACTCACAAGGTGGTAAAGCTAGTTTTAAAAATAAATTATGAACCCGAATGATAAATACGAATAGAAAATAATTCAACGGAACCGTAATAAATATTTAAACAGCTGAAAAAAATTCTGCTTGGTGACATAATCAGAATACTGATTTATACTTATATTAAGCTTCTTAATATGTCCCGTCATGTGTGATTTATGTTGTGGGAAAAATCGATTAGGAAAGAAAGACTTTCCAAATTAATCCACAAGACCGTGTGTGTGTGTGTGTGCAGAAAATAATGCAAGGGGTTAGTCTCCGTGGAAAATTTCATAACTCGTTGTGCCTGTTATGTTGTTTAATAGGTAATATTTATGTCCTCGGCTTTTAGGAAATAATAATTTATTTATTCAACAAAACTAAAAACGGATTAAAATCAATTATTAATCCCGTACTTTGAGCGGACGTTAATTATTCTTATAAATTATTAATAATTGAGTGCTAAATAAATTTCTCGGGGATCAGATGTTGACAAAAAAGTTTTCTTAACTTGAAAGGAACTGGTTGCTCAGTTGTGTCGGATTTTTCGTGTTACTTTGAGAAAACAAAATCATCAATTGGACTCGCTTCTTCGACGGACTATTTTGTTTATGTGAGAACAGAGAGACGTTATCGGTCATCGGTAGTAGCAACCAGCACAGATGAGAGTGCACAACAAAGTGTGCCGAGTGCAGGCCACTGGTAAATCATTAATTGATGAAATCCGAATGATAAGAGAAGTAATAAATTAATGCTTGACAGTCGTCATTAGACTTTATTAAATGTCTATTACTGATCGGTTTTAATTAATACCATCCGGTACTTGTCTTTCGTGTACCAGTTTTTTGTCCACCTCGGAGGTGTTCCAAAGTGTTGGTGGCCGCGCTATCGTTTCATTCTGACAATTCATCTAACCTCCAGGTAGATTTTTAACACTTTTAATGATTGATAATTAAAAGCTTGAGTCAAGCAACCTTTGTGCATTTTAACGTGGCATCCTGAGAAAGGGCTCTGTCGCACCACATGTCGTTCTGCTTCCCTCGAAGGCGACCACTCTAATCGATGCAGGAGGAGGAAAAGGAGAAGACAGGAAACAATTATTTGAATTCGTAAAACTCACTGATGTGATTTATGTTCCCGATAAGTTAATTCGTCTACCCCAGAACGATGGATAGACAGATAACTGGATTAACAAAAAGGATAAGCAGCGTGTTGAGACTTAGCGTGTGTACGGGACACATCATAAACATTTTCTTTCCTCTTAAGAGGTGAAGAAAAGACCTGGGCTGAAGTCTTTAAAGAGACGAGCCAACTCCTAGAAGAAGCAAAAAAAAGAATAAAAACGGTCAAACTCGATGGAAAATCTCGGGCAAAAGAATTATTACAGTCATTCTACAGTAACGGGCTTTTTCATAGTTGAAGACAGCGGCCCGTAACGGATTCGAATTATGGGTTAAAGGAAAATGCGTCCGGATAAAAGCTATCACTTAACTGGAATTTAAGCTGATCCTAAAGCAATCGAGTGGCAAATTAGGAAAAGTGTCGCCTTCGGAAAAGCTCGCCGGGAAATGAGACGAAAGCTCAATGTTTAACTTAGTGCCGGCGAGAGCTTAGACGAGTCCCTTCTAACCGGGATTCATTTATTAAGCACAATCTCCTTTCCGTGTCATCGAGATTTTCCAGGCTACCAGTTTTCTATACGTGTGCAGCCCGAGGAGAGAGAGAGAGAGAGAGAAGAAACTTTTCCTCACTCTGAGCCCTTGTTCGATTTTTCCATTGTTTATTTAACCACTCGAAATCCAGTTCGTTTATCGAAAAGTTTCATAGAAAAAGAAACGAGAAAAGGCATCGATCATGGGGTTTCCTCCGCTCTCGGTTTCTTTTCATTCTTCTCCGGGAGCTAGCAAAGAACCCATATTTGTCACATTTCGATCGAACGAACACGAAACGATTTATTAAATAAATAAAACAGTCGAATTGTGTTCGACGGACAGAGGCGAGCACAAAGTCGTTCCTTAAGCTGCTGGGCGAGAGCTGCAGTGCGACCGGTAGACAATCGTTCACCGTGTCTATTTCCGTGTGTGTGCATTCGTCGGATGTCACGACCGAACTCTCCCCACACCGCAGACACGACAGATTACAACAACAAAAACTAACAACAACAATATAATAACAATTTGAACCCCACAAATAAAGACATGATAAAAAGTTTATGGACCAAATCCAAGTGAAAAGACAACTTCGGTCTCAGAATTTGTCAATTTAATTTTAGTTAATTAACGCGTCTCTAGTAGTAATTCAAGTTTATTTTTTTACTGATGTGTTTGTGTTATAATAAGATTATTAAAACGTTCGCTGCTTCTCGTTGTTCTCACAGGAGCGGAGCCAGGAGGACACGGGCAACGAGCACAAAGGCTCTCCGCGGGCTCCTAATGTCCCGGGGAACCCAACTTGGTCATTTCGAGTCCATCACTCTCTCGTTGTTTCACTTCATCCTAAACTAAGTTAAAACGCATTAGGTCGACCGTAATTTAATGATTAAATAACTTCGGGGTGAATGGTGGGACAAATTAAATATAAGAAATATTTTTCGTTGTCGTTTGCGGACGATTACGACCGTATAATGTCTATATATATATATAAATGTGGAGTCCGGAGAATGGTAATAACGCAAAGGCACGAATAATTTAAATGCGAGGACAATAATTTTAAAGTTTAAAGCATTCCTTCGGGTTCTTCACCTCGCGAATTAATTATTATTTCCAGGGATGGGCAGCACATGAGAAATTAAAAATGTTGAGACTGGTAATGACACTCTCTAACATTGTTAATTACCCCTTAAATATGCGTAATGATCATTTCGGATGAATTACGAGAAAGGCGTATGCAAAACTGTTTTATTGAGTGTCGATTCGGGGGTTGAAAAAAGGCGTGTAAGTAACGAGCTCGGCGAGGGAAAGGTCGGTAGATGGAAATAAGGGTAGGGAACGGAGCAGGAGAAAAGGAAAAGCCTACTCACCACAGATTTCAATTTGGTGACAGAAACCGAGCGAGAAGGGATGTGATGCTGAATAATAAGACAAGAGGAGCAGCAACAGCAGGAGCAACAGCAGGAGCAGAGAGAAGGCTCGTCGTAATCAACCTGGGGAGAAGACGGGAAGACTCTAATTTGAAAATATCGCATCTCTCGCAATTTAACTCAGTCAGTGAAATATACTGTTGTCTAGGAGAAGGATTCCCCGTGAATTCCACCCAGGACCTTTAATTTATATAACTTTCCTGACAATCTCTAATCAAATAACAGATTACGCAAACTCTTCTTGTTAGACTTTTATTGCCTCTTTTTGTCTCTCCGGCCCATCTTAACTTTTCCCCGGGAAATCCGTTTTTGCTCGCTGAATTTTAATCCCGAACTTTCCAAGGCAAGAAGGCATTCCGCGAGAGGTTCGACTCCTCGTCCTCACCGTCTCTTTACTTTCAAATTATAAGGCTCGGGAGACGCTGGCGGTCTGCTCCCGCGCGACGGTCTCGCACTTAGTTTTCAATTACACATCCACAATAAAATATAGTTATTATTTCTTCATAAGGGAAAAGAATGAAATTAAAGTATGTGTATAATTGAAAAGCATATTTTTTTGTTGTCTCTGATATTCAACTCGAGTTGAAGTCACCATAAAATCACCCGAGAGCCGCACTCTCATTTAACCATTTAATGTAACCGAAACTCACGACTTTGTCTTCGAGAGGATGCTCTCCGGAGAGGACAAAAAAGTTGGAGAAACCTATTCTTTGTCAGATATCCGTCCTCCATCCTCCGTCCCAGGGTCCCTTTCCTTCATCAGTAATAGCATCACCGCGAATTACAAGGAAGATAAAAATACAATTAAAGTAATAGAAGAGGAAGAGGTAGAAAATGGTGTCGGGTGACGAGTAATTTGAAAGATATTGCATTAAGGGTGTGCCGTTGCACCTCTACTAGTTACATAACCCGACTTCTTATTACTGATAATTACACCGTTATTAAATATACTTTTTCTATTATAGTTACCTTTCTTACAATTAACTTCTTCTCTGTCACTGAATCCTTTTTCGAGTGGGTCCCTTCGCCTTTGGTTTCCTCCCCGTTCACGACGACAACTCCGAACGACATTGAGTTATTGCTCTAGGAAAGTTAGGGGTGCTCCTCTCGGCCTGAGAACACAATGGAATCCTTCCCCGTGCACATAAGAAACAAACAATGGGAAAAAAGTGTACTCTGGCAACCGCATTGCATAAACTCTAACTGGAAACGTGTGAAGACACCACGTATGTTGACATAAGTAAAATCTTATTTTATTTAACATAACACGGTTGTGGTGAACGGTGACGAAACATTTCGGAACTCGACAGAATTATTGTTTATTGTTTGGGCGGCTTTTAGGTGAGTTTCGATGCACAAATGAAAAATTGGCATCTACAAGAATTCACGTCTTAATTTTATGCGGTACTGTTGAACTGATAAGTCTTATATATTAAAATCAATTTAACTTGTAGCCTTGTAGGTACCATTCAATATGGTGGAAACCAGTATTTTTAAAGCGGTGATGAACAACTGCAACTGCAAACGGAAGTCAACTCTATTGTTCTTGGTAGAAAAATAAAATAAAGTGGGAGCGCCCTTTCTGTCAAATTTGTTTTCCTTTCGGTCCAGCGAACTCAAATTTTTTCTCACACCTGGACATGTAGAAACTATTTTAAATTTTCTACTTGGTTTCACGAATAAACAAGACGACCGAAATTCAATTTAAAATTCTAGTAAACCTCCCGGCGAATGAGACGGATAAACCGCTTCAACGCCACCGTCGAACGAGGGTGTCTATTTTTTGTCTATTGTTAGACTTCTTAATAGACACCAAAAATGATTATCTGTCTTTAGTCCTGTTAACTGGCTCATTGGACACGAATTGCCTCCTCTTGCAGCAGTCTGTTCTTGAAGAAGACCGGGGAGGAAAACATTTTCATCGAACGTTTGCTCACTCGGAGAGAAGAGGAACTGGACCTGAAACTCATGCAGATTTCTTGTTAAAATTTTAAATTGTCACAACATTACCACCAGGTTTGATGGTGACATGTACAGAGGTCGTCTGGAAGGCATGAACTTTTGGTTCGACGCATTCCCAGAGAAGACTTCAACGTGTGCGAACTACACACTTCAAAACATTCAATGAAGATGTGTAAAATGAGTCACCCAGGTGGGAAGAACCCACAAATAGTGATGAGTGATTTATAATATTCAACTCTTCCATTACGGCTATCATTCTCTCGGTGGAAAACTATTAAAGTGTGCAAACAGTGGACGTGCACCGGGATCACATTAAAAGGTCAAAGAAGTGTTGCGGAGAAATATTGCTCTTGTGACGTTAATTCTCGTTTAATCGAAACGCGAGTCAAATAAAACCTGAACCTGCGGCGGCAGTAAACCTGTCTCGAAACAGTTTTGCTTAAGTTCCCGGAGTTTGTAACCGCACCACCATGGTCACCCCACCCCAGACGTGGTGAAACTGTCCCAAAAATCAGTTGACATCCTTATTTAATCTGTCGTCGCGGATTTTATTGGGTCCGATTCGATTGAATCCGACATGATAATGTCACTCATGGGAATTGCACACACACACACACACACACACACAAACAAATTAATTTCATCGCCGTGAGTCGCTCTCATTTTCTTCCTGCCTAATTCCTCCAGAGTTATTTGTGGAACGATGTTGAAGGTTTTAATTTAAAAATTATGGGGCGAGAAATGATGATAGAGAACGGAAAAAGTAAAAGAAGGGCAGATCGTCTAAAAATAATTCACGGGATTGTGGCGCGGAGTCCGATGCAGCCCCCACGTAGGATCAGGTTCCCTTAATTGAAACTCTCAAGGTTCGTCCTCCTGAAGAAAAATCACAGAGAAAAGGTGTTTGATTTTTTTATTGTTTTCGTTGTCGGTTGACTTGTCAGGTGTCGGTGAAAAATAGGACCTGCTATGTACCTGCCATGCCTGGAATTGCTATTATTTCCTCGTAGAGAAAGAAAGACAAGTTTCCGGTGTGTGTGTGTGCGTCTCCCATTGCCGCATGATCGTTTTCCAGCCATGTTTCTTCTCTTTTGTCGGATGTTTGACTCAAGTTGACCGTTAAATTATTTTTCTATTCTGTTGCAATCGTCTCACGGCTCATTAAGCCCTTAATTTCTTCATTAGCTCTCGGTGCAGTAAACTTTCCAGTTTAGACTTTCACCGTGGCACAACGCGAAAAATCGTCTCACTTAACAGACGGGGTGGCAGTGCCCGGAGGGGGTGTCCAATTAACAAGGCTCTCGTGTTTTGTCAATTGACCGAGATGGTTCCGACCACAAGAACCGATGATTGATTTTAGAATGATTGTAGTGGCACCATCGCCACCACCACCATCGTAGGGCAGCAGACGTCGAGGTACCCGATCAAACCGGTAGGAATCAGGTTATTTTCCATTTCATGTATAATTATAAAAAATGTCCGTACTTCCATAAAAGACCGTGTTGTGTGTGTGTGTGTGTATTGACAGGTTCCGTGGGGGCACCATGAAAGCCGAGGTAAACTTGTAGAACCGTTAATAAATCAGAACGATTCTCTCAATGTCTCAATTCTTAACACCGCGACTTTATTGTAATTAAACAATCAACTGCCTTCGTACCTGATTGAAAACCTGAAACTGAGAGTTACATCGCTTTCCGTGGATCCACAGACAAAACGAATGTTTGTGTATTGCAAGAGACAATACCGCTGTAAGGAAATTCTTAATTGTAAGACTTCATTTCGAGTTTGTCTTGGGATTCGACGTGCATGGACTCCGGGGTTAATTTGATAGCCTCGACTATGGTTTTTAAGTATTAATTATGGGACGGATCAAAATAGAAGGGCAGGAGTATAAAAGGAATTCCGTCTAATTTTGTCTTTTGTGGAATGCCATACCGATACGAAAAAACTGCCCTTCCTAACCATTGGGAACCATCAAGTTCGAATGTTCCGCTTTCGGGAACAAAGCCCATTTAATCCTAAATAGAATTTGGTCGCAATACTGGCCATTCATCATAAGTCATTCTTCGGTCCTTACACACACTCACACAGGTACACATTCTTAACCGGTTTTCAACTACAACCTGAAATATTTCTGTGTAGTTCCAGCAATTTCCTACCCGCAACCTTCACACTGCCGAAAAGACTGACGACACCAACGGATTCACGGTGTGGTACTCTGATCGTGTCGCACTGTCGTTTTCCCAACCCGAACTTGTACGATTTTATAATTACACGATAATCAGTCTGGAAAAGGATATGTACGAGCTGTAGAAATTCTCTAATTAGAGAATCCTTTTGTCGTAGTTATACTTGGTTGGCAATGGGAATCGTTTGTCTGTACGTTAACTAGGAAACGTAATTTACCACGGGAGTGTAACGGTCCTGATAAGTTCACCGAGAAATGACAAATTGCACATCTTAATAATAAAATAAGACCGTGCAAAACTGAAACTTGCACCGAAAACTAATTTTTTTTTGAATAAATCGCACAGTTGCTGCCATTGTCTGGCACTTCCTCACAGTACAAGGTTACGGCGTAATTACTCGGTCCTGATTCTCCACGAATTGAACAAAAGTATTTCAGGTACACCTACTCTTAGAGACACCTCAACAAACCTAAACAACCAATTTGAACCAAGTTAATTTTTTTCTATACAAACCAATTACTTTCCAATTAGGTCTCAAGGTTGAACGTTACGATCGGGTTTTGTCTACTGACCAGTCCTAACTACTCCGTGCAGAAAAACGAAGTTGAAGATCAAAAAAAAGTGGATTGTTCTTGTGGGTATCTGCCCATTCATTTTGTCTTACACACATACGCACACACACAGGTTTATCTACTTCTATATATACACGTATATATATATATATACTCCATCAATTAATTCTACATTAGAATAAGAGGTGTTTGAAAACCTCAACAGCACCTTCATTCGTTTAATACCTTGCAAGTAAGAAAAGACGTTAGAAAACGCACACTTCCCTGGAAATTCAGCGATTGGTCAGGTTTTTCTTACGGGAATTTCACGGCGATGCGGACGAGACGGTTAAGTAAGTGCGGTCGAACCTGATTTCGCTCAGGTAGACCCCCTCAACCTAGAATTCCGTTCAAGTGTTTGTCGGTACAGATTCTTCACGCCTTTAAGTTGTCGGTCGGTATTTAGCCTACCTAAGTTCCTTTGGTACGAGCCGACACTATTGACTCAGTGGCGAAGCCGGGGACCCGTGAGAATTGACGTGAACCGCACGCCCCGTTTACCCCGTGCTACCTTCGGCCCTGGAAAACTTTTTCTAAACGGAATTTAAAGATGATCCTAATTATTCTCTTTTAAATTACCCAATTCCGATTCCGTCTCTTATACACACTAAGTGTTGAGAAATTTTTGTTAGGTGCTCACACTCTCACCTGGACGATGATGCCCCGTTTGCTAGATTGTCTGTCATTTTTCTCGAAAAGTTTTCCCGTGGGGATTTTTATTACCCCACGATCGGGCGTATCAGGTACTTCGATCCGACCGAATTCAACTTTGGTCCAGGACCGAGATAAATAAAAAAGGAATAGAAAAGGAATTCACTTCCTCTCTGACTCCCATAGATCTGTGGACCTTGGCGCAGCTCCGCCATTTTTCATCTCCGTGATAAATTAAATTTTAAATGAATGAATTTGAATCGCCTTGAGTGTAGTGTAACTACTCCCGCTCTCTCTCTCTCTCTCTCTCTCATGCCTGAATGTTCCTGAATGATTTGAATACCAAATTCGGGCCTCCGGTCAAATCAAAACACCCTTAATTTCACTACATAAAATAACAAACTGATAATTTTCAAAATACCCGTTTAAATAATATAAACAGTCTTGAACTTTTGTGGTGAAGTATCTCTGACGTAAAAGTACCGGCTACCTGCTCGTATTTGCAAGACTCCAAAGACGGTTACCTGAATTATGTAAATCTATTAATCACCGTCATTAAAGAAAACAATAAGGTTCTCTTTAAGGTATTGAAACGTATGCAGTTTTCAAGGAGTTTAATTAGCAAAATGTATAATCTTTTTTGAAAAACATAAATTCTAATTGAGGTTAATAATAGTACGAGTGCGAGTTATGAAATCCACGCGAAATGTTATTGAAACTCTAAATTTGCAAGAATCTACAATTGTTTGTGAGAAAAGCAAGCTCTGGTGGTGTTATATAAAAAAAAATCCAATAAAATTTCACGTACAAAACCCGAATTAATAGTTTCTGAAATGTGAATTAAGCAACAAGTTAAATTTATTTCATTATATCATACGTTGTACTCGATATTTTTACTTCAGATATTTATTCTCTCGCGAAGTGCAGAGAATAAATCGTTCCAATTTGCAATAGAGTACTTGGAGTTATTCCAATACATAAATAATCTCCACTTATTACAGAATACATCACGAGGTGATGAAATTTTATTGATTTCGTCGGGGTTCTGCCAGGTACCAGCCATCCATTCGGCCAACATAAATAGACAAACGCATTAATAAGTCACTGCTAGGCTCCAGCTGTTGCGTATGCACACAACAGTTGACGACTGTTGACTCGTACAAAACGCCATGCGCACAAGTAAAAATAACTAAATTATTTGGGTACATCTATTAAACTTTCGACGGGTAATTCGGTGTCCACGAATCGCCAGATTTAAGTAAAGAATGAGGTGATGTCTCGTTGACTGAATAATTATTTTTTAAATAATACGAAACAGTCAAATTAAGTGTTTAAGAAAATGACTGACACGTGTATTGAATTAATTAATTATCACTACATAGATACGAACAGTGTAACGTACACGACAAGTAGGAACATGTCTCTGACAACACATAACTCCGACATCAACTTATGTATCATATTAAACTCCTCGAGCAATCTCCGGTCTTATTGAACCGACATCAACAGGTATGGGGTGACGAGTAAAAGGTACCTGTTTTGATTTTTCTGTTCAATTAGTTAAGTCTAATGGATAGTTCGGTGTGGGACACATGTCGGATTGGCGTGGGTGACGACGAAGACAAAGGAAACGCATTCCTTTGACTCTTCCCCGGGATCGTCTCGATGTCTTGTGCCCGTTACACCTTTGAAATTATCACGTCCGCAGTTGTACACAGTTGTAACAGAAACAATTGTCCCTTTTTGTCCCGGGCTGGGTTTCGGTCCTGCCGTAATAATGATATTCGTTACAAAAAGAACCGATCTGAGCTTGTCGCACACCTAAACGATCCGAATCGAATTGAAGGTAGAAAAGAATCGAAGGCTTTTGCGCGGAGCCAATCAACTCGATTCTCCCTCAGCTAACGAGTCTCATTTGGACTTTTTTGTGTCATTTATAAATTTTCGGCGAAAAGCCTTTCTAATGATAAAAATCCTTTAGCCCGAAGACATTTTCGTGGAATTATGGCTTTAATGTTTCACTATTTGTCACGGAAATTAAATGAAAGAAAGAAAGAGAGAGAGAGAGAGAGACGGAGAGAAATTGTACCACCCCGTACAAAATGGCAGATCGTAAAGGTGCGTTCGACAAAGGAAACCCTCGACCGAGTTCCTTACCCTGGATGGGGTACCCTCGACCATCAACCCAACCGGACCGCCATTCACATGGTTGGCCGGTGGTACCCACGAAGAAATCGAGGTGGGCTACGAAAGACCAGAAATTCGAACAGGTTTTTACTTCGGAAGAGTAGTAACTCCAAGTAATCATTTGGTGGTAAGAGATGGGCTCGGTCTCGGATGGAAATACGAAAAAAAATGGATAAAAATTCAGTAGGTTTCCTAGATTCTGAAACGAGATGATGAAGATGAATTAAAAAATGCGTAACGAAAGACGAGTGCGTACCTAAAAACTGATTTATCCGGTTTGTGTAGCCAGCCTGGAAGGGAAAATTTCTAAGACCACCCGCTCTGCCAAATCTAATTACGTTTACACCAAAATTAGAGAAATTTCAAATTGGTATATTTAGAATGGCTCTCTCTCTCTCTCTCTCTCATTGTCTACTTAGCCAAGCAAAGAACTCTCTCATCTCATCTTACCTCTCTCTGTACAGTTAGTTATTCATGACTGTCTTAATCATTCTTTCTCTCTTTGAACACCCAGGCATCAGTGCCTCACTGAAAAAGTGTGGCCCAACACACGCACCTAACCGGACGGTGTTCATTCCATTGAAGACGCAATTTTATTTATTTAACCTGTTCCTTTGATTCAAAGGTTTTTGAAGTTTTCCATCCACGCGAAACGTAAACTTTCGGTCCCTTTTTACGGTTCCTTAGCATCCCTCAATCTGGAGAGAATAAACAGAGCGCGATCCCTCTAAAGACATCAACAGGTCTTTAAGTGAGGACTGATGTTCCCCGAGGAGAGAACGGAGTCCCGACGGTGACGTCAGGTTCGGAACGTCTTCCTGTCACACCTCACACTCGCATTGCGGTTTTATCCATTTCAATTTTTATGTAGCCAGCGAGTTAGACGGTTGTCTGCACATTCAGTGACCCAGCCAGGTCCCCGGAGACCTCCTGGTTAGACTGCCACCTCGTCCGCTCCCGTTTTTCTCATCCCTCAAATCTGCCCGCGACGTTTCAACCCCCCAACCGAGTCCGATCGGAGAACTCCTTCTGAAAGAGATTTCTTCATCGAGAAGCAATGGCTGAGGCCCTAAGAAATGTAGTTTTTTTTTCTTATTATGTCTTCACTCTTTTTGGCATCGGAGAACCTTGTCAGGTGAATTGGTTTTATGTTTAGCTTATGGTCGCGGTGAAACAAACGACTCCAGGTACGGACAACCTTATAATATCTTATTTTCTTTAAAGTGTTGGACTAATTTTGTTGTAATTTATAAAGCCTCTATGGGTGGCCAAACCATGATTCTCGCCTCTCTTTTCCTTTTACCTTTGCCGCCATGCAGGGCCGTGTCTAATTGATGTTTTGTTTTTTATGTATATAATTTTTTCCCTTTGAAATTTTTCTTCTTTTCTTCTGGGCCAGTTCTCATTCACCGTTCGCCCAGCCTATTTCGACATTACTCTCTACTTCTCCTTTTACCTTAGCACCTTGGGTCTCCTTCGTCTGTTTCCGGACGCTTTCCTGTCGTCCTGACGAACTCGGAGGACCGGGTGTTGACTGACCCCCAAAAATTTCCCATGTTGCTTTTCGCTCGTTGCGTAAATTCTAATTTATGCTCGGTATAGGTACGCTCGCGTACGGCATACCCATTCCGTGATTTATGATCACGTGCGAAATTTTTCTGTCACTTTTTTTCTCTCTCTGGAGAAATATTGCTCCGGTTTCGTATTGTCGCCTTAATAAAATACAATTAGATTTATTGGTCATTTGCGTCAGATCGCTTCGACCTACGAACCGTCGGCATTCTGCCACCGCAATAACTTGTTATTTTCCGCCATTTTTCATTAAGCGGTTATTCTTATTTGAATTTCGGTAATTAATGTTGCCTTCTTGAGTTATTCAATTTGCCCGAGCGAATTGCACACGGTGCACACACAGTTTTAGCACGGCCGTGTTCTTTTGCCGGCGCACGTCTACCTCTGACTCGCTTGGTGTGATTTATGACGAAGCAAAAAAACAAAATTAGAACAATTAAAAAAGGGTTATCAAAGTCTGCCACCCTGTCTACCACCTGTTTATACTTTCTTAACGTTCAATTGGCATGATTTTTTAGTTTTGAAACGTTTAGCCCGAGGAGTTGTTAAGTCCCATTGTAATTTTACAACAACTAATGCTCATCTCATATTTTCGTGGACCCAAACGCCCGTTAATAATTTCAGCTATCATTCATTAGTCTCAATTTGGTGCTCGTTAACGTTTTCTACCCTTAACGACGTGCACGGGGGTGATGGCCCCTCAGGAACCTTAAAAGTTTCAAAATTGTCGACGTTGCACACACCTCCGATGGAGGAAATGAAAACGTTCGTTTTAATGTCCTTTGACTCCACTTTTTTTTGCCTTGTCCCTCAGGGTAACACACGGCCAAAGTGTGTGTGTGTGTGTGTGTGTGTGTGTGTTCCTTTGTGGTCAGTCCATTGAAAGAAGAGTGGCCGACCGACCGACCGAAACCACACATTTACCCGACACCTTCTTCCGAGTCTCATTTCTTCTGGCATGAGCTCTGAGACAGAGGTTTCCTCATTTCCATCATCATTAGGAGAAGTTTAATTGAGTACCCTCTGGAACGGGATGAATTACACACCTGGGACACTCGGTTGTTTGTTTTACCAGAATACCGAAATTCATTTGCCAATAATGAAAGTCTAAAGGGCAAAAAAATACATAAGAACATAACTTTTTTATTGCGTAATTAGGAGAATCCAGAGTGGGGAGGAAGTAGGAGCGAACTAAGGAAAGAGAGACAGTTTAGGAATAAAACAAGGATAATTTCTTTTCACACGAACGAACTCGTTTCACAAAGTTGGTTTGTGCTTTAACAAATTCATTTACAAAGTTAACTCGAAGCCACGTTTAAATTGCACTCCAAGTGTATAAATATAATGTTCCATTCGGTTTCGACTTGTAATTAGTTTTTACCCGGTCCTTCATAACGTTCATTTTTATTCACCGATGAAAATATAAATGGATTCGAAGGGATTTCAAACGGCAGTAGCCGAATTTAGAGAGGGTATATGCCAAATAGAAAAATAAATCTCCAAAAGTCTTGGGAGAGATAAATAAGAAGTAAAAATTACAGACTTCCAGCGTCCTCCTTATAAATTACTTCGGTTGTTTATTATAAATCATTTTTTTTTCTCGTACTCCAACGAGTTTGTTCCCAAATACATAAATACATAACGAATTGTTGTGGTTGACTTCAGTACTAAAACTTATTGCAAACCGCAGGAAGTGTATATAAAATGTTACATTGAAGTTCACTTTCTTAATACCTGAATAAGGAGAGTGTACGGATAATAATCACAACTTAGTACGAGAGATGATAGTGTTAAGTACTTAAGAAATATTAAAATCTCTTCCATTGGAGCTCTTTTTAATAATAAAGCAAAGACTGCATAAGTTATAATTAAGATAAAGTTAAGACTATATAATAGTAAAGAAGACTTGGAGCAACTATCCATACTGAAAAACGTTTATTGTTGTGAAGAAGGTTCGTGTATTATGTAGACATGTTACAATTCCTTGCGAATGAAGTACATCATAAAAAACATAAAAAGTATTCCTCAGGACTCTTCTTGGATGAGGAGTGATGATTTTAAGTTCGAACTCATCAGATTCAATTTCCTAGTCGAACAGAAAATAAGTCTGGTTGTTTCAGTAGAATGCACAACATGCGAGCAACTCACCACGAAGAATTGTTTTCTTACCGGGTAACGAAGATTTTCAAAAATTTTTGTAGGAGTTTCGTACCTGTCAATTCTGACACAGTATTTGAGTGATATATGATCTTAAGATTATTTTTTACTCACTCATTTAAGCGCCCTCCTTCCGCGAGCCTTTCTCGCTCGTTTCCATCCTATCTGTTTCCCTTCCCTAAATTGTTAACCCGGGTATTTTTCACATTTCGACACCACGGCACTCCATTCCCACGTATTTGTCAAACTAATTACATTTCTTTCTTTTTTCTTGGTTCAGATGGTCAAGCGAATCACCTTCACCTGTTCAACAATCGGCAACAACCAAAGAAGAAGAGGAAATCGAGAACGGCGTTCACGAATCATCAGATCTTCGAATTAGAAAAGAGGTTCCTATATCAAAAGTATCTCTCGCCGGCAGATCGGGACGAGATCGCCGGAGCTCTAGGACTGTCCAATGCTCAAGTCATCACCTGGTTCCAGAACAGGAGAGCAAAGCTGAAACGGGACATGGAGGAGCTGAAGAAGGACGTGGAATCGGCCAAGATATTAACGGCACACAAGTCTTTCCTAGAAAACGTCCAGGACCTCGGGATACTCAAGAAGAAGAACGTGCCGAGTCACTCGGACGACGAGAAATCCTGTGGAGTACCAAATTTAGTCATTCCTGTCGCGTCCACCGAAAAATGAACCACCCGATAAGCTGATAACGCTAATTTGTGATTCTCTTCTCTGTGGGACTATTGAAAACCGTTGATTGTTCCTCGCATTGATACCTGTACGCTCGCGTATTATTTGCCTTTTCTGTAACGTGGTTTCCTAGACACGAGTTGTTGACTGCGACGCCCATTACTGTATTAAACTCTGTTGCGCTCGAAATTTGTTAAACGACTGAGTGATGTGAGGAGTGAACAACTTTGATTTGGCAGGCTAACTACAAGAGACCCTCACCTCAAATGTCCTCCACTCTAATAGGTAATTTTAATGTATCACGGACAGATTCGTAACCGCGAAAGTCACCACTGTACAGAAAGGAATAATATATGGTAAATTTATGTACAATAACGTATAGAATTTTTATAGAATATTAATGGGTGTTCTTATGTATCCCATGTATCAGTGTCCGATAGCTTCGTATCCAAATTATTATTTTCTTCATTAGATCCGGTTTTGTGTGCAACTAGTGTAGTTCACGAAAATTATAACTTGCACAAAGAATCAAATACAGCTTTAATCGCGTTCATCAGTAGGTATTGATAAGAACTATCACTTGGAGTCTCGCAGTGTCTATTTTTTTTTTTTTTTTTTTACTCAGTACATGGGAACTTGAAAAGATTTTATGACTTAACGAGTGTTCGCTCGGCTGCTATCAACGAAGAAAGTTTAAAGGGCCTTCCGTGACACGTTGTAGTGCCCTGTAGACCAACTATTTCAAATAGATCTCAGTTTGTGACTTATTGTGCAATACATTTATTATAAATTGTATTTCTCTTCGTAGGAGGTCAAGAGGTCAAATTTGATTAGACGAGTGCTTCTCCTCTACTTTGGAGAAGAGAGGTTTTAGGGTTAGTGTTTCCCTGTTTCGGGGTAATAGTTGTGAGAATAATACGTAGGGTAACGAACTTCGGTTGGACTTTAGAATTTTTATATTTAAAACTCAACTTGTAACTTAATAGGGTTGTAAGAAGGCCGTCTGTTACGCTTACTTCTAATATATACAATCTCTTCATACTTATTTGTACTCGGTACTCATGGGTGAGAATAGTGTGCAGAAGTACACTCTCGAGACGTTTAACGTGAGGGTTTACAAGTTGTATGACCGTAGTTTCCAGTAGTTCCGTAAGTGTGCAAAATTCTATTGTTCCCGCACCATTCCATAATCTAGTGAAACAAATTGGGACGCTGTTTGCTTCGTTTGTTGTTGTTATCCAATTGCACGGTTACAGCTTCATCTATTTTTCTATTTTGCCTTGATTGCCGCGCCAGATTACTCTCTTGACTCTCGCATTGAACGGCTACCAACAAGGTGTTCTCACATAGCCACTACAGTGATATTTCAGCTGTTTACTATTGTAGTTTCTACTTTGAGGTGAATTTAACTTATTGTTGGCTCACCAACTGACACGTCCATTTTATTCATTCTCTCCGAAGTTTAGGTAACATCAGGTGAGAAATTTTAGATGTTTAAAAACACTTGTCCGATCAGGTTTATACCCAGTGGAACAGTTATGTGTCTTGCAGTACCGGACCCAGGAATTAATCTTCAGGCATGTTTTTCACATGTCTACCTACCGTCTCTGCTGACACACCCGCCCATAACTAGACTTTAACCTGAAGTTAAACGTCCTTTCTTCGATCAAACTACAGTTGCGAACATTAGAGGTGGAGAAAAACTTGTCTAATCAAATCAAAACCTACAGAAAACTTTCTCCGTTTCCAACCAAATGAAAAAAAATCATAAAAACGTACAAAAAGGAGTACGTAAAATCTATGTAAAATGAATTAATACCTGTATAAATGTTCCGAATTTATGTAAAAAAATAATAAGTGTTCGCAATATTGTAATTTATTATTTGTCAATAAATATATATAAAATATTATTGAATATACGCGGTGTAACTTTCTTATTTCCGAATGAAATAGTGACAGATCTAACTCAACTATCAGAGTCGATTACTACAAAAGGATCAATTCAAGCGATGGATTTCGAGGCAGCGGAAAACATCCAAGTGAAAACATCCTCAGGTTTAACTCCGAGTAAATTGAATTAAACTAGAGATGTTTTATATGAATAAAACGAACCATAAACGTGGTGAATACATAAACTATTAACAGGTAGAAAAAAAAAGAATGTGCGCAAATATTATGCACCGACACGACTCCCCATTTAAAAGCGAATGTTTCGTCAAACAAGTGACTACAGCTTTGATCGTACCTGAATATGAAGGTACTTGTGAAAAATAAACAGGACAATAAATGGATTCGACGTACGATTTTGGCCGGTAACCCGGCAGGGAACTTCCTCCTGCCCACGACGTTACTTTTTATTATATAGGGAAATAACATGGGGAATGAGAAGTGCAACAATTCAAAATGGAGTCAATTATTTGGATTGTAAATTTAAGATGGAGGTGACCACCATGTGAGACTCTTTCTTTAGAAGGAAGAGAACTGTATACGAAATATTACTCGATTCGAAATTAAATTATGTTTGAGTCTAGTCCGGCGAAGAATTTTTCGTTTTGACTGACGCATTTAGAATGAATGACTGACTGACTAGTTAAGCTTTAAGAACGTTTCAACTGGAAATAAACAAATGATGGAAACGTTTATGTAAAAGAAGCTTCTCGTACGAAGTTCAAAGGAAACGGGGGATTTTGTTTAAGTACACCTTCTCTTTCCTACAAATGTTTTTCCACTCTCGTCCAAATCACAATAAAAGTCTGTTTCTGTTTCGAGTCGTGTCACTAGACTCGAGGAACACTTTCCTTCTCCATCTCCTTGCCCGCACCTTGAGAAGTGAACCTTTCGCGTTTCAAACGGGCCGGAAAGGTACACAAAAGAATTTAATACTGAGTTAAATGTCGTAACGGGGGGGAAGGTACCTAAGTACCTGAAAATCTTCAGTCATTCACCACCATTAGAACGATTTGAATGAGTACGTAGCGATGCCTTCTGGGCACGGTTTAAAGGAAAATTGCCTTTGATTTGGGTGTCGGCCGATAATTTGGAAACTTCAACTACCCATTTAATTAGGTTTAATGTATCTTATGTCATTTAGTGCCCCCTCTTTAATTCCGGAAGCTTTGGATTCCTCTGCGTTGCACTGACCGACCTGTACCTTTTGAATGGAACGGTTAAGGTTCCTCCAACGTGTAATTCCAACCTTGTTTTATATTTAACATCAATCGCTTTCCTACGAGGAGGTGGAAGTTATTTACCGGGGACGTTAGACGACTAATTGTTATTATTTATCCTAGTCATTTTGTATTGATCTTTAATATGTTCGCTCCGAACTACGTACGACAACAAAATACAAGTTGAACAATAGAAATTTTGGGTGTCCTGCACTCTTATTTTTCTTTTTTTTTAAAATAATGTACCAGTTACTTTTAATTTAACGTAACATTTTGATTTTGATGTTTGTCTTGTGCCAGTGCCAAATTTCACGAGCGTACGATTTACATGGTGTATTACTCATCTTAGTTAATAATGAATAATAGTTATTAGTTCTGACATAAGGATTACATTAATAATGTTAACTTACCTTAGTCAAATTAGGAAGAATCAAATCAAAAAAAATTGACATTAAAGAATATATCAAAATATGTTATTTTTTATGTTCAATCTTATGTATTCACCGATTTCAGTTTATACATGTCTAAAACAAAATCCCAGTTGAATCCCAGAAGTGAGAAGTTCAGTTCAGTAGTCGAGTTGAGTAAAAGACACCACTCAGAAAAGATTATTATTGGCACTATTAACGGATTTACGTAGATTTATTGGAGTTTAATTTAAACGGTCGAGTTTATTTGTAATTTTCAATTAATAAAAATCGAATTGGGGAGGCCAACGTGAACGGGCCAAGGAGTTATTGATTTCGAGTTGGTTTCCAGGGAAAGGGTTCAGTTTTTTCGCCAGTCGACCAGTATTAATAGTTATCGAATGTTATGGGGCAGAGCAGAGCAGAGCAACAGCCGGCCGGAACGGTCGTAAAGGAAAATAAAGGAAAAGGACGGCGGCCCCGAGGGGCACACGGCAGAAAGTCGTTTAATTGCCGCCGTAAAAAGAGCCTCACTAATTAACTAATCAAACGAAAAGAGACCACATATGATGAACGAACGGGACGGGCCCCCATGTTAACCTTTAAAATTTCGACACGATGTATATTTATAATTTGAATTTCTCTTTGAGTCAAAGAATCAACTTGTAATAATATTGTAATAAGCGTTGCGTTCATGTCAATGGATCCGTTCGCCGCGAACGTCCTTCTCAGAACGGCTTCTTTTAAGTGTTTTTTACTGTTTTGCTCCCCATCCCCGCCTAAGAAAAAAGAAAAAAAATTTCTTTTTCTTCCGAGACCTCATGTTCCACTCAAAAGCCCTGCACGGAGACCAGCGACCGTACAAGAAAGGTACTGTTTTGGTGAGGCTTGTGAAAACAGCGAGGCTACAGGTGAAGATTAAATTTATTAATAAAATATTAAGGTAAACACCTCCTGTTACCTTCCGCCGTCAGTAGTTTACCTATTGATGATATTTCATGTGTAATCTTTTGGGTAAATAGTTTTGTTTGTAGTAAAATTGGAGTACTTGCGGTTTGCCTTTGATTAATGTCGACTACGCCAGAGGAATTTAAAAATTTAGTGTGCTGTTTACATTTTGAATGTAGGAGTTATGTCTTTAGTTCTAATCGCAATTGTTGTATTTTTTAAAATGAGACCATACCTGTAACTCCATTAGCTTCTGCTGCATTTACGGTGCAACATTGCGATGTACCTGAGTTCTCAGAAGAAGTCGAAAATATTTTTGTAACTGAGAAGTTCACTCGAAGTTAAGATTTTTTACGCGTACAGGTAATATTATGTAAGTTAATTATGTGTTGGGTAAAAGCATAAGTGGACTTTAAATACAAATTTATTTTGGTTTTATTTATTTTCTATTCGTCAGAGGACTGCAGACGAATTGTTTTGGCTTCTGCTTGCCGTCATGTTTATTTATGTTGAATTTTGTAAGGTGGTTTAATAAATTTCGAGTGCGCTTCTCATTTATTTTTGTAAATTTATTGTTCTGAATTTTTACCGCATCAACGTTCGTCACGGCGAACTTGGTTTTTACTCGGTGAAAACGAAATATTATTTTATTGCGTAAAAGCAAATTCTTCGTAACGTATTTATGCACATTATAAAATAATTTTGGTTGGTGGAACGACAAAAAATTCATGGCTGAAACAGACGAAAGGTTTAATTAGCGCAAAATGTCGGCCAAGTTGCGTTTAACCTGGCACTTTGTCTCTTCATCATCCGCACACACTTAGGTTGTTCGTCAACAGTTTTGTAACCTCATAAAAACTTATCAGGAACCATCAAACTTTCGGGGAGGGAAGAAATAAAATTCTGAGCTCGATTAAAACTATTTTGGGGAACTTTCGACTGGTTCCAGAAACCCCGGGCGTTGGAACGCCAATATTCTCATTAGCTTCGATCAATCGCAACTATGTTCTGCGACGGATGTAAAAAAGCAGTCCTTTTACCAAATAAGTCCCCTGAACGCGTGCAAAACTCACATCCGTGTGAAAACACAGGCGATTGACTTGACCGTGTCGGCTTCTTTTGCCACTCCATAAATGGAACCTTTGTCTCCTTACCTCCAATATCTGAAAGACTCATTAAAAAGGTACTAATTTTTCTTGATTTGCCATTATGTCTTTTTGATATCGCTTTTTACTCTGTTACACACCAAAGAAAATTAATCTTTCTTACGAGTTTCAACTTCCACATGAGAATTATTTAACGACCAATCCCTCCAAGTCGTCCATCTTTTTTTTTTTAGTTTCGTCCGACATCTGGCGGGTCTGCGGTCGTACTAACGTCGGTCGTCCGATGCTTCGCACTGTTTCCGTTAGATGTCGCAGAGTCAACCTGGTTCACTGATGAATTACATAGATAAATTTTCTACTTAGGAATTGGTTTCAATAATTATTTACGCTATTTTACATACTTCTTTAAATTAATTCAACGGCGACTGCAATTACTACAACAAAAACCGTGGGAATTGATAAAAGTGTGAACAGTCAATTAATCGGTAAGAGGAAATAAATGTAACTATTTAACGTTAATATAAATAATCCGACCTCCATTGTGGCGTTCAATAGAAGAGTCACATCACTCGTTCCACACTCAGTCAATTTGCATGATGACAATTGGCGTTTTCATCACTCGGCAGTTTACGAATGAACGGTACTTTTATGATTGATCACAAGACACCGAGAGAACAGTGGCAACATTTAACAGTCGACGAAGATTAATTTGCCAAAAATAGATAAATTAGTCGCGTCAATAAAAACTGCAAAATTGCACCTGACAACTGACGGAAATTTAAATGACTGACCTCTTGACCTGTTTCTTCTCATTTATTATTTCTGCACTATTGGAATAATAATAGTTTCATTTCGAGGCAATTAATTCGAGTGTGAGAAACGATGAGGAGTTTAATTCCTGGTTGGATCCCAGAATAACCGACGACCGAATTCCCTTCTTCTCCTAGAAAACATCTTTCACGCGTACCATCTCATCTACCAGCTACCTTGGCACTGTTTTAGTCAGTTTGACTAGTTTCAAGGAATAACAAAAAAAAATACATGTTATAGATTAATACGTAAGTTACATTACATAATGTTCCACATAAAGCTGCTGGTTTAGTTCCTTTTACGAGACTACATATGAATTTGTAGTTGTTCGACAGTTCTGTACAGAAAGTACCTTTTAAGGCACACTTAAATCTTTCTGAATTATTCATGGACGATCTGATGTATTCAATCGTCAGGGTGGCCAAATTTTGTATTCAACACGTAAACCGGGTTTTGACGGCAATCATTCTGGGAGCTCTCAATTAAAGAGGAAACTTTTTAGAAGTTTTCAAAATGTCAGAGCTAAATTTTCCTTCTTCCTTTTTATTCTTTCCTTTTTCAATGGAGAAAATTTCAACTCCTTTGGAGGTGCACTAATTTGACTTCTTCTGAATTTTCTTAATTTTCACCTTGGCTCCTTCCGTTCCGTATTCCCTTTGGATGTCGGTTGGAGCATTTCCTCCCTCTCTCTCTCTCTCTCTCTCTCTCTCACCAACGAAAATCCGAGGGCTTTCACCGACAGAGGAGTCTCTTCGTCGTCTACGGGAAAAAAATCAGTGAAGATTTCCAAACACAATTGTAAAATATTTAAATTGCTACCGTCTACTGCTTCGTCTTCCCTCGCTGCGCTTTCACGTCACTTTCACTCCGCCTAACTTTCACCAGCCGTGCCCCCCCTCCTCTCCCCCCCAACCGGGCCTCACAAAAAACGAAATTCACCAAAAAGATTTTGAAAAGATTTTTACAATTTAGAAATTACTTCTGCCTTTTTGTGAAGGCGAACAATCGAAATCATCAATTCAAATTACTTATTGAATTTAAATGGGGTTAATTTTATTTCGAGCGCCCGGTTTTTGCAGACACTTAACGGTGCGAGTTGTAGTTTTAGTGACAATTATTATTATATATTTTTTTTCAAGTTGTGAAACGTGACAGAGGCTTCCGCGAGTCTTCTGCGCGAATGCACCGAGAGATGAAAGTAGGTGTTTACCACAGACGCGGAAACAGAATTTCGGTTTGTCCGTCGAGTGGATAAAATAAAAAAGTAACAATTCGTGTCGGTAGAAAGACTGAACCCCACGCAAATAAATTAATTTTAAATTTATACCTGATTATTGTGAAAACAAAAGGGGTGCCATATCTTACTAAAATAATAAATACCATAACTGAAATAAAACAAGGCTTATTCTCTGTAGCACCAAGTTTAAAATTGGTGAACGAGAAGATGTACTATTGTTGGTGCACTATTCATAAATCGTACAGTATTTAAAATTTATTAAATTAAATTTAACAAATTTAATAATAAAATGTTAGTAATATATTAATCATTTAATACACTCAGGAGAAGACGATTTTACGATTCTCTTACAGCATATTGTAAGCTACGTACAAAGAACATAATTGGAGCTTAGCCAGCGAGGGGGTCCAAGTTGGGAGTTTTGGTAATAAGCAACCACTTCATTCATAAAAACTTAACATAACCTAACAAAAAACATATTTATCTTGCTCCATTCAAGACATTCAAAAATAAGTCAAAACACCAAGTATTTGCAACGGTGCGTTCCTCTGCCACTTTTAGTAAATAATAAAGAGGTAAAAATTGACTTAAATTAAAGACGGTTAAAGTGAGTGAGAAGCAGACGATAAATCAATTCGTCAATTTACAACCAACATCCAACTAGAGACACTGAATAAGGCAACAGAATTTCAAAGGAAAAAAATACAAAAACAACAACAACAGTTTAACGATCCGTTCTCGGTCCTGGTGTAACCCTTTCACTAGAATTAAACTTCCCCTTGGAAATTTACATGTTTAAGGGATGAATGAGAAATGTTCAAAACCAGAAATTCCGTCTGCTTGTTTCTCCTCCATCTAAAAACTCTACGGTTAAGAAAAAAAAACGAAGAACAAGAAGAAGAAGCTTAAAAGCCTGCTTTTTATTTAAAGGATTCTCAGTTTACACAGCATTCAATGAAATTTAAGCGTAAAATTGTTGTACTAAAATCACAGGCTAGACATCTGGAAATTGTTGAAATCTCATTTAACTTACAATGTTATAAACAAAATCCGTGAATAACCTTTTCACAAAATGACTTAATTTTTTTTTCTTATGTAAATGGAGAGATTGGCTTTTACTTGATTCGTCTATTTACTGTTCACTCTTCTATCTGCCTTCCTTCCTTCTTCTCTCTCTCTCTCTCTCTCTCTCTGTCTCTCTCTCTCTTCCCGTTTCATTTGGTGTTAAACAAATACACAATGTGACTGCCGGTTATTAAATGATTCGTTTTTCATCCGATCAACTAGATACAGTCCAGAAATTACTCTGCAATTCAATCGAGAAAATTGTTTATTATTTGCTTAAGAATTTCTCAACGCGTCAGACCAGTACTTGACGGAAGAAAGAAAGAACAAAGTGATATGCTGAAAGCCGTGTACATAAGTGGAAGTAGAAGACGATGGTTCACACAACTTGGTGGGTGTACCTACAGCAGACATCTTCAAGCATTTCGTAGTAGAAATAGATTATAGAATAATTTATTTATTTAAAATAATAATTACTATAATATGCTTATAAGACAGATTCTCAAAATTCAAAGTCAGATTCCTGATAATAAATATTTAAATGCATACATAAACATATCAGTCTCTGTACATGCCCTTACGTTTTACTTCAAATGTAAAACGCTCACAAATTTGTGTGGAGACGTTCGTCGAAAACTGTTGACTTGAAAGCACGAGGAAGTGCACCTTAAAGTTGGAACAATCATTAAGTTTCACATAAACGCCGTGATGTTCCGGATGTTGACGGATTCTGTCGAAAGATGCTTAAATATGTAATAGCAGGATAGAGGCCTGTTCAAGTCAAGCAAAACACGTTGTCAGTCGAAATGAAATTCTACGAATTTCTCATCAAAAATAACGAAAGTCGGAAACGAACACAGAAATTTATGTATACATATATTTATATATATTTGTGTGTGTGTGTGTGTGTGTGTGTAGGAAACTTAATTTTATTGCAAACAGTTCGTAAAGTTTACTTGAACAAATGGTCTTTTATCCCTTTGAATCAGACACCACGCATCGGAAATAAAGTTGTGGGCAATCTGTTTTATTGCCGGCCTTTTCTTACCTTGTGGCAATCATCGACCTTAAAAAATATATTATTTCTTTCTCAAATTGATTTGACACGAGCAGACCACGGTACCTTTCAGGTAGTCGACTCCCGAGCCTTTCCCGTGAACCTTCAAACCTGCTCCGATGGTCACTCCCGAAAAGCTTCTTGTCGCCAATTTGTTTCTTCTCGGTCTCTCGGAATGGGAATGTCGCAGTCTTCGTCTTTTGATCCATTTGATCCCTGCCATTTCTTTTTCTTCTACTTTGACGAAAGCAAAAGAAGAGTCTTTCTGAATGGGAAAAACCAACCGGAGAAATCGTCATTAATAAAATAGAGAAAAGAAAATGCCAGAGAGTAGACGTAATCAAGTATAATTTATTTCCAATTGTAGTTCTTACAGTTCATTAAACAATTTTCCCTTTCCACTTTCCTTTTTTTCCTTTGTCCTCGCTTGATTGCTGTTATTCTTATAATGCTAATTAATTTTTTCTTGTTTTATCGGGAGCAAAAAGGAAAAAAAAAAGGAAGGCGGAAAGTGGAGAAGAAGGAGAAAGGCGGAAACCGGAAAGGGAAGGAATAATACCAGAACCAAATTGATTAATTGGACATAAAAAGTTTGACCTTTTCTCCTTTTCTCTCTCTCTCTCTCACTTTTTGACTCTCACATTGGTAACCTTTTTTTTTCCTTTCGTACTTTTTGTAACTTGACTTGTCGCAACTCGTTCGGTGAAAAATTGGCGACATTCACATCAGAAAAACCAAAGATTTCGATGAATTCAGTGCTGTAGACGACTTCTTCCTCTAATTTTCCCTTCCTCGGTTAACTACCAACAAATAACTATTTAAATTATTAGCTTTGACCTTTCCATTTGTTACATCCTCTTTAATATAATAGTAGCAATAATAATATCGAGCGTGTAAACGGGGCCACTCGAGACGTTTTTCAGACGCCAGAAGAAGAACAAGGAGAAACCTCAAATTAATCAAGAGCTTTTTGATATTCTGTTAATAATTTATCTCAAGTCAAAACAAACTTGAAATGAACTCAAAACAGTCACTTAAATGTCACAAAAAATTGCCACCGACATGATTGTTTAATTAATATTTAGGATTCGACTACCTGATGGAGTTCCAGAACGGCAACCGACCACTTCTTCTAGACATTGTAACACTTTCCAGACATCGCACAGATCTACTTGTAAGGGTTGCTACCCTTTTCTGCCTCAAATTTGGTATTCTGCTGGTGATTTACGTTAGGCGAGAGGAACGAAGTCAAAACACATCTCTCATTTCACGGTGTTCTATAATTTCGATTAAACGAATATGAAACGTGTCGTGTCACGTGGTGGGAACGTGTCTTGGCCCGCGTCACAGTCATCGATTTAAAATCAATCGATTTTAAAGCGTTCGATCGGTTGTATTTCTCAACTCTCACGGGGAACCACCTGGGGTTTTCGTGAGATTTTCTTTGTCAGTTCAACTTAATGGACGTGGCACATTACGCAAGTGCAGTCTCTCTCTCTCTCTCTGTCTTTCTCTCTAATATTATTAGAGAATATTAAACGTGGCGGTATCCGGTGTGATAGTTGGAGAGACAAACGGAAACGGCCGACTTGTGTGGGTTTTGCCTTCCCTCGACTGTTGGAAGTCATGTAAACAAACAAGCAGCAGCCATCAGAAATCACATTAAGAGTAAATTATCAAAGGAACATGATTTAGTGCTATTAAACCGTGCAGCATTAAGTAATTCATGACAAAAGCTTTTGCTGATTTCGACGTTCTGACTGCTGTGGAGGTGCCCTATATAATTACATAAACGGAACTTTACCAATAGACCAGCAACGAACCAGCAACTAAACACGAACCCTTCTTGTACTTCACATTGATTTTCATATCCTCCTTTGTCATTTAATTTCAGGATACAAAATACAACTCAGTGTTTTTCTTTTGCGTTTGTCCGTTCTCGAAGACAACCTCACTGGAGTGGGTGGGCTAATGGCGGCAGGTACCATCAGCCTGTGGTTGTCACACAACTGACGTGTTGACGTTTTTATTAACAATTGTAATACATAATCGTTTAGCCCTGTAGTATATAATTTTTGCCAAAGGGAATTTTCCTTTTTTGGTCGAGTTTTTCGAAGAGTACCGAAGGCTTGCCAACGAACCAACTCTTGTAATTCTGCACTAAGCAGCCTGGAAGTATAAATTGAACTGTTTACGTATTCACAATTGTAATAAATAAAGAGAATTAGGCTGTGTACTTAATTAAGTTAAACAGAATTGGAAACTTCCTCAGTTGTACTTGAGCATATGTTTCAGTACAAAATTAATGTCGTAGTTTTCAATGTAACACTCTGTTTCTTTTTCAATGTTTCAGTACATCTGCAAATAACGACAAGTATCGCTAAGCCGAACACTGCACTTCTAAGTATTTCTCTTATCCTGTTGATTCCTACAGGAATATTGGCAATACTGTAGAACTCACCGCAGAAGTTTCAATTCTTCCGTAATACATCCAAAGTACTTTTCAATAAGATCAATTTATACATAAAAACTATTTAATGCTCCGGTGTACGAACACAAACTTCGAACTTTATAATTCGAAGGCAGATGTTAACAAGACCACACATACTTTGTTTACAGCAATATTAATTACAATTGTACCAATCCGAAGATGCAGGGCAGGTCGATGATGAGGTTTCATGTCAGAGAAGTCTTTTCCTGTACCTGGGGACGGGAGAATCTCCACACGATCAAAAAATCGTTGGACACTCCAATTAATTAGCTTCCTGCTCTTCTCCTTCGTTCTTAACTTAAATCCTTGCCATGTTTCTTGTGACGAAAACGTGGCGCCATTCCCTGAGTGCCATCCCATCCATTTGTTTTGAGATTTTTTTTTTGGTTTTGCGACGTAACAGGTGCCGGGACGAATTCCGATCCTTTCGCAAACTGATTTCGTTTGATCTGACGTGTCAGATCACTGCAAGGATCACTCGTTAAATCCTGATATTTGAAAAGTGGGTTCATTCAATGAAAAAAAAAAAATAACAAGCATCCAGACAACGATTAACAAATATTATATTGGATTTTGAATGTTTTACGGACGTGTTAAGCATCACCCAACACTTCTAAAACTATTATTTGTTGATGGTATTAACAACTCTTCAATGCGTTGATGTATTTGCGACTTTTAAATAAACTATTTTGTCTTCTAGACGACTACATCACTTTTCCTGTTTCTTTTCTTCGTGAGCAATGTTCTATTTTGTGTTCGTCAGTTTGTGTTCGATTTGCTTCTCTCTTAAATCCATCGAGGAACTTATTTGCTCGTGACCTTATTAACTGATTACTAAAGTACCACAACTCTCCAAAATGAAGCCTCCGTCGGTTTTATTTAGTTTCAACACGGGAGCAAGAAAGCTTAACCCGGCACTGAGTTCGACTTCTAACACGTTTGAAATTTAATATTTAAATTTCATTGTTTATAAAGAAGTTTCCTAACGATCTTAATTTTAGAGAATGAAACTCCCACATGTGCGTAAAAAGTGAATGTGCTCTTCTCTCCACATCACAATATCAATAAGTCTCTTGTGTTCACAACCGTACAGTAATAGTTTGAAGCCAATTAATAACTAAGTTACGAGTAATTTTTATTGTTTACCGATATTACTTGACCAAAAATACCCTACACGGTTTATAACTTTCTATATATAAATGAATAAAAGCTCTTACTTGTAATCAATCAATTGATATGCATAAATAATTTTATTATTAAATTTATTAAGTGTATTTCATTACTTTTTATAAGGATTTCTACGCGTTTATTGAATACTTTACTAGCAGTGTTCTCATATGTTTTATTGGATAGTTTTTCTGCGTCAGCCAACTGGGGCCTTTCTGAGTATAAGCAAATAACACAACCTAAATTTTCTGAGTTTACTTGTCGTGTGAGAACGTGGAGTTGATGAAATGTGGTTCCCACACTTCACATAGTGATGTAAGTTAGGGGTAGGAGTGTAAGGCAAAGAATATATGACGATTTAACTAACATTAAGCGTCTTTATTTAAACCGTTAATAGCAACTTATAAACCAATTAGTTTGTATGCTGTAACCTCTAACGAAGAAGCTTAAGTTTCTACATGCGAAATATGTACAATTGAAATGAACGCACAACTCCCTCAGGCCTTGTTTGATATGCATTAATAAGTCTACATTATTGGCGTGATGTACAATAACAACTTCGCGAAATTGTAATTTATTTACTAGGTTTCTATGCTCGAGTCGGACAAGGTTCCACAAGTAAGCGTGTACTTCTAATTTGAGTCGGCGTAGGGAGTTCCCACAGGAGAATCCAACTCAACTTCGCTGCAGACGTCTATGTCTCCGGAAGGTGACGGCGACCGGGACGGCACAGGAGAGGAAGTCTTCTTCCTCCCGTCCATTCCAGCACATCCAGAATGACAGAAGAGCGGGTAATAGTAGTATGGAAATGGTATGTGAGGGTACGGGAATGACGGAATTATTTTCTCGGAGTCGGACATGCCTTGGTTTTCGTGTACGATGACTTTCACGGCGACTTTCCTTCCGCTCGTAGCATTTCTGCTGGCACTAACCTCCGCCATTTGCATTTGCTTTCTCTTCGTCTTGTACCGTCTGTTTTGAAACCAGATTTTCACCTGAGTTTCCGTCAGTTTCAAAGCGTTCGCTAAATCCGTTCTCTCCGATCCCGACAGGTACCTCTGCTGATTGAATCTCCTCTCGAGTTCGTACACCTGGGAATGAGAGAAAGCCGCTCGACTCCTCTTCTTCCGCTGACTTTGTCCCAAGTCGGCTTTGCAAGACTCGGATTTTCCAAACAGGTGACGATGAATGTCCGTTTTATTGAAGTAATTCTTATTAAATAAATACTGCGGCGGCATGTCGGATTTGGGCGAATACAAAAACGAATGGTCCTGGTGCTGGTGATGATGGTGGTGGCCGTGGTGGTGATGGTCCATTTTCATAAGGTACCCTTGGGAGAACATGTGCAACGGCTTTTCTTTGGATTCTAATTTTTCGTCTGCTTCCGACGTTAGTTTCGGATATTGAAAGCTCTCCGGTTTTAGGCCGTGTGCAGAAGATGAGTTACCGAAATACATAAGTTGAAAAGGAGAGTGATCGCCGTGAAAGGTTGGTGGCGTTTCCAGATATCCGTTCGAGTCTGTGAAAGCAACATAAAACTGAATCAAACTTGTGTTCCCGTCATTTTTCGTCGGATGAGAAGACCGTTCGAGGAACTTCACTCCGCAACCAAAAATAATAGTTTTTTAAGTGTTTTCAAGTAAAATCTAATAATCCGAATGTTCGGTCTGATGCAGGTTGTGTCATGTTACAACCCTCTTTGGGCGCACCGTTGAGATCAATTTGTCTGTAAGAGTTAGAATTTGAAGGGTTTTCTGTTTTAATGGAAAGTTAAGTACTTTTTAAAACAAAACCAACGAAACGGGGACATGACACTTAATTAATCCCCGTGACAAAACAACAAGTAACAAAGCAGACAAAAAACAATGCTAACTTGGTCTCAAACTCTTCAAATAGAATTTCTAGGTTATTTTTTTCTTCTAAGAAGAAGCAGAGCAATTCTTTCTTCCATGCAGAAAAATATGAGAAACTCAAGTGTTTCTGAAAGCTCTTTGAATTTATTTTAAAGATGGCCGCCTTGACTGACACGCTTCAAAACAATTCAAACTTCTTGATGGCATGCTTCCTAATCTATCATTAAACGCTTTTTGTAATGCTCCTTTTGATTTTCCTTTTAATCAGTTCGGTTTTACGGTTTTCTTTTTCAGGGCCGTAATCGGTGCTTTCCCTTCGCTCTTAAGGACTTGTAAACTTTTTGAGTATTTCGCCACGGAACGAACAGAGAAAACTCACTCGCCTTCGCAATCAAACCTCATTAGGTGTGGCTCACGAGAAAACTTGCCGTAAACAAATATTATTGTATATTATTGTAATATTAATATAATTTCAATATTTAAGTCGGGCTCACACTGAGACGAGGTTAAGAATAAAGAACGATTACAAAAATCGTTGATAAAAAAATTAAAACTATAAGTAACTATTAATGCAATAAATAAAACTGATAATGTAAAAAAATAAAGTAACTATTAGAACTACTGTTAACCATTATCCAGTTCCTGGGTAGAAAAAAGAAGTACAGGAGAGTGTAACATTCAAAGGGATCGAGTGAAATATGTAAAACTGAGCTGTACATTACTACATAACTATATAGGCCCAGAATTAAAGTGAAGTGCACTGATATTCTTCGTTTGTTATTAACAAAATGAGTCATTCTGCACTTTGCTGTGTAACTAATACTAAACAATAATAGAGGAAAGCTAATAGTTACGTTGTACAGGAAATGTATGGCCGTGTCACGAGGCCGACAGACACCGATTTGGGAGGTAAAAAATGTTTGCTTAGATGGTCAACACGTGTGTTACCACTCTGTTCGCCTGTTAAAAACTTCACTCAAATTTAATTGTTTATATTTTCTCCCTTTTTGCCCTCAAGACTACTCTCAAGTTTTTAGTTTTTTCATTGAGACAGACAGACAGAAGATGTTTATACGACATCCTACCGGTACCGTGTGATTGAATGGTACAACCCCATGACTTTCATAGAAATAAATTTACGCTTTTGGAGTCATCAATGAGTGAGCACCTCTGGTCTAAGACCAAAACTCAGGGGATGTTTATTTAAGGGAAGCGCGTGCTTATTTAAATTTGTCGATGTGCTTTAAATGAAAATATTAAAATTTAAATATTTTGTATTTCCACGTATCCATTTCCTTTTTTTCCCCCAAAATAATACGAATATTAATGATTTAGTCAAAGCAAAATTTAATTCACTAAAAATATTGAAATCTAATAAATTATTAAAAATAAAAATAACTTGTTAGAAATGTTTGAAAAACTCATTTATCTATTAGTATCATTTACGTCGGTAATTTCGTAAGTACTCAAATTATTAAGCAATAATGTTTTAAATAAATATTTGTCAATAAATTGTTTTAAAAGTTCTCGTACGTTGGTTTTCAAAATAGGGTGAGTGTAATAATTTTTTTTATGTACGTGTGAAGAAATAGAAGAGATATATTATTTAATTGCTTTTTAATATTACGTCAAAGGTAAAATTTTATCTTCTATATTATTTATATTATTTAATTAAGATGTGACAGTTTCTATTTTTCCAACGGGTGTGTAAATGCCTTGTGTACTTGTGTTTCATCATCCATTGTACTCTTGTACATCCTTCGGCATAAAATACAATTGGATGCACAAAGGGTTACATAGAGCAACTATGTCAGAATGTAACGTAGTTATGTATATGTATAGATTGTGTAGCACAATACGAAGTGGAAAAGTTAGTTTCATCATGATTGAATAATATTAAAGTTTACATGCAAAATCAAACAAAATCTGAATTTTCCTAAAGTACACAAGCCACAGTTACTAATAAGGTAATTCATTCGTACCCTTGTACTTCATAGATTTCCTTCTCATATCTAAAGCTTCATCTTGCTGATCTCGCAGTAACTTCTGTTTCTGTTCCCGTCTCTCTTCTCTACATTTTAAAATGTCAGCAATGGAAAATGAGGTCACTTTTGCACTTCCAGTTCCGGTAGATTCCGGACTACAACTTTCCGATCGTTCGACGGACTCCATTCCCGATGAGACGATGACTCGAAACTGTTATTATTGTTTTAAAGTTTTAGAGTTCACGACTGCGGCCACTACTTTCAAATTCACCACAATTTCTCATCCACTTTAGTTAATTCGTCAAGAAGTGCTCCTTCTCCTGCTGTCATTCGCTGATTACGAATCCGATAAGGAATAGAAATATCTATGAGAATATCCGACGGAAAATCTTCTTTTCTGTCTCCTATTTTTTTGTCTCTCCTATAAATCAGTAGGGAAAAAAACACGAGAAATCCTCCCGGTCGCGTTCCATTCGAGGACTTCGCAGTAAGACAAACATAAGATAGAAGGATGATGGTGTCCTCAGGCCCGTGAGATGGGAGCCATTTCGATTACGTCAAATGGGAGAGAAGAGCTTTCTAAAGTTTCTAAGCACTCGAAATGGCGTTGAAAATGGGTGGAGTCAGTCGATCCATCAGTTTCTATTAGTACGAGCCAATTTCTACTTTTTCTATCCAATTCGAAACGTGGGTTGTCGACTATCAGTAATCTACTTATTTGACACGGGCCTAAACAACCTTTCACGTCACGGTTGTTGCTGTTGATGACCCTTTTTGTGTCAGCCGAAACCACTCGCCGCTTGCTGTGATTTGTCACATTTAAAAATTAACAAATCATTTGTTATGAAATCAATTAACGACGGTTTAAATGTGTAACAAAAACATAAACAATATATCCATAAGTTAATGCCAAAAACCGAGTAACTATTGAAATGCACATTGAACTGGAACTTAATTGTAAATAGTAAGAAATTCAATAATTTGGTATGTCCATTTGACTTATAAATAAATGACTTAAAATTTTGTAGGTTTACTATATTTTTATTTATTTTCTTATGTATGTATTATACAACTTGTATTGTATTAACAACAATATATAACTTTTTATATTAAAAAAATAAAATTTTGACTACTTTTGCGCATGAAGTTAACGCAATTTCAAAGGCTACAACCGTGTAACTTATACATTTAAATCATTTTCTCATAAATATGTATATATATTTTATGTAGTGAAAATATTGTACTGAATATGTGTCCTTCCTAATCTTATATATTACACTGCTACTTACAATTTATATCATAAATTGGGTCTAATATTTGAATGTTGCGTATTTTAATTTCAGTTGCACAGAAAGGAAAAATATTCATTCGTAGCGTTTACACTCCCATTGATTTAATTAAATATACTTTTATAAAGTATGTAAATTACTTCTGTTATTGTTATTGTTAACACACTTCTTTCGAAACCCTTTAAAGTGCTAATAGAATCCTTCTTGTCAGATTTTTCCTCCCGGGACCAACTGCTGCCATGAAGTAGACAATTACTCTTTAAGTTGACTCCTCGTAATTCAGACTTCGTTAATTGTCGGCTCCTTAGGCGAAATTGTCTTTCCCCAATTTCCTATACAGTAAAAAATAGGGAACTCGTCAGAACTCCGTGTAAATATCTGTATACACAAAAATACAAAAAAAGGAAGGAATTAGGGCCCAGACACTGAGTGGCCGTGAGCTCTCATTATGATATATTGTAATCATTTTGGGTTCTCTGCCCAACCATTTAGAAAATTCAAATTTCATGTAATGGACTATTCTTCAGCGATTTACGTCCCTTGTCCTTAAGGGTTGGTTTTCCACAGTGACGTTCGATCATTTCTTGCAGTCCCAATTACAAACCCTTCGGGTTGAATTAAAATTAGAACAAGTTCTCAAGGAGTGTTGATTTTTTAGTCAGACTGACTTTTTTTGTAACTAATATTCTAAAAACTATTGGTTTTTATGTTAAGAAACCGCTGGAAGAAACTAATAAAATTGAAAATAACATAATTATCCGCTATGCTGCGTTTCTATAAACTCACTGCTCGTGCTCAACACGAAGGTAACTTCTACATAAACTTGACATACATAAATGTGTAACTTGTAAAACAATTCATTCACGTCAGATGAGTTCGTATATGTTGGACGATCAATGGGCCAACACTTGAAACTTTTCTGTTATTTTAATGGCTCCACTTCTTAAAAACCACTTGTACTCATTTACGGCAGATCTTGTAATCACTTTCAGTGACGCATGTTGCTAATATAATTTTTAATGTTCGACGTTCCGGAAATAACCATTTTGCGAATCGGAATTGGAAATTATCAATATTAAAGTGGTAAAATACCAATTGACCCGAAACATGTGGCACTCCTGAAGTGGAAGGTAACACACGAACTGTATTTTTAGTTCGAATGACCACAAGGGTTAGTAGGCTCTCTCTGTCCTACACCCCGGCGTGAAGGTTCTCGAGGGGGTTGAAAACTGAAAAATCACCCTCTTAATAAGTTAATGGCTCTTGAAAAATAATCAAGTCACCCGACCGCAAAATTAAGAGGGCCTCAGACCCTTCGACGTTTAAGGGATGAAATTTCATTGTCCCTTCGTATAGGAAATTGATCAGAGTAAATACACGGATAGCCCTATATAATAGTTTCAAATGGCTTTTATCATTTTTTTTTATTTTGAGAGTTTTTATATTGAAGTGGTTAAGAGTGAAGCTACGAGATTCGGTTTGTCTTGTTTGATTTTAAATTGATCGGTTTGACTTCGGAGAGGCGCCAAGTTGACTCGCTTGCTCTCACCCTACACACACCTACTCAATGCGAACTATAAACTTTAAGTTTAAGTCGTTAAAGGAGATTCTTCGAATAGAAATCTGGTATTTGTTATGTGAAGAGCGTCTGCAGGTCCTCCAGAAATATCATTGGTTCAATAATTAATTGTAGAAACAATAAGTTTCGGTATTGTTGAACTATTTATTCAATTCTGCGGCGCTTTTATTGTTACAGTGCCTCCTTGGACGTTTACCATGTTGTTCATTTCTGGTTTTGGTAAGGCTACAGACGAGGTTTCGTCGGACTTTCCGGGGCCCTGGACGACTCAAGAATAGGAAACATTCTACAGAGCACCAAGAAGGCGATCCTCGTACTTTTTTTAAAAAGAAAGAGAACGTAAAATACATCAATTTTCTTCCAATTACGAAACTTCTCGTCAGCCGGTTATTTTATGTAAAAAGAAAAAAATGGAAGAGAAAAAGCCGTAACCATCGGTTTGAAAGCTCTGAAGCGATTCTTAACAATCATCAACCCCGGGGAGAAGTTTTTCGATTACGTGACAGGAATCAAAGACTGGAAGAAAAAGGTTTTCTTATCCTTTCTTACGGGAGATTTCTTTTGGATTTGAACGCCGTACGACACGAACAACTCACATGAATGCCGGAGGAACGAGGGAAGGAGGAAAATGGACCGTTTTGACGGTCTGAGAGGAAGAAAAGTTAATTGACGAGAGACAAAAGGAAGTTGATTCAATGAAGTCATTAAGGGAAGAAATTATAGCCCAAAATAAATGAGGGAGTCTGACAACCACCACGTGTACACCCTGAGATGCTGGTGTGGTGTGCGATGGACACTTACCGGACACGAGACATGGACACGTGAATTATCAAGTGCTAATTAACTGGAACTCCATTGTACTCTTGAGACTTGCAAAACATCCAAAGTTTGAGTTCTTGGTATATTTTAGGTAACTTTGTTTTAATTCGCTGCACTTTTGAACTACCAGACTCTCGATTTCACATCTTTTGGTGTATTCGTCTAAGGAAACATCTACAGGGTGGTCGATAAATTTTTGGGTCTTTCCACCAGCGTTGTCGCCAAAAACAAAACCTTAAAATAACAAACAGCAGCAGTCTAAAAAGAAAACATTTTCGGAAAGGTGTCAAAGAGCCTTACTGGCAATATCAAGTTTCTCTTCTGTTTATTTAATAAATAATCCATTTGTGTCCGCCATCGGCATTTTAAACTTTCTGACAGTGCCCAACAGATATTAAATTAACTAATAGGTTACAGACGAATTCAATTAGTACTGTTAGAAAGACATGGTCTGAGGACTTCAAGTGAAAGTGTTTTATGAATTTAAAGTTGTGGACTTGAAGGACGACCCAGAGAGCGTGCTGCTTAAGGAACTTCTGAAACCGATGAAACTAACAGTGTAATCAAATGTTATTTTTACGGTTGACTTATTTGACTTACATTTTGTAATACGTTCCCACGTAAACGTAATTTTATTCTATGTAGAATATTATGAGTAGAGTAATTGGTAATGATTGCATCAGAATCTGTCAAAATTGGTAGGTACTGCGTAACAGTTGTTTAATTCTGTACTGCATACAATAAAATGTTCTTTTAACACCGTTGGTATGCAGTGGTGTAGAACTGCGATGGCGATTAAGAGCTAGATTGTAAGACTAATTTAGTTTTTATGAAAACGAAACTGCAGGAAATAATGGTTAATGAGAAGACAAGACTATTGTTAACAGATTTATCGGTACTTCTTTAAACAGTTTTTTTTTTGGTTTTAAACAGTACCAAAACAAATAATTGAATTCAATCGTTCTGATGAAACTTTGAAGCTGTCAAGGCGAATCGTTGTATTAGTTTCCTGACTCCGATATTTTCATTCATTTCATTAAAACGATTATCCTAAAGTTTAAGATGCTTTAATGCTATTTTTAAAAGTAAAAGAAGAATAAAATAGGAAATTGTAAATTTCCTACGTTTTAAATGGCAATCAAATCTGCGGTGCCATCTGACGGAAACCTCGCGCAGACATAAGACCCAAGCAGTTTGTAGTTATACAACGCTAGATGTCACTACTTGTGTTTTAAATCTCTTTCGAAAGGAAACAAGTTAAACTTCCAACCGTTTTCATCTAAAGCTACTATTAATTATTATTTATTAACAATTATATTAATTCAAATTGAGTTGGACAAATTCACTCTTCAGCATTAATATAATCAGTATTGAGAATCTTTTTTTTATTATTGGTTGTAAGCAACCGTTATATTACAAAAAAATTAATTTAGTCCTGGTCCATATTTTTGCATTGTCTACAATTTTTCTAAAATTTACCTGAAAATTTTTTAAAGTAAATCGCTGTATGTATTCGTACAAAACAAATGAAAATGAAAATAATTATTCAAAGAGTTTTCCATTTGGAGAAAAGTTTCTAAGGTGATTTTTGGGTTGGAACTATACAAGTAGGATAAATAAATACAAAAATACCACTTGTACTCTTAAATTATTTTTATTGAATAGAAAAACGTTCGTTGTAATTACATTATAATTATATACAAAGATATATATTTTATAAAAAATTTCAACTTTTCCTTAACTAAATGATTCGTCCTTTGGTTTTCGACGAAAAGGTTGAGGTGTAAAATTTATGTAAAATACAAAAAGGCCTTACATAAAGGTAGCCGTCATTCTGCCCACTTCGGTGCAAATAAATTTAAATTTTCACAAACAAATAAACGGAAACTTAAGTTGTGTAATTTGATTTTTAAAATTACTGTACACGTAAAGGATCTAATTAAAATGGAAAAAAAAACATAATAAAGCCAAATAAAATCAGAGTATCAGGGGAATTTCGAACTTCAGCATCGACTGGCACCGTTGTAGACAGTCACGTTTGGAACACAATTTGAATTTAATAAATCCTGGTTATTTATTTTATTTTTTGCCGTTGTGTACGACTGACAGAATTGCTGCAGAGTAGAAAATTGTCCCGTTGAATTTGAGTGCATGCAGGGTTTACCGTTGTGGACCAAAAGGGAAACGGAAACCCGTTTCGGCTGTTTCAGAGAGCCTAAGTTTTTGTCTTCGCCTCCGGAAAACTGTCTCTTGTTCTTGTACCTTCTGTTCTGAAACCAAATTTTCACCTGAAAGAAAAAACACGGGTAGTCGTCTCCCTCGAGGATACAAAGCGAACGGACACATGCGTTTACCCGTTGAATATTCACCTGTGTCGATGAGAGCTTGAGCTGTTGGGCCATGTGTTCCCTTTCAGGTGCCGAGAGGTACCTTTGCTCTTTGAACCTTCTCTCCAATTCGTACACTTGAGCCTGGGAGAAAAGGATTCGGGGTTTTCGTTTGATTTTTCCTTTGACGGACTTTTTGCCTTCAACCTTTTGTGAATTATCTGTAATTGTTGTTTGCGATGTCAGTATGATGCGTACCTGATTATTATTATTTTAATTGTTAAATAAAACTGTCCGAGTAAATCTCAAGGGTCCTGCCGTAAGGCTGATGGTCAGTTGAAATCTCCATGATTTCTTCTGTAGGAGTTATTAAAAATAATATTAAAAAAGTAAACCTGAAAGTTACTGCTACTGCGGTTCGAGAATGTTCGGTGTGGAGCATTTGTACAGAATATGAATTTTTGTATCGGTTGGTTTTATTTGATTTCTCAGAGGACATCTTACCAATGACATTTATCTTTTCGTCCATTGTCTCAGGGTAAGGTGGACACAGTTGACTGAGCGATTTCACATGGCAACTGGTGGACTTTACGTCATCCAATCTGTTTTCCGTCTGCAGGTACTCCATTCCAAATCCACCTGACTCTACCTGGTACCCGGTACAGTCCGGCGCCATTTGCCGGGGTTTTCCGTCGAATTGCTCGAATTCGTTTCTGTAAGGCATGTAGTTGGCACCGTCCAAATTTCTGTAAGAGTAACATCCCTCGGGTTCGTAGTGTCTGACAGCCTCGGGAAAATTGTTGCAGTACACCTCGTGACCGTAATTATTCGAACTCGAGTCGAAGTAGGAGTCCTGGGAGACGGTGGAATGCTGCTCGTAGTCGAAACCATATGAGGAAGTATGACCGTAGTAGTGAACCGGAGGAAGAAATTCCTCCGGGGGTGCGTTTACATACGAAGAAAACTGTTCCATTGTCACGTTAAGAAAAGAAAGAAAGACTACAACATTTTAAGTAACGATTGTTCTGCACTGTAATTTGCCCCGCGTTGACCTTTTACGTGTACCGTTGCGTCCGAGCACGCGTTCACGGTTTACGATTTCCCATTGGAGAACACGAAAGGTTCAGAAGGTTAAACAAAGGCCTGAGGCGGGTGGAGTGGCCGATAATTGGAAACTAATAATAAAAATTGCACTTTAAAGGAAAACAAACGCACTTGAAAAAACACAAACAGAAAATTGAATTGTCTTGAAGTGGCCTCTTAAACTCCTAACGGAACACTTGCCTTTGGTCAGAAGGAGCCACAGCATCAGAGAAGCCCATCTTCTCCCACCATTTTTTTGCTCTTCTACCAATTTCTTTGCTCATGCTTAACATCTTTCTGTCGTATTCTTCCCGTTCTCTCTGTGTCTCTCTGCTTTTTTTTCTGCATGGCCCGCACAAGGAAACCTTACCGTTTTGGTTTTTCAATAGATTTGAATAGAAAATAATATTTACAAGAATCACGTATGTCGACCTGTGACCAAAATAATCAACTCTCGATGGCTTATTTAAGTAGACGTTTAATAGTGAAAAATCATAAAATTATTTATAGGTTATTGTTTTTCTTTGGCTGTTCTTGAAGATGCAATTTATTTCTACCTAACGACTGATATTTCACATGGTAAGAATGGAATATTAGGAGGGATCTCCTTGGGATCACTTGACTATTAATTTAATATATTTTAATATATAAGGTTTTTTAAATACAATGAAGTCTTAAAACATCAGATCGTATCGTATTTTCAAGTGTTATATTACATATACGTAAGAATTCCCTTGACTGCACATCTTCTAGAGTTTCTAACGTTACTAATAGAATGTATAATTCTGTATTGTTCTGTATTATTAATATTATACGATTGTATTTAAAGTTCGTTAACGGCTGGAGCAACTACAGAGCTGCGCCAAAAATAAGACTAACGTAAGTAACGTAATTGAAATAAATAAAATAAGTTCGACAGAGATGTGTGTACAGTCCTGGCCGTGTTTGAGTACATCGCTACATAGTGTACATAATTGCCTGAATCCGGCACTGATAGATCAATATTTGATCATTTTCCATTTCGGTTAATCCAACAAGGATTGCTGCCTCGGAGATTTCTCAATTTGATTGACTCCTTGCTGCTGTGGCTTTCAAGTGCTCCGAAATCTCCGCGTGCGCCTGACGTCATACTTTCAATACTGAAACCCGATCCAAATTATGATTGATCCATCGCGAATTGTAAATAAAAGAATGTGGTTAATAGATAATAGATAAGATGGGGCGGATCGGTGAATGTCTGTCGATTCCCGGGAACGAGAAAGATGGACGGCTCACCTGATTCCCGGAGGAAAAGAGGCGCCTCGATGATCCGCAAGTTCCTTCCTTAATTTCGGGAGCCCGCCCGCCGAGATCTCCTGTTTAACTTCATAAAACTCAAAATATTTTAAAATGTGTAAAAATTCCCAAATGTTTTGTTCGACTGACAGTTACACAGTTATAATGCAAATTTCGTGTTTTTCAATGTCCTGGCGGGACGCCCCACGTCACGTCGGCTGACTCCCAGGCCAACGCAGACTAAACACAAATTTTTCAGGTATCGTCGGCCCTTTAAACTATTTAAATTCACTGCTCTAAGAACTATAGTAGTTCCTTTTCGGCAACTCATCAAACGAATCGGAAATGTGACATTTCCGCGGATCTTTCTTGGTTTTTGCCATTTGCACCATCACGTTTTTTGCTATTCTTCGCTCTCTCTCTCTCTCTTGCTGGAAACTGTTCTTTCCTTTCCTTTCCTAGCCTAGTCTGATAGTTAAAATAGAAATCGCTTTGTGGATTTTATTCATTTAGACCTCTTCCGTACCTTAGACATCAAGGTAGTAATAACTGACAGGAAATTATTTAAAACTTAATTTTAATTAATTAATTTAGGGTAAAAGAGACCTTAATTCCATGTTTCAAAATTTAATTATTGGTATTATATTTTCTTCATTAGGTTAATTTCCTGACATTTATTTACAATAAAAGGGCCTATTTATGTAAGAGAAAAAGATGAGCACCTCTTCGAAAGTGTAAGGAAAGTATAATGTGTAAATTATTGGTAGGTGAAAGCGTGATGTACTGCATAAAGTTCATCCGGGACTGGAAGATCCAGTGAACCTGGCGGAGGGTACCACCAGTACCAAGGTATCTAACAGAATTGAAAGGAAGTTGTCCTTCGTTCAGTCACACTACCAACCAAGGTTTTACTCTTTAACGGTGTTGCTAGACGAATTAGACCATTTGGTTTCATTCTTTTTCATTTGTTTCAGAACTACAACTAAACCACTTTTGGTTTGCTTAAGAGGAGGTTCCAACAGGTTGCTTTTGTACCCAAAAGGGTCGCACGCTTCTGGCAAACGTGTGGCATCCTCTCCGAACCAAAGTCATAAATATTGGCACTGTTCGTTTGAGAAGGTGGCCGAGCACAACCCCTGAGGAATGAGGAAATGACAGTCTTGATGTTGCATTGTGCACCACCTCATAAAGGCGTGGTAATAAAAAAAATAATTTTTTCAATAAACCTATAATCGGTACATAAAAGCCGAGAGGATGCGTCCTAAGGAAAAGAAAACCAGGAAGGGTAGCACGGCCGTCACTTTTTAATGTTCCACCAAAAAGAAAGACAAAATCCATCAATGGCGTCATTATCCGAAGGAGAACCCCGAGAATGAAATGTACCTTTAGATGATCTGTCTATCTTTTTCTGTCACTTCATTTTGATTTTATGGGTCCGTCACAGAAAATTTCTCACAGTCACACCGTCCCCAAAAACGGCGGAGGACCAACCCAAAAATGTTGTGTCGTGCCCCACGACTTGGTCTGTGGCGGGGGGGGGGGGAATTTTCCCCCGCATCGGCCCACAAGCCCGATCGAAATCAATCGAAGCGAAGTATCAATCGGATCCAATTGATTCGGAGTTGGAGACCTCCACTTCCTGTACGACCATCAAAAATGAACACAAACTTAAAGAATTTTTAACAAATTGATTGGCAACGTCTAAAGGTGGTTCCCATGTACAAATCAAAAAGATCAACTGGCCATGTGGTCTTTGTCATATGGGCGCCACACATGAATATCATAATTGCTCTTTGGTATCATCGTTGGGCGCCTTCTCAATTTTTGAACTGACACAAGATCTATCGTCTGCATTTTCGAAGAAATTAATAACTCTGTGATTCGAAAACATGTTATTACACTAGACGTTGCATTTCGGAAAGATCTCTCGGAGAAGCAGAAAACTTGTGCCTTCAGATGGTCGCACAGACGCAGACACCAATTTGTAAGTTACCAAAGAAGTGTACCATCAGGAACATTTACAAATTTTTAGTTTGGATTTTTTTTTCCTGCGATGTGATCCTGACACCCGGAGGTAGTGGGAACTTTGTTTTCTTCAAATGGGATTCTAATTAGGTGGTTTTGAATACGTCAGTGGTCTCATGAGGAACTCAAGTACAGTATAAGGGCACGTACGGTACAGGGGTGAAGCTTTTTAGCGGCTGACCTATGGTGAACCCTTGGTAGGGTGGTTGTTCACGGTGCTTCGTTGTAACTAAAGGGTCCGATGGGTTAGGTACAATGAAGAAAAGGTTTATAAAATCCATCGGCAACAATTACGACTAGGTAAGCAAATACCAAGGAAACACAATTCGGTATTAGGAGATGAATGGAATTAGGAGATACCACCAGGAGCGGATCTGTCCAGACCCGAGGACACCTAGAAAACCTACCACCAAAAAGGCTCATCAAAGAAATCGTGGAAGACGTGACCGAAAATACATTTCCTGTTGTAGAAAACGTCTCACGCAATAACATTTTGCAAATATTTTGAATATGACGACAAACTTCTGGAATACTAATGTAAAAGGATGATTGGAGAGTACCACAGCACTGTGATGCACACTGATATTTCAAACTATTACAACTATTTCAGGTGTAACTGTCTTAATTGTGAAAATGAATAGCATTTAGAAAGCATTAACGAGGTGTCTTACCATCTACGGGAATAACTTTAATACCAGAGTATGCACTGTAGTAGTGGATAAATTGCACACCAAAGTCGTGGCAATGATCCTAAAACAGAAATCAATATATATAATATAAAACTGGAATACAAAAAAGATGTTTTCTGCAACAGTAGAGAGAGACAATATCTCGAAGATTTCTCCATTAGGCTATACTACGAGTAACATTTTGGAACCAGAATAGTTTTTGAATTATTCCAACACAAAAACAAATAAAACAACGGCAGATGAATTTCAAAATTTAAAACTAAGGTTCAATTTAATATTTTTCTTGTCCCAGTAAGGTTCCTCCATTGTCGAGCGAGTTCAAACTAAAACCGTCAGATGTCTCACGTCACACCTCGCCTTTGACGATCCATCAAATTGGCGGCATCTGCAACAGAACAGGGGGAACTTCAATTTCATTAAAAGTCGCGCATTCAGTTCAGCAATCGTCCGCAAGAGCGCGACATCAGTCAACGGAATTCACGACGGGGTTGTTTGCACCTTTTCTACAACAAAGAACGTTTGTGCCGATTCATAGAAACCTCCTGAATCCCTATTAATGTTTTGCACAATTTTACAATTAATTGCATCTGCTCGTAACAAAGGAAGTGGAAAGGGAATCCTATGTCAAAAAATAAAATACAAATATCGGCTCGCTAATTAATAATAAATTTCTTTTATTGATGAAGGCCAACGTTTTTGGCGGAGAGCAAGCAAATTTCTGGACATTTCGGCGGGTTCAAAAAAAAACTCCCCGTGCAACGACTTAAAAGAACCGTCCTGTGGATCGCGGACAACAAATTTCGGGTACGCAAGAAAGAGTTGACGGGTTACTCCGGTGGAAGAAGACCGAGAATGAAGACGTAGAGGCAGAAGAATCCTTCCAACTCGATTTTAATTTGGTTTAATTTACTGTCAAAACATTCGAGTGGTGGATTATTTAGTGCCTCTTTCATCGAGGGCCAGTTTAACATGAATTACGTCGTTAACTTTGGATCATTGACGGTTTGGGTACATAAAATGACAAATCATTCGTTTGGCGGCTTCTCTTTTTCATCATCGCCATCATCCTCTTGCTTTACGACCGCTGATGGTATCTGTACCTGTACCTGATGGTACCTGACGAGGTTGAATTTTATTCGGAGACGAACGCTCTTTTTTTTACGGCGCACGGACACCGCATTCCCGAAAAGAATAAATAAATAATTTACATTCGTCACCCGAAGCGGGCCGTTTTGCCTCATTCGACACGAAGTCCTGTAAAAAAAAAAAGTTGTATAATTTAATGGCCACCTCTGCCAAAAACCGAACGAACAAGGTGAACGTAAGAGATGGGTTTCCGTCTGTCCCGGATAATCTTCCGGTGGTGAAACGTCCCACAACAAACAAGTCCCCGGGTCGAGAAGTGTGGCGAAGAGACTTCGAGAAGGCAGCAGAACAACAGGAACTCGGAAAAGTTCTCTGTCAATTCTCCGGCGTGTCTTCTGTCAATTCTGAACGATTCCTCCTCGTGAGAATCATCAGGGTGGTTCGATTTCCGTCTTATCGGATCGATCAGACACCAGTCCCCCCCGATAACAGTTATGAATTCTGAAGGAACTTCTTCATTGAGATGTTTCCCTTAATGTCATTTGTCTCGTTGAAAATTCGCAATTAAAGGCAACATTTGAGGGATTTTCTTTGTGGCGAAGGTCAGCGACTCGAGCGCAACGTCCAAGGAGACCATTTTAACGTAACGAGGCACGACAACATTAATTTTTATCCTCTCGAACGACTCCTTTCCAGATTAACTAATTTCGATAAGTTGAGGGTAAAATGGCGTAAAGACCGGTAGCTGAAAGTAATTGATGGTTGGCACCACTGCGAAGTAATTAAAGAATTACAAGGTGGTTTAGGAGGATGGAAACTTAGGAGGACGGAGACTCGCTTTTTATTATTTAATTTATTATTTATTTTATTATTTGTTTTATCGGTTATTACGATGCCTCACGGTGGAGAGAACCCGAGTTTCCCAGGTTAAATTCTCCGCTTTTCTTCTCCTCGTTAATTGTCTTTCAGAAACGACTCGAAATTGAATGCCGCGACGTTTCAGTCTGGAAAACCTGCGAGAGAAAATTGCCGTCCATTTGAGATTAAATTCTTTTTAATTGTTCTACTTCTGGGAGATGAAATTGCACCATGTGAAGAGTCGATAACGACGGGTAATGTACCTAAATCTGCGTGTGTGTGTGTGTATTTTTTTTTTCTTTAATGGAAAGGTAGTTATTGTTAGTGGAAACGTCTGAATTCCATCTCCTGCGTAACCTCTCTTTAGTACATATCTTATTTTATCTAATGAATTCGTTCGAAACGTTTGACTTCTTTTCTCTTGTACTTAATGCTCACCTACCTGCCTGCCTGCCTGCCTGCATCACCGCACACGCACACCACCCGTCCATCTGTGAAGAAAATAACAAAATCGGTTAAAAAATATGGCGTACGAACGGTTTGACGCGTCATTTAAAGCTGACAGGAAGTGTTAACGGGGGAAGTACCGAGTCGCAAAATGTAATATTTTCGAATTATTTCATCGGAAAATCCGTCATTCATAATGATAACATAATCGACGTGTGAATGGCGATCGTTTGGGGGTTGGAATTGGAAGGAAAAGTCGCACTTTCCGACTTCCTCCGCAATCAAATTTTCAGGTCCAAATTTCGGTTGAAATTTTTCTCATTTTCACATTCTACAACCATAAAATCCATTTTTATGGTCAACAGCAACGCAACAATAGCAACAGCCGCTCTCGAGAAAAAAAAGAGAAGGCTTTATGTGAGCCATAAAAAGTTATGGTTCCAAGTTATTTTTCCCTGGCGGTGGACTGTCGACAATCCTGCTGTCGGATTGAGGTGGAATTGGGGGATTGGGGGGGGGGGGTGAGTTTAATTGCAGGTACCGGTACGTACCTGACGTGTCTTAACATGGTCTATTAGCTCGAATGAAATCCTACTTCAAATGCAAATTTAAAAATATTTACGTGTGATCCGTCACATTAAATGCGGGACAGGTGCTACGACCGACGAGTGATGTAATTTAATTAACTTTTAATTGTGTTACTATTTATCTATTTCTCTGGCTCTCTCTCTCTCTCTCACTTCTCTCTGCCTGAATAGACTCGTCTAGGAGTGCAACGGACGATGGAAAATACGCGTTTTCATTTAATCAGAACCTTTTTAAAAAAAAAAATTTGATTGGCAACGAAACAGTCGAAGCGGATTTCTTATTGAATGGTGAAAATCTATTAATTACAATTTGAATTCATTCAAAATTTGACGGTTCATTTCAGGTTTGACGTGAACCGGTGAACGCATCGCGAGACATAGTAATTACATAATGTTTTTTATTAGTTATTAAAACATGAGATCATTTATTTATTAAGAACGTGGAGAAATTTCGATTTTGATGGAACTAAACGTTTGGTCCGAGAAGTGGAATTCAATTAAAAGTCGTACTATTGACTTCCCGCTAGTTTTAATTATTTTTATGTATTAATTGAAATGTGTTCGATTAACGGAAACGACCTTTGCATTTGTGATTCTCTCAAGTAGATATTGGCCCGTAATTAAATTCATATTTAATTTGAGATTTTCAGGCACTTTGTCCAGGTTTCAACCTACGGTTTAAATTCATTTTACATAAAAACCTGTTTGGGTACGCAGTCTCGAGACTTCTGTCACATACGACTGTTATTCCCTTCCTGATATCTAAAGTTAAAAAAAAAGCCAAACAAAAAACTAATTAAGAAAAGGTGTATGCTCTATGTGTAACGAATGAAATAATATATCAGTCACACTTCGACTTGGAGTGCTCGGGACGAGGCTCAGGTACGCAAAACCGTAATTAAGGTGGGACACTTTCGGCTGTCACAAAATCAAATCACAACCGCGTTATTTATAAGTAAGTAAAATTTTCCATGGAGTGAAATAGTGAAATACGATGTGGGCGGACTCATCTAAGTACTCGATGGTCCTTGGGCTCCTGCAGTTTGTCTTAAAAGGGCCTTATTAGTATCTCTCGCTCTCTCCATTACTTCTTAATGGGCCCATTCCCACTCATCTGGTTATAAACGCTCGATTTATGGCCTCCTCATACGTTTCATTGTTTTTTCATTCCCTCGGATTCGTTCGGGAGATCTCTGACGTGCTCTCCGCGGAGATCAAAGATCTTTGCCAGACCGCGAAACCATAGATTTCTGCTTCTTTCTTGCTAAATTGTGTACACGGGTGTCTCGGTCGGTCGTCCATGTCTGTATTTGCTCTTAAGTACCTCTATAGAGCGAGAGGGAGAGAGAGAGAGAGAGAGTTTTGGGGGACGATAAAAAGTAATGGATGGACACGAGGGAGGATGCACCGACGTGTCCTTTCCAGTGATAAATGAACGACTGCCGATTTTAAAAACAAGAAATTTGTCCGAAAACAATAATGAGATATTGTGTTTCCTTTGAGATATTTCACGGGGCTTAACATAAAGGAGGCGACCTTTGTAAAATTCAATATAAACACTTGTAGAATCGAAATTGAACTCCGAAAACGACTCTTGGTCGGTTTCCTTTGACGGAGGACACAACGAGGACAAGGAGGACCTTTTCACAAATTTTTAAAGTGACGGAGTGGTACCTGCCTTCTGTCGCTTGAGCCTGTAAATTTGTTTTTCAGACGACTTCTTCTAATTTCAAGTGGTCTTCTCCGTCATGGGGTTGTATTCCCATAGAATACAACGTCGATAAAGTCGGTTACTAAATATCGAGCGATACAATCGTGACCCATCTTTTCGACAGCTTTCATGAAATAAATAAAATTTAATTATTAACATATTGAATCAGTTGACTCATTTACATAAGTTCACGGCATAAATTCATCTCCTACAAGTTAAATGTTTCCTGTCCAACGGTTTTCAATTCAAACGCCCTCTTCTAATGTACTTGCAGTCTATCAGGATTTATTTATTTATTTTTTCATTATTGAAAAAATATATTGTCTATTCCAAGACACACAGAGTATAATTTTTGTTTTCAGGAAGAATTACACTCAAAATATTCATCAAATTTGCCCAGGACATTCCACAGTCGTACAATACACCATTTAGTAACCTGCACAGGTACCTGGGAATGTGTAGGAATTGGCAATGTCCAATCCGCATCTGAACTCAGGTTCTGGCGCCTTCAAAGTCATCCCACCATAAGCGTGGGGGAGGGAAAGAAAAAAAAAGTACAAAGGACGAGAAAGGTAGTTTTGAACAATCAAAACTTAATTTACCTTTTCTAATTTTTCCACCATATTTTATTGCTTTTTGACTTATTGACTTCATCCGAACTTTTTACGGCATTTAGTCTTTCCTAGTTATTTTCAAAAGGTGAAGGGGCGGTCGTGGAATTTGGAAAGACCCAGAAATATTAGTGAGAAATTTCAAATGGTAGCCGGGGTTGTGATCGAAACGAGTAGCCGGCTAGGTATCTACACCCTCAAAACTCGGAGTTGCCTAATAACACGGGTAGTACAAGACAAGTTAAGGTAATAATGGGCAGTAGACGTTTTAGAGCAGGTAACCAAGCATTATTAATAGTAAGTCACCGTACACCGTACACTGTACACTGAGCAGTTGTTACGTAGATAATCCAGAACGATAAATGACACTAACGCATTATCTATTTAACGAAAGGAAACTGCATCCAGGAGACACGCTATTATGCGAAGACCATAATCTGTTTACGCCCCATCAGTCCACTGCATACGTTTTTGACCATATTCACGTAATCCCTTTAGGGAAATGCCCTAACCGTTGAGTAAATTAGCGTGTCAGACCACAGAAAATTACACGGTAGGTAAATGGGAAAATAACTTAATTTGTCAGCTAATGAAAAAATCATTGTTTGTGAGTTGGGAAGATGATCATTTTAGAAAACAGGAGTTCCCGACGTCGCCACCATTTAATTTCTAGTCTGCTCTTTCCCGTGTGGTTTTCATCGTGCGGATTTGTTTTATTTAACCATAAATAAAGGTACGCTGGAAGCGATTTTTTAGGTATGGGCTTTAGGTCCGCACCGAACACATCTATCGTGACATTACTGCGATTATATATGTGGCTTAATGAAAATTGTTTAATAAGTTTATGTAATGTAGAGGACCAACAGAGAAAATACAATACAAGCAGAAACTATTGAGTGTAAACATGAATTGGTACAAGTCGAATGATGGCATTAATAAAATAGAAAGGTCAGTTCGAACGACCTGAACCTGAGCCTGAGTGAAAGTTGTGGAGAGTGCTGGAAAACATTAGGAAACGTTCAATAATTTTTTTTTTAATTTTGATTGTGTTACTGTCTATTAAATAATAAATTCAGCAATGTTTATTGCTACAGGTCGTCCACAGGTTGAAGTGAACTCATCGCAAACTATTTACATAGTTTATTTTATTGTAAGTTAATTTAAGTAATTATGTACCATACTGTGGATTACAGGACAAGGGCAACGTTCTAGGTTTATGTTTTTGTTACGTTCGTAATGTAAAAATATGTATACATAACTGTAAAAACTTATCTGAAATTTCCGTAGGTCCTCGGGGACGTCGCAGGCAATCGTTTTCGCCGGAAATTGACATTTTGTTTTTTTTTTCCTCTCTCCTTTTTGTCGTCTGCTCGCCTACGTTAAGTTGCCTGCTTATTTATTTATTTTTTTCCATTTCCGGAAATTTTTTTGGCGCATTTTTTTTTTCGATTCAAAAACAACGGAAAACAAGGAGAAATTAATTTCACTCCGAGTGAGATCGAACGCGATTGTCGAGATGACGACACTTCACTCTGAGGTTATTAAAGCAAATTTATTATTTTTGAAATGTTCAAACGGGCCCGTAAAATTGTCGAAAGAAGATTTCGCGGGACGGGAAATTGCTCCAAGGGGGGGGATAGGGAGGGGGCACGTTTACGCAGGCGAAATTTAAAAAAAACGCAGGCATAGACAAGGTGAAGTGCTCGAGCGTTTTTAGTGCGAGGGAGGTGTTGGAACGACCGACAGACGACCATTGCAATTGAAATTTATGTTAACATGGCTAATTCTAATGAGTCCACTCGAGCGGACATTTTTCGACAATTTCGACTGGATGTTTTTATTGGACGGGTCGTGGCGTAAATGCGACACTTGTCGGATGCTTGCGAACGAGTCTTCCCTTTATCAATTTGTGTCGTTCTAATTTGGTTGATCACACGGATTGGAAATCAATTGAGCGAGACGAAAAAAAAAATCGAATTTGGTGAAACAGGTGTCTTTGGCATAAAAGTCAAACGTTTGAATTGTACGGCCATTCCTTCGTAATTATGTATTATAAAGACACGTAGAGTAAACTCAAGATGTGTGTAAATTAAACGGGGCTAACATTTTCCTTCGTTTTAGAGAATTCGATCAGATAAACGTCCGACGTGTTACTCCTTTCTTTGTCCCTGCCAGGAGTGTCTTGTGTTGTGGCGCTCTCACATTTTCGAGATCAAAGTAAACAAAATGCAATAAATGAAAAATGCACACGAATTAACTAAGCCCTGAACAATTCAACAGCTTCAGTTAAAAAGCAACTCCGGAATGATGTGCATTTTATACGGGATCCCCCTAGGGTAACTCGACACAATACGCCTTTTCCATGCATAAACTCATATACTTCCCTGGAGGAAATAAAAAAATATAAAAAGTAAAACTGTAAACTTTACTCTACATAAGTAAACGTTTTCTCCTTGCTTAGTAGTGTACGTATACGTGCGATCATTTATTTTATGGATATGAAGTAGTTTGAAAATCGTAAACAAGTTTTTAAGATTATTTCTTCTACTGCGTCACGTTGACAATTTTCCTTTGCCGGTTTCCCTGCCGGATTTTCACTCAGTTTGCGTATTTTAATTCGTCATATTGGCGTGTGCATTTCACGGCTCGTTTTCATAAAAGTTAAGAAAGGAACGCCGACCGATTAGGGTCCTTTGATTGGTAATTTGATAACCATTGTAAACTCCACTCCAGGTGCCGATCACCCGAATTCATTAGCTCTGACTTGTCTTAGAAGAGGCACACCACACAATGCGGCATGTAGCCATTCTTCGAATTATTCACATCACGCCATAGTCTGACTCAGACAATGCACCCCGTAAAAAAAAACAAAAAAAACAGAAAGATAGAAAAGAAGAAATTTCATCTTGGAATTGTGTGTGTGTGACTCAGAAGATGGAGAACAGGTCAGAGAACATGTCAAAACTATACAAAATTATTAATAAATAAATTGGAGGAAAAACAGAGTAAACAGAACGGCGTTCCTGCTGAGATTCACAGACACTGACAAAACGCACAAATTGAATTGTAGAACAAAATGGATAAAATATATGTGACAAGAAGAGTTTGATTAATTGGCTCGGCAGACCTGAGGATATTTTCCCTTGATGTGATGTATTAGGGTAGTGGTTTTTGGTGGCCCGGGCCGCCCTGAAGGAACCATCAACATAATCTTCATTCAATTCTTACACGGCCCAGCTCTGTCACCGGGACGTTCCCAATTTATTTGACTGCAGCCGTAGCAAGGGCTACCAATAATTATGTATCACGATCTCGATGAAGTGTAAAACGACTCGGACAATCTCGCACGACAAAAAATTTTGTCTGCATTTTGGTTTTGTGCGTTTGTGTTCACCGACCTCACTGCAGTTCCTTCTACGGTCTCTGCAACAAACGTGCAACAAACAGGTTCCCTAAAACAATTTCTCGTAATAATTTCAGACTGTGCGTATCACATTCAATAAGTTGTTGATGACTTTGATTATTATCTTATAAGGTATGTCTCAACAGTAGTGCGTTTCGTCGTCTCCTAATATTCCGCATCAATAATACTTTTCGTCATATGTGTGGTCATTACGGATGGAGGATGGAGGATAAAGCAACGCGAACTGCTCGTTTCCTGGAAAGGGATAAGTGTTAAAGTCAAAAATGACTTTATTCATGGGAGCCTGGAGAAGATCCTTTCATCGTGGAGAACCGTGCCAGGAAATTAAAAATAAATCACAAATGGCAAGAGGAACTCGGTGGACAACCGGATAAAGGAAGGTGACGTACGCACATCCAAAACAAATACGCTTTCTAAAGGGAAAGAGCCAAGTATTGCAGATCACAGATCACAGATCACAAAAAGTGGACAATTACATTTACTGGTATCGAATAATTTGATCTTACGAAGTTGTACGTGCACAGTAGTCGTCCCTCGAAACCATTCCACTTCCCTTACTGTTTTTTTTAATAGTTTTTGCACAGGGAACCCCCTTGCAGTTACTTAGATTTCTCGTGCTCTATCTTTTTGTAATTTTTTTTGTATTTTCCACGTCTCCACTCTGATTAAGCAGGATAAGCTCGAGTGTTACGGAAAAAGCATCAGCAGGAGGTAGAAGGTTCAGTGGTGTTCCTTTAATTTCTAACTAAACGTCGGAAAATGCTTTCTTCCCGGTCGAGGGGCTACAGGAAAGTACCCCAAGAGACGAATGGAGAACCGTAAATGTTCTCTCCTCGACTGTACTATTTTTTTCCTAGGCGAAACACAGGGGAACCATAGGATAGTTCTAAGCGACAGCTTTCAACCCTCAATTTTTCTATCTCCTCCTCTGCAATTATACGCTCTTTATTGGCTGATTCTTTCCCATTTGGAATTGTACGCTTCGAGCCGACGTTACACCCGCCAAGCCAATTATTTTTCATTCTCTCTTTGTTTGCCCTCGGGTTCTTTCTGCTTGAGGTGTTGTGTGTGTGTATGTCTGCTACGGCAAGTAGTTGGTAAGCAGAAAACATGTCGTTAACACCATACGTTACGAATCGTAGCACTTGAATCAAAACCTTGTTGAATCAGAACTCATTTTCATAATTAAAATCCACGTAAATAAATAAATAAGAAGCGGGGGGATTAATAACTCATTTGTTATTATTTCAGAGCATTATTGAAATACCACGGTGGTTCAATAGGGCGTGCTCCTTTGGGTCCGTGACAAATTGAAAGCTTTTGAAATATAACAAACACAATATTTTATGGATCATTTTAGATGAACTTAATTTTCGGTTTGTTAGACCTCAGAAGACGATGGTTGGTGATGAAATGCTGTCATAATAATAATAATAATAATAATCTAATAGGTTGTACCATTGTTCTTTCTCATACGGTGGGGGTGTGTGTACACACAGAATATATCATTCTGTACAGGCTGAGAGTCATCATCATCGTAGTTTTCGCCTGGGCATCACCTGGGGGATTCAACCGTGAAAAATTTCTATTTCAGTTCATCATGTTAAGTTCGTCCGACTTTAATGAAGACATAATTTTTTTACGATCCTCAATGGGATTAGGCAATTAAGAATCGGCTTATTTACGATCGCTCCCTCTCTCTCTCTCTCTCTCTCTCTCTTTAAAAAAAAATGGTTATCGGAATCCCTCCAGGTTGGAAATTCCTTTTCTCAGCAACCTGGACGATTTGCTGTGAGAAAGAGAAACAGATGGGCAACTCGACAGAGCTGGAAGACCCGAGAATTCTTCTCATCTTCCATCGCACATTTCCATAAATTTTTATGGTTTAAGGTTTTGATTAAGGTCGAGAGGTCTTGCTCACGGGTTCGGGGTGGGGGTGGATCAGGTCGAGCCGAGGAAAGGTTGAAATAACCTCATCAATCTGAGAATTGGGTTCCCCGGGTTATGAAGAGGACCTTTCGACCGTTGTTTTTTTCTTACCAGCAGAATTTAATAATGAATAAAGACGTTTCCATCCGACGTAATTGACCGTTTAAACGGCGAAATTAATATAACTAATTTGTAGAGTCTAGACTTTGAGTTATTTTTTTTTCTCTAGCCTCTACGCCTAGAGACCGGAAGAATTTGTTTTGCTTGTTTCTCTCTGCAGAGCCATAAACGTGTGTTCCCCATTTGCGTGACTTTAATTTGCCAATTGAACGTGGACAATGGGAAGAACCAAATTGGCTTGTCTCGAACGATTTTCCCATCGTTTGTATACATTTATATATATATATATTATATTTCACTTAGGTTGAACAAAGGATAGCACGAACGATAAGATAAACGGCGGAACCTGTTAATTAAATGAAAACAGGGGTTAACACTGTTATTTCTGGGGGTGTTACCTCAACTATTTTCCCCAGACTGACTTTAATTTCTTGCACGCACTGATACGAAGACATATTTATTCGAGTGATAATATTATGTGTTGTACAATATATAAAATAAATAAATATAGTAATATAATGTTCGACGGTTTAAATGTTACCTTCATCAATTTGATTCGTCTCGTTTCGATTCGAATATCCAACCCTGTTTTCTATCGTCTGTTACCACTGTATTATACCTTATTGTATTGTATTTGTACCTTTAATTTTGTCACTTAAACCGGTCAAAGCCAAATCAAAGGCACGGAACCTGACCTAAGGAGACGGTGTTTGTGCTCTAATCTTCCCAGCCGAACAGAATTTACCTATTAGGTCAATCGGAGATTGATAAAACAATTTTTTTCTGTGTATTCCGGTTGTTATCAATAATCTAAAGTGTCCTTTTGTCCTTTATTTATTTGTCTTTGAGGAAACAAATTTTTGGGGTGTAGCCTTTATGGTTTAGAACCCGCTACCGAAGATATTTTTTCTACTGCCCGCACGTGCGAGACGTGTACATATTTAAAGTTTAGAACACGTAGAAATTTATGTATTTATTTTCACTTCTTTTGTTTGATGAAACATCGAATGTCGTGATAATTTTTATTCAACAGAGAATGAAGTTGAATTAAAGTACAACTTTTTTGTGTTTGTGCAGCAATTACATCGAGAGAGGTCGGAATTCTAACTTCCTGCAACAGCATGTGTCACTTATATACACGACATATTAACATATCATAATGTTTATTATAATGTTCTTGACAACAAAAGTTTTTGATAAATACACGTAGTCAGTTATACGAGTTAAAACAACAGTGAAATAAAAATACGCTTCTTAAACCGCCACCCTACAGCATTCGATAATTAAAAGAATATTCACTCCAAATTGTTCATTTAAATATTTTAAAAGTTTCGCATTAAAAAGAAACTTTAAATCTCCCGTAGAAAACAAGGAGAGTTACATACGATAAAATCAAAAAGGGTTGGCAAAAGGGGTGAAATCGTACAATAAAACCGTCCAACACATTCTGTTTATTACGATTTGCATAGGACATTTATTGACTCGCTTGAGAAGGGAAGCTGGCAAAATTCATTACTTCGGTTTAAGTTCTCTAACATATTTAAATTTGGGAGAACAATCACTGCTCTTGAGAACTGTACCAAGTGAAAACACATTAAGAAACCTTGTATAATTCCAAGTTGAAATCCGCTTAATTTATTTAGTTGGGATAAGCAATAGAATTAAACAATCCAGAAAGCATCCCAACACCGAACGGCCAATAATAAAAACATTATTTATCCGATTATCCGGGCGTGTGGAATAAAAACAAACAAAAAATTTTCCGGTTATGAAATCTAATGGGCTAATATAAGGGCTGGTAAGGCTAGGGATGGGGGTAGTTCCCCTGTACATTCGACACTTCCACAATCTCATGTGTAAACTCTTAATGCCGGGAACGTTTCACGGGGCGGCCGTCGAGTGTGCCGGGAATTAAGTCGGAATTCATAATGCGGATATTTATGTATTTATGTATGATTGATGAGTGAATGAGGCTACCGTCTATGTAAAGACGTACGTCTCATGGAAGTTACTTTTTAATTCCGTGTTTACATTTCTCACAATTCTTATTTGCTTTTCCCTTAACGACCGTATGTAACGAATTTATTTTATTTTTTCCTCGTCCGATTGATTTTTTTTTTTGGGTTGTGAAAAGGCGAGATTTCACCAGACGTGTTACATAGCTATTCAACGTTAATAGTTGTTTTCACCATATCCAAAACGAAACCAAGTTGTGGTGTTATTTTATTGTAATAGTCGTGTCGCAGGTTCCATAAATGAAAACCTAACTGTCCACTCGGGTGGTGCGACTGCGCGTTCTCTTTCGTCTAAAAGAAATACGTCGTCTACCGTTTGAATTTTCCTGACCGAAACCCATCTGGAAGTCGTACCCTTTCATTATGTCAACGCCTTTCTTCTTCAGAACGTGTCGCCCACGTTGGGAGTGCACTCGTCGGGTTAACCGGCATTACGCGATGACAAAAACTCAGCAACGAAATGAGAAGATGAATCTTCGCCGCAAGGGAGCAGATGCTGGACGGATAAGGTCGGACGGGGTCCACGGCAAGGTGACCCATGGAGCCCGGCGGGGGCTCCATCAACATTTCAAACACACGATAAATCTACTCCCATAACCTGAGTAATTATTATACTTTGTTGATGTATGCTCCAATTCAGGTTTCTCGATTGGGACATTTTGTTTTTAAACGAACGAGTGGGTGACAAGGCACGGGGGAGGACAGGGAGTAAATGGGCACCTTTGACGACAAAGTCCTCCCGCGAAAACCTGAAAACCTTGCCGGAACCAGGTCATCAATCCGACTCTTTTCCCCCTTTGTTTCCGCAGTCGCTTTGATGACTTTTCTTAGCATGTGGAATTATTACCCCAAGATACGGTAATATTACCCGTAATAACATTAATAAAAAGACGAGAATCCCCGTGATTGATGATTCGCAATAATCAAATTCGCCTTTCCACCCTGCACAACCTTTTTTTCTCACGAGGCTTTTTAACTTGAAAATTTGATTCGCATTTCGAACTGAGAAGATGAAGAATTTTTTTATTATTAAATTTTTCTTCTTACCTTAATCCCGCATTTCTAAGGGAAACGTTCAGACTCATCCAGGTGACTTTAAAAGTGACAGAAATCAAATTATCATATATTATCTTTAAAGATTATTCTTGTCCGCACTGCCACCGAACATGAGAACACATGTGACGAGACTCACGTTCCGTCGTTTGTGTTACAGAAGATACGCTTGTGTATACATAAGTTCACACACATAGAGTATGTGTAGGTATGTAAGGACTGCTGTTGAGTACTCAGTACACCTACAGGAAGGTTTTAACAACAAGTTCGTTGAGTTACCGTCAAAGTAGGACCAAATGGTAAAGACTCGTGACTTTACTTGATTTGACACAGGTAAATTTTGCCTGTAAAAATGGGCGGTTAGACAAGGCGCAGCGGTCTTTTTCTCGTAAATTAAATTTTGAAAACCATTAAACATAATTAGGTCAATTATGTGCGCATATTTTCTAAATTGAAATTAATTGCTCTTGGATTTTTAATATTCGGTCTTTTTACTAGAAAAATAGATCCATTTCCTGGGTGAAATGTCTCCTTTGCGAGGCCGACGGAGCCGTCAGACGTAACACGTCTGGCTACCTGTGTCTTAATGTAAATTTATTTTAATTATCAATGGTTAAACAGTGCACTTTTTATGGTACCACTTCATTAAGCAACACCTTGTAATGTCGCCTTATTTGTACCTGGAGAAGTGCAAGTTATAGTTTTACGTTGGGTAATTAGGCACAAGGTTACCTTGTAATCGAGGAAAATGATCAATCTTAAGGAAAAGGTGTTTAGTTAAAGGGAGGTGGGTCTGTCAACCGGTGAATTTCTCATTTTATGAGCAAACTCGTACAACACATTTTTTTGTAGTATAATTTGTTGAAGTAAAAAAAAATTTACGTTGGACTATTATCCAGCCTCATCAAATATCCGTTATAGTGCAACAAAAGCCCGGGTCTTTAATTAATAGTTTCACTAAAAATGTAGTACGTAGAAATAAGCACATTTAAAATTATTTTGGTACTTACTGTATAAGAAATTTCATTACTGTCTGAGACTCTTTAGAACCCAACAATTAGACCTCAAACAACAGTTTGAGATTTATGGTGTCCAGTTAGACCCTCTAAGGCCCACGATTACTGCCTGTCTTTCTTAACCACATTTCATAACTTTTTAAAAACGAGAACCAAGGTAAGTAAAGTTTCGATCCGTTTTTCTTACGATTACACTACGAGAATTTAATTATAACACAACCATTCGTGGGTAGGGGGATATTTACACCAAGGCTCTTGTCATCTTCCACCCTCCATTTTTATTTCTTACACTTCTCTTCATAACATCCGAGTTTCACATTGAAATTTCAAATGTTTTCTCTTTCCGTTTGTCCCAGTGAAAAATTAACCTTTCTTAACTTTTGACATTTTTTCCCCGTTCCCGTCGCTCGACTCTCGCCAACGTACTTTTCTCTAGTTCTTTCTCTTCTGGTAAAAGTTATTACCAGTTTTCATAAATCCTTAGACGTCGTCCCATTTAAATTTTCCTTTCGTTCTCATCCCCAGAGGAAGAGTAGGAAGAAAAAAAATGAAATTCAAGAAGTTGCTCGTAGAAGTCCGGTTCCTGGATTTTGCCTAAACCGCTCACTGGATGAAACCTTTTCCAAGACATCAAGTGCTTATTGATGCTCTGGAGCCTTTTCCTAAGAGGACAAGGAACTTTTCAACGCGTCCTGGCGTATTGTTCCTTCTTTTTTTAAAGCCTCACATTGATGAAAAGGAATGGAAGAGTCGGTAGAAAGAAAGTGGATAATAAATGTTCATTTCGATCGTCCCCAGCCCGAATTTTTTATGTACACACGGAGAACACGTATACAAGAATTCTTGCATTAAAAGGAAACGCAAACGAATGCGTAAATGGAATTTCCGGAGGGCAAAAAAGCTCTAACCAGAAAGCTGGATAATCGTCACTGTGATTTTCAGTTCTTTTGCCTTGCCAAGTTGTAAACTCTACATCTGGAGTTTCATGCAATCAACTTAAGTTCCAGGAACTCGTAACTACCGTATCTGTTTCAGGTTTTATCGATGTAATGAGTTTTTGTTATATTTTGCGTTTTTTTTTTAATGATAACTGGAAAAGAACTACTTTCTATTAACTACAAATAAAATTAAGCAAATAGGAAATAGAAAATATGTAAACATTCGGGACGTTGACTCTGGGGTGTTACAGACAAATTAAAATTCTGTCGTTAAACCGAAAAAGCCAAACATAACACTCAAAAGAAATAAAAAAACTAATATTGTTTAATAAAATATGTGAATTACAAATTATTTATTATATATTTTAAATGGATTCTTGATAATTAACGTTAATTCAATCAATGGTTAATTTATGTAGATTCATTTTTAATATTTATTATTATTTACAAAAGCATGCGCAAAGAATAAATAAATAAATTTACTGTATAATTTCTAGATAGTTTATTAAATTTACCTGACGTATTTTATAGTTAGGTGAGGGCGAAAACTATTTTAATGTTAATATAACGTTGCTGTTGAGTCATTTTACAAAGATGATAATAATATTACAGTTAATAACACAACTAATAATGTAACTAGTTGAAGTACTCGTTCCTCAGCTGCGTCCATGGGCGTCTAAAATCCCGTAAGTGTCCCACAGGAAACCGGGAAGTCTTTCTCTGCTTAAGCCATTGTAACGCGAACACAGTTTGTAAAAAAAAAAATGTTAAATCTATCACAGTCATTGGTGTATAAACTTTTTGAATTCTCAATAGGTACAAAATAAAATAAGTTATTTCAATTCAACATATATCTATGATAATAATAATTGTAGTAGAGAACTTAAGTGACAAGAAATAAATAGTCAAGACCCTATGAGACGTAAAATAGTGAAGTTGTGACTTTATGAGGGGGTCTCCTAAAGGGTCCCAGCCCTACCTGTCCTGAACTATTTCTGTTGGTTCAGTTGGAGAAAGTTCTATTTTTTTTCCTGAGCTGATCCGCGTAGAATAACTTTTTCTGAAAGGTTGCGAGTGGGCTGGAGGAGGAGGAGGAGGAAGAGGAACGAAACGGGAAGGCACAAGGGAAGGGACAAAAAAGAAATCCCTTTCTTTAATTCAATTTAGTCGATTACATCGGAATATATACAATAACAATAAAAAAATAAAGGGAAATAGCATGAATAAAATCAGAAAAAGTAACACAAAAGAAAAGGGAAAAACGGCCCGGAGAAGATGGAAAAATGGAGAGAAGGTGAAAAGGAAAAAGTGAAAAACCTAATGGGAATTTTATGCATAAGAAATGAGTTTAAAATGAGAGCCGAACCGATAGCATCTGCTCCATGCAAAAGCGAAAATTGATTTTTTCTAAACCTAATTTTAATCTTTCAAAGTGGTTTTTCCTCTCTGTGAAATGTATACACTTACACCTAAGCGTGTGTATGAGTCTAAATACATATTTCTCCTCCATTTACATTTCCCCTGGACCGCAGTGTGAGTGCTTGATTGAACTTATGTACGTACATGTTTTATGTATATGCATTAATGTACGTGGTGGAGCGTACGAACAAATTCCAACCGGTGTAAGCAATAATAATTAAGTGTAGAAGTCAAATAGGCAACGGACCTTTTTTTGCCTCTGCTTTTGAGCAGATGTTGCAGTCCACGGTCCAAATTAAGACAACAAGTTCTTTTTCGACTACTCAAAACACCCAAATTGAATTTCCCTGAACAATTAAGTTGTTAACCGTAACGGGTTACTACGACGACGACGACGACGACGACGACGACTAGAAACCAGAGAACGTCTCGCCAATGAGTTGCAAGTTAATTTCATCTCGGAGGGAAATTAAAAGCTTAATCCCCGTCTATAAAGAAAACACAACGCAAACTGGTTTAATAACTATAACAATTCCACATTATTAAGAGTGGAAAATCGTGAGGGAGAAGATTCCATACATAAAAGTTAAAAAGTTTGCCCTTGCGAAACGAGACGGAGGACCCGGTTTTGCCACCGTTCAACGCTCTTCAATGAGGTAGATCCGGACGAAAAAAAAAAATTAAATTGTGTTAAGTTCGATGCTCAACAACAACAACGACAAAAATATGTATATATAAAACCGAGGCAATTGCCTTATGGAGCAAAGTAAGCCATTCGAAACGGAGAAAAAAATATTTACGAAAGCAAAATTAACAGCCGTTTAAGAACTATTTTTTTTTTCTCCTTCTTCTTAAACCGGATGCAGTAATAATTAGTATAAATAATAATAAAAAGTTTTTCTCCGTCTGAACTTAATTTTAAAATAAAAATATCAATTTAGCAATCCTAAACAAATTAACAGCTAGAGATCGTCACAGGGTTGGGAAAAGTCACGGACCGAATTGAACTAGTTTACTGTCTACTTCTATTTTTGCCTATTAAATTAAGAGTGCCGATGGACAAAGGGTGAACTTGTGAATTAGTTTCCAGTGGTTTTGTTGGTGTCTCACCTGAACACTAGAATTTCTAGGCACCCTAATAGGTGAGTGAGTTTCACTAGCCAAGAAGGTGATACATGATCTTGTCAAAAAGTAAAGGAAGACGGTTGGTTACTGCACTGAATACTACAATTGTGTACATTTACATGAAAGTTGTTGAATGAAACTAAGGTCTGAATGTTAAAAGGAACCCTCGAAAAACGGCGTTTTGGCGACACGTTTCATTTTAACTGGTTTAGACAACCCTGAATGTCTTATTGATCCTTTAAACAAAATATGGCGCCGGTTGGAAAGTCAAATGCACCGCCAACTGTTTGGGAACAAATATTTTTTCGACCTTTTCGGCTGGAACGGTTCAACCCGCACTAGAAAAAGGAAACAGAAAAAAAAACACTATTTTGATTTGCCAAGCTGTCATCGTCGAGTGGGATGTCACTCCCAAGACCCAACTTGTCCAAGGAGCCATCCTAGGTAATTGCCCCGAATTTCTATTGTTTTCAAATGCCATTTTAATGTTTTTTCTTTCGGTTTCCTTTTGTACTTCTTATGTCTCTCCTCTCTCTCTCTTTCTTGTTCCGCTTGTTTTGAAAGTGAGCGACTATTTGTTGCACATTTTCTATTCCAATGAGCCTGACCTGACGGTGTCTCCTGTATTTTTTTTTCTAGGGTGAGCCGCCCTCACCTTATGCACATGTGACACCGGTCCAAGTTGCCTGAGATCTTCCAGTCTGGTGTTGAGTCACTTAATTTTAATCCACCGCCATTAGCATAAGTTAAAATGAGAAAAACAGAATTAGTCATTGGCATCTTTTCTCGTTTCTTTCACAACAAACCTAGATCTAGACAAGTGAGAGACAGGTGGTGAAATTAAAGTTCACTTAAAACGCTCGCCTTTCTCGCAGGACCGCGAGATCCGGCACTGACGCAGAAACTTGAGTGATTAAAACTGAAACAGACTTCTACTTCTGACTGAATTCCTCGAGACAAAGTTTGACTGTTAAAAACCGAGAAAAAATTAACTGGACAAACAAAAGATGAAAAGAAAAAAAAAAGACACGGAAAAGAGAGTGTTGTTGTATTTATTCTATGTAACCCTTAACTATGGGAATCCGTCCGCCACACAAAAGGGACGATCCAGCGCTTGTTTACCTACGAAATCGGTAAATGCAAGAAGTCATTGATGGAAAAGCGCTAAATACAAAACAAACAAACAGAAATTCTCAATGGCAGTCCCAGATTACGGTAAACAGTAATAAAAACAAAATGAAAAGACTCCAATTACCAGGCTGCGGACATGAGCACCTTTGACTGTTTCTTTTCATCCGTGGCATTTTCACTTTTTCAGGGTTTCCTGAGGGTTGTTGCTCAGAATCTGGGACGATACACCCGCCTCCGTTCTGCGTGCGACTGCCACCGAGAGCAGTCCTTTTTTTGCGAGAGGACGGTGTGCCTTGAATCGGCACTGCCAACATAAAATTTGTTACCCTTAACACAAAGGGTTGTGCTCTTTGGGTCCATCGACTACAGCATTGCCTGGGCTTAGAAAAAGTGAAAGAGAGAAAAAGGATGGAAAGTTCCCGTGGAGAAATGGAAAATGCGGATTGAGAAGGTTGATACGGGGCCCGGCTGGGGCAGGGGTGGTTTGGGGTTGGGGTTGGGGGGTGGAAACGGAGGGGGGCTGGCAAAGGAGAGGTTCGCAATTTTAAATTCAAATGCATAAACCACCGTAAACAACTTTAAGGGAATAAAAATCATTTTATTATTGTGAAACATAAAAGCAAATACGACAGAAAGAGTGAGGAAAAGCGCGGGGGAAAAAAGTCGCAAACAAAAAAATTGCCATTTGTTAGGAACTAAAAGATATTAAAAATCTGGGACGCCATTATTAGATATTTTTTTATTGAATTTTAAATCTTAAAACCCGTGGCAAAAGTTATTCATTGCTGAATTATAAAATTCAGGTTTTATTGCTGAATTAAAAATGAAAAATGAAACATTATAAGATGGAATATTGCCGGTGCTGCCGCTGCCGCTGCTGCTCCTGCTACCCCGGAAAAACCAGCAGTAAGGTGAACCCGAAGAAAAAAAATAAAAATTTCCCTTTCTTCCCTTTTATTTTTTCATCGGATTTCTGTGCTTCTTTTCTTTTTCCAAAGCAGTCGAAACGAAACTTTGTTGTCGCAAGTATTTTCGGCAAAGCCGAGACGAAGAAACAGGCCTCTTTGCCTCCTCACACACGGCTGAGCACACGTGGAAGCTGTCGACAATTCAGACTTCTACAAGATGAATTTCCAGACTGACAATATCAATATTTTTTTTTAAATTTCTCTCGTCATTATCCTCGATACTTCGGAGTAAACACAATGGTGTGTAATATTTACCACCCCCGCCCGTGGCAGACCTTGTCAGTCGTGACAGCGACCTGCACACAATTCGCATGAAGTTTCAATAAAGCTTGTGATATTTGACAATGCGAGGCGATGTCAAACGTACATAATAAAGTATTTTAGAGGGCCCACAGATGAAGGAACTGTGGGTAGGGAACTTGTCCTCACCGAGGTACCGAGATTTGTTCTCCCAAAGAGAACTGTAGAGACTGCAGAGACGGAAGTCAATCCCTTGCCTGACCGTCCTCACCTCCTTGACAAAAGCTGAAGGTGTTCAAACCATACCTGAAACCTACGTTGTCCGGTGACCCATTACTATTACAAATAGTAAATGTCACGTCCGCAGGAACGTAATAAAAGCGTGGTAGCCGTGGTGTGTCGTCGTTTACAAGAAAATACTCCCGTCCCCTAAGCAATTGTTTATTCTTATATAAAGTAAACAATCTTCCAAAGAGTTACTCTCAAGAGTGACAAGCTAAAAAAACAATTTAAGTGATTCCAAGAGCACCTGTCAACTTGTTTTTTAACCAATTGGTAAACTCTCTCTCTCTCTCTCTCCTCTCCTTGTCTTCCCCTGCCTGTTGGAAATCCTTTTACACTGTTTAAACAAAACTATTCTTTCGTACTCGAAAGTTAAAAGACACCAATCCGGATTTAAAGTTGCAATTTGACTGGTAAATCGTATTTCGCTTCCACCCTCTCCCGTTGAGAGTTTTCTATCTGGTTGAAACTGGCAGTTGTTGTGGGTTCTTCTCTTTGACGAGAAAATATATATATATAAATAAATGTATATTTATATATTTGAGTCTCCCCCGAGAGTAACCGTAAGCCGTTCAAATCCTAAACTGTTTGTATTGAATACATTAGTCCAAAAACTTATATCCTTCGATATTTCCTTTTTCATTCATACATCATTTTATATTTCAATACATAAATAAATTATTCAATGTAGGTTCGCACGGTGTAAAAACGTCTCATGTGATTTTGGGAAAGCTGCATTGTACAGACGTTTCGGTGGATGTTTCCAGTTGGTCATGCGTCGAGAATGTGCAAAAAGGTTACGTAGAGACACCCCGTGTGCGTCACAAGTAAATGTATGGGTGAATATAAAACTACTTGTGTTTGACTGGGGTACCGAAGAAAATATTACGCCGAGTAGTGGTAATAGTTGTAGTGGATTGTTAATCGTTTTCCTTACCGTTGGGTAGCGAATGGAATTCGACTGGATTGTAAATTAGTCGTCCTGTCGAAGCCGCTGAGATTCATGTCCTTGTCCCGAAGGAATGTTACCCGAACTCTTGACGAACCCGAGTTACAATTGCTGTCAACCGAGTACAACCTCGTTACCTGTGACTGAAAGCTAATAAAGCATAACCAGTTGCATTAATTGAAACTAGTAATAATTATAAAAATTAATAAAACCCGGCACGAGTCGGATGGTAATGAATTTTGCCCGCACACGAGACGATTGCCGTGTAACGGCACTTGGCCATTGCAATACCTGAGGAAAAATGTAAACAGTTGCCGTGTTCGAATGGCGAGGGAAAAGGTTAGTTAGTCCATTCTCGCAGGAATTGAAGAAGAAACCGATAAAAGGCAGTGAATCACTGGGAGGAAAATAAAAAAGTTTTCAGGAAATAACGTTTACCATCTTTTTGTTTCAATATGGCGGAAGTCGAACGTGTAACTTTATTAAAATCGTTCATGCTGAATTTGGAATTCGACGAGGACGGTCCTTTTCGGTCGGATGCTTTTCCTTTTGTTTTCATTTGTGCTTCTCTCAAATTTTGTAAATTATAACTTGTTATTCTCGTGAGACCTTTTTCTCCGTCCCACACTCAAACTCATACATCACACGCACACTCATCCGTCCCTGTCGAGAAATTTTGTATCTTCATTGTTTCCTTTCTTTGCAATCTGACCAGAATTTCAAATGTGAATCGCGTTACCGTGAGAATTAGACCAAAATATATCTTTTGAGAAAAACAAAATGGGATACGAAGAGACCACCACACTGTAGTTTTCAAATGTATTAAATTCGAAAGAAAAAAAGACACGGCAGTGGCAGAGGCGTAAATAATAATTGAATGAAAATTCAGTTAGATTGCAACTACAACGAGTGTGATTCGAACTCTGACAGACAAGATTTCATTTGAGAAGTCTCAGGCGTCCATTTTGTTTGGCACTTTCAAATCGCAGCTTGCGCGCCAAAATTTAAATTTCCTTTGTCAGCCATCTTGAAATCAAATCAGTTGACGCAAGAAAATTTAACTTTTTATTCCTTCATAACCTTATTTTTTTTCAAACGTGTGTCGCACACCCCAGAGAGAGAGAGAGAGATGCTAAGAAGAAGAAGAAGAAGAAGAAGAAGAAAGGCGACGCTCTCCGAAATTATAACAATAAAAAGTCATTTTAGAAAATCCATTAAAACAATTCAAAATTTATTTCCTCCATTTTCGAAGGCCTATTACCCTAAACGGACCATTTCTATGGTAATTACATCGGTCTTCATTTTCCACGAATGCCTTTTTCTGTGTTTTTTTCTTTCTCCTGCACCTCATTGCTTTCATTCTTCTTATTTTAATTTTCAATTTATTTAAATCCGTTGCATTTTCCTACCCTCGGCCGGGAGTGAGAATCAAATGAGGAGAGAACATATCTCAATAGGCAGCCTCCAGAAGCCTCAACGAACAGAAAAAATTTTTAAATGTCAACACGGGAAGGTGCCCATGTAGGGTTTAATTAAAATGTCGGTCATCGAAGGTAACACAGTACGGTCTTAAATTCATTTTCGCTAACTTTGAGCAGATGCTTTTGATTTGAATGTTCAAATTACCTATCATTGGTGTTCTCTCTCCGACTGGAAGCATCTTACCCTGCCTCCCTTTAGACATCATCTGCTATTTCATTGCAAAATTGTACAACTTATAATCTACTACAAAACAGGTGTAGTAATACTAACAGTTGAGGAGGTCCGTTTAAATTAAACTACAGCGTGTGTTTGACTCTCAGCACAAATATCTAAAAATATTACTTGAAAGTTGAACATTTTCTGTGTTTTATTCGCAACGAACAAGAACGCGTGTCGTGTTCCAACAGAAACTTTTGACGACAACTTACGTGAGGAGCCTTAATTTTTTAGTAGTGAAGTGTTGCGCTGTGGAATAGCAGCCTCTTTCCTGGGAGCTTTTTTCACAACGTGCAACTTTTCTTAACCGACGAACAACAACTCGTTAAATGACTCGTCATAAAGCAAAGAAAAATTTGACGTGAAACTAATAAAAAATCAAAACAATTATTCAAAAATTCATTCTGGTGCTACAAACTCTCCATTAAGTAGATAATAGTGCTTTTTTTTAAATCAATTTTTTTTATCTACAGTAACCTTTATTTAGTTTTCATCCCTCAGGAGGAAAATCCGTCGAGAAAACCGACTTTCTTTCATGTTTAGCTTAGGCGACTAATTTTTCTTTTAATGTAACCTATTTTGAAATTGACTTTGGCTAATCTCACTTACGGTAAATTTGAGCCCGACGGTTTTATTATCTGAAAAGATGGGAAGGTTAGGTTGTCCCCCGAGCACCGACGAGGAAAGAGAGAGGGTTGCACCATCCCTTTTGCCGCTTTTTTGGCCTTCTTCCTCTCCCGTCGAACCATCAATTTTCAAACTGCCTGGGAGAAAGCCACTCAGAGGAAATGTCTTCTTCGACTGATTTGGATACCCTCGAGATAATCCGGCGGAGAAAATCTGGAAAATGCGAAAGCAATTTGGAAGAGGTGAAAGGAACCGGCTTTCCTTCGGCCCTGTCACCATTTTTCACACCTTCCCTCCGAAGTTAAGGCATCACACAGATGAAAAATTCATTGATTGTAGGAGAAAAAAAAAAAGTAATCGGACTGGGTAGAACGAGGCGTTTTAATGGATTTAATGGCCTGTTAGCAGAAGACACTGTTTCCAGGGTTAATGGAATTGTGTTACCAAAATACGACGAGAAGGGAAAATGGAGTGTGAAACTTTTTGAAATAGGTTTTGAATTGAGAGGTCTAACCGTTTCACAATGATCGTTGAAATGAAAAGTTTCCTCTGGTTAATTTGCACTCCTCAAAAAGAAACTTCTGTGTTTCTTACACTGAAGAAATTGAACCTCGAAGAAATCAATGCCATGAAATTCTATTTGGGAAGTCTACGCTACACTTCCGAAACGGTTTCTTAGTAATAAAACCCAATTTAATTTTAAATTACTTTACGAACAATAAAAATCACATTATCTACTCGTCATTCTTATATTGTTATATTCACTACACCTTCTGTAACAATATAAAATATATAAATTCTATTTAAAAGTTGTACTCCCTCTTAAAGAGGTTTTACGTGTGCAGTTTGTAGCAGATTGACACAATTTATAGTTTCATAAAGTAATGACGAAAACTACTTAACTGTTTAAATAAACGCCTTCTCTCGTTGAATTGACCACTGTGAACAATATTTACTAAAAGATTGTATTTCCCCACAGATGTTTAGTTTGAGTGCAGATTGCAATTAAATAATAACAATTTCCCCATTTCTTCCCTTTTATTGTGAACATGGCGGGAGTACCAGAAAAACCGGTAACTTCCGCAGCCCAAAACTCTTATTCTTCTTATTTCGTACTAAAGAAATGTTTGCTTGTATTTATTTAATAAATAAATAAATATTCGCGAAACGGCAACACCGGTGGAAGGTCAAAATCACGTGGAACAATCACTTTCACAACCCTTTCGTGAGGGAAACATCATCAATCATCGACGGCAATTAAAACTGACTCCAACACGCGTCTTATTTGCATCTGATAAAACACGAACCTTTTCCTTCTCTAATCTTGCAATCGAACTGCATAATGCATTTACAAAGAATTAAATGCAATCACTCGCTATCTGATTTGGCCCTGTGACAAAGCGTGTTTTCTACCGTTCGAATCGAACTAGGATTACTATTAACGACGAATAGAAACTCATGGACATTTTCTCAGGAATTGAACCGTAAAAATTATCAACGGTCAGAAACGATTCTGATAAGTTATCACTTTTAGATTTAGACAAAGCTAACATTTAAGAATAAGAAAAAACATTTGACGAACTCTGCTTAAAGTAATCGGTTCGACTTACAAATTTATGTACACACCGTATGTGTGGTGTAGGAACTTTATTTAGGTGTTTTTATGGTAGAGGTTGTAGAGCAGAGATCTGGACGTTGTGGGTGGAACGCCAGCACCAGTAAGTTCCCGTCATAAATGTTCAAGGTACATTGAGGGATCGCAGGATCGTCCAGCATTAAGGTACCGCCTGTGTTAGACGAGTGCAACAACACGTCAAGTACTGAGATGGAACCAACCCCTACAGAACGGTATAGAATTGCTCGTGAAACAAATAGACGACTTACCACAAGAGAACTACGGACGAAACCCCAAATTAAAAATTTAACAAAAAGGAACGAGCAATCATCCTTTCTTTTTTTTTGAATAAACAAATTTGTAAACAGGAGGATAACTCTTGACAATCACCCCCACCCAAGAGTAATTTAGTTATTCGCACAAATTCAAACTATTCCACCTGGAAGTACGAGAAGTGCCAAAGTGCCTTCCCTTCGATTCGCACTTATCGACGTGAAACTATAAATTTCGGGAGTGATGGTGAAAATTCAGCAAAAAAATAAATAAATAAAATAAAAATTCGGCGTGGCAGGATCAACCCTTCAGAATCGATTTGATTAACGACCATTATAAAGGGCTTAACTCGTGTAACAAAATATCAACCCCCAATAAGCGCTGACGGCTGAATCTTTCGCTCCTTAAATTGATTTTTCTACGTGTAAGCACAACTTTTTCCCCGTTCTCCAGTTTAGGTTTCTATCGTCCCAACGACGGGAGAAAACACCGTTCAACCACCCTCGGCGGCCGTTTAATAATAATAATAATCAACCCCTTGATTTTTCGGGAATTATTTTCTTATCTTTACTTAATGCCACGTGGTCGATAACGATATACGCCATTGAATTGTTTACTTGCGCGTTTACGACAATGAACGCTGTGATTACACAGGATTAAATGTCGACGTTTTTCCCTTCTGTCTGTCTCTCTCTCTCTCTCTCTCTCCCTCCGGGGGATGTGACCGTTTTGGGGTTGATTTTTGATTTTCCCGGTGATTAATTTTATAAAGTGAGAGAGAGAGAAGAAAGGCACGATGAGATTTCTCTGCGGGGAACGGAAATTGATCCCATCTATAAATTTCGTTAGCGCGGCCCTCTTTTTTTTGCGCTCCTTAAAAAGTCCAATGCACTTAAAATCACCGTTTAATGTATTTATTACGAATTGCTAGGATTAAAAGCAGATAATTGCGGTGAGTCAATGGGTTGCTCCGGTAATGTATACATATCCTGTTTACAAAATAATCACTGATTATTTTGCGTGAGCATCCATACATTCATACTGTTAGTTGGAATTTAAGTACCCTCTAACATGTACATTGCATTGTATATAATATGTGTAGTACTTACAGTATTTTAAGCAGGGAATTTTTACTTTCGTAACTCTCGCCCAATCTTATTGCAAAATTGAATTCATGAAATGTGCACAAGGCAAAAGTATACTGCATTTCGCTTTGAGTATTTTTTTAATCATCCTAAATAAAACTCACAGTCACATAGTTTTACTTAAACGGGGAAGCAACTGCAACTTCTGTTATCTGTTGGATTAAATAGAAGTGAAAAAACTAGTTTTCTTCTTTCGGTCCTTCACTTTCCTATTTTCTTTTTCAAAGCGGGCGTCAAGGTTTATTTAATATTCTTACCTAAAGTATTTAATTTTAACTATAATGTTTAAAGGAACGTATAATGTAATTCCACTTCTCTAACATGTTCTTCAATGTTACCCGGCCCCACTTTGCTTTGTCGGACAATCGAACAGACTTCGATTCATCACAGTCGTGCTTAAGAATTATCTGACTAGAAGGTTCCCTGCCAAGTCACATCTGGACATATTCTACACTCATACGACAGGTACTTCCCTGAAGACCCGAATAACGGCACACTCGTACGCCCTGACAGCATCGTCGTCGGTTCAACAGCCGGTAATGGCCCGATGTGAAAACTTCAAATAACTTTTATACGTATACAATAAAAAATACAAAGAAAAAATTTTTAAATAGAAAAAGTTGTCGATGAAAAAAGCAAAAAGTGCGCAAGGAAAATTTTCAAATTTCCCTTGTAAACTGGGACATTACTTTCTAATTAACTCTCAAAATGAAACTTTTTCAAAGAGAGAGAGAGAGAGAGAGAGAAGAAAAAATGTTCAACGTTTACGTCGCCCTCCAGTCATTGTTCCATAAAATAACAATTTCGGGGTAAACTAATAAAGCAATTATGGAGAGCCCCTAGGGGCCCCCTATCGGGAATCCTCCCTTACAGGCCCAGAAATATTGCTCGAATCGTGGATAACCACAGCTTTCCACGGTTTTCCAGATGGAAAAGGCCCCGAAATTGACTTTCCATCCAGGGGAAAATCCAGGCTTTTAACGAGTCCCGCCGTGATTAATGTGAACATTTTTAGATGAAACTTTCCCAACTGCGAACGTCTAGTTACACGTCATTCTTTGCCTTTTTCTCATTTATGTAATCTGACGTGGCAGGAGAATATTGGCTTTTTTTGTTCCCTATTAAATTATGGTTTATAGGCGGTGATGGATTTTACTCCATTTTAATTAAGTGCGAATAACAATATAGAAATACCGGAGGAAAAAAAAATTTTTAAATCAACACGAGCAATCAACTCCACCGCACGTCTACGGTCAATAAAAATGTAATTGAATGTTACCCAGAAAAAGAGTGTTGTGATGTTGATGTGGTGGCGGTGGCGAGAGTTGATGGGGAGAGTGATGCGAGAATAATGGTGATGAATTAATGTTGGCCTGGGGAGATTTCCTAAGGATCTTTTGTTGGGAAATTTAGCCTTTATTTAACATCAATAAGTTTAATATTTCGTTACAATAGTAAGCTAATAATAAAGTGATAGTATTTTTACATAATTTTTATGGGAATAATCATATTAGTTCGTTGTTGTCTGAACTGAACGTTGACAACAGTCAACGACGTTGAACAATGACAAATTTACAATAGCAAATATGCTGCCGACTAACTGCCGATCTCTTTCTTATTGTCTTTCAAAAGATCTGCTGGTTCTCTTCTGTTGTTTATCTTCTAACCGCTGTACACAGCGATTCTCCTACTTTTATTTAGATCCAACAGTAATTGTCAAGTATAATTTAGTTGACTAGAGAGCTTGGTCACGTGAGTAGTACGTAAGATGTGAAAATGGTCTTAAAATCGCAGAACCTAATGCAAAAATGGTAATTTCTCTCGAAGAGGTGGCATTAATTTCTTTAACTAGAATTTAATGGTCAGAAAGAAGCGAAGACAAATTCTCTAGCACTGAAAAAACGTCTGAAAATGAAAATCCAGCAATTTGAAATGATTGCAATTCGTACTCTTCGGTGTGATACGAAGTAAATTCTATGAAAACTTTAAAGATGGTCATTTCAGGAATTGAGATATAAGTCCACACGAATGGAGAGGATGAAAGGAAGGGAAAACTGGGAGTCAGGCAGTGAACGTGGCAGGAGAGTGGAAAAGGCAAGAGCATGGAAATCTGAGATATTACAGCGCTATTTGCCCATTACCCTTATTCGAATTTTCAAATTAAGATTTTCGGATGGGATCTAAAAGACCTGGTTAGGCTCTGTTTTCCCGTGCAGAAAACACTTTTCTAAGAAGTATAATTTGTTGTAAAATCAGCAAGAAAACGGAAATGGAATGAGAAGCTTTCTAGTCTTTCCTTTAGTGAGAAAAGGTTACAACTAGAAATTTGAACTTTCCAAAGTCTGCAGACGCGAGAGAGAGAGAGAGAAGGAACTTGAGGAACGTGCGGACAATACAAAAGCCATTATAAAAACTAATCGAGAAAAAGTGTCGTGGCAATAGAGGAAAACTGCCCCTTGAGAGCACCCGTTCGGACCACCCACAGCGTGTTTTTTTTTGGTGGTAGCAGAGATAGACCTGGCAGGCACGGAATGCCAGGTGGCCTCTCCAGGCATGTCGGCACAAACCTGAAAGATATTGACCCTGACTCACTTTCGGTGTACCTTCTGGAGTTTTAACATACTTTGGTTTCCAACATGTCCTCTTCAAGTGACATGTGCACAATTTTCGGACGGAGCCTCATTAATTTAACACTTGCTTAATTTCACATAATCAATTTATTTTAATTTTTTTCTAACTGTACTGGTTTTTTATCGTTCGGAAGTTCTCCTTTTGAAAGAGTTCGACTTACGTGACGTCTGACAGGTATTTTAGATTAACATGTCAGATAATTTTTAGACTCTTGGTGTTAAAATCGACCATCCGCAGGCGTTTAATTTTCACCTGAACTTATTTAAAAAAAATATGGAAACTCGATGCCGAACAGGAATTCATCACTCACGGAACAAGTTCTCCTTAACTGCATTTCAAAGTCCGAGTAACTTATTTCTACAATTATTTACTACTAACGTACTACTCTCAATTGGAGTATTTCCTATGGAGACAGAACACGTGAATTATGGCTGCCTAACCTGAGAAGGCTCTCGTGTGACCATCTCCCGTTTGAACGTCTGAATGAGCAGACTTCGAAAGCCCGAAAAGTTCTTTTTCTTCCCGATGAACCCTTGTACCCTTTCAACACTAACCGTTCCAATTATTTACTTTGATAAATAGTTTGAGACAATTATATTCGCAAAAGCTTAACTTTCCGCCAGAGCTTACTTTTAATTAATTACACCGTCTTTTGTTTCTCTTAATGAGTCTTATTATTTTAATGCTCTCTTTGGAATTAAACAAAAGCATTTCGGGCCTTAAGGCTGTTTAACGTTTTTATTTTATTTTCCGTCCGAGTTGGGTCTCCTCCTGTCCCAGCTTCCTACCCGCCACGAGACCGGGTCCTCATCCTCTGAATCGTCTTTCACGCACTTATTTGTTACCGACGTGGAAGCAGATAGAAATCTCCTTTCGGAAGCCTAAAACACAAATTTATTTTTTCTTAATTTCGAACGGCGTCCAAGGAAAACGTGAAGGATGTTGACAAGGCGAGAGAATCTCGAAGGATCTCTATCTGAACGATTGTGCTCGTAGGAATTCGTGTACCTGAGAACCGCTGCAGATGAATGAGGACGAGGAAGGCGAAGGAATTCAGGGGATGGTATGCAGTCACCGGTGGTCGGTCTCCCTACGACTCATACCTGTCGCTGCCCCCTGAAATAAGTTTGTTCCGTCTAATAAATATACCTGACGATCTTAAGGTACCGGCTGCCTACTTGATCAATTTCGCATTTCGTGATCGAACCAAATCCACGTTTCCTACAGCCCGTTTTTTTTCGCTTTCATCCAGATGATACCCGTCCGAGTACCGAGTAAAAATCCACTCAACTTCTAAAAGAGTTTGATGGACAGCTGCTCCACGTCTGGTTTATTTACTGTTTGTCTCTCGGTCTCACCGGGACTTCATAATATTCAACTCGAACCTTTTTTTTCCCCACTGAATGACTTCATCTTCGTGTTTGTCGCACTTTTGTTGGCGATATCCAACACTCCATCATATATTTTTTACAATAACTCGGAAAAGATACTCCTTGAAATCGTGTCGCGGTTACAAAACCTATTGATTGTCAAATGTAACAAAAGTCAAAATGTGCACCCTACGTATCGTGCGTGTACCTTGCGCCTCGGGCGTATCTGAAAATGCATCGTGTGCTACCCACAGATATCTTCCGCTACTAGAATGCCTGAAAGGTCGTACGAGTCCTTCACTTTTTACTGCAACAGTTAAAATATTATTTTTAAATTACTGTACCTATATGTAAATTTATAAGGTAACAAATAAATTTATACAATAACAAGTGTTTGTTGCAGGGAATGTATTGGAAGCACAGGGGTGATAAATAAAATATCTCTTTCATTCAAGGGGTGCAATAAATTCCCCGAGACGCTTCAAATTCAATTTCTTCTGTACGCGACACCGTCACTGGCATTGTGACTTTTTATAGGAAAACCACACAACCGAAGCAGTTCGTTTGAGGGGAATACATAACTCAGTAGAATCAATATTGTTGTTACCTTGCTACATGTAAATGTTCCGCAGTTTTAGACATGTTTCAGAAAAAGAATGGCTGGTCCCAGCAGTTGTCCCTGCCAAGCCGGAAACGCACAACAGACTTGAGTGAAAAATTAACATGGAGAAGAAGGGATGCGAATAGTGAGAATCGGTATTTTATTAACCTTTATGTAACTATTTACACCGAACCGTAAATCGTAAGTAATTCCGCAGAGGTTGGAAATTGTCTGCTTTTGCAAATTCATTTGCGGGAAGAAGTCTCGTTTGGAATTAGACGTGGAATTAGACTTTTGACTTTAGAGAACGACAGGTTTTTTTTTTTTTTTAATTTTCTAGTTCTGGTTTTTTCGCATAGAAAATCTAACGAAAAAAATTATTCGCTTTGTTGTGGTTCTATTTCTGGTCTTCGGGTTAAGCTCCTCCGGTTTACTTTTCAGATGGTATCATTTGAAAGACCGGTCACTTCAATCTCCTCCTCCTCCTCCTGCTGCCACGAGCACAAAAGCCGTCGTTGGAATGAGCAGAAAAGTGTCCTTTGGTTAAAACGGCAAAACAATGCCTAAGGGGTCACTTGGATTACAACAGGACTTTTTTTTATGTTTTTTATGTTGGAAACGTTTTACATATACACAACGGAGTGGTTCGTACATCTTCAGAATGACTTCTTCTAGGGGTTTTGCCCTCGGGTTGTACAATTCTTGGGAGAAAAGAGCTGGCCACGAGTGAGCAGGAGAAGATTCCCGTGATTTTTTTCGGGGGGGAGCAGGAGGAGGAGGGAAGGGTTGTTTAATAATTTAATTGATTATTGGGATAATCGGATGTTTGATGTTTAATCAGTCATTCGATCTTTTTTTTCGGAATCCGAGCATCTGTCTCTTCATTATTTGCGATCTGACGATTATCTGGGACCTGATTACCGCCATATTGTTCTCGTCCTCATTGTTGAAATTTTCCGAGGGATTCATTGACAAGGGTGGACGGGAGACGTTGGGACAAACAAACAGACAGACAAAAATGGCCAGAGAAAGAGAAGATTTGGCTCTTGTTGTTTTCAAAACCAAACAAAGCAACAAACCAGCCGGGTTTCGAGAGGATTCCCTGTGGAAATCCCCGTTATCGCGATCCCGTGCAGAAAAAGGGAACGAACGGCCTTTCCCTGAAATCCCCGTTTCCGCATCCCGTGTGTATCTGACGTGTTGCGACAAAGACGAGGCTCCGAAGAAGAAAAAGAGTTGAATTATTTATTTATTTATTTATTTATCTATTTATTTACTTCTTTTCCCGGAGGATGGAAAAGTGTTTAATAATTGTATTATCACGAGAGCCAACTTAACAAATTCATTTTATCGGCGTTTAAGGGGTGTGCCCACGAGGGGGTTTCCACGGAGATTTTTCCCTTCGCTCACCGGCTAATGCGCTCTGGCCTCTTGTTCCTCTGCCTCGTTCGCCACCGACTTCTTTTTCTTCACTTCTTAGAGTCTTCACATCTTCATACGAAGGAATTTCACTTATTAAAATTAAACCATTCGTCGACACAACGTGTGCGTCCTTTTGCGATTTTAATAATGGAGAATTTGCAGGGAACCCGTCACACCGTCACGTCGGAACAAACGAAATGTCACAATTTTGACTTGAAAAGTTTTACTGATGCTGTGAATGGAAGTGAACGAAATATTTCCACCCCCTGAGTTCAAATCATCTCAATCACCCCAACCCTTCGAAGCCAACACCTTCCGTTTGTTATTTACTTACTATTCGAATGGTAAGAAGTAGTGTTTTAATAATTTATTTCTGCGACGGACAGACAAACAAAATTTGGTGGCGTTGCGGAGGACCTCACTGGTCACCAAACGACTCACGAACGGTAGAAATAAGCGAAGAGTATCCACAATCTGACTGTTTGAGAGGAATTTGAAAGGACTCAACGGGCAGGAAGAAATAAAGTTGAGAAGAAACCGGATTCCCATCTTACTGTATACGTTTTAAGCACCGAAGTTATTACGATAGAGTTATTTTGCTTGTTTAATTTCAAATCAATGATCAAACTTGTACTTCAACAGGTTGGAAAAAGGTTACGTAGAAGAACATCCAGGCACCGAAGGCACGAAACAAATAAATAAATCAGCAAAAATTGCCGGTTTGCCTGAGTTCAAACGCATGAAACTAACATAATGAAGTGGATATTGTCCTTTTTGTTGTTTAAGAACATATTTTCGGATTATTGTCTAAAGATGGACGAGCATAAGTCAAGCATTGAAATTAATAAAAGACCTTTGTTGTTATTGTTATACAATTACGTGACATGTCGAATGAGTTAAAAATGGGTGGCACAAAACTCTGATTGACTCCTATTGTCGCTTCTATTAACTTCTCTTAAGGGTAGAACCGTATGCAGTCGCAGGGTCCGACACCTGAATGCCGTGTGTCCTGGCCTGTCTCTCTCTCTCTTCTCACTCTCCTGCCTGAAAACCAGAAAACCTTTTATTACCATCTTTTCTTATTCTCTTTCTGTGTCTATTTTTTTTCCAAGGGTGAATTTTATGGTCGACTAATTTTTGTATTGGTCTTCTCCATTTTCGGGGGTTCGTTTTCAAAAGTTATTGACTCAACCGTGTCAATTTTTTCCAAAGATTTAATGTTTTTTCTATTGACAAATAATATTATTTTTCCTCTCTCTCTCTCTCTCTCTTCTCTCGGTTGACTCCCGTCGTTGTTGTTCTTCATATATTTTGAATTAGAAACAGAATTCTGCGATCGGTCCGAGTTTCTCTCCGTATCTATGGTTGCGCCATGTTGAGGAATTTAACGAACAATTACACTTTAATTGTTAGGAAAGAAGTCTTAAGGATGCTATTTTTTTTACAGTTTCTGAAAGTTACAAAATTTCTCTGAGAAAAATGTTTTTTCCATTTCCACTAAAAGCGTGTGGGTGTGGGTGTGATCGAACTGATTTGATTGACGGAATATCGTTGCGCGTCGACAGACAAAAATACGACACTACACCGTAGACTGTTTATTACTTTTCCTTTGTGGACCCCTAAGTGTCAACGTATAGTGGTGAGGGCGAGAGGTGCCATTTCATTATTGCTTACTCCCCTTGAAGTACCTTTTCTTCTTGCAATTAACAGTCATAAATCACTTACATTCAATTAATTTTTCAGTAAACCTAATTACACTCGAACCGAACTCTGCTTCATTAACAAGTCAGAGGAAAAAGAATGACACGGACTATAAGTCTTCTTATCCTCCCTTCGTTGTCACTCTCCGTATCGCATCAGAGAGTGAGAAAGAAGGAAAGTAAAACGAAAGAAATAATGAGACATTCAGAGAATGAGATTCTTTAGATAAAAGGAGTAAATTGTGAGTGAATCACCAAGAGATGGAAAGGATAAGATTCGAAAAGAATGGTGAATCGGAGGCTTTGTTTTTTCACGATTAAGCTTATAATTAAAATAATTGGAACAGTTCTCGGTTCGACTAGTTGAAACCGACAGCATTTAACGAATTATACTATTTATCTAAGAGGAACCATCTTTTCGACCAGGCGACACCTCCTACTCTTACTTAGGGCCAGAATTTGTGGTGCCACCACGTTGTCTCTCTGAAAATTTACTTTTTACTTGCATGTGATGGGAACTTATGTGTACTACATTACATATATATTTATTCTAAGTGTAACAATAATTTAATAAATACAACGATTCTTATTTGTTAGGTCACAACACATGTAAAATTCTTATATGTTACAAATGCATAATATTGGCTTATATTAATATTTTTTCTAAACCTTTAAGTTGCAAATATTAACTTGAAGAGACACGTAATAGGATTTCGTACAAACTTCTTTGTTTATCTATTTCTAGACAGTTTACCTTTTCTAGCGTTCTAACTTTTCAATTTCACAAAAGTCAACCTAAGCTTAGACAAGACTTATTCTTACGAACTACAAACTTATATTTGCACAACAAATTTTAATTGCACAATAATTTTAACTTATGTAATGTCACATATTCCAATTTTGTCGTAGATTTTTCAGGGGTTTTTATTTTAGAATTTCTGTAGTTTAAGGTTTCTGACTTTTTCTAATTTTCCTCGGTTCCATAACAATTTTCGCATTTCAATCGACATGAACAAAAATTAATTTTCTCCAAATGATTATCTTCCGTTCTGTTCAGTTTAAAAGGTTCCTTTTCAAAGGGGAAAATCAATAAACTATAACGAACAAATAAAATAGACAGAACAATAGCCGATGAAGGTACAAAAAAATTGGACTTAAAAGTTACGAAAGTCGGACGAGAACTTAGCAGGGTTCTTAGGGAGAAGAATTAAATTAAGAAATTAGTTTTGAGTTGGAAATTTCAAGCAGTTAGCCAACCTTCTCGATGTCACAAAAATAGTTTATCATGCGAGGAAAATTTTAGCCTCACATAAATAGATTCGGCATCATTTGAGAACAATTCCAAAAGGACTTATTATATTTCTATTGTTAACCATATCAAATGATTTAGAAGAGGGAAAACAAGTTACGATTTCCAAAACTACTAATTAGATGTTTTGAAAAAAAAAACATTATCATACAATTCTTTTGTTAGAATTACGGTTGCTATTAGGAAAATGCAAAATAGAATTTCTACTATTGTAGAGTTTCTTTTAATTGAAGGTGCCAACTCGGTTCAACACAAACACACACAGAGTACCGGTTAATGTGACACCTTGCCTGGCGAGTACCAAAACAGTTAAATTAACGCGTCAAAATAAAAAAATTAATTTTAATTTGCTTTCCCGCAATTTTCGATTTCTTTCTTTAAGCTTTCATTGAAATTCTGCACGTTTTACGTTGCCGTGGTGGCACTTGTGACTTTAGTAAGAGATCGCACAAGCAAGATCACCAAGGTATGGGCTATTAATAAATATAAAGTCAATTTTTAGGAAACTCGACTAATTAAAAATACAAAATTTAGCAAGTTTCCACAAAGATTTTGAATTTCTCCCACGGGTAAGTTCAGGTATAGTGAGGTGACTCCCCCGGAGATTTACACCGTGACGCCAACCGTTCGTTTCAACGACAAAAAATTTCACAGATGATTTGAAGTTCGAGAGAATGAATACGGAGACGACCGGAGAAGCAGAAAATTTACAAAATAGACAAAAATAGGAATGGGAAATAACGGAAAGGCAAGAAAGGAGGATAGGAGAACCGGCACTTGCTTCTTCTTCTTCTCCTCAATCGAAACTAATTTGAAAGGAGCGAAGGAGAACTTCCCTCTAATTAAAATTGAGTTCGAGACTTTATTTATTGTGCCGGTCCCGATTCATTAGATCACGGACAAAAAAAATTAATTAATAAAAATTACAAAATCCATAAATTAACCGGGTTATTAAAATTAAATTTCCGGACACCTCCGTGCGGCTTCTCGTGTTTGGTCCCAGGTAAACTTCACATTTGGAATGTCCGCCCTCTTTGATAATTTTCACTATTATCGGAACTTACTATGGGAAAATAAGAAACTTAAGTCGGTCGCAACGGACTTAAATAAAAACTTTAAGTAAAACCATACGTAGCAGTAGATCCATCGATGTAACATTTTAGTGCTTTGGTCAAATTAAATTTATTAATGTCAAAATCTGATTTATTAAGAACACAAGCACAGCAAGTAGTCTTACATAATTTCGTTGTAAATATTTCTGGAGGAAATGTAAGCTTGAGAATTGTCTACCACTCTGCTTGTTTTCGGGTGACTTATTTTGCCAGAGTGTGGTGTGACGACCACCTCCTCCGGGACCAGTCACAAGCATCTGAAACGTTGCACGAGGTGCCAATTTGCCTGTGCACTCTGAAGTAGACGTGGTGTACCGCGGTTATCAGCACCCTGAACCGCATGTCAAACACGTCGCATCCGGATTATTTTCAGTTGTTCATATAGATTTGTATTTGCTTTCGTGTCTTTATCTTATCACAACCACTGAATCATAATAATTGGTCTCTCAGTCGGAGAAGAGCAGCGGCGAGCCTAGGAAGGACTAGAACAGTACCATGTGGAAGATAACTATTTTCTCTGTGATTTTTGTGTGTCACGGTGTTCTGAGCGACGCAGCCGGCCTTTGGTTTCCTCGTGAGTGTGCCAAATTTACTTATTTATGTAATTTTTATTATTTATGTTCATTCCGAATAGATCGTGTGAATTTAACCATGGGGGCGGGGGTTAATGTTCATTTTTTTTCAAAAAATACCGTGAACCAAAATGTCTCGCACCTGTAGGGTCCCACGAGTGTCACTCAACACTTCCATCAAACGTATCAAAGGAAATTAAACCGAAGGATAAATGTTGGCTTACACTCTGTAACTTTAGAAGCCAATAAATCTCTCGAGCAGTCGCGTTTACAACAGTGGAGACTACAAATATTATTTAATGCAAATGTGGAAGCGAAAGAGTACGAGTTAATAATTTAATTAAAAGACTATTTAAAAATAATTACACTCGTAGTGAAATCAGGACAATAAACGCCTCCACAGAGCAGTTGGCACATGGGTAGTTGTTTATTTATTTGTACAGACCTGTGTTGTACGCGAGTTGTTTTCTCTAATGGCAGAGATGGCACATCACGCAAGGTCCAACGTCATTTTGTTTCGACTTAATTACACGTATTTCAAGATGGAATCGTCAATTGAATATGTTTATTGATAAGGCAGATAAATTTAGTCATGAGAAAGGAAAGTACCACGAAGTGAAGGAAACGAAACTGAAATTATCAATTGTTGATTATTGTGCGGTTGACGATTGTCGAGTTGCACACGGTGATGTGTCAGTTCCACTTGCCGTTCTAATTGAATAAGCGGGGAATTGAATTTGACGGACCACCACTCGCTCACTTCAACGATTTATTAATTATAAATATATTCAAATGAAATTCATATTACGTATCGATTTGAACGCTTCTGCATTAACTGTTCCACCGTCATGTCAACGTGACAGGTTACTATACTCGATGAATGAGGTAGGTCTTGGTGGGTCTCAAGCAAACACCCGAAATCCGCCAGGAGACTGTTTTAACCTAACCTAACCATGACGGTTGAACGATTTCGTTTTGCACTTCTCACGGAGAATAATAATTATTTATTGGTTATGAGTAGAGGAGAACCGATCGTGGGCCGCCGAAAAAGGTGGTAGATCTCTTGTCTGTCCAAAATCTGAAAAAATACCGAAATTCTCTGGTAGGCTACCTGCTTGGCATGTGCTGTGGATATGCTCTAATGTATAAAATGTCTTCTTGCTGTTCTCATCTTCACCTAAACAAAAAAATTAAACTTCCGAAATTCTTTGATGTGAAACATAACTATTGTCTTATTACTCCGTCGCCGTTTTAGCGGAAGACGACAAAGATGCAGACCAGTGCACCAGTGATTCGGATTGTTCCAATGGACTCTGCTTCGACGGTACCTGTCTGGAGGAATCCGAAGAACCTAAAACCTTGGATCTCCACGTGTTGGGTGAGTTGACTTGACAGTTCTTGTCCACATCGAACTCGTACCTATTTTATTATTGTGTCTATTTTAGGAAAGTCATGTTCCCATGATTTCGAATGCAACGTGGAAGGATCAATTTGCACCGAGGAGGAGAAATGTCTCTGCAAAGACGATTTAGTGCCATCACAAAACCTGAAATTGTGCTTGCCCAAGGCTCAAGATTATGGAGACGAATGCGTCGAATCGGTTCAGTGCCTGTCGTTGGGTGCCAGCGTTTGCATGAATTTGAAATGCGTCGAACATGGAAGCAATGAAACGGAAGGTAAATCGACAGGAAAAACAGTAAAACGAAAAATAAAGAATTGTAAAAAATATGTAAAAATACTCCCAAATATTACGGAACCGAGGAAGTTAGTGTGCGTCTCATGTGTACAGTATTATAATTAGTAATTACACGGTATCATTTGAATTTTACGCAGATGTCCAACCGGTGACTCTGATGCTCGGCTCTCCCTGCAACACCAACGAAGAATGCAGTCACCTCGTTCATTCCGTTTGCAAGGAAAGCATTTGCGAGTGCACCGACGACTACGTCACGTCCATAATGTCAAACTCGTGTTTAGTCAAAGCCAAATACGAAGGAGACGAATGCGAAATCGACAAGCAGTGCACGAATGTGGAAGGAGCAATCTGTACCGGAAATAAATGCATTAAGCCCGGTAAAGCCGGAAGTAGCTTAGGTAGGCATAGAAAATTTCTTGTGTACTTCCATCTGTGAGAAAGCGAACGTCTCGGCCGTCAATTTGAAATTTTCTACGCGCACAAAACGTCAAATTCAATTTAACCGAACTCTCAGAGAGAGTACAGGTGCACTCCCGAAGTCGGTTCAGACATTTTAAAAAAAGGGATGTTTTTGACGAAGTCTTCTCTCCTAATTGAACGTTAATTAATTTCTCATTGTAGAGAATGGAGCTGACTGGCGGAAAGCACGGGAGGCGACACTAACTGCCTTTCTGACGGCCATTTTGACTGCGGGAATGTTTGTCGTTTGAATCGAATAGCGTCAGATGTAGAAAACAGAAGTTCCATCTTTCTTTACACCTTTTAGTTTGTAAATTCGTTCAGAAATTTATATTTGCAGTTCTTTTTCTTGAAATGTTCTCGTGTTTGGTTTTACCGTCACTTTACGACGACTTATCATAAACGTTTCTTCTTCGTTCCTCGGTTCATTGGACGTTCACGTGGGCTGCTTCTGTTCGCGTCATCTGTGCGGTTCAAAAGGATGTACAGCTAAGAAATTATTTTCATAAATAATAAAATCAATTGAAATTTGTCGGTTCCGTTTGGAGTAAACTGAAACAAATCTGGTGGTGTCTGATTGTCGTACTCTTCAGGTCCAGGGGGTGGTCCATGGTTCTACCCCCCCTGTTGCCTGTTCAATTTCGGTTCAATGAATTTTTACTAGAAAACAACTTAATCTAATAAAGTTGAATATAACGTAAAGCAACCTCGATGACTTCATTTTATATATTACTAACAAAACGCACTGCTAATCACGGGCACTTTGTCAAGCTAAATAAGAACAAAACCAGAGAGTAAGAACATCCACCGCTAATTACGTGGGGTGTAAAACAAAATTGCATTTTTCCAACAGTCGTTAAGCATGCCGTTGAGACAAATCCTGAGACCGCAAACCTGTTTGCGTAACGTAAAAAAAAAGTCAAACACCATAAAAGTTAAACAGAACATTTAAAAGTAATTTTGAGTTTGAAGTTTTAATTTAACGGGAGGTCGTAGGCAAAACGAACGCATTGGACACTGGCCACGTTTTCTTCTGACTTCCAATTCGAAAATCAGGTACGGGACGTGTAGAGCACCCTAATGACGGTGTGAGGTGCCTATTCACCCGAGAGCACCACTGGAAACCACAACTCGGCAGAAACATTAAGAAAACTGTAGTAATAACTGTAAATTAACATTGTAATGAACGTTCGAATACAAAAAAAAATGGCGGAATTCGTCGTGTCAATCGCTCGTTCGGAATAAAATTTCATTTGCTCGTTTGTTCGAGCTAACAGGATGCTGGCTAATTAATTTATGTCCAAGATTTTTATTATTTTTATTTGTACTTGCCAGAATTGTTAGAAAACAGGGAATCGACGTCAGGAGGAACGCGGTTCGGTCCCTTCGTCACCTCATGAATGAAAAACTTGGTTTTTTTTTTGGTAGCCTTACATAATATCTAACGATTCTACGGAGGAACTCCTCTTTCCAAGTATAACCACACCATTAAAATTATGCAAAGTTACACGCACACTACTATCGAACTATTAAAAATTATTGAATGAATGGGCCAAAGCGTAAAATTCAAGTCCAGTTGAATGAACCAGATTTATTTGACGGTCCCGGAGAAGTACAAACGGAATCGTCCAGGTGCCCAGGTACGAGGAGACTGACCACTCGACCGATGGGACAACCCAACAACTAAATTTATATATCTTCGTTCGCCCACTCAACCCAAAAAAAGTCAACGGAACGATGATAATAATAATAATAATAAAGTAGCAATTATGTCTCGTGCACTTCTCCCGCTTGTTTTTATTCTCAGTCAGTTCAACGAGGAAAATAATCTGCTGTGTTTTACCCTTGAGTAAATATAAGTTCGAGCGAAATAAATAAGTCAAAGTTATGAGACAACACAATAACGGACATTAATAATCGGGTTGTCGAGCGGGAGGGTTGCCGGATTTTGGTAAAAGCATAGACGAAGAAGCAGGTGTCGAAGGAAGATGAGCACCACAAACAGAGGGTGAGCTCACAAGTTACAAGCCGAGTGTGTGTGTAAGTAAACTGCGAGGAGACTAAAAGACAAGGAGCACATGGACGACCGTGAATGATGGGGCTCGTAGTGGTAGATAAAAAAAAGAAAGAAGTGGAAGAAGAAATAGGAGACGGACACGGGGAACGAGAGAGAGAGAGACAGAATAGATTAATTAATTGATCAGGAAAAAAAACTCGTTTCAATGGGTAGCTGCCTTATCGATATGTTTGTTAATTTCGATTCTTGAAAATCTCTCGAGAGTACAAAAAAAAGAAGAAGAATTTATATCGAAGTGGTCAAAGATTGATGACTCCTCGGTAGGAACCTGTTCGACTAAACGAAATAATTAGTTTGATATTTATGTAAATTTTCCATTCTAAGTAAACTAATTTATTAATGACCGAAACACTGGTCACAGGGTTTCTGTTGAAAGAAAGGAAGAGAGGAGACAGAAAAAAAGGAGTATTTCGGAGCAGATTACACGATTCTGCTGCCACTTCACCTCCACCGAAGAAGTCGCCTTTTTCCTTTGGCTCCTTCCTTTTTCTCCTTTTCCTTCCTTCTTGTTGGTCTTCTTCGAGTTACAAATTTCTGTCCATTAAAATTCAGCTTCTCCTCTCTTCTTATACCAATTAGACTTTTTTTTCTTTCTCGTTACCAACTAAAACAAACGTCGGCGATAAAAGTCGAGTTTAATAGTGTTCGAAGTATAATTTCTGGGCAGACGAGTTTCCTCGTACCGGTCCTCCTTTCGACCGAAAATTCTCCTTCTTAATGGACGCCTATTTGAAATTATTTTGTTTCTTTCTTGACTCTTTCCTTTCCTTTTTTTTAGAGAGAAAAAAACAACGTTAATTTATGTATTTATTTATTAATAATAATAAAGACGTCTCGCAAACTCGTTAAGATGAGGAGGCAGTGACGTTGCATTGTGTCGGTGGCCATCGCCCACAGGTCGTGCCGGACATTAAGTCATTTCAATAAAGTCCCGGTGAGTGGAATGAAGAGAGGATTAAGGCAATTGTCGTCGACAATAACAACAAAATCAAAATGGATATTTTTATTTACTCATTCGGGGATGTGCCTGAGAAATTTCAAGTCAATCAACGCGGGAGATCAATTTTTATCGACGTGTGTAATGGCATGACTCGATCTTTTCGAGCTGGGAAATTCTTTTGGGTTTTGACCGGGATTAGAATACAATTTCATCGTTGAGTATTTGCTCACTACTTAGGGTGAGTACAAATAAATGGCCCAGAAGAATGCATTTAATACCTGTCGATGTAATGGTGCACCTCGTATAACAAGTACCCAACTCGATCGTCGGAGGAAAGAAATTTGTCTGTCTTTTAGTTGAGTGTTGGATGATGACTAAATTAAAATTTTTCTGTAGTACTTCGGTATGTGGTAGAACTCTCCGGTACAGTATCTGACACATCCTCAGGTAGAGTTTTTAATTTAAATAATAATTTACGGTTTCCTAAGAATAATAAAATAAACAAGAGGCGCTGTATTGTATTGTATTCATATATATATGTATTTATTTTTCAAGTTAATTTTTACAGTACGGGAATCAAGACGGATCCTTTAAGTACATACAAAAACATTTATACATTTTAAGCAACACTAGGATTTGCACGAATTCAAAACGACTCTTCTCGCCCGCCACGAAAGATCACCCGACGTCTTTTTCCCGACAATGACAGGAGATTCTGATCACGAATTTAAATATTTAAAAAGAAAACTGAAACATCTATTTCGGCCCTTTAGAGAAAACGAAATTACGTCATTCAACTAGTGTATCAATAAATAAAATAGTCAACGAAACTTAAACGGATTTATTTTCCGAATCCGAGATCACTGGAAGATCGCCACTGGAACTGGAAGATCTATGCGACCGATCACTGGGGTTCTGGAAGGAATTTGATCACTCCACGGGGAAGTAAGGATTTCTTGTCGTGTCAACAGAATCCGCTTTATGTACAAAGACCTGCGAGAAGGGAGCGGAGGAGAGGGAGGAGTGGGAGTGGGAGGATGCCAAATAGTTTTTACAAATCTAAAAAATTAGCGCAACTGACTACAAATTACACTGTACAGTTCGCATTCTATTTACATATATAGTAGAGCACTCCTAATGTGATAGTTAGATATTCTATTGTGGATTCGCGTTAACTAGTTTCAGTAGTTTCATGACCAGCTGACACGGGTTGCTGTCGTTCTGGCCGATTATGACAGACCAGGTGTCGGACTGCTCTGCGGAGGCATCGAAGCCGACCCGTGCGGTGGCGGAGGACCCAAAAGGGGCGAAGGATTCATCATGGCCGCTCCCATTCCGACCATTCCGGGGTGTCTCCCCTGAAGAAGGGCCGTGACAGCAGCGTGGTGTGGACTAGGATTGGAAAAAAGTGCCGCAGCAGGGTGCTCCGGATGATGATGGAAATACTGCTGGAGAGCCGGGTGATGAGGAGGGCCGTAGATGTGCGGGGGTCTGGCAGCCGCCACCGCAGCCATCTTTAATTTCTCTATTTCCGCTTCCTGCAGTCGCTTCGCTTTCGCCCGACGATTTTGAAACCAAATTTTCACCTGGGTTTCCGTCAGGTGTAGACTACTCGAGAACTCTGCTCTCTCCGCAATGGACAGGTACTGCTTCTCCCGGAATTTCTTCTCCAGGGAGAGGAGTTGCTGTGTCGTGAAAGGAGTTCGCGGTTTCCGGTTTGGCTTGTGCTTTCTCAGGTTGCACTTCAATTTCGGCGGTTCTCCCGTGTTCGAATCTGCAAATGGAAAGGTCACAATTAGTGGAAACGAATGAAATCCTAGACGAAGCGTGTCTATCAGGGATTTGTGATTCAGTGGAGTTTAACGGTCGTCCTAGTCAATTAACCGTTAAACAACACAATTAAAAAGCTATCGTCCGACGTTTTATGAATATCATCATAATCTCGGGTTGTGAAATTAGCTTATCCGGAAAACCGTTTTCTTAAATTCATCTTAACATGTACATAAACATACATTATTTTACGTTATCAGTTTGATTTATGTACATTTCGTGAGACACGTTACTCTTCTCCACTTGGTCAGACACACTTAAAACCGAAGTTATTATTTTTTTATTATTGGTCTTCCACTGAAATATTATTAATTTTCTACATGCGGCGTCACAAGCACATAGAATTTTATTAATTCCAAGCATACAGCAATAAAATTTATTAATGATTTCTGCACTAATTAAGTTTCTCGTCCAACACACCGTCCAGACGTTCTAAGCGGTACTTTCTCTTTGTTACGATACCCGTGAATTTGTTGTTTTGGTTATTGTAGTAATATTTTTACTTTTTAAAAAAAATAATAATAATTTAATAATGCATTATCGACTCACTACGGCTCTATTAACGAGGTGAAAATTAATTGTCAGCAGAACATCGTGTTCATGAGTTGAAAATACACATAAAAACATATATTGTGACGATCGAAGTGGTTGTGTGACTTGTTGTTTCGGCAAGCGAACATTCAGAACAATTTTTACTGACTTAACTATCAAATAAAACTTCAAATAATAGTTTTATTCGTATGCGGTGAACATTTCAGTCTGAAGGTTTCCATCATCAACGATGGGACTCACGTCAGTGACGATTAAAGTTTACGGTAGTCAGTAATTAATTATTCAACTTTAATCTAATTAAATGAATGATGTTCAATAGGTGGCATCGATAAATTGCATCTTAATAAGCTATTAACCAAAGGAATTTCTTTCGGCGTCGTACACGACATCTTGATTTGTGTAAAAAAAAAAAGTTGTTCAGAATCGCAGCTCCGCTACCAGTCACTTTCTGTATTATTTAATTTAATTTTGTTTATTTAGAAAAACCATCGATGTAACAACAAACAAACGCATCCTCTCCTTACTCCAACTTTCTTCTCATTATTTAAACGAGTTCTCGTCTCGTGTTAACGTAAACGTCTCATTTTCATAACTCACTCAGATACTTTGATTTCACGTGGTCAGAATTGATGCATCGCAGAACTTTAATTAGAATTTAAGTGCGCATTCCCTCTGTTTCACATAAACACAACTTTCTTCTTACCAAAGCCAGCAATTTACCAGGTCGACGTAAGAAAATTCGTTTGAGGGTTCACACCCTTCCCACAGCCCCTGTCTTAATATTCCATTTATATTAATCTCCCTTGATCGCTCGTTCACCGTGCAATAGTTTTGATATTTATCACCTATTTACTCTAACATTTACCAAAGACACTGAAGTAAGGTAACGTGAAGTTAAGCTAATTGCTGTTGACAAACTTGGACTTGGTTGTCACCGTAAGAACGGAAAGTTGCGTTGACAGTAAGTAAGACAGTAAGTGAGTAACAATGATGTAACACGTCGAGTGACTTTGGTGGTCTTTCACTTCGTTTAAAAACACGTCACTGTCGATTAAGAAAACAAACCCCGTTGAATGAGGATGATATATGGGAAGAAGAAGAAGAAAAAGACATTCCGAGCGGCGCGGGAGTTAACTCGAATCTAATTTTAAAAACTATTTATGTAAAAAGCTTTTTGTTAATGACATTCCGTCGACTACCTCATAAACGTTGTTACATTCGAACGTCAATTGACATTTCGTGGTGGTGTGCGTTACACAAACCCAAACGGTTTGTCATTTGGCTCGAAGCCACCGGGGAAAATCCCGTCCTGAGAAGATTTCTCTCGGAGAGGACACAGCTCGCAGGACATCCAAACCAGGACGAAATGGAGACGTAGAGACGTTTTCTCACGACACAACAGAAACTATTTAATTGCCTTCGATTAATTCATCAAATGCATACATATAAATGTAGTCTTTAATTAAAGGCCATCGGAGCAGTGGAAAGATAAAGGAAAATACGACGGGAACTCCTGTCTTACCGTCTTGTTCCCCGTTAATTAGGTTCTATTCATCTATTCATGCGACCAGTGTTGTCTACTATTTATGAGCTTGTTCGTCATTATAATCATCATCGTCATCGTTGCCTACTATCTATCTATCTCGCCGTGGATGGTCTACTAAATTTCACACATGGGAAAGTCACAAAACTCCTCAAATTAAACGTGTTCGAGTTCCGTTTAACATTATTTATTTATTTATTATTTCGGGTTCCCCTTTCCGAATGTGTGTGATGGACAACCGAAAGTCATTAATTTAATAAACTTTGACCTCTCAACAAAAAAACCGTAATAGTTCTTTCCGGATCGTGAAAGTTTATCGTCTCTCAAGACAATTGACGACGGTTTCCGTTTCAATTTTGGCCTCTCTGGGGGCATCCCCCAGGGGTCAAATTGCCCCCACCAAACAGAGACTAATGAATGACACATGCTAACGGGTAGACGGGTAGCAGGGTGAATACCTTGGGAAACTACTCGTTGGGTACAAATTAATTACCGGAAACGAACGTTAATTTCTCGGGGTTCACCACGTGTACCTGCAGGTTTGTTGACTGAAAGGCTCGGGTCGACTCTCCAGAAACGAGTGTTTCACACAGAACAAGGATTTCATTGAAGGATTTTTACTTTTTTTTAAAAAAAAAAGAGAAAAGAAATAATGTAGTAGTCAAAGTGTGTCTTTTTCTTTCTCTTTGGAAGAAAAAAAAACAAAAGCAAATAAACCTGATTGGGTCATTGATAACCTGTCCGTGAGATGGTTGAACATAAATTGTTTCCCATCCTCTGGTGCAACACCTGCCCCCAGGCAAGAAGTCATTAAGGCTCAAACGAGCCGAAAGATGTACTATTTAGTACGCCATGTCTTAAGAGTGATAAGTGTCTACTAATAACTTAATAATTTTGGTTTACTTGAATGACTCCGTGTCAGTTTCATTCCATTCATCACCGCGTTTCGGTCTGGGAGAGAGAGGGAGACACGAAAAATTCACTCGACCGTGCCTTGTCAATCTTTTCAAATTTGGATTTCACAGTTTCGGTTTGGCATAGGAGAGGAACGAACACGTTGAGTGAAGTCGAGAAATGAACTTGTGTCTGGTTGATGAAAAGAAACAGCTTATTTGTGAAGTTAATACGTTCAAATTAGTAACGTTGCAAATTACATTAACTTACAACAGTTTTTTAACAAGTTAGGTATGTTATTGTTGTACGCAGCACACAGTTATTACTCGGTGGGCTGAATCTTTGGTGTGGCCACCCTAAGCGCATCTGACGCATGTGCCCGTGGCACAAGACCGAATTTCGGACCAGTACAGAAGTTCACGGCAAAAGTATCCTGTGAACGTACTCGATAGGTTCAAAGGTTCACTCTACCCACCTCAACTGGTCAAGCCTCATCCCACTCGACCGTTGTACATCAACGTCAATTTTTTAGCGTGTGTAATTGATTGATTGCCCGATGCCGGTGGAGTTGAAAGTCCAAAATTGGACGAATAGGCGCGGGATCACCCAACGTGTCCGTACCAAGAGTCTGAGTATTTATAATATCAGACGAAAAATTGAATTCGACGAGTTGTTAAAGCGTTTTGGCAACCAAAATAAGTTTATTTATTATTTATAGTGAGGAGGAGGAGGTCATTAATCTGGAGAAACGTATCCGGAGCGAAGTGGCTGCAGAATGATTAATTTCACGTTCCATTCTACCGACTAATGGACTATTACACTTCTTATTATTAAAAACCTATGGATTTACACGGCCAAAAATGTTCGATTTGATTCAAACGAATCCCGAAACGATTTGGCCCTCTGTTTGTCTGTCTGTCTGTCTGCCTCTCCTTCTCATTCTCTCCATGTGTGTTGGCTGCGCCTCGTTTCTAATTAGTTTTATTTACAACACGTTTGCCAGTTAATTATTTTGTCTAGTTTAATACTCTTTTCTTTGGATTTTATTTTTTCTGTCTGTCTATCGACAGCTCAGCACCAGAGGAAATTGTTACTCCTGTTGGGTTCTCGTGTCAACGTATCCATACGAAACACCGTCAGCTAGTCTCTCTCTCTCTCTCTCTCCCTTATGTCTCCTTTCAGATTACGTAGGAACGTCAGGAAAGTCAATCTCATGTGTTTTCCCACTCAATTTATGTACTAATTGGTGAAATCAACTAAGAAGACTCTTAAGTTGGGTTCCTCCTTCTATTGGCCTAAGAAGTTGTGATATCGATAGAAGATTGATAATAAGAAATCAATATTAATAGAATAGTTTTATAAAACCCACATAAAAGTTTCAGAAGCAAGGTAAACGATGAACCGCGGAAGCCTGTTTTTTTTGTGAGACAAACTACAAGTATAGAAATTGTTGCCACAAATTGAATATCGATTCGTTCGATACCGAGCTCTCCAAAAAGGCATTACAAATGCGCCAAGCGTAAACGAGAAAGTTAATTACATTGGACCAATAATTCATTCGGCAATCTCATTTTCGGGTATTAAAAGTGAATTATTTGATATTTAAATTGTCAGTGTCGAAGTCGAAACCAAACTGGAAAGGACCCGTCCTGATTGAGACCCAGTCAGGTTTCTATGAACCCCCTAGAACCACGTGAATTATCATATTATTGTACTGCATAGATAAAGACATGTTAGGGCACATCCCTATTGTGCGGGAACAAACACGTTTCCAAGTCCCCGAAGTAGTTTTAAATTGAGCTAAGGAATGGCATAATGGAGGATAAATCAATTTCAATGTTAAACTCCCATAAATAATAGTATTTTTGAAATGCAGCGCAATATGAATAATTGCCGTAATATGCTTTAACACATTGGTAAACATTAATAATGGACAGCTAAGAGTGTGACCGTGTCACTATTTAATAAGTGTTTTCTGTTGGTGCCGTGTCGTGCTCATGCCACCTCCCTGCAGCCCTAACTCTCCATTTTACTCCTTTAAGTCTCCGGTAGTAAAACTACCTGGGTCAATTCAGGGAATTACAAATATTTAATATTCGTTTGCTGAATCGCTATTCATAAATCTGAAATCGAGTGTCTTAAGTGTCAATAATTTGATTACCACGGGTTAAATAATTTAAGTTAAAGGACGACTTGTCCATTTTCGATTTTGTAATCACTTAATCAACAAGTTTGATCGACGTTTGATGGACTACATCTGCCAGTAATTACGTCTATTAGCTGTCACATGGTAACCTATTCCTTGATCTTTATTAAAATAAGTTGAATTATTTCTCTTCTATTTGATGTATTGCTCGAGTGTAGACAAGTTTGGCAGACATGTAACACAAGTATAGGAGGTGTGGGTTCACGTTCTAATTTTTTTTTTTATTCTCCAAACGCTCCTTTGGGTTGTGGCACGGCGTGGCAGACACGGCAGTTGAGTTGAACACAAGAAATTGAAGGCGACATGCCCGATGGGAATGTACCGGTCCAGTTCCCGAGAAAGATTGCAACATGGCCGAGCAACAAATTAGAGGCACATACAAGTTGTGTGGAGGGATCAAGAGGCGGAATGAAGTGGAAGAAGCAGTAGAGGTAGAAGAAAACTAATTAATTAATTGAATTCAGTAGAAAAAAAAAGTAAGAAAAGTAGGATCGACCGAAACGGTTTTGAATTTAAAAGTCCGATGGGATCTCAGAGTTTTCTCCATTGAATTCGGCATTTTAGCCCCCACAAAATCTCTCGACGATAAATCTCCGACCCAAAATTATCCCAATTGTAATGAAATAAATTATTCTAATTGAATCTAACAAAAGCGGTTTGATTTATTCGTTTAGCATCCGTAATAAATTAACTACCGAGCAACGATCTTCTCTCTCTTTCTCTCTCTCTCTCTACACACACACACGTACACACAAAGAGATAGAGAGAGAGAGAGAGAGAGAGAGAGAGAGATAGAGAGAGAGAGAGAGAGAGAGAGAGAGAGAGAGAGAGAGAGAGAGAGAGAGAGAGAGAGCAGGGATAGAATGAAAAGGAACTAGAGAAAATTCACCGGGAGGAACAATCGAATTTCTGCCTCGTTCTGATAGATTCGACGTCAAAATATCTGTCAAACCTTGTTAAGGTCAAAGGTTAAACGAGTTTCATCTTTCTTCTGACACGTCGCCATGGCTGCCTGTTCCTCCTCGACTCGTTTTATAAAAAGAAACTTTTCTGTCATTTAAACAATTTAACTCGGTTGGCCGGTATCTTTGTTTGCCTAACAAGTCACTACTAATAACCGTCTATTCGCGTCCCGCGTTTGGACTTTATTCTGGGCCACTTGCTCTTCTTCTTCTTCTTCTTCACCTACTTACTCTTGGATCTTGCGATTTTTTTCTCGATATAAGGTAATAAAAAAGAGATAAATTTATAAATAGTCTTTACCGGAAGATCCTGTTAAGCCTCCTCCAAAAGCTCCGGGTGGAAGTCCGGCAGTGGGAAACAAGGCCCCCGGGTAATGACTAAGGGCCGCCCAGGGCCCAGGCGCAGAGTGCTGCTGTAGGCCTGCGCTGTAGGCCGCAGCAGCTGCAGCTAAAGCACTGAAAGGTGTCGGACGAACGGGCGGAACAGGAGTTGGCTCGCCGAGCATAAACCTGAAATCGAACGAAACAATTCAACTGTGAATTTGAATAGGAAAAAATAAAAATGGCGGCCGTTCAGATTGTCTGGTGTCAACTACCTGGCAGACCCGATTTCGAGCTTTCGACTCTGAATTAAATGATTTGTTATGTCGGATGGTGTCGGACTCCGACTTTCTCCATCTCGTTCTACGTCCACGATACTTCCCGCCGAAGATTCGACGTCGTCCTCGGCATTTTCATCTGGATTGCAGTCTTCGTCTTCTGATGAATTCGATGCCACAGACGAATTCAACGTTGCCGATGTTCTTTCCCCCGATGGAGTGGTCAGTGGTGACGAACTTCTTTTTCCAAACTGAAAAACGTAAATCCGAATTAGAACGTGACAGGACGGTGCAGGAAATCCATCAGATCACAGACCGAACCAGAGACAGAACCTGACCTCTGCTAGCGGGCGAATCGAGTGAATCGTTTCACTCACTAAAAATCGAATTTAAATTGAAAAAATTAATTGATTTCTCGCGAATTGATCTCTGTCTCCTTTCCTTCTCTCTCGTATGTAATTGAAAAAATAAGTGCTTTAAAAAATAAATCAAATGAACCGCGATATCAATTAATTTTTCACATTAAAAAAATTATCTAAAACGCTAAATTGAAAACACCCAAACGTTGCAGTTAAGAAGCGATCGCCCTACGAAATCCGGTTATAACGATGCGGACCTTAATGGAACGTAAAACTTGTTTTCCTGGTCGTGAAAAAGACACTTCGACCTGCTGGTGAGCATCGTTAAAAGCAAATTCGGTCGGCCATAAGCCCGAAATAAAGGAATCGATAAATTATCAATAATCAGTCATCGACGTTCGGCTTCGTTATTGATTTCATTTTCATTCTTTTTTTTTGCTCTTCAATTATTCATGTTACTTTATTCGTTGGCTCACGTAAAAAAAAAAATAGGAGAACAAGAATTCGAAAGCAATTAATAGAAAAAAATGATTTATCGATTCTATTAACGTACGAAGCGTTAAATTTATACTCCCGAACTCCGTGGCGATCTTGTGATCATTGAAAATGCGGAAAACGACAAAATGATTTTTAATTTAAATAATCTTCCCCGGTTTCACGCTGTTTCATAACTTCACTGTGTAACTTTTCAATCTGCTTTTGTAGAAATCACTAAGCAGGATTTTAAAAGAAAATGTTCATATTTTATTTGTCTCTGACTGTAGTCAATACCTTCGGTCGGATGCTGGCCAAATGCTACTCAGATCTTCCCCTCAGATCGCAAACTATTTATTAAACGGATGGACATTAGAAAAATCGTACGAGTCTCTCGTAACGATATTTAACTTATTGTAGTATTATTATTATTATGATTAATAGTAACTTATTGAAATTGAAATTCGTGTTGAGAAAAGAAAAATAAATTGAAAGATGCAGCAGCGGTGGCTGGGGTAAAAATGAGAAGAATAAAAAAATAGGAAAATTGATGAAACGGATGATAAACAGCGAGAGAAATCAGATTTGTATTGACCTAAGTGATCAGAGGTCGATCAATGAAGCCGATCGCGGCTAATGATTAATTAATCAATTATCTAAACAAATTATTGACAACATTTGAATTATAAAGGCTATCAAATTGAAATGAATGAAATTGATTTTAAGGAAAGACAGTTCAATAAATTAAGGATTAGAAAACCAAGCTACTTGTTTTTGTCTACTGCTAGCATCCTCCTCTCTCTCTCTCTCTCTCTTGGTCTCTCCCTGTACGGTCCCCTACATGAGTTGGTTTTAGGTAGGAAGCACCCTGTGACCTCTCTCTCTGAAAATTATTTAAGTTTAACGTATTTTGTCACTGCTTTTAAGTCGAAGTGTGTCATTTAGACTTGGTTTGGTTGAGGAAACTGGAAGAAAACACACACGACGAAGAAGTTCACATGCATGCGCCACCAAACTAATTAGAAATAAAAGGTAAGAAAACAGGAATTCACATTTAAACGATAGAAATCTTAAAAACCCTCTGCCTCAACTTGTTTTCGCCACTTAAAAATCCATGTTAAAAGTTATGATTTCACCAGCGTTTATTTTATTAATATATTTTTATTACGACTACCGTTTCATAACTTTTCGTCGTTCTGCGTCGGTTTGACTGATTTAAATTTTATTTGGCGATCGACTGAATTCTCAGTTTGTTTAAGTGTAAATATGTACGCATCAATCGGATTAGCTTTTGTATATTACGTATGAATTGTTTTATTAAATGAATATATTAAGTACACAGATTTCCTACCGACTGAATGAAAAATGACAGTGTCTCACATCGGTTATGTTTACGTGCTTCTGTACGAGTGAGTATTGACGTTGTATTTTCGGTAATAAAGAATATTAATTGAATAAATAAGGTGTGCAATTGTTTTATGTAAAATATCACAGTTGCTTAAATATTAAACACTCCTCGACTTTGATATAAATTCAGATTGTACAGCCAGACTATAAAGATGGTGTCCACCTCGATGCTTGTACAATATTAATAAATTATATGTTTGATTAAAACATAAAATTTGGTTGAAAATACTTGAAATTATGACAGATTCAGGCAAAAACGTTTTTTTCTAACCAAAGCGACTTGGTTCACACCAAATAAGTTCCATTCTTTCTGAATTGTTTAAACAATAAATTTAGTAAAGTTGGCAAATGGCTGGCGTTTCTACAAATGGTTAAGAGTCTTTTTCTCTCTCTCTCTTTCCAACTCGGTTAACTGACGTTGGATTTTAATGTTATTTTTCTCCAACTGCCAACTTATTTTCTCATTACGGAGCTTAATTAATTTAAATTTTTATGCCGTGCATTAAACGCAAAGCGGAGAGGGAAAAATAAAATCGGGGACAAGTTATGAATTAATAGAAAAGAACCGGTGACTACACGTGAACTGGTAGAAACTCTTTTCCGATAAAAGTTCAATTGGAATCGCCATTCTGTCGGGTTTCCAGCCGAAAGTCGCCGATTCGTTGCAAATTTGATTTTTCCAAGTTGGACTGTCCAACGGGAGCAGAAGCAGCAGCACCAGCAGCACCAGCCTGGGCAATTACTGTAAATTTAATGGACTAGAAAAATAGATTAGTCGAGCTGGTTCGCATTGGAGAACAATTGGTTTTGTCGAATGTTCGTTCCCTCGACTCCATCAACTTTTTTTTTGTGTGTTTCTTTATTTCTTCTGTTGGGAGTTGGTTTCTAAACCGCCTGGGAAATTTTTTCTATTTTTTTCTCCACAATGAAAGCCTTCTTTCGACGCTAATTTGAAAAAAATTACCCGACTAATGAAACGATCACGGATGTGATGAATGATTAATGCTAAATGATTCGGTAAATATACAGTTAATGATATGAGCATTAATCGGCGTTTGTTTGACTCTTGTCTACGATTCGTAGACGTGAAATTGAAATATGTGTTACACCACTGAACACTTCTAAATCCCTGCGAAATTCACTTGGAAGGTAAGGCTTTCACTTGTCTCCGTAACTTCAACGGCCTCTGTATGTTGACAAAATACGTGCACACCGCGGTCTGTGCAATAAATTATTATTGTGCCGAATTATCATCCCAGAAAAGCTGGCAGCAAATAGAATTTTTCTCTTCTATTCTTAAAGACACCCACGCACAAAATTTATTGATACATTACCAGGCAGGAATTTGATGGATTTCCCACGCTACAACCAAAATAAATAAATTAATGTATTTCTACTTTTCGCGTCAAATTACTGTGACAAATTTCAAGAGGATGAAATTAACGTGATACAATTAGAATTGACTCAATTTTTTTTAAAATTTTTATCGTGCTACTCTACAAAAATATATACCTAAACCGTTAATAAATTTTACAACTAGTGCTGTTAAACTATTCGAAAGTTATTATTAATATTAATAGGCAACGAGATTCCCCGAGATTCCCGCTAGTCTCTAAGTCTCGGTAGTCTCTACATAATTATTTTAAATACATAAAACAAAATTTTTAGTAGCAACGTCCGTGATATTATGAACTAAATACTATTAACACGTTCATCCTCCATAGGTTTGATACATAGGCGTGTTAGAAAACGTGTTAATGGGTGACGACAAAAGTGTCGTACACCCGAAAGAACAGGTTTTGGACCGTTTAACGCTAAAATAGTCATTACAATACCAAACCAAAAGATAATCCGCACACACGTTGTGTATGTATTCTTATATTCTCGCCTACAAGAGTGAGTAAGTTATATATGTCGTAAAATATATACGACCGGTATATAAAATAAAACATAAACTTAAACAAGAAATGAATTTTTACGCTCCTCAAGTTCTTTTTAAGTTCCAACGTGCGGCCGGGACTGCAGTTGGGAACCCAGTCGAAACGAAATTGCACAGATTTCTTTTCTTAAATGAAATTTGTAAAAAAAAGTGAAATGGCCATTTTGAGATGCGCGCAGTCACGTTGACACAGAGTTATGATTATGCCATTTTTTTTATTGAATATTACATCTATTTAATAAATGGTCCGGTTATCGCGGTCAATACTGCTTGTCAACGCTAATTAATATATTTATTAACCCTTATGCGAACTCTCGAACGTTCTAACGGTGTAATTCAGTCTACCGGCTATAATATATTACGTTATATATTCTACATAATATGCTGAAGAATTTATTAAGATGCAAAAAATTAATATTCAGAAAAATTCAATTTGTTGTTTTAAATTGTAACTTGTCCGGAACATATATGGGAATAATATTGAACAATAATTTTGTCGGCAACTTACGTTCAGGAGCCCGGTTATAAAATTATATTAATATAATAATATACTGAATTTTAATAAAAAGCAACTGTTTCTCTCAAATTTTTATTATTTATTACTAAACAAATTTTTTCTTTTTATTATTTCTTTATTTACTGTGATTATTGCCGTATTTAATGGAATAGTTTGCGGTGTTTAAAGCTTCCACACGGTAAAATATCCTGGCATTTCTTACTTTTGTATGAGTTACACGTGTTACATATATAGTATTTAGTTATGCTTCATTTACATAGTAACAATAACGATTCAAGCGGTGGGTATATGTGAAATAAAAAGAATGTCAAAATGTGTGCACAAAATATAAAATCTATGTAGGAGTTGCAAGTTACGATATCCGCCGAGAGCAGTTTACTTTCGTATCGACCATTAACAATTATGAAAACTGTGAACTGTAAAATATGAGGTCGATTAATAATTAATTACGCGATTAATAAAAACGTAAACCTCAGCATTCGATCGAAGCGGTCCGCAGCTTTTTCATTTCTTCTCCACGTCGTCCGTTTTATTGTACACACATTTTCTATTTCCCCGTCCTCCAAGTCGACGGTTGACTCCTTGAAAAAGAGTTATGAAAAACACATCGGCGAAGAATCCGCTTAGATTCTCGGCTTAAGTGGTAATTTAGTAAACGTCACTAATTAATATCGTAATCACCGATAGTTTGCCAGTCTGAAGCTCTCGTGTCTTCATTAATTATGAAAAGAGTCATTAAAGTCGGTTTTGTTGAAATGCACGGCAGGTTCTTTAATTACAGAGATGTGTTTATTATATGTACACAAGGGAGCCACGGCCGTGCGCACGCTCTCGGACCAGCCGGATTTAACGCGCGCGTTTGAGAGGTGGCGGCGGCGACGACGGCGTCACGCCCCGGGCCCCATAATTGAGTCTGGAAAATAAATTTTTGGATTTTGTCGCTCGTTCAAACGATTTTCCAGCGAAAACAGAAGTTGTACGTGTCGAGATGAATAAGTTAAGAGAAAACAGAAGCTAAGAGGAGAGCGGACACAAAAGCACACAGAGCGTGATGAAAGGGCCCATGGAGCCGACGAGTTACCCCCTCGATACCCACGGCTCCCTCATTTCGAGGGAAAATAGTTTGAAAATATACGAAATAGTTAAAAAGTCCGAACTACTGTTTGCTAGCTTTTTTTATGGTTTAAACCACCGCTCAACATTTCCTACTTCCTGTGCAAGACATTCGCTTTGGTAATCAAATAACTTATTACCTATTCATTTTCTTAATTAATTCTAGAATGTTTTCTATTATTGTTTTTATAGGGACCAAACCAGGGAGTACAAGGGCAGGGCACCGGGTGTTTCGACGAGGAGAAAAAAGGCTGAGGAAGGCCTTGGCCGCACACCGGAAAGCGTTTGACCAAACACTCAAACTAATACAAACAAGTTTCATTAATATATTTTCAACGATGCTGGGCATGATACTAAAACTACCTGCTGTAACAGTATAATAACTTCAGTATGACACAGCTTAGGGAGACCGGAGGTGACCCCGAGGGGGTGTACAGCAATGAAACTCTCTCTGAGCTCAAGCGTGAAACTATAAACTCCATTACAACCCATCATTTCGTACTTTTCTATTTGTAATGAGCGTTATTTAGATTTGTTAGTTAATAAAATATGTCGTTACGTAGAAAAATGACGTGCAAAATTAGATTTACAAACTGCTTTCTAATTAAAACATTCCGACCGGTAATTAAAAATTTCTCGCGCGAAACACTTGGATGTGGAAGACAAAAAACTTACCCGGGTAACTAAATTACTTGGACTAATTAGGTAGACCGTGAAATCTTGGGGAGTAATAAAACACAAGGAAACGCGCACCCGTTTGCCTGTGAAAGGGTGCCGGGAGAAAAACTACCCGAAATAGAAACGGGGATTCCCCGCGGGTCGCGCCGCCATACCTCGAGCGATTTCGCTTCGCCGACAACTGAAACGCCAATTAGTTCCTAGGTATTGATTTTTATTAGCCTAGGATCTAGCCAGAAGTAGATATATACCTGAAGCTACCGATAGGTTCGACCGACACCAGCGGGGGGTGAATGAAAACGAAACCGTTCGACTGGATTTTAATTAACTTGTCTTAGAGAGTTTCCAACCTTCCCGTCCGACGCAAGTGATAATTTTCAAATAAATAACTCAAAATTCGGCCAATCCCCTCCCGAACATGCGCAAAATTATTAATCGCAGCAAAACGACAGCCGGACTCACTTCCTTTTACGATGCTTTCGTTCCATTTTAATTAATTTTTCTCTAATTAGCGTTCACTTTTAGAGTTTCATTTGATGCGAGCAAACGCACAAAATTATGTATTTGCTGTGGTTTACCCACACTATTTTCCACACTTTAAACTATCACGCGACAAAAGCGTTTACTTTACAATCCTCCTACTTATGCGTACAACATGCGTACAACAACACGAATTCAACGAGTCCACTTATGTAATTTAAATAAAAATAAATTTTATACAAGTTACACTTAGTTTAAGGTTTCACGTGTTGTCGAACTTCTTCGCCTTTCAATTGAGTCAACTGTGAGTTCCTCGACGGTGAATTCCCTCTTTTTAAGTTTTCTTGCAGTGAATGCAACAACAACAACAAAAAACAACAATAATAATAACAACGAGATTAAGTACCCTTATCGTATCCTGTACCTGTTAGAGTCATCCTACTCGTTCGACTAGAGAATAGAATTATGAATAGTACAAGTGACAATGAATTGGTGGTAGACAATAGGAGGGGGGGATATATGCGCTCGTTCGATCCGAGAAATTCCGACTTAAACCTATTTATTTATTGTTTAAGAGAACTTTGAAATTTTCCCTCCATTTCTCGAGTGAGAATCCTATCTGTAAAATTAATTGGAGGCCCCATCCGGTGAAATTCACAGGCTTTGTATATGTTTATATATATGTATAGTAATGTGACGTTCCTAAGAAAAGTCATTAGCGTCAGAAGGAATACTAGTTTTATGGGGAGATGAACATTTCTAGTAGTTTCGAATCGGTTGTGTCCCGGTTGTTGTTGTTGTTGTTGTTGTTGCCGCTTGTCGGCTCGTTTAATTAGTTCTTATTGTTAACTTCTGCCCCCAAAAAAAAGAGATGTCTTCCATCCCAACACCTAACTCGTTCCTCTCTCTCTCTCTCTCGGGACTTGTATGGTGATTTAGGCGAGAAATTATCGAATGGACAAAACTGAATAAAAAAAGTAGAGAACAGTCCCCTCGAAATGTTCAGAAGAACTATTAAAGGAACGTTTCATTTATGTTAAAATCCAACATTGAATTTGTCAGGTCCCCGAATTAAATTTTCCGATTTGGATGAGTTTTTATATTGTTATAAGTTGTATTAATTTTATGTTTGTAATTTGTAAAGTGGTATAAACTGAAGATTTACCATATTACGACAGTCAGTTATTGAGAAGTGAGTTGTGAGAAGAGCCGGCTGTTAGGGGCAGTAACAAAACATCTCTTCTTCTCTCAACGTACGAACTGAAGGATAACTTCGTGTAAATAATTCACACTGGCTTCTTATTTTATCTTCCGATTCGTTGACAAAAGTACCATAATTCCATTACTCTTCCACCATCGCGTCATGACCGAAGACAACATTCAGAAAGGAAGAATAAAATCCATCGTTTCCTTTTTTTTTCTTTCACAATTCGACGCGTATTTCCGCCATTAATCGTCTCCTAATGGACTCCCGTCAGAGGAAAACATTTAAATAAATCAGGTGATATAAGGCAATTATTTATTTGTAATTAGCCGGGTGGAAATGAACGTGGAATTTCCTATACAGTCCGATCGATTCTGAATGTGTCGAAATTAACGATTATGCCTTGTCCAAGTATTACGGAATTGAATTTACCACACGAGTAACATACTTTATGGTATGTTTATTTTGCTACAAAATTATGCTGCCAAGGAGTTCGGTTCGAGTTTTAACGATTTCGCGAAAGAAAATAAAATAAAAAACCAATGGGAAACCCGTGACGGTCTTTACGGATGTGTGCCACCGGGGGAAAATTAATAAACCGTAAATGACATTATTTTATTACGTGATAATTTTAATTTGATACCTTAATTCGATTTAATGCTCGCGTGAGGAATATCCAATCGGAAACCGGTTGCCCGATTGATAGCCCTTATCGTTTACTCTAACATAAAAGCATAATTTATGAACGAATCAAACGTTAGTTTTGATAGTTTGTCCCGAACGATTAAAATAAATTATGAGATTACATCCCGTCAGGTTATGTACGGAGCACATAAACATGTACTTAGGCGATAGACAGAGACAGAGAGGGAGAGAGAGAGAGACATGGTAATGTAATAGAGCTTCTGAAAAGAGTAATAAAAGGAAGCTCACCTAATAATTCTCTTTCCGTCGTGTACTGTTAACTCTTTCATTTATTAATAATAGATAAAGTTTTTGTATATGAAAATTTAGTTTAGTACAAAAACGCAATTAATCAGAAACAGGTTACATTAATATTTTCACATTGTACTTGTCTGGCGAAAGTTAGTGTATAGGGTTTTAATATATGGGGGTTTACCGACAAACAACTCGCAGAAACGATTTATACGACATTAATAAATTCAATACGACGTATCAATTTCGTACGGATAAAGTGTTATAAATTTAACACTATCTGATAATTATATTATAATTTCAGAGTTTGTATTTAAATGGATTTGAACGTTTCGTTATCGTCAAATTACTAAGTATTATCGAGTTTGGTAACCCGTATTATTTTCTTTTTTTTTGTAATTTGGAGTTCAAAAACGAACAACACTTCTCACTTGACGGCTCTTAAATTAAATACAACACATTTTATGTAAAGCGAAATTTTGTTTTTCTGGCACCGAAGAAAGACTTTTACTTTTCGATGGCTCCTTACCGGACGCAAAACGTCGGCTCGGGCATCACTCCAACGTGATCTTATCGAATTTATTTTTAATAAGAAGAAATCTGGTGTTAATTACCCTTGAAGAGCCTCACATGAGATCATTCACGCACCGATTGATTTTACTCGGGATAACCCAGAGACTAATTTGTCAGATTTTAAATAAAGTACGGGAAGTAGTAGAGCAACTGTTTTAATGAGATTGAATCCAACGTTCCGTAAGAACCACGTCGTCTGTGCTCAATGCCACAGCAACACACAATAAAAGTTACTCAACATGGGAACCAACATTTACCGTCGCTTCTGGTGATGTACACTCGATTCGATATACATTAATATTATACTAAAATCTCACGGATGTTTTGACTTATTAATAATTTAATAAACGCTTTGTTTCTTTATGTAAAAATCTGTTTGATGCAGTTTCTTAACAGTTTTTCGTACCTTTTGTAAACACGAAAAAACACCATTTTGTCGGTGTCCTCTGGACTGTATAACATTTTACTTACTATTAATTTACTCTTAGTGTTTGACTCGTTAGATTTAACATTATTTATTTTACGTATTTGTATTCATAACTTTGCATACAAGCAATAAGTACGTAAGGTGTGTAATTTTTCAAACTTTAGAATTCCCACTGTTTAATAATAGGTATCACGAGGATTGGAGGACATATTAAACGTTTGATCGACTTTTAAACAGTAAATAATAAATAATATATAAACATACGGTTGGTGAAGGCGATTCCGAGTGGTAGACCGACGGTGATTTTCTCGGCCTCGTGTCCGCCAGCAGAGAAGCCACACTAAAACTAATGTTATTCCTAGACTGTTGTCCAACAGAACCTGCCAAAGGTACACCGTTGCCACTACCGGTACTATTAATATTATTACTGTTATTGTTGTTACTGGTATTATTATTATTGTTGATCGTCCGATTAGTCCGAAGATCATCCGGTAACATTTTCTTGTCCGACTCTTTCTTTCCGTCCGTTTTAGTCCTGTTAATTTCGTTCGATTTAATCAGGGAGAGCGACTCCGACAGCCTTAAAGCATCCGTCACCTCTCCCGTTCGATTCGTCATGGATTTCTTCGATTCTTCCGATCGGTTCGATTTCGTCAGATCTCCAGCTCTGAGATCTGACATACGGAGGAAATTGTCCGCACGGAGAAAGTGCAACGAATCCGATTTCCGTATCAATTGATTGTTATTCGTCTTTTGTCCCAGGTTGTTCGATCCATCTTCCGCATCGTCCATTTTGATCGATTCCTTTTTACCGACGGCCGTCTTCATTTGCTGAGATGGACTTAGTTTTAGGATAGTCATACTTTTCGTACAATTATCCGGCTCTAGCATTAGTTAAACACAATTTATCGACCTAGTCGTTCTGCCCTACTCGTTTTCCTGTATGGATTTCCCTTCCCGGTCGAAGGATGGTCTTCTTCACACGGTCGATGTCATCTTCGATTTTCATTCGCTTGGAAACGAAACATTCACATGCAGAAGACACACAAGAAACGCGCGCGTACACCCGAAATGTTCAACGCTCGAGCTATTGACGGACCATCGTCGACCCGAACATCAACCCCGAATGTTTTACACTTACTATTTTTCTATGCTGGAAACACAAGCACGGTCTATTTCTTATATTTTTTTTTCGTCTCGCTCTCGCAAGTTGTTAACGTCTCACGTTTGAACCCGGTACTAAAGTTTAAAAATTTCTTGAGCAATTAATTTCCATAAAATGAAAAACTTGCCATTACATTGGGTTACCGAGGTGAGCAGAAAAGACGCGGGAGACCCGTTCAAAACGCCAGCGCACGATCTGCCTTTTAAATTTTAAATAACGCGACGTCTAATTGAGCAGCCTTAGAAGAGTGGCTCTTGCCAACGCACGCGTTTCCCTTCGAGTTCCTCTTACAGTGGCAATTTCGATGAGTTTTCCCTCAGTCGTAAGTGGTTCGATAATAGGTGAAGTATCGAAATGTGTTATATGCCTCTGTCATGCAGAAAAGATCTGTTTGTCGGGAGTTCTGTACTTCCATACATTTATGTGCTGTTGATGGTATTCGATCTACCTATCCTAATTCTTTTACAATATTTTTGTACAACTACCACGACTAAATTTGTCTGCGTGGTTGTATTTATTTAATAACGTTTAAATTTTTTAATTTCCACTTAATTCTTTGAATTAATGAAATCTATCCGCTGCTTCCCATGGGTTGAACTAATTGTATAAATTTCTAGTTAAAATTAAGCTTCCCTGCTGGCTCCCAATTTTAAAATAGTAAGGATGATAAGAGGGTAATGTTAATCAGAGTATCGAAGTATCTGATTTTTAGTATGAATAAAAGTACTTGTCGAAAACCCTGAAAGAATTTTCGTTACCGTCAGCAGATTTCTCAACAGAAAATTTTTTCCCATATGTTGTTCCACTGGAGGTAGAAATTTCCGGATTTGATCGTTTTTGATTCTCAACGTGTGTCCCGTGCACACGGAAAATTGGGGGACAAAAGGCGGTACTTGGAAATAACGCCGGGGCGGAGTCTAACAGAATTATAAACCCTAAAATTGATTCGACCGGGGGGTCGGTGGTGGATGGGTGACGGGACCGGTGGCAAATGGACGCCGCGGCAAAGGGGGAAAAATGGAAAAGCGCGTGCAATTTTCATAGTTTCGCCTATGCTTAACCTGTCCGTTGAAGATTTTCAATATGGTCCTCCGAGTTATTACCGTACAATTACATAGTAAAGTCTTTTCTTTTCCAAATCAATGGGGGGACACGCGGGCGAGACGGGCAGGGGGAGGGGGAGAGAGAGAGAGAGAGAAAGCGGAGGAGGAAAAAGAGAACGCGGGCGGACGAGAGGAGCCGTCGCGGGGGAACACGAGAGGGAAAATTAAATTGTTGGGCTCACGTTTATCCTACGTCATTTCGAATTAATAAAATTTAATCGGGGGACTATGGAAACATTTTAAACCAATCCCGAACCAGGAAATTAGATTGTTGACAGATGACAACTAGTTTAATGCTGCTGATTTTCTTTTGTTTCTCGAATAGATTTATTCTTAGTTTGCAGAATGGCAACTTATTCTTTTCTCTCTCTCATTCACTCTCTCTCTCTCTCTCTCTCTCTCTCTTTTTTTACTTCCCCTCACTTTCGCTGCTGGCTTCCACCATTCTTGACAACATCACCCACCACCCTTTGAATCATCTGACTTTCTTTTGTCGTTTTATTTTTCACTGGAAAACAGAAGTAATCACATTATAATTGATTACTCTTGGGCGTCGTAGAATGGAAGTAATAAAAATTTTGTGAATTAGCAGCAATTAAGCGGACAAACAATCGCGTTGGATTTTATTTGAAATTTTTAAATTTTGGTGGAAGAAGCGAAGAGCTCCTTTGCTGCCCAATTTGCTCGGTCTGCTTTGACCGAAGAGGAAGACGTCGCGTCTCTTGTATTTCTCCTTGAACGCGTTCCTTTAAACTCTCTTTCTCTGTTTCTCTGGTTCGCTCTATTCCTTGTGGCGGTGAACAAATGGGAGAGGGCAATTTCACGATGGGAATTTACGAGAACCGAGGAAACGAGGAATAAAGTGATAAACTTTAGCGTTTAGTTTATTTCACAAGTAATAAAGAATCCGGCCACGTTTCTTTTGAACTATTGTAAATTGTTGGGATGATTGGGTTTCCTTCGTTGCAACCAATCGATACAAAAATACAATGTAATTCGCTTTCGTTGGAAAGTATAATTTCAATTTTTTTTTTCAGGAGCGGAGAGTTAACGGTGTCTCGTAAATGGTCGTTGTCCTCTCGTTTTCTGAAATCAAAGAAAAGGACAACAATTACCGTAATGCATTCATTCAAATTTTCTTTATCAGATTGACAGGTTGTAGTTTTATTTTTGAATGCTATGGAGAAAAATTAGATAGATGATGTTTTAAGAGTAAAAGTGGAATACCAGCAGGTAAATTTGTTTCGTGACACCTAGTCTGGTTTTGTAAGCATTGGCTTTGGTAATAAACATCGTGCACATTGACCACGTGGCCCACAAAAATGAAAATGACTACGGGAATATGAAATTTATCGGCTACTTTCAGGCCGACAAAGTCAATCACCACAGAGTTATGGTTAACTTCATTAATAAGATGAGAGCACAACCTAATAATTTAATTTTTGAAAGTTTGTCCCGAAAATTTGCTCAAATTTCAGGTAATCTAATAAGCGAACAACAACTCCGTCCGACTTATTTATGTAAAGAATTAAAAACTGCGGATAGTTTCGCGTTCCGTGCTTGTTCCAAGCAGTTGACAACTTGTTTTATTAATTACTGCGGAAACCCTAAATACGTAATTTATAAAACAACATTGTAAGTAAACCAAAAAAACTTTAACTTAATTTTTGTATTGTTATGTCTACAATACACGGCCCAAGTAAGTAATAGGTTGATTATTGAATCTAACAAATTTCATTTACAGATTTATAGCTATGGATGTACCTATTTAGGGAAACAATATTTATTTATTTGAATACATTTATTAAATAAATAAACACGTGAAAGTTTACAAAAAGTGTGAGATGAAGTAACAGCAAATCTGTTTACGATTTCATGATCAATTGCAGGGCTACGAAGTCATATTCTAAAACTGTGTCCGAGTTAAGCGGCCGATTCCTTTCATTGTATAACCGAAACCATTCAAGACGTGCAATTATTAATTCCGAGCTAGAGAGTAACACACACACAAACACCAAACTCTTCGGTACGGGCAAACAAAATTAATAAGTGTTAAAAAAGAAAGAAAGCGTCAAGCTCTAAAAATTAAAATTCGTATTCGCTCGCATGCGTATATTTTATACGCGTTAACATCCTACATATAAATATTCTTCTTCCGTACAAAATACATCATTTTTAGCAAGTGAGAACAAGTTGGAGTGAGAGGAAAATTCAGGGGGAGGGTGAACCGTCCCGAAAAACTCATAAATATCGCTTTGCAATTAAAATCCGTTACATTGTTTTTATTTTGTAGATAGTAAAGAAGAGTAAAAATGGTCGGCCATTAAAAACCAGGTGATGACCGTTTGGTAAGCAGGAATTGAAACCGTTATTTTATCTACGGACTCGGCCATAAAAGCGGATGAATTTTGAATTGTTTATTATTTCTCTGATAAAAGCTTCAGTCTCCCTTTTACCTTCCACCTCTCCGTGTGCCTTTCATCTCTCGATAAACGACTTTTGCATAAAGTCGACGGCAACAAAAAACACACACACACACACACGCACCCGGGGGTTTCCTGGGGAGAAAGAAAAAGCTTCCGTTTCGCGATTTTATCTCCGGTCAACAGTCGAACAAGGAAAAAAAAGGTAGCAAAACGAAGCAAATTTTGCTGTCGCACACGTAGTTTTATTAATTTTCATCCAACGGGACGGTTCGACTATTTGCTGGTCTGTTAAGTAATCGAGGATAGGTAATAAGTTCCTGCTGGTTCTTGCGACTGTTTAACAACTACAACTTCGGAAGAGAATTTATAGGAATATAATGGAGTAAAACGAACGGGAAGTAATAAAGATCTTACGGTAAAAGTTTGCATTAATGTAATAATAAAACAATACGTATTTTCTTATTAAAAAGAGGGTTACTAGGCCTTTTCGAAAGAGAAAAGATTACTTTGATTTTATTTTTATACATACAGAGCAGTCAAGAAGTACAATATAAAAAAATTTACGTGAAAATAGGAGGTTTCTTACTTTTAAAAATATTACTGAGATCTAATGGATCATGGGAATTGGGGAACTTCCACAATAAGTCTGATCGGCAGTTAATAAAAAATTACACACTTATATACTTTTGGTTGTAATTTGGATAATTTGTTGGTGTACTGTAGTGAATTTGCACAAAGGTGACCCACTTCAAATCAGAAATTCATTTATTTCATCGAGTACGTTCATGATTTTGGTGTGAGATGGAAAAATAGATAAATCCCTAATCTAAAATGTGTTATCAGTACAAGCTAATATTGACAAATTACTTTCAATTGACGGAGGTAGTTCACTATTTGTCAGGAAGTTTCCTCCGCAGAAACTACTGCTAATCAGAGCCGACTGCTGATCGAAAGAGATCACTCACCCGTCAGATCGTGACCGATGTGATTGTACGTTGCACACGGAAGAAGCATGTTGCGAATAAACAACCACACATTTATGGTGTGTGATCTGTTTGTACTTGTGACTAATCTTTAGACTGACTCATGGAATTCTGTAGAGGTTTGTCGTTAGCTTGCTGTGTCCCAGGTGCTCTATTACTTAGACACCTATCGTAATACAGAGTATGTGTAGCTCAGTACAGTTCGGTAAAGTGTGTACCTTCTCACAATCGTCACTCGTGACTTGAACTTCCGTACGAAAGTTGATGTAGTGATTTGTAGTAAAAATTATCTATCGCGATCAAAACGGTTGTAATACTTTTTGATAGATCCTTGCAAATTACTTAACGAAGGACTCATTTCCGCCGCATTTCATCCGGAAGGGAGTGTATCATCAGGAGGAAAACTATAAACTTAAACGACTCTTTCAGTGAATAGTGCGTTTTCTACGGTTACTCAAGTTCTGGCGTCAACCATGAGAAAAAAGGCCATCTCAGTCACGGGGTTACTTGTGCTGCTGTCTGTTTTCGCAGGTAGTTTTTGTTGTGGATTGTTGAACGAATTATATTTGGATGAAACGACACCTTACAAAAAAGTTGCATGTTGCAGTTAGCAGCGGTCTTCGGGCAGCCTCAGACGAAGAATTTCCTTTCGTGGTGTCCATTCAGGAAATGGAAGAAAATCAACACAAGTGTGGAGGTGTGATTATTGCTCCGAGATGGGTTTTAACCGTCGGGGAATGCGTTAAGAAGTCAGTAGTGACCAATCAATAATCGATTGAAAAAAATATTGAACTTCACCTTTGCGCCGTAACGTTCAACACCTGCAATTGTGTACATGTTTCCTTCGTTTTACAGTACCCCGGCTGTCCGTGTCGGCTACGGCAGCTCCGACAGCAACCAACCCGCGAGCATCATCTCCAGCAAAAATATTTTTACCATCGCGTCAAACGTGAGACACAATTTGGCTTTGATAGAACTCGAGGGTAAAATCACGATGTCGAAGAAAGCGACCAAAGCCCGACTTCCACGTCAGAATGCGAGGGTTTTGGCCACCACGACTAAACTTAGTGGATGGAAGGTGACGGTGAGTCCGGCCATTAAACATTTACTTAGTTCCAATCAAACGGACCCTGTCGATTCAATAAGTATGTCCCACTTGGTCGAACTCCTCTTGCTACTACCATTTACCATTTGTCTATCCGAATATAAGTACAGTAAATCTTTCAAATCTAATTATATATAAATTTAGTGCAGTCACACGTAGTTTTGTTGCGAGTTGTACAGATGGCTAGTAATAAATGCCAATCAGAATGTTTACTCAACTATTACGGGTTAGAAGAGATAAAAAGCTTGAAATGTAACTAAAAAGATCGTATTGTCCGTTACGACTGGCAATAATAATATTGATATTTACAACTGCGAAAGAGCCAAGATAACGAAAGGTTTATGTATCAGTTTAACATTCTTACCGCTGGTGCTTTTACATGTGAATAACATGGTTTGATGTTAATAATTATTATAAATATGATCTTAATTTCAGTCAATAATGCACAAACACCCTGTCATCAACGTCATCGACAAGTACAAAATAAAATTTTTGGATTGCGTCACTTCATCCGGCGGTTCCATTCACTTGGAGGCAGATCAGTTTTGCGGGTATGACGAAGAATTTCCAGACTTCTTCTCCATGGTAAGTAAAATTAAAACAAAGATGGGTGAATGACAAGAAGAAGAAGTTGATTACATGTACTTCTTTTTCTACCGCAGAAGGATTTGGGTACGGTGGTGTCGAAGGATGGCGTCGTCTTGGGACTTCTCCCCCACGTCCCAGAAAACCTGGCTTCTCCTATTCTTTTCGTAAAAATGTCGGAGCACGGAAGTTGGATAAAAGAAACCGTTGGAAGCGACGACATTGAGTTGCTGTGGGTAGAGGAAGTGCCGAAAGATTCGGCGAGTTTTCAAGCGGTCAAATGTGTTACGCTCATCCTGACTTCCATCTTGATTCCGAGATTTGTTTGAATTTGTAAAAAAGAACACCCGTTGAACTAGAAGAATACCTGGCGTCACGTTAAATCAACTCAACGGCGGTGTCCGCATCGACGAACTGAACGGTTGCGGGCGCAGGTTGGATGGTCTACGCAAAAGTAAAGAGCAAAAGTGAGAGCGCCGTCAAGTCCGAAAAGACTCCTAGTTAAAGTTACCTTTCAGAAGGTCAACTATTTGTCGTTTTGGTTTTATAGGTGAAAGTATCGATGAAAGTACATAGTATCCATTTCGTGTTTATTTAAAATGAAGCAAATTGTTGTTGAACACCTGCATGAGTGTAAATTATTTATGACTAATATAGAATACTTTTAGTTAAAATGTTGTGCGATCGATATTTTATTTATACACAGCAACAGATTCTTCCATTTTCTAGGATAAATATAGACAAGTGTTAGGCCTTAATCTCTAAGGAAACTTGGGAGATAAAAATGTCCTCAGGTGTTCGCGTAAGTCTCCTAGGATTGACTTCTCAAGTACGCACAGGTAACCCACTTAACAAACAGGAACCGACAAAACTATTTGTTTAGTTTGAACAACATTACGTCAGTGTGAGTGTGTCATTCTCGCATCCACTCAGAGTTCTCCTAGAAAACGTCAGCGTCGAGGTACCTTGTTTATCCTCTTCATCGGTGATGATTTCATCCTCCGATACACACCTCGTGGGTGTATACCAAGTGTGCAGAATTCACTTCCACGTAGAAGTCTTCACAACCACGTGACACATCCCTTCTGATAAGATAAGACTCGATGTGAGGGACAGAAAATGTGAAAATTAGGCTCCGGACACTTTTAGTTCGATTTTGTGATTTCCCGAACGACCTTTGACCCGGGTCATTTCTTCCTGATGCACCCGATTTGAGGAACGGTAACATCGTTTTAATGGGAAAACATTTATCCAATGTAATTCATGAAGGTTTTTAATAATACATAAAAGGCGAGGTGGAAGTGTGGACATAAAATAAACGCAAAGAAATAAACAGTTCAATTAAATTGTACCGATAGTACGAATAGATAGTTAAAAAATATAGATCCCCCCTCTGAATAACTTAAGGGCTGTTATTATTAGTTAGTTCTTTAAGACACCTTAAAATGCTAGACACTTAAAATTTCAGGTACGATGAATTTTATGTAGGTTAACGAATGTTTAAATAAGTAAAACAGTCATTCGGTCGCAGCACGAACTTACCAATTACTTTGTTATGTCGCGTTACAAAACAGAAGAAAACTATTTTATGTCACACGTGTCTTTTTACTTAAAACTTTTTCTTAACTCGTGACAGAGAAATCGTTGAGCAACGGGTCGTAATGGACTGGGTACACGCAGAAAAATCCGGCTGATGGTTTGACGAAGAGCAAAATGATCGACGGAAATTCTATGGAAGAAGATAAATCTGTGCATAAGGTTTTTTTCTGTACTTTCCCGTTATCGATTTAACATTGAATCTGATCGATCGATCTGATTCTTATCGACTTTGCTAAAGTTAAATTTAAATCGAAATTTAAGATAATGCAAATCAGATAACACCGTGAAGGTTGACGAAATATTAAATATTTAAACTCGGACTCGGAATTTTACTCTCACTTTGTCGACAGCCCCGGAAAAATGAAGGCGATTTTGGGTCTTTTCCTGTGTTTCTCACTGGCATTCGGTAAGTTACCGATTTTAAAGGCGATAGCGTGAAAAAAGTAGTAGTGAAGTTAATAAACGTTTATTAACCATAACCTATAATTTATTAACTTAAATTGAATTTTGAGCTTGAACTTGGGCGAAGTGTGGAAATAGGTCTGTTTCTTTCTGTTTACTATTCCTCACTGTTATTTTTTTCTGTACGTCTGCACGTTCAGTAACAACACGAACTGTAAGAGACGAATTTTACGATCCGTTGGAAGTTCTATCAACAGTTCGATGGTATTAACACCTAGATACGAACAGTAATGATTCTTTTTTACTTATAACATAAGTAATATTTATCAATATTAAAAAAACATAAGTTATTACGGCAATGAGAAAATAAATTAGAGAGCTTTGCCTTTTACTCGAATACGAATGAACAAAATTGGCTCGGTAACTGAGTACCGTCTACCTGAACTTTGGGAATGTTCTTAAGAGTTATGCTTTTTATTTAAAGGGACTGCAATAATTTGTAATAGATTTTTTGTTACAATTTTTCAGCGCGGCAGCCCAGTGTGTCCCACAAACACAACTGCCCGAATCCTGGAAGTCTCTCCAACTACATCATCAACGGTGAAGATGCTCCTGATGGCAAATACCCCTACATGCTGTCCTTGTTCAATATGAACTTCGAAAGCCACTTGTGTGGAGCTTCCATCTTGTCCAAAAATTGGGCTCTCACCGCTGCCCATTGTTGCGCTGTGTAATTTTTTTTAATTTTCGTTATTGGCCAAGTACCACTGGCCAGTACTCACTAAGTACTCACTTTATTCTGCAGGGGAAAGGTCGTAAAGCTTTCTCTGTATGCCGGATCGAACGTTTTGTACAAGGGAGGTTCCTTCCATGAGGTCGAAAAATACATAATACACCAGAACTACAGTTCGAAAGATAACTGGATCAACGACGCCTGCTTGCTTAAAGTTAAAGAACCATTTGTTTACGGTGAAAGAGTTCAACAGGTGACACTTCCGCCACAAGACTGGCCCATCAACGATGGAGATTTGCTTAATGTCACCGGCTGGGGTCTCACCGAACATGTGAGTAGGCCTTTTATTAATTTCCCTATATGATTTGACACCTGGAAACTGATTCGAACGGTGCATTTCCAGGAAGGAGAAGATGTTCCAGAATTGTTGCAATTAGGAAAGAACTTCGTCGCTTTGTCCCCCGAGAAATGCGAGTCTCTGACAGAGGCGAACCACCCAAGTTACTTGTGCGTCTTGGGAGGACGAGAAGGACAAGGCGTGTGCAATGTGAGTGTTCACGAAACTATATGTTCACGTGTAAAACTTCTTTCTAAGATTTTCAATAATTTACATAAACTTTCCTTCCGACAGGGTGACTCCGGTAGTCCCATCGTTAAAAACGGCGTCCAAGTTGGTATTGCTTCTTGGGTCTTCACACCATGTGGCTGTGGATTGCCTGACTTTTACGCCAGAGTACCACACCTGAGTAACTGGATCAAAAACGAACTTGGACCTGATGCTAAAGAACTCAAATTCCATAAGGAAAAGTAAATTTTTGTAAATAATTGAATGAATTTGCAACTATTTATTTATGTGATCATAAATTTCCAATATATGTATATATAAAACATTTCTTGAAATCGTGCTTTCTATTCTTTGCGAACAAAACATCCTTTTCGTCTCTTCATTGAAATCGTATATTCTTTCAATGGAAGCCTATGTGACCTATAAATATAGGTATATAGGGACAATTACAAATAGATCCTTGAAGATTTACTGATTACATAATAAACTTAAATTAAACAAAAAGTCCACAGTCTGTACCTGTATGGTCGTCTCGACTTGATTGTCATGCAGACAAGAAGTCACCGATAAATCTTTAAACACTTTACGGCGTGTTGCAATTACATTTTAATTGCATTCTCCAGGTACTACAAGCACACCTGAGGCACAATATACAAGATGTGAGGGGGGCACTCCTTGTAATTCAGGTAGAGAGTGCTCTCTACCTGGGCAGTTTGGTCGGTTTTTGTTCGTTTTCGGCCACCTGCGGGGAGTATCCCTTTTGAGGGATACTTTTCCAATTCTTTTTCTATTTCCATTTTTTTTTTTTTTTTGATAGATCGTACACTCATTGTATTGCACCACGTCGCAAAAGAAAAATAAACCGAGTTCATTGACAAAACTATAAGGAGCCGTTATTAATGAATGATAGCTCGTCTGAAAGAAGTTAATCGGTGTGAAAGAATAATCGATCGAAAGATCACTGATCAAAAGAGGAGGATTCAAGCATTCGGTTGCAATTGTGGTTTCCATTAGGGCATGTATTTTGTACAATATATGTATCAAATATTAATAAATCAAATAGGCGGCACTTTGAAACTTTAATTTAATAAATGCTTGATTGTTGGATTGCGATTGTCGTACTTTTCTTGCCTGTGGTAAATAATACACATGTATTGCCAAACAAATGGAATTAAATATTTAGAGAATATACACACAAGTCTAATTAATAATTGTAGTAAGAATACAATCATATAAATGACTTTTATGTTGTAAAATAAATGAGGAAAATTAATGGAAATAATGCCAGATACCGAACCAAGTAAGAATTTTCTCACAGGTGTTAAAGAGAAAGATGGCGACTGAAATTCAGGTTGTGGAATGGAGTGACACAACCATTAGAACTTATGTCGAAAAACACAATTTCAGGACATGGTTCGTGCATTAGTGCGCCATTGTCAAATTTCCCGATTCGAGGAAGATGACAAAATGATGCGTTCGCATATTAAAGGGAAAATGGGTGAATAGGACGGTGGTCGAATTCCACGCAGGTTAAAACATAGTTAATACATTTATCACCTATTGTGTAATCTATCTGATAATTTTACTAATTGCAGATAAATCGATTGCCACGCTTACGGCCGCTTGAGGGAAATTCTTTGTTTTTCAACCGAATCCGACCCGTGGAACAGGAACTTTACCAGGGGAATTTTTAGGTTCTCAAATTACAGGAAACCATTTGGATAAGGTGAGAAAGAGGTTAATCGTGGTATATAATTATTTGAACATTTAAAACGCTTTAATTGAATTTAGGTATAAATAAGTTAAACTCGAATTTCGCCTAGAAGGAAGTGAATCTACCTCTCGGTGGAAATATTAATTTAACAAATTTGGATGCCTGCGTTGTCCCAATCGATACAAACAAGAACAATTAGTTATAATTTAAATTATGGATTGGACTCTCACACACATCACGTATTCTAGAACCTTCAGAAGCATTTCGTCAAGCTGAAATCTTTTATTATAATATCTAACAAATATATCTCATGTACAGTTGATTATTACCACGTAATATGCATAATATAAATTATGTATAATTTACATGTTTGTTTTATTTATTTGTTTCTCCATATCTATTTTTCTAGACTTGGACATAATTCTCTGTCGGTACAGACGAAGTATGTGCAATACACTCCCCGCATATTACATACTATTGTTCGTATAGTACAGCAGGCAGCACTACTGATAGTAACTCGTACGTGTACGCGTAAAATCATACATCTGTGGTTGATTTCTGACTCTCTGATTTTACATAACACAAAAGCGGAGTACAAGTGAGGGCAGTTGAAATGTTCACATCAGCTACACAAAGAGGGAGGAATTCGCGAAGTGTTTAACAGTGGGTACATAAGTAAATAAATGTAACGCTCTTCATTTTAAATTAGCCTTCAGTCGGTGATATTTCAACCTTGTCAACAGTTTATATAGATTTAAAAGAGCGAAATATACCGAATAATGGACGGCACAATGGTTCACACTGCAATTCATCACCATTTCAGAATTTTCGCAAAAGTGGAACACAGACGAGACAAATCCAAGAAGTTGAAGAAGAAGAAGAATTGCTCTTTTTGGACGATTTCATTCACAAAATGACTCCTAGTTGACTCAAGGTGTTCGGACTCTAAGGAATTGTCTCTGTTTTTTTTTTTTTTCGTTTTCACTCCTTGAAAGTTCATTATTGTTAGAAGTAACACTGAGAAAGCTATTGAAGAAGTGAAAACAAAATTTAGGCACAATATTTATGTTGTTAAAATCCAATAATGCCTCACTTGCTTCGTTAATACGGCATTGTAAATAAATCTTTTGTTAAGAAGAAAACAGGGGCATATCTGTTGTCTGTTCGGTTTCTTGTTTACCCGCAACCAGGTTCTCTTTCTACTTCATAGAAAACCAAGACAAAAACAGGATGGTGACTCTCTTGCATCCACGGCAGTCCACGGTATTTTTTGAACGAACTATAAACTTCATTAAAGTAATTGCTCAAATAACAGGTTTCGTTCCTTACCTACAACTCAATGGCCTTCCACATAGAATTTATATAGTTTCTATGAATTTTGTTATAAATGAATTTACTAAAATAATTATTGTTATAAATTTCTATAAATTTACATTAATATTTTGAACAGAGATTTATGATCTACTCTGAAACACATCTGGTTCTTCTTAAGTGCGAAGAAGGACACTGACGTCATAGTGTTCCCTTGCAGGTAAAACCTTCTGAGGAAACGTCAACCACAGTTATAGTGAATTTTTTAATAAGGAGAGACAGAAAGAGAGAGTTTTCATGATCATTGGGAAGCTGGAGTGATCGAGAACGTCTTGTGGCTCGTCTTCGCCCGTCATAAGTGAAAAACTATTATGTGAACTATTTACGAAGGGGTAACGGTGTAATAATTACACTGCCAAACTCGAGTTACTCCTTCTAAGTCGGCGACCATGTTTTAAAGCATTCATCCTCGGATAAAGAAGACTTAGACTCGCATTAATTATGAATAAAACGGATTTGATGATTACAAAGAAGTGCATCGGGTGAAATTAAACATTAATCAAGCATTACCAACAAGGAGTTGATCAATAAATTTCCAAAACAGAAATTCACAAGTTTCTTTAAATTTTTAAATCAACATTTAGCAAAGGGAAAGAACTTTTTTACGGAATTTTGTCTTGAAACGCACTGGGTGTCGAGAAACTTTAGGATTTGTATAAAATACAGTTCAAATCCTTTTAGTAGAAGGTGTAGTAAATTAATTGGTGACAGAGTGAGATTTTTTCCGTTTTTTTTTTTTTGGACACTTACCGGTTGAATTTGATCCCCCCGCGAAGATGGGAGTTCGTGTTCACGGGTAGTCGAGTAACATCACAATAAGTCTCATATTTTTATATTTATTTAACGAGAAGCAGTACATTACGAGAAGTAAATTGAGATACTACGTACGTGCTAACGGCTAAATCAATCGAATTTAAGGGGTGTACTCAGTCAATTGTCTATATAATTCAGCAGTGTGTTCACGTATGAAAATTCCCAATTGTCAAAGTATCAGAGGAGATCACGCGAGGCTGTTAACGATTTTGATTCCGCACGAATCTGTTAATAAATCTGTAGTCTATCAAAAAGGAGAAAATGAGTCGTTTTCCCCAAACAGAAGAACAAAATAACCGAACAATGTGGGCCATTTCCATCGGTCAGGGTGTCGAAGATGAAGGGGGTTGACCGGTTACCTTTCTACTTGGTAGGAAGTGACACGTCGCCTGTGAGACCTCCAGGACAGAGGAAAAACCAGAAAACAACTAAAGCTTAACTGCAGCTCTTTCAAAGGACACTCTCTCAAAGGAAAATGTCATCGAATTAACGGTTTATATAGGGAAATTATCGAGCCGGTTCCATTGAGAGACTCCGTCTCTATCCCAAACAGAATCATCCAGGAGGATCGGCTTTGCGTAATCAGTTTTAACGATGCTTAATAGGATCGCTTTGTCGACAATCAGCTATCATCTGATTAAACTTATTTTCAATTATTACACTCTTTGCCGTGGGATATGAAGCCAGCCGAAGGGGAATCCCCTTTGTTTCTCGTCCTCTCCGCTTTCCCGTCACCCGTTTTCTCTCTCTTTCGCATTCACCCGGAGAAAATCATTTGAAAAACTATTATTGGTCTTGTTAAATCGTCAATGATCTCTACTTGACTCGAACTTCTCATGCGTGAATAGATACTAAGTAATCTACCCTTCAGCTTTGAACCACCGCACCCGCCACACTTTCTCGTTCACCCCGGACTGGCGACAGTAAAAGTGTCACTTTGATTTTCAGTTGTTGTCGTCGTCGTCAGTTGTGCACGTGTTCGTCTGCGTCTGGTAATTGTATTTTATTTCTCTGTACATCTCTGTGTACCTCGTGCACTTAACAATACAAATATTTTATTATTATGTAAACAACTGGCGATAGGAATATTCCGATGAAGGTACGTGAACTGCAACCTTCCGTTTAATCCGGCAGGACGGTCATTTGCAGCCTCTTAGCTTTGTTGTCTACTTCACTTTTTGAACAGTCCACACCTATGAATGAAAACGTCAATGGGCTTGTGTAACAGGAAAAGGGCGGATCAGGCTTAATCAAGGATCTAATGAGCCCAATTAAATGAGGATCCTTTTTCACCAAAACCACGGCCACGTGAAGGCGAAAATCAAAGTCACTCGCTCAATCAATGGGTGTTTCTGCATTTGAAATTTTCTAGTCCGGAACGTCCCTGCTCAAACTACCCTTGTTTCCTATTTAAAATCCACAGAATTTTTTCCTTTCCCTGACATCTCGAGGAGGAGTCAGTCCGTCTGTCAGCGTGTTAACTTAAAAATGGTTTCCCTTTCCCGCGTCATTAACGAAATAATGAAATTCAGCTTATGCCATTAAACAAACATGTGTAAATAATATTTTGAAGAGGGGAGGCACGAACTTTCATTTTTAGCTTTAATTTCATTTTGGTCCATCGGATACAATTTACTGTTCTTTCGTAAAGAAGTGGACGAGTTCATCTCCCGAACGTGAACCCTATCCTTATGCCCCAAACTTTCTACATGAGTTATGAAATGCTACAACGACTTCTTCATCAAGGGTTCCTGTTGAAAAAGCGTAAATACAATCAATAAATTAAATGCAAATTACAAAAATAAAAGAGGAGGAGTAGCCGTGGTTTTTTAACACTGCACTCTTCATACTACACCTGTTGTTTTACCTCACATGAAATTCGATCATGTTCAGTTAATCACCGGGTTCTATGGGGGGACATCAACCCGAGTATTCCAGGTGTAAGTCTCCTTCGAATAACTCGTTGGGTCACCCGCCAGAAACCCGCCAAAGTCCTGATCTTCGGCTTCCAACTCCGGCCACTTTTTCAATGGAACGCACAAATTTTCCTTCGATTGATTTATGTACCGATTAATAAATCTGATTTGTGTTTACCTGCTGGATGGAGGAAACAAGAAAAAACGGCGAATTTTACTTACGTCAGATTAACTAATTGTACAATAGCGTTCATCGTGATTGGTGGCCGAATGAAAACTTTATCTCCCCTGTGGACACTGGCAATCTCACCTTTAATCCCCGTCCTTAAGCAGACGAAAATAATTGTCTGGTTCCACCACCTTTTTTTGGACACCTCGAATCGATTCAAAAATTTTAAAGACCCACCAGATAATTTAATGAACGACTGGCGAACGTGAAACTCTCACGTGAGATGGTGACGCTCTTTAACGTAATGTTTACCTGCGTGAAGTACGCAGCCAGAAGATACGCAGTTTTTTTTAGCGTTTTTGCTATTGAGAAATTAATTCTCACGCCGACGCCTCGATTTCTGTGTTTTCCCATCGATTAAATTAACATGGTCACAGTTTGTAACAAAATAATTTAAATTACGGATTCAGTTCTTGATTAATTGCTTGTTTTCCTTTGCATTTCCACTCAATTGAATTTAAATTACCGTTCTGGTCTCTCTCACTCTCTCTGATTTCAACTTGAAGCGTTCTGCTTCGTCTTTAGGTTACTAAAGCACGCGAGAGAGAGAAAACATGTTCCACGTTCCCTCTCAAAAAAATAAGTCAATAAATAATAGATTTTTTTTATTCCTCAGTTAAAAAGATACGAATCGAATTTAAATAGTAAATAATTAGCTGTGTTGGTTGGCCGTTTGCCTAGACCTCACGCAGAAGATGGCGAAACAACAAGGGCAGTACAACGCAAGCCTACCGAAAAAAACATCCGCATAAGACCCTTTGAATCGACTATAAATAATTTTTGTAGTACTCCATACGACGTTCTTGTCTGGTCCGCATTTTGAATTTCAGTTTAAACCGTCAACATCATTCGCAGATTATCGGCTTGAGTAGAGAGAGCGGGAGAGAGAGAGAGAGAGAGACAAAGACAGAGTATGTTCCCATCACCCTTCATAAGATCAGATCAGATCTTCTAAATGATAAATACGCCAGTTGAACGGGCCCTTGTTACACATGATGTACAGGCAAATGTACAACAATGGGTGTGGATTTCATCGTTCGACCACAGCCAGTCCGAACCTGTTCGATTGTACTTAATTAATTACACGTTATTTAATGGAAATCGATAGAATACAATAATAAGCATTAGCAAATTCCTCAACAAAAACCCCTAAAGGGTTAACCTCCGCATCCACTAAAAAGTCACTAAAAAACGGCAAAATCTCAAGTTAATTGTGAATCGAATATGAAACGGCCATTAAAATGAAGTCGACCTAATTAAATTTTGATTTTATTTTCGATCTGATTAAAAGAGGACCCGAAATTTTTTGTCCGAACAATTCATTAAGTTTTGTAATTTCACATTAAGTCACATGCAATTAATTTCGCTTGAAAGAGGAATTGAATTTCATCCCTTAAATACGAGGAAGGACTTTTTTTGGAACCTTCCGCGTCGCCTTTTTCGCACACAAATTTTCAGGAGGACTGTTAAATTTTAACAGATCGTTAAATCGCATTATCCGACATAAATCTGCACGATTTTGGTCGGTGGGTCCTCCAAAGACGAAATTTTCATTTCGCCTTTCCCTTTAAACTTTGTTCAGGTTTTCCATTTGGATTTCTCGTATTAAATAAAAGTTACTTTGTAGCACCTCGGAAGTCCTGGATGTCAAACGTCGCGGAGTGAGACTGCAAAAACCAGGAAGATGTCATCAGAGACAAATTCCAGGTGTCTCTTTATTTAATAATAGAAGTAACTGCGAAGAATAATCTGCAGGTTGTAAGTTACAATAGACGGGAGAGTCAAATATTTATGTTTGTTCTTCTGAGAATTTCTGCAGTTTTTATTACCCAGGTAATTGTTCGAGTTTTTCGATGTGTGGGGAGTGCAGAAGATTACGTTTGTATTTAACCAGAACAATCAACCAAATGTCACTTACGCCGGCGCGAAGCCTCCACCACTTAAGTATCAATCCAGAATTTTCATTAGTTCGTTCTCGAGTTGTTCATTAAGTATCGTTTCAAATGTTGAACAAAAAAATATTTTCTTCACCTCCTCCATGTGGCTAATGAAGACATTAGGCTGACCCCCGTTCTGACCTTCCCAGGATTTTATTTTTATTAATGTCTGTGGTAAAGTAATTTTGTACTTTTTTTATGACCTTGTTATTAACATTTCTCCGAATACCTTTGTTTTGCTATTAGTGATTAAAGAGTTTAGCAAAGGCGGAGCGATTACCAAAAATTATTTCTAAAGAATTTCTGATGAGTTCGTTTCAGAGAGAGAGAGAGAGAAAGAGGAGGAAGGAGTGAGAAAAAAAAACAAGATGGCAATAAAAGCGGCGCGCTGCTCCGAGATAGATTTTTGTGTGTTCGCGTACGAAAGGAAACGTCTTTCGCTTTTAATTTGTTTTCTCCTTCCTGCCGGGATAATTGGAAAACACAAAATGAAATTAATAATGTCACGGGAGAGAAAAAAAGGCGACATCTTGTCTTTCCCTAACGGACTCAATTTTCCGATTCCATAGAGAAAATAAAAATTTATTTTGACGTCACTGCGATTTGACGGGAAGAGATTTGTCGAAAAAAAATGAAAAATCCGCTCAAGACACTGGATAATGGCTGCTTATTTATTTGTGTATTTTTAAAACGATTTATTCTCATCAGTTCCGTGTGACTTTCTCGTCTATTTTACGTTCGTCTCCTCGTAGAGAAATTCCATTCCAATGAGAGAGCACGAAGAAAAAAACCATCCTGTTTAAAAAGGCTAAATTAATGGTTTCAAATGAATGCAATTTACACCTGTTAAAGTGCCGAAAGGGCAACAACAAGGATTCCGTTCATAAAACCATGATCTGCCAATCATTCAAACAAGTTAATTTATCTAATATCGAGTTCGTTTGTGTGTCGAGATTCCTTGTAATTTACACTTTTTAAATTAAATTCGCGTGATTACCTCCTAAATGAAAACATTTCAAGTATTTTCTCCTCGGTGAGATGACTCGTCCACGGGGTGAAAATCATTAGGGCCGTGAGTTATTTAGGCCACTCACAGTCCAGGACTAAATTACTGTGAGAATTTTCATTTTAAAACGGAAGAACGAGTTAATCTCAAGCAAGACAAAACCTTTTTGACCAGAAGGCTAGTTTATTGGTTTAATAAATTTGTCGACTGATTCTGATAAAAGTAATTATCAGTGTTTATCAGTGAGAGTGTTCAATAAATTAATAAATTAGTGTAATACATTGCTGCAGAACTGCATTGACCATAAATTATAAGACCATAAACGGCAGTTACAAGAAATATCACCCAAATTGGATTTCTTTTCCAGTATTACGGCCACTACAATTATCTACTTAGAAAGCCTACGTAGAAAGAAGAATGTGAAAATTACGTACTCCAATTTGACTTTTTTTGGCATCGAAATAATAAATGCAGTAAGTAACTTTATTTGCAGGGAACTTCATTAAATTGTAAATGTTATTAATCGATTTACTTTTTATCAATTTGTTTCGTGCACTTACTGGCAAAAATATATTATTTATTCTGTCTGTTGGTCCGTCCGTCTCCGTCTTTTCGTTCGTTGCATTACCCACGCGAATTTCAAACATAAATTTGGCCCTCCGCCATTTCCAGAGAATCTGACTTAAACGAAAACGACTAAATCGTCAATCCGTGATAAACGACGTCGGTCCGTGGCCAAGAATTTGGTTTTCTTATAGTTTTTCACTGTTACAGAAATTATAGTTATTGATTTAGAAATAATTAGGATAGGTGGTGACAAACAAAGGAACCTCGCGATAAGCAATAAAAATTATAATCCGTGTTAAAAAACATTTGTCAAGTAGTTTCGGGGAAAACCGATTTGCCGACGATTGAGCTTTCTCTGTCGGACTTGTTAAATAAATCATTTTGAAAGGATTGAATCTATTTTGGAGAACGGCCAATGTCGTCTATTTAAATATTTCTTTTAATGTTTTCTGTCTATGAATTACCTTCTTCCACTGTTTCACTCAGTTCTCCCTTTGACTTCTGACAGGGGGAAAAACATGGTCGATGCTTCTCTCCGTGTCTCTTCACTTTAAATATTATAAATGTTCGAGCTCTGAGTGAAGTTGACGAATATTAATATGAGAAACACCTATTTTGAATATTTTCGTTGATTGTCAACGCTCAACGTGGGATAAAAGTCAATAAGTTATTATTATAAATGTTACAGATGCGAGACGTTTACGTAAATTTTGAGGGTTGAGAAGTGTGTAAATGTTGGTATAAAACACTAAATTGATTTATTAAAAGTTGGTGTACAGAACTCAACAAGAGGTCAGACTCAAGTTATCGACCCGAACCGATGTAAACTAAATTATGTAGTAATAATTGAAATAATAGTATTATTATCCGCATATATTTTGTACAATTTCCTGTAGTTTGACTTTTTATTTATATTTTTCTTCTAAAAATAAATTACCTTGCGGTTTACCTTTAATAAGACGGAACTTTCATGTTCACCTTAATATTTATCACTCTAAAAATAAATTAATAGGAACACGGATTCTCCACATGTGACAGATGCAGTAGAGAAGTTACATGCTCTACCACTCTCGTGTGTCAAATTAAGTTAATGTTTCAAAGCATTTAAATATATAAAAATGAGTTACATATCATTTCATTAGGTAGAACGAATTTAAAATGAAGTGTAAAACAATTAGTTAGTTAAACAGTAACTTAATCAATGATACATAACAGCCGAAAAGACTACGTTTTGGAGTGTACATAACAAATTATTACTAAAGGAATGACCTTGAGCAAGGTACTCATTTACAAAGAGGATTATGAAGGAAACCAGATTTTGCAAAATGAAGATCAATTATTTTATTGAAATTGATGTCACATAGATTTCGGAGTAATGCATTAAAAATCGGACACAATCAACTGATAACTTACTTTTTGGTAATACAGAGTCTCCTGTGTTTATATGATCAGGTCGAAGTGTTGGCTACGTCACCACGAATTTATTGAACATGGCAGACGATCGGTTTTGCGGATGTCCGAGCAGATCAAAACCTGCAAAACTTAATCTCATTTTAACGACCTATCAATTATTATTAGTGTCTGAGATATTTGTTTTAATCGTAAAATGTTTATTCTCTTTTTGTTTTCTTTTTTTAATGTTTTAATTAATCGCGCAGATACGAGTGTTGCACACAATCCGATTAGTTAGAGGAAAAAGAGACTAACCGCAGGCCAAACGGGAAAACGGGCACTTGAGAAGTTGGTCGGCTCAGTTTTTACGAGCTCACAAGGAGAACAAAAAAAAAAGAAGGTAATCATCGCCGGATATTAACTATTATCGCAGGTACCTAATAGCATCACCGTACCGTGGACGCGAACGCCCTTATCCATTATAAATAGACGGATATTCTTCCAAGTGCTGCTCTTCCATTTTCCTCAACATCTCAAGTGGGAAAATGATGAATGACAGATTTTTGGATTCGTCCGACGAGGATGCGTCAAATTGTGAAACCAAAAGGTATTTACCACACTGTCACTTTTTCATATTTCACTAATCTTCTCCCCAATCCCCCCCCAAAAAAAAGTGAGTGTCAACTAGAAGGATGTCTCCTACAACGTTGGCCATTACTTGACTAGTAAAATGTCAAAGAAATAGAATACCTTGTGATGTAGGCATATTTTTAACCGTAACGAAGATAGTAAACTGAAGTCGCAGCTTCAAAAATGTTAGCCGGTTTACCTATTTACCAATAATATTTCTTAATTTTTAAACTATATTTATTTTATTGACAAGACGAAGACTCAACAATTAACAATTAAGTTTCAGTAATAATACATATTGTACAGTCTCTGGTATGGGGTACCGTTTTATCAAAGTGAGTCCGCGATACTCGACTTACAAACGACGTAGTTGAGTAAAGAGATTCATAACAAAAAGTTTAAATTTCTTTAGTTTCGAACTACTCTTCACCTCTAACCATCACCGTCTACTTTTTATACCAACAGTTTAGATGGCAATGGACTTCCAGGTTCGTCTGCAGTTTGGAAACTTCTCGAGTCGATCAAACAAGATCCATCACTGGCGGAATTACGGGCTCACCACGACGTCAACGACAATTTGAACAAAAAACCCGGGGCGGTTTCAAAGTAATTATTTTCTATAAATAGTCGAAGGCAATTTATAGATCATTACTCTCATGGATTTTCCACAGGGAGAAAGAACCGAATACGGACAAGACGTATTCGACTTCGGCAACTCTGCCTGAGTTCAACATCTACCTGGATTCCTGTTGCATGGACACGAAGAAAAATTTGACGTCTTCGAGACCGGAACCGGAAACTCGAAAGATGACAGATGGCAAAGTGTAAGTCGAGCCAATGCCTGAGATTTTGTTTCCGATGTCACCATTGTTTTGAAACGTTTTTCTCAATCGTTAGGAAACCACTGGTTACGGCCCTGGCAGACGATCAGTTGGACTCGGATGAAGGGAAGGAATCGCCTTGCTACAGATACATGAAACTAACAGTTCTCCTGCTCGTCTGGCTGTTGTGCACGGTAAGACACCTGCAACCTTGCAGCCCGTCGACCCATTGAAAATCCTGGCCCGTTTGAGAGGAATGACCGAAGAATCCTTACGTTCAACGAATGAATTTACGTCGTCCACCGAACGGATGTTCCGAATGAAAATGAAAAATTAATCTAATTTCCAAACGGATTATAAATAATTTTGCTTTTTCCGATGTATTAATATCGCATGAAGTATTATTAATGCGTCGTTAAGCCAAATGCCATTTAATTACAAGGCGAATAATTCAATTTATTCGTTTCTGTTGTTCTGGTGCATTGAAGGCGATGTTACAAAAAAAACCTAACCGACTGACTCGTCGAGCTGCCATTCAATCGTTAAAAAGGCTTATTGACGTTTCACAAATGGCTGTAACCCATTATTAGTCTTAATAAAACCAACAGCTGACACTTTATTTATGTATTGAAAAAATATATACGTTTGTGTAATTAATTACTTTTCAAGAGGAAACAAGGAACCTCGTGAACAAGTTGAATGGACCAAATTACTCGTGTGCAGGTAACCAATAAATAGGAGACTGACTGTTTAATAAACCATGAGTGTTACACTCTTACGTACTTATTATTTATTAAAGTGAATTCATAAATTCACGGAATTAATTTGACTGCTGCGTTAACTTATTACTGTTGAGTACTTATAGACTGTTTACTTAATACTCTTATTTATTACAGATATTTTAGTTTTTGTACAACTAGTATTTTTTAGTAATTATTTTCGTCATGTACTTTGAAAAATTTTATTTAATTCACAATTATGTTTATTATTGGCTGGACCGACCGAAGTGAAATTATCGACTGCTTTTTCAGACTATTTTTTTGCTTCAGGAATCATTACACGGGGTTATTAATAATTGTCATATTCGTTATTTATTAATTCTGCAGTCGGAGAAGGGAAACTGTGGATTCAGGAAGGGACTAGTCGGTTCACAAAACTTATTAAAATTAAAGTCTGTTAAAAAGCCCTGGAAAATAGGAGAGAAGAATGTTCGGCTATTGATTGACGTACATAATAAAAGTTTAAGTAATAACAAACTCATTCCACTTGCAGATAATTCTTATAACGAAGAAAGAAAAAGTGTCCAATTTGCATCAGATCTCTGTGCCTCCGAAGCAGACGAAGAGTATCCTTTTATTTCCGGTTTCGTCCCTCTCTTTCTGCGTGTCTCTCTCTCTCTCTCTCTCTCCCATTTCCGGATGACAAACGGATAGTCACTCACAAGGGTGAGCCGGAGAACAGGAAAGACCGAGAAATTTACTTTGATTTTAAATCCATTTATAATTGAATAAATTCATGACAAACATTTACGGAGGGAGGAAGTAAGCTTCTTTTGCTGACAATTGGCGAGACGAACAAAGTAGAAAGCGATTTCTGCTAATTGACCTTAACAAACTGTTAGCATATTTAATTCTCGGTCGTCCGATTAAGCACCAAATCAGCGTCGTCATAGAAGGCGCTCTCCTGCCTAATTACTACGCCAATTTAAGCACCAGGTGGATGACGGTCTGGGTGGAGATGTTTGAGGCGAAAGTGGCGCTGGAACTGTCGACTCCGCTCAAGGAGAAACACATTAAGCACTCGGTGGTGAGTACCGATTCCTCCACTGGAACTCGTGCACTCACCAACAGTAACTTAATCTTCTCTCTCTCATTCTCCAGAATGTCAGTGAATTTTGGACCATTCCCCTCGTTCTGGAGGAACTCGTCGACATCGTGCCGGAATTGTCGGTGAAAAAAGTTTTCAATCTCAAGGATTTTGATTCCGAGTAAGGCGCACTCGTTGGAGATTACAATATAGATACACATACATATGTATTAATATTTATGTCTCCTTCGCCATCTTGTGAAACTTCCAAAGGTCCGTTTCCATTTTATTTTATTTTGTTTAATAAATTTTAGAGTTCTGTCAAAATGTTTTGTGAGAATACACTTCGAGACAAATCTGAATAGCAGTTTTCCAGTCTCCATCGGTTATGATTTATCACCCATCGACATGGAGGATGGTGTCATATACGCGACAATAGTGCTACTAGGCCTATATATTTTCATAATTTTCGAGGTGCCGTATAAATTAAAAGATAATATAGATTTTGTGTCTTCTCATTCATTTACGCACACGGTCCCGACGTTTTCCCAGGTGGTTCACCGGACTTTGGCTGCCATGTTGGCCGCAACCATGTCGGTAGCCATTTTGGCTGCCCTCGACGAACGTCCCTCGATCATGAACATCGCCTCCTGGATCGACTTCGAAACTCTTTTGCTTTTGTTCTCGATGATGGTTATGGTTGGTATTTTCGCCGAAACGGGAATATTCGACTACCTCTCCGTGTACACCTACAGGATCACGAACGGAAGAATTTGGCCTCTGATAAACACACTTTGCTTTTTCACCGGATTTCTCTCTTCTTTCCTGGACAACGTCACGACGGCTCTTCTCATGACGCCGGTGACGATACGGCAAGTTGTACTCAGCTCTGGCCTTGCTACCCGCCGTCGCGGGTTCCGTTCTGTAAAAATGAAAAATGCATTTCCACACTTTCAGACTGTGTGAGGTTATGGAACTTAATCCAGTTCCCGTTTTGATGGCCGTTATGATATTTTCTAACATCGGAGGAGCAATGACGCCCGTCGGCGATCCACCAAACGTGATAGTTGCTTCTCACCCGGACGTTATAAACGCTGTAGGTGCGATAGTTGCAATGCAACTATAATTCCGTATTGCCTCGCCTAGTCATTGCTTTTCTACTATATATTTTATTGCTTTCCAGGGCGTCGATTTTGGCGTTTTTGTTCTACACATGTTCATCGGAGTTGCTTTGGTCACTGCCGTCGTTTACTGTCAATTGAGATACATGTTCAGAAATAATAAAGGTTTGAGATTTGAAGAACCTCAGGATGTTCAAGGTATAGAAATTTTCAAGTGAAATTTACTAGGAAATATTGCGTTTTCAATTATTATTATTAAACTACAAAAAGTGCAAATAATTATGTAAAATTAAATTACTGCATTTTTAGTGTAATTCAAGTAGATAATATTTTCAATTGTATATACAAAATCGTATGAATAATAATATCATTGAAGCGTACTAATTTATTAAATTGAGAACATATTTTTGGTCTATTATTACAGTATTTAAATATTTATTTATGTAATGAAAAATCTAGCGGTTTTTATTTATTTAAATCAGACTAGAAATCCAAAGGTACTTAAAATTCTACTGAAATTTTTGCCAACCCAGAAGCAAACTATTTCACAGATTAGTTTTAAACGAATAGTTGTTTTTCCTCAGAACTGAGACACGAAATAGCAATCTGGCAAAGAGCAGCAGCCTCGTTGACCTCCTATTCGAAAGATGAAGATGTTGTGAGGGAAACTCTATTGAAAAAAGTGAGAAGACTTCTGACGGAATTAAAACTGAAATTGGTGCAGGAGCGAACGCCATGCGAAAACTACAAAGCGAATCTCGAAGAATTAACCGAAAAGGTGATTTACCTAAGTTGGTTTCCGAAAAAAAATGTGACCAATCGAAGTCGATTTCCCTCGATTTTGTTCGATTCGATCGGACGGACAAAGTCACTTCACCTTTTCCACTTTTTTTTTTCGTTTCAGTACCCCATAAGAAACTGGCCTCTTCTTTACAAATCAAGCTTCGCCCTTCTTTTTGTCATCTGTGTCTTCTTCTTACATTCCATACCCGAACTCAATCTCTCCCTGGGATGCACGGCCTTCTTGGGCGCAGCCCTTCTTCTCATTTTGGCGGATCGAGAGAACATAGAAGGCGTTTTGGCGAGAGTCGAGTGGAGTACTCTACTGTTCTTTGCATCGCTTTTTATACTCATGGAGGTTGGTAGACTCTTCGTGTTATCCATTGTTGACCTAGGTAGCAGGATGTCTATTTTATTATGAATCCTTGCAGGCGTTGTCTAGGCTGAGACTGATTGAATGGATTGGCAGAAGAACCGAGTACCTTATCCTCGCCGTCGATACCAGATATCAACTCTCTGTAGCCATTATAATTATACTATGGGTATCTGCATGGGCGAGTGCTTTTATAGATAATATTCCGCTGACCACGATGATGATCAGAATTGTAACTTCTCTGGCGCAAAATCCACAACTCGATCTGCCCCTCATGCCGTTGGTTTGGGCCCTCTGCTTCGGGGCATGCCTGGGAGGTACGTTGCCTATTGTCACTCTGTACCCGGCCTTACCTTTATAAATATCAATTTTTTAACTGCACTATTTCAGGTGTGGCCACTCTTATAGGGTCATCTTCGAATGTCGTGTGTGCCGGAGTTGCTGAACAACATGGTTACAGATTTACTTTTATCGAATATTTTAAGTAAGTGTATTCATTGAACCCTTTTAACTTATGATAACTTCCCAGATTAAATTCTGGTTAATTGTACTTCAAATTTAAAGTTATGTTACTTAAAAAAATATTCTTTTTAAGATTAGTAAATAGTACAAAAGTGTTAATATTTTTAAATAATAACGTTTAAATAATAAAGTTCGTACATTCATCGAAACCGTAAACGAAATCAAATTATTGACTACATCGCGTCCGACACTGAAACATAATTTTTAATTGCCAAACATTCCTAAAGATATTGTGAACTAATACCACATCTTGTTTAAAATTGATATTCAAATGATGAGCCCCAGGAGAACAACCAGGAGTTCACTACGACTACGTCCCAGATGTATAACAATATCTTTAAAGGACAATAAAACTTACGGGCAACAATCAGAATGAGAAAAATAAAGAGCGAGGGAACTGGCATAAAACGATATAACATTAACTGCGATATTAAGATAATGAACACATTACGAGAGAGAGAGAGAGAAATGCAACACGGTGACAATAACTTGCAGACTCCATTGCAGAGAGCAAAAATGAGTTTGTTCTCGGTTCCCTTTAGGAAATTAATTTCGAAAGAAAAACCGAGAGCAACGTATGGGTCAGGCTAACTCCGATTTAATTAAATTTACGAGCTCAATGACGCATTTATACGTCGGGGATGCGTGAGACTCTTTCACATGCTTTTTTCCTATACAAAAATTCTTCTGACTGCAACTCAGGATTTTCTCCGAGCCGGAAATGTCGTTCGTGCACACAGCAAAAACAGAGATCCTACATACTTCTTTTTTTTCTTTTCCAGGGTTGGGTTTCCCGTCATGATCGTCAGCGTCACAGTTTGCACCGTTTATTTATTAATAGCTCACGTGGCTCTCGAGTGGAATACATAAATACTCAACCGTTTTCTCGAGAAGTAATTTTTCACTAATTACGTAGTATTGTGGTATTTTCTAGAAGTCATGTTATACTTCTGGTGTGGATTTATTATTTGTATTTTCCCTCTGAATGCCACTGGGATTTCTCTTATTCCACCGAACGAGAGACGCTATTTTATTCGTCAACAATAGAGAGAGAGAGAACACTAAACAGAAAGAACCAAAGTTAATAGATATTATACGATGCTAACGCCTGTCAATGGACAGAAACGGTGAGGGCGCGTGGCTCTTAACAATAGCAACTCTTTTTCAAGTCGAAATAAAAATTATTTGTGTCCGCAAAATGGCCAGTTTTGTACAATGAGTTCTCGGAAGGAGCCCACACGTCATGCTGTCACCTTCTCACATTGTTACCTTGGCATTATTACTCCTCAAGGTAATGAAAACTCATTGTCAGCCCTCGTGGTGCTCCCCAAACAGAGAAAATCAAATTGGATTAATTAAAATTTAACGAGGAGAACAAACACAGGTATTAGCCGGTCGTTTGAGGACGTGGGTCGTCAAGTCAAAGATCAAGGAAGTAGTTGTGTCTGTCATTCATTGACTGAATAATTTGGGTTTTAACACCCTCAGAACTGCCCCGGAGCCAAGAGGACATTTTTCCTTGGATTTTTTTAATGATAGGTCTTTTATTTATTAAATATAGATCGGATATGTGGTACAGTATTGTCTTATTTTTTCCCTATCCGTTCTTCAAGAACCAGCCTGGTCAGTCATACGTTCATAAGACCTCTGCTTAGTAGTAACACACACCATCAAACAAAACAAGACTTAAATAAGGTTTAATCAATGCGCCCTAACTTCGTTCACGTTTTTGACAACTTGCTAAGTAATAATTAATCAAGGTGATTCATTATCAGTGAACTTGGTGATAATTAATTAAAGATTTTGATAATAATTAATAATGTTTGTTATCCATTGGAGATTTAGGAGATTTACATCACTTCCCAGAAACAAGAAGGGAATTCCTATTACTTTGTTACATCCGTGGACTTATTTGAACCATCGGGAAAAGGACCCAATTTATTTGAACCTTCCGTTCGACGAAGTTGCCTGAAACGACAATTGAAATTTTAATTACCGTGAATTTTATAACGAAACAGAAAGATCTCTCCCGTTTCAGTTGGTGTCTTTACTTTGTACTTGGCTTACTAAAACAATACAAAAACATGCACTTTCTTGTGAGCAGGAAAAAACTCACAGAAAAAAAGCACAATGAACATTATTTAAATTAAAATCAATTAAATTAAAACAAGTCTTTTACTGCTTAATATTAAACAAAGACGCTGCATCAATAAATTACTAACATTTTCCGTGAAGGTAAAAATCTCAATATTTCCTTAATACTCCCTGAAACTTTAAAAATGCAACTTATTTATTTCTCCATATTACGTAAAATCTCTGAAAATGTTTTTTCCCGTTGAGTCTCCAAAACACCGGGCCATTTTTTCGGCTTTTAAAACCAAATTGTACTTAAATTTTGATCAACAGAAAACCGGGCGAGATGAGTGTGAACTTAAGGCAGACGAAAACCGCAAAAGACACAGAATATACAGTTAGAGTAACGCTGTAACACAAACAGTTGATGTATAGAGCGATTCAAGCACCGTCTCCGTCTGTTAGAAGTAGAGAAAAGGGAACTGAAGTGTCGTAAGTAGTCGTAAATTTATGAAATTCGTTTTGTTAAATTGTAATTTATTCCACCATAACAATAAAAAAATGTTAATTCTAACAATCGAAAATTATAAATGAACCGCCGCCCCAAAATATAATCCCCGTAGAATAAACTTTGGGCTACAACATTTATTATTAACAATATCCTCGTGAGGCTTTCTAATTTCATGTTCAACCTGAAAACTTTTCTTTACTGGAAAAGGCAATACTTCACGGGCGATTACTTATTTTCTCCTGACTAATTTACTAGAAGGTAATTATGGCCGCTACAAACCTTTTGTCGTAACTGACACACTTCCCTTTTGTTCAGGTGCAAGGCTCTTCTACCACAGGTACTCGTTATATATGTCGAATGGAAATATATTAACCTGAAAAACAAGGTTTCGGTTTTCCCCTTTTAAATGCAAGTAACTACACATTCGTTCTTAACTTGACAAAGGTGGTGTAAATGAAAATTTAAATAAAACACCCAATAATTAAAACTTAATAAATAAATTTAAAAAAATTGTATTAAACTAAATTTTGGGGTTTTAAATTATTACACCGCTGAATATCATCTGCTACTGTTCTCTTTTATGACGCGCATTTTATTACACATTATGTGTTGTAGTATTGAGGGTAACCTGAAATTATAATAATATGTCATCTTGTGAAATGAATACATAAACCCAGTATCAATGTTTAGGTAAATAAAACAAGTCCACCTCTGACGTAAAATAAAACGACGTGTACGCCAAACTTCGTTTTAAAAATTAATAAAAAATTTCTAATCAATAGGATTCACCAATAGACGATAATTTTGAGATGCGTAAACAAATTTTTAGTCGTTAAAGGGCAATAAATAATAAAAATATACACAAAACGAAATATTAAAAAGGCGTGGGAACCGAGAGGACATGGATTACAGTATAAGAGCACTCGCAACATATCTTATCATGTGGTTATTTAAATAACTCGTTTTGTAATTGATATGTAGAATAAGTTATGGGGGAAATCGTTCGAAGGGAAGTGAAACATCAATATTTAAATGTGTGATGGTTTTCTTTGCACGGCACTCGAGCGAATTTAATATAATTTATGGCCGGCTACGTCTTTAATCATCCGACAATCATTTTTATTCACACCTCGTGCTGTATTATTTTAAACATTTATCTGCATCCGGCTGAAACGTCCGAAATCCCTGGCCGATAACCGTCCTTTCATTTATAATTTAAACAAAAATATCACTTTGTATTCGATCACCAAAACAGTGTTTTATAAAACACCGAGGGAATAATGACTATTAATAATCCCTCCGCGTATGTGACGCCATTCCAATATTATTACTTCTTTTTGAAAATGGTTTGAAACAAATTACTCTACAAGTATTGTGGAGTGAGCATCAGTACAATACAAATGTGAACTCAACACTCTTGCTTGGTACTCACATAAACTAATAAGTAGATAATAGTTCTTAGCGTTTACTCCCGCCAGGAATTCCATTGAATTTCCAATTGTTGACACCCATAAGTTCTCACAAATGTTTTTAAAATGTTTCCTTATTCTAAACGGAAACTAATTTCATGAACCAACAGCGATCTTCCATGGAAATCTCTACACAGATTAGAGGCAAAAACACAAGGCGTAAGAATGGGAAAGGATGACAGGTTTCTGGTCGTCGGCACATTACGAAAACCTTCGTAAGAAGTTAAGAAAAAGAGTACCAGTGAGGCGGAGGTAACACACAGAAAGAAAAGGAAAGAGATGCTCGCAAAGGAAGCCGAAGATATAAAAAGGTACTCGAAACGAATTATTTAAAAGAAGGTGTAATGATGTAAACTGGATAATGAAGAACTATTAGAGCTCTTGAAAAAATACAGGTGTTGTTAGAAGGGAAGAGAAAAAAAAATTTCAAAGTGTAAATATGAAACGGAGAGACGCTTACTTGTCGGAGAGAGAAAATAAACCAATAGATTCCTAATGAACTTAACAATGGCCATTATAATTTAATGAGAACCGTTAAAGTTACGATCTTTCAGTTAGAAATTCCATTCGGTCAAGATCACGATAGTTAAGCTGTTGCTTCTACGATCCGGGTCGACTATCACCGTAGGAAACTATTGAATCTAATTTATAGTTTATAAATTCTTTTCATTTGCTTAATGTTGGAGTTCTTCGAGGAGCACGAGCCCGGCCCATCTGTGGAAAATTAACATGGCGAATAAGTAAGAATCCGATGGCTGAACGATCACACTTCTTTTGGGAACTTTTCAAAGAGTTGTAAATCACGGATTTTCTAATTCTTTTTTAAATGCCAGTGACATTTTGTACACTTCGGAGGTCACAAATTGCTACGTGAAGTTGCGGTCAAAGTTTTTTCTTTTCTTTTTTTTTTTAAACGAAATTCACACGAAATTAATTGTCGAAACGTGTGTACGTAGGTTCTCGGCTCCCGAAAGAACTCCTCACATACCCAAATTTTATCCGTGTAATGCCCAATCAAACACTTAGGGATACGTAATGCGGTGCCGGGCGGATAAATTTTATTTATTATTCAAGAGGAACCGTGGAATTATGGAAATAAGTCTGAATTTTGCTCGAGTCCGCCGTGGTGCCGAGTAAGATGCCGTGAAATCCAAATCTCATTCAACTTTAAAGTTATACTTTTAAATGATATTAAATAAATCCCGGTTCAGATATTCCACACCGTCAATAATATTTATTACACTTTTTATCATAATTTTTCAATTCGTAATAATTGGATACTCCAAAAAAGATTCGACGGGAACCTGCTCTGGTGGCAGTGTCTGGTCGGCCGTAAATCGTCCAGGGTAAACGACAACACCCGTTGAAAAGTGGGAACTTGAAAGGATGAAAAAAAGAACGGTCCCATTTTAATCATGTTACCGCCAAAGAGACATGACCACCTATTCTGATGCAGTCACAGGTCTCATTAGCATCGAATAGAGAAGACAAAATAACAATAACAATAACAACAACAACAACAACAACAACTACAACAGACTGTGATTGTGAGTTCCTGGGTACCTGACCGGGGAGCGGGCAAGCACCACGCTCCTTCGTGCCGGTCTCATTTCTCCTAAGATAATGTCTGCCCCGGTCATAAATGATATATTTAAAAAGCACGTGGAAGGAGAAAACATTATTTCAAAGAGTGGAGAATAATTTCATCGAAAAAACTAATTTATTTCTCCGGTTCAGATTCTGACAGACGATCGTTACGGGTTCCCGTTGCTATTATTTGAACTAAAAATCATAGACTCGTACCCTTCGAGAGACTCAGCCTCCTTCTTGACACAACTCGACAACCTCACCCTCCTCCTCGAGGGGAAATGTGTTGCGCAAAATTCTCGAATGCAACCCTTTGCACCTTTTCAGATGTGACAGCTTGAGAAGAGGAAGGACAAAGAGTGGGAGATGGAAAGTCGCCCGTGACAAAAATGCCGAAATTTCGTGGAGGTTCGTAAAGAAGAAGAAGAAGAAAAAACCGGGGGATGGGGATGTTTTCCCTTGAATGAGTTTCCTTTATAAAGTGTAATATTTTGTTCTATGGAAATTGCGAATGAAGAATTATGAAGTCCCATGAATAATGACCCGAAGTCATTCAGGTATGTTGCCATTGTTGGCAGCTCTCGGCGAGGGTGTCAAAGGCATTTATTTTGATAGGTTCAGTCCGAGGTCTCGTAAATTAAGTTATTAGATGCCCATGCGGAGAGAATGATTTATGACGTGGGAAAAATTACAGGAATGATTTTGTAGAATTCCACCGATAGGATTTGATCGGACACCTGGAAACGTTGCAAAGTCCCATTGTCCGCACCCGAGAGACCGAAACTAGTTTGTGTGACTTTCGCGGCCGGAGACTCCCGCCGCTGCACTTGACTCTCTCAGGTGAGAATAATTCGGGAAACCGACAAAAAAAGGAAATAATTTCGACTCTTCACCGGTGACACCCCGAAGAAGGAGAAATCACACGCGACTAAATTTCGCATGGCTCGTATTTTTTGTATTTCACACGGGCCATCCGACAACGCCGAGTTAATTAACATACAAACACGAACAAACAAAAAATATTGTTGTGGCGGATTGAACGATGAATTAATACAACACAGAAGAGTAATTGTCATGACTAAATAACGCTAATGACGTTCATCATTCATCAAAAAATCTTTAAATCACCTCTCGGATATGAATTATGTCTGTGGAAAGTTTCAGCTGTTACTGATCGGACATTAACAGTATTAAGAGAAATTACTCAATATATTGAACTATTCCAAAGGGTAATATAGTGCGGAAGGAAAACGTAACAAATGTTGAAATTGTCAGGAATGGCGGTCGTCGAATGCACTCTGTAAAATATACAGAAAAAAAGGATCGTGTTGTTCTGTAACCTGCGTACACCGTTTTATTGTCGCAAATAATTGGACGTAGTGACTACAATTAGGCGAATTAATAAACTTTTCTCATGTTAAATATTACCAAGGTATTTTAATAAACTGATGACCTGCCAGCGTCACGAAGTAATAACGAAAACTTTTAAGTGATGTTGTTTTATGAGTTCGTGATACTCTTGATTGGATTTTAAATTTTCTTAGAGAACATGAACGAAATCGTACTATAAAATTCACACAAGTAAATGAGACAAAACGTTTGAAATGAACTATAAAATCAGAGGAAGCCACGCTCTCTTCTTACACAACCATTATTATTTAGTCAAGTCTTCTAATAATTTCAGCAAAATAATAATAACTTAATTAAGTTTATAGGATTTAATTAAACCGACGAGAACTGACTTGCAGCAACTATTTGTTGACGAAAATGACCGAAGCTTCTTTTAATGGAGAGTATGACACTACTTTTATGTCTACAAATTAACAGGTTACTCATTTGTGCTACTGACACTACTATTAACTTCTATTAACTTTCTATTTTTGCTCAACTCAAATGGCTTTGGAGTTAATACTAGAGTAAATCAGGAAAAAAATATTAATAGCGAGTTTGATCGTGTACATACTCCATTATTTAGGTTAATGTAAATCCAGTAATAAAGGAGTAACACCATTTTATTTATGTGTAGTGGAAAATTTTTAATATTACAACTAAGAAATAGATGGCAGTATAGTTTTTTGTATAGTCTAATGAATGGCATACCAACCGAGTAGGAAAGTTACTGTTACTATTTTTGTTTGGCCTTTCTCAATATATAAAACACAAGTACTACAGTGAGGAAAGTTATTGTTATTAAAATGCTGCTGCTTGACAAGCAGCTATATACTCCGTCTTACTCGTTATTGTATAATTTTTTTCTTAAATATTCTTTTATTGTACTTTTGGTCACATCATTTACCTTTCTTGGCGGGACGAACCAAAAGAATTTCCTAACATCTTCAATCGAATGGAAATTGCACAACCAGAAGTGGTCGTAAAACGAATTTGAAATACCCCAAACACATCTCAGTCATGCGGTCAGTGATAACAATGCGTCTGTACGATAAAAGAGGTACCCGAGGTACCCATTCACGGGGTGTCAGGCGAAGAAAATTTAAATTTGCTCAGAGAATAGACCCGAAATTCATTTCGATTAGAACGGAACGGCCGAGAAAGGCAAATGGCCGCTTCTGTCAGACGCACACAAAAATCCCTCGCACAAGGAAATTAATAATCTATTAGAAGTGTTAACTTTTGTGACCGGTGAACGGTCTACGGCGTTTCCAAACTAATATAGGGCAAAAGGCACTTTTAGAAAAAAGGCATTCGACAAAAGGGACGTCACGGCAGGGAGAAACAGAGAGAGAAAGACAGTGAGGTACAGAAAGAAAAAATATTAGAATTGTCATATTAAAAATTGATTAATCATACTATTATGGCGTCACGGTTTGTGCCTACGACTGAATGGAATCTCTCGAGTGGAACTATTATATTGCCATTTACTTATTGTAAATTTTGATGCAAAACCATTTATAAAGCGCTACAAGAGCCTTTAGAGAAAAACGGAGTAAACTCAATTTGTAAGATGCTTTCTGAATGCTTAACCATCGGAAGAGTTCAGGTGTCTATCAACTTTAAAATACGAGGGTGTTGCAAAAGAAAAACTCTCCTCCTTCTGCCTGCCTGCCTATCTATCCATCCGACTCACTCATTAAACATATTTCTAGTCAATAAAAAAGGTTAAGTTATGATCTAGGAATGACGGAAGGTTCGTTTCTCCTGAAGCTACCCCTCCCACTTTAATATCCTTCTTGCGGTGGAGACGTTTTTCATATGCCACCACCAGTGTATTGAGGCACGGTAGTTACATTTGTGTGATGTGTAAGCTCGACTACAATAAACAACGCTGAAGGTTAACGGTTTCTCATGGGTACGTAGTGACATCTTTAAAGGTAGTTAGATCTTTATAACGCTGACTGCAGACAGCTTTTTGAAAAGGTAGTGTCGAATAGAGCACAACCTTTAATTCTGTATATAATACAATATATAATTTACTTGATACAAAAATAGGATACAAAAATTTAATTTATAAAGAAATGTTTAGGCTACCTAACTAAATTCTATTTTAGAATTAAATAGAAGATTATCTATGCAATTCTATTTTAGAATTAAATAGAAGATTCAGTATTCGATCTGGTCTATTTTTTCTTTTGTACTTTATTAAACAAAGCCAAAGGCTCTGCATTACAAATACATACATTTATAACTATGTACACAAGTACAAGTAATGTTGTGTTTAGTATTATTTATTAGAGTTGTAGTCTTAGGCTGTTTACCTTGTATATTGTAAACTATTTTACAAGTATTAAATATACTAATAAAAAACAACTCCATTTTATGTTATTAGATGAATAATTTGTTGATTTATATTCTTCGTTAAACAATAGCTAAAAGGATAATAAGGTGTTTTTATGTAAACGAGAACCTTCGCCTCTGGGATAGTTCCCAACAGCCTTGACAAAAAGACATCTTCAACGTCGTTTATTATAATAATTTGAGAATATTCTTCGACATCACCCCGGAATGCCTTGAGTGCGTACCACGATTCTGAATAATAGCAACAAAAAGAAACTTCGAACGGCGGCAAATTAAGTCTGATAAATTAACGTGGCGCTTTTTCTTTCACGAACCGAAGAGAAAATATTTTCTTCTTCCCCAATTCTCAACTTCCCTTTTATCCGCCAATTCCCTGTGCTGGAATCGGATACCCCCGGTGATTAAATAACCAAATCATTAATAAAAGTCTATTAAAAAGCAAACGTGAAAACCAGATGATGATGATGAGGTGGCATTTCGAATCATTAATAAAGACAGACAACAAGTCTAGAGGAAGACGCCTACGGAAGGAAAAAAAAAGGTTCACTCGAGATGCCAGCTAATTATGGGTTGTATAAACAAATATTTAACTCCCTTCCCTGCAATCCTCGCCTTGAACCAATCAACCACCCAGTCAACCAACCCTTATTATACGTATACAGAAATATATATATACGTGCATGTATCATTGACACACAGAGAAACATCTGCTTTTGTACATTTTGCGGCCATCTTCGGGTCTCTCTGCCATTTTTCTTCTCTCGCTCTCTCTCTCTCTCTCCACCGTTTTATTCAACTTTATTGTCTACCTTCTCTTCCCTCCTCTCAAATAGAAATTCTCTTATGGCATAATGAATCAAATAAAAAGGCAGTTATTAATATGGCGTGAAAAAAGTTTTTTTCTCAATTGTAATCAACCCAGAAAATGGAATTTTCAACTCGTGAATAATGGCGAATATTGATTTTGATCGGTGCCCGATAAAAGTTACTTTCCTACGGGTTTGGGATTTATTTGACTTATACTTTTCGTTCCTGAAGTGATAATTACTGGGATTCTCGTCTCGTCGTCAGGTATCAAATCAGGAATGTGCTGTGTTGCAGGTTTCCCGCAGTGCGAGAAAAGAGCAACGGAACGACGGAAATGATTCATGGGAAATTCAGTTTGATCGAAGATCGAACAATCGTAAAATAATGGAGCGGACTATGTAGAAGAATTGAGCTATTAAAATGAATGGTTAATTAATCTTCGACTATTGTTATTCTTTCCCATTCGGTCATTAGGAGACAGTTTTTTTGTTTAAAAGAACAAAAAGTACGAAATAGACTACGAAGTTTTTGAAAACCGTATTCCCGCATATAATATTTTTTATATGCGGGATTTATATTTTTTATATTTTTTATTGTATATAAATATTATTTATATACTCATACATAAAAAATTAATAATATACGTAATGTTTAAGCTATTATTCGTAGCTTATGTAATTGCTATTTATAATGTTTTTACATTACACATGCTGCTTCTATATTTTTTCTGCATCCTCAGCGTAAGGCTCGCTATTGAAAATATTTCGGATTCATGTGATTTGAGTGATCTGAGATTGATCTGATTATGAACAATAACAGATACGGAACGGATCAAATCGATAAATAAATAAATATACATCAGATTTATCAGGCATTACTTTAAGGTGTACACGGCCTGCTCATTCACGGTTTCACATTTAGGTTTTTTTCTGCGAAAGCAACGTTAAACCAGTTGCTGTTTTATTTGACAATAAGCCATAAATCTTCCTTTATTAAATTTCTTATTCGGGAGTCCATTATTCAGCAAAAGAAATCCTAACCAGAACATGTATAAATAAATGATAAATATTGCAGTGTGCAGACTTGACAATTGAGTCTGACAACTCGGGATGAAAGCCACCCTACATGAGAGATCCTCGTGTTTGACAAAAGAGGAATTCAACAGTTAACAATTTTCACACTAAGCACAAAAGTCACTTTATGAAGTCGTTCTCGTCTGCACGGTCCTCGACAACTATATTATTCTGTCGCACATATTGTCGAACACGACTCGGTGCCCTAACAATTGCTCTCGTGGGGCATCCTCTCCCGGTACCCGGGTGAAAGCAAATCGGCCAGCTAAGAAATTTGTCTATGAAAAAGGCCAACTACTCATATTCGTGAAATCCACATCTGGAAATGATTTCGGCAAGTCAAGGGAACCGATCCGAGGTGCTGGTGCCACGGGTGAATAGCATTGGGGCGCCGGGGCGGATCCCATGGTCTACTGGCAACATTCGGTTACTACTTAATTCATTCGCAATGCCTCCGTTGTTCTTCATCTGCGGTGGTTACAGTTGCAGTCGGGATGCTCACTGACGATCCCGCATAAAGCAAGTGAACCATATTTTGCTGCCGATAAGTTGGCCTTTCGCAAAGTGGACGAATTACACTGTCCGCTGCTAAACTACAATGGCTTCCTTCATATTTAGAGATCGAAAATCCGTCAGTGCCGTGTGTGGTGGCGATCCAGACGATAAGAAAAACTTACGTACGACCCGGAGACGAAAATTACCAATTGGCAGTCGCACTGGCGGAGTAGATTGCGGTAGACCAAAAAAAAATCAGGTATCTAGAAATGAACCTGGCTAGTCTGGGTACGGTGCTTAAAAAGGCGTAACAAAATAAAACAAAGTCAGAAAAAATATATTAAAAAAAGATCTGGCAGAGAGCTAAACGACGTAAAGACGACATGACGGCGACCTGATATTAATTACCCGAGAAATTAGTATCCATGCGCGAGACTCTAGTTCTTTTTTTTAGCAACAACGGGGTTTTTGCTCAGGCACAGGCACAGGTTTTGACTCAGTTTTTGTTTTGACAATATTGTCTGCGCAAGAAGATGGCGGATTTGGGAAAGAGAGCTGGAGACACACATAAAAACAAAGTCGATCACCTCAAGGAGGAAGACGACTTCTCAAACTGGAAGGCTCAGAAGCCAAGATCTACTCTAACCCAACCGGCCATTAATAAAGTTGTCCAAAACTTAAAATTTCGCAGAATATTCGTTTATCACGTACAATTAGGTACGGACGTTCATCATGCGGAGCGAAGTATAAATACAATATTGGAAATGAGAATTACAACAAAAAAAAACATTTTAATTCCGATGTCTGAATACGACAAAACCAATCAAACTTAGAAGTCAAAACAATTGGTTTTTTATTTTTTGAGAGAAATCACCTTCCATAATACGTTTCAGGTACGCATGAAAGGACATTACCCTTGTGAAAAAGACGAAAACAATTTTTGACACGGGTGTTATTTGCTTTCAATCGTCTCGTTCTAACCGATCTCCTTCTTCTTTTGCCCCTTACAAATCGTCCAATTGTTCTCTGAACGGTTGTGCTCCCATCGCTGCCATCTTGATCCTGCGACGTCTTCAACAGGAAACGATACAAGACGACGCATCATTTCCAAGTAATTGCAAAAGCATAAATCTGCACTCTGAAGAAGAGTTAAATCGAAGCCGTGTACACTTCCTTACACACACTCGACCGAATATGTCTGCCATTGTAGAATTCGTTCAGGGTTCCCGATGGAACGGATTGCTCCTGGTTTTTCGCTTGTACCGGGGGTAACAAATAACAATATAATTTTTTAAATGACATATTAAAAGATGAAATCTCCGCGGAAATTGAAAGCATGCAGCCGTATGCGGCGGTAAAAAGGCGAAGAACCTTTTTACTGTCTGTCTTGTCTGTGTATCTCCCTCTCTCTCTCTCTCTCTCCCAGAATAATAATTAGAAACGTCCCTCTGTATCAAATTTACTATGATATATGGTTATCATGTTACAGATGACTGCGCATGCGTGACGGAACCAACAGCTTGTCTTCCATTTACCAATCATTAGGGCTATTTCCACCCTTCGGGCCTTTTCCATTGTCGAGATTTCCATAATCTTTACACTGAATTTATCACACTCTCGTTTCTTAACGTTTACACATCAGAAAAATGGTTATCTTAATTTTCCTCCGTGGCACTCCCGGTCGAATTACTCCTCATTTCCGGTCACGTGCAAAGGAAAAATAAGTTTTGGCGGGAAGAAAATTCGTTTTTCCTTCGGCTGGGCCGCTGCCACGTCGAGGAGAAACGTCAGGCCCCTTGCGTGCCCTTTCATTTTCAGGTTTTCCTCTTGGTATTCTTCTTGACAAAACTGTCTACTGTCACGTTTCTCTCCCTGTTCTGACCTCCGTCTTTTTTTCTCCTGGTTCTTCTTTTATTTCATTTTCACCTGTCAAGCGAGAGTGAAAAGCAAGTGATCGAACTGACAGGTTGGTGGTGACGGTCAATAGGATTAACGTAGGAGGCTCATTGTTGACTTTGTTTCACTGTAATTGGATTTTGTCTGGACGATTACACTTCCTTCTTTACTACTATGTTTTTTTCCTCCTAATTTGATCCTTCTCAAACTCGAACATTGAAAGTAAATTTCTTTTCGAGAATTCTCGTTTACGGTGAAAGGAAATAACAATAAGAGAAACTGTTCGAAATTGAAAATTGCCAATTTTCATCCTTGTCTTTCTGCGTTCCCTTCTCTCTGTCTCTCCTTCTCTGTCCCCTCCCTGTTTCTTTCTCATCCCTCATCCTTCTGTGTGACTTTCTATATACATAAATATACATTTTTACCATTGTGTTTGAAGAAATATAATGTCCGTCATCGGTTCGGAAGAATTGGTTTTCGAGTGACTGAAATATTTGACTGTTTGCGTCTAACTTTTGCTTTTTTCTCTTCTACCTACGAGAATGTCTCATTGCTCACAGGTGACAAATGCGATTCATTGATTTTTCTTCTTGTTCTTCATCTTCTTCTGCTTCCGTAAAAATTTCAATTTACAGTTGAATTATTTTTGAAGTCATCGTATTCTTTTCATGTTTGATATGTTTGAAATTGGTTTCGTGACGGAAAAAAATGAATTTTCAATTTCTATATTTCCTGTCCTGTTAACTTCCATGTTTAGAAATTGTTTTTATTTGAGCGAGAAAGTCCCGTTAGGACTTCACAGATGACAGAGAACGAATGAAAATAAAAGCTGAAATTTGTTTTCTTTTTTCGCATTGGAACGACCATTTTCAACCCTTTTAATGTCGGGACAATGTAAACGAGATAACAACCGTTAAGTCTTAATTTTATTTACATAAATTTCAGACGTGAATTCCTGGGTGGTGCACCAGAAGGTTTGAGCATTTTGTTCTCCTCAAAAGGCTTTCTTTTTTTTAGTCTTTCGTAAATATAAAAAATGATCCTGAGGATCTCCCTCAACCCCCACTCGGCAGCCCCTATGCCGCGATGTGGGTTCAAATGAATTATGGCAGTTTATTAGCACCACTTTTATGTATCATTATGAAATTTTTTATCGCCTTTACAACAATGTTCTTTTATTTCTCACCACGCAGACCACTATGAATAATTTTTCAACAATCTTTTAATTAAATAGTTTTTTTAATTTGCCATTTATCAAATGCTGCGAACAAAGCAAATGAACTGCGCCTGCATAATTTGCATTGCGTATCACTACCCGTTTACTGTATTATATCATATCGATTCCATAACTCAAAAAACATATTTTATACATTTGAATAATTTTTACCAAGAAAATAATAAACGCCACATATCAATATACCAATAAATAATAAACAAATAGACGCCCAACCTAATATTGTTTTTGTACATTATTAGTTTAAATAACAATATAATAACTGTAACACATAATTCAGTCAGTCAAATCTTACATTTTTCACACTATGCCCACAAAGAATTAAAAATTCACTTGTTACTAATAATATAAACAAAAACGATGGTAATCGATCTTGTACATCAAACTTAAATTTTACAAATTGCATACAATTGACTGCGGATTCTTAAAAATTGTGTTCACAGAGCAATGTAAAATACATAGATGCGATTGACGTCATCAATTCTTAACGGTTTTTAAGCTAAGTGATACTTTCCATTTTAATATTACTTATTAAACGACTTCATTATTCTTCGATAAATTGCAGATTGATAATCACCGACGCGTAGGGAAGAAAATAAAAGTTTAACGGTCTGTCAACATGTAAAATATGTTTAAATACATTTACATAGCGAAACAGTATGGATTTCACTGTCAATTTTCCACACGAGGACGATGGGGAAGTTTGAAATTTATTAGAATTGTTAAACATATCCTGACAATGTGATGTTTCCGGTCAAAATGTCACTCAGTCGGTGAGCGTTTTGTTAGCCATCTAGCACTGTTTCTAAAATTAAAAATTTACACTTGTTCAAAATTTACTTTTGCTGACGGAACATTATAGAATACTATTACATAGAAATAGACTCCTTGCCATGCACGTTTACTGCATTTAAAAAATAAGGCAGAAGTACCGAATGAAAATATTACAGATTTAGTGAAATTCCTGAAACAAAATTTTTTACAAACAAGTTTATAAATAGTTTAATTTTTAAATAGTTTAATAGACAATAAAAATAGTTCCCTATGAAATACTAAAACCTACCACGTGTTAGCTATGTAAAATTTATTGAAAGGCAGCCACCACAATTTGTTGTTGTTGGCACCTTATTAAACATTAATAAAATGTCTTTTGAGTCAAGTGAAAACTAATTTTAAATATTTTGTTATTTTCTCGGCTAGAGCTTTCTAGTAGACAAATGAGGTCAACCGCCGGTTGTGAACACTAATTACAAAATTGTTATTACAACGAACGGTCGTTATTAATTTAGAGAGTTTCTCAAATGTTTATTTATTCCTCGGTTTTAGTTCACCTCCTTCATTTTTCATTATTTCTAAGGAGGAGTGTGTTCATGTTTTGCTTCTGGTAATTAATTAGTGATTGCTAATTGTGCCAGAACCGAAAACTTTCCGTAGGAAAAAAAAGTTACATTATTTACATTGGAACAAAATTCCTGACACCGCTAATTACCTTTTCAAATAATAAAGGAAAGCTGTTATGGCATCTTAAACGTTGCTAATACTTGAACAAAGACTAATTTGAACCGACACAACAAACGAGATTAAAATGTTTTTGAAGTTAAACGTCTTACGATCACTGATGTTAATCACTCTGTTTGTAGATAATGAGTTTCAGATGTTGTGGACCTGACCTAAAGTCAAATTTTAGCCAATATCAAAAAACCATTTGCCAGTCATTTTTGACGGTCTGTACATCGACGACTAGAACGATACAAATGTACACAGTGTCGGGGATATTCCTACAGTCTTTCACGGATCAATAAGTGGTGTGAATGACCAACCAAATTAGTTCCTGATATTAAGATATCCCTAAAACCATATATCTTAAATTTATATGTATAATACACAATGCTTTAATTGATAAATTATGATATGCTAAGTTCAAAATTAATTAGAGATATGTTAACGCTCGACTTATTTAAATAAATTTGATGAATTCAACCAGGAGATTGCGCTACACTAAGTCATATTTAAGTCTCTACAATTTAATTTCAAAGTAAGTGTGGTACGCGACTAACAAACAACATTATCGATTTTAATGCTCCAATCCCCCTGAGTCAATTAATTCCTACGTTTAATTCTTTTTTAATTTTTTTTTTATAAAACCTTTTGCGTGTATGTTCATTCTCATGGTAAAGTAAGGTTCACTTCCTAGAAGAATTTGCTACATTGTAAATAAAGTAAACATGATACCGTTGACGTAGGGGTTGTATGAGAGAGAGAGAGAGAGAGAGAGTCAGACGGAGAGCAATAATAGAACACACCGCAAAGCCGTAGGCAGTCGTGAAATACACGAGCAATATCAATTGCCTGCCTTGGAATAGAAGAGAAAATGGCGAAGCTGTTGGAAATAATTGCTTAGGAAAAGGGGTTTTGAATAACGAGAAAAGAAGTCGGGAAAAGTCAGACTGGGAAAAATGGGGATTTCAAAAGGAAAGTTGCTGGCAAAAAGAGACGTCGAGGGTGAGACACAATAAACCGACCATAGAATTTGTTATCAGCTAAAATGGCTGAAGTTGAAGCGTTGTCGTCTGCTATTTGAAAATAGTTGTGTAATTTCCTACTCGTTGTGTCGAACCGGAAGTTGATGGGCGTGCTTACAATTTTCAATACTTGCGGCGATGAAGGAGAATGGAGTGGCAGAAAGGAAAAGAGAAAGAGAGAAGTGAGCCTTTCTCTTCTCTACGCGAAAACTTCCTTTACCGTCTTCCTTGTAAAATTTTATTTCACTTTTTTTATTCTGCCTTTTTAACCGCATCAGACCGCCGTTTGAAATTTGCTGTGAAGAAATTTTCTCTTCTCGCTTTAACCTCACGTGAAATTCGATTCACACGGAGGAGGTATTATTTATGAGTGAACCCATTTTGAACTAATGAAAATTAGTTGTATCAAGAATTAACAGCAGAAAACTATCAATTAGTTCATTGAAAGGCTAACTTATATTAGGGCACATAAATAAAGCGGTTTCATTCCATTGTACTGTACAACCTTAGTTTGGTGACGTGAAATAGGAGCAGTCTCATTTAAATAAGTATCTTGCTACCGTGTAAAAGCTCCTGAACTACAACTACAAATTTGTGGATAATGTACGGTGACGATTACATTTCACTACGGATTAAACCGTTTAGTAAATACAACTTATAAATTCTCCAATGGTTTTTGTAGTTCTATCAAACAAATGGTTACCAGAAAAAATAACTCGATACGACGTGACAATGACCCTGGAGGAAGCAATTTCCTTTTTCCTATATAAATATTATACGAAGTAATTTCTAATAACGACAGATTAAATGCTTATTTGATTTAATATTTTATCTAATTACTCATAATATTTTCAAATACAGGGTAATACTTTCTAGTTTTTCTGATACAAGGTACTTTCCAAAAACTCAAAATCCGTCCCAACATATAACTCTGGATTGAAGAACCAAGACATGTCATAAAATTAAGTCTCTCCTTACTTGTGAGTACACTGGCCATTTGGTCACACTATCGATGACATCTTTTCGAATGTTTGACTTTAATTCTATCTGTTTCGTTCGTCCAGTCACACAGAACCGGAAATCATAACACTTTCCGGAGATAAAACGAATTCAAATTCGGTCAAAAATTCAGAACGTACGCCAAGGACACGAGGGGAAAATGGTTCTTTCTTCACCATGAAATCCCGCAGTTGGAAAAAACAAAATCCTATCTTTCATTTACGCCCGAATTTCTTATTCCAATTTCCGGTTGCCTGTCATAGCTGAAATGAGTCATTTTCTGATAAAACTCCATTGCTGAGATCAGGGTTTCCAATTCTTAGTGCAGGGGTTACCCAACTTTAAATTTCGGAAATGGCTTTGTGTGATTTATCTGACTTTTGGATCGAACAAAACGATTTTCCGAAGATTCTTTCGCCTTCTCATCGTTACCGATACAAACCGAATTGGCTGTATCGAAATCCTTAATATTAACTACAATGTTTTGTCTACCTATTATTTTGTTAAGTAGCCCGCTCCCAAGTATGGTTATAAAATATTTTTACGGGGTTTTCCAGGCTCAAGGCTGAGGATGGCCAGGTACTTGATAATATACCTTCAAGGCTAGAAAACCTAGAAAGGAACATCTTAACAATTACATCTAGTAGAATACCTCAGTTAGACTGTAAAGTATTGATAGAGTGCATTGATGTATATTTTGACAGGCATAATGAACACACTACAACATCCGAAACCTAAGAAAAATATGTTGTCATGAAAGAATATTATTGTGAAATGCATACCCTTCGTGTTGCCAAGTTGTATCGATTTCCCAATTGCAATCGGTAAAACCTGAATTTGGACGAGACATGACATTGAATTTAGTTTAAATCAGACACTTATTAATGCCGAATGTCGAAAACAAAATTTCGTAACGGTATTCACATAACACATTAAACTTGTTCCTTGTCAGCAGTTCATTTACTTTCGTAGAAACTCGCATTAAGTACAAGCCTAATGCGAATCTGTTTTGGATTATTCAAAAGCATTTACATAAGAGCAACCCTGGTTTTGGTTAAAATTCGCGGAAAATTTTCGTCCCTGACTGTCTTTCGCAAAAAGTTTCGAAACAATTTTTCATTTCTTGAAGCTTGGCAAACCTGTCGATTCAATTTATTATTCTTTAATAAAAGCTATAAAAAAAGAAAACAAAAACAAGTTTGTCATTGTGATTTTTTTAAATTCATAGTTTTTGGTTTTTTATATTTAAATTCAAATGTCTTTTAGGACCAGATTGTTAATTGCAATCGAAGTCATATTGAGGGTGCCTCCACTATTTGTTATTGATGAATTATCATCAACAGGTTTTGATTTTCCAGAACAGGTAGATTCCTCGACGCCTGTCGAAAATAATAACTCGACGCTATCAGACTTCTCTTTTGGTGTTGGCGCAACGTATGACGCCCAATTTTATAAATTTCTAATTTTTGCCATTATAAAGACTCTCCTATCCTGCCTAGGTAAGTGAATCCCATGTGATTTGACATTTTTTTACCGACCAATTTAGGTTAGTTTTAAAATTTTTTGTTATTTCATCGTCATTGACGTTAGAATAAAATTAATTGTTGAATGAGTAACATCGTTTTACATTCGAACCAGTTATTTGGACGTAATTGTTTCTACTTTGTTTCCCTTTATATACAAGAATTTTTACAAGTTTTATAATGTATGTAACATGCTGGTGTTACATGTAGTAACATGTTTTATAAGCCCTGTCCAGACATTTTGTCAGCTTAATTTACTTTATGAATTATTTGTATAAATAATAACAACCTGTTTGCTTGTTTCAGGATGTACTGCAGCACTATGTGTTTTCCTGCTTTCGCTGGAACAACTTTTTGTAGTATACATGTATTTAATGTCAGTGGGGATAATATTTGTGTCCTACTGGGCAAATGTTTTTACTGTAAAGGCAATGACATTGGATACAATGACAACACATGCCTCTATCTTGGAGGACATTTTAAATCTAAACTTCATTAAAATATTGCAGCCTAGTTCAATAGGATTTATTGTTGTTCAAAATTATGTTCTTCAGCTAGTGTTGTCAGTCTTATTTGTATTTACTTATTCATACATTGGACCAAAGTACCCAGTTGTTAATAAGTTACTACCATTCTCTTTTCTGGCACCTTCAATACTTGCAATTCTACCTTTATCTAGCCCCCTTGTGATTCATTCACCAGTGTTTGCTGCTCTTCTTCCCCTGGCCATGGTTAAATATGTTCTATGCTACAGTGCTGTCCCAGTTGTGCAAACAATTTACACTGGATACCAACGCTCAAGAAACATCATCAACAATTTTGGTTTGTCCACTCTGATTGAGACAGAATGGGTCAGGTTGAATGTTCCTTGCATATTGCAAACATTTTGGCTCTTGAGAGTTGCAGAGCATGCAATAATTTTAATAATTGAACACTACCGGGCAAAAAGCAGTGATGAAACGGTACATTCCAATTTCATATCCATTTCTGCTTTGCTACTTATGTGCAAAAGTTTGTTGATCACGGGTTGTGAATCACTGACTGCCCTTCTGGGCATGGCCTCTGTTGTGAGCTATATTTGCCACTACATTTGTTGCTTTTTCCAATGGATTCTTTTGACAGAGGATGAGGATGACAAAAGCATAGGTGTTGTTTCCGCCATACTCTTCTATGTATTAGCGCTCCAATCTGGACTGACATCACTTGATCCAGAGAAAAGATTCATTCGTTTAGCGAAAAATTTCTGTCTGCTCTGCACGGCGGTTCTACATTTCATTCACAATATAGTTAATCCACTTCTTTTATCTTTAAGTGCTAGTTACAATCCAAGTTTGCATCGACATCTTCGGGCCCTGGCGGTTTGTGGTTTTTTAATTTGTTTCCCCCTTAGTCTTCTGTACTACTTATGGTCCCAACATATTAGCAAAAGTTGGCTGCTGGCAGTGAGTGCTTTCAGCATTGAGGCAATCATAAAAGTCCTCGTTTCCTTGGCTCTATACACTTTGTTTCTCATCGACGCCTATCGAAGCACATTCTGGGAGAAACTCGACGACTACGTCTACTACATAAGGGCCTTCGGCAACACCGTGGAATTTTGTTTTGGTATCTTCCTCTTTTTGAACGGAGCTTGGATTCTAGTGTTCGAAGCCGGTGGAGCCATCAGGGCAGTAACCATGTGCATACACGCATATTTTAACATATGGTGCGAGGCCCAAGCCGGCTGGAGCTCATTCATGAAACGTAGAACGGCCGTAAGCAAGATCAACCTACTACCAGAGGCGAACGAAGAGCAATTGATTGAGTTGGACGACCTCTGCGCCATTTGCTTTCAAGAAATGAAGAGCGCCAAAATCACCCGATGCAATCATTTTTTCCACGGAGTCTGCCTGCGAAAATGGCTCTACGTGCAAGACAGGTGTCCCCTGTGTCACAACATCCTGTACAAGACAGAAGCTGAAAGAAAGGGCGAATCTACGGTTGCACCGAGACCCAACGAGAACAGTAACATCCAAAATCAAGAGAACGAAAGGCAAATAGAAATAAACTGAACGATTTTGAAATTATTTTCATCGGTCATCATTGTCCAATTTATACTTATTTATATAATATTTATACATATACATAAATAATTAAACAACGCTGTATAATTTTGATTGTTTACAATGGCTACGATGTTTACGATGGAAAGTTGTTGTAAATGGTTGTGACTTAAAAAGAAACCAAAAAAGAAATTTAACGGCGAAAGAGTACTGTTCATGTCGTTCAAACGATTTTATTTTTCTGAAGAATGTCCGTTGTTTTGTTTTGTAAATATTTTTTACAATAATTTTTTACAATAACAAAATATTTAATTATTTTAAACTTCACCGAATTAAAATTTATAGTGTAATTCAGTCGAGAACTGAGACACCTGATCCCAAGTTATGCTCTCTCAAAAGACTCACGTGAAATTTACATACCCGCTTTATTCGATTTAATAAATAATTTCATTAGTAGTGAATTATACTACGTAATATATTTTTTGTACAACTGCAAAGCAAGCGACGGACGATCCGTTACTCTTTAATTTTTAAGCCTAGTCATGACTGTTTTTATGTAAAAGTGAACAAATACGAGACCAAATAAAGTAGTTTATTTGGTTACAGTTGGCCGAGAGGGTTTACACTCTCGACCCCGGTCGACTATACATTTGGAGAGAACTGAGTTAGTTTTTCCCCATTTAAGCATTATGCTGTCAGTTCTCAACGTCCAAGTTCTCTTATCCCCTTTTCTTAATCATTAGAATCGATCTGAGAATGCTTTAGTTAATTACAATTCACAGAGTGCGACCTGTGAACTTCATTTACCGGTTCGTCACAAAATCATATCGCAAAACCGACGAGTCGCACAGTTTTTATTTATTTCACTTACTATTTTTGTTCTCATAAAACTTTTATGTTGAATTTAAGTTTTTGTATAATTGTTGATTCGAGTTTGGTTGCTGCAGTTATTGAGCTGGAAAATTACGAAAATTTGTCGGTTGTTTTAAATTTGTTTTTAGCAACTAAAAATGTGACAAAATAATATAGATTTATTAATTTTAGCAAAAATGATACATTTGTTAATTATCACTCTTATAACCAAAATTAAAAAAATCTCGAATTTATCTCAAGAATTAACGAGGTTCTGGGTAAGCAACTCATTGAGCGGTTTTTAGCCAAATACCAGCCTATACACCTATTGGTATTGGCAACTGTGTCTTTTTACAATCACGCCCTATAAGGGCCATTATATGTTTTATCATATTATGGCAATTTTTCTCATTGTGTTCAAGTCTCTCAGTAACATCTGTACCGTTGCCTTCGTTCGGGGATACCGTTCTGGGGCTTCATCATTTACAGCGTCATCTTGCATGGATTCCAATTCTAAAACAAATGGAACCAGAAATGTGATTCAATCTACTGTACGACTACAGCTGGTCAAAATTTTCTGACGTAACTGTTACTAAAATTGTACATAAAATTAAGTAAAATCTTTATAAATTCTGTAATTTCCAAAACACTCACCAGCTACTAGAGATTCAATGCAGGACAACCTTGCATCCACAAGTGTTTGGTAATGTATTAAATGATCTAAAAGATTTAATTTACATTCGGCTGAATCGATCGGAGCTTCCGGCTCAGGTGCCTTTGGTACCTGTTTCTCATCTTCAGTTACAGTCCTGTAAAAATAATATTCCCGACTTAATATTCAAATCTTCAAAATTGACCACCACTTAACAGTCGAACAATTATTCAAAATCCACTTACTCTTCCTTTTTCACTCCATTTCCTAGATCAATAATTTGATCCGATTTTTCTTCTTTCCTAAAAGTCAAAGCACAAACACAAAATAAGATGTGTATATTTGATATGACTACAACATATTTAAGCGAAAACACTCACACATCCGAATCGTCTTTTAGTCTGTTCGGCTTTTTCTCCGTCCACTTTTTAGCCCACAGCCACAATTTTGGATGATCCTTTTTCTCGGCGATGTTCACCTTCAACCTCAAACTATGTATAACCCGTGCCAGAAGAGCAATAGATCCACTCAAGTCTTGTGACCTTTTCAGAATGGTTCTTCTCTGATTTATAATATCCTCCCTCTTGGACCGGAATGACAGACTAAAAACGACAACAAAATACAATTCGATTTCAATGATCTTTCTAAATGATACCGTTGAAATATTTAATATGCTTCCCAAGGAAATTTACCTAGGAAGGCTTCCTTCTTTTAACCACTCCTGATCGTGCAAGTACTTCATCGATGAGCGTGCCCTGTACGGATTCTTACAAATAGCACAGGTATATTTATCGGGTACGTCCGACTCTCTGAAAATCCCTGCACAATGTCCATGTTGCCAGCACAGACAAAGGTCACACTGCAACAGAATCAAATTCAAATTTAAAATTGTTTCAACGCTACATTATACTCAGACAATAGACTCTTCTCAATCTTACCCATCTTACCTGTATCATGAGACCGTCCTCTTCTGTGATACCACACAAACAATTAATAATTTCATTTCGCCTCAGTTTCTCAAGCTTACTATTTTCTACGACTAGACCTGACTTTGTATCTTCCGTTCCTTCGATTTGATCTAAAATTATTTAAAAAAAAAACAAAATAATATCATTTCTCGTTTCTCTCAAATAAAGAAAGGAAAACAAACTGTAGAGTTTTTTTTTAAAAAATAACCATCTGAAGAAAGTCGATGACTGTTAATCTTGTCATGACACAGACAAACGCAAAGACAGATTAATCGGAAATAAATAAATTTGGATATTGTTCACATAATTGCCTAACATCGACATTAATAATAAATCACTTTTCATTTCACTCAAAACAAAAATGTCATCTGTTTATTATTATTGTTTAGCACTAAGTTTTGTAAAAATTTAACCCTTCTATTATTGTACATTAATTAAATTTCCCAGGCTTAAAACGACAGACAATGTCAGGTTTCGAAAATGTACTACCGACGAAAGAAAAGTCGTTTAGGAAGTGTGTCAAAGACTCAAAGGTTTTCTCAACAAAAATTAAAATCAAACGAGTCAAAACTATACAAAAAATCCTGAGGAACAGGTACCAGGACAGAAGCATTTATTATTTCACCTCACGCGGAAAAGTTGACCCAAAGAAACCGAAAGAAACCGACAAATATGAAGAGGATTCTCCGTTTTATTTCCCGAAAGAATCGGGGGATTTCTCCTACAGGACCAAATACAGAGAAGACCACGTCAAAGACCGGGAAAAAGCCAAGGGGTACACCTACTACAATCGGCCTAACTACACCACCAAGTTAAACGAGGGAAAGCTGGAAAGACTTCATGTCCCTTCGACGGAAGTCGAACTTCCAGGCAGGTCGGTTACAGAAACGGTAGACCCTGAGTACTTCACCATTGCCTCTGGAAAGCCCATTACCGAAAAATTTAAAATATCTTCCTACCTGAAGGACCTGCAATCCCTGTTTCTCATTCACCTCCAGATCGGATACAAGAAAGACGAGACGTTACTTATAGAAGAGCAATACGTAGCCGAGAAAAAACAGATGCAGGACATAAAGAAAAGGTTTGATTTTTATGCCGAGTGCTACGACAAGTTTCTGGCAGAAGACCATTCCTCGAGTTTAAAACTGTTAAAGACTGCTGACTTGGAGACCAAAAAGTCCAAGGTAAAGAGGGAAAAAATTAGAAATCTACTACGGGATTGCGGATGGTACCGAACAAAAATACTAATTTTGGACGAGCAATGGCGCATTGCGAGAATATTTCAAAAGTTCTTGTACCAAGTTTCTCCACTCTGGTGGAGGAACAAGTACGATTTCATTCACAAAAGTAAAGAAACTGGAGAAATCGACACGTCGGACACATCCCTCTTTGAAAGAACAGGAACTTCTTCCCTGACGGCAGCTGCCTCTATAATAACCATAATTGACCAGTTCATTGAAGATGTGTCAAAGGCAGAACCTCCGAGGCTTCATTTCACAGACCCCAACGAACTCCTTCAGATTTTCTTTGAACTGGAAAGAAACAACCTGCTCGCGTTGCTGCAATGTGAGGAACTGACTCAGCCGGCTCAACAAATGGAAACGGGGTTGGAAAGAGCCCGAGAACTTTTCATGCAAGAAGTCGCCATATTACAGGAGCACTTGAAGTACCTCGAGGACGAAGTCGTCTACGAGGAAAACAGAAGCAGATACTTTGAGCAAAAGGCGAAGGAAATTAGCAGCGGATTATTTAGGGAATTGATAGTCGATAAGTACACCCTGAACCTGTATGTTAACGTCGAAGACTGCTTCGAAGTGTGCGTTGCACCCAACGACGGCAATCTCACTCTTCTTATGATGATGAAAGGCATTGAACAAGAGCAAGAATCGCTGATGGTTGCCCTGGACAAATTGCCTAATGAAATTGTTTTGAAAGCCCTGCAAACATGTTACAGAGAGGACGCGAGAGTAATGAAGGAAGCTCACGATGCGACCAAATTGATAGTCCAAATTGAAAATTTGATGAAAACGTTGAGAAAATCTTTGGAACCTGTTAAGGAGGGGCGTAAGGCACGAAAACTTCTCTGGAGGTCCGAACCACCCGTTGAAAAGATGGAAATGCAACAGCAATCGAAAGCTCTCACAAAAGAGGAAATGGACTACTTGTATTTCTTCACGGATTTTTGTGCTGCCACGGATGACCCCGAAACTGGGAAAACTCTTTGTGCTCAAAGGCGCGTAAACATTAATGTCTGAAAAATAAATCTTAATAGCAATGACTCTTTCATTTTCAACAACCTGCAACAAACTTTGGTTTACCCAAAATTTAAATTTCACCCGATTACCTGACTACTTAAGGCACGAGCTTTAGCAAATTACCTTCAGATTCAGGTGAGCGATAGGAAGCAAGACGCAGGGTCGGTTAATTATTCAAACAATATCTACGATCAATGATGTAGGACTAAATAGGGTTTCGTCCTTTGAAGAAGTCCATTAGGCGGGCTGTATCATTCCTTACTCACAAGACTAAACTGAATCCCCTACTTAACCTACAAATTAATCTACAAATTCACAACTACGTACTTCAAATGTTAAACTACAATAGTTCTTACTTAAAAGTGAGACACAAAGTTAATAATAAAAGTAATGAGAACAAGACCGGTGGCAGTCAAGGTCCTCCAACCAGTCCCAATCGTACACTTATTTGGGGACCAGTGCATAACTTTTTTCTGTTTAATTTATTTATTATCGCCTTTTAAGTGGCTCCAGGGAACCTTCCAACTCACCACCGGCCTGGTTTCGGGTAGGAAAGTTTTGCTGTCACAGAATTCCACTTCGGTCAATGCCAACTGTGTCTGTCCTTCTTTACTTTACTTGAATGGTGTCGTTCCGGTCAGTGAGAAACTGTCGGCAGGTATGCGTCGTGCTTTTCGTACGCATGCTTTAGTCGAGCCTGACAAAGTGCTGCGCTCTTCTAACTTCGTTCATCTCACTTTTACGGTCTCTTACTTGGTCTCTTACACACTTCAGCATTTATTTTCCTTTTTTACTAACTGTGGGATAGAGACAGAAAACGGAAGGTATTCAAAGCGAAACTCACCTAAACCTGAATTGTTTTGCGCAAGCGTTTGCTCTTCTCGAGAGGTGTCATCCGACCATTTGACTTGGTTCACTTCTCTCCGGTTTAGGTACTCTAACGGCTGACCCTTCGTCAGTTTTTTCTTCCGTTCATCTCTTCTTGCTTCTCTTCCTTTCGAATTAGTTTTGTATGATCCCAATTTGGACTCACCAAATTCATATATTTCATCGGAATTTATCCATTTTTCCACGATCGTATTCTGAAATCTAACTTTTTTCCTCCGTCTGCTTGGGTCACCCTTTCGAGCCACCCTGTTTTTCCTTTTTATTTTTCGGCTCATGACATTTTCGTCGTTACCTCTTTTGGATCCGTTGCAATATTTGTTATATATCTCTTTCCGGCATACGTTCTCTAATAAAACGTAACTCCTGGGTAAATCATTCGGATTCAATTCAGGTTCAGGTTTCATTTTTTTCAGCCCCTCGTTTTCTGCACCTCTAACCGAAACCTGATACTCGTCGTCTAAATCTTTGGTATCGTTCAAACCATTATTAAGAACGTTTCCTTCATTTATATTTTCAGTCTTTAAGAACGTTTCTCCCGACATGTCTCTCGTCCTCTCACCAACTGTGATACTTTGGTCGCGAGATACTTGCGTGACTGATTCTTTAGTAACGGCTTGCCAGTCATATATTCGGCTATTTTCATCGTAATTGCTATCCGTCTTCACCAATTTCATTGTACCTCCATCTATACGTTTTAGCCGGATTCTAATGCTTTCTTTAAACTTTGTTTTATCATCAAGACAATTTTTACTCGTCGAGACGTTTTGGTGAGGTTCCAAATTTGCCTTAGCAAATTGATTTACATCATTTGTATGATGTTCTTCACCAAAGGTTTCAAATGGCATTTCATCCGGCTTTTTATTTTCTTCATTAAGCCCTGCACTACAGAATTTTGTTCCCGAGGAAAATCCTGACGGTTGTTTATTCCCGAGTTTTTGTTTCTTTTTCCTTCGGACGCGGTACCTGTATTGTGCTCTTTTCCGAGCATTAATCAAACCCGCCAAGAATCTACGTTTATTGTACGATTTACTTGTATTGACACGCCTACGTGTTTGACTCTTGTCTAGACACACTTCTGTTGTTTCAGGAACTATATGTGAATCGCTGATGTATTGCTCATTTACATCCTCTGATACAGGGCTAACAGTTTTATTACTAGTCAATAAATTATTCTTACCGGATATTTCGTTTGTTATATTCATCGGTTTTGGATATCGAGGTAAACTATTCGTGTGACTCGAGCTGTTTGAATTAATATCTTCTGCACATGATTGAGAAGATATTGCTGTTTGATGAGCTAGTGGTTGTTGGAGTTGGTGTCGCAGATGTTGAGATTGTTGTTGGCGCCCTACCCTGTTATGTGCTCTTGAATGGTCTGAAAAATTGATGGATGGTACTCAAGTGTTATGGCGTAAAAAAATTCATGTTAAAAGAGTTTCCTTTACCTTGGGCAATTAATCTCTTCTTCCTCATTTGTTCAACAAAAGAACCTTGATAACGACTATTCTTTTTTCGACCGTTTAGTCTGCGTCTTAGCGCCTTCATTACCGTATGAGAAGAAACTGTACCTTTAGTTTCCGGTACCATTTCTTCTGTTGCTTTATTATCCAACAAAGCTCCGCTTCCCTCCAAAGCCGAAGAGTCGTTCCTAAAATACAAATTATATGCCTTAAATTTTGAACAGAAAATTACCATTGATGTGAATGCTGAATATTCGAATTCTTACTCATTCGCTGCCGTTGTGGCTTTAGAGTTCAACAGAGCGTTTAGACTCAATTTACTTTTCTCATCTGCCAAAGTTTCGGGCACTTCAACAGGTGTTGTGGGTACCTCGCCTTTAGTTGGATAAATTTTTCCATCAAGCCTTCCATCACTTAAGCACAAAATAAAAAATTAAAGCAAGATAGAAAAAATGAAAGAAATTGGAGTTTAAAATCGTCACTTTTCACTTACAGTTTTATCTTTTTAGTTTCTTTAGAATACTCAAAAGAAGTATCGCTGCTTTTCCGAACATTTTCCAGTTTTCCTGACGGTTTTTCAGTTTTTTCTGATACTTTCCTAGGTAACGGAGAAGAAACATCAGATGAGTCCAAACCGCCAACTGTTCTAGCATAGGCCAAATCCGTCACGCTTGGAGTATAGTCAAGGTACTTGGAAAATTCTGGATGATAATGCTTCATATGCATCTAAAATTAATTTGTATTAAATGTGTTATAATTTGAAATTCCTTGCTAGTGTAAGATTCCTGCGGACACTTTTTAAATTCGACTTACATGTAGGAGATTCTCCCTTCGAAAATGTTTCGCACAAATTTTCACCGGACAAATAAATTTCCCATTTTCAATAGCTACTTCATAATCACCTATAAAAACCTTATTCTGACCGTTACAATCTGGGAGTAACATTTCGGGAGGATTTCCTGCTATCGGTAAAATCGGTACACCGGGAGTTTCTAATTGAGATTTCCGCTGCCCCTTTTTTAAGAGAAACTTGTCATCACCAGCCACATCAAATTTGGACTGAGTAAGTTGTCTGTAACAACAAGCACGCATATTTAGTTAAAATTAACGTAGCAATCACTATGTAAAAAAAAAGAAACACATACAAGCTTGATTTTGATTTTGGCCTTCCCTTTGCAGAGAAATCAAACGATTCATGACTATAAATAATACCATTCTCTTCACAGTATTTCATTATTTCATTTCTCGATCTAAATTTTCTGCCCTGTGGACTAAAAGAAATAACATATTTTACTAAACAATTGTCATTAACAACAAACTTATTTGATTGGATAGAGTGAGACTTACTTTAAGATAACTATGTCCAATTTTCCTGCAGTTCGACCTTCACTTCTCTGATACAGTTGTTTGCTCCACATTTCTGTTTGACCATTCATGTACTTTACTTCAAAAGCAGCTGGAATGGTGTCAATTAGAGCTTTACTTGAAACAGAAGTTGAATTGGATGCCTTCTCCTCCTTCTGCTTGACTCCACTGGAGTCAGTAAGAGGTACTCTTTCACTATTTTCATCATTGATAGTAGGTTTTTTAATTACAGCACTTTTGTTTTTGGACTTACTAACTGGGTAAGTCTTAATATCCTGAGATTTAGAATGAACCAATCCTGTAAATGTAATATACATTGACAATTTGACTGATGTAAATTTTAGATTCAAAATAACTGAATAATACTTACCTTTTTTTCTGGACCTTTTGTTTATGTGAAATAATTCTGCTACATTAATTTTCCTTTTCCTCTCTCGTCTTTCTTCTTTAGTTCCAATATCTGTGAAGTTTTTAACCTCAGTTTTAACAGTTTGTCCCTCAAGTTTGGATATTTTATGACTTTTCAGTCTTTTAAGGAACCCGTCGTAGAACAATACATCATAACGATCTGAATAAAAAATTATTTATTATTAAATTTATTTTAATAACACATCCTTCAAACTTAACAATTACAGCTATGCTGTTCACAACTTGATACTTGATACTAGCAAAGCATGAACATAACAAAATTTAGCACACAGATTCCAGCACAGCCTAGCAGATTCCAACACAAACCAAATAGTTCACACATATAAATTTATACACTTTAAATGGAAATGAAATTAATATAATAATTTTCAGTTTTAGATCATACTGACCATTTGCTAGAACTGCCTGAATTGTAGCAGGATATTTTTGGTAGGGTGACCACATTGCCATAACCTCTTCTCCTTTGGCAAATTTAACATGTTCTTTACTGAAAATTACAAAACAAAAACAATGATACTACTAAGGTCTTAAAATAGATAAACATTTTCACTTTTGTATTAACAATAATTGTGCAATAACAATGGTAACATATAATTAGCTATGAATGGGAAAGTTTACAACTTTAATTCTTACATTTGATGAACTGGCTTTTGCAGTGAACGAAGCCGGCTGGAATCCATTGGAATCCACTCATCAAATTTTGTGTTCCAATTTTCAAAGTGAACCAAAATTTCATTCTCTGTCCAATCGACATCTGATACTTTTGCTGGGTACCACTTTCCATCAAAATCTTTAGCTTCAATCCTTATACCTGGGCAAAAGTCTTTCATGTCATAAGTTTCTGAAGTTCCACTTTTGTTGGCATCATAGCTTTCTGCCTGACTGGAACCCTATAAAATAAAATCTGAATAATACCAAAAACAAAAGCAATATACACAGAGATATAAATTGTGCCCTCATAAGACATACCTCAACGGAAGGACTATCCTCAGCGTCTTTCTTATCCGACATGATTAGTTACCAGATTCGACTTATAAATTAAATAAAATTATAGTGTAAACCCGAAATAACAGAAATTACCACCCTAGTGGTTTTCGCAATATTTTGGATGCACTCGAGCGCAGCATTTTGTACGTATCAAGGTAGCGGTGAAGCGTACATTTTAGAGTCTTGTGAAAGAGATATTTACACACCGATGTAAAATATATCAAAACAAGTGATCCAATGAACATTTGCACCTTTAACACCCAATGTTTGTAAGGCTTGGGTTGTAAAATATCCATGAATCCATGGAATATTAGTAGCGGTGATACCAACTATAAAGCGGCATTTCACGCGGTAAAATGCCTCCATATTTTGAATGTGAAACATTGTTCCGAAACTTGTCGCACAATTCAAAATTCACATTTAATTTACAGTAAAACAAGTTAAAATTTATCATTCCATTAGATTCTTTGCAATATATATGAAATAAGAGTTTACCTTTACTTAGTTCTCTTTAAATGATATATGGTATTTTTAATATGTTCACTGGTTTACCATAAAATAAAATCAATTGCATGTAATTTATATTTAAAATATATTTATATTTGGGACCATCACAGCTAAAAGACCAACCTTACATTACATGTACTGTTCTAGATCTCCTTAAATATAATATGAAGGCATATATATGATAAAATATTTCCACATATATTTTTTTGTGAGACAAAAATTATAATTAAATTCATTGTTTTATTTTTTCAAGAACTAATTTTTCAGCTTTGTATAAATCTGCTACCACCACTTGTCTTTTTATAATTGCTAAGGTTGTAAAAGCTTCATTATATGCTGCTTCAATTGCATCACAATCCTGAAGATGTTTATTGGCCTTAAATGCATCTCTAATTCTTCTAATAGCATAATTTCTGAAAAAAAAACAAATCAAATATTTCTTTAAAATTCATTAGTGATGTCAAGATGAGAACATATCAGTGATGTCACTGTACTTGCATTTACTAGATAACAAAAGAAAGAATTTTAATGGAAATAGGCCTTAAGGAATGGAAATTCTTGCCCTTATCAAAAATTGCCATGCTCAAAAGCAAAATGCTGCTTTCCATTAAACTAGATTCATTTTATTAATTAAATGACAGTTTTATTTATGCACCGGAACGGCACCACCCATAGATTCAAAATTTAATGCCGGTGTTCTATCATTTAGTTATTCTCTTACTACCCTTTGAATTCTAATAACGTTCTTTACTGTTTAACCTAAACACTCAACTGCACAACCTAAAGAATTATCCTGCTACAAAATAAAAAGTTAATGTTACCTAAAATTATATGAAGTAAATAATTGGCTTTCCCGTAGCATTGTTTTGAACAGCCTTAAAACATTGCTTCGAGTAGCCGACATTTGTTTGTAAAATATATAATTCTACATAGGAATATTTTATTTCAGTGAATGAAGTAATGTCGTCTGCTGCCACGGCTCTGATCGAACCATGCGCCCGTGAACGGTTACCGCGGGAACGAATTTCATATTTATCTCCAATTGAAAGAAATCTTTTTGGTTTCCCGGATAATCAGAGAATAATTAAAATGATAGATTTCAATATTCTTGAAGGAGAATTAGAGAATGCTATAATGTTGGATGAAAACTATAAAAGAGAGAACAATGCTAAATTCCGAGCGGTGGAGCAAAGGGTTGCAACGTACGATGAATTCAGGTAAAAAGAGGCATTTCGATTAAAACAGCCAAAAATCTGTTGATGTAAAAAAATTGACAGTGTGCAATTCCGGCTAATTTTCACATTACCGTCCAGTTCATTAAGATTTTCAGCTACAAACCGCATGTGCTACAGAATTTGTGAACTTAAATTGTATTGTAAACATGAGAAAATATTACACCCTAATACGTAAAACGTGATAATTTTATTGATTAAGAGCAAAACGTCAAACTGTAAACTACAGTGAAATATCCGGAAAATTTTAGTTATTTGTGAAATAAAATTGAAATACAAACCCCTTGGAAACAAAAAATAAAATAAGAAACAAAACTAGAGTACATTAGTTACATTTCTACCGTCGAGACCTTTCTCCTTGTTATTACAATTTAAATAATTCCAACAATATTAATTTTCATTAACCTTTCAGAGATATAGTGAAAGCATCTCATTTAAGACCCCTTGACAAAAATGAGAAAATAGCTGATCCGAAAATTTCTCAGAAGAACGTAATTTGGAACGTAGCAGCAAGTAAAACGGAAGGTGAAATGCTCTTTTTCAACGAGTCTAAAAGGAGTAAAAAGCATTTCACGGAGAAGTAGACTACCATGGAGAAGAGCAACACAATAATTATATTGTAACAAAAAAGCAAACATGTTATTAAAAGGAAGCGTTGAGCAAAACATTTTTCAGTATACGCCACCTAATTTCAAACGCAGATTTTTCCAAAACCTTCACTTTCATCTCCCAAGTCATGCACACCGGAGACCTGTGAGTTGCGTCCCAATGTCAAAATACCTGGAAAAACTATTTTTTTGCACTTAGTCGAGTCAGTCATCAGTACCGCGTTGGGCACTGCCTTGAAAACATGTTAATTCGAGTATTTCAAAGAATAATCCGGTTTTAACGGTCAAGTCGTCGAAGAGTGGTAGAAAGTAAGCTGGAAATCGTTGGAACAGAACATTAGCCTTCGAACCGCGAATTCGTTAGGTTTATTTTGTAAACTTCCAGCCAATGGAATTTTTGTGTGAAAAGCACAAATTAAATTTGAACAAATAGACAGTACACGAATTTCGGGTACCTTAAAGTGAAGTCATGTGATCCGACAAAAGGAAGGAGTCTAGCAGTAATACTCGGTTTCCAGGCGGACGACAGTGATATTATTTTTGTGATCGAATCTGTTGAAAAATGTCGGAATTAGTGATTGAAAGTGTGGGTAAAAGAGGAGTCATGCTGAAGCTAGTCAGGCTCCAGTCCCTAAGTACTTGGTTTCATATATTAAATTTTGCAACCCTTGCCATTATTAGTCTGATTTTATTGAAGATTTTCCGGGGGTTTTCGCTACTACGCAGGGTGTTATTTCCGTCGAGAGAAATAGACGATAACCCCACAATCTTGGTGAGTTTTTTATTCATTTGACATACATTTCTTTCAATTAAATTTTGAAGTATATAAAACGCAGGTTACCTAAGGGCCACCTTGAATTTCCGATCCGATTTCAGCAACATATATAATTTATTAGTTGCCCAATTGATACAAGGTTGAATGTTTATCATAAATTCAATAATTATTTAGGGCTCTTCGTATTCTGGACAATCTTCCAGCAGCGAAACCAAAGGCTCCACAGGGTTTAGTTGGAGAAGTCCTTTGCATATCACAACGTATATTTTCTTACCTAATTATACGTAATACTTATATGTATAGCTTTCATTTTTAATCAAATCATAGGCCACCCCGGTTCTGGAAGTTTCCCTGGACAAAAAACCATAAAAAAAGTTTGAAACCCACCAGGCTCAGGTAGGCACATAGCAATTCATGTGACCTTTGTACTAGCTAATTCTGTCCGTAAGACATAATTACTCTCTTCATTAAAAACTGCTTCTAAACTAACCTTTGAATCAAATCGAGTGGTACAACCAAGTTCGGATTACCAAATTAAACTTGACTTATATTTTTCGTGAACTTTCAGTCTTCACCTTAGAGTGAGACGTCACTTCAGACAATGGCCTGAGAATCAATGAGACACCGTTGAAGTTTTGAATGGTCCATTTTGAAGAATTTTCATACTTCAAGGCCGAAAATTCAGGTTGCTTTGCTTCAGTATAACCCGTTTAATCATACTAATTTTTCTGTTCTATTTATTAAATTTCAAAACAAGTATATATATTTTTAGCAGTTACTCAAGAAATACTTAAGCGGTCGAGAATTTCGATGGCGTAATGCTGGTAGGAATTTTTTTCATATTCATTATTATATTTCTGTTCAAGATTGCAAAATAACCAATACCTTTCTAGACAATTGTTTTCGACGTTGTGTGTTATCTTGAGCGTTCCTATTTACGGATAACTTAATTAAAAATCAAATCACCGGGAGCTGTACAACATGCAAAATAACTAACCTGCCCCCTCTCCAATATACTGCACACACTGCAAGTTTTGATTTTTATAAACTGTGGATCATACATCTTGAGGACCAGACTAAATTCGTGGTAATGCCTCTCAGTTTCAGAATTGAAATTTGTAAAAATGTAAAACGTCCAAGGGGCACGAGATTCTTGTTATTGCGAAGGTCATAAGGTGAATTACATGGCTAAACTTTGCGGAGTTTGCAAACAAAAAGTCGGTTTTTCTTCTAAGGTTCACAACCTTGACAGTATGTCTTATAATGAGTGTGTTTGTCTCCGATGATCTTGAAATAGAATTCTTCAGACCAAATACGGAGTAAATTAGTTACTTGATCGCTGAGCAATTGTCTCGGCAAGACACGTTACTGACAAGTACTTCAAGCATTTATAAGTCTACAAGTACAAGAAGTCTTTGTCTAGATGTTTACATTTACGATGACTACCGACGGGAAATAACCATCAGTGATACTACGGCCCTTTGATTTTTGTGTCTTATCACCATACAAATGATGTTATCCTCGTCAGCCCCTTTCGGTGATCCGGGACAATTTGAAGGAAAATGACTGACATGATCGGTGGTCCGAAGACCCTTTTTTCGGGTAAACCAGCCGCAACGGTCAATCATGAATAATCAATGTAGCTCGATATTTGGAAGTCAAATTGGTCGTAGTAGAAGTCATCCGACTCCATTCTCATCGGAGAATATAAAACGTTCACATTAAACTCGTTCAAATTACAAAATATACTTGCGTAAGAATGCATTTGAGAGAGAAATACTAAACTAAATTTCGTCGAATGAACCGAAGTGATTGTATTACTAGGATACGTCTCATTTTGTCGAATCAATGTTAGCAATGACCGATTTTTGGAACTTGTTCTGCACCAATACCACGTGCGTCATTCGAATCTCATTCTTACGTTTTTGTGGTTCTGTCAAACCAGTAAATATGTTATATCACCAACACCAGTACCGAGTTTTTTATTCCGTCTGCTAGGTGAAGAGGTGACAGTTTGTGCTTCGTCGAGCTCTTAAAGTCTAATTCTGGTCTCATTTCGTTCAGTCAATGACCTCTGACAGTTTTTCCCTTTTCTGCAGTTGACAATAAACCTTTTTAGGAATTGTGGCGTATTTTATGAATGTTTTGAAAGAAAATTACTAGTTGCTGTACAACGTTTCGGGACCGACCCCTGCTCCTTTGATTTGGCACAATTTTCGGATAAGTTCTATAATTTCGGATTAAAATAATTATTTTAATCCATTCAATCATTTTTATTTTTAACAACATTGGAAAAAGTGTAATCCTACCACTAACATTTCCTTGAGACCATAAAATCTCGAAACATGACAAAGCAAATTTTATCGGTTTCTTATTTGGTTTGTTTTGTGAAATGTATGGCATCGTTGTTACTATTATGTGAATTATACACTTCATTCTAATTATTCTAATTAAGTTAGTAATTCCACAGAAATTTTGTTTTTTCAACATCACCAACGTGATACCCAGGCTTGAAATGTGGAGAGAAACTCAATTACGTTGGATGTCCATTTTTCGTTCTTATGTCAGTCGAGAACTTACGATGGTTCGATAATTCCACACGTGATTGACACCTAAAAGGCTTAACTAATACGAACCTGAAACTTTTCATGAAATTTCTTTCGCAGGTAATCGGGCCCAAGAACGACATCATCACAGACGTAATCAGACAGCTCGTCGAGAAATTTAAAAGTGAAGTAATAGACATTAATAAATTAAATTCCGCATCTTTTGAATTTTCTGGCTCAGAATCCACCGGCAAGAAGAGTGTTCTTCTCTACTGTCACACACCGGTAACGAGTGAAGTTGCAATTGCCGAATTAACTGCAGTCATTGAAAAAACATTTGAGAGGGTTGATGTTTTGGTAGTTGCACAGGACAAAAATCCGGTGCAAAGAGACACTCCACACTCCTTCCTCAACCAGCTTAACAAAGAACTGTTACAGCAGTTTTGGGTAAGTTCCCAAATCAAAGTCCTCACCAACTCAACGAGTGTGAAGTTACCATCACAAAAAATAATCACGTCAATCTACTATTCCAGACGGTGATGGCGTTTCTACCCGGAATGCTGCGAAGAAACAAAGGTCACATTGTTTCCATAGAACTGGATAGATCGTCGTTAGTGAACACAGGTAAGTAAGTTTAGGTAAGATTCTTTCGCATTATAGGAAACCAAAGAAAACTGACTCTTTATTTTACTGTCAATAAATCAAACGAGACACTTTTGACAACGTGTACATTCTTAACTATGGTCAGTTGATCTGGTTATCTTCACTAATTTATCAATCTATTAAAAAAAATCTATTAAAATTTATCAAAGACCAGTTCGCCCATTGGCCCCCAATTGACAGATGCAAAATACTCACTTTCAAGTGCATTGCATCAATAAGGTGCAGTATTTCGAAACCAAAAGGACAAGTTCTTGATTTCCCGCGTCTTGCCTGCATAAAACTGACCTACAATCAATTCAAGTTTTTTTTTAAATTACATAAACAATCTTGAAATAGTAATAATTAATTATAATACCTTATTCCCACTTTAAATTGTTCAATCTGTCGCGTCTGTCTGTTTTGCCTATCTGATACTAACAATAATAATGACGACGACGACGATGGTGACGATTAATTAAGTGATAGGAATAGTTGTATGGCTTCATTCTGTATATTTATTCTTCTGGAACCAATCCATGGAATTGTTCGTGGGATGGAATAAAGAAATTGAAACCTTTGAAACGTCCTTGGAGAACGCCTTATGTGAGTGCGTAAGGCGGCAGTGAACTGTCAACATAGAAAGATAATTCAGAACATGCAAAACGACGATTGTGTCTCCGAGCAAGACACTAATGACATTGTTTCCGGCACAGGAAAGAACAACTTGAAACCGACGTTGACAAGAACATTACGCTCATGGAAAGCATTTATGTAGTCGTCACATCATTTGTACTCCCATGTGTGCGCCCTACAATTTAAGATCTCATCTCGAATTCAACCAGAGATGGAGAGGAGTTGCTGAAATCGAGATGTCTTAAATCAGTCACGAAGTAATTGTTGTGTCACGTCCTTAGATTTCTGCATGGCAATTGAATAAAATGCATAACCTTACATCAGATTCGACAGCAACTTTTCGCCAATAATTCTACTTCAGCAAAGCGGTCAAAGGTGTTGACTCCTTGGTAAATTTGTTAAATCGAGTTATTTGAACCCCTCAAATTCGGCATGTAAGCCTTTTTGAAAACCAAACAGAACGTAATTCTCTCGAAAATGTTCTCTTCTGTTGTAAAAAACCGAAATTTGACTGGTCTCATTTCCTAGTAAAACAAGTATGACCTAGAAGAGCGTTACTATACACACACACACACACACCCAATGGTGTCAACAAATTGACACATTGGTGAATCTGGCCCTAGGGCATTCCCAAACTCACATTCCGAAACTCAAAATTTTGTTATGTGCCGAAGTTACGACACTACACAACTCCATGTTTTGCGGATCGTACTCGAAGAACCTGTTTTGCAAAGATTTTTTATTTCAATGAATACTTAATGGTTATTTTTACACTTGAATACCTTCCTTATATGAAGTTATTTTTTACATTAAACTTTGATTTGATTTAATTTGATCGTAGTCTTTGTACTCCATTCATGGACGAGATTTTTCCTGCATTCACACTTTTGTTTGTTTTCTTCTACTTCGTTTCAGGCGTTATGCGGACAATTTACGAAGATCTACTTCAGAGTGATACCAAAGTAAAACTGACACTAATCGAAAGGAATAACTTTCTGGAAAATTTCTTGCCACCGCTCTCTGCTCATGTACTCGCTCGATTCATCGTGGAATCCATGTGGAACTCCAGTTCAGTAGTTAAAATACCGTCGGTATCGGCATTCTTAGCAGTAATACCAAAGTAAGATTTGCGTTTTATTGCTTGGTCACAAATGTCAAATGGTAGTGACTATCAACGATTTGCAACAATATTATATGTCCATATTCCAACTAATTGGTAGTTTTTACAACGGAAGTAATGCATCGCCGATTTATTTAAGTTTTAATTGAATTCGAAATCTCATTACAAAACGATTGACTTGATGTAATCGATACACTTAGATAATCAAATTATTTTAGAAATTCTTTTTCTTTTGTGTAAATCGTTGTACGAAGCTCCGGGTAAACTATTCGGGAGAAGGGAGTTCGTACAATGGGAATCAGATTTCACCTGAAGTTTCATTTGTTCGTAGGTTAATTATGAGAATACTAATGAAACCGATCGTAAAGCTTATCAACTTAACCTGAGGATCGAACTTTAAAGGGAAGGACGTCGGCTGTGCTTCAAACAAGTTAGGGTATTCGTCGTTACAAGACACAAGAAGTCACTTCTGATATGTTCGAGAACCAAGTCACAAGAACATCACTTGTAATTCCATCAAGAACATCAGATGATGAGGAATGACGAGAATTGACCTATCACCGTCTCCTGAGGTTTAAATGGGTCTTGTCCCACTTGCTCGACAAGGTATTCCGAGAGAAGTCGCCTTATCGTAAACAAGTATTTGTCATAGGAATTATTGTAATAAATAAAATTCATGAATTACTAACGGCCACGTCTTATTATATCCTTCACAACCATCCCATTCATTGTATATGCTTAACGTTTGTACCAACAAAAGTTTTTATTCTGTCTTGCTGAGGTAAAACAAGGTACTTGACGGTTTACGGAATGATCAGAGTCACTTGGAGTTTTGAATAATTGTGTTAATCGCTTAGGCTTAAATGTTTAGTGTTGATTACTTTTGCTTGGGTATCAAGTTAACTTAGCCGGAAAGAGTGAGGTCTTCCAAATGTCAAACGGCATGGCCTGCAGTATCTCACAGCATGTCTGACACGTGACAAGAGGGAAAATAACGGAAAAATAGTTCATTAGTAGTTTAAGTTTTGAATATTTGATTATGAACATCAGATAAGAAAATAATTTGTAGAAAAAATTAATTTGGCAAAAACATTTGAGCGGTGTAGTACTCCTGATGATTCCCCTCCTTTCTCGTCGAAGTAGGGTGTGACGTAATTTTTTGGGGGAAAAATTTAGGGGAATATCGTGGCCGTGGCGAATTGGCCTCACTGCCTCCTCGGAGCATTTCAGACGGGTTCCATTAGGAAAACAATTTTTTTAATGTCCAATTTCAGGTAGTATTGTACCCGTAACTCTGTAGTATTGCACGCTGTTAAATGAAAGTGAATGTGAATTTGTCCGATGAGTATGTTCGAATTCGTTTTGGGATAGATTACGTGCATTATGAATGGTATTATTCTCCCTATTTAACAACACGTTTCTTATATTTCACACGAAAGACGCACTCACGTGCGATAAATTAAGTACAATTTACTCACATAATAAAGATGCCACCGAGTAAGTGGAATACATTATTTGGGCTTCGAGTTTCCCTGTTATCGTACGGCTTCTGGATTTTGATGCTGGCTTTTATTCTCCTATTGTTTTTGTGTCTCGACGGATTAGTTACGAACATCATTCGCAAGAGTAAACAAGGGTCCTTTTGGGATGCACCAGGTTGAAGACGCGGAGACAATTTATTTCGTTGCTTGAGTACAATTAAGAATTTATTATAATTGCGATATTGCCGGTCGAAAATGTGAGTCTAATGTGTGAAAGTTATGAAACAAGAACAAATTTGAGTTTTCCAATACTAGGTAGTTGACGGAAAAAAATTGATAGGGAATCGTAAACAAAATTTATTCTACACTAAATTGTATTTAGTCCTTTTTTTGGTGTTACATATAGGTATGTGAAATAATGTTTATTATACATGCATTCTAAATGAAATTTATTTTTTAGCAGTTGTGAAAATGAATCAAAGTGGAAGTTATTCAGTTGCTAAAAAGAATCAGGGAAATGCTGACAATCAATACCACTTATTGCCAGAATCCTCAAGAAATGGAGCCTCAGTCACAACAAAATCAATCACAAGAACAGGTAAAAACAGAAAATTGTGTGTGCAATTATTACTTCTCTAATGATTTGGAAACACTTAAAATTGGCATTTACTACCAGAAGATGCAGTGTGAAAAAAGTTAAATTTAATTACTTTGGTTTAGTGGATATGAGCCAGAAAACTTAGTTATTAGTATGCACAACACACTTCATGTTTTTAGGGAGTGACACAAATACTTCAACAGAAAGGCAACCTTTTTTGGAAAGACATAGTATGGAGCCTGTCCGATTGACACCTGCATGGGAGGACAATAATCTTTCTGATGATGAATTAAACTTTAAAGTTAGTACATAATTATTTCAACAGTTTTTTTCTGTATCTACAAAGAAGCAGAAATTAATTTAATTAAGTAAAAAATTACAGGCTTGACTATTTTGTTTTATTGCCTCCATTACCTGCAAGTGAACACAGAGTAATTTTCCAAATAGTTGTGGTAAGAATAATCCTATTTAACTTTATTTCAGAATTTAACAATGGAACAAGCCAATCTTGAAATGCATCCACCAAAAGACAGGTGTCAAATTGTGTATTTCATTTTATTATTACATGGTATAGGAGTTCTTATGCCATGGAACATGTTCATAACTGCCAGATCGGTAAGTTACAAAGAGCTGTAGCTGCCTTCTTACTTAATTAACATTGTATTTCTTGAAGTGAAAATTGCAAAACACAGTTGTACTGCTATTAAAATATTACTATTTTTTAGTATTTTGTGGACTATAAGTTGTCAAAAGACTACACAGGAGTTAGTTCAGAGTATGGGACATATTTTCTGTCATATGTTGGTTTTGCCTCTCAAATTCCAAATCTTGCTTTTAGTTGGCTTAATGTATTTATTCGCATCGGGTGAGTAATACTAACTGCCATCTTCCAATACTTTTGCACTTTGAAAATAAAAAAAATTTTAATATTTTCAGTGGAAACCTAACTACACGTATCTTATGGTCTATTTTCATTGAAGTTGTCATGTTTGTTTGTACAATTATTCTGGCTATGACTGACACAAGCAGTTGGCCAGCAGCATTCTTCTGGAATACAATGTTGATTGTGGTCATTTTAAACAGTAAGTTTATTGTGACATATCACCTGACATATGTGACAATAATTCTCACTAATAATTTTCTAATTTAAAAATTTTTGAATTTTAAAGTGGCAAATGGAATATACCAGAACACTGTTTTTGGAATGGGAGCAAAATTACCATTGAGATATTCCGGAGCTGTTATTTTAGGCTCTGTAAGTGTACAGTTTTCTTTAGTGGTAGAAAATTACTTATCTTCCAATTACTCTAAATTAGTTTTAATTTTTTGCAGAACATTAGTGGTACTTTTGTTTCCATTATTGATTTGTTATCTATAGCGTTGGCGCCCAATACAAGGACGGCCGCCATTTACTACTTTATCACTGCTTTGTTTGTACTTTTAGCCTGCTTTGACACATACTTTGCTCTTCCATTAAATGTAAGTAAATGTGTGATAACCAGCACTCAGATTATGTTAACAGAAAACTGAGGAAGTACATTAATAACATTTAATTTCAAATATTTCTTTTTAGAGATTCTACAGATATCATGAGTACCTGAGCACTAAGTCTGAGCAAATAATTAAACGTGAAAATGCAGGAAGAAAAAATAATGTTCCATACTGGACAGTTTTCAAAAAGGCTTCCCCTCAGTTATTCAATGTCTTTTTTGTATTTTTTGTCTCTCTAGCTGTGTTCCCAGCTATGCAAGCAGGTAATAAATTGACACAGCTACTTATTAAACTTCTGTAAACTATGGGATTTGTACTCTTTTGACCAAGACACAGTTCTGAAAAATTTCTGTTTTATTTCTAGCCATAAAAAAATCAGATCCTGATTTTTTCATACCTGATAAGTATTACGAGAATGTGATGTGCTTTCTCACATTTAATGCCTCTGCTATGTTAGGTAGCTTAGTCAGTAATTGGATACGATGGGTGAGTATATTCCAATTTATTATGAAAAGAATGCTACAAGTTACAGTACTTTTGATTCTAAAGGACTTTTCTGTCTCGCAGCCGAGTCCGAAGTACTTGGTCATTCCCGTTGTTTTGCGGGCACTATTCATACCATTTTTTTTATTCTGCAATTTTCAACCGACTGATTCTACGAGAGCACTGCCAGTTCTCATTCACAACGATTGGGCCTACTGGTGTGCTGGAATTCTCCTAGGTTTTACCTCTGGATATTTTAGTTCAATCTCCATGATGTACACTTCTAGGTGGGTATCAATACAAAAAAAAAACTTAAATATGGTTACCCAAATGAATTTCATCATATTATGTTTCTCTACAGGACCGTCGAACCAGCACATGCACCAACAGCCGGAATGTTCGGGGGTGCAATGCTCGTCACGGGCATTTTTTGTGGAGTTCTATTCGCAATGATCTTCCCCTGGCTTGTTCAGAACGTGTCCATATAGTGCATTTGTGCAAATAGAACCGTTCCTATAGTAAAATTTACGAATCTTTAATGGTTAAAGTAAGCATTTAACACGCCAAAAAAAGGTAATATCCTAGGGATATTTGAGAGGTGGAGGAGAGAGCGGTTAATTTGCCACTTGTCTTCCGAGCGAACAATTTTATTTTCCTTTTTTAATTCTTTTTAATATCATTTGGTTTTGGTGATATGGTTGAGTAATCCCAAAATTAGAGATTGCTAGTGAAGAGTGAAAACTTACAAGTTGAGGGTTTAATTTTTTTTACGTACAGATAAAATGTTTAAATTTTATAGAGCTTTTACACAAGAGACTGCTGACTCGGTTGACGAATAAACTGAATTACTATTTAAGTAGAGGCTTGATAAGTCAGGTTAGAAGTGAACGGTTGTCTTTTTCGATGTCAGGAAGAGCAGTCCTAACGTTTGCTATAAAACAATGCCTGTGCTTCGTCCGTTTGGTGGTAAATTAATAAGCCTCTGTTGTTTTTAGTGTGCATTATTTTTGTTTACGTTTGCTTTTTCGGAGGCGATTTAAACGTGTTAAATATATAAAAAAAAACGGCCTGAAAGTCACAAAGCAGGTTTATTTTAATTACGTAACAATACAAGGTAAGGATCAGTAGTTTTCATACGGCCGTAAAAATATAACTCAATCGCCTTATTAGAAAGTGTCCTGTAAGTACGACAATGTGAGGACTCGTAGAACTGAGTAATGCGATGATACTTTCGTTTGCATACTTTTAACATTTGATTTTGCTCAAATCAAATCTTTTTGTAAGAGTTTAAACTACTCTCTTGCTTTGATACCTGTTCTTTATACATTTCTACCTATTCTTACTATACATATAGTAATACTATTTCATTTTGAAAGAATACAATACCATAAGTAAAAGATTGTATTGTCTAGTAGTTGTAATCAGCCATTTCGATAATAACACAGTCGTTTCACATCCGCAATCTATTCTTCTAAATTGTTTTTCATGCAATTTATTGAATGTAAAATCGTACCGAGCTTAAAATCCATTACGTAAAAATAACTTAATTTATGTATGAATTTATATATTTAAAACTTAGAATTGTAATTCAAGACTTCTGGCACAGAATATAGAAAAGAATAGAAATGGGAAACACATACTTATAATGCCTAAAATTGTGTCAAGACTGTATGCCTTGGACTCTTTGGTCACATAAAAGTAGCCTTGTCACTTTGAAGTATAGTACAATTTTATTTCAAGGAATACTTAAGAAACCATGCACATCAAAGATATCAAGGTTCAAATGAAACCATTTTTGTGTCACAATTTCTGATGAGTTTGGAGAATTAAATTTGTACAAGATGCAATGCTTTCTCTGTAAAAAGAAATTGTAAGGTTGATATGGTATTCAGGTGTATTATAAAGTAAATTATTTTTATATGTGTTAAGGCTACTGACAAAAAAATTCTTACTATATATTAGTGCAAAAACCCAGTTGGGTTTTTATAACTAAAAACAATAATGATTACAATAATTTTGATTGTTATATAAACAAATATTAATCATTTTTAAAGTTTATTCTTATGTGTTCAAAGCACACTATTTTTGTGTACATTACTGTTTTGTGCTAATAGTTAGAGCTTTGTCAAGGTACTACAAATGATTCATTTATTGTTTCACCTACTTCAGGAAAGTTATTATTCAGCAATGATCATTAAACTGTTTTTATTATTTTTACTACCTCAAGGAAGAACATGTAATATTCAGTATCAATCTGAATTTCAAAAACTTCTTTTTTAGAGTTCATGTTTTGGATAATAAGCTTTTTAAATACTTTTGTTAATTTACAGATATGCAGCATATTACTTATGCAGTAATGGTTACTGTTATAATTTTAAAATGGTTGTTAAATATTATGCCTTTCTTTTATTCTGAATTTGGAACATTCTAATGCTTACTTTAGTTTTGACTAATAACAGTGAAAAGGTATTGGAGTTCCTATGACAAAATCCAAGGTTTTATCTTTTTGTTTTAGTACTTAACCAAATTTAAATTCTGTTTATACAAAGATATGTGTGAAACAATTTTCCTGAAATATGTGAGTTTTTGTAATCACAAAATCTTTTTTAACACAGTGTAATTTTTCATTCCTGATAATTTTGTTTTATTTTCTCACCATTGTTAAATTATTTTAGTTTGATTGTCATTGTTCAACATTTTTTATACCTCTTTTGATTGCTTAGTTATACTCTTGGCTCTTATAGTTTATACCTTTGTAATTTGTAATTATGGGGGAACATAAAACTGGTGAATTTATTGCTTAATTGACTATGCAATTATTTAATACTGTTTCCTATTAAGTTGAATACTTTTTGATTGTTAACATATTATTTCTTAAATTTTTTTTCTCCCACCTAAATTATTAAATTTATTATTTATTATTCACAGTTTACCATGTATTACTTTTAATGTAATTTGACTGCATTTTGAGAAATAAAAAATGTGTATTTCCACAATAAGTTTTTTACGTGTAACGGAAGAACCGTTAAATACGAAATATTTAACCTAATTTTCGTTTCCCGGCGTTCTTGCTTTCTTGTCTGGCAGTATTAGCCTTTAGATTTCGAACATTATCTCAGAATTTGGTAAATCTTATAAGTGTTGAGACAAATTTGACTCTTTAAAACGACTCTTAATTTCTTTTTACTTTAGAATATATAAAAAAGTCAGACATGAATCCCCGGATGTGACCGAGTACTGACTGTTTTATCGATCAATTTACAGTTTGATGAACGCTCTCCAAAGATGACGCTTCATAGAAATTGTTAGTTAAATTTTTTAAAAGTAATAGTTTTTATTCTGTTGTTTATCACCCTATTATTTTCGGGTCGTTTTGAATTTTTGAAAAGTACAGTTGATTTCAAACGAATTCCAGGCTTTCCATAAAGCCTTCCTTAGATTTTCTCTTCACTTCTCGCAAAATCACGGAAAACCATAACAAGTAACGAGAATTCGCGAGACACGGCAGCCATTTTGTGCAAGTACAATTTTTGATGTCCGAGGTGTATATTGTAGTGTTTATTTTTACAAAATATAGGAATTAAACCGCCGAAATAATTATTTAATGCATTGCAGAGAATTATTTCATTATATATGTCGTCCAAAATTTGTGTTTATCAAACGAGAGGGACCTTTTTAAGTGGTAAATTAGTCAAGAAAAAGTGAATTGTTGGAGTATTGAAGGGAAGCGTGGCCGATTCCTTTGTCTGTCAACAATTCGGCTGAAGGTATGTACCCTTAAAGGCGGACTTGCCGCTTAAATAATAACCAAAATATCCAATTTTGTTTTGGAAGTAGTTTGTAGAGAATCTGAAACAGGGAAACGCTGTTAATAGAGCGTCTGATGGTCACGTCCAATTTATCTTTGATGGACCTAGGAATGGCGTCCGCTGTGTTGACCGCAGGCGGCCTGAGAAGCGTCCTTGCCAATTTCTCCTCAATCCGCCAAAAATTATTATGTAGATTTCCAACAATAACATTCTTTAAAAGACTATTTTACGATTAAAACGATTTCCTGTTGAAATTGTCGTGAGCTAGTACCTCAGCCGCTATTTGTAGTCTCTCATTTTAATTTCCGTATTTTACTCATTAGAAAAATTCATCTGTTTCAATTTTCATTTATGTGATAGGCCACACAGTGTAAAACTTATTGATATGTCAAAATCATTTGGTATTGAAACTAATTAATCGTCCTACATTTATGTTAAACTTAAACAGTGGTTAACGTTAACCACTATGAGTAATTTGAAAATACTAAGTCTGATCACAATAATTTTGTAATGGCTCAATGTAGTTTATAATAATTTAATAGTAATAATATTCTTGTATTTCAAGTTGCACATTTCTCTAAAATTTTCCAGTTTCCGAAATAATCTCTTTATAACCATAGGGGTATGCCTTTGCATAATGAAATTATATTACTTCCTTCTCAAATTGTCTTCAAATCTTATCAAATGTTGAACTGAACATTATGGCATGTAACAAATCATTAATTCTCATGCAGTTTTCTTTTCCGCAATAAATTTATGAATGAGGAAATTTGACTTTCACTATTGTACATTAGTATTTCATGTTTTTTCAGACATAAGAGCTTTGAAAACTAGTGATTGTGCTATACTTTATTATATTTCACTGCAAACAAGAAAAGCCTCATTTTTTGCATTCTTCTTATTAAAAAGAATTAATACATATCACATTTTGTTGGGTGCAAGTAACATATTTTATGTCTGAGCTTAACTGAGGTTTGTAGTACCACTAAATCAAGTCTATATACTTAAACCATAAATAATATATGTTTATTTGATCATAAAAATTTCAAAATGATTATTATATTTTAGTAATATTCAATGTAAATTAAAATTTCTGAGGAGGTCTTGATTCTCTTGGCTATTGTAATGTAGATAGCACTAAATTCAGGATGTGGTCATCTTTCAATATGAAAATTTGTGTTACAAATAATTATTTCTTATATAAATGAAATATATGTTTATTATTTTCTAGTTTTACATTAATAAGTTGAACAAGCCACTGGATTATTGTGATTTCTCATTTGCTTTAAAAAATTGTTTGATATGAATGTTTGTATCAGTTTGTACTAATATTTTTGTATTTGTTTAGGCCTGGTGTTTTGAGCTCATTTTAATATTTCACTATATTTTTGCTTCATTTATTTGAAATACTGAAGATATTGACTAACATAGGGAAGTTTATATTTTCTGAATAATATTATTTTTACAAAGTGTAAATCCAAGACGTGGTGTGTTAGCCAGTTTTTTTTCTGCAAAAATATTAGTCAAAATCCATTTTAAATTTCTCGTAAAGGATGTTAGATACTTGCAAACAAGGTATTTCGTAATGGCGCCATTTTTAGAGGTGACAGATTCTCACCATGTAGTTGACTTTTGTTGGTTCTGGGCCTCCGTCCTGGTGACCTATAATTTGCAATGTTCAAACCAACTCGTTGAGGTTTTAAGCAGTTTTAGTACGAATGATTAAATAATTTATTATAAATAATGCCAGCCTTGTTTTCCACGAAGCATCTCACGGAAAAGGTAGAATGTTTTTTTATATGTTTACAAAACTCAAATTTTTGTTTGACAGTCAATATTTTCTTTTCTTTGCTCTTCCAGTGCACTCAGGTGCAATTGCCCGGGCATACAGACCAAATTATTTTTGTCATATGATTAATTGTTAGCGGGGAAAGATAGTTTTGAATGCCACAAATAGGTTAGCCTTTCGTTAGACTTGGTAATTCCGTTTAAAAATGTCTGCGTAAAATTTAACTGATTCATTCCTGCTATTTAGTGTCCTTTTATTTTATTAAACCTTCGAAAATTTTTCCCATTCGTAGTCCTATGTTAAATGGTTCCTACATCAATCGAGATTACAATTCTTGACCCCAATTATAATGACGGAACTAAGTGACTGATGTAATTAAACGTGTGGTAGAAAGCGAGACAGAAAGGTGCAAAGAATGGAAAGCAATATTGGTACGCCATTACAGTAAAACCCGCGCTTTTTGTCAGGCCCCCGGCCCTCTCAATCTCATCAGAGACCTCGCCCGGTCAGAACTTCAACCTGAAAACCAGTTTGAACCTTTATTTGTTGTATTGATGCTCGCTAAATTCTTTTACATTTATATAATATGAGCATTCGATCTTTTTAAGGAGTCTTATTGTAATTGGTATTCCACTTCTGTTTGGACTCTATTTTGTACTTTTATTTGCCGAAGTTTTTCATTGATATCGCCCATGGGATACCGGTTTATTGGCAGTACTTAAGGAGGTACCGTTTCACCAGTGCCAACGAGTTTACTGTTATTTCGTCGCCCCATTTTTCTTTATTTCTACCATTATTCACTAATAATGTATTTCCGTTAAGCGAACGAAAATTAAGAGTTGTCATTGTTCACATTTTCTGAATTGGAATATTAACCAAGCCGATTTATTATTCGTGGTTTTCACCCGGGTCAACAATCTCAGCAATTGGTGCCATTTTTCTTTTCAAATTAATTCTCTGCGTTAGTTTTGCGGTTGGTGATTTTTACACCAAGACAAGAGAACTTGATGGTAACAAATTGGGAGTACAACTTTATCGAAACGGGTTGCACTTTGTTGTGGCCAGAGATGCCACCTTGTTTTCCATTATTGCTTTTTTAATCGCAAATTAACGAGTTGTGGAATAATTAATTAGTTGTTTTCTCAGGTTGCCTTGTTTTTTATTTTTCGCTTGCACACGCCCAGTTGTCAGGTGGAGCGTTCATAGAAGCAATAGAAGAAATTGCACTCCCGTGTTGTCCTTCTGTCTGATACTCAGGTTTTACTTGCTTATTCAGGATCTCTTACGAAAAATAATGTTTACGCAGCAGTACGTTTTTATTGCGTCAACAAATTTTTTTCTATTTTATTGAACTCAAACGAATCACGATAGTAAATTTATCAGGGAAGTGAAGAAGTATTGGGATGAAAAGAAGAAAATGAAAATGAAAGCGATTAAGTGGAAATGCTTGGACGTGATTGAATCCACACGTCGGTGCCTGAGACACACAATCCATTTTTAGGTTTTTAGGTTAATTTTTGAATAATTAAAATTTTGCTTAACAGTCAATTACGTTTAATATCTGTCCTCTCAAGTGAATTGTAATACGTTACTTTCATTAGTTTACAGATGAAGCACGAATTAAAAGGAGTAAAGAATAGCATGAATTAATGTGAACCTCTGAGCAGCATTGTGTAGACAATTAATTAGTGTCAATTCAATTGTTAATATTGTTGTATTTAATTGTAACTCTATCCGAAGAAAAATATTAATAATACAAATTTTATTGCCAATGAAAACACCAGAATTAGTAACTCTAGATTTAAATCTTTTGGCAGCATTATACATATCTGCTGGGAAGAGAGTCTTTGGAATCATAACGTTGAAACCGTATGGCACTTCATGTATTGTCTTATTGCATCGATCTCCATTGGTGTGGATTCTTACTTTAAATGTGGATAAAATGTCATGAAATCAGTAACGCCCTTTCTCTTCATTTGTTATTTATTGTATTTTCACCGATCCATAAATTTAAAATTTACAATTTAAAGTTGTGATTGTTTATGTAACAGTACTTCGGACTCCGTTGAGTTTTTAATTCTCAAAATTAAATTATTAATATTAGGGCCTTTGAATTCGCAAAGGCCTAGATAGATATATTCGAGTGATTTGATCTTTGCCCTTTAACAAGTGTATCAATGTATCAATGTTGAGTTCGTGTAGGCTCATTACCCTGGGTTGACTGCATCTTTAGTTTTTTGCTTTGAATGGTGATGAATTGAGACTGGCCTACAACTTAGTTTTTAATTGTAGTTGTGAACAAACAAATTTTGAGGCCACCTAATTTGGACTTCGCTATTTCATTTCTGAACATGATTATTGGTAATGAGTATTCGTTCGACTTGTGATGGTATAAGAGTATATAAATCAATGAATCAGCAGCATTTCTGAAACCTTTTTCTTCAAGGTGTTTAAATTTCATTCAGCTAGTTCCTTTTGTCTTGGTCTCCCTGAGGCGCCGTCGCCCCTTCGTTTAGTGTCCTGCCCTTGCGAGTGGCAGTCTTAGGCGTGCACCATCCTGCAGGGAATTTTTCTGATTCCCATTACTCCAATGACAACTGAATGTACAAAAATATCCTTAAAATTTATAATATCAATTACTAATTTCTCTAAGCTGAGTGATTACACCATTTTAGTGGACCAATTAGACTACATTATTTTCAATAATTTTTGTGAGAGTGCCTGACATTAAATCGCGGTCTAATTGAAGCAATAAGTAACAAATATCTGTAAACAAAGTTTTATGAAATTTTGAGCGTAAGTCACAATAGAAACTATTTTTCTTGTAAAGAAGCATGTGAATGTTTTTCATTGTGGTCAGTCTTCAGCTGTGAAAATCGAAATGTTTTCATTTAGAATCATGCTCACGTCCTTTCATAGCTTCTCAGTTCCACATTGTAGTATTATCTTATTAATTTCTTTACACGGTCATGGTAACGGGTTTATATTTTCCAATTTGGCGAGGGTGCAGGAAATCGATTTTGAATTAGGACAAAAAGATAAAAAAAACTAACGTCTGGTGTGCGTTTAATAATCGAACTGAAAGAAAATGCGAACGTTTAATAATCACCTTGGTGGAATAAAACCCCCTTGGAAATTAAATTCATCTGCATTCGTTTATTGTAATGACTAGCAATACCTAAGAATGTGTTCGTGTCCCCTCCTAAGCAATAGTTCAAATCGTGTGAGTCGATAAGTCTGAAAATAGGAAACTTTAATAAAGTTTCAAAGAAAAAAGAATACTGGATTGGGAATTATGATTTGAATTCCTCCAAAAAAACAATATCCATTTTATTAAAAATTACAACCACTGACTTTTTTGAAGAAATTTTATTCGTAAACTGGGAATGGAATAGTTTTACACCTCAGGTTTAGGTACTTAGTTGGCAATAAAACACGGGGAACCCTATTCAAATGTTTCTCGTATAAATAAACTAATAAATTAAACTTATTAAGACGAAATTGAGATGTAAGCAGTTTTGAAACTTAATAATACAGTTAAAGGATTAAGAAGTTTTAGAAGCCCTAAACCATTCGAAAAGTTTTTTACTTTGAAAGTTTCAAAACTCAAAAAATGTATGAGAGTAAAATAGGTTTAGTGAAAGTGAGAATTCTTCAATATCTAACGGAAGGGTACAAACAATTTCCTGAGGACATTTTATGCAGTTAATTCTTAAATTTAAGGCAATCAGTAAAACATGTAGTTAATATTTATTCTTACAAATAGTGCATTATTCACAGAAAATGAATTTCTCCTCATCTTTGATATACAGAGGTGTAACTCCGCTATTTACACCTACAGTTTTGTGTATTTGTGAAGTTGCATTTATGTAAATACAATGTTATTTTTTCAGTATCAAAATGGAGAGATGTTGCAGATCGCTATTTAAAGTCTGAAAGCGCCCGGAATCATTTTTGGAAGGTTTCAACTGGTACGTACTAAATTTGAATTCAGTAAGCAAGGCACAATTTTACTTGAAATGTATACGGAATTGAAAATTCCCTTCTGAAAATTTGTCGACAGCCCAGTTGCGGGATTATTTTTCTTTTACATTAGCAGTTTTTTATTTGCGATGGCTAAGCATTTACAAAAAATTGCAAAAAAGTTTTCATTGTAGTATGTAACAGGCTGAGTTTATTCAATTTGTGTCGACAGTATTACCCGTCTTCCACTGTCTGCTGTTTTCCGAAAAGATAATGGTCTATTTTGCACAAAATTGTATTTATGTGTATGGTCCGAAATTAAAAGAAATTTTTTTCTGTTTGTGGCAGTGATTTTGTTGAAATCAAACGTGCAGTGCGTGGTCAGTACTTTTTCGGTTAAGTTGTTTTTATAATAAATTATTCACGCTGGAGGGGATGGACAAACGAAAGATGTTGGCGAAAAGGCCGCGGATGGATGTACGAGGGCCCATCGCAAATGGACCTATGCAGTCGAGGCCCCTTGTGGCCCTCTTAGACGGGCGGGACTGTTCTATTGAAATGCCCATACTAAAGGATGTTGCTACAGTTGCTTTTTGCGACGCACAAAGCACTTCTGAAATTCACGAAAAGGTAAAATGAGTATTTAAGTTTGAAGAAGGTTTTTGTCGCTTATATTACGCGAAAAGATTTCTAAATTTTCTTACGTAATGGCAGGTGCTTAACGAAGCAGTAGGGGCTCTAATGTGGCATACCATCATACTTACAAAGGAAGATCTCGAGAAATTTAAAACATTGAGAATTATAGTACGAATCGGTTCTGGAGTTGACAATATCGATGTTAAGGTAAGTATAGGTTACTCTGTTACCTAATCATTTATACTTTATTGAATTTGATTAATGTAAAAACTTAAATTTCAGGCGGCTGGAGAACTCGGAATAGCCGTATGTAACGTTCCAGGTTACGGTGTGGAAGAAGTAGCCGATACAACACTTTGTCTTATACTTAATTTGTATAGGCGCACATATTGGCTTGCTAGTATGGTGCGCGAGGGTAAAAAATTTACTGGGCCGGAACAAGTTCGGGAAGCTGCTCAAGGATGTGCAAGAATACGTGGTGACACTCTTGGCATAGTTGGTCTAGGTGAATATTACGGGGTAAAGCACGTAACAAATATTTGAAATTCGACTTTTGATATTATTCTTTATTTAATTTGCAGGACGCATAGGTTCCGGGGTAGCATTGAGAGCTAAGGCTTTTGGATTCAACGTGATATTTTACGATCCTTATTTACCCGATGGAATAGACAAGAGTTTGGGCTTGACGAGAGTTTATACTTTGCAAGAATTACTTTTTCAGAGTGATTGTGTTTCACTACATTGTACTCTCAACGAACACAACCATCATTTAATTAATGAGTTTACTATTAAACAAATGAGGCCAGGTAAGTTAGGAAGAAAACAATAACCGTCATGAAAAGTGTAGATGTACATGGTAAATATTATTAATCAGATGTTCATTTAATAATGCTGGAACCTTTATTCACAGGGGCATTCTTGGTGAATACTGCTCGGGGAGGCCTCGTAGATGATGAGAGTTTAGCAGCAGCCTTAAAGCAAGGTCGGATACGAGCCGCGGCATTAGATGTTCATGAGAATGAACCATATAATGTATTCCAGGGTCAGTCGTGTGAGTAGTAGATTAACTTGAGACCTGCAAAAGCTGATTCGGGTTATGGCATCACACAAGAGGGCTAGGCTTGTCGTAATTGAAACTATCGGAAAACATGCGAATATTTTCATCTACAAAATTACATTACGTTAAAAAAATTATATTGCGTTAAAAAAAGTTAAATATATTTTAACAGTTTTTGCAGTCTCAATGAAAAGCATTATTTTGGGAAATGAAATTTTCCAATTTAATGTCGGAAAAGAATATGGGTAGTTAAGCTTTATTTTTTGGAAAATTTACGAATTTAAGTTTTCTACCCCTATTTATTTCCAAATTCTGTTGCTTTGTCACCTTAACTACTTGTTTTACTTAAATCAGAAAAAGAAGACTATCATATGTTAAGAGCAAATAAATTCGTTTTCTAATTTACTTTATCAGTTAAAGTAACCTTTCTAGATTAGTATGTGTAAGACATACTAGATGTAGATGTTCATAAAGTATTATTTGAGGTGAAGAGTGAATGTTGAAAATATTTTTTGCTTTTACAGCATGTACAACTGGGACAAAGCACTGAATACATTCATATTTTTAAATTATTTTCTCACTGGACTTAGAAGCATTACATTAATATCGGTGTTTTTTAAGCAGGTCCGTTAAAAGATGCCCCAAATTTACTATGTACACCTCATGCTGCTTTCTATTCAGACGCTTCATGTACGGAACTTAGAGAAATGGCGGCGAGTGAAATAAGAAGAGCGATTGTAGGAAGAATACCTGAATGTCTTAGAAACTGTGTTAATAAGGAATATTTCCTGCCTAGTGGTGGTTATCCTGAAGGTAAATAATAAGCCGAAAAAATAATTTCTTTATTATTTGTTTGGAAATTAGTTGTGATGATTAACCTTTTTTAAAGGAATAAACGGGGGATACTATGCCGGCGCTCTTCCCGTTCAACAAGCCCACTCTACTACTCCTCACGAGGTGCCCCACTCAGTAGGAAGTGGAAGCTCTGGCGGACCTCCTAGTGCTGCAGCTGGCTCAGTTTCAGGAATCCCACATACTCTGGTACATAGATAGTCATTCTAAAAATCATATGTTATTTTCCGTTTTCATAGTAGTTGATATTTACTTTTTTTTTTAAATTTTAGCCACTGAGCGCACCCGACCCATCCAACCATCATTCGCAGAAACCTGAACCGTCTGAAGTACATTAACAAGAGTCTTAACCTAAAGCAGTTCAGGTAACCTTGATTTAAATAATAGCAGCTTGATTTCTAACTTTACACATATGACTAAATCTTTTTGTTTTACCATTTTCAGATGAGAATGACTATCACAACACGCATTCTGTTTATTTATTTAAAGTAAAAAAGAACCGAACTTGAATGAAAGGAATATCTGAATTTTAATTTTAATTATATAAAAGGATATAAAAAATAAGTTTATTTTAAATTAGTAGGTACTTAGAATTTTCTATCTACTTCAGAACGAAAAATATTTTCATGTGTTCTATAAATATGTGTTATCTGTGCCTGGCTTATTTAATTACCGGGGTGATTACCAAAAAAAATCTGAATAATCTTTTTTGTTTTCAAAAAAGTAACTTCAGAGATTGGATGTTTTTATATGATTTTATATACAGAACGCCATCTCGTTTTTAAATTACAAAAAAAATCTGACACAAATTTATATATCTAAAATCTGATGGTTTTTCTTGAAACGCCGACACTATAAAATCTGTTTGGAAAGGAAATAGTTAAGCCAGTCACAGATCAACGCGGTCAGTGAAGTGTGTATGTGTTAGTGTGAATTTACGAAAGTGGAATGAACGAACCTTGGACAAAACACAAAAAAAATAGTATTTCAATCGTTTTAAATGAAGAAAAGTGTACAAGAAGACTTTTTCCATAATACTGAATGTCTTCAGTTATAAACTGTAATGTTTGAAACTGGGATCGAATGATCGAAATGAACATGAACCAGGAATCTGGAATTCCTATTTTCATTGGTAAGAATATTTTACTAATTTATCAATTCCATAAAAACTATTTTTATATTAAATTAGTCAAATACACAATACGTTCTGCGTTTCTCCGAATTTTACAATTGTATACGTTCTTTTTTCAGGTGGTTTATGTTATATAAAATAATTTTTGTTGGAAATTTCAAGACGTTCCTCTGCTGCCCGTCGAAAGTGACAGCAGCAAAACCTGTTTCGGAATCCTGTACGCAAGTCAAAGGAGAAAACGGCGTTGGTATCCAATTAATTTGACTCTTCTACCAAGAAGGCCCTGAACACTAGAAAACGTAAAATTCGGGGAAAGTGAAAGGAATGAATACACGCTGTTTCGATGTTTTTCCGCATGGAAGTAGATGAAATATTTTCTGAATAGAAGTTTTCAGGTACCGTGCTACAGTGTAAAAAAAAATGTAATCACATTTAAAAGACACGACAATTCTTTGTAAAGAAAAATTTTGTTTGACATGAGGTCCATTTCGATAGCAGGCAAAAATACGAGGAGGTTCGGAAATTTGTGTTTCATGTTTAAATGGCCACCAACTAATTTTTTTGTTTAATTTTCGAGATACGTCGTTTTCGCACTTTAATGAAAATAAATAAACAAACATCACAGGGGCACGCGGAAACTATTCGAGCTTTCAGTGAAAATAAATTTCGGTTAATTTATATTGGATATTCAATGGAGGATTGGTGAAGGAGTAGAATTTTGAGAGGGTCAAATATCTAAAATGGTGGGGACCGGTGAAATCACCTCTCGTACGACGGAGGGGAAGGTTAGGGTGTGGGCGCGACAATGAATCGAAGGTCCTCCATGGGAGATGCATTGATCTCTTTAGGGAGTAAAAGAAGGTCTTTGCAAAATTATGTTTTGTCAATTTTCAGCTCCAAACATGAAACGAGTAATTGATTTGATTTTCCGGTTGCTGTGCTTTTACATTGTTATCAGTATATCAATGTAATTAAAATTTAATTGCATTTAAGGATTCAAGGAGAAGTCGTGTTAGGGCTCGATCTTTTTCTGTAGGGAGGAATGCAACCGAGAGTGGATAATTTGATTTACTCGTTCAGGTCATTCTCATTTATTATTCAATATTCAACGTGCAATTTTCACAACGAAACCACAAGTTTTTTTTTCGAACAGAACCAAAAGTAGTTCGATTGAATGTTCTCGATACGGGTACACGCCCGGGCTGTATTTTATTTTTTCTCAATTCTAATAGTATTCTTACTTTTTTTCTCACTTTAAAAAAAAATAGGATTTTTAATTTAAATGTAACCATCAGGTGTTGCTTGTCCATTTGAACGGTCTCGACGCGGTTTTTACAACGTACACAAATAGTAATTGTGGGAATTGAATCTAACGGCTATAAAAATTATGTTCCCATATTTCGGTTTGACAAAAAAGGAACGTTGCCTTTTTGCTAATTGTTACACCAGAGTAATTTTCCTGTCGATGTTATTGTCGGTTACGCATAAGAGTCCTTGTTTGCTTTGCACTTGGTTCGTACGTCGAGAGGCCTACGAACCAGGTACTTTGACAAGAAAAACAGGTTCTCTTTTCATTCACAAGTGAAAAACATGACGGTATTTTTTATGATTGTTTTAACCTATTAGCACATTTTAGTTTATAATTTAGTAGGAAGTGAAGTAATGCCCAAACGCATCGAGACTCAGTTTAAGTCCTTTTTCAAATGAGTCAGTTCGTATCGTTTGAACGGGTGATGTTGCATCAGAAAAATCCAACGCTTCAAATTCTCTTCTGCTACTTTCAGAAAAAGGTTTCCAACCTTCCACCTTTTGTTTAATTAAAGTAAACTTTTTAATTAAAAACTTATTTAAGGATAATAGGTAATCGCTTTTGTTTTTTGTATTATTTGAGAAAAAGGCAAGAAAAAATTAACGACGATTATGTGGGAACTCATGTTTTTATTTCTTTTTGTATTAATTTGTCATTAAATGGCTAAATTTCGATTTTTACTTGTGTGTTGTATACCAAACTTTTCATCAAGTTTTACTTATCACACTGATTTCATTATTCTTCAGCTTTACTTTTTTTCGGAGACAGTAGAACGTGTGCTCATTCGTTCTGTAAATAATTCCCCATTGTCTCTCGCAAGCGAACACCAACCAAAGAGCCTTCACCCGGAAGGTTTATGTTTTCTTAATTGTTTTTTTTTTTTCTTTAATTTCTCAGATGGCTGCAGAATGTACGCAACCGTGTTGGTGTACTTAATAATAAGCAAGTACAGACAAAGTGCTCATTTCTTCTGCTGTCTGGGCCCCAATAGTTTTCTCTATCCGTCTGAGAGAATGCGCAGTGGTCCACGTTAAACGTGACGCTTTTTTTTGGGCAAGCGTTGAGCATTTCTGGTTTTAATGACTTTGTGTTTGTCCATAAACACGATTTCTAGATAAGTTTAAAAAAAGATGTCATTAAGAATTTTACGCAGTTTTCGTTTTGGTCGTTTTTATAGAGCGATGATGCCACGGAGAAAGCCAAGGCCGTTTAAACTCAAATTAACATGAAACTAAAGCGGAAAGGGATACAACGCGTCAAAATCTGCTGTTCCCATTCGACGTCCACTTACGGGTTTTTTCTATGAAACTGCATTTCCCTCTTTTTTTACTACTTTTAGAACTATTATTTTTCTCGCAACAATTTCGGTACAAATGATGACGATGATGATGGTGAAGATGATGACTAGACTTTATATGTGCTGTCAGAACGTTTGCTGTGGCTTAAACACCCTCGTGTGTGGGTCTGTGAAGTTGCAAGAAAGGTTTCATCTCGATTTGTTGTATTTTCCTTTTTTTTTGCGAATTGTGAGGCATCTCCGAAAACGGGGGAAACGAACTTACCATGACCCATGTGACGGCTACTCGCCAAATGGGGTTTTCTTTGGTACTTTCTGGGTTTTTCATAGCCCCGGCTCAAGTGAAAACAAATTTTTTTATTTAGAAAGGAGAAAACAGTTATTATGCGGGACAAAATTACTTTGTCATTACTATATACGATTAATTAAAAAAAGATAAAAATACTATTCTCCCTAGTATATCATACTTAGTATTTTAATGTATAGATTTATTTTTAAAACAAAAAATTGTCAAAAATTCTCTTTTTTTCTTTTGTAAAATTGATGTGTCAAATTTTCAATTTTAAAGTATGATGATTTATAAAGGAAGAAAAGAAACAGAAAGCAAATTTAATATAAAGTAAACAAAATATATAATTTTCTCTTTTATTCACTTTGGAAATTGGAGCACAACCTGCTCTAGGGACATTTCAAAAAATGTCATGAGAATTACAAGTTACGTACAGGTATCTCATTAGTCGCGCGTTCTTGAGTTGCTTTTGTTTGGAAGGCTACGAAACCACAGCTAACTCAAGGAGCATTTGAAAAATTCGATCCTTTCCAGAACACACCTTTAATGTGTTCAACCCAAATACGTACCTGTTGGATACAATTTTATTACCAGAGGTTTCGCAAAATATGTACCGGTCACCAAATGTTATACTCCTGGCACTCCAAAGATAAGATGGTACTTACCTACTTAATAAATAATTGAATTAATTTTATTGACTCAAACTTGGTAACTCAAAAAAGATGAAGACTTATGACTTATCCACTATCTGTTTTAACTCTACTCATTTCAAATAGGATAAGTAGGGTGCGCTTCAGGTGCTTCGGCAGGAGCCCGGTACACCTGCCTTGTTAAACGGACAACGATGGTTTAATATAATGTAACCAGATTTCACATCTCCATCACCCAAGTTTGACTGCACTTGCTCTTGTTTAAATAATTCTTCTGCTACTACTTGTTATTTATTTACAGGTGTAACGGTACGGGTACACATTGCATGCAAAAATCACACAAGTTGCTTTCAGTCAGTGACTGATTGACCACGTTTGTCATGGAAACCGGCGACCAGAGCAAACGGACATGTCGTGAAGTTCGAACATGTAGAGCCGATTTAAAACCTGAAAAGAGTAATAAAATAAATTGTGCCACTTAGAGTCAATAGTTTGGTTGACTTTCAAGAATTCACATCTTGCTGATTTTTGTTTCTCTAAGTTCTGGTTCCATTAAATTGGACCGTTCCTCGTTTCTCAGAGTACTACATGACTAGTGGTCTGGTTTGTTTACGATCCAACAGCCTTGTTGTAATTCATCAAGTATCTTCTGATAACGTGTCCTACCGATGTCTCAAAGTTTCGAGTTTTCTATAAAAGTCCATTTAAATTGTTGATTTAATAATATTTCTTGATGTTTTTTTTTTTCAAATTATAATACATTGACATCCTGAGTGAACAAGTGGAAGAAGCAAGGAGACCAGTTAATTTTTAATTCTATTAAAAAATATATTTTATTCATTAAAATAAGGCATACGAATGGTTCATTTATGTTGACAACCAAAATATTGAAACAGTTGAATGAAACACATTGGCACATTCTGAGAATTTACTTATAATCTAAGAACATTGTGATTCGGTTTTGTTTTGGTCGGCTATCACAATTAATTCGAGTTTGAACTTGTCACAAACTATAACTGTAGCCACCTGGGATCGACACTTACTAGTGCAAGTAATCGTGGAAAAAATTAGTAGATCTAGATCACCGGGTCACTCACTGTTGAGAGTGATTTCGATCAAGTTATCTTGAGGATGCGAGACACATTCAGTCCTTTATCCTTGAAACAAATTCCTGCTGTTGTACTAACTATTATCAAGATTTGGCGAACTCTGGTAATGTTAGAGGAAAAATGAAGTCGTCACATGCGAATATCAGGAAGAATTGTTAAGAATCCTCTGAATTTCACTGAGGGATTTGCCCTTTGTTTCCGGTAGCAAAAAGTACACAAATATGACGGCCAAAACGCAACAGACACCGAACAGCCAAAACGTGTAGTGGCTGCCGAATGCGTCGACGATGTCGTTGAAAAAACGGGTGATGAGAAATGCCAATATCCAACAGTAACTTGCAGTAATTGCGGAAGCGAGTGATTTTATATTGCTAGGAAACATTTCGCCCATGACGCTCCATGGAAGAGGTCCGAAACCTGAAAAACAAGAATAGTCAGGTGTTCTGTCTATTTAGCCGCAAGTTCTCGGAAAAGAATGGCCGAACTTACCGAATGAGTAAATGATTATGTAGCCGATGACGGCCACCAAAGGAAGAAAATTTAAGGCAGTGGTTTTAACTCCAGTCATATCCAGGAAAAAGCACAGCCCCAGGGTGGCCTGTTGGAAAAAGAAGGCACCAGAGAACAGGTACAGTTGGAGTATTGAGGCAAGTGCCTGTACTTGTACGTACTTGTAGTTGTACTTACATGAGCAATTATCATTCCGGTCGCTGACAGAATCAGTAGAGTTTTTCGTCCAACTCTGTCGACCACCAACGGAGTAACGCAAGATGCCAGCATCATTATTACTCCAATTACGATTGCGGATTCTTCCGGTTTTAGCGAACCTCCGGCTTTTTCAAAGATTGATTGCGAGTAGAAGAGTACTATGTTAATACCTGAAAATGAGAAATTCGTTGAGGGATTAACAATTACTCAAAATTACTAGTTTCTTTTGGATGGTTCCCAACCGGAGAAGGTGTAAGAGTAGAAAATCTCAACTGGAGTTGGTGATAGCTCTACAGTACGTTTGATAGGTCCAACTTATTTTATACGAAAACGTGTGGTTAATATACATAAATTACATTACTGACGGTTCACGTTTCTGTTGAACGCAGAAAAAGGACTTTTGTCTTGATTAGCCGAACATTTGGTTAAAACAATTTGGGGCCCCGGTCGTGGACCAGAGTTTTTTATTACGGAGATAAATAATACTCTGTCTAAGCAATGTATGGTTCACCTGAAAACTGCTGAAAGGTCACCAGACCGAGAGAAATAATGAATGCTTTTGTATTGCCCCTTGTAGCGAAAATATCTTTGAAAGAACCTTTCTCGCACTTGGCTTTTTCTACGCTCGCCTAAAATAAATATTATTAATTAATTAAGTTGATTCTGTGTGAGTTACAGGTAGTGACACGTAGGAGACGACCTAAGAGGGCTGAAATTACTTCTTTTGCGTCGTGTACGCATACCTGTATGTCTATAAGCTCGTAGCTCTCTCCCTCCCATTTACCCCTGAGCCACTGCAACGATTTTTCGGCCTTTCCTTTTTCGCCAACGCTTAAATAGTAATATGGAGACTCCGGCATCCACCAGAAGATCACGGCAAACAGTAGTGGAATTAAAGCTCCTCCGATGGAGAGCCAAGCGTATGGAACGTAGGGCCCAATGCAATACTCGAACAGGAGTCCGAATACTATAAATAGCTGACTGGCCGACAGTATGGCTCCTCTAACCGTTTTCTGTGGACAAAAAGCACAGGAGCTGTAGGGCTGTTTTAAAATCTTCCGGCACATATCGGCCACGTTTTGATTTTTACATACATCGGCGATTTCCCCGCCATATATGGGGACTACCGTAAATATCCATCCAACGGCGAAACCTCCTACAAACCTGGCGGCATATATAACTGGAATAGATTTAACCGTTGCCAAAACTATCCAAGAAACTAACGATGGAATGACCGAAAGGAGTAGAGAATTTTTTCTTCCAAATTTTTCTGCTGTATATCCTACAAACGTGTACATCTTGGTGAGTTCGAAAACGAGTTGCCCTTGAGGAAGTCGAAGTTTCGGGTACTTACCTGCAGCAAAGGGCCCCAAAACAGCTCCCACTGGCATTAATGAAGCGATCCAACTGCTCTCTTCTTTGTTAATGGGAATTGGAGAATTCGGACCTTCTAAAATAGGTAAAGTTGGTGAAGTCCATCCAATAACAGTGCCGGTTATAATATAAGCAATGTTAACTGAAATTTTCCAAGAAAAAAAGCATATGAGTTTAAGCGTATGAGTACTTTACAATATAAAGAAATTGAAAATGAACACTTAAAAGTTACTTGTATAAAAAACTACAAAATAATATATAAAAATATGGAAATAATGTAAACGTTCTTCAACTCACCGGCAAAGGCAGCCACGAACTGTGGTGCCTTTTTAGTTTTTCCATTTTCTCGAGGGTCGTGCTGACGCCCTGAAATGTCCGGTTCCTTGTCGCCCATTAAGGAATTACTCATGCTGTGAGATCTAACAGAGTAGAAAAATCACGTTCAAGACCTTCCAATAAAAATTCATCGGTTCAGGTATACTATATAATGGCATTGCAGAGATTAGTAGAATTTCACGAGTTTGCAAATAGTCGTGTACAATTAGTTTAAATCCTACAATTCCGTCAAACTAATTAATCGCACATGTCGGTATCGGTGGTACTGGCTTTTACAAGGTAATAGCATTTTTCACAACTCTTTCAATTCGTTTTCTCACAATTTTCACGTATTTTTTGAGGTAATGTAACACGTACCGACACAAACTAAATGGAGTAATTTTTTATGTACATATGTTACCTAAAAATTCCTGCGGTTCCTCGGTCATGTACCGGTAGACTTAGTAAACTTTTGTGTTTCCTAACAGTGCACGAAGTAGAAGTTTACCGAAGAAACGAACTGGGTTTGAGAAGTGTATCTGAACAAATTAAATTAACGACTTCTCAAATTTAAAGCAAAGTTCTCAATAAATAATTCTCGTATTGTACTTAAGTGTAGTTCATGTGGACACCCGATCCTTTGTAGCTAGCAATGTAATCCTACGAAATGGAATGATCCTTACACACCGAGGAGGTATTATACTTAGTTTAACTTCAATGAAGGAGAACAACTTTAAAAGTTACTTTGAATGGTAGCTTTTTAAGATCCACGTGGTAAGAGAAAAATGTAATACAATGAAAACACAGTCAGTCGTTAATTTAAAGTTAATGCCACTTCACCAGTTCAGTAAGAAAGACGCAGTTGCTTGTTTGCCTACGTGGGGGTAGTCCGTCCCAGCGAAATTTTGCTGTCCTCCATACATGGGCGAGGATATCAAAACTATTTAAATGTGAAACTGGAAGTTCAATATTTACAAAACATAACAGATTAGATAAGAGAAGGAGGAACGTGACCAGCCTTCGTGTCGGACAAGTAATTATTGTGTTATGTCGCAGCCATGTGAGATTGGCCACACCACTGGCACTTAATTGAGCCAGCACTTGAGTTCCTGTTAGTTTACATTAAACTCTTTTTAGATTTATTCGTCCGAGGTGCTTCAAATATTCACTAGAATAAGGAATTCCGGACAGTAAACACGCCTTGCATAACATTTGTGAAAAAAGTTCTTTGATCCGACTTGTGTGATCCACAGCCGTGCTAATAGAACTATTTATTGATATGACTCGAATTAAAATATTATTCACTTAGGACATCAATTAAACACCTCAAACATGAAGCAGTTGGTTCCGGTGTACCCGCATTCTCTCCTCACTAACACATTGAAACTTGTGACAAAGACATTTAAAAAAAGAATAAGCACAAAAGTATACATATACTTAGTTCTACAATGTAGTTCAATTTTATTGAAGTAGTATTTAATTGAGCGTAAACATTTTAACAAATAAAACTAAAAATTTCGGTTAAATTTCGCTCTGCACTCAATCACCGAAGTCTAGGTCCGAACGGTGTACTGATTGAAAAGGTGGTAATAGGTGTGTAATAAGAAAACATGATTGCTCTTTGATAAGTTTGATAAAACAAGTGTAATTCAAACTCTTCAGATTTCGTCGACGTTCAAAACATTATTTCTGTCGTTTGTTCCCTCGCACAAGCGAATTAAGAAATCATTCGCACGCGAGCAATAAGTTTGAATCTCCACAGGTTAAATTCCATGCGGGCGACCAAGGACTCCAACGACGAACTTAAGCCTTTTAAATCAGTCGATAAAACTATTTCTATTCCCGTCACGTTTTATCAGTGTCAAAGAAAAAGAGACGAATAATAACAAAACTATTATCCTGTAATTATTTCGTTATTAGAATAATTAGACGGTCTAGTTGGGAGCGCGTTCGACGTAAGATGAAATCGAACGACACCAACGTAAACATCGTCATCGTTCTCAATGAGAAGTTACGAAACTGATATTCGGATATAATGATAGCAGATGAAACTCGTTAAAAGATGAAACTCGAAACTTATGTGTCAATAGTTTGATTATCAAGTACAACGCTAACTCTCATGCAGTGTCGAACCGAAAATAAATAATTCCCATCACCGAACTAAAACTCGTGACGAAGGAACTTGACCATTTACCATCTTCCATTCCACCGAGGATGGTTCTTTACGTATGTACATAATTCGGACGAGTAGTTTTCATTCACAAATACCTCACTCGTTTTCGTGTTCGTTCTCGGCACACACACAACACGAGAATCTTACGAATAATTGAGTAAAAACGCAACTCAAACATTGATTTGTAGATTCGTTAAATGTGTGAAGTGACAAAAATAACTCGGACCACATGGGCCTAGCCCAGGCTTGGCGTTCAAGGGCTTCCAAGTCACACGATTTAAACCGGTTTAAAGAAATATGGGTCTCGGGCCTGATCGAACACCTTCGTTCCCACCGGAAGACATTCACTGTAGCAATGAACTTGGGCCTTACATTCCAATCACAGAGTGAAGTCACCACCTGAACTTGAAGTTGATTTTTTTTGCTACGGTTACTGCGATGGACAATGAACAATGTTTACACATGGAGTCTATCGACGGTTGCCTGGAGAAATGTGCCGAGGTTTATTAGCATGCTGAGGTATAAGTGTAGTTGGGGGTGAGTTCAACCACCGCGCAACGAGGGGTGGTACTTGCCCGACAGCTTCGGTAAAACTACGGGATCCCTGGACTGTCGAGTGTTCGGTGATAAAGCCGGCATTTATTATTATTTTTATCGGTTATTTAGTAGTGACATTTTTAGTTTACAATTACGGTCCCAAGGATTACAAAACGTAAGAAAAACCCATTCTACTGGAACCGATAGCGACGGCTTACTATCACTCGAACAAAGTTTTCCCCCTTCCCGACATCCATGCACGATTGTATTTGTTTACGTTTCAACAATTGTCTCTTTTACCTGTTATTTATTTACTTCCGGTTTTTTCGGGGAGACACTGTACTTTCCGGCACATGACACTTGTGAATAACGACAAGTTAACAACGTGTACGCGTGTTTCCACGTAGAAATCCGGTAAGGCAGCACACTCGACGATCGTGTCGTTGTGTCGTTTCACTCAGTCACTGATTGACTGCACGGAAATCGGCGACCAGAGGAAAACGGATCCGTCACGAGGTTCGAACATGTAAAGTCGAATTAAAAATCGAGCTCGGTTCGAACGCTGCCGCGTAGACTCGACTCGTCTTTTTCCGTCGGACTGACTGTCTACCAGGCCATGTCGCTAGGAAAGCACACATGTGTGAGTGCCCGCCATTGACCTTTACGGCCTAGTCGAACAATATTTGAATATTGTCTTCTTGTACACAATTTACATCACGGCTGTTTTCCAGTTTCTTATTCTGCACTCGGGGGAAAGCAGGAGACGGGGGATTTAGATAATCCTCGTCTGACGCCGATGTGGTCGGCCACAAACAATTCGAGTCAAGGAATGCAATAAAATTACGTCTGTCGTGTACCGGGAGATAATCGATTCCTTCAGCGACATACTACAAATGGGGAACATGTGTAATGCAGTGGAAGAAGGAAGGCACTTAAGAGCAATATGAGAGTCCTATTCATTTTTAATACTACTAAAAAATTTATTTAAATGTGGCATTCAAATGTCGACACCCAAAATATTACACAATGGAATTAAATCTAGTTGGCACCATACGAGAATTCGTTTATTTATTTATTTATTTATCTATCTATTTAAGAATAATTCGTTACTTAGTAATTCTGAAATTAGGTTTGAAATTCAAGAATCGATAATATTAGTAAAAATAATAATTTAATTAATTCTAATACGTGACGTCGACAACAACTGGAATTTTATTAAAATAATGCTTTGCCGCTCCAAAGTACAGAAGATTGAATGATTTGTTTGGTCGATTACCACAATTAACTCATGTTTGAACTTGTGACGAACTGCAACTACACCCAGTGTGAGTAGACAGTTACTATTGGATTAATAATATGGATGAATATCCGACTACCTAAGCACAAATTTGCCGATATGTCAAGGGTCCTGCAAGTTAAGCAGTATTTTCTGATATCCTTGTATGAACGTTGGTCTTCAATTAGTACGAATATTCGAAACGTGTGGAATTGTATGTAAATAGAAAATCAAATAATAAAAAGTAGCAACTAAAATGCAACTTCGCCGCTGTGAAATTTAGTTATTGTCAATGCGTTATTGCAACTTAAGTCTATTGACAAGATTATCGTTTAGCATTTGGATTGTCACAAAATAGTTTCGAGGTTTGACTCGGGTTTTATCCGCCAATCATCCTTTGTATTTCTGCAAAGGTTTTTCCCTTGGTTTCTTTTACCACGAAGCAAATGAACAAAAATCCAAGGCAGCTGATTGATCCAAACAACCAAAACGTTCCTGCCGTTCCCAACGCTAAAATGAGATCCTTAAACGTTTTCGTGACGACGAACACGAGCATCCAGTTCATTGTCACTGCCATGGCGCAGGCCATTTCTTTTATGGTTGTCGAGAACAGTTCGCCCATCATCATCCAAGGCAAAGGACCGAAACCGAGTGAAAAACAAGCAATGAATACATTGAGAGCTATTAGTGGTATCCATCCGATGGACTTGACCAATTCTTCATCAGAAGCCGTCAATTGAAAATATATACCTGCGAGAAGTTGTAAAACAAACATTTTCAACAACATTTTGTAGACGTCACTAAATGTATGTCATGCAAAGATAAAGCATTTAAAGAAAATCCAAAGACACATGGAAGTTTCTATATGTAGGGAACCTAGTTATGCAGTACCCAAATATTGGCTACTCATTAGTATGGATACCTAAAGTAAAGAGGCAGGCGATCATGACTCCTGAGGATATGAGAAGTAGAATTTTTCTCCCAGCTCTGTCAACCAGAAGAGCTGCTCCGTATGTAAAAACAACCTGAAAATAGAAGCACACGTCGGTACAATACACATAAATATTATATTTAATAGAATATTTAGCAAACAACTTCCTCCGTATCGTTTACCTGGAATGCTCCAACTATAATAGCACAGATATTAGGGTCTAGGTCGGATCCAGCTATTCTAAATATTTCAGCTGCGTAGAATATGACGGCATTGATTCCGCAAAACTGTTGGAATATCATCAACCCTAGGGAAATTACAAGGGCATTTCTGTTAGCTCTGGAGGAAATCAAATCCCTAAAGGTTCCTTTGTTTCTCCTGGCTTCGTCAACTTCTTCCTGGCAAAACGAAATCCTCAGGTAGTAGTTGTGGTAGTGATGCATCACATACAAAACAAATAAATTCTTGAGAGATCTCACCTCTATCCTGTCCAGTTCGTCAGAAACGTTTCGAGTCTTTCCCCGCAGCCACACCAGTGATATTTCAGCTAAATTGCGTTTGTTTCTCGCGACTAAATAGAACGGAGTTTCTGGTGCAAAGAAGAGAGCTACAAGGAAGACAACAGGAGCTACTCCACTCACAATTCCTAGCCAAGTGTAGTCGAGTAAGGCACCCAACATGTACGAAAACAGTATTCCAACAGTTAGTAGTAACTGAAAGTGGAAGAGTAGAAAGGCATTAAATAAAAAAGAATGAAATCCAAGTATCCACACAAATGTCACGATACAAAAGTACATAACTATTGTTAGTGTTTTGTCAATTCAACCGACAGCTTGGTATTTTAGGCGAATGTTTCTTCTCAGGTGAACTTCATTACAACTCAATTTCTAAGAGTAGAATTCGGTATCTGCGGTATTTTACTACGGCTTTATCAAAGTTAACATTTTGAAGCGGCAAAACATTGCGGCGTAAATGGTTTCTGATAGTTTCCCATAGAAGAGGAAAATAATTTAAGTATAACATGGATTGTGGCCTAAATATAGCAACGTTACACCGGTACAAATACTTTCTGCGACACTCGTTAAATAATTCAATGAATTGGAAGAAAAATTTCCTACACTTCAGAACGGTAAAATATACGGAAAGAATAGAGAACGTGGAAACGAACGTTAAGTACGAAGAAAAGCATTTTACAAGCGAGTATAAACGTCAACCCAAAGTTTTATTTACGCTAAAAAAGCAAATATTTAGAAAGATCAACATTTTAGCCTAAGCAAATGAGAGCTTTTGAAGTGAATTTATTTATGGATGCTCGTAGATTAAAATTCTTACCTTTACCCAAAAACATCATCCCCGTTTTGTGTAATACAATTTTTTCCTAGGATAGAAAATAGCCTATTACAAGTAACTCTTCTTCTCAAACTTAAATTTTGAATGATGCAGGAATGTCGTCTGGTTACGTAAAGCCCTGTGACCTCTTTAATAAATTCACATTTAGTTCAAACGCTTCCGTGAGGACTCAAGTACCTCAAACTACTTGTTGATCTCTGACCCGTTAAAACATTCAAATTAAAAACTCACTTGAAAATAAGAGCCCAAATTTCCTCTTATTGAAGTTTCAGCTATCTCGCCTATGTACAGGGGCGCAACCACGCAAATTCCACCGGTAGCAATCCCGGCCAAAAGTCTTGCAACAAAAAGAGCTACGACTTGCTTAGCGAACACTATGATGATCCAGGAAACAATAAAGGGCAACGCCAAACCAAGTTGAAGGTATTTCCTGCCAATTCTGTCGGCTAAATATCTGCAAGGATAGGAGAAATGACAATGTCGCTTGAGTAAATGGCACAGTCCTTCATTCGAGGTACTCACCCGGCTGGAAAAGCTCCGATCAAAGCTCCAATGGCAAGCAGTGAACCTATCCACATGCCTTCATCGTCATTCATGGGCCTCTCGAGTGGAGTAGTCGTCGAATTTTGCAGCATTGGAAGTGCAGAAGAACTCCAAGAGAGAACTGTGCCCACTGTGAACGCTCCCATTCCAGCTGTAAGACGTTGAATGTTAAGTTGTAATTCAGGTGGTGTCATACGGGGTGTCTGGGGGGGGGGTGATGGTGGAATATTTGTAGGACCTGCCAAAGCTGCCAAATACTGGGTGATGGCAACTCGACCCTTTCCATCTTTTCCACTGCCTTTTTGCGTCAGTCCCTGAGAATCCGATTCTTTCATCATTTTAACTTATTAAACTGATAGCGTCGCTATTGCTTTTGGTAGTCGGACCTTCTAGAATGCTGAAACAAATAACATCGGACGGTTACCCAACAATTAAACTTTAGTAAACTTACAAGTTACAATGTATGCGGATTTAATTGCAGTTCCGTTCGTAATTACACATCAGTTCTCCGTAAGTTCGAGTGCACTTGCGCTTACTCATAAGCATTTTAAAAATACAGGTCAGGAAGAATTAAGATGAAGAAAGAAGAAGATTAACAGAAGTAGAATCCCGTGATTTTCTCAGGTAATTTACGCCGCTACAATTCCTACGGGGGGAACGAACACAATAAATCGAGAAAACGCAACCAAAGTTATGGTTGTATTCGCAGTGACAATTTCCTTTTTTTTTAAACATAATTTTGATCGAACACTTTGACCGAATATTTTTTGTCGATGGCGCTGATGGTAATCGGAAGTCGACTTCGTTCAACCACTTGTCTACCACTTCTTACCAAAACGCCTAGCCTTTGTTCTGCTTTCAGTACCGATCAAAATAATGATTCTGATTCATTCAAATGAGTAACGGTCACTTTTTTCTCCACTTCCCTAGGATGACTTAACGAAAACTTTGGAAGGTTCACACCTTTTTTTGAACGTCAACCGAAGCGCACTTCGGAAACGAACACAAGTGCACGCACACACACACACACACACACACACCACACACAGCCCGGACTATCACGTCTCAAAGCAAAGATTATAAAAGCGATAAAACCCTTTAGTGTGTAAATAAAAATGATTCCACAACTTAAGTTTAAAGGAGACTATTAACTTTGTCTGACACGTCTTTGACACGTTGAAGAGTTTTCAAAATTTAAATTTAAACTGTCGAACAAATTTAAAAGTGGGCCAGGACACACAAAACGAGTTATCATACTCGAGAAGACCGCGTGATTTTATTGTTTCCGCCGATAAGTGATTTTCCAACGTGGTGAAATTTAAAAACGGATGCGAGTTAACAACAGCAGAGAGTTCGCACAGAACGCCAGAACTAGGTGAGGGGGGAGGAGAATGGGAAGGTGGACGTGGATGGGGAGGGGAGCTGGTCCCACCTCGTTGGGAGAAACGGAAATTTCTGGTCTGGTTGGGGGAGTGAAGTTGACGTTGTCAGGAACTGCTCTTACCGTTGCACAACTGGGTTTGCACTCAGGTTACGGGCAGGACATGCAGACAAATGGTGGTGACGTACACTTCTTCGGTCTGTGTCGACTCCGCATATAACGAACAACGCAAATTATTAAACCTCACGCGGGTAACTGCCGTACGGTTCGTCCCCTGCACGGGAATCGCTTACGCCGATCGGCTCTCAGCTTCTTTTTGTGGAGATCGGTGATCACTCGAAACGATCAAGCAGGATCCGTTCGTAACGATAACGAAATCGCAGGGAATATGTTATTTCTTGTTTAAATGTCTTTGTCTACTGTCTATCACTGATCCCGTGAGAGCATTTGGTGCACGTCCATAATGGTATTGACCTTTGTCTCCGAGAGCTCGACACGTTTGATGATAATTCTCCTAATGAATTAGGCCAAACGAAAATAAATTTTTGAAAGTGTCAATCAAAGTCTGGTGAGTAAGAAAACAATACCTGAAATAAACAATGCGATTCGTGGGAGTTTCTAGTAAACTCAAAACGAATTCGGTTGTTCAACGAGTTTTATTGAGTGCTCCACGAAGTTCCATTTCAAGCAACACCCTCAAACGTCGAGTTCATCGAAACTGACACTGACGGGAACCTGAGACAATGCAACACTCTTACTTAGGTCGTAAAAAGTGTCTGACAGAGGAGCATACTGCACGACGTAAATCCCCGCAATAAAGATACGACAAATAAATATATTTATTTCATGACTCAGTTCTAGTTTGGTACACCAATGAACCATACCATGGTGGGATCACTCTTCCCAAAGCTTATTAATTTCAGTCTGTCTTGGTAATCAGGTGGCAAGTCTTAGACGAAAGCAAAAAAACTGGAGAGAGAACAATGAAACAGTCAGATTTGCAAAAAATGTTACCAATATATTTTCCATAATTAGTCTCTATGTTGCTTAGTGTATTCTACTTAAGTAAAGATAAAACATTTTATATTAAGTCCTTTTGTTTGCATAATTGTGACGAGTTCAATTTCTCAAATGCGGACACCCACAACTTCCCAAAAATTTTTAATCTGGAAACAGATGTTGAATATATCTCAACTTCGTATTTGACGGGACTTCAATACAATCAAACTGAATTTAAGGCCTGGAAAACAATAAGAAGCGTTCGTGGTAACCGAGTAAGTTGTAGTACGTCGAAATTAATAATCGCATTCAAACCAACAGGTGTCCGTAATAATTGTTGCAATTATTTGTTCTCAAATATTAAGAATATGTAATTTGGCATTGTTATGTTGTAAGTAATGAATAAATATAAGTAAATAATTACGGGATGTAAAAATTACATCTGTTTTAAATTTAAATAAATTACATTTACCAATTCCGTAACATTTCGGTTGTTTTCAAAGAAACAGAACCGGCGACAGTTTTCATAAATTCTAATATTATCTTATTCAAACAATCGATATCTCTCAAATTGAAACATTCAAAACAAATTTCCAAATATCAAATACAACCCCAAATCGATTTCTTATGGTACGAAATATCAATTATTGGAGAGATTTAACTTGAAATTAAAACTAACAGATTGTGTTAATTTGGTCAAACAGAATGTAAACCAATGTAAAATAAAGTGTACTTCGTTTTCGGGTTGATTTTATTTTTTAAGATCCTTGTCGAATCCACGTCCAGCATTGTATGTAATCAGCGACAAAAATAACGCGCACACACATGGCCCGGTAAACTTCATGTTCACTTCAAAGAAATTGTACAGGTTTTACTACTACTTGTACACTTCATCATGTAGTTATCACTCCATAATTACAGCAAGTCTAGCAGTCACGAACTACGGCATTTTATGCTTAGAAACACACTAAGTTACCGAATTTAATTTAAATTTTAAAGTTTTAAAAAGGTGTAGAAAGGGTCTCATGTAGTAAAATTGCACGCCGTGTAAACAAAAACGTGGCAAGAAATTCACAAGTTCGAGGGGTTGCAAAGGTTGTGACTTGCGCCTGAGCAAATTCGCATCTGAGCAACCGCAGACTCTTAGGGTGTAAATAAAGGGCTAAACTCTCACGTGGGTCTGACAATGGGTTCCATTTCCTAAATGTTACTGTACTTTTTTAATGTTTCATTTTACTCTTTCTGATTACTTAAACATTTACAGTCCGCCCACCATTTTAACAAGATAACTGAATTTTCCCAATTTCAAATGAATTGAACTTTTACTGTAAGAGGAAGTCCTAGCTAAGGAATGTCACTAGTTAACGTAATAATAAAACAGCTCACGTTAAAACAACTCAGTAGTTGTCTAGTCTTTCTCCTGAGACCAAAATAGAAGTTCTCTCGGTCGAGGAATATATTTATTACATGAAATCACACCTACGTTTTTCTGATAAATAAATTGTGGAAAAACGAAACAACACTTTTAAAATTTGCATGGTGTACTTTTATTATTTTTGTTTCTCTTACACTTCTTAGGACAGTATTACACTACTTCAAACGTCGCATTTGTTCGACGAAATGAAAAATTCCTTACAATTTAAAACGAAGACTACATTAATGAAATTATGTGTATCCCTCAGTAAATATTATTCGTAATTCTATTGTAACACCACTCAGAATGGAGGTGTTTGTTGCTGTGCACGGACCGGCTAAAAACCAATGAGTATTATCCTCCACAGAAAACCGAGGCCCCAATTTTTTTCGCTATTTAATTTACAGGTAATTGAAAATTTCGTCAAATTCAATTATTTCAGTGGGTCGTACTCCTCCTAGCGTGTTGGACGTGTGAAAATCCCTTGCTCAAACGACTGCACCACTTTGAATACTCGGAAATGCACACTAAACAGCACGAACAATGTTTAAACGTTTAAAAAAATTGAAAACTAAAAAACCAGAAAAAAAACAATTTGAACTTTTCATGCCGCAACTTGTAGCTCGGCAGCTTTCTCTCAACTCATCGACTGAGTTTTGCTCCGGTTAAACTTAATTAGAAAGAAAAAATTTTCTTTACCGTTAAAATTAATCCCAATAATTGTATTTTTTAGTCTTTCGCGAGTAATATTAAATTATTTTCCGACTCCGATTAGTATTATTTAGTTTTGAATCGCTCGGCTCGCTGTCTTTTCTTTTCGTCCATATTTTGGGCTTGCAGTGAGAATTTACCCTTAAAACTCGAAGTTACTTTTTCAACTTTTCCAAATCTTTCCTCTCGTTTTTTACGCCTTTCTTCTGCTTCCGCCTGAAAAAATTTTAACGAGATGTAAATATGGTTATGCGTGAAATTCACCAGCTGTGTACAAATCAATAGATATTTGCCTGATAAAGCCTAGGTTGGCAAAAATTTATAAAAAAAATTGAAAACAAAGTCAAAGGGTTTTTGCCCCAAAAAATCTCTACATTCCTGTAACCAGGTACTGTACTACAAAATTTAATTATATTTTTGTTGAATTAGTTACCCATAAAAATACCTAAAGATCAGTTTCAGAACCATAAGAATTTTGAAGCAAACAAATGGAATTTGACATTGGAAACACTGAATTAATTTTCTAATAAATATGAGTTTTGCAGTTTAGTGCTAATTTTCTCATATGAATATCATTTTGTAATGTAAAGGTAAAATCTGATGAAAATGTGATTAGAAATAATGTTTAGTAACTGTTCTTACTGATTCTAATATGCTTCCTGGTAATGTTGAACCAAATCTTTCTGCTCGTTTTTTCAGTACATCTATATTGGTATTAACAAGTCCTCCAACCTTGCCTGTTGTTGTTGTTTGCAATCCAAACCTTGCTGCTCTGGCTTCTTTTTTAGCCTCAGTTGACATTGCAAGACCAAATTTTGCTGCTCTTCTTTCTAACCTCTGAAATATTTGTTGTAATTAGTCCATGCTTGAAATAAATGATCTTTAAAAGTGTGTTCCCAAGAGCAAAACATCTTAACCTCTTGTGGACTAAGCGCTTCTAATTTTGCTTCACCCTTTTCTTCAGAACTACTTTCAAGAGTTGTTTTCTCTTGATTTTCCTTTCCTTCTGTTTTACTGATGTCTTTATCCACTGTTGAAATATTCCTATTGAGGACAATTTTTTTGGGTTGCTTCATGGTTGTTTCAGTATTGTCTGTATATTTCCTTTTTAATCCTATATCCAATTTTTTTTGGTTTTCTGTTTTTTCTGGTGTGACAACTTTTGTTAGTTCTGAATCTTCAAAGGTCTCATCATCCTAGAAAATACTCAACCTTATTATTGGATCATCAAACTAATCATTTGAACTGTAATTTCTTGCAATTTCTCCATGCAAAATGCAAGAGCGACCAAAAATGTAGAATATTCTCTGTGGTTACGACTTGGGAATCACTTACAGAAAGAACATCATCATCCAAAATTTCATCTTGGTCGTTTACTGTGTCATCTAGTAAGGAGGACTCTCCAACTGCCAGCTGCAACCTTTCCACCAATTCATTTTTCTTTCCCTCAACGCTGAGACCTCTGGTTTTTAATTCTCTTCTCAAATCCGCCACCTACAATTGTTTTGAACAGATTAAAACTTACTCGGTCAACCGTTTTAGAAAGACATGAGTGAGACATCAACATAACCGCCGAGTCCCTTTCAACAACAGACATTTAATAATGTCTCTTATTTATGGCCAAAGTTTCTTAAATTTCTATCCCATATTAAGTTCGACTCACCTTCCACTTATTAAAATCCAAATCCCGGTCAATGGGTGTTAATGACATTTTTAATAAAAAAAATAATCAAATAGGATACAAAATAAATACTTTCAAAGCCGGCCAAGGGTTCCACAGACGAAACAAAACAATTTATGTGGAGTCGCCATCAAATTATTTTCCTTTAAATGTGGTGGTTACTCAATTTTAATATATTAGTACTTGTAATAAAGTTAAGGAAATTATTGCATACATTCGTAAATGTCTGAAATCATTTTATTTTCTCGTGTTTGAGTATCTATTTGAAAAGCTGCAAAAAAGAATTTCCCTAGGTTTGTTCGTCTGTGGTCCTTGTGGTTCCCGCTAAGAGATCTACCGTGTGCGAATCTGCTCCGACATGGCAACATTAGATAAAATAAAAATTTGTGGCATTAGGAGTTTTGGCTGTGAGGAGGAAGATGTTCAAACAGTTCGATTTCAGAAACCTTTGACTTTGATTTTAGGAGAAAATGGCTGTGGGAAATCAACAATTATAGAATGTTTGCGGTACTTGACAGCTCAAAAGGAACCTGCCGGCAAGGGAACCTTCGTGCATGATCCAAGTCTGACCAACAGAGCTACTGTAAATAATACTTGAATATAACTAACCGCTTAATTATTGTAATGTGAACGTTCGTAATTCAATGTAAATTAGTATTGTTGTAGACAAAAGGATTTGTAAAGCTCCGAATGAGAGATGTCAAGGGAGCCGTTGTGGATTTATGCAGACAAGTTCAAGCAACAAGAACCAAAAAGTCGCTGACTACAAAATCCTTGGATAATGTCATCACAAGAACCAATAAAGAGACAAAAGAAGTATTGATAAGCATTAATAAAATTCGCCTGGTTATATCATCAAGTGTCTTGTAATTAACCGCACGAAACTGTGTGATTTCAGAAAGTTAGCATTAGTAATAGATGTGCAGATTTCACATATGAAATCTCCAGGATTTTTGGAGTGTCTAGATCAATTTTGGAAAATGTTGTATTTTGCACTCAAGAAGACTCACACTGGTAACTGTTTACCCTATTAATTATCAATCTTACTCCATTATCACCATCAAAATGTTGAACCCAACTAATTTTACAAATAATTTCTAATTATAAACATCAATGCATTACAGGCCTTTGGATACAGATCAAAAGCTGAAAGAGAAGTTTGATCAAATTTTTGATTCAGATAGGTACAACAAATGTGTCAACAAGGTTCGAGAAAAAAGGAAAAAAATAAAGGATTGTGTGAAAAATTCAGAGGTGGAATTGAAATATTTGAGGGAAAACAAAAGCATGGCTGCTGAGAAGAGAAGGAGAATTGAAAAGATGAGGATTCAGGTTGATTCTTGTAACAATGAAGTTAATGAATTGAATTCTTCTCTTGAATACATAGAAAATAAACTGAAGGAAATTAATGAAAAAGAATTGAACATCAGTAAAAATCATGCAGCAAAGGGTATTCACATAAATTCAGATGAGTAACATTGTTATTAAAATGAGTCAACATGTTTCTGATGGTTTGTTTTTTAATATAGAAATGAAGAAAGCAGAATTAAAAGCTGTTCAAGAAATTCTGACTGAATTAAAAAACAGAATAAAACATCCATATGAAGGAAGTGATGAAGATCTAAAGAGTGAAATTAATAGTTTTAAAAAGCAGCTCTCAGTGAGACAAGAAGAAGTTGAGGCTAGTGAAATTAAAATGAAACAACTTGATTCTCAGGAAACAAAATTGTCAAACAAATTAATGGAGGAACAAGGAATTTTAGGACAGTTGTTAAAAGAAGATGAATTGAATTCTGAGAGAGTAGAACAAAGAAATGAAGAATTAATTAAATTAGCTGCTAAGTTAAACATTGATGGTTGGTTTGTCACATCTCTCACTTATATAACTACAAAGAATTATGTTTCCTTCTAATAAATCTGAATTTTTAGTGCCACCTGAACAAACAGAAGATTCAATCCAAGCCGTAATAAAAGATGTTATGGCTAAGATTATGGATGAAGAAGACAATTTGAGCAAAATTAAACAATTATCAGAAGAAGAAGATCAGAATTACCAAATGAAAATAGACAAATTAAGAGAAGAATCTTTAATGCTGCAGAATGAAGTACGAAACAAAGAGAAAAATTTGAAAACGAATCAAGATCAAAAGCAAAAAATAAAACAGGAACTTCTAGAGGTGATCTTTTTACTCATTATATTAATTATCTAATATTATAAATAGATGAGACTTGTGAATTTCTATTGAACTTTGCTTTATTTTTCAGATGGATCAATCAGCCGGCAAATTGAATGCTTTAGAAACAAAATTGACCAAACTAAATAAAGAGATACAGAATATTCAAGATTCTACAAATGTTGAGGATTTGAAAATTAGTATTAAAAAGTATTCGAAGGAGAGAAATATGTTGGATGAAAAAGTTTCAGAACTTGAGGACGAAGTAAAAAGATTACAGCAGCAATCTTCGTTTTCAGCAGAGTTGGATATTCAGAAGGACTTGAAATCAAACAAAGACTCTGCATTTCGGAGGTTTTAAATTTTTCTAATATTTCACTTCATATTAAACTCAAAAATGTTTTTATTTTAGTAATACAAGCATATTTTTGATCTCTAAGAATATTAGTGGTACATATAATTTGCAATATAAGAATAGATGATATTATTTTTATATCCTGAGAATAATTAATTTAGTTTTTTGCAATGGTTTGTCGTTTTAAGTTAGAGAACAAATTGAATTTGTTTCAGATTGATCAATAAGCATGAAGATAACTTAAAAGCTTTGTTGGGAGTTTTACCCGATTCGAGATTTAAATCGGCCATACAAAACCGTTTTACGAGTGTGCGACAGAAGGTTAAAGACTTGAATAATCTGCGATCAAAGAAAGAAAAAGAACTCACCGAGTTAGAAATGAAGAGGAAACATTTAAAGGAGAAGTACAAAGGGAAAGAAGACATTTTACAAACTATTGAAGAAGAAATTTACGAAGCCTGCGGCAGCGATGATTTCGAAGAAACGGTGTCCCAGGTTCAAAAGGAAGTAGAAGAATTGCAAGATGTCAAGGGAACATTATCTTCGTCTGAATTCATGTATCAGAGGTAATTTTAAGCGATAAAATGTTCACTAATTAGAGTGCGAATGTGAGATTGTCGGGACCCCGGAAGCTAAATTTTTTTACTTACAGATACATTCGAGCACTGCAGAAAAGTCAACCTTGCTGTCCTTTATGTCACCGAGACTTTGAACAGCAAAACGAAGCGCGGTCCCTTGTAGACGAATTAATGGGTAAAATAAGGGAAGTACCCAATAAACTTCAGGAAAACAAAAGTCAGCTAGAAGAGAGGCAATCAAAATACAATAAGCTGCTTACTCTTAAGTCCAAGCATAACGAAATTTCACACTTAAAAGAAAAGGAAATTCCAGGACTACGGTCAGAGTTAGAAAAAGTGGAAAGTACGTTGAAAAAAGTTCAAAAAGAATTAGCAGATATAGGAAAAGAAATGAATGGTCCCCAATCTGATGAAGCACTTTGTCTTTCCCTACTGGTAGGTTGCTGCAGTCTTATGGGAAGCATTCATATGTACATTTATTTAACAACCTCACCTTTTTTGCTTCCAACAGAATGATATGGTTTTATTGGATGAATTGCAAATGGAACGTGATAACCTAGGGAAACAAATAGAAAAGCTGCAAGCTGAAATTAGAGGCTCTGACGGTAGTAAAGATACACTGAAGCAGGTTACGAGTGAGTACGAAAATACCAGACAGAATTTAAAATTAGCCAGGCAAAAGATCGATGAGTTGCAGTGCAAATTAAATAATTACAACGAGGACATTCAACAAAAACAATCCATTAGGAATTCCCTTGTTGAAGAAATCAATAAAGTACGAGTTACAATTAGGAAATTATTGAAGTACTTCAGATGACCGTATTCATTCTTACGTCTCATTGCTGCGGTACTATTATTTTTAGATTCAGGGCGGAATCGGTAAAAGAAAGAGTTTGACGGATCGAATGGACGAACTTGAAGAAGAAGAAGCCTTCCTCCATGTTGAATTAAACGAAATTTCATCCAATTGTGCTACAGTAAAAAATAAGTTGGAAGATATTATTTCCGAACGTAAATCAAAGAAAACCAAAAATTTGGATAAAATCGAGAGGATGTCTCATTCAGTGAGCATCGCCATCTGTTTGAGTATTTTTGGTGTTTACAAAGACATAAAATTAACTTTTTTCCGATTAATAGGTCAGTCGACTACTAAAAGACTTACACGACGTGGAAATGACAAACAAAATTATAGAAGCCCACCAAAGAAAAGGAATCGATGAGAGAATTGATGCAGTTCAGGGAACCATGAAAAAAATGGAGGAAGAAATTATAGAATTGAAAAAAAAGAAAGAGGAAGTCACTAGAAATATCGAGAATATCAAAAAAGGTTTGTCAAACCAAGAACTTAGAGAGAGGGAACTGGAGGAAAATTTGAGACTTCGACAAAAGTCAATTCAAGCAGAGGACCTGCAAAAGGAAGTCGCCTATTTGGAGAGCAAATGTGGCAGTGCAAATTTCGACGCTATTCTCAGGGAGAAACGAAAACTGAAGAGCAAGGAAGAGGAAATAACAAAAAATGTAATTTTTTTCATGAGCGATACTAGAATGTATGGAATTAAATAATGTTCTGCTTGGGATTATCATTTTTATTTTCTCACTTGTTCTAGTTTTATTTAAGATTTTACTTCTTAAATATTATTTCATGAGTGTGAAATAGTTTGTCTTTATCAGTAACTTCTAACTGTTGCAGAAAGCACAAATTCAAGGGCGACTGGGGGAAATGGAAAGCCAAATGAAAATATTGGAAAAGGAATTGCTCAGTAAAACCTTTAGAAACATTGATGAGACTTTCAATAATGAATACCTGAAATGTGAGGTACATCTTTCTAATTTCATGGCGTATATTTGTTTTCATTAATTTACACAGTGCGATATCAAACGGGAACTTAATTTTTTATCTTCATTGTAGGTATGGAAAGCAATAGGAAGCGACTTGGACCGCTACGCGACAACAATGGAGTATGCAATGATGACATACCATAAACAGCAAATGACAAAAGTTAACGCTTTCGTTCGAGAATATTGGAGGAGAATCTACCAGGGAAATGACATTGACTATATTGAAATACAAACGGACACCATTGAAAGCACTGAAAAGAGACGAAATTATAACTACAAAGTGGTTCAAGTGAAGTCCGACGTTCACTTGGACATGAGAAACAGGTGTTCGGCAGGTCAGAAGGTCAGCACATTTTCTTTTCAATGATTATGTTAAAATAAAATTAAAAATAAATGAATTATAAGCGTTGCCCATTTATTTTCAGATGTTGGCTTCATTAATAATCCGCCTCGCTCTGGCAGAAACTTTCAGTACTAATTGTGGGATTTTGACACTTGACGAACCTACCACCAATCTGGACCGAAGGAACATAAAAAATTTGGCTCGAACGCTTAATGAAGTTTTGCTTTCGAAACAGCTTACTTCAAATCCAAATTTTCAACTGATTGTCATCACACATGATGAAGAATTTTTACAAGAATTGATGGAACTTGACCTAGTGAACGAATATGTAAAAGTTGACAGGAGCAACAGGTAATAATGAAATTAAAAAATTAAGTTAAAACATTTTGATATTCTAGTCTTAGAATAGGTAGTCTTAGAAGATTGTGGTAGTGCAAAATGCGGAAATAGTCTAGGTGAGATTTGAATTGCGAAGATTAATCGAATAATATTTTTATTTTAACTTTCAGAGGTAAAACTTTAATATGCAACAGAGCATTGACAAAAGAATTAAATTTGGGAAAAAACAACCAATTCCCGGAAATGAGACAATACGACTACGACTGAAATTCTGTCCCCTAACACGAATTTCTGAAGAGGAATTCGCTTTACCTTAAAAATATATATTTCTTCTGTGCCGCGATTTACCCTTGCTGTGCTTGGGTGCCTGTAATTGAAAAACTCCGGAAGTGTGAAATAAGTTAGGGTGGATATTTACTCTAAAATATTTTTACTAAAGTAATAAACAGTAATAATGAAAAAATGTGATATAAAACATATATAGTAATAAATTTGTTAACCATTTTTACGGTGCTTTGAAATAACTTCATATTTTGAATATTTTAATTAGTCTAACATAAATTTCTTTCACAACTTTGTTAAATTAGTTCTGTTATTAACCCACATCACAACTACATAGCAACTGATTCAAAAATATGAATAATGAACAATATTTTTTCATTTCTTCTATTTCCTATTCCTATTTATTTTTTTCCCGTGAATAATGATTCAGTAGCAATTTCAGACCGCCTGCATTCTATTGTAAAATGTACGGATGTAAAGCGCTCGTAGAGAATAAATCAGTTCAAATCGAATAACTGTATTATGATATTTTGGTCCCGTTTACAACTGAAAGTTTTGCAAAATACAAAATCGGGATAGCCATTAATTGACAGATTTTGGTTTTGTGGGTGAATTATTATTTTTCGTAATAATTCAATTATAAGAAGATTTAATTATTTGCCTAGATTTATTTCCTGATAATCTAGGTTATATAAATTAATTCTCAGCCAGCACAGAAAGATCCAAAGTATTTTCTCATGCTTGTCGTAAAACTCAAAGAGATAAACACGAAAATCGGGGCAAGCTTCTAATTAAATTCGTATGGTGTACAAAGAATAGGAATTTATTTATTTGTTGCAATCAAATGTTACTAGATTTTGGCATTTTGCTTTGTACGTGACAACTTTCTGTTGTCAAATTCTTGTTGTGAAATTTTTGGCGCAAAAAATTTCTTTTGACCCATAAAAAGTGGTAGGCCTGCCACCAGTGTCCTCTATGGCTTAATCATCGGTGTGGCAAACCTTGACACCCTTGCTCTCTTTAATATACAGTTCTCCAGCAACAAGGTAAGACTTTCAATTTATTTTGTTACGTTACGCGTTTTCTTGAACGACCGATTAAGCCAATTTACATTAATTTTTTTCAATAATATGAAACACTTGCCACCTAATGCTTTCGTAGATTTTTGATTCAGTTAAGTCTTTCTTATAAAAATAATTGTAAATTTTTCCATAAATTGAATGACCAGTCAGTCAAATCATGTGACAAGACAAATAGCAGGTGGTAAATATGGTTTCATGTCATAAATTTTTCTATTTTTGGCAGAGTGGGTCCAAAAATACTAAACGGGCATAAGCCGGTTCAAAAATGAACGTGGAAGAATTATCCATAATAGGTCCTAATGTAGACCTCGAAACTGTTAATGCAATAAATAAAAAAAGACTGTTGGCGTTCGTCAATCACTTTATTGTGAACACGACGCAGTTTTTGAATAACCTATCTAAATCCTGCGAGTATGGACTCATGACTTTAGAGAACAAAATACAAAAATTGGAAACGTCTATCGTTATGCTAGAAAGTAAATTAAATTCTGTTCCTGGTTTGGGGGACGATGGACCTGTGCGATCAAAACCCGTCGAGTCAGTGAAGGTAGAAGAGAATGAATCAAAAGAGGAGAAAGTAGAGGAAACACCTATTGGTGATAATGAAGTACAACAGGAGATCAACAGTGAAAGTGAAAGTGGAAAAACAAAAGAAAAGGAACCATTAGATCCTGCTTACATGAAATATGTCAAAATGTTACAATTTGGGGTCCCAGGACCTGCAGTTAAATTAAAATTGGTACAGGAAAATGTACCTGATTCATTACATGAGTTGATATTGAATTACAACAAATGAATGGTGGGTATTATGGTCACATAAAAATTATCATTAACTTTAAAAAATCTAATGATCTGCTTGTTAAATTTATGTTTTGCTTGCTTCTTCTATGTCTTTACATACATTCAAGTCTGTTCTGTGCTGTATTTAAATATCTTTTCAGTAACATTTTATTTTGAAATTGTGATACATTTATTCATAGGTCATGCTCCTAATGTGATATTAACTAAGGGTCTAAAAAAGTTTTATTTTACAATCAATAAACCATTAACTTAAGGCAGCCTTTTAAGGGCAATTCATATTCAAATTCTAACAACTCAGCCATTGAAAATATTTGAAATAGTTGCAGCTTATCAGGAATAAAACAATTATAAATTACATTTAGGTATTCACAATCATTTGTGAATTCTTGAAATGTGTATTAATTTTTTTTTTGCTTGTAAAACTGAGCTAAATTTAATTTATAAAATACATTAATTTTATGAGTATTGTGGCTGTATTTTTAAAACTCAAATTATTATGATAAGAAAATTAATTTTGAAGTAGACAAAATACAAGAAAGCATGTAGGAGTGTTTTAAAATAATTTATTTGGATTTCATTTGTTTTGTCACATGATTTGCTAAAAATATTTTTCATATGATTACAAAATAGGAATTCTTCTTTACTGCCTTCTTAGAGGGCTAATGTCTTGTTTCTTTCATTGCCTCCTGCAGAGCTTTATCAAATTGTATTCACTTGTTGTCTTAATTTAGTTCATTAATTATTTTAATCTTCAAAACATTACTGCTGGTGAGTTATTTAAATTACAAAAATGTTTTTTATTATTTAGGTTAATGAATAAATCGAGCCTTACCTTCTTACAAAAGGTTTTAAAGAATTTCCAGTTGAGAAACCAAAGCACTGCTTCAAAAGTGAAGATGTCTGGAAAATTGACAGACGAGCAGAGGGAAACTCTTCTGAAGCCACTCCTTGGTACAGGGTGGTCAATGGTATCTGGGAGGGATGCTATATATAAGGAGTTTGTTTTTAAAGACTTCAATGAGGCCTTTGGATTTATGACCAGAGTTGCATTGAAAGCAGACAAAATGAACCACCATCCAGAATGGTTTAATGTTTACAATAAGGTTCAGGTTACCCTGGCATCACATGATGTTGCGGGTCTTAGTCAAAGAGACATTACTCTGGCTAACTTTTTGAATGGAGTAGTGGCCTAAATGTCGTAAATGTTTATTACTGCAATACCATGAATGTTAATGGTAAGCAATTACCTCAATGTTTTGTCAGTCATTACAAATTAATCTACTCATCTTAAGAAAAATTATATTCTTTGTTTTATGATACTTTTATGTACAAAATTATTCCAAAACATATTGATATTTTTTGTTCAATTAAAGTTATTGTTATTTTATCCTAAAACCTCACCTCATTTTCCTCAATCCGTTTTGATTTTAATACTACCCCTATATTGTTAAAAAAAAATTTTTAATTTAATACTCACAAAAATAAAATGTGGAGTTAAATAATGTCTTGGGCAACAAATATTACCTTAATCTCAATCTGAGTGGTCTTCTCTATCTATGTCAAGAAACATAGATTCTATAAAATTGATATTATTGTAATTATATCTTATGTAGGGTTACATGATCTACATTAAATCTTTTATTATCAACAGAATGAGATAAATAGTCTCTATATGTACTAATTAACACTAAAGCCTTGGCATTAAAGAAAAATAAATGAGTTTTATACATTTTTATTGCTGTGAATTTTATGTACTCTACAATATTGTTATCCAATGTACTATGATACCCTGCTTTTTAAAAGAACGACACAACTTGATATTATGTGCTTGATTGTAATACAATGTAAATCAGCAGAGTTGTAGTCTTACTACTTTCTTCAATATAACTAATTCCATAACAATATAACTAACATTTAATATAACTAAATCCGTCCTCGTAATACACAACAACCAGTACTAAAAAGTGCTAACGAGTTTTCTCAGCTCTGGCAGGTTTATGATAATAATATTTTTTATAATTTGACATCCTAAATGCGCCATTTATCTGTTATTATTGCTCCATTTTTCTAATTCTTTGAAAGTGTTATAAAAACAAAAGCTTAAATCCGTTACACTAAGTTTTATCATTCTATTTCCACGACTGAGTATGTTGTGACTTACCTCAAATCACAGAAGTAATCCAGGTAGTTATAACCATCAACACCTGCTCGTAAATTCAATTCACTTGATTTTTTCAAAGATTGTGGAATAATCAAAGTATCTGCTTAACGTAAACTTTTTTTTAATGGGAAATAATGTTCGGTAGTATTCGTGACAAGTTTATTAATCTTCAAGAAAACCTCAGTGTGACGTGAGTATCTCAATTATTTAATTTAATAAACTTTATTTATTGTGATGATTTATTAAACCTCTTTAATTAACTTTAATTTAATTAATTTTTCAATTCAACTTTATTATTGCTTCTTGTAAATTCTCTTCTTAAACTGTCATTATAGCTTAAGGGGTTTGTCCGTAAGTGAGCCGTCGAGTCGAAAACAAGTGGCCTCAGAAATCATTCCAGTAAATATCAATGCAGGAGCTGATATTCTGGAAAACTTTCAAACATCCTGGAGCATGTTACATGAATTGTCACAGCAAAATGCAACAAAAGCACAGGTTCATTTTAACCCAAAGGGAGAGTGTCAATTAGAAGCTAAATGGATTACATTGTAATATTTGGAAATTGTTTCAGGAAGTTGACAAACTCACAACTAATTTACACAGTAGAGCAGAAAAACAATGGAAAGGAGTTGCACACCTTACTGGAGTTTTAATGATGCTTCCTGAAATTGTTCAAACCATGAATGTTTTGAAGGTTAAAACTTCTGTAATAGCAGAATTGTTTGAAACAGTGGAGAAAAGCTTAATAGAATTGGAAGATATTATGGAAGAAAGAGAATTACAACAGAAAAAGACTGACCAGGAAATTCAATTATCACTGCACAAAGATAAAAGATTAGCCATTTTAGATGACCTGAGGTGTAAGTGCAATTGCTGTCTGTTATTAAACATATTTAATTGCAATATATGTTTGGATGTCTTATTGTGGCCTGTTAATATATTTATATTTACTCTTACAGTGTTTAGTATTATCAAAATTTTATTGCCCCGTATTTTTTAGTTTCGATAATTCATGTACACTATGTAAGTTAGCCATTTATAATTGAATAACATTTTAATTGTAATATATTTTACACATTTATTTGCAGATAAACTGGAAGATAGCTACAAAGCTAAATTAATAAATTATGAACGTAGTTTAAAACATCAACTAGTAGAAAATAAGGATGACATAAGAACATTCAAGGATGCACATGCAATACCCAGTGGGTGAAATGACCTGAAATTAATTTGTAATGTGTAAAAACATTTGACTTATTAACAATTTTTCTTTCAGAAATTGAAATTGCCAAAATAAATAATGAGCCAAGTACTTCTCTGGAGGACATAATTCTGGAAAATGAAGATACAAATAATTTGGAAGAATTTTTAAGTGACACTCAAGAAAGTGCTGAAAATCCTAATAAGTAAAGGGAGTGCTTGTTTTAATAGAAATGCCTCACCTTTATCAATTTAAAATTGAACATGACATTTCTGGTTTAGACTTGGGGAAGTGATCTTATTCTTCAGTGGTGGTATTCTTTTTGTAATAATGTTTTATAATAATATAAGAAAGTACAACATTTTTTTATTTTTATACTAAATAAGTCATACTTGCCCAGTGATTGTGTATAAATAATACAAGTAATTGTATTCCAGCTATCACTTTTTCATTTTACTTTTTGACTTTGGGAATTTGCTTTAAAAACTTTTGTAAAGTATTTATATATTTATACATATGTGATGCTGTATATTTTATAAGTTAATTATAAACTTTATTATTAATAAAACATCATTGCAAAATTAATTTTCACTATTTTTCAATGATTCATTTAACAAGCTGGAAGGCTCACAATTTGAAAATTCTTTTTTTCTTTTGGGAGCTATGAACATTGGTAATGGTATTGTCTACCTTATTGATTTCCATTGGTCTTAACTTTAAGAAAATTTTCTAAAACCTCTAATGGTTACATGGTGTATTTGTTTTTAAATCTTTTTAAAAATTGATATTTATTTTATAATACTGCCACTGACGCTTAGTACACTCCTAGGATAGTAGCGCAGAGATTAGTTGCTACGTAAAGGCATTTTAAAATCAGGGTTCACAATGTTTTCTGAAGTGAGTAAGTTTATGACTTTCATGTTAAATGGAAAGTGCAAAAATGACAGGGGTAACTTGGAAATCAACACCTGCATTCCGTACCATGCTGTGGTAGGTGGTGGAAGGCTTTATCAACTCCCTTCAGAATGTGATGGGTTCCACGTAAGATAGAATTAAAGAGGAATGACGCATTTGCCTGGATAGAAAATTAAAATAAGATTGACGCATGAAATGCAATTTAAAGTTACTTGAAATAAATTATGTATTTAAAATGACGTGGTTCTTGTGAGCGCGGATTCGTCAGTAACCACGTCACTTACAGGTTCTTCAAACATTTTTGTCTGTTGCCCTTGCCTCATCTCGCAATTTTTAATTCAACATATTTAAAATTTTTTTTATCAAGTAATAGATATCGGTGAAAAGACACATTTGGTGTAGGATTCACAACTGTTTAAACCTGAAAATGTCTTACTCATCACAATTGCCACCCAAAGATTTCTTGTGGAGTGTCTTCCAAAGGTAATAAAACTATTTTAATTTTTACATGTTTATTTTACAATGAAATGGGACAATTCAAAGCAAATTCCGGTAACACTTTATTGAGATCTCGTTTTAACTATAACAAACGCAATATCATGCAAACCGACGAAATTGTCATTTTTTGTAGGTGTTCAGATACACATTGTTAAATAAACGTATTGTAGAATACGAATAATGACGCAACAAAGTGAATGAAAAAAAGTGACACAATAGTACATAAGCAAAAAAAAAAAACAGTGTACTTTGATTTTCTCATTACAGTTTGAATTTACCTGTTTGTTTCTAGGGTCGATAAAGATGGGAGTGGAGCGATTTCAGAAGAGGAATTACAACAGGCGCTTTCGAACGGAACATGGACACCATTTAATCCTCAAACCATTCGTTTAATGATTTCAATGTTTGATAGAGCCCATACTGGAACCATCAGCTTTGATGAGTTTGGAGCACTGTGGAAATATGTTACAGACTGGCAGACATGTTTCAGGAGTTTTGATAGGGATGGTTCTGGTAATTATAAGTTAATAATACAGTATAGTTCATATTGTCACCATTTCATTTATTAATTACTTATTTTTGACTTTTTAGGTACTATAGATAAAACAGAATTTCAAACTGCTTTGCAAACATTTGGCTACAGGTTGAGTGAACAAATAATAGATTTATTGATCAAGAGGTTTGATAGATCTAATAATGGAAGCATTAGATTTGATGATTTCATAGCTTGTTGCATTGTTTTACATGTAAGTTTCCAATGAAAAGTATTTCCTTAACAATTTTAGTAAATTAGATTTATTATCTGCAAGATATACATCACATGAAGTTCACATACAGGGATCAAGGATTATGTGAAAATTGTTTTTAATGCAGAGTTTACCTCTATTTTGCCTTAATTAAATTGTAAAAAAAATGTATTTTGATATTACTTTTTAGATTTCTATAAGAATGAGGTGTACCACAAAGTATATTTTTTGTTTCACTTTCAGATGTTAACATCTGCATTCAGACAGCAGGACACAGATCTGGATGGTGTCATAACTGTTGGTTATGAAGAATTTCTAAGCATGATTTTAATGACAGTTATAATGTGATTTTTATTGAAAGCACAGTGATGTGATGACAATATCGAAGTTACCACCAAACTTAAGGCTACAACTCAGGGTCATGAAAGAAACTGGTGCCAATTCCTAAATATTATAGGGCAGTGATAAATTGTTAATGAAATTTCCATTCTTACACCTAATTTAAATTTGTCCTAATATTATTGCATAATTTTACTGTTGTGATTTTTTGGATTACATTAGTGTAATCTAATCATTGAATAATGTTGACAGGTTCTACTTTTCATTTTGGAGGACTCTCTAAGAAGTCTCCGAACCAAAAATTAGTAATTATTTTGCTAATTTAAAGAATTTGTTGCCCTTTGATTTTTAATTTTTAAAATAGTGCTTAAATCATTGTAATAAATTGTAAACTATTAATATTTAAGGCTTTAATGATGAAGGCATGAAATAATTTCTTAAATTTTAGCATATTCAATTGTTAACGTTTATTACTAAGGAGGCAGTGCTGCAATATGAACTATTGTGTTACACCTGAAACCAACAACTTTGTTAAATTTTGTAATATTCATTACATTCTTCCAGCAGTTATCAAACTGCCAAAAAAGGGCCCGGATGTTTGCCTTGTGCCTCGGTGCAGTTAAATATCTTTTTTTGTGACAATTGTTAAGCTTAAATTCGTGTATGTGGCCATTTGTGACTGATTATTATGACACCAAAACGGTCTCAGTCGCAAAAGCCATTCACAGAACGCATGAAGCAAGTCCATTTAAAGTCATTTTCAAGAGATTTCTCATTGTAATAGGAAATAAAATCTAAGAAAATGTGGAATTAAATGAGATACAGTTGTCACATTCAGAGCTTAGCTTTTTTAATAGTCTTAACTTACATAACCTCAGGAGATCAATTTTTTTAATTGTGCAACATCCGAATCAACAGTTGAAAAATGATAAATTTACTTTTTGATGAATTATAACGCAGGAGTTTTGAATAGAATTTTAGAATTGTTGATTTTTATTTCGGAGGAATTCATTACTTTTAATGGGGTACCCTTATTATGTATTTAAATAATTAGTATTTTATTATGTTCAGCTCAAAATTGAATGTTCTTGGTATTTTCCTTTAATTTTAATAAATTTACTGGTGCACACTTTTATGTAGCAAAGAATAGCAGCATGAATTCCTAAGTATTAAGATACCTTTTTCGAGTACATAGAATCGGTTGTTTGGTTAACTATATAAGATTATGTAATCTAGAATCCGTTGTACAGTCGCACCGCGGTACTACCAAAATATAAGTGTTCGAAAATTCTGCTAATATGCCAGTAATATAAATTACGTATTAGAAATAAAATAAGATACTAATAACATTCTTAGATCTGTACCCTGTAGAAAATTTTACAAAATTAATATATTTGTAAATACCGGAAAGGAAATAATGCATTGCAATTCTTATTTATATTTTGAAGAATGATATATATTTACATGGAATGGTGAAGTAGCAAATAAGTACAGACTACTGTTTTAGTTCTGCAACATTTTTACTTACGCAGGCGGTAAAATCAGTTGCAGCGTAAAATATTATTGCCGGCAAGGACAATATGATACATTAATGTTAATTTTACGAAACTCCAATGTTTGAGCAATGCACAAGTGTTCCGGTCACTTCCTTTACTTTTACGACTTGATCATATAAATTAGTAGTTTCATATTTATTTTTTGTAATTAACTTTAAATATACTGAAAAACACAACTACAACAAATATAAGTATTTTTATTTTAGTAATAATTTTGTCATATTAAATCTTTTGTTACTTCTAATTGTTATCAGTGTGTAGAAGACTATCCTACTTGAGGTATCCTGCTTTCATGTGTTGCCGAATTCTTGGAGATGATACCTGGAGTTTCTATGTCAATTGTTCTGTAATCATTTTGACATTAATGGTATTGAGATATTGTACCTAAAGAAAAATTATTTGTTGGAAACAATTTCGCTTTGGGATAAGGCAGTCTTTTTGTTTATTGAGGATGAAGGTTGAGCATTTAAAAAAACGCCACTAATTAATTTAGTAATTTAATAAATTTCTAAAGATTTATAAAAATTAAAATTACGTGTCTTAAACGCTGCTATCATTGTAACAATTTTCCTCTTGCAATTTCCAAATCTAAATTTCTTAATAAATAAATAAGTAATCGATATTATTAGTGACACTCCATGAGATAAATGAAAATATTCGTTAAGTTTTTCTTGCAAAAAAAACCAAAAAAACCAGTGTTTTTCAGCGTCTGACGAATAAATTGTTGACGACAATTCAACCAAATTGTCCGAATCACTAGTATTAAATTTATGAATGCGGTGAAGAACTCAACAAAAATTTTAAATATTGTCATCAACAAATGTAAATTCGACGACAAAAAGTGCCGTTTACGTTCACGCGGTAATTAAAACGTTTTGGTCGGTCGGTCGGGTCGGGGGGCCATCTGACTTCGTATAATTCAATTTCAATTAAATTCAAGTCAATTTAAGGACTTCGTTTGATGTTAAATTGATTGAGTCTGATTAAAGAGATCGCGTGGGTCGCCCACTTCGGTTTTACAATTGTCAAAATTGATGGAGGCCCTCAAACCGTGTGGAAGACAAATGAGTGGACCACTTCGATACAAAACAATCGTAGATAACTATATTTAAATTTACTGATCAATTCAACACCAGATTTTGGCACATATTTTTATAAAGTTTAAATTAAATGCATTACTGTAACGTAGGGAATCTCTCGGTAAATAGAAAAACGAAATATTATCTAGTGAGATACGTCAAAGTTCTCAATTTATCTGTGCCGGCAGAATTAATGAAAAATTACAGAGGGTTCAGTTTGCGACACCCTTGGTGATGTTAAACAGGTCCAACAATTCTCAATGTTGGAAATTTAATGTATATAACTCGAATTTGGCTAAATGGGTAAATGAATGTTTAAAGGATTGAGACATGTCAAATATTTAGGATTAATTCTTAGTCTTGCTCTTCTAATACTCCATCAGGTATACATGCGTTTTTATAAAATAGGTAGCTTACACACGAAATATTAACAAAACTGAGACTCGCTGTTGAGTAAAAAACGTCATTACTTCATCACAAATAAACTGATTGATATTATTTTATGAAAAAAGTACGGCACAAATGAATTTTTTATCCGGACTATTTCATTATTTTTGGTACTCGGTAAATGGAAATTTGAAAATACCCAAGCAGTCAATAGATTATTATGAATCAAGCAAGGCATTAATTTTTTTAATTCCCATATGACAAGACCTCAAATGGCCAAAATAATGATAAAAAATCATTACTTTCGTTTGTTTGTACTGAAATGTTAAACACCCTGATCGAATTAACATGAAGGCTCAAATCCAACAGGGTTAAAACACCACTGTTTATCTCAGTTAGATAATAATAATAATTTCAATAGTTAATAATTTCTTACGTTTGAAACCCTGAGAAGTAACATTTGCTACGTTCTTTTAACTCAGCTGTATTTCAACATGGATGCTTGGAAACATCCGTTCAAGAGCTACCCCATTCCACTGAAATATTTTCATTACAACCTTAATTTAACTAAAATTCAAAACTAACGTTAATTCAAAATCAGATAAACACTCTTCCAAAAATAAAAATGAAACAAAAACATAAATTATGACTTGCTCCACTTGCGAAACAAGAAAGGCTTCAAGTGTAAAAATTAGTTTTTGGTAACTTGTTACGATTCATATTGATGTGTATAAAATTTACCTAATAAATAAAATTAATGAATTATGGATTACAAATAAATATAAAACATTTCCTAATATTACGTAAAATAAGAGGAAGAAATGAAACGTCAGTACAAAAAAAATCTTGTCGAAGGAATCAATTGTGATTCGATTAATCAAACTGTACAAAAAATTTTCGCTATAAAAAACGATTTTTGGTTTTACGCAAGCAAAATTTTCCTTTTGCCTCCTATAATATCCTCTTTCATTCTCGATGTTATCACTTAAATGGTTATTATCGTTGCATTCTATGTAGTTATCTTGATGGATGACATCAAGAAATATAGGTATGATAAATGTGAAGAACGGTCATGGTGCGTTGAATACTTGTAATGCTTCCTTAGAAGTTCACATTTGCGTTTACAAAAATAAATTGTAAAAGTCAGACATTCACAGTTAGTTCGCGGTCCGTATAATAATGGGACAAATATTTTGATTATGTTTTTCAAAAACGTTCGTTCGACTGAAGTCCAAAAAATCGAAGGATATGTTATTTGGTTACCTAAAAAAGTAATTCCTCGTGAATTACTTTTAAATTCGCGTCGTGTACGTGTAGAAGGCTTGAGAGTCATACACTGTAGAATGCTTTTGTGATAACAGGTGACGTTTAAACGATAAACTTAACGACCAGAAATACATACAAATTATTTGGCTCCGATTTCCTACAAACTTTATATAGATTTCGCAAATCGTTGAATCTCAGTATTGGATGCAATAGCAAGCAACGAATTCCACAAGAGTAAACTCAAGAGTAAACGAATTCACTTGGCATCTGGAACTTTTTACCTTATTGCTACTGCATTTGCGCATTAAATAAAGGTTTAAATGTCAGCTAAATTTGAATCAAAGACATTAAACCCGAGTGTCCATTTGACTAGGGTCTTTTTTTATATCCAAGTCGTTCCAATCTCCCGTGTGACGTCTTCTTATTAACGACATTGCTCTTTCTATAAAAAAATAAAACACATAAATTAGGCTTGGTAATTTACAGTACCGAACAATACTATTTCACAGAAACTGACCTAATTTCTTCCGCCCAAGAGAATTTGGACTTCTACTTCGATGTTCCTTCGCTATTTCCCTCTCTTGTTTTATAATAATTTCGTTTGTGAGGAAAATTTCCTTCTTCATTTCGTCCTTCAGTTTACGGCTAATATCTGGTATCAGCCAGTCAATGACCAATGTTACGAATGAAACAAAATTCTGGAACACCACCACGAAGGCCAGTCTTGCAGCTAAAATGTGCCAGTAAAATTCGTTTTTCTGGTATCGTTTCTCTGACCACGGAGGGTTGCGATACTCCGAGTACCTATCGGTAAAAACAATGGAATTAGGTGAATTCTTAAGCGATAGCAGGTATGTCAGAGAGGAAAGTTCTCGCTGCCTATGTACCTGCAAATTGATACGTTGAACCTGTTCAGGGGCGCCTCTCCAGGCTTGAAGTCATTCGTGTCAAAATATGCTAGGCTGTGGTTTAGAAAGCCGACATCCGACTTGTCCGGGCTGACAACTGTCATGTACACCAAACGAGGAATGAAATTTGAGGAAAATGCAATTATCAGGGCCTAAAAAATAAATATTACGTGTATCATTAAATAATACATATTACAATAAAAGAATTATCAGGAGATGCAATCCTTTACTTACGTTCGTTATAATTGAAATCCTATTGAGAACGTCCAAGATGGTGTACCAAACACCAATATTTTTTACTCGCCTTGGAACGGGTCGTCTGTAATACTTTAAAAATTTTTGAGCATCCAAACGCATCTCTAGAATATTATTCAGAAGGGCGAACAGTGGAGCCAGAGGGAATGCTGCGACGAAAATTGTCACAAATCCATATTGGATTACTAAAACAAAATAATATTAACAATTTAATGCATTTTAACTACTTCAACATCACGTTTCGTGTCACTTACTCATTTCTAGATATTCTGCAAAAAGTCCTCGTGGTCCCCATTCCAGTAATTTGTAGTCCTCAGTCCATTGGTTAACTCCCAGCGGAGTTTCTTCTTCTTTCTTCAAGCCAGTTTTAACTCTAAACTCCTTATACATATTGTACATTAGCCTGAATAGTACCGAAACAAATTTTACAAAAAATATCGTATAAAATAAAGAAGTCTACATTAAATTCAAGTAATCAATGAAACGTACGGCACTACCATTTCCAAAATACTATTCATGGTTTGCTTTCCTATCATAATAATGGCCAGCTGAATGCAAAGTTCCATGAGACACCCGCCAGGAGCACACTCCTCCTGTCTAAAGCCAAATATTCTGAAATTAAAAACCGTAGCGTTGCACAATTAAAATATTACTATTTTAATGTAGATATAAAAAAGGTAACTGAGGTGGTATACTGACCTGTTGTACTTCGATGGATATCCCACGAATTTCCCTTTCAAAAACGCAATGTAAAATATGGAAGTGTAGTAATTGACGAATTGGAATAAATAAATTTTTAGAGTCAAACTGTCTTCGAATTCGGTTTGCGTTCTCAAAAGTTCTAGTTCTGTTAAATAAACAGCTAGTCGATCGTAAACCTGAAAAATGTATGTACATTTAAAATTTTCGCAACTTTCCTCCATTTCAGTTAAATATCACCTTAAAGTTAATTTTGTTACAACTCACGTAATTTAGTAAAGTAACGCAGAGAAGATTCACCACAGCCGCTGTGGCGGGAATGACAATCACTGTGTATGTATACGAATTCTGTTCATCCGGAGGTTTAATCAAAGAAAATGCTGAAAGAGCCGACATCCGGTAGAAAACGACAGCAAAAACGGCTCCGACCGCGGTACTAACCTGAAAACAAAGTAGTAATAAAAGATTAAGTACGATTCTTCCTCGGCTGTCGGGTTTAATTTCCAGGTACTCACTAGAAATAAAACCACAGAGAAGCTAAGAACCATGTTTGGGACTCGGATTTTCCAAAAAGGCACATATGGTTCTGTCAATTTAGTAATAACGTTCACTTTCTCTTTAACGAATTTACTGTATTTAGAACTGACAGAAGCGAGGTATCCCGGTCTGGGAGGTTCGGCTGCTAGGTCGAAAGTCGCCAAACCCCACCTGTGAGTCAGCGCAGAACTGTGTCGCTTCCACAGTTCAAGGTACAAGGCAGCTGTAACAAGAATTTTCATGCATGACTGCGTCAACTAGTTCAAACGTTTAAAACTGTTTAAAAGGCAATTACCCCAAAAAGACATAAATGTAGCGAATAAGACAGTTGCAGGGTTGTCAAACAGGTATTCTAATTTTGCAAAGGTACACGTTTCAGAGAGTTTCCAGTAGTCACAGGTTTCGTCGCATAAAGGACACATAATTATGTCATCAGACTTGCAAATATCTTGACTGAAATTAAAGAAATTTGTTTTCAGTTTCATTACTATTTGAACACATAAATTTTGTGTATCATTGAATAAATTACTTAATATTATTAAACATAAAAATATAGTAACAAGTCCTCAGCAATTGTCCTTTGGAAATAAGTTGCAAACAAGTTATATTTTCCATATTTACAAGTACAAAAATATTTAACATAATTCACAATACCTTAATCTGTTGTTATTGAGAGTAATCCATCCATAAAGAAAACAAAAAAATCCAACAATGCTGGCTGGGATGAGCATATTAGTGTAAAATCCAAGCCATGCAAAATAAAGTGCATATTTCACACCAAAATAATCTTTGATCTGATCAATTGGTTGAATTTTAATCCAATTTTTGAGCCTGGACCAGTCGTTGTACAGTTTGCAACGAAGGGAAGCATCTTTCCTATAATTACCCTAATTGGGCACAGATAACTTGTAAATAAAGTGAAACCAATTTAGAGAAGAATACATAGATGAGAGCACTAATATAGAGCTTACATCATGCAGTGGGTAAGCAGCTGTGTAAACTTGTTCTGCCACTAAACGATTTATACCAACAGCATATACAGCCTGGGGATCATCAGTGTATCTTTGCCTTTCCAAAATAAAATCAATAATACAGCTTTTGACTCCTGTTGTATAAAAATTTGGAGAGTCTACATCAAATCTGAAAAAGAAGTAAATCAGCTTATTTTTACTTCAAGAATTTCAAGCAATCTGTCAAAACTCTAGAATGGCTACTTACAAATAAGTTTTATCTCTAGAAAATTCTGCAGTCAACTTTGAATTTTCAGAAGGAAAACTTTTCTTATCAAAATCTATGAAACTAATAATCATTTTGAACCAGCTCTTAACTTCATCTACAATATCAAAGCTTTGTATTTCCTGATCAGCTGTCTCTTCCTACAATAACAGAAATAAATTTATGAGTATAACATAAACTCTTGAATCCACATGGTGATTGCTTAAAGCAACACAAATAATTGTATTAAATTAAATGTACTTACAATTTTTATGGGCATTTTGAGCTTAAGGATTTCACAGTACCTTGCTAAAACTTCAGTTGGGGCATAAATTTTAACAAAGTGAAATTTATCAAGGACTTGATAGCTCAACTCAAGTCCCTCACTTATGAGATTCTTCTCAAATATCTCCCTCTTGAGGTGGCTGTCATTTCCTTTTGTGGGATAATTCTCCAGCCAAACCAATATAAAATCAACAGTCTTTTCCATTTCATCTACAGTCTCATTTTCACTATAGCTGATCTGAAAATTATGTTGATAATTAAAACAACAAAACATAAATAAAATTTTTGGTAGGGCGAAAGAAATGTTCAACACAACTGCTGCAGTGCTCTCGTGCAGAGATTATCAGTCATAACTAACAAAAAATTAATCTTATCTGGGTATATTATTCATTGCAATAATTGGGAAGTATTTCTACGTGAACGTGAATTATGTCATCGAGTGTGAAACGACGGTAAATTCAGAAAATAAAAAGCGTCTAAATCGAATTGTTGCTACCCAAACGAATCGCTTCAATTGCTCCGTGTACGAAATGCATTTGTTGTACTTCACAGTTCGAAACTTAACTGGCTCATGAATAAATTCAAAAGTGGACCAACCTTGTGAAATGCGGGTTCGTGATTGTGATTTTGAAACAATGCTGTTTTCGGATTATCTAAATCCTGGGCCGAGTGATAAACCGTGTACCGGGACAAATTCAAGAAATCGTCATCTTTTGCCGATTTCATCGACACCTCGTCGTCATCCATTGAATCCCGGATAACATTATTGTAGATTCCCTCCATATTCAAACGGGGCCGAGACCAGAGCGAATCTCAGAAAAAAATTTATTTTTCACTTTTTTAAACGGCAACCGTTGTCACTGCGAAAGCGTTTCATATCGTAACGAACGACAAATTGTGACTTCTTCAATTAAAATATTTACGGCGACCCGGTTAAAGTCAAATGAACAATTTAATACGAGGGGAGAGGAAGAAAACGTTTCTTTCACGGCACAGTTGTTGAAATTCTGCCTTATCGGTATTTTCTCTGTGCTGATGTACCCGTTATTTTCCTGTCGACTCGTTTAACAGACAGACAATTACATATTTCGTAACAGCAAACATCTGATGGCGGACGACAAGTACGACAACCCGATATCCCCCACGAAACGTTTCTCCCACATTTACATTTCTCCCGTCATTTTAATTCATGAGTTTTGAATTGTAGGGAAGCGCTCTCAGCGATGACAATTGGAACTAAACGTCACATTCACGGCAGTTTTCATGCGTTCAACCTGAACCTTCGAATAGTTCGAAGGTATTCAATTGGAAACCGACTTTCTATCTATTCAATCTTATACCGAACGAGGAATTCTTTCAATGACTGCCATTAACGATCTACGTAAAATTACACATATATGCTTAGGCTTGTCCTCTCTCTTTTCCGAATCGTGGAGTGCCCTCCACAATTTCCATTTTTCAACCTTTGAATGTAACCCAATGCCTTTTGCTCATAAGTACAAGGAGAGAGGACGCTAATATGAGCTCGAAAAATACAAGGTTAATACTTTCACTTCCTGCACGTATGGATGAACTGGTGCAGCGGTAGTGCAAAGTAAAAAATTAAAAATAAATATTACCTGGTAAGCAAACCCAAAAAATAATGCATTTGAAGATGAACAAAAGACTAACCAGAAGAGTTGACGATTCCAACGAATTGAAAAAATTGTTGTGCTGGCTCGAAAAGTAAACGGAAAATGATCAAATGAGTTTTCACATATCAGTATTTACACAATTAATGGCACAGAATTTATCGATATTTGCCATTAAGGAGCCCTTCAGCCCAGTGTTTTCTCCCGCTTAAAATGAAGGCCGGGTCACCCGGATTGCAGGTGTGTTTCACGTCGATCCATTTACACCAAGGCACCCAACATCAGAATCAAATCACTTGAAGGAACAATAAACAATACCGAAAGCTGTTGCTATTACTTTCCGACGCACCTACTGACAAATGTCTGCCTTTTGAAACTGCTAAGTGTGAACTGCCAAAACGCAAACGTGACAAAATCGTACAGGAGAATTATTATTAGAGACTGCTACACATAAAATAATGTCGGAGTTCGTTGACGTCATCATACGCGACAAGAAAATATGAATTAAATAAAATGTTCTCTCAAATTATATTTAAATCTAATCAATCATGACATATATATGTATATATATGTGTGTATGTTTATATATATATACTTCATGATAGTAAATTTGTTGCACAAAAATATTTACATTGCCTTACAAAACATACGTTCAAAATATCTAAATAATAGAATTCTTCTCTATCAATTATATAATAAAGAAAATTGTACATCATTATACATTATTCATTTTTTTGCGCTTTATGCTACAGACATATATGTATAAATATATGTTCAATAACAAAAAATTAAAAAGACAATAAACAAAATAAAAAGAAAGAAAAACGCTTTTTCCCAGTCCCGAATTCCACGTTAATCTGAACAATACGTCTCAAACTGATTGTTTAATTTTAAATTACATTTATTAAAAAAAAGAAAGAAAACAATAATTTGATACCGGTGATTAATTAATTTATCAATTCATTGTTTCAATTCACGCTCTTCATGGCGGTGTCAAACCTTTCGGAAAGTGTTTTGCCGAAAAGGCGGCAATATCACCAGAGGAATCTCCATTTCTTTTTCCCAAAAAGAAAAATTTTAAAGAATAGATTACAGAACAACGATAGATAGATGTGCCAACAGATTTTTTAAAAACAAATTTGGTGAATCAAACTTGCACTTTATTTGTCCCCAAATAAATTGGTCTAGGCCCGTGACAGCAACAATAAAATAATCCCAAATTATATAATTTTGATAGCTTGTCTCCCCTCGCAGTCGTCCAAAAATAATCCAAAGAATTCGATCAATATGTGTGCCAAAAGTATTTTAAAAGAAAAGTCAATATATAAATGAAGAACAGTAATTTTGACCATAGAATGTTTTCTAAAAATCTTTTAGACAAGAACAAGAAAAGTTACTTGTTGATTTTGTGTTTTAATTAATAAGTTTTGACTTAATGGCAGAAGAAAAGTATACATGTTTATATGTGGTAGTACATGTATATATGTATAAAGTTCTATTCAACTCATACTTTTGTTTTATATTCACAAATTAAATATATCCAATTTTTTGACCCTAAAACATCAGTCGTGTCAGGTTGAATTAAAAAATGGCACCATTTCAAAAATAAAAGGAGGGAGAACTAACCATAAAAATCTCGACTGAAAATGGTTGCATATTGTAGAAAACAAACATTGAACAATACACAAATAATATAAATACATTTAACAAACATTTAAGCCTTCCGACTAACTTTCACACTTCAGAATTTAAGAAATGATTGCGTTAATTTAATCCGGCAAGAGGTACGATATATAATTGAACAAGAGCACATCTATAAAGGCCACTTCTCTGCAAATTCATTCACTCATAAATTCAGGGACGTCCACCTTTCCGAAAGGTTCACCGAGGTCTCGTCCAATTGCCTACAACCGCCATTTAAGTCAGCCAATGCAAGCTATTTGCCATTATTTTTTGTCGTTTTCTGCTAGATTTCTATGGCTTTCTTACTTAATGAAAAAATTAAAATCTTTTATAGTTAAAAGCATTTTTTCTTGTATATATATATTTTTATATATTTATAGTAAACAACTTCTTAATATTTTTTTATAAAGTTTTTTCATCCATTTCTGGGGGTTTTACCTATTCACTCGATCTATGGAATATTTATAAGTAATTTATTTACAAGTTTATTTATTTTTTACTAGTTGCGACAGTTTTACATAACCTAATTTGAATTACCTTTATTCTTAAATACGCTTTTTAATAGTAATCATCAGCATTATGCATCCAATATGTACAAGTGTCAGTTTTACTTGTGTAATTAAATTAAATTACTTTCAAAGAAGTTTTCATTTCATTTTCAGTTAAATATTTATACTTTCAATTATTCAATTAATTTCATTCTTATTTTTAATCACTTCAAAGTTTTCTTTAATGGTCATATCAGTTCATCCGTAAGTTCTTCGACTTCTAACCAATCCGTCTATTAACACTAAAACCATAACAAATTCTCATTTGACGCACAGCAGGTTATTTACCAATGAACTGAAAAATAAATGACAAAAATAATAAAACAAACAAAAAATTGTTGAATTGCTTGATGAGCGAAAACTAAATACGTATGCCACGTACAAAGGTGTCGAAAGAAAACAAGATAAGGCTACACTTTCTTGAACATTTGAATGTAAATTTTGATTTTTATGCCATTAGTAGCAAAAACTTAAAAATTTTTTAAATTGAAGTTAACAAAACGTAAATAGTATTATGAGTAAAAAATAGTATTGCAAGACAAGCTTTTATAGTTTAACAATTTCTTAACGAAAGTTAATTTTCTTTGCAAAAAAAATGTGCAAGTTACATTTACACAGCAAACTTCTCTGAATCAGTGAATAACCCATGTGCGCCATTGAACATTCTAAAATATTCTTTTTACATCTGAAAAAAGCAAAACGAAGAAAAACTGTACATCACCTAAAAAATTAAACAACAAGTAACCAACTTTTTCCTACTTTTCTGTTTCTTCTTCCTTCTCTCTAATTCTAATTCGCTTGAATATTTTGTTATACACAACGAAAATGAAAATTAATATTAATACCCATTGCCTGTATCAACCAAATTAAAGTCTTCAGAATCAGAATGGTCGTCAATCTCTGTCTCCTCAGAAGAAGACACTTCTCTGCGTCACTTCCCGTCACGCGACGTTCTTCTCCTTTTTACATCGGTTGACTCTGAAATATTGAATATATAGAAAAATTAAGCAACTGCCACTTTTAATATATTTTTATAGTCCGCTTTTTATGGAAAATCATTTGATAATATTCTAAAACGCAAGGCTTTTGTTTATCATTTGCTTAAACAACTTGCACAGGATACCCTACTAAGTTTATATTCTCTCCGTTGGGTCATTAACCAATTGCACAATATTGTTTAAGGTTCTAACCTTGCGTAATTGCACTTCTAGTGTACCTCACGCTCCTCGAATCGGACTTAACGTGTTGCCTAATTGAGCGTCTAGTTGGTGGTTCGGCACCGGTTTTACAAACCACGTTTCCCTGGGGAGTTTTAGTTAAGACTTTGTTATTGTTCCTGTAATTAAAAAAGTTAAGATTAAACAGGGTTTATTAATTTGTTTCTTAATTTATTAATTTGAACAAACTTGGCGAACCTATTTTCTTCTTCGGGTCCTAATTTCGGTTTCTTCACTTCTTGTTCGACAGACTGCTCTCGACTACGCCCCTTCCCCGCCAAATCGATCAGGGGCTCGTCGTCTGAACTTTCGATTTCTGTACTTCCTACAAACATTTTAGTATATGTATATCTATTTCGTAGGACCTATACCAGTTCACTGTTGCAGGTATTTATATACCTTTCTTTGTTCCTGCCACGGGTTGTACAGGTTTTAACAATTGTTTTTTGTCGTCGACTCCCATGCAGGCTTTTATGAGTTCCGCTGCATTTTCACTACACTTCCTTTTATTTGGTCTTGTGTCAGCGGCATCTGTTTTTCCCTTTTCATCTACGGCATCTATTTTGCGTTTATTCCTAGGCGTTGGACTTAATTTGCTCGCATTTTTAGGACTGGTCTTAGAAACAGATGGCGATAGAGGTCGTTCATCCTTTAGCGACCGGGGCGAGCTTTTGGGAGTTCCACCGGGACTTCCCCCCAATCTAAATGAAAAAAATTAACAATAAGATAAATTTCTATTCTAATGAAATACATTGAATTCCAAGGTCGAGCCAGTACTTACCGATGCCATGATCTAGTTTTCCTAGAATCCTCCCCGGGAATTTCAATTAACAATTGCTCGAGCAAACTTTTGTTGCTTTTCATTTCCGAAGGACTGGACATGTTTTCTTCAGGCTCATCTGACGACTTAAACTTTTTCGCCAGACGCTTCTTTGCAGAACTGTTGGAATCTTCCTCGTTCTCTCCTCGTTCGTGATCTCCTTTAACGTGATTATTTCTGGTAAAGAGATAACGAAAAGTTTTGAATAAGCAAAAGGATACTTTTAAGCGGTTTATCATCACTATAAGGGCTACTTACGTTAAATCACTGTTGTCAATTGTAGGTGGACTAGGAGATAAAGAATCCTCCCTTTTTGCATATGTGTACAATGGAGGATTGACTCGAAATCTTTCAATGTCTTCGAGAAGAGGGGAACCTATTTCGGCCTCGAGATTTTTGGTCTCATTCGATTCCTCAGCACTCAACGAGTTGTCTTTGCCCTTATCCTCGAGGCGAGAACTTGTTTCCAATATTTTAGCACCCAAACCCTCTGCCGTAGTATCGTATTCCTTCGTCTCATTTCTCATGAATGCTTCTCGAATCTTCGTTTCGAAGGTTTCCATCAGCAGGTTGGTGACATCCACTTCTTCAATTGCACTTGACTTTTCTTCTTCTTTTTCCGGCATCACTACACTTGTTTTGTTGATCTCTACAGTGTCTGAATCACAGTCATTTGGTTGAGAGTTCGCCCGGTTACGACTACTTACCCGTATCTCATCACTTAGACTTATTTCATTTTGGGACGAATTGGTACCGGCTGTTTGCAATTTGCTTTCATCCTCTAAATTATTATTTGTACTGTGCAGAGAGTTGGGAGTGATATAATTTAAACTGTCCTTATTTAGATCCGTGTTTGAATCTGTGCAGGATTCATTTCCGGTTAAAGGCACTGTATTGGCCTGAGTTGTGTTATTTTGGATTGATTTTGACTTATTAAGGCAACTATTCTCCTCTGGTTTCGGTGCCTCCTCTGTCCTGTCATGGTTTTGACCTTTCTTTTCTTCCGGCTTCGATATTTCTAATTCTTTTGCATGAGATTCATCTTTACGGCATGGCGATTCTCCTTGGTTAGGAGATTTCTCTGAGAGCGCATCCATTGATTCAATACCCGAATCCTCGCCCTGAGTGTTCCCTTGGTTGGCAGGTGAGTCTCCTCCAACGGGCTGATTGTTCGGACTTTCGATTCCGTCCGATTGTTTTACCTTAACTATATCCGCTTCCAGGGAAGTCACTGGTTGCTTGCTTTCGCATATATTTGAAACTGCTTCTTTTACCGGACAGCTGTTCTCGATCGATGACTTGGCCGGAGTTACGGGATGTTTCACGGTTCCTACTCTATTTACAGTTTGTTTCTTACCTGTGACATAGAAAATTTGTTAGATTTTAGAACCATTTATATATTTTATAATATATTTATGTGGACTTCCTATTTTAAAATGCTTACTAATCGGATCATTTCCAGTTGATAATTTCCTATTTAGGGCAAAAACTTTGTTCATTTTCTCCTTCCTTAGTCTGTCAATAACTGAGTCTTTCCGAATTTTACGACTCAGGGCATCAAAACGACGAGATGAACCAGTAGATTTTGTCAAACTGGGAGATGTTAATTGCTCTGAACTGGATGACCGGCATTTTACTTTTTGTGCTATTTGTGTCTCTGTAAAAACAAAAGTATTAAATTTAAGTAAAATTTCAATGCAACAATTATGTAACAAATATTGTGATAGTTGTAGAAAATTCATTACCTGTTACGGTTTGATCTCCGCTATGTCTTCTTTTCGTCCTTCCAAACCCCTCATGATCGTCCTCACCGTCGCTATTACCCATAGAACCCAAACGTATGCCAGGTGATTCTTTCTTCGTACCTTTTATTCTCAATGCGGTTTTATCACTCTTCTTCAGGGCTTTTCCCAATTCGTCCAACTTTAGCTTCTTCAAGCCGGATTCATCGAATTTCAACTTCTTATTCACTCCGTCCTTGGGCAATTTCACAGATAGATCATTTTTTAATTTCCCGGAGACCCTATCGATTTTGGACGTCAGCTCGGATTTGATTTTTCCACCGATTTCTTGAGGTTTTTTCACTGAAACCTCCTCATTCTTGTCTTCCTTTTCTTCAGCCAATTCCGTTAACTCCATATACTTGTGCTTGACAAAGTCACTCTTTATCTTTAAGCATTCTAAACTTTTCATCTTTTTGTTCATTTCTCCGACTTTTTTGCGCCTAAGCAAATCGCTTAATTCGAAACCCCCCGCTTTGAAACTTTTAGTCCTCTCTTCGTCTACCTCAACTGCAACGACCGTGTCATTCTCAATTGAAGTCCTTCGAATTTCGAAGGACTTCAAAGTATCACTTTCACTAACTGCACTCTCGTTTTCCTTTTTCTCCTGCATTTCGAATTCGTCTATTAATTTGTTACAGTTTTTACGTTTTTCATAATTAAGCGTTTCTTCTTTTAACGTCCTCGATATCCACTCCTCAGAGTCCATCTTTAAATTTAACTCTACTCGCTTGTTAACCGTTGACACCATGTCGTCGAACCTTTTTGTCACGTCGGACTCTGGCAGATCCGTCACAAGTTTCTTGTTAACACCTAATAAATTGTTCTTTTGTTTCTTTGAATCCTTACGCTTCTTGACGAGTAACTTGTCGTCGACTCCGTCCAAACCGTCAGAGAAGTCGTTCACAGTTGGGGTCACGGGAATTTTCAACTTCAGAATATTATCCACTTCCCGATCAGCCGTTCTTTTTAACTTTAACTTTTTCGATTTCACATTCATTTCAGAGCTATTGATTGCAACGATTTCCCGGCCAACTTTTAAATTCGACACTTTCACTTTCTTCCTATTCAATTTTGAGTAAAATTCGGAACTAGGATCATTACTTTCTGGTGGAAACCGATCCTCGTCGTCCAACTGTCCCCAGTGACTTGGACTTTTCTTTTCTTTACGGTTTGACACAACGACGGCAGCATTAGGTCCGCGTAATGAGATGTGAAGTGGAGGAACCCGTGGCTCCTCTGTTGAATTCACGCTGGGCAGTGCCGGTGTGCAACCGCTGTTACTGCTATTAGCCGTCACAGTGTTAATTGCCGGGGAACTGTTGCTATTGTTGTTTCCATTGTTGCTGCCACTAGTACTGCCACTAGGCCCAGATGTATTCGCAACGCGGTTTACTGAAACTGAACGAACAACTCAATTAAAAATGTAACGATATTATTACGAATGAAATCATAACTTTTAGAAACATTTTAAAAATAATCCTACAAAATGTACGAACCTGGCAGAAGTTTCCTAGGCGTTGGACTATTAACGAATGAAACATCAACCTTGTATGCCTGAGTGATGGGCTCTGACTTTTCTAATTTCAATCTTAATTTGATTTTTTCGGGTCCGTGGTCTCGGTTGACCTTATGCGAGCCACCTCGTCTTCTGTTGGAATTACTGCCCTCCGATGCAGTTGTCTTGTTTGTGGCCTCGGAATCACTTTGATCCGAAGTATCGTTACGACGAGACATCTGACAAAAATAGAAAATATATATTGCCAACTTGTCTTCAGGTTAATGCACTTAAGGATTAAGTGCATTACACGTACCGTGCTGTCATCATCTGAAAAGGCCCTGCTGGCTGGAGACGAGGAATAAAGAAAAGGATCTTCCTTCAATGCATCTTCTTCACTTTCCGAACTTTCACTTGGCATGGGTTCCAATTCACCTAATAAATAATATATCAATTGAGAATTTCGAAATTTTAAATTTGTTAGTCAGTAGCGTTTCACAAGTCGAACTTAAAAAATTGTCACCTGTTAAAGGATTTATAATGAGTTTCTTCCCATCAGAAATTTCCTCGGAATCCTCGGAACTCTTATCAGCAGTTTTTGTTGAAGAACACGGCTTACTCGAAGATGCTATTAAAATAAGAAATGCAGTCATTGTATTTACATGTTTATACCGGTATTTAAAAGATACTGAATGATACCACGTCTTACGTTGTTTCAAAATGGTATACGGAATAAAGGTAAAGTAGTGGCGTGGCGAAATGTTTCGTATCAAATTTGTAATAATAAAGTTCCTTAAAAATTTTCATTCTACCAAACAACTCTTGAATTTGTAAAGTAATGAATTTTCACAATTTGTTTACCTGTGTACTGAGAATATCCTTGAACTAGAACATTTGGCCGCACGTCTGTTGTCGGAAAGCCCGCCCTAATCTGAGAGAATCTCTGTATTGACGGAGCAGTAGGCCTATTTGCGGGGCTACCACCCACTGTTTGAAGAGGATTCTGCTGAAAGTTTTTCACTAAATTAGGACCGTAGCGCCCCGGTTGTCGGATTACATTCATGTTTCCAACGGACGGCATTCCACCCGGCGTTTGACCAGCATAAGTTGGTATATTTCCCGGAAATCCGGTTTTGACTGCTGGACTCTTCTGTCTAACAGATGGCATTCTAGCTTGAGAATTAGCTAATAGCTTGGGTGTCATCTTATTGTTAAAGTTATTAGCGAAGTTGGAACGAAAGTTTTTATTGTCTACATCCGTTTTGTTTTGTTCCGATTGTTCCGGTGAATTTTTACGCACTGTTTTCAGTTGTTCCGAATTCGGCGGTGCCATTTTATTAGTAGTAGTTACAACAGCAGGTGTCGCCGTGGTACATGTCACAGGGGTTCCATCGTTTTGTAACAGATTCACTAATAACGGGCTCGATAACGACATATTATTACTACTGCCACTACTATTGCTGCCGCTACCACTATTACTACTAAGCACTGAATCAGATTGAACAGCATTCTTCAATTGGCTAACATTTCCTGTTTGGACTCCCGGAGGCGGTAACTTTTGCGTAAATGGCTTAGAATTAACATCTCTGGCAGAATATGATGGATTTGCAGTCGCCGGGGGTTTCACATTAGAAGATGTTGCAATCGACATGTTGGATGAACCGGAAGCAGGTTTCTTCCCAGTTGACAATGTCGGGCCTTGACTCGGGGCCTGAGTAGTCTTGAGTCCGGAAGGACTATATGTTTTGGTGGGGTAAGGCGGTGGTGCAGTAAAATTGTGCTGATTATTGCTGGAAATGAAGTCAAAGCGTTAAAGAAGATTGTAAAAGTTAATATGAAACAAAAATTATTGTTTTTATTGGTTACCTTATAAATTTTGTAATATTTTAAGAAAGTAAAAACTCACCTATCTCTGCCCTGTTGGGTCTGAGCAGCATGATTCATACTTGTAAAGGGAAAAGGAGGTGGTCCTGTTAGAGGCTTTGGTGATGGAGGTATACCAGGCCCACTTGGAGCAACAACATTAGGACTCCTAAACATTCCTTGCGTGCCAGGTGTCCCCACTATTGCTCCAGATATAATATGGCCAAGAGAATTATCAATAGAAGCACTTCCGCCACTATTTGTGAAATTGCTAGCACTATCTCCACCCGGTCTTAACAAAATTTCTTGAGGTTCCCCTCCAAATCTTGTAGCGAGCCTCAGAGATATCACTCGGTCTCCTTCGACTTGAACACTCAGTATCCCCAGAGCTTGAAGAGTCGCATCTCCAGCCTGAGCCAGTGTTCGAAGTCGCTGAGCCGCATCGCGAGGAATATTTAATGTTACTCTTACTGAGTTCCATGGCTCAACCTTTTTAACCCTCATTAAGACTTCTTTACCTAAAAGATTTAGATTACCTCCCTGTTACTTAATCATTTCTGATTTAAAAATTTTATCAGTAAGATCAGAAGAGTATTTACCTGTACATAATAATGTGCTCAATTTGTCAAGCAGTACAGCAAACTTCTTTGGAAAATCAGGATCTCCTAGATCTCCTTGGCAAGTAAACACTGTTCGTATGAGATCATTATCAGTAAGTGAATCCTTTTCCTTAACTCTCCATGATAATTCTGAACCAGTCCTGAGAGATCGAGTTGTATCTGAAGTAAAAAATTATTTGATGAACAATGTTGAATTCTCATAAATGTGAACATAAGTTGCTTTGTTTACTGATACCTTTTTGAATAAAAGTTGAAGGACATCCTGCTTGTGGGGGGTAACCCACAGAGGATTCTCCATCACTGTCTGCAGCCATTGCTTTACTCTGCCATTTTACTTATTCTACTGGCAGGCCATCATGATCAATGAACTGTTGGTGTGAACAAAATATAGAGGTTAAATGGCAGTCAGTTATCTAACTAATATTTCAGTATCTATTGTATAGATGACTGATCCTATGTTAAATGGCCCAGCAAAATGGTTCAACACTAACATTTATATATGAAAAAAATTGAGCATATAATATCTTCATAAACACTAATTGAACCAGTTATCTCAAAAACAATGATTTTTTTAAAATGTATACTGTTAATTAAGTGCCTCAAAAATTGAAACAATGTATAGTAATCTATAAATACATGCAATAAGTCAATGCCTTTTACTTCTGGAGTGCAAGACCAAAATAACGCCAATTTCATGACGATTTAGTGTTTAGTAACGTATAAATTATTGAAATATCAAAAATTTGAAGCCAATCAAGAAAGCCTACAAATATTTTGGGCAAAAAAACAAAAAAAAAATAAATTCGAGGTGACCATCAAACTAGGCTATGCCACCCTCAACGGAGTAGGCCCGACGAAACTAACAGTAAGAAACACTTGTATTCAAACATTAATTATTGTTGTTAAAACAACCAAAAATATAATACAAAATTAATTACACGGAATAAACACGTGTTACTAAATCATCAATAAAGGAAATCCGTTATTTGAAATAAAATGTTGATTTTTAATGCATGCAAGCCATCATCAAAAGATATGGCGGCCATTTTGTGAGGCGATCCCCCCAAAATCTATGTTCATGGAAAATGTCATTTTTAGGTTACTTAGAGCCATTTACTGAAAAAAATGTTAATAACTTTTAATTACATATGCAGGGACATCAATACAAGTTGAACATGATTATTAAAACTAAGTCGTATTCATGAAATCGAACGTATCAAAATCGGTTATTTTTCATAAAACAACATTCGCGGAAGGACAAAATGGTTCCGTAGTCCTATTTTCCGAGAAAGTTAAACTAACAAATTTGCTGTTTACCTTACCTATAACACATTTAAATATATCCATGTGATTAAGCATAAAATATATTCATTGAAATATACTGCAAGTTTAATAGAGATAATCAAAAAATAAGAACATTTTTGACCGAGCAACAGTAAATTTAGTTAACAATAACACGGTCGGCCATTTGCAATGCCTCAACTAACATGCGCAGACGCACAACGGAACTCTAACACTTTTATTTCCGTCATTAAAATTGTCACGTGATTGAAAAATAAAATAATATTTGTCCAAAATTGCTGTGAAGTAATTTTATTACTTAAAGATAGATTTAGTGGCGCTATTAATTCGGGGAACAGACCAAAATAAAGAAAATTATGTGAAATTATTAGGCTCTTCAAAATTAATCGGAAAACATAACTTTGGAATAATTTTCTGCTGCCACGATACAAAATCCCGAGGTTTATTTACGTCCAACACTTATAATTTAACATTGGCACCAATAATTAAACCCCCGTGGCATGTTAACACCAATTATGGTGATAATTTTTTGTTGTGCATTTTTCTTATTTTTGTATTCACTGTAAATTTGTGAAAAGGTAACCAAAAGATGTAACTGAATTTCAACTAGAATTATAATTTTGTAGGCTTATTTATAATAAAATTTTATATTTGTGACATTTTGGAACCTTACTGATTACCAACCTGCCATCATAACTAAGGGAGGCAAAGGTCCAAGGATCACCTGTTGACCATTCAACAGCATATACAGAATCTTCATGTTCCTCATATGTAGCTAGAACACCTTCCTCTAACCTGGTGAATTAAGATTATAATTAAATACATGGCAAGGATGAAACCAAGATATATTACATGATAAGCATAAATTCGTAAATACTGAATATTAAAAATTTCATAACCTTGACATATTAGTTACCTTTCCTTGGGACTTTCTAAATTGTCATCACCAGTAATAACATGACCTGCTGGTTCTGATGATATTCCCGCAACACAAATTAAAATAACTTGGGAATCACTTGAAGAAGTTAATACAAGCTGGTCATGAAAATGATTGTAACGAACAGCCCAAACCCTAGAACATTATATTGTTTTAAACATCTTTTGGTGGTGAGAAGAATGGTAATCTTAGTTTTATAAATACCAGTGAGAATGATCTGATCTTGAAATAATTGGCTCAGTTGTATTCCTAATGTCCCAAAACTTTGTGAAACCATCATCTCCACATGTTGCCAAATAATACTGCCTGTTAGGGTTAAAGTCAAGGTCTCTAAAAGAGTAATAGATTTTTAATAGATAAATTTCATATATTGAAGACTGATATTCAAATTAATCTATATTTTTTGGATTTTTTACCTGACTGATTGGGTGTGGGCATTTTCAATAATCCAGCATTGCTTGCTAGTTTTAATGTCCCACCCTCTAACATGAGAATCATTGCTTGTAACTACTTGTGAGACATTGTGATGAGGATTCCATTTGCCACATGTAAATTGGGGGTGTCCTTTTCCTTCTAGGGTAGCACTGCTGAAAGACTAAAATAATTCTTAAATAGTTATCTTCCTAAAAGAAGAATATGTATGTTTAATAATATAATTGTTATCCTCACCTTTGCATCAGACTCATTAAAATCCCAAATAACATAATGATTATCAATTATGGATAAGGCCTTGGTTGGATCTGAGATGTGAAACAATGTATGTTTTATATCATTTCCAAATTGACTTGTTGGCAGTAATGTAAGTAAATCCAATTTATCTTCATTTATCTTCCAAATTGCACTTTTCATCACACATATATTATCATCTGTAATAGAAAGCAAAATTATATTATAATATTTGTTTGCATAACAAATTTGTACCAAAAATAAATTTGTGTCATCCACCTGTTAATGTATTATAGGTTGTGGATATAATATTTGGATCTCCTGGGGATGCTGATATATGCCAAATTTCTCCTTGGGAATGACTGCATACTGTTGTATGTAATGATCTTGTTTCTTCATTCTCTTCAATTATATGTACCTGGTTTTGATTGAGTTTCAGCGATTGAGTTCCAACCATGAACCGTATTATGTCAGACTCACATTGCTGTGAAGTCAAAGCCCGTGCCTAATGAAAATTTTGAAGAATGAACAATTACAGATAATAAAAAATATTACGTAAAATATTCTTCATTCTTATATTCAATTTTACGGCCTATCAGTTTCAAATTGACAGGTGTTACCGTAAAATCAGTAATTAATCACAATCCGCTTAAATTGTCCTGGGTACCAGACTTCTATACCTGAAATTCCAGGCCGTAAATTAATGGAGAATCTTCCATAATATTTCTACAATTTTATTGAATGTTTAATAAAATCTATGTAATCCGTTGAACCAAGTCATATTATTAACTGTAGTGATCGTAGAACAGTCTAAAGCCACGAGCAGAGGTGTTATCATTAAAGTAAGTCGGAAAAACTTACAATGCTAGTTTAGTTTTTATTATTTCACAGGCGTTTAACTGAATTAACTTCAAAGAAATTATTAACTGCTTTAGATTTACAAATAATTGTTTTTTGTGTCATTGTGTATGGATCCAAATGGATATCGCTCAATTCCACTTAAAAGACTGATGATTTTCCGTTACAAAACATTTACTCCTCGTGTGAAAGGTAATCTGGCTTTTATATTTGGCTTGAATATTGATATCAATGCATGTTTAGTAGCCTTTTGGTGCAAGATACCAACAAATGTCGCAAGCAAATAATAAACGTCTCAGACGAAAACAAAACTTACTTTCATAAATTTCAGAGGAAGAAAATTTGCTTAATGTAAATTACCAGTGCCATTTTAAAAAAATTTATTAGGTTTTATTATTATTCCCCATACCGGGTCTTTAGAGATCTCATAACTACTGTGTGATCCAAAACAGTACCACCATAAATGTAGGTATCAATTATCAGCAAATTAATTAACTTGCCATTTTTTCATTTTTACAATACCAAATTAGTAGTTATGTTGTTTGTAGTTACCAATTATCAATTATTATACATGGGAATTGTACATATAGGGAATACTGCTGTAGGAGAGTAAAGCAATATAAAGAAATAAATTGTGGTACATTTACAATAAAAAACAATGTAAAAAAACTTTTTATTAACTTAATTAATTTTATAACTTAATAATTCCATTACAAATATCATTGTAGAGAGCTGATGTTAGTAATGAAAATTTTTTAATTCTTGAGTCATAAAAATATATTGGATCTTTTACTGTATTGATATTAAAACCATCAGTTTGAAGATCTTTTTTCTTAAGTTTATAAGTACCAGTCAATGGCACTTTTTCTATGATCCTGACAAATAAAGGCCTTGCATAAGCAGGCAACATTTTTTTTAGATTTTCATCTAAGCCATCCAAATTTAAAGTATTGTCTGTGTCAAGAATAGCTACCATTCCTGCCCTGCCTTCAACATTAGGTACCTAGAAAAAGAGTAAAAGATACTTCTATAACTCTGGATCTTCTTACTACAAATTATCATAAGGGAAAAACATACTTCTACACCATAAACAATTGCATCTTTCAACCCTATTGTGTTGGAAATTACAGCTTCAACTTCTGATGTAGCAACATTTTCTCCTTTCCATCTGAAAGATAAATTATTTGATTACAATTCAGAATGAAGTCATTTTGTCCTAATGAATTCATACCAAGAAAAGTTGTGGTTCTTCAGTCATTACAGGATCTCAATTGTGACAGAACTGGGAGTGAACCAAGCACTTCTCCATAATAGCAAAATATTTTATTGCAACATAATATTTAATTTTATCCATTTCAACCTTGTTTATCTTACCTAAAAGTGTCTCCAGTTCTGTCTCTGAAACTGAAATAGCCATAATTATCCATTACAAGAATGTCTCCACTGTTGTAGTACTGGTCTCCTTTGCTGAAGACATCCCTTAGAATTTTCTTTTCAGATGCCTCTTTATCAGCATATCCAGCAAAAGAATTGATTGTCTTCTTTGGATTAATTTTACCAACAAACATTCCTGGTTCACCTGTAATTTTTTTATTATATATAAGAACAATTCAACTGTCATTAGTTTTATAGGTTTTATATCTAGATTAGGCTTACCTGGCTGACATCTTATACAATACCCCTTTGAATTTCTGATAGGCTCTTCAGTCTCGGGATTAACTTTAATTAATACCACAGGGTACACAGCTCCTGCAAGCCTAGGTACAAATCCAACAGCACCTACTTTGTTATCAATATTGACTGAAAAGGAGAGAGATTGATCATGTCAAGTTTTAAGTGCAGAACAGTGAAAGACCACACTATGTTAAAATAAGTGTACCTAGATTTGAGTTTCCTTCTGTTGCGCCATAGAATTCTCCAATTTGCTTAATTTGAAATCTTGTAGTAAATTTAGTCCATATTTGGGGTTTCAAACCATTGCCAAACATTAATCTTACTTTGTGTTGCTTATCATGTGGTTTCTCAGGAACGGCCAAAAGATATCTGCATATTTCTCCAATGTAACATGCCACCTGGACAGGAAGTTAAACACAAGATTACTCATGATATGATTATCTGGACAAGGTTTTCAACAGCATAGGATCAAGCTAAACTTTCCCAAATTTTCCAACATAAGTACCTACTGTGCATTTAGATGCTATACAATCTTGCCAAAAGTTAGATGCTGAAAACTTCTTTCTTATAACAACAGTTGACCCTCCAAGGAGAGATTGACCTGAAGCAATGATAACACCACTTGCGTGATACAATGGAAGTGGGTTGTACAAGATGTCATCATCTTGTACCCTCAACATTACTCTCACACCAACACTCATAAACAGGTACCTGTCAGAAGAAAAATATATATAATAAATAATTATAATATCTTGCTAAACTAAAATTGCAAAATGAACCACTCAACCTGTTATTTGTTATAACTGCTGCCTTAGGCATTCCCGTAGTGCCAGAAGTGTAAATGAACAAAAGTTTGTCAGTTGGATCACCTTCATTAATGTCTTCAGTGAGATCACTTTTCGGACTTGCACTGAGCTCTTCATTTAAACTGGTTATACTGTCCGGGACCATGCTTGCTTCTTCTCCACGTGATTTCTTATTGAGAATATACAGTTTCACGCCACTCAGTTCAACCATTACTTCGGTCACAGCTTTGACAGAACAAATAAATAAAATGAACGAACTACGTGTGTAATAAAAATGACCTGATTCACTTGGTTTTGATGAATACACTTTTATGAAAAACTGAAAAATAGTTAACTAACCGTCATTAAGTTCTGATGAGCATATAAGCCCAAGACATTTGGCCGCTTTTATTGAATGCAAGAAAGATTGAGTGCGAAGATTGGTATTTATCAGAGCCGTAACAACTCCGATTTTTGCGAGGCCCAGCCATAGGCATATGAATTCGATACTGTTTTCCATGTAAAGTGCTATTGCATCTCCTCTCCGAAACCCTTGTTTCTTGAAGTAATGACCGATTTGATTGGAATATTCATTTATCTGTAACAAACGATTTACTTATTAATATCAGTAAGTAGTGGCTGTCTGACATTTTAGGATATTTGCAATTTCGAGTTGGTTGGTTGCATTATCGAAGTTTTTTTTGGCTTATTTTAATACCGAAAATTGACCATAATTTGTAATGTATCATTTTCTCTTCTACTCATGTGAAATTGGCGAGGCTCTTGCATGTGAAACACGCAAGAACCTTGCCCTTTCAAATGCTTAAATCAGAGAGACAGTTCAAATGTCTTGCATTTTGTACCTTATTGTTTATTCTGTATCGATAAACAACATGTATTCACTTGTTTAAGTATTGACGTATGCACAAATAGAATTCAACATGTAATATTTGGTATAATGGTCGCACATGAAGAACTTTAAATAGTTACTAGCAGAATAATTTTATTAGTTAATAGACAAATCGTTATGTTAGTCGTGTTCTGCCTAAACAAAGTTTAATGCTACACCTTAAAATTTTCTCGTTTGCAATTATCTCCAGATACATATATTTTTCACTATAAGAATAATTATAATTTTTTCATTTACGAACCTCTTCATATGTCCATGATACATTATCGCAGGTAAATGCAATTTTCTTTGGGTGTTTTTGGAAAATCGCTCGGAAAATCTTCGGCACGGTACTCCTACTTCTTTCGAACTTCCAAATTTGATATCGGAGTTGGACAAATCTGACGAGAGCTCTGAACAACAAATTTACAACCATAAAATTTTAGTACCTGTGCTACGTATAGGAATAAGGTACAAGTGTTGAGGACACGAATATCAAATTGCAGAAATAATCGCATTGTCACTAATTTGTAATCTAGTTGTTTTAGTATTAATTTTAATTAGTGAAAGACACTGAGTAAAATTAAGTAGCAATTAAAATAACCATCCTGAAAATTAAAATTAACCATTGATTCTGAGCAATTGAGAGTTCAAGGCTATCATATGTTTTTTTTGTTTCTTCATTTAATCTTATACCGGAAGGGCCATGATAAAGATGTTCAAATATCAAGTAAGGTGCACCCACTAAGACGATTTGTTTGCTTACACGCTGTTAGGTTAGTTACTTACTGTTGACTTCGAATAGATTACATGTTGTGTAAGTTAAACTTACGTGAGATCTCTCCGGCAGGTTTTGAAAATGATGTCGAACCACATATAACGACTATTCGTGATGAAAAACATCAGAATACATAGAAGAATGACTTGTGGTATTAGTTTCGATCCCAGCAGCAGGGACATGACTCCTAGTGACATGATCAGTCCGCTGAGGACGATGGATCTGTTTGGATTTTTTTGAGTCTCCATATCCTGAAAATAAATCCTTACATCCAATATGTACTATGTTTCATTCGTCCGTAAGAAAGTGTGTCCGAGTGGCTAGTGCATAACGGGCAAAATGCATAACTTTACACTTGGTGCCCATAGTCATTCGGTGAACTAGTTCCTCTGACTGACAAATTATTTGCCTTAAAAATGTCGAATTTTACAAAACGTTTCAAATTAGTCTACACTAAAAGCGAAAAACTATTTAGTTAATTGTTTCTCAAATCTTGGGTATTTTTTCGGCGACTAATGTACTTTCTGTGGGTGACCTTAACGATTATGTTAATTCCTAGAAAAAGCATTGTGAATTTTAATTGGTCTCATAATTAAACGGAAAACTTTTCCACTGGTCGGAAGGGACAACGAGACCTATTTCTAAGAGATGAATGCAAGTGCGAGATCGAATTAGGTAATTTTAGGTTTTAGGTTAAACTAAGAACAACGGGGTAACCTAATTAATTAATAGTTGTTAAGTAGAAAAGGATCGGATTAAGGTATTTTAAGCAACTTATCTGTGTGTTACTGGTGATCAACTTACAATCAGGTCAATAAAATCGAATACTCACCCAAGTACGTTGAATCGATTGAGTGTAGAAAAATCCCGAACGAGCAAGGAAGAAAAAAAATAAGTGTTTGTAACGGTTCAACGTCTCAAGCGACACTTGGACTAACCAAATGAGCGAGTGTTGCGTCTTACTTTGTTGTGTCTCATACGCAATTGCCGTTCGCAGTGATACTGAGGAGATACCGTAGCGGACACCAGTAATGTAGTAGGAGACAGAATTGGGCGTAAGTCGTGTGTTTCTTTGATGGAAAAGGACAGGGCAAAGGTGCACTCGTTGGGTTCATCAACGTTTGGGGGAGGTATCAGTCTCCACCAGAGGCGGAATGCAAATGATATGCGTGAGAAAAAGTTTGACGGATTTGAATTTTAGTTACAGGTTTAGCAGTCGGACACTGTCGTTGCAGATTATGTAATTTTACGAACAACTCCGTTGAAATTCGGCCCATGCGCCGGTAATACGGTAGTGCTGTATGAAAAACATAGTGGGCCCTTCAGGAAAGCATTAATAAGAGTAATTGGCGATGGCTTCACTTAATAATACAATTCGCGATGAATTCACTTTTCCAATTGCGAGCGCCTTCTTTGGCCTCCGCAAAATGTCTGTGTCACGAGATTGTCAAAATTTCATTTATTATGTTAAGTTCAGTTTTTTCCGTTGTCAGGTAAATGAGAGGATAATGTCGACCGAAAATCCATTGAAAAAGAGATGTCTCATCAAACGACTGGATTTCGAGAATTGCGTTGTTGCCACAATAAAAAGTTCCTCGAGAGGCAGAAGAAAGAAAAGATTGAGAGCAAGACTAACAAGGGATTTAAAATGCGGTGACAGAACGCCAGAAAGGGACGAAAAAGACACGGAAATGTCGTCTTCATCTTCTCCGGTGCTCTTGCAAAGAATATCACTGAGTACTCGACAAGTACCATCGCCGGTACTCATGAGGCGGCACACCGAGCGATGTTCTTCGCCCGTGTTTCGGTGTGGTACCGACACGTGGCCCGTACATGAGAAGTCGAGAACATATTCAGTCCTCTTCCGAAGCAAAAGAAAGATAAATTTTGACGAAGAGGAAAATGTCAAGTTAGCAGAACTCGAGTCTTCCTCTCAAAGGTCTCCCGTGTTCAAATTTAAAGCATCCAAGTGTGTGATAAAAAAGCAATTAAAAGACGAGACAAGCCAAAGAAAGGTTGAAAGGAAGGAACAGAGGGTCTTAGCAGGAACTTATATCGACGATGTGGAAAGTGGAACATCCGAGGACGTTTCAGTTCAAATTGAAGACTTCACCCAGGAGTGCCACGACCCGAACGCGGACATTTCACAGGTGGATAGTCAAAACTTAGATGATTCTACCGTGAACATCCCTGGTCTGAAATTCCCAGAAACGCCTTCGAGTCATAGTGTGACTGATCATGTAAACATTCGAAATGCAGAATGCCACTCAAGCGAGAAAAGTCATTTGGAATTGCCTAGGAAAAATTTCAAAAAGTGAGTACTACAATAGATTTACTGCTATGTTAATGTGACCGAATATAGAAAGTAACATGGGTTCGGGCACACGCAGATGAATAATTAAGTACGTCTATTTTCTCGGAGAAAGGAAACACAAATTAGGAGAGCGGGGTGGACTAGGCAAAAACTAAAGATAGTTTCAGTTCTCTTAATTTGACCCCAGAATTTATGATTGACCCGGGTCATTGGGTGAATAGTCGATAAAAGAGAAACGGAAAACTTAAATTCTCTCCAAAGCATAAGTTGAAAGAGGAAGTTTACCGAATTATCTTATTGGGGCCAAAACACTCTAACGAAACTAAACAACATATATTTTTAGCTTGAAAAAGTAGTCAAATCTAAAACTGATCACCAGGGAAAATATTCATGAAGTGTCAAACCCAGTAGAGGAGTAAAGGTTGAAAAGCGAAATTTGAAATTTGATATGTCGGAAGCTACCAGAATTGTTTAATTCATTGCTGAGACACTTTGCTTACCTTGGATGAAAATATTTTCTAAATTTATTGCGGCACTGATAGAAGTCCCCTGTAAATTAATGTCTTTGCATACCTGGAAAACCTTCGTAAGACTCCATGGTTTCGTTGTCATATTTATTATAGCTAACTTTCTCTACTCTTCTGTGTTGTCACTCAAGCAAAATATTAAGCAGTAAATAAAAATTGAAATGGAAGTGACATTTGAAATTCGAATGGAAGCAGAACGTAAATTTTTTAGGTATTTCACTCCCAGGCAAGGATGAATGGCATGTCAACCGAACTTAAACCAATGATGGTCGTAGTTAGTTGTGCCCGTTGTTTTACCCCTCGTGAACGTAATAGAAAGCAATGAGGTGGGAAATGAACAACAGACAAGGTCAGTTTGTTACATTTTTTGATTTTCAGGAATGGCCTACTTCATAGACTAAGTGTAATTCGCCAAAAGCAAACCTCTGAAAAACGTCTCTGGCTGCACCAGAACCGTCTCAGGACTTTGTCGACTTCCGAAACCCTTTACGTGGAAGACAGTTGGTCGATGGACGTTAAACAAGTACTCAAGTGTCACTCGTCCAATCCGCTAACCAAAATAAAGTGTCTTATCGTCGACGGTAGCTGCATTCCTTCATTGGAAAAAATCGAAGCCGGCTGTCAACTTCGATTGACTTCGCCGTCGTAAGTTTCATTTCTAAATGAAGACATCCGATGGGCCTGTGGACGTTAGAAATTTATTTGTTTTTTTGTCCACCCCCAGGGAAAGACTGTGCCTCGACGGAGAACCCCAAATTCAGATTTTGCTAAACGTTTACCGTCTCGAGTTGTACGATAAAAATTCTTCTTCGTTTGAAATGCCAGTCGTTAGATTCGACAAGGTTTGTCCGGATGACGTCAAAGATGAAGACAACAGCCATGTTGATTTTCTCTACGATTCACTTTTAACTTCACACGTGTCACCATTTTTGTGTTGATGTTAAGGAGGTTTAATATAAATAAAAAGAATGATAAAATTTATATTTATTTTTCATCTATTGTTAAATCTGTCTGTACCTTTTTACTCTAATTCAGAATGGTAGTAAATTTCTGGAATTATCCGATTCATCTTCTAATGAATTTAGCAGTCTTCCAAGTCTTTCACTTTACAGGTACCCACCGTGGGTCCGTTCTGATAGCCGTTCACTCGTGTCCGAATCGACATATTTTTATATTTTTACACTTGTAAAACCAATGTCACTTTTGTTTTCAGTGTTCCAGCCCCGCTGACTTAAACATTTAGGAGTTTGGAATTCAATGGAACGATGTAAAAAAATCTTAAAGCAAAATATTCGTCGCGCCTATGTAACCTATCAATCAATTTAAATTAAGTTTGAACTACTCAGTTCCCATTATTCATATTACGAGTTTACTATTTAATTGTAAGAAAAATAAATTTCATTTGCACTCGAACGGTCTCAACAGTTCTTCGAGTAAGATACGCTGCTGTTGATCCCGGCAGGAATTTTCGTTGCGAATTCGTAGATGGGCTGTTCCACCGGAGCTTTCTCTGCCGTACAAAAACTAGTAGCCGTGCTTTCTTCCCCGGAGGTTTTGTGAAACGGAGACGAAGGCATTGACGATGGTCCCGACTCGATTGGAGGTCCCTGGCTCCCCGTGGAAATGCTGTTTGTTAGAGACTGCACCGTTTCCTGAACGTTTGCTTCGGAGAAAAACAGAGTCAACCTGTCATTCACCTCTGGGTATCGGATTCTTATGGAATCGACGACGTCCAAAAGGTTTTTGGCGTCCATTGCAAGCGCGTGAGCGGCCGACAACATCATTCTACGAAAGGAGAGAAGAACTGTCGTAGTATCAATGACAACGACTACAGAAAATAACAAGTGGTGAAACAACAAAGCAATACCTCCGATATTCTGAATCCAACGTGGTTGTACTGTAATTATGAGCCAGTTTCATTGCGGTCACAAGGTCACTCATGTCTTTGCTGAGAACTTTGTGAGCCAACTGAACTTGACGATGAGTGTTCGACGGCAAAAATTTCAAAATATCATCAACTGAAGAGAGTAAATTTCTCAACTGTTGCCCGACAGCGCGAACGAGGTCCAAATAATCGTCCGCTCGACTAGCCTGTACTCCTGGAAGAAGCAGAATATCTTTACGATCCTTCTAATTTTACATTGACATTATTCAAAATACCTGAGTTGAAATGCTCTGTCGATACCTTGACTTAATGTCATGACTGCTTTGACTACATTTGTTGTACAATCATAGACAAGGTCGTTATTCCTATCCAGATCGGCTGTAGGTGCCGGATCCATTTTCTTTACAACAATCGGTCGCTCCTTTTCCTGAGGTGGCTTCTGTTCGACGTTATTATGCGACGAGGATAAACTGAACGTGTCGGGTCTGTCGGATGTCGTCGATATAGAAAGCCTTTTTTTCTGCAATGAAATGGTAGACATTTAATGGACATGCCCAAACAATTTACTGAAATTTTAGATGCCGTGCAAAAACTCACCAAATTCGATTCTTTTTCCATCAACCACTTGGAATCCTCTTCTGATTGCTTTTGTTGTTCTCTCAGTCTCTGCTCGAGCAACTCCTGCTCTGTCAACTGTGGCTGAAACGTTTCTTCTCGTTTCATAGCCATGTGACCATCACCATAAATGGACTCTGCTGCTTTGCCCTAAAAATATGTATTATTTACATAAAAATTTTGAATGCACCGGTTCTAAAGACTAAATAACAATATTTGAGCACTCCTCTAAGAATACAAATACAGACGAACTAGTGAAATTCGCTCTGGGCCATTTCACTGGTTGTGTAAGTAAACAAAAACAACGATTTTGGCCATATCATGCAAGTTAATCGAACATTCTCATGCGTTGTCTGACCAAAATTTTTTCTCGAGATTCCTTGCTTACATGCGGGGGTCTTGCGATTATTGGAAATTTGTTAGCGAAGTTTTAATAATTCAAACTCAAATAAATAATTGTACTTTTTAAGTAGATTAGTTATACCACTATGTGGTAGTTTTTTTAAATTCAGAGAATTTGACACGGAATTTGGGAGAATTTGGATGTTTGCTTGAACACAAATGATGAGTGAACTGCAAGCAAAGCATCAAAAATTAAATGAGTAAAACATACTCGTGCAAAACAGTTAAACTGACATTCTCAAAAATTAAATAATGACTACAGAGCAACTCAAAAAAAATAAAAATAAAAAACAACGTAGTAGCATCAACAACAGCATTCGATAACGTCAGGGAGTCTGCTGTTAGTCAAACCTGAGTTAGTCGAACACAGGGTGAGGCAGCCCCTAGTTTGGGTTTGACTTCTTCTAAAACCTCAGAATTGTAGGGCGTTACAACTGAATTGGCAGAGTTAATGCGCTTGACAAGAGTGAATTCTCTTCGGGTGCAACCAATATTGTCGAAATCGTCGCAGGACAACGATTTTGACCCTTTGTGAGGACACCATTGACCGGACGAATTGGGTTTTCCGATGTTTTCCATTGCTTTCATAGATCGCGGCAGAGACTTGGTGCTGAACTCTATTTTCTCGATGGTGTTAGTGTCCTTGGCAGCAGGGCCGTCAAAATCAACTGCCAAAGTGTTAAAAGCATTAGCAGGAGTCGTATATACCGATGGATTTATCCCGCGACGAACATTTTCCCGCAAGAGCTGAATGAGGACCTCTGGGTTTTGGGCCACAATGTAAGTGGAGACTTGAGGTGCTGCATTTGAGGCCGAAGACTCCTGACCGGGGTATCGCGAAGGTTTTGGAGGAGCTTCGTCCGACTCCGTTGAACCTTTTAAAAAGTTGACAATATTCAGTTTGTTTTCTATACAAAAAATTCACAAATTTCGTCTCTGTACTGTTGTCTCTTAAAACTTACCCCATGACAAGGCCTGAACTCGTCTGTTCTCCCTCTTCATTGTTTCTTGCATTTGGTTTCTTTCTTCGGTCAGAATTTCACTGAAAAGCGTAATTTTATAATTAATTTATTTTTATTATACTTGGTACTCACACGAAACATTTATAACGTTAAATCTTACTTTAATACTTGTCGAATGTATTTGAAGGTTGGCCTTTTGCTGGGCTCGTAGTACCAACATTGAGACATTAAACTGTACAACCTGGGGGGACAATTGGTAGGAAGGGGTAGCCGTTCACCATTCTCCAACTTCGATATAATGTCGTTGTTTTTTACACCCTGAAAGGGTTTTACTCCGAGCATTATGATTTCCCACATACAAACACCTGAAAAGTAAAATATATAATAACATCCAGGTTTAATCACTAGGCGCCACGAAAAACAAAAAACAAAACTTATACCAAACATCCAGACATCACTTGCGGTGGTGAACTTTCGAAAATTTATGCTTTCCGGTGCCATCCATTTGATTGGAAGTTTTCCCTTAGACGATTTGTAATAGCTTTGATTATCTAAAACTCTGGATAAACCAAAATCTGCGAGTTTCACCACGTGTGGTGTTGAGACTAGAACATTTCTTGCAGCTATATCCCTACAATTAAAAAAATAATTCTGGAAAATGTTGCAGTCGGTGAGACAAAAGTTTTATTTATTATTAGTACGATGCGAACATTACCTATGTACAAATTTTTTTGATTCCAAGTAACTTAAGGCTGTACTAAGTTGAAATGAGAAGAGCAAAAGTGTGGCCAAATCCAATCGCGAGGCATTGCTTTGAAGGTAAGCACGCATTTCTCCCAATCTTGCGAGTTCCATCACAATCCAAATGGGACTCTCCGAACAAACTCCGATCAATTTTATAATGTGAGGATGCTCGAACTGTTGCATTACATCTGTAGAGTATTCAGATCACCATGAGTTAATCAGTGAATAATGCGAAAAATAATCCAATAGTTATTCTGCTAGTTTGTACTTACAGGCTTCTTCTAGGAATTTCTCGCCGGTTGAGACATCTGAATCTGCCTTGCACGTTTTCACAGCGACAGGAATCACGCTGCCTTCCCTTTCGGTGTAACTTCCCCTGTGCACGTCACCAAACTGTCCCTCTCCAATGATTTCTAAAAGGTCAATTCGCCTCCTATCCAATTCATACTCCCTGGCTGTAAAACAAAAGGAACTGATGATTTTGTGTGGGTGCAGGAATCAATAACTTAACCTAATTAAGTTGATAGCATGAAATCTTTTAAACTTCGATTTCTGCTGTACTGTTTCTGCGTTTGCATGTACATATATAAAATGGGAAATTAAAGTAGTATTTTGAAATCGTGTTCTTACTTGCTGGCGTGGAATAATCACCCTCCTCGTCGCCGATTTCAGTGTAATCTTCAGTCAATGGGGTAATTTTGTTTTCGGTGCCTGCAGGTGTCGGTTGAGCCTCATTCTTGTGCCTTTCTGCAATTGAGCAAAATGCAAACGACCATTAGGCGAATGAGTCGTGTTACCTTAAGAAAATCAACTTTATAATACTAAGATCTCCAACCTTTTCGCCTCCAAATCGAAACATTACAGTTAGTCGTCAAATTGACGTATCCGTCAATGAGATCGGCCAAAGATTCCGCTTCATCAATGTCATTGCACGAAATTGTTAGGAATTCTGGAGCTCCGTGTATGTCCAGCTGAACGATTCCTTTCTCTTTGTTGTCGTAGTTAGACGTGAACGTTTGAATTGCTCGAATCTTCTCGAAATCGGCAATGTTTATGGCCTGAAAAAAAATTTTTAAATTCAGTAAACATTGAAAAACGCCTAGTCTACGCCAAACAAACATGCCACCTACCCCCGTTCCTATGTGAGTCGTGTAGGAAACTCCAACGTCTGGACTGATTACAACCTCAACGGGTACGGACCAAGCCGTCTGCAAGAATTCAAATGGTAATCAACAACACACAAATCAGTTCGATATACGTTTTCAGTTCGTGACTGGCTTGCAAAAGACTTCGTATATGTTAACATTATTCCAAGCGTGAAGTACGGTACTTCGTCAAGACGTTTTTGGGCAATTCACGACATCTCATCGCACTTTCATTTGAAAACCGACAGAAACAAAGGATATCATACGTACACCTAAAGCACATTGAAACCTTTCCTCTTCCGCTTTGAAGTGAATTTTCAGAATTTTTAGCAATTTCGTTGTGCAATCGAACTCGCTCAAACTCGCTACCTTCTTGTAGTTTTGCTGTATCAACTTCCTTAGAGTTTTCGGTTTGGTGCCTTCAATGAAGATTCGTGGAAGGAATTTGTATAGACCGATCTAAAACAAGCAACGCATTGAGTACAATTCCAAACGCAATATCTCCTGGGCTTACAACACTTTGGGCAAGTACCTCTCTTTCTAAGTACTCGAAACTCGACTTCTTATCTAGGGAAATATACGATGAATCCTTGAAGAAATTCCGAATCATTAGACAACATATTTGAATGGCCGTCTCTTGATCCAAATGAGAGCAATCCGATGAGAAATAGTCGCTCCGGACCTGAAATCCAAGGAATAGTCTGAATATTTAAATCAATCGAAATTTGTTTAGTTGTGTACAGCAAATATTTTTGTTTCAGCAATTAATTGAAATCTGAATGAGAAAATAATATTTTTCCCTTGTCGCCTGATTCTTCTCACCGTTTTTTTCGCAGTATTGAATTACCTGGTCGTAATAATAACAGAATGTAACTCTATCGCCCTTATAAACATCAGTCCAATCTCGTGGTATGTAACGAATTCGAAGCTCAAAGCGCCATCCCTGGGGATCCTTCTTAAAATATTTCTCCTCCACCTGTAACCATTTATTAATTTATTAAAATAATTCTTATTCCACTTAGATTACAGACGAAGCACGGTCACGATGAATACATAATCGGCAGTAGTCCCACGCAGTATTAAGGTACAACCCAAGAATTCCAATTTAAAAACTGGGAAAAAACGAACAGAAAAGGGAGTAGGCGAGTCTTTATAAAAATTAAACCACGTCTGTAGTGTTCGGCTTCACAGAAATTTCATTGAAAACAGAATCTTTTGTGTCACTCAAGTTTTATGTTTATGTTCTATTGCTATTAATGCAGATAATGTTATTACTATTAAAAAAAACATATATAATTCGTCATTTCCCACTTAAAATAGTCTGAATAATAACGTCATAAAAATGTCTAGACAGTGACCTGTCAGGATGACGTACCTAAGCATGTGGTCTTTTATGGGGTTATGAAACGGTTTCTCTATTTCCTTTTCAATGCGTTCCAATATAATCCGATGCATATCACATGGCTATTAACTCAATTAATACCCGAAATAGTAGCGTATTGCTCTTCTGACTTGGAAATTCCCCTAAAAATTCCTAATATTGATGATTTCATTTTTAATATTGCAGGAATTCCGAATTTGGATTGAATTGACCAAATATAAATAAAGAATCCACGGTTCTACTTCAGTCAAATAAAATTTAGCTTTTTTGGATCTCGACCATTTATCAACGGCTCAGATATTCTCCAAAGACTCCTTCTTCCTTTTCAGTATTTTTTATTCATCATTAGCATTAACTATTTATTCAGGACGATGGAAGATTAGTGTCCGAACATCAAACAACCAGCATAAAAACTCAAAATAAAAGGTCAACACGAAAGATGGGGAACACTCGACTGCCTTATTGAAAATCACGTTCGGGGATATAATGACGGTTAGACGACTAAGAATACGAGTCCAAAGAAGTAAAAAAGATGATGAAAGTGAGATCTCTGCGAGGAAAATGATTCTGAATAATCTGATTTGCCGGTAAAACAGACCAAGAACAGTGGCAAAACTTTGGCTTAGAGGTCACACAGCATCCTAGAGCTGTGCAGCCGAAGGAACATCGACATGTGGGCGAACCTAAGGCTTAATTAGGACACATTACAAACCTGTTGCATTGTCATGTCCTGATGTAGCCAAACCGTCTGCTTCGAAATCAAATTCTTCAGCCTCATGGCGTAGAGATGACGGTAGACACGTGAGTCCGTTGCCAGGCGACTTGTCAAAGAGAAAATGATGCCCTGAAAACAATTGTAAAACACTTACGAAATGATCACGGGTCATAATCCTATTGTTGTTTGATATGTCGTTAAGTAAAAGTAATATCTGATTTTTGCTTATCGGTGGTCAAACAAAATGCAATATTTACCTACATTACAAGTAATTTGTACCCAACCGCGTAATTAAATACCCATGTAATTAAGTGCACACCACTAATTAATCGCAATGGTAACTACACGTGACATGAGAATAAATCAGCCATGCTGACCAAGTTGTAGCAAAGGAGGTCCAACCCATTAATACAATTTTATTGGATCTACTCGGTGTAGATAGAGAAATTTGAAAACACTTAATGACTCTTAAATAACCCGTATGAATTAATTAATAACCCACCCATAGAATTCATATTCCGAGTCAGAGACCTGACCCATGCGGCCTGCGGTCTCAAGCCCTAAGTGTCAAAGTGGTTTGTCAGACAAAGATTATAGACTGCAGATTAGATACTATTATTAGCCATCGAATAAATGGCGACAGATTTGAATTTTCAAATGATTCCTTCAACAATTCAACCGCCGCTAAATAATTGTCCGGTGCCATTGCCCAGTGTCATTTCGCAATAAACCGGCCAACAAAGTCTTATTGATCACATGTAATTTGCACGTCCAACTTCCCCGCCAATGAAGACGTGCCTCAAATGGGTAATTGGCTCAATCCGTGACCAAACTGAATTACCTTTACGTCAGATGCATCGTTGTATCTGACGATGTTGAACCTTCCATCGGGTAGATGAACCTTCAGAGTCGACCTGTCTCCTGTGACTGGGCTCCCCGGAAGTGGGGGCGTTGTGACACGTCCGTTATCGTTAATTCCTCCGCTCATGTTGCCATCATCATATCTGGAAGAAAAAAAAAACACAAGTTTGAAGACAAACAAAAACTAAATTCAATTTGGTTAAAGAGGACTAGGATATATTTACTAGTCCATGTTATATTTTTGGGAAGTTCTGAAAGCGGCATTCCAAGCCGAATAATGCGAGTTATTTAACGTCTTTTTTATTGGGGTGTGGCTGAACATGACACTCTCACACACACAGACATACATAGACACATGCACACATGTTAGCGAACATGCAGCATTGAAATCAATCAAACTTCTTTGAACGCTCGAGTATTTTTTTTATTTATCAGGGGCTAAAACACAAAACGTGAACTAGTCTATCTAATTAAAAAAGAAACCGAACCAAACCGTAGAAAACTATTGATGTTTGTCTGCATTTCGTTAATAATTTCGGTAATTGTAGCAAATAATCACGTGAAAGTTTGCTTTTGGCGAATGCCATTGTGCAACCAACGTAACAATCTTGATCGACATCATATTAAAATCGCGTTTTAAGGAATGTAAAACCACACGGCGAGAAAATGCATGAAAATTTTGCTAGTGGAAATCATCGAATTTTCGATCTACCTGACAATTATCAACCCGATTGATTACTTATGTATGGATTAGTGAATTTTAAGCTTAGTCGGCAAGGCACTAGTTAATTCTCTAGATCGGACCAGAGACTTCCTGCACGTAACTGTTTCAAGCCGCATTCACAGTGACATTTGATGGAATTAAATAATTTTTTCTGAAGCTAAGAACCCGGATACTGAGTAGCCTACCTGAGTAGCCTTGAACAGAAAAGAAAATCTAAATATGGTCTAAAGAACAGCTGTGAGAAAAAAGTTAGAGGTTGAAGCTCATAGCCTTAACTGTTGTAAAAGAAATGTTTAGACTGCTTTGCGGTCATCCCTTCCTTCATCCCTTGCGACCTTTACGAAAGGCTGCTGGGAAAAGGTGAAGAATTGAAAGACGAAAAATAACATTTAATGGAATCCTTTCAACAAACTTTTAATAGAAATGCTACGTAGGGAAATGCGGCACACCCCCGAAGTTTATTTTCGTTGTCTATTATAAATCACTCATAAACATTATAACACTTGAGGATTGTTCGACACCACTCTAAAGAAGGATCATCATTTAAAGAACTTGAGGGATCAAATTTTACTAAAGAATGGGGCCCTACCCTGACGTAGGAGTCCAACAATTTGGTAATTCAGCAGTCAAGCACACATGTGTGCACCAAACGCACATCAACGTGTACCCATGCCTTGTGTTCAACACCTTTGAATTTTTGACAAGGAAGAAAGTGAGTAGCAAGGTCGTCTTGCTTTTGGGTTGGAACTTCGTTCACGCACTTCTGGTACAACTCACTGCTACGCAGAGCACCGTTTCAAGGTATCTAAGTTTTGCTTGGGATGGCAACCGAGGTGTAAACAAAAACATTTAAAACACCAATTATGGTTTATGTACCAATTTATAACCATCAGGTACAGCAGAAATCAATTTTAACTCCGAGTAGTAACTGAATGATGCGGAGGAGGAGTCCTTGACGCGATTAAACAATAAAAATGATCCGCTTATAACGAACATTTGCAGTGAAACTTCAATTTTTTCGCAGGCATGTCATCCATGAGTGGGTTCTATTTCTAACTCAGAGTATTATTAATCGTTAAACATGTTCAAGTATGGGCTTAAGATCAATGACAATAGCTGACTAATATCAAGTGCATAGGGCCGAATGTTGGCAATGACCACAAGTTTGGAAGACAGATAAACACACATTGCTATTAGAAATCAATTTTAGTAGTATGAACGTTGCTTATGCAAATATTGTTATAATACAAATCCTTTCAAAGAAGTACTACCCATCAACTTTTCGTAATTGGTAGCTAAAGATCTCAAACCACGGTCTTTAAGGGCCCTGTTGGTAAACAATGAATCCAAAATGCAGTGAGGGTTATGCAACAATTCCAGATGTAGGTTTGTTAAATGCGCTCATTTTTTAAAAGAAACCACTTCAATCAAAAAGTAATCATTTTGTATTTAAACATGCATTAACGTTATCTTTTGTAAATATTTCAAGTAATGTTTTGATACCTTCTATTTATTGGCAAAAAAGTATACTTCCTTCTTTCTCACTCTCACAATTTTTAGGCATTGACACACTCACACGCACAGAGAGAGAGAGAGAGAGAGAGAGAGAGAAATTGTCCATTTGACTCCAATCCCCTTTTTCAAATTAATATTTCTGGCAGATAGGTTAAATCCTTGAAATCAAAATCATTACAGGATGTGGTTTAGTGATCAATGATAGCGTGTTCATATGCCTAAATACAAATTCCATCATCAGGTTCAAGATTATTAAAAGCTCTACTTCAGCAAATTCAGCAGCAAAAGTATGGCATCATTAATGGCAGCCATCGTTAATTAGCAAACGCAGAAAGCGTGTAAACGATTCAGGTGTCCAGCCTGATTGTGCAGTATTATTCACGAACTGTCCTATTCATTCAGTCAATCGCATCAGATATCTGATGCATCTGACATCCTCTAAATGTTTTCCATTCCAAATGATTACATTACGGTTGTTATTCTTCAAATATATCATCCAATTCGCGATCAAATCATTCGGCTATCGTTTTATTCACTCTCTATTGTAATGCATTCAAATCGACTTTAAATGGTTAGAACGAGATAGGAAACAGGATGTCAAGCCGACTCCTACATCTAAGGATGTCAACACTGGAATTTCTAATCATCCACGAGTTGAATATCTTCTTGTGAGAACTATGACCATCGAAAGCGTCCTGTGGCCACCACCCAGTCAAAATAATTTTGCGGTCTCGTGAAATGTAAAGGCCTGAGACACACCGGGGACATATCCCGAGAGCATTTGGGTGCTGTGCAAGCAAACCCCTGGCACAAGGGTATTTGGTAGCATTTGGAAATTAGTCGAGCAAAGGAAGTAGCAAACCCAAAGGTTATTTATTTCCGAGTAAAGCAAATTGAACTTACGTTTCGACGTATTGAAGGCCCCTGTACACCGGTTTTCGGTACAAAAAGTCCACTTTTTCCACCATTTTGGTGCCAATCGTGGTCAGTTACTGAAGTCAATCATCCTCTAACACATTCAAGTTCCAGAGATCAACTTCCTTATGCTTATCAAAAACTTGCGAAGGTGTCACTTCCAGATTCTTCGTCCGGATTCATAATATATTATTCTTCTTTTTCTACATGTTTGCGTTTACGCGCACATCAGTTCTGAATTTACACGAATACCACATTTAGGTTGGGACAGTTTGCATTTTTTGTGCCTGAAATTTGCGTAAAAATATAAAAAATCAGACTCTGACATATTTAAGCAGATCAAGAATTTTCTTGTGAACCACGTCAGAACCCAATCCGGGTATCCAGTGTATAATACCGTATCAGGTAAATTATTTCCCACACACAGTCACACAGTAAACAAGCTGCACAGGTAACACAAGGTATCCGAGTACTTTTTCCTGCACGACTCAGACCAAATTTAACGAGATATTAAAAATTTCAAGAAGTTTATCTTGTGAACCTGATTTCTAAGGTACGACACTGTGACCAACGAGAGATAAAAAATATCATTTTCACATGTATTCACTGATTTTTCACAATTTTCATGTTTTACGTTTTCGCGTAGGCAGATGACTTCTAAAGTGAAATGTAACTTACGAAACAAATGAATAGAATCTGCATTTATTAGGTGTGTTCGTACGCACCATCTCCTTAGAGTAAACAGGTTTGAAAGATGAATTTGAACATAATATTACAAGAAAACGAAGTGAACCGTTGGAAAATTCACGACAACCATAACACGTTGAAAAAGCACACCGTGCGTCTCTCTCAAGTTGGGGATTTCCGCTGATGACAAAATCTTTGCGAATTTTCCCGACTATCCAGAGTTTCACACGAACATCTGACGGACAGTTGCCTGGATGTGACTGTCAAATTCCAGGACCGGCACTACACAAAAAATCGGTGTGGTCAAGCGATAAAGAGACGACCAACGAGTCACACGAGAGACAGACACTCACTGGGGACGAGTACCTGGCCCGAATCGATTGATACTCGAAATCAATACCAAATAATATTGATGAACGTGATTTTAAAGTCGGGAGAAATGTGAAGAGTCGCGCTCCCAAGCGTTGGGCTTACGACAAACTGCGTATTTTATGATAAAGCAAAATATCACAGAGGGACTCTCTTCCGCATGGAACGTCAACCGATTGACTCGCATTTCGCCGATTCAATTCTATAAATCCCATGAGCGTTGGCAATATCAATCGTTAGCTTTGTCATCGTCATCTCTTCGTAGGAGCAAAATATAAAAATCGAACAGCTTTCTGTCCTCTGTCGTATCGTAATTTATTTTGAATTCTTCCGGTGGTTCTGAGACGTAAGGACGCCATATTTCCAGACAGTTAGAATTAAAGAACCAGACTATGGGTCTGACTCTAATGGCCACGGTCATCACATGGTGATGCCTTACATGGTGACTTTTCGTATGTGAGGTGGTGCATCACTTGTTCTAGCGATCACCGCTACCATTTTAGTTACAATCACGAGTCACCCATTGTTTTATTTCATTTTATTGCTTGACCGGTCAAAGGTGACTTTAATTCTAAAAATTCTAATGTAAATATATTTTTGAAAAAGTAGTTTCACCTTCAGATGGCTTTAAATATAACTCCGGTTGTTACAAACACGAAACGCTGACCAATAGCTAAATGACCACTGACAAAGAAGTAAATCAAAAGTCTTCATTTAATTAATAATCAATTAATTTTTTTCGAAAAATGTGTAATTGATAAAATTTCAATTAATGATTTTCCTGATGCAAGGTGGAAAGTTCGATATGTCTGATTTTATGTCATGAAACTCATGCCAACAGTGCTGGTTCAATGTGGCTTCCAGAAACGTGTTCGTCTGGGGTTTATTCATCACTGTATGAGGCAACATGCGCAATGCGGCACTACGACCCTATCAAGGGATGAAACGAAGCAAGGGGTTGTAACAACCATTTAGATGAAAGTTATATCGATCTTGTCGGATGAGACTACGAAGACACCGAGCGAAGCTGTGCTTGGATTTTGCGCTGGTCAAGGATTCATTGAAAAATAACAAATCAGCGCAAAATTGTTTTACAACACCCAATAACATTTTAATCATTAAAATCTGACAGTAGTTATAGGAATCTTAACGTCTCAAAACATTACACTTCAGTTATTATTCAACGTAATTTTCTAAAATCAAGGCAGTCTATTCTATGCTGCAGTTCAAAATTAAACTTATGATTTTTATTCTGGCGAATAGTCAACTGTCCTTTGGTTGTAAAAAGTTACTAATTGAATGAATCAATGGAGATGTTTTGACCCTCAGGACTCCCAGTCATAATAGACGGATTCTGAAATGTTTTATAGGTTGTTACAATGTTACTCCGAGATTACGATCGTTATAAACGGTATCTTGAGAGAGAAACCTGCACCGCCTGCGTGCATTTGCCAGTTTCTACCGCAAACCAAAATACAACGTTACATAAATGACGAGACTGCCAAAGTTCAGGCGAAAAAGACGAAGTCTATAGATTTTAAAAGTTCACTTTAAAGGTTACATGTAGTTACATTATTTAACAACAACAACAACCGTGAACTATGTATGGGTACTTAATCTTGCTCAAATAAAAAAATTATTAATTAAGGATTTATCAGTGTAACGGTCCAATTTTTCTTTAAAATCGCTTTACTGCGCACGTTTTCAAGTGCAAAATCTCAACAAACCACTCAGCCACGAATGATAGAACAAAGAACTGATCGAAAATTGAAAAATCATGTTACAGACATGACCAAGCATAATAAAGATTTCGGTATCGGCCCACCAGAAAAATGGGAGCGTTCGTTTTGCTACACTGCCCTACCTATTAACAATTTATTTCGTGGTTACCCTAATCTTAAACAGCCATTTTCGTTAGATGAATTTGAAGGTAATAACAGTGGGCAACGAAAACAATCGATGACCTAACTTGTAATGCGCCCAATAATTAGGATAATCCACCAGCTACGAAACGAACATTAAAAACATGGGATCTCTCGATTTCCTTCAATATTATATTTCTCCCATAAAGTTATTAACAATTACTTAAAATAATGAAAACATTTATGAAGCATTATGGATGTAAGCCATAAAAATAAAAAAAATTAATGGACGACATATTGTTACTTTTAAAAAAGGTTAAATAATTTTGCAGAAATTGTAGGACTGTCGAATCCAGCAGAAGCAGTTAGAAAATGGCTTTCTAAACTTTTAAAAGCCTGAGGTTCTCTTGGGACACAAGTAGCACGGGGTCTATGCAGCACCCATTTTTATGTCAAACACCACGTTTTATAATTTAATAAATTACAACGTATTGTTAGTTTAGAAGAAAAGGTCACATCTGTCAATTGGAAATTGTCATTCCACCCAGTGCTAAAAAACGAGTGATAAATTTAAATTTTCAACTGAACCTTGATCGCTACCTTTGAATGATAAACTATGGTCTATCGAAAGCAAAATCAAAATGCAGTCAGTCAATATATGGGCTTCGAAAGATAGTTTGTAGTCGTATCAACAGCCTTTGGCAAGACAAAAGAAGAGCAAATCGGGTCGCCGTTTAAAAATCGCGTAATTTCAATAACACTTCTTTATTACTTCGCATAGTTAAACAATTAAAATAGAAGTGCTGCTCCACTACCGTAACAAAATAACCAATTTTTGGTTAATTGATACGGCATGTATAAAATGAACAAAGGAAGTTTCCTCAAGGGGATAAAGTGAACCATTTTTTTTTTGGTGCACTGAACCGTTCCATCAAAGGTAGAAGCAACGCAATGTGATGATCCTTTTGTGGTCAGTGTAATTACATTTAGTAATTACATTACTTGTTGAAAGTCCAAAATGCTTATTACGCAATCAACAGATTCAACAATTGTCATCCCATTGGGTTTAAGTTATTAGATCACTTTCATAGTGGTGAAGCTTAAATCATCTATAAACTATAATAAATCAGTATAAACTAAAAATATTACTAGTTTCTGAGTAAAAGAAAAATACGTGGCCCATCCATGGTACAAAATGTAAATTTTTCAATAATTATTTATTTGTGCTAAATCTAAGAAGACACAAATTATGAATGCGATGATGAATTCGGGATTGTCGTAAAAGACGATTAAAAATCCCAGTCTGCGCATTCATCGAGGTCTTTGCCCTTTTTTGGAGGGGCCCACGGTAAATAAAAGTTAAATTAACTCAAGAAGGAAAGCTTTGAGATTAAAAGAATTAATGTCACAATTACAATTAGACATATGCAGCTAAGTTTCCAAGTTCCATATGTTCGGTGAAAATAATATTAATACAAAATTTCTACTTAAAACATTCAGTATTAATTATAACAAAGAAGTACAGGAAACTGAATAACACCAAAAATTTCCCCATGATGCATAACTGAAACTTTTCATTTGAGATTCACCATTATCTTCTGGCAGGTGAAAACGTCTCTGTTATGGACGAGACCAATCATCACCGTTATGATTCAAGTGTTAATTGTTATTCAAATTGTTTTCAAAGTGTTACGATAACAAAAAACAGCATGTCCTTTGGTTCTTCCAACGGTGTAGCTCGCATAGTCCGTCAATTACAAAATTCAAAGTACTAGCTAAAAAATTATATAATTTAACCAAAAACTTTTCCGGGGGCCCTAATATCAAACTCAATTGTAAGTAATATAATTAATCTTCTTCTGCGACTAAAATGAAACGACACTATTAATGTGACAACATTCACATTTCCTTCTTCTCGGAAAATGTTGCAAATGACACCGGTAATTGAAGCGGCCGGTAATGGCGGAAAAAATCGTTTGAAACGGATTAGGAATGATATTTTGACTGTCTTTAATAACCGTTAATTAAGGCGATGTGGTTGTAAAGAATAAGTAAAACATACAACTCCACTTTTACTCCAAGAGTAAGTCTTTAGCGTAAATCTTTTAGTCTGTTTAAGCATGTGTCTCTGCTTCGACTATGAAGGTATATAATGCAAACGAAAGTCAGCTAATATATCTTTTTAAAATAATTTTTACGAGTAAAAATTAACGGTAATCATATACGAGAGTAAACTTTCACTCACTTGATGTAAAATTTAAAATCTTGGCAAAGGCGTCGGAGCCATCCTTCCCTGGGGTTAAATCACAAATTTCCACGAAATTAGGGCCGATGACTAGGTCGACTAAGAATGGCCCCGTGCATCCATTCTTTTCATGACAATTAAGAAATTCTTCAGTTTCCTCCAAAACTGGGCGGTCGAACATAATTGATGTCAGGGGAAAGCAGAATGCTCGAATGTCAGCCAAACTGAACGTTACATTCATAAGTAGATAAAAAACATTGAATTTTTTTACTAATGCAAAGGATCATTTGATGCTCTGCAAAAGCATCCTGTTGCAAAAATCAACAAAAACAAAACTCAGAATATAAGTTTTTGTTTTCACCTGCTTCTCACATTTCTCTTCTGTAATTATTGCATATTTCTCAGTAGAGTCTCGGAATCAGCACAGATATCAGGGTTATTACAGGACTGACAATTCATACTGTAAAAAGGCATAAATTTGGATTGAACTTGATACCCTCAAATCAAAAACCAACAATATATGAATGATATCACCTCTTGAATATTAATCAAGACTTTGCAATAATCTAGATTTAAAGCTGACTTAAAAATTCTAAGAGTCATGGTTAAATGTTTTAAAATTCCAGAGGTGGAGTCATTAAAACATTTATCACAACAGTGGTAGAAGGCTACATTTTTCAAGTACTGTAGACCAAATAAAGAACTTGATTGCATACAGACCAAAGTAGTTGTGAAATGGCAGAATCCCATTTCATCTACTTCTTGAGTAATTATCATGGAGACTTGTTTATTGTTACAAAAAAAATTGAGACAGACATTTGTAAAATAATCATAAATACTTAAATGTAGTTTGTAGCAAGAACACAAACTAAACTTAATTCTCTCAATAAACAACATTCATGAATTTAAGTATATATACTTATCATTATTTTTTTTTTGTCAAATAACACAGTGCCCTGTTTTGCAACCAAAACAATATGATAAGTATGCATGTGTAAGCTGTGAAAATTTAAGTTCTATAATATAAGTGTATAATTTATTTCAGACATATAATTCACTTATTGTCATTGTTAACATATTCAATCCATCCAAACATACTGATATTTAATAACAACCAATAAGTTGTACAAATATGCCTCTGTGCTCAGCACAAAAAATCACAATCACACCATTAATATTTTACTCTTTGGGTTTGGATGGGACAACACTAAAATTGAAACATGAAATTTAATTTGCATAAACTATGAAGATCAAAATTTGGTGAATTTTTAAAGCTGTCAACACAAAAGTTGGATAATTTTTTTGAAACAACTTTAGTGAACTTATCAGTTTTGAAATTACATATGATCTTGTAAAATTATTTTTTAAATATATCTTGAAAAAGGAAGGCTTACGACTGCTGCATATTAGTGAAATAGTTTTGTTATTTTACATAATAATAAGACTGAAAAAAATTTCTGTTTAAGCAAAATACAATCAGTATGTGAAATGGACTTTCTTTTAAAAATCAAAACAGGAAAGAAAATAATAACTTTTTTAAATTTAAAACTTATTACAATTTTCTGAAGTACTTTACTGTAAACTAAGTTACTGAAGACACCAGTCATTCTGGTAAATTATTTTGCTATTTTAAAATTTGTAAATTCAATTTGTAAATATATTGAAAAATAATAATCTCAAACACAGTTTCAATTTTTGTGCAATGATATGGAAATTTTTCATCTTTATCTGAGCAACATAGAAGATGTGGTAAACATGAAGTCACATTCACAATGAAATTATTTCTATGAAACTTCTAATTAATTTTTTTCACGCCATTGGTTCCTTTTTTTAAGTGTGCAAGGTCAGATTTAACTGAATCACTTTAAAGGGGGAATGTCTGTTTTACTTTCATGAAAATAGCCCTGAGTGCGCCGACTTAATTGATTTTTGGTACCAAAAATTACTTACCTTGAATATGTGAATAAATGAAAAGTGGAAACCCACTTACAGTTCCGTAAATTGGATCCCTCTCTTAGGATAGGAATTTGAATATGTTCACTTAAATTGCACCACCATCAAGCACGCGAACATATTTTAAAAGCGGAACATGAAAGTTACGGCCCTCAAAAAACGTTTTTTTTTGTTAAGATTCGTCACTTTTCCAGGCCATAAACAAGTTCTGACAGTGTCAAAAGAATTACCTCCTAGTGAACGTCGGTGTAGTAGAACGTGTCACTAGAAATTAAAATACGTTGACTTATCGATTTTTAATCTCGTTATCAGTTTTGGCAACTCTTCCGCTGCTTTTTAATCGATTGCAAAAATTATGTTTGAAACTTTTTTTGTTTTTCAAGCATTAACTTTTTATGAAAGATATTAGGATTTTAACATAATTATATAAACAAAAACTGTAATTTACCTTTTACTTTGTTTGATATTTTCTCTTCCATTAGTTCAAAACAAAATTACTTTCAAAAGGCATTATGAAAAATGAGTCTACATATTAAAAATAGAAAGTATTTCTTTACTTTCAATGTATATAAGGGGAAGAGTATATGTAAGGTTTCCAAAAAATGTATTAAATTAAGCTTTGTTATATTATGCAAAACTTGAGATGGAACTAAATCTTTAAGCTACGATTTGATTGTGTTTGATTTTATTTTAATGTTCACATTCAAATTCGTAAATAATAATTACATCTTGTCTTGTGTCACATGACTTAAAAAAGAGTATATCTTTACAATTAAAAGAATACATATGAGCAAATTGTACACATAAAATATAATGTACTTTATAAAGTGATGGTAGCAGAAACACAACCAACAGTTATAACATTGGATTAAAACTGAATTTTATAGAATGTAACAGAGTGTAGTTCTCAATTAAATCAATAATGATTAGTCATCAGGTTTCTCCGGTGGAGGTCCACATGGTTGGAGCATTCTTTCCATCAAATTAAATTTAACCCTAGCTTTTGTTTCATTTTCTGAGATTCCAAAGAAATTTAATAAATCATAATGTCCCATATATGATGCAGAACTGTCCCTGTGCTGATTAACCAACCATTCAAACTTTGTTGTGTCTGCATGACCAGTGCCTATGTACTTTGACTGAAGATGCTCTAACTGACTGTGAATGTTGTACCTGTCCCCCATTGTGTGAGTTTCTGAAATAAATTTGAACAATTAATAGAATAGAGTTGAAATTTTAAATTTTAAAGAAATTTTTGCTGCTTGCTTACTTTTCTAGTTTCTTAATGACTCTTGGGTTACTTTTATTTGGAGTTTAATGACCTTATGTAGCTTATTTATTTTTATCATATCTATAATTTGTGCTATTAGGTTAGGTTATTAGTCAATCTTTGCTCTGCATTGAAATATTTCAAGATTGAACACTTAAATATAAACAGTATTATAAACTGTCCTAATAATACATTTGAACATTTAATTCCGTTTCTGTAGTTCACTGAATGTTAAGTCAAAGTAAAGTTAAAAAGGTTTTTTTGGTGGGGTATGGAATTCCGCAAATCCTTGCTTGTAAGGTACCTCATTTTGTGCGTTACTTATTAATAGAATTTGACTGCTTTCTAACATTCTGACATTTCATTACACTCCGTTAATGCTATTCATACGCTTCGGGAAATTGGTCAGAGAGTCACATTTATATTTAAATAAACTAGATCGGTCATGTCAAAGAACAGGATAAGGTCATTATATTGAGGAAGTAATAAACAACGTACCTGATAAGGCAACTCCGTCAAGACTCCTAACGATATTCTACGAAAAGTTAAACAAAATTATGATGGCGAAACGCTTGTCACGGCCTTCTTTAACTTACATCAACGGTCCGTAGTGCGGACTGACATTTAAATATTTTGGCGCGATAAAATGTAAGGCTTGCTGTTGAGGTACGTATTTTTTAAGAAAAGGTTATATTTACGTTATAGCAAGTAAAATGTTGTATAACTTCACTCAGTGTGGTTTTTAGTTGTATTTGAACACTCAAGTGAAAATTTACTAGAATGAAACCAAGCAAAAACCAAAGTATATTAAAAAGTGCCATACACGGCTCATATGCGGAAGAGACATTTGCGAATAACCGTCACATCATCCCAAACACGAATTTATTATTGGGTTAGAGTCATGTTCGCGTGCAATTATCCATGAATCCGTGTGTAATTGAATTGATTGTTCCGCTCTTTGCCTTTTATATTTACACATACAAACACACTTTCTCAGTGCGAGGCTCATTATATATAGTTTGTTAAACCAGCGCTCGGGGTCTATTTCACATTTCCAATTTATTGGACAGCACGTGTCAAATAACTTGAGTTCGTTTTATTTGTTTTCTAAGCAAAGTGAATTACAGAGAAAAGTCATCGTAAATCTGAACGTTTTGTGAAGTCGGTGTGTTCGAAGTCGAAAAAGAAAAAAAGGTAAATTGCTGTTACTTACGACTCTGCTTGTGTCGTTTTCTGTTCACCTTAAAGGCAATTAACACCTTTTATTACGACAAGGTACAATAAATCGGTTTTGTAGTTTTTCGCGACAAAAGTGTTGGTTTTTTAACAATAAAAGAATATCTGCAACAATTAAAAAACAATAGGATTGAGAGATAGCCGGATACATATTCGTATATACAAGTATTTACACGTATAAGTCAATGAGAGTACATTTACAAATACCTACAGTACTAAGTGCGTGTTTCGTTTATTTTCACGTTTGTGTAAACAAATTTTATTTCTTGACAAGGACAGTAGCATAAAAAAGTCTAGTTTTAGAATGACATTTCTAAGCTTTTGTGAAAGTTCAACTAAAGCTCTTCTTGAACGAATTTTAACACGCGTCTGTGCGATTTTATGGATTACAAAATTATATTTTTCACCTTTTCAAAGTGTCATTGCTAATGTAAAATATAGATGGAAAAGCATTACCCAATAAAAAAACTATTGTGACGGTAAGGGAAATTCAGTTGCTTATTGTAGGGGTTCGGTTGAAATTATATCAACATTTCATTGTGTTTTGTCATTCCCAACAATTAAATAGTTGTGCTGTACAATTCAGATCGACAAATATTTTTAATAGGTCAGTACAAACGTAATTCTAGAAATGTAAATCGACTATAAGTCATTTTAGGTTTGGAGGCTAAAAATAAAACATACACAATCAACTTACTACAATAGATAGAATCGTCTCATGCATTCCAGCCCAATTAAACGATGCGATAATAATAATAATAATAATATGAATCGCTGCTTTGAGTTAGTTGTACATTTTAATAAAAACTTATAAATTTTTTATCTTCGTAAGAATCGACTTCATTGAGTAGGTTTGTTGCGAATAAATCAAAATAGGTTGAATGTATGGCCGTGATGTATCGAATTCCTCTTAAATAAATTTTTAGGAACAGTGACGAAGGTTAATTCACGGAAGACTCACTCCCAGATGTGGTACCGTTTCCTACGCAAAGTCAATTAATAATTTGTTTTCTTGTGGTTCTACGTCTTTGAACTTAACCTTAAGTTCCACGTAATTTAGTAGGATGCTGCCAGAGTGCCAAGTAACGTCTTGTATTCGGTGACTAGCACGGTAGAAACAAAACTGTGATCGACACGCGTCTCTTTGATCTATTTACTATTAGTATTGGTGTCGGATAAAAGCTCAAAGCATTCGGAACTTTGTCTGGACTAACCAACGGTTGACAGGTTAACTCTCTATATCACACGAGAGATCACACACCTGGTTGTGCAAGTTGGTCGTTGCCAGAACGTCCAATAGAGAGAGAGAGAGAAAGAAGAGAGTGAAAGTTTTTGGTGTTTAATGCAGAAACGGATTAAAACCTAAGTCCAATACCTGAACCTGAGATATTTTTGTCTGCCGAAAGGGAAATTTCTCTTGAGTTGAAAGGTTTAATCATTGAAAAATCAAATAGTCGTGCGTAAGCGTTCGAAACAATTGGATTGCCGAGACGGTTGCGTTTTCGGACGATTTTTCCTTCTTGACTTTCGATTTTTATTTTATTTTTTATATTTAATATTAACCATGTTAACGTAGCTGTCACAAGTAATTTTGGAAAACGGTGAGTACTCTCATGCATATATTAAAATACTTTTCAAGAGTTCCGCTCTATCCGAGTAATGTCAAGAAAATTGTAAAACTTAGTTCAGATTGAGGTTCAGGCTGGTGATACCAATATATTCGTATCATACACAAATAAAATAAATGTGCGTAATATTGTGCAACAATAGTTTTACGCATTAATTAAAATAATTCAAGTTAATATTTAGTATAAAGCAAAAGATTACCATTTACTGTTGACTCCAAGTTTAGTTTATGTGTGTTTGTATATACATATATAACTCTCACAAGTTCGTTGTATACTCTTAATAATAAGTAGAGTTTATATGCATTATAAGATTATTTAATGTTGTTTGAACATTATAAGTATTACGAGATAGCTATCATTGCTGTAAAATAATTACTTCTTAGCAAAATTTAATAGAAAAGTAAAAAAATTCATTTTACCTTACCACATCGAATTGGGGCTTGGACCTTTGTACTTTTGCTTTGGGACGATTTGTTAGAAAAAGGCACTGTCAACACGTTCCTGTGGTTGTCTTAGAATTTGTTCAACAATGTCGACATCCTTTCACAAACTTTGCGGGATGTTCAGGTTTCGTTTCGTCAGGCAACGCCTCCTTTCCTTCCGAGTCAGATGTCTTCAAACAAAGGAAAAATAATTTGACTTCTGCAACCTGTCCACATTTCAAATTTATATTTGATAGTCACAATGGCTCGCCTCACCATCTGCCATTGGCAACCTGAAACTTTTTTTAGCAGGCCCAACCCGGGCAAAGTCAGTTTTTATGATTTCGGATGGGATACCGTTACCTGGTTCCCCGTTGAGTCACTCAGGTACTCTTCTTTTCGAGTCGTATTCACTCGTGGGGAGTCACTTTCTTTCATTCTCACTGTTGAAATGCTCTCGGAACTAATTAACGTAATTAAGGTTTAAAGAGGTGTTTCGTCTTGAACAATGCGTACATCACGATCGTACCTTAACGGTGTCGACTTCAAAAACGGTAGACATTTTCGAATGAAAATCATTCGGTTGAAAAATAATTAACGGACCGGACAAATATAAATTCCCTTCCACATTCTCTCTTTTTATTCTTCACTTAATCAAACATTTTGACTGTGACATGGCGTCAAATCCGTTCACTTTCTCTCATTTTTTCGTCTCACCTTTGCTTCGAATTAAATATAAATTTCGGAATGGGAGAATCGTTTACGTTCAATTTCGTGATTTTCCATCTATGCAACCAATACAGGCTTGTTAACAATTAATAAACCATTTATGTATAAACAGTTGGAGCCAAATGTATTTGTTTGTGTGTTTTAACCGCAATTGCTTTGATTGGAAATAGGAACTACAAGTTTATTAAAAAAACATACAGTTGACCATATTTCTGTTTTATGTGAGTCAACGAATCCGAAAAAGGGCACTGCAAAACTTTTTTGTTGTTTTTAGCGTACATTCGCATAATTCGTCAGGTTTTGTTCAGACTACTCATCTTTTACGAGCGGCTGAGTTTCAACGTAACCAAAAGCAACATGCCCAACTTTTATGTGTTTAAATCATTATATTAAAGCATTTAAACGGCCAGGAGCTATCTGGTGGATACCATTCAACTATATTACGTCTGAATTGAAACAAAACAAAATGCTGGCAGTGAAAGTTACTTCATTCCTTGAAAGTTACTTCAGTGCCAAGGCTAGTGAACGTCAAGTCGACGAACACAAATTTGATCGACTGAGAGAAAGTTTTTCTTCATTTTCATTTTACTTCCACATGACGCCATACCTAGAAAAGAGAGAGGGAAATGGAAGATCGAAATTACGCCGGATGGACTTAAATCTCCGTGAGGAAGGTGAAGGCAAAAGAATTTGGCCCTTTCACTTTCAGTCCGTTAGAACTCAGACAGTCTAATTTTCAGGTACAAAAATTGTTTGTACCTAAAAGGAGGCAGACACCGTGATGACTTCTTCGTTTTCCCACCATTTTGTTTCTTTCTCTGTTATTTCCTTTTTTTTCGCTCCGGACAAGAGAAAATTTCTTGAAAAGAAGTGTTTGTATTGTTAGCACAACTCAGGTTGTGGTAATCAGACTACATCCAGTTGGCTATAAGTGTATCTTACGTGTACCGCATCAACTTTCCAAAGTCTTGCATCAGTGAAAGAGTCTTTTTGTTGTTTTTTATACTGTTAGTCAGTGATCTAATTGTTTCACTGAAACCTTAGTAAATAAGCTGATTCATTTACACGGATCCTACCTACTGCATGGTAAATTATTTTTAAAAACTTCAACTTCGAGTCGATCGTTGGTTTAACTCAAAACCACTTGAGTGTTTTCAACTCATTAGGGCCATGAACAGTTGTATTTATTTTTTGATTGGTTTCCGGTAGGAGTTTCGACTATTAAGTGAAAGACTTTTCATTTTAAACTGTCTTGCATCGAAGACCGTTTGCCTGGCTTACCTGCAGAATGACCGTGCATTTTAATTTAACAATCTCTCGGTAACTGAATTTGGTTTTCAACTTTCTTTTCGGATCGTCCTGCATTCCTCCACGAGGAATACAAAAATCTCAACGCTCAAAACTTACGGACGGACGATGTGACTAATGAAAATTTGATTTTCTACACGATTACCAATCAAAAAATTTTCGTCTTTTGGAGGGCAGAGTAATTTAGTGGAAAGCTCAGCAGACATTTACCCGGGCAATTATTATTCAAACACCTAATGATTACGATAATAATAAAAGTGAAAAATAAAAAATGATAAAAACAAAATTAAGGAGGTAACAACTGTGTGAGAGTGGCAACAGTTTAATATTTTCCCTCCAAATGAGTTAACCTCAGTGAAAGTTAGTGCTGTTCCGTCTTTGGAGTGGTAATGAGAATATCCAACAAAAAAAAAAGATTTGCTTCGGTTAGTGAATGATGTCTTACAAAATATATTGGCACTTAACGTTTTAGAAAACATGTACAACAAAAAGGAAATACTAATTACTTAAATTCAAAATAAAGGAATTTCTTTACATATTGAGAAACTGGCACATGTTGAAGGAAAAGACAGTCAAGAACTGTTCAAACATACCCTCAAATAAGTCAGACCGGACGGAAAGCGACGGTCATGAGATTTAAGTAATAGCAAATAACGATTTAATAAATAAAAACAACAACCGAAGAGAAATGGTTTTGACAATGTACACAACCAATCGTAGTTTCTGTGAAGAATTCAGTTAAACGCAAATTCGAATTGTGCGAATTTATTTTAGTTCATGATGTAGGCAAATAAAAATGGAAATAATGTCATATTTTGTATATGAATAACGCCTGATACAAAGCACTCCTACACGTGACATAATTTATTTCTCAGTGACCTGTTGGGTCTCTAGGCAAATTGCGTACATCACAGCTAACGGGAAGACCATTGTTTCAGGCTGAATCCTCAAATATGGGACAGAACAACAAATTCTTCGATGTTGAAGACGAGGATGTCGAATTTTCCGGCTCAGAGGAACTGAAGAAGGTCGCCGAAGAAGAACTCCGGGAAACGGATAGTCTCAGAGCAAGTAGTTTGAAACAGCTGAGGGAATGCATTAAGAAACATCCGGACATTAAAAAATGCAGGACAGGTAACGGGGAGACGAAAATCGAACCCATTTTTATCGCTCCTCAAAACTTATGTACATAAATTAATGTATAATGACCCGTTTTTATTTCTCTTCAGATTCCGCTTTTTTATTGCGGTTCCTTCGTACAAAGAAGTTCAGTGTTCCGCTTGCCTTGGCCATGATAGAGCGTTACCTGGCCATCCGTCAGCTGTACCCTCACTGGTTCAGAAATTTGAGTGTGGATGATCCCGTCATAAACGAAATAATTGACAAAGGATACCTGGTACCATTGCCGCTCAGGTAAAACACGTCAAAACTGGTTTCATTAGGTTAGCCTCCGAACCAACTTAAGAAAGTTTTTACTTTGCTTACAGAGATGAACACGGCAGGAAAGTTATTTTATCCTGTCCAGGAAAGTTCGACCCTTACAAGTACACGGCTGCCGACATGACCAAAACGCACAGTTTGCTGGTCGAGTGTTTGATGGACGACGAAGAAAGTCAGATCAGGGGGTGAGTTGGTACTTTCTGGTTCTTAATGTTATGGTCTATTATTAGTGATACGGCAATGTTACTATTCAATTTTTTCTTCGATAGGTACACCTATGTGAATGACGAAAGCGGTTTGTCCATGAGCCACATTTCACTTTGGTCCTTGTCGGATATTCGCAGTCTCATGAAATGCATTCAAAATTCGACACCGATGAGACACAAAAGCACACATTTCATCAACATCCCACACTACGCCAACAAGGTTTTTGAATTCTTCTTGGGATTGCTTAATGACAAGTTGAAAGGAAGAGTTATAGTGAGTGTCCTATTGACTAATTGACTAATCAGATTCCGTTTAACAAAATTTTATTTGGCTACCAAATCTTTGGTATTAATTATTTATTTAATATAATATTTTATATTATATTATAATAAAAAGGTTCTTACTGTAATTACTAATCCAATAAATTTCTATATTACAGAGTCACAACTCACTTGACGATTTCAAAGAACATATTTCGCCAAAGATTCTTCCGAAGGAGTACGGCGGTGAAGTTCCTCTTAAGGATATGATAGGTAAAGATAGTTAACTCTTGGGAAGTTAAAACATTAAAACTGCACTTTCCATTTCACTTCTTGTCATTAATCGAATATAAGTAGAAAAATGCAGGTGATAATTCGCACACTTATCCATTTCAGACAAGTTCAAGGAGGAAATGAAAAAGAAACGAGAGGCTATAGCAGCCCTAGACGAAATGGAAATAGATTTGTCTAAGAGAAGTAAAATGGCCGATTTGGAGGATGAACTGACTGGAGTCGCAGGTTCCTTTCGAAAACTCGAGGTTGACTGACACTCGACCCGATTTATTTAATATTAATATTATATTTTATTAAATGTATAACTACAATTATTTTATTGTTATTAATAAGTGTCTATTCATCAGAGTTAAAATCTGAAGGCTCGCATTTCGTATTGTGATTTTAAATTATTAAATAGCACCGTAAATTAAATATGTTAATGTTTGCTTGTCGCTGCACTTCTTAGCTTTCATTTCTTTTTTTTTTCATTCCCTTCGTAAATGTGTTTCTACCTGTAGCAAACTTTCTTTGCTCGTGTCGCTTATTTTCTTATGTTGCTTTCACATTATTGTTTTAAGAAAACTTCTTGCCTTTATACATGTTCTTATTTTTCGCTTTAAACTGGAAACTTGGTGTGATATACTTTTTTTAACTTTTAGGTTTCTGCTGGAATTTTTCTGATGACTACAATTAATCGTTTCATTCTTTATGCTGCATTTCAATTTTTTAAAACTTTTTATGTTTGTATGTTAATTTATGGCATCGTTCGATGCAAGCTTGGTGGTTCCACAGTTACCAAAACTGAGAAAAAGTTTTCCCGTTTTTGGGATTAAACTTGCGCATTTTATATTGTTATTTGTATTGTTGTCAGGTTAAATATACATTTTAAGTTTTCAATTTTTTTATGTTAATTAGCTTAATAATTTTGTAAGAGTGCTGTATCCCGAAGGTGCTTTTTAAACGTTTTATACATAAATTTTACTTCTTTTAATTTTCTTCAAATAATGTCTCCTTTTTAATTAGGTTAAATGAATGTTAACTTCGAATGCCCACAAAATAAAAATAAATTTCTGAAATAAAGTGATCTATTTTATTAAAATAAAACAGTTTACATTTGTTTCAATGATTTCTTATAACTTATAATTTTGTGATTTACCGCTTCGAACAAATTGTAATTCGAGAAGAGTGGCATTTACATTACATGTGTTCTTTTCCATTACATTAGATCATTACATTAGTTCGTCATCTACCATCGAAGTGACTCACATTCAAAAGACATAGGGCCTGACTTCACTACCGTGAGATTATGTTAAATGGACACTTTCATTCTGCCATATATCAGAGTCGTGTCATTAGACCCTGCACCAACGGTTTTCTCTATGGCTGAGCAAGTCGGAGATTTCTTTTTTCAACACTTCTAATGTTTCCGAATTCTTTTCAAAAACAAAATTTTGAATTCAAAAACTACAAAACAAACGCCCCAAAATAATAAGAAAAGAAACAGTTTCTCAAGTTTTGAAATTATCCATTTTTTTTTAAATAATAAATTTTCCCAACAAGGCGAAGTGAAAATTTTTGTGTTGATACGCATTATGATGAGAAAACTCTTTGGCGATTAGGAAACGTTTTCATTCCGTATTAGAATTCGCATTATCATTGATCGATTTAAAATCAAATGGAAGCCATTTACGACAATCACAATTTCTTATCTGTGTGCGAATTTCTGCCAAATCATCTGTACTTTGTAACGGTTCAAAACATAAATAATGGCGGTTCTTGCGAGGCGATTATACCGCACACAGATGATCTTCATTTCTTCAATACTGACAACGAATTTGTTTACCACAATTTTTACGGAGATTTCGGACCTTTGAGTATTACTTGTAGGTACCTCAGTCTAATTTTTGAATCTTTGGGTACTTTTTTGACGTAGTTAAGCCATTAAGTAACAATGCATACCAAAATATGCGTCCAACAAAATGTGTAAATATTTGACAGAGTTTGAGACTGAAACTACGTTTTCCTGTTCAATTATTTTTGTGACTTTTACTGGCGTGTAAAATATGTCTTTACTGAAAGAGACAACTACAAGAGACCTTGTAACTTTAAAAAATTCTCTAATCATTTAAATTTCCAGACATTGACCGAAATTTTTTAAATGAAAAGTTTATCTTAAATAAAAACTTTATCTTTAATAATTTAAAATAATCTACTAAACGTCATACTACTTTATTTTTGAATAATGGTGCAGTGTTCTTAGACCGTACGAATTTATTTAACATTTAAACGTTTCATGCAGGTCTTTATAAATTTTGCAAAAAACTAACAAACAAATTAGCGACCTACGCAGGTGAAGCTTTTTACGAGAAATTTACAATTTCAAGATTTGGGAGAAAGGACATTGCTGAGAAATTAAAAGAAAAATTCGTTAAAAACAAAGTTATAGTTTATTACACGTCTACGAACAACGAGAAGAGAGCCAACGCTGCTTTTCTCATAGGAGCCTTTGCCATTCTTTACCTGGGCTACAGGTGAGCCCCGGAAGCCTCCTTAAACAAGTCGAAGGTGCAACCATCTATGTTTAAAAGCTTCTGATTAATTTTACTGATTGGTTACTTTCAGTCCCAGATTAGCGTATAAAGCACTACAACCGACCAAACTGCGTTACCGGCCTTTCCAGGATGCGTCGGTCGGTTTATCACCGTACAAAATCAACATGAAAAATTGCCTGGATGCTTTGCACAAAGCTAGCATTTTTGGATTTTTCAATTTTAACGATTTTAATGTAGCGGAATGCTGCCACTATGAGAACATAGTGCATGGCGATTTAAATTGGATCGTTCCTCAAAAATTTATAGCCTTTCCCGGTCCTGTGGAAGAGAAAAATGACTACTACCACCATCCTAATTTTTATATTGAATATTTCCTATGCAACAATGTGACAGATGTGATTCGTTTGAATCAGAGGGCCTATGATGCCAAATGGTATGTTACCAATTACCAGGTCTCGAACTACATTGTAGTGAAAGTAGGTAATCAGTAGTAAATAGTTTCTATATGTAAACTATACATGGTTTTTGTAATTACTGGGGAAATTTGTTGTTAATGCGTGTAGAAAGGGTTCTCTTTCAGTTCATTTAGAGCTTGTATATTGTAGAGTTTTTATATTCTATATTGTAAGGTGCGGATAATTCATTTTTTATTTCCAGTTTCACAATGTTCAACATGAAACATCATGACCTATACATGCAAGACGGAACGGATCCTCCTGACTCTATTTTAAAGAGTTTCATGCATATTGCTGAAACGGCGTCGGGCGCCATAGCCGTACACTGTAAGGTACGGCTTAAGAGGGCCCTTCCTTCCTTCCTTTTCTTTCTTACCGATTTTGTTTTTGGTTTTTCTACAAAATGAGATTTCTCCATAGGCTGGTCTGGGCAGAACGGGTTCACTTATAGGCGCGTATTTATTGAAACATTACAGAATGACAGCTAAAGAAGCAATCGCATGGATCAGAATTTGCAGACCCGGCTCCGTGATAGGTCATCAGCAAACCTGGTTAGAAAACCATGAAGACATGCTCTGGTACGAAGGAAACGAGTGGAGGTAGGCCTGAAACCAACTTTCTGTAGTTGTATGCACTTCGTTGAATAGATGTTCACGGCGTCCGTGTATTTCAGATACAAAATGTACGGCAAAAAGGAAATAGTTCCCTTTTTGCAGTACGGTATATACAGTTTCGAGGCCCCAAGAAAAGAATTTCCGGGCCTGCCAGAGTTACTCAACAATTTAACAAAGAGATCGAGGTACCGATTCATAGTGAAGAGTCGCTCGAAAAAGTCAAAAACAAGGTTACACCAAATAATAAAGAATCTTTTGGACAATGGAAAATCGACAAAACCGCAGACAAACGAATTGCGTTCGGAAAAGCAGAACGAAGTCCTAGCCAGTGAGGAAAATTCAACTTGCACCATTGAGCAGTGTTCGAGTGAAATATCAAGATCCGACTCGAAAAACTTACACTACCTGAAAGCACCTCCTCAACCCGAGGACGAGTATGCCAGACAATCCTGCACCCACGATTTTTCCCCAGTGGAATACCGGAAACCTCTTCCTCCAAAAGACTATGTCAATCCGTTTGAGCCTGGTCAAACGTACCAGAAACCCGTTGAGTACTTCAACCCCGCTTTCTCAGGTACATCCACCCCGTACGAGGACAATAAACTTTCGGCAATGTACTGCAACCCGGGTTTCTATTCACATCAGTCAACAAACGATTACCCGGCGTCGATCTATGAGAAAAAAACGATGTCTCCCCAGCCGGCGGTTTCTGCGACGTCTTCAGGCTCACATCCGGCGCCTGTTTTCACCAGTCCCGCACGTCGCAGAATAAATCGAACTGGAGAAATGCCAATGATCTGTTCGGATATGACTACTCCTGTGAAATATGACAGGAAAGCGGACCTCCTCTCGAAATCCATAGACAAGAACTGGAAGCAAAACAATTATCCACACAGCAAGTTGTACGGTACGGATGGTATCCATTCTTATCAGGTGCCTAAAAGTTCGTCGGTCATGGCTAGGGGAAGCGAGGAAATTTGCGCGTTCGATAGTCGAACAGAAACAATTTCGCAGTACAGTCGATTCAACAACCCGTGCATGAACAGAGCCTTTATAGAACAGAATCAGAAGACGGCTAATTCGATGTCGGAGGACTACTACAAGGACAATAAACTGAAGGGCTATGAGGGCTCCAAGATGTTGGATAGGTCTACCCATGGGTTCCTTCTCTCACCAGAGGACCTTCAGTCGTGGGTCGAAACCTTTGACGAAAAGGTCGGAGAGGTTATGGGTAGCAAGAGATTTTCAACAAAGAGATCGCCTGTCTTGTAGACGTCTGTCTGGACAACCTACGGTTCACCTGCAAACCTTTCATATGTTTTTTTTATTTTTTATTTATAATATTTATTTTGTTAACCTTTTTATACAGTTAGCTTATTTTATTTAAATGGAAAACTACAAAAATTGAAACAAAAATATTATTCTCATTATACCCTACTTTTTACATGGAATTCTTTTCATTTAACCAAACTCTCGAGATTCTTTTGAATTTATAACACTGAGTGACCCTCAACGAGGACATTGAAATCCGAGGTTTCATTCTTACGAGGGCATTCTTCGAGAGTCTAACGTCTTCCAGAAAGCTGGCGAGCAATTAAACTGAAAATTCTGAGAAAACGAAGGCTGAATAAAACGTCCAGGTACGATCTGGTACAATGTGAAGAGGAAGGCATAATCCGTGCGCCGTCTTTTGTCAGTATTAGTCACGCGGTGTTGCCAGGTCGGTTTTTACCTGGTAAGACGCTTTTTCATTAAGATAGTCTGCTGATACACCTGCTGGAGTCATCAGTGAAATTTTTTTCATATCAGTTACGCCGATATTTTCGATCGTCACCGAAGTCGTGGGATTTGTTTTTCCCAAAATGTCGAGCAAGAGTTCCAGTCAGAGTACGCCAGCAGAGATTAGTGACAAATTAGAAATCAAATCAAAGGTAAATGAAATGTTTATTTTCGTTTTGTGTTCCACCCTTGTTTGCTCATTTGTGGCTGCCAATTAGTTTTAAATTGCTCTGGGTGCAATTTTAAAACGCACTAACATTAAACTAATAACCTACGTCATGTTTATTAATATTTATTGAAAAAAAAAATGCAAACTGGAATAAGCATTCTTTCCAGCTTATCAAATTTGAATTAATCATTGGTATGAAATTGAGCCAAGCATGAATGAGTAAATAGAGGAAAAAATGAAATTAACACAAGTAGAAATTAATTTTCTCAACAAATTAATAGTTCCCATCATTTAATTCAAGTCACAGCTTTGTGACTCATTAACAGAAATTAGTACATCAGTTTAAGAGTTGAATGATATTGACCATTGTGATGGTCTGGGCAATGTGAAGAGTTGTGAAACTATTTTTCTGCTGTGAAGTCAGACATTTTGTTTACAACAATTGATAAACATTGTAGAAAATAATTTCTATTTTTTTATTTGTAGTTTGCAGCAGAGTTTAAAAGGATTTCAATATCAAGAACAGATGCCAAAAGTTATAAAGGATTCATGTCCTTGGTAGAAACATTTCACAATTTAAAACAAATACCATTTTTAATATCATACATTGATCCTAGTGATCATGATTTACTTCCAATAAATAATGATGACAACTTAGCTAGGGCACTGTTAATTGCTAAGCCATTATTAAGGCTCATAATCCAAAGGAAAGGTAAGAATACATCTGAACAAATGGCACAACACAAATACTAAAAAGTGTATGTATGTATTAATTATATATTGATTTCTTTTAGGGGAAAGTTTTGAAGAAATTAATGGATATGGAACATTTAAGTCAAAGAATTTTATTTCAAGTATATTAGGGGGAACACCAGTTGGGAGTAAAAGATATCCTCCAATTTCTAATCCACATGATTTTAGAAAAGTGAGTAAGAAGTGACTAATCAAGTTCCTATGCCTTATCTATTGCCATTATGATTAGCAGCATTACACTTTGCATTGTTATCAAGTTGCCAGTGAAAATATTCCTTTCACCAGATATTACAAAGTAATCATGTTGTTTCAGGTATCAGAAATTATTGATGTAGATGTTGTGCCAGAAACACATAGAAGAGTCAGGCTGTTGAAACATGGGTCAGATAAACCTCTTGGATTTTACATTAGGGATGGGACATCAGTGAAAGTTACTCCAAGTGGATTAGAAAAAATGCCTGGAATATTTATTTCTAGATTAGTACCTGGTGGTTTAGCTGAAAGCACAGGGTTGCTAGCTGTTAATGATGAAGTTCTTGAAGTGAATGGAATAGATGTTGTAGGGAAAACTTTAGACCAGGTAATGTTAAACTCTCAATGACTTTTTCTCTAATGACTTGGTAGAAATATGATTTCACTAGTACTTTATAATTTGACAGGTGACTGACATGATGGTAGCCAATTCATCAAATTTAATTATAACAGTCAAACCAGCCAATCAGAGAACGACGATGGCCCGTCCAAGAAGAGGATCATTCAGTAGGACAAGTCAAATATCAAATAATTCAGAGGAAAAGTTTGAAGAGGAGGACTTAGTTGTTACCTATTAAATTCTATATAATCTTGCCTTAAATCAGTATTTAATTGATTTTAATTATTTTAATTGAAATTTTATACAAATGATCATTGATTTTTCATGAAATGTTTTTATTAGCCGAAAAGCGTTTTTAGCGAGACACTTATATTGGTCTCTGCCCTTCATCTCAAGTGCCAATCGAAACAAATGAGTGCCGACAATTTGGAAACAAGTAATATTCGTAATTTTGATATGGCATGCAGACAGATATATAAGTAATGTTTTTATGTTTTTATATAAATTTATTTGTATATATAAATTGTTGAACAATTTGTAAAATCCTGATTAGATGTAAATAGAATTTATTCAATGGTTACATCAGTACCACAACCGTCCATTTTGTATTGGTAATTTAATAAAAAAATTATATTTTTACCATTTATAGTATTTCTATTATTATAACTCAACTATTGAAAACAATTACATTTTCAAGGAGTGGTAGTAAAAAACAAGTGCCGCGACAAACTCAGTACGATTTAGTACTCTAAGAGTGAAATTTGTGGACATAAAAAATTTTCTCGAAGCCTAATTGATTGTCATAAAGTTTTAAGTATCAAGGTTTCAATAAATAAATACACATGAGGAGGACACCTGTTACTTAGTGCATTCTTACACCAATTGGTATTTAATTCCACCAGTCTAATTATAATTTCAGGAATAATTATAATGCTGAGAGTAGTTGGAATAAATTTTAAGAGTGTCCTTCGGAAGCACCCTTGAGGCGGTTCCATCCGAGAAGATGTGGGTCACCAACACATTAAACATCAATTGCCGCCAGAGTCAAATTAGACAATTTGAAGGTACCAGTGCAGTGGTACACCTTATCCGTACATGATGGTACCCATCATTAGTATGTCGTCATTGGCCACGCGGCGTTGCCAGCTTGTACGTTTTCACGTAGCCGAACGACGCTTTTCATTAAAGTGGTACGTTTATGCACCTGCTGCCACCATTAGTGGTTTTTTATTTATTTTATTTCGTCAATGATTTAGTTAATTGCTTCTTCACTCTCCCAATTTTCTCTCCGATTCCCAACCTCCTTGCCTTTTCCTGATTTTCAATTTCACATTTTATTTCACGGAATGTCGAGAAGTGTCACCAAAGGGTCGACAACGGACAATGATAAATTAGAAATCAAAAGCAAGGTAACTGGAATGATTTATTTTGTGCCACAGCAACGTAAAGTACCATTCGATCACTTGTTAAATAAAGAACCGTTGGAATTAACAACCCATTTTCATTACTGTAGATTTTCAACTGTTATAATAAATGTGAACCATAATTTTCTTAAATTTCAAATATCAATTATAACTGACGTTTACAGAAAAATAAATTAGATTTTCCTTGAGAAAATTGAACGAGATTAAATTTCTTTTCAAGTGAAATGAAAACCCCTAGTTGACTATAGAATTCTTTTCAAATTAAAAACTAATTTATAATATACCTACACAGAAATTTTTCTTTTGATTAGCAATGATATTTTACTTAAAGTCTACTAATGTAATTTTTTTTTAGTTTGCTGCTGAATTTAAAAGAGTTTCATTGTTCAGAATGGAGGCCAAAAGCTATGAAAAATTCAAATCTTTGGTAGAATCATTTCATAATTTAAAAGATATTCCATTTTTAATATCATACATTGACCCTAGTGACCATGATTTACTTCCAATAAATAATGATGACAACTTAGCCAGAGCATTGTTAATTGCCAAACCATTACTAAGGCTTATAATCCAAAGGAAAGGTATATATATATTAAAATTCATCTAAGATTAATTTGTTTGGAAGGAAAAATTGGTTGTGATATTTAATTATTATTTAATTATTTCTATAATGCTTACAGGAGAGAGTTTTGAAGAACTGAATGGATATGGAACATTTAAGTCAAAGAACTTCATATCAACTATTTTAGGAGGGGCACCAGTGGGTAGTAAAAGATATCCACCAATATCAAATCCACATGATTTTAGAAAGGTAAAGTATTAGACTGTTATTCATTTTGTTACATAATTTACTGATAATCTTAATTATTTACTGATAAGTCATAATTATTATTTCCACTGTGTTTGAATTAAGAAGATTAGAAGAAGAATGGATTTGAATCTATTTAAAACGTTTAGAAATTAATTGCATTCTAAATATATTCATATAATTGTTACAGGTGTCGGAGATTATAGATGTAGATGTTGTACCTGAGGCTCACAGAAGAGTTAGATTACTGAAGCATGGCTCAGACAAGCCACTTGGATTTTACATAAGAGATGGTACTTCAGTTCGAGTGACTCCAAGTGGATTAGAAAAAATGCCTGGGATATTTATTTCCAGATTAGTACCTGGTGGTTTGGCTGAAAGTACAGGGTTGCTAGCTGTTAATGATGAAGTACTTGAAGTAAATGGAATAGATGTTGCAGGCAAAACTTTAGATCAGGTAACACATTATTTTTCAATTGAATTAAAGAATATTAATGCATCATTTATTTCGCAATAGTTCAAGGGTCCTATTTTACTGTCTATGTTTTAATTACTAGGTTACAGACATGATGGTAGCTAATTCTTCAAATTTAATAGTAACTGTTAAGCCAGCCAATCAGCGAACAACAATGGCTCCTCCAAGAAGAGGGTCTTTCAGTAGAACAAGCCAAATATCAAACAATTCAGAGGAAAAGTTTGAAGAGGAGGACTTAGTTGTCACTTATTAAAGGTGTGAATTAAATCCATGAAGCTGGAATTCTTGTTTGTTTAAGTCAAATGGTGAGCAGATGTTATTTACTTGATCAGTATTACATTCATCAAATTTAAGACTTTCTTAGTGTCACAAGAGTTCTCTCTAATTGTGACTGCCCTTAAAGGGGTCATGAGAATTCATTTTACATTTTATGCATCTTGCTATAAGGTATTTGCCATTGTCAGCCTAATATTCAGTAAACCCTGTAGTCATCATATTTTATGATGTGCCTCACATATGTGTTGTTTATTTATAACTTATATACATATATATAAATTCATGAGCAATATTGCTTGCCTTCTCTTATAATGATTAATGAGGGTTTTAACTCAGGGTTTCTTCTTAACTTGTTTTTGTCAAGTTCTATTGTTAAATCATTTATGTATTGCAAACCTCAGTGAATATTTTCTGAAAATAACAAAATGAAAATGTTACATTGTAAATGAATCATATTGTGGAATATTATTATTTATTAACTTGCATTTCAAATTGTTTTGGAAATGAACACCACTACTAGTGATGTCACTAAAGTTCTTATCTCCGAAGTGCTGTATCAGGGGTGTCGGATCGGTGTCGTATAGTTTACTTACAGCAGAATCAGATTCCTCCTGAGAAACATGTTACAAATTTACGAAGTTCTTTCGAGTTTTTTGTCCTGGTTGGGAAATTTCCTACCTGGAACCTTCATTTTAATAATTCTATTTTTAATTAAGAATGTTTTATTTTAAATTTTAATTTATTTCAATTTGATGGTATCAGTGTTTTAAATCAATTTGTAAACATATCTATTGAGAAGGTAATATATGAACATTTTTGAGAAATCAATTTAGTAAAAATCTATATAATTTAAATTTCAACTCGTGATTTTAGGTGAAGCGAAAAGTATAGCCATGAAACATTTCTGTAGGCCGAAGCATTTTAGGCATTTTATTATACTGTTAATAATAATTTTAGAATTGAATATTTTTATTATACTTCTGCTACCAAAACTTTTTTGCGCCAAATTGTCTCACACATTATCAACGAAATTATAAACAACACGTAGAAATTGTCTAATCAGATTTTTGAAATTTGTATATTACTGTAAATACAAAAAATAAGCCTTAATATGATATACCAATAGACAATTGTTTTAATAATGTGATCGATCATGTAAATTACTCATAATAAGGTTATATTATAGCAAACATTTTTGAAAGTTTTATTTTGGTTTTTTTCATTAGTTGACTTTCAAATTTCATACACTTGGGACGCATTTCCTTCAAATGTTTAATCGCTTACGTGACTTCGGTTTCGTAATAAGTTTTTTATTAATTGAATTTATGGATGTGCTCCTTCGAAATCTCATGCCGGTATTTGCAGTGTACTTCCATTTGTACCACAGTTGGTGAATCCTGTCCGAGTATTTTATTTCGTTTCGATTGGACTAAATATTATCTTTTCGTTGAACTTTACATTTTCAACTGCTTTGAGAGACCTCAATTTTAAAAAAAATTGAAAAGAAATTTTTTTGTCTCGTACTTCGGTAGGAAGGCTAACCGCAGTTTGCCATTTATTTCTTTTACCTAGGAAAACCAAGACAGTTATCCTAGAATATTCCCCGTAGAATATTCACTACCTGCTATTTGAAATGTATTTAATTCTAACTGAATTCTTCAGTTAGAATACGTAATGTACGACAAACAATTTGTAAAAGAAATGATAATAAACCAGGTAAAGTAGAAAAGTGATCGTAAAATGTTATTACATATTACAATGCTCTTAAGAAGTATAATCATAAATTTGACGGCGCACTCCATCAAGTTGACGTTTACAAATTCTGAGAAAATGATGTTGTAAATGTCACTGCATTTCAATATAAATAACAATATCATTATTAATCACGTCACCATCGCGTCAAAGCATCTCTTCTCAATGAATTCTTTTAGTTGTTTCACCAATTGCCAGAATTTTGTTCGTGCTCAAACAACGATTGTGACATTTCGCGTTACACGGTTGAATGTACATGTGCACATCCATCAGACCTACTACTCCAATTTACGGCTAGATAGTTGTACTTATTTTATTTTAATTCATTAACCGATCAATTTTTTATTCCTGCATTAATAATTCCAACGTAATTATAATGTTTCGACATTCGGATTTCGACATTTAGAAAAACTCGGACTCTCATCTATTCAAGACATCCAGTTTCCCTGCCTGTGCCTTACACGAAGAACACAACTTCAATTCTTCTCAACTTCTTCACATTTTTGACACGAAATTAAAATAATTAATGGAATGATGAGGCCGTCAAATCTTACTTACTCTCCGTCTAACCATTCCTACAATAATCTGAACACAAATGCTAAAAACAGAGTTCTACCAAACGACCCTATTTAAAAATTTACATTTCTTCGACACCGAAGAACCGAAGAATTAATGAGGGCAATATGAAATTGGCAGACGTGGATTACGAAGACTTCATTTCAAAATGTTTTATTACAAAAGTACTCATGGGTGATGAATGACTGTGCAGAACTCTTAAAGTGGCGTAAGTTCCCTGGTACGTTTTCCAAACTCCACCCATTACTTTTATTCTCCTGCAAATCAAGAATTACAGAACAGTTATACTTGAATCATGGCTTTAGTTGCGCTCAAGATAAAGAAATCTAATCGTAACAAGAATCGCTGCAATGTATAGAAAATAAATTACTCTAAATTAGTTATTGATTTTTGGCTCCCGTAAAGTTTCAATCCGAGTTGACATCTGCGAGAGACGCAGGTTCAAAACTACTCAACTTCCACGTTATCCGTCTGTTTCCCAATTTATAGTTACATCTTTCGGTTTCTTCTAATTGTCAAGTCAACAAGTCACCAAATGCCGGCTTTAATTCGATTATGTTATTTTACTCGTACTCTTTAAGGATAGAGAATGTGGAGATGTTTAACATGTTCAAAAAAACCCACGTCATTATGTTGACAAAGATGGACTTTTCCGTATCGTTTCACGTTGGAGCAGTTTTCAAATCATCAAGACAAAAAAAGAGGTGCAGAACGAGTTGGCGGTGACAGGTGCGCTCCACACAAAAGGGGAATTTGCCGAAGTTTGACAAATTGAAAGATTTGAGAACAAGTCGAAGACCTGAAAACTCCATTTGATACGAAACGAGCGATTTCCGATTGGTCGAACCGGGTCCTCGCGGGGCGGGTTTTACAAGATGCTGCGTACCTGAAGAACACCAACTTGTCTTCGTATATGACACGCGAGTTTCAGGTGGCCACATTTGGCGAAATTTCGACTTCTCCAAGTTAAAAAAAAAATCACTGATTAGAAAAATCATAGCCGATGTCCTGTTCGATCGCCATGCGGCGTCAGATTCTCGTTGTTTACGCTAATTAATAATGACGAGGTCACTTTTAAAATTTGTTTTATTTTTCTTGTGTATTTTCGCTAGTTTTCATTTTCTTTTTTATAAATTTCCACATCTTATTTATGTTATAGAGAACGATTGTTTCGGCGTTTATGCGAGCGAACGATCAAATCATATCTTCTGACCGAGTCGAACACGTACTCGTGCGACCCCCGAATGAGGGTGATGGGACCACATTTGACGGGGGCCAAAAAATGGCGGGCTCGGGACCTCCGGATTTTGCTCCGGTTCAGGGTGACCGGAGTTCCTCCCAGGATTAACCTTTTTTTCTTATTTCTTTTCCCTGCCAAGCATTTCTTCTTCTTCTTGCGTTTTACTTACGGCCTTGGTAATGATAATTTCTTCTTTTTTAATTGTTTATTCGTCGGATTAATCGCCGGAGAAGTAATTTTTTTCAGGGTTACGCGAATCTCATTGCGGCCGAACGGTCGAGGCGGAAACAAAAATTAGGTTTTTATTGCCTCGGAACAAAACCCGTTTTCCCATTCCGACCAGATAAATACCTAGAAAAGGTATTTAAGATTTATGATCGTCTGAACAAAAGTGCTTTTCCTATTATATATTTTGGACTTCTTGTATGGCCCCCTTATTTACTTGTTGAATTAGCAACCGAGTTCCTCCGATCCGAAATTGTACCCAAAATTTAAAAATTTGATAATGTATTTCTCATTTAATAAAAATACTACCACAAAATTTATATTCTAACGAAATTTGATGTTATCGGTTTTCTGATAATGCATCTTTCTATTAATACTTGCAGTTGGATAAAGATATTTAACTAATTGCTGTGTATTTATCATACCGTTCACTTTATATTATTTGGCGATACGTTAGACATGATGAATTGTTTTTCCATTTATAACGGTTAATTTTACCCCAGATAGTTTCTTGAATGCACTGCTTGATGAATTCTCCAATATGACCCATCGCTTTATATTTAGTAATTTGAAACACAATTTGAGTTAAAAATATAATGCATAAAATGTATTTGATCTTAAACATCATTTCGGCTTGTTCCTCTAGTAGATATTTATTATTATTTATTAAGTTCCAAACCTTCAAGTCAGTGGTACCTTCTGAATATATGCTACCAACCCGCTCAGACTGAGACTAAAATGTCTCTTTCGTTCGCAAGTTGTTTGAATGAATTGTCTCCAAGGTTTAAACGTCACGGACGATCTTAATTTTCGGTTAACCTTTGTACTCAGTGACACGGTGCAGTTTCCTGTGAAAGACAGACGGAGGCATCGACGAGGAGCATTCTAGAGCAGGAAAGTCATTTTACACTTCCCAGAAGGACTAAACGGTACGAATTTTAAAGGGACAGAGAGAGAGAGAGAGAGAGAGACAAACCCGACATAATGCAATCGATCTAAAAGGGAGAAAATGGAAAGAGTTGAAGAAGGAAATCCAAGTCAATAAGTGTGTACGATACTTGGAATTCGATGTCGTAAAGAATAAATACAATGCGGGTTAAGGACCTCTAAATATTCAGGTACAAGGCATTCGTGCCAAAAACAAAAGAAAGTAGGATGTCATCGAATCATTCGATTGTCTTCTGCCATCATCATCAACATCATTGGTCAATCTTGATTCCAGTGGTGTCTTCGTGTATGGGCCCTGTCTTCTCCGATCATCACGATTGAACGTAGCTCGCAGTCCTCCTTTTGTTCTTCGAATGGTCTGCCTGAGTACGAGGTACTCGCCGAATCGCTTTCTAAAATTTATTTTCTCCTTCTTGGCTTCAACTGTGTGATCCTTATTTTTATTCGACTTGAATTTGGAAATATCAGGCTGGTGAACAGGCTCTCTGAACGGAAGAAGCCCACCGGCGTCTCCATAACTGCGCCTGCTCCGATAATTGTTACATTTTCATAATCACCAGAAATGTTATTGCACTTTAATAACACTTTGCTATTTTTCTCACTTAATAACAATGCATTTGCTTTGACTGATGTAACGAATGTGAGAAATATTGTTCCGAACTCATCAACGGCATGCATTTCTCGTTTGCTTTACGTTTTATTATCTATTTATCTAAATAGTTGTTGTTTTTCTGCGCTTCATGTGAATAAACTACACAATCTCCGATTAAATGAAAGAGTTTTAGCGATATTCGGTGTTATTTATTAATATTTTATTTTGTGCGGATTGTATACAAAATTACATAATTTGCTGGTAGCATCAACTAACCAAGTATAATTTAAGTATTAATATTATTAAAATTACCTGAAGCACTGTCAGAAAGTTTGGACGTTGAATATAGATTTTTACTTATCCAAAAATACTACATAGTACTAAAATATTAATGTACTAATATACAGGCGGAGAATGAATGTTTAATTCGTACGGATTTTGTTCAGTATGCCACATCATCGATTCCAATAGACGATGTTCAATAAGTGCGAGAGCAGTACATCACTATAATATAATTTATGCGGTGACTTATTTAGTAAGTGGTACAGAGATAGTACGCTTTTTAATATGTTATATTTATATAATATATTGAAACTTATTCAGTGTAAATCCCTTCTTGTGGCTACAACACGAACTTCTTTACATAATACCCAACCGATTATTTATTCTTTTTTTCTTTCCTTCGGATGTTCCATTCCGGTTCCTTCAACCGATCAAACACCTCCAAACTTTTATCAGTTTTTTTTAAAGAAAAATTGATATTTACAGTTTCCGAGCGTGTACACCCTGCACCGGGGCATGAATTTCGTCGCCTCCATAAGCGATTTTGCCCGTAGTTTACTTATTTATGTATTTGTTTACTAAGCGGCGTCAATGCGGTGCACGGTGAACCTACAAACTTTTCGTAATTCTATACAAAATATATATTCGGTGTAAAATAACATGTAAAGCATGAGATGATTACGTTAAAATTGTTTTTCAATGAAAGTGCGGTCCTCCGACGACCGGACTACTGCGTTTTGTCTCGTCTTGTTTGTTTTAAAATGTTACAATGTGCAGGAGTGGTGCCCTTTACTGACTCTCGCCTCATCCTTATTTTAATAGATGAATAGAATCCGGCCTGGTCTGTCCTCTCTCTCTCTCTCTCTCTCTCTCTCTCTCTCTCTCTCCCTCTCTTTCTCTCTATTTTCTATTTTCCTCGCAGATTCCCACTCAACTTTTTAATGTTTCCTTCCTTTGGGGAAGCGCGCGTCCTTGTCGTTTCTCGTAAAGGTCAACTGATCTGACCTTTTTACCTATTAAATTAGTTATTAAAAATTCCCCTTTTCTGCAATAGAAAATGTCCACAGAACTAAAATAGAGTACGAGTCTTTTTAATCTACCAATGGATTCCGATTTTGTGCAGAGCGTGAAATGTTTTCTGGCATGGATTCAGGTCTGTTTTCGAACATCCCAAAAATTTCTCTATTTGCTAACCGAGGAGGCATATGTTAAAGTCAATGATACCCAGGTGCAGACCGATATTGTAAGAAAAATAAAGAATATCATGATTGAGCGTAATTGAAAATTGTGTATACACGTCACTTGAGCGGTACTACTACCTTGGCATAAGTTATTGTCAGTTAGAAGAGGAACACTAAGGAAACTGGGTTTTGGATCAGACTCGTGTCAAATAGAACAATAAATAGAAAATGAACTAGATATGGTAAAAATATGTACTGATACGCCAACAGGTACCAAGGATATATATATATATATATATATATTCGTCTTTTTTTGTTGAAATGACAGGAGAAATATCGGAACTAACAAATATGGTGATTGAAGTGATTTGATCTAATTAGGATATACATAGAGTTATGTAGAGATCTATCTACAGATGTAAGCACTTACATGAGAAGTAGCAGCATAAGAATCATTTAAAGTTACCTGAGCATTCGATCCATTTCTGTTTTAAAATTAAATTAAATTAAATTAATTAATTCCATACTCACAATATTTAATAGGTCAAAGGGTGGGTAAATAATTACTTAATCGATCACTTGCTCCTGCCATGATTGATTCTAATCAATGCCTGGGCGGGGGGGGGTGACACAACCATACCTTCGTAAAGGGTGGTTAACTCCGTGGAAATCAAGTAAAAAAAAATAAAAATAATTCAAGGTTCCACCAGTTAGAAGATATCGATGGTATGTAACACCGTTGAGTCGATGCAATCAGTCGAAGGAAATTAGTTAAGTATAATTTCAAGCAGGAAATTGATTCAGATTTTCTTCTAATCAGTGTTACACCACGCCGTTCTGCAAATAAGTTTTGGTACACATAGCTTGATCTGATGACGGCATGCAATGATGTCAAAATCAATAGTAAGTATAATAATTAAGATGGGAAGGATACGGTAACTTTGTCCCCGAGACGTTTATGCCATGAGAATTCCACGCTGGAAAATTGGATGGTTAATCATGAAAATATTAGATGGTTTCGTCGTCCGCGAATCCGCTTAGAAAATTGCATTAATTAGAATATTTGATCATCCTCTTTGATTGAGTAGATAATTGAATGAGACCACACGTATTGGACTTTATCAACCTCATTTCGTAGATGACAAAAAGTCATCTGAATAAGCACGTAAAGACTTCAATGTGTACAACTAACTTAATAACTCGGTTATGACTTCATGAATCCATGCCTTTGTACTTCATGCATCTGTACGAAACCATCTGGTTTGTCATCTCAATTGATCATCACGGCAGTGCCAACTCAACTGCTAGATGTCTGAGGTGTACAATATGCACTCAGTCCTTAAGTCACGGCCGTATTTTTGCCAAGTCAAACCGGTCTGGAGATCGCGTGGCAGAGCACCACGGAAATACGAGCAAATAATACGAAATATTTTGAAAACTGCAAGAATATAAATCAAATAGTTACAGTAGGCGAACATCCGCGCCCTAGAAAATCTTAAGGAGAAAAGATAGTTGGATATTAGATAAGTTAATAATTCAGATGGAATTGGCCATGCCCGGGTAAACGAGGAAGACCAGTCAGTGACCACCGTAAGAACAGCTTGATGCTAAGGCAACATATAACTATAACATCACATCAGCGGCCACCTGGAACCAGACCAGTTCATCTGATTTGTATCGGCCCTAGAATTACCTCGTCCTTCTTTCTCTTTCTCTCGTTCACTCCTCCCTCTCCTTTGTCTTCATTCTAGTTGGTACAAAGTGTAATATTTGTCGTTCGAAGCGCAGAGGAGACGCTGAAATGTTCAGGGACCTTTTTTCAACTGTCAGGGAACTACGAAGACAAGATGAGAAAGTGAACGGTCGGTGTCAGCGGTAACCACTTTAAGTTGCGACGTTTCTGCCAAAATCAGCTTTTCTCCGACGGGTGATGTATCTCCCAAAGTTTCGGCGAAATCTACCCAATCAAAAAAGAAAAGAAACCATAAGAAAAAACTGACCGAGGCAAAAATGAAAGAGAAAAACTGCAAAAATTTCAATAGAGTTTGCATAATCGAGTGAACATCTCAGGTGGCGTTAAAACGGTTATCCTGATAAACAAACAAAGTGAATTAAAAAGTGTGAGTGAGACCGAGAGAAAGAGAGAGAAACATAGATGGATGGCAGATGAGTGAGAAAGACAGAGAGGAAGAGATAGATTGAAGAAATTAAAAAAAGAAGACAAGACAAAACTAAATAAAAGAAATCAGCATTTCTGAGTGTGTATGTGTGTGTATGTGTGCGTTCGCTTCACGCACACAGAAAATGCTTAAAGAAGTAAAACAAACGGTCTTCGGGACAATGACCATCCAGATCTCTCGAGATGGAGGTCATCCTCGGACATGGACACATCAGAATCGACCGCGTGTCAAACGGACGTGATTTGACTGGGAACAAACGGACAAGGCGTACGTGTGAAAGCTGTTTAAAATGCTAAAATGGGAAAGGACGAGCCGTAGGATGCAACCGAGGCAGGATGGTCGCTATAAATCCGACTATAAAGCACCAAGAGGACTTAGGCCTTAGTCTTTTCCATATCGGGTGGCAAGTGGAATTTCTGCGTCGGGTCGACCTGTAAGAGGATACCTGACAGGTGGGGGAAGTAGGTCGGAGAAGGCTTTGGATGAAAGCGATTGAGTGAACGATTGGATCCTTGGTCTCGTTGCCCAACCAGATTCCTTCTACAATCATTTGGTAACCGATTTTACACCGATTGGACATTGGCATGCGGCCTAACAGGCGTTATGGATGATGTATCTTCACCGGTTTCCTTCATACCGATGCATTTGAAAACTATCTGGTGAAACTCATCCGTGTCATCCGTGCCAAAAACATATTCGCTACAACCCAAACCCGTGTCTTCTGTCTCGAGAAGACACTTCGAAAGTGGTTGTGTCACACCTCCTCCCCCTGCCCCCGACTATCGGCCCTCGACAGGTTCCATGAGTCCGTGAGGTAGTTCTTAAGACGAGGTGGCAAGTCAACACCAGGGAAGGTAAAACATTTTATTGTCCTTTCCCATTGAATTGGAAGCAAACAAAACGCACCAACAGTGCGGATGACTCCGCTCAGATGTAGTCATCACCGACTTTAATAAAGGGAGTTGAAAAATTCCGTGCAGAACACAGAGGTTCACTCCGAAACGAGTGACAGGTCAGAAAATGTATTGATAGAGAGGAAATGGTAAAAAAGGTAAAAACATGTATAAAAGAACGAGGTCACATATATCTTGGAATTCCGTACCCTCACAAAATGATGAAAAGGTCTGACCGAGTCTGATTCCACAGAAATCAGTCAATAGTATACAAATCGTATATAAGAATTTTATATGGTCGACAAGACAAATGAAAATCTCGACATTGAAGGGAAGGAACTTCGCCATCAAAAAATGCATTTTAAATCCCCAGAATTGTAGATAGGCTCGGGTCCCATAATACTACACCACTGTAATCGACGTCGACATCGTAGAATGTTGTCAACACGCAAATTATAACTATCTAAAGGAAACTGAACATGGCTAATGTTTAAAAATTCGTAATAAACGCATGAATCAAAGTACTAATACAATGTCTCAAACATTGCAACATCTTTGACTGCGTTGTGTAGACTCGAGCCCTTAGAACCTCCTTTGTTATGAATAACAATTACATTCGGTTAGTTGTGCACATTATTATTTTGTTAGTTTGAAATTCGATGGCGCCAATATTATGGATAAGTGAGTTTACTGAGACAAATTCATTCATTTTCCATTTTTGGATGGGAAGGTAAGTGCAATGCTATCTGGTCGGTGACCATCGCCATTTCCTTTCTTTTTTATTAATGTCCGATTGACAGATCTGCCCTTCTTTCCATCGCCGTGATCGATTTTTCCGGTTAGAAAAAGGTTTCTTCATGGACGTGGTGACCGATCCGGTGGAACATCTAGTGATCGCGACTCCTGATACGCAGCTCGTGTTTGAATGATTGAAATAGATCCTATTAGGACCTCATAGACGATGAGGTACCCGTCGGATGTAACCAACAAGTTGGAGCAGGTAGGCGAGTAGCCGGGCGTGACCGTTCGCGATACTCGAAGGAAATCACAAGCAAAGAAGATAGAAAGATGGCCAAGGCGAGGAGAAAATCAACTGGAAATGAAATAAATTAAGAAAAAAAACGTATTTGTTCTGCAGCATAGATTTTGGTGCGAACTCGCCTAGATTTTTCAATTATTTCGGTCCAGCAATTCTATAATTACGACGTCGACCGTTTCCCGTTGGGAAATTGTCATAATAAACGGCGCAATGAACAATCAGTAGACTTCACGCTTCGACGAAGAGATTAAAATTTTAGCTGGTTCGATCAGAGGCTGATCACAAGAAGGAGGAACACGAGAGGGTGAGGTAGAGCGCACGAGATCAGTCACAAGCAGGAGGAAAGCACGCTGCGGAGAGACGACACAATTTAGCATAGGTGAAAGATCACAAGGGCCCTGGTCTCAACAGGTGACACCAGGAAAGTGATCAGAAGTCGATCACAGTTCGAAAAAAAAACAATTTGAACCAACGAGGGAGGGTTAGTGACCTTAGAAATTGACTTTCTGATGCGGTTTCGACATGTTCGGAAATCCGCGAAGACATCGGGTACAATGACATGTGGTGGAAAGTAAAAAGGAGAAAAAAAGCAGGTTTTTCCACGTCCGTCAGCGAATTCGATTCGATTGACCTAAGCAAAACAGGTACGCGAGGATTGCATATCAGGCAGAATTGGGAGTTGAGCCTCAGGTTGAGACTCTCCTCAGGTATTTAAGAATGAAAAGAAGCAACGAAAACAGTCTCTCCATCGGTTTCATTCAAATTCATAACCGTCTTAGTTCTGCTGACGGAAGGAAGCCCTTTTTTGTGTCTTTTCTTTTCTTGTTTCTTTATTTTTTAAAGAAAGTCTATGCTAAGAAAATCAATCGATCAGCACATTCGACAATTCAATAAAGACCGAGTACCCGCTTGGTACCCCCGGAGGAAGGGTGGAATGATCACGTTTAGTCGATGCTTCCCCGATGCTTCTGGACGGACACGGGCAAGCACACCCCTGGGAATGTCTGTGTCAGAGTTAAGTCTCGTCGATTTGCATTCTTTGGCCAGGCAGCGTTGGGTAGGAGAAAGAGAAATGGCAGAGAGAATTTGAAGCGTGCGGAGACTACGAAAGATGATCAAAAGTGGATCTAATGATCTAATTTGTATCCGACGACATCAATTTGTAAACAATTTTTTGCAAAGCGAGGTTTCCACTGAACGGAATAGGCTGGCAGTGCATTCGTTGACCTCAACGTTAGCGCCTGTACACGGCAGAGGTGATGACCACATCCCTCCGACTCAAAAAGAAACAAATCATTAACCTCTCGCATTATTTTAATTGTCATTTTTGATCATTCGGTTGGCAAACCAGGGGGGTGGTGTTATTGGCTGTGATATGATGAAGGTGTCAGTGGTGATCGTCCCGCGAATGAAGCTGATGCAGCACTGTCCCGCCCAAACAAAACCGTTACACAATAGAGAAATCACACCCGAGTTCTCTAACAATGATACAAAAGTCCGTTTCATGAAAATAGGTGATGAACCTCCAAGTAGAAGAAGGTAGTGACCTCATTGGAAGAAAATGAACACGTCTAAGGTTTCTAGGAAGGCAGGTGCCATATACAGCTCAGCAAAGTGTGATTGAATCGAATCGAATTTGTACAGGTTAGATTTTGTTAATTCTATATAAGCAACATTCTAGACATATCCAGGTTGTTTCCTACCGGGTAATTTCCTAAACGCTAAAAGAAGGACAAGAAAACGAGCTTGTCGAGAGGCAAATCGACGTACGGGCGAATGCCACGAGTGATATTTTAAGAAAATTTGGTTGGTGTGACCAGGCGCCAGTCTTGGGAGTCACGAGCACGTTCGGATAGAAATACTAAGTGAACAAGGAGTTTTTATGAAAATGAGATGGCACGAGACAAAAGAAGCAGAGTGAGTCGGGTCCTAAAGGTGTAGAATCCATTATGAAAAGCTTGCCACCGAGAAGACCTAAGCCAGCAGCAACCTGAATACCTGGAGAAGAAGACACAAAGAATCTATTTTCCATACCAATGTGTATAAAGACGTACCGAATGTTACGTTGGCGGTGACACTAAAGGTGGTAGCATCTGTCCTTCTCTTTTTTTTAGGGCCGTTGCATCCTTTGATGGTAAGGCGGAACGTTGCGGAATAATAGAAACGAATTTCCAAACTGACGAAAACGTTGCCGGAATAATTAATCAAGCGTAGCGCGAGTTAAGAAAAAGCAATTCTACTTTTAAGATTCAGCCATTGATCGGATCGATTCGATTGAAACGATCGATGAATTGGGATCGGGGCCCCGGTCGCTCGAGGGCCCTGCAGGGGGGCCCGGAAGGAGGCCGCCTGAACGCCTGTTTGTCCTCTTTCCTTGTTCTGCCTATTTGCCCATGCTCGCACGATTTATCTTTGGTACTTTCTATTGGTCAACTGCTGAACTGCCTCATGGAACGGTTGAACACGTCAAATTCCTTTCACCAACTGGTGGTGGTGGTGCCACCGAGCAAGGTGTCCAACTTGCCTCCTCCTGACGCGGGAACTTTCAAGTGAAAATAACTTATTTTTTCGCTCGATTCAAACCCCAGACATGACTCTGACCGGATAATTAAAGTCGGTTTATAAACAAAAAAAGAAGAAGGAGAAGACGAAGACGAAGAAGAAGAAGAAGGAGCAAGGTGGCCGGAAGAGGAACAGGTTGTGCCAGGTTTTCAAAAGGAAATGGTAACACTAAGAGCCTGGGTTTCTCATCCTCCTTTGCATTAAAGCTGGAAGACCGTTGCGCTCGTTGGCCTTCTTCTTTGAATTTGCTCGTCCACCGAATTCTCTAGAATTTTTAATCATCGGCCAATTAACAAATCTACTCGTTTTATCTATCTTTTTTTTAATTCGGGAGGTATTCCTCCAACCTGTTTTCTTCTATCCGCTCCATAAAACAAACACATTCTCAATGTTCCAACCGCGCACTCAGGTCGGACAGGGCAAGGCGGAGACGAAAAGAGAAGAAGAAACTTGTGGGTGAGTGAATAAGTGCTAATGGCTAACAGAATCAAGTATCTTCCACACTCATCTTAACTGGTTTCCTTCGCGACTTATTAATAATGTTAATGAAGAAAAATGTTACACTTGTAGTTGCAGGCGAGCACGAAAGCAGGGAGGCAGGTAGGCAAGCAGGCAGGCAGGCAGGTAGGCACGCAGGGGTAGGCAGTTAGTCAATGATCTTCAGGTGCTCGCTCGGTGGCATCACACTCGTTTCTTTTCTTACTTCTCCGATCCTTAAATTTATTCACGGCATACGAGATGACTCCCGGTTCGTGACATCTTCTCTTCGTTTACTGTCGATTGTTTCGACCTCTAAGTGTTTTCATGACATCGCCATTTACATCCGTGAAACGCCTTCGACAGAACGAAGTCTGATTTTAAATGTGTCGGAAGGATTTATTAAATACACTTCCGTGGGTGATTGGTGGCTGCGTACTTAGACTCCCATTGTCATGTACTGTCCGTGTGATTCTTTTCTACGTCTTATGCTCTCCTATTGTTTTCCCAAGGCGGTTTCTTTATCAGTTTCAGACCTCCGACACGAAGGAACCAGCTCTACTGTTTCATTCAATTCCCCGGCTGTTAAACACCTTGTCTCTTTGACCGCTCGAAGACGCTGTAAAACGAGACAATATGTTCCATCCAAGTGGTACGTGGTTAGAGAAGAGGACATTTCGCAAAATGCCTGTCAAACAAACCTTTTACGACTACATTTAACGTGAGAAAAAATATTCTTATATTTGTTGACTGTGCGTCCGCCATTTCCCCATGGGATGAACCCCTCGAAATATTCGATTCTACTGAATTTTTAAAGAGTTTTTTTTTTAATTCATAAAATTAAAATGGTTTGGATGTTTCAAGAAATTCCCGAATTGTACCTCGTTTTGAATTTTACCACCCGACCAACTTCTCGTCGAACAGATGTCTCAATCGGTGATGGCTAACAGCTGACACTCTCTACGAAATACTTGGGAGTCGCAATGTTTGTCTTGGTTCCGTTCGACTTTTGGCATTTGACAATGCAAACAACAGTGGTTTCACGGCAGGTACCGCCGGTGGGTACTCCCAACGGCATGTGTACTCGTTCATTGTCTTGTTTTTTACGTCCTTGAAGACGAATTCCCACATCTCAGTTGGGTTCCCACATGGTTTTATTATATAAAGCATCTTTAAGATGTTCGTTCTAATTGCGAAATCATTTCGGTCCAACTCCTTACTCCCGCAATAATCGTAACATGGGTACTCGTGCAGACCTCGTAACTCTTCGTCATTATACTCTTCTTCCTAATTGATACCTCAGAGCTAATCATTTGAAATATCTTGTGAACTGAGGCAGACACAGAAACGACCTGTCGAACCGAAAGTTTTCGCATCTTTTTTTTTTTTACTTTTTCTCAAGTCATCAGAAACAGCTCTTTATTGAGTGATCTTTACTGTTTAGCATAACTTCATTTGGATCATTGCACCTGATGTGTTTACTTGCGTCTGAGACGGTGGCTTTTACGGGAAAGAGGTAGGACCGTGACCGACTCCAAAACCCGGTACTTATTACCAACAAGTACCACCGTACCGTCAGAATCGTCGTCGTGATCGTCCTGCTAATTCGCTGCAGATCATTACCAACACGGGATTGCAACACGACACTGTTTTATCGTTATTATTATTATTATTATTAATGAGAAAAAATGATTGTATCAATGTTCGAGTAGGAGACCCTGATTTTGAAGTAAGAAGTAAAAAAGAACAAAAGTAAAAGTGGAAGGACAATTAAGCCGCAATTAATTTAAATTAAATTAAACCTCGAATTAGTTAACCGTCGAGCGACTGCATTTTACTAACACTGTTTAGAGATTTTTGATTGCATCTAGGAGGCTCCATCTAAATCATTTCCGCCGGTTCTTGTGCAACATCAAATCAATTCTGCATTATTTAATTAGTGACATTCAATTTATTTAGTTTATCTTGTTTTTTTTTTAATTGGAGGAGATTCGGTTTGCACCAAAGTGGAAGTGCACAACGGCGACAAGAAGGTCAGTGGAAAGTAGAAAACATTCCCCGATCGACTTGTCGACGATTGTCCTTCCACCAAAGGTTCAGCTCGGAAAGAGAGAGCAATAAATGGGATCCGACTTTCTTGCAAGAAGGGAGAGAAGGTTTGATACCTGCAGAATGGCGGCGGTTGGTTATCGCGAGAGAATAAAAGGTCCTGAATAAAAAGAAACCCAGTACTTTCTCCCACGAACATCAGAGACCAATTCATTTTTACTGGAAGGATTTATGACTGGTACAAATCAATAGAATTAAAAAAAGAAGTGCTCTTACCAGATTTTTTTAAACAATGTCTTTGCAGTTTGAATGACAAACCCAGACAAGTACGTTACTGTATGTAGGAGACCCTTAGAGAAGTCTACAGAAATGGTAACGTGTACTGGAATTACTTAAAGCACAACTACTAAAAGAACCTAAAAGGATAGATTAACTACCAGAGATATATAATGCCTGCAGTATATAGTTCGATTCTAATTATACATTCAAATAAATACATTTGCTTTCACTCCACAACAACTATCATACTGACATGTAACGTATACAGGCGAACATAACATGGATATGCAGAAACTGTAGCTTTTAAAAGCCAATAAAATTAGGCAATATGTCTAGTATTAAAACCATTGCGTTAATGTCACATTTGTGGCCGTGTAACTGCAATATTCCTACTTATTATTTATTATGGCGGATTTTTAGTGAACAAATGTATAATATAATAATAATTCAGTTACGAAGGTATCTGAGGAATTGACTTGGAATGTCCCGGGTTGTCGGACAAGAACAAACCTGGTTTTGGACTTGAGTACCCGACGTGAAAGATTCTTTCATAAAAAGATAGATTTGTCATAAAAAGAACCTTCCAAAGGTTTCTGTATTTTGACAAGTCTGTCGACGAAACGGCCCATCCTTCCACCGTTGTTGAAAGAAATGGAAGAAAAAATAAATTAATTTTTTTATCCTTGGGATGTAACGGTGACACAAACTCCTTTTGTGGTGTTCACATTCCCTTTTGTGCCTCTCGCGGTTGGTATTATACGGTCTTTAGGTACACAAGTAAAAGAACACAATGTTTGAGATCAAACATTTGTAAAGAAAAGAAGAAGAAAAGGAAGGAAGGAAGAGGATTCCTTCGTAGAAGGCAAGTCCTCTCCGAACTGGAAGAACTCGTTGGAATTGGTGGACCGTCACGTGATGATCGCTGAGATCTCTTGCTTTCTCTCTTACAGATCTCACACAGATCGATGTCACGGGGAGGAGGAGGAGGAGGAGGAGGAGGCAGGCTTCATTTTCAGGAGCGGTTTTATTACACCTGGACCAGGTTGTTTGACGGCCCACCAAACTGGAAGTAAACAGAAAGCTAATTATACAGAAAATAGATGAACAAAGGAAGATGCAAGATGTTGATACAGAGCAGAGGGTCGTATGATGGAGCAGGTGTGAAGCACGTGCTACGGCAGTGGCACACGCCTACCATCTGATCCGATTTGATTGTATTCTCCAGGTGAACTTGTTCTGCCGCCGAACTTACATTTCTTCTTGACATTTTTAACTTCTAATGCAAGATGCTTTGAGAAAATTAATGATTCACGTTGTCGGAGTGTCTACATGGATATTTCACATTGCCATGGTCAGACAAATTCAGATGATGGTCGTCCAGTCCGTACGACACCGTAGGACGTACACCACCCGAGTACAAGTAACTTTAAATTTGGAAATAATGGTTTTTTATTTACTGTTGTACACTGGTAGTTTCGTGTTGTTTTCACTTGTTTTCACTTTCGAAATTGTTAGGATCCCGTCCAAGAAGGAGACGAAGGCAAACATTCGTTTTTTTTTGTCTTTTACATTATCACTAACACTGAAACCATGAAAATCAAAGAACGATGTCAATTTTTTTACTCGATTCACCGCTCGAACAATGACGGCCATTGTGAAGGAAAAAAAAGAAAGGAACTTTGAGTTGAGACTGTGACAAACAATGTACTCAGACACAATTAGGTAGCTGTCGAATGAAAAAAAAAAGAAAGGAAAAACAGGAGTATCACCTGATTCCCAACGATAATGCAATGAACGACACAAAAGTCGTAATGAAGCGGGGAGCCTGGAGTCTATGAACAAATAGTAAAATAGATGTCAGTGTGAGACGTGTTTAAAGGATTTCAGGGTGTCATGGGGTGTCTAACATTTTTTTGATTTTCACACCAAGTCCGGTGAAGTTTTCCTCTCTTTTACACAGTCCCGTCTGTATTAATATTTATCTTTTTGGCTTTTCCTATCTCATGTTGAGTTAATAAGTGTACGAAAAGCGAAAGTTTTATCGGTGTAATATTGTTACATAACAATACCTACCTTTAATATTCATAGATTATTAATTACTTGCACAGTTGCGGATGAGTTACACTCTCTACCACCTCAAGTTCCCTCTCTCTCTCTGTTTCTGGTACTCACACTATTAGCTAGTATTTGACATCACTCGAAAGTCATGCTCGGCTAAACATAAACAGAACTGATAAGTTTTCCCGTCTCGTAAGTTTTCCAGCCGTCTGTTTCTATCTGTCCTTAATGGCCTTTATCCGGGGGGCCCTGGAAGACGAAGATACGCAAATGAAGAAGAGGGCATTGGCCCAATCTGTCCGATCGTTCGCTGACTCCCCAGTTACCCCCTCCAAAAGTTCTCGTCTGATAAGAAATGAACCAATTGTGTAGGAGAGGGTTATCGGTCATGGAAATTTACATGAATATCTTAAAGGTCGAACGGATGCTTGCCTTCGAATGTTTGATACGGGTAACATGTTTTTTTTTTATGAAAAATTGGGAAAATTTGTCTCTTTCGGATGTTCTACTTTGTCGTCAACTTGCCTGAAAGGTTCTCTACGGGAAAAAGCTCAAGTACGGAAAGTCATCGAACCGGAGAGTATTTATACGATAATATTTATAGTTTATTTATTATTATGTGGCGTTACGTCACTACATAGCATTCAATATAAGCTTAACGTGTATTTTTGTCTTAAACCCTCATACAGTAAAACTTTTTTATTTTGTCAATGGTGGCAAGTCAATAAAATATCCTTTCCTGAGACATCCAGTGGTACCAGCCAGTGTTGGACGAACAAGATTTTTTTCCACTCTTTTGAGTGTGAAGAACAGAAATGTTGCTTTCGCAACGGATGAAGTTCTCTGAAAGTCAGAAAATCAATACAGAAGAGTCTGGTTCCAGGTTACTCCCTCGTCGTTGGGAACACAATTTTAACGTTTTTCGCCTTTTCAACTGAACATTCATCTGCACGAGTACTCTTCTGCCTTTAAATGATACACGAAATGGTGGTCTTTTCGCTTGGGCAATGCCTTAGACAATAATACCCGTAGATTATTATTCAAATTAGGCATGTTGCATGTATATTTCATTTTAAAATATCATATTTGTCGGTAATGTCCTGAGCCCAGAGCATTGTGACTATTTTTAGACATCGGGACGGATCTATTTTCTAATATTCGCGATATCATATTGACATTTTATATAAAATGTGTAGCAACTGGATGGGAGACGCATTGAATTATGTAAATATCTTTATTGTATAAGTTACATTAATATTCATTCAGGTAGAATGGAAATCCGTTTAATAAGTTGCTTATAAGTACGGAAGTAAATTTAATACGAATAATTACTTGATGAAAAGTTCTGGGCTAGAAAATATCCATGGGAATGCGCACTTAATAGAAATGTCAATATTTCAAGGGCTGGCAAACACAATAGATAATGTAAACGGCGCAATTTCTGGCGTGCCGATTTGCTCCTCCGAACAGCCAACGTACCTTTCAGGTATCCAAAACCCCAAAATTGTACACGTAATTAGTCATGTTGCATCCCAAGCAGGTGGAACCGTACGACTCCCGAAGCGATCATTCCATCCTTTGAATAGTTTACCATTCCCTCTTTCGATATCTCTTATTATAGTTTGGTTATTTGCATCTTCCTTTTTGGTGGTCGTCGGCGACGATAATTTATTTATTTAACTTCTCAATAGAAACGTGAAATTTCGTGTCTTATCCGGCCTTGGTGATGTCCTGGGAGAATTCTAATGTGAATTCCCACTGTCTCGTACATAAAACACCTGAAATTCATTACCAGGAGTCGATTGTCTCATCCAACGCAATTGATCACTTCCGGCTGTGTGATCTACCACCGGAACCAGTTTCTTCTAGGAACTCATATTGGATCTATTTGTCCTTTCTCTCTCTCTCTCTCTCCCTTTCTCTCTCTCTCTCTCTCTCTCTCTCTCTGTCTATTCTCTTAATTACGTCATGTGACACTGAGTGCAAGTGAACGTCCACTCTTTGCAAACTCTTTCACTCTCTCTCTACAAGTAAGACTACGCTGAGAACACGCTTCATGAGTCCCAGACCAACCACACCAATACACATCGAGTTAATTTCCATGCCACAATTTTAATTAATTTACAATCATCGGGAAGCATATCGACAGCGATTTGCATTTCCAACCACCAGACTGGGTTTTGGAGAAAGGCAGCGACCAGAAGCTGAGAAGATGTGTCACGAAAAAACTCAATTATCCGTGAATATTCATAGACGTAGTGGGAAGGAAAAGGTGCAGTGACAAAAATCATCAACGGTGATGGTTTTAAATATGCATGATGCACGAGAGAGAAGGCAAACGAAAGGTGAAATGCCCCTGGTACAGCCATATTCGAATGAGTCAGGTGAAATCCGGGCTGGAGCCACGAAGACTGTCCGCGTGAGTCAGACGAAAGAATCACGAGATATCGGAAAGGCGTCCGGAGATGGCTGCCACTGCATTAGCGGGGTAAAAGGAGAGAGAAGAGTAGAGAGAGAGAGAGAGAGAGAGAGAGAGAGAGGGAGAGAGGTGGAGAGGTTGAGAGAAATGTAGAGAAACAAGAAGCCAAGTAAGCATGTTAAAAAGGGATGAAGAGAAAGGTAAAAAGGTAAGAGACGACGGAGAGGAAGGGAGTAGGAGGAGTGGGAGATGATCAAAGAGGGATGAAAGAACCGTTAGGGTGGGGGAGAAGGGTAGAAGGAAATACGTGGAGGAGAGGAGGGTCTAAGGGTAGAGGGCCCTCCCTTTGGAAAAGAAAAGTGGGGCCCTGAAAAATTGGATGGAAGGAAAGTTTTGTAGCGCAGTGCGACGCCGACCGGGAGACTCATTTCCTCTATTTTCCAATTCAACCTAGAAATTCGTAGAAATTTTTCTAATTAGACTGTTTCTGTTTAAGGCCTTAGCAAAAAACAAAGGTGTCTTCCTCAGTTTCAGAAGACTCTCAACATTTGCCTTCTGCGATCTCTCCTTTCTACCTTTTTAGACAGACGAGTAAAAATATGAGTCGCACGCTTTTTTCGTTCAGAAAATTCACAGTACCAGACATTTCGTGGACAACGAGAGGGACAACACAAACGGAGAACTTGACTCGCCCAGCAACGACGCCGTTTCTACCAGAAAAAAAAAACACCTTTTTCCCCGGGATCTTCCGAAATAAAAATTTTTCGGTCAGGTGAAAGATGTGTGAGTTCCTGACTTTGCCGTTACCTGGCAACCGCATTCTCACCTGCCCCCGCCCAATCTCTTTTAAATCGATATGTACAAATGCTGGTTTAATCCCACTTAATTCAAATGATTTGAATTATCCACAATTCCATGAATCGTTCGATGAGGGTTTCGTTCGAAGACTCCCAACACGCTCAAACGCGTCAGACGTCTGCCACAGACACAATTTGAATGCTTTCGACCGCATCGTGTGCACTTCATTTCAAGTAATGCAACCGACGACAGAAAAGTTTGAATTGTACCTTTCAATAAAATTATCAACCAACAACAAATCAACTTTCCTCACCGTCCATGCAGTACCACGTATTAATAAGCCTAAAATAAAATAGTACATTAAATCTGACTGATCTGAGCTCCGGTTGAAAGAATTCGCCATTTTTGTTCTCTTAATGTTGGCGGGGTTTTGGTTTGACCTACGAAATCAATAAATATCCCTGTTTTTATTAGGAAAAAGAAATGAGAACACATTTCGGTGTGGGAAAAATCTAAATTTTCACGAACACGAAGAACAAAAAGAGTTTAAGATGTGCCGTCTGTGGCGTTGCCCTTTTTACCAAAGTGTAAAATAAACCGAGTCGGATACAAAGCAATCAATTTGTCGCGAATCATTTTATATTTGTTTTGTATGCTTTTACGTGGTTAATGCAGCGTGCGAGATAAAGAAAGTACTCCGATATTAATCAACTCCCGTGCTGTTAACGCAGCGATCTCGTCGGATGAAGGGAAGAAAAAAAAACAGGATACGAGGGATGATATCTCAAGGGATAATGGACCATGTCGTATTAGGGCGTTGTCATTTAAATGTCACGTTGATGAACACCCCCCCGACGGAGTGTTTTGCTGCTGTGGGAAAGGAGAAAAACATTTTCCAAACTCACAGTCTCAGCCCTATTTTTTAAGGGAATTTTCGGGGTTTTCGTTTTAGGCGTGAAGGTTCCAATATCTGTGTTGTGCTATTTAGATGAATTTTGGGTAACAAAGAGGACGGTGTGGGTTCTGATGTAATCCTGCAGTTCAACTGCATGATAAAGTTAAGAGTATTGAATTCTGTGAAGTTACTCTAACGCTTAAAACTTTACTAATATTTTTTTTATGTTCCATTTAATAAAAATATTATTTTTTGATGTTTTCTGTGTACATTACAATATTTCTTGTGGGAGGAAATGTAATGATGGCAGAAATTCCCTTGACTATAGCAAAATACGAAATTGACCTTTAATAACGTCGATTATCAAACAAAATAAACGAGGGATCTTAACAGGAGAACAGAATCCGGTGCTGCAGAAAAAAGGCACCATGGGGAACCATTTTCACTATAAATCTGTTTTACTGAAGCATCCCCGTTCCATATAAAATCCGTTAAAAACTGTCACGAAATAAAAAAAACTCTAAGGTCAAACAGAAATAATCTGGTCGTATGAATAATACATAAATTGGGCCAAATGAACTCCTTCAACGATACATTTAAGAACTTAGACAATAGTATACCTGGTTCAGGGGAAAATCCGTTAAGACAACCACCCTTTATCGGTCGGTCAACGGTTGAACAATTTGGAACGTTAGAGAACGTCCTAATATAAACAGAATTTGAAACGTAGGCAACAGCAAAAGCCGTTTTTTAGAGTGGTGGGTATCCGATGGTGGTACCGGTCACATTACACTCGCATAAGCCCAAAAACCAACGGTTCCCTGGATGGGGTTGAGACACTTCTGGTCAAGCCAACGTATTTCTTGTGGGAAATAACCGACACATCTCGGACGGCACGTTACATAAAAATATGTACATTAATTGAACTAGAAACAGAAAAGTAAATAATCGTCGTCCGGGTAATCTAAACATGGGAAACGACTAGGTGGTAGCGAATTCGCACGGCAAGGCGGAAGTGGTTTGCTCTATTTTACAAAAAGTAATATCAACGGTCACTCCGACGAAAAGGTTCCCACAGGTAAATCGGTTTTATTGTGTCCATCCGTCAAGTCGGCCCGAAAGGATGAGTAACCTTAAAGGATGATCCAATTTTAAGTTTTTTTTCCTGCTTTCCCATCCCACAAAAAAAAAGGTTCATTTAAATTTGACCGACGATGATGACCAAAAGGGTCAAACTATCCCATGAATTGGGTCACAAAAAGAGCAGATAGGGTCATCCGGGAAGGTTCCGGACGCCTGCTGTCCAAGCCCAAGTCGCCAGTTTCTTCTCCGGATTTATTCGGATGGTTAACTTTTGGGTACCATTTCCAAATTAGTTAATTAAAGTTAGTAGTTTCTTAAAATCAAGAAGACTGCATTGTGTTCGCTGGAGCCGAACGAATGTGTTTTTTAAAAATCCGTTTAAATAATTTTTCTTCAAAATGCGAATAAGACCTCCTCGATTTTCTCCATTTTGTTTTTAATTTAATATTTGCGGTTGCCTTTCTCTCTCTCTCTCTCTCTCTCTCTTGAATTTTTCTTAAGTTCCTCATATTTTAGTTTGAGTGTCAATAGGCAAATTATTTTTGTAACTTGAGATTATTAAAAAAAATAAGGCTCTTGAGTCAGGCTAGGGATTTTTTTTGTTGTTTTGACTTTGAAATTGTCAAAATAGCCAATGGGCCCATTGCAACGTTCGATTGTAATCATCTGAGGCGTAAACAATGACGGAAATTGTGTTCGCGCGTGCAATCATTGTCAAAATAATAAAAGAGTTTTTAAATGAATGCTCAGGACGAGAGAGGAGGAAAAATTGTAGTGTCGCACTATTAATATTGTGATAACACGGAGAGAATTGGATGTAGGAGAATTCGATTCAAAGGTAACAATGGCCCGAAGAGCAGGACACAATCTCTTGTGTCCAACAATAGAATGTTGACCTTTTTGGACTACCTGATTTTTGGGGAGGTTTACCAAGAAATCTCCAACGCGAAACACAAACAAAAGTCACTCGGGAAAATTCGATCATCGAGGGAGAATACGGTTAGAATCGGTCAAATATAAAAATTATTCAATTTGAATTCTCTCGAGACGAGTTAACCTTAAGACTAACGGGGCGGTTATTGCCTTCGCATACATAATAGGCATGCAACATGTGAACCTGCCAAGAAATGTCAAATACTACTAACCGTAGAAGGTACTACACGGTTTCATCTTAATAGATTATTAGCTTTTATTTTGTATTATTAGACGGGGTTTAATAATCTAAGTGGTGCAACGTTCTGTCAGAGTATTACACCATTTAAATTTATTTATTAAAGATGTTTTTCTGCGATGGGACGGACATCGGATCCATAGAAGTGGTTTTGTAAACTTTTTAGTTACCCAGAATTGTATATATATATTTTTTAATTTCTATAAGTTCAAAATGACAACTGTCACATCAAAAAGGAGGATGAGTTTTTCTGGGGTCCAAAGGCTCGGAAGTGTTACTCCAGTTGTTCAGTCCTTCAGAAGGACCGTTACAATTCATCAGTCATTCATTGTTGACCCGAAACTATTCGAGATCGTTTTTGAATTTATTATGAAAACAGGTAAAGGAACAGACGGTCAATCGGTTCCGTTAAAAAAGTGGACTAAAAAAAATGACCGCTTCGACTGATGAATGTGTTTAGGATCCATCAAAAACTGGGGCGCATCATCAAAACATGTCGTCTCGTGTATTTTTCATGTTTTGCATGGTTTCGTTTGAATCGAAGCCGAAACGTAAGAAGACAAATACCGAAGTGCTCCAGAAAATACAATTCCTATGGTGCAACGTGTACCGTGTCATCGCCCATATTTAGACCGCGGACTCGATTTATTTTCTTTTCAACGTCTTCAGCAAGATCTTCCCGGGCTTTAACAGGACGAGACTTTGGTCTCTTTTTGGCTAATAGAATTTTAACGGTTTACTTTGGAAAACGAGAATCACTGACCGTTACTCTAACCGATTTTCAACCGCGTCTTCTAATTTTTTATAGCGTTCTACTTGGTACATATATATAACACCCCTGGAGGGAAGTTCGTCGTCAGACAACCTCACGAATGACCAGGAAGAAGGTTCTTCAAGTGAGTCGTATTTTGCGGTAGTTTACTACAATACTTCACAGCTCAAGAGCAATAAATATATAAAATAAAATTATATTTAGCATGTTATATATTTCTCTAGTGGCGACATTTTCTGAAACAGTTGTAGTGTCATTTGATCATCAAAAGTACCACTCCAAGTGCTTAGAGTTTGACGTAAGTGGTGTTTTTCAGCATTTTGTTAACATGTATTCTATGCTATTAATACAGTAATAAAACTAATATTAATTACATTTATTCTATTAAATATATTCTATTTAATATTAAATAAATTACCTGAGTTTTTTGTGAACAATAGGTTCTATTAGTTTTTGAACATTTGAAAAACGGAAATGTTTCTTAGAAACTATAAAAAGGAGTAGTCAACAATAATAAATTAAGAAAGTAAGTTGCATATATTATTACATACTATTATTATTAAAGATATTGAATAAATATTACGTACCGGCACACAACTACGATCGTCAATACTTCACTTATCTAAGAGAAAAATGAGGCATTTCACAGGAAAGTACAGCATGTAGCTATACGAAGGCACACAAGCGGCAGAGTGAATGTGAACTCGTAGTAAAACACATAGGATTATGTTTTTTTTACTATTATTAAAAAGAGATGGAATGTTTGGGTCTTAAAAAAAATTGGTAATTTGCATAATTTTACGAGTGAGGCAGGTAGAAAATTAACCCCTAGCATTGTGACCTGGTGGGTCACCTTTCGCTGACACAAACCCCACTTGGAATTCAGGAAATGGCCTTTGATGAACGGGAACGCTTCCTTGTTAAACAAGTTTAAAGTGGTTCTGGAAACTCTGAGAACGTCGCTTCCTGAGTCAAAAGGTTTCGACCAAACCTGTGCCCCTCGTCCTTTTTACTTCCTCGGTGTCCCACGAAGGAAAACCAGAATTTTCGTTCCATATTAAAATTAGATCTCGAGTATCAGACTGTTGAAATTGAATTGGACACATTTGGCGGTGAGGTGACCCTGCGGGTCAACAGGTATTTAGGGGTGTCTTGTCATGGCGCAACGTCGAACCCGGAACCGAAGTGATATACTGCACGAAGCTTGGAGTAAAGGTACCGTCCGCGGTGCGCACCTTCACGAGTACCCGAGGGCGAACTTGAGTAGAAACAGCAAGACGAGATGCATGTCGTGGTAGCAGGTGTTGCGAGAGGAAGTCGAGATCTGTTAGAATTTGCCCCGCCATAAAACTTCTCTTACGAGCGTACTTTGTTGTCTTTCATTGGTCTCAGGTGTAACAACAGAAGGTGGTACCTGATTCCGTGACTTGGTAGAGCATCCCAGAGCGTCGTCTCCAGCGTCCGTTTCCCTTGGGAATCGTCAAAAGAAGTAACATAAAGGCAAATGTAACTGCCGTTACTTCCGCTCAACCTTGTCGTCTAACGTCGTCTAATTTCCTTTCTTTCGACTGCTTCCGATGCTACAACTATAATTTCTTTCATCTACCAAATGTCCTTCTTCTCAACTCATTCATCACCGGGATAAGAGTTTGACTCGGAGTTCTTAATAAAAATTCGAAATTGTTTCATTGTGTTCGATGACACGGGGGGGAAAAACCGTCGAAGACAAAAGGATGTTACTGTAGGTTCTCCAAAGGTGAGGGGGTGAAGAATAAAAAAAAAACACACAAAGAATTGGCTCTGTGTGGGAACCGGATGGAGAGTATCTTTACAAGTGTGCTACGGTCAAACCAAGTGTGATGTAAATTGACAAAGCATGTCCATTACCCCTTCACCGAGAAGAGGATGAAGTTAAAAGTCATCTGGTGTTTTATAAACCATCACATTTCCTCTTTTGAATACCTGTCTACCTATCTGGGTATCAGGTGTGTCTTTTTGAATTCCTCGCTCTTTCCTACGGTGAGGAGCACCTGTTATTGAAATTTTTAACGGATGAAACCGTCCAATTTCCTATTCACTCCGCCACCGCTTCCACCTCTGCTCCAAACTCAAATTCGTTTAATAAACAAGTCGGAGGGACACTTTATGTTTGCCTGAAAACACGAGGAAATTTTCTGGTGAGTAAAGAAACACATGTGAAGTGAAACATCTCGAGAGGTAAAGTGTTTTTCTTTCACTCTGTAATAGTGTAATATAACAATAAACAAAAATATCAATATTAACGTAATCCATTATTATCGTTGATACAATTACATTGAGCGGTAGCACTCGCTACCGATTTTTCGCTAGGCCAGCCGGAAACATTCAAAAACGAGTACTCACCTGATTCATCTCGCAAAGACAAATTCTGTTGAAAACATTTGAAAGAAAGAGAAATTGAAGTTAATAAGTGAATCCTCCCCTGTCAATAAGGGCACCTTTCCGCCTTTTTCACGCCTTTTCAACGGTTCATCCTCAATTGAAAAAAAAAATAACAATTTTTAACGGATGTTTCGGGCTGACTTCCTTTAGGAAATGAAACCCCCGCAAAAAAACGTGAACCTCATTATTGAGTCGACCATTTGTACAGAGTTGCCAAACGAACATTTTCCTGTATCGCATAACTAAAAGTATCCTTTGGTATTTTAAATGATGTCGATGACTGCAATAGAAATTAAATAAAATTTTAATTATTACTTATTATTAAATTCATTGAGTTTATAATTGCAAACATTCGATACACATGTTATCAGCTTCGATTATTATTAAGCTTCCTTCTCGATTAAACTATAAAAATTAATATATTTATAGTATCTGTAAGTCGTAGGGTGGACGTAAACATCGTAGTTACAAAACCATTATTTTTCTTTTGTACGAAGTATGTATACATGAGGGGTGTTTGTGCCTCTGTGCATTTTGCACACATTGAGTGAAACAAATGAAGGAAATGTACGTTGAGTTCCTTCCAAAAATACATAAAATGCACTTTTTCGTATAGTTCTCTATTATTAAAGTAACCCGATTCTTATTAAACAAACATCCAGTTATGGCACCGTTAATATCAAACAATGATTATGTACGTGATGTTCGATTCTGATGGATCTGCACTTCATTCAGAACCGATCGAACGAACGATCGATCGATCTCGTACCGCCGTAGAACTCTCTTTCCTCCTTTTGTATTATTTATTAGTGACGAATTCTGATGGTTCGTTGCCTGTCGAAAACTTTCACTCGGACACGTTAGAACTCGGCGTCGATTGCCTCGCTCGTCGATCGCACGGCGTCAAATGCCAGTGTTCGATTGATCGGATTATCGATTCAATGAATTCGACATGAATTATCCGACGAAAAAAAAATATATTGTACAAACAAATTGACAGAAACGGGGGACAAAAAAGAAATTCGTTCGATTATTTTGTAAACAATTTAATCACGTACTCGCGGGATGTAAATTAATTTACAAATTTAATTGTGCGAATTGCGCAGGCTTTTTACTACGTAACACTGATTCTCTACGTAAGTGTCTAAGGTTCTGTTAAGGTTTGCTCGGTCGCACTACAGACGAACTGAACTCACCTGAAGTGACACGGCCATTCATTCCGATTGAATGAAAAAAAAGAAACAATGAAAATGGCGAACGAAGATGGGTTAAAAGGATGTCAAATGACGATTCCTCCGTCTGCAGGGCGTCGTCGACACCCCGAAAGTCTTTTAATGTCTGCTTTAATCGCAGTTCCCTACGGTGTCCTAGGGAAAATGCGTGAATAATATGTAATACATTGGCATTTACTTGTCTAGGGGGTACTTATCGTGGTGGTAGACATGACATGTGTTGTGGAGTCAAAACTCATTGGAGTTATTCATAAGAATTGGAAGTCTCACCGGCTACCATCAGACGGTGATCATCCCAAGCACTTGGTCAGCATGACCTTCTGTTTCACAAGGTGGCAGCTTCCCTTCGGTTCTTTTTCCCTCTGTTTCTTACCGTGACGGAGATGTTCTCCCACGCCACACGGTCCACATCACACCGCGACAGGTGCCCCCTTTCTCTCTCTCACTCTCTGGGTAGGTCGCCTACCCATCCAACCGCCATCTCCCACAGTCCCAACCTGTCACGGAAGGCATACCACCCTCTGAACTTTGTATCTTCTCAACTACTCGTTCATGTGGGTACTTCAACACGAAGAATTTATCACCGAAATCGATTTGGTCCGCTGACTTCTTCACGTCAAGGCCCAACATTTTGTGGAACGAAGAGCATCCATCGCTTGAGTTGACCACGGCTCTCTGTTAATTTCAAGAAAAGGATTGTAACGGACCCAATTCGAACTTCTGTCACACGGATACCGTTTTTTTCGGATGCATTGTTATGGACCATCGAATAGTGGTGGTCTTTTCTAGGGGAAACACAAGTAGAAAATAGAATAATAGGAAACACGTAAACCGTTTTCAACCAAGTCATAAATCTGTTGAAACGTTCCAAAAACCATTTATTTTGTCAATACGACGGACGAAACAATTACAAAAACTAGAACTTGGATTTTTTTGTTGACCGGACGGAATTTGACGGGAATTTAGAAATGGCCGCAAAATTCGCGGGACGTGGAATTAGAATTTTCTCGTGTAAGAAATTTGGTTTCGGAAAATGAGGATTTCAGGCGACGGATCACTTGTTAAACAATTTCAAATAAAAACTTAATCACTTGAGTGAATGTTTTTTTCTACTCCAAATATCCATTGAAGTCTATTTCTAAGAGACAATGAGAAGATTCAAAATGATCGGCGTCGACTCACCCGCACCGTCGTGTCAGATAGTGAAAATTACGGGAGGTGACGGGCCAAATGAAATGGCTGCTCGTTCAAATGTCGTTTTTTGAATTTTAATCTTATTCAAATTTCTTTTTTTCATTTTCTTTTTCTACCCTCTTCTTAAAACGATGGCGAGAGTCTTTCGCCGCCGTCTTATAATGACAATAATAGAGTCGGCTCCGGGTAAAGTATCCAATAAATCGTTTATGGAGGTCATTTCGATGGTGTCCTCCATCCTCCATGCCCGGAGACTGTCTCGACGATTATGTATATTAAATCGGTCGACGTGCAACCAATTTTCCTTTGTTTATTTCCGTTTGAGATGTAGTTAAATACTTTCATTGATCCCACCTGACTGCAAGCAACATCCAAGTGCAATAAACTCGAAATTGGTCGTCTGCGCCACCAGAAAGGGGTGGAAACGAGTCGGTCAGAAGGAGACGGGTGAAGTTGCGATCGGACCTCGATCAGACTCGTCAGACTCTTGTAACGAAAGAATAATCCGAGTATTCGGTTATCACGAAGGAAGTGGAAACAAACTTTCCAACTTAATTGTAATTATTTAAAGTGGAGCATGAATCCAACGATGAGGACAGGTAAAAGGTGTGACACGGACGAACGAAGGCTGCCAGATACCTTGATGAGAGACCCTTCTGAAACGGAAGTGAACGAGTGATAATGCCGGTGACGAGTCTGATAATAAACAAAGAAATAGTTGGCACACATTTTGCTTTCTTTCCCTGCACATCAGTCCGGGACTAACATCAACAAACAACTCGGACGTTGCTACTTATGTTTATCGCCATCCTGACGAACGAGTCCGACGAAATGGCAGACACCTGAATTTCACTATTTAGTTAACAACTGCTGAAAGGTACTAAAACAAACTGTTCGTGGCCGTGACTGACAACCTTAAGTATTACATATTATTGAGAAAACCGCACGGCATTTGCAAAATAAAATACCGCGGAATTCTTTTCGCCGTTTTGTAGTAGAGTATGATACAGTACGGCTTTCTAGGGGACCACATGTCCCTTAAGGTTTTTTTAACTCTTGAGTTTTGTGTTGAACCGAGTGGTCAAACAGAATCGTACCACTTCACAATTCGCTTATTCTGAACGATTTCTAGGCCAGTGTGAAACGTACGAAAGCGAAGGAGCAAAAGGTCAATCCATTGACGTTTCTCTTGACCGAAACAATAAATAATACATATATAAAGTCACAATCGAACTCTCTACCGATTCTTTCTATCTTTCAACTATATCATTATGTGTGTGTGGCGTATCTACAAAATATGTGCTTTGTCTCATTTCCTGAGACTCTTGACACGCGTATTCCGTAATTATACCAGCGGTTTGATTCTGATATACATTTTTTAACTAAAAGTTATGTTATGTTAATGTTTGTACACATTGAAATGTCGAGTCAGTTTTCTGGTTGTTTTCTATCATTGTGAAACATTTCACGGTTCATTCTTCGATTGGGGTACTTTGTGTTTGGGATTCGGTAGGCAGGTAGTGCTACCAGGATCACTAAAAGAGTCATTGTAGTTTGTAATTTCTTTAAGTTTATGGAACAAGTGAAAAATTTCAATACCAGAATTATGTTTAACCGATCAAATTGTTCCGGTTTAATGGAAGCGATACCCTGAAGGATCCCAATGAAGGAACACCACAGCTACAACTCGCTAAGATACTGCTAAAATGTGACCACTTTCTTGCTCGATTCTGCTGTCGTATCCATTCCTCCTGTGCACATTACATTTCTTTTCCTTGTGTTCTTTACAAAGTCGTACTTAAAGGGTCGACCACCATCGACGTTTCACTCATGCCCTGCAAGATTCCAACTCAACATTATGATTATTACTTTCCCTGGGATAATTTCAGTTTCACCATTGAATAAACGATAAGACAGGTACACGTCAAAGCACTATCAGAGGGTGCGAAAGGCATTCAGGTACTCAGGCATTGGGATGAAATTGTTCTATCGTCACCTACAGTCGCGATGCTATTCATACCTGAACTCTGATAATTTTCGGAAACTTTTCCCCAGTCATTGTCTCTCACTGTGAAATCCGACCTGAATTTTACACCAGAACAACTTGTTAGCAGAAGTTATCATTGGGTAAAGTCCGGTCATGGCGTTTTTACGGCGTACCTATTATCACCTAAAGGGGAACCCCCTCATCCTTCTCTCTGTCTCCAACAGACCCCTTCGCCCAGTTATTTTTTCCTTTATCGCTTTTCCTTCGAGTTGTAAGCGTCCGGTTGTCACATTAGTCAGTCCCGACTGATTTATCTCTCGTTTGAAGGAAACACACAAAGGAAGACCTGCTCCAAAGAAAGGAACGAAGGTGGAAGGTGTCGAGTCTTTCACTTGAGAAAGGAACATTCGACGTCCATCTCAGTCGGACGCGTCCAGACGGAGAGCAAAAAACCTTTTCTTTTCCCTTTGCTTGTTTCTTCGCTGTTTTTCTTTTTTTTGCTGGGTTATTGTGAAGAAAAGGTGCAAAAGTCACCAAAATCAACAATGATAGGACGTTAGTCATCAAAAAATTCGTCATTACTTTGAAATGAAGCAAAAAGAAAAAAAACACACAAAAAGGAGAATAGATGACCCTTATATCGAGGTACAGGTGCAGAAGAATGAAATCTTATGCTTAACCTATGTGAGGAAATGATGAGCTCTCAAGAGGAACCCTTAGATGAATGATGTTTCGCACGGGCAACGCGCCAAAGAAAGGATCTTTCTATCTGTCCGTCGAGGGTCGATCCGCCAATCTTAGCCTTCACCTTCCTCTATTCTTAACGTCTCATTTTCCCAGATAAGTTAAACATAAAGGAAAGATACGACGGCGCTCGTGATCAAAACCTGATAACTGCTCGATTTGAATTTTCCGAGCGACGAGAAAATTTTCGACCTCGACGACCTCTCCGAACGGAAATTTCTCTGGTTTTTCGTGTCAAAATGTCGAAACGGGTAAAGTTCGAGATTATTCGTCGGGGCTCTGTCCCATGGTTCGATTCAATCTAAAACGTTTTCGAAATCCGAAATGCAGTACATTGGTGATGAAAATCTTACCACCAGTTAGGGGGATGAATTGTGTTGTCCCGTCAAAATCTTCGAGAAAAAGAAGTGAAATTACACACCTATTCAGTAATTTTTCTTAATTCTCATTTTAAACAGAAACAAAGTCTGGTTGCAATCTAAGGGGAAAATTTTCTGCCCCAAAAAAAGCATTAAACGCTGTGGTTTACACGTATTTCACAAGTTTAATGATGAAAATGTCACTCAGAAAACGTGGTCCAAAATCCCGGCACATTTGATCCACTGTCCTATCTAAAAGCTAAAAAAATCAATATAAATATATAAAAAATATCCACGTGAGTTAAATCAGGCCAAGACAAGTACAAGAAGTGCTACAAGCAAAATTCACGACGAACTTATTGACAACTGATAAATTTTGCACTATAATTAATCAATTACTATTTTTGTGAAGTGAAGTGAAAGTGACACGACACGGTGTGTCTTTTATCTAAATAATTACCATCTCGTTAATGTAACATCGGGTATTTCAACCCAACACAAAGTACTTTTAAAATGTGTTATGCAAATGATAAGATGGTGCCTAATTAACGTTTTATTGTAACGCGAGCTACGTCAGGTCATTCAGAAACTCAAATTTAAAGTGTTGACAAATCAAGTGCCGATTCACACCTTATGAGAAGGTACCCGAAATGCTCGTCAGGTAGTTCCCACAGGGTCCTCCTCTGTGACCTCATGTATTCTTTCTTCTCCCTTTAAACCTTCATACATTTGTCATCGTCATCCATTTAAACGATTTAAATGCCAAATTTCTGAAAATAATATATTGTCGTGCTTCCTTTTCGTTTTTGAAGGTTACATTAGACCAAGAACAATAATTTTGTTATTCCCACGTTATGTAATACATTGTTTTCTCGCAATGGTTGATACGTAAACAGTGGCTGAGAGCTCGGGAGACCTATTTTTCGGACTATTTACCATGATTTGAAGTTTCTGTGAATCTTCCTTTGCTCATTAATTATGTTTTCCCGTGCTGGAGTTGATCACGAGCTCGGCAACCAATAAATAATACGAATGAATTAAAACCGTAGTGATGTTCGGGTTGGTAGGCGATCATCTAATTATATTTAAGTTATCGTCTCAGGTCAAACGAACCTTTCACGAGGTAACCAATTCCTCAACCACCAACCCTAAATGTACGTATTAATATTCAACCCATTTAATTAAGTTGTTTGGTATGACCAACTTTTGGGTTTTTCTTTACATCTCGCGGACAATGAAATTTTTCGCTCAAGTGTAAAATGCAAACACAGGACAGGGTGAGTATTTGTCATTTGTATTTCTTCTCATTCGTTTTCACTTAAATTTATTTTTCCACCGTAGTTTGTCGGCGGTACAAAGTGTAGTGGATAATATTTGGAAAATAAGATGGAAGGCGCAGTTTCCCTCGAGTTCCACCGCCATTTCCGCGTTCGTTTTCACCAGGATACGGACATATCCGGTTGCGTTCCTCGGCCGGAATTCCAACACAAAAATTAAACAGGTTTGATGTGGCCGTAAGGTAAGCGTGAGCCTCACACGCCATTTAACGGTCGACCAGGTGGATTTTTCGGTTACAGTTTTTCGCGTTTATCCATCATCCTCTACGTTCTCGCACAAGTCTGGATGAGATTGACTTTGATCAGTTTCTTATAGGAAATTTCGCAGAATCTTCACCGGGGAACGCGCGCGTGACCGACGAAGAGAAGAACAGGACAGACAGACAGTGTGAAACGGAAAGTGACACGTAAGGAAGGGAAAAAAACGGAAACTGGGATAAAAGTCGATCGGAAAATTGTCTACTTTTCCGATTTGTTGGTTTTTTTCTGTCTATTTTGTGATGAGTTTGAGAAAAATACTCCGAATTGTGCGGATGCCTCGGTGAAAAAGTCGCGTTTGACGGATTTTCATTTTAATTTCGTGCGTCGAACGCAACACGAGTAAATTTACCATCAGGAACGGATTGTTTCAGCTGTTCAACGCAACGAGCTCCGAAGCAACGCCGAAGATTTGGATTAACCACAGCAAAACCACCACCACCCCACCACCCCCCCCCCGGGAGTAAAACGGTGAGTGACTTTTCATGTCTCCTTCGATTTCTTTCGACGATGAGGAAAATCAAAAGCGCAGTCCATCTCGAAGTAAATGCTCGGTTGATATTCGCACACCAGTTCAGGTTTGAACACTTTGAAAGAAAAGTCTTTCGTAAATGGCCGAGAAGACGAGTCGAGGGAAGCACGAAATTGTATAATGATGTGGAAAAGAGAATTGGCGTTTGTTCGTTCGGGAACGTTCCAAAGGTCGGATAAACGAAATTACTATTAAGAAAATAAAGACGGAATGGAAAAAAAAAAGAAGAATCAAACAATCCATGACGGAGATCTGTGGGAGTTTCGTGGACGAACAGATTGACAATAAGACAAGGAAACAAGTCCTTGAGTAAACAGATGTCACGAAAATTATCATCGGGTGGATGAGAAAGAACGTATCACACGGGAAAATAGCTCATAATTTGTAGAAATTAATATAAACAGGCGAAACATGCGATCCTTGTGCGGAGAGAAAATAGAAACCGTATAGATGTGAATCTTGTGATGTCTAGCGAGTGCAATGGGGAGGGAGTACCCAAAGGGAAGCACAGCAAGGGTAGCCACCAGGCAGAAGTCCTTCGGTGCCAGTCACCCAGCATGTAGGCCACCTACACGCGGTGTAACATCCCTCATCAGGCGTGCGAGACATCTCACCCTTGGAATGTTTATCACTCTGTTCTGTCGTATTTCTTTTCGAACTTGTTCACCGGGGTGTTCTCTCGGGTTCGGACTAGCCGGAAAACCAAAAATGAGACCCCCGTTTGTTTTATCTTTGACTCGGTTCAAATGTCTCATCTCTTCGGCCCCCGATATTTTCATACCACCGTGCGACATTTTGTCTATGATACGGTTCCGAGAAGCACGGTGTTGATGCTACCGGTCCAATGATAATTAATGATAATCGTGATGATAATAGTAGTCAACTCATCTAAGTTCGTCAAAGAATGAAACTGAATGCCTGCGAAGGAACATTAAATTGCTGACATTTGTTGGTTGTGATACCGCTCTGCTGCGATAAGACACTTGCTATTAATCATTCGGTACTTCCGAAGATGATGTTTAGCACACCTGTACGAGTGATAGTTTTACTCTTGCAAGAAACAACTTCCTAGGCAACAAGTACTCGAATATCATTCCGAACAGTACGCACCTCTGCTGTGTGTCACGAGATAGCTTACGGTGTTGAGTTGGTGTTGCAACAGTAACAGAAGTATTCTTTTCTGTCGTCCAATGCATTAAGCTAATTTACTTAGTACACCGAAAAACCCAGCAATTATGTGTCAATCTCTTGGATCGAGTGCTAGTGGCAACGGATAAATAGTCTGCAAGGGAAATGTTTGGAACATGAATCAGAGGGTTAACCGAAATGGTGCGGAACAAGCGATGGAGCAATTTTACAGTTCAAATTACTTCCATCGTTAGCAATAGTGCAATAGAACTATCATATCTATTTGTGACAGGCCATGAGAGACTCAGTTCTCAGAGCAATCCCATCAGAATCAATCAATTGATGTGTACCAGGCACATGAGTCGACATCGTCCGCGGTTTTTCAATGAAGTGAGATTTTGCAGTTTGCGGTGTCCAACCACCGCGGTGACCGATGACTCGGAAAATGTCACGTTTATGGTAACCGGAAGTCATAGCGAAGCCAGTTCTTTTTGTAAAACAGCAGGAAGACCAAAAAGAAGAAGAAGAGTCGATTGTTTACCGACTGAGAAGGGCCCACTGGGCCGCAAGATCTTTTGACCCCTGGGAACCGGTTGTCATAGACAAATCGTAGAAAAAAGGCAAACCCGTTTGTCCGACATCCTCTCGAACCCGGAAGTCAGTGAATACGTGCAGCATCCGAAATCCTTTCATTCTTTCCGAGAGAATCGTTTTTTGTGGTGTCAGACGGGTTGGAACAATTGCAGGTAGACAAAAAGGGTGTTAGTCTTATCCATAGCCAGACTCATCAGTCCCATTCAAGGAAGTGAGAAAGGATTTTTGAAATGCGCGCACACACACACAGACACAAGATATATAAAAAGATTGTCTTAAATGAGTATTCCTTTTTTGTTTGACGTAATCGTCCGTGTCGTCGTTCTTCTTCGTACAAAAGGAAGAAAACATGTAACCGTTATCTTATTAGGTGGTCCATTGGGCTAGTTAAGACAATAGACAGGTAGACGGAGAGCAGAAAGGTTCAGGTGAGAGATGATTCAATGAGACAACTTCTTTAACAGCAGCAGAATACGAAGGTGTAGGGAAAGAGTGTGGTGCCTGAGAGAGAGAGAGAGAGCGGCAGAGGCAGACCTGCGACCGTTCATTGTTCGCATTGAAGATATTGTCTCCAACGATACGTGTCCAGCATCCGAGAAGGAATTAATATCGTTTTGAGAATCATTCAAGTGTGACTGATGTCTGCTTATCAGTCAGTCCGCGTCCATCTGTCTTCCATCGGAGGATTTATGAAGGAGTCCGCTCCTTTAGCATGTCCATCAAATTCCACCTAGCCTTCTCATCTCATTCACATCAGGTTTGAGTTGTGAAAGAGCAAATATCGCTTGACGATGTGTCTCTTGGCTCCCTCAGGTCGACGAAGGTCTCCAGGGGTCAATCGCTTAATCGGGTCCCATATGCAGTGGAGGACATGAGTCCACATGTCCTGTCCATCACATGCGCCAGCGGGAGAAAGAGTGAGATGTCCGACCAAGTCCGATACTTTTTATTATTTCATTTGCAACGGTTGACTGGCCATCTTTTACGAAGTTTAAGTCCGATCGTTTCTTGTGGTTTGTCTACCGAAAATGATACGAGATTAGCAGGTAACGGGCCCGACATTGGTTTCCACAAGATTTGCATTCGGAATGAATTGAACGTTAGAAATTACAGAGCAGAAAATGGGAGAGTTGACCAGAAAGTATCCGCGAAGAAGATTACTCCGATCCAAAGGATGATATATGGAGTCATTCCACTTGAGACGGACTACCGTAGCCTTTTCACAGAGATTCCCATCGTTTAATGAGCCTGTCACCAGAAACTATTTTCAACTCGCGTACCAACTAGGTACTTTTCTGAGAATGAGAGAGAGAGAGAGAAATGTATTTTTCACCATCGGAAGATTTGGTGCCCTGATGGCATCCGAGCGTGGAGAAACCCGGTTTCAAGGCGATTCTCGTTCTCAAATTATCTTCACAAAGGATTAATAAAAAAAAAGACGGGTAGGAAGAATGAGACCGGTAAGGAGTAGCAGACGAAGGAAGGAAAGGGATACCAAAACTCCTCGACACATGCAAGCGTGAGTGATTCTTTTTAAAAGGCAAGAATGAAATAATTAAAGAGTTTATCTTGACGAAAACCAGTGAGTTGGAATTGTTGTTAGAAAGAAGTATGGACCATGAAGAGTCGCCGGAAGTGAACCTGACTGATGGGTCTCTCCCCCACGGGTTAAACCTGATCTGTGGGAGATTCTTCCTTGGTTCACCTCGAGTTGCACGAGTAGTTGAAACTATCGGAACGGTTCCTGCTCTTCTGCCTCGGCAACGTGTGCTTGTGTGTGTGTGTGTATTCCACCCAACAGGAATGGAATACTAATAGAACGGACTTCCTGAAATTTGACCTGTGAACTGGACACGGGACGTCGAACAATAAGCGACAGAGGAGTGTAGTAAAAGGAAAAAATTTCAAGTCATTCCGACAACCGGTTTAATTACCATAATATGTAAATAGTACCATTTGTTGTGTGTCGGATACATTGGCTTTTTGTATGTGGTCGGACCCATCGGCTCGTTGCCTTTTGTCCGGCTGTTGGGTTTAGCACTCGGACAGACGTTGTGTGCGGATGCGGTCGCACATTCGAGGCTTGACTCCTTCTTTAAATTTTGCTGAACGGAACGTTTGCAGATTCGCTGACGATCATGAATCGACTTTGCTCACACATACACGCAAGTACGTAGTGGCAAATGAAAAAAGTCTTGGATTTTCGCCTCTTAGCTCCCCGAGGGTTCCTAGCATTTAACCTCGGGTCATTGCTCTCCGTGGCGAGTATACAATTTCGCTTTATTTATTTGATCTGACGCTTTTGTCAGTTGCAGAATTTTGCAAATTCTTCAACTTTGCCTTAAACCTTATTCGGCGCCTAAAATCTAAATTATTGTCATTTCTACGGATTTCCGCGAGTCTCATGCGACGGCGTTTGCACGTTCAGCATTCGCAGCAGTTCTCACTCTGGGTGTCGATGTTTGCACGGCCTAAGTCTGCAGGTTGCGTCCGGATGGTATCCGAAGCCTTCGTGACCGCCAGGCAAAGTGCTATTCACCTCTCGAACCCAAGATGTTGAAGCTGACAAGTTGGACGTTGGACTATCTGGAATTCGCTATGAGTTTCGAGGGTAAATCAATACCTATTTCTGATCAGACAAGTGTGATAATTGTGGTCAGAAATACACCCGAAGGTTTTTTCCTAAACCAAAGGGTCGTTAGTCAATCCAGTAATAACGGAGGTTGCGAGTGCGACCACCGGGATGTGAAACACTTTTAACTGGATGCTACTAGTTTATGTATCACACGTAAATGAATAACAAAAAATAAATTGGTTTATTCGTGGCCAATGCCACCGGGATGACAGGCCACCGACGAGTACCCCCGAATTGTAAACCTTAAAATAAATGTACAAGAAATATTTTAAATTTCACTTATAAACAAGAGTTGTCTCGAAAAGCAGGAAACGCATTCTTGGAGCCGAGAAATACGGATAGTTAAAATTGAATTTTTAATGCGGTGTATTCATCAGGCGGAGACAGGTATGAATGAATGACAGGGCGCCTCGAGACAGGTACATCGGGCGACAGTGCCAGATAAATATAGAAAATAGAAAATAGCGGGATTCACCGCGGACCGTTATAAAACCCATCAGGGTGGTTTTGCTTGTTTCACCCCATTCCACCCCCATCTTGGTTTTCTCAAGAATGGAATTTCTAGAAACGTTAGACCACTCCAAATGACACTCAGGTGGAAAAAACCAGTGACGTGTCACCGAAATGGATATCAGTCGAATTTCATGGCGTTTGACACTGGTCGCTGGCACGTCCACTTCAACCATGAGAATCCGCGCGTGCAACCCTCAGATGAAACTTTCATGCACTTAAACGCGACCCTTTTCGCATCACGAGAGGTTCTGCCAATGAAATGTGCCAAGATCCATTTGCTAATTTTGACATCCCCTTCGCAGAGGGATGCGCAAACTCCTTCTGGACCAACAGAAACCTCCGAAACGAATCTCGAACGATTGGTCGTTTTCCCATTGAGAATCTTCAACTGAAGGAAAATGGCGAACCCTCGTCTTAAGTTGAGCCTCCGACTCCTTCTTTTCCTTTTTACTGATCGATCGAACAAATTTATTTCCACATCAATTTCTGATAACCTTTTCTTTGGAGCCAATCACCGGGGGAGGAAACTTCACGCAATCTCTCGTTTCTCAAGCAGCACAAGCAGACGACAACATGGAATATCCGTCAGTTTGTCTCATTTGGTCTGCCTTTTTTTTCCTTTCTATCTTTTTTTTCAGCCTTTCATGTTCCACCCGTTAGGGGTGGGATGGGATGCGAGTGCAGGGGTCGACACCGTCACCCGCAACAACAGACTTTGCGTCTGTGTACATGGACCTAGTAACCCTGGCAACCCGGGGGTCTAACTTTTTTGCAATCAATATCTGCCGGAGATTTGTTTTGAAATTACAATTCGAGCGAGTCGCCATGGCGATCTTTCATGTACCAACACCTGGCCCATGGGAGAAACGCAAGATTTCTCGTCCTCTTCAAGTGTGGTGTGCGTCAGTTCGAACGAAACCAACCCGTTCACTTTCCCGTTTAAATGCCATTTTTTCCGTGACGTCAGATAAGAACATCCTGTTTAACCCGAAGCGAATGTTGTGTCTTTCGCGACATATTTAAGACATTTATCCTGGGAATCATGTTTCCGACTACCCGGGCAAGGTCAATATCGATACTCATTTTCAATATCAGACGATTTATATTCGATATGGGCGGAAGGAAAAACAAATTCGACACTAAACGCGAAATGAATAGGAGGAAACGTGAAAGGGGGGTGCTTCCCTGACGACGAGGTAGCTGGGCAGGTAGTCACCCGGTAGGAAAACTTTAACGTCACCATGCTCACGTGGTTGTTTACCGGTGTAGACTACTGGGGTTTTTGAATGGGTTCACAGATGAGGAAAACGGTCGTTCGGAATACAATGATTCAGAGGCTCGGTCAAAGAGACGCATTGGAATCGATGAGATGAAATAGTTTCCTTCACCGGGAATAGGTGCCATTGAGGCCCCCATCATCTCAGTTCATCAGATTATTTAGTCGTTGATTAACAAGGTGGTTTACGAACAGAGTTGTCTCATACGGGCAAAGGCTTACGTTATCTCTCAAGATTCCGGTGAATACTGAAACTAACCTTGTGTACCCTCATTAGGTATTCATCCCGGTTGATATGCTGTGAGTAAGAGTCCGTTGTGAAAAAGGTGTTGGAGCATTACTCCAGGATACTTAGACTCATACCACTTCTCGGAACAAACGCCGCGATAGAACGAACCGAATTGCAATACGTGAAGACGATCGATTCTAATAACACCAGCCGAATTGCGAGATCAAGAAGGAATCACAAGAGTCATCAACATGGTCGGGGATGTAACAAAAAGGAATTTTTTTTTCGATGGCCTCGATAAGTTTCCGTTTCCGGAATTTTTAAAACCAACTTAGCTCCCCTAAAAGGAAGGTGGATGGAAGTGAAAGATAAAAGTGGAAAAGTCAAGAACTCGAACTCGGTCGTACCTGAAAAATTTGATGGGGTACAAAGGGAACCTGTTTTTTTTGTTGTGTCTGTGTGTGTGTGTGCCTGCGTTGTAAGTGGCCGGCACGCGTCTCATTGAACCAGCATCACCTGCTGAGTTGTCTACATCCTCCTACCGTCTGCCACCTGGAAGTGGTGTTCAAATTTTTTTTTAGGCTTGATATTAACTATATCAGAATCTTTGTTATAAAACACCTTCCTGCCATTGTCTTCTACCCTAATCGAGATTCGAACCAAAGAACTTGTCACGGGTTTCATCGTCCTGTGAAGATGCTCCGAACGTGCACGTCCACGTTCTATCTGACTAGTGCCATTGTGTTCCTCCTCGGTTCCACTGTCCTGTTACTCGGTAAACGATTTGCCTTATATTGTTCATTCGGGTCAATCGTCCGTTTGCGAATCATATTAGCGATGCTTCCTTCGACTTTCTTACCAAATGTAAATTAGACGAGGACAAGTCTAAAGTTCCTCCGTGCAGGGAATCGAACGGATGAAGGACCGAATAAAAATAGGCAGTCGCGATTATGGTTGGAGTGACTCAGGCAATTCATTATCGTTTCTCTGCAACCATCCAATGCAATCATTTAATTAATTACTAATTATCGTTACGGTAACTTTTACCTTATCGGGGTACCTTTATGTAATCGTCCGTTTGGTCCGGGCACGGACGGGCATGAAGGAAAGAGACGCTGGACCTGCCCCGATGGATACCCCTGTCTGTCTGCCTGCCTGCCAGCCTGCCTGGATGGGCCCCTGGCACATGCTCTCCTCTCGTTTTGTTTTTCGGGGCCTCGTGCCTGCATTGTCTCATTCGGTGATGAGCCAAATCGCTTTCTTCCTCTTTCTTCTTTTTTTTCCTGTTGGGTGATAGTTGTGTTGTGACGCGATTTTTTCCGTCGTTATGGGTTACTCCGAGACACACATCTCTGTTGTGGAGATACGAAGTGTTTGTTTAGAGGTTTCCCAGGTAACCACATTAGTTATGCAATCTATAGGGACCTCTTTCTCTTTCTATCCCGCACGCCATTTCTTCCCTGATTCCCTGACATCTTCCCCGAGAACGCCCTGTTTTAGCCGGTGTTGTTTCCCCGTTTGTGGGTTCGGTGTTCTCCCGTCGTTTCCTGCCCTCCGTCACGGGACAGAAAGAGAGAAATATCGAGGTTTTATCGAGGAAAAAACAATGAGAGGAGAAATGTCCTATCGGATCGCGTTGACTTACATCATTAACTATTCTCCCCCTATAACCTTTTCAATTTCTCTAAATCAACTTTTTGGTTTCCCTGACTTTTGCCGACACCTACTCTCCCGTTTTTCTTCTGGCTCTATTATCTATCGTCGATAAAAATAGGAAAAAAACTTTCATTCGGTTATTATCGATCACGAACCCGGGAATCCGTATTGATGTTATCTTGGTTATAATGGACCACAGATCTCACAGCTGCTTGATTATCTCGTGTGGTTTTCCTTATCACTGTGTCAATATTCTTCGCTTCCCTTTCGCTTGTCACATTTACACGGGATGCACGGGATACACGACACACACAAATACAGACACACTTACACGCACGCACGCAGTACGAAAATGCAACGGATGAGTTTATTTTTGTCGCACTTAGCCTTTTTTGGCTTGAGTTTTTTCGATCGTATGAAAACGAAGAGAGCAGCCTGCGCGCTGTCGTACATTGCCAAGAATCGAAATTAAATTACGATCGTAGGAACTATGTGTAATGTATGAGGCAACTGACACGGTGTAATGAATTTTCATGCAAAAGTCAACGGTTAAAATTCACGGTTAAAATAATCTTGGGTTTAGGGTTGACGCTGTATGTGTCGGTGGATAAGTAATTTACTTAGGCAATTGTAGTCATTTATAATGTCGTTTTCTGTTGCAGATAAATTATTTCAATATGCTATGAGGGAAGTAGAATGGCCAGCGGAACAATGAGAGAGCCAGTTGTGTCTTCACCTCAACCAGCCATAACACTACAGTCAGGTAAATTTAGATTTTCGACCAAGAGTTCCTTTTCATTGTAGAATCGTACTACAGCGGACACGAGTTTAGAAGAGAGCTCTGAACCGGGAAATTTTTTGTTCAATTATGTACAGGTTCTGCCATAGAGGAGAGTCAGAATTCGCCCTGCTATGACAACAAATCAGAGAGGGAAATTCAGGCAACGAAGGAAGATTCTGGGGACGAAATAAAAAATGCCGGGAACGGCTACCAGAAACGTGGTGGCAGTGGAAACAATAACAACAGCAGCAGCAGCAGCAGTGGTGGTAACAGCGGAAGCAGCAGTGACAAGTCAGGTTTCGACTGCAACGTTTGCCGGATTCCTTTCGGAAGTCCGAATGATTTGGAGCGCCACATTTCCTCTTACCACGACGAAAAGGTTTCCTTTTTCTGTAAGCATTGCAATAAGAAATTCTCGACGAAGGAACAGTGTCAGCATCATTCGGAGAGTTGCGAAAGAAAAGATGACGACTGCTCAAATCATTCTGAAGACTGTTTAACTAGCAATAATAGAATCGAAAGCAATACTAGTACAAATTCGTTGTCGAGTCCGAAGAGTAGCGAGTCCAAGTCAGAGAGAAGTTTCGAGTCGGACGATAGCTTTAGTGTAATCAAAAGTTTGCGGTCGGCCAGGCGACAGAGTCGAAGGACCGGTGGAGACGAAGACTCCAACAGGAAGAAGTCGGATAGCGATGATTCTGAATCGTCGGTACCAATTCGAAGGAAAGTCAAAACACTAAACAACAATAACTTATACAACACAGATAGTCAATTTCAGTGTCCGGTTTGCGAACGGGACTTTAATTCGTGGAACGTTTTGCAATTACACCTAGAAAATAGTCACCCGGACTACGAAATCAAATGCGAGTGGTGCAATTTGACCTTCGACAGTCCGAGAGTATTGAGTTTGCATAGATTCATGGCGCACAACGTCCAGGAGGAGGGTAGAAAGTCGGAGACGAGAAAGAAGTTAAACTTCGACTCCTCAAAATGGAAGAACGACAGAAAAGGTCTCAAGAATCTGCCTCGAGTCATCGGGTTCCAGGATTTGAATTTTGTCGATTTCTCCAGCGAGAAATTTCCTCTCATAGCTAAGAATATCTGTGAAAAAAGTCTTCACCTGTCAAAGGACGATTTCTCCTTCGATTGCCCCCACTGCGGACGGGGATTCCCCTGTGACACGGCACTCGAAATACACGTCCGAACCTGTGAGAATAACGAGAAAAAGAATTCGCCCAAGGTGGAGAAGAAGAACAAACGCAAGTCGACACCAAAGTTTCACCCTCAGCAAAATTCCACGGGGTCGGACTCGGACGACGACTGTCTGGAAAACCTCGAAATGAACGTCTCAGAACGGGAGAGAAAAGCCTTTTTCAACAGTCTCGACCTTAGGAACACGGAAAGGTCGTCTAATTCGGACGAGGACGGCGACAAAAAGTACGGCAAGTCGGATGCTAAAACCGATTTGGCCGACATTCAAAGCATCCTGTCGGTCACAAACATTCCAGGTATCAACGTGAAAGATTTTCAGGATGGAAAATCGAAGTCACCGGTCGATGAAAAATCAATCGGAAATCTCAACGTGAACATAAATGTGTGTCGGTCGAGCCCCGAGAGCAGTTACTCGAGTCTCAGTTTGAATTCGCCAAATTTCAACGTTTTAAATTTGATTTCACCAAATTACTCCGGGCCGGATTTGACCGAGGAAGAAGCCCAAGATTGTTTTGCCGCTGAGTGCCGAAGAATGAAACTCCGTGGCGAATTTCCCTGCAAACTTTGCACAGCCATATTTCCAAATCTGAGGGCCCTCAAGGGACACAACAGGGTGCACATCTCCGTTGCAAACGGAACACCCAACTCACCCTACAGGTGCAACATTTGCACTTACAATTCCCTAGACAAGGCCACCCTCGTACGTCATATGAGATCTCACAACGGAGACAGACCGTATGAATGCGCCATGTGTAACTACGCCTTCACGACTAAGGCCAACTGCGAAAGACACCTTAGAAATCGTCATTCGAAAATAACGCGAGACGAAGTGAAGAGCTCGATCATCTACCATCCCTCCGAGGATCCGATCAACGATTCGGATTATCAGAAAACTACCGAAATGAACAGGAGGAACTTGGAGAAGTCGAAGGAGAAACAGGAGTTCTCGCTGCCGGTCAACCTAAAGATAAATCTATCCAATTTGAAGGATTCCAACAAAGGAGAAGACGTGTTCCAAGCGGAGCATCAGGAGTTAATAAAGAATATTAAGAATGAAGAAGAGTACAGGAGGACGGAAGCTGGAACGATGACGGAGGATTTCGAATCCGAGAGCAACTACAACGATTGGCAGTACGACGAAAACGAGGAAGCGCTTGATTTGAGAATCTACAAGGGAAAGAACTACGAGTCGGATTCATCGGACGTTCCCCAGGATCTGTCAAAGAAAGAAGAACTCAAAGAATTCAACAACAACATCGATGAGAAGTCACCGAAGTTGAACTCGGATGACTACTCAGGTCAGCAGTACGATAGTAAATCGAACCTGGACATAAACAACCTTGTGAAAATGTATTCTGCTTTGTACCCTAGTTTGAATGTCACTCAAATTCACCAAATCATTCTGACGCAGTTGAACTTTCCTGGAATTCTCCAGAAACTTCACAACTTCCCATTTTCACCCTTCATCATGTCCTCTCCTCTCTTTTCAAACTCCGGAAACTACCAGCCGAAAAGCATTCAGAAAGACGCTGTAGGAGGCGGCCTTCAAATGTCCGGAGGAAACATTCTGGACGAGAAAAGTCAAGGTTTGACCATGTCAGAAAAGCTGCAGTTTTTCCAACAGCAAGCTCTCGCAGAAATAATATTTAAGAGGGAGAAGGACCGAATCGCCAGCGAGTACTTCAATAAGAACTCCTCACACGTGGGAGAAGAGTTGGAAAAACAAAAGAGATTTGGGGATTTCATCAAGCAGAACGATTATTTCGCGGAACCGGACAAGAAAGCGTTCGGCGAGATCCTCCTCAACAGGAGGGCCGATGAGAAAAAGGAGGGAATGAAATTGGGGCTAACGGAGAAGTCCGGTGGCGACAACAGGAACTCGTCCGTTAAGATGGTCATAAAAAACGGAGTTCTCATTCCAAAGCAGAAGCAGAGGAGGTACAGGACGGAAAGACCTTTCTCATGCGAGCATTGCAGCGCACGTTTCACACTCCGATCCAATATGGAAAGACACATAAAGCAACAACATCCGCAGTATTGGACACAGAAATCCAGGTCGAACGTGGGGAACATGAAAAAATCGGAAGCAAATCCGATCAAGTTGAACGCCTACGACCGCGATTTCGAACTCACCTCGAGCAACGACTACCTGAAGCACTACGACGTCGGAAAACCGATTTCTCTCGTCTCGAGGGACAACCTCAATACGTCAGGAGGTGAAATAAAATGGGAAACATCGCAGAGATTCAAGAGAGAGTACGAGGGGAGCAATGACGATGTCATGAACTTGGCGAAAGAGCACGGGAAAGAGGAGGACATTGTCAAAGTCACAGACGAAGCTGTGAGAAGTGAAAACGAGGAAGAAGGCGACGAAAACGACGAAACCAAAGATGACTTGATCATTAACGAAGAGCAAGCCGACGACTGGAATAAGAGTAGGACTCACGAGGGCAGCCATTACAGTATTTCGATCAACACGGCGAAGTACTTTAAATTGAAGGAATCGTCGGAAAAGGCGGAAATGGAAAAAGAAAACCTAAAAGAAGAACCGAAAGAACCTGGAAAGGAGAGTCTGCCGCAAGATTTGGCCAGCGTCTCGAGGATGCTGGACAACGCCGTGACTCAGACCCAAGCCTTCAAAAAATATTTCCAGGATGGCTCGAAGAAGGATGACGACCTGAGGAGAGAAAGGGAAGAAGTCAAGCGAGAAGAAGCAGAAAGAAGCGAAGAAGAAGAAGGTTTGGTCGCCGGAAGCACCAGCAGTGACGAGAATAGGTAAGGTGTTCGATCTCGTTTCCGGTTACCAACTTCACCGGAAGTCAAATCGCTTTAACCAGACTTTTCCTGCAGGTCAGAATCGGAAGTTTCCTCCAGGAGTGGGAAGAAGAAAAGCGCGTATTCGTTGGCACCCAACCGAGTCTCCTGTCCGTATTGTTTTCGGAAGTTTCCCTGGACGAGCTCGTTAAGGCGCCACGTCCTCACACACACGGGGCAAAAGCCGTTCAAGTGCACGCATTGTCCACTGCTGTTCACTACCAAGAGCAACTGCGACCGTCACCTCCTGCGGAAACACGGACGAGAGGCTCTTATCGCAAGCTCCGGACAAACGGACAATCCAGAAAGTACAGGTAAACGCACCTAGTTTTGTTTACTTTGTGTCAGCAGAACGAAAGCAGTCAGGTTCAAGGTTCGTCGGACATCGGTCCGATGACTGTCATTGTGACGTGGCATCGTGGCACATGAGTCACTTGAAGACCACCGCACTGACCACTTGCAGTAGCATCGGTAATCAGCACTGCTTTGTCTATCTGCGTATTTCCGCTAGGATGATCTCTGCCGGATCCCATGTCCTCACCGATAGGGTCCACAGTTCACTTTTTCCATTGTTTCATTCTTGGTGGCTCTGACTCAATTTCTCAAAATCACAGGACACCACCCCGCTCCCACTTCCCTCGATTTGTGACTCTTGATGAGAGTGTCAGTGAAGCTCACACACAGTGCAACTCTTTAAGGTGAAGCGGGTCCTTTGTCTATGGGTCTATGGGGATGAGTCATTCCCTGGTTTCCTAAATAGAAATTCGTTCGATGTGTCACCATATAAATTGATCAGATTGTATTAACAGTCGTTTTTAATGTTACAAGATCCGCGATACGAGATGTTAAAAGACACCGGAAATCATCTCCAATTCTGGTGTATCGATTTCCCTGTTCAATATCGTGTGACGATACCTGGTCAAGTCCAAAAATTCAATTCTTCCGGCCGTGTTACCTATCTTTCCTTTCTGTAAACACATGTAACGGTTTGTTATTTGAGTGATGTTCTTACCCGGGAGTTGTCTTTCTCCTCAGGTACGACTAATGTCACGAGTAGTGTCACCAGTCAGTCATCAAACAGCAATTACCCGATGCGAAACGTGCCAGAGAGACCCTACAAATGCAATAAGTGTCCGTCATCAACGTTTTCAACTCTCAGCAATCTGAATAAGCACTTGTTCAGCAAACACAACACCCAACATCGATGCGAGTCAGTCGATCAGATGTCGGAGTCCAAATATAAAAATCTAAGTCCACAGGGGCCTCCGAATATAACGATATCGCCGACGTTTGCTTTGGGTCTGTCGAGAACAATTCCGGTCATTCCGCAATATGGCGACCCATTGAAAATTCCTGGTAATTGCAAGTCGCCCGGATTGAGAGGAACCGATTTGAGCAACTGCAATGGGATCGACCGGGACAAGTCAGCGGACGTGTCTAGGTCGTACAGGAAAAGAAGTTCCAGCGAAGAAATTGAAGGAACCGAAAGAAAGAAAAGTTCTCCCGATATGAGAGTGCACAACCACGAGTCTCACGAATCAGGTAGGTCGATGGATTGACATCTGCGTGGCACGCTGGACCTCGTGCAGAACTCCTGGATGTATGCTAAAATTGTACTGTTCCTCCAAGCAGATATCCACCGCCCTGAACTGTTGCCTATTCCTCCCAGCGAACTCCCATTCAAGTGTCACTTGTGCGATTCTTCATTTGGCGAAAGAAACGACGCCCTCGAACATATCAGATGTCAGCATCCCAACGAGTTTCAGTTGCTGGTGTCCAAAGGCGCACTGGAAACAAATACAGATGAGGAGAAACACCAACCTGATGACAACGACGAAATTCTTGACTCGAACCGAGGTCGATTTCCCGACTATGCAAATCGAAAGGTTGGATCTCTAAATTTAATGTCAGAATGTGAACAGCCGGTGGGTCGCAGAACATGGGTCTGACTCCATTTTGTCCGTTTCAGGTCATGTGCGCCTTTTGCATGAGACGTTTCTGGTCAGCCGAAGATCTGCGAAGACACATGAGAACTCACACGGGAGAACGTCCTTTCTCTTGCGATGTCTGCCAGAGGAGATTCACTCTTAAGCATTCGATGCTGAGACATCGGAAGAAGCACAGTGCCCACGATGAAATTTTGGGTGAGTTGACCACTTGTCGCCCTCGGGTTGACAAAACCGCTTGAAACCGGCTCTAATGTTTGTTTTCTGGAACAGTTGGAAGCGACGAGGAACATCATGGCTCGTACGAAATCAACCACAATAACAACATATCCGTGGGAAGGACGCACCATCCGAAGCAGACAGAATCTGAGGAGGATCTTCACCGAACCATTCTCCATCAGACTCTGACGCGCAGCGACGATCAGACGAAGGATGATCCTCGGGGAGATCGCAGGATTTCGGAGAGAATGGACGAGGCCAACAGGCTCAAGTAAATTCAAAGTTGTCAACAGGAACGCTTTTGTGCTCACCCGACACCCCAAACAAATCGGTACAACAAAGTAAAGTTGAATTCGCGTATAACGATGATTCCCAACGCCTACCTTTCCACGTTCGTTGTAAACGAATTCAATCGTACTTTTAATGTGAACTTCGCTAACGGTCCCTGCTCCCTGGCATTTGCTTCCTGTCCGTCCTGTGAGGGCGAGGTGAGACCCGACCGAAACTCCATTGATTCAATAATATTATTAATTTATTTAATAATCGGCGATTAATAACGATTAATAAATAAATATATAATATATTTTAATAGAAACGCGGAGCAATTTGCCTGAGAGTCTTGAAGGTTTATGTAAATACCGACTTGCGTAACCAAATGCGGACAAACGGACGTAGTCATATATATATATAAATATATAAATAAATAAATATATATATAAATATATACACGCTCACGCATATAATGACTGAAAAATAAAATCATACAAAAAAATATGATAATTACTAAGCGTCTAATGTTGCACCATTAGTATTTAGTGTTCTGAAACTTTGCGGGTCTTTTTACAAGTACGGCTGTTTTATTTTTTTCTATCGTAATGTATTGTTTAACTTTATTTTGCCTTCCTTTTGCCACAAACACACACACACACAGAGACAGACAGACAGACAGACACACATAAAAACACACGAGACCAGTCTTCATCGGTAAAAGAGAAGTTCTTTATTTATTTTGAGTTATGTCGTTTGCTCGTGAACCAAAGAAAGAGAGAAATCCGCGTAAATTTTTGTGATACGAACTGTACCTAAGTCGAAGAAGAAGAAGAAGTAGTAGATGATGACGTTTGATTTGGTTGTTGATTGCCCACCCCGAAAAACGTGCACCACGATACCCCACCCTCCTCATTGTAAAACTATTAGAACAACTACGACTAGTTGAAGGTTTTGTAATTATTTGTGTTAACGTACTTTTGGACGTCGTTTCCAACTCTTTATGCTTTGGTCTGGTTTTTTTTTGTTTTTTACGTTTTCGTTCGAAACTGACAACTTCCCCCTTTCGAATGCTTCGGTTTTCCTTAGATGTTTATAGCGAATGAAAATCAATTTAAATAAATAAATTTACAAAAAAAAACCAACGGATAAACTATTTAAGTGCACTTATTCATTGTGAAAGTTTGAAATTCCGTTTCTCGTTGTGAAATTTTAATTTTTTTGCCATTTTACGTTCGTGTCTTTTTTGCGAGAAATGGACTTTTACTGACACTCAATGTTCAACATGTTTTAATTGTGTGACACTCAGTGTTTTCGGTACTTTACATTGCCGCCCCCAGCCCCCTTCGTCCCTCACGCACTTCCCATTGACTAACAAAAACCGAACTATTCGGTTATAAATCCGTCGTGCTTAGATGTTAGCAATTTATTCTATTTATTCGTGATCGATACAGAAATTTAATTTTGTTTTTTTTGTTTTTATTATTTCATCAAAGACGAAAAACAAAGTTTCGTTTCCAGTTGTCGACGGTATGGAGTGCACTTACTTATACTTATATAAAATTATATAGATATATAAATATTTCCATTAGAAATACCACGTTGCCGAATCCACTCTATTGTACTTATTTCCATGATTATTATAATTATTGTTATTTATTTAAAGCAAAGAAATTAATTAATAAAATTATACGGTTTTGTGAATAATTGACTAAAGTTGTTCGTTATTTTCTGAAAATTACCAATCCGTACTTCTTTGGTTGGTCTTTCAAGGGAATGGCAAGAAAAAAAAACAATATTCTTTGAGTAATTTTTAGTTAATTTTGGTGAGGGACTGGCTACGGGTATTATAAATTCTTGAAAATAATAAAAACATGGAGAACAAAAAAACAAAGAGACATAAAATTAATAGGTTTTGTTTAATATTTTACAATAATTTAATTGTTTAACAATTCCGAAGTATTATGGAAAAATAATGGTAAAAAAATTTATTTACAGTAATACTATTGTTTTCTATGTACAAGTAACTAGTCGTTATCGTTTATAACGTTTAATTTTGAAGGAGATTGTGAATTTGAGGCAAATACGTTTCGCGATTGTCATGTTTCACTGCCCCAAACATTTTTACCAGAATCTCCAATGTGTAAATTCACAGAAAATAAAATCTCAATTATAGTTCGGTGACGACTTTCCATTGTAATATGCTAAAATGGCACAAATACCTACAAAATTATATTCAAATGATAGCAATGACTCCAAAAAAAATTTCCCCCTGCAAAATCGCAGCTTACTATAATTTACCACTTGAAACCCAGGAATATTACAACTGTAAGCATCGAAGTGGTAGTCAATCGCGGTAAAATTCGCTTACGAAGACGTCACGAAAATAATTCTGCGTCGTTACAAGCAAATTGAACCGCTTTCCATTACTCTACATACGATGATTGGACAGATTAAAGGAAAACATTAAAATAAAAAAAGGAATAAAAGTGGAAACCCACCCTTACAAAATAATGTCAATTAATAAAAAGTAACCCTGCCGTGTGTGGAAAGTCAAAAAACAGCATCCCCCTATTCCGCAACTTTCATTTAAATCAAGTAAAATGAAAGAGAAAACAAAATGGCGAGTGTGCGGCTCTCCACTTTATGGCACGACGACTAACAACGTGGAGGTCTCGCACGGAAATTTGTTTTCAGATTTTAACAATTTAAATCTGAGACAAATTCGAGGTATCGACTGTATCCGGTTCTGACAACCGGAACTTGAAAGAATGACCTCACAGAGCGAGTGATCTCAATGACCATCCTCCAAGGCAAACATATATTCTTCGGCGCTTCATGGCGCCTGCATTTCTTCTCCAACATTCTTCTCTACTGATTCCCGTTAAGCATCTACATCTAGGTGTATCAGCGGATCGACCGATGCCAGTTTTATCAAAGTCTTTTTTATTCTCAAAGCCGGCAATCTGACGTTCGGATTCTGGTGCCAGCACTCCTTCATCAGCTTGCCCATACCGTTCAGAGTTGCATCGGAAGACCATCGATTGCTCAGAATCGGACGCTGACCATCGACACACACAACCTTTCTCATGTCCTCAAACGAAGGATCGTTAGGCACAACGTCGTGGTAGGGCGGTTTGTAATCGTCAGCTATGCCGTTTGACAATGTCCTCGTGCAAACTTCCCATAACACAAGTCCCAATGCGTACATGTCGGCTCGACGATACGATTCAAAACAATCTGTTTTCATTCTAAAAGAACGAACAAACATAATAATTGTAGGTTGCCCTTTGCTACTTTCTATTATTGTAATAAGTTCTAGACTTACGTTTCGTCCAACACCTCTGGTGCCATGTAGCGTTTTGTTCCTACTCTAGGGTTATCTGCAATGTCCATTTGTCCTGTGGCTTGCACGTGGGTAACTGCCAATCCGAAATCCGCAATAACGCAGGAACCGTTCATTCGAATAAGAATGTTTTTAGTTTTAAGGTCTCTGTGAGCTATGGCTGGTTTTCCCTGCATAAAAAATTTCAATGTTACTGGTAACTAATTCTTAAAAAGTGTATGTTAGTCTGCTTCCTAAATCTGTTCAAATATTAGAAATGTCTGCTGATGATTTTATTCTTCAGAACCCTTACAAACTCTCTAAAGCACCCTCTATCATTACACATTTTAATATATAGTAACATTTATTTAGTTTTTACAAAATACTTGACTATCCTTTCAATATTTTCTCAAACACTTTAATTTCTAACAAATTCTAATAGAAACTCTACTGCTCAAAGTACCTGAGTTCCAAAAATTTCACTGTGCAAATGTACCAGTCCTGATACAATGGTCAAACATATTTTCATCATTTGATGGTGTGTTAAGCTGGTTCTGTTGAGGTGATCATACAGAGATCCTAGGGGATGGTAGTGGGTCACCAGCCAAAGTTGAGTACATGAATTACGTGAAGTCATGTCGCTTCCGATATATCCCAAGATGTTCTCATGTCGAAGAAGAACAGTACTAAAATGGGGTAAATAAAAATTTAGCCATTTTAAGAAGTCTCTCATATTGTTTTAATAGTAACTAGTTATAAAACAGTAATCAAGTTTCCTTTACAATACCTGTAAATTTCAGTTTCTCTGTTCCAGCTGGCTTCATCTCTTGAGAAAAATATTTTAACTGCTATATTTTCACCATGCCACACTCCTCTCCATACTTGACCATAACGTCCTTTTCCTATGCACTCAGTCAAAGATATTTGTTTGGCCAATGTTCTCTGTATGAGAAGTGGAAGTCCTGATCCTGAACCAGATGTTAGGGAATGCTCCATAAATTCCTGCACAACCAATGACAGTTTATATTAATATAGTATGTTAAATGAGAAAAAGGTTTAATTTAAATCTTAAAATACAAATGATGTACCCTCAGGGTGCTGTCTCCTGGTGCAGTTACATGTACTAATTCATCAGTGTAATAAGCATCAGAATCCAAAATTCCATTTTGTCTCTCTTTTTTCCAAGGTCCACTCTGTCTTTCTAATCTCTTTTTGTGAGTTCTTCTCATGAGTAGTAGGACAACAGTCCCTAATACTCCTAAACCTACAACTGGACCTAAGATAGCTAATGTCAGCTTCAAAATGTACATATTTTTATCTGGGTAAATGGAAGCAACATCATCTGCAGTGAAAAATTATTTGTTAGAACATATTAAAGGTCAAATTAAATATTGTAGTAACAGGTAAACAACTCACCATGAAAAGTAACTTCAGGTAATGGAGGAAATGTTCCATTATTACAATAATCTCCTGCACAACAAATCATTACATATTGTCCCCCAGTATGGCGTTTCTTGTGTGTTCCTGAGAAAGATGGAGTTTTACACAGCAAGTGTACCTGATCCAATTTTTTTGTACACCCTCTGGAAACTGCTTCTACCCCATTTAGATCCCTAGTGTGAGACTTCCAACACTGTAAACAAAATTCAGAACATGGATAGTGATTCAGGCATCCAAGTGATAAAATCAAATTTACTGTTCATATATATACTTGATAGGCATCAAGACATGGTGGCTGAGGTATGCAGTCAGGTGGATCACATGACAAACATTTATACTTAGGAACTTCATGAGTCCCATTCCGATTATGGTGCCTGATTAAATTTTTATGCAATCTGTGTGCCTGTTCTTGCTGAACCTTCATTAATAAATCATTGGCAATTGTATTCTCCTCCTTGTGTTCCTTAGTCTCTGCGTCACCATCAGTTTCAATTAATGATCCAGGTGGCAATGTAACTGTTCAAAGTTGTGAAAAAAATAAAAAACAAATTCTCATGATTCAACATGATCAAATAAAATATGAAAACAAGTAATTTTTTTGCAAGGTAGTTAATTTTCAAGTAAAACTTTTTCAATATAAAAAAACATGCTCTCGCATCTTCCGGAATCAAGAGATACAGCCACGACCCAAATTCGCATAATCCCCGGCAAATTATTAAATTTTATTTAACCAATAAACATTTACTTTTCACTAAATAATTTCTGATTAAATATTTCTTAATAAACACACTTAGAAAAGCAACAGTTGTATATCCCGTGAAATGAAAACGAAATATTAAAATATAATCCCATGCGGGTTCGCTAGAACTACCACAAATATCATTTTAAGTACTGTGGAGAATAGAAAGAAATAAAAATTTAAAAAATTGGACACTTACCTGAACCAGATTTCCCAGTGGTAATTAATAAATAACAAATTAAACTCCAAAGCGACGCCATTGCACACTGAGTGAATCCTATGCATTTTTACGAAAATAAAACAATTGCCAACCCAACGAGCATTAATTTTTACAAAGGAATTATTACAATTTTATAGAATTATTAACTGAATTCCTTGTTTATGTAGTTGGTACATTATCGTTATAAATAAATTTCTTATTTTGAATTAAACAATCTTCCTTACTTTTCTGGAAAATCGAATTTTATTTTAAGCATTGAATAAATTTGTTACCGAAAAATTACGTTGGCACTGCTTTTAACCAAGTGCACAGAAATATAAATATATTTTAAGTAGAAGCAAATATTAGGCAAATAATTTAAATGTTTTGCTACGTAGAATAATTTTTTTAAAAGTTATATTAATATCGGATTATGGCCAATCAAACTAGTCAGGGTATGTATTGATTTCTAATAAATTATATGGGGGATTAGCTTTGACAAAGGTTTGGAATTTCAATGACATTTGCTTCATTCATCCATCTGTACATGTTACACAATTATTGCTGTTGCTGCATAATTTGAAATTTGTATCATTCCTTTCTTGACTACATTTACTTGTTGTCATTACGCCTTTTGAATTTTATAATTTGATGTCTCACAAAGGTTGACTGTTACAGCCCAGGTTGTGGTTTGTTTGTGACATGACACAATGAAATTAGTCTTCTCAATTCCACCTTTAAATTGTTTTTTCCAAGAAAAGTTAGTGATGAGTTATGAAATTTATTTTTTCAGAGAACAATGCTGAGTTGATGGAGGAAGTGAAACTTTACAGAGGTGCAAGAGAAAGAGAAAAGTATGATAATATGGCTGATTTGTACGCTGTAATTAAAACTCTTCAGGCTCTAGAAAAAGCATACATTAGGGACTGTGTTACAGCAAAGGAGTACACTGCTGCATGCAGTAAATTGCTTGTACAGTATAAGGCAGCATTCAAACAAGTTCAGGGAGATGATTATCCAAATGTAGAAGCTTTCATTAAGAAATTTAGAGTGAGTATCAAACATAATTTTACTTCACAGTATATTTTTTGTACTCATTAACAATTAAAAAATCATCCTTAGCTTATGTTTGATGCTTGTTCAATTTAGTTTAACATTAAATGAAAACTGTCTATAAAGACATCTTAAATTAAAACTCTTTTGTGTAAATGATTATTTTAGTTGGATTGTCCAGCTGCCCTTGAAAGAATTAAAGAAGACAGACCTATCACAATCAAGGATGACAAGGGAAATACCAGCAAATGTATTGCTGATATAGTTTCGGTAGAGTCATATACTTATTTTATGCACAGTAAAAAACATTTTATATTCCACAAATATTGATTCATATAAAATGTGAATTTTACATTTTACAGTTATTTATAACAATAATGGATAAATTGAGACTTGAAATTCGTGCCATGGATGAACTTCACCAAGACATAAAAGATTTGGCCGACACAATGAATAGATTAAGTTTATTACCATCTGATTTTGAAGGAAAGGAGAAGGTAAAGTATTCTTCCCAAAATGAAGTAATATTTTTCATATGTGTTTAATAAAATATGGTCACCATGGGTAAGCTAAAAAATGTAACCAAAGAAATGATTGAAAATCAGATTAATTCTACCATGTTGTATTTTTCCTTCAGGTTGCTCACTGGTTGGAAGTTCTCAACAATATGCAAGCCTCTGATGAACTTTCTGATGTCCAGGCAAGACAACTTATTTTTGATTTAGAAACATCATATAATGCATTCAATAAAATACTTCATTCCTCAACATAAATTGGGAATTATAAATTTTTACTGACACTTTCATTAGACATTGACATTTTTCTTGCATTGTGGCATCATTATTTCATATTCTACAGCTGCGTTAAAAGAGAGAAAAATTAAAAATTTACAAACAAAACTGTAGAAATTGAGTTTCCAGTTGAAAATGTGGAGCTTCATTGAATTTACATTTTAAGAAATGGATTTACTTGTACATAAATAACAAACAGTGTATTTTTTAAAATGTTTTTTTTTACATGTTTAAAGTTTCAATTTTTGCATATTTGATTTATAGCAATTGTTCTTATTATTATTTTTGCTTAAAATAAAGATTACTCATTCTGCTAAACTGTAAAAAAATGTGCAGGATGGCTAATGTTCTGACACTTTAAACTTAAAAATTTACTTTTTATCAACAACAATCCATTTTCGTTTTTTCCTTAAATGTCATGTGGTCAGTACTTGAGTGACTGTTTATTTAAGTAAGAATACATTATGACATTTCAAAAGAAGGTGGGACTTAGATAACAAAATTCTAAAACTGACCTAGCCAACTTGACAGAACTGTGTGTGGTAAGATAAGCCCTGCTTAAAATGCCCCAAATAAAATGTTCTTGTTCAAGTGACAAAATTATTACATAATTTTTTTAATTCAAGCAGTTAGTCGTACTGGGAACTAACTGACTCACCAATTTTAATATTCAAACATAGTCGTTCCAAATATTTTCCAAACAAATTTTTATGTTTAATTAACTTTAAAGGTCGTTATTATGATTAGGTAAGTTCCTACGGTTCCGATAACCTGAAAAGTAAAAGCTGATCTTTATTAGAGATCACTATTATTCATTATTAAATGTGCAGGTGACGTTTTTTTAAGTTCTGGAGACTCACCGAATTGATAAGAGGATAATTTAGTGGAACGAATTTCCCGGCAGACAAATAAATCTCGTGATTCATCAGTTGTAATGAAAATACCTGCAACTGTTGCAATGCTTTATCACCAAATTGATAATGTCAAAATAGTATAAATCAGGAAGAAAACTGATAAAACCAAATGTCTGCAAAAGGTAGACCGTGTAATAATCATTAATTCCACAGTAATTAGACTCCTTTGATACGTTATCACCCATAAATAAAAACACACTTTCAAAGATTTGGAACTTGGTAAAACTCACCTGTTTTTCTAGCTCCTTGTCGTTTATTTCGTTTATCACTTCGTTGATGATGGTCGCCGTTTTTTCCGTCTGCAAAAAATAGGAAACAATAGTCAGACTATAATGTCACCTTTTGCTTCTTGAACGTAAGATAACTCACTTCAATAATAACTCCTTCGCAAGCGATTGCTATATTGAGAATGGTCGACAGGTAGTAAGCGCTCCAGAAAAGAATCAAACAGGTTTGGTATTTTGTTCGCCAGGTCGTCGAACTATTGACGTTTGTATCGTTGATGAAGATGATGTATGATCGAAGACCATATGTCAATTCTACTATAGATAGTAGTAGGTACAGCAGAATCTATAATAAGTAATAATTGTACAGAGATAGAGGTAGGAGCGACAGGGTCAAGTATGGTACCATTGAACCAGGTGCGGTAGACTAACACAGCAACTACGACATAATGGGTAACCTACAGTTCAAATGTTGTACCATGAGGACCAGTAAAGAAAATGGAGATCGAGATACCACCCGTACACGAACAACAACAACTTTAAGTCAAAAGACATCAGTCGACCTCTCTCCACCCATGAAAGATTTGTGTGAGGGGGCTAAGACGAGCATTGAAGAAGGCGAAAAAACTCACTTGTAAACTAAAGCATTCATTAGTTTTTATGCAGCAGTCCACCAGAGTCATGTGAATCTGCCTGAACCGAACAATTTCACCGACATTGTCCTTTTTCCTGTGGTCGCTGACGAAAAGCAAAGAAATTCTTTTGGCCTTCGACACAGTAGATTTGAAATTACAGCTCTTGAGGTTGTCGTTCATGAGTTTGAAATACGTTCTGATGGTGAAGATGAGAATGACGAACTGAAAATCAGCAAACACGGTGTATATTTCGGTCACTATATAAATTGTCGACGTGTACCAGGCATAGTATGGGTTCGGCCACAAAACGTCATTTCCCAAACACATGTAGCCGACAAGGAGGAACAGGGACGTTGAGAAGATGAAAACCTGAAACCTTAGAATACGTTTGTATTCGGAATGGCGCAATGTTAGTGGAACATCCGTCAAAATGGTAAGAACTCCGTTCATCCGTTTGTTGTTGACTCCGTTGAGTATGAAACTTGCAAGAACTACGAACCAACGAAGACGAGTCTCTAAGAAGACCAACATCCCGTGAATGGTATCCGTGTTTGTCGTCCAGTATGTAATAGTTGGTATTTCATTAATAAGTATTAAAACTATTGCGGAAAAAATAGCGACGCGATAGAGAAGAATGAATTTCCTTTTGGTTTTCAGGGTGTCTGCCTGAAAAGTCAGGCCGAGGAACGCCGAAGTAAAAGTCATAGGCTCCAGAGCAGCCGTCAGTTTAATGCCGTTGGGGTTCACTGCCATCTTTTCTGGTTATTTGAGAATAAATTTGTAAATTCCACCTCCGTCACTATCCCTTACGTCGGAGAAGAGAAAAACAATACACCGACCACTAACATCCCACAGAAAAGTTGTAGTTTTCCGACTGGAACACCCGCACGAATTAAACTGAACTGGAGGTTGACAAATGAAAGCTGGGAACTTTTTAAAATTAATTATTCATGGATTCGATTGGGTGCGTTTAGTTGACTTGTTTTATGTATTCCCCTGCCTGATTCCTAGATGCAATAGTTAGAAAATAGTTCTGTTGAATAGGTCACAATGTCGTGAATTTATTTGTCCAAGACACTCTGAAAACCCGCGCGTCAAGGACTCACTCTGAGTTTGTGTTCGCTTACACAAGTATTGTATTTATGTATTCATGAATAAGAACATGAATTTATGTGTAAATTATATAAGACTTAAGATTACGAAAAAGAGTAATCATTCACAATAGCTTCATACCTTCATCTTCATTGTTAGGTTAGGTCTTACATTTGTAGGTGTGCGATAAATAGCTCTTTACGGTAGTTTCTACCGTCATTAAAAAGTCAAAGCATAACATAACAGTTTATCGTAAACAATTACTAAAGATCCATTAACAACAATACATATGCATTTTTTACTACATAACGTTAATGTGTAAGATAATATGATATATAATGTACTATACAATATTATTGTTGCAAAACTTAATTTATAGTTATTAACGGCCACCTCCGGCCAGCTATTAATAACTATTAGCATTTAAATTAGGTACATACTAGGGCCTTACTGAGAAGTTTATATTTTCGTACGGATCAAACAAGTAAGTGCAAACTCATTGGTTTTCTTCAAAACTTCTCTTACATATTTTATAATCTCCCACATGTTTCACGTATTCTTGGAAAAGAGGAAAAATGACCCAAATCAATCAGAAATAAGGAAAACCGAAACTCCATAGTTCCATTCCATAAAATGGTGTGAAAGAAAATCATCTTCGTCTTCAAGGGTGACAACTAGGAAACTGTGACGTTAATTTCGATAATGAGATTTGTTGCTAATTTAATTCCATGTACCTTATGTATCTGATTTTGAGTTTTTCGACTCGTTCAACGTTATTTTTAATTCGACTGCAATTAAAAAATCAATTCACACCTTCAAAGATTGCGTGCCTATGATTGACACATTTTTTTCTCCGGGGAATCAAAGTTAAGCAAATCAATTCGCATCGACTCTGTCCTCCTGTGTTCAGACAGTTCAGACAAAAACTGACATCAGACAACAAGTCATTATGAGACGACCGAAATTAGTTTTCAGACTGTTAACGAGAAACAGAAAAGAACATGAAGAAAGGTAAGATGTACGTTCGGATCATTAGAAGAGCAACAAATCAACAGTTTTAATCACCTGGCATTTTACCAGTATTATTTTGACTTTGACTCTTGGAACACGAGTCTTCTTTGCCAGGTTACAGGGTGTGACACAGGGTTAGCAGACAACGAGACGTTTTTGTGTTCTTAAATATGAAGAAGAGTCGCTCCTCACCAAAAAAATATACTACCCAGACCAATATAAATATGCATCTTAATGGGAATAATGGAGAAATAGTCGTAACATCGAAGAAATAAAGAAGAAACTACTGAGCAGAGTGAAATGGCTGCTTTACGTTCAGGTACCACGGTACCTTCAGCTGGTATTTTCATTCGGTGGAATTGTCAAAAAATCAAAAATGATGTTTATATGTTTTACAGAAGAAACTTCGTGTCGTTCGAAAAGTTTACAGATAGTTCTGTCCCCGGTCCTTGTCTTGGGTCACACGTTTGGCATTTCTCTCTTCTACTGGAGGAATAAAAAGCTACTGAGGATTGTATATAAGTTATTCTTCTGCGTTATAATGGTCGCAGCGTTCATTCACGAGCAAGACAGTATAAAATACTGGCAAGAACACGCAAATGGGGTGCATCAGTATTTGGTGCAACTTGACTCGTACAGCTGGTGGTTCTGCTATTACGTCAATTTTTTCATAACGACGCTCAGGAGCGAGAGGATAGTAGCTCTCATAGACAATCTGGAGGAGACAAGTATCGTTCTGCCTCTTCGGACCCGTTCGACCCTTTTTCGGTTCAATTTAATTAACTTAGCAGTCAATGTGATACTCCTCATTTTGTTCAATGTTTTGGGTTACAACTGGGTTTGGCCAAACGGAAATTACACATACTACACGTCGCTGATCTACATACTGGGCGACATAACTATTCTTTTTTGCTTCTACGAGTTCATACAAATCGTTCACCTGATCGGGGAGATGTTTAAACAGATCAATTACAATTTCAAGAGGATACGACGGTCGAATCAATACAAATCTAATATTTTCGGTTTTCAGACGGGTGAAGTTGTCAAACTGAGAGAATGGCACCTCTTCTTAACTAAAACGAGCAAGGAAGTTAATGACTGTTTCTCCGAGCAGGTAAAAGGTTTTTATTTCATGAAACTTATTTTGCTCCTTGCGTTACTGCACTCTACTTATTGGTTACAGTGTGTTGTACCACGAGATAATTGACTTTAACTTCTTTAGAACCCACGATGTCATTATACACACATTTCCTATTTGTAATATTTTTAAATTTTATGGTCACTGATCTAACTATTGTAAATTCGATCTTTCAGCTTCTCGTAATTCTTTATTTTGCTATGGTCGAAACGATCTACGCCACCAGATCGATTCTTGGGGACTTTTCTATAGAAGACCTAGAAGAAAGCATCCTAAACATATTCTGTGACTGTCTCTGGCTTCTTCCTTATGTCGTGACCGTTCTTCAAATGGTAGTATTTTGTGAGAAAACTACCACCGAGGTAAGTTTGAGGTAAAATTAATGTTTTGAATTTTATTTGTACGGGAACGTTTGAGAATTCAACTTGCAAAGTTAGTGAAATTGTAGGTCAATTGATTTGTATTGCATGGTTGTTTACAGAGTAAGAAAACCCTTAAGACTGTGCATCACCTAATGAACATTTATTACTACGATGGTGAAACTCTAAAAGAGGTGAATAAATCATTTGGTGTTTTACATAGATACGTGGAGACCGATGAACATTGCGAATCATCAACTTTTCATTTCAGCTTGAGCTTTTTGCTCTGCAGGTCCACCAGCATCCAATTCGTTTTAATGTGAGGTTGTTCGATCTGCACTATCCATTTCTTAACACGGTAGGAAGGCAGTTTAAACGAGTCCTGAGAGAAACTTCTGGTTGCAACGCCCCAAATAAAAACTTTTGGTCCTTCCAGCTTCTCAGCGGTATCATAACTTATTTTGTGGTCATCGCAACATTCCAAGGCGAATCAGACAACGGACAACTGATAAACTGGAACTTCAAACCTGACACTACGACGACAGTAGAAACGACAGAGAAGCCTTCGTTGGTCGGATAAAATGACGTTTTTCTATTTTCATCTTCGGCCTTTCACATTTTTAATTAAGTTGGATTGGTTACGACGTTCGCGAAGGCAATGTCCATTAGCAGGTTGGTCATAATTAGGTACAAGCACAGGAATACCGCGAAGGTCGTGGCAAAAGTACCAGATGTTTTAAAGTCTTTAGAAAGAACTTCCACCGGACTCAACGAAGAAAAAGTTAGTTCAGGTTAGTAAGATTATTTTATTTAGCGACAAGTTGAGGTCAGAAGGTTCGTCTATTAGGTCAAATGTGTTCATTTCAGTGGATACCACTCCAAAATGACAACCGAAAAGTCCGGATCAGCTAAAGGTGGACTTACGGATCCCGTGTCTTTCCTAAAAGATTTTGCTGCCGGTGGAATTTCGGCTGCTGTGTCCAAAACAGCTGTAGCACCGATAGAAAGAGTTAAGTTGCTGTTGCAAGTGCAGCATGTTTCGAAGCAAATTGCTGCAGAAGATCGCTACAAGGGAATGATTGACTGTTTCGTTCGAATTCCCAAGGAGCAGGGGTTCCTCAGCTTTTGGAGAGGCAATTTGGCTAATGTCGTTAGGTAGGTCTTTCATTGTGTAGAAAGTTAGAGTTTGGTGGTATGCGCCTGAGACAATCAGTCATTCTTGACTCCTGAACTGACTCCTCAGGTACTTCCCAACTCAGGCATTGAATTTTGCGTTCAAAGACAAATACAAGAAATTATTCCTGGACGGTATAGACAAGGAAAAACAATTCTGGAGGCATTTTGCCGGTAACTTGGCGTCGGGTGGTGCAGCCGGTGCAACTTCCTTGTGTTTTGTATATCCCTTGGATTTTGCGAGAACCAGACTGGCTGCTGATGTAGGTAAAGCAAAAGGTAAGAAATATAAACTTGATAAATTCATAATCAGAAAAGTAAAAATATTTGAAGTTAGCGTGTAAGAAAATTGCACACTACAAGAATCAAATATAAAATTTATATTCTGGTACTCGTTTCAGGTACTCGCGAGTTCCACGGTTTAGGTGACTGCATTGTAAAAACATTCAAATCGAACGGTCTTCTGGGCCTGTACAGAGGATTTTCGGTATCCGTTCAGGGTATCATCATATACAGGGCAGCTTACTTTGGTTTGTATGACACGGCAAGGGAACAACTGCCAAATCCAAAAACAACGCCGTTTTTCGTGTCGTGGGGCATTGCACAGGTCGTCACGACGGTTTCAGGCATTGCATCTTATCCCTTCGACACAGTCAGGAGGTGAGTCCTTGCTCAGAGAACTAGAAATGGTAAAAAATAAATAGAGTCTTATGTGTTATGAAATTAAATTACACAGGAGAATGATGATGCAAACCGGAAGATCAGAGAAAGATATTCTATATAAGAACACACTGCACTGCTGGACGAAGATCTTCCAAGAAGAGGGAGCCTCAGCCTTTTTCAAGGGAGCCTTCTCGAACGTTCTCAGAGGAACCGGAGGAGCTTTGGTACTCGTTCTCTATGACGAAGTTAAAAATCTACTGTAGTAACTTATTCATTGGGTAATTTTATATTATGTAAATTTTATTTCGACAGTTACTTCTGTGAAAAATAATAAATGAGCTATGAAATATGTAAAACTCTATTAAATGCCAACAACAACTTCCAATTACGTTTATTTACCTTTTAAATGTAAGACCATGTCATTAACCAGAAATTCCCTGTCCATTATTCACTTTTAAACTACTAATTATCAAAGGTACTGCATTATCACAGCTCTGAATAGATATATAAAATTATAAAGGAGTGTATGGTAACACCGACACGTGGCCATTATGTGGAATCAATGCAAGTATTGTTTGGGTGCACGTTACTGACAATGCGCAGAAGTTCCCGCTCGAGAGAACAACCACTCGAAGACTACGATTTTGTAAACTTGCTTTTGTAGTGCTATTAGAACATCAGATCAGAAAAGTAGACAAAGTAGACAAAGAAATTTATTAGAAAATGAAAGAACTTAAGTTTTTGTTTCCCTTTTGTTTGGGTCGATGGGGTGGCTTTTTAGTTATGAAAAACTCCGGTAGAGCCACTCGGAGCGCTCGTGTCGCACCAGCCATTGATCCGTTTTTTCCAGCATCTTTTCTACTTCGTCTTTTTCTTGGCATTCAAAAAAACATGGGAAAATCTCGAAGAAAATGTGACTCGTTTTAGAATCAAGTGTTAGATTAACTTTGTTAACGGAAAAATTTTTATTTCCGAAAAATTGAAACGAACATTTATAGTTAATTGAATTGTATCTTTGAGTTTTCTTTCGTATGCGAGACATGATTTTCCGTTGCAGATCGAACATTTTTTCGAGATTTTCCCGTGCTTTTAACGGATTGGATCTAAACGAAATGGATTCCTAGTTTAGAAATATTCAGGTAGGCTTGTGTGAATTTCACATTTTCGTCTCGAAAATATGTGTTCAGTTCGTTTCCCAACCAATAACCGATCTTTTCTGTCTTATTCTTCGCAGATTTGTCACGAAGTCTTCCAAATTTTGTGAAACCACGTTTTGTGATAAAAGTCTTCCAGTTTATTACTAAGATAAATTACTGTAGTATCTTCAGACCGTTTTATTTTAATTCAAGTCTACATCACCAAGAGAATCTGACACTAATTGCCAAAATAATTTAATAAAAATGAACGCGTTTAGAGGTTTCACGATTCCCACGTTGGAAGCGACTCTTAATGTCGTTTGGGAAACAATCAAGGCTTACATGCCGGACAATTCGCCTTGCATGGAACTCCTGAAACAGAAAAATGAGAGCGCTGGCAGAGGAAACTGGTTCAAGCCAGGAGAACCTGGAGAAAATACAGAAATGTCAACAATGGCGGAAGAGGGCTACGAAGCAACTGGTATGTCTGTTCCTCACACATCTCCTTGTTCAGACACAAACGATTCTCGGACTCGTAACCGTCAGGTATTTGATTCAGGTGTTGCCGAGGATGGGTTCATCAATAGACAGCAAACTTATCAGCAATCCAAGGGTGGTCCTAGCATGGCATCCGTTGACTTTTCAGAAGGAGAGTTCTGCGAGGGAGGTGGAAGCAAAGGACATAAAATTGACGAATGGCAAGCCGCTTGGAATGTCACCAACGCGATACAGGTAAGATAAGTTCTAATTAAAGGCAAATCTCTTCTCTTGCTCTGTTGTACCTGTCTAACGGTGGTTTTACTTGTCCTCCCGTCTTGGTGTCTAATTTCAGGGAATGTTCATTGTTTCTCTACCGTTCGCTGTTCTCAGAGGTGGCTACTGGGCCATAGCCGCCATGATAGGTATTGCTCACATTTGCTGCTACACGGGAAGGATTTTAGTAGATTGTCTCTATGAATTAGATCTGTCGACGGGTCAGATGGTTCGCGTGAGAGATTCTTACGTCTCCATCGCCAAGGCCTGCTTCGGAAAGGTCTGGGGAGCTCGAATGGTGAGCCTCGCTCAAATAATCGAACTTCTCATGACCTGCATACTCTACGTGGTCGTTTGCGGAGATCTTTTGATCGGAACGTTTCCAGAGGGTAGCATGGACACGAGATCTTGGATGATGTTAACAGGCATCATGTTAATTCCTTTGGGATTTCTCAAGAGTCTCAAAATGGTCTCCATGCTCAGTTTCTGGTGCACAATGTCGCATCTTGTTATAAACGCTGTTATTCTCGGCTACTGTTTGCTCGAACTACCTGACTGGGGATGGAGTAAGTAATCTCATTCTACCCCCTTTTTTGGTGCCCCACACTTGGTACCTTGTCTCTTACGTATTGTTACTCTTAAATTTTGCAGGTAAAGTGAAATGGTCGATCGATTTAGAAAACTTTCCCATCTCGTTAGGAGTTATCGTTTTTAGCTATACTTCACAAATATTTTTGCCAACTTTAGAGGGAAGCATGATCGATCCATCTAAATTTTCCTGGATGTTAAATTGGTCTCACATCGCTGCTGCAGCGTTTAAGAGCCTTTTCGGTTACATGTGTTTCTTAACGTTTCAGAACGATACCCAACAGGTGGGTGCTTGGGAAAAATTCAAGATCGATCCCACTCACTCGTAAAGAAATACTAAAGGGGTACTCGGTGCTTTCAGGTAATTACAAATAACCTGCACTCAGCCGGATTTAAAGGACTAGTCAACATTTTTTTAGTTCTAAAGGCATTGCTCTCGTACCCACTGCCATATTATGCGGCTTGTGAACTCTTGGAGAGATCTTTCTTCCGGAAACGGCCCGATACCATTTTCCCAACCATTTGGGCTCTCGATGGAGAGCTCAAGGTAGGTGCCCTACATGACCTTTCCGTCCGGTCCGTACCTCTTCAGGGACGGTTGACCAACTTTCTTTCTCGTTGTTTCAGGTCTGGGGACTTGCTTTTAAGGTTGGTGTCATCGTATTCACTATTCTCATGGCGATTTCCATTCCTCATTTCGTCATACTCATGGGTTTCATCGGAAGTTTCACGGGTACCATGCTCTCGTTCATCTGGCCCTGTTATTTTCATCTGAAACTGAAACGGGATTCTCTCGATAGAAACACCATTTACTACGACTGTTTCATTATATTTTTAGGAGTTTTGTTCGGTGTCGTGGGAGTCTACGATTCCGGTTCTGCTATGATAAAAGCTTTCGAAATTGGTCTTCCATTTTAGAGCAGTGATTTTTGTAAAATTTTAATAACGAAAACTGAAGTTAATTTAAAAAATGACGTTGACAAGCTTAGTTACCGGTATGAATCGTGTGAATGATTTAAAGCAGAGCTTATCGTGGTAATAGTTAATAATTAAGCAGTATATAGAAAGTCAAATTCACTCTACTCACTCTGCGTTTATAATTTTATCTATATATTATATGCCTTTGTTGATGTCTTCCCTTCTCATATGAACATCCACTGCGTTAATCTACTTAAATTAGGTAATTAAAGTCAGGTGGCAGAATTTGTACCAGTGTTAAAAAACTTAACCATTCAATTAATGGTTCTCGAATAACTCAATAAGTAATGTATAACACTTCCCATAAATAAAGTTATTGATATGTAACGACTATCGTAACCGTTGTTCCTTCCTCCACAATAAAGTTATTAATATTATTATGAATACTCTGACTTAAGTCAACAGAAGTGTAAAATGTAAATTTAGGAAACACTTATTATTTTATTGGTACTTTTCATTTATGTATCATTTTGAACTGCCATTTAAATGTGATTATGACATGACAAATTTGGTCGAAGGCAATATCTGTAGTAAAACTTGGCAGTTCATCAATTTTTCTATTAGTTTGACTTTAAATACAAGTCCTCGAAACTGACGTGAGAAGGGAAGGCAGTCACTTCACAACATCAACAAAAATATTAATAAGTTATATTTCGTAAAAGTACTAAGAAGAAAGTCTACTGTATCATTGTTAATTACCTATTTGTAAAGTTCTCTATTGTGCTGAATATTTTATTACAAGTGTTATATCTATCGTCTTCCAATTATTATCAGTATTATCCAAAGTAGGTATTATTGTACCTACCCAAGTTTATTTATTGAAATTGAAATTTATAAAAATTTGAAACGCGAAAGACCGAAACCGGGTGTAAATCCGATCATCAGTCTCCTCTTGTTCTACTCGGATTACTTTCATATTTGTTTTATTTGTTTTGTTTTGTAAAATGCAAATTTTACTACATCAAATGTAAACTATAAAAAATTTAAAGCTTAAGTGTAAAAAATACTTTTCTCTGTTAATTTTTATTTGAAAAATTCGCCTTATTAGAAAACTGTTACTCAAAAACTACAACTATAATTATTTATTCGTATTAGAAAAAATGTAAAATAAATTAGAAGTCAAATTATATTGGGACAGGAATCGAAATTTAAAATTTTTATAAAAGACTCAAAGGGAATTTTCACATGGGAATTTTGTTCCACTGAAAATGTTCTCGACTATTTCACTTTCGAAAAAACTTGTCTTTCGTTTTCAAACTGAGGAAAATAACTGTTTTTTTTTAATGTGTACTTTTTATTTTTTTACTACAATCACCGATTCCGCAACATAATTTACTGAACTCAAAAATATCTCTACCCGGCAACACTTATAATAGAGATAATTAAATATTGAATTTTATGTGTGAAGAATGTGAAAGCATCAAGGACAATATACGAAAAGTCTTCCGATAAAATATGTAACTTAAACGATTAGTTCATAGTCAAATCAATATGTACAGTACGGTGTTAAATTAAATATGAAACGATGTCTTCCAGTTAGTTACAAACGTTGAATTTTAAAATAAAAAGTATAATAATAAAGTGTAGATGTAAAATGAAGGAAACGCATTTGAAAAAAAATAATAAATTTTATTGTTAAATTATTCACAGTCTGCTCTCTGAATGTGTTCACCTTTTGCCTTACCATCCGCGTAGACTTCTCACATTAACTGCCACTTGACTAAAAAAAATTCAAACTCACTTCCACTAGATAAACGTGGTAATTGCCTCACTGCACAATGCGGCAGCAAGATGCTGTCGTTTTCAGTCGGAAACGGGGGGATTCTCATTCGACAAACATAAATAGGAAAAAAGCTAACTTAAAAATTTTCAGTGATGGCTTTCTGTGCCACAGGGGCCTGCCAAAAATCATTCACCTGCTTTTTGGATTGCCAATGTCTTCCGATTGAAGTTCTCAATATCAGTTAAATTGACATTCTCAGATAGCTACATGTGATGAAATACTCTGACAATTTTTTCCACATCTACCTGAATCAATTCAAATATGTACTGGAGTGAATGTCTCAGGTTTCAAATTCAAAAATTGTCAACCACGCCCGATATTACAGCTAAACTTTAAAATGGGGATTTTTTAATTGTGTTATCAGGTCCAAACTGTGTTGGTACCATCAAGGCTTTTGTTTAGTGTTGGATTTGATCCAGGTAATCAATAAAAAGCACATGTTTAAGTAAAAATGTCCAAGCAATAAAAAATAAGTTAAATCACAAATTTTGTTCTTTTGTGTTTTGTAATTCACAGTACATGTACCATTATCATATTATTTCTCATTATCCTTACAGTTATTTTTGGTTTCACTTAATTCTATTTAATGGTAGGCAAATTTAATGTCCACCCAGGACATGCCCCTGACCCCAATTGTGCCCAGCACGTCTGGGCTGATCCTGAGCTGTTGGTGCTGTCGGCCTGCGAATAGGAGTTTGACCAAATCTGGAGGTGTCTCTCTCATTAGGGAATATTTTATATCTAAAGAAGCAAAATTTATAATGAAACACATTGAATATTTTGAACAGAAACCAATAAACAGTCATTTTAACTTACAGGAAAGGTGGAGTTCTCAGTAAGGTAGCTCCATTGAACTCCAGCGGGTATTGATAACTCAAGAAAAAGAAGAGGTGACCAATTATGATCCCAATTATATCAAGCATTCCTCTGCCATTTATAATGAAGTTGAATGCAAAAAGAACCCATGGCAGGTACATAGCTTTGAAACTTGTTCCAAACCAAAAGTTGACAACAACTTCCTTGTTCAGTTGACACCAAATGTATAAGACTGTCATTACTAAGGAATCCATTAAAAACTGAAAAAGAAAATTTCCTTTTACATTTTTATCTTAGAAATAAAATCATAGCAACAAAGCAAACTTTACATATATTGCTCTTGTTTTGATGCTCATGTAATGTTTATTCTTACTGAAGGGAGATCTTATGTAAGTTATATTACATCTGATGCAACACTTCTTATTAGGAACTTACATAAAACTTGAAGATGAGTGCACAAATAACTGTGCATATCCATGTAAATAATAAAAGAAATGAATAGTCAGCTGGCCTGCCAGAATAAACTGATGTCTCCAAGCGTAAGGAATAATTATATAGGAAATAGCAATTAAATAGGAAATGGAGTCCTGTCATTGCATCAACTGGGTAGAAAAAAACTGCTGTTAATAACCTCCATATCTGAAATAATATACAATTTGAATAAATAACCTCATAGACATTTTGAAGATTAAACTCTAATTTAATTTAGTTTACCTGAAATTTGTTGACAACAGAGTCATAAGTGATTATTAGGTACAATGGATCTACAATTCTAAATCTTCCCAATAGTGATATTAAAGCTGTTAGCCCTAACCAATAACGTGTGAAAAAGGGCAAGCTTTTAAACCAATCTGCTAGGTCTGACATGTTAAATCCTGCAAGTCAAATTAAATGACAAAATTAAAATAAAAAAATTACAAGAAAAATGTCTACTCAAGATGACTCTGATTATTTTTCACTGATTACATGAACCACGCAACTTTGACTCATTAAGTTTCCTATGGCTATTGAACAGAAATGATCGTCGTGGAAAAGGCAAGAGAACTGCCGTTTATATAGCTGACAGAATTTTATAAACAAAAAAATGTGATATTGTAGCAATTGCCTTGTATTTACCTTGTATTTACATAAATTCAAACGAAAATCTCGAATTGACGCTTTCGATTTTAAATCTCCTTATCGATGCTCGAACCAGTTCCCGGGAAACGTTACTTTTACGCTGTAAATTTTACAAAACCAAAGCGGACAATTATGTCTAATTGCCAATTTCAGGTGCACTTTTATTGCATTTAAATAATTACTAAGAATGAATAGTATCAATTTGAGCAAAAGCAGAAGTACACGTGTCTTAAGCAATTGCATTGTGGTAGTCACGTTGCCCCGGTGAATGGCAACGCTGCAGGTTTCTAAAATTCATTTAGTTCCCGCTGGAACCGAGAGAGATCGGTAGGTGTAGAAAATTGGTTCCAGTAACATTTGCTTCTAACAAATCTTATATTTGAAATTTTCATTTTCAGTTAATTAAATTAATGACAAAACTAAATGTCCCTTAAAGCATGTTTTCGTCTGTTACGTTGCCTTCCTCAAACAAACGGCACAAAATTAGTAAATGAAATCAGATGTGATCGTCATTATAAATTACTTCGTAAAAGGTTATTGTGAATAATTGTAGAATTCAAAAACATTTCCAGCCAATCATTTCGGATAAATTGATATTCACAAATAAAAGTTTTGTGCAATCAATAGGAATACCTACTCTTAATTTTTTATCCCCTCAATTTGGACTACAAAAAAAAAGACGTCTGAAGATGTCACAGGAGTAACTTCATTTGCAAGAAACACGCGACGGGGAAAATTGGCGCAAATGTGCAGGGCAAAACGGTTTTTCCCCATAATGGAAAATCAAAACCGATAATTAGAATCTCGTGCCTGGGGTTTCGGTAGCTAAAGGCACGCTTTCACTATTACACGAGGCGGAGTTCATTGAGCGCCGCTCTCGTACACAGTTCTCATCTCAACCGTGTTACACCATACTTACGATACCTGGGGGCAAATCTCGGAGGCACGACCGCGATCACGTGGCATCCGGGAGGGATTTCTCTCCGGCTGGGAGCCTAATTAATTTTCAGGTTTTCCATTTAACAACAATAACAAGCAAATGTATGTGTAAATGGAAAAAAAAACCAGCTTCCACCTCGTGACCGCCGAAATGGCAAAGCGTTTTAGCACGAGACCAATTTCCATTGCTCATTTCATAAATTCATTAAATCTGAAACTTGGGCTCCTCCTCGAACAGCATCGGCTACCTTGACATTCGTCTGAATGGCGAGAATGAAACCACTCAAACGGTTTGAAAACCGAGACAAATCCCTTCGGGGGGAACGCAGCATCCAAGTTAAAAAAAAGCAACACTTCAATGGACAAGTGCAACAACACTGAATTTGCTAAAGGTTGAACTGGAAATGTCCAAAAAAACAAGTTGGTGTATGATTACTAAAATAGTGTCGGGTTACCATGCTTAGAAAGAAAATATACCCACATGTCACTGGCAAGGTCTTACTTCACAAAAATGTATAAAAAAGAAATATACAATTTATTGTGCTGCTGGTTCTGCTGGGTTTCCCTTACTCTCACACTTTCGGGCCTCTCGGATGGTGTTAGTAGATCCCGGGTTAGTGTTCCACACTGTTTCCCTCTTACCGCGATTCCTACCAGAAAGATTAGAACTTAGAAGCATACTCTAAAAAAACAATGTTTAACCAAACCAAAAATATTTGAATCGTACGAATACGCACAAAAAAAACGACAGCAATCGAAACCGGCACCAGATTACACGGGTGGTGCTGCTATCACCCCAAATAGAAACCCGAGAGAATGTTCTAGAAACTCACTCAAATATGATTTAAGGCACAAAGAGTTCCGCAACAAGTTCAGACTAATAAGTTACCCATTCTCTGACGGGCGTTTCATAAACTCGAGTCGTCAAACTACAAATACAGTGCACCTGTCCAAAACTGTGGCCATTGCACACAACTCGTTACTGTTAGTTTATTTTAAATATTGCAACAGACGTAAAACAAATGAAAATGACAACACCAATTAAAATTTTTATGTTTGAAAAATCATTAGCTCGCGTGCTTTACGACTCATCGTAAATAATTTAATAAAGTCACGGACATGTATTATTGTTTATAAATATTAGTTTTCCTTTGTCACACTCAAGCAAAGGTTTATTAACATCAAAATGTAGAGTCGATTTATGTAACGGACGATGTACATGACCTGTAAGTGCGCTGTAGTTCTGTACAAGTACCTGACAGTCATCCCGTTACGAATTTATTTAAATTTTGTACTTAACATTGAAATTACGTTAAATTGACTGGTTTCCCGTTTTATACATTTTTATTTGTTGTTTTCTTTCGGTCATTTGCCCATTGCAAACGAATCGTTAGTTATGGATTATTCATGGAATAAAAATAGGATTAATGATCGGTGATCATGCAATCAGACTCGACAAAGATGTTCAAAACCAGTCCGAGTTTCCTTTTTTGGGGTTTCTCTTTTTAAACCTTCGACGGCCGCCATGCCTCCGTATACGTATACACATACATAACCTAACATAAACACACATGTGTCTATGTATACATAATCCGTGTCAGATGTTAGAGGTACCCGATGGAGAGGTGTGTCTGTTTTTTTCGTTATCATCGAACCCATGTCCTGAGTTTTGAAGTCGATAATTACAGGAAACAAACTTTGGTCAGGTTGATCTGTCGCCGGTCGGACGGCGCCTTTTTTTACCTTTCGCCGGATACCTTCCGATGGTTACTCATCCGTCGCTTGTACCCACACATCCTTTTAGGGCCTTTGTTTGCCTGGTAAGAGACCGGGTGCGTTCACACTCCCATTTCTTGCTCAATCTCAAACGAGGTCGTTCTCCTTATCGTAGTATCGCAGTTACATTTGAGCTACTTTGGGATTGGTACTTTTCACACATCTCAAATATATTTGGTATTTATCAGCGAGTATTTTCAGGCGGTTACCTCTGTGAGTACCGACGAACACCGTTGACCTTTCTTCGTTTCCACAATAGTTGTATTTCAACTTTTAAATTATGGCGTTTTGATTTTTTTTCTTGTGCGTTCGAACTCCGCTTTCGTTTAGTTATTTCATTTTTTTTTTAATTTCGGAGTTTATCATCTGTCAAGCAGGTTTTTTTCCGGAAGGCAAGTACCTACTCGAACACACACACACACACATACATCCTTCTTACGGTTCCCCGATGCTCGAACCTTTGTGAAACTGTAATTTCTTTTCACGAGCCGAAGGAACTTTAATATTAACAGTGTGAAGTTCGAATTATTATTATGTGGTCCACGAAATGAATTTAATTATTATTGAACATACATTGAAATCGTTGAAACCATTAAACTAGAATACTAGAATTAACCAAAACTTGTTTCTGCAAGATTTATGAATACAAAAAAGTTTAAGTGGCACGATCGGCGTTGTTAGTCCGGAGCGTCATTAGGTGTTTCTAGACACTTCGGCCTAACAAAGAACCGTCCGAGTGGGTTCATTCTGTCTGTCGTCGAACTCACCGGGAAATTAGTGAGTAGCACCTGTACAACCGTTCTGTCGAGGTACTCGCAATCCTCAGAGTGGTACGGTAAGTTGGGTCCGATGAGACACACACACACACACCACGGTTAGGATAATAATATTAAAATGAGGGGTCTTGTGTCTTAGCACATGGATGATGGCATTAAATGAGCGCGAGTAGAAATGAGAGAACTCGTGAGCGCCCTGAGCGAAAAATCTATTTCACCCGAGCAGGGTCGGAACCAGGCTGAAAGCCTCATTGCCTTCGTCCTACGGCCAAAGGGAAGCTTATCCACCGATCAGGTTCATGACTGCACCCTGCCTGCCTGCTTCTGCTTTCTCACTCTAATGCCTTCTAGACCTTTCTATTATTTTCGCCATTATCCGAGTCATTGCAGGCTTTGCCTTTATCATTAAAAAGGAGACCAAACGGTCATTTATTTTTATATTATAAATATCGTTGTATTATTCGTTAATTAGTCCAAGAGAGGATGCCGGAGAAGAGTCGACTCTGACTGACAGTTAATGCCAGTTAATGACAGGCATATTGCTCTGGGTATTTAATAACGAATTCGAAGAATAAAGCTGAATTTGACACAGGCAAGCGTACAAAACTGCTTCAGAATATTGGAAAATAACATTTTACATATGTCTGTTACGAAAATGGACTACGTGAAGAAAATGAGAAACGACTGTCACCACAGAAGGCTTGTAACTGTCTCATTCCTGAGAAAAGCATTTTATCTATTTTCTAAAAATTACTTCTGAATAGTTGGTAGTGGAAAAAAAAGTTAGTTATGAAAATAAGAAATTTCAACCGACGCCGGTTGGTGGTACTCGCTTGGTAAAAAGAGCTGCGCCATACAGCGGATTGTTGCTTTCTTCTGCTGCCACGTCACCGGGGGTGGAATCCTCCCTGTGAAAGAAAGACCGAGACGAAAACCAGGAAAACTTTAATTTTTTCTCATTTGCGGCCGTCACGAACCGGTAGTTAGAGAAAAACAAAGTTATAGAAGAAGAGTTGAATTTTTTAGCGCCGCCAGCCATTTTCTTCGTCCAACAGCTCAGCATGGATGGAGAGAGAGTAGTAGGAGGGTTGACCTACCTAGGAAATTTCACGAATTCCTAGAAGGTACGCGTACGGATGCCGCAAAGCATATACATCTCTCTGTTTCACATAGTTGGCTTCCCCCGAAGAAAAAAATTTTTCTCACGTGATGGACGGGGGCCATTCGGACTATTGGGCTATTCTCTGCGATCCTGAGGCGAAGTGGCAGAAGACAAAGCGTAGGAATCCGGGTAATTAACGAGAGGCAATTGTACGGAGGTCCTTTCAACCCTTTCCTGCACTGCCTTCTTCTTTCTCATTTCTTTCTCTCGGACGGAATGCTGAGAAAGAATAAAAATATTTAAAAAATTTTAAAGACCGGACTGCTATGAGACTGAAGCCCTCCGGGTGGATACTTGTAGTCTCATGTTATTTTAAGTGCTACGAGGCACGAGATCCACGATTCCTTAATTTGTACCTGTGCCCGAAACAACATAGGCGTAACGAAAACCTAACTTTGTTCGATAATTATGTCGTACTCTTTGGCTTTTCTACACGTAAAATTTATGCATAAAAAGGAGAGAGAGAGAGAGAGAGAGAGAGAGGTAGGGAAGGAAGGAACGATGAAAGAAAAGAGATGTGCACTTGTTCTAAACGTTGAAAAGAAAACATGTTTTACAGGTCGCGTATCAAGAAAGGTTGTGAAAAAGGTTTTAGAATTGAAAGTGTGGGCAGTAGGGGTGTCCAACAGCACCCTCTGAGACGGTGAAGTACGTTGTGACTGTTTGGGTACTTCAACTGTGCAACTTCTTCTGCAGGCCTAAGTTGTACGTAACAGTTCGAAATTATTTTCGTTTGGTATAATTTTGTACGTGTCTATTAGGGAACAGATTTTTTGATTGCTGAATGCGTCGCAACGTAAGTGCTTGTTGTCCATAAGGAAGTGAGAAATATTCGAGGAGTTTAATTTACTAGAGTTCTGAAAAACGCAAATGTCGGTTTAAGTGTTCAATTTTGTAATATTAAAAATAAGAAGGAAAATACCGAAAGCATCACAATTCTGGGAGAGTAAATTAATCAAAAGATATAATTTGTACCTGGCGCGGCGAGGGATTAATCTGACTTTTGTTGCAGAGATGGAAGTATAATGATGATGATGCTGATGGTACCATATATGTGATTATAAGTTACACGTATGAGACAAGAATGACTTATTAAGGTGGTAGATGGTACTTCCCTCCGAGTGCAAGTGTCTCGCGGAGTCTTCAAAGTCACCGAACTTCATTTCGAAACGAAATGTAGTTGTCGATAGCTTTTAGGTACACGGGTGTAGTGGCTGTGTTAGGCCATGGTCAGCCTTAGGCTTTTAGCACCTGACTGCCGAACCTTCCAGGCACTGTTAAATTCACGTTGTTACGACGACGACTCTATGTCATTAAAAATTCAAAAATCCGTAACGATAGCCTTTTTTGTCGTATTCCCTTTCATTTCGACAATTCATGTACAATGATTTTGCTATTTGTTGTCTCATTAGAATTTTGATATCTTAAAGAAAATACTCGTATTTGACATTACTAATCCGGCCTGATCTGCAGTACAGTTTATTCGAAATACATAAATAAACAAATGTAATATTCATATCAGGTTTCACGTTCAAGTACATTTGAGAACTAAAAAAATGTGAACAAATTTCAACATCGGTAGCACCCGTTGAATAGAAGGAAAATCAAATAATACTAGAAATTACAATAGGCTGTTACTTAATTTTGCTGTTTGTTCCATGAAGGATAGCAAACTTTTTAAAACTCCTTTCAAACGTCGGATTTAACTTCAAACGTTTGAAAGGATTTAAAAGAGAAACTCACATGCCTTCCTTCTGAAATTTAGCCGTCCTTACGAAGCAACAAAACGAATCGTCGTATTCTTTCCCACTTTGAGAACGTCAACGGGACTCGAAGCACAAACAGAAAATAGAAAATCCACTTTGTAAATTAGGAAAAAATAACAAGAGTTTTTTTCCCTCCAAATTGGTCTAATTTGCAATTACGTGGGAATTGCGCAACCCACTGAAACCGAACGATTCCACGGGTAGCATGGGTACTGGAGATACCCGTAGGTGAATTTCGGGAGCAGGTGAACTTTTCATAACAAAAATGCGTTCTTTTCATTGTTGTGAAAAGGTTCCGACCAAAGGGAGTTAATCCTCGAGGATTTCGAGTGCTGCCACCCATGAAACCACCCAATTCGCAACAACGGAGGCAACGTCAAATGCTTTTTTTTATGTTATTTAAACTATTCGGGGCAGTTGGCCCATTTTTCTTCTTCATCAACCCCGTGAGGACTCCAACGGGGTGAAAAAATAAACAAAAATTTTGATTTACGTACAATGTCAGCGATGTAACCAACCGACGTGGTTACAGAAAGGTTCAATAAGACAAACACTTTTTGTACTTATGTACTTAACTGTACATAATTAATTTTACTTGGGGTACTTCCAAATTCACCACGTGTTACCGTTCTAAATTGTTTGATGACACGAACTCGACTTTATTATGACATGTGGTCACCTCATGTATTTTGTCTGCATCGTCTTCGAGCAATCATTTCATTCCACTCCTCCATTTGTACTCATTTTACCAGTAGCACAACCAACTCAGCCACGTAACAAAGCACTCGGTGAGCCCGTTAAACAAATATTCGAGACTCATGTTCCGTATCGTGGGTTCGTGATATTGAAGGAAGGAATGACACTGAATTGAATTTACTCGAAGAAGGAAAAGTTTATTACATTTTGCGGCAAAGAAAGAATACAGGAGATGAGAAGAAGGGCGAGAGAAAGAGAAATGGCGGACGTAGGAGTAGGAGAGTGTGATTTAACTTGCAGAAAAGTCTCGCCAGGGGCAGTGGTTTTCCTATGGGCTGGGAAACGACCAGATAGATGCTTCCAAGGGAAGAATGTTCCGGCAATAATAACAAGATCAATGGTATCAGCTCATTGATATGATAAACCGTTTAGAACCACACTTTTTGACTATGCTCTCTGAATTGGGCATTACCCATGGGAAAAAGTCGAATTTGTCTCGGTCGTCCGTCGCAATTCCCCAAGAGAACGGCGTACTGCCTGCCTGCCCCCCTCTCTTTCTCTCTCTCTCTCTCTCTTAACCCAGTTCATCCATCATTTAACCCCTAGTTAGTGGTACTAAAAAGATTTAAGAAACACAAATTGATACCTTATTATTACAAGAAGAGTGGGAGGACTCAAAAATTAGTAGAATAGACAAAAGGTATAATTAACCCATAAGCCCAAAGGTCCGCCGTGGATACCTCGTAGGTTGTCTTCCATCCCTGAGCGATCCCATTTCTTCCGAGTTGGTCTTTTTACGATCCTTCGCCTTCCCTCGGGTCATTTCAGGCTCATATTGCCTAAACCTCCATAATTAGGATCTTTTGATGTGTTTCGGTGCTTTTTTTCGATCCTCACCTCGCCTCTTATCTTACTATATACCCTTTCCCGTGGAATACAGAAACGCCTCGTTTAACTCGGACTCATAACTTTCGAAAGCTTAGACACAATGTTTATTTTTTGTTATTTTATTTTCTGATAAACTCTCGTGCCACGACGTTATTAGCCGGAACGAGACACGAGATCAACCCTAGCCGGTCGGGGTTCTATGAATTTTTTTGAAAGTCTTTGAAAGTTGAGACCTGACAGGTTTCAACAATAACGTACTGTTGAAGGCTACGTGTGCAGAAATATCGTTGTGAATAATTGAAATATAGTTATTTATTAGAGTATTAATTGTTATTTTGAAGGCTTCTTTGATGAAGTCATAGTAATTCCAAGTTCATTTGGCTAACAAACTGTTAAATTCAATTGAGTCTGCAACAGATTTAGAGTTGACACTCGTGTTTGTCATGGAGGTTACTATTTCTACCGCGTGCCATTGAACTTACAACACATCAATCAGGTAGATAAAAATAATAACTGGTGTAATGGCGGTCCTCGACATACAAATAGTTTCTTCGTAAAACTCGAAAGAGACAAAATTAAAGGGATTTGAATGTCTAAAAATGAGTTCAGGTGTAAGCTGAGGAATTTGGAATACCAAGAAGCGCATTGTTTCTTTCACGTAAGGTATTGATGAACGCAATCCACATTTTTATATTAATAAAAGAGAATAATTAATAGGTAGATGGAATTTTTGAATAACAAATTTTCGGGGGTTGGTAATATAAAAATTCCATTTGTTATTAACTGCGTTCCAATGAGACGTGGAATTTCGAGTTCGAACCAGGGCGGAAAGCAGGACATAGAAAAATAATAGGAAAAACTATGATTCGTAGACTGGAGTAGAACAGCGTAGGTTTTAGTTACTTTTGCCTAATTTATAATTCTGATGTACATTTTTACGTAAGTACCCGAAGTGGTTTTTGAAAAATTTTTACGATTCTCTTTATTAAATACATTTTGTAGACAAGTATTACATTACGCACACACACATTTGCTTCAAGCTTTAATTACATAAATTTACAGTATTTATAGTATTCTCGCAATAAGTCATTAGCGACACAGCTGTAGTCCTATGTATAGCAGAGAAAATGCTTTTAGAATTTGGTACTAATACAACTGTTTACCTAGCATTAATTTATTTATAGTTATATTAAGCTTATAATTATTTATTTATTAATATAAATTAATATAAATTTTCTATTTAACAAGACGTTAGTATCTGGTTTAAACAAAAAATACTAACCTCTTATTTTACTTCTCTCATGTAATGTTTACAAACAATTGCATTGTAAATACAACTTAATTTCGAACTTAATTTCTCAAAATCCAACCCCTCGAGGCGAACTCCCTCAATTGCCACGGACTAAATGCACTGCAACTAAGGACAACAATCATCGATGGAACTTCGTACAGAATGAACGAATACAAGACGGAGGAAAAGAAGAAGACCAAAGACGGGAGGGTTGGTGAGCGATTTTTGCAAAATATCAAAAGCCCTCGTAACCAAAAGGTAAATTCAGCAAAACAAGTCAATTCTAGAAAAACCTGGAATATTTGTCTGAAAGCTCTTGGATTTATTTATGAAACCGTGAAATGTAGTTGCAAGAAGTAGTTGTCTATTTTCATTGCTTCTCTACCATTTCTTTTCCTCTCTCTCTCTCTTTGTTTGACTCTTTCTTCCAGAACGGCAGCGAAACCCGAAATGAATGTTTAATGAGGCTGACTGAAGAATCCATGGAATAAACATGTTTCTGAAAATTTCCAAGGGAAAACTCCGATTTTCTCCCGAAGCAACTCTTTGTTTAATTAATTTTCCCTTTTCCTAACCTTAACTTCAAATCCAATAACAAATGCAACTTGATCCAATTTTGATCGGGGGTTAAATCCCGCTTTTGCTCGACATTAGACGAAATTCTAGTTTCGTGAAAATGCATAGCTTGATTTGTTTCTGCGACAAACAATATGTTAGGAAGGATGTCGGGAATTACTGCAGTCTACAACTCAAACTACAAAATACGGAATATCTCCCAAAATAGAAGGTGTTCACGAGACCAATGAAGCATTCATACACTTGACGGGTTACTTAATAAGTCTCTTACTAACACAAATTATTCGAATACTACCAAATTCTATTGGGTGAGGCGGTAATAATAAATAAAATAGAATTGCGAGTTTTGTAAAATCTTACTTCACAAACCCCAAAAAATAAAATAACACATCTATTAATAGGTTATTCTCCGAATGCTAAACATTACCTTTATGACACCACAGACCACGTAATACAACAATAAAATAATAACTATATAGTTTACCGGATGTTTATTTTTAGACTTAACTAAAATAATTTTTCTAGTAAGCAAAGTCAGTAAAATTTGCAAAAAATCAATTGCAAAAAAGAACGGCATCTTGTACGAGTAGGAAAGAGCAAGAAGAACTAGGTTAAAGTACGAAGAGACAAAAAAATAGACCTAAAAATGGAGAACTAGAGAGGTTGTCGTCGTATGAGTTCTTCATTTGGCGGTTTTCGTCTGATTTTTCTACAAATGATAGTGTTAAACACTTCAAGGGACGCCAACTATAATTATAGTGCGTCTCCTATTGTTCGTCTGCCCTGCGTGTAAGGGCCGAGAAGCGGGGGGGGGGGGGGGTCGTCGGGGAGGGTTAAATTTTGGGTTTTCAGGTGAACACCCCCTCACGAATCGGCTATTGATTTCTTAAACTTCTCTTCAACATCACCATCAAACTTCAAATTAATTGTTCATTACGGTGGGCCGATTTCTTATTTTTTATTTCATGTAAACAAAGTGTTTTCCCAACACGTGCTAACACGAAGGGTGGAGACGACTCCGATGATTTACTAGTTTCACAGGGAACCTCTCGAAACCTAAAACTATTTGGTTTTTTATTTTTATTTTCTTTACTATTCCTCTGTCCGAGCGAGGCTTCGGGGCAAAACCTTTGAGTCGTGCTCTTCAGTTTACAAGAGGAAAGAATTTTGCTAATCTTTAGAAATCGGCAGTGAGAGTCTGCGTGACTCTGCGAAAGAACGCGGTGTCCGCCGATTCGTTGCGTTCTCAGCCTGAAAACTGTTAGAGTAATTTATTTTTCAATTTCGTTTAGATAATATAAAAATTCAATGTTCACCCCGAATGTTTCGCCTCGCACCAGACCCGAGCGTCGTGAGATAAAAATGAACTTGACGTGAACTTGGTGAACTTCAACAGTTATTGAACTTCCGTAACTTTTATAACTTTTGCTTTGGATTATCGTAAAATAATGGAGTGCGACTTTTAAAGTGAAAATTTCCTAAAGAAAACGTACATGTATTAATTCAAGTGAAGAGGTACGCGTGCGTGTCACACGTGCACTGCACTGGAACTTAAGGTCGCCGTCGTCTCATATTTTTTTTTTTTGCTTCTTGTTTTTGGTCTTGGCTTTTCCTACTGATCTGCCGGGGTGGGATGATGAAAGTGACGAGTCAATTTCACGGATCAAAATCCAGGGCGTATAACTTCATTATGTGATTGGGATGATCTGACGTCCCCGGAGATCTCCCGCGAATGCCGCAAACTTTTGTTTTGGATTTCATATAATAATCCTTTTCGATTTAGTGTCAATTCTTTTTCCTCCGTTCATTTGTCACATCTTCCCCCGTGTATTATCGAGAGTGAGGGGTTTTCCAGTGATTTCATACCTTTATTATTTAATAAAGTGGATGCAGTCGGAGTGAAGTTCCACCGAATATCCACAACAAATAAATAATAATAAATAAGTTGCCGGTCAAACAAGGGAAATTCGCAACGGTGAAAGAGAGAACAATCGATGAATAACAAATAATTAGCTACGATATGCTAATAATTTGCGACTCCTTAATTTAAGTATGATTAAATAGTTGAATGGTTTTCGTTTGAAAGTATTTGAATAGTTAGACAAATTATTACTTTGTTTTGAAAACTAAAGGCTATTCTCTCATGGACGTTCTACTGCAATTCTCAGCTTTGTGTTACTCCACTTATTCATTTCATTCTGTCTTATTCATTAGTATACTAGCACATGTTTATTACGTATTATTTATGTGACATGTACCACTGTCTCCTTTCAAATTATATCTACTTTCTACCGACGACTCCCCAGTGAAGTGAAACAGTTTTTGTACCTTTCATCTCTGCCAACAAATTATTTCACCAAGTACTCGTTACCCATACTCGTTCCGACGCAATTATTCCCAGCGAAATTTATTTGCGTCGTAAATTAATTTATTAAACGAAACAACATTATGTAAATTATGGAAAACGATAAATAAGAAACAAGGCAGAAACGTGATTCGTGCAGCTTTTTCGGGTAAAAGCTTCTCATGTCCGTGCCCACACCTGAACCTGAATTTTCAGTTTCTATGGCTCCTTGTTGTTTCATCAGACTCAGATCGAAATCTAAAATTGTTGCAACTTGTAAAATATAAATTTCGTATTATATCGTGTAATTTTCGCGCAAGTACCCAGGGAAACTAATAATATTTTCATCGATATTTATTATAAAGTTTGAAAAATGGTTTTCTTTTTTTTTGTTTTCTTTCGTACATGTTGTATTGTTCTTTAAATTTACGACTTAGGTATGATATAATTTTTTATTGTTATTTATTACAAAATATAAAATAGATTTAATGTCGAATGATCATTCCGTAGCTTTCATTTCCATTTTATTAAATTTGTCGCCTAACATTGCGCTCACCTGTCAGCAACATATAAAATAAATTAATTTATTTATATTCCACTACTTATAATATATGCACATTATAAAAGTCGTGAAACTTATGTAACATTAATGTTATGGGACTTTGTCCTCTAGTGCAGTATAAATTTTGAAACTTATTATTATGTATTTGGTGTGAAATGTGTATTTGTTTTAACTTCCTTAGAAGGTAGACAGATAGACTACCAAATAAGGTACACGAGTCTTGTCAAACATTTGTATGTAAATTGAAAACATTAGGCAATATTGACATTCAAACAACAAAAACGTATTTTACATAAATTTTATAAAAATTTTTAAAGTCTACTTTTTACTAATCTAACAAGTCATAATTTTTTGGGTAAGTATAAAAATTTCTGAAGTTATTTTTCAGTATAATTACTTTAGAATACCAAAGAACAAGGATTACACAATGCATAAGAGAGTGGTTTCGTATGCACAGCTTCCTTACTGTTTTTATTTAAGTAGTATTTAGAAACTCGTCATTATTTAGAATTAGTACTGAACTTCTGAACTTTCTTCTTGCAAAAATAATAGTACCAAAGAGATACATTACATTGTAGAACACTCACATAAAAATTAAATAAATACATTAATTAATTGTCAGTAATTAATAGAATTAACTCATAACTTCGTTCACGTGAAGTTAAACCGATATTTTTCTTATGTGAGGTAGGCCGTGCGCCAGGGGTATCTTACACCCTTCGACTGATAAAAAAAGTTCTTGTGCGGATAAAATGCATGGAATTCGGTTAAGAAAAAGGACAAATATAGTTGTGAAACAGACTCGGCAGATTAATAATCCGAAAGGGAGAGCTAATAAAGGAAAAAATCAAACGTATTCAAAGTAACTGTTTGACGGTTGTCTATCATTCCCTACGCATACGTCTCTATGTGTGTGTGTGTGTGTGTGTGTGTGTGTGTGTGTACGTCTGTGTACACTTTGGATGTAGGAAAAATGCCCTCAAGTCTTTCATCCTTTCATCCATTGTTAACGTCCCTTTTGTCAATTTTCACCATCCTCGTCGCTTCCACTGTCAAAATAGCCTCGCACGATTAATCGATACTCGACTCGACTCGAAACTCGATATTTTCGGTATTAATTTTTGCAAAATTCGAGAGAAACCGTGTCATTCTTTAAATTTATTTTCACGTTCAAGTTCATCGCAAAGTCCGATACAAAAAGCAAATGTTAACTGCTAAATGAGTGTAATAAATGTGCGAGATAAAAATTTTACATGTTGAAATTTATGTATCAGATATAATCGACGTGTAGATTCTGCGTTTCTTACACGCTTTTTAACACCTCTTGTAGTATCCTTCATCTAAAAATTGTATTTATGTAAAGTCGAGTGTGAACAATAAAATCAATCTATGTGTTGTTTCAGGTGATTCGGCGACGACTTGTAAATATAAAATATACAAATTACGGACGTGTAGAAAATATTGGACCTGAAGTGTCCTGCCACAGAAATCTCGTTTATCTAGTTCTGCTAACAAGACATCTACACAAGAATAGACTTTACTAGAAATATGCTTTCACCGTGTCGGATTATTTTCTTCGGTGAGATTTTTCTACTGTTATTTCTACTTCAGAAATCCAACTTGTCAGTTCGTTCTGTTTACTTCTCCCTTGGCCGAAGCTGACTGAGCAAAACAAGGATTTTTGGAATATAAAAAAAAATCCCAGAAAGAAGGAAGCACAAGAGTAAGAGAGAGAGAGAGAGAGAGAGAGAGAGAGAGAAAAAAAAGAGAGAAAAAAAATCATCAAACGGGGTTGATTCTGCCCTCAGGTTATTTTCATTGTTTCCTGATTTAAACAGAATAAAAAATCAAGTGCACCCCGGCCTTCGAGGTAAAAAATTTTTTTCCCCGTTCTGTTGTATTCAAATGAACTTTCCTGATACCCTCAAGAAACAAATCAGGCTGCAGTGAGCACTCAAAAACAAAAACAACAACAAAAGCAAAGCAGCAGGAGGAACACACAAGTGAAAATTTTTTAGGCTTTTGTCAATCCCTGAAATTTTTATTTTCGAGAGGGGGTGCAGTTCTGTACACACACAGCACAGCAAAAACCTCTAAAGTTTGAAGCAAAAAATTGTTTCGTGACATTCGGATTCACCGTGAGCATCAGCAGAATACCTCGTCGGCCTGCGGCTGCCCACATACTCCAAAATACTGCAGAGACAAAACAAAAGCGTACGTAACAGGAACGAGCAGTAGACGACGGTAAAATGCTAACCGACCACAGAAATTCTAAAAATTATGAATAGACAAGAAGTACAATTAACAAATACAATAAAACAATACAATCGCATACATCAAATGCGCAGGTTTACGAATTCTACCAGAAGTCCACGGAGCTAGCATTTCTGCGACAAAAATTCAGACTCTTTTGCTTGCCACCAACAATTTTTCGTCACAGGTAAACAAGTTTTCATAAGTTTAAAAATACAATTCATTAATTTGTTTTCGTCAGAGAATTTGAAATTTTACTTTCATCCAGGATTAACGCAGCTTCCGAGAGAAACTAAATTCGTTACATTTTAAAATAATAATAAAAAAAAATTCTGTTTTCCCTCGAAGTTCTCTCGTCGAAGGGCTTGCCTATAAAAATGTAAAATTGGGCTTTCGACAGGGTTGCGAAAGGGTTGCAACGGCGGCCGGTGAAAGCAACAGCAGCACAAAAAAATGAGAAATTTTCTGCAGTTGGGAAATGCCCGGAAACAAAGCAGATGCGACAATTATCATTTCATCAGGAATGCTGCTGCGGTGGTAGGAGAGGCTTCAGGATGCTGTTGCTTACGGTCCTACAGAATCCCTTCCGGTCGGGATGCTGAGGCGCAGGTCCAGGTGGTTCCCCCGCTCTCGCTCCTCTACCCTCCCACCCCTTTTCATCCCCCTTTTCCTTTCCCCAATTTTCTCTCATCGAAAACACAACATTGAACTCTGACGCCACTTCACGTGCTGATTTCATTTTCGTTTGCTTCTTCTTCTTCTTCTTCATCACCACGCCGATGATGATTTTTCACCTTCTTCCTCACCTTCTTTCCTCTTAGTCTTCTTCCCTCTGGAGAAAAAAGTTTCTTCAAATTCATGACGAAATTACGAATTTGGTTTAGGAAAACTTTCCCTTCGTTTCCGAGCTCGAATTCCGGATGAAGCAAATTGAGAAAATGTCGCAACTTTGAATTTTCATTAATCCCAGTTTAGTTCACTTCGCGGCAATTTTCTTCACTTTGTCCTAAAATTTCTTGGGTGAACCGCGACCCACCCTCTCTCGGATCTTATCCATGCGACTCCATTCGTGCCTATGAGATTTTGTCACGCCTTCAGCGTACTTTCCCTGTAAAACCAACTGCTGATGTTTCAACGTACGTAACATTGCATAAGGTTCTGTACCTCCTATTGATTAATCGATATATTTTTGCGATTAATCTTGATTGAATTTGTGGCGAAATCCCGCCGGATCCAAAGACTTGAAACGTTTTCGTGTCTCTTCTTAATTTCGACTCATTAATCTGACTCTTCCTCCGGGAAGGATCATGAATATACATCAGACCCTCACAACTATTTTCCCGGCAGACTACTAGGTCGTAACCAAACTATTGCAATTAATATTAATCAAAAGGAGGTTTTGTTGACGTTATTCACACTCGCATCACACTCGCTCTATTTTTCTTAAACTTGTATTAAAATTTTTAATATTCTATAAAATTAATTAAAATCGATTGGTTTAGTTAGAAAAAAAGATTAGAGTGAAACAGAGTGGATTCATAAAATTTCCATTTAATTAATTTGCGATGTGTGATGCTGTCATCAGTTTAATTAAACATGACTTAAATGATAGTTAACATCTGTATCGTAGCTATAGTATCGTGTGTATTTCATAAATTTATGTATATTATGTAGAATCCAGTCTATTACTAGTTAAAATAATACGACTTGTGGTCTTGTACGTTATCGTTCACAGAATTTGAACAAATACGACGAATAGAAATTACCAAAATAATTTGAGAAAATAAACTTTGAAAGCGAATTATTTTCTTGCAACGTTATTTATTTTATAGTATTAAATTCTTTTGTGTAATAAATTTTTTTACTATTATCCTTTTAATAAATTTCGCGCTATTATTATTTGATGGTTCTTTATTGATCCGAAATTCCGACATAAATTTCGTGACCGTGTATACGAAAGCTTCATCTTATTTGAGTACAAAATTACAACCAGTCGAATGTCGGGGGGGTTGTGAATGTTCGCCTCAAAGACAACCCCTGCGAAATCAAAGTTCCATCTTGCAGTTTTCCATTCCCAGTGTTGAACGCCCTGGGGTCAGATTTTGAGTTTTCCAGTTCTATTCTTTTCGAGCAAAAGGTAATGCCCCGGCTCAACACTGCTACAACTACTGCTACTACTTTAGAACAAGCGAACAGAATGGCACCTGATGATTTTCTCATGTATTAAATGGAGAAGACAAATTTCAATTGGAGAACTCTATTCATTCTCACTCCTAGAGACGAGTATCACAATTTTTTGAAAAAATAAAAATTTCATTTCTGGTGATAAAAGCAGCCGAACCAAAACCATTGACAAAGTCATTCAGAAGAAAACGGAGAAATCTTTTTACCTGAGACGTTCGACGACAGGTTAATTAGTGTCCACCTTTACGCCAACTAAGTTCGTGCTATGTGTAATGAGTTTTTTGAACAATAACTCCTTCGAAAATGTCTTTCTCTAAGATTCATCCCCCACGTGTTCGACATTAAGTCAATTTTCGGGTGGCACAAAGGTTACCGATTCCATTATCGTGATATGAAAAGCTGGTAGACAAAGTAGATGAGACAGTCAAAGGAAGTTCCGATGTAAATAATCAAGTACCAAAACGACACAGGTGGCGTAAACACTGGCGGTGATGGCGGCGGCGCTCGGCACCGAAAATTCCACAAAAATCTAAAAACATTGGGGTAAACCGTCCATTAATAGTTTCATAAATATTTAGTTTTTATCGGTTTCAATGTTTGTTTCTCTCTCCTACCGGTTTCAGTTTCATCTTTGAGTAGCAGTAATTAACGACGGACGTAATAAGTCAAATTACCAAGCTACACGTCTCAATGGAAACTCAAAACTATTGTCACTGCGTACGCGACGTAGCAAAATTGGGAAATTCGACATGGCGCCATCGTAAACGTTTTCGTAGAAATTTTTTCGACGAAGTCAAAGTGCTTTTCCAGAAATATCAATTTTCTAATTATTCCCCGAATTTCGCTTAGAAGTCTAGGTGAAGGCGAGTAAAATGGCGAGCGGAATTTTTTCCCAGGAGCTTCCCCTTTTTCGAAATTTCACTCAAATTTCGTCTTGTGTGGAGAGTACGATTTGTGATTTTGTCCGTTTGCGTTTGTTAAGATTTTGCTTTGTTGCAACCTCAGCTTTGGGGCTTGGAAAGGATGAAGACAAGAGAGGAAGAGGGGACCAGAGAGAGAGAGAGAGGATGAAAAGGTTGGATTCGAGGCGTGCAAAGGAAATTCGGCGTTGAGTTGAAATAACGTGAAGACAAAGGGGAAAAACCGCTGCAGGCGGGGTTGAACCTTATTGTTCATACGACAACCCCAAGGAGTGTCTTAACCCCCACCCCCTCGAATCGCCCCTGAAGCCCTTAAAATCCTACGTAATGTAATTTTCTTTCTTGCATTATGCCGACCTCTATGATTCTGGAATGATACAGGGTGGTTCAAAGGAGACTTTACTCGTAGCCATTGTCCTTCGTCCCTGCCGTCATTTTCCTTTCTTATTGTGCTTTCTTGAACTGAGGTTTAATCCACCTTACTGCCAAAGGGAACAAGGCATCAGATGAAACATGACTCCGTTGGAATTGCCAGGTTATGGTGAAATGTTGAAACAAAATTTCCAGTTCCTGACTTAAAGGTGCAACAGTGAAAAACTCGGTAAACTCCTGAGCCCTTCAAAATTGCACAATCGTCGTGATGCAAATGTCCGTGGGCAAAAATTCCGAGGACTGCCTTTGGGAACTTTTGGTGAACAGAAAGAAAGATGCCGGGCGACAAATAAAAGAGTTTCGAATGAGTCAAAACGAAAGGAACTCCCGGGAAGGACGAAAGGTCGGTCGGACACAAAGCTTGGACGTTGTGAAATTAACAGTAGAATTTCTATTAGAAAAAGGAAAAAAGGAGCAAAGGAACGACAGAATTAAATCCGCTTTTCTCGCCTGGGATAATCTGGAACCGAGTGGGATTCAACAAGGATTTATCGGGAGAGGGATTCGACCTACGCGTAAGCCAATCAGAGGCGAAATCTGCCCGCCGAACCGGGAAATTGCGAGGCCCGACGAGCGTTTCCCCGGGAGGTACCGTTCTAAGAAGCCCGGGGGAAGTGGTAAGCTAAACGGAAGCGGAAATGAACGCGCAACTAAAATTTTCCTGTCGCGTCCCCGAGTATCCGATTTCTTCCTTGAAACCACAGAGTTCGTAAATGATCAGACTGCCTAGAGCGCTCCCAAAAACTTTTCAAATTTTGCCCTAAAGGTTGCAAAAATTCGAGTGCAAAAAAAAATAAATAAGTAAATTTTTTCGGCGGTGATTCCGGTTTTGTTCATAATATACGATTCGATTTTCTTGTCGTTTCAAATCGATAATTTTCCGGCGGGTTTCGTCGTCGACCGTGGCGTTTTATAATCCGAGGAGGATTTCCGGCTGCCGCTTGAAATTTCTTTGCCCTTTCCCGCCGAACCCCCGATACCTTGCCGTTTCCTAGTTAAATATCTATTAGATGAAAACCGGAAGTGTCGGCCGTCACATGTTAAATTAGAATTGCGAAAACGAAAATCGCCGGAAACGAAACTGGAATAATGCAATAATAATAATAATTTGACTTCGGGCAAAATGGCCGACGGAATTGTTGGAGGCGCAACCGGAAATAAAGTTCAGTAACGACTCGGTTTGTCTAATTAATTAATTTTGATATCGGAAAATTTTGCGGGGAAAATTTTTATATTTTCTAATATTTTTGGTAATATTATTGTTTGTGTTTTTGCACCGCCCTGAGCCTTCATGTCGTTTTTGGCACTGGATTCCACTGGCTGGCAGGTAATACTATCTATTATATTTAATCTGTACCAATATAATATGTTACGCTTTGAGTATTTTTTTTAAATATGTGTAAATAATTCGCAAAAATTATGTATGAAAACTAAAACGAAACGTTTACCAGTTACGCACTGCAGCTCAATTCTTCTCCTATACCTGAAAGAACTCATCCTCCTTTCACAAAACTTTATTTAATTTTATTTTAATTTTAATAAAATCGTAAACTATTTAATATTTTTTGAAATTCGAATTTTAAAGAATGGCAGGAATCTTATTCAACTTTCAAGAGAAAAAAATAATAGTCACGAAGATTGTTTCACCAATTTTCCAGTAAATGCAGCTTTATATGTATTTCAAAATTTTTTAAATATTTTATTCCAACTTTTGTTTTGTAAGAGTAGGATTTTAAAAGGGACTCAACTGAATCCTTGCATTTCCTGTTTACTGCGAATTACAAAATTGAAAAATGTAGACAGTGTATCTTAAATTACGCTTCGATCTAACATTGTACCGATTGATGCACACTAGAATTAATAGTTTAGAATTAACAATACAAAATTATTATAAATAGAAAAGTAATTTAAAGATATGTAGATTGAATCATTATTTAAGCTTTAAACTTGCATTATATGGTATATTTATACCAAAATTCAGTGGAATTTATTCTATCTAAAAGTATAAAACTTTTGTTCAAATTCATCGTGACTCTCTCGATGTCATTTTCTAATTTATTACTACTCCCTAGAGTATTACAAAAACTGAGGGTAATAATGGTATTAAATGACATTTAAAATATTTGAAATTTTTTTATAAAACAAAATTAATTTGTAAAAATTTAAACATTTGCAATACATACTAATAGGCAATATATTAATAGAAATTCGTGGAAAATAATTTACTTTTAGCGCGCATTCTACCCATCCGTAGGTGACGGTACTTAGTTAATTTATTACTTAACGGTAATTAGTTATTTATTTTATCTTTTCCTTGATGAAGAAATGTTTACCTTTTTATATAAAATTAGTGGAGGGCATGTTATACTAAAAAGTAACACGATACGTTCCAAGGAATTTGATTTTTTGGTTAAAATGTGTGAAAATTTTTCTCAGGAGAAACTCAGTTGTTAAGTACTCTATAATGAAAGTGAATTTTATGGGTGAACCAAAAAAAAAATGTTTGCACGAAAATATTGCCGAATTCTGTCGAACCTTCAACGTGTCGGAATTTGAAATTGTTTCCTTTTTAGTTTTGAGCCTTTTCGAGTCAAACGCAAAATCGCGTGACCGCCCCTCGTTCAGTAATTGATTTGTTTTCCTTTTTCCAACTAATTTTGGGCTTCCCATGGTAAATCGAAAATTGAGATCTTGTCGTTGCCGACGCCCTGGCACTTGTCCTTCACAGGTAAAACTAATCAATTGTTAGTTGAGGTGTACGAGAGCCTACCCTGACATGTAATTTGAGATTGAATGTGATTTAAACAATATTATCCGTGCCAATACGCGTAGACAATACTACCATCGTCCCAAATCCATGTTTCTTATTTATTTCCTGTAATATTTATTGTACACTACCTAATTTTTTATTTTAACTCACATCATCACATACGTCTCATCGCACACCACAACCAATTCATTGCAACACTGTAATTTATTGTGTATGTACACAATATTGTGCAATATTGTTTAAAAACGCTATGCCGCTTAATTTTTTTATATTTTTTGATTGGCTTTTGCTAAAGGATGTTGGTTTCTTATTCACGTTCCATTCACAAAAAGAAAGTACTAGTACAACAAACTTTAAATTACAAACTTAATTTATTAATGGTGAAATTGTAGTGGTGGAACCGTATTGTTATCACCTATGAACTTACACGCAATGAGAGTTCAAAGTATGCTATCGTCATCACTGACATTTGACGTTCTTCACCGAAGGGATGATGGGGACAAAGGGGATGCTGGAAAATGTTGCCGACGGCTTCATCCGCAGACAATTTTTATCTCAACCGAATAATTTAAATGCGTCATTTTAAACGGTCCATTTGGGGTTGAAGTGTCCTCTTTGAAAAAGGAAGATGAAGCTCACGAGGGGGTCATTAACTTGTAATTTTACGGTTGAACGTATTTCTCAATCTCTTTCTGGGTTCACATTTCAGTGTCTCCTTTCTGTCAAACGTCCTTTCCATTGCGCCACACACCCAATCGTTTTATTTCTCACTCTCCTCTGTAAACATGTCAAAGTAAGGAAGAAACAATGAGAGCAATCCATGTCATCTCATCCACCCAAAACCAAATGACGCCCGACGCCTCTTTAAAGTGATGTTGAGGGCCCCATTTGTGGGTGCACCCAGGTAACCAGGTACCTCTGCCTCGTGCAACCTTTGACTTCTGTGACGTGTCACCAGGGAACGTGGCACCACACCGCCTTGGCGCTTCCTTTCATCTCAGCCTGAGCTTACCCGAAGTTTTCATCGACAATTTCATTATTTCCTTACCATTTCCAACGATCCTAGTTTCGTCAGGAAAACATATTTTTCTCACTGTTTCTCACTCGCACGCACATATGCGAACACACGCACAACCGCGTTTTGTAAACAAAAAGTCTGTCTGATCTGACACGACAGCCTTAAAAAAGAAGTTTTCTCCTTTCCCTAGAGAAGAAATCTCCGTCATTTGATTTCTATCGAGTGAGCCTGCGTTCGATTTATAAGATGAGACATCGTTATATGCGGGTCCTTTGATGTTGTCAAAGTCACAGTTCACCATTAGCAAGCAAAAGCATCGTGTTTATTAAAAACAGACCTAGATTTTTAATAAAAGGAACTTTTCGACGGATAGAATTTTCTGACGCGCGCACTGCCGTCGATTATATTGAACTTTCTTTTGAATTGTTACTTGTTTATTTATGTACGATGACTTTTCAAGTGTGAGGCAAAAGCTTTGGGCTCTGACGTTCCGTGTCACTGTGTAAACACTTGTGATATTACCTTACCACAAATGTACGACTTCTCCTCCCGCTTTGTAATATTGTTTCTACGTCTCAAGCATTCGCTTCAAATCGTATTAATGTAATTGCGAATTCGTTTCGACTCGGTGTGCACCGTAGGCGCGCCCGAGTACCCGGAAATGACCACGAGTACCTGGGTGGGATTGTCACATCCAGCGAAATTTACAATTCCCTCAAAAATGAGGAACACAACTTCAGCACCGGTGTAATGTACAACGTTCGGATGCGTACACGAATCAAAAACTATCAGATAATTCTCGAAATATTTGAAAATTGTAGTGGATTTCCATTGTACCTGGAGGTGAGTCAACAACGTGCTACCCGGAGGAGGGACAAACATTCAATTTACTACCAAATTCGTCTCATGGGAGTTCTTGATACTCGACAGTAGAGGTTTCTCACTTGTTACAACCATTCCTTTTTCTATGTGGGAGGTTGTCCGTAATTGTTCTACTCGCCCTGTAACTTGCTAATATTTTGGCCTTTGGGATTTGTATTTTGAAATGATTGAAAACATGAAATTTGAACTCTTCTCTGCCTACAAGTCCTTTTGAACGTAACTATACCTCTAACCTGACCGTCAGCTGTTTACCTCGGTACTTCAACGATTAATTTTTTAACGCATTATTTTCAGTCGTCAATTGCTCTCAGTCGTCAATCTCCACTTCAATTAAACATACAAAATCTTCAATCAGATTGATTGTGTTGAGCGTCCATTTAAACTCACCTAAACGAAAGATCAGTACAATGAGGGAGGTTGTTTTGTTTCTCCCACCCCCGTAGTTCAAAGGACCGGACTAGGAGGATTAAAGTAGAAACTAGCGAAGTGATCATCGGAGGGAAAATCACTTAACACAATTGAAGATGAAATTTGTCGAATGTTTGTACTTGTGACCGCCAAAAAGGAAATCTACCCCTGAACTAAAGCAAATTTAAAAAATTTACATTTTAAAATTAACATTTGGTGTTGTTAGAGCAAGTTAGAATGCATTTTGGGGTTTGCAATCGAACCGAGAGTCTTAGTCACCAATTGCCAGATTAATAAAAAAATTGTTCATTTCACATAATTTGGGAAGCTTGGAATGAATAGAAGCTTGATTATAACGAACAAAAGACGCTTAAGGCTTGCAAGTTACAAAACAAGTTACAAAAGTTAAAAACTACAAAATATTGTATAGGTTTCTATATATGGTAGTCTATATATGGCATAAAGATACGGTGCATATTTATTCTTCGCCGATTAACAATTCTTACAGTCTAACCTTTGTTATGGGCAATGGGTGTGTAAAAATAAATAAAATTAACTAAAGTGAGGCCGTCACTGTTCAACTTTCACACTTCCAACTACGAATAAAAAATTATTTGAATAAAAAACCCGTTTACGAAACCTGCAAACAGACAACGACATCTCTATTTACAAAAGTAAATAAGTCTGAATTTTATTTCTGATCTTTTAGTGGTTTGAAGGTTGATGGCAAGAATTAAAGGTAGCATTCTGTTTCTGACAAGGCACTTACCCGAACGAACTAACTCACCCTGCCCAGCTAAGTTGGGAACGGTGGTTTGATCTTCGTCATCGAATGCTCTCACATATTGCACCGCTACAAGCGAGGGAAAACTAACCCAAAATTGTGGTGGAAAACCCGAAGAAAATAAAGTTATAAAGTGAATATCCGTTCGGACTTGGTTCTAACGAGATTTCCTCAATCAAATGACCTTCTTCGTGAAATCCGGAGTTCTTCCAATATTGAATTTTCCAAATCATTTCATTTTCACCATTGAATTTCACGTCTTTTTCGCTTCCTTTCTCGTTCTTTTTTGTTGTCGAAACTGACACTATTGGCATTCATCCCCTCAAACTGACCGACCAGGGATGAAATTGAGCTACCAATGCTTTTCCTCTCTGTAGACTCTTTCGTTTCTTAGCCAGTCCTCGCCCCTTCCCGTTTATGTTCAGTGTATTCCACGTCAACCTATGCTCACTTACTCAATTTCATCTTGTTTATATCAAAATATATTATTTTATAAACAATGTAAGAATTAAAATATGCTACGTAAACCGTATATTTCAATAGGTAAAGAGACTCGTGGATGCCGTCTTTTAAACTTGGTTTCGTATTAAACTAAGGGATAGTCCACTGCTAATTCTTTTAAAACTTTCAATCATGTAATTATTTTGCTTGAAATCCTAGTGCTTAGACCATTGTTCAAATTTCATGCGGGAAAAAACACACGCACGGGTTTTGCTCTTAGTTTTCCATTCAAAGTGGCCCTCAAACCACCTTCTCCCATTAGCATTAGCCCCGTGGATCAAGTCGCTTTGATTGAAAGCTCATCATTGTGAGAAAAAAAAGAATGAAGAAGGGAAAAGAACAAAATGTTTGAGCGACAGGTGGTGATGAGAAGGTAAAATGAGAAAGAAAAGTAGAATTGAGCGAGCGAAACCAAGAAGTTTCATTGAGTAGCAACCTGCATACCCGTTTGATTGTGTGTACCTGTGCACCCCACCAAGGTATCCGATGAAAAATAGGCGATGCTGAGATTTAAGCTAACAAAACTATAAATTTTCAAAAGAGGATTTTCATATTTTTTCAATTGCACCGAGAGATGTGAAAACTTTCAAGAAATCCCAAATTTTGAGGACGTGAGTAATAAAAACAAAAAAGAAAAACATTCCCAGTGAAGTAAAAGTTATTTTTTAAAAAAAGCGAAAAAGTATGTATATATTTGATAGATGTGATCAGGGGGTGGTCGATAGGGGCGTGCATAATATCAGACTTATCCAAAGGGATGATCGGCCCTGTTACATCGATATAAGCGCTTACTCACTCCAGCCCTCAGAAAATATGAGTTTTGACAAATTTCCTTTGAATATGCGAGAATGGAATGATAAGGGTCTTTTGATAAGGCCATAACTATATTTACATTGAGATTAGACACGGTTGGGGTTCATTCGCAATGGTTTTTTAGCAATTTACATAATTGACCGATTAAAAAGGAACAAAAAACCGAAGGAAACCTTTGGGGAGACACTGAGTCTGCCTCGTTTGCATCCTGTCGCTTTTCAGATCTAATGAACGGGTTCCTAAACCCAGTTAACTAGTATGCATTTCAAAGAGTCAACTGGAAGAAAGACAGAGTGACCGTAAAACAATACTTGACTTTAATACTACTCTACCGGGTCTGTTTTTATTTATATTATAATTTGTTTATATCCTTTGAATTTTAGTGCCATTATTATATAAATAATACAAATTTTGCCTCATGCCTGTAGCACCTCTATCATCACACATTATAAGGTTTTTTGTTAGTTGTTCCTAGTGACCGTGAGACCGTGCCGTTAAGGTGTCTTGTATGTTTCATATTGAGAATGTAAACACATGAAAAAATAGAAAATTATGAAACTAATGTTAATACTCTATTAGTCAAACTTTTTAAAATCATTTCGATACTTCTCTTGTAATCTTTTATTTTCATATTAATTCACTTTTGATACCTGATTTTTGTTTTTAGAAAAACTTAATAACGAGACCGATGATTATTATTAATATGATAATAATGATGATGACGATGATAATAAATTAAAACGGTTCCCTTCTGTCTGGTTTCGTTTCTTTGTTATTTGAAATTAAAAAAAAACAAAACAAAAACTGAGCGTGAAGGGTAGGAAAGACACAAGCCAGGTACGTCGGACCTGATTTAAATCCCACCCTTTCTGTAAGCTGAGTTGTTTTTTTTTCACACACAAATCCGATGTCATGAGGAAATTAATCAAATGATATGGTGGAAATTTCATTTTTGTTTTCGTTTTGTGGCCGCGCCGAAACAAATCTGACATAATGAAGTTATAATTGACCCGAGTGAACCTGAGGGACCTGTTTCTTGTTTCCACGAGGTTAAGCGGATACCACATGGGTCACAGGGGAAGAATAAGAAGGCACTCGTGTGACCTGATGTCATTTCGTCTCACCGTTCGGATGCGAAATTCATTAATTTTTTGTCCAGGTCTGTTCATTAGTTTTCTAGGGGATAAACGTAATCAATCAATAGCCATTGGGAAAAGTTCTGAGGTTAAAATTAAGAGAACGAAAGAGGAAGGTAGCAGGTAGACGAACAACTCGAAAGTTTCCTCTCGCATCCAGCAGAGGCACCCTTGGGTGAGTTAATAAAACTTTAGGTATTCGGTAGTTGTTCTACCAGCAGGACACTTGCCACCACCGAAACAACTGCCGTTGCAGCCACCTTGAATGAATCCTTTCTAATCACAACATGCTGAGCGTATCGGCTTCTTCAGATCACATTAAATAAACAAAACATTAGGTGTCCGTTCCTTATTTACTTTAAAACATTCTTTCAGTTCGCAAAACGATGAGTGACGACAGATCAATAATAGACAAAAACCCGACTTAGTGTCCAAGTTCATTCAAAATTCCTTCACTTTATTTACCTTTCAGATTTTCCATTAAATAATAGATGGATTTGTCAAAACGTATTCGCCGACGCTTCATTTCTACTTTTATGTTACGGGTACCCGTTTACAAAAATTACACTACCCTCTCAAGTTCACATGATCTGCAACCACACGGTTCGCTCTGGCCTTTCTCAAAAAGGTTAAAATCTAATCATTAAGTAGTAATTGCTAAAATTCTCCAAAAACCAAACAAATGTATATTATTCATTGATTCGTGGCATCGGAAAACTTTCCGAAACGAAGAAGAATAAAATTTGTGTGAATGTCTTCGGTATCTTGGGAAATGGCAAATCTCATGGGTTCCTCTCCCCCGAAAGAGAACTTCTTCAGGGCTAATTAATGAGAAAGGTCGTAACCTACGCCAACAAAAAAACAATCAATTTATAATTTTCATTTGGAAGAACGAAAATTCAAATCAGTTTCTGGGTTTGTTATTTATATGTATCCAAATATATATTGTTTTTTACTTTTTGAATGGGACAAGGGGAGCCGGGATAGGATAGGAGGGAGCCGTGTGAAAACACAATGTTGCATGGTTCGTTCATGTTTAAATAGCGTTAAATGTGACCGGCCATCCCTCTTTATAGTTTTCACGATTAAAACACAGTTATTAGTTACGCTTTGTCCGACGTCCATGAAAGATTTCAAAAACCGATTTCATCTTTTCAATGGCCGGGTCTATCACAAAAACCATTTTAGCTCGCTTGTGGGTGGAAGGAAAGGACTGTCTTCGGTGCGGATGGAACACTTGTTATTTCAGACAAAAATTGACTTTTTTTTACGAATCAAAAACTAATCAGGGGGTAGAATTGAATTTAAATTTTCCTTCATCTTCTTTTTCGGGGTGATGTTCAGACCGACGGAAATCAAAGGAAGAACCGCGAAAATATCGACTACCCTCCAACCCTTGACCTTTCATCTTTTGCCCTGTGATATCCCTTTTAGTGATTCCCTCGCTGAGACGGATTAGAATGGGTGGTGTAGGTAGGATTTGTGACAAATGCACTCGTCTCAAGGGATGGTTGCCACCAACCCTTGTATTTATTTAAATATTAAATTTTTGGGAATGTACACCTTATTTTAAATGAGTATTGGTACAGATCCCACGTCGTGAACTATGAAATTTACGCACTATTAAGGTCACAGATGAGAATTATCTCTTTCCACTAGAACATCACCAATTTAATTTGATTAATTTTTGTGTGTACGCACGTACGCAGAACCTTTGAACCATTTTTTAGCGGGAGCGACCTAACTGGTCCTTTTACATTCACCCTTTTCCACTATTGAATACATTTTTACGATTCCCTTAGAAGCCTGAGGTGGGGTTTACCATTGAGCGACAACAAAAACCCGAGGGTTACCTTAGAATAACCCACTTAAAATAGAGAAACTCCGTGTGATTGGGCAGGTGGCAACATTTCAACAATGCACGTCAATGGGACGAATTTTGAGTTAAGAAAGGTTTAAGGACCGCCCTGGAGCGTCACATCATCTCATCCAAGAGACGATGTCGACGTGAGCCATGTTTCTTTCGTTGTGCAATTCTGTTACAAAACCGATGGAATTGATAGAGTAAGACACCCAGAAACAAAATGCATTTGAAAACAATTTTCTTTGAGATGAAAAAGTAAAGTTAAAAACGAAAAGCTGGAGACCAGTGGAGCATTCAAGGAAGATCTGAAAACTTTGATAACCGTTATACTCCATTAAACAATGTCTTTAAGCTTGAACTAATGGCGGGGATGGAAAATTCAAACCTCAATCGAGTGGCTGAAAGGCTTCGGATGGAAATTAATGAGAAAAGGCCACCCCAGAACGATGTCACCCTTACCGAGAACATCCCTCGCTATTGAATCTCGTTTTATAAGGCAATTGTAATTGAAATTACTAGGTAGGAGAAAGAAAACCACGCGTTTCAAATACACAAATTTTAACTTCGCAACCACCACTGCTATTACTGCTAACAAGGGAGGTTGAGAAATCTTTTTTTAGCAGCTATTTTGTGTTTGTATAATGATGCAGACGTCAATATTAAACGAACAACACGTAGAATGGTTTGTATTCTTAATTATTTTAGGGGTTGAAATCTCGACCCTTGGCCAAGCCCATCTGTTTGAAGAAGACATCTTACGGTCCGTACAAGAAAGTTACAATGCAAAATAATAGTGTAAAATAACAAAAAGAACCGAAATGTAATTTTTAGTTCATTAAATGCATAAAATAAAAGAAACGGAATAAAAGATGATAAATAACGTTTTTTGTCTTATTAGTTGGCCAGTAATAACATTATTTAAGAAAACTTTCTCTATAAATTATCTGTAATTGTGCCTGAATTTTAAAATTGCCTAGTTTTTTTATGATGAAAAATCCTCTTGACACGTGAACGAAAGTTTTACATCATGAGCTAATGCTCTCCATTAAAGTGTTACGCTCCCTAAGCGATGTAGCAGAGGTAATAGCATGTATAATGTTACAATCGAAACACGTTAGAATCGACTCGTGCGACTTTATTTCTAACTACAGTTAATTAAGTTTAACTAATTTTGAGAGGAAAACTTTCGCATGTATAGTAAACGAGTGGTCACAAGTGTCAGAAGAAATGTTTTATTTAATTAGTTTAATGTAGTTTAGTCAATAGAATCTAACATTTTTGTCATTTAATATTTTCTGTCACAACTATCTTCACAGGCCACCACAGTCATCATTTTTTCAATTCTTAATGCAGTACTACAATTACTACTACAGCTACTGCAGTTGCTGATGAAATGACTGCTACGTGTGCGACATATTCAGTTTTCCATCAGTCTTCTCTGACAGAAAAATTGCATTTTCTACCCTACCATGCACCGCTGCAACTAAAAATTCTGCAAATAGTTTTTCACCCTTAAGATAACTCAACAATTTCTTGTGTGAAATATGCAATTATTCCATTGCCAAACTCACGTAAAACATTTTTTTCTCTCTTTCTGTCTCTCGAAAGTCAATTCAATTTCATTTTACGATTGGTTACCCGCCTCTACTGCCCTAGCAACCTGCTGACTCCCTTTGATGAATTTTCCATCTTCAGCGATTTTCCATTCTCCGACGGTGGAGGTTTCACTCGAAAGCTCATTCCGAACCAAATCTCTTCCATTTGGGTAATGTGAATGCCTTCGGGGACGTGGAAAACTCGGGGTGGAAAAATCACCTCTCCAGTTCTTGGAAAGATTAGCTGCACCCGTTTGGTGTGTAGGTGACCCCCCTTCCCTGCCCCACAGTATCGGGGCTTCTTTCTTCTGCCACGACTGTTTTTCCTTTTGCCCGGTGGAAACAATAGAGCGAGGTGAGAGACACCTCCAGAAACGGGGAAGAAATTCGAAAAAAAAAGAATATTAAATTTTGTTAGAGCAACGCGATACCATAAAGCCCTCAAGTGCCGGGAAAATATTTTTTTCCATTTTCTAATACACGTGACTACTTTTTTAGAAAAGCTTTTTTACACCGGTCGGTCGTATACGCACGCACGCACGCATACACACACACACACACATGCGTATGCCGCCCTAGTTGGAAAACTCTCAACACTCAATACCTATTAATTAAGCTTATTAGATAGAATGTAAAACGCGTGAGGTCCTAGACTCGCCCGAGTTTATTTTATTCATCAACTGACACGTTTCTCTCTAATAACGTCAACATCACAGGGGAGGATAACACAACGACCGTGATATTGATAGTGAAGTGATGTTGAATGCGACGTGACAGGATGAACTGTGATACTGCTTCGTACGACTTCATAAAAAAACCCCGTTGTTCGTACCCTACTCTACCCTAATCAACCGAACTTTCCAAATGGTAAAGAATAGGTGAAATCGCAGTACCCGGGATGATCTAGTTCTAGAAAATAGAACATCTGCGTTAAGTTCCAAGTGATCAGGTAGAAACTATCAAACATTCCACAGTAATAGTTTCTGAATTAAATTCACTCTAGCCCTATAGAATTCATCAAATTCTTTGCGGGGTTTAATCAAACTTGCCCGCTCTATTACGTTACAGTCTATTATAAGCCTAAAAATAAAAGGGAAAAATTAATAATTTAATACTTTTTAATTCTTTAAATTAAGATAAAAGCTTCGAAAAAATTCCTCCTCAAAGGGAAGAATTTCTTTACGTCCCCTTACAATTACAACACTTTAACATTTGCTCAGGATTACCCTCATAAGTTATTAATAATTATAAGAATTTCAACTTTCACTAAATTGAAAGTACCGCATGATTTTATTATTGCAACAATAATTGTAGGGTAGAAAAAATTATTCCAGAAATAAGGTAAACAAGAATTGACGTTGACATATTAAAACGTAGAGAGCACCGAGTTTGGATTTTTGAGTTATGGCAAAAGGAATGATGTTGGTCGAAGAAAATGAAAATAATATATATAGAAAAAGGCTAAGATCGCCAGAGAGTAAGAGTCAAACCCGGTGAAATTCATCCCGAGGGACTCATTTGGAGGAGTGAAACAAAAAAAGAAAAAGAGAACCGAAAGATGTTAAGTGGAAACGAATCTGCCACGGATTGCCCCCAAAACACCAATATCCCTGTTTTCTTTTTCGCGGAGCAAAATATCCTCTTGACTTGCTATGGGAAAACCTTATTTATGTACTCTGTTTGGAAAACAAGAGAGGACGTTTGCTGGTGGCAATTTCGACGACGCGACGACAGCAGGAAATAAACGGAAAGGGTGAAGTGTCGTCCGCAAAAGAGAGGAAATGACACGTGTCCTCCGCCTTTGCTATTGTCTAAATTCATTTCGAGTTCCTTTTTGCTACGTTCAAGTGGTTGATGTGATAATCTGAGGAGAGCGAGAGAAGTTCAGTCTCTGGTAAACGACACGTTTCTCTTGAAAACTTTTGCGGGTGGAAAACCATTTTCGGTTACTTTATTTTACAAATTAATTTGATTATTCTCGTTCGACGTTCCCTCGTTAAATTTCTCTCTTTTTTTCTTGTTAGAACGAGCAAAAAAAACAAGTAGTGCAGACAATGAGAAACTGAATAGAGTTGGCGTGCGACATTTTAATGATTTTGATGTGTAGGGTGGTGTACCAAGTGCTCTATTTTCTTTGCAAAACGTTCAATTTCACCTTACAATCTCTTTGAAACTGTAACACTGTAACACTGCGGATCAGAAAAAGCTATATTGTTCAGTGAATGAATCATATTGCACAGTGCGGTACACAATTCCCAATTTTTGCGGGTTTATGCTAAAAATATTCGTATCATACATTACAGTAAACTTTCAAAGAGGGCTCAGTGTCTTCATACACCACTACTTAACGGAAGCAATACTCTCCTATGTTTAACCCACATAATTGAATAATCACACTAAATGGTCAGGGTATAAGCGTAGTATAAAAGAGTAACTAGTCAACTGCACTTTAACACTACAAATATAGTAATGTGTGTATTAAAACGTAAACTCAAGAGGTTGAGTAGCATTTGAACTGCTTGGTCTACATGAAAAATGAAGGACCTGCTCTTTGGCAGCACTTCTTCGTCCTTGCGGACGACATTGAAATTTAAACCAAACATGTCAGACGTACCGGCGACAACCAAACAAGCAGGCGGACCGCAAAAGAGCATTAAACAACCCACCAACACGGTTAGACCTAAACAAATGTAAAAAACCGTAACGGTTAAACAAAATTCATTGGACATAACCGATGATCTTGGGAGTTTCTGTGGCCATTCCTTGTGAATGATGACAGCAAGTATCAGATGTCGAATGGCAAACAATCAAGTACCTGGGAAAAGGTCCATGCCGGCAAACAATCAGATCGATTACAGAAAGCCTGACGGGCTTGGGGAGGAACAAAGTATTAATATTATTTATGCAGCTCATAATGTTTAAAATATTAGCGTTGCTCTACTGCCGTCTTCTAGTATTAATATATTTAACTAATCTGTTATTGTTAATAAATATATTAATAAATATATTGAACGAATCTTAAAATTTCTGTCCCGAATTTGAAACAGCCACTACTAAAATCTGAATATAAAATTATTTGCCTTTCCTTGCTTCATCAATCTCACTGTGAGTCCAAGTCAGCATTGTAATATTCTAATATGAAAAATGCATATATTTAAGGAAGTAAGAGTAAATCTTTGTTGTATTGGTAAGTCCTTCAATAATTAATCGTTCATTTACTAGACGTATTTTTAACACCTGGATGACTTTAATATTCGTCAAATTACGGTCTTCAATCCGGCGGACTTGAAAGATTCAAATTTTAAGTATTGTACTCTGCTATTCCTAATATATATTATTAAGTATTATCATTCGAACGATTATATTATATTGGTATGCCCCCTTTTTAGTTACAGAATTCTCTGATTTATATTTACATTGGTATGTACCATCACTTCTTCTACAATGTTACTAATCACAGTAAATTAAACCTAAAAATTGTTGCTTATTATTTCACTATCAGACCGTTGTACTGGACAACTTCTACTTGACTGCTTGTTACAGTATTTTGTTTTACGTTCAAGGCTTTCATATTTATAAAATGGCGTTTATTACAATAGACCAACATCGTGACATCCGTTTATTGGATGTTTTTACCAAGTTTCTAATAATTATATATTTCTTCCATTCCGCAACAGAAAACAATGCGCATTGTTTTACACAGTTAAATTAGCAACGAAAGAGCTGAAATTCAAGGAAATTTGTAGCGTTTTATGAATCACCTAAATAAAAAGTTATTACTAATTACAAATTGAAAATAATTAACATTCTTTCAAAATTATTAATTCTTTTACTTAAATAACTTGACTCATTGGTTCTTTGGCTCTCGGTGGGCACCTCGGGGCCAACGCGGGCCGATAATTGAAAATATGTAAAATAAAGGCGAGTAATAGAAGAGGTATAAAATAGATAAAAATTCAGATGAAAGAAACAAAATATAATGTTCCATTTAACTTCGAACTGAGTCAAAGGCCTCAACGAGAAAACATAAAATCTATTTGTCCGCGGTCGAACTTTTCTTCGTCAGATCATCCGTTCAGAGAAATAATATATTAATATATACATTAGCGAAGTATATGGGTACCCAAAGAAAACGGCGTTATTTATAGTTTTTACCAGAAAAATCCGGTTCCTCTGGTTCCCTCTGGTATTCCTCTCATGCTGGATTTGAACTCTTGCCTTTCATCACGACCGGTTACGACAGATGTTTCTTCTCATTATTGAAAAGTATTCGATTGTTAAAGGAAACAAAAAGAGAGAGAAAGAGAAAAATCGCGGGGGGAATGTAAAATTTGGAATGTAACTGATGAACACAAAAGATAGTATAGGAAAAAACGAATGGAGATATTCACCGTTTCCTTGAATCCGTTCAGACGGACTGGTTACAGCGGTTTGAGATGAAAACTAGAAATGGGATAGCAAACCATAAACATCTAGGCTAGTTAAATTCAAAGTGTCCGAAAAATAGAAATTACCGTCAGAGTAAAAAAGTACATTCTCCAACACCTTAGTAAAAATTATCATCGAGTCACACTAGTCAAAGTTCAACAATTATATTTAAAGAAAATTCGTATATAACGCCGTATAATTTTCGCCGGATATTGATTAATTGAACGGGATACGATTGAGAATATTATTAATAATTCACTAAGCAAATATCTTAACTCTCTTGTGAAATATAAAATATAACATATGCATAAATAACAGATCGATCGCTGTCTACCAATGTCTGTTGAGGTTCAATAAGTTCTTTATTGACTTATTAACTTCGGATCAGATCCCGTAATTTGCGATTATGCAATTCTCCCTCACTTCTTGTACACCTCAAATCAAAATTGCAATATACTGAAAAGAAGTTTTGCATTGCAATTTACTAAAAAAAAAGCACACATTTTTCATGCAATTTATTTCTACGTGCAAAAAGATTTAGGAGAGAGCTGTAATAATACACAATTAATATATTTATGTAAGCCATTGGTTATTACATAACTTTTATTGCGTAAATAGTGTGTGGGCGAACATTTCTGCAACTCGTTGCACTACTACTTGACATTATTCATTACTATATAAATAAAGTTATGTTTTCTCGTATTCAACGGTATTTTGCTGTTGTACACCACGGTATTTTCCCGTGAGAATATTTGGTGCAGGAGACGATATAAAAATTGCATATTTCACGCAGACATTTTATCAAGCAGACTTGAAACCCTAGGGGTGGTTTCTACCCCCCAGAAAAATAAACAGTAAAGAAAATGAACATTTTTCTCACTCATTCCCAAATAAGTTGATTTCGGGCACAAGTTTCTCAACAAAATGGTGCAAATTTGAGAGAAGTTCGATGGAGGGGATGAAATTAAAATTGGAAGCGATTCGTCTGTCGTGCACTTGGTCGTACCTGTTCTGTACCTGCGTGCGTGTTAAATAAAAAAAAAATATTTTTCTTCGGCCCCAATGGAATGCGTGATTTGAGTCGGATCGGTTAATTGGACAACTGCCCTGTTTCTACGACATTAACATATCAAACAGTATGTACTCGGTTGAATAATTTATTCTCAACCGCCCTGCGAAGGGCAAAGGCAGGCTTTGCTTCAAGGGACCGCCCATTATTTTCTGATATCTCTGTGCAGAGAGGCCCCAGGGCTGACTTTGATGATTTTTATAGGTACTCAGATAGTGCACGAGGTGCATTCCATCCTCTCCACGAAATTTTATATTCGGCCACGTGTGGAAGAGAATTTTAACATGCAGACGGAGATGTGGAATTTTGGTAGGAGAAGGAAAACTTGTTGTCGTTTGTTGTCTTCCGCTCCGGACACTGTACACTCAACAGGGAAGCAAAAACAATTTTTCCCATGAAAGTTTAATTTAAAATGGCTAACTAATTCCAACATTTTTCCACGCCGGAGAAAGAAGAAGAACAGAAGAAAACTAATTCCAAGTTATCAAATGAAAAATTTCATTATCACATTAAAAACGTTTCTTTTTTCTTCTCCGCAACTCGAGTCCCTTTTATTTTATGTTATTTTCCGCGGGGATTCAACTTCTCCCAAACTTGTGCTTTCCGCCTTTTCTCAAACTTGACTATTTCCAGAGCGAGGGAAGAAGTTGGATTTTTTTTCTTATTCTCCAGCCGGATAACAAATTGGTAATTTTTTTATGTACACGGCTTTCATTAGAGTCAAAGGGGAAAAAAAAGAAATAAGAAAATTAGAAAGAAGAAGAAACAGCAGAAGAGGCTCGGAGGTCTGGTGAAAAGGATGGTAAAATGGGAGGTTGACGAGGTGGAAAATTTCTTTTTCTTTAAGGTTGATAAAAATTCAGCCCGAGGGCTGAAGAACTCGAGGAACACTCGTTGGACCTTTCTGGTGACTTCGACCGTCGCCAACTCTCCTCTTTGTCTTCTAAATCAATTAGAAAGTTTGGAAAATTATTTTTGGTTCAAATTGTATGACTTCACGTCTAGAAAATGCCACAAAACTCGGTCGATTTTGATTCTTTCGAACCGCCTACACCTTCAGCACAGCGAGAGAGAGAGAGAGAGCACACCCAGTTCCACGTTGATTAAATTGATAAGAAAGTCACCTGAGCGGTAAAGAGTTACTGTTTCTGACAATTCTAATAACACGTTTGAGACTTTCCACAACGGTAAACACATGTGAGATCATTCACAGATCATTTGACATCTCAAAACTGTTGAATGATCGGCTCGCGGTCAATTTTTGACGGGGAGAATACGGCGATCTGATCTGATCTGTATCAAAGCGTTCGAATACTCTCAACAGTACGTCCGCAGATATCCTCAAGGAATCGCTTCATTCATTCCGTTTGCGTTCCGGTTGCTTTCTACCATTTATTTTGTTCAATCCGAATGATTTATTTAGCGAATATCTTAACGACATCCACGTTGGATGTTTTCTTATTGCAAAAGGCATATTATTCTTTTTACGATGATCCCGGTTCATTTATTGCTTTTGCTAAAACTGATAGTCATTTCGAAGGAGTACAAAGACGGGTGCCTCAAAGGAGAAGTACAAACCATTTTTCCTTTTGTTATTAATTATTTATTACAATTAGTCACTCTCTGTTAACTTCTGAACGGAGCACCCAAAACCCATCGCGTCCCGCACAATTGAAAATTATTTGCTTTAATTAACTTTTGCTTCTGCTCGTATGTCATTAATGTAAGAATAATACCAGTCCTTCAGTCGGGAAGTACAGGCTGACCCCGGGCGCGTACTTTCTATTTTAATTTACTTGTTCGTCTATTAAAAGTGCGATGATAAACTCTTGTGAGGTCATTTTTCAATCATTTACGTTTGTTGTTATTGTCATGATCGTTACGCCTCCCATTATTCTCAAAACTTTTAATTATGTTAATTATGGGCTGGTGACATTTTTTTGCGGTGCCTCATGTGAAAAATGAAATTGAAACACCCGCTCCCGTGGCTTTCTATTTGTGTAATTCACTTTTCTTCCGAGTTCCTAACGACATAGGTAACTCCGTAAGAACTCAAGTTTTAACAAATTTTAGTGAGAACTCAAGTTCATAATTTAGCTGTACACAACATTTTTCGGCTTCAGGTCGAGTCGCTACCTTCTGACTTACCTTGGCCAAAATCGCATAAAATTTCAATTTATTTTGCCAGACGTGCCAGAGTAAAACTAATGTATTTTTTATACCCACAAATTCAACTCTTAATAATTAAACAATAAATTAAAATTATTCTTCGCGAAATCACGACTTTCTTTCGGGCACCGTAAAACAATTAAAACACAATTAAGAAAATAATTCTTTCTATTGTGGGGGTCTGGCCTGAGTTGGTTGCAAACCGTTCGATTAACTACGTTTGAGACGAGTTTTTGCTATGTAAACTTGAATTTCTGTACTTCTAACCCATTTCAGAGATCTTTGATTTTATTTTAAGTAATTGATTTCTGTACCTTTTTTAGTTCTACCCCGGAGCGCCGGTTCATGTGTGCTTTATATTTTCCTAACGTCCGTTATCCAATTTTAATTTTCTAAAGACAGAATGCCTTCTTTAAATCGGTGTTCTTAATGTTTATCTTTCTTTACTGAAACTTGTGTTACCACAAAACTATTCGGCCTCGATATTTTCTTTCTTATGAATTGACGTACCTCATTATCTGTCAGATAACGCATCTACTGAACATAGGCCCGGAATTATAATAAATATAAAATATATGTGTTGGAAGTAGCTATAAGATACGAAACACTATCGGTATGACTACGCAACTCAGGAATTAACGTTGAGGTAGGATGATCCAAAGTGATACGATCAAATTCCCAAAAGACCATCGCAGCCATGTTATTAAAAGCAATATAATTATTGTTAGTTAATATTGCCAGGTAAGAAGTTAGTCCTCGTTAATTTTCCGAAAATTTGATTCATTTGTAGTGTGGCTCATAGTTCTCGCGTGAAAACAAAGAAGATCCTACCTGATCTTTTTTTCGTCCAAGCCGAACCTCAAAATAAAAAACGAGAACCGAAAAGAATTTCGACATTTTGCTCGGCTTTCCGGAACGGATTTTGATTTCGCAGCTTTCTCCCGGGCTACAGAAAACGCCGTACAATCTAAAGAATCAGTGTAAGTTAATAAAATTTATGGCCTTTTTTGTTTTTCTGTTAAGAGCCATGGAATGACGAACGAACCGCAAATTTTCAAACCCATTCCCAACCTGAGACGGTTATAATTTAGGAATATTATAGTAAATATCGGTTTCTTTTTGTTGGATGAGAAAAAAAGTTAAGAAACGCATACGTAACACCACGGCCATCAACCGGCACACGTAGATTTTATGTAGAGTTTTAGAAATTGCTTCCTAGACAAAATAATTCGTGTAGTCAAGGACTTATTGAACTCTAAGTCAACCTAAAATACGTTCTACATATACTAATGTATAACATACCGATTATACGATTTTGTAGTGCTACACTCATGGAGATATAAGTAAATTTTGAGTGTACAACAATAGGGTTTCTTTTATAAGAATAATACATACATTATATTTCTGTTGCCGTAATGTTAATGTATTATTTTTGACAGTTTTTATTTGGAAAAGCTTTTTTATTTTTACACTTCGACAAACAAAAATTGCTAATTAATTTTAGTAATTGTTAATTTGTATGCTTCACCGATTATATTATCACGTTGTAGTGTTAGTTTAGTTTAGTTTTATTAACAGTACTATTTCCTTGTGTCCAAAAAAACTGTTATCCTCAGATTGTCACTGGAAGTAAAAATTCTCCCCGAAGAAATTAAAATTAATAAAATTCGTTCAATTAATGTGAAATTAAGTTGAAAATTTATGCCACACAAACAAGATTAATGATTTTTAAGATAATTTCAAAAAAATAGCCGAGATTTCTAGACTTTCCATTTGGCGAATTGAAAAAGTAAAACTTAACTGAGTCAAACGAGCTGTCGAAGGAGTTAAAATTAAGTCCATTTATAGTTGGATAGTGACGATGTTCAACATTTGGCAAATCCTCAGGGGTTAATTCTTTTATTTGCAATGGTGAATTAACACCAGAGAAATCACCCGTGAAAGTAGTTTGAAATTGATTGTCCGATAGGAAGTGAATTATGCGGTTGAAAGAGAGAAGACATTGAGGTTATTCATTCAACATAAACTTGAAGATTGTAAAATGACCACACCTGTGTCAAATAACTTATTAAAATATTGACGTCTTTGTCTCTATTAATCACCAATTGACCCAATAAATGATAAAATATCTATAATATAGGAGAAACACACAAAGAGTTAACTTAAAAACACGGAAATGGAAATTTGCACAAGTTTCTTCCATCAAGAAGTTTTCTTGGACTACAATCTCACCTCCGTTCAGATACCAAAAAGAAATATTCCCGAATAGAAGGAGGATGTGGTTCAAATGACCGTATCTGATGTGATCTGAGCAAGCATCCATATTTGGGGAGTCGTTACATGGGTGAGGAATGTTTTTCTCTCCGTCAAACCACAAACAATTTAATAAAATTTGCAAGAAGCACGGGAGAACCGTTGCAACCGTTTGCTGTTCGGCGACCATAAAAAGAAATGAGGGAAACCTGACGAATGAATGATTGATAGATCAAACATACTTGACTTAGGCCTGAGGATACGAAAAACCAAATTATTTGACTATTTTTTATAGTTTGCGTCTGAAACTTTTGAGTCCGGCTATTTGTTGATTTCTACTAACTTTTTATTTGCACTACGTTGTTCAAAAATTTGTTTCCAACTTAACTTTCCGGGCACTCGTAATAAATCCGGTCATTCGGCCTTTCAATCTGAACATTTCAAGCAGTCAGTCAGGAACCAGGTCTGAACGAGAGAGTTGCGTTCAACAAGAAGGAACACCGGGGTAATTTCTCATGAGTCAAACTGAGAGCACAAGAGACAAGAAGAAGTGAAAAAAACAAACAAAAGGATTATAAAACGTATTCGTGCATTAAATTCATTGTGGAAGAAGTAGGAGAGAGAGAGAGAGAGAGAGAGAGAGATACAAAGAAATAAAAAAAATGGTGGAAAACAAGCGGACCAAGAAGTTGAAGAAGAAAAAGACCTGAACAACCCAGAGCCAAATGCCTGACGGTAATTCGTTAGAAGTACTTTGAAGGAACACGCCTTAAGACGATGGGTGCATTACTTGTATCCGAGTAATGACTAACTCGCGGGTATCCGTCCAACCGCGAGTACCTGGTACCTCGATTCCTTCGTGCCACTATTTTAAAATGGCGGATAAAATTACAGGATTCAAATTGACAACTTTTCTATCTTCCATCTCCTGCTGCTGTCCTCATACACACGTACCAACACTTTTTGTGTGTATTTAAAATGGCGTTTGAAAGCCATTAATTATGAATATTACATGGTTGGAAATGTATTTATTAAATTCATTTGAGATATTTTTTAAAGTTATCAATATGGCGATAAGACATTCCGGTTTATGTCCTGAAGGTGAATACCGGCTTTAAAAACATTTTTTCCTTTTATATATTTCACACACACACACACACACACACACACAACATATACACACTTATGTACACATAAGCGTGACACCTGACATTTCTCTTCCATTGAGGGTCAGATAATTAAAAATTTCTAAAACAAAACCATGCAGAGACGAAGTAAAGTGGAAAGAAATTAACGGGAAGCCTCCTGTGTGAGGTATAGTTGTAGTTCAATTTGCAAAGTTAATTTTAATTAAATTACTTATTCTAAATACGTTAATATACATAAATTTTAAGTAGGCCTCTGCGATCTTGTAAGCTAACAAACACACAATTCGTCTGTCACAAGTGACTGAGTTACGCTTCGTGTACATTTACGTATTTCCAAGTGACAGACTTGCAAATAAATTCTGCATTTTTTTCAACTAAACTCCAACACAGCAGAAGTAACTTGGTTTTCCTCCATTTTTCAGATTTCTACCGCCACATGAAATCCATCGAGTTATTCTATTCTACTTGGAAGTGCTATTTTCCCGTCAAGACAGATATTTAATTTCTCATTCTACTAGTTTTTTTTCTCTCCTGTCTCTTTCTCTCTCTCTCTCTTGTCTTTCATCTCCCGGGAAGAATTTCTAGGAAAGCTTTAAGTAAAGCACGCCCTTCATGGTTTTCATCTGCCCGTGGGTGCGCTGTAGAGAAAATCGATGCGGCTGCTTCGGTTTGACCCGCCCTAAAGGGCCCACGCAGGCGCTAAGGCCCCGAAAACAACCCCTCGGGCTCCTTCTTATTTCATCTTTATAATATTGTTCTCTTTATAAAACGGAAAAATGATCTTCAACTGTGATTTTTTTGCTCTTCCTTTTCTTCTCCTTCTGCGTTTTCTTCCAGTACTTTCCTTTGCAGCATCCCATTATGAAATTTCTAGCCTCCCGCAAGGGGTTTTGTTAGGCTACACTCATGGAGATTATTTTCCCCAGTTCGTATAACTTTCACTTGAGACAACAGCTTTTGTCACTCCTTTGAAAATCAATTTTCTTCATTCTCTGCTGTCCTCGTCAGTTATTAAAGAAAAACTTATGATTGAGAATTGTGGGGGAAAGGACACCTGTCTAGGACAGCAGGAGAACGTGTCAGCGTGATCGATGATGGTGTTTGATACGAACAGATGAAAAAAGTAGCAAATTCAATTGAAGCCACCAAGCATCACCAACACTTCAACAGTATTGATCTGATGTGAACAATTCAAAACTACCGGGAAACTTTTTTCAACCTTACGTTCCCTTATTATTTCACATTTACTTGTAAGAGTGATTTTTTCGCTTGAGTTTAGAATTGTAAAAAAACATTCATGAGCACTACGGTCATCGAGAATCAAACTCAAATGTAACTAACTTTTTTCGATCACTAAAATTTGTTACTTATGCGGCCTCCACGGTACGCCTTTTTTACGCTTGAAACAAAACGAACGTATACAGTAACATAAAACACTAGTTTTCTTAATGCATCAAATAATGTTGATATTTTACAGTTATACAAATTGAATACTAGTTTTTCCCTTATCTACATTTGTTAAATACTTCATCGAACAGTCAAAAATCAGTTACCACAATTCGATACGTAACGAAGTAAAACAAAATTAGTACCCGTAAAGAAAAAGCAGAAATGTGTGGTTCCTGTCCTAATTTTACAGAGTTTCGTCTCTGCTCTCACTGTATTTTTTAGCTACATCCTCATAAGTCGTCAGCATAGAAATGATTGAAGTCTCACTGATGTAATTCAATCGTTTCTGGCATTATCAACGGTTTTCGTATTCCCTGTTTTATAAAACAATATATTACAAATTGAAAATGAAGGAAATAAGAGGAATTTCCCCCTGACAACGGTCGGAAATCGTAATTGTCTAATTTCTGGTTTCTAGGGATTTAATAGAAATGTCTCTTCTGTTCAAAAAAAGGCAGTCAGCCTAAAATCTTAGTTTTGGAGTGTAGAACTTAAATCGACGTATTGGATAATATTTATCCTATAATGACAATCAATTTATGGGTATGTCTTCTACTGTCTGGCACAGTGGATTTGGGGATAGGAGTACAATAGGAAAACAGATTATACTATTTCTGAATAACGACTCTAAAACACCTTGAAGTCGGGGTGTAAGGTACATACGGAGCTATCAGAGAGGCATATGATGTAGCTGGAGACAAAAAAAATATACACAGAAGTAAAGGAGATAAATAAAAAAGAGAGAGAGAGAGGGACAGGGCGAGCGATTATTATTAAAGAATGCACAAGGCATTTGAATATTAATTTTACATTTAAAATAAGATTTTGTATTTCGGGCAAGTTAACCATCGGTTTCCTGCAATTTCTACCAAACCCGATAATCTTATTTTGCCCAGGGCCGGCGATCGCTGGATTTCCAAGACTGCTCCATTGTCAGAGTAAACCTACGTACCTTAAACCTCCTCCCTTTCCTACCTGCCAGCCTGCTCCCTGCACACCTGCACATCAACCCTGCCAAAAGATCGATTACGAAAATAATTAATTTCTTGAATTTGTACGTTTCACTTCTTGCCCGTTTTTCTACTCTTCCACTTGGATTTGATTGGTCAATTTTAGGTTCGCTCCTATAGAATCGTAGGCGGATTCGCGTCGTTTCGTGTGTAACGATGCAAATCAGGAATTTTCATCTATTCGTTTCACTTGCCCACAGATCGATTTCTATTTTTATTCGACTGGTCGATCACTGGTGGGGACTCAACGAGTAAAAGGCAGGAAGAAGAGGGGCGACTGAGGCCCAGAACAAGAGGTACCTCGACGGATGACCCCGGCCGCCACAAAATCGTGATTCCTGTTTTTCTTAAGCCCCAGCATCGTTTTTTTTTTTCTCATACAACCAGAGGAGAAGTACCACTCTTTTCGGTCTACTCCCATTCTTCTCCGAGAGGTGAAAAAGTTGGGTTGTGGCGTCTTATTGAATAAGGTGTGGAATACCTGTTGAGTTTGTACTCAATTGCTATGTGACCCTTTCGTTATCCATTTGACCATATAAACACACAAGTAATAGTTAGTATTTGAACCATAATTACATCTCCCGTGAGTCGACCAGGGGCTCAATTGAGTCTCAGGTAAATGCGAAGGACAGGAGACGACTGGCTCCCTTTAAATCGTTCAACCGTGGAATAGAATTATTTCACTTTATTCCGACACATTTCCACAATGAATATTAGCTGATTGCGGCACTGAAGGGCACACGGGTATTGCCCAGCAGACCAATTTCAATTTGCATTATTACAAATAGCAAAGACTAACCAACAAAGTTGATCGTATCCCGAGTAGTTGCCTGAGGCAAACACGCGATCCATTACGAGCTATGCTCCCTTCTTTTCTCTCTCACGTACTCCTCTCTCTCTCTCTCATACAGCTCTGTTCCGAACTGCTCTTTGTCTCATCTTGCATTGTTGTTATTGAAAGTTTCTGCAACATCAAAGGATGCTGTACGAGTAGAGCAAAAGGAAATAACGAGAGGAAACCATGAAGGTCTGCAAGTCGTGCGGTCGCCTCAACTCCTCCAGGACGATCGGCGGCGCTAAGTAAACTCAGCTGGCAAAATCCATCAGCTCAATTGCTCATTGCTTTTCAATAGTTTTTTTAATTAAGCTTGTATGTTTTATTAAACATTAAATTATTAATGTTTCCTGGAGAACAAAGGAGAAATTGAACGGTCGTCAATAATAAATAAGAGTATTTATTATAGTGAGGAAGTAAAAAACAAATTGAATGACTTAGACAAAAGAAGCATATGTTGAAACTCATGTGGACAGAGTTATGTAATACTTGGTGACGACGCTTATAGGTCCCCTCGCTAGCATTTCTAGCCTTTTGAGTCAATTTTCACTTTTGGGTGAAGAGAAGGCCACCGGCAATGGTGGTGGCACAGGTACTGCTTTCCACAGGTGACCCATACTTTATTTTCAAAAGGAAACATCAAACCTGGATTACTGGGGTTGTAATATTTCTCACCGTAGGCGTGGTAGGGCATCATTGCACCACCCAGATTCCTAGTGCGATACCTATTTTTTTATAATATATATTGGGTAACGGCGTCAAGGGTTGAAGGAGTTATTGTCGTCCACTTTATTTATGTCTGGTGCTGAGTTCGGACAAGACCCAACACAGGCTTTAATGGGAGGATAAAAAAAAGACTGAATAATGTACTTCTTGGGCAGGGAGGTTTAAGGAATAGCCGGTCCCTGACGGTGGTTTTTCTTCAAGCTCAAGTTTAGATCCTTTCCTAGCGTAAACATCCCTTCCACAAACCCTGAGGCTGCACCAGGGCAACCCTAAACCTCTTAAAAATCAAAATTTTCGAAACGATATTTCTCTCAAACATTGGGCCGGCGTGTATATACCGGTGTACCATGTAACAGCTCCACACGTCGATAAATAATTAATGAAGGTTGATGAAGCCTCGAACCCTTTTACTTGAAAATTTCTCAAATGAGAGACCACCAAGTCCAGAAATTTCTGCTTCGGTTGGACATCGAAGGAGAGAGAGAAAGAGAGAAATCGTAAGCCCCTCAAGGATCATTACTGAAACAACACGTAGTTTGATGTAGAACTTATGCGGAGAGAAGCGAAGTAAAAGGAGCAATAATAACTGGATCTCGATTTGCTTTTTTCAACGTCTTTCTTTGTGAAAAACTGAAACGGTGGAGGGGCCCGAAGGTTCGGATGACCTCACCACATGCCATTGTTTTCTCAAAGCGCTCCAACGAATAATCCTGAGATTTTTCGTCTTCTGTCACAACCCTTAAAAATACATCTAACTGCATGTTTCGTATTTCGGCATTACAGAAAACATATTGCTAGAAAGCAGGTTCCCCGACTAAAAGGTCAGACACTCTAGAAGTTCCACAGCCACATTTTTCCCACCAAACCATTGGCACAAAGTGCCCTTTTAAAGCAATTAATAGAGAAAAGGTATAGAATAAAAAACCGGATTGGACACAAAAAAAGCAAAGTACCAAGTGCCGACTTGAACCGTCCACCTTTCATACTAAGAAAAAGTCATTGACAGTTTCATTTCCCTTTACACTTATACATTCGACAAGTTTCCAAGCGAGGTGTACAGTTAAATTTGTTTGCTTGTATGCATGTAAATATTATCATTTTCTAAAGTTGAAGTGACAGAATGAAAAAGAAAGTACACACCATTTGAGACACTTACCTGACAGTATAGTTTGTGTTTAATGACAAGCAATTCCGGGCAACTCGAATCTTCTTTCATCAGGTCAGGTACGTCCTCTACACTTGAGTGATTCGCAAACGAACAAGTTTCTGCCTAGGAACCGGGTAAATATCTAGAAAATCTTACCTGCACAAAATAAAAATATTTGATTACATTCTTTAAATTCAACATCACAATTAGAGAAATAGCAAAATAAAATTTGGAAGTTCCTTAGGAATGTTTAAAGAATGTTACCGATAGCAAAAATTAGTCATTTGCTGCAAGTAACGGCATTTTTATGAAAGGAAGAAAAAATTCTAACAGCAGTGAGATTCGAAGTTAACACTTTCATGTTTTTATTAATGAAAGCTCTAGAGCAGCCCACACTGGCCTTTAGGTAATTTCACATGTCTAATTTCTGTTGAGGACTGTTGCCTTACGTTTTAGACTTCTTCCACATGCAGGCACGACCCCGTAAAAAAAATCATTCGTTTAAAACTTTTGATATCCGGGTATTTTTCCGGGGGGCATTTTATTTTGGTTTGGCGCACGACAACGTCGGACACATCAAAAATTGCGCACAATTCACCCCGAAGAAAAATGTTATGACGTATGAAATTTACACTCTCGGAAAAGTAGACTTTTCATACAAAGTTGTAAACCATAATGATTCGATACGTGCAATAATTCCATTTTTTTTCGTCTGCCTTTCTTTCACTGTTAAATGGCGCGTTTTCTATGCGATGGAAAATGTCTGGGATAGCCCGGCGCCATCTCAGCTTCTTCGATATGCCCATTAACCGCGGACATAAATCTAAGTGGTTCTCCTTTTGACTCATTTATTGTTAGATTATATAGCAAACCAGAACATTAGATCCCTTACATGTTGCATTGACCTGAGGTCTTGTCGGGTTAATCGTTCACCTATTGCTCGAAACGACATTTCTGAATGAAACCTTGTGCTCCCATTAAGTTCGAAAATAATATTCTATGTAATCAAAATAATAATGTATTTTCCTTCGCCTGCTCATCAGAAGGACGTGTATATTTTTTTTCGTAAAATTACTTGAAACCTTTGGGATTTGAAATTAAATAAAGAAAAATATTCAACATGTAATGCACGAGCTACAATTGAAACACTAGAATTATGAAAATAGAAATTGATATTTTTTATTAAAATACGAAATGTATGAAAATAGCTAAGCGGTGTCATATGAAAAGCGATACACGCCAGTGATGACTTGACTTGAAGACCCGGAATTGGTTACAGTAAAAAATTCTGTATTCGTCTTGGTTTAATCCGAAGTGCAGACATGATGAAAAACATATTTTATAAAAATTGAATACAATTATTTGCCAAAATACTCAGTAACCTAATGCATTTCGATTGTATGCAACTCTTCCTACTGCGTTTCTTCGTGAAAAAGTATACATTTCCTCATATGTTACGTTACTGAAACCTTTCATATCATCTCAAATCATAAGCGACATTGTTTAATGGGCCCCCTCAAAAGCGCCATTACATAATGTTTCGCTATTAAATCATTCACCGTGACTCCGAAATGCACTTGACACTTACTGATGCTCACTACTTTTTCTGCCAGAAAATGGAGGATAAAGAAAAACTTCTTTCTTATTTCTTGAGTTTTCCCACATGTTTTATTCAACTTTTTCCCCCTTCTATCGACATGATTTTGTATATTTTAAGGCCCGATAAAAGGAGAAGAATTTGATTTCAAGGTTTTTCTGTCTTTTTTTAAGAATTCAAATGTGCCAGAGGCGTGCAGGACCGTCAATAACACCAATGACCCATTCCTCCAAGTGTACATCTTTCGCATAGTGCTCACCCAGGGGCAGATACAACTGATAGAAGTGACTCCACACTATTTTTTTTGCAGCCGTGGGCCACAAATGTGTCGTCGGGTTGCCGTGAGTACCCCAGACGGGTGCTTCCCTTTCCTTTTAGCCAAAGGACACTGTCAAAGCGAGGGGAAAAAAAGAAAAGACGTTCTCATTGCCGAGTGTTTTCCAGCGAAAATCAATTAATTTAATTACCCATTTTCAAAAAGTATTTTTTGCATTTCACGTTTCCATTCATTGCCGGGGCAGGGCGTCGTCTCTTTTTCTTTTATTTCACTCTTTCTGGCATTTTGTGTGGATTGACCCCGCAAGAGACCTTACATTGAAAGCTACTAATTAAAATTTAAGATAAGTACAAATAATTTATTGTCGTTTATACAGAATACCCCACATCCGCTACCACATAGCGTGGCACATGGCACGGTGACCACGGAAATAAAAAAAGCAGAGGAGTGCAGGAGTACAGTGAAAAATTGTTTGGAATAATAAAATCGTATTCGAAAAAATTGAATTGCGAAAGAAGTCCGGACAAATTCGTACGTGAACCTGGCTTGTTGACGTCAAAGCTAAAAAAGTGTTTTGCCCATTGAGGTACCGATTATTATTCTTTTATTTATTTTTTTACTGTACATAAGTTTATTTAATTTTGTTAATTTTATACAAGAAATGTACGAAGCAAAACAAAAGAAATGCGTCACTTGCCTCCGGTTAATTGATTAATATGCTGATAGGCCATTAAGGCCAGAAATACCAGAAATTTTGTGGTATAATGAAAGGAGGAAATTTACACATTGAAAATATGGCAGTTAAAATCCACCGAAAATGAAATATGATTGTCGCACAAATTTCAGGGTGAGCGAAAACATGCACATAAATTATTCATGGAAACAAAAACATGTTTCATAGTGATATCTCTGTTTATTGTGTTATCGACACGTTTGTTGAAGTCTTATTTTCAGTTTCGCACCAAAAGTCAGGTTCACATCTAGTCTGACAACTCTAGGAATTAGAGTCGTCGACGAGTTTGAACTGTTTCCATCAAAAATTTCAACCCAATCTTCCAAATCGGTATTTTGAAGATTCAACAAAAAATTTAAATTTGCAAACAGTTTTTTCTCTGGTTAATCACATTAATTTAAATGTGAGACAGGTTCACCTTGAATTTCTTCAAATGATACAGTGATCCTCGGAGATCACCTTGGGAAGGAAATGATCGCTGATTCGACATCGACCGTTCTTTACATCCTGGTACACAAGTAGTATAATTGCACCATTTCGATATTCTTAATTTCGGATTGCAAGTCATGGGAGTCATCATACCCGACCGTGGTGGTCAACACTTTTGTGTGGGAAAGCCATTCGGGACGGGAAGTTTCTTTGCCGCACATCCTAACCTTTCTTTAAAACATATTTCTGTAATGTAACATATACTTTTAAGGATGTGCACGATGGATTCCTTGCCGGAGAAAAACGTATTAAGCGGCAAATATTAAGAAATATATAATATAATTTGGCGATCGTAATAATAATTTACGCCGCTGAAAGTCTTGAAAGTTTAAGTTCAATATTTTTATGTTAGATTCGTCGCTACAATGAAGTTCATCTTTCTACTCTTAAAAGCAACTTGGCAATACTCGTCACTAAGTATTCTGTGGTAACGTTTTAGGACAGCACATCGATCCCGAAAATCATATTTTTGTGTTTCAATATTTGCTTTCTTTTCAACCATAGAAAAAATTTGTGTGTGGCAGCGATGAGGACTAATTCATAACTAAGCGAAAAATATTTTTTCTTCCGTTTTTATAAAACTTCTCTTTGATGTATGTGAATTTTGTAAAATCGTGACCCAAAAAAGTCATATTTTCAAATAAAAGCCGGGTGTGTAGATTACGTTTGTTAATTAGTAATAATTTTTTGTTTTTTATGTAATTCTTAAAACACTGAGGTCTCTGTAGATCAACAGGTTTAAAGTGACTGTTTATCGTAAAAATTCTTATATCTTCAAACCAAATATTACTGAGTACACATATGGTTTCAAGATTTACTGAAAACGAACCAAAATAGGTATCCACCAAGAAACTTCTGAGTACTCCTTTCAAGTGAGTACTCATAACACATTATTCATTAATTGAAACAAAATGGGGGACAAGTCAATAATTCTCCTTATCAGAGACATACACAGGCGTATATACCGCAGTGTGTGTGTTTTAAAGGACAGCTAAGAAACTCGTTTGAGAAAGCAAAATAAATTAGTCACAGACACCGTCAAAACACCTAATTTTCACATTTCCTCGTTTTATTTTATTAATTATTTCCAATGTATCAGACACATGAGAGCAATGCCCAATTACTCCGCCGTTTCGAAAGCAAATTTGTGATTTCTAAAATTTACCAAAACGGCTTTTCTACGCTTTAACAAGTTCCCAATAATTGCTTAATTTTTGGCGGTGTCACGCCACGAATTTGGGAAAATTGGATTTCAAATTAGGAGCAATTAAATCGTCAAATCACGGGAGCAAAAGACCGATTTTACAATTAAAATGTGCTGAGCCCAGAACTCACGTGCATATGAAAATTGGTAAACGCGCGCGTACGAAAGGAGAGAAAATCAACAAAACATCACGTGCAAATCCGATGAATTTTCTATTTCCGTACTCAATAAAATGGAAATTTATAGAGCTTTTCTAGGATTCCTTGAGGAAAATTCCAGCGTTCCTCCACGGGCGTTCCATTCCATCATAATAACAGAATTTTAAATGAGAGTTTTCGGTGGAAAATGCAGGCGGTTGCGTGCCAAACGAAGCACACGTTTTAATAACACACAACCTTTAATTACAAAACATTTCGATAGCACGTTCCCGCAGTGCAATGTACGTGAACGCGTGGAAAATCTTCATTTTATGGGAATCTTCTTTTCTTCATCCTCTCCTTCGGAGAATGAGATATACAAAGTGCCACTAAAATGTTCAACGTTTAAATTAGTTATGAAAAAGGGCCTGGCGTTTTCTAACCCTCTACAATACCGGAAGCGTTCTTAAATTGGTAAACGTGAGAAAAGTTTGATTCGTATAATTTCTAAATTCTTATTGCCCATCTCACGACGGATACCTCCGAGTGTATGGGAAATTTTTTTGATGGTAATATATTGTGTCCGAAGTAATGTGACCCCCGTGTCGCATAAATACAACCTGAGACACGCACTGAGAAAAGAGGAAATATGTATAGAGGGAAAAGGCAAACTTTACTAAAGGTTTGAAGGAGCGTAATGGAAAATTTGTGCCCATAGTGAATGCTTGGTAAGAACAGTTGCCATAACTGCTCAGGGACCTTAACTAAGTAGATATTAGAATTGTATCAACTGACGCTACATGAACTCAGATAAGTAGACGTATCTAACGAATCGAGTATTCAACATTGGGACAAGACACAAAAAATTTGAGGGCGATAGATTTTGCCTTTTGAGACAGAAAATTTACGATTGGAAATCAGCACATACACCGTGAAACCTTCGAATAAAAAACACCTGCCCCCTCTCGTTCACCTTAATCAGGTTTCAGTACCTTAAGGCACTGCTGTGAAATACGTTTGGTTCCATCCGAAGAAATGATTTAGATTTTACGTCGTTAATAAAAAATAAACTCTGGTTTATCGGTTCATTATCTGTTTTTGAATTGCATTACCTGAATTTGTGAACCTCAGAAGGTTAATTAACGAAACTTGCTAATGAATGAATAAATGTTTAGAAATAAAGGTAAGACCTTCCAACAGGAGAGATGTATTACCACTCAAGAAATAAAATCCAAACAAAGATGAGCGTTTATTTATAATGTAGAAAAATGTTGCTATTACGTTAATATTCCATCATTATTTACAGTTAAAAAATAAACAATACACTTGAATCAAATTGGTGAACAATTATGCACACATCTTAAATATATTATGGCATATATTATTACGTATATTATTAAATCAATAACCCCCTGTGTTTTAATTATTAAAAAATTATAAGGTATTAATTGTTACTTTTATTAGAACAAATTATTCATTTCATAATAAATTTGCTCATTTTGTAATAATTCTATAAATGCAGTTTGCCCTCCTTTCATATTTTGTTCTGTACTTTTTGAAATCTACTTAAGTAGCCTAATAATATTCTGCCGCACTAACTTGCTCGAGTCTTTTTTACCAATACTCATGGAAATAGCTGAGGTGCACGGTGTCTATGTGATGACACCACCAATAATGATGGTGATGAAAGGCCGAAGACAACCTCACGAACACTTACGGTGATAAAAAAAAATACGAAAGAAAGGAACTCACGGCGGAAGAAACGCTGGATATGTGGAGGGCGAGAAGGAGGAGAAAGAAAACAACTTTTCAAAAATTGTAATGGCTCGTCAAACTTCAAGACAGACAGTCGTAAACTCGTAAATAATTAATGTCCTAATTAAAACAGTCAATAAATCGATACTCGTGGTATTTGTAATTATGTTAATACTTTCATTTATAATAATAGTAAATCGCTTGATTTATTGAGGGGTCGATGATGAAGAGAAAAAATTACAACCACCTCTCGAGGGTTAGTTGATGGATCCCTCACAATTACACGCAGACAAATTTAATTTTTGCTCTTTTTCTTTGTGCCGGGGAAAATCGAACTTCCCGAGCCCGTATAAAATTATTACATAAAACGAATTTATTGATTTTTAAGTATTTGATCAAAAGGAAATTAATTACGATTATTTCGGAGCCGTACACTGATTAACATAAATTAATGTTTGTTTACATTTACAATTAATAATTTTCAAAACGTTCATAGGTTTTACGCGCTATTATAAAAACATATATTTTTAATGTAATTTAATTAATTTTTTATTTTTATTAAAATAATGCATTCTAATTGAGTAATTATGCTTTTTAATCACATTCCCAAGCATTTGCTGTTGGGTAGAAACTGTTATTTGTACATAATTAATCGTTCGTAATCTGCAACGATCATAGTTGTTTTACATTTTTGAGTTTAATTACGATCTCTGACTACGTATAACTCTGCGTATACAGATTCAACATTCGTGGGTTCCTTCATTTTCGTAACTCGTACATAAATATTTAATACAGTACGTCGCATCTCAATCTTAATTGGGTGTCTAAATAAAAATAAATATACAAACACGTTCTGTTAAATGTTAACAAACAAGTACATAATGAATCAAGACGAATTAAAATCACAACCACACTGATTTTATTAAATAATAAAACTTGTCATCGCAAAGCAATACCTAAAAAGTCTCTATTAAATTCATACAATAAATCATCAAACTCGATCCATTAAGCTTCCCAGTACAACTTTCTGTACAACTCGCGGAAAAATAAAACACCCGTTACGAAAATAAATTTTATTTATACAGCGCATTGTCCATAAATATGAGTGCTCAAAGTATGCTCGGTGTTATTAACGACATTAATAATTAACAATTAAACTTCTGGGATCCTCCTCCACGCCTACGTTTGCTGACTTCTTCATCCCCGGGGCCGTCACCTTGACATATCTCTATCATACCTTTGATTACCTTTCATCGTCGGTAGAGCATATGGTGGCTCTCAGACCTGACTGAGATCTCTCGAAAAAATCTCCTGTTAAAATGAGAGTCGCGAATAAATAAGAATTTCAAAAAAACCACGTTTAAACCTTAAAATCATAATGACGAGTTTATGCAGTGCACAGATGGGAAGGATGAAAGATATGTAACGATAAATTCTTTGGATCGAAGTTAACAAAAAAAAAATTAAAATTAAATTGGGTTCAGAGAAGAGAACATAAATAGATCAGAGATTGACAGATTAAGTATATTTTCTGACATAAAAATTGAAATCGATCAAACCGAGAGGATTTAAAGAAAGGCGATTTGATTTATATGAAAAATACCAACAAATGAAAATTGTAATTACGGTGTTAATAATGTGCATCCACGAGATGCATAACAACATAAACACAAAAATAAGAAAATTACACATAATAATGATCGATACCGTAATCATGGAGGGGGAAAAAATAATTTTCTTTATTGGGCAATCCATCGGAGACCTAGCCTGTTTGTCTAGGTGTGAATAGGACGGGAAAGTACCTCCAAAGGAAATAAATCATTCCCCGGGGCATTTGGAAGATCCGCAAAAATCGATACAAATCGATTGGGAGTAATTAAACTATTTAAGAGCCACAGCCCCAGTCTGCTTGACTTCGTAGCTGGCGAATAGTTTTGGTACCGACGGGTACCTCGAAATTTGAGGTTTTTTTTTCGAGCCCTTGGGGCCTCCCGTTAAATTTCCCATTCCTCTTTCGCCCACATAATTTACCACATTTTTCTACATTAATAAATAAAACAATTTATTAATAACCGATTAAATATAAAACTGAAATGATATTCAAGAGGTAATAGGAAAATTTTTAGTACATAATTTTGTGGTCAAAGGAGGTTCGATCGTAGTCGCCCGTCAGAGAAGCAGTAAAGCAAAAACGAGATCTCCTACACATCTACTAGATCCGTTGTAAGTAGTTGGGTCTAAGCAGTCGTATCAAAATAGAACTATTGCAACTGCATACGTTTCTCACATATGCTCAAAATGGAAATATATTTCCCCATTTTATTTACTTCTCGTTTTCAAGAGCAACACACGGCGGAGAGGAACATAAGCGACCATAATCATAGATTTATCTAGTAATTTGCCTATCGATTCAACAGAAAGAAATTTAATTCAATTGAGAGTTACGAATCAAATGAAAAGGATAGTTCAAGACCTGAGGAGTAAGCCAAGAGGGACAAATTACACGGCAGATAAGTTCAATTCAAACAATACGTACAATGTGAAATAGCATGACCGTAGGTGTTCTAGGAGTTATGAATAAAACCGAAAGTGCTGCAACCAATGGAGAATAACGCGGGGAGTTCAATTTAAATGGGCGCATTCCATAGAGCGCGTGTTTGAGCCGAGTAAAAATTCTTTTTCTTCCTCCCCGAGGGGGACTTCATTTTCATATTTAAAGCCGCACTCGTTGGCCTCTCTTTCGTAACCAAAGAAAGCTTCTTGCGGCTGCTAAACGCGTTCTTCCTTTGTGTTGACAGCACATCACATGACATTAATCAATTTCCGTCACTTGACTCGTTATTAATTTTTATAGAAAATAAATAAAAAAAGTATCGAAACTTATGCTTATCAGAAGGTATCGCAGGGAAGTTGCTTCAGTTGTTTTCAAAATAATGGACATTCGTTTATTTGAAGTACGTGACAAATAAACTATAAATAGATAAATGTATAATTTTCAAAGTGAAATAATGTATCTGTCTCGTCGTCTTCGGATCCATTTATGAAATCACGCGTACAAGTGCCATTTTAATACTTACATAAGTTTAATTTTTCGTATTATTTATTTGTTACATTATTAAAATAATTGAACTCGCTAAACGTGCTACAAGTTTCGTGTAGATTTACATAAGTGCAATTACTTAATTGAACTTGAAGGCAGTATGTCTGCCCTGTAAACAGAAACCTAAGTACTTCTTTTCTCAACCTTTACTATTGGATGGGTCCAAACTCCAATCTGGTCAATTGGGGCAATTACTTCACGTAGAACCTTTTCTCAAGTCCTAGCTGTCCTCAACAACATCGGTGGGCACAAAAAAGGGAAAAGACAAGCGGATAAACGTGGAAAAAATTTCTACGGCTGTATCCTTTTGATTTGAGCCCGCATTAATATCCTGAGCGTAGCAAATGGTTCCAACTAATAACACGTTAAGTCACCATTTAATCATCGGTCTTTCGGTGTAGCATCATAGTCGGCCATGTCGAGGTTGTGATTTGGATAGGAGGAGTACAAGAAATCACACGGGGGTATACAGTGGACGTGACGTTCCTATAGAACAAACGCTAACTTGGCTGAGACGAGGTAAACACCGATTTCGTCCGTTTGAAGCCTTCTCCATCCATCTGATTTTGTTCGTTTCTGCAATGGGTGGCTTCACATCAATTATTCATAGTCTCCAACTCGTCCAGAGCAAGCATCTGTCTCTCTCTCTCTCTCTCTCTCTCTCTCTCTCTCTCTCGTTACTTGACGGAAAGGCAAATGAGGGAATTCTTTGGACCCGATGGAATTTCTGGTAATTATGTCCGTCTAACCCACGCACACCATTCTTCTAGCATCTTTTAATTCTTCCGAAAAACCGTTCTGATGGGGCCCTTTCGCCACACTTATAAATTAAACGTTCGTCCGGGAAATATTTCATTCATAGGATATTTTATTCGTTTGTGCGCCACGCCTTGTAGAGTCAAGTAGCGGTGGATGAACAAAGGCACAACCGGCCACGGAAACGCCGGATATTTAAAGCGTTGTGCTTTAATTACCAGGTACGCACAGTAGTTATTCGCCTCCGGTGAAATTCCCTGAGCTACGCCCAAACACACGTGCCTGTAGGTACCCAAGGGGCAACGCCATAGGAATTCGAGTCTGCCGTCCTCTACATCGCCTCCTCCTACTGCCACTTTGTTATTTAAGGTATTTCCACGTGAGTTTACGACCTGCGACAACTACATTCATCAACCCTTCCCTAAAAAAATTTAACAAATTTTTCATCAATTTAAAGGTTCATTTGAAATGACGCTGGTGCCACCACCTAACCCTGGGCCATTTGCCATAAATTCGGTTCTTTTCCACCTCCTCTCCAACTTCTTCTCCTTCTTTTCCTGGCAACGTTACGATTCTCTTTCCGTTATTTACTTCGAATAATTACGGGTATACTAATTCCAATTGTACAAATTTGAATGGAAGGCAATAAAATTTTACCTGTGTAATATCTTATTAGACACAATATAAAATTCTCGACTCGCGTTTTCAATTTAATTCCACTATAATTTAAGCATTATAATAACATTAAATGGATTAAATTCCATTGGGGGCTTTCTCGTCTCCACTGGCACTCATCTGTTCATTTCTCTACACAGCTTCACTCTTCACACCTGCGAGGGTTTGCACATTGGTTTGCCTCCGGTATTTTTCAGGTTTCATACAGCCTGTCTCGCAACATAAATTCAAACATTGCGACTTTCAGGTGATTTTAATTCAAAATATCGGTTGGTACAAATTTCGTAAGTAAAAGGTGGTCATACAACAAATAGTAACATTAGCACAAGATTTGAAAACTAAAGTAATTTTTGCTTATTACTAGTAGACTACAACAACTACTGCTTTCTACACGCTAATTTTCCAGCTTCCTCCGTCCTTTTCAAAATTGTTCGAACTATTTTTCAAGTAGAAGGAGAGATCAAGTGGCGCATTGATGTGATGGTATTGGTGAGGGTACATATTTCGTGCATCACTGTAATTCATCCTACGCCTGTCTGGAGAACAAGAAGAGTAAGAACGACCGACCGTCATCACATGATGATTAGGTTCGAAGGCTTAACCATTGAAGGTGGCAAAAACGTCTTGCAGTTGATTTATTTTAAAACATTAAATCGAACGATGCCACTCACCATTTTTTAACCTTTTAATTTTACCAAAACCTGTCATTTGTGAAGTTACTGACCAAGGCCACGGTCCTTTTTTTATTACTCTCATCAACCTGTTCTGTTCTTTTACATCTTGTATTGCGGTTCTTTGTCACGAGTGGACAATGAACACACTCCAAGTCTGCAGAAAATACTTCTCCCACTGTACCCCCCGTGCCAACGTCGATATAACAGTGTTCTTTTAGTTTCCTTTTTACTTTCACAATAAGGAGACAAGACCTCAGGTCTAGTCTAGTCTGGTTCACCGGCATATCTCGTCACGCCAGAAGCACACCTTCGCTCTCCCACTATTCTTTCTGTTTTCCTTCTGGGAGACCAATCAAAACGTTTTGCATGTTTGATTCATTTCCTCGGAAGTAGTAATTATGGGCTAATCGTAATTGCACCTGACGCTTATCTACCTAACATGGTATTCTACGGCGGGTACGGCATTTAATTAATTTTTTAACTAATTCCCATGTACCTGTCTCCAAAATTAGTGACACATCCGCAAGGGTAAAAATAAAGATAGTGCAGCGGTGACCTTAACCGTGGCAGATGTACAATTGGTGTAATTAATTTAGATAAAAGCATAAACATATGCGTAGTCTTCTGAGTCTATTTTTCTTTTGATCTCGATATGAACACTTGTACCGACTTAAGTAAATACCGAATTAACCCAACATTGCAATTAAGTGAAATGAAAAGTATCATCGCCATTTATTAATTAATTGATTTAAATACATAATAAAGAGTTTTTGTACTGCTTTCAAAATATTATTACCTCTAACACTTTCGGACATATGACGTTAATTCCGCGGTTTAAATTTGTCCATTGAACAAACCGAGTTTGATTTACTCAAAAGGAATAACGCTATACTCAACAAAAAACATTACTTGGTCTCAAACACAACATGGAGTACTTCAATTTTCATATTATAATTTTGTAGAAGGTGTATCTGTACATATCGGTCATTACCTTTAACCCTTTTGTGATTTACTTCCTAAAACTTAAATGCCTAAAAAGAATGCAATTTTCTTGCAGAGAAATCTGGTCGAAATGTCAAAATTTCTGATACACAGGAAAACAATTTAATTTCCAATCATTTAATTGAACTCACGTGGCAATTCGTTTACACGTACGGCATTTACACCTCGGGGCCGTTTTATGCCCTTAAAAATTTCAACTAATTTGGGACGAAAGTCAAATAACGACAAAACCAGCTCCATCGCACTTTAAATCGATAATTGCCCGTTGACTTTTAATAATCGAAATATATGTTTGTCCATACTCTTATCCACACGGTCCTCACTCATAAAAATGTCCATTTTCTTACTAGACCTAATATAAAATACTGGAATAAGTATTGAGGCGGTTGCTTCAAGCAACATATTCTCGAGATTCATTTACACAAATTGAGGTATAAAGTTAATTTAAAAATCAAGATAGACAATCAAATTTCAATGGAATTTCTGACGTATTTCGAATCTCTGCGAGATATGTGTGCTCGAGTGAAACTTATTTTAAATATTATTAAACAAATTATTCTTCATTAATAGAATTACGAACACATTTATCTTTTGAAAAAGTATAACATGACTTACTGTAATGACATATAACGTTGTTGTATGTTAGTCACATTGCCTAATTGAAAGCATTAATGTTCTTGAGAAATATCGGTTGCGTTAGGTCCTAAAGAGTTTTTAATAGGAACCGAATATTACAAGTTTTATTATAATGTATTAGATGGTTATTAAATTATAATAATTCTACTTTTAGGCATTATAAATTTCTTGAAAATTATAAGAAATAAATATATATGGGCGAAACAAAACTGAGTAGAAATTTGTGTGAAAGAAAAAATAAAGCAGACATAAAAGGAGAACTATTAATAACCAAGAACTTCGAATACCGAATGTCTAAATAATTAATACAAATATTAATAACTTTAGAGATGTATTTAGGAGAGGCCTCAAACCGATGGTAGAAAAGTAATGAATAATATAAAAACTAAACTTACGGTAGCCATGCAAAATCTCATCTCTATCTATCTATCACCTAGCATCTCAAGTAATGGACATTTTCAAATATTAAATAAACAATAATAAATATATTAACCTGCCAGTTTCCTATTAAAAACTAATAACAAACTATTTACCATAATAAATATTTGCACGTCGCAATTTAAACAAATGTACAGTTTTCTATTTAAATTTCAAGTGCACGTTTTAAATTTGCAACTTTTCCAGCTGAGGGTCAGCACAAATAAATTTTTCTGCTTCAGTCAAAGAGAAAACAGGAAAATTAATTTTTCCAAATTATTAATGTTTATTTAAATTATTATTATTATTCGTCCCTGGAAGTTTGCTCTGAGTCATTATAATATTTAATTATTGTAAATGCAACAAAAAATGACAAAATCATCAAACGATAAGTTCGATCACGGCCATTTGCATAAATCGCCTGGCATGAAAAATTATAGTTCTTTTATTTTATGTAATAGAAATAATTAAAAGTGGAATTCAATTCGGTTTTAACGATCAATAGAGACATTAATCAACCACCTCCGGTCACCCGATTCGATTTTATTTATAAGGTTTTTTACAACAAAACATAATTAATACCGCACATAAAGCCTATTAGAAAATGTTAATGTTAAGCCAATTATTTAATCTTGAGTTTAAATTGTTGCAAAATTATTAATTTACCAAGACGAAAGACTCAATTACATTAATATAGGAACATAACAGTAGAATTATGATTATTTTCAGCTACTTTTGGATTTGTAACTTTAAAAAAATTGTTTCCTATGTTTGAAATATGTAAATGCATCATTTTGTTTATTAAGTATTTCAACAAGTTTCCCTAACATTTTTCTTTCAGGTAAGGAGTCGCACATGTATGAGCATTCTTCTCACGTGAAAACGACAACAACTACTAAAGAAACCCAGGTTTTCACCGTATTGAAGGCAGATATGTATAAAACTTTAAGATAGTTTTAACTCAAAACAAATTCATAAATTACATAGGAGTGAACAGTCGTTGTTTTTGTTATACGTCTAAATACGTACAAGAAAATTGTTCCTTGACATTGATATTGTTTTCTGTGATTCTATGATATTTGAAAAAAAAACTGCCGGTTGTAGAGTTTTTTCTCCTCCCCCATTCTGCGCTCTAATTTCAAATATAAAATTAAACGATATTAAGTGTTAATGGGTATTTTTGTATTAGAAACATTACGAAAATTGGAAACAAATAATTCTTCCTATATACTTTTTTCTTCAAGGATTACATCACAACTAAATATTTTTATTTCTAAGAGAGAATTTCTTCCTTCCTCTATCACCAGTACAACTTGGATCCAATTGAAACAGACAGTAAGTTACAGAAACTTAAACCTAAGGACTAAAGACCGGCGGGGAATAAACCATAAACTCAGATTATGTTAATGAGGAGTGTTGAAAAATCCCGGTGCCCAATGAGGTTCTTCCGTACCGGTAACAGTCCGCCCACAAAACAGGTACTGAATGCAGGTTCTCGTCGAGTACCAGGTAGTAGCCTATGCTTTTTTTATTGCGATCACCGAGTATTTTAGTGTCGTGAACGTTGACGCCTTTATTCGATGAAATTTCTTCGGTACGGTTCCCGCGAGTAGCCTCTTTTTACTTCCACGCAATATGAAAACGTTTCGTGTGTCTCACCGAGAAACCACCAAGGTTTTCCTCAGAAGGGTGTAGTCAACATTGAAACTATAATTGTTTTTTTTTTCGAAGGAGTCCCCAAACAAATTATTAACAGTCACTGACAGACACCTAACACACATCCCGTTGACCACCCTGGAAGATTTCGGTACTCATGAGCGATACCCGACGATGACGACATATTCTCGAACCGATTGATAAAACTCACGTGTTGAACGTTCCACCTGAGTAATTAAACACGAATCATTCCACGCTCTAAAAGTTAGATAACCGATTGAATGTCTAGTTTTCTCGCAGGCGAATGATTAATCGCTCGTTAATTAGTACATTTAGATCGTATTTAATAAAGAAATGACGCCAACTAAATAATAAGTTGTTCTTGGATTAATAATAATAGTATAAAATTATTAATACATAAGTCAGAGAACGAAATAAAAGATTGAAATCATTTCTTTGGCCATTTGTAGTCTCAATTCTTTTTATTTATTATATAGTTTTCCCAGTTTAGGAAAGTGGTTACCTAGTGCATTAAAAAATATATTTCTACCATTTTGCGTAGTAAAAGCGGTACTCCTGCAGTGAGAGTTTTAGTTAAAGCATTGTTACATAAATAATGTGTATATTTCCATCGCACTATTTTTCGAAACCATTAATTTACTCCACGACCGTCATACTCTAATGTTAAAACTACTCATGGACATCACAAGATTTTTATTTCCTAGTGTATTTAGTAGCGTGTTTGATCAACCGCATTTAGATTGGTTTTAATAAAATTTTGCTTCCAATCAACACAATGATATTATGAAAATTTATGTGTAGTAAATGTAAAATAGTAAAAATTTCGTGTTTTAACAAAGTTTGCTCGAAAGTATCTCAACATCAATAAGAATTGTCCCACCTATTTTTATACAAAAAACAATACCTTACGTTCTTAGTCCTGCTACTCAATTGAATCTATCGAGGAACGGATAATTTATAGGCTTACAATTATTATTGAAGTATTGTTATTCTCCAAAACTTTTTCTCTTTAGGATGATTATAACAAAAGAGTCATGTGGTGTTGGGCGGTGATAAATTAGGCGTCGCTCCTTGCACAAGATTTATTGAACACGTGTTTTATCTATATATATAGATTATATATATATATAATATATGTGTGCGTTTACGTGTACATATATATAGATAAATATGCACACAAATGGTGCACATCACCGAGAATATTTAGTACCCGTAAAGCCTTGATATAACAAACGAAGCGGTGACATCTAGAAGCAGGAATTAGACATTCGCCAACGCAAAAATTAGAAATGAATTTCGAATTTAAGTTTTTAGCTATCTCTATTTGTATTTAAATTCGTGTCAAAGGTCCTGGGAATGTGATTTGCGGAACGAAGTTTATTTTTTGGAATAATCCTATGTTTAACCATCTTGTGACCATCGACCTCTTTTTTTCTCGGTTCGTCTCTTTTCAACTGCGTCCTTTGACTCTGTTCCTTAGCCAAACTATGCCTTCATCGTTTCTCGAAATAAGTTAAATAAAATTTTCTATGTTGTTCGGCTTCGACAAAGATTTTTGCCCACGACAAAACCGTAGGTGGACCTGTAAATATTCACGCTTGCATCTGACATAAATCTTTAATGTATTTTTTATGCGTTTGTGGGCCCACATCAGGATCGGCCTTCCAAAATTCAGATGCTCTTCACCTGCTCGGGTAGGAAAACGTCCCGAAGGTAACAGAATCCAGATAGAACAAGAGGTGGATGCTCTAAAAAAAAAGATGTAGGGCTTCCTTAACTTTCCCGATGGCAAAATCCACCGTAAGTAAGAAAAACTGATACTATCTTTATGGAAGGATGAAGTGAGACGGAGAAGAAATTTATTTTTCATTAAAACAAAAAAAATATTTGTGTATGTGCACCCAAAAGTTTTTTTAAAAAAAGGATAGGAAAGATGGTCGAAGATAATATGGGATGGAAAAATGGTCAAATTGCTGAAGGGCAAGAGATGCAGCTTGCGCTCATTGAAGCCATCATCTACCCACATTCTATTGTGTCCATCCGGAGGGCACATAAAACACCACACAGCCATGTAAAACATTCCCAAAACACAACACTCTCCACCGTACCTAGACCTTATTATTCAATCCGTTTTTTAAGGTTCAGCGGGTAGGGAATTTTGGACAGACTGACACGTAACAACTTCGAACATCAACTGAAAACCTGATGTTTAACTTACTTTAACAAAATGCGACAAGTAGTCACAAAATTTACTCCTGTATACCAATAGTCATAATATCATGAAGCACCATTGAAATGCAACAATTTCCTATTCTTTAAGATCCATAACAGGATGGGGTCGTTCTTTTAAAACTTCGTGATAGTGAGTGTTGACTTTTGAAACGGTGCAACACCCTCAAGAAACAAAATAGGAATTAAAGGTACATTATACAATATAAAACTATAATAATACAGTATTACTTCCCGTATATGAATGAATTATCAAATTCAGTACTAATTTATAGTACATAATATTAGTATTTGGTCATAGAAATACACGAAGACTTCAAGTCATGCAGCAAATCATATGATATAAAAAACAGTGAAGTAGTAGTATTATTTCTCATGTCCAGACATTAATATAAAGTGTTTATATCAATAGAACGAAGTCAACGATTACAGCAAATGGCTAAGGTTAGACGTGTCATTAGGTAGAACATTCTCAGATAAGAAACGGTTTTGCTTCTCCACACTTATCCTAAAGCCCATCGATTACTACGGCGAAAAAAACAAACAAACAAACAAATTATCTTAAATTCCGGTTGATTTGAAAATTGCGATTTTCAAAACGGCCTGCAAGTCTGATGCCACGGGGGGATGCAAATGGACCTGGACTCGTAATCGCCAAAAAAAATGGTAATAATGTGAAATTCTACATTAAACAAGTTGCCCATCTCCTTTCTAAATTGTAAATGACGGTTTTGGAAATTGAATGTTTTACCCGGTAGAACTGAAAAAGAAGTCAGGTACGACATTAATAACAGTGATGGAATTACTGAAATTGTCGTTGAATTTGCCTTGGGTTCAGAAGGAAAAAAAGAAATTGCGGATCTTGAAAATGGAAGTTCACGGATCACGAATTAATAGTACAATTTACGATATTTATAATGCGAATCTGGAAATATTTGATATTCTGTGCCATATTTTAATTGTTAAAAACACAAACACACACGCACTCAACTTTGGACGAACTACAACGGTTCAAATATGTAAATTAAAAAAGCACTGCTTTAAAGATGACCCGAAGTAAATGTACAACTTAATTTTAACATAAACATTCATAAACTTTTCATTGTACCTCAAATTCCATTCAATTAAAACATAAAATTAAGTTGGTCAGGTACTAATTGACCACTGCTACGGTCAGATCCCACAGGAAAGACATATTGTTTAGATAGCAGAAAAATGACAAGCACTCCACTATAAAATAGTAAAGGATTACGCGCAACAGTGTCATTGTTTGCCGTTGAAATTCAAAATTCCTCATTAATAATATAGCTGATTTCCTACAAAAATTCTTTTGTTTTAATAATACCGCCGCTGATACATAAGAATCGGAGTGAAATTAATACTCAAAACTATCGGAACCCTCCATCAATTTGCTTTGGGGAAGCAGCAGGTGAACCAAAACAGGAAAAGCTTTTTAGTGCGAGAAATTTTAACCAAAATCATGTATCTGTGACACTTGATTGCACGGGTTAAATCATTCTTATAATTATACAGTAGCCACGTCTGGTGGAATTCAAAATTCAGCCTCGGAGGGTATTCAAAGGGATGAAGAACTAGTAGCCAACTAGTGAGTACCAGGGCACTGTATTTATGAAACGGGTCGATAAGAACCCTGTGACACAGACAAAATTAAACGAGGGCTGAAATAAAAGTCAAAATCAGGGCTCCCCGCGGGCCTTCTTTGGAAACCGTGAAAAAAAGTCACTTAATGAAGAAAGTTAGCACAGAGTGGGTACATCCGTTTCAAAATAAGAACGAGTTTTCGAAACTTTTCGCACAATTTCTTTTCCTTAATATTATTTTTGCGTAGTTTGGGTCTTTAAGTAGATGGAATTCGAAAAACAAGTAATTAACTTCCACTTAAAGAATAAAGTAATATTTCAATAATTTCTATCTTTTTACTTCTTTCTATTCAATGAAATTATTGACAAATTGATTTTCTTATTGAATGCATGTAAAAACCGTGGTATTTTACTCTTTTAATAAACGTATTCCGTGAACTAAGTTCGTTTAATAGAAATTCAATAAACTGTCATTTATCCATCAGTAAGCAAAATACAACACATTTATTGTAAGAATTATATTCTCGATACTTTAAACTCTGACCCTTGACCGGTAGTGCACCTCTGCACAAAGTGGTGAAAGCAATGAAATTCTTTATTCATGAAGTCAAGTATGTACACCCACTTTGGATTTCCTACGTTACCCATTTCATATGCAAACAAAGTTTTCATCCTCATTTTAGTTCCTAGTAAAAACACAATATCAAGTGGATTGCAGAATTTATAACAAAAACTCTAAGTATTGTAACAGTAAATGTGATAGTCATATTATAGGCATATAGTCGTATATGTAGACATAGAAATAGTCACGCCATTCCACATAGAAATTTAATAAATTTATTAATTAGACGTCGTATTTGATAAAATAGTTTCTTTTCAAACAAAATGAATAAAAAAAATACGGAGAAGGCTAACTAAAAGTGAAGAATATTTATTGAATATGTAAAACAAAAAATGAAACGAAAAAGTTCGATAGGACACGAGGCATGAACCTTTCGGCGATTGCTGCAAGACCCGACGCATCTATTTACCTAATAAAATTCAACCTAATTTCATAGACCAGTTAGGTTTCATGAGTGCGAACCTATTTAAGTATTCAAAATCACACAATTCTTCCACGTAGTGCCTAAAGGCCGAACCTAAAATAAAAAAAATCATCCTGTTTGCTTTAAAGAAAAACAAGGCCCGGGGAAAGCACAGGGATCATCGCTCCCACACACCCCACGGCGACAGAAATTTCAAATCGAACCTTAAAGATAAGAAAGGACCTGAGCGTCCTTGCCTTAGAAGTGGAAACGGTGGAAAAGCAAACGGTCGAAACAGATTGTGGAACATAATATGTTGTGAAGAATTACGTTATGTAACACCGTTCGAGAGGGGGAGAAAGGCCTGAGTGCCATGAAATTCGCGAACCAGGTACGTCTAGGTTTAACTTACGGGTAGGAGAGTAAATCTCTATCGTGGGCTCGTACCTGAGTTTCCTCTCACACTAGAGGTACGTCGCGTCTTCCAGGTACATGCCTTCAGTCATTTATGTTGAATTTAACCGTCGGCTCTATCGGGTCTCTCTCTTCACGCACCGAAGAGTACTTTGAGCACTTGCTGCAATCAACCTTAATTTTTTTACTATTGATTTTTAATTGATAAAAATCAGTTCGGGTTCGATTTTCGGAAGTAAATTTTCACCGTTGAATTTACGTTCGATTTTCGCTTGTGACAATTCGCGAGTGACACTTTGAATTCCGTCCGTACGTTTTTACTGATACATTAATTGGTTTTGTATTGGATTCGATTGATTGGTTTTTGCGTTTTCGTGTTGGAACTTCGCCATGTGCCTCTGTCGTCACCTGTGACGAAATATTTTCTTTTGTCAATTTCTGTTTTATTTGACTCGTCTCGTCAGCCTTCCTCGAGAAGGTGAACAATTGCTGCCGCCATTAGTCCGACCGGATTTATGGTAAATCGTTTTTGTTTTTCTATAAGCATTAATTTTAGAGCTTTTCCCTAAACAGAAGTGAAAGAATGGATGATATAAAAAATTCTGTCTTACTATTGCACTTCAGCTTATTGGGACTGACATTGAACTTTACATTTGGTTTTTAATAGAACACCATGAAAAACCAATTTCAGTGATCCAATTTTCTGCTCTAGTGCTCCTCCTATCAAAATTCAATGTACTCCATTGTACTGGTTGGTTGTACATCTACTGCAAATAATGGATATTTTATGTTACTTAGAGTGGTTATGAAAACTGTTAACACTAACTTGAGGAAAATACCGTGCTAAATCGATTGCCGTAATGAAACTTAAGTAGTTTTAAAAATGAAACTACATTAACGACCAAATCAAAACTGATATAAAATAATTTAAAAAGTGAATTAAAATATCGAAATCAGTCGAATTTGTTTCAAATGTGAGAAATTCAGAACACTTTAGTGGTCGTTAATTTTATTTTTAAACCCATGAATCCGTGACAAATCAATTTCCGCCTATACTTTCAAACCGTTAACAACAAAAAAAAACTCTGCATAAATATATTCTTTGACATTCTCATTAAAAGTGTTTTCCCATTGCAGTATGAAACTCAGTGTAATTGTTTTTAATACACACAATCTATTTAATATTAAGCCATAAACAATGTTTTTCTTTAAAGTAAATATTTGTTACTGCACAAAAATATTAAAATAATTTTTAAAACTATTATTAATTAATAAAATACACCTTATGCCCATAAAGTTTTAGAAATAAGTAATACTAAATCCATAAATAGGTACTTTTCAAAGTGCGTGTACCACCCTCAAAGTTCAACCTAAAATTATTTACTCCCTGACTATAGTGTGGTCTAAAAGTAATGGAAATTTTAATAATACATTATTGCTTAAATTTGTAATTAAAATAATACCACTCGAAGTAGGATTACCGTGTAAAAAAATAATTAAATAATTTCCTACTATTACTTATAAAAATGCGAAGTAGCGAAATGTCGTTGACTCTTCACAATGTAATCAATAATGTTTTCGAAGCCAAAGAGATTAGCAATATCGTCGGTAGGCAAAAACAGTTAAATTTGAATATCAATTGTTATTTTAATAATAACAAACGCCAGGATTCCATACAAAGTAATAAAAGGACGATTCTTAAAAAATATAAAATGACATATAAGCACTTAAGGCAGTTTTGCGTTTGAACTACGAATATTGAATAGATGTAATTGAGAGTACTAATTAAAGATCTCTCACAGACACAACAGCTTGAGAAACCAATTCTAATAATATATAATAATATACGTAATGTTAATTCTTTTATAGTACACAAGTTAGTACGTTATTGACTGGCATTGAATCAATTTTAAATTTACTACCCTTTCATCCACTATCACATGATCTTAAGAATATTTTTAATTGGAAGATCCCTCACTAGAATTTCTGAAGATGTGATCTCCATACGGGAAAGCGGTCTGGTCACTCATTTACAACAATTTAAGAAGATCAAACAAATATTAGTGAACTGCAGAGACTAAAATTGGTTTCATTAGCTATTAAAAATAAAATCCTTTGTACCGCAAGTCAATTACCACGAGTAGAAAAAGTACCTTGAAAGTAGTGCATTGAAAGTGCTTTGAACGACTTAGTTGATTATCAAAAAGAAATTAATATTTTCATTTACGACAGAATCAAGACCAAAGTAAATTAGACCCACAACCGAGCAAACCAATTTTGTCACATAAAATCAAACTACAAATATTTAATTACAATCACAGGGATTTAAGTACGGGAGGAACCGACTTGGAAGATCATAACAAAAACCAGGCACGAGCTCAAAGGGAGATTATCTGCAGGATTTCTCCGCCCGAATATGATTTATTATTAACCATAATCATTGATTTTTTGGCTGACTTTTAATTACGGTTTTCTGACTGTGCAAGCGGAAAAAAATTAATTACTATGATAATTTAAAGTGAATCGTTTGAGTAAAAATTCCATTCGACTGATCAATAGATGATCACCTATTAATTCGATTAATTAATGCTTATTATTAAGATAACGGCGATTGGAATAATTTTAAGGAAACCAGCAGTACGCTCGAAATTACACCGGGAACTTAATTTAAGTTGCGTCCGTTTTTGCCATTTATTAAACGCTTCGGTTTTATATTAAAAAGGAAGAAAAGCACTGGACTTTCGAATAAGATATTACACCAATAAATCATATATAATATATGTAAACAAATTTGCATGTTAACTTGTCAACATTCGTTCGTCCGGCATACCTACATGTCCGGCGCTACGTCATTATGTCCTGTGAAGTCCTAAAAAATTATGTATATTCTATGATACGAAAACATAAGAGAACGAATAGAAGTTTACGAAGTAAAAAATAAGTCAACGGCTTTATGAAAGAAACACTGCAAGAATATTTGGTCGGACAACTTAATTGTAAAACTATTTAACACGGTTGCCTTCCTTATTTTTAATTATCCATGTTACAAACCGTGCAGGAAATATTTACAAAAACATAGAATATATTGTGAGAATTCATGTAAAATAGAATATCTAGAGGTTCCTAGTGGTCATAAATCACGTGAAATTTTTCGTTTGAATGGATTTTACTATTGCATTAACACAAGTGCAAAACAAGTAAATGAGTAACAGAAACTATGATTCATGCTTTTAGGAGTTGGTATACAATCAAATCAGTCACATTCGTCCAAATTCTGAAATTTATGAAATAGAAATAACAGTACTAGTTTGATTTATTTGAAGATCTTCCACACAATGTCCAACGAGGAAATCCTACGTCGGAATGAAGATATTATTAGGGTTTTAATTGATATATATAAAAAGAATATAATTACCACGAAAATATTTCGAAAGGAATGAGAACGAGAGGAAGAACCTGGGGAATTTCCCGTATGAATCCCGAGAATATGTGAGACGAACTGTTTCTCTACCTTAATACATAGGTACAGACAAATTAAACGATCGGATAAATACGTCTTAGGCTATTATTAAATAAGATTTTGACCTGAGAAATTTGAAAATTCCGTACATAATTCGCGCAAAAGACTCACATTATAAATCTTTTTGTTGAGGTCAAAACAGTTTTTTTCCCCATTGCCCTTTTTTTGTTCCGAGTGATACCGAAGGTTCAGGAACTGGACGTTTACTCAGTTTGGTACTTCCTTCCTAACCTTAAGGTTTTATAAAAAAAGTTATTTACCTGCGAATTTTAACATTGAAACCCAATATTAGCACTAATTATGTTTGTCTACCAGCTAGGAGTTCAATATTTACCCGCGTATTTGGATACAGGGAAACGATCTGCTTGTGATGTTACATGGGTTTTATTAAACATAAATTATGTATTTTATTCCGATTGAACTGAAGAACAAACCAAACGTTCAAAATCATCGACAAAATAAATTTCGCTTCATGTACAAGTAGTTTAAAATCGCCATTTTACATTTCGGTTTATAGAAAAGACATTTTTTATAAAATATTATAAATGAGAGTCACGTAGGGAAACAAATAGTATCGTTACCTAGGGCAGAAATTCTGCAGCAACTATGAAGTACGTCAGGTAAGAAGTTGAAGAAAGTTCAACTCTATATATACGGACTTGAAACTATTACTCCTCATTTAAAAAATAATACCATTGTTTTGAGTTGAAGACACCTGCGAATTACCTGCCTAAAATTGAAATTACTGCATTGTCTGTTCAATTTTACATTTCAAATTCAATTTAAATTACAATCCTGCGCCTAATTTAATTTTTTAAAAATTTCTATTGATTCGGGGGACAGTTAAGTTTTCTGTCTGACAGAAAACCGCGGTGAATGATAAACGATTTCTTGTTGACATGCGATGCTTTTCTGAGTCTCCCCGAAGTTAATTAAGGCCCCCAGGTAGACTAAACAAGCCGAAAGGATAATCTGCCTCCATTTCGCCTGATCCTTCCTCTTCCACACCTGTTTGTGAATAACAATGGAGTTCATTTTATCAATCAGGTGTCACTAGGGCGGTCGAAAATACAATCTGTATCTGTATGAAGTATTTGTTTCAATGTCTCGGTCATTGTTTTATCGCTTAACAATAGCTTGATGTACGCCGCTGTTGTCTAGTCGTGCACAGTCAAACTGCCTCGACTCCTCAGGAATTTTATTGTATTATCCAAGAATTGAATAGCGTGAAAAATTTTGTTACGACCGCCTTGGTCCTAAACTTATGTTACCAATTAATATTACCAACTTATTAATAAATACGAATTTTAAGTTAAAATAAATTACTTGACCGTACGCTTTAAGTCTCAATTTCTTGGCATTTTACAGCATTTAGACTTCTGCCATGTAATTAAGTTCTAGCAGAGGCGTTTGAGAAATTTTTTCTCGAACTTTTTACTTTTGACCTTTAAAAGGAGAACGTTTAATTTCAAGTTCAGAACTTGAAAGAGGAGGAAAGAAACTTTTCTGTCGAAAAAGGTAAACGGAAAACGGTTGTGGGAAACTTTAAGAAATTAGGTGAGAAACGGAGACGGAGAATCAGTACTCCAGGAAGGTCAGTCATAGGGTCTTAACAATCTTCAGTAGAGTACAACGAGACGATATTTGAACCAAACTATGCCCTAGGATAAGAACCTGCTTTTATAAAAGACAACCTAAGTCAATATTGTGAGAATTTGTTTCAGGTTCCTTCTATTTTGTGTAATTCTTTTTTTTGCAAGGATTAGATTTACGTACTTGTATTCAGTAACCTTAGAAAAACATTCTCTACAGAAGTACAAAAACATTTTTCGAACAAAAGCCACCGGCTTAGAGACGAACACAGAAACAACTAATCGGTATGCTTCTCAACTTTTTGCTACTATAAGAGCAGCTCCTTTTTTGATACCAAGCAAAAGAAGTCCCTCTGAACCTCTACCCCCAAAAAACAAAAAAAAAAGAATTTAGATTACAGACAAAAATGCATACCATCCGAACTCACCACCGATCGCACAAACATTTACATTTCCAGAAGGGTTAAAAACAAAAAACTCGATTAACCCTTAAGGATGCCTAAAATCTACCTTACACATCCTGACGCTGCCTCATTACCCTTAATTTTCATCTATGAAGACATAATGAAACGTATCACAAGAGTTTTAGGCCCTTTCCAGCAGAGGTAACCCGAACAATCCCTCACGTTCACAAAGAAAACAGTAGCCTTTCTGTCCCCCACCTTCCATACCATCGGTGAATACAGCCACTTACACACTTTTATATATATATTTTTGTATGTATATATACATGCACACACGTATGTATAGGACTCCCCGCCCTCCTTGTCTCCGCCACAAAAAAATAATAGTTATTAGTCAGAGAGACATGAGTAAAATCGTAATTTAGGGATACAGACATCCACGTACCATCGTTTCATTATCGGAACCTATATTTATCGATCAATTCGGAAGCTACGATATTAATTTTAAGCCTGGTATGCTAGGAGAATTTCAATTTTTTTTTATGTACGTGCGCACTCCGGTGAACCTGTGGAATTCGACATTACTTTTTTTTTTACTTCAACGTCGTTCTCCGTATCCAAAATTAACGGTTAAGTGTAACATCGGCTCGAGTTATTTTCTCAAAAAGGATTTAACTGGCTTCTTCATAACGACATTCCTTTCATCCTTGTTAAATCTGAACTTCGGAGTTGATTTTTTGTCTTCCGAAAAATTCGCAAAATTGCTAATGGACGTGACCAAACCGAAGAGTTTCGTTTGATTATCACCTACTGCAGAACTTAAATTGAACAATCCGGTTAACAGGACTACTTAAGAATCTGTGTATAGAGTTTTGAACCGAACATTGTAACTGAATTACTTAAATGTTCTTGGGGAATGTTCTGTTGGCCTTCGCGATGTAGACAATAATGAATAATTATTTTCCTTACAGTGCAGAATTTATTGAAATTCTAAACAACCCTTCTACCAATGCGTTTTAAATCTAATTCGTTTATACTTCGAGTAAAGACTTCTTTAACACCAGCCTGAACATGATACCTGAATTTTCTAATCACGAAAATTTCCCATAATATCATGTACTGTTTGTTTATTCGGGTCGTCTGGCTGGAGCCCCAAAAAAGCAACGGTTTCTCGACAAGAGTCTGACGTGAGTGACAGCAACAACAGTTTTTCATAAATAATACAAAGTCGGTTTTCGGGTTTGTCTGTTCTGGGGGCGGAAATGTCTCAGCTTTGGAGGATGAACTCATGGCAGGCTGGTCCACTTATTAAAAATTATGTGTTCGGCATCGGACCCAGCGAGTTGATCAGTGTCTAGAACAAGTTGCGAAATTACGGGTTTGGTTTTTTTTTGTTTTGAATCAAACACGAGAACAAAAGTTGACCTTTAAGATTCCAATACGAAGAATCGATTTATAGAATCGTATGCGTGCCATCGACACTCGTGAATTTGATATACTAACCTCACAATCAGCCATTACGTGAGCAGATTATTAACAACAGCAAAGAATTCTACACATAAAAAATAAATTTATGTTTGTCAGCAAAAAGCCCGGGGCACATGCAAACTACCACAGTCAACAGCCCATATTCTGTCCATGAAAGCAAACAATTTAATCCTAAAAGGTAAAAAAAGTTAATGATACCGCCAATCGAGCGCACCCTGCAATCGAAGACGAAGAGAAATCAAAAATGTTCCCAGGGAGGTTAGAAGTGAAATGATACTTGGTACTAAGTAAAAGGGGTAGTTGGATGTCTGAAAACCGCAAAAATAATCGTCAGAAATACCCGAAAATGTTACCCTCGACCATTAAATTACACACGGTGCCTCCGCTATCCCCGTTTGGATCAACCTAAACTGAACAGTAACAATAAGGAGACATTGTACTATCATTAAACTTCGTATGTCATTACGATTGTTGGGACATTGTTATTATCCTTATTAAACCACCCGGCCATTAAAATTTTCGGGTATCCGAAATTCGTCGTTTACGACTTTCACGTTTTTGACTTCTTCTTCGTCCACCTTCTCAACAAAATGGTAATTTGGTAAGCACCTCATTTTTTGTGTTGTGTCCCTTCCTTGGGTCCCTTTCGTGCCACCTTTGCAGCCATCCTATGGGGAGGCAGCAGATTGTCAAGTGCCGGGAAAGCCCAAAGTTTGTGGGTTGCGTGTCGGCCGGTACCGACCCCCGGTGGATGGAACGAAATACCAGTCTCTTTCAGCCGAGTATTTTCAAAAGAGAAAACATTCTTAAAATCAATTTCACAACCCGACGATGACGATAATTCGAGCCACGGAACATCCCACTTATTACCTGATTGCTCTTCTGTCCTTCGTCATTATTTTTGAACTGTTTATTAATAACACGGTTGATCAGTCTTTTTCTTATGTAATAAAACTTATTGGTAGGAACCGACCGGGTAATAAATTCTTCCAAGATGGATTTTGGTTTACTTAAAGAACGGACGAGATATTGTGAATGTTTATTGAGCGTTGCTCTTGTGTGTTTTAAATTCAACGACATTATAATAATACACTTTTAAAATTTTCCGTGTAATGCATCACACTAAACACGGTTTTACAGCTCAAAATTAACATCTAGCCACTTCACAGGAGGAAAAATAGACCTACGAAAAAGTCCAGAGTAGTCACAAGTTTGTAGTTTCACTTAGTTATTATCCAAAGTAACTTGTTTCAAAATGTGTCTATTATCAAGATTATTTGACGCGTGGTAATTAAAATTTTCTCTATTGATTTATTCATCATTGTCTCTGCGGGCTACATGTAGTCATTCCATAAATCAAGCTAATTATGTGCTATCGAATGTTATGCTTGCCACAGATGTCTCGAAATGTCATCTGCTGTTAAGTGCTTTCTAATAATTAGTTCAGATTTTCCTCAAGTTACTAAACGTAAAATTGTACGACCCCACCCAAAACTAGAATAAAACCTTACTTGAAAATAAACCAGAATTTAACTTTCACCTGCGATGACTGCCATACAGAACATTACCTGGGAATACGTATCGTAATATCAAATGCTGCACAACCAACTGTTTTACGTCACATTCTATTGCTTAATTCTGCAGTATTCTATTCCTAGCAAGACGGCCCTATTACCAAGAAGTCGGACTTTATGAAGCAACTCATACTATCGTACAATTTCTTTATCATTTCTCTTTTGGTTTGAGAAAACTGCATTTTTAGACCAAGTTGATGTTTAAGTCATAGGCAAATTACGAGAATCCGACATTAAAGTTTGAAACAGCAGAAAACCGTAAGTTTTTATTATGATTGCGTTATTACTCGCATTTTTTTAAGAAAGAGAACCAAATATTTTAATGATGATTTCAAACGGTGTTTCTCTCTTAAAAATCCACTCACTTAGCCACCGTTGCTAAAGACCTTTTCTAAATTTTCCCCGAATAATACGTTGAGTCTTTCTGAAATGGTTTTGGGCTAAGAATTAAACTAAATCATCGCAAACAACGAGAAGAATTTAGCGGCAGCAAAGAGCGTATACAATAAAAGAAATTAAGAAACGAAATTTAAGTTGTCCAAATGAGCAGAGAAGTTATTCAAAAGTTATTCGTTCGCCTGTATCCTCCAGACTTTTCGGTAATATGTAAGAATAGCGATTATAATAATGTTTGGGATTACTGCTGAAAATTAGGAGAGTTAGATGGTACTCGAAATAAAACATTTACGAAAGATTTACAAGTGAAATGTTAACTTATATATGAACCACGCTCACATATTAAGCATATATGTCCGTTTATTGTATGAACGAGGTAAAAATATTAAAGTCAAGATTAAGATCTTTAATAATATAAGGACATTTTCTAATCGACCAGAATTAGTTTTACACTTGAAGTGATCTTTTTGTCCACTGAATTAGTTAATTACAGGCGAACGATGAACAATCGTTGCAACCATTTGTTTGTATTTCCATTACAAAATTTTATCACACCACCCCTAGGTGAAATTTGGAAATCCCTTAACGAACATTTGATATTTATAAGTTTCAAGGACTACATTTTAAGGTACCCTTAAAAGTTCGATGGAAAGTAGAAAGAGAGACTCACTGACACCCAGCTATTGTCCATTTTATCAGTCAAGCAAAAGGCAACTTCGAAAACTATTTACAACTTATTAGTAGAATAGGAGAAATAACAGGTCGTGGGCAGAAGGGTTCTCACCTGGTGGGCTCTCGCACTCGGCAAAAGCCCGTCTCTTGCATGTTTCTATTGAGGAAAATTTTTTATTGCCAACTCTAGTAATTGGTATAAAATCGCATTTCGGAACGGTTGAGGAAGCCATCTTTAACGAACGATATTATGCTTTGAGCAAATTCGAATTACACGCATTTTTATTGCCCCAACTTTAGTTGGTTTAATAAATTCTTTCAACTCGTCCTGAACTCAATTCGAATTGGTGCCCATAGACAATGGCCAGGAACAACATAAAAGCTTATTAATAGGTTCTTCAAGGAAGCTTCATTATTTATTTTTAAAAAAATCAAGTGAATAATTTACAAAAAAATTGTCAGAGTATTTCACAGTATTCAAATAACTACATGTACAATGAATTAAAATATATTTTTCATTTAGTGCTATTGAATTGTATATTGGAAAGCAAGTTAATTAACTTTATTTATGCAAACTAAACTCAAGTTACCCCTTGAAATCGTTCAGGTGTTACAAGTCAAACAGTTGGTAATTTGTAAGTTTCAGTTGATAATCCCATCTGATTATCACTTAACACGTGTGCCGAACATCCATTACAAGCCTTAATTACAGGTGTGTTGCATTTCGTTCCCTTAATTTAATCAAGCCTTTGTTTTATTTATCAGATTGCACGAGATTTGCTCAGGCAAAATCAATATTCCATAAGTATTAATTCTTACTGCGATCTTCTATATTTGCATTTTAGAAATTTCTTTAAGCGAGAGAGTTAGTCGGAATAGTTTTGTATTCTCTACAACTCAGAATGTATAGCTTTCCAATCGAATTACTTCCAACCGTTTGTATTGTTAATTAAGGACATTCGAGTCCGGTGGATATTAAAAATACACCAATGCTTATGTGTATATTTAGATATTGGAGAAACGACTTAAAACGATTGTATCGTCCTTGTTTTTACGGCTTTTACCCTGCAGGTTATTTTTCTTTTATTTTGTTTGCGAGTAGAAATCGATTTCATCCATCATGTTGATTTTCCTCAATGACTCAGGTAGAACAGAAAGAAGTCAACCAGGAGAGAACCCGAGTTTCGTAATTCTCGTAACACGAGAACATATTTAATTATTTTAATTATAAGGTTTTACCCAAAGTTTGGTAAAAGCAAAAAGACCGAATATTAAGTAATACGTAACGGAGATTTTTTAAAACGGCATTTCAAAGACGAATTGATTAATGAGGAGCACGACAACACGGACGTGTAGTTGTTTATTTACCTAACAAGAAGTACAATTATTAATTAATGTTATAAAAATTTCATAGTTCCCTTGCCTACGTTTTCCATTTTTGTGTTCAAGTTATCGCACAGATCAAAATATCTGGACATAAACGAGGCTGGACAATTGGAAATGGTAGAGGTGAAAACACCTTTTGTACAAATGCCAGCCCAACCCTGATGTCCAAGTAAATTTGGCTAATCCTCTTTCGTGTAAATTTTTTTATATCTATTACCTAATTCACACACCTTCTTCAAAATAATCTATATCAGATCACTTGTGTACTTCTAGTCTTTTTAATGAGTTTCGTTAATCTGTCTAAATCTACTCTCTTTTTTAGGTTTTGCCTTAAAACATTCTATCCGTTCTGACTAATTTGAATTTTCAACGCGGAAAGTGTGCAACCAATCATCATCCGCAGAAATGTAGTGGTCCTCCCAAAAGTTTTCTAATAAATGTTACTTCGTGTTCCGATCTTTTAATGCCAAGTTAATCCTTTTCCAGGTTTTGTAAAAAACGTTAATCGCTAAATAATGCGGGACTCACTAAAACGCTCCTTTACTAAGAACTATTCCCTTAAAATGGCTGTTATTTTCAGAGCTCAAATAGTCCCTAATAATAAATTTATAAAAAAATGATTAATGCTCTAACACAAGAATAAGTCAGAGCATACGGGCACACAAACATACGCTCACATATAGAGAGAACCTGAACCTGATTTTTTTTAACACGGAGTTTTAGCGTTACGCGCTTGAGTTGCGCAGTGCGTGACCCCCACATGTTTAATTTCCGGAAAATTGGTTAAATGCACGAACGGCACTTATTACACAAAATGACCGCCTCATTTTAATTAAACCTGATGTTTTCTCCCTGTGTTTTTCGTACCTCGTTCCATTACAAATTAACCCTGGTAGCTCGCTCATCGGGGGTTCTGCCCCAAATAGGTACCAAAGCTAGTCACTTCTTTTAGGCTCTTTGGCTTTGGACCCCTGCTACGAGTTGATGCTAAGGGCAGCCAAATTACTTCTGTGATACTCCTTTTGCGTAGACCACCTACCCAAAACACTCCTACAAAATCACTAACTTAGTGTTTTGTTTCTTCCTAGGTAAGTTGTCGGATTAAAGTTTCACAACAGCGCTCTGTTATTTAATGAATGAACACATGACGTTCAGATGTATGCCTGCTTTCCAGCCGATCTCTTCAGATTGCAGCGCGTCATGGGTAAGCATTTTAATTAAATAAGAAAGAACATACATAAGAACTTATTATGAAAACAGTCAGGCAGAAAATAGAACTCAAGATAGTTTTCTTGAGTTGGGTCGCAACTAAAAAGAATTATTCACTGCCGATTAGGTACCAACAGGTGCAATCCAATATTTCCCTCAACAAATCAAAAATATATGTACCGAACGGTCAACACCCGCTCTATTACCTTTAGACCACTAATGGCAACGCTGCTGGGCGTTAATAATTTTTGAATATTTTTAAAATACGCACACCTACTATTTTGTGGAATGCAATCGAATGCAAAAGTCAAAGAACTTTCGAATGTAGAAAGGGAAGAGAGACGGAAATGTATAATGCTTAGTACAGTTTATCTCCTGCGCATCGTGTTCCGTGAATTATATCTTTTGCACAAAGATTACCTTAAAATAAATAATAACAGATAATAATACACAACCGCTACCATTTTAAATAACCGAGAGCTTTATAACAATAGTATATATACGTTTAGGCATCATCAAAGTCATAAATATTGACAAAATCAAAGCAATCAAAATGCCTGTTACCCTAACAAATATTGAGAAATATGTGAACATTATATTAAGAACCCGGAAGGTGCATCACAGAGCGTTTAGGGTACAATTCCTATGTAATTTTAGATATTCGGTAACTATGATTTATTTAGGACATTTAAAAAAACTCGAAAAGTGTTAACTGTTGAAATACTTAAACAAAATATATGTGAAACCTTGATTGACATTATTTGAGGAAGGTAATCTCATTACCTGAAGCATTTTTCAGGTGTCAGGAATCCACCGTCCTGTCATCTGCAGTCTATTTTTAAAACGGTTTGTGGCACATAAAACTTCATGAGAATTGTCTGCCTCCAAAAGCGAAGCACCTAAACTATTAATTAGTAACTTTTCCAGATGAATTAACTAATAACAATCAATCAAAGTAAGGTTTACTTGTTTAATTTTATTAATATTGACGAGTTATTTTGGATGATTATTAACGTTTATGTAAAAAATCAAAGAATTTTATTCAAGTGGTGTGTGGTCATTTATTCAAGTGGTATTCAAGTGGTCAATTTTATTCGAGTGGTGTAACATCAAGCCAGCTGAGACACTCTTACCTCTTATATGCTAGTGTACAGAATATTGTTATTCTGCAATAAACAGAAATAAATGTAACATCAAAATATCTATTATAAGAAATGAATTCATGAAATGTAGTTTCATTACAACATTGAAAAAACTCAAAGGCGGCACTTGAAATCTTTCATTCTGTTTCTTACAGTAAAATTACAAATTTAAAACCTGTTAATTTGTCAAAAGTTAATAGGCTTTTAAAGACAATACCAAGCATATTTGGTGGAAATAATCGGTGAATAGATTTCGGTAAATAGAGACGAGTGAGGGCCCTCAAACAAACGAACCTTTGATAAATTCCATTGGGAAATCGTATTAACATATTTCTTCGACTCGAATTGGCTGACACGCTAACCCGTTCGAAATTACAAAGGTATATTCTCATTAAGCCCAGGAACGCGATATTGATTTTACAAAAGGAAAAACATTAGATGGAACAATTTTTTTTGGTCATTTGAAACGAAATGAATGAGAGCTAAGGTACCGGTACCTATTTGTAAGTGTGTAGAGAGAGAGAGAGCAATACTGAGTCCTACTTTACAAATTCAGACAAGTTAATTTATATTTTTAAATTATTTTTTAATAAAAATTAAACACCAACGGATACTGATAAATGCGGTTAGGTAAATCATCGAAGGAGATACTCGTTCCTGGCATGTCAGACATCCAGACACTGAAAAACAATTAAGTTTTTTATTGCTTTAGTGGCGGAATTTAAATTTTTCCCTTTCGGTTTCTGAAGAGAACGAAAACGATGTTGTGTTTAACACGGGGGTAGCCCGAGTGTAATGCGCCATTCCCTTGAAAACAATGGAATGCAGAAAAAAACCGAATTAATTAAACTATAAACGACTAAATGTGGATGAGGAAGGCGTTCGAAGGGTTTTTAAAAACGGGTACCCGAATCATCTACGCCTCCAAACGAAAACAGGCTCGGTAGCCGGAAGTTCTAGCCTCGGGGTAGTTGAGATTACGCCGCCTGGTAGTAAGAGACCTCAAGGTAGAAGCACCCCCGTCTGTAGGATTTCATTTCCTAGTAAAACACGTTCCATTTTTCTTAGATTTTTCTAGGGTTTAGTTTACGTCAAGCGTGGAAGAAAATCTAAATGACAAACTTCTTTCGAGTAATGTACGTTTAAGCCCCGAAGCAAACTTCATTTCCAAAATATTGAATCATAAATTAGTGTTCCATGTTGAAAACGAAGTTCAATATAAATAATTACCAACAACGTACTCCGGTTAGAGCCTCTAACCCTATATAATAGCATACAAAAGGCTCCCAGATCACAATTAAAATCTATCATATTCCTGGGAAACCAGAAAGCTGTCTCCCTGTACACTTTAATCTGACCTACGACCTTATTAAAACCGAAATAAAAAGGTTCATATAGCAACAGACAACCTTATTAATTTTTTCTTCGAAAATTCATAATTACCTTGGAAAGACAACAATAAACTGTTGAAGATGATTTGGATTCAGGAAGAAAACGGTCGGAGAGTAACCCTTAAGATTAGTTGCCAGTCGTAAAATAATATTTTTTAACATATTAATAAAAACGAGAGAGAAAATCAATCATCTTAAGCGAAGGTCTGGCAGAGAACCTGAAAGAAACCTGTTGCAGAGGGAAAACCAGTTCTAAGAAGACGAACAACTCAAACGGAGTCTCCATTTTGTCATCGATTTATTTAGAGTTTGCAGCAAGTAGTTTATTTTATACTTTTTCACTATTTCTATTTTCTATTTTCAGGCTCGTTTAGTTGTGTCTCACTTGTACGAGCCTGAAAATGAGAGATACCCGCATTCCTGCCGGTTGTGCTCGACCCGCACAGCTGGAGCGATTGTATGTTCGACAGGTACCATGCGGTGTTCTGTCAGCTACTGTCCTTTGTAAGCGAGAATAAATATTCATGGGTGATAATACAAGGGCTTCTCCTGCTGATTCGGTTTGTTTGAGGAGTTATCAAATGGTACGAATTAACCTTTTACCTTTTAATAAATAGCCGTGTACAACAGACATACTAACACCTTTCTTCAGTTTTTCTTTCAATACGCTAAAAATCATAAGTACTCGTTACCGGTGTTGCCTAGTGTGGTAATAACAACATCCAACTGAGGAAAATACAAAATGACATCGTATGTTTGGCAAAATTTTTTACCTGCTAGTAAAAAGCCGTTTATCTCGATGGGTACCGATGAACGCCTTTCGAAAAAAGAAAATCAAACCGTCAATGTGTACGAAATTCATAGTTACAACTTTTGCTTCTTTTGCTACACCATTCATCATTTATCTAATCACTGGTTATTTTTATTTATTCTTCATAGGCCCTTTTCTCGAAGTATGGAATTTGAAATATTTGGCGGTTAGATCGAGTAGCAAAAGATGAATAGTAAATTCCCTCCCTCCTCTTGCAAAAAATGTGAAATGAATCAAACCTGAAATTGGCGTTTTGTTGGTCCACTTCTAACAAAAAACGAGGTACGCTTGTTTGCTGTTCTTCAGCGAACTCAAATGGTCAATCAAGTGATTAATGCACAATGAATTTTAGCATTCTTTTACTGTTCATTATTTTCTGATCGTGAGTGTTCCAAATTTTGTAGCGGGCCGGGAAGATCTCCTGTCGGAGTGTACAAAAAAGAAAACAGGTGGAGTTTGTGTGTCTTAGGAACTTGCACGAAGGAAATGGAATTGTGTAGAGAGTGCGACATAAAATCAGAAATCAATTTCCGAAAGGATTCGGGTACAAATTAATGGTACCCGTGAGGGAGAACCTTGTTAAGGACCCGGGGAAAGAAAACCTAGGCCTAGACGAAGAAGAAATAAAAAAATATACGATGGCGGACGAGCGGGCTGAGGGTGAAAAAACGAATATAATTCAAAATTGAAATAAGTCGTTCTTTGTTTATTACCCATTTTGACCAAGTCGTTTTCGTTTTAGAAAGAACAAAAATTAATCCTCGATTTTAGGTATAGGAATTTAGCTTTTGCCGTGAATTATGTTTTTAAATTAAAAAATTACTTTGAAAGGTCAATTAAAAATTTCCGTGTGTGTCTGTGTCTAGGTCCGTTTGTCTACGCGTCTATGCTTGCATCTTTAAAGAGAATCCGAAAACCCTCTGGGAGAAAAAGGACCGATCATCAGACGCTCAAGCTCATTTGAAAAGAAAAGAAATTTCTCTATTCGAAATTGCCGATTTAGATATTATAACTGACTTCTGAACGCTTTTTATTTTTTGAATAAAATTACCTGTCGAAATCATCGTTTTGTGGAACACCGAAATATGTTCTGAATGAATAATAATATTTAGCCTTCAAATTATATAAAGTAATTTTACATTGAAAACATGGCGCTGTGTTGCAAAACAAAAGACAGAAATAAATTTTTAAGTATTGTTGTAAAAGTATATTAATTTCTGGCAGAAAATGGAGACTGTAATTCTTCGTCTTTGAATTCTTTTTTCTATGTATTTCACTCATTTCTATATGGTACTAAACACTGTAACAAATTTTTAACCAATGCACGTAATAATGTGACATATATTTTAACAGGAGTGGATTGGGTGACAACTACTCGAATGATATTTCTTTTTCTTTTTATATTATTCACCTTTTAATTAAGAATTATTTTGTGCCTTAACGTTTCCATTACTGAATTGCAACGGGAAAAAAAATTATAACTCACATTTAAAATGGATTCTGGCTAAAACAAAATAGTGAGTAATACTATTCCACGAAGTTATAATAAGTTGTTAAACAATGCAGACGTACTAGAGAAGAGAACAATTATCTTGTCTACTTTTCCGATTTCAACAACTTTCTTTCTTTCAAAAATAACGAATGAGTCGTAACTGTAACCCAAGGTACCACACCTACGAGTGCGTGTGGAGGCATGTTACAGATTAAATACCACTAAAGCATTCCAAGAAAAATGCATTAGGCAGATGGTAAAATGGAAAAACAAGAAAAGAAGAAGAAGAAAAAGAAGAAATAATTGTACAGTAAATAATTAAAAGAAAAAATTAAAGTTAGCCTCAGGCAGGAAGGAATAATAAATAAGAAGAGTGAGTTCTTCTAGTCGTACCGAGCATTATGAGATTTTAGGATTCCATTTTAATTTAACAACTAGTCAGATGAAGAAAGAGAAAAAGAACATTTTCCGTCATTTTCATCTGTCATATCGCCTTAATAACTTCCCGAGTCATTACCTTAATTTAACTTGTGCTCAGGCTGGATTTTCAGTTTGATGGCCGCAGTGTCACCAGCATCGCCACAACTTCTTTGCCCGTCTGGTAAGAAGAAATACTCCACTTACAGCCACCCCTTCTACTTGGTATTGTTTTCCTGTATATTAAAGAAACCTTCAGACGTCGGACAATTTTCGAATTAACTTCTACTGCCCTACCACGCGTCCAAGTCTTCTAAATGTTGTTTGACTCGCCTCGCCTCTCTCTCTCTCTCTCTCCATCTAACTATCTACCTTAACAATCCCCGCAAAAGAACTAAAACTGGAATTTGAAAGTAATAAAATCGTGGCACGAGTGAGGGCCTACGCCCGAAAGACAATTACTTCCCCGGTTATTGGCATCGTTTCCACTCGGTGGCAACCAGAACGACTTAACTTACTATATTTTTCTTTATTCAACTTTAAACTTGTAGAAAAAATCAATAAACTTATTTAAGTTGATTCTCTTGCCTTCCTTAATAAAGTAATACTTTTGATGGGCGAACCTTTCATAGGCTTTCCACTTGCAGTTCGAGTTCAATTAAACAAACAATTACGTAGTGAAATTACTTGAAAGAAAGTTGTTTATTGAAAATATTAGACTCGATATAAAACCAATAGTCTCATTTTTTACAGCAATTTATTTATCGTTACACTAAAAATAATTTGCACATACTTCGTTTGGTGTTGCAATTCAAATTTCTGAATTAAACGTGAGACAGTCTATTAATGGCGTCCATAACGCAAGACGCAACTCTGTTTCCGAAAGAGAAAGTTAAATAATGAAAATAAACAGTGAATCAAGTTGACCATAATGTCGTTCAAGGTTCGCAACATAAAGAGACGATTGAAAAAACTAACAAAGGCAGAAGAAACTAAATTTTATATTTCAGAAAAATAAATCAGAACTTAGGGTGCCCATTTCAAAGGTGTTAATTATTGATCTACAAACAAATCCTCAGGCCAGGAGTCATTCTGATTCCCTAATTGATCGAATTAAACATTTTTAACGACATTTTGGTCTTCGACTCCAAAATCACTTAGAAATTTGGGATCTGTGCCTTTCCGACGTAGGCCTCTATACGTCAATCTTTAATTATTCACAAGCGTACAAGAAATACAACAATGCTAAAAGTGCATTTGTACATCGTAAGGAGTGTTTTATGTTTATGTTTATGTTTTTGGTTCGTATGAGGTGACACATCAGGGCATATCTATTTACTTTGGAATGGAAGAACACTACAAGTTGTAATCTTCAAAACAAATTTTCGGTACGAGCATAAGGGAAATTTGTTCTCATCCGGTAGCTCAAGAACCTTCCCACGTAACCATTGTTTTCATTCCGAAAATGAATAATGAGATGAGATGTCCACCTGTGACGTTCCCATTTCTTTCTTAAACCGAAAAGAACCTAAAGAGCCGACATGAGTCTACTGATGTCTGCTTCTTTGAGCAAACTAAACGAGTCTCCCCGAGTGTAATTTTCAGAGAAAAGCGTTTAAAACACAGGAAAATCGAAATTTGAGCAGAATATTATAGAGTTGTGACTGAAGTTTTTACTTTGGGTCGATCGTCAGCATCTGCAGTGCAGAATAACACACAAAATTCTCTTTTGTGTAATTTTGGGAAGTTATAGTTGTTTTAAGTTAATTTGGAATCCGACGAGACTCTCAAGTTTATTATGATGACGCACGGATTTGTGTCCATTAAAACTCCAAAATTTTCCTAACAGTTTGTTGATACAGAATTAGGCCGAAGTGATTGCAATTTGTCAATGGCAGGAATTCTTTTAAGACAATAGAAAAAATTTGTTAAAATGTAGCCCCAAGTATTTCCGGTTTCCAAATTCATCAAAGGAATAAACCCATTTACACTTGGTATTTCTCAAAACAACCACCAGAGGGCAAACTGTATTGGTAAATGAGAATCGAACAGTCTCTGGCGGTAGTCGAGTGAACTTCTACAACTGGAAAACGCTTCCCTCGGTAGCCGTCGAGGTGTCTCTTTCATGCTTGCCGCCATTTTCAAGTTGTACTTTCCAACTTGCTCAGATCGTTCGAATTCTATCAGTAATTTCACAGGGGAAAATCATTAATTCCTTTCCGTAATCTATTTAATAATCATTGTAGTCTGTCCATCATTGATTTACCCGAAATAAATTTCTGTTCCGCAGTCGCGAAAGCTTATTTTCGAGTTTGAAAGAGTTTCGCCCCGGGGCCAGAAAATTCACAATTCTTTTCCCGGGATGAACTTTTCACCCTCTCGTCTGATTCCGGCATGGAAGCAATATTGCTTTGGAAAAAAATGTTTTCGAAAGTCTGCCCTTTCCTCACTGAAAATGAGCAATTTCCTACCAGGCCTATAACATGCGCGACATTTAAAAGAAAAAAAGTGAAAATTCTCGTGTGCCGCGGAGGCTGCAGACGTTTCAGGTACGACCGCCACGTCCAAACCGAAAGCGTTTTCTAACAGGTTTTCTGCTTCCGATGGAGGCGAAACCTAAATTCCGGCTCTTGATGCAGGTTTTCTTTTCGAAGCTATTATGCTTTATTAATAGGAAAAAAAAGAAACATTTGAAATGGATTGATGTATTATCATTGTTATCATTCATTAATTACACCGATGAATAATCAATTGTTCAGAAAATGTTTAAGACAAACCGCAGTTATGTCGTTGTTTGGATGACGAACCTGGGCTGAGTGCCTCAGTGTTAAGTCCTTTGATAGTCTCTTTAATCATCACGGGTGCTTTTTCAAATCCCATTTCCCTCAAAAGTCAAATAAATCACTTAATAAACACAAGACGTTTTGTATCCACCACTTATTTACTATTTACCAGTGTCGATTTCCTTCTAATAGGTATGTATGTGTCAACCTCGCTAGTAATTAATATCATTAACACTACCCCTCAGTTTCCGGTTCCAGAATGTTTTTTCTTTACCTCATTCCGCAGGATCCCGTTAATCGTAGCCTGATTTATTCCTGACAGTCGGACCAATACGTGGGACTTGAACCGTCCATTTCGAGAGATAAAAATCGTAAAAGCTCAAAGAACAACACTTAAATGGTTCCGGTGATGACCACTGCCAATATCAACATCATCATCGTAACGATAATAACGTGTTATAATCGTTATGTTTAATGTAATATGTTTAAACGTTATGTTTAGCATAACTCATAATGACCTAATACTCGGTAATCCGTTTTAAGAAATCTGGTAGGTTTGTCATGAATTTCAAATTCCTACTAGAAATTTTTACGATTTTATTCATTTTGTTATTATTACAGAGGGCAAGGGCCGAGAGACGGGTACCACAACAGACCGAAGCCCATTGAGATCCTCCACAATCGTCTCCCCGATTCTCTGCACTTTCGTTCCCTTCAATCGATGCCTTCAATCGGCTCTCCGACGTACCTCAAGTGTTAGGTACCTTCTTACACTTGTTCGACTAAGAACCTGACCCATTGAAAATCATAACGGAACAAGTGTCCCCCTACGTCAACTTTCTTGCTTGGAAAGGCGTGGCTCGTGTGCTAAATAATTTTCTTTAATCGAACCAAATTCTTCTATCTTCTAAAAAACCGCTAATTTCAATCTGGTGCACGTGTTTTCTCCATCTTTCTTCTTCTCTTACACACTCAAACACACACACACACACATGTCTTTCTCTCTGTTATATCCGGAACCTCGAACAAGTTCTGATATTTCAAAACTTCCCAGAGCGCGAATTTTTCACGTAGAAAGTCGCTTTTTCCATCGGAGGCTGGTTTCTTTTTGTCGGAGGAACAAGCAGTGATAGATAGATAAATAGATAGAGGTTCAGGTAGAAGGTAAAATTATTACATCTCGTTTCACCTATAACGCTTTCAAACAATATAATTTATGCAATAAAATTTAATAGTTTAATTAGGCGATGACCGTAATTGGTTTTAGAAATCCCAAACGCGTGTGTGCTTTTTTCTCGCCATGTTTCTTTTTCCCGTTGTAATTTTCAACTTATTTGGCATGGCCAAATATTATCAGAGGGTATAGGACAAAGGCCACATGTAAAGATATGTAAACGAGTCTTCCGAAGTAACTTTTTAAATTTCTTCCCATGATTAACGTAGACTGCACGATTAATCAAAATTTAATGTTCGACTTCATTTACATGGAGTCACATACTAGTCAGAAACCAATACGTTAGTTATGAACCATCATATACATAGAAAAACGTAACCCATAACCCATAACCCTAGCCCTGATGACGATTGGAAAGACACATAGACATACACACACACACCCAAGAAATAACTGGAATCAGTAGGCAAACGTTTTGGTTGTGAAATATATCACCGGCAATTGGCCATTATTACCAGTTTGAATTGTAGGCAAAATTAGGAAAAACCCCATTGTAGCATTCTATACCCTTGCTACAGCGTAGGATAACAGCACTTGCAACTTAATACCTGTTACGTTTCGCAGTGATACAGAACCACATATCATATTTACACTTCTTAGTACTAAATACTAAAGAATTAAGCTCATGATAGGAAGCACAACACGAGATAATGGTAAGAAGAATTAATTGATGTGTAGAACTACCCACGAACTTCGAAAAGATAAGACTAATAGGGCAAGACAAGAGAACCGGGGCCATCGATTCCATCTATTACTCAAAACTTCCAATTTGAGAACCGGAAAATTTGGGAATCGCTTTTTTTTTGGGGGGGGGGATACTGGGGGGACCAATAACGCTGTTTAACGAATTCCCGTTAACAATTGCTCACAGTGAAAATTTATAGTCAACGGTCAAATCAATTAATTTTTTCTCGGCTTTCGATGAGTGTGCCCGTACCCGTGTGCTTACGTCCACATGCGTGTCTGCCTGCGTGTGCGTGTGCCCGTATGAAACAAACGCCGAAAAACAGTCAGATTTCCGGTTTACTTAAATTATCTGCGTGAAAATAAATAAACAAGAATATGGCTTGTTAGTCCAACGACTTTGTCCGCAACGAAAGACCATCCGAAAAAAAGTAGAAAATGCAAATTATGTATTCGCCTAAATAACTAATTACATGCGGCACGGGGAGACAACAAACTTGAGTTGATGATATATGAAGGTACGAGTCGGTGTCTCTCCATTCAACCATTCTGAGATTCTAAAATCGAAAGAAATGTCGTTAAATAGGTATGCACACACACACGCGCTCACACACATCATATGGTAGAACATAAACAAAACCACTTCGCGTATCCACACACACACACACCCTGATTTCGTCTACTCGGGTGCATCGTGTGGGTACCTCAGGTACCTCATCTCTGGACTCCATTCCATGGGCTCTGGAAATTAATAAAACTATTTAATTCCGTTATCTCGCATGGGACTGCGCTTTATATAGGTCTTATGGCCAGGTAACATCTCTTGTTAACTTATAGCCGTTGTGTCTTTTCCCAGGCATCGGACATGCGTTTTTTCTTACGTGAAAACCTGAACAGATAGCGGAGGCGTACCTGACCGTTCTCGGCTCACGAGCAATAAATCGCTTACTCTGAGCTTATGAGGTAACACCGATCGAAAGATCTTTTCAACGGTGCATTGTCTCCAGAGATCGCCGCATTTCAGCTGACGCGATCGCTTGTCTTCTCATCTGATTTTTAATGAAATTTTCCAACTCGTTTTCGCAAATTATTTAATAAAACGGACAATTTAAAATAAGAATTAATATTTCTAGTATACTAGAAAAAATTTTGAGTAATTATGCTCGAAAATTTCTAGATAAAAATATTCGTTCTTGCTATTATGCACAACTTTTATATATAATTAGTCTTAAGTATTTTGACTTTATAGTGATTTGTAAAAGTTTAAACAAATATGAGGAAAATACGTTGACTTCATCACAAACAGTGAAATTTCCACATCCAACAAGAAGTCAATTTACTTGACGGAATAACCTCACCAGGTTTACTTGAAATTGTTGGTTTTAGTTATTGAATTACCCTGAAGATTACTAGTACTATTGTAGTTAAATATCAAATGAATTCACAATGTTGTGTATCGTACGGGACAAGCGTCGAAGTTTGAAAGACATCTGACATGTCTGGTCTGCCATGCAAACGAATCAAGAGATTTTCAACGAAGAAAGAAAAATAATTACGAGCTAATAGAAACAGATTCTATTTTTTGGCGACTGAAATTATAATTTTAATCATCCAGTAATCTAAAACCTGAGGAGAAAACCTTAAATGAAAGGTTCGACCGCGCAAGGTGCACGCAAACCAAAGGAAAAATTTTTGCTTGCTTCATCCGTTGAAAACTAAGAAGACGGTTACGCCAATGGTTAGCATACGACCGCTCCGCCCCCGTTTACGCGAACGAATACTCCAACCTGCAAGAAGTCGCAGTCATCTCTGGCAAAGCAGGTAGGAAGCCTAAATCTGGACCCATACCTGGAGGTATTTTAGATTCTAGCAGTGTACCTTTGACCAACAACAACGCTTCAGGCGTTTTTTCTATTATCAGTGAGAGATTTTTTCTGGAAAAAAATTTCTGTTTTTTCGGTTTTGGTTGAAAATTCGAGTGTCATCGCGAGTACCTGATTTCGCAGGTTTTCCGCAAAACCTTTTTCACGCGTTTCTTTTTTGCTCTCGCTCGTTTGCTCTCTCTTTCTTTCTGTGTGTAACCGTTTTGCCATTATTCAGTGCCATTCACATCGCGTTTATTTTTGTATATGTATATAAAGTATTTTACTTGTGTATTATCGTCATACACGTTTGCTAGATTGTTTTGCGTTTCGCGTTTTTTTTAAAAGTAATTTCAGTGCACCAGAAGTGATTTTTCTGCCATATTCCTCTTAAAGTGAAAACATTTAACATTGTGGATAATTGTGTTTTTTTTAATTTGTTTTTAAATTTTGCGACGGCCCTGTTCGAGTTAATGGTAAAGAAAAATCAACTGCTCCAGGACCCACGTTCGATTTATTTAAACGAAAAAGACAAATCCAAACAAAGAAGAGTCTAATGAGAAACAACTAAAAAGAATGATTCACTTACCGTAAAGCAATTGTACAGCTCAGGTACTTAAGAAATTTATTACGATTTGAAAATGTTTGACAGATACCTGGAAAGGAAAAAGAGAAAATAACGGTCATTTGTGGTGGCTGTTCTCTTGACAATAGAAATAGCGTGAACAATCTTTTTTTGTTTCTTCCCCTTTGGTCCTCTTTTCCTTTTCATCTTTTCGTTGTACCTTTTGTCTGTTAGGTGGTTGGTGTTATGCACCAGGTTTCGTGTCAACTCAAATGTGCCTTGAAAGCGAACCAAGTAAATTATTGTCTTTTGGTAGCTCCCTATCAAAAATAGTAAACTTAGGAGCCTGAATAACTTTTACTTGAGAACGAAACTATCGTCGCCTCAGTTAGGTGCGGCGGACTGTAAAAATGTTTTCTCTCGATGGCAATAACCGTCGGAACTAGAAACTAAAACAATCACAGCTGCACCGTCTGTTACGTAATGGAATAGTTGAGACGAAATGACCACCTTGAAACGAAATTGAAGAGCCATAACAGTCGGACATGTTAATTTGATAAATAATCCATTAGTTCCTTCGCATTTTGTTAATTTCAAATTTTTCGACATTGAGCGATTTTTTTTTCTATAAATATGGCGATTGTAATTGCATTTACGGGTACTCTCGAGAATCTCCACTTATTCACCAAATGTGATGCTCCGTTACAATTGAGATTTTGTGAAGCAAAATTAAATACAATTAAATACCATGAAATTTAAATTTCTCATTCACACCCAACAACACTAAAAGATGTTCAACCATCATCTCTGTAACACACAATTCTATCTCAGGTAAAGGTGCAAATTAAAATTCAACGTGGCTCGTCATCGCTATCAGTGATTTAAAAAAAACTATCTGTCACATTAAAAGCAATCTAGCAAGTTTTATAGATCCTGTGATTTGAATAATAATATTTTCACAGAGACAAAATAATAGGTAGAAGTTGTACACGAATGTACAATACAATAGTCCCTACTTTTCATGGCTTTCAAGGCCCGAAAATTTTCTCTGAATAATTTGCAAGGGCTGTACCTCTAGACTTTAACGCTTCAAATGTGTTTAAATGGAAAAGTTCAATTTCCGTTCGGTAATGTCACATTAACATGGGAGCCAAAACAAGGGTTGTTAACCTTTTTTCTATTTCTCACGGCTAGGAGGCCTAAGGGCACATTTGGGGGAAGCGAAGTATACTAAAGGATCTGAGCGTGTACATTTGATTTATTCCCAATTTTTCTATTTTTTTCTACTTTCCCATAGTTGGCGACACAATTGACTCTCCATCGAAACATATCGGATTGCCGAAATAGTGGTAAATGTTAAGTGAACAAATATTTTTCACCACTCAGTCGAAGTGTGTTAAAATGGAAGAAGAAGCCATGTCGCCTTTAGACGATTGCCCGGAAAGTCCTGAGTCTAGTGAATCGTGTGAGAAGCAAATGATCGATATTATTAATTCCCAACATCACAACCATCACAGCAGTCCTCTTAATGGTAAAAATTCAGTTTAGAATTTGGACAAAAGGGCATGTTAAAAGGGCAATAAATGAATGCGCAACTGGCAACAAACCATCTAAGTGCAATCCACTAGCACACAATTTCTATTTCTTGATATTCTGCATTATGTATATAGAATAGTTGCCCCCGACACCCCTTTTTGACCCACTAAAATCTTGAATTACATCCATAAAAGCATGCTCATTGTAATTTGTTTTCTTTTGGTTTGTCCGTTCAGGTAATTGGACCGTAAGGTTCAGGTATTAAAATTCTGAAGGAATTCAAACCGCAAGTACTTGGACTTTATAATATTATTGATCGGACCAGTTGGTACATTTTGGTATAACATTACAAGGTATAAGATTCAAGATCCGAATAATTTGTAAACTAGTTTGTCTTGTGTAGAAGAACTAGTAGTCAGTCAGTAGAAGTAAAGACTCCTAATAGGTTCCATGACCCTTTCGCTCCACATTTAGAATGTCACGGGGGACTCTGCAAGTAGAAATTCAAAAATTGTTTGCGATTTTTATCTAGAAATTAATTGACACCCGAATACCCCGTGTTCTTTCTCTTTCCATTGCAGAGGAGGCGTGTCATGAACAAGTCGAACAGCAACCAAAGGTAGTGGCTTGTGGATTTGAGTAATGAGAGACTCATTATCTAAAGTTTAAATTATTATTATTAAAAGCTACTCGAAAAGAGTTGAAACACTTGCGGGGAACAGGTCCAACGAAAATGAATTTGTTTGGTTCTAACTAACATTACAATTACGATTGAAATTTCTATACAGTTTCAAGAGCATAACAACAACAACAACAACATCAATGAAATAATTAAGTGTTCCCTACAAAAATAAATTCATCAATTACTCTGCAAGGCACAATTTAAATTTCTTGAATTCTCAGCAATTGTTACCTGCAAAAAAACAGATATGGTCAGTTGATTGCACATTTATTGCCCAGATTTCCTAATTGGAAAGAACTTGCCCTTTTCACTTATAAATAAATCGAACGCGCCTGACAGCATTGCCTTCTTGTTAAACAGATGCCAGAATAGGTAATATTAAAATGGCGGGAGACAGTGGACGTAACAACGATGATCTATTAAATTCATCACCAAACAGACATTTAATACAGGAATCGTCTCCGAGCGATTCTCTCATTAGCAATAATAACAACAACAACAATAATAATAACAACAATAATAATAACAATAATAATAAGAGGAAAATAGAACTCGATCATGACATTGACACGGATGGAAGTGCTTTGAGCCCGCGAAAGCACCTCAACACTGGAAGTAATCAGGTCGCCTATGTCCTCATGGACCAGGATGAACTCCCAAGTGATAACGAGGTAAGATTTATGCCGATAATAATATATGGTCTTACAGAAATGTGTGAATGGAACCAAAGTGGAACGTGCAAAAAACCACTTGTCACGGCGAAAATCCGAAGGGCTGCCATGCTTTCCTCTGATTATGACAAATCTCTGGAACCTACTTTTTCCTAAAAGCCGATTACCATTTGAAAAGTACGACAGAAGAGATAAATCATCCATGTCGCCTGACCAAAAACGGAGAAGCCTTCGTGTGACACGAAACCCGTAGAATTTTCCATTCGGGGGGCAATTTTATTGCCGGGTACTACCGGGTTTTACCATCCAGCTCCTTTCGGTGGCACTTGAACGCCTTGACGTTGTCCACTCTTTTCATTTTTTTACTATCTGCATTAACTTCTTTACATGCCTGCCACCGACTAGAACACTCACCAAACTCTGTTATATACGTTTTTCAGCGACATTCCTTACGGTAATGATTTACGAACGGTTGGGAGCAACATTTTTTTTGTTGGAGGCTACTTTTCCTCCTTCCGTAGCAATCGAAGTGATCATTTTATGTACTCGAATACATAAAGCTTGAAGAAATTATTAATAAATGTGCTTGGGTTACAGGTGCTACACAAAGTGTAAAGAATGTATTTAGGATTGGGAATATCCAAATTCACTGTACGTAACTATTAATATCGAACAAACAAATTACTGCCATTAATTTCTTAAATTCCATTCAAAATGCTACCTGCAATATTTTTTTAATATTTTTAAAATAGAGACTGAAACGATGACTTATATTTTAGATAGTTCAGATTAATATATAGTTTACCGCTTTCTTAGAGAGTAGAAAGTTCGTTTGTTGGCCGATTGAAATTTAAATTGCCAAATACGGTATAGTCTATGTTCTAAAACCCCCTTAATTAGGCCCAAATGATCATGTTCCAGAGAAGATCAAAACTGATATTCAATGTTTTTAGGACCAAATGAATCGAATGAACATCGGATCCCATTTCGGGAAATAGAAATTGACAAAACGCAGAACTTGATACCTTATGTAATACACCACTACATGCATTTATTCGTAATATTGAACACCGTTTACTCATTTTCCCAGTTACAATCGTTAATTAACTTCAATGAAAAATTATTTATATTGATCAAGAAGAGACTGCACGGTTCCTTTTGCATCACTTCTATATTTTTTAAATTTCAAATAACTCGTGGAAGAATAATCTGTCATCTACAAAAATTATCTGCAACTTCATCTCGTTGTTTCAACTACCGTTTTCACAATAACTAGCTACGAACACTGTGGCTTTTGAAGGTAGACGCCATGAATTATGAGCAAAACTATTTGACATTTCGGTTGGTGAATGATAATTTCAACGACCAGATAGCACAAACCTAATCGGACGAAGTAAAGTCACATTGATTGAGGTCATTAATCACTTCGAATAAAAAAACATCACAAAGAACTCAAAATGGCGGGGAACGCGAAGAAAGAGTAAGCCCGTGAATTCCTTAATTGGTCAGCAGATGAACAGATAGGAAATTTTCAATGAGTAGCAGGTTAATTTTACAAGCAGTTGAATAAATGTGTTAATGAGAAGAAATGTTCAATCAACTATAGAATATCAGGAAAATCAGGATTACAAACCAATTTTATATTAATTGAGTATAAATTATTCCGATAGAATTCTTGAGAGTATAATTTTACACATATGTCTATAGCAAGTATTACTTAGTTATGCGGAAGATATATTTTCGACTACTTCCAAAGAAAACCGTATTTCAAAAGAGTTCGTTGTCTAGTGTTCATCCGGCGATTTAGATGAAGAACTACCATTCCTGTTATTCTATTATCAGTGTCATTTTCGTGGTGCGCGAGCCGGTATTTGTTCAAAAAGTCATAATTTTACACAACTGGAAAGGTTAAAGCATTATAATTAATAGTTCTAAGAGTTATTAATGCTTCGTATAAAGCAACATAAAAATTTTTAAAGCCCTTCATTACGAACTATTTTTCTTTTCCTATGCGAGCAAAAAGAATCCAAATAGTTTAACAGAGGTCAATTAAGTAGGATGGACAAATAAATACACAAACAAACAAACAGGAGGAAATGTTGACGATTAAGTGCGAATAATAGAAAGAGCAGAAAAAGAATTTAAATCGATTAAACTTTAAAGTGGTGGTAATGAATGAAATTGTCTGGTACCCGAGTGAGTAGCCTCGGGCACACCTTCGACAGCAGCCGTGCGCTGAGCTTCGTGCTCAGGTCGTGACTCGCACTGTCCACACGGTAGCAAAATAATAGGCCTGCACCAAAGCCTTTTTAAATCTCAAGTCGTTGGTGTATCCCAGTTTCCTCGAGGGTCTGGCGCACACCGACAACACCTTCATCGTTGAATGCATGCCCCAAGGTACTTTAATAAAAAAACAATAATGGTGATGGTGATGTTGATGATGACGGTGGTGGTAGTGGAGTTACCGATGACGGCGATAAAAGAAGAAACTTACTTTTGCCTCTTCAGCTACTCGATTCGGCGATTTTATGTAATTCGCTACCGAAACGGTTAATTTAAGTTATCACATTTCAAGTTCTTGGGCCCCGTACGGGTACCCGGTGACTTTCTTTTCTTTCTTTTACTCAACTTATTTGTCTCTCACGGACGGTGCAACGGTCTCTTGTCAATTCTGAGTCGTTGTGTTTATCGGTACTTTCCACACTCAGGCAACCGGGACACTTGCCACTTCTCGCCGGCTTAAGTACGGAGGAATGCAGTAAAAGACTTACAGGACATCATACTTATTATTGTCGTCATTAACGGTGTCGTTCAGGAGGAATCGTTGCCGCTTATCGCACATATCGAAAATATTGATTTCCGTGTTAGAATCTATCAGATCTTCCAGTTAATTGACTGTGACTGGATGAAAATTCATCTCAAACTGTCGACTGATTTCTCAAATTGACAGAGAAACCGTGCATGTCCGTTCACTTGGACGGTCATTTTGTAGTAGAAGTAAAATGTGATATTTATGCCGATGTACTAGTATATGTGGTAGCTGTTTCAAATCCGAAGATCAATAAACCTATAGCACAAGAAGGTCTGTTTCTACTCTCTGCAGAATGAAAATTTACAAAATACAGTTTGGATTGAATTCGGTTTCGCGTGTTTTCATACAGGCGACTGCCTTCAAGAGAAAACCAATTACCTCAACCTACTACCTGTGACCTCTAGCAGGTACGATCCTTTTAATGCACCAAAGGTGGAAACGGAAAACTATTTTAAAGACAAGGATAGCCAGCTTAGGTTTGGTTTCGACGAAATGGGGACCTATTACCTAAGGATTTATTACTATTCAGGGTGAATCACCTCTGAAAAGGTGGAATAAAAATAATCAAACCTACTTGTGGCCGATAAGTACTTTTGTCTTTACCTTTCGACTTCCTCAACTGAAGGAATGTTAAGGTTATTCGAGAATTTTCGAAAATTTTCAAATTATTATTTATAGCATTTAAGATTCATCGACTGTCCTTCGCGGTGTACAACTGACATAAACACTCAGTTTACTACGTTCTCAAAAGTCCACTTAAATCTCGTGTTCAACAGGTGCCAGCCCTTAGTAAAATCGAGAACCTATTTTCAATTTCGTTAATAGGCTACATGACTCGCCCAAAGTGTTCAATAGCTCACAGGAGAAAGCTGATATTCAATTAAGATCCCGCCAAGGTCGGGTTCTCCATATGGCATGACATACCGGAAAACTTAGCTAGAACCCTGAAATTACTGTTTATTTTGCTTGACACTGTTGACTCACCTAACGTTAGTTATATGTTCATTCTCCTTTTTACTTGCTACAATACAGCAAGAATGGAACTTATCCTTCGATCAAAGTCCAAACCGATGGCTCGGCAGTTGATTTACAAGTGCAAGTGCTAATACAAGAGCTGGTGACGCTTCAGTTTTGCTCTAATCTGCGTTCCTTGGTCTCTTCACGTGTCTGAATAAGAGTATCAAGCATTGGCCAATTCTAAGGAACACCGGAAAAGGCGTGGTGCTTGAGTATTTCAATTTTGAGAATACCTGAGGTCAAGGCTAGAGTTAATTGGGACTTTTGTTAACGACAACAGACAACAAATAGTTTAATATGTGGTACATCCGCCGCAATTGCGAATTTCTCTTCCCCGAAAGAAATTTTATATATTCCTCCATTGACAAATAAGCATGAATTGAATATTTTTTCTTTATTAATAATGCGTGATCAATGCCTCCGATGAGAATTTGATCTCTCGCGTGTTTTCAAGATTACGATCCAACCGAATCAACTTTACAAACGCGGAGAGAAAGAGAAAGAGATTTTCCTTTGAATAATGTCAGAAATTTTTCTTGTGCTCTTATACGCGTCTGACAAAAGAGCTCTGCAGGTGACTGCAGATTTTACAAGATCGCGAGTAACAAAATATTACAAGAAATAAGTTACTAGCGGGAAGTACGTTGTTAAATATGGCGCCTTGTACACATTGATTTATTCAATACAACTGTCCGTGGTACCTGTTTCAGTCGTTCTCGTTAACAGTCGTATGTAGGGACTAGATTATTTTATTCCAGTTCACTTTGATGGTTCCATTGCAAACGTTGAAATCATCTAATTACAGCCTGACACACTGGGACGTAAGGAAACTTTGCATGTCTAGAGAGGGCCTAGGAAGCCGCAAAATATAATTTTATATAATCACAGTATCCAGTCATAATATTCGTTTTCACGAGGCGTTGGTAACGTTCACGCTACCGCTCTTATTAATCCCATTTAAAATCAATTAAGTGGCGTAGAAGAAACGATAAAATTTTTCCATTACATAATAATAAATTTAATTTTTTTTCTATCTCTCTGTCTTCTACTAGTAAAAATCGTTTTGGAAAAACTAACCTGGGTTCAACGTTTATCCGAATTGAGAGTGACAGAGAAGAAAGAGAGGTCTTCCACGGGTCCTTGGGGTACGAGGACGAGAGAGAGAGAGAGAAATACCCTGTGAGAATAACAAGGTTGTAAAACGGTTTGTAACGAGATTTTAGTCACAAAAAATTTATGACCTCCAAAAGTTTTCATTGGCATGTTTCATCTGGAGAATTTTTTATTCTTTCTGAACGCCTAACCTACCGGTTTCTTCCAGACACTATGCAGGACACAAGTATACCTCATAAATGAAATTGAAACGGGTGTACTGTTCTTCCTGCCATTTAGAAAAGACTACGACACATGAAACAAATACTCATGCAAATGGCAGAACATGTAGAAAAAATGTATGTCGCTTCTACAAAAATTGGTGCACTATAAATTCGTAAAGAGAACGACGCACAGAAGGTACCAAGGAAGCTAGTTAAGAAAAAATTCCAAACTGTACCCAACCTTCTAACTGGTACCCAGACAACCGAGATCTTATATATAAAATAATTTTATTACGGAAGGTAAAAATCCTTGTTAATCAATTTCAGTTTGCATTCGAACCTCGGATTTATTTATGGTGTCGGTTTAATAATGATACCTGAAAGGTGTTAGATGACCGAGTCATTTGACTTGATCAGCATTGGAACCGACGGTTTTAATCCGGGAGAAAACGGGGAATTGTGCCCACGGCATACCTGATGGCTACCTGGTCAGAGCAACTATCTATACCTACATCTAGAAGATGAATTTAATAACGATATAAGTGAACCATTTGATGTTCACCTTCAAACCTCACATTTTCCAGGGTTTCCACGCCGTTTTTCTGGATATTTTTTCATAAATGAACACCTGTAGCAAGACTCGATTTTATTACTACGGTAAAGTACACGAAAGTAGCTGTGAAGCTTTCATTTTACAATGTCCACCAGGTCGCGTGCAAGGACAGAGAGTGTTCTTGTAGGGAATGAATTTTCCAGTTTCCCCAGGTTTCAAGTATTTAACGAAAGTACTCACTCGACTGATTTATTCTATCCGTTCGATCGCACATTAAAATTGAGTTTGCGACACCTCCTAAAACCATCTCGGGTACCTTTCCAGGAAAGTTAATACAAGTAAAATCCTTTTTAAACAAAATTACTTGAAAAGTTGTTTTCAAATAAAAATCCCACGGGCGCTCTCGCATTCAACCGAAGGATAGAGATTAATCATTGTTTGCAATTTCTTATACCTGGCAGGCTAGCTCAGGGCATATAGTGTGTTCAACATTACCAATTCACATTCCTATCTAAGTATCATTCACATTCTTATTAAGTAGTTTTTCATTGGTACAGGGTGTTTATTGTGTACTTGTACGAAGCCGAACTTCTTATTAACATTGATTTATGTCCGCAACTTATGTTTAACATTGGGTCATACTACAGAAAATCGTACCTGACAAAATTTTTTTAACCAATAAATGATCGGGTGACAGGATTTTTTCAGGTTTACTCTTAAAACTTCCAGTTTGTACCTGTTAATAAATATCAATCCAATTTCGCTTGCCAGCCTGTCAGGTTTCTTATCTTGTCACCTTTGCTTGAGACATCACGGAAGTTGAGTACCTCATTGATTACTTCAGACTCTCGGTACCATTTTTAACAGTCCTCGACTTCCGTGTCAAGGTGGTTCACCGAATTTCTTTTAGTTTCAAACCGACATCCCCATTTATCCGTGTTGCAACGGCTCCTACCCCTACTATGAATCATTTCGACAATGTTTCCTTTCCGGCTACTTAATTAATAGACGAACCGATTGCTCAATTCGGAGACAATGAACATTTTTACAACATTTCAAGTCAATTATGAAATTTCATTTGACGACAATTTAGAGAAAATTCAGACTTTCAGTTTGAAAACTATTTTAGTCTGTAGATTTCACTAGCTCTGATGAGCTTGAAAAATTCGTCAAAAAATACATACTCAAGACACTCGACGAAATTATTCATGTCAGTATGTCGCCAAAGAACAATTAACTTTTGTCCGTCTTTATTTATTTACAATGTAAGTGGCTATACTAAACATACGCCAGTTCAAAATAAGGTGAAATGGGATGTTACGAGATTTCTCTAAAACTTCCCGAAAATATTGGCCTTTATGCTATATGCTCGACAGATTCTGCGTATATTCGGTAACATGTTTAGAATATATTGAAGCTGGTTACCCAACCTCTTTGGGAGTCAACACAGAGCGTGACACAAATGTAGTTGTGAACCTTTCTTTCTGCTTCACCATAAATAATCAAACGGTCACTGTATTATTTATGTATACAACCGTAAATTCCATGCTAAATTAAAGTTTCAGAGGACCCCCAAAACGCCTGGGTAGGGCCTTCTCAACTCCGCCCACTGCAAATTGATGTTGATATTAAGAAACATAATTTTGCACTTTATTTCCCTGCCTTTCTGGTACTAATATTTAGAATTTTCACATGAATAATGTTGAACGCGTATGATAAAAAATTAAATATGAAAGAGAGAAGTAGTATGTACTGGGATAATTTATTAATTATTAGCTGTGCATATTTATTGAGGATTTAGCGAACATTACAGTTCTCTTGTAATCTGTCTAAAGCTATTTTGATATTAAAAAGATTGACTTTTCTCTTGACTCGACTGATATACACGGTGACCCAGGGCAATGGCTACCATTCTTAATGAAAGAATAGTCCAAAAATCTTAAATTAAAATATACAAAATTATTGATTAATAAATATAAAGATACTTTAACTGCTTTAACAAAAGTTGCAAACATAAAGATATATTAAAAACATTCCTACATTCTTCTGTTCCTTCGATTTAGTGCTTTGCCTTTATGTACTTGAGACCTATAGTTGCAAAAGTCTGATTTGCTCTCAATGCACCTGACGCTTATTTGGCTGAAATACTAAACAAAGAGTTTATCACCTGAAATCCGTCTCACCTATTTAGAATTGTCTCTCCCTTAAGGGGCCCAATAAATCAGTAAAACATCAAACATCGAGCAGAACTTAATTTTCATATACGTAAATTTCCTTGGACGCTGTCACCTTTACATTGGTACTCTTAAAAAAAGTACCGTTTCCTCCAAAAATTCGTAATTCTAGTTATGTCTTGTACCTGGACGGCATTAACAGGTAAGAAACAGAACAAGGGAGGGTAACGGCGGTAAACCTTAATATTCCACACTTATTTGAACTTACTTTTCCGGTTTTTTATGTTTATTGTATTACCATCATCGCTATTTCATATTGGGTTTTGGGTTATTAAAATTAGTTTAATTAGTATTTCATACCGTATTTAAGAGAGAAAGCATTATTTTTATTTGCTCCCGAACTAGTTTAATGTTACCGCGGCCGTGTAAATTCTGAAACTCGACTACGGAGTTATTTATTTAAAAAAAGGAACCCGTAATTTTTTAATTACGTAAAAAAATATTTTAATTCATACCGAAAGCGTGTTATTAGTAACTGTCATTAAATATTCAGATATCTTTATAAGGACTCGGGGAGACCTGCTTTCCATCGGAAAAAGAAATATTCTTATACGGAATAATGGTAGCCAGTGCTGAGAGGTATAATTAAGGCTCGTCCTAACACTATAGATAAAGAACAATTTTCATCTCAATTCAAAGACTCGGCGAACTCTACCCGTACCTGTGCTCTGTACCTGGATTTGTACGTGTGATTCGACCCCCGAAGAAAAGACCGGAATTAAATGTAAGAATCGAAATTCGAAGACGGGTTCTACTATTTATTCTTTTTTTTTCGTATCACTCGGGAGAACGTAAGTGTACGAAGTACCCAAAACCAAAGAAAAAAATTATATAAACCATCCAGGTATTTATTGGTCGGGTAATTTTATGATCATTTGATGATGTTACGTCGGGCAGTCCGCAGAACTTGTAAATCGTATTTTATTTTATTTTGACACGCTTGAATATATCTATATTATGGTGCACGTGAAGGATTGCTAAAAAACATTTTTCATGCCCACATGAGAATGGGCGTTAATATTTTCTCCAATTTGGAAGATGTGTGTTTCGTATTTAAAACAGCGAGAGATACCTCGTAGGAGGTCAAGGACTGAACTTCCGAGGTACTTGTATGTTAAAAATCTCCCGGTTCGGCTTACGTTCACTTGTAGGGTGAGTTTCTGCTTTAATTTTGCCTACTTAAGGACAATGATTTAACACAGTTCAGGTCCTATCATTTATCTATATCAATTCGTCTTTTTTGAGTATTTCCTAGTTACACATTTACTTTTTCCTGGTCCTTATTTTTTAAAGAAATCACAAAACCTGTTTTATTGGTTCTCTGAAAGTGATACAGATTCTTTTTCACTTCCATTCATTTGTGCACAATCTAATTAAAGTAATAGATAGACTCGGTAGAAGCCTGATCAGAAAACTTGAAAGAAACTCCAAAATTCTAAATTCTTGACAAATTTTAGTTACTGTGAAAATCCAGCGAAATATTAGCACAAGTCAATTTCGATAAAGGAATAAATTAGACTCTATGAAACACAACTAGCGTGCTACAATTTACAACTCGGTTTCACATGTAACTGGATGACATATGATGAAACATCTGAAGAGTAAGGGCACTCGAACCGGTTAACACATGCATTCTGAGAAAATATCTAAGAAACGAGTTTACTCGTAACGATTCTCACCGGGCGAATGAATTTAGAAGAATAAGAAATGGAAAAGAAATTTGTTAAAACTGATCGGAAAAATATGAGTTCGGCTTATTAGACAAATACATAGATTCAAATAAAACCCAAACGGATTCCAATTAATTCAACGGCCAGAGTTAAACAAAGAAGCGGGTTAACACGTTTCCTCGTCTTTTGGGAGGTGTGTTAGGGTGGAATTTAGGGCAATCCGGAAGGGCAACTTTTTCTAACTAAAAAAGGCTACAGACTTAGTTAACGCTTATTAACTTCTGTTACGTACTCTCAAAGGTAATTCCTGATTCCGAATAGGTAAGACATTAAACACCTGGCAAAGACGACTCTCCTCATCTCGGCCCTTTACTCTTTTTTTATTAATATAACTTGTAATAATTTAAGGGACGAAATTGATGTTTACCCGCAATTAAATTTACCATGCTACCGCCACCCGAATTAATTTGTGCTTTAAATCGATTAGATTTTTTTAATCGAAGCCAACGAGATCGCGCTTCAGACTGTCCTGAACAGTAGTTTTAATTATGTCTATGGTTTGGAATGCATTTGAACGTGATGTGACCGCATCTCCGAACCAGAGCAACAAGTTATTTTCATATTTTTCTGGGTTGCAATTGATGAGCCTCACGAGGAAATCGAAGAGGAATCGGAAGCAAAAATACCGAATTTTACGTATTGTTATTACCCTACGGTGTCCACCACAGGCCATTGATCGGTTGTTGTGGACCATTTGCTGTGGTTTATGGCGACTTATTTCTACTAAGTCCGGACGTCTGCCCAACGGTGTACCGCAACCCCGTCATTTATTCATTATTTTACGTCGTTACATAATATTGTTTGCTTAGTTACGGTTTGCATGTTATTAACGTCGATGTTATTATGATTTTTAATGAGGATTTTCGAGTTCGAACAGAATTTCGAAGTGAATAAGTGTGGCGCAATGTTCGAGTCCAAGTTTGTAGAGTTCAAGAACTTTTTCCACCTTTATTCTTTCTGCCATGCAATATTTTTTCATTATGTGTCTTTTTGTAAGGTGTACTAAATTTGTTACAATTTACCAGTTTCCTCATAGTTAATTGTATTGTTTTACCGATATGCTTCAACATTCCTTGATGTACCAAAGCAAAAGTAAATGAGCTTTTAATTAAAAATTTTGATTAACAGGATAACTAACAACTGTAAAGGAAAACTGAAAGACTTTTTATGGTATGCATACTTAATAACACGTGGAACGCGTATTAATTTGTTGGCAATTTCAAGATAATTCTAAATTTATAATTTCAACCTTGAGAAATATTTTTATAATCTCCAGCATTTGCTACACTTGCTACTGTTCAGATTATGTCACTACGAAGGACGTTTTCGACTGAAATTAGACGGAATTGATGCAACAACACACGGAGCTAGTAATCCGTAAACGTGAAGCGGTTGTGGGGTTGGACACGATAATGAAACTACCAAAGGTACAAGAGAAGTTTCTCCTTATGGCCAACCCCGGTGATTAATAAAGCTAATTACAAATTCACTGGTTAATTCGAACTTGTTGATGCGACTCCTTTATTTCAAAAGGTACCAGAAATTAAAAGGACATACCCAGTATATCTTGCAGTAAACTTCTACAGGGTTCGATTATTATTGCGACTATTCAGGAGAGTGAGAGAGAAAAACAAGCAGAGGTTGAGTAGAAAAGAGACAGGTACCCGGTGTGCATGACATTTATGTGTACAACCGGAGGCATTCGGCCATTTATAAATATCATTAACCGTTCTTTTTCAAAACGAGTCTATTTGTTCATTTTTATTCTAATATTTTAATTACGCTTGAGCCCAGTTATTAAATGAAATATGATATGGCATTTTTTTGCGTCAATTGTCATCGGTCCAGCGACCAGTTTCTTAATTTTTACTTGGGTCACTTTAAGTAACGATTAATCTCCTTCGATATAAAATAATAATAATTAATTAGCAATAAAAACTTCAGAAGATCGGAATGAAGTGTAGTGGTAGTTTGGACGGGTGCAATTCGTTCAAGTGTACTGCTAATTTTTTACTTTTAAACATACAAGAAAACCTGTATTTCCTTAGCGTAATTTCAAACGGGAAAGCTAATACATTTTCAAACTAGACGAAAATGGGCGAAACGGTATGATTCCCTCGCAGTTAGTACGACAAATAATTTATTCTGATTTTCACTCGCACCGGGACCTTCTTAATATCCAATACATTGAATTTTATGGGAAAACTGGAAAAAAGAAGAGATGTCGAAAACCGAAAATAGAGTTTTAATTTGCCGATATGGGAGAGAAGCAGCTGCAAATTACAGCAATCACCAGGTTGTTGCCGCAATCAATGTTTGCTTTTGAAAATTATTATATTTTGTGGTAATGGTAAAATCCACGTATTTGGCAGAAATTACCACGCCAAATTGCTAAATACGACCTAACCCAAAAGAAGACCAATATCGGATAGATCTATTATAACTCGAAGTGATGTGGTAGATAATTTAGAAACCAAATTTTGCGGGCAATCTCGCCTCCGTGCCTTTTTTTCTAGCTTCGTCTATTTCTAGTACTCGTTTATTTTTCCCCGGTTATCATTTCTTTTTTTTCTTTATTATTATTGTGCTCTATTGACGAACTGTAAAAAATCCAAACGCCTGGTAGCCGCGATCGTGATTTTGTCTTAAACGTAATTTCAACCGATCACTGTGGTATCAATGGAATTCCTGATCGTGTTTCCCTGGTCTATTGATTCGTTTAGAAAAAAAAAACACGAATATCCATCAAATGTATCAAATGGGTTCGGATGTTATTCTTTAACGTCAGAGAGCACTCGTGGGAAGCGATGTGGGTACCAGACATGGAGTGAACATCAAATATAGAATAATCAGCTGGACCGGTGAGATGTTACTAATCTGATTCTTATAATAATTTCTTCTATGTAAATCTTGAATGAGTCCAACAAAGGTCCTCCCGAATACTTTCGAAATGCAAATGTTGAATAGAAATCAGGCGGATTTCTAAAGACAAAATGGACATTTTTTTACCGTAAACCTGACCGAAAACTGTCCAAATATTTTATGGGTGCACACAATCGGAGATTGAAGAAATTTATTAACTAGGAACCACGATGTGAAACGACATATAGAACTCGTACATAGAACCAGATTCGTAACTTTGCTCAAGCTTGATTTAATAAATTTCATTAACTCATTCAATGGACGAAAAATTTAATTGAAACTTAAAACCTGAAGTAAATTTTTCAATACAAAAAATTCCATTTTAAAGGGAAATCCGTTTTTCGGAGCCTTTCACAAAGGTTTTTCCACGGGTTAATTTCACTCCGGTCGCGTCAAAAGGTTAAAATTAACCTTTCATTACGATGACATTTACATTGGACCGGATTTTGAGCTGTCGGCTTCTGTTCGGCCGATATTTAAGTTATTGCCACGTAGACTCTCTCTCTCTCTCACGTCTAGTACAACCTCAATTACAGGTACTTTTGAAAACTATATTTAAACCTGAATTCGCCTTGTCTTGTTCTGCCTGACAGTTCAAAAATTCAATCTTATAAGAGGACAAAAATGAAATTTCATACGGGTTTCGCACTTTTATTTTCTTACCGGTTTGTACACCGATTACAACCTGATGGACTTCCGTTGGCAAGTCAACCCCGAGGTGCTTGTTTTTGTCGCATGAACCCTGTGGCACATTAGAACCATTTTTTTTTCTTTCCTGCTCCCGTTCCTGCTACTCGAATCGATGAAATTGAGTAATTAAACCGGAAACCAGTCTTGCCAATCATTCACCGAAAGGTTACTTGTTTCGTTATTTAAATGACAAGAATTACTCGATGGTAAATTGACTCAAAGCAACAATAAAACTTGGGTGCTCGTCGAAGAAGTTTGAAGAATCGAAGTCAGCCAGCGAAGAATTAGAGAAAAAATTAGTTTTCTATTGTTGGCCCAACTGAAATCACAGTCACTTTCTAAAGCTACACTATTTATAGCTTGAGTATATTTATCTAGGATGTGATGAGCTCTATTATGAGTTTGATAAAATCGATGATTTTATCCACACTGTTAATAATCCAGTCAATTTGTACATTTCGAATCATTTCTATCTGGTTCAGAACCGACACCCAGAGGTAATTACTCAAAGATCATAATTAAAAATATCATCACCATTATTTATTACGATATAACAGATGTTGACTGGGAGTCTGCAGATATTTCTTCTTTTGTCTTATCCGATGGTCTTATCCTGGCACTATCATTCTCATCATTTCTACAGCTTCTCCCAACCTAAGAGACTGATTGAGGACCATGAATTAATTTCTGAGACGGATCTATAGACACGATTTCTATCTGCATCCGACCAGCTTTTTGCATGATTCTCATAATATTATCATCTTTTTTATATATTTTTTAATGGAAAGTGATGAGCGGGCCTACAATTATACACTTGAACACCGAGAAAGGCCGATTTTAATAACTTGGGCTGAACTGAACGTAAGTGGAGAGAAAATATCAAGAATGAACTATCAAAACCTACCAAATCAACTGAGAAGTTGAGAAAATAATTACTCCCGTGTGTGTGTGTGTGTGTTAATAAGACGAGCTCTTTTTAAATGTTCATCCATTCATCTCATTCATTTTTAGTGTCAAGCACGACGAGATGTTTATCAACTAATTATTAGTGCAAATGTTTGATTACATTTGTTGCGGAGCGTTTGTAAAAAACCAAGTTTATATTATTTTTTGTTAACATCCAAAATTCCATTTTAATAAAAGTACTACAATTTCAGCCCCCGGATGTGTCCTTTTAAAGGAGCTTAAAATTGCTGTAACAGATTATTAACTAAGAAGGTAATTAAATTAATTTTCCACCTATCTTTTTTGTTGCCACACGTGCAGCATAGCTACTGCTGATAATAACACCCAAGCCATTTTCAGGTACCACACCACTCAGGTATGTCGGTTTTCGCGGCTAATCTAAGATATCCGGATGACAGTGGTACTCGAGAAGTGAGGTTAGGAATGTCGATCTATCAGTAACTTATTACACTTCTTATTGAATCAATAAACTGAATGGTATCAATCAAACGTGGCAGTTGAAATGTGTAGCTTTGGCTGTATGTTTACCGCTTGATTCAGTAACTGGTCTGTGAGGTGTTCACCGACTGATCCTGCTCTGTTACCCGAACACTTCACTTGTTAGAGTTAACTCATTCAACAAGTTGGTTCGGTTCACAGTCAGATAGAATTGCAACCCATTTAATGCTTTGTTACCATGACATACCGCGCGAGGTATAAACCAACCCCTCCTTCGTCCAGGTTATTTACATAAATTAACGGAGGCATCAATCAACCTGGAATATCACTTGTAACATTAATAACTGAGGTAGACGTTCCTTTGCAACAACTATGCTCGTTCTTCTGTGCAGACAACGTGCCCCGAATTGCAACCAATCAAATAGACGGAAAGAAAAAAGAAGAAAGAAACAGGAAAGAAACAAGCATACCGAAACAATTCAATTAAATACTGGGGTCCGTCTGTCTTTCTAGATCTCCTTCTGTTCTACAACAACGCCCACATACATGTGATCTCACACTGTTCTTTTGGATTGAATACATTCTATGGAAAGTTAAATCAATTACTTCCTCAATTTTTCGATAACCTTCAGAAAGCAGAATTAAATAATAAACAGTCATACTATTTAGATCTTTCGCATTCTATCACCATTTTCCTTATTTGTTTCCAACTACATGCCACAATTAGCCTTTTCGCAGACGAACCTCAGCCATTGTCCATATGATGTAGATACGGGGAAGGTAGCAGAGAATTTTTTAGGGGTCCCAAATGGAGAAAATCTGATAAAAACTATTATCAGAAAGCGTCTGATACGAAGGAGAAGGAAAAATCTAAGTCTGTCCTTCTCCCACTTATGCCCCACGTTAATTTTCCCTCTCCTTCTAACTTGCTGGGGGCGGGACTAGTTTGATGTTCTTTCCCTCTGGCATCGCTATAATTCAGTCTTGAGTCGACTTCAAACTTGCGAGTTTCTAAAAAAACAAAGCGGTTTCGTTTGTGTAGAAAAAGAATTCTAAAAAGTCAAAATCCCATTCCTTTCCGCGGAGAACAACAACAACAGGGAAAATTAACGGGTCCCAAACTCAACCAAAAGAGAGAGAGAGAGAGAGAGATAAAGGCAAAAGAAAACTTTTCTGACGTGCGGAATTTTGTTTTTGTGCGCGTGTTATATAGAAAAAATATACAACCCTTCGTATTTTGGAATTATATACACACCAAAACGAATGTGTAGACACACACGTGAGTCCATTCTCATCGTCGAGTGTCGTTTCGAAACGGTGTCCTCCGCGGACTCGGGTTGCTTTCACGCCGTTGAAAATTTACTCGTGAAACCGGCATTCGGATCTCTGTTGTTCAGTGATCAGTAATCAGTAATAATAAGTGCTTTTTCCCCCGATATACAAATTTTAATTATTTTTTAATTCATACCGTCTGTTGTGATCTGAGTGTAGTGTGTGTGTGTGTGTGTTTGTTTGTGTTCAAAGTTGTATATCTCTGAAGGATCACCATGGGCCCGTTAATTATTACTAAATCTGTGGAGATTCGGTTCTCTATATGTGCGTGTGTAATTTGTTAATTTTGTTGTTTTCGTCAAAAATACCGTATAAATTATATGTGAAATGAAGTTTGGAAAAATTTAACCGGGGGATTTACATCCGGTCAAACTGGCACAATCACTTGCATGTCACAAAAACGTGCATTCGGTTTTCTTTGGAATGTCCACTATGCACATGGAGGTTAGAAAGTTTTCAATTATTCCTAAATTCAATTATCAGGCTTTGTGATAAATCCGAAACTTCGTCGGCGAGGAGGATGCAGGGATTGCAAATGTGAAGTCGAGTAACACCCTACTTATATAAACGTGAAGCAAAATTATAAAAACTAAAATCAAACATTTTAATTAGCAACCCGTAGTGTATATGTCATCGTATTAGACCAATATATACAACATACGAATTTTCTCGTATGCTTATTAGTTCTCTCGCCCGTCATGAAAGATTGAGAAGTTCTAACTGTGATGATAATAAAAAATTAGAGTTCGAGGAAAGTTTGTTCGCCGTCACATGATCCTCTGACAACGTCCGGTGGTAATTTTTTTCGTAGATGACAGGTCTACAAGTTTTTAAAATTCACAAAAGTAACGAAACTGACAAGAGAGTAAATTAAAATAACTCACCAACCGACTTACACGGAGATTAATAAATAAAAATGCGATATCACTTGGCTTTGGAGTGAAGGCTTCGTAAAATATTGTGCAAACTTCTTAATCAGATTTAAATAAACGTAAATCAGGTTTAATGACTTTGGTAAATACGATATTGCAGTGAGCATACCAAGGGATAGTACCTATCCGACGAAACCCTGAACAAATTTTTTTGTCAAAAATTAGGGCTTGTTGTTACAAATTCACAGAGCAAACATGTCACCGAAAGTGTGGGATTGAAATTTAAAGCAAAATGTGAAACATTCGATTATTTTTTTTTTTGTTTCAGGATCGTCTCACAGGACACGGAGGTGGATCTTCTCCATTCTCCGCTCCGTCACACCATCATCATCACCATAGAACAAACGCTGTGTCAGGTGGTAACACCACCATGGCACCTCATCACTCTACGGACTTCCAACCTCCGTATTTTCCGCCACCTTTTCCACCGCCTCACCATCAGGCGGCTAGTCCTACGACTGCTCAAAGCCACCATCAACTCGACTATCTCAATTCAGTAACTGTAAGTTCAACTTCTTAGATATCATCAATTGTATGAAGGTAAACTATTTTCTCATGTATGTTTCGCAAATGCGTTTCAGGTAACCGATCCATATTCACAAACGTTAAATTCTCTTCATCAAACTGCTCAAGCTGCAGCCGCGGCACATCACTACAATCAATTGACCGCGGCTGCTGTTTCCCAGAGGACGACACATGATGTCCTCAGGAGGGATGGAGATTCGTTGCACGTGGTAAGTACAATGTGTAATTTCTATCTACACATCCTCGGTCACATCCGAATGTCCTGAACAAATGCATTTAAAGTAGAATTCAATGATTTTCATCTGCAGAATCATATTAAATAAATAATTTCCAACATTTTTTGTTAAAAACTATTGCGTTACTTCAGTACATCTTTGCGCTAAATTTTATTCAAATTGACAAGTTTAAAACTTACAAAACTTAACATCAAGTAATTTATTATTGTATAATAATATAGGCTCTTGTGTTTGCCCTCTTTTATTATTGACAATTACATTAATTAAGTTAAAGATTTGAAAAGTTGTTGTGTATAATACATATTCGTCTCAATAATAATAACAACCCAATGCAGCAGTTTATTTCTAGTTTCTTAATAAGTAAACGGACACAGGAAAGTTCACGTTGATGGTTTTAATATATCGGTGAAATTACATCGCGTGTCCGATCAAAATTCGACTGATCTTCTACCCGATCAGTCGAATACAGATCAATTTTCTAGGATGAACGAGAACGTAACAAAAGAGAGAAATCATTAAAAACATTACACAAAACGTGCCTCACACCAATAATTATTACTTTTTTAAAAATCTTTTCACTCGGCTGTGGGTTCTCGGTAACTAATTATTTACTCCTGTTATTTATATGTGCAACTATCTAGTTCGTTGCTGTGTACAAATCAATAATTTTAAGAATAATTTTAATTATAAGACGTTTTCCTCCTCGGTGTTTTACATATACAAAAGAGCTACCACAAATTCAGAAGATACGAAAGATACTATCCTGTATACGTCCCTGAAAATATTAAGGAAGTTTGCTTTTTGGGGAATGCAAAGTTTGGAGTTTACTAAGACGTTGGTAAAGTTTCTCAAGCATTGGATTCCTCTATGAGCATCTGCATTGTTCGGATGTCTTGCTTAGGTTTAATAAGCAATTTGTCAGGTCTGGGAATGAGATTGATGGGAAGAGAAGGTGGAAGACGATGCTGGGGCGATGGAAAATGTCGAGGATGTTTCAATTAGCTCCATTAATATTAAAAGGGTTTCTGACTTTCCCTTTGTCTCAGAACATATTCATTTATTTACAACATAGTTTTTTTGGCAAAGGGATTATCTTCATTCTTTGGATGGTAGTCGAAATATGTTTAAGTCAACCTGACGCATCTGATAAAATTTTAATTACACCCATTCCAACATTTTGATCTGAAAATTTTTGACACTTTTTGCGACCTAATGTAAGTGACATGGATCGACAAAATCTGGGAGGACACGTATACAAAAGACTACTCGAAAGATGAAGTTGATTTTACTATTAAATCTCGAGCAAGTTTTCGCAAATGTCAAAAATTGAAGAATCTCTTCGAGTGTTTTTTTGGTTTCCTTGTATAATTTATTCCTACAAATGTTTCACGTTCCAATAAAATAAAAATTATTAATCATTTGTTTCAGTCTAATATGCACGCATCGTTTCCTTATGAAAGTTCCCGCGGAAGGGAATACGGTAGACGTCCGGATGTTATAGTTCCAGGTTTGGATCAGGATAACTTAGTTTTACACAGTGCACTTGCATCAGTCGAAGACCAACAGGTAAGTTTCTGTTATTAACATTCTTCTTCATCGATACTTGTAAAATTGGTAGAAGCACTATAGAAAAAATTAAGCAATTCAATACCCGATAATAATACACTCAACACCGAAACTATTATTATATTTGACATTGTAGAATTAAGCAAATGACGGTTCGAAACACGATGGCGCAAAAGAAAACCTTAATAATACTCTCCTTTTGCGCAGGAAATAATTTAATCAAAAATTTCGATTTGTACGGGTAAATACAGTCATAAGTAAGATCTGACGAATCACTTAGAAAGTGCGTGCAAATATTCTATCTTCATTCCTCCAACAAGAGAATCGGATTCTGAACTTTCAACAACAATTTAATCACGATCACGAAGCGCATTTATCAAAATAATACACTCGGGAACATTGTCATCGTGATCGGCGATAGGTGATCGAATGTAAACTTCGAAAGTGCTGTTTACGTTCAACAAAAAGAAATTAGCTTCCTATGTCTTCCACAACATGTTAAACGGTAAAAAAATTTCCGGACGTGTAATTTTTCGCCTCAATTTGCCAGGGGATTCAAACTTACCTTTGACCTCACTGATACCTGACAAAAAGTGGGACTTCAAACACTTGAAAACATTTGTTTTCCGAGGAACAAATAAACATAAAAATTTATTGACCGTCTCAAACCTCCATTTTCACTGCACCTATGATTCGTTGCAACGCCCCTCAACTTAACAACTCCTCGCCCATTATACTTATAATTTGCTCTATATTACTATCTAAAGTCGTGAAAACGGACCGATTAGACTAGAAAAATGTTGGTGATGCAAAGAAGACTACAGTGAAATTAAAGTACGTACGTTTAGGAAGAAAACCGCCGAGATTTTCCTTTTCCCACACACAAGTTCGGAAGGACGCAAAAGATGGCTAGCGTACGCAAAAGACATCTAAAATTCTCAGATAAACCAATATATGCATTGGTAATGAAAGCTTTGGTCTGCCAATTGTATACAATTACGCGCCGCGATCAACATACACTACGTATTCGTTCAGCAGTAAAGTAACCTTTGAGGCTGAAACTACTACATATAAGCTAGTAATTGCTTTACGTGGCTCTCAAACAAACATAAGGCATTCAATAAGGTACTTGATTAATTAATAGGTAGATGACGGGAATTTTTTGAAATGAGAATATCATCCAAACCAAAGTGAAATTACTAGCCAAAAGCATTTCTTATTAATCCGTTACGCGTAAACGATTTTTATTAAGGTTACACATGTTTCACTGCCTATCAGTAATATTTAAAGAATTGTGGAAAGCGACAATTCTAGCAATAGTTCTAATAGAGGATAAATAGTATTCGGTTACGCCTCTCGTAATCCAACTTCTTAAGTTTTCTTTGTGTCTTGAACATACATCAGGGAATTGTATATGAACGAATGAGTCCGAGCCTTATATTAAATCACGAACAGGTTGATTGGTCCATCATTCAGGTTCGTTCAGGTATGAAACACAACTTAATTTTCGGCATATATCGAATAGAATGCGGATTTTTGTCCCCAAAAACACCTATGAAAAACTACTTAAGTCTTTAAATCCCGGTTGACTTCAACAGGCCATGGAATCAGTATTATTTGAGCGAAAACTTCACAAAAAACCCACGAGAAAATGTCATTTCCTGACGAGAAGAATGAAAGACGACGTAAAATGAAAATCGAAAGGGCAATTTTTCTAAAAAAAAAACGATTTTCTTGATTTGTTAAACCATCCAAAATGACATACGTTACGTGTAACACCGGCGAAGTGACACATGTAGGATATGAATGCCATTTGCACACAATGTCTCCTTATCTGAAGCGGCTTTCCCCATTCAAACTACTCTGTTCCTGCGTTAGGGTAGTCCTTATTTTAAGGGCAAAAGAGTGTGGAAATTGGGGTATATACTTTGCAACACTAGAAACGAAGGGCAATTCCCATGAAATTGAATCAGACAATCATTAAATAATAAGTTTCCGCTTCTTTTTCCCCCTGTGCTCCTATAATTAACACCTCCGAGAGAACCTGTCAAAATAGAGACGCCGTGATTTTAAGATGACAACTGCGATCTGACGAATCATGACTACTTCAGTTCACAAGACCAGAAAAATATTGTGAATATTAATGACTTTCGGTTTTATTCGATCTTGAATGATCGATAAACTATTGAACACGAACATGAGAAGAACTAATACACGTAAGTCACTTTAAACTATATTATGCCTATACTACCCGCAGACATCGAGAAATTCCTTACCTAATGTTTTCTTCCTGAGGAGCTTACCAGAGGACAAACGAGGTGCCAATAACAAAATAGTAGTAGAAACACGCGTAAAACAGGGAGGAACCACCAGCAATTAACAAGAGATTTTTTTGGGTCTATTATTATAACGTGGGAGTGAGAGGGGGGGGGGTTATTGTAGCCTAGAGTTGGAAAGTCGTGCCCTATTCATTAACATTGATAGGTGTCCAGGTCGGATTAAAACCAAACCTGGATTCGACCCGGGTGTAATTATCCGATCAGATTAGATTTTCTTCTCTATGTTTTCTTTCTCTTTCCTCTCCAAATCCAACGATGGCCTTCTCCTGGCTCTTTGTTAGAAAAAATAGTCTACGAGAAACAGGATTATTTTTCATTCTGGTTCCAGACACTTGATGGGGCCACCCCGAAACTCTGCCACCTCCCTCACAATTATCATGCTACCTTTTTTCAACTTGCTGGATTCAGTCTTTCGAGAAAAAAAATTGTTTTGGATCCTGTTTTTTATTCCAATCTACATCCACAATTTCTTGTTTCCTCTATAACTAACGTTAAGGTTAATATCTCAAATACAGAAGCATGAGTCTTTTAAATACAAGTTTGAATCCATAATATTTAAAAGAGTTAATAAACACCTCTAACCTGATCTTGAAAGCCCACCTGGGATACGATTTCAAAAGAGCCCTTACTAAGTGCTGCAATTAGTTTTCAAATAAATAATATAACTAACAAAAAAACAAATAAAATATTTTTTCTGTTGTTTGACAACTCTTCACGAAATAAACCTCATTAATATTCAACATTTTCGGTTTTCCAAACTGTATTTTAAATTTTAAGTAAAAATGTTATTAATGCAACCGAGATACAGTTGAAATAATTTCAGATATAGTACTACAAACATCAAGAAGCACAGGCGTAGGCTATTGGCATTGTACTTGTTTCTGATGTTCAGAGTACGAGTCCCTTAGAACAATCAAATCAATTGACTTTAGAGAAGTCGTTCGAAAGATCACGATGGACTAATTCAAATATTAAAGGATAATTCAATAAAGGGGGTAGGGAAATGCCCGAAATGCCTCGAGGCACTCGATCGCAAACAAAATGGACTTAGCACATAAACAACATAAATGTAGTCTATAATTGGCGAATAAAAAGATATGAAAAAGGGCAAGTGCATATCAATTAAGATATTAAAAATGAATTCTGTGAACCGTGAAAACATCATTTAACACTGAGACCGTGCCCATTTGTACTTTCTTCAGTGCATATTTTTATTGAGTTCTGAGCATGAGAGAAATAAAAAATTTATAACAAAGCTCGTCCACGGTTGACTTCTCGAGCATGACGATCGCACGTGCCATCCAGGTACCAAAACTCAAGTTTATTTGAATACCGTTCTCACAAATTTCGCTTTGTACTTCTACAGCTTTTCAAAGCGAGGGATTTCCGTCTAAAAATTTACAGCGCATTCAATTAATTAGCTAGAGATATTCTGACACGATTTTTCTCATTTAAATATTACGTAATAAAATAAGTAATATCAAGTTCTCTACAAAGATTTAAATAAATTATTAATGATTAAGTGGCCTCTACTTATGTAGTACTATTTCACAAATAAATTTGAATAAAGAAAATTATTTTATATGAAAAATTAGAATTAAAATAGAATATTATTTCTACAACTAACAAACTTATAAATATATTTATGTAACCGAAATAGCTCTGGGTAGTTGTGGGTCTTTCCCATTTAATGACTGTACGTTACTTTACAGAGGAGTTTTACTAATTTCTTTTGCCAACATTCTGCTCACAAATGTGGTAAAGACCACATTAGGTAACTTAGGGCCTTCACACTTCAAAACTTCAAGAGAGAAATTTCCTCCAGTTCTTCCTGTCCATTTTTCTGCTTCGACAACACGAAGAATGGAAAATGTGTCGGAGTTCGTTACGCATATCGACTTTCTTTCTGTTGTCATCCGTTTAAAAGAAAATTCCCCGAGTACTAAAGGTAGATAAAAGAAAACGGAACAGAGCGAAAGGGGGATGAAAAAACCTTCATTGTATCCCTCGTAAGATAACTTACGTAGAATTTTCTTTGACCTCCTCAAAGTGAAATTCATATTTCTAGCCATTGTCGATTTATTACCTTCCCTGATGACTGTCATTCGATTCGTCGATAAATGCAGATCAGAAAGTATTTTTTCTTGCGCGCTATAGCATAAATTCTTTTCCCGGGACTTAACGACCCAGAAGCGAAACGGTTTGTATGAAGCAGGTTTGCACATTTTAAAGTAATTGCCTTTATTTCTCAAATGAATATGCTTGGAGAAGAGATCTTCATTTTCTGTAAGTCGACACCAGTCCATAAAATCCATGCGAGCAACGACAGGCGAAGTGGAGTTGTTGCATTTTTATGTTGACAAACTAATTACTTTATGAATCGTATATCATTAATGGTGATCCTGGTTCGTAACAAATCAATTTAGTTAAATTTTACTAACAGTTTTCTTGTTCTTCCTGCCTTCCTATCGTGACTCTTATTACGTTTGCCTTATAGGATTCTAAACACCATGGTAATTTCGGTTTTCATTACGACTGAATGCGCACGACTAGTAATTTATAAAAATGAATTGGCTCCTTTGCATTAATTCACAACCAAAGTCGTGAATGATACATAATGCGTGTAAATAAAGATATAACAACGAACAACCAAGTGTCTGATCCCTTCGAATTTTTTTTATTACTAATATGAATATTTGCTGAAATTAATAACTGCTACAATCTCTGGGGCTCCATAGTCAATACACTTATATCTTAATACAAACCGGTAGTTATTAACAGTGTTAGTAGAATGGATTAAAAGGAAAGTACTAAGCACTGTTGTGAGATATAAATTATGCCTCCGTAGAAAACATTCTGAACTTTGTTGCTGATGCCAACGTATAAAGGTTCAACCATTTCAACCTTAACCTCCGTAACCTCGTGAAGATTGCCAATAACAAGTAAAAAATTCATGTACATCTTCGGAAATATTTTCCAGAAAACGTAACCGCCCTTAGACTCTTTTCCCTATAACAACTTCTGCTAAATTAATTAAAATTGAGTTCTGCATCATTCTTTATTCCAGTAGAAGGACACAAACGAGTACGGTTTACCATTTACATTCACATTTTAACCTTAAAACGAACGTTAAAATTAACTAAAACTAACACAATTAAGCGTAACAAATTCTCCGAGTACTTTTTTTTATTTAACAATGTTTTACTGTATTACTTAGTAATGCAGTAACCCTAATTAGTAGTGGTACGACATAATGATAGAGCAGAAATGGCATGCTCGTGTAATTTATACAACATTCAATAATTTCTTTTTATATTAGTTTGATTAATAACTTTGTGGCAAAAATTCAGAATTTTATTGGCAGCCAAGAAAAATTCTAGGGTTTCTTACTTTCAAAAACCATTTTATATCCATTTTATGTTTTAAAAAAAACCTTTAAGTGTATAATCAATAACGGTAAAATTGCGAAAGGAAGCGTCAAAAACTCCTAGTTAATCTATTAATCTGTAACAGATGTTGAAAAGACTAGGCTTTAACGCTAGACACATACATAAGGGCTACGTAAAATTTGAAACTAATTATAGCAGGGGCCCAAAGGTACTGAAGATATAACTGAACTTTACTTACATAGTAATAACTCGAATAAAGTTTTTGTTTTGACTGAAAAAGCTGCATTTGTACATATTTTCTCAATTATAAAAAATTACCGACACTGCTGTAACATTAAAACGGACTCAGTTCAGTAATCAATGTATTAAATTTACAAGTTAGCTGTTATGAATGAATTAATTTTAATCACGTTATTGCGTAATATATTTTAAGGGCGGTTTTGTCGGAATATATATTCTTTTAAACTCGAACTATAAAAATTGCATTTTCCAATTATCAGGTATTGTTAGGTATTGACAAATGACAAGTTATTCTCCGGCGACAATTAAAGCTAAACTAAATTCACTATGAGTTGTTATATTTTTTTACCCTATTTGCTATATTAAGTAAGTTTTTTAGAATAATTTTGACCAAGGATTCCAGCTTACTAGCTTAGGAGTTACAAGCTCAATTAATGTACAACGAATCCATAGAAATTCACCTCAACACAATATAATGATTTCATAATATGACTGAAAATGAACAAATATGCAGCTAATAAACGATGCATTTTAGACTTTGTATTTTTCAATTTATATGAATGTTTCTGAATTGGGTTGTAAAACAATTTATTTAACCTTTGAGGAAACAACAAGGGTCTCCAAACATTGCATCATCGCCCCTTTGATTTTCATTTCCCTTTGCTTTTATAGTATAATCCAGGTGAACCTCGTTTCATTGCTGCTTTGAAGTTCCACGGGTCAATCTTGAAATTCCACAGCATATATTAGAAGAAACACATAATTTTGTAAGCCTTTTAATTTCTGCAATTTCAAGTTATTAAACACTTTGCCCGAGTCATAAAAAGTATATTCTTAACTGCTAGAAAAGTAACCGATTTATAGTTTTTATTATCCGAACTGTATATTACCTCATTTTGAAATTTTAATAAATAATTATATATTTAATACCATTATTTTCAAATAAAAATAATACTCATTCTACAACTCTACGACAATTACAAGAAAAACACACATTTCTGTAATGAATTAATAATTACTTTTCAAAATATAAAATAACAGTAGAACATGACATCTGCTTCGGCAGTAAATACATGGGGTACAATCAAGCCTACTGGGGCACATAAACGTGCTCTGATAACTGACACCTTATTCTCACTCCGATGACAATGTTGAATTACCATTTTGATATGATAAAACACGTGGCACTCTGCCTGATTTAGCGTAACCAATATTTTGTCAAGCAATAATTGACATAAACGAGAGCAATAAATACACCCTTCACGTACAGAGAAAAATTATTTTTTAATTTCACAGAGCAAAAAAAAGTTGTAGTCTGGTCGGAAACTACAGGGCAGCCTCCGTGTACTTTGATTTAACTGACCGCAACTTTTTTCCCAGAGAGCCCACTTTAACCGCCTTGTTTTATTTTATTCGTCCTGTTGTGAATGCTGCTGTATCAGGTGAAATTTCATTTTTTGGAAACGAGCACAATAGTAAGAGAAAATTTCAGCCGAAGAATGCAGCACTTTACAAGAAATTCCTTCAAAGATTCTTTTTGTGCAGTTGAAAACTTCATTTTCTTTATAAGAGAAGAATCCATGAGAACCTTGCTTGCTTAGTAATTTCACCGGTGTGTTTCAGCATTAAAAAATAAGTAAAGAAAAAGCATTTTTAACAGTAACGGTACCGTTAAGATTACGTCGAATTTAAACTTCGTCTTAGGTCACATATTTGGGGTAATCAATTCTGAAACATAAGTTCTTAGTATGATGTAAATAGTAAATGTAAATAGAAGAGAACCATAAGTACTTACGAATATCAAACATTTCGCAAGTAAAATAGCCAAAAGCTGGGGTGTAAATAAATATTTTAAGGAGAATTTCAACACGAACTGGTTTAAACCATCACTTCGAAAGGTTTTTGAATGCCACGTTTGTCTACCCTTTTCAGGCCAGTTTGGAAAACCTTTAATTTCTCCGTGTTACGCCTCTATATTTTAATAAAAACTTGTAGCATTTTCTGATAAAAAAGGGACCCAAAAGAAAGGAAAAAACACAGAATGGATTGTAACGGTTGTAAAGCCAGATTTTTTGTTACCCGGTAATTAAAGTAAATAATCACATACTTGATCCGAGATTCAGAAGCGGGTTTTCCATAATTAATAGTCGTTTTAGAAAAAAAAGAAAAAATAAATAATGAAAAAAAAAACAACTACTACTACTGCTACTATTGCGCACTCGGATTCTGTTACATTTTTTCATAATATTAAGTCTGTCCCAAAAAAAAAGGTACAAAATTAGGCAGTCGACGAAATTGAGGTTCGTGCGACATTCGCAGCGGACCTGAAGTCTAAGAATGAAGAACAATTATCTTTGAGAGAAATGTATGTTTATGTAGCTAGGTTTGAATAAACCGGAATTATTTTTATGCAAAGATTTATTGACCGATACCTGATGAATACCTATAATCGGCTTATAATCACAGCACAGTAAGGTAAACTCTACGATGAGTCCGTGTGAGGTGTAAAGAAAAATATTTTTCACTTGAGGCAGTAGGTATTTTCCCCCCGAGATTCAATGTATCAAACCTCACGTGCTATTCGATTAATCAATAAAACGGAGGCTAAAATTTAATAATTTTAAAATGCAATTGTAGAATAGTCAACATCATAATTCATATATTAATCGCTCATTCGTGCGGTCCACTCACGTTTAAAGTGATTCAAGTTTTTTAAAGTAGACTTTTGTATACGAAAAAAATCAAGTCAAGCAACACGGATCACCCGTTACCGGATATAAATCCTTCAGGATAGATTCTGATAAACTCAGAGGAACCGATTCAGAAGTCGTTTATTACATCTTGAAACCTAGAAAAAGCATCATGTAGATCGATCGATGTGATCAAGCAAAGCAATAAGCTCACAGAGATTTGCAGAAGTAGCATAAAACCTTTGAAACATGCGTAGAAATCACATAGACAGTATGTATGTAATTAATAATTTGAAAGCGGTGCCATCGTACGATATTGTTTCTAGATCGGATCTTCCAACTACTAAAACTTGTTTGGCACAAATAAGGAAAGACATTTTGAAAAGTAAATCGCATTTAAAGTAACTTCTCAATAAAGAACAACAATAAAAGTCGTCTCGGGAACGTTATAACTCTTCGAAAACCAATAATTCTGGGTGTGTGTGATTTTCAAAAAACGTCCATTACAGGTTTTCAAGTTCATTCTCTAAATTGCACAGATACTCATTCCTAACCTAAATAACAATCACGAATATTTGGATGAACCTAATTCTCTTTTCTTTTTTATAGAATGCAAATGTGGACGATGGAGGAGGCTTTATTAGTGATCTACCACTTCTTAAAAGTAAGTACCTGAAACATTCATAATTTTGTATTCAGTTAATTCGTCCGGAGGAAAACCTACAAAACTGTGGGTTGTCCGCGTTCGTGCGTGCATGCCTATGCTTGCGCGTGTCTGTATCTATATCTACAGGTCTCTTCACAATGAATCCAAAGAGACAGACTTACGTAATTAGTAGGAACAAATGGAACAAGGAGGAGATAAAAAATTCAGCAGTGAAACTAACATGAAATCTCCTACCAACTTTATCACAATAATTATACCTCGCGCAACGTGTAATTACGAGCCATTTTGAGAAATAATTTTTTTCTTTTTGTATTCAATAAATGTGACAAAAAAGCTAAATATAAGCGGTCCACTTGCCCCCGTACCTGTTTAGAATTTTTAAATTTGTAGTCTGCTGCGTTTTGTGTGTGTCTATCTGTGCCTTTGCCTCGATTTCGATATCACATAAAAAACAACAATGTGACAAGAAATGAGCTGTTCCATCGAACCTCGATTATAATTTATAGGTCCTTGCTCCTGCCGATAATTAAGAAGAAAAACTGCATTTAAAAATTCCGATTTCACTAAATTGCGAAATATTTGGCTTACTGAACACTTAACTACAGTTAAGGTATTTTTTACATTGTTGCAAAACGGTTGTAGTTGAGCAAAATTCAGTACGAATGAATTACCATTATCGAATTCCACTGTAAATTATACATTGACCGTCTGAAACACGCTACAAATTAAGAGTAATATTACACCTTTATGGAAATAAAAGGTCAGTGAGGTTGCTTTGAATTGAATGCGAGGTGCGAAGCAGAAGACACAGAAGTTACTCAGTTGTGTACTAATCAATAATTTAACATAAAAAGTTAAGAGAAACGTAACAAATTACGTAAAAGTATGTAGAAGATATAAAGTAACCAAAATTATTGCTGAACACATTGGTAGAGGCGGGCACACCTTTTTCAGTACGTTGGACACTCAGTTCCTTACTGACAATTAAAAAGTAAACATAACTCGTCAACATCTTAAATAGCAAAATATAAATAACTGATGAGAAAATACGTTGCACCGAATGGTTCAATTGAACTTCAATGTTTCCAAAGATATATCTCCAGTGAAGAGATATCCAAATTGGCCACACCTACGTCTACTATAGTTAAAAATTACATTTCTTCTATCTTCCATTCCATCGATTCCATTTTGGAAGTAATACCCGTACCTGGTGCAAGTGTAAAGCAACATGATGAAGCCGAGCAGGCAATGTATTTTCTAATTAACAAATAACTTCTCTTATTAAGGGCCCGACTCATTGTTCCTGAATACTTCGTCGAATGAACACTCAACTAAACCTTAAGTAGCTCATTCCGTGGCTGTAAAATTAGTCATCTTTAATTAGTATAATAAATAATAATAATAATAAAAAGTTACTGGAAGGGCAAAGATCGACAACTCTTCAAACAACTCCATTATTTTAAAACTTTCGAATTACGGTTCCAATCAATCACACGAATAAATCAGGGATTTCATTTAAGGTACGTCAAACCGGGAATATTTTCGCCCGTTAAGTTTCCAAAATTCGCGTTTCAAAGCTGACAGTTTTTAATTCAAGTCAAATAAGTGGAAAGAAGTACTACTTTCTTATTGAGATTAGATCTGGATTTTTTCTCAAGTGCTCTGGGAGTTAATGGCCGAATCGGAGAAAAAAGTCCGAACCCGAAGAAGCAAACGTTGAGTGATTATGTGTACCCCAATCCTAATAACAATCTAGTGATAGCCTGATGTACTATCATTGGAACAAAATTTACCTGAAATATAATTCGTTAATTTCGGACACGCTTTTATCGTCTCAATGTGGAAGAAGTAAAAAAAAACGTCTATGTAGACCTAAAGAGAGAGAGAGGGAAGGAAGGAAGACAGGAGTGAAAACGAAAACGGGTTGCCCAAGAAACGTAATAGGTACTTCTAATTAAAATGCATTAAGGCAAAAACCTTTTTATGAGTAATTATAGACAAAATTACATGTGTATGAAATAATGCGTGCGGACAGTCGGGCAATAAATAAATTTCTTTCTACACGACCATAAAAAAAGGTTGGGCCCAAGTTCAGCCACCTACCGCCCTGTCAAAAATATAAAAATCCAATTGCCCGATGAGTTAAATTCTAAAGAATACACAACGGCAACACCACCAGCAAAGACATTGCCTTCAGATTTATTCACTTAATGCTTTTGGAGACCCCTCAGGGTTTCTATTCGTCCAAAACTCAAATACCGTACTTGCGCTGTTCAATCATTCTACTCATTGGACGGAATCATCGAAAGCTCCTAAACAATAATGACCAAATGCCATGCCTCCGGGGCATTTACTGAGTCATTAGCGCACCATTCTTTTTGCATTTCATTTCGTCGACACCTCAGTCCCTGTAACCCCTGAAAAACTAACATTTCACCAATTTCAGAATCTTCAATGAGCTCAGTTATTGGCCAAGGCAATCAGAAGCTTTTGGAAATTGCATGAAAAAGTCCAAAAGAACAGTCAGCAATAACCGGTCGCTCGAAAGAAAATGAAACCTGGTAGACAGTATGAAAAAATAATAAGGAAAAATATTTCTTATTAGTCTGATCCATAAGTTTTTATAGGAAAAGACCGAACCCAAAGTTAAGCAAGAACTTAAAGAGAATGTTTCGTTTTAAATCTAAAATTAATAACAGAAGAATGGAGCACGGAAAAGCCCTTCGCTTTCGTCGAGTTGGAAAATCCCTCGGTCCCTGTTTTGCCCCAATGGACTCTCCTAAGCTAGCAATAGTTTTTAAATGTGCATTCCATCCCGCATTCCAATTCTCTTCTTTTAAAATCTCGTTTATTTATTAAATGATTATTGATATTTTCCTTTTTTCAAAGATTAAAGTTGCGGCAGATATACAAAATATAAAGCAAGCGAACGGCAGCAAAAAAATCCTCTTCAAATGACCTCCTGAATTCTTTGTGTACAACCCTCAACTGAATTTTTTCCTGCAACTACTTTTTGAGTGATTGTGTTCACGTCCTTCATCACATGTGTTTTCCAAATACTTCATTTTTATCCAGAGCGTATCTTACTTTGGATAATATTTTACCCTACCGCTGCAGATATCGAATAACATTTATTTTTAAGCGCGTTTTAGTGAATCAATACTTATACAAATGCAGTGCAAAGTATTGTATGTAAGTGCAAATACGAAAAATTAACAATTCTAACCCTTGGTTCAACCCTGATGACTTATTAAAGCTGTTCAATAGTGGGGGTAAGTTCTGAATGCCTAACCTAACAAACAACTAAAAATACCGTACCAAACACTCCGTTCTCGTACACAAAATAAGAATAAATCTTAAAAGTTTCTGCTACGAAGCCAAGTGTAAAAAATAACACAGAATATAAATTGATTAGTTTCTTATTTAAATTTAATTAATTTATTGCGCCCCAATAGTTTAATTAAAACTACTAGATTTTAATTTAAAAGGCGGCAAAAGGAGAGAAAACTAGTAGAACGAGAGAAATGGAATTCATTTAAAAACAAAACGAAGGTGTCGGTGCAAGAAAGGAAAAAAGGAAAGGTTGTCGTCGACAATAGCAAAACTAACTATATACTTTTTACATTAGTCCCAATTACCGGCCATTGCAGACCTCCCATTGACGCGAAGTATAGCTCCGAGCAAAATACCTCCCGCGGTACGCACTCACTCTTATATGCTAAATTAACGAATTATGTTATGTCAAGGGAAAGTACATGTGTATGAAAATATCTGTATATGTATGTACAGATAAAAGTATTCTCGATCAGTGATTTCATTCGTAACAATAACTTTTTGAAATTTGGAGTATCCCGAATAAAATGGGCCCTACTCCACTGCCTTCTGGAAACGTCCGCTTTCTTTTTGTCCTCTACAAGTAACAAAATATGTACAGATTTAAAACTGTTCTGGTTTTTTGCTACCCTACAACTCAACCGGCGAGGGGCAGGACTTTGACTGTCATGCCCGAAGCTGAATTTTAAATGGAAATTTTACTTCGATTAATTATTCAAAGGAAATTTGATTCGTTAATTTAATTTTTAACAGTGGAAAAATTCGATTTGAAATCGGAAAAAATCGTTTTTCGACACTGACAACTCTTTCGTCGTCAAACATTCTAATTGAGTTCTCACAAACTATATTGTTGTCGATTCGAATCGGCGAATTATGTTTTAGCCCTAAACAAAGCAAAGTTGAAAAATAAAATATTCATTAATGTATTTACAAATGGTTTCCGTTTCTACAAGCCGACCGGACCAGGTGTGTAGACGCATCACTAGACAACCTGGCGTCTTTCTAATTGGAAAAAGAAGAACCAGAATTCAGTTTGCTCTTTAAAACTTTCTCACAGAACTTGATACCTACGTCATAAAAATGCGTTTATTACAGGCAACAAATCCGTTATGCGTCGCCAAAAATGATGCCGGATGTAACGATGTAGGTGGCAAATGGATTCACAGGTGTCTACTAAAATTAAGCCGACGACGTCTATGGTTTTATTTTAAATCAATTGACGTAAAGTAGAAATGTGCGCGCGATGAACCAAAAGAAAACGTTAACTATAACAATTTTTTAATTCGAAGCAATGTTGTTTCTCATTTGCATGCGGTCAAGAATTAATTACAATCGAATTTCTCAATTAATAATTTGCAAACCGTTATCTGATCAGATTTTCAAGTTGCCATCTAAAATTTTTAGACTAGTTTCTCGCCGAAGAAACGTGCTGTTATGTCCCTGACAAGTTTTGAATCGAATATATTGAGTTATCTACATTTAATTTTTCCAATGCAATTGAACCCCATTTTGGTATATAGGATACAAAGAAGTACTGTTACATTAGGTAAACATTAGTAATAGTATTGGGATAAGTGAAATACTGATACTAAGATTGATATTGGAGGTAATCCAATGATCAGAAACAATATCGTGTATTCAGGTTGTCCAGCAAATACAAATACAAACTATAGAAGGATGTGTACGAACACAACTCAGGGGTATATCGTATGAGAAAAATATCTGTTATATCAGGTTCGCGAGGAGTACCGTTGAAAATAATTTTCTAATAAGAAAATAAGAGTTTCTTTCCACAACAAAACACAAAGGAAGCATTCTAAAACGTGGGTTCTCTTGGTTAAATCATTTTCCTCAACTTCGATAGTGCGGTTCTAATAACATCCCTATGATGATGATGATAATAATAATAATAGCAATTATCTGGCAAATGAAAAAAGAGACGGTGATATGATTTCAGTTTTTTCTGTTCCCTTATCCTTCCCTTATACAAAACAAGGGGTGTGTGCCTTTTATTATGCTAATCCGAATGGAAAAAATTTAACCCCGTTGCGCTTGTTCCCTGCCTCCAAACAAATCTCTTAAATGCAACATACTTATTATGGTGTAGTATATCTTTAAATAATATAATGCCTATTATTGTAATTCATTTTTCACACTTCAGAATTATTTGTCAAGTCAATGGGGCGAGTATATAGAAACGGGGTTTACGTAATTTTACCTAATCTACCACCCATTTTTTTGCGGCTGGTGTCGACATCCTGTCGCAGAATAACACAAGGAAACAAGCCGATCCGTATGCGCTTGTGATGAGACAAAAACATCCAGGAAGAGGTTAGTGCAGGAAATGAAGTAGTAACAGTGGCGGAGTCAAATCTTATTCGTATTATTAAGGGTACCGGTTTTAGAAGAGTCGGAAGTTTGATCATTTAAAAAGGAATGATTTTGTACAACTAACATTTGTGACCGGAAAAAGAAAGTTTCGTGTGTGACTGCAACAGGTGAACAAATTGTGTACGAAATACCTTGGCCCATAAGCACTGACTTGGAAAGAGAATTTACATGATACACATTACCTAGTAAATTATGTACTCGAAGCATACGCAACTAATATTTTTGACTTCTTAAACCCATTCTACCCCTCCAGGTTTTTATTTATATTTATAAAATAATAGAGTTCACAGCAGCTATCAATTCAAAGGAAAATTTGTCAGATGGTTAAAATGAATTACAAAATACCACAAAAAGGATAAAATAACAGAAAACATCAAATCCTGGTGACACAAATGTCCCTGTAGAAAGCTTTTCCAATGGATATAAATGACACAGAACAAAAATGCCAAAGGCAGTCGCCATTTTATCCTAACCAGGATGATCACATGCTGTGTTTAAATCAGGAATATTCCCGCCTCTTTGAAAGCCAACCCTCTTAATGCCATCTTACACTTCACTAATTATGTGAGTTAAAAGGGCAAAGGCTGGCACCCCTGCACTGAAAGTAGTCACCGAATTAATTTAATCATCACAGACGGTTCTAACCGGGCGAACCTCAGTCTTAAACCCTACAAGATTCCCATTCTAACTAAATAACAATATGGAACTAAGCTTTTTGACTTCCACAAATATCATTAAAATATAAATTTTAATGCGAGGGGAGACAACTTACATCATTTGGAACGTGAACAAAAAATATACTAATAGAAATAACCGAATCTTCAAGGTATAAGAAATTGTTTAGCTGGAGAACACTTTAATTTTAGTAACAAAAAATATCACAGGAACTGTTTCAGGTGTGTCAACTTACGTAATAGATAACAATTTTTATACAAAGTATATTAAAATTAAATTCATTCACTCCATTTGTATAAGCAGTCAGAGACAGTTTTAATGTTCACGTGAATTTCCATTGTGGATCAGAATTCACACCCGAGTCACATGATATAATAATAAATTAGAATCACCAGTAATAGCAGAATCAGACCGAACATGTCGTGTAACTTGTAACTTCCAACTTTGATACAAGTTTAATTTGAATCAAATAAAATAGTAAGAATTAATATTTTTTTAAAATGCCGTTAAATGAAACCACAAATTTCAACAGAACTGAATTTAAACGCCAATCACTGAGCTCATCGACAGTCTATGATTGGCTAGACCAATATAAATCACAATAATATGAATGAGTTTATTGGAGAGTAGAAATGATTGAAAGACTATATCAGAACTTAAGGAATGTGAACACCGTAATAATCATTCGAAATGAAAATTGTTTTGGCTTAACTAGAATTCACTTACAATTATTATGAACGGCCGGAGCCCAAATAAACATTAAAAAAAATCTAAATCTTTTTTTTCTCTTGTGTATTTTCAGGTATCAAACCGCGCCATTTAGAAAGTGGCAAGGAATTAGGTCTTTCAGGTGTATCGACTCCAAGCGATGTGTTCTGCAGCGTACCGGGACGACTTTCTCTACTTAGTTCGACTTCAAAATATAAAGTAACAGTTGGGGAAGTACAGAGGAGGCTTTCACCCCCCGAATGTCTCAATGCATCTCTCTTAGGTGGCGTTTTACGGCGGTAAGAATTTTGTAATTTCTATATTGGAACGCATTCCAACTCATTATTCGCATCTGTATTCGTATCGTAAAATAATGGCAGTGAATAAAGCATCCTATAACGGAACTCTGCCTCCCCTGACTTCGATTAGTCTCTACATGAATGCCTATCCATTGAAATTAAGCCAAGTTTTTTTACTATGCCGCAAAGTTCTCAGACTGGTCCACGGTTACAAGTACCACACCCAGCTGTTCATGGATTTACAATCATTGTGTTGTTTTTTTAAACGGTCGAATCTTAAGGGGCAACCGCAGATAACGTTTAGAATGTGGAAATTCCAAGGAAAATCCCAAGTAAAAAGACGAAAAAAATATGGAAAAGCGCGCTGGTTTCCTGTCAGTTCCTTTCTTTTCGCTATAGAAGTGTTGGTCTTGGTAAAAACAAATACACTTTAGGCTCAGGTAGATAGTGACCTCAGAAAAACCTGTTCTGATAAATTATTGTGAGAAAAAATTTCGATTAAATGGCTCAGGAGGAAAAGTTAATGTCAACTTAAAATTCTACATGGTACGATGCGTAAATACATGGCCGCATGATTTAATTTTTACACATTCGATGGATTCGCTGCTTTTCTTCTTTCTCTTTTATTACAATACGTAGACTAACGTTTATTAAAGAAAAGGTACGAAACAGGTAGATGGGTATATTTTGTTTGCTTTTAGGGTTACCATAATTGTGACGTTCGGTAAATGCTCTCGCCCACGGAACAGGTCTCCGGGTATCAATATCCGGTGCCTACTTAAGGGGATTCCTAAATACCTTACGGGAATTTAAATTCGCTTCGGCCTGATCGAATAAAAACTAAAATTATATATACGAATATGATCGTAGATAAATCTATACGTGTTTGTTTTCAATAGCCCGTAATTTAGTATTTGTCTTACATGCGTGTAGCGGGAGGAGGGTGTTCACATACACAAACAGTTTACTGCCAAGAAAGAAAAAAAGACCAATATGACGGATGTAATTAGCCCTCCCGCAACATATTCAACCGATATCGAATCTTTATGGGTGCATTCAATAGCAAATGCATGCCTTCTACGTTTCTTTAACCGATATCACATAGTTTATCAGAACTATCTGACCGAGTTGTGTGGTTTCGTGCAGCGTCGCATCGCAGCCACAAAAAAAACTAACAATAATAAGAAAACCTATTTCCATGTCTGGCGAGTGTACACGGCTCTTGTCAATTGTTAGCAAGTATGCAAAAGGTAAAAGCAACAACGATTCCCGCTAGTTACATCTTCTTCCCGTAAATCACAGTAAAAATTAATTACCCATCACAACAGCAAACAACCGAAATTATATATGTCATTAAGCACGAGAATTTGCAATTGTTTGAATGAGCGGCAGTAGACAACAAACGAATCAGCCTTTTTATTTTGTATAACGTCGATGCATTCAAGTTCGACTGTGGAAATTCATCCAGACAATTCATCTGTCTTCACAATTGAATTCATCTAACGAAGGAAAGTCCCATTCTCTTCGCCGGCTGAGGAATTCCTCAATACCCTCAGCCATTGCCAGAAGACAATGGAATAATCTGTGCGCATATAAACGCACCGAGTGTTTCAACCCTAAAAGTTCCCAATAAGAAAATTCATTTGATTTTAATTAAATTTTCCTTCAATGTACAGAACAAGTGGGTCAGGTGAATTTGTACAACGATGTGACATTCTCACCCGATCAAATTAAAACTGCTTTGTAAACTCAATATATATTTCTGTACATAACAACTTTTATGTACGCCTTTAAGTTCTCTTTGAGTGCTAAATTAATCTGTAAATCTAACTTTTCGGGAACCTTAGGCGAAATATTTCTCTACTCTCCAGACTGACATTCTCCACCAGATATATTTCGATCGGCTTAGGTACCTTTTTTGTTGTTGTTGTTGTTACCGACGTAAACTCCATTGAACGTAAAATGTCCGAGTAAGTCTTGTATCGTTTATTGCTATAATTTATTCTTCCTATGATTAAACAAAATTAAATAATTATAAAAAAGAACTATTTTACAATTATTATCACAGCGACCGGGTCTGGTTTTCTTAGACTCTAATTGCAATTACACTCTCTGAATTCGTTAAAAGATGAAATGGCCGATGTATCCCGAAGCCAACTTACTAGTTTTCTTAAATCGTAGTCCAGGTTCAACGACCGCAATTGGTCCAGGAAGGCAATAGGCCATCTGAGGAGGCCTAATTTTTTTCAGGTACCCTCATGCCTTAACCATTCTCGTTACTCGAGCACACGATTCTCGCTTTATTTATTTATTTACTTACTTTATTTATTTTTGCCGGAATCGAAATAGCAATTTAAGTAACGCAGGTGTGATTTCGATAACCCGATTTCCATTTTTAATTGTATCTCAGCAATAGATTTTAAACGATTCGAGACAAATGAGACTTGTCACACCGCAGCCGGATGGAAAATTTTGCCAATTACCCGAACTAAATACCTGTCCGGTCGAATTCTTCCACATTTTTCTTGTTAAATCAAAATTTAATTTATACCCGTGTATGTAACACGCCATACTCATTCAGTGCTACTGGTTTTTTCTCCCTTCCACTTGAAGGAAATAAATAATGTAAGGTATTCATTCAGTGATTCTCGACGGTCGAGGTGCACTTCCCAATTCGTGACAAACCAGATTCTACCGTAGACAAGATGAATGAGTTCGCGGAAAACCTGGATTCGATATTAAAAAAGCGAAAAATTCTGTAATTTATACAATAATTTAGGAAACCTAAACCTGTAAAGCATGTGGACGGCCAAATGTTGTCATACTGCTCGAATTAACATACGGTTTGTTGATTAATAATTTTTTGTTAAGCAGAAAATTAAAATTCCTCAACTTGACAATTGCTTCATTCTTTAGAATTAGTAGCGCTACACCTTAACTACTATCTTTCAAACTGTTTAATTTTCATTTTTGAGAATCCAAATATAAAAACAAATCCAATATGTGGACCATTCTGTAGGTTGGTCTGATCACATAAAGTCGGATATCGAGGCCACAAAATTAATAATGAAATCAATAAATAATAATTCATTTATTGACTTTAGATTATTTATTTTTATTTATCAGGAATTTAGATCATTAGCCATCATTGGCCAAGTTCAATTTCTAAGCAGTTAAATTACTTTTTTGAAATTCAGACTCGTATAAACTGTGGTGTAAAACCATCTCAAACGACGCCAATGCGTATACATAAAAAAAACAAATTTACTCGAGGTATTTTTTATAGCTGCCCTCAAAGTTCATCATCTCTGTTGGTGTACTTTTATGTACTTCAATATTTCCCTGTTTATAGTTCGCATTACACAAAACACAACTTTGACTGCAGCTGGAGTACTGCAGTAATGATAGTACGATGTTAAAAGCGCGATCTCAAAATCATTATCACGTCAACAAGTTGCAAAGTCAACATTTGGCCAATTAATTGGTATTTGGCATTACCACTTTGGTATTTCAATGTTTAAAATTTTGTTACATGCTGGACCGGCTATTATTTATCCATACAAGCTTTTCTTTCTTTACATCACCAAAAATCATTAATGGCCGCTAAATATAAGTTGCACCCGGATATAAACGGTTAAAATAGCACTTAATTCCGAAATAGCCGAAATGTTTAATATTTTTTATTATTTCACATGTAGTAAAACTCAATTGGATACTGGTTAATCGTTTCCAAGGAACAATTTTTCGCCTGTAAACTCTGATCCCACATTAATTTCCTAGTCCGACCGTGATTCGAGCCCAATTTAGCCTTCCCAAAAATAACTATTAGACCAAAACTACAATACAATGTAACTTCCAACAAATGTTCGACATAATTTTTTTACAAATACGAAAAGTATGGTTAACGGGTAATTTAATAAGGTGAAATAATTGTATTGATTGCATAGATGAGAGCACATTAGAGCGGGTTATAATTTTTTTCCTGCGAATTAGTAGCGATATAGAATTTGCATATCATTATTGATCCATTGGCGTAAGAGTCCATATTATTAGTACTCCAAATGAAATTACAACATGCCATCGATTGGCTTGCTTGAAGTAACCGCGTTGTGCATAGTTTGACTCGATTATATCTCACTAACACATATTAAAGGACATTCCGCCAGGTATGAAAAATTTTGTCATTTAGTTATTTATTATTCGTATGGAAAAATTAATTTGTAAATTAACGTACAAATGTTAATCAATTGGCACCCAAATCTGGACTAGAAAATTTATATATTGATAACTTTTAATAGCAAATACTCTGTGCAAATATGAAAGTGTTAATGAGTTGATTTTTACACTACATGGCGATCCCAAACAAGCAATTCACAGCGTGTATAATGAAATCAGAAAATTAATTTCTGTTGAACGCGTGCTTCGTAAAAGATTACTTTACGGACTGAGTCCCAAGTTTTAATTCGACCCCATGACTTGCATTTTGGCATATAAAATTAACCAACCGATTTTGAGAAATGATAAATTGTAACTACAACAAGGAACAACCCACGAATTTTAACTGAGATGCCTCAGTCAAGTTCTACACATTTGCTCTAACGACAACTGAAGATTTCAACGACTGTGACTGCTTGTATTCCACGAAATGTGGTTTCCATATCTTTACAAGTTCCAGAAATCTTTTTTTAGGTTGTTTTTATAATAATAAAAAACAATTTCTTTAGTTTCCGTAAAACTTACTAATTACGGAAGTATATATTTACCGCTAATTTCAACTTCATGATGTTAAAGATAGTTGTTGCGATTGTGGTTAACGACGTCTTAAAGTCGAAATTTCAGTATGATATTCCGGTTACCGCATTGACTCGCGTTATCCAAAATTTTATCAAATTAAACGATTCATTTTAATCTGACGAAATCAATGAATTAACTGAGGTGTAGGTAGAGGAAAACACCGAAAATGAAGCAAGAGTGGGAATGAACTCAATTTTTTTACTTCCCTTAAGTAAAAATAACTCTCACAGGTTGAAAACCTTCTAACTAATGTGAAGATTTTTTGGCCTGGCTCGAAACCAAGTAGCTAAGCTCCAACCAATATGGCCAAAAATGAAGACAATCGATGAAGAAGAAGTCAACGGAACAACAGGGTGCGAGCAATTGTCATTTAAAGTAGCCTGACAAGTTAGAAATTAAAATAGAACCCCGTTGCTAGATCGAGGAAGCCAATTTCACCTATTTCACCCCACGGAATGCTGGAAAATGAACAAGAACTTAAACTGTACACTTAATGAGAGCTTTCGACGTCATTCATGTTCTTCGGTTTTCACAACTTATTACATTTTAATGACGATGAATAAAGACGTGATGAATTCCAAAATTCGACATTCAGCAAATGATTTTGTAAAAATTAAGGCAAAGTTTTTCTTTCTGGTGGGCGAACAATTTCTGCTTCTTTCTTAATCCATTTTTTTCTTTTCATAGCTCCATTGGAAACGTTTTGAAAACAAATTAGTTCTGCTACTAATGAATTTTTCTTTGTTTTTTTACAGAGCCAAATCAAAGAACGGAGGGCGTCTGCTGCGCGAAAAATTGGAAAAAATTGGACTGAATCTGCCAGCAGGGCGAAGAAAAGCTGCGAATGTAACGCTATTAACTTCTCTAGTGGAAGGTTGGTGTTGTCGACTGCATTTTATCAGTCAAAAAACAACCCAAAACCCGATCATAAATCTTCAATGCGAAACCATTCATCACACCACAAGTTAAATCATTCTCACTGATCTAATCAGCCACTAAACATTTGTCATTTCTTACTACACTTCTTATTATGCGGTGAAACTTGTAGATGACCTTCGAAAATAGAAATTTCACACATTGCTGTTGTCTAGTGAATACTAATTTATGTGCAACACATGCACTCCTTTTATCAATTTAAGAGAGTAAAATTATGTAGTACCGCGCAATCTGTTTAAGGTATTGCTTTACGGCTTACCCTTCCGCATTTCACATCAGTACTTAACGTACCGTAACAATAATTTTGCGATTGCCTTGGTCCTACTGCTCACATTACTAATAATAAAACCCTTGTTTTTCCAGGAGAAGCTATACATTTAGCCAGGGATTTCGGTTATGTTTGTGAGACAGAATTTCCAGCAAGACAGGTAGCTGAATATCTTTCTCGGCAACACTCAGATCCTTCTGATTCCTACCGAAGAAAGGAACTGTTGCATGCCACTAAGTAAGTAATTTTACTTTTGTTATAATTGTGTGAAAGACACCTGACCCCATTTAACTATAAATCGGACGCCCAAATGTGCATTTTAATCGAATTCAATTTAAAATTATTTAATTTACAAAGGTCAATTTAATAAATGGTTGCAAAGAAAAGTTATTTGGGTTTGCCTCCGAGTCGGGCTGATTATTTTATTATTACTTTTCAGACAAATAACCAAAGAATTAATGGATTTACTGAATCAGGACAGATCTCCTTTGTGCAATACAAGGCCTCAGCATATACTAGATCCATCTATTCAAAGACATTTGACGCATTTCTCACTCATTTCCCACGGGTTTGGTAGTCCTGCCATTGTAGCAGCTCTAACGGCTATACAGGTAAGTGTTTTCTGCAAAAGTTTGTCAGTGCCTTGCCTTTTCCTTCCTCGATCAACAATTTCAAATACGACATTTTTTTATGTTTTACAGAATTTTCTCTCCGAGTCTCTTAAGCATTTGGACAAGATGTATCCGTCGGCAAATAATGGAGCCCACATAACAGTGTCATCATCCCAGGGACTCGATACGAAACCCAAAGATTTAATCGACATGAAAAAGTGACCTAGACAGGGTTGGCCATACTGATAAAATTATAAATAAAATTACAAGTAAGAAGGACGTTTCTACTCGGTGTCGAACGCGTAATTTTACGTAAAGTGGTTATAGTTAATTTCTGTGAAAACTACCTGAACAGTGGTTATGGAATTAATTCCACTCGACCATCCCATAATGAACTTTACATATACGTACATGTTAGTCAATTGCCAGTCAAACAAGAATATCTTTCCATTCCTCCTATTGAAATTATCACGTGCAACTAAAAGTTTCAAATTTAGAATAATAGCTATTTAGTAAACTATATTTCTTGGAGTGTCTGAACCTAACAGAACATTTGTCCACGAATGCACTATAATTTTAACAGAAGCAAAATAACCAGTAGGATAGCCAAGCCATGACACATAAAAACCGCTGCCCTACAATCAAGTATTTTTCCCAGAAGTTTTCATAGCTGTGAAATTTACATTGATTAAAACATTTTAGGCGATTACTTGGAATTGTTTTATAATTTATGTATAGTAACGGTAAATAAATCAATTTTGTCGGCGAGTAGAAATTAAAATTTTGACATTTACTAGAAATTGGCCATCCCTGATATAACGAAAAATAAATTTCACGACGGAAATAATAAAACCGAACGAAATCAATAGAAAGCGATTGAATTTTCCGGATCCCTGTATGTAGGGACATAAAATGCAGGAAAAATTTATAAATTTGTAATTATTCAAGTTCTTAAAAATTTTCATAAGAAATATTTTAAATTTCGAATCATATATAGTATAAACGTTAGTGAAAATGCAATTTTTATCCATAACTATATTAGAGTGTGATAAAAATGAAGAAGCACTTAAAAATATATATGTAAACAAAACCTGCGTGCAAATATTACAATTAGCCAGGTATAAGACAATTAATTAAAAAATTGTACAGGAAAATATTTAGAGTAAACATATATACAATGGGATATATGTGCATATCTGTAGTTTTCACTCTTGTAAAAAAATTGTGCAAACAATTCAATGACAAAATATATTGCCAAATAAATAAAGTTTCAGTGTGATTTGAAGTTATTATTATGTGAGATTCAAATTTAATTTTTTTTATTAATTTTATACCTGTCTTGAGAGACAGATTTTATACTGAATGATTAACTGAGATACATTTATATGTAATATTTTTACTTATGAGTTTATTGGACATACAGCCAATTGAATAGTATTGGAAAATTGAAATAAAAAATACATAAAGTACAAGTAAAGAACATTACATAAAATCAAATGAACATCACATTGATTGATTTATTATAAAATTAATTAGTTTGCTCAAACAATTTACAAAAACCTGATACTCATTGATTTCCTCATTTGGTTTATACCAAATGTATTAATTATTTTAGAAGTCATAGTTATCTATATATGCACTTTGTATAACAAGAACTATCCCTATTAAAATAAAACATTATGTATACTAATTTCATCACTCATTTTTTTATTAACAAATGAAGTAAAATAGGTTCTAGTAGAGTGATTTATGAAAATAAGTTATTGAAATCAATGCTATTTCAGCAGGTATAAGTCAACTATGATGAAAAAATAATTAATACATATGTATCTGACTGTATATAGTGATTGTTGTATACTTTTTTGTAAATGTACTATTTAGTATGAAAGATTTTCTTAGCTGTGGTATAACTTTTGTGTTTTTGTGTACAAATAAGAGAATATGAAAGAAATTAAAAAGTTTGCTAAATAAAATGCAATAAGAACTGTGTAAAGAACTCTGGTGATGTATATGTACATAAAAATATCCTACCTTTGCCTCCAAATTGTCCAAAGCGGTTTCGCGCCTCTTCAATCCTCGCACACATTAATCCTCGGGTATAATAAAAACAAATTAAACAACTGTCTGTCACACAAAACTTTATCACAAAAGAGAACTTTTTTAGTGAAAATACTGCACACTGAAACCGAATTATTTGTATTTTTACGTAAAAATACAGAATGTCTAGTTCATCTTTGGTAATTTTTGTGACACAATTTTACAACACCAATACGTTACACCATTTTGCAATAAACTGAAATACTTTTAGATTTTGCCGTTTTCCCGCCTTTCAATTCAAATTTTTGTGATTAAATAAGTTTAACCCTAATTGTAACAGATATTGAACTGACTTCTAGAATTTCTTTATATACCAAAGAATTCAATAATACTAGCTAATACTACTTGAGAGTAACAAGATTTTGATTTATTTTACTTTTCCCGATCAATTTGAACAATTTGACTGTCTAGTACCACGTCCCATCTCTTGTCTTGTTCATTTTAAATGAAATTAAAATGGAAGTTGACACTGAGAGTACAAACACTTCAGTTGAGGACAAAACTGAAGATTTTTGTGACAATCCTACACGTGATGCCTTAACCGAAGGTTTGATGAGACTGTTGAAACCCACCATTGATCAACTAGAAGAAAAAGTTCGAACCATCAGGTTAAGTACCAATAACTGTTACGGTTATAGAATATGTTTAATCACTTCACCAATGTGGTTTAATCTGACATAAAATATAAATTATTCAAACTTTTCAGGATTAGTCAAGTAGAATTGAAACAACAAATAGAAAGTCTATCGGAGGAGTTGAAGAGGATCAATGGAGTGAGTTCTGAAAACGACTTCGATTTGGAAGATTACGTTAAAAAATTGGTGAATGTGAAACACAAATTGACTGTTATAAGCAATATTTTACAAAGTAGTGAAGAAAGACTATTGAAGCTACAACAGAATATTGCAAAAGATGTTAATTCCCAACGAGGGCAATTAGAACTCTCAAGTATTAAGTAGAGAACAAATTCCAAAAAGTTGGGTAATTCATGTGTTCCAAGAACACATGCCCTTATTCCAGAATAGCTCTGCCGAAATGGAGCAGCAGGTTTGAATTATTGTTTTATTATTTAAAATTAAATTATGAAAGATTACTCTTTGAGTTATCATAATTTTTAAATATAATTTCTTCTTACTGGACTTTATTAGAAATATACAATTACAACACCTGATTTAACACATATAAAAAATTCAGATTGGGATTATGTCTATGAGCCTGCAGAGGATACCTTTTTCCTTTTGGATACTTTGGAACAAGAGTTGAAATATATTTATCAAAAAAAGCCAACAATAGTATTGGAGGTCAGTTTTTTTTTCCACTTTGTTTCACAAAAAACTACAATTTTCTTAATTGCATGAATACAACTATTAATTTATTTTTTTAAGGTTGGCAGTGGGTCTGGTACAATTATTTCAGCTTTAAGCAAAGTTTTTAACTCTCATTCACACTGCATTGCAATTGATGTAAATAGTCATGCTTGCAAAATGACAAAAAATACTTCAAGTCAAAACCACTGCTTAGTTGAGGTTATTCAAGGAGACTTAACATCATGCCTGAGGCAGCAAAGCATTGACATGATAGTTTTCAACCCTCCTTATGTTGTTACACCATCTTCTGAGGTAAAATAAAATTACCATTTTATTGATTTGAAATTGAAGTATTTAATTTCCCTGTACAGGCCCTTTAGCAGGTGAACTCCCTCATTTATTCTTGAAGAAACTGAACAGTACTTTATTTTTAGTGTGCATAAACTGTCCATCATTACTTTCCATTATTCAAACTTTTTCATGTTTTACAGATAAACACTGCTGATCCTTTGACAAAATCATGGGCTGGTGGAGTAAATGGGGCAGAAGTTATCATGAAATTCTTAGAAATGTGTCCTGGGGCTTTGTCACAGTTGAGTTTTGGATACCTATTATTGTTAAAGGAAAACAATCCAAATCTATTAATGTCATTACTAAAGGAAAAGAAGTTCGAGTGTGAAATAATATCAAGTAGAAAGATTCGAGGGGAAGAACTCTTTGTTGTAAAGTTTGTCAAAAATTAATATTTTTAAATATTTAAATGTATTAATAACTCATTGAATATGTGACTTTTATTATATTTGTTTTTTATTGTCAATTGCTCATCCACATATCCAAAACTTAACAACTGAACATGTTAAACTATAATTACAAAATAATATTCATTTATATATTTCACCAGTGTTCAAAGGTACCTATCTGTTAACTCTCTTAAAAAAATTTTTAGGTAACAACAATTTTAACTTATATGGAAGTATTACACTTGAAGCCATCTTTTGTATAAAATAACAGGGCAAGAAGTTAATGTTTCAATAAAAATATTTTTATTAAGCAATTATTTACAAAATTTTACAATGATGAGTCTTGTATGTCAGGCATAACTGAATAAACCTCAAGTTGTGTAAAATTTGTGTATAGATCCATTTGATTCGTTCCAGAGAAAACCGTTAACGCGCCTAAAAATTGTATGTAAGGCCTTTCGTCCCACGTCTGAAACTTCCCTGCGACTTGTTTACCGGATGTGTTTTGTTTTTAAAACTTGTTATGGTCAATAAACTATTATTTTTTACAATGAGCAAATTTTCGTAGTTTTACGGGTAAGTTTTTTAATTTAGTTCAATAAACTAAAATTTATTTTCCAAAACCATGAGTAACCATGTTTTAATTTGAACGTCGCATGCCCCATTCGTTTTTACCCATGGGGCTAAATCCATCATTTTGAAAAAGAAAACTAAAGTAAGATTAGCTAGTGGAATTTTTATTTTTATTTTATTTGTTTTTGTATTTGTTCGATCTTACATCTAATTTTCACGGCAATTTTTTTACTGTATTGAGTCATTCATGTTGACTTCAATAACATGGGTGAACATGTAAAAAAGAATTTTTAAAAACCGGTAAAAGTATGCTACCGGTCAAAAAATTTTGTATTGTTTAACCGAATGCCTAGATTAGATTAATACCCTTGGGCCGGGATTTTCTTGTCCAAATTCGCAGCAATTTAAAACAGAAGTAATCTAGATCAAATGTTTTTATGTACGCATTATTTACAACCAAAACATAGGCATTACTTTTCGTACGGTGAATTAAAACTTCCATATCTTTAGCGTTTTCCTTCGTTTTTAAGATGTTAAAATTGTAAACCATCTCAAATATGTAATAGTGTTTTGCACAATTACCACCACTCTGAATTGTTGAATGAAAACTTTTCATCACATTGATGCAAAATTGCAGGGGTTCAGTATGTTGTTAAGCAAACGAATTCATAAGTTTCTGGCACCAATAAGAAGAGAATTATTGGGTCTTCATGGACAACACACAGCTGCAAAAGCCTCACTAGATGTTACATCAGTTAATCAAGTAAATATATGTTTTCAAAAGCTTATTTTAACTGTGGTGAAATATACCAGTTCATTACTACTTGTTTTCTATAGAATAATAAGTTTTTTCTTTTTTATAGGTGAAACCTGTTTTTAGATATGCAGATGAATTCTCTGATAAATTTGCTCTACATGACACCAAAGGAGAATACACATATCGGTCATTATTTAACAGCAGTTATAAACTTGCCAAGGAAATAAGTACTTTATTAAATAACAAACAAAATGAAAGGGTTGCATTTTTGTGCCCAAATGATGGTAGCTACATTATTGCTCAATGGGCTGCCTGGATGTCTGGACAAATAGGTAAGCTTCTTAATATGTGTCAGACATCAGAAGATGTCATAATGTTAGTTTTCACCACTTTTCATCATGTAGACCAAACCAGAGAATGCTTGTTTGAAATAAGCATGACAATATATTTTTTAAACAGTAAGAAGTTATGGAGAGCTACATTTCAGAACGACTTTGAAGTGATGATACCTATAAGCATTCTAATGTAATATTTTTTTTAATTTAAGTGGTTCCTCTGTCACAACGCCATCCACTTGGCCTATTGGAATATTGCATCTCTGACTGTGATGCAAAACTGCTTGTCACAACATCTGAATTAGCAGAGAAATTATCTCCTCTGAGTGAAAGAGTAAAGTCCAAGTTATTGGTAATAGATGATGAATTAGTAAATGAAGCTGTTGTTAGAAAATTAACAAAAACCGCAGATATTGTGATCAAAGTAATTTTGCGTTCTACTAAAGAATAAAAATATTCTATAATTAAATTATATCCACATGAAACTGTCATGCATTATTAAACTTTCAGCCACCACAAGAACCGAACCCTCGTCTGGGAGGAGGTTTGGATCCCGAATTTTACCAAAACAGTGATGCTATGATCGTGTACACTTCAGGAACGACCGGCAACCCTAAAGGTAAGTAACCACAGAAAAATAATTCATTACAGGTTTTAACTATGTGTGTAATCAAAATTACGTGACGTAATAATTATATTTTGACAAATATTAGTTAGACACTAATTAAAGGTGTCCTTTAATATATTTGTTTGTGGCGCAGTTTTGCCTGATAATCAGTGTTTCTCTCAAATGTATGAAAACAAACATTTGATATGTTGGATTTTTTAGTTTGACATCAGTTTAAACCTTGACCTTCACAACAGCGATGTTTCATATATATTATCAGCTTATATATTTTTGCAATGCAGGGGACCCGTAGAATTGACATTTTAAAAGCCTCTACCTTTCAGGTGTTGTTCTAACCCATAAAAATATTCATTACCAAATTCAGTCGATGGTGACAGCATGGGGTTGGACGTCAAAGGATGTCGTCCTTCACACATTACCACTTCACCATGTACATGGAATTATAAATGCACTCGTAACACCTTTATCAATAGGAGCCAAGTAAGAAAGATTCATTAAGGAACCAGAATCTGATTTTCATTCTCAACATAAATATTCGCCACTCCGAATTTCAGAATATTAATGTTACCCGAATTTAATTGCAACGAAGTATGGACCCATCTTCTCTTGATAAAAAAGCAGCCGGGTGACAAGATTACAATTTTCATGGGAGTACCTACTATGTATGCAAAACTAATAGACGAATTCGACAATCTCTTCCAGCCAAACAGAAGGCAATGCGAATTCATAAAAACTATTCTATCTCAAAAAGTCAGGTAAAGTTTGTCGTATTTTACATTCAAATGTAAAGAAGCCCGAGGACATTAACATCATCAAAATTTCGATTTTAGGCTGATGATATCAGGGTCAGCTCCCCTGCGTCCACAAATTATAGAAAGATGGAAGGAAATTTCCGGTCATACTTTACTTGAAAGGTATGGAATGACTGAAACGGGAATGGTCCTAGGAAATCCTCTGATCGGGGAGAGAAAAGTTGGATTTGTAGGTCAACCTATGCCCGGCGTGAGTGTTCGTATCACAAAGAGAGACAATCCAGAAAAGGTAAGACATTTGGAAAGTGTATGTAACACGGTGCCACCCTTCAGATACTCAGACAGACTTCTTTCAGGTTCTCGTCGAAGGAGATTCTGTAAGAAGCAACATCATTGCTCACGATATTAAGGAAAAAAGCATTTCCGGCGATCTTTTGGTGAAGGGGCCAACTGTGTTTCGAACTTATTGGAATAAACCAAATGCAACGGCAAAAGAATTTACCTCAGATGAATGGTTCAAGACAGGTACTCATTTTGTTTTAATGAATTATGGTTTCTGTATTATTAAAATAATAAAATTCTGTATTATAATTCTCCATAAAAATTGTGATTTACTTGCAGGAGACACGGCGGAGTATGTAGATGGATCGTATAAAATTTTAGGTCGAACAAATGTTGACATAATTAAGACTGGTGGTTTTAAAGTTAGTGCACTTGAAGTGGAGTCGAAACTAATAGAACATGACGACATTAAGGACGTAGCAATAGTTGGAGTACCTGATCTTACCTGGGGAGAAAAGGTATGCTTGTATTTTGGGTATGCATTTGTCGAATTAAAACAATTGAAAATGATTTTTGTAGTAATCTTTTCGCTTCGTCCTTTTTAGGTGGCTGCCGTCTTGGTTTTAGAACCGGAAAAAGAACTAACTCTAGCCGATTTGAGGAGTTGGTGCAAGCAAAAACTGGCGCCGTATGCAATCCCTACAGAGTTAAAAATTGTCGAGGCAGTTCCTAGGAATCATATGGATAAAATCAACAAGAAAGAGATCCTAAAAACAATTTTTAAAGTGAAACTACCCAATCCGTAAATTTTATCGCGCTCTAATTATATCGAATGCTAATTTGTCGTCTTACAAACAGTGAAATGTTCTTTTATAAATTTCATTCTTAAAATGTGTTTACTCTGGCCCCAGTACATTTAATGATTCGCACGACACTTTACTTTTACTGACAAGAGGAACGCCTAAAAATTATTTTTTGCGGATAATTCATAATTACACTAATTAAATTCTAATTAAGGCACTTTATTACCACTGAGAACTGCCAATAAGTACCATATTCATGTTGAACTTAGCTAGCATCACTCTGAATGACTGAATCATTTGTAACTTAAAGGAATCAAGGGCTCATTTTGAGTTTGATTACCATTTACTACTAATTCTCTCAATTTCGCATTGAAAGAAAATAAAATTATGACCTACATAGGAAAATTACAACTAATAATAAATGCGAAATTCTGGAAATTTTTATATGGATTATATTTCGCTTACAAAATGTCAACAATATTTAAATATATAAAATTTTATATGGAGATAAAAGTGTAAATGCAGCAACTGCTTAGGAGGTCCTCTCCTGTAAACAGAACTCGACCACAAATACATTGCAAACAGTAATTAATTAATTCGTTTCAGATAAAACAAAATATTAAAATAAAATTTCAAGAAAGTAAACATGTCAGCAATGGCGATCCTGTAATGGACATGGTTTTTAGGAAAAATATAATCGAAGCAAAATAGTATTTATGTTGTAATTGTTGTACTCACCTTACGTTGTAACTGAAGCAAACCGTGTATAACTCATTTACCGCAACGACAAAAAAATAGTTCGGATAAATCGATTATTACATGGACATAACATTTCGCGCCTTCCACTTAACTGCGGCTGTTCGTGTAGCTGAAAAAGGCTAATGATAACAGAAAGGTAACCACGAAAACTGCAATGCAACTAAGAAACGTCCTTATGTTTTAATTTATGAACACAAGTATTTTTCGTAAGCGAAATCAAAAGTACGTAAGAAAAGCAAACGTAATGCATGTAAAAGTACTGTTGCCAAGACCATTTTGTCAATTATGTAATACATAAATAATTCAACACGTACGATGAACATGGGCTGATGTGTAGCAAAAATGTGGTACATCACTGAAGTTTGATTAATCCTCTATCCACATCGATTGTCAATGAACCGAGAAACATTTGCATAAGATAAACAACCTTAAACAATGTTAAATATTTATAAAACAACATTAGTCAGGGCAAGTGCTGTACTAGTTGTCAGAGGACAGCAACATATATAAAATAAGTGGTCATCGAGACAATAAAAAAGTAAAGGTTAATCATAATGTTACAAGTAGGATGCCCTTCGTGAATTAATAAAATCATATTTTAAATTGAGACAACATAAATTACCACCAAAACTCAAAACCGTTTGAGTGACTTCACCATTGTGTCTTCTCACCCAATAGTATTTAAATAAAAACTCCTAAAAACTTTAACTACATTTTCAGATTAGCTGATGCAAATGTAGTTGTTTTCTACGCGACGTCGATGGGAGAAATCATTGCCTATAACAGCTTTCACAGCAAATCTCTGAACAATGAGAAACCGTCATTTAAAAGATCAAACAAATGGGTGCAGCCAATTAGTAGTAAAACAAAAACCAAATTCAAGCAGAAACGTTTTCATACACACGTTTTGTTATAAAAAAGTAATCTTTGAGGCAAATCAAATAAAGTCAGTTAACCATTATAACACCAAAAACTGGCTGATCGGTTAAGAACAAAGTGAAATTTTTGCACAATTACTGGTGGCACAATACAAGTGAAATACATCAAATAAAATAAAGCAGCAACAAATATACCAAGTTTTTAATTAAAGTGTTGAGATTGTAACGACGAGGTAAGCGTTACAATCACTTTATTTTAACCCATTTCCTAGGTCGGATTGACATGGGACTTTAAAAACACATGTCATCAAATACTGTGATTTCCATTTTATCCATATTTCAGATGCACTCGAGGATGATCCTCTGATCATGCCAAACAAGCTGGAAATTTAAACAAATTGTTCCATAAACAAAATGCAAAGAACCCGCACAGTGATTTTGGTGAAGTGACGGCCACTGCTGCCAAAAATTTCAGCATGACGTTACTGAAAAGAAACTGTTGACTGACAAATCCTCTCCCATTGCGTGGATTAAATATTGTTGGTGACAATACAAGTAATTTTATAGAATAAAAAAATCTCTCGAAAGGAACCGGGATGGTTTTGTGCTTACCATTCCGAGGGTTCGCTACACATTCAGAATCTGCACAACTCCTAGAGTCACAGGGTGTTTAGTTAGATTGCCATCGCGCTAAGCAGACACTCACTCAACAAGCTAGGATGGTAGGGCCTAGACATTTCACCCAACGACCGGTCAATGGCTGAAAATGACAAAGACATCATACTTTCAAGCATATTAAGCTCAAAAAAACGAGTTATCATGTTGACCAAGAAACTTCCATTGGTTGACATTAAACAATCCCATAAAAAGAAAAAGTAGACAAAAATGATCGTTTCCATTTGACAAAAGATAACCAAAGAGATCTTCGACAATTGCATTTCACACAGGTTGCAGAAAACAATGGTTTTCCTATATTTTCTGATGCACGGGACAAACGGCAATGTCACCGGAGACAGGATGCTGGAAATTCATTAAAAACGAACAAAAATATAGAAAACAAAACAAAATGCGAAATATAGTTTTCAAAAATATTTTTCAAGCCGTCGATCCGTACCTGCAAAACCTGGTAACAAAAAATAACCACAACAGAAAGAAAAAAAACGAAAAATGGCACATTTTTCTTGTAAATTGGCTGCAAATTGAGATCAGTGCAGAGGATAGAAAATAACTTACATCTAAAAAAATGATTCAATTCTTACGTTTAATATAGAAATTTAAATACCGCAATACAACCGACACTTAATTACACATAAGTTTTTGTTTGTTATGTTTTTAAAGCTGAGACAAAAACCAAGAACTGCTGACTTTTGTCTGGCTGATTTGGACGATGTGCGGAGACTTGTTTACTTTTTCTTGGTAACACACGGTTGTAAAGTAAAATAGTTTTCAATGTTTTCCCATTAAATGCTGAAGTCATTTCGTCGAATCGCACAAGCAATTAAAATACATAGTAGTCCAGGTTTCCGACCAATGTCGTCCTAAGGTACGAAGGATGTGAGGGATCTCGGAGACACTTTACTAAGGCCAAAGTCCGATTTTATTGAAAACTATTTTATTTTACCACCCCTGGCTTGGCCACTTGCAAAACAAATGACGACAAAATATGCGTAAGAAAATAAGAATAATAAAAAATACAATCTAAGCAGTCAAATCGATAAATTAAAAAATGGTATGTAGTTCTAATTATAGAAAAATCATCTTTTTACATAGCTCTCTCAACCCTATTTTCACGACTGTAAAATTAGGTCAAGTTTAAGCTGATTTTAATTTAAGTTCAATTCGCATTCAGTGTACTTGTCAGGATTAGAGTTAGCCTGAAACTACAACACATTCCTCCTTTCATTAAAAAAGAAGAAAGTTATTGATTGAAAAAAACACATACGGACACTTCAACTCGGCAAAACATTCTTCTATGTACAGTTGTACGATTTTACAGAGAAACAAACGTTAGAGATTAAACATAATTTTTTTTATCAGTGCTTATGGGTGAATGCAAAATTATTGAAGCAAATAATTTTCGTTCAATAAAATAAACGACGATCATCGGACGCCTCTGGATTAAAAAAGTCATCTGGAAAACAATGATTTTAATGTTGAGAGCACAAAAATCACAGTATCTTGTCAAATTTGAGATCAATCACTAAGTTTCAATGATAATTGTTTAAAATGAGTGTCGACAAGTACAGTGCAGCTTGATTTTTTACATACCCAAAAGAACTATAAAGATTATTTATTAATACTAAAAGAACCAGCCATTTTCTTATTGATTCATTTACCAAAAAAAGGGAAAAAAAGCAATTCATCCGCCATCTAGAAAAACCACTGTTAAAGGTGACCGGCAGGTTCGACTGCTCCGTTATCAATTAAGTACCATCCTCCATAGCTGAAAGCAGGAAAAGCGCACTAAAACACTTATTCGTTCCCAAAAGTCACCGAACACGCAAAGTTATGAAAAAAAAACAAATTTTATACACAGCCAACACTTAAACCGCTGGTTGTGGAACAAATGACATTGCTCTTAATATGTACAATTAAAATTATAAACAAGCAATGGCAAAGTGGTGGCAACATTTTGTGATGGCCGTACTGACAATGAAGGCGTTTTTCCTTTCATTTTTTGGCTTAAACAAATCATCAAATGTACATTTCCCCTTGTTTTATGCCTAAATTTTTGTTGATAAACGAAACACGATATGCAGTCCGAAATACTGAACGAGAGCGCCACAATTATTGTTACCAAAAACAACAAGATGGAAGATTTTGAAAAATTATTTTTTAAATAATTTCTTGGAAGTTGAATGTCTGACATCTGAAAACAGACACAAAAAGAACACAAGAACAAAACTGACAAAGACCAATTTTAATAAAAAAATGCTGTAAGAAAAAACGATTGCAAACATTAAATGAAGAAAAGAGCAATTTTAAAAAGTTCATATGTATACACAGAAATTTGCTTTTTTCCCCGAACCTCTTATGAACCTTAAAGGCATTAATTAAAATAATGGAAAGAGAAAATTAATTGCTAGCAAGTTTAATTCCATTCGTTAAATTAATGATTGAAACGCAATTAATTTTCTTTTTATGCTCTTAAAAGCTTTTTATGGTTACTTACGAACACGTTTTCGGTTCAGTTCTCCGAGCCTGCTTGTCCATATCCACCAGCATATCCTGGATAGTTGCCATATGGACCGCCCTGTCCTGGACCTCCATAATAAGTTGCTGTATTACTCTGTTGCTAAAAAATAAATTGAATTCCATTATCATCATCAAATATCGCTTCCTCAACATTATTAATCCATCACTACTTAACATACCTGAAAACCACCAAACTGATTAAATTGAGGAGGTTGTTGGGGTGCCCCGCCTATCATTTGACCTGGCTGTTGTTGAGATGGCTGAGGTGCAACCTGGGGGTTTACAGCACCCATTCCACCAGCAGCCTGATTTTTAAAAAATTTTTGGTAATGTGAGGCCAGAAACAAATATTAATAATTTTTGTATCACAATTCAATTACCTTTGCTTTAATTTGAGCCTCAATTGCTTCTGCTTCTTTCACCTTTCCTATTGATCTGTAATATTCTGCCCATTGTGCACTGTAATCTTGTTGGGCTCCATTTGCTTGAGGATTCCCTGCAGGTTGTTGAGCAGATCCTGGAGCCCCCAAACTCTGCGAGTTTGGACCTGGTTGAGCTGGGTTGGGATTTCCCATCATCTAATAAAATAATTACCCTCTATTAGTCTACCTATACATACTACAAAGAATAAGGCAGTATTAAAAAAAATATATTTTAAACCTTGTTGTTTTTGGCTTGTTGTTCTATCATTTCTGCCTCTCTCACCATCCCTATACTCCTGTAATATTCCACCCATTGAAGAGTGTAATCTGCTTGTCCATTAACTGGGTTGATTGGAACTTGAGATTGATTTGAATCACCAGCTGCTGACTGCACAACCCCTCCCCACTGATAACTATTTGAATTTGGACCACCCCAGCCTTGAGGATGAAATCCCCCTTGATTAGGATAAGCTGTGGAGGTAATGGGAAGTTGGTGGTGTGCATTGTTCCCACTTCCTCCAGAACCTCCTCCTCCAACTCCATAGTAATCCTCCTTTAATAGAAATTAATACAGTGTTATTAAAAAAGTTGACAATCGCTCTAGATTGCAATTATATCATGCTAACTTACTATGCCACTGTATTCAATTATAAGACGTTTAGCTTCCTCTATTTGTTCTGGTGTACCCCTAATAACAAAAACTTTTTCAGCTGGGTTAACGTTAGATAGTTTCCTGTCTATTTCGCAGTAAGCACCACATTGGGCATTTATTTGTTTTATTTTTTCGCCACCTAAAAATGGAGCAAAAAATTTATCGGCAAATTAATAATATTGTTTGTCGAAAAAATTCTATATTTCTATAAATTCAAATGGTTGATACCTTTTCCAATGACAAATCCTGCTCTATTAGCAGGAACAGCAAATGTTATTTCGCTACGTTCAGGCCTATCTCGGCCTCCACCCCACCTGTCACCTCGACTACCAGGTCTGTCAAAATCTCCACCTGGACCACCACGTCTATCTCTCTCATTGCGATCATTCCTATTCCCACGGCCGGGTTCTCGGCGATCATCTCGCCTCTGTGAATGAGCAAATAATTAATGACGATATCGCATTTGCTGATTCAAGAAGGGATGCTATATACCTGTACACTGTCTATTAATTCCATAACTTTTTCCCTCGCATCTTCACATTGTTCGGGTTTTCCAGTCAATATGCATTTCCTGTCTCCTGGGCCATCGTCTCTCCCTTGTTCGAATTGTAATTTAGCTCCTGTTGAACTCTGAATTTTTTTTATCATTTCGCCCCCTTTGCCGATAACAACACCAACTGCAGCACGCGGCACGAGTATCTAAACGAGGAATCAGTTATTTTTATACTTATATGTATTGAATTATACTAAAAATCAAATACCGAAAACCGGTACAGTCGTTCTTACTTCTATAACTCCTCCGCCGGGTTGTGAATTATTATCAAAATCATTGTTGAAATTGCCTTGTCCACCAGGTGGACCACCTGAAAAATGGCCTCTGTCAGGTCTATTTCTTCTGTCTCCAGCACCACCACCTCCGGCCCCAGTGTCTTTGTCAGATATCATCTGATATACTAAGTCTTTTGCATGCTATGAAAGTTCAAAAAACAGAATTGTAAAATGGATTCCCATAAATAAAACAAAATTTCACATTTCATGTGTCATCAATTTACATCAACTTGTTGCTGAGTCCCAGTTATCCTTAATGGCTTTTCATAGTCTTGTGAATTTGAATCTTGAACAACAACCATTCTGGCTCCTGTTGTGTCTTGTAAATGTTTTATTGTTTCACCTCCTTTACCAATGATCAGTCCTACCTTTGGTCCAGGAACCATTATTTCAGCCTGAATAAAAGAAAATGACACAATAGATTTTGCATTGTAATTCCTAATATCATTGACCGACAATTTGATTAAAAAATTTAAACTCACAAATGCTTGACCAGGAGGGCCTGAATTTTGGTTTTGGTGGAATGGTGGATGGGCATCTGACTCCCCATTATTACTACCACCTCCACTACCAAAATTTTCATTCCTAATTAATGTTGAGACTATATTCATAACCATTTCCCTGGCTCTCCTATGAAAATTCAGAGTGTGGTAAAATAGTTATTAATTATAATTTATAAAAATTCAGTGCAATTATTTTTTTAACAGATTAACATACCCTATGGCTTCCCTTGTTCCTGTTAATGTGCACTGCCTTTCTACTGTACCTCTTGACCTTTCCATTTGTATTTTACAACCAGACTCTGACTGCAACCTCGTAATTTGTTCACCACCTCTTCCTATAACTATGTGAAGCAAAAAAAATTAATATAACTTTACCAGTAATAGAAGAAAATTTCAAAATGGCATTCTGAATTCATAAGGTTTCATGATATTTTATGTACAAGACAATGAAAAAATTCTAAATACTAACTTAGACCCACTATTTTATCTGGAACCATGATTTCTTCACTAAAAATTCCATCATTTGAGAAGCCCATTCCAGCAGGTCGTGGCTGTGCTCCTCCTTGTGGTCCTGGGCCAGCAAATTCTCCTCCTGTTCTTGCAACTTTTTTATTTTCTGGTTCTAAAGTATTATAAAAACAAACATTTTAAAAGAAATGGACTTAAACACATTACAATCCATCGAAATATGATTAATATTAATAGAATAAGTTACTTACGAAAACCATCTTCTAAATCTCTTTTTACTCCTCCTCCTCCTCCTCCACCTTCAGGGTTGATTTTTGCTGCAATCTAAACATATATTCACCTCAATAACATATTTATGGCACACTTAAACATAAAACAGTCAGTTTAGTAATAATAAAATTCACTGGTAACCACTGAAATTTCCACCATAATTATGCAGTCTTCTGACTGATACTGATGTGGTACTTATTTCATTATTAAATCATCAAGTAAAGGTTAAATGTGTAGTCGTACACACTTAAACAAAATAAGTGACACTTACTAAAATTTTGTTTTATTTACTTTCATGCATTTTATAAAAGAATAATTGTATAAAGCCAAGAGTTTGAATACCCCAGTAAAATGTTTAAAAGACTAGACGAATAAATCATTAGGCATTGGAAGGAATTATATCGGTAGCATTATTGTTGAAAGACTATATTCGTGAAGAATTTATGACAGGGTTGGTCCGAAGAGAAAAATATGAGTTCAATATGATGAACTCGACAAAATGGCGGATGGAACGCTTCTCGGTTAGTTAGTTGAAAACATCACATATTATACAAGCAATTTTCAATAAATAACATTGGAAAATTACCTCTCTTGCTCGTTGCACAGCGGCCGCATATGCGGTGCTTTGGGGAACATTTGCTTGTCCCCCCGCAGAAGGAAATTCACTCATATTCTTTAACAGATAGAGTAATAAATATAAAGGGACCGCTAGAACTAAACACGTTGCCAAGCCTCTCTTACAATGAAGCCGTCGGCCGGTGACTGTCTAAAGCCACGAATTTCATCACCTTAAGTGTCATCCCAGAGCAATTTGTACGTTTAAGCCGGAATTTTCCATGACATTATGCATGGTCTCTGAATTTTAGTATTGTTTATACACTCCACTATATTAAGGGTGAAGTAATAAAATGTTTCTCCTTTCTGAACTGGGTTCATCATACTTTTAAACGCCTTGGCCTAAAGCTTAAAGCTTAATTTTAAAGTACCCTATAATAATAGTCAGATCGCCTCTTAATGTACAACAACGGACATCATAAATCTAGGGTTAAACGTACGAACTTCAAACTTAGCCTGTATTCATATTCTATTGACTTTCACTTTAATTCTTAAACTTATACATTTCGTCTGAAAAATGTCTCTAGGAATGCTACACTCCTTCCAACTTGCTTTTTGCATCCCGTAAAGGATAAAATTAAAATGCCAAAGTCCTACTATTTATACCAATGATAATATATTCAATAAAATAAATTGTATTTTACATCAAATATCAATAACATATTATCGCTTTCTTTTATATAATATAAATTATTTCTATACTGAACCGAATAGGACAACCGCAAGAAAAATAAAAATACGTTTATCTACAAGCTGGCGGTTGCCTTTATGCTAAACCTGACTTGAAATCGAACCGGCATAATTCTATCATAAACATATTAATATTAATATAATATAAATAACATGTATTACTCATGTTTCATTTCATTTAACAGGAATCAGACTTTGCTGAATACCTGGGTGTTAATAATCTTTTATTCACAGGGTTAGTTCCTTGTAACCCAGGCCATCACTGTCTGGACTATCCATTCGGCGGCGCAATCTTGATATTGTGTTGTTGAAGTGATTACTAATTTGTTCTGTTTCCTCAGACGCTTCGAGATTCGGCAGTTCTTCTCGGATTTTTGAAATCACTTGGTTGACCATTGCAATTTTAATCTACAAAAATTGTTATCAAGAAATAATTTTAATTAAATCGACACCCCAAAAAATATTACATGTAATATAAATGGCGCCCAACACAAACCTGATCGTTCCCTTTTTCGTAAAAATAAATGTAATGGTTGAGCAGCTCTACAAAAAGTTGAACTTGAACTGATATGTCCATACACTGACTGGCAATCCGGACTCCCTTTTTCAGACATTCAACAACTCTTTTACCATCGCGCATCTGCCACACAAAATCCCAGACTTTACGACTTGACCTACTTTAAAAATTGTCTCATTAAACCGCCTTTATAACATACCTGTTCACCGTTTAATTTTTTACCGCTCCAAAACAGGTGAGCGCAGGTGGCAACACCTCGGCATTGATCAGGTTTCTTCAAGAGTTTACTGGCGGCTAGGGCGCACTGGGTTCTCACCGGTTCTGCATTTTCTTCACTCCAACAAGACAATTGTTCAAAAGTGCCAACCATCAAAGTCATGGCTGCTAGCTGAGCTTTTGAGTCCGAGATTTCATCCTCATAAATTGAAAAAGCCTAAAAGGCGGACGAAATGTAATGAAAAGGTTATTATGTAACTATAACTATAAGTAAAAAGTGCATACCTGAGATATAAATTCGTAAGCAACGGTTTCGTGATTTTGAAATGGAATGCGTCCGGCGGTGAGTGCCCCTTGCAGGAAAAGTCTTAGTGGCAACTCAGCCAATTCTGCTTTTAGTAACGCGGAGACACTCTGGTGACAGAACTGAAATATCTTTCCGCATTTCTTCTCCCACATTTCATCCTACAGTAGAGACATTTCGGTTTACACCCCGTCTGACCTCTCGCAAAACGCTAAAACTAACGCGACCTTGCGAATCCTTACCTCATCCTTCAGAGAAAAATAGGTGAACGCTAATCGGTAAGCCTGGAAAACAATTGGTGGCAATGTATAGCGAACTCTTTTATTCCCCCCGGTACTGAAGTGCTTCCTGGCAGTGTTTAGTATCAAATATTGTTTATCGGGAATATCCGATTTCAAACGATGTATTAATCTGAAAAGAAGCAGATCTTGCAGATATGCACAGAACAGAAGTGTTGTTCACACTGAAATTTGAACAGACCTTCCTAGTAACCCCTGCTCTTCATCGAAATCTTCTGGATCGTCTTCAACTCCTGTTTGATCACTTTGATCCTGAATTAGCGATGCCAGCATTGAGAGAACCAAGTCGACGGACTCCGGCGTCTTTATATATGTATCATTATCTAGTATATTTGTAACAATATATACAGCTAGAGATTTCCTACCTGAAATTTAAAAATTTCTTTAATAATTTAGCAATGAAACAATTAAATCAGGCAGCAAATTGCGCCAACTACTTACCTAAATAGTCAAAATGCTCGAGAAGAGGGCAATAGTTTTTAAGTTTCAAAACTGTCAGAATGTTTTTGTAGAATTCTACTGGAATTTTCATCAGACGGGTCAATTCTCGTGAAAGCGTCGAATTGTAATCTATTTTTTCTATACCATGTTTTGTGAGTATATCATTGGTGTTCCCCAAAACCGTATCTACGTAATCAATTCTTTCTGAATAACACTTATTTACAAGATTTATGAGGGAAATTTCTAGACATATTATATCCTCCTTTGACATCTCATTTCGATACTGTAAAAACAAAGTTCACTAGTTAGTCATTTGACGTCTAAAGAATTCTAATAAATACAATTTGAATAACACAGTCAGCATATTTATTGTTCAGTCCGCTTATAAATAGTAAGTAGTATATACAAGTACATATATTTTTTAACAAACCTGAATGATGCTAGAAACTTGTTCACTGAATACTTCAAAAAGTTCAACTTGTGCAATAGTAGTAGGATCTGATTTTTGTGTAAATGTAGCAAGTCTATCTACCAAAGAAATAATTATATTTTTGACATTGACCCCAGGTTGGAGTTCAGCACATGACTTCAAGAATGGCTGGAGTGACTGTAAATGAAACTCATCAGGAAAAACCTAAAAATAAATAAATATTAAATCAAGTGCCAACACAAGCAAGAACTCAATAGGATTCCCTATATTAAAAATAAAGCAACATAAAAAAATTAAAATTAAACACATTACCTGAATAATACATTCCATTAAATATTCCTGTGCAACTGCATCACGACAACTAACAACTTGCTCTAGTATACCAGGTAACACCATTTTCTGATACTCCTCAAAGTTGACACTTTCCAACTGGCTCAGTCTAACCAAATTTGTACCAACTAAAATTTTCAGCTCTTCTCGTTCCTTTTCTCTTCTTTCTCGATCCCTTGAATGTCCCTGATGCTGCATTCTCACCCATAATTTATTCATTTCAGCAAAATTCATTAAGACAAAATCAACAGAATCCCTAACCTACAAATAAAGTTAATTGTGTACTATGTAAACCATAATAATGTGCCAATTCATTGTTCATGTTACTTACTGTTCCCACTGTTTCATCAGTTGCCTCAATTGTATCAGGCAAAACATTTCTCGTACACTGCAGCAAATAGTTTCTAAGAAAAAGCCCACGTAAGGGATGTTGCACACCTCTGCACATTTCAACTAAATCCTTCAAAATATCCCTTTTCAAACATGAATTTGTTTTTATGTATACTAATCCCACTGTGATTAATAAATACCTAAAAATAATAAAAATGTAATAACATCCCAATTACTACAAAATAATTTTGCAGTAAATATTACAAAGCTCACAATCTTGGAACTATATTTCCAGCATATTGCACTAATTCATATAAATCTGCAACTTTTCTTCCTTTCTGAAATTCATCCAATAAATAGGATTCCAAATGAAGTAATACATCAGTAACTGCCATGTCTGTCAGATTAAATTAAGGCTCAAATAGAGAAAAAGCTACAAATTTTTTTGGTGAACTAACTAATCACATAAAATAGAATATTTCCTGAATTATTAAAATAAACAAGAATGCATTCTTCAGGCTCTCACAACAAGATAAAAAGGATACATAATTCATAGTAACTTTTAGGAGTTAACAAGGAAGTTCGTAATTCTCCCAGCATAGTAGAGGCATATTTTAATCCATCCATTACTTTATTGCTATCCAAACATCTTTTCATTTGAAATGCTTGCATTTTAACAACAGAAAGAGCCTCATCCAAAAGCTTCTCTTGCTCATCATTGTTTGTCATCTGAGGTGTCATCTGTTAAACATACATAAAGAATTAATATACAGAAACATAAATGAAAAGAGTTGTTCAAATACACATTCACTCATATAAAAATAATCTCCAATTATGCAAATATAAATCCAATACCTTTACAGTAATAGAAACTAATTACTTCCACTCAGGAGATTGATAAAACAATTCACCGTTACACAAATTTGCAAGAAAAGGACTTGTCCGAAAGTAGGGTATCTGGTGGTAGGTAGGCATTGGGGATAATGCAAAATTGACATAGTACTTGACAAATAGAGACTCCTACGTTAAGAAACAAGCAAGAGAAAAGAAAACATTTCACACCTTGTGTTTAAAACGGGAATCCGACAAATGATTGACGACGCCACATTATTCGTTTTTCAATTTCTAGAAAACATTTGACTGGATCGAAATATACTCACCTTCAATTTTTATGCCGCATATAAATTAGTAAATTAAATACGTTTATATGAATCTACCCCCGAGCAAACAAAATATCTCTTGTAAATCGCGTCACTGCCTTTTCGTAACAGAGGCTTCTCTCGCAGCAATCAAAACCGGAAGTCGAAGCCCAAAACTCACCGTTCCCACAAAAATTTGTATGGAGCAAGATAGATTGTCGAAAAAATTTTCCTCGTTTCACCCTTGTAATTTTTTTAAAATTTTATGCCATATATTCTACCTTAAAATTTGTTGTAACTAGTTTCATCTAATAATTGAAGTACAAAAATTACCGCCCAAAATTCAAAATTTCAAAACTTAAAGCCCATTAGTGAACTGTCAAATGTACCTCCTAATTCCTTTATGATTTACAATAACTAAAATTGTTTAACCGATGACAGTATGATACTTGTAGTAATCATTTACTACATTTACTATCAACTCGTGTTCCAAAATTTGGATTCATGTGTAACATAGTAAATTCCTGGACAGCAGAAGTTCAAGAAATTGATGCGATAACCAAGAAGCATGTTTATTTTCTAAAGAAAAAACTGTTAGAAGCAATGAGAAAAGAACCCTTTTTTAACTACAAGCAAAAGGGGTATTGTATTGGACCACTGGTCTACTAGTTTACTTCACATTTAGAAGTAATTACAATAACATTCTCAGTGGAAAATTATAAGCACGATTCAAACCAAGGAATTTAAAAGAAAACATATTAAAGAATCTATGAATTTCTATATATTTATTTTAAAAAGTTTTAATCAAAAATAAATTACAAAATTTTTGTTGTCATTACTATTATTGTAACTAACTATTATCATGCAATAAAATGAATTTAAAAAAATATAGTACATTAAAATTCTCAAAGTTCTCACAAATTCTCAATATGGGAAACTTTTTTAAGAAGTTATCTCCTCAAAGTTCTAATACTGATGAAAAATTTCCATGATTATAACGAATGTGAACAACCATAAATCTATTAAAGACTATAAGTGTAAAACTAAAATCGGCCCGGCATTTCAGGTCGAATTGCGTGATTAGTTAAAATAATAATAATAATAATAATAATAATAATAATAATAATAATAATAATAATAATAATAATGAATAATAATAATGAATAATAATGAATAATAATAAAGATGGGATTCTTCCTCAATTGTTGAGAACTCCACTCAAATGCATGGAAAAATTATTGTTACAAAAGAAGGAAAATTATTCAAGTCGTGTGCTATTCCATATCTCACTCTATACTACAACATTGTACGACCCCAAATAAAGTAAAGTGAATCGTTCATATAAATATTCACTAAACCTTCAATTTGTTACAATGAAACCAACTAAGCGCGAAACCAGAACCTTAGCTTACTTGCAAAAATGTGCAAAAGGCTTTTCGATTCAGTTCAGTTGATGTATTAATATGATCTACAAATCATATTAATCTTTATTCATAGTCGACAATAATCTGTATCATAGTTCTTATGTCCTACAAATCTAAGGAAGGTATCATTCGAAAGGTTCGAATTTAATGTCTACCACATCATCAACCAGTGATGCGCTCTCTTCTTCTTGCTTCTTTTTTTTCTTTTTCTTGTCTGAACCAGCATTTCCACCATGGATCTTCTTTATGTGCATTTTCAGAGTATTAATTGCATCAAAAGCCTTGTTGCACTTTATACATATGCACATGTGCTTGTATTTCTTTGTCTTTTTCACGGGTCGATGTTTGTTTTCGTGATTCCTAAGGGCCTTTGGAGTGCTGAAGGGGAGGTCGCAGAAAATACATTTGAATTTGTTATTTGTGTAGTTAATATCACAAGACAATTCATGTTCTTCTTTTTCCTTGTCCTTTTCAAACGCTTTCTCGCAACCGATACACGAAAACCTTTTGCTCTTTGGGTTGTGATGATATGAATGGAATCTTAAACTGGCCGACGAGTGAAACTCGGCAGAACATACGTTACAATAAAAGGGCCCGATTTCTGGTTCCTTCTTCTTTTTTTCCGTTACTTTTTTTGCTTTATCCTTTTTTGGATCCACAATTTCTGCCTGAATAGTCTGAGTGGGTTCCTCTGGTTGTTGTATGTACATTGTATGAGTTCCCACAGGTTTGGTTTCCACAATGTAAGCTGGTGCCTCTATAATATAATTTCCAAGACCTGAATTAACCACACCTTCGATTGTGTATTGTGTCGTACCCCCTGCAACTAAACCAAGAAAATTTAAATTATTAAACGTTCAAGCACAAACTAAAAAAGTAGCAAAACGAATGATACCTGAGATATTGTACAAAGGTGAATCTACAACAGGTACAAAACTGTGGTTTCCAATACGAACGCTATCAATTGAATTGGACGAATTGTTATCGATTATGTATGTTGCACTATTAACATTATCTTCGAATTGTGTTTCAACAATTTGTTTTGCTGTAAATTGTGCACTAGGGTCTAAATCACCAATATCACCTTGATCATCCCCTTCTAACTTAAAACTAGACGTTTCCATCATTTTACTTGTTCCTTGGTGTATAATGTAAGTTGCCTGTGGTTCATTTGTTATAACAGTATTTGTAACAGAAGACGTGGTAGCAGGAGCCATATTTTTTACACCGGCGCTGGCCTAAAATTGTTTTAAAATATGTGTTTGAACAAAATATGTCGAACGTAATAAACTTTACATGTTTAATGGCTAAGTAAAATACCTGCAAAGTCGCCTGACCGCTGACATTGTTGTTCACAATGTAGCGGTCCATTGTTTGTCATAATGACGTCGATTCTTGTTTCATGTGGGCTTTGAATTCATGTTTAATTTTTGATCTTTCATATCTAAATCCCAGTCCACATTCACTGCATGTGAAAGGTTTATTATCTAGAGGTTTGACATGAAGTTTTTTGTGGTGCTTCTGAATATGAACCTGAACCATAATAATAAAATTATAAAATAATATATAAATGTAACATATAAAACTGAGAATTACTTATATGTGTGTGGCAGTACAAATTGCACCTTTACCCCTTACCTTCAGAGACAATATTGCATCAAATGCTTTATTGCATTCAATGCAAACACATGTGTTCCTATACCTCTTGGTTTTTCTAATTGGTCTGTGTTTATTTTCATGAGTTCTTAGTTGCTTAGGTGTATCACAAGGCAAGTCGCAAAAGCAACATTCCAACTCGGCAAGTTTATAATTATTTTCACAATTAAGTTCATGCTCTTGTTTTAATTTTTCCTTTTCAAAGCCCTCATTACAACTGCAACACAGCATATAAAGAAGTTTTTTCTCTTAATGCACACACACACACACTAGACCAAATACCTTGAATAAAAAATTTGTAAAACAGTGATATATTACTTACCCAATGCATTGAAATTTATTTTTTGATTTTGGATTGTGATGAAACATATGAAATCTGAGACTACCCTTTGATTTGAATTCTTCCCCACAAATATGGCACCCAAAAGAAGTATTTTCATTTTCTTTCTCCTTCTCCTTCTCCTTTTCTTTTCCCTTTTCATCCAGTTCTTCACTTAATGCCTGTATTGTTGGACTCTGGTCACCTATAACTAATAATGACACAGTTATACAGTTTTTGCCCATATGTTAATAATGTAAACAAAAAACGAATTTTTTGTAAGTAGTGTAATTACCTGCAATTTGTACAGTATCAGTATTGGTGTATTGATTTTGTTTTTCAATAACTGTGTAACTATTAATTATATGCTTTTTTGGAATATTTTTAGCAGGTGCAAGAACAGTACATGTCCCAGCAGCAAGAACATTGGCATCAACTGTAGTTTGCTTTCCAGCTAATTGTTGGCCATCTAAAGTACCGGTATTGTCAATAATTGGGTACATGATTTGGTAAATCATTTGGTCATCAGCTTTGACCTGCCATTTTTTTAAAAAAAAGTAAGAAATTAAATTCTCTGATTTGTCTAATCCAAAATCTTCAGAAGTTTTTGATCATAAAGAGAGAATTACCTGCTGCATTCCTGGGTTCCAGTTTCCTGTTGATAAGCTGACATAATTGGCAGGAGTAGTTGTGACACAAGAATTGCTAATAAAGCTAGTGTTGTTTTGATTTAAAACACATGGTTGATTAATTAATGATATTGATTGCCCAATGTTAATGTTTACTGTGTTTGGCTGAAATGGTATGTTTTCTATTTTGTAATAATTTTTGTCACCATTATTTTGTGGATTGGCATACTGTATGAAAACATTGGGTGGAAGATTTGGAAAATTTTGTGTTTGTCTTTGCTCCATTCTTCACAATCACTGAAACAAGTGTAACAAATAAATGATAGATCTCATATTTAAAATAGCAAACAATTCTACAAAATGAATACTCACAATGAGTACTCGGTTTCCGATTAGAGACAAATATTCATCAACTAGAGTCTCATAGTTGACACTTTTAACAGAATCAAACGGTAGACAATGACCTCAGTGGGCCTGGCAGTGAATTGTCCAGAAGCCGGATACTTTTATTTAATTTAATTTTTTCATTCCTTCGATTTTTCTATGGGAACACTGGAAGAAAAAAATCACAATGTGCGAATTTTGTAGTAGTGCCGGACATCAACAACAGTGAAGCATGCATAAAGTAACGAAATCTCGCAGTGGGGCGTTTTTTAAGCATTTTAAAATGGTCAGTTCCCAAGCCGAAGTATGTTAAGCGTTTTCTCTGTAAAAAAGAACGCATCACTTTTTCGCGATGGCATTCCCTTATCTTTGCTGATTAGAAAGACGTTTTTTAAGAAATCAAACTACATTTTTAAATAAATTAAAAAGAAATGTCAATTCTGTAATGAATCCTTATGATTATTCTTACGCACAGTACCTTTTTAAATTTCCTTTAATAATAAATATAAAAAGACGGATTTTGTCACTGAAATTCAGAATCCAGCGAAAACCCCGACACAGATTTTACGAAAACGCTTCACCTCCGAACCGCAAACAGTTATGTGCAGTCCATTCATATTTCGTGCCGGATGTGTGCCCGTGCTTGTATTTTAGCTTCTACATGTACAACGTTTTGAGATTTAGCCATAAGATATTGTTGCCAACCGTGAAAACGTAACAACCATTCACTGTGGCTTTGTTTTATGCGGGGATTTCAAGGTTCTTAGGGTACCAGCTGCGGTCCGAACTTAAAAATCATAGGACGCGTTTTAGTATCAAAAAGACATTTAACGCTCACTTGGAATGTTACCTACTTTCCTTTTTGACTTGAAGTACCTCATTTTACATGTATATATGTGTCTGCTTCACACGTATTTGTTTAGCATAACGTTTCATTAGAAATTCGCTTGTCAGCGGCTTTGACTTTTTGCCTCGGTGAGACAGGGATGTAAAGGGTGAAAGGGTAGTACTCAAGGAATAATGGACTTACTGTACACAGTATCGCGGAAGTTAAACAACAGTGCAATAAATCCTATTAAACAATTCGAGAGGTAAACAGTTTGTTTTTAACGCTATCAGTACCTATATTTGTTACTGTTAATTTCATAAGAAAAATTAAATTATTCATTAAAATTATTAGATTGTTTCTGCCGCATGTATTTAAAAAGTAACTCATAAAAACTAAATTACTGTTTGTACCTACTGCTACTGTACTTTCATTTATTAATACTTTGAACTTTTCAGTGTGACAAGTGGATGTTCATTATGTACAATATCAAATCAAAATTTGTTAGCATTCACAACAGTGACAACAGTTACTGACACAACAGCCAACTCTTGGGGTTCCCATGTTTGTGTAGCAGACTTGAATTCACCATGGCAGGCATATAAGTAAGAATGAAGATCAATCAGTTGTGTAACTATGGTTGAGCAATAAATATAAATCTCAATGTTTTTCCTAATGTATTTTTAGGATTACCTCCAATTTATGCAGCATAACTGTACTAGAATGGGATCTGGTTGGTGAAAATTTAGTTGTTGCTGATACAAATGGAGTTGTGCAGATATGGGGTATGAAAGACCATATTTTAAATGATTGGGTATGCTTGGGCAATGCAACATTCCATGGTGAGAAAATACTGTCAGCTGCATTTTTTCATAATGGCAGAAAGGTGATGTTTACACTTAGTGTAAGAGTTGTATAATTTTTATAATTTTATGAACCATTAAAATATTGTATTATTCAACATTCTTCCAGACTAGTTTGGTTTATGAAAAGAAAGATAATTTTCAATACAGTGAAAAATTCAGTCATCATAGAGTTGCTCCTTCAGTTAAAAGTTTTGGTGGCAGACCACTTGAAGGATGTTTAGTTGTTTCTGCAACTGGTATGGTTGGTGTAATAGTCTTACTAAAGGATGCACAAAACATAACATTGCAATCTGTATCAGAAAGTTTAGGTGCAGTCAGAAACAGGATAACATCTGCTGATATTTGTTATGGAAAGAGTGAGTACAGGCTTCTAAATTTGTTAAATGTTCATTTAGAATTTGCAATCTTTGCAATCTTAGAAGTAAGTAGTAAATATGTTAAAACTTTAATGTTAATGTAATATTGTTTAAATTCCAGATGGCCAGTTTCTTATAGCAGTTAGTAGTGGAAATGTTAAAATGCCAATTCAGTGTTACAGAGTTTCAGTCAAGAAAAATGATGATAAATGTGTAATAATGTCGCAAGCATTACCTAGTTTTTTTCTTCAGGACATTCCAGTGAAAGAAAGCAGCTGTGAGTAAACACAACAGTCAACACACATTGAATAGATTGTACTAAAGAAATATGAATATGTAATAAACATTTACAAAATGTAAAATTTTACAGGTCGCAAAATTGTTGATCTGAAATTTGTGGTAAAGGAAGATACAGATTCATTGGTTGTAGCTGCCAATGGTGAATCAGGTAGCATAATTGAGATTTGGGAGTTAAGGGAGAAACCTCTGCCTATTCATAAATTATTTCAGCCAAAGCATTCTGCCCCTGTTGAACCTTTGAAAACAGTGGTGAGTTAAGAAAAATTTGAGAGTCATATCCACTGTAGATTTATAAAATAATTTGAATTTGAAAATTAATTGTAGTTGTGGCAGCACCAATCACAGTTTAGAGCAACAAGTCAAATACTTTGTGTAACTACAAGTAAATTAAGTATTACATCAAATGTACCTCCTCCATCATATATAATTGTTGCCTTTGCTGATGGCACTATACATTGTTTGTTCAGGGAATCATTAAAACAGGTTAGTACAATTGAGTACATTCCAAAAAAATGATTTTACTCATTTTATAATAGCAATTATCTACTTTTAGGTATCCACCACAAATATCAATAATGCTTTCCGAAATGATGATCCAACAATGGCAAAGCATCAAAAACTTAGTGTTAAGGTCTCTAAAATGGATATTTCATGGTTAGGGAATGTTCTAATGTGTATTGATACTCATGGCCAATTATACTTATACAGATTAACACCAATTTCGGAACATGGTACTATATTTTTGGTCAGATATTTTTAAGTTAAACTAAATGCTTTAGTTTTAATATCATCATGACTGATTTTTTAGGTGGTCCCATTACTGTTCCATATGCTTGTACCCTTCTGGAATATTGCTTAGTAACAGGACTTGATTGGTGGGACCTCCTTGTTTCATTGAGATCCTCAATGCTAGAGGCAGTGGTTGAAAAATTTACAGAAAGTTTCAATAGACAAAATTCAGCATCAAAGCAGTTTTATTATGTTCAGTTTCTGTGTATTAAAACTTCACTCTACAGGTAGGATATATGATATTAGATATATTATGAGTACAAACAATTGTAAACATAGAAGAACTACAAAATCTTTTGTGTTCTATATTGCAGAATAGCTGCAAATGGTCAAACAAAAGCAGCTGATTTAACCTCACTCCTAATGTTGTATTCTATAGCAACTGCTTTCAAATCCCTTCTTAGACCGTCAGACATGTCTAATCATGATAAAGGACCTGCTGAAAGCCTTGCAGGTAGGATAAATTAATTTCTTTTGGTTAATAGCAAAGTTTTTAGGTGCATTAAAAACATATTGTTTAACTTATATACCAATAACAACGATAGGTTAATTGATACATCAATAAATTGGCAATAATTTGTTGTAGCTGTTTTAACTGATCCAGTCACTGATGTGGATAAAGTTTTGTTGCATCTTGAAGCCAAAGAATTCACTGTTGAGCCTAGTACACTTCAATCTCTTCAGCAATTAATTCAATGGATAGCCGATTTAACGTTGAATCTCCTAGCTAGACTGCCCGAACAGAGACAAACTTCCAATAAGAGCTCAGGGGTAAATTAAAAAGTTTAATATTATAAATTTAACATTAATTGATGTTGAAAATCCACTGACAACTGTTACGGCATTTTAGTATCAACTAACAAGGGACTACCAAGCTTTGAGCACACTGAGGGAACTGCTTGTAATCATACGAATTTGGGGACTTCTATGTCAGAGCTGTCTACCCGTTTTCGTTGGCAGCGTGGAGAATTTCGACGTTTTGCCTTTACTCTTTAGATTGCTGTCGAGGTTGATTCAAACGTCGGAATCAGACGAGAGCTTATTGGGTAATATTTAAACCACCGCAATCACAAATGTTAAATTATGCCTTTTCGTAAAGTATAATATTTTTTAGATGAGTGTTGCTCTCTACCAAATCAGGTAGCAATTCCACAGATGAATTTTTGTAATACAACAACACAAGTTTTAAGTCCTGCCCTTTTCACTCAGATATTGCCTATGCAGGTAAATTTAATTAATTTTTTATTACTGGAAGTGAAAATTCATAAAAATTTGTTTGATTAAATAAATTTTCATTTATTTTTTTCTAGTTATACTATGGAGTTGAACCTGATTTCTTAGAATATATTCCTGATAAAATTCAAATTGAAAATGGTTATCAATCTGAATTGTTGATTGACAGTTTTAGACATGTCTTTTTGGGAAAACAACCACTCACACTTAAGCAGTGTTCACGGTAAGAAAAATTGATTTTCCACAAAGGTTTTGTTGTGCCAGTTATATTACAATTGGATTATGGTCAATGATAATTTTAGTGACCCCCCAACCTATGTATTACATACATTTCAAATTTTTGTTTATATTATAAATTATAGTTGCGGAAGTAAAGCTCAAGTGACGAGCTCAAGCAGACGGACGGCAGCAATCGTCGCGTGGGATCATCGATGGTCACGGACGTGTAGATGCTCAGGGCATTGGAGAATTCAGAATTGTAATAAAAGTTCGAATACAATCGTCAACATGAACTCAAACTTGTATTTATAATAAGTTTAAGAATTTTATATTTATAATAAATTCGTGAAATATTTATTAATATCTAAATGATTTATTTTTGCCTTGAAAAGCTTGGAAGGGAAGAACTATTCAAGACTGAACTTGACTGTAGTCGACAATGAAATGTTGGGTGCTTCAATATATGTACATGTTCAATCAGAAGAAGGAAGATTGACCGTACAAGAAATCTTATTTACCTGGCTTAGCTATTTATTTATGACAAATTACTTTCTCTTAGGAGGAAAGGTTTTTCTGTGCTTGTGGTCTTGTGAACTTGAATTAAATAATTAACAAGAACATTTAATTTTATGAATAAATTTTATTATCGAATAGTACAACAATAAACTCAAACACAAACATCTTGCGTTTGAACCTAAATCGAATCTAAAAAAAAACACAACAAAAATAACAAAACAATAATAGAAACTTTACATATCATTTTGCGACCCCGATTTTAATTATTTTTTTATTTAACATCGTTTCCTGTTGTTTCATTTTCCGTCGACGTAGGACCACCCGTTCTCTGACAATTCTTTTTTAGACAAACCCGTTTAGCGTAATATAATTTAGCCGTCACTAGTTTTAATTAAATTTGTTTTTTAATGGTGTATCAAGTGCGCTTTCCGTTGGAGGGCCTTCGGATTGATTCATCCGGTAGAAAAACCAGGTTTTCGGTAGAAAAAAGTGGAAGGTGTAAAAAAACTTATATCTCGGATTGATTGTAACGCAGTCCCACTAATCACCTAATGAATTCTGGTCCTCGCTTATGGTTTGCTTTTACAAATTTTATATTTTATCTTAAAACTTAGATAAAATGAAAATTAAAATTAAGGCAGTTAAATTTCAGGCTCACAACTTCCGGGAGGGAAGAATGTCATTTGAGATTATTTTGTGACATTTTGTCTTCTCTGAGACACGTTTCACTGGTGACTTAGTTTTTCTAGAAAAAGTTGGTTTCAATCTCGCGCTAAATATTCCTTAAAAAGTAAAAAAGAAACAACACGAAACACTTAAGTTAATAAACACATTAAGACACGTTCCAGAATTATTATTATTATTATTTCTACCTAATTTTGATTGAGTGACTGAGTAAAAATCATTGGTTAAAATCAATTCGTCCAAATCGGTTCGATATACAGTACAAATTATTCATGATATATGTAATTTGATACAAAGTATAACCGAGACGTACACTGATTAGGTCGTAATGATGTACGACCCTTATTTTATGTAAGGTGACTCCTCATCCATAGACATTTAATAGGTGTACATTGAAGTTCACTGTGGGATGGTGCGATGTCGACAGATCAGATGAATAGATATTCTATTGAATTGAAACTTCGACGGCGAGGCAAATAAAAGTCACTTTTTTGTGCCCTGTTATTACACATCGTACAAATATTCTGGTCCCGCTTATCATAGCACATAGGAAAGTCGTTCTTATTGCTAGTGTTTTGCTCGTGCAAAATGGGAAAAAAAATTCTTATTGCAATTTAAAATTGATTTTGTCGGGGGTTGACGATCGTGCGAAAGACGAACACCTATTCATCCACTAAATGTCCTAAAATGTCTATGTATATTTATTTAAGCGTTTGGGTATGAATTTTGTGTATCAACATGTTTCACAAAAGGAAAAATCGGTTTACCATTGTTAAAAATTGATCCCTCGACAGATTTAGACCACTTACTTTATCCATTTTACTTCCCGCGACAGGACACTTCCAAGCAGAACGTGACACAAATCTCCATCTTGTCTCCCTCCGACATTGTTCGGACCTTAATTTCACACGATAATATTGAAAAAACGTTAACAATTGTGCATTTGTATACAAAGTGTACCAGATATAACGAATAGAAATCGTAATTTTTTCATATTTTAAATATTTATATATATTTTTTTGAATGACAAGACAATCACGTCGATAACACTTAAAAATTTTTCTTATTGAAAAATTCTACATCCCGTATTCTTTGTGTGTTTCCCTTTTCTAACAAAGTGAATTAACTACCGGTAACGTTATATAATTTATTCTAAAGCACCGTAATACAAAAATGTCTACCTTCTAGTTTGGCCCCGTTACAGACTTTACAAAAAAAAGACATCGTATATTAACAAGTTGAAATTGTATGTTGGTCGTTTAGAGGTTTCTTTCATTTTTTAGCATGAATAGGCCCCCGAAATGTTATTTGTGTTGACTTTAATTTTCCAGTTGGTTTCTTACGATACGGCATGAGACACGCTGATTTTGATTACCATAAGTAACCTAACGCGTTTACAGATACAGTGTGAGCTTTTTGTCTTTTTTCCGCTTGTTAATTAATAATAAATAGCATCCCGTATGTTTTTATTTACATTAAATGACTATTTACCCGAATGAAAAATGAAATTTAATTTTACCTGGGAGATTCACCCAAGTCACATCAAGACCAAGTATTTTTTTTTAACTTCAAGCTTGACTTTTATGTTTCTATGTACATTGAACAACTTCAACTTCTGATATTTACACTACGCCGATTTCTAGCAAAAAAATCTTTACATTCGATTACTGAATTACACAAAGAATCCACATCCTTGAATTTTCTCTGACAAATTTCTCAAAGAGCATTTCGCGATTAAACGCTAAATTTCTAAACAATGCTACTAAATAAATTTGACACCTTCAAAAATAATTAAAAAAAAAACGATCTGGACCCAATATCATGTTGTGTTAATTGAAAAAAATCTTGCCTATTGATACCTGTTGGAAAATGTGTTTAAACATTTTCAGCGTAGATCTGCATGTTTCATTTCCTAATCAGAAACTACCAGTGATTGTATTTAATAAGTCAACTCGTTGAGTTAGACGCCTTCGGGAAGATACTAAACCGTCAATTTGATCCCAAATAACTGTGATTTATTGTGGGTTGCTAAGGAAATTCATCAGGCATGTGGTTCGTCTCGTCAACACCACTCGGAATTCGAATTTCTTTTTTAATTACTCAAATATTCAAATCTCGGTGAAATTTTAAAGTGAATTTAATTATTATTCAGAGCACGTGAAGATTCTCGCAACTTTTACTTCTGCTGTCTCTTGCCCAAACCCTTCCCAACAATCCTTTCACCTTAAGGCTTGCGGTTAATCTGCTTTTACTCCACTTCTTCGGAGAATCATTGTCCTTCCCTATACATCTGCCGAGTGGTGACTTGTTTCTCTTCGGTTTCGTCGCCTGCTGAAGTTTTAGCCTGATCTGGGTGAGTATGCCGACAAGGAGTTCATCCACGTTATGGTTGATTCCAACTGAAGTTTCAATGAATTTACAATCGTACGACGTCGCCATGTTTTTTCCCTCTTAAAAAAATTACCAAAGTGTTAGCTCCTGACTAATCTAGGCACGTTCCACTTTTCGCTAACTTCCGAGTGAACAACGGATGTTTATTAATAATATTATATTATTTATTCCGGATGGTAACCCGTAGACAAGCATTCATGTAAAATGTTCTTACCACTCGCTTCCTCTTTGAAAGTCACTTAAGGAAGGTCATTGTTACAAAATAATAGAACCTTTTTGTACTTGGATAAGTGCTGCAGGAAAAAAAATTCGTTAATTTTACCTTCAGACGTGATTGTCCTGCTGCGAACTAAATCGGTTTTGTTCCCGACTAAAATAACAGCCTTTGATCCTATTGAATCTGTTTTCCAGAGAGACTGAAGCGTTTCTTCGGCAATTTGAAAACTCAATCGATCCACCACGGAATAAACAATAATATACGCTTGCGGTTGATACGTGGTAATGCAATTTTCGGGCTGAAATACAATGAGAACACGTGAACGGATTTGCAAAGCAAAAAATTAAAAATAAATCCTAAGCCCCTTAAAAGGAAAATAAGTCTGTTCCACTTGTTTTGTTCCCTTTCTTCCCATTGTGCAAAAAGTTTTCTTTGTTTCTATTGTTCAGCAGGACAGGGTGTAAAGAAACAAATGAAAAGCAAAAATAAAAACTCCGGAAGTGGGAAAGGAGCCGAGGAAAGAGAGAGATTTGTAGAAAACTAGGCTAATGTGTCAAAAGAATGTTGAAAAACTGCAATAAAACTGTTCTGAAAGGATTATCCGAAAGTTAGCAAGAAACTTATTTCTTTTTTTTTTATGTATAAATACATAAGAATGGTAAGGTAACAGTTGAATTACTTAAGTGAATGTGGAAACATAAAATTTTGATGACCTGTTAGATTCGACCTTTTCATTGCGGTCTTTCAATTAAACACATCAACAACACCGTTTGCTCCCGGAAATAAAAACTTTTCCTGGGAAGAGGCTTCAATCTCACCTGACGTGAAACTTAATTAATCGTTCAGTCGACTTGTTTTTATTCCAATACTAACACCATAATTTTGCCTTCGATCGCATTCAAAGTTTCGATTAATCTTGTCAAATATCTACCTCTAAGCGGTAAAGTTTTAAAACTTGAACAGGTTTCAACTACAGAACCGAGTTTTGTACTTTGGACATTCAAAATTTAATAAGAGTCTAATTTTTGCGTCGATGAGGGCGTGGAGTAGGCAACTTACAGACATTTCTGCCGACGGATGGTCCACGAAGATCAGTTCGGACTCTTCGTCGTCCAGCAAGACGGACACAGACTTTTCGCCGAACTCTTCATCTGAAAAAAGCATTTTAGGTAAACAGTGTTAACAATGTCGGCGGTGAAATATGATTAGGAGCAAAAAGTGTGTTTAAGAAGTTTCCACGGAATCGACCCGGATGAAACCGATTGAAATTTTTCTTTTGGGAAAATCGCGTTAGGGAAAGTGTTGTGTGCTGAATTCTTTTGAAAGCTCACGGGTTCAACCGCGCTGGAAAATCCCTTCCTGGAAAATCCGTAAAAGTAACCGTTCGATGTAAAACGAATTTCCACGCTTTTTGTACTTTTATTTCTATTAAAATCGAAAATCTAATTCAATTTGGCACTTTGAAAATTATTGGTTAACGAAGACCTTACAGGGGATCGTTGAAGCAGAAGGCGATAATCCACGGTAATTTGCGGTGGTGGTTAAAGCTTTCTGGGCTCCCCATTGGTCGACAAAATCAATTTTGAGCGGAAAACAACTACACATCGAAATAATCTTTCGATCGAAGTTAATTCGGTGAGATGTGTCATTTCAATGAGAGTTCACCGAGAGGCACAAAGACAAGTTCTTTGTTTGCCGTTGAACTTGAGTTCCTCTCAAAAATAATTTGTTCGTATTTTATTATTCTCCCGTCTGTTTTTGGAGGTTTCTTCTTGGAACTGAGTTGTTTATGCGAATGATGTCTCTGATAAAATGAATGTTTTTTGGTTACTGACAGGCGAACAGTACGAGATTACAACATAAATCTTTGTTGTTTCTCTTCAAGCAATTGAGCTCTTCAAGCAAACATGATGCACCTCTCGGAGACATAATTCGCTCTCTAATATTCGTATGCTAGGTGGATGTTCCAAAGCATTTGTTTGCATTTAATCTTTAAATGCGAAAAAAGGATCTCTGTAATCATCCAACGCTGAACAGGAAAAACCGGTCTATGAAACAAAATTAGAAAGTACAATGAAATGATAAAATGTTTCCTCTAAATGGCACATGCCTTTTTCAACAGCCGTCAGAAATTATTTGAATTTTTTACACATTTACCTAATTTGTTCGTGAAACACAAGTGTTACGAGCCTTAGTAGAAGCACCCGATTGAAATATATAAACAATTAAAAAACGCTGGAGGGATCTCTGCAAATGGAACGCAGAGCGGACCGAGGAGATCAGTCAGATAAGTCGACAACCACGAGACAAAAATATAAAGGTACGCTTTCATGGCTTTATTGAATTATCACGACGTTTCAAAGGGAATTCTGAAATATAAAAGTGCAGTAATCCACTGGTTATAGAGATTGAAAACCGGAGATTAAAACTTTAGTGTGGTAATTCCGCTCGACAATTTACAATTGCATTCATACATACTTATATGCTTGGGACACGAGCGTCGCTTCGAATAATAAAAACTGCACCACATGAGCTTGGCTGAGAGACAAGTGCTGCTGGGGAGAACTTCAGGTAAGTTCACCTTCTGTCTACCTCACAGGTGAAAGCTTAAAAGTCTTGTGCGCCTGACTGAAGACTCTTTCATACGTAAATCACAATCTATTTATTTATTCTTAATTTAGGTTGAAACGCCTTGATTAAAACTTTTGGAAAACTAATGCATTTATTAATAATCCGAATGCAGGCGTCGAAGCGAATGGCGAATTTGACTCGGCCTTGTTCCCCTACAAGTGGGCCAGGGAACCTCGAAATTGATTTTTTAAAACAACGGCTCCTGTGCAAATTCGGTTCAAAATTACAAAATCTTGAGCCAGGGTAAGCCGCCACGAAAATATTGCTCCACACCCGCCAAAAATTTATTAGGAATTTAAAGTAATGGTTATTGGGACGTGGACGTAGATATTTGCAAAAATATTCCCTTTATGTATAGATTTCGGAGTAATGAGAATTCTTCCAGCACCAACATTCCAACTCGGTGGTTACTTTATAGGTCATAAATTTTGAAAATTCAACTAGATGCCGACTCCTGTGCTTAATAATGACTTATTAAGCAATTAAACCCTTTCGCTTTGTTTCACACGAACACATACACAAACGGATTCTGCGTGTCTACTCGGTCCGAATCTGTTTCAATCATGTGTTTCCCCACTTTCAGTCCACCAAGGATTAACCGTCCATGAGTTACTCGACTAAATATTTACACGGAAAGAATTGAGTTGATCCTCTTTTGCTGTCGTGTTTTCCCATTCTATTTTTATTCTTTGGTTTTGATCCCCGTCAAAGAAGATCGAAGCACTCTTTAGCATTATAATCAATCCATTAGACAATATTGTGAATTTTATGGTTGACGTGATCGCATTAATAACAGAGCTTTCATTGGTGTACTATTAATACCCACGGTGTTAATTATGGAACGCGGGACTTGTTGTGTATGACAAATGGCTCAACAACCAGTTTAAAGCCGTCACCACACCACGAGATGAGTGAGGAAAAGGAAAATGGTCGAGATCGGATCAGAAGCGATGAGACGTTCTGTTTGTAGATACTGCGAAACAATAAGTCCGTTACCAAAATGGATAATACCTTATTCGCAGCCAATTTAACAGACGGATAGTTTAATAACACGTCTAGATGAAACTGAGACAATAGTGTCAGGAGCAATTAGTTGTCGGAAAGTGTTGCTAATTGTTTTTTGACGTTTGCCATTCGATGCGAGTGCCAGGAGAACTGAAAATTTCAAGGCATTCACTTTTAATGAGGTAAAATGCGTTTGCCCGTTCTCAGTTTTGACTTTTCAAATGTTCGAAACGAATAAACACCAGATGACCGATTCTTTTTACAAATGCGGAGGGAGATGTTGTCAAATGAAACCACAGTCGCGTTGTACATTGCCAGAACTAATTGCAAGCAAAGAGGGATAAATAAGTTTAACTCTTTTTTGAGAGTCACATAAAGGTAAAATGGAAAATGAATTCATGGAAAATAATTAACATGTGTTTCCCCACCCTTGTAACCGTAATTGCGAGCCACGTAAAATAGTTTTTAGTTTTGGAGAAAACAGTGAATATCCAACGGAGGGATAGGTCTAGTGAGGTGCACAAGGTAAATTTGGTTGTCGTTGGTTTTGATTAAAAGGCCTATGTACAAAACAATGTAAGCTTATTATTAGTGAAGTGCAACAAGAGCGAATACCAGATTTATAAAGTTACACTACAGCCGTTCTCACCCCTTGTAGACGATTCCACGGTGACTGTTGTGATTCTTCATGGTAAGAATTTTTCATTTGAAACGTACACCTTCACAAATATTACTTCTACTTCGTTTGAAAGCTTCAAATCGCTTATATTTCCTTGAGCTTATGTTCCAGCCATGAGAATCCACAATATTTTTCACGGCAGCCTTGTTTTAGGAAACCCAAGAATTATTTTGTATTGGGAAGTTGGAAAAGCCTCCCTTTAAAATTTTCTAATTGTTTTGTGTTCTTACCCCTTACATTTTACATGCTTTGGCAAAGGGAAATTCTCTCATCTTTGGTAGCCTCAAATTTTCTAAACAAATTTTAACGGTTTTCGTTTGGTAAAAAGAAAATTTCAAGAGAAAATCCAATACTCCTTGCGTCCATTAACGACCCACTATTTAATACCGCATAAAGTAGATTGTTATTTCTGGATTTACAACTCCTTGAATTTTGCACATTAATTTAGGCTTTTCCGCTGCGGTGCAACTGTGTTTTTTAAACTCTTCTCAAGATGGAAACCTCCTTCCTAAATTTTTTAATAAAACGCTACAGACTCGAGTTTTTCTCGGAATTCATTTCCTGAATGAATAAACTTGACGAAATAGATGAAACGCCATAAAATTTAATACGAAACAACGAATTGTTACATTAATTTTGTCGGATTTGAGCTTGCATTTTCCATTTTGACATTTTTTTTTTCTGCTAACAATAATTTCTCTCATAGTTTACAATCGTACGGTTGTACACTTCTCTGCTACGCCATTTGTACATTTATTTACGTCGTTCATACTTTCATAAATTTTACTTCAATTACCGACTGTTTAAAGCAAATTTCTGATGTTAACACGCACTATTTTCTTAATTAATGAAAGGAGAAATTGACTTAAACAAACATTGCCAACCACCTGGGGCTAGCTTTTTAATTGGCTTGAATTCACTAAAGTAACCACACATGTTTTAGTTAATTACACTTGCAAGGTGAGTTTCTTGTCAATATCAAATTTTATATTGAAAACAAAAAAATACGGGAGTGGTCGGTGGTACAGTAAACTTTGTGCTTTGTATATAATCTAATTATCTTTCAATACGACTCCCTGGGGATTGTGAAAACTCAAGAATGCGGACGATTGAAGACCAAATTTTGAAAGTCCTAAGGAACTTCTCTGTGGAACAGTAGGAGTTAAATTAGGTCTTTCACCGCTGAACTTAAAGTTTTTATGAAAAGAAAATGCGTCTGACTTGAACAATTTGCATCGAAAGCATTTTATATATTGTGCTGAATAATATCAAATAATAAATTCTGAACCATTGGTTCTCCTCTATTTATTACAACTTTAATTACGAGAAATAGTGAAACAAAAGTATTTAATTATTTTGTAATTAAAATTCTAATCAAAAATCTAAAATTAGAATTGGATTAGAAATGGGGGAGAAAAAAAACTAGGTCTAACCGGAGTACCGCAAGTAACAGGACCGATATAGAAAAATTCTCCCATTGTTCAAGTCCTATGATACTCCCATTGTCGAAGGCGCCATTTGCGGAATGACACTTATTTGAAATAGTAATGTTTCTTCAGTTGCAATAAAAACATTGTATTTATTTTCATTTCTTTCTTTTACGACCGATAAAATTTTCCATGGGACAGTGAAACCGCTTCGGTGAAACTTCCGCTGGCATAATAATGTATCCGAGGAGGTTTCCTTCCTCCATTATAATTTGTTTACAAACCTTTCGGGTAAAGAACATTGAGTGGAATACTAACGATTTCAAAACAGGTATAAAGTAATAAGTAAGATGGTAACACTGCTGCAGGAGATCTTACGTAACTGACAAAAACCCTCATTCGAGTTACATAAGTTAAGTTAAGATGCTCTCCAATTAAGGTGACTTACCTAAGCTCGTGTCATATGCGTGCAGGTACTCGGAAGTCATAAATTGAGAAATGAGCGAACTTTTTCCTACTCCAGCACTCCCCAGCATGACCACTTTGTAGGGCACGCTGGTGGTTGAGGATTCCCTGCTGGACGCCAGCGAACATTCGGCACTCGTTCTGGCACTTCCTGGGTAAGACCCGACCGTGCCCATATTGCTCGGCAAATGCTCTGTGCTGTAAACGAAATGGAAGAATGTCACAGAGGAAATTAATTCTCGGGTTTTATTCAGTGTGGTGAAATTGATTGTTCTTTTGACGGGGAGATGTAAGGAGCACTCGGGCAAATCCTCTGGCAAATGTATTTGTTGTTTTTCATGGCGAATAAATCTCATTAATTCATTTCGTTACCCTCATTTTTCAGGTTAATCGCCTTAAAAGTAAAACCCATGGATGTTCTTGTTGGAAGAAGTGCACCTGCAAGGCCCCGAAAAACGCTCCCTTCTACACGTTCCCCGTCAACAATGAGCAAAAATCTCGCAGGCTTTCGTTAAAATTTCCGACAACGTTTACGCTTTCCATCATTAAATTTTTGTGTTTATTTGTTTGTTGCGGTTAAAATTTTTTTCTTCATGTTCAAAATTTTATAATTTGCCAAATGTTTGGTGGAAATGCAAAAACCCATTTTCAAGTACTCGGACGAGCGAATAATTCGACCGGGTACATGATGTCACCTTTCGGAGACGATCGGTGGGATTTGGATGACAGTGAAAAATTGAGAAAAATTTACAAGAAAACCGACTTGATGAGCCCGTCGACGATGAACTTACAGACCCATCCAAAAGGAGTGCATCACATGTCGGAGCCCCGGCCTTTGCCGGTTCCGATGGCTCCTCAGGTGCCCTGCCAGGGATCGACCGGCCCCAGCTACTACGGCTACGTCCAGCCGGACAAGTCCCAGGCTTTTCTGGCACAAGGTGAAGACCCAAAGGCCTACCAAACAGTTTCTGCTCCGCTGCCTCCTCAGGTCACCCAGTCACAAAGCCAGAGATTCTCTTACTATAAGCCGGACGCTCACGTTTTTAGCTACCAGCCGCGGAGAAGTCAGACAGTCGACTCCGGTTATGACGCATCCGGTTACCGGACCTCACATCCTTCTGTGAAACACCACAACGGGCTAAATCACGACGAGTTGAAACAAAAGTCGAGAGTGCAGTGCGGACAGATGAACATATCGGACCACACCTCTCACAGTCTCCCACAGATACCAAACATATGCGGACAGTGTCAACACGGTCAGCCTCCACAGGCCCAAGATTCTTACACGACTCAGAAGCACTGGAGGTCATCACCGGATGTGCCTGTTTGGATAGCCGGAAGCGTCGGTTACAGACCTTTCGGACCCGCGGAACCCACCCCAAATCCTTACTATCCACCCCGAAACAGAAATGAGTACATTCCGTTAAATTAGTTTTTATTATCATCTACTGAATAAATTATTAGCAATAAATTTATATTGGAGTAATAATAAGTAATTTTTTGTATTTTTCTTTTTCGAAAGGAAATTGCTTTGCAAAATTCAAACCCGAAATTGATTTATCATTGCTAAAATTAATACGACACTGTTGCCGACATATTCAAATGAAATATCGAGTCGTTTCCAGGCGAAATGAAAAAATTCGCAATTTTCACCTGCAAATGATTTACCTGTTCAATCAGGTGTTTAGCAATGGTTTTTTTGGAGTTCCATGAGTGATATTATGAACAAAAGCGTATTTTAGAGCTCTTGAGACTCAAAAAATTCAGAATGTCTAACCGGGGAATTTCAAACCGGTAGAAAAGTGCTTTCAAGAGTAGGACAGAAATTACTTAAAGGTAAGTCAATAGGGTACATTGTTAATGAAGAGTGAAGTGGTAATTATTAATTAATAAGGGTGATTATTAAAAACCTATGTATCTTTTAGGTGCCAATATATTTTCAGCTAGCACTGTCGCTCGTCAAAGTAGAATTCGACCGTTCTCAATTTTCTAAAACTACTGTGCCCTGACTTGATTGATTAGCGTTAGTCTTTAGGAACTATTTTGTCTTCGTAGAACATGAACTGTCAGAACATTAAAAAAAAGTATTGATCCAACCTTACAGAGGCCATATTTGTTTCCAATATGAAATTTCTTATAATGAGATTACCGCGGATCATTTAAATGTTAGATCATTACATTTCCGTTTTAAATAATTTTTATGCTGCCTTTTATTATTTTTTAAATGCTAAAGAAAGCAATCAACAAAATTTAACACGAAGAAAATCTTATGTGAAATTTCACATTAAGGCAATCAATGAATGGCAGAAAAAATTGAAAAGAACGACCGCCATTTCCACTGCTAAATTTCATATTCAATAAAGTACTAAGTACTTGTGTGAACACGGTCAGCGTTCTCTTTGAATGTCCAATTTATTTTTCACTTGAATTCGTAAGTAATACTTACAGGTACGGTCTGTGTATTTTTATTCAGCAAGTTCGGCGGTAGGTTTCATGCGATTCAAAGGGTGCTCGTTTTGTGGGAAACGAGAGTGGTCTTTGATGTTATTCATGTATTTATATAAACGGGCACAAGTATCGAGGATGGCACTTTGAGTTGACGTAACGTATCACTCATTAGTGTAATTAGTTGATGTGACTACCTCTGGGTATTTTTTTACAAAATACCTAGTGCTACGTGAACTAGACAATGCCACAATGCCGTTTTCGTTTGTATTTCGACGGTGGCTTTAAAAGCATTCTTTGATTTTTTATTTTGTACATAACTGAAATACGGCAAGAGAACTACATTACTAGTTTGTAAATCCTTTCGAATTGAAATTTTTATTTTTCATACAATAAAATATAAGTTGTCCCATTTTTAGAAGTTTTTCACTTTAGATGTGCAACTATTAATTGGCGGGAAAAAAGTTTTCAGCACTCGTTTCGAGTTCCGGAAAACTACTTCACTTTGTTCTGTTTATTCTTAAGAAATTCGTTTGCTTTCTCGCCGAATGATTTGTCAAAACGTTTTCTACCCGTTCCTTCCCTACTTCAGGGGGGAGTCTGGCATTAGGTCCTTTTAAAAGCCAAAAATTTGATTTTTGAACGTCAGAAAAAGAAGTGAATTTTTGTGTCGCAATTCACTCGCTTGTACAGAAAGTTTAATTGCCGTGTGAAGTTTTTTGCCGGGGCCCTGAGAAAGCTTTTAACTTGTGTAAAAAGTTTGGTTTTCGTTTTACGATAGCAAAGCTCGTCTTGGATAACTGAAACTATAACAGAGACGTTTATGAAACATAAAAGCTGAAATAAGCACTTGGGTAATTTATGTCGCACTGTAAAAAACACCTAAGAGAGAGGAAAACATCACTTTTTAACAAGTCAAACAGCCAAGCTGATGTTCAACTTTAAAAAGCTGGACCATAGTGCGACAAAGTTTATTTTATGTACATCTTTACTTTGCGTTTCTTTTAAGAATGTTTTACATACATATTTGTTTCTTAAGATTCTTCCTTGAAGAGACACTATTCTGACATGATGTGTAAGCATTGGGTAATGACCAGTGGTGGGTTGAAGCACTATTTCAATGGTTTTAACTTAATACACGATGGACCTTACGGGACCTTCTCACAAGGAACCTGAGATTCGTGATATTCACTACCTTAAATTCCTGATAACAGTTCAAAAGTCTCCTCTTAGATATATGAGATTATGATGTGATACAAACGACTTAGTTGATGATCAATGTCAGTAGAATTTAAAAAAAATTTCGCTGTATACATTTATGTAATGAAAAATAAATCCTTCTTATTTTTCCTTTGATTCGACTTTGTCAAATAATTTTAGGACTGTTTATAAAAATATTATTTTACTGAACATTGTTTAACCATCTGATACAAGTCTCTTCGTAGGGTAGACTTTATGTTCAACATACAACGAATATTTCTACATACAAACAAAAAATAATGGGGACTTATATCTGTAAATAAACCGGCTCTTTCCGGGTTCACTTTTATTATTGAATTTTTTTTTCCAGTTCCAACTTATTAATTGTAAAATCAAAAGAGTTGAACCTTTGAATTATCCGTTGCCGCGTATCTGTTGCATTACCTCTGGTCGTCGAATAAAGAAGTCCTCCATTTTACTATTTTATTTTTCACTTTGAAGCAAAATAAGCTCTAATTTTGCCTTTCATAAAAGCTTTTTTTTTGGAGGAAAAATATGACTTGAAAATAAAAGATGGTACGTAAATGGCGAACGCGATGCAAAAGACTAATTGATCTGAAGGGAGTGTTCCTTTAATGTTGGGAAAAAAAATGATTTTTACCAGGAAAATGAAGGTTCACTACCATCTTCCGTATTGATTTACCTAAAGAAAACTCGATTCGAATGAAAAAGGAGAAATTCGAGAGGTATCATTTCGTTCACGTGCAGTCGAGTTCAAATTGGCGTGTTCCCTCCTTAGCTGGAGTTCAAATTAAAAACAGAAAGATTGCTTACTGCACCGTGGCAAAATTCACTCACCTGTGACTGCTGTTACTCGACGCCACGCTGTTGTTACTTCGGCTCCGTCTGCTCTTTAACGAGTCCCCCCTGTTCACGACGCCTTTTCCTGTGATGCTGAAGTGTCTCAACCGGTAGTACTCCTCCTCCACTCCGGTATTGGGCATGGAAGCAACTCGGGATCTTTGTTGGGGAAGGCAGAGATAATTTGGATGGCCGCAGGATCGCCCCGGAGTCTTCACCGATTGAGATCTGCAGTGGTGGGGACTGCCGTACCTGTTGGCGAACGACACAAGTAAAAGACACCGTTCGATGCCGTTGAGCGGCGTTTACGTAGGTGGTGGACCTACTTCATGTCGAACTCGTGAAGTTCCTCCAGGGTGAAGGTGTTTGCCACGTCCAGCAAGGTGTCTTCCTTTTGTCCGCTCGGACCGGAAATGCTACCTCTCTGTATGCTGGCCTGTTGCACCACTATGGTGGCGAGTGGTCTGCCTTTCGTTCCCGGTGCCAGTTTGATTATTTCCGTTGTTTTTCCGTCGATTTGCGACGTGTATATTTCACCCGGTGGAAGAAGGGAAAATTTTCTAGCGCTAACTATGTCTCCTGGGAAGACGAGGGAAGAATTTTCTTTAGTAATTATTCTAATGAAAGTTTGAGGACAATTAGAACGAACAAGGAATCGTTTTTGAACGTCGAATAAATTTTAATGGAAACGGGGAAAAGAAAACTCGAGAAGCAACACTTGTGGCGGAAATGCTGCGGTTTTCCGTGTTAATTGTACCACAGCAAAAATTTGTTTTAAAACTTTGCGACTGATTGATGAGCGCGGGGTCTGTGTCTGTGTGTGTATGTGGGTGTGATTGGTGGGCGGTGGTTTTATGACCAGAAAAAAAATACTTTTTTGCAAGAAAACAGCTAATTGCGGTCGCCGTGTTTCTTACTAACGCGTTTTCAACTTGAAAGTTCACTCACCTAAAGTATTTATGGAGAATTTTCTGGGTTTGTCGTCGGGCGCAATGAAAGCCTTTCTCGCTCCGTCGTCCCCCAAAAGGTTCCTCAGCGTGTCCCCAGGTATCAGGCTCGATTTTCTCTTGCAAATCCCCTCCAGAAGAACGTTTCTCGTCGTGTCCTCCGACACCATGGACACTTTTCGCTGTTTGTTCGGTTTCATCTTCGACGTGTCCGGTTCCTCAAAGATGAAGTGCCTCAAAGACTCACCCTGGATGATGGACACCCTCCTGTGCCTTTGAGGACACTCGCTCGCTCTTCTGTTGCCACTCTTTTTCCGGTTTATGTTCTCTTTGTTTAAGTTCTCGTTTGTCTTCTTGAACTCTTCACTGTTTTCACTAACAAAGTTCTTTATGCTACCGTCCGTCGTGAGTATAGAGTACTTTCTGTTCTGTCTCGAACCGAATTTCTCCTCTAGCATGGCGTCGTATATTTCTTTCGATAACCTGTTCTGCATGGTCTCGTCGTCTCCTTCGTTTAATTTAATTGGAGATTCGGCGCTAATTGATTTCCTCTCACTTCTCTTCTGCCTCTTGTTACTACTAACTCTAGTTTGATTGTCGGTGGATTTTTTCTCATCTTTCACCTCGTTGATATGTTTGTTTGGGGATGTGGAATTCTCGATTTCCCGATTTGAATTATCCGAATCGTTAGGTTCGAACCCGTTGTTATTCTCAGTCGGAGACGTGCAACTTGGAAACTCAAACTTTGATGTGTTGTTTGCAGTCGGATTGAGGTAATTACTTATGAGTGAAGAACTTTTCAAAGTTGTCGGCGAATCCATGTTGAATATACTTTCGAACTTGGGTTGATGATGTTTGAATTCTTGGGACATGCTTTTCTCGTGCTTTTCCAGGTTGGAAAGCGTGAGAGGAGCCGGTTCCACTGTCAGGCAGAACAAAGACAAGAAATTGATTACTTCACAGCCGAAGAAATCGACGATCGTTTATTTGTACGGCAACCCTTCGACAGAAGCCATTTTATTACGGGTGCTTTGGGAGAGGACGACATAATTGCTTAAATAAAACCACTCGTATTAAAGGGTAGATTCACGGCCAATTGGCTGTGGCGTCAAAATTGCTGGAAATTTAGTTATTGCCCTTTTTTTATTATTACTATATCTGGGGAAAGCCTTCAGGTGCAGGCAGGTCGGTCGTAAAAAATTTAATTAACTTAACTTACATCCGGTGGAAAGTAAGGTTTGAAATGAAAAAAAAAGACCACTCACGTGTTCCGGAACTGTCCTGCTCCTCCTTGTCGTTCATAACCATTTTAATAGGACTGGAAATGTCGACAAGTTTCTTCAGGCTATTGGAAATGTCTCGTTTAAGTTTGGGCGACGAAGACTTGGATATGGCTTTGGGTGAAGTACTTCTAGGCGGAAACGGAAACACGGTGCTCTCAGTCGACTTGGATGGCGATTTTTGCGGGTACTTGGGTGACATCTTGTTGAGTTCGAGTTGACTTTTTCTGGTTTCCTCTTGATCTCCGGCGTTTTTTCTTTTGTTGAAATTAGATGTTATAGTTCTTTGGGGTAACTCACTTTGTATGGTACGAATATTCGATTTTGGTTTTTCCGACTTTAAAATCGAGTCCGGACTATTGTTCTCCAGTGCTAGTTCAATGTTTCGTAGTGTTTCCTCGTCGATGACGACCGTTTTTGTGAAAAAGTTATCATCCTTTTGAATTTCTCCCGTGTGAGGCGTTGGGGGTGATGTACCCGAACCTATGAAAAAAACCATCGAGACCAGATCTAAGGGGATTTGGCATTAGTCAAAAATAATAGATAATCCTTTTTGTAAATGGAAAAACAAAATTTGAACCTGTTTCAGTCTGAACTTGAGATATTTAAAATCCTATGCAGCAGACGTGTAGAAATTATAAATATAAAACAGCACATATAGGAAAAAACAAAAACGCTCTTAGGACTCAATGCGTTGGGTGCCCTTTGAACTTTCAAATATTTAGAAATTAAAATTCCATTGACTAGTTCCTTTGAGTCGTCAGTGTATTTAACCTTTCCCTTGTCGGTTAAACAAACGGTCACATTATTTCTTATATTTTCACTAACGACATCGTTGAATTAAAACAATTTCAACGTGTTTTAAACTTTCAAACGTCTGGCAATTTACAATCCTTTGACCAGTTTCTTTGAGCCCGTCAGTCCGCTTAACCTTTTCCCCGGGACGAAAAGAAGGTTGTTCCTACCACAGGAAAAGAACTCACCCGAACCTCTCGGCTCTTCGGTGCTGGTGAAAATGTCGTCGGATTCCTTTTCGGACGAGGATCCCACTGCTCTTTGGAAAATCTCTTCTTGATTATTAATTTTTGGGTGCCTTTGTTCCTCCGGTTCGTCAGACTCCTTCTCGACCGATTTGTTCTTTATTCCCTCGTCCATTTCAACAATGGCATTTGACGACATTTTGAATTCGTTCTCGGTCGACCCTGTAAATTTCAAACGGTTTCGATCTGTCCGTGCAAAACGAAAGAGAAGTGACGCCAAGTTTGTTTTCGATTAAAGCTCAAGTTTTCAGATCGAACGCAGGTTCATTGTCTACAGGTTTTTAATTAAATTTCTCAAGTTTTATTATGAGAAAGTGATTTAAACTTTCGTAAGAAGTGAAAAAATGGAGTTTAATTTTCGACCATCAAAATTATGGAAGCTTTACGTTTACTTTCGGGGGTTCCCTGTGACCTCCCACCCTCTCTGCAGTCCCTTCTCTCCCTCTCTCTCTCCCCCCACCTGACCCTCTGGGGGGCAATTCGGAACGGATGGAATCTGTCCGAACGCATATGTTACTTATACATAATATATTTATTTTTTAATGGACCGTCCATTAAGAACTTAAGGGTTTTTCTAAATTGTATTTCAGAAGTTATCCAATTACAAAGGCGGAAATGTTTGGTATAAATTTCCATTACAAGTTTTTTATTATCCAATCCAAATAGGTTTAGACCCGATAAATTGGTTTTTACTTAGAAAGCCTGTATAAAATTATAATTTAAAAGAATACAAGGAAAGTTTCCTCCTGAGTTCAGGGAAAAATGTTTAACACGGTGAAAGGTTTCACTTCAGGGAAAGATTTGGTCTGTTGAAATTTTGGATTTCATTTGAAGGGTTCGGTGTCGTTAAATTGACGTGGAAGCGGCGGGATTGTCCAGGCAAACACACGGGACACCAAAGTCGGACCGAAATTTGTGCAGAGGAAAAAAAGCAAATAAAAAATTATTTATAAGGAGTATAAATGATGAACGAAAAGTCTCGAGTTTTTCTTTTTTCCTTAAGAATTTCTCATTAATTTTTCAACAGTTTTCATGAAATACCTTTTCTAGTGTTTTCGGTCACTTCCTGACGAAGTTTCACGCCGTTCCTTAAACCTTTTCCCTTAGAATTTCTGTCTGCGTTTATCCTCTTCTCGTTCTCCAGAAACAATTCATCAAATTCATTTAATATATCCCGGGCTCGTGTGTCCTGCTTCTTGTCCATTCGCCTCGACTGATCCTTAAGCTCCCGCTTGAATTCCAGGTTGTCTTTTCCCTTTCCCGTTAACTTCTCGTCCTTTTTTACATTTTTGCCATCGAGAAGGTCGCCGCCCTCCTGACGTTCTTCCTGCTCGGCATCCGTCACGGTCACCATCGTGTAGACCGTGTTCGACGAGTCCGTCGACGTGTTTGTCGTCGTGTCCGATGCAGTGCTACTTCCCATGAGCATCAGTTTTGGTACGCTTTGAGCACCTGAACCTGTCGGTTGACCTGAACGAGAAAATTCGAACGGAAAAATCAATTAGAGTCAATTCGATTAGAAATAGACAGTGACTTTCGACAATGGGAATGTGATTGTAAAAAAAAAAGTTGTAAACCGCCTCCTAAATTATCCTCCTACAGACCTTTCGAACATTATTACTGTCAAACCTACAATAACAAAGAACGAAACACGAGCACTTAATTTAATTAATTAGTTTTTAATTACTGCACAAATTATAAGGGAAAGAAAACCTTTATCTAGTCTTTATTTAATTATTCTATGCACAATAACAACGGTTCCAGCCTAAATTATTTGGCGAGTATCTATTTCAAAGAGAATAGCTAGATAATGTAAAGGAACCCCGGTTAATTGGTTACAGGCGAGAAAATGTCAAAGACACGATATCCTTTACTATTGATATGTAATTTCTTACTTTAACCCGTGTCTAAAAGTAATATTTTCACTCAGAAGGGGTGCTTTATAAGAGGTGATCAGGCTGAAATAATTGCAAGAGTGAGCGATATCGTTGTGGCATAGCAAAATATCTACTCTCTATCAAATTTCTATTGAAGAAAATTTAAATGTACATGAGGGTTTTTAAACGCAAACATAACTTGGATACTCAGAGGCAGAGGGTTAATAATTCCTGATAAATATTTATGCCGTATTAAATTAGACATGGAATATTAATACTATTGAATATTTTAAATTGCATACATTAACATATTAACCAAATTTATATATTATAAATGTATTTTATTACGGTTGCAATACTGTTGCATTGCACTCTTTCCTCATCAAATATTCAAATTGTATGCCTTTGTAGTGGCAAAGGTACCTAAAACCTCGATCTCCTACGATCTTTTAGATTACCGATCGAAGACACGCCGGTTGATTCCCACTTTGGAACATGTCAAATGATTTCGATGTAACCATCAAGTATTTCCCTTACCTCCGTTATTGATTCACTTTCTCGTCGTCGTACGACTTTGGCGACAAACTAATTTCGGTTAAAATTTCTATTAAACTGCCGGGATAGCGAGTTAAGAGGGAAAACACTCAAGGGAGCCAAGGCGTGAATTCCATCAGATGAACAAAACCAAATTGAGAAAAATCCACTCGTGTCAAGTGCGGCTCTCGATAGAAATAAAAATTTTTATTACTTGTTGTTTATTGTGGCAGAGATCGAGTTTCTACTTCAGAGACAATCATTCGTTTTAAGCGAGAGAAAAAGTTTATCACGCATCACGGGCTGGAGGAGGAGTGTTAACATTTTTATGGTCAAACGAAAGGAAAATGTGGTGACAAGGAAGAAAACGTCAAATTTGGGAAATTAACACTTCTTCGCCCAGAATATATATATGTGCGTGTGTACACGTGACAAAGGTATTTACTTGTAACTTTGAAATTTTAGGAAATTAAAAGGAAACCCGAACGGTGTCCTTTCCTGTTCAAGTCAATATGACTTGGGACATTAATAGAAGAAACTTTTCGATTGATGGAAATACAAGTAATAGTTCTTGAGTGTTTTCATTCTTCTCTTCACTAGACTATGAAAATATTTATTTCCATTCATTTTGAAACTCAGACAATATTCCGAATAATGTCATATACTTTAATGGCAGAAGAATTTCTTTTATTATATTATTTTTTTCCTTGAATGTTTTAAAAGGGTTTGTCCGTAAATTTATGTTTTACTTCTTTATTGACATTTTACAGATTTTTATTAATCTTTTAGGGTAAAATATTTAATGAAATTGTTATGTTTTGCTTTGGAACGAATTTTGAATAACCCGCAATAAAGTTTACGGATTTCTTATCGATAAACTTACTCGCTTATGACCCATAACAGTTATTTAGTTATGATATTTATTACAAGTATGCAAATATCAATATACATTAATAAAAATATTATTCGCAATAATTAATTGTGTGGTCTTAAAATTCTTATAGTATTGTTATAATTTCTTAATCGATAACAATAGCGTTACCGTAGAATAGTATTAGTTGATATTATTCTCAATATTTGTATTATTTCTAGGATTACAGTATTGTATTTGTGTATTTGTATTATTTAGTAGTATTTCTCAAAAAACAGTTTACATCTAGGGCAAACGAACGGCAAAGAAGAACTCAATTCGTTGCACACTTCTCTGTGCGGGAATCAAATCCATAATTAAGTCAATAAATTCGAGAAAATTTGAATATTAAAGGAACATCAAAAACTTCACTGCATTTCCAGCGGAAAATTACCAAATGAAACGAATCAGATTGTGATTTAAATTTGATTAAAAAAATCATCAAAGTCATTTGTCATTGAAATTTGTTTCTAATTCAATTTGCGAATGAATAAATAAATAAATGAAAATATATGTAAACGTATCATTGACAATGAGTGACTCTTGAATGTATATAATCGCGAGATGACTTGTTGGGAAAGCAGTAACTAAGCGTTCATTGTCAGTTTGGATTGATTTTACCTCAAAGCAAAAGGATTTCTTTCCGTGAGTTTTCCATTTCATTTTCTTTCGGTTGACTAAGTGGATCGACACGAAGGGCATAGAATTTTTGTTTATTTATTTTTAAATTTAAATTTACCTCGTGGAAAATTCAAAGTAAATATCTTCGAAATCACTCTTACATTCACCATAAACTATAAAATTTAAATAGAAGTTTACAAGTAAGATAGAAATGTCTGGGAAGCGTTTCGTTACTCGAAGTATGCACAGAGAGCAGACACCGAAGAAGTTCCTAATGGTAAGATTTACATGTAGGAAAGTGTTCGCCATTTTGTTTATAAAACGAGCACTGAAAATAGCACAACTTTTCACTTTATTATGTTTCACAGCGTAATATTAAAACATATTATAATCAGGAAGAACCGTTATTAAGTATTTTATTAGATAAAACTATTCAAATCAAAAGTTTACGATTTAATTATATTTCGTTTAATGATGTTACTTCCGTTTACTGCAAGTTTATTTCTATTTGTATTTATTTCTATTTGGATTTGATACTTATTTTAAGAATCAGGTGCTTATTAACGAGAAATTATTAAGCAAATTTAAACGGATAAAATCAAAAAGATTTAGAAATTTTCGTCCGGGTTTTTGTATTAAATGGCTTTCGTATGTACCTCCCTTTCACGTATTACATTTTATTGTTGATGTTTAAACACATTTCCTTAGGGCTAACATAACAATGACAATGTAATTGGTTGTCCTGTTTATTTGTTTAACAGTTCAATTACATCCGGTCGTGCCGATTATATTCGCAGAATGTTCAATAAGTTAAGAAGAGGTCGGATACATAACAGACAAAAAGTCTTCCCTCAATGTGAGAGATTTCAAAGCGGCATTTGAGTCAGTGTCTTCTAGCGAACGAGTAGTTTTACAAAAAAAAATTATAACAGATTAATAAATAACATTGGTTTTATCACTATCGACAGGTAACTCAGACCACTAAAATCAACCGACAGCCCTGTAGGAAATATTAATAAACGAAGTTTGAAAGGTAAGTTAACTTTTTATGTCGTACTATTAATGATTGCATTAAACTATGTTTTTTTACTACATCTTTTGTGTTAAAAAAAATGTGAAAGAACTATTTTGGCTGACTCGGTACCCAGGTCAGACATAATTCTTTAATGGTCACTAAAACGACGGTCAGGGGAAAACGTACGCAGTATATTTTATTACTCTTAAAAATAAGTGAACAGGTAGTAAGCGATAAACAGAGTAGAAAGTTGGTGTTTCAGCAAACGGTCAACTCCATTTAGTTTTTACATCTCTACTTTCACCTTCGCTGCAATAGGACATTTTAAATTAATGTATGTGACTTTGTAACAGTAAGACCGTAATAATTGTTTATTGAGGAGTCACATTGATTGTTTCGACTATCCTTTTAGCCTGGAACCCACATGGTTAAACTCCGCTCTACTTCGAGAAAGTCCTTCGACACAAACAATGGACGAATTATTTTTGTTGAACTTTGTAAACTTTGTGTCTCATGTGTCCTTTGCCTCAACTTTATGCCTTAATGTTTAGTTTCTCTAGGGAATAAAAAAAACACTCTGCTCAAGTGTAACACCTTTTGATGTCAGTGAACAACGAACAAAGTGTTGTACACGAAACAATAAATTTGGACTCATATAATGCAAACTGTAATTTTGTATAGTTGGCTATTCTTAAGAAAGTTCCCAGTCTTGGTGGGGAATAATTGAAATTCAACAAGATTTTCATGCATTTGAATGGTGTTGCCCTTGTCGTGCCCTGGTTTGCCCAAAACTTGAAGCTAATGAAATTATGCAGTTTTTCAATTACCACTTACAAGACAACGTACTTAGAAGTTAACTTTCAAGTTTTTAATAATATTTTTGCGACAATATTAAACGGATTGAGGACATTTGTACGGAACAGAGGCATTAAAATGCACGAAGTCAATTTTGGTAAAGAATTTAAAAAAGAAAAAGACCCACACAATTGGTGTAAGTGACCATTCCAACGTAATTTAAATAAAAGGATTCAGTCCGGGAGTCTTTTGTAAAATAAAATAAGTCCTACTTAATTGAATACAACGGAGTTTTAATTTTGTTTGATTTACGAACACGATTTTCGCTTTTTCAGATTTCCAGAAAATTGAAATTGAAATTGAATATTCATTTTTCTATTCTCCATAAAACAAACGTGAAAAGTATTTAAATTAGTTGATAAAATGGCGTCATTTCCGCTTTTCTCAAGTCCTCGGATAGTAATTAACAATTTATTTCGTAGAATTTTCGTTTGAAAAAAAAATTAATTGCACATCAGACGTGGAACCGAAGATGCCGAGAACCTTCCTCGACAGGTGCAAAGGCCGGGAAGGTGCCAGTAGGAAAAGACAGACATTTTTTTCACTCCAAGAATTTCAGAAAATCATTACAAGGGTAACTTAATAAATTTTCCATCGGCCTTTCCAATCACTTTGTTCTTTTAAAAACCCATTCACTCTGCACTGAGTGCGACACACACAAACACACTTTAGTAAAAGCCATGTCTCTCTCTCTCTCTCTCACCCTGTGTGGGTGTGTGTCTGTCTGTGTTAATAGAGCTTAATGTAATGGGATTCCGTGCTACCTATCTCGATGGCACCTTTAAATGAATTCTCGGAAGTACGACATACGTACGAAAAGCGCTTTGGAAAGGGAAACGGCGTATTTAAACTCTGATTAATGATCAGATCAGATTGTGTTGATCATTACGTTGCCATCAAAGAAAAATAATATAAAGACAGGGTGGGCGAACGGAGAGATTGAACAAATTATGAATAATCAGACGATCAGAACTGATACTTTTTCATTCGTTTTCTCGCGCCCGGCCTCAGCAATTCATTTCGAATTTATTTCGAGAGGAGAAATTTCATTAAAATTCTCCGTCTTGTCTTCTCGTTGTAAAAAATCAAACGGTTTTTTTCCAATTATTTCCGGCCCTTTTTCACCACTTACCCGTGATATATGTGTGTTGTAAAGGACAGAATTTATGTTTGTAATTTATGTTCACGTTACTGTTTTTATTCCATCCTACCGGGCCTTTGCTCTTCTCCTGAACTTTGCTCCACGCCAGGTGGAAAAAGAAAGGAGCGAAAGATGGTGACCTTTTTTTCTAAATAACAAGTCAAAATTTCAGTTAATTAAGTTAAGTTCCCCAGTACGTATTCCTCGACGAATGAGAGTTCTCTGATTTTACAAGAGAAATGTTTGAGACGTTTGTGTCATTGGAACTTTTCTTGTTGTTCCGTAGGACACCATTCTCATTCTTTTCCATTTCAACACCGGGACCGATAGTTTCGGAAAAGTATAACTTTATTATTTAGATACCATGCAGGGGAGATTATTCCACATGTCAGGAACCGGTCATTACAAAACGCATTTGTTGCAGGGTTGCTCCTGCTATTTCCTGCCTGTTAGGCGTCCATTTTTATTTCGCCGTGGGACATTTTCTGTCGACTGCTAAATCCAAATGTTTTCCATTCAGTTCCAACAAAGAATTGCAGAGGCACCATTACTGAAGTGTGCTACTACATTAAATGAATTTGAATTGAGAAAACGCAAACTCTAGATAGATTAAAAAATATTTGAATAGAAACCACGTTTTCTAAAGTTACCGACAGCACCGTAAACTTTCCACGATCAATCAAACTATTTGCTAACAACATAACTCCTTGTCAATGTATTAAAATTTCAGTTTGTCTTCATTGTCAAGTGACTAAGTCCGTTCTTTTCCCGAACGGGTAACTCGTTCAAATTATCTCGAATTTTCAACGGTTAGAAAATTATATATATAATTTTAGAAGAAGACGGGTACCCCTTAAGTGTAACTCAACCAGTTTGGAAGTTTTTACAATTCCAAAGAAGAAGAGTTTGTATTTCTCACTCGGAGAGAAAGTTAAAATTTCTTTGTTGTTCTAAAAGCATTCGTTTAAATTAATTTCCATAAAGTTGGTCGGTTATTCGACTTATTCTTGGAAAAAAAAATTTACCTGAACGTAGGCGTTTCTCAGGTGAGGTAATCGATTGCTGACATTTCAACGTTGCCCCTTGACGAACACGATAATTTTCCACTGACCGATTTCCATTATAATGAGAAGTTTCTTTTCTTTTGCTAAGTTTCTGGGCTTTTAAAAAGATTTCAATTGTCAGGGATGACGTCGTGAGCTTTGAGCTTTGAGGACGTGCACAACTTTCGCCTTTCTTTCTTTCTTGCCTTCTTTCTTTCTTTCCTGCCAGCCTTCCTTCCTTCCTTCCTTCCTTCCTTCCTTCCTACCTACCTCACTCCGATCCTTCCAGCCAAAGGGAACGATCAATGAACGGTAGCAATCTGATAGGCTTTTATCTAGAGCACTGAAATGGAGTTTTAAGTTCACTGACCAGTTTTCCGGAGGTTTTCCACCTCATAAATAAATCGCTGTTTTGCTTTCACGCTTTCCCAGCTAGACAGTCAGGTAATCCAACGTTTTTATTCCTGTTATTTTCTTACTTTTCCTAATCCGATTTGATTTTGACTTATCCCAGTTTCACTTTCCCTATATAATTTATTCATTCCGTTAAATTCCGTTTGTTTTCAATTGAACGGAGCTCTCGTAATTAATCGATGACGGACATTGAAAAACTATCAAAAGGTGAATGGCCCACTTTAAATTTAGCTCTTTCACTACGAGTTTCTTTCAACCGATTATACTCCTCTCATCATCCGACACAATACCGGTTTCTCGGAATTCGCAGACGCATGGAAGTATATACTGGAGGAAGAACTTTTAGACAGAATTGTCACGCCGAACACCAAGATTTTAATTCAACATTTTTTGTGCGGTGTTAGGATGATGATCTTACAAAGAATGTAATCCAACCTAACCTAGAGTAACCGTAATACCAAAAGAGTTGCATCGACTTTACTTGTAAAATATTTGATATTTGAAGTAGTTGAAAAATGGTCTATACAAGTTCACAATATTAATATTTGGTGCATGTCATGGTTAAAAAATTCACAGATTGACAATTGGAAACTGGTGTCACATAATTTAAAAACTATGTATTAATTTTATTAATATCGCAGACGTACAGGTGTGTAACCGTGTTATTTGGGGGAATAGTGCGAAAGAGTAAAACAAAGGGACGAATTATAAGTTACAATGTGAGAAAGTGACAGCTCAGGTGTGAACTTGACGAAAATTACAGAGTTTGAAAGAAAAAAAAAACAAGTTTGAAGTACACAAAAGAAAGAGTAACTTGATTACGCCCAAGCGCGTGTGTGTGTGCGGCAGACTTATGTATAAAGTAGTTCTGAAATTTAAGTTAACTTTCCCCAAGTCATGAACACCGCCATGTTCTCATTAAAGGAATTGATCTTCTCTACCTCCTTCTCAATCTTCCCAAGAATTTGTGAAATTCTTTCATCACGCACGGATCTCTTTACACAGAGCAATTCATAAACTCTTAACTTGTAACAGAATACAGACTGTCTCTTAAAAATGTGTGAGAAAGGAGTGTGAGGATAATTTTGCTTAAAACTTGTTGAGGAAAGAGCAACTCCTCTAGTAAAAGCAAATTAGCTCTTGCTCTCAAACAGGAACAATTTCATTTATTTTTTATACTTGACATGTCTACAACTCGCCAGAACCTTGGGTGTCCGTAGTCATATGAAGTTATGAAAATATCAATCATGGGTGGTGTTTCCATGAGATTTTACTTTGTCATTGCAGAACACTGCGATATAAAAAAAAATAAAGAAAAGATCGTCCACACATTACAGCAATTATGTGATGTGCAATAAGTTATGAAAACACTACGTAACTTTAGTAGTAGTTGCCATATTCAAGAGGGTTCTCTTTTATAATGATTTTGCAGGCAGATAAGTACTTTATTTATTATTCTCTAACTCACAAAACCGAGACTCGTTCTAGCCTGGTACATCGCCTGGGCTCCGGGAATGCATTACATTCAGGAAAGTGTTAAAAAAACAATTATCTATATATGAATTATCTAATAAAGACCTATTCAAAAATGCGATTACTTTTTATTTGAAGTTCAGGGCAGCAACACAAAGGTGAGAGATAGAATTAATTAATAATTTCAAAGAAGACAAGTTTCTCGCCATTTTTTTTGCACGTGTGAGTGCCGTTTGACTCTTCTTCCACTTTCTCTCGAAGCTTTCAAATTTTCAGGGTTTTTGGGTGCACGGGAGCTTTCATCTTTGTTTTTATTTTCTAGACTCTTCAGACTGAGAAGAGTGAATTTTTCAATACTTAAATAAAATGTTTGTTTGCTCTTCCACTTTTAGGAGGCCAAGTTCTTAATAATAATAATGATGATGATGATGATGGTAAAAAAAGGATGTGCACGCTGAAAATTTCATCGACCGATAAAGTTAGATTAGTTATTTTAGTTAAATCTTATTAGTGTTTGGAAAGCAAATTTTAATTTGTGCCGGATTTTTAAATATTTCTCTGGAACGGATCTCTGGAAAGAATATACATAGGAAGTTGAACGGCCTTATTAAATTAAAAAATAAATTTAGCCGTCTGCAAATTAAGAGGATTTATCTCGTGTATTTGCAAGTCCATAGCTAATGCATTGAATTATTTCCATAGTTTGGTTGTTTCTGCCAGCTTTGTATATTTAAATATTAAATAAGATTTTATTTTCCACAGACGTCAACTAATTCAGAGATTGTTCGGACGTCAGAAAACGTTTCACGGCGAACGCAACAACTTTATTTTGCCACTTTAAATTATTAACCATCGTTTTGTACGGTCTTTCATACTTCGAGGGTCTGAGTATTGGTGGAACTATAACTTCTGACTGATATTTCCTCAGGTAGTGGGTTTTCACTTGTACCCTACGAAACTTTAATGTGTCTTACTCTCATGCCGAAACGCATAACTTAATAACGCATTATTCATTGAAAGAAGTCTTAGAAAGAAGTAAGCTGCCGTCATTATCATAATAAATATAAATATACAAATTCGCTCCTAATGCAGCCCACCTCCTATAATTAATAATTAAGTGTACATAAAGCTAAATTAATAATGCATGAAGTTCTCGTCTGATCAGACACCTAAAAAGATCCCACAGAATGTGGTACGTAGTAAAAACTGAATCGACTTTAACATTACAAAACAATTCATTAATATATTGTTTCAATGACAGTATTAATGTGGGGCAATTACTATATATATACTTATCATTATTAAATTCGATCAATTACTGTATATGTACACATATATTAAAACATAGGATATAATTTATAGGATACAATCTGAGTAACACTGATCTCGCTGTCGAAAATTCGACACCAAATTATGTTGTACGTGTTCATTATGTTACGTCATGTTATATTTATTATTTTATTATGTATATAACTAGTTATGGAACACGACGTTGTTTAATTATCGTCACATCGTCGACATCCAAACGTCTATCGCATATATAATTTATGAACTAATAAAGTGGGGCAGGCTATTTATTCCGACCGTTGACGTTGTTTAACTGTAGTAAATCAAACGAATTACACGAAAATTGCCAAACGGTGTCAGTTTTAGCCTATTTAACCGAATTTGAAAAACAAAAGCTAATTAAGCAGTATTAACATTTATTTAATTAATTAGTGTCACCTATTGCGTGGGTTTCACCAACTAATCTCGCTGTCAAATCAATAAATAATTTAAATGATTTTTTATCGACTTTTCTCACACCTTCTCACTCGTGACGTGTACTCAGAATCTTCTGTATATACATAAAACGCAACGTTAATTATTTTATATGGAGGTGGATGTTCACGGGTGAATAATTTTTTTAAATTAAAACATTTCCCCGAGAACCAAACCGGCGTGGAGTATTGGCCTATTTATGTACGCGTCCCGGAATCGACTTTCTTTTTTAATATATTTTTTATAATATTAAAGTTAATTACCTGCTGTAGTTTGGAAGAGTAAACTTACTGAGTAACTTTATAAATTCTACAACGGGTAATTGTGTAAACAACGCTGTCGACGGTTTCAACCCCACGGCTCCAAACTCCGGAGTTCATTGTTACTTATTAACTTAGAGTGATTGATTTTTTAAATTAATTTAATTTAAGTAACTGTGAAGTAGGAACCGAACTCTCCAGGTGAACAAATAGCTCACATTTTACAAATTTCGTCAGAGTTTTTCTGTACATCAACTCATTATCCGTACCAACAGACTTATTAACTTGTTACATTATCACAGGCTGCATTATTTTAATAAATAATAATGGTGCTTTGTGCAATTATGAGCCTGTTCAATAGATGGTACATGATGATATGTAATAGAAATAATAATACGATACGTTTCCAGGCCCTGAAAGTGTTGTAATATACAGTCACGTACTTGTTTTATTTTTATTTCTATCGTAGTTGGATAGGTCAAAGTACGTGAAGTCTAGACTAGACAAACCTTTCTCCCGAGAAGATAACTCAATAAGCAGTTAAAAACTGTTCTGCTGTTAATGTCGACGTACGACTAATCGGACTTTTTCCCATCTGACCATCACGTCCGGTGGGAGCAAGTCAACCTTTTTCTTCTAAAACTAGGAAATACTTTATCAAATCCTGCAGAAATGAGGAGAATAAACTTAAGCGACACGAAACTCTTGGATGTAGGGAATATTCTTCCTGGGAGATGTACTACTCTCCCACGCAATTAAGGAAATTGCTTTGAACACGAATTTTCCTGAGGAAATTGTACTAGTTTTGTTAAATGCCACGGCACTTCTCAAAGGTAGGAGGGTAGTGTTATTTGTATAAATGAATTATATAGGAACGTGCCATGTTAATTTCTTAGCAAACAACATACATTTAAGGTCAATGTTCGACTGGATTGAATAGTAGGGAATGAATATAGTTGCTTTTCTACTTCTGGGCTTCACTACTACTTTCCATTTTCTTTTTTGTAGTTCAAACACAATCTTGTTATTTATTGTCTTTCGATTGCTCCGAGCGACACCGAGTCATTTGTCCGTTTTCGACAGATTTCTCTCCCCTCTCAAGTTTGACTGCATCCTTTTTATAAAATTATTCTCGTTTTATTTCGTCAAAATGGCCGCGTACGAATATAAAATTTGAATTTTCACAAAGGAAATAGCTAAAATAATCAAAACAGATTTAGTTCACCGGTCAGTCGAAGAAATTAACTCGACGATTCCTTTTTTTTTAGTTAAAAATGGCTCGGGTGAACGAGCCTTTTCTGTCGTCAAAGCCTCCTTTCTCCAAAATCCATCTGCCGTCCCTTTTTTTCATCGTGGGCTCGTCTCCCGTTCTGGCTCTTCTGTCACCAGAGGATGGCCGTTTTCCATTTCCCTCCCAAATCGATTTATCTTTTTTGAACTTCATGGTCTCATTCCGCCACCCCCTTCCAAAACGAGTTTCCCTAATCTGCCAAAACTCTGCTAAATCTCCAAACCGGAATTTTCCGTTTATTTTTTATTTTTGAGGCGTTTATATTAGCGTGATGAGAAAAAAAATGTAATTAACTAACTGCGGAAAGTTGCAATTTGGGAAATTGAACGAGTCAGACATTTTATTCTTCGACGTCTCCTTCGATTCGTGTTGAAAGGTGTTCGACTTGCGTTCGATGAACCTTTCGCTTTCATTCGAGGCGTTTAATAACAAATTGTAAAAGGATGCCACGGATTGAATGTGACTTTCAGCCCCTTTTCTCAGAACTAAATCAAAATATGTGAAAATAATAAATTACGACAGTCCTTCCCAGTGGGGCTCAGAATGAACGAACATTCGCAGTAAGTAGTCTAAAGTGTCTGTATTCCGTTCCTATCTACTAGACGTAGTATGAAGAACATGGGAGTCGAGAATGTTGTTAGATTCAGGCCAGGTTGCCTCCGTTTGACAGAAATGTATAGTTAGACAAGAGTCTTACGATCCATCTGTTGTAAAAGTTAATCAGACAAGTAACCATACTTGATAGAAGAGTTTCTCTATTTATTAAAGAACAAGGAACATTATAACAAATTGTATACTTTTCAGAAGAATGATAACACATTAAAATAAAATAGTTTAATAATTGAAATTTGTACGAAAGTATATGATATACGTTACACTAATTTTAATCAATTTTAATAAAGCTCTGTATTTGTGTCACGAGAATTTTATATACATTCACTCGTGATCGACCCCTAGAATTGTACTGTAATTTCTACGCAAGAATTTAAACTGATTGACTCTACGTTTCACTACAACGAGAAGAAAACCACTAGTTTCTCCGTGTCTTGGCAGTCACACGAACTGAAAAACCCCAAAAAGGAAGTAAATTTTGCCAGCGCGTAAACCGTCGGCCTCGTGACGCAGGGTTTTAAAAATATGATTTAGTTAAAAGGTTTCCATAAAATTCGGTGCCAACCCATTAGGAAATGTACAAAATGACACTCGTAGAAACCCTTTAATTTTACGGTTCTGACTTTAAGCATACTTCGACGGATATTATTTTGCCGGAAAAAAAAAACAATTTCATTTGCTTCCCATTGTCGTGGAAAAATGAGTCAAAGATTTAGAAAGCACTACAAAGTTTTCTCCCTGAAAGGAGCAAATTACTCATCGAGAAACCTGAGAAACACCTGTACTTGTCTGGCTTCTCAATCAGAAATTATCCACTCCCCATCACCGCCCCCCATTATGTCTAGTCCTTAACTGATGCATCTTCTTTGACGTCATCGGTCGTCGCCTTTATTTTTAACGTCTCGAAGAAAAAGTCTTTAGATGTATTGAACATAAATCTCATAAATCATTCCCTTGTTTATTTTGTATATCGCAGAGAGGAAAAAAAATGCCCGACAAAAGTCATACGCGGGAAAAGGAGCTGGGAAAAGCTGGGACGTTTGGTAAAAGGCTTTTTATGACATTGGCAATTTCCGACTTACATAAATCTGACGAACTCGTTTCAATTCGCATAAAATTTAACATTTACTCCGCCATTCAGACACACACATACCACACTTCGACCAATGGCAACATCTAAGACCAGACGTTTGAGTAGAGAATAAAAATAGTGTGAAAAAGTACAGTTATCAGTGTGTAATAATAATAATAATAAAAGTATATAATTATGTTAGGCGGTCTGGACGCCGAAACTTCTCTTTAAGTTTTCGTACTTATTGCAAAGATAAACATAACACGGCATTATATACGTTAACGAACCGCTTGGAGACTAAGAAAAGAAATTTATGCTTCGGTTAACGGCAGGGGAAAAGTAAAGTTTAAAAAATCAAAAAGTTGTTATTCTCGGTCTCGGGTTCTTCTTCCCTAGCAGTTAACAACTGGTATAAATCTTATTGGAATGAGAAATTAGTTGCGGTTAAAGAAAACTGTTAACGGAAGGAAGGAAAGAAGAAAGAAAGATACAATGCAGCTCGTAGGGATGAAATTTGATGGATGAAAGTCGTAAAGCACATTCTCTGGAATAATCGCCCTTGAGTAACAAAAAAAAATGAGAACGGTTTGGGCAAAACGAAGGAATGAAGAAGACTCGATGGGATGAAGAAGTCGAGGAATCGGTAAGTCGAGGAGGAAATTTTAATAAAGAGAAACAAAAGGCTCGCACCGGAGGAAATGAGAAAAGCAAAATGGCGGAAAACTAGAAACAAGTTATTTCTGTCAAAAAAGTTATCTGTTTTTTGTTTCCAGTGGAAAACGTCAACAAGAAATTAACGAATTATTAATAAAGCAATTAACAAGTTTGCTGAAAAAAAAAGGTAACAAGAAAGTTATTTCATTTTTACACGGGACAACGTCTCCCCGCGGAGGATTTAATTACGGGACAATAAAACACTTTTCCTCAGGTTCAGGTACAAACCTCTTTTGGGTCGACTTCCTCCTGCGCTCCGGAAGTGCAGTCTCCTAAGTGCGCTTGTTGCCGTGCTGATCAGATCGCTGTCTCTTCTTCCGGATTTTTCCACCATTTCCGGCGATCGGAGTTCCTTCCTGAGTTCCGTTTTTATATATCCGGAACGCGGTTCCCCCGGCGATGGGGTCTGAACTTTTGATGGTCCTTTCTCTATTATTGTCATTTTTCGACCTTTTTGAGGCGACGGAGAACTTGATAATTCCGGTGTCTGAAAAAAAATTGACAAATAAGTAAAATGGCGGAAAGGGCTACTGACAGAAAAGGAATACACAGAGAGAGAGCAGGACGGCAATGGATACACCCAACATTGGAGACCCCGTTATACAATTACACCGTAACAATGCTTTATTTTTCTATTTTTTTCTATTATCGTAGAACAACTTTACTTCTATTTACTCTATACATATTTTGTTTCAGTACGTACATTCTCGCTTAATCCAATTTCCAAATTTTCTTCCTCTCAATCGCGTTAGGCACCAAAGGCAGAGTCAAAGTCTTTTCTTCGAGAGCAGTTCGTCAAAGGTCCCCGGGGATCTCTCAATGGTTTTCCTCATGTCAGCTCATTAAAAAATCGCCATTTATCTGCCTTGTATGTACAAATCGAATGGCCCCGTTTTAAGATAAAAATGTAAAACGATTTTGAAATCGGATTTGCGATCTCATTTACTTGAGACGCAAGGTAATTAATCAGGAAGGAGATCCCTCGGGAATAATTAACTTCCCGTGCGACATATTTAACTTCCGGTGATGATGAAATTTCGTCAGGAACCCCTTGAACTTTTCTGTACATCGAGGGAGCCAAACGACACTCTCGAGCGGTTCGCCACCGTCCCGAAGAGAACTAGAACGAACTAAACCTAGGAAATTTTGCAGAACAGTCTAGGAAGCTCTTAGGAATTTTCGATGTCGATTTTGACCCGTCTAAACGTCAAAATCCTCTAGTTTTGTCCGGGCGAAGAAACGTAGTCGAAATGTGTTAATTTCTGTTTTCTAGTTCTCGGACGGAGAGTTAAAGTTTCTTTTATCTGACTAAATGGAAAATCAAATTAGAAAGCTCGGAAAGCTGCGAGTCCCGTTGTCACGCGGGCTTTTCGGGGAAAGCCGCCATTGTGTCGTTTAATGTTTTCTACCTACTGCTTATTAAAATAAACATGTTTCCGGGTTTTCGACTCCGTCGTTTCCTTCTAAAGTTTTCCAGCAGTACATATAAGGTCTATGTATTGTACTTTACTGCCCTCAGGCTTACCGTTGGGCTTTAAATGTACAGTCGGGGAGTAGTCTCTACTACCTGTACCAACTAAAATGAATATAATTAACTAGACAATTTTGCAATTTGCCCAGAATTGTCTACTCCTTTTTTAATCCATAAAAATGGCCTAATAATATATGACAATGTCATTCTACTAACCTTAGGTAAGTGAGATGCTTCAGAAATGGTGTTGAATATTTTCGTCTGCGTCTACAATTTGTAGATTTTCTCTATTTTTATTTTAATCAAGAATCAAGGTGTATTTTGCTTTTGTTACAAAGATTTTTTGTCGGGAGTACATGTTACGTATAAATATGAGTACTTATAAATTTTATAAGCCTACATTACAGTTAAATGTAGTTCATGGATATATTAAACATTATTAGGTGTTCATTATTTTACTGAATAAATATTTTGTATATTGTAGATCTCTAATTAATGATTTTCCGCTAATTAACGTTGTTTAACAGAAATATTTTAGTCTACGGGTATGCAGAGCTTGATCCGGTAGCACAGACTGTTTTTCTTTTCTTTTTTTTAATTTGCAAAAATCAACCATTTGGCTGAAGTTAATTAAATCAAGGGGAAATCTTGCCGGTGGCAAAGTTTTCCGTCACTTGGAAACTTTCGCTCGCTCGTTCTGTCACATTGTTTCTCTTCGAAATGATTTTAACGTGCGTACACAAAAAAGAGTTTTCATTCTGAGAGACTTTCACAGGTGAGACCTCGGGCAAGAGAGACAAAATTTGAGTTCGAGCCCTCGTCTTTTACCTGGAAATATCAAAAATTTCATGGCGGCGCTCAAGCAAAAAGGTAAGAAAAGAAAAGGACGTCGCGTCAGGGGAAATTCCCGATTTTAAACTTCAACGGTCAAACAAAGACTTTCCGTTCGAATTCCGCCAAACGACCGACATTTTTAATTCAGCACTGATGAAAATGCCAAGAGTTGTGAAAAGTGTGACGTGTCTCACACCTCGAGACGACACCATCAAAGTCAAATAACACGATCGCAGGAGTCTTCGGTTCCATCAATCAATTAACCGGTTCCAGGTAAAGGTGTGGCACCTTTCAAAGAAAGCTTCGATTTACACATTTAATTCTTTGTAAAGCTATCGGTTTTTTTTCCTGGCACCACACCTGAGATGGAACCTGCTCTCTACCTGCATCCTCTCTCTCTCTCTTTAGCTCCATCATTTTGGAAAACCGCAGCAAAAAAATTCCAAGGTACGACTCTAGCTGGTGCACGATTCTTTACGAAGGGAAAACGTCTCACGTGAACTTTTGAACTCCACGACTAAGCCCCTTTCTCTCACTTTGCTTTTGTAAGGTTATGTATGCAAAAACTTGAATGATAAATACATCAATAAGTTTAATAAATAAGTGTTGTAGCGTTCGGAAATGCGCTCCCCAAAATAATTCTCATTCTCCGCTAGGCTGAGACTTAGAGCTTTGAAAGCGAAGAGTGCCAGGATATTCCCCTTTGGGAATAAAAAGCTTAGGCTTTATATATATATGTATGCATATATATAATATTACAAGATTTCAATTCTTTCCATCTCTCTTTTTCTTCTCGGCGCGTTCACCAGAGCTTTCTGCTTGTTTGATGAAATCCATTTTTTTCTTAAATTGATTTTCCGAAAATCTTGTAAAAACAATCGATATTTATTTATTTTTCTTGATGGATACGAATTTTGTAAACAGGACGCTTTAAATTGAAAAAGTCTCTCTCTCTCTCTCTTTTTCTCTCTTTTTGTTACACCCATTTTTCACTTTCGTAGATTCGTGCGGATTTACTGGGCAACGGAAAAGTCTGATTAAAATTGTAATTTTTCACCAATAAAAGTCTAACACTTGAACGGGAACGAGAATTACACGTGTTGGTGGTAAACGTTTACTCCCCCTTACGTGAAACCAAATTATTGATCTTATAGTTATTGATCGAACACATTGTGGAACTTGAACATATCAGAAATCAGTTGTGCTTCATTTAATTTGATGTAAGGGGATAAGACAATGCGCTAACTGTACATGTTTCGTACGCAACACAACACAACAAACATAGTATAAATTTCCATTATAATTTTTTTAAATTTAACTTTAAATTTAATGATAAATTCAACTGTATGCCTTTTTGTAGGCTTCACTAGAATTGAAAGAAGGCCTTTGTACATTTTATAAATGTAGAATTCGTGGTTTTATAACGAGTTAAACATGTTACCATAGAATAGGGCGGTCGCATGAAATGCTTGTAGAATTGGTGGAATGTTCTGATAATTACTAAACATTTTGAAATAAATGTTTTAGGAGTGTCAATTGGAAGTATCAATTATTTTCCGTATATAGTTATAAGTCTGTTTCCCTTAAGAATTTACTTAACATCAGGACCCACATTTTAACTGTCGCAACATACGGCTTCGATTAATGGCCGTTCTGAGGTTTGAACCGTGGAAAAGTCTACTTAAATGTCTGCTACTATGAAAGCTGTGATCGGTTGCAGGAAATCAGTGTAATAAAACAGGAAATAAAACGCAAAAGACTGATTTTTACTCGACTTCCTCCGTGTCGAATTTTCCACGTCAAAAAGAATTTGTCGCTAAGGTTTCAAATTAAATTCTAAAAGGATTCCAGCAATTGTAGGATTTTCGATGTAGAAACGATCAATTGATACTTTCCGGAAGAGTCGTGTTTAGGAAACGAAGAAACAATTATTCTTTCTATTTCTTTCCTAGACAGTTCTCCACAAACTCCAGGGACTGCCGTCTCTCTCTCTTTCTCTCCACTCACGTTATAAATTCAATTTGACTTAATGGCGTCAAATTAAAGGTTAAGGGTAAGACGTACATAATTTCTATTTGAATGGCATCAGGAAATATTTAAGTTAGGGCAGACATTTTGCCACTCTCTTGCAAACCGTTAGTCTTGGCATAATATATGGTGGACAAAATACAAAGCTTTGTACATGTAATTTAAGTTCAGATTGTCGTAAAACTGCAACTGTATGTTACATGTAATATTTATATATTTAAAATGATATTTTGAATTTTTGCAATGTGCCATTCTGCTTCCCCTAATTACTTTAATCTGATAGACATGTTGTAAGCTGTTGTCTGCCTTCACGTTCTCACGATTCATTTAAAATTTTAACGGTACTGAGAGGCTAATCATCCTGTCGCACAAGTTGAATGTGGCAGTTTATTTAAAACAGAATATCCATATGTTTTTTTTATTGAATTCTTATTTTCATTAAACCCACTATATTTACCATAATTTACAATCACCACCCAGGATCTAATATTAAATATTAATATATATAAGTGTTTTGTAGTTCATTTAAGCAGTCTCTAGCACAATACCACTACGTGTGGTCACTTTTCGTGCTTTTATATATATATTTAGGTCATTAAAATTCAACTTGTTGTTACGTCCGGACCTTTTATTAATTATTCTTTTCCTCGTTCGACTTATTCAACTCTCAAACGGAAATGAAGTTGCAGTGCTCGGATCTGAGAGATCGTCTCGATCTTGATTTTCTCTCAGGCAGGCATTCGATCCCCGAAAGCAACGAATGTCGATGATAAACTCCCGGTTTTTTTCCTGATTTCAATTGAATTCGCTTCGCTTCAAGCACGTTAATTGCCTTTAAATTGATTCGACAACGTCCGTGAAAACTACAAAGCACACATTGTAATTCGCAAAAGTAAATTTACTGTTGAGGAGTCCTTTTCAAGCGCCATGTTGCCAGGTAACTAATTGGCATCAAAACATAATGAGAATTCTTCCTTCGTCCTACCTGTCTGTCTACCACCTCGTCCAGATTTCTTCCTCTTCGCACTGCTAACTAATTTCCAAACTCTAAGAAACTGCCTTTTGTGGTTTATTCCGAGACTTTCCTTTTTTTCTTCCTTTTCTCTCCCTTTTTTTTTAACCCAAAACTTTTCAAATAAATGATTGAAGTTTCCAACTAGTAAAAAAGAAAAAGACTTTGGTGCCTGTTACTGCCATCTCCATCCTCTCATTGTTCACCGAGTGTGATCGCGGAGTGTTTAATTTATTCCACTAAATGAAAGCAAACTGATTGTTACCTGCAATCGGGCGCTTTTGTAATTTTGGAAAAACAAGTTGAATTTGTATACAACATTCGTTATCTGCTTTCTTATTATCCCACGTAAAAGTATTTAAAGTAATAAATTAATTTACGGATCAATGACTGCCAGAAAAATTCGTCATGTGAAAAAGGCAAACATTTCAATTTTTTAATTAATTAACCCATCTGTCGTATTAGGCCGTGAACATTGGAATATCACAGAAATTGTATATATAGTAAAATCAAGAAGTTTATCTTACTGATAGCAGTCACATCGCACTTATGTCTGAGTCATTAAAAAATAACGAACATATTTATGTTCACTTCACCAAATAATATACGCACAATAAATCATTTAACTTTTAAAATTTCTGAACAAAAAGAAGTTCATTTTGTGAATGATCGAAGATCGAAAAACGACAGACCATCTTGGCGTCAAGTAACATGTCTTCATATAAATATCATGATACTATTTATTTCAAGAACCATTTGGAAATTCTACATACTCAATTACAAATTATTAAAGATGTCATCGTTTTTAATACCCAAACCAATACAGTTTGTTTATAAATAATAATAAAAAATCCAACTTTCTTGGTGCAAATTCGTACCCTTTCCAAGATATGAAGATACGTTTTCATTGTAATGTGAGTTTGTATTTGTGTTTGTATTCTGGCGCACACCAGTTTTTCTCTATTAATTCGCGATTTCTAATGAAAAGCACTCAAACGTCGCTTGATTGAATAATTTCAGGTAAAAAAAAAAACGGAAAATCGTACGGTTCCCTGAAATCGAATTTACCGTATCGGGTAACAAGAGGATTCGACACAAAAAGTTTTCAATTTGTAAATCCAGGTAGGCGACAACCGTCAACGAGAAATCCGCGATTAGACGTGACGTAAAACGCACAACCACCTGCCAAAACAATTTCAATTTTGTTTCTTCGACGAACGACATCAAATGGAAATTTGCGTACCTGGCGAACGCCAGCAAAAAATTTCCGACATCTCCGGTAAGATTTTTACATATTTAAAATTTTTCCTCTAATTAAATTCCACGACTTGCTTTTCTTTATTTCAATTGAGATTTCAGTCGACTGCGGACTGGTGTTGCCGACTCGTAGAAAAATCCTACTGCTAGAAACATCGAAGACTACGTTCCGAGGTCTACATGGTTACATGTACACACATTATGCAAAAATATGCTGACGACTTCCTGATGTTGCAATCAAAGTAGAAATTTAAATTCTATGACGGTTGATTGTGTTGGAACTGAAGTTTTTGGAAGCGTTTTCTGGAGTGGTGAATCAGCATTATAATATCATATTTTTATATTCACATTTAGACAGTTGATTGTGTTAGTTATGTAAAGGTTCTAATTTTTGAAATAGAATGTTTCCCAACATTTTGAGATGTCATGTTATGAACGACCAAATATAGAATCAACAACATAAACATCCAACGATACACAGCAGGTGTCCTTAGAGTGGTGTCCAAGTGAGTGTCCCATCACATACATACTATATATATATAACTTCTTGAAATAATAAGAACTTCAAAACTAAAAGTTCCAACGCTCATTGTAACTCTCACTTATTAACCACAATTACTAACGACACTTAGCACTACCATTTTACAAGGAGCGAAACATTTTTTTTTTACACAAAACTCATTTGGGTGAAAAAGAAAATGGAGGACGAAAAAGAAAAGTTAAATTTTCTGCATGGTCGAAAGGAAAGATAGTTGAATTATTTCTGTGAAATTGAGGGAAAAATCTTAAAGTTGTCTTCCTTTGCGTTTTCCATTGTTTTCCGCAAAACGGAAATCTGGACGCCAGCAAAAAAAACAAGGAAAAGGCAGCGTTGAAACATAATTAATGCGGTTCGTTTAATTCACGAGAAAACGGAAAGACGTTTCAAACATTGGTGTTATTTTTTTTTTAATACTGTAAATAAAAGTATGTAAATAAGATTTTAATAACGGACACTTTAACATGCGTTTAAACTAGGGGATTATTTAAGACACGCGGATTTTATAAATGTACAGATCGGTTGTCTGCCGTTGTCTATCTTTAGCTCTGAATTAATAGAAACACGTTGGTCAGAAGTTCAACTAGCCCAACAATAAATCATAGCTATGTAAATAACTTAAGTGTTGACACCACTCCAGAGATGACTACTCCGAGTGAACGCAAAAGCAAACAATTTCTTAGTTACAATTTTCTTTTCGGTTCGGGTGAACAATATTGACTGATCAAACTGTCAACTCCGTTGCATGATGAGTTGACCTGTCCAAACATAAATAAATAATTTGTAATTTATTTAATATTTAGTGGATCAATAATCCTCGTTTGTGGTCGCTTTTCACGGTGGGAAGGTAATAGATTTTGGAACTCTTGGAGTCGAAATTGGCGGCTGAATGGTATAGGCACAGGCACAGGTTCAGGTACTCGGGTTTATTGATTAATAAATAATTCAGAATTAATAAGTCATGATCCTGATTCGGGTTAGATTCCCGGAAGTAAACGCTAGCGAATGGTTACTTATTTAGACTAAGCTGCAAATGAGCTCGAAGTAAAAGATCAATTCGCGATCTGTTCACCGAATCAGTGTCGGGGATTGTGATAAGCGGTTTAATCCAGAGTTATTTATTTAAAATAAACTTATCTCCAGATAACAGGCGGAAAATCTCAACGCGTCTTAATAATACGCGTAATAATTAAGAACGAGGGGATAAGGTGGTCGCAAGAAATTCTTTGTGGTCAATATACCGTAGATGACGGCTTATGTACGTTAAAACCCTAAAATGCTAAATAAAATTTATCGATCAGAATAAAACATAATAAATCTTGTAAACTAAACAACAACGAATTAATAACATAGCAACAGCAAAAATATACATAAATCATTTCCTAATTATTGGCAGCGGTAACGAATAACAGTCAAAGTTTGCAATCACCGTGGATTTTTCTTAATTATTTATACATAACTTTCGGCATAAATAAAATAAAAAGTTTTCGCATTATAAGCGGGGAAACGACGTCTCCACCCGGCGTCACTCACAACACCGTTAGTTCCTACTTACTAACACTTATTAATACTTATTAAATTCGCGTTCCGACCGACCCCACGGTGTCGCCTATTAATTCTTTTGAAGTTTCTTGTACTTTTTTCGAGCTCTTAATTACTTGATTAATTATTCTAGCTTAATTAATGAGTGTAATAAATAAAAACATAACGCTTAATAACCATCGTTTGACAAAACGACCCGTTCCGACAGGTTAGATAAATATCTTTAATACACAGGACGACATTCGTGTTATTGATTTGTTTTACGTCGTGATATTTTCTTTCTCGATCAATCGATCTGAGGAGGTTTCGTTTCGGCGTGTTATTATTAATATTAAAAGCCCCAGTTGGTCTCGGATCTATCGACTCTTGTCTACGTGTTATTGTCTCTCTTTTTCATACGATAATGTCATTTATACCCTCCCTTCGGTCCCCATTGTTTTGTCTAATTACTTCGTTTCGACTTCTTTTCTTTTCCCGTGGCTCATCCACATTCACGGAAGATCACCGTGTTAACGACGTGAAATCACAACCTTATCACTTCTATTATGGCTGATTAATCTGGCAAAAAAGGCGTTTGAGCATCGGTCTTAACGTTATTTAAAAATTTGATACTGGAAGAAAACGAGTCATAACTTTGTTACAGGCAGAGGACACGAGTATCCGACATAAATTTGTTCTTTAGTACTTCTTTAGTCAAGTTACTAGGTGACGTTCATGGGAATGACACATCTGTGAAGTGTCTGTGAATTGTGCACACACGGTGCAAGAGAGTCCCTTATTTATATTTATTTCAATTTTTAGTATTTATAGGTAAATAATTTTTTCAATTGTGTACAATTTATTGTCGCAGTAGAACACTGAGCATACTGAGGGAAGTATTTCCTCAAGTTTAGTCTGATTTATTGTAATTAGTCAGAGCTCGGATGCTGAGTAGCAGTAATTGTTGTTATTCTGTGCTAATTCAATTAGCACACGGCAACACTTAAATCGGTTGATTGATCGATTCTATAAAAATTTATTGATGGGAGACATCTGACAGTTTGCTCAAGGGCAAAAGGGCAAGTTTCACTGTAGAAAGAATAGTCGGCCGGAGTAATTTGTAGGCAACTACAATTATTTTTAATTCTCTTACGTCGGAACGTGTCCTTCGTCGCCCCGTCTTTCACTTCGATTTCACTCTTCTCTCCTATTGTTGAATGAAAACTTCCATTCGACTTGTCAAACATAAATAACCCGTTGAGTAAACAAAGGAGACTGAATGAAAATTTTATCGGGTTAATCTTCTTGGTGGAAAAATTCGCCCCTCGTCTTGGGGGTGGGTTAGGTAGGAGTGCAAAACTTCGCAAGGCAAACACACGAAATTCACACAAAGGAGAAAGATAAACCGAGTAATAAATAAAATTATGTTATTTACATAGTCCAAAATAAATAGACCAAAGGCGGAAATTGTTTCGCTTTAAATTATGGATTTTTGTATTTTTCCTTCGACCTGCTGATTCCTCCCAGAAGAACTGAAGCTCATCATCCGGCACATCCCTGGAGAAAGATTTACTTCATCTCCGCGACATTTTAAACTTTTTCTCTCCTCCTTCCTTCTGTCTGTCTGTCTGTCTGTCTGTCCGTCATCCAAATTACGAAAGTTCCATTTCCATTCGGCTTCATTAATAAATAACTTAATAAATAATACAACGCCCCATGGCAAAACTTAGTTTTTCGAAATCAGCGGGAATAAGTTCACATGTTCATACATACTGCACTGATGGGTGAATTTTTCATCGACGAATGACAGAAAAAAGATGAACTTCTACGAAGTGTTACGCGTCACGAAATATACAGGTTAAACACAACATTTTAATTATAATAAGTAATAAAGTGAAAGTTTAAGAAAACCAGAGAACAATATTTTGTTCGATTGGAGAAATTGCTGGTGTTCACGGCAAACTTAATTTTTGCCGTCGTTTGCTGCCACGTACATGTCGGCCAAACAGTAAGGAAAGTTTCAAAGTTACACAGTTCTCGCGGAGAACCACAGCCTGATTGAATATTAATAAAAATATATATTGTAGTTGACTAATACTAAAAGCCACGCAGCATTCTGACCGACTCGATTATCGTCAGAGTTTGATTACATCAAAAAAAAAAAAAAAAGACTAAAGTGCTCGCCAAAATGGCGTATTTCCCGGCTCTTAAGGTGCATCAACGTTACGATTTTCGCACAGAATACATCGAGTGTAATGCATAGTTTGTTCCGCATGCGAATTCGCCATTTTTTGTGTCGCAAATTTGATAAACGGAAGAGAAGCACACGTCGAAAAAGAAATTGCTCATGGAGCGGAAGAAGGAAAATTCTTGGGGAGAAACCTTTTAGCTTTTCTTGTCTTCCCTCGTTTAAGCCGACTTTCATCCGCTTAACTAGACAAAGTTGCATTAATATTCATATTTTCTACTTATCTATCAATCTTTTGACTTTTTCATGCACTCGGATTTAAGTCAATAAACGGCCGTCGAGTGCGTTAAACGTCACTTCCGCCTACTTCCGCTGCAGACTCAAACTATTTCACTTTCATTTCCGTTCTCTTTCTCCTCCTCTCGGTTCGTTCGTCCTTCCAGCTTTTTCCCTTTTTTTCCCGACTTCAACCGTTCCGACAAGTGTTCCCGACTTGTATTTTGTCTATATTTTCCACTCAAGTCTTTGACAGTTAATAATATTATAAACAACCGTCGGTTAAAAGCAACAGACCTTCCACGTTTCTCCTTTACCTTTTTCCTAGAGTCCTTTGACCTTTTCCTAGGGTTCGTGACGTGTCTTTTCTTCTGATTGCCCGAGACAAGTTTCCTTTCGTTCGCTGTCTGATTCCGTTAAAAACGCAGCCTTTTTCCAAGTTCAGGCTCGACTCTGTTCCTATACGGTCGAGTGTGATTTTACGTGATGGTCTGCACCATTGACGGGATGCGTGCAACCCTTTCGGACGAACGACTGCTCATTTCGACCTGAGGTTGGCAGTCCTTTGCAGAGAGCCTTTTCTGATACCTCACTTGAGTGTGCGGTAAGCAATTTCAATTTCCTGCTTAACGGTTCACGAGCCTCTTTCACCCTGGAATATTCTCAATATTAGTTATTATTTTCCATTGGAACGAAACGAGAGAATGCTGTTTCTCATGTTTAAATTTATTTTCCGACTGAAGTCATCCGAAATCCTTAATCCTTTAAAAGAGACCCTGAAACCTCTCACTTGCTACTCCCCTCCAGGAACATCCTTTCCGTGTGGGAAGGTCCCGATAACTTCAAACGAACCAAGCTTCGGCGAAATTTATTTATATTTTTTATTTATATCGTGAATTTCAAGCCACTCGTACTCATTGAAGTAAAATTTAATTTTGAATTAATTAAACGTTTCCTTCAGTAGTTTGTTCCAAAGCTTCTGCTGTTCCTGCTGCTGCTGCTGCTCCTTTTGATAAAAAAACGTGTACAGTTCCCGCACTGAATCGCGATAATAAATTAAAAAGCTTTACAACATTTTTAAACTTTTCTTCTTCTGACATTTCCTTATGTTTCCCGTAAACAAAATTTCGTGAAATTCCTTTGTCCTTTAAAAACTACCCGTTAGAAAAGATTCCCCCTTAAGTTTTACCCTGCGTTTGAGATTAATTAATGATTCCTCTAACTCTTTCCATTATCCATAAATTTAATGGAAATGCTTAAGTTTACTTGTTCGTACGTGGAGCAGAAGCCAGAAATTTCTTGGGTCGGTTTTATTTTCGCCCGTAACCTTCCTGATGAAGTGATAGTCCCGAATGGATTTCTTTTTGGGCAGATTTCCCGAAAGATATAAACTAATCTTCCAGGTCAGGGAAATGGGGATCCCATATGGGAATCATCACGGGTGAAATTTAAACGCACCTCTGGAATCTGGAATTTTACCCTGCAGTCTACGGTGCCCTGTGCTCTGTGCATTTTCGCACCTTTTTTACGGGGCCGTTACTTCTCAAGATGGACAGTCTGAATCTGAGGCAACATCAAGTTCAAAAAAAATCTGTTGTTGAAAGGGAACACAATTTCAACCGTCCCATTTTTTTTCGGGACCGCAAAGTCGCACGGAACCTGCGTCTTGGGAGCGCAAACTGTACATGTGAAAATACATGACGGAGAGAGAAAATAATTTCCTTTAAGGTAAGAATGCGCACGTCAAATCCCAGATGAAATCCCATTAGCTCTGTGCCCTTAGTTGAAATGTGTTTTTTTCATAACTAAGTAATTGAATTAAAATGTCATCGCTGCAGAATGAAAAAAAAATTTTAAATGTTTAATTAACTAAAGGACAGAGGCTCACTCCTGATTTACGTAAACACCGTAGGAAGACCTGTTTCCCGAGTAAAAAATTATATAGGGAAATGAAAATGTCATCGTACACGGTCACATTGTGCTCGCTGAAAGAAGTCAAAACCTTCTTTTTCTCCGTTTTCCTTTGAATTTGAGTTTCCTTTTTCTCTCCCGGTTGTACGGCGAGAGCTCGTCCAGGAAGCTTTCAAGCTTACGAATTAGTGTTTTTAATAATAAGAAAAAAAAATAATAATTTTTTCAGAGTCAACAGCTGCAAACGAATAAAGGAAACGCGGAATATTATTATTAGTGTATATAGTATAGATACAGTCTTGATTTCATTTAATTCGCTTCTGTGAAATTCTGCACTACTCCTCCTGATCCCTGTAATTTGTTAATTGTATTTCTACTCTCATTCATTACCCATTTCTCATTTTCATCGGGTAGCGTTCCACCCTCGTTCCTACACAAAACACCAACGTTTGACGAAAGTTTTTTCAGTTTTCTTCTTTTTCCCGCTGCTGTAAAAGAAAACCTCGAGGAAATCTCGTCTTATACAGGAGATGAGAATTCACCTGACACGCACTGACAACCGTGAAAATTCATTTAGATTCACTCGAGAAATTACAATGTAGTTCTTTTTTTTATGATACCGAGAATTTTAACTTGTTTTTTCTTTTTCGTTGTATCTGTTTTTTTGGTGAAAACGAGATGTGGTAATGTCGGTCTGACTTTAATTTAAATTGAAACTTAAATTGACTTTAAGTTAACGTTGAAATATTTTAGTGTCAATCGTAGGCCGTAGCGAAACACCGTTGTCTAATTGCAAATTAATTAAATTTAATTGACTCCAAGTTACCTGTTAAATTTATATATTTGCCACCTTGTGTCGGATACTTGAGACGGATTTAAAATAATATTTACACAAATATCATATAGTTGTGCTTTATGTATTTTACAACCCTATTTGTAGAGTGTAACAGTTCTCAGAGGTGAAAGTTTTGTCAGCACCCCGGCAAATGTTTTTATTGTAATTTTCATTTTATTATTTTATTATTAATACAGATGACTGTGACATCTACTGCTGTCTCTGCCGGATTAAATCTCTATTATGTAGAAAATATAAAGTAAATAAAGTGTATTGCAAATAATAAAAGTGTACGAACAAATAAATTTAATTATAATATAATTATTTTCCACATTATATTATATTTTACATCACTCACACAGTCATTAGTAATCGCAACCTAAAGGGCTACATCCTAACTGATGTGAAATACAATCTAAATATACAATGAAATTTTAATGGAGTACACATAGAATAGTTCGGAAGATGTGGAAGACGGCAGACATTTGTAGGAAACCTGTCCCACAGAAAATTCCAAAAAATTAAAATTCCACAGGAAATAATTCCGAGGAGAGAAAGGATAAGACGACTTTCGATGTTTCCAATTTAATTGGAGAGAAAATAACATACGAACCAGGTTCGTTATACTTTTTCTTTTTTTCGCTTTTATTTTTGTCTTTTTTTGTTTTCCATTGAGGCCGTTGCACCAGACGTCTATTATTATTTTAGATACTCCCGCTAGAAAACGTCACTCGGTCTAAGAGAAACACTGAGTAAGACGCGAGGTGGTGAATCCGTGGGGGTGGAAAGTGGTTGCCGACAAAATCGAAATCAATCGTTTTTCAAATTCCCCAAGTTGGGAAGATCCGTAAACGACAGAAATGAGACAATAAAGCAAATGATCCCGGATTCCATTAGCGTTCTGCGACATTTTCCATTCAACCCGGGTCGCCATTATTAGCTGTGTTTAATTAATGAATGGGATTAGATGTAGAGCCAGAGGGACTTTCCATTCTTCTCTCCTGTTCGAATTGCTCGCTTTCCCCGTGAAAACAGACGAGCTTTCGATTGGAGCTTTCGACTGCCTCTTCAGGCCTCAACCGGTTCTCTTCGACACTCGACAATATGTTTTCAAGTCTACATACAATTATGTAATTATGTATTTGGAGAGACGTTGCGTGATGATTTTATTAACCTCACGATGGTTTAAGTAAAAGAATCAGAAGTTGAGCTCAACCCAAAACTGGTCTCTCCCTTGCTCTCTCCCATCTCACCCTCCATTCGGCATTTTCTGTTCCAGTTTATTTTTCTTCTTGAGCACCTGCGCAGAATCTTACCTTAAACTTAATTTGACTCAGCCGCTTTCTGGTTGAAATTTTATTAACAAAAAAGTCCAGAAATTGATAGTTGAAATTATTTTGAGTCTCTTTAAGAATTCGGCTTCTTCTTTGCAGACTTTGACAGGTTTCCGAAGTTTGTTTCTCGTTTAAATTCTTACGTGTAATTAAGTATTAATTACTTATATTTTGTACACAACTTTGTCAAAACACAATGACTGGATACGTGTGTTTTGGACGGTAACAATTAGAGGGAAGTAAACTGGCAAGTAGTGAATACTAATGAAGTATCGTGTTACTTCTATAATATCATTATTGTAGAATAATCGTTTGATTAGAGCGGCAGACGAAATATTCAAATCAATCAATAAAATACATTAATTATGAAATAATGTATCTCGACAACTTTCACAAATAGACTTAACCTGACGAACAACTACAGAATAACAAAACGTTTAACCTTATGTCCGGTCACTTCTAACATGGCAAAAATAAAATAAATCTGTCCCCTCGGTGATTTAGATAGCAACATTATTAAATTATTAATTTCACAGAAATTAAACTCGAGGCCATAGACCCGGTATTAATGTAAAATTAATGACGTCTATTAAGTATGTAACTAAAACCGATGAATCAGGCTCTTGAACGTAAATAGAATACAATGTACGAATACGACGAAAAGCCCAAACAGTTACAAAATACTTAGAGCGGAACTTGACAATACAAATAATTGCAATTTATTTAGATTTTTTAATTAAAGTTAATTAAAATTATTAAGAACATCCAAACCCATTTGCAGATAAATATTCCTGAACGCCGGATTTTTAAATAACAATAATTAATAAGCTTTATTGTAAATGGAGGAGAATCAAAACCAAAGAGGAGATCTGACTGAAGTTGTGAAAAAAATTCAAAATGTCGAACCTTATTTGGGGGGGGGGGTGAGTGAAAGTGAGAGAATGGGGGCAGGAAACGAACTTAATAAGTTAAAATCTATTCTCGGGGATTTATTGACGCAATAAATCAAGCCTTTTTTCGTTTTTCGTCGTGGCGAACCTGCCATTTTTCCCGCATTTTCTACTGCGCAATTAATAAATTTACAAAAAAAAAACTCCAGGTGAGAAAAGTCCAGGACGCATTGACGTGGCCCCGCGGCCAGGTAAACACAATAAATTAAGTCCCTGGAGAGAGAGTTACACGTCATCTTGTTGCACTTTGAACTTGAAGTCCTCTGGAATGGCTGCTTCGACCAGTGTTTTACTCCTTCAATTTCATCGGTCTATTCGACTCATCTAATAACTAAATATATATATCATTCTGCCGTTGTTGCTGTTGCTTTTCCTTCTCCTGGGCGTTCTCAATCATCATCAGCATCTCGTCGTCATCGCCACCTGTCTCTTCTTTTTTCTTCTCCCATTCATCCACATCGTTCTTCGTGTTCACCAACCATAAACCCCGTTGAATTAAAACGAAACCCCGTCTCTCTCTCTCTCTCACTTTCATTCTTTCACCCGCTCTCTCATTTATTTCACCGCCCATTATTTTTCCTTTCTCAAAAGAAACAATTTTTTCTTCCCGAGAAGAATTCAATGATGAATTCGCCATTTTGCTGGAAAGATAATCGTCGCAAGGAGGTAACAACAGGAACGCTGACGCGTTTGATTTTTTGTGGTATTCTCCTTCTACACCTCACGACAGGAAGAACCGAATGGGGAAAAGGTCAGGAGGGTGGTGTAATTTGTAGTGATATTTTAGAAGGCATTAGGGGAACGACCTGAGACAACCATAAACATAAATATAAAATTTATATATATTGTAATGGCATCAACTTTCGAAAATGGTCTGGCACGAAGAAAAGCGGAAATTTGGATGTTTTCGCGTGGGAAACGCCACCTTTTCATTCCGAATCCTCTAACCTTTCGGCTGGAGACCTTTAAGTTATGAACTAATCGCCGTTTTTCAAATTTTCATAACTCCAAAACTACTGATTTACGACCGTCATACTTGCAAGGTGTGTCCATTGTTAAGAATTCCGAAAGACCGCTTTCATCAACGAGCATTGTCCCGGACGATTTAGTTTTATGAATGAAACCGTCGTGGGTGTCCAACTTCAGTGTTTTCCCTTGAAACGCAAAGAAAATACTATTCGAAACTATCCACTGTGAAAACTGTAGCGGACGTATAAAATAAAACTAAAAATAGAATTACTGCTCGGGCATTTTTCATGCTTGAATTCTGTACTCGTCCAGGTAACACTAATATTCCCGTGTAACAATTTTTAAGCTATGTTTTCCACATATATTATGAATGATACCTTTAATATAAGTTTAATATTATGTACTATACGAACTATAATCCGGAACTCAGGACCTGGTTGATTACCGAGGTACATTTCACAAATATTTTACAAATTTTTATTTGTATTAAATTATCATGATTAAATATGTATGAAAAATTAAATTATGTGTGAAATTAAAAATAAATACAAAAATATTTGTTTATATAAATATTGAATTATAATAAAGCGGATTGAACACTCCACGGATTTCAAAATATTTCGGAATGAAATTCAAGTTTTGTAGCCAGCTGTTGCGATGTATTCAACAAATAACCCCAGGCTTTTTTCCGAAAGGTAAGAAATTCAATTGGTACTAGTGATAAATAGTGAAAATATTGTGGAATATACCACAAAATAAGGCTGTGAAACTTAAAATAGAAACCCTTCTATTCTGGGGGAAGATTCCTTTCAAATTTTATGTTACACGAGCCGACATTTTCAAACGTAAACACTTCCACATCCACTTCGAGTTCCTCACGGGTAAATAAACGAGAAAAAAGTAATGAAAACTGAAATTCTAACTCAAAGTGAACTCGATGAGCGAATTTCATCAAAGAAGAAATTTTAATTGTCGAGATTGTCAAAAATTAAAAAAAAACTCCACTTTTCTTGGGACAAATGGAGAGTAACAACTTTAGCCTGGGACACTGACGCCCAGAGATAGTCTCAAATCTCTTCGGGGCAACTCTATTTACCCCATCAGAGTTTTTCCGTTGCGTTAAAGGCTCTCTGCTCATTCTTTGTCGTCCCCACGTTCCTTTCCGTGGGAGTCATGCCAAATCCAGTCAAAGAAAACGAGATATAAATAACCAGGTGAATGAATATCAGGTAAACGTAGGTTGAGAAAATATCGATTACTAAAAACGTCTGCAAGTATCGGTTTACACTCGGTTTGGTTCCTTTTCTGGAACTCCTGGAAACCTCCAGAAAATTCAATCAATTAGAATTTCTCCAAGGCTACATTACATCTCGTACTTTGTGGTGTTCTTTTTTATCTTTTCCCTAGTTCCCTAGATGACCCCGACATGTACCGGGTTTATTTGACAGAGCCCTTAATGGTGAAAATCCACCCACTGCGGCCTTTGTTCTGACTCAAATTCTATATCTATATACAATATATTTATATTTCATATTTTTAGGTAACAAATGCAATGTAACATAAACCCTTATACGTTAATTAGATTTTAAAAAAGTGTTACAACAGCTCGAATTTCCTTCGGTGAGGGAAGGTAACCAACCGGTTTATATGTCAAAACTTGTATTTATTTCATTGCATTGCAGTACTTCACCACTTGAGGTCTTGAGTCCTTAAATGCTTCATATTTTTTATTTTTATTTTATTATTTAACTAATCTTGTTTTTCACTTCATGTCTATTAGTTTGTATCAGTAAAAGTTATAAAATATTGTCGCATTCACTACTACTACTAAGGAAACTTAAAATAATATTATTAAAGATTTTACTTTTAAAGAAAAAACTACTTTTGTTTTGATAATTTAACAAGTACAGTTATGTACAGTCAGGTACGTAACTTGGCTCAACTTTTTTCCATCTCAAAAAAAAATAATAATAATAATAATAATAAAATGTTACGCTGTGATAACTACCAGAATGAGGTCACTGTCAAGTCAAGTTAACGTTACTCTCAGATGTCAACAAAGTTTTTCAATTTGACGTTTTAAATAGCGACGAGGAACGCTACCTTTTATATGTAAATAAACGTCTGCCGTCAATGTGACCGGAGGAGTATAGAAAAGAGTTTTCAACTCATGGAAAAATATAAAACTTTAATTCGGGGTTAGGGTCAGAATGCGTACCCTGCGAATAGTTTTCACCCGGTGGTTTTCTTAAAAAAACACGTCTGAACGACACCACGACAACCCCGGGAGGGTTGAACAGTTTCGGGAGTTCGACTGCCGGGTAGTCGGTGGTGGAAAAACGACAGCAGACGGACAACTCGTTATCTGATAACACGGGGCGGTACATCCATACGCGAGAGGAACCTTAAATTATTGGAATTGCCAATTAACATTAGTAAAAGCTGCCAGGAACAACGCCATTGTCTCATTCGACGGCTTCAACAGACTTCAATGGACGACGTCTCTGTAAACATGGCGTACGTCAATTTTTCGACAGAAATTAAAGGCAAACACTTGACAGAGGAATACAAAATTGATTCGACGGTCGTATCAAACGATCCGGGGTGAAAGTCGAACTTCATCTGACGATCGGCATTTCATTAACATTAACAAGAGCGCACTGGTTGAATGCATTCCCTCACTCCTTTATTAGTCATTGTAACGCCCATCAATTATTTATTACTCTTTATTATGTACTCTTACGTCGTATTATTAATTACTCCCCCGTGGTGGTGAACGACGACCCTTGACCGTAGAAATCGCACGCTGCGTTCCAAATGGTTTACACCACCACAGCCGCAGTAAAACTTGTAACTAGTTGTAGAAATAGAAAATTCTACATCTCTCCGTGCAGACAAATTTAGAGAAATACAAAAAAATGGCGGTTAAATAAGTCCAGACTTGAATGAGTTAATTGGGCTTCTTGTAGTCTAACCGCCAAAGATTCTTCTTATTCTGTTCGAAGAAGAACCTTTAACTTCTAATAATCTTCTTTAAGTGCCCGTCTGTCAAAATCTGAAAGGTCAAGTTTTTTTTTTTTACTGAGCTCTCCGATCTCTGACTTGCTCAACTTTCATTCTCTCCGATTGCCAATTAATTTCCGATCTGCAATATCCGACAAACATTTGTACAAACGACAATGCAAAGGCCTTTCTTTGAAATTGGAAATAATACGAAAATTTTTACATTATGCTGAAGAAAAAAAAAACAAGAGCAATCGTTTTTGGTATAAACATGTTTACATAACCACTGTTTTACAATCCCTCTCAACTTTAAGATTCAGTAATTATAGAAGCACTGTGGTTTGCACTTAAATATTATACTGTTATTATATACTATATATATTTAAACATTATACTAAGGTTCCACGTGCACATGCATAGAAGATACTCGTAGAAGGAGAATGCAATAGAATTTTTCTAATGAGTACTTGAGAGTGTATACAAAGCACGCACTATACAAAACTTTATTAAAATATTCACCGTGTATACTGAACAGGACTCACTGTTTTTAGTGCCAAGTAGTAAAGTTTAGTTTAAACGCACCGTTCAGGCAGGCTCTTGAGAGGAAATGCCCCACGACGCGAGTCTTTCACATTTCAACATGGTTTGAACTCTTTGCTGTTTCGTGAACATAACTTGACCTCTGTGTCAAGAACCTTTCTTTATTTTCGGTTCGGGTTGTGACCGACCTTCGCCTCGAATGATTAACATAACTAACGAAAGCAACAATTTATTCCGTTTCATTAAGTTTGATGTGACGGGGTGGAGGACCTTTACGGATTTTCCGGGACGTACAGCACTCGTATCATGTGTCGTCGCCATAGAGTTAACAAAATATTAATTTTCCAGTTGTTATTGTAAAAATCTCTTCTCCTTGAAATAAATTAATTCCACGGACGGGAAAAATAAAAATGCTACCAATAACCCGGGTCTGGTCTGAACCTCGAACGGACTTCCAGTTTACGTTTTAACACAAGACAGGTAAATCGTTGGAAATGTTATTTTTCAGGTAAAACCTCTTGCGCCAATGCTGAATAACTCAGAAAGTAAAATGGTGTGCCGTGACGATGAAGAAGTCAAAACAGGGGAGTTGTGAAGGTCGGTGTCGACCACGTCAAAAGCTATACAGTTTTTTCCTTTTGTTCGTGAGACACATCTTATACTAATGATAATTTATGTACAAATACGTAGACAAATTGCTGCTTGACTTTCTGCCCATAATTTGCAATACAATTGAATGTTGGTGAGGGAGAAAGATCCTCGAGTAAAATGAAAGAAGAAGAAGAAGAAGAAGTGGAAGCCATTAAGAATGAAGCCAAAGAAATTAAAAGGATAAGAGTGAGAGTCGCGATTTATCTATTGATATGAGCTTTTTGAAAGCGCTCATTTTTCACTTTCAATCCGTTCTTACTAGATAATCTAGATAGATAAGAGACAACTAGAACCGCCCCACCGAGCTTTTTATAGCGATATTTTTTTTTCCTCACAGGAGAATAAATTTGTTTTTGAATGTCACGTGCTGCTTCCCATAAATGTTAAGCACATTTAAATTGAGCTTTTTTTTCAGCGACGAAGACCACGTTCTTATCGTCGCCACGGCCACACGAGGGCCAATGAAACTTAACTAAATTAGTTCTGTCACTTGCTCCGTGACAAAACTATCAGTCTAAAGAGTCTTAGTCGTTAGAGTTGAGAGTTAGTACACCGATTGAACTTGACACTAATGAATGAAAACTTAATTTTACACTGTTAAAATTGTCGGGATGTGTAAATGTTACCCTGAAGTTGAAGGAATTTTTACTAATAAATAAAATTACAAATAGAATAAATTAGTTATTTTTTTACTGAGTACTATTTTTTGTGAAACTATCTGTTTAAATGTTAGTGCCTTGTAAAACGATCTGTGCGTAACTTCTCCATACTTTATTTATAAAAAACCTTGTAAATAATAACATCCACGTTCATACAGCATACCGACAAGTATAACGTTACAGTATAACGACTAAAAATGCACAAAATTGTAGTTATAAAAAATTAATATTATTTTTATATTGTAGTAAAACAATATCACGGGATCAATCTCTGTTACATACATTAATAAAACCAAAAACATTTTTTTAATTTATTGTAACAATAAATTATATTAGTGTATTATGTATTTCTGTATAAAATACGGCTTGATTAATGTAATAATTTGCGACAAGGATTCAATTTTATGTTGTTAAAAAATTTATTAAATTTCATTACATAATTTCAAATAAAGTGCTATGTAAAATGCTTGTTTTCAAATTTTAGTACCAACTTACCAATGTTAAATACTATTAAACAATAGAGTTAATAGGTCATCAACATCATTAGCAACGGGAGTGGCCTTTGAAAACAATGTTTTTTCCATTAAAATTTCTTGTAGTACCGCTGTATTAATATAAGGTTTAGTGTACACATTTTAGATTGCACATATATATATATTTTAAACACATTTGCAAGAATAAGTTTTGCCGTAATTAGGAAAGTTATGTAGTTGTACAATGAAACAACCGTTTTGACCGTGGCGGACAATCCAGTTAATTCCTTTTAATTCGGTACCTTAATTTAATAAACCTTCGGGGTGGTTCCACGGTGGACATTATTCAAATTAAATTGTAAAAGCAAGTTTGTTTGGAAGTAGAATTTGGAAAGCATTATAATATAGGATTTACAGCGTAGAAAACCGCAATCTCATAGATCAAGCAAAGCCTCGGTCCCGCAGTTACAGGTTTTATGTGATTCCTAGAAAATTAGCTTAGCATTGCCGGAGAATAAAGTAAAAATATATTGTCACTCCTAACGTCTAATATTAATATGATATACTACGTCATTCTTATTCATATTATTATCATCATCAGACGAAACTTGTGTATTTGTATTTAACTGTTTGCGGTCAGCCAGATTTCATCTACTTCTATTTATCTATTAAATCAGACCCAGACCTCGAGTTGAAAAGATTTTTTCTTTCGGAACTGAAGCAGATGACGACGGTTTCTCGTTTCTTAAGGACTAGAATTTTATTCTGTGCCGATGTAAGATATAAATTATACTTCAAGAGTTGCACATTATTGCAGGTTTTGTGAATTAATATATGCAGGCCATGATTAACTAGGAATATAAAGAACTTTAACTAATAACTAAACCTGTTAAAAAGTTCTACGATTTTACTTAACTACAAATTAACCTTACCGATTTATGTACAATTTCTTCTAATTTTATAATTTATGTTTCTGTATTAAATTACTTATTTCCGAAACACCCATTCTTCATCCTAAACGAAACTATTACTCCATAAATTGTTTGTAACGACTGTTCACAGAACTTTTTGCTTATAAGTTTTATACGATAATAAATTACTATAAATTAATACTCGTTTTTTGAAATTGGGTTATATTACTAAAAAAAAATATATGTAATGTCGTGTACCACATGATATACACCGAACATGTATCACAAGCTTAAGTAAGAAGAGTTCCATAGAGTGGAGTTTAGCAGAGAATTTTTTCAATTCATCGCAATAATATTTTTTATTCAATAGCTGCTTTAGTCAGCATGGGAGTGTATATTTAGATACAAATTACACTTCATATTAAATATAAATTATTATTATAAAAAAACACTGACATGTCCATATCCATATCCATGCGACTCTTAGTGATTGAAAACCTGGAACTATCTGTCGCACACTACACTTTCCCACATTTTTTATTTACGCTACACACGGCACGAGTTGTTTGTAGTGAACAGTTTTATATGTATACTGAATAATGTATAAAAACAGTAGAGAGTGAGTGACATTCCTCAGAAGATCTCCTGGCTTCCTTCGCAGAAGTCTCGGTAGCCTGTTACTTTCTTTTGTAATAACAGAACAACCTGTGTCCTTTTTTTGCCACTTCGATAAATCTATTTTAGTTTTCAAATTGAACAAACCTCCTGGTTTTGCTTGACTTCAATGTAAGGATTAGACGGTCGAGCGTTGTGGTTTCGCCTTCGGGTAATCAAAATTAATTACAACTACGTCAAATTCCGAATCGGCAACGAGAGTAGTTTTGTTATTTTCACCTGGGGCCTGGAAAACCGTGAAATTTGTACCTTTCTAAAAATGTTAAACATCGAGAGGATGTCTGCATTGGTAAGGAGGAGGGGGGGGGGGGGGGTAAAGGCAACGCGACGGAAAATTCAGGTGGATGGAAATTTTTAATTAAGTAATTGCCAGGTACGAGGAGGCCGCAAAACTCGTTGTACGCTGTTGGCCTTTGTTTTATCTTTTTTATTAATTGTCTCTGTCTCTTTCATGGCGGTTTCATTAATGGTCTCTCTCTCTCTCTTCAACCTCCCCATTTCGAAACAAATGGAAACGAAGCTTTTGCCTTTTTGCTCTCGCCACTGTACTGCCCTAATTTCGGGCGATTTGGACCGAGTTGTTTTGGATATTTTGTTTTTTTTTATCCTTTCCCAATTCGTCTCGTGATGTTTCGTCCTGTTTATCCGGTCATCGTGTGTGTGCTACCAGTTCTGCTCTAATCTGAAAGCTCGAAGCTCGAAAGTTGAATCCCGCGGGACCATCAATATTCTTCTGCTCGGGACGTAACCGTTGTGGCTTCGTTTAAATGGAATTTTAATGAAACTCCTAAGTATTTCGCATAACATTCGATCCTGTTACGTTAGCATTAACGCTTCGTTTCGTCCCTTTTTTTTATACTTTCACTACATAGAGCTTTTGGCGTCGCATCAGCTTAACCGTTCGACCGTTTTTCATTAACTTCAAATTTTTAATGGAGTTTAGTTTGTATATATTCACACACACACACACACACACACACACAATGTTTTTTGTTCCGCTCACCTGGAATAATTCCTTTTCAAAATATTGTACACATTCTTGGCTCTGGCTGTTTTTCAAAAGCATAATAAATCTTTCCTGTACGCCTATAATATGAAGATAGCGTCTAGTCTTTAGATCTACTAGAAATACGACTGTATGTGCTACGGTTGCGTGTGAATTTCACCAGTTTTTGTTCCTCGTCCTGTACCTGTCCCATTCAGCTCATTCAACTTCTTTTGTGCGACACATAAAACGTGACGCCGTCGTGGGACGATCGTCACACTTCTGGTGTAATTGTTGTCGTAAATTATTACGGTTGAGTGTGTGGTTGAATTTAAAGTAGTCTAAGAATGTAATAAAACCTAGAACTAAACATTCGGTAAGATTCGGTAGTGTCAAGAGTATTGGGCTTTTTACGATGGAGTTCATCTCATCAAACAAATATAATTACCGTAGAGAATTATTAATACGCCCTTTCATTACCACTACCTGACCAAAAGATTTTCATTAGTTTCAAAGTTTACGGAGTTTCAAAGGTGTGGAGGTACCTTTCCATTTTGATCCTCAACACACACACACACACGCACACAGACAAACACATTTCTGTAATTTAAGTGTATGAGATCTGTGTGATTGGACAGTTCTCCCGACCTGCTTCGGTTAAAAGGTGTACTTTCCTGGAAAATCTTTGTTTCAAGTATAAATTCTTTCATTTTGTACCTTCTTATCGAAGCGTAGAATACTTTAATGGCGCACAACCTTTAAGAGAAAGGAACTTGTTGATCTTTTGCAATAAATTACGTCTCCTTTGGGCCACTGCGTTTCCTGCTTTCCTCTCGTTCTCAACACAAGACTTTCTCGAGTTGTACGCTGTACGGTACAATTAACGTTCCAAGTTTGGTTTTCAATTTCCTTATTGATTTCATTAGATCTTTCGCCCTCTAACTGTGAATCTTTAATGTGGCAAAATAAATTTGGAAAGCGACCATTTTACCTGGAAATTATAACGAGTGGAGCTTTTAATTAAATTTTCTGACCAATTCAAGTGTTGTCAAGTGCGGAAGAGAAACGTCCTCGGGGAAGAGTGGCCATTTAAAGAAATGATTAAGAAAAATAAACCATGAGAATGCCGTGGTGTAAATATACAATTTATTCCAATTACTTTTGGCTGTGGTTCATGCATTTCAATTAGCCGAGAAGAAAGAAGCATAAGATGGGCGCTCTGCCGACTTAATTGAACTTCGGGAGAATCCAGAGATTCTGACGATTCGGGGAAAAGGAGTAAAAATGCAGGAGTCACAAATGCGGCATGGCGAAGGTGAAGGAGGAAAGAAAAAGAAATAAGGGCGGAGGCCACAGCGGGACATTAATAAGCCCAAGTTAATAAATTGAAATGAAACAGCAAGGGAAGTAACACACCATGAGGGCTTCTCGTTCGCGTCTAACTCAAAACAAATTCGGAAACTCCATCGCTACCAGCACGCAAATAAATAAAACACAACCGCAAAAGTATATAACGAATGCCAAAGCGCGAGCGCGTGTGTTTCACTTCAAAAAACCTGAAACTCTTGAAATTTACGGTTCACTCGAAAGCTTCACTTCACCCTTTGCGTCTCTAAAAGGTTCGACTTCTGCTGGGTAAACAAGTGCCTGTCTTCTGCTTTTTTTCCTTCTTCTTCTTGACTAGGAAAGCACAAGGAAAAGAATTTCTCATTTTCAAAAACGCACAAAGCAATCTGAACCGTTTCCCGTTCGCCGTGTATGATTTTGCTGTTGGGTTTATCACCAATTAGATGATGTTAATAATTAAAACAAAAGAAGTGACATAGAAATTATTTAATATTAATTTTAATATTAATATAAAGTAATAATATAATGTAAAACTTTATTGTGACTCAGTCTAGACTGTGCCTCGAATGAATGAATGCAATACAACAACAAAAGGGTTTGTAACAAAAGGGTGGTTTTATATTTCGCTGCTGTGTGAGGCTGCTAGTCCTTGCAAGTCCATAATTGCACGCACCCTCACCTCCCAAATCAATGGCGACTGCGAAAGTTTTTCCTTTAAATTCACATTCCTCGTGTCTTTTACCATTTTCTCTTTTACGCCCGGTTACGACCTCTTCCCCCCTAAAAAGGTGTCGTTAGTTCAAATCATCTGTGAAATTTTGTTTTCGGAAGTACAACAGGATCGATACCAATTTTTTGACTGAATAAGAAAAGCAATTTCCTTTTTTTTGTTCCTTTCACGTCCACAGCTTTTCTCTCCTGAAGCACACGTTTCTCAAGTCACTGCATTAGTCAAATTGACTCGAGGCGATCCGCAACTATAAATTTATTTGAAAAATATTTATTAGTCGTACCATTTGTAACTACTCCATACATAGATGTGTACACTCCGAACGTTTAGGGAGTTGAATTTATGACAAATAAAAAGGCGGAGAAGTGCACGAGGACCACCGCACTTGTATTAAAATTTAAATAACTGACCGCAAGCTTGAACTTGAGTTTCAGTATCAATCCCGTGAGAGTTATGAAAATATTTTGTAACGGCGGCAAAGCAGATAATCCAACTAGAACATGAAGTCGAGATAAAATAAAATGTTTATTACACCCTCACAAGTTTCCAAGATCGTGAGAGAAACTTTACAATTTATAGGTGAAATTAATGTAATTATAAAAACTTTTTAGCGATGTTAATTTAAAAATTTGCGCTCGTTCTTCAGCACTTTTTTTCTGATTCCCCGGATACATAGATACAAACTACAGTACCCGGATTCTAACGGTCGAGTATAAGTTCAAGCAACATCTGAGTAGTTAGGGTTTACGAAGTTATCCGTCAGGGGCCATCATTTCACTTTTTCTTGATATTACGTAGGCCAAACGTAATATAGTTATGAAAGATGCAGTTATATACACAAAATTACATACATTTAAAATATAGTTAACTGTATTCTAACTATGAGTGAAGCAAATCGCTGAACTACCTTATTTAAATGGATTACAAACCTTTTACCTTTTATAAAAAGAGAGGTTATTACCGTCCAATAGGTTTCTAATGAATAACCAGCATGAAAATTAGGGTTTTTGTTCACAATTTTGTTTCAATGCAAATAATATACATTGTAAAAAATGGCCTCTACTGACAGTTCTTGTACAACTTTTTATGCACTTATTTGTACGATCTAAAAATGCACCTTGCCTAAGTCCTAAATTTGACCGTGAGATCCCTAATTGTGCAATAAATAAATAGGTGGGTGCGGAGCACACCTGTCTCTTACTGGAAGAAAAATGGGCTGTAACGTCAGCACAAAATTAACTGGACCGACGTCAGCATGATGAAGAGCTCGATCCAAACTGACACATTCTACACTCTTTTCATGGCAGATGACAACATTATTGTCGGAGTCTGCTGCAACGACGGGAATTTAAATAGAACGAGAAAGAATGAGAGAAAATGGAACAAAACTTCCAAAGCTCATACCTCACATGTCCTCTCTGTCAGAAAAAAAAATTTCCTTTTACCATAATTACAAGTTAGGTGGGAAAGCATACGATGCATCTTTTTAACTAAACGGAACTTGTCGATAACATAGAAGGAATAACGTTCAGCATTATTACGAAAAATTTAATAATTTAGCCTTGAACAACCATCCAGAAAGTCTTAAAGAGTAACTTAATTGTCCAGATAACGAAGTGAACGACACTACAAAATGGAGGGAGAGAGAGAGAAAAAAACTCACGTGAGAAAACCGTTTAAGGGGATGAAACTGAAGTTAACCCGAATGAAAACCGAAAAGTTTAATTAATTAATAGCCAAAACCGACGAGAGAGAAAAAAAACAATAATTTATCATTTGATCGATCAGACATGAGATCAATGAATTATGATAAATTGCAGTTGTGGAAGCGAGAAAAAAATAGGCCTTTGCAACCCCTTGAAGGGGGCGAGTGGATGGTCACCCCGTGAAAATTTTAATTTCCACCATTTTGTTTTAGGGCTTTACTGATCAATTTATGGTTTCTTGAACTCGAGCATAATTAATCAATTAATTTGATGTAACCGAACGGTGGGCAGGTCCATCCGGGGAGGTTCCCGCAGGCCAACCCCTGGACGTTTTACACCGTACACGTGTCCGAAACCATGCAAAAATGAAAAAAAGATGAAAAGTACCGTAGTCTCGCCGTGTTATTTATTTCATTTTTGTATATACAACTACAAAACGTAATTGTATTGTAAGTTCAAACAACTTCCCAAGAGGTTGGTAGAAAAAAACCGGTATGATAGAAAACAATCTTAAATATGAATTCAAAGTGAGAATTCATAACTCAATTTCATTATTTGTAATGAAAAGACGAGTCATGCGAATCACATCGAGAGGATTCTCCACAAATACAAAAAATTCAGTTTAAATGTAGCGTCACAGTTGACATGTTTTCCGGGAAAAAAAAGAACGTACGACGGAGGCACCAAATTGACAAAACAGAGTGTGCAGGCTGAAGGAACAGCACGACTAGACAATAGAAAAAGAACATGGGAGAACAGAAGAAGTGAATTTAAAATGAGCGACCCACCAACACGGCACAAAATTGATGGCTTTAATAACTACCTTCCACTCTCAAAGGTTGAAAACTATTTCTTTTGTTCCTCGCTGGTTTTCCGTTCGCCGTTCAAGAACTTTACTCGACTACCCCTAAGCTCTGAGAGAATTGACTGTTTAAGGGCGGCGTTCAATCTTCATTTAAACTATCAATCATCTAAAAATTTGAAAGCACCTCAACGCGGATTTTAAACGGCTGTTGTGCATAGATTTAATCTACGTCTGTCTCTCGGCCGTGAACAACCGAGAAAGTTCACATGCCTAGAAATAGTTTACGGAGCTTTTTCCGAACGAGACGAATTAATTGCAAGAGACGTCGTATTTTTTTCAAAAATAGAAGAAGATCTAACAACCAGTTGAAACGGCACCCTTTCACAGGTAAACGAAATCCTTTCGCCGTCCTCTAAAATTTCAGTCGAACTTTCATTCTTCACCTTTCATAACGCAAGTTGCCCTTCGCCGAATCTCATCGAGTCCGAGAGCGGACGTGAAAACGAACTCGACGACGGTATTTTCTCTCGAATGAAATTTTCCACCATATTTTTCTAATTCTATTCTTTTGCCGAAAAATCGGTCGGGTGAGACGAAACGACGTACCTGTCGCTACGTACCCGTGTACACATAAAAGAGGTGAACGAATCCAAGGAGGAAAGTAAAAAGTTAGCAGTTTTTACCAAGTTCTTTTTTTTGCAAAAACGACATTTTTATATGATAAAAATATTAAGGAAACCTCCTTGCCGGGAGGATAAGCAGGTAATTAAATAAATATGAAGAAATTTACTGAAGAGGAAAGGAAATGGCGGACTAATACACAGGGAATAAACGAGAACGAGGGAAATGGATGGTGAACGAGAGGGAATTTTATATTATTCGCATAGCTGAAGGTTCAGCTTGTGTATCAGTCTTGTGTCAAGGTATCAAACACTTTGGAAAATTGATTTAGGTACGCCCTAGGGTCGTGTAAAAAAACCCTACAACGCTTTACAAAAAAATACATTTGACGTTCCTTATTATTATGTATATTATTGTATGAAAACTATTAGTTCGATTATTAATATGTCGTTTTTATATTTTTCACCCCCACGGAATGCTTTCCTGTATTTATTTATTTTAATTAATCTAATGGAACACCGAGATATGTTTTCGTGTTCCTTTCCGATTCACTTCAAACATTTCTCCAAAGCACCTTTTGGTTTAACAAAAAATTGCCTTCCATCAAGTTTAATAAAATACTTAAAGGCACATGATATTTCACTGCGGAGATCGAGTCGTGTACTTCCCTTTCATGTATCCGGTTTGTGAAGTTTAAAAAATTGTTCACACATGAGCGAAATATATAGATATGTGCTCGAGAGCCTTGACAAATTACAACCCACACTCGAAATCCAATTCTGAGTGCGTTCATATTCTCAGAGAGAGAGAGAGAGAGAAAATCACACATTGCCCAATTACAGGAATTGAGGAAAGGTTGGAAAGCAGAGAGAGAGAGAGAGAGAGAGAGAGAGACAGCAAGAAAAAAGCAGAAGGAAAACTGGTAGGTCGGATTACGACGATGAATAGAAATTCAAGATCTCTTTCTTGGGTTTTTTTACCCACTCAAAAATCTTTTACAAATAATAGAAAGGTTTCGAAAAAGGAAACTACACGAATCATCTAATGGTCTGTTCCAAGGTTTAGTCTCGGAGTCGAGGGAAATCTCATCTCTTTCCAGAAGGTTCCTCCTTACTATAAATAGTGTACACTCCAGTTATAGTTCGCTCCTCTTTGTCCGTCGAGACTCAGAAAAATGCAAATTATTTTGGTAACCGAGAGCGACTTGACTGTGTCGAAACTTTCGACGGGTTTCATTAATGGAGATGAAAAAAAAAATTTTTTTTCCTCTCAGACGAAAAATGTATAAAAATTACGGTTACGAAAGAAGACAAGTAAGCGAAAAGGTGTCGAAGAAAGAATGGAAAGAGAAATGACGCTGAATAAAGTAAACTTAGTTTAATTCCAAGAGCTTATTACTCTTTTTCAAGGGTCTCCTCTCACTTGTTTGTCTCCTTCGCCATCTTCACTTTTTTCTCCTTTCTTTCTTCTGCCACGTTCAAATCTTCTTTTTCTCTTTTTATTTTGTGCCAGCAGCATGGACAACGTCTGAATTTGACTTTGAATCATTTACCTTTAATCTTCGTCTCATTCTTTTTCCACTTTTTCCTCGTATTCTCCCTTCTTTCGAACGCAGAATTCAAACAGTTGTACGAGGCGTACAAGAGAACCCTTTAGTGGAGTTCTCCTCCTAAGATGGATGAAAACACTTGGGGAAAATGTTTGAAAATAATTCCTTTTTTAAGACGAAAGCTTCAAAAACCGAATGGAAAATTCTCTCGGCAATGGCGAACGGAGTTTGAAAACTCCAGAGGGCAGGTTCAGGGATCTCCGCGTTGCTCTCTCTCTCTCTTTTCTCTTCCGGATGGAAAAATAAATCCTAAGGCGATGTGATGAAGCCGTAAAACAGAAGGAGGATGAAAACCCGAGGGAAAAATGTCAGGAAATCGACAATGCCTTCCGACACTTTTCCGTGAGAAAGAATTTTAGACAAAAAAATATTGTCAAAAACAAAAACCGCGCCAAAGATGGCGGATGATTCGCCGGAAGTTTTCCTCTTGAGATTTTCCACGTCTTGTTACTGAAAACCTGAGTGTACCAAACGATTGAAAAACGGATGGTGAAGGACGTCGTCGAAACAGTTTCCGCGTCGGACACGAGGTCATTCCTTCCGGTGCGGCCATGTTTGTTGTGAAAGTGCGACGTTCGTCTCGTCAGCACCTCTGAACGCGTACCTTTCTCGAAAAGAGAGAAAAAAAAGAATGCGATTTGACGTTCAATGTAGAAATTAAATTACACGCTTTTTAAACTTCAATTACAGCAGGTGTGACCGTTATGTTTGATCGACAGGAAAAAAGAAGGCACTTCGATGACAAAACCAAAGCCAACCTGACGAGTTCGAAGCTCTCCTGAAATCAAAATTCTGCACGTTTTCAAGTGAGTCTCTTTTTAGTTTCAGAGTATTTTAAATTCCCTGCTAAAAGAAGTGTAATCGTCGTTTTTAAAACATATTTATTTATCTCTGTTCGATTCAATCGCAAGTAGTCTCTATTCAAGTAATCGCAGACAAATTGTACAAAAAAAATGTATTCATGTTTTATTTACTTCTGAGCCTCTCTTCTATTTATTCCTAGTTAAATTGAAACAAAATTTTTTGGAATTCTCTTCGTGAGTTTTTTTGTGGCTTACAATTTTATTTTGAATCCATTAATAACACTGGTCACGTTTATTTACTTACTTATTTTGCACAATCGGAATTAACGTGTTTCCAACTTTAAAACAACTATTGAAAATTTTACTTAGTTTCGTTACAATTTATTGAGATTTATTACAAGTATTACTACCTAATTAATTAACAAGCAAACTGGTCGCCTGTGTAAATTCACTTGAATGTCGCGGACTTTCAACGTAAAACTGAAAGTTTTTGCATGGAGAGAATACAGTGTTTTACTGCGCGGCGACTAACTCAGAATTGTCTTATTATCATGACATGAGATATTAATTAGACCATACAAAGATTACTTAATTATTTTCATTTCATTTTGTTCGTCAGTCACCCAGGAAGACGGTCACCTTTGAGACAACCTTTTCGGTGTGAATGTCGCAGGAAAGGAAAAACATTAATCTTTCGTCTCGGTGCCACCTATAAATTTCAGTGGCGTTTACAGTAACTTTAAGTTCGCGAAATTAAGTCGCCTACTCCCTTGACTTATACGTTCTTAAACGAAAAGAAATGTTTTGGTGGAATTAAGCAGGAGTCAGGTGTCCTATAGGAGGGGGTGAAATTATTTAACGAATGGGGGAAGGGTTAACAATCCCAAATCAAGGTTTTGTGAGACTATTTTCCAAAATTTAATTTAAAATTTTTCCTAAATTCGTTTCCACTATGCCACGCATTTAAACTTGAGAGAAGCACTCTGGCGGTGTGACTTGGATCACTACATTTGCCAATTTAATTTACAATTGGTCCATCTTGGTTTCTTGGGACTTTCACTACAATCACTTAACTGTTACCATTTTTTTGTTCTTTTTTGTTCTAATTACTGAATAAATATTAATGAGCTCCGCTCGAACTACTTCACAAGTCACTTTGTAACTTTATATTTCACTTAAAACCTATTAATTTTATCACAATAAAATGTAATTGTACAAGTTCCAAGGATTCGTAATTTCAATTTTGCTACTCCTGCCGGCGTTGACGAGTAACTTGAATTTGGTTTTGACCGTCCGCGAGTAAATGAACTTTCTTAAGTTAATTTTTCGTGGATTAAATTCAACCGGTGGAAATGTAAAACTCTGGTTCGCGTCGCCGTGATTTATTTAATGCCTTTCAAACTTTGCTGGGGTGGTAGGAAAAGTTGAGTCAGAGATCGGAGCAAGATCGTTGTAAAATCAAAAGTTAATCCTTGGGATAGCAAAAATTATCGTTTCCTTCGTTCCGTCTAATTTCAACACTTCCACGAATGTAATGAAATTCGTTTAGCTTTTTTGTACACATCTGTCGTGGCAACATCCTTTCCGACCAAACCGGATTCTTCTCGTGTACTGAATTTGAGGGGGTGTCAATTAGGTGAAGCACCTCCTTTTACTGTTATGTTCCGCAATCATAAAAAAAATATTGAGAGAAAATTAACGAATTTGATTGATTTCAAAGGCGAAGTTGAAATTCTTCTTGGCTGTTTTCCGACACCCAACATTCGTGTTGTTGAAATTTCTTCGGCAAACTTTGCATACCAAACCTCAACCCCTAGCCGTTTTCTCCGCTTCTTAGCTGCCAAAGGCTGAATATTCAAATTTGGCAGATGAAATAATTTGCTGGGGGTTTGCCTTTGCCGGGAAAAATCATTAAAAATGATTTTTAATATTAAAAAACTAAATTAATTTTGACCGATACAAAAGCAATCAATAAATCACTACAACAAGGTGACCACCTGCAGCCAGAACTGTTCGTTTGAATTGTCTCGGTCCTTCTTTCTTCTCACCCGTCACCTGCTCTGCCATCCTACCTGTTTCCTCCTGCGAAATTACAAGATTTACGTGACAGAAAGTTCCTTCAACGGCGTCCCAGAATGTGACTTTAACATGAACTCTCTCTCGAGAGGAGCTTTATTTTAAACTTCATGTCTTTTACGATAATTATTAGATGGAAATTCGATTTTGAGTTTGGGTGAACGAAATTAATGGTATTTATTGTGACTTTTTAGCCCTGTTAGATAAATTACGGATATGTGAGTTAAGTTCAAGTCGATTTTGTCGTCTTTCTCTGGTCACGAACGCCTTCACGTCAGCAGACAACCAAGAATTCAATGTTATGTGGCAGATGTTTAAAAAGGGGCTTAGTAATAATAGATTTGTGTTTGGTACTCTACCATGGCGCACACAAAACTAACCATCGTCGCATACCACCAGAGTGTTAAGGTTCGGTATTTGTAAAAAATTTTTAAATCACAATATTTTCTTCTTTATGTTGTTTTAAAGGGTTTTCCTAGACTTTATTAAACTTAGACAAGCCAAACAGCATGGACGGACGCAAATTGTTCTCCTGATTAGTACTTGCATTTTATTTTTATATTGTACGTTCTGTGATTCTACAAATACCACTAAACATGATAAATATTTTTCAAATCCGATTATGGTGTGGTGTTGAAATTACATTAATTCCTCATTAATTTAATTAATAAATAATTTTTCATTATTTTCAATAAGTGTTCAGTCCTACCGTAACAGATTGATTTAATTTTAAAAAGAATTTAAGAAATTATTTGAACCGAAAATTTTATTACTATATAATGCAATCAAGTAAATTGCATTCTTGAGGTGAAAGTGAACCTGAGCATAAAAAAAGAGTGATTCAAGCAGTTATTCTGCAAGGTACGACAGATGGCTGATCTCTGCTACTAACAATAATATGTAAAATAATAAATAGTAATGGTAATAATTATGTATCAATAAAAACTACACATAAAATTTGTGATTATTTCAAAAAATGCTCAATTATCACTTTTCGTATTGTAATTACTATTCGAAATTGCCGCTGATCCAATCGAATCATAGTGTTTTTAGTTTTTATTATTCTTAGTGGTTCAGTCCTACATTAAAACCAACTCCCGTGAACAGCAAAATACGGCAACCAATTTAAAATACATTGATCCGTCCTCTATTAATTTTTTTTTACTGTGCCATCGTTCTGTACTCAACAGTACTCATTACGAGATCGTACATCGTATTAAAAGTACTCACTGGATTAATTTGACTGTCTCCTAACTGAAAATTTCAAAGAGTGCGAGGAAGTGAATTGTCGCATTATGCAAATTTTATGTCTCCTTGCATTACCATCTTCCACTATCAAATCAGTTTTGTTAAGAGGAAAATGTCGTATCGAACTGAATGATGCAGAACCACTTTTCCAACGCGTCATCACTTCCCTTTTGATCCTTGTAAAGAATACACTCTATTCTCAAATTAAATTAGCAAGAACGCGGACATAGCAAATTGAACGAGGGCGGTACAAGTGACCCCCACAGCATGAAAGTTGGGAAAATTGAATTGAAAGTGGTCTTCTCAAATTGATTTTAGCGAGTATCCGGCAGAACGAGCATGCTTTTTTGCACAACATCGCGACAAGTGTGGAAGGTAAGTGAAACACCCCAGATACTGTTACGTAGTAAGAAACTAAGAACTTCATTTACCAATCTTTTCAACGAATCCTGTAACAAAATCAATATCTACCAATTCTATTTTTTTTGTCGTGTTGAACTGTCCTTTAGTCCCGATGATTAATGTACCTGTTCACTACGTTCGGCACCGCACTGTTGTACCAACTTGGCAAACGAAACCTGAAACATATCCCGTTGTTTTCTATCTCCGGCCAAAAGTTCTCCCAAAGTAAAACGCTAGAATGGTGAGTCGCATCTCATTTAGACAGTTCAAGGGGCGTAGACAAACCATAGATTCGGTCTAGGTTATACTTTCTGAACTTTCTGACTACACATTTCGAAAACGGCAATTTCACACTGAACCTGCAAGGAATGATAGGAAAATTAAAGCACTTCGCCCGTGAATGATTTATTCCTCCGCAAATGGAGCAAAGGTAAACTGAATTCGAAGGAGACAAGAGCAACTTGTGCAAGATAAACATCGAGGTGTAGGACACGTGGAAAAGAATTACAGAACACGTGAACATCGAATAAACGCCGGAAGGTTCAGAGGAAAATGTTATTTAGCCCAGAACTTGCCTCGAGAACTGCTCCGTTAATTACTTTCTACACATACATTTTCAAACTATTCATTCAGATCCTGTTGAATTCCTCCCCAACTTCGGGATGCGAACTAACGGCAGTAGTTTCTCAAAAGTACCCGTACTCGGAGCAATCACATCCCATCCCTTTCGGTTCATCAATTCCGAAAGTTTTACACCAAAATCAAAAATCTCATCTCATCCCGAGCCCCGAGAATTAATCCTCAGAAATTGATACCGGAACCGTTCTCATGGACATTTCCTTTATGTCAGCCTTTTCATTTACAAGAGCCTGAAAAAGAAGTTAAAATGTGGAAAGGACGTGAGTCGGGAGGGATGAGCACGGGTTATAAGTCCCTAGATGGTAGAAACAAAAGGTAGAGCCAAGTAGTGAAAGTTGGAGAGAAAAAGAGGCGAAATTGTTCAATAATTTGCACGAGTGCAGGGATTCGCAAGAGGAATTTCTACTGTCCCATAATCAGTGAGAGAGAGAGAGAGAGAAAATTCCGGTGAAACTATTTCCGGTGTGCGAATTTCCGTTTCTCTTTTCCGACCCGCACGAGAATCCGTTTTCCCCTGTTGTTTTTATTATTATTATTATTATTATCGCGGAAAGAGGGGTAATAAGGTTTACGCGTTTGATTAGGGTATTTTCTTTTCATCCTTAAGCCGATTACAAGTAGGAAAAACCGGTGGTAATTAGAGGTGTAGGAAGGAAAGAGAAAAGGAACGCGTTCCTGTTGGAAATATGCCGTTTACCCACGATCAAATCTCAACAACACGAAGAGCGATTGGAAAACTTTTCACTTCTCTCAATATTTTTTTTCATCCTCTCTCTCTCTCTCTCTCTCTCTCTTGTAGGACGTCTGAAGAAGTTGGAACTATTTCTTTGATTGCACGAATCAAGTTGGGAAACTTTTTCCGGAGAACGTATTTCTTATTCATCCCATTTGCGATTTACAAATCAGTGTCGAAAATGGTTCGGGTGTGGTGTTCGGTTCGTCTCCCTCTCAACGTAAACTAAAAAAGAAGTTAATAGACTCCTGCTGGGAACTTCAGAAGTTTCGAGTCCTTTGAAAAGGTCACAATATGAAAAAGAAAATTTACTCGAAAGGGTTCATTAGCACGCGGTCATGCGGCGTTTTCCGTCCTCCAAACTTTTCCTCCACTCCGACGGCATCAAGTGACGTCATGTGGAACGACAGAACCCGGCCGAGAAGTGGATTTGATGACGTCACGGATCCACGTGCACCCATCTCTGAATTTATGCCGAAAATTATGCAAATCTCTTATGTAAATTACATTTTCTGTTTGGCAGAAACTGACTAGAAACTATTTGGCTGGCCGCAAAACATCAAGAAACCCAATATTTCATGTTCGGGTGCCAAAACTGAGGAGGTTCCCGTTTAATGTAAAGGACTCTGCTCGCTTTCAGAGGTGTTTGCGAAGGTGGGTTCTCCCTCTCTCACGCGCATCCGCCCTCGGGGGTTGCAAAAGCGCAGAAACTCTGGCGGGGTGGGAAAACTTGCACGGTGCCTTTTACCTTTTGATAAACGTAACACCTGACTGAAGTGTTTTTGTTTTGATTATTGACAACTGGTTTTATCGCTCCGGGTATTGATGGAACCGTGGAATATTTTCTCGTGTATCACACCAATATTTGTGAGAGGTTATGTACATAAAAATCAAAAGCGTCAAATTTCAAACCACACTTTGTGTGAACAAGCAAAGGACATGACTTTTCCATTGTTGGAGCTCACTTGATTCATATTTCACTTCTCTCAATGCAACTTTCAATTCAACTATTTTAAAACTACATAAAACATCAGATGTATTCAATACGGACAGAAGTAATGTCGTGTACATTAACATACACAGGCATTTGTGTATATATGTATATTCGAACGTTCTCAAATATTCTGATTGTTTTTTTTATCCTACCAGAAAGCACGGGTGTAACGGCATTTCCCAATCAATAAGTTGTTTTTTTTTCCCCAACATACATAACCCAATTTCCATGTACGTAAATGGAATTCGGTTGTTCCGAAATATCGAACAATAAAAATGAGAGTTGAGTGAAGGAAACGCAGCGGAGACGACGAAACCAGCGGCGTTCCTCCTCTCGACTCCCAATTTTACTTAAACCGAAATGAAATTTTAATTAAAAATAAATCAATATAATAGCAAATAATTAATTGGAAATCCATCGATTCTCTTGCCAAAAGGAAACCCCACCAAGTGCAGCCTTCCACCAGCAAAATTTCGCTTCATTTCACTTTTGCCTGTGAGAAACCGACGCGAGTTTCTAACCTTCGGTCGACCGTAACAAATTTAAATAACTCCGTTTTTTATTATTAATAATAAAGTTTAATAACGAAATCAGAAAATTTCTTCCCACGGTTGACAGTGATAGATAAATTGCTTTCTTTTCCGCCACGAAGATGTTCTCGAAGGTACGATTTCTTGTGTTGTGTTCTGCCGATCCTCCACCCTTTTTACTCCATCCCCCTGGCAAAAACAGTCATAAATTTAGGTTTTTGACTGTTTCAACGCCTCGTAGAAGTTGTGTTTTATGTTAGAAATTATGGCTTTTTTATATTTGGCTTATAGTATAACGTGTGTTGATCACTTCTCTCACTTCAGTGATTTACACTATGTATTTCATTTTAGTTTAAAATCTTTAAGTATAATAATATACGTGTATGATGGTAGTCGAATGGTAGATTAGTAGTAAACGTAAACTTTATAGTAATTTGCAAGTAAATTGTGTGCGAATTGGTGTAATGCAAATGAGAGACTTTATTTATTGGTCGCTTGTTGTATGTACAGTTTTAGAATGGTAGTACTTTCATTCTTTCATGTTTATTGCAATATTACAGTAGTACTGTAATAACAATGGGGAGTGATACTTTAAAAAAAGCTTCACAATTTGGTTTTATGTATACTCCTCCGTTGTCTGGGAAAGTTCGACGACACGGTGCTGAATAATATGTATTTAAGGGAAACATGTTTCATTAGCTCCAAATCCGTGCTCTGCTTCATGACCCTTTCATTCACGTTTCATAATCCGATTACCTCTCTATTTCTTCTCTCCGAAAATGTCGGAGAAACTACACAACACGTTTTCTCCATTGTTCTCACGTGGAAGAAACACACAGGTGATGGGTAGAGATGGGGAATCTCCCGAACGATGAAAAGCTTCTTAACGTAAATTTACTGAATTATTCATGATTATCTTGAGTGTCTTGGGTGCCTTGAGTGGTGGTAGGTACAGTACAGGTTTTTTACTCACGTTCTGCTGATGTGCCGAAGTAGGAGACGCGGGACTTGCACTCCGAGAGCGCAGGCGCGCCAATGCACTCTTCAGGCCCTCCGTTTTTATGCCATACCATGCGCCGGCGATCCAATTAGGTTAATAAATTAATTAGTGTTTAATTATCTAATTGTGCAAGTGTCCATTCGCCTTCGGTTCATTGTGCCTATCGTTAGGATCGTTCTCTACGAGTTCCCGAGTGATAGAACTTCTCGGGGTTCTAACTGAGTGGTCAGTAGCCATCTGAAACAGAGTGAAGTATCTTGTTAGTGTTACGCTGTTACATGGTATTTTAATATATACTGAAAGTTTTCCTTTCTTCTTCTCCTTCCTCAGTCGATTTCTTTGCTCTCTAAGAACTACACGGTTAGATGAGTTCGCAACAGTTTGTGTTTAATGTTTTAATGACAGCACACCTACGAAAGATAGACATATAAATCACTTCAAACCAGGTGTTTTTGATAGTTGAGAACTGTGTATATATTTTATAATTGACATGTACAAAACTTCTTTTCACTCTCCCTAAAAATTTATGAGTGAGACGAGACGAGATACATACTGTTTCTTGTTTTATCGATGTTCACTGGTTATTTAATTTCCAACTTCTCTTCTGCAACGTGAAGCTTTCGTAATAAATAATATGTAGAGATCAATTATTTAGGCCGATATAATGCTGGTATTGATTTTTGGAATATTTATTTTTAACTAGACGTACAATTTTTTGACTGATACCAATCCGTTAGAATTCTAGAATATGAAACGATACCAATTTTCGCGACCTCTGTTTTGCCAGGTTTTTGTTCAAACCCCGGAGATGGACGTGGAACATGTTACAAAAATAATTTTATAAGAAAAAAGGACCAAATAAATTAAATAAATAGAATTAAATAAAGTAAACAAGAATTCGCAGCACATTCCCTGGCATGTGGGCAGTTCCACGCAGAGTTACATCTCCAATTTCATGTTTTTCTATTTTCTCAGAAATTTATTCGGTTTTTATTACTTGAGAAATTTTTCTGTGTATATAACACAATATGGGCGCTTGCGGTTTCTAGTTCGTGTCGTGTTCCTAAGAAACACAAGCTTCGCATCGGAAGAAGGATACAGAACCGCCACCATTTCATATGACCGTACAATTTTAAAGGGTGCAAAAGTATATTAAAACTTCAATACGTACAAATTGATAGAGAAAAAAACTTTCATTACAATTTCTTTTCTCTAAATCTGATCACAAACCGGAATACAATGTATATGTATATATATACAAGAATTTGTCGAAACCTCAATCGAACGCTTGTAAACATACAAGCTATATACAGTAACAATTTGGATTTTCTTTTAAGGATGTAATAGTTTGCCTCTTTCTCTGTCTATCGCGGGCATCTCAAGCCGTAATTTCTCTGTTTCTCGTGTAACACGGTAACTTCACTCAAGAGTATAAAATTCTGTCTTCTGTAGGAAAAAATAATAGAGGTAAGGGCGGAGGGTGAAAAGCAGAGCGAAAATGTAATCAGACAAACAAAGAAACCAAGTGGCCGTGACCGTGGCTCCATTAAATTACTCAAAATTTCGAAAGAAGTTCTCCCCAGGCAGGGAGCCTTCTGAACGGCTGGAACCCTGGAAAAAGTGAAAAAAAAATTCTTTTTTTATTCTCACTACATTTTTACAGAGCTTCAGACACTACTTGAAAGGTGAAAAGAAGATAATTGCTTTTATGATAATAAGCGTATCACGCATAAACGAGAATCCGACGTTACTCCTCGCCTTTCCTAACTGCTTAAAATGGTAATATAAGAAATTTATAGCTCCTGGAATAGGGAAAATTCGAAAGAATTAATGGCAAGTAAGAGGAGAAAAAATTTCCAAGGAAACGGGAAGAAGTCTGTGCCGATTAAGCAGTGTTTGATATGGTAATGGAGAAACTAGATGGCAAGAAGAGTTTTCATAAAACTCTCGGAAGAGGATTAGGGCGATAGGAAGTTTTCAATGGAAAAGGAGTGAGGAAAAAGAAATAAACACAGGCAAACGGGCAGAACAAATGATGATATTTGTGTTGTTACTACTGAGAATAACTTCTCTCTTCGGGGGTAAACACAATTTTAAAAGGTTCACTTGCTCTAAATCGGTTTACGTGTGCCTCCGACTTCCACGTGATTTAACACTTCAATGCTACAGTATTGCCGACACAGACGAAATAACTCCGCCTTAGGTAATGTAAAGGTATGCTACACTGAACCACTTAAAAATATTACGTAAAAATTATATTTCTTGACATTATATTATTTACGACTGTATGATACACTGTATGACAGTAAATTAATTTATGTTACTTCTCCTGGATACAGGACATAAAATAAACTTGGTACAGTTCATAAAAACGTGATGTAATCTCAATTCACGTGCCTGTAAATATATATTAGTTCAATACAAACCTGAAGTAAAATTTTCAGGCTAAGGGGTATTTTGGAAATCATTAAAATACATAAAATGAGTTTTCATCTGTCGCCGTTTTATTTCAGCTCTAGGATTACCAGAAATATGGTTTTCCACCGACACCTTCTACAAGCCCGTAATTTGAATAATAGATTTACTTCCAGCCCTTCAAAGCTTTTTTTTAATCTATTTAATACCTTCTGTGTTACATAAACATTGTTGCAACTGGAGATTTGTACTTCTAGTGCCTTCCTATTCATTGATAACAATTGAAAGAAGTCTTTGCGGCATTCATTGCCAATTGTACCAACGTCAAGGGCATTACCAAAGTAAAAGCCTGAACACTCGAGCAACCGTAATACTTTTCTAAGAAGTGATGTTATTAACTGCATTATTAACACTCTTCTAACAGAAAAAAATATTCAGTTCCATTGTTTCCAGAACTGAATGTTCACCCCAAAACTACAAAATTGATAAATTAAATTGATAGTTGTTCAGTCGAGTACTAGAATGGTTGCTTTTCCCGCATATTTAATTGCGAATTGTAATTAAATGTAATTAAATGTAATTAAATTGTTTTGTAGCGTTGAATATTTGCTCCACGTTAACGGGAAAATTTCGCGGCGGTACCACACGATATCACCCGCCTCTCCAAAATTATGTTAATTAAGTGACACTAATACGGCAGAAACATAAAACTTTTTTACGAGTTCGGTGAAATATAATTGAGAGAATTGTTTGAACATGTGAAAAGCTACAATTTCATGGACGAGTCAGTGTCACCTTTTTTGATGGCTACCATTTTTGGCTTCATATTTTTGGAGCAGACTTTTACAATTTTACAAATGATGTCGACTCGGTAAATGAAAACCTGACATTGTGTCGTCTTATGTGAGCATTTTACTAACATTTCCAGCATGTCCGGTGGGCCTTATACTAAAAACAACAATGTATTTTATTGAATTGTTTTGAATTGATATCTTTTACATAAAAAAAAACAATTTCATGGTATCCCGCATTCGGGTTTGTCACTCGAACTTTGAGAACTCTTTGCTGGGCTCTCAATCGAAAGAAACAAAATGATGTTGGAACTTCACGAGAAGAACAAGAACAAAGGCAGGTAGCATCGAATTAGAAAAGTTCCTGTGCAGGAAGAAAGAGAACGCAATCAAACAAAAGTCACATTCGTTCGGGAGAGTTACATTATGTCTTCTTCTCGTTCTACCCACACGAATTTTCCCTTGTTCTTCTTCATCAGGCATGGATTTCCTCCGGTTTCCCTGTTCTTCGTTCCTGTTACCTTTCATTCTGCACAACTTTTCCCGGCGAAAAAATAAAATATTTAACGAAAGGGTTTGTTCGTGTTCCAACGTATGTCGATGTGAGCAACACGGTCGTCATTTACATTCTATTTTATTTCATTTGAAAAGGCTTTCTTTCAGAATTCTATCGCTTTCATGATCGCTTCAGACGGGACGTCGGAACAAATTCCGATTGGCAGGAAAGCACAACTCGAAAATTTCATTATCGACCACCAACAGCCAAATTTTACCGTGTACCTTTTTCCTCTGCAGAAACGTTTTCATCAGCAAATTCAACTCTGATAGTTGGTCTGTGGATACTCCCGTGTACAAAGAGGAATTCTAAACATGCTCTTTGACTTTCAACACCGAAACACAGCGCTTTCAAGCTTTCTTCCGTCCATCTCTCTCTCTCTCTCTCTCTGTTTGTCTGACTCTTTCGAGTTTACGCTGGGCCTCCTTCTCCTCCTCCAAAAAAAATGAATCGATCTGAAGTAAAAATTGAGAAAAAGGTTCGTATTTACATATCTTCCTCTGGAGGAAAACTAAATCATTCACAATGCGAAACTTTGTTATGCATGTGAAAACGTATTTGCTAAATTTTTGTGGAAGTCTTGTTTGAAAAATAACGCTTTGACTTGGTCCTTTAACACTTTTCAAATCGATTGATTTTCCGGTTCAATAGAATCGTTAACTGGAATTTTTTTTAAACGTTGAAATATTTTTTTGAAAAACTCCATCTTAGGAACTGTAAGTCGTGTTCTGGGAATTTAAACAAGAGAAACTCTGATCAATGAGGTACCGTAAGTGTGGCACACTACATCCCTGCTACTTTTCGGCCATTTCCTCCAGAAAGGATGAATTCCACGAATTTCCACAACTCTCCGTCCCAATATCGGGATGTACATGTATACGGTGATGTATACGTTTTCAATACTTCAAAAATTGCTTTTCTGCACTGCTGCACCCGACTGTAAAATAATCCTCCAACTCAATGAAATCCAAGCTCAAATCCTGCAGGCGTAGGCAGAAGTAACATCAAGAGGTTGACTCTAATTCTGTGCAAAGAAAGAAACTTAAAGAAAATTAAGTTTGTTTTAAGGGTGTTTTCCTAGACTTGTTACCGTTCTCTTGGATTGTTCCCTTTAAATGAGATGTTTTTATGTGTTTCTCCGTTGTGATCATCTCTAATTCTCAGGCGTAGAACAGTGCCCGGAATCTAGAAATAGGAGGTCGATGAAATTGACGCTGCCTCCCAGATTGCTTTTTTTTATAATTAACCTACGCGAATGAGAAGCCGAGATATGCTTTCCTCTCCCTAATATTCATGAACTGGCAGGATTAATAAAATTCAGGTGGATCAGTCATCTGGGACACGCGAAAAAAGAACACTTAACTCAATTTACCAGCTCTCTCCCGGATTTTCGGTGGGAGATCCCTTAACGGCGAGATCCCTCATGCTTCCCTAAATGTTCATCCAACCGGAGTACACAGCAATTTACTTTTGTTTATCTAAACATTTTGTCTACCTATACACATATGTAAGTTTTTCCTGGAAGTTAGGCTCCCTCTCGATGTTTGTATGTAAATATTCCACCCAGATTTTATCGTTGTCTTAACCGGACATTTTTTACGTTCGGGTAAATTGCAATCAACAAGGTAAACACCTTTTGAAGAACCACACAACGTTAAAAAATGTATCGGGTGTTTAGGAAAAGTGTTACTTCACAGCCACGTGAGGTACATCGTGTATGTGAGACAGTTAACACTAACCTTTTCTTCAGTTTCTGTTCCGCGAAGGCTCGGAAAACCGTTCGACACCACCGGTGAATGTTCGATTCGTAATTTTTCTTTATAACAAACGACTCTCGAACCGGAAATAATTTCTCACTTGGGCTATTGTGGAAAATAAACCGTTCGATTTAAACGCCATTTTCATTTCTTTTGGAATTTTAATTGGCCTCACACAGCCGGATTGAAAATACCGGGGCAAACGATTAAATTGTGCTCGCCATGAATGGAGTTTTTGCGAATTTGAAAACTCGACTTATGTAGGAACTACGTTTCTTCGTATTGGTAAAAAAAAACGGAACGAAGAGCGAATTTCGGGTTTTTTCGGCAATTTTCTATAAATGACCCCTCTTGTCAGGTACAATTTTCAATTCATCGTTTTCCGCATTGGCCACATCGATGGAAGGAAAATTCGTAACTTTTCCCGGTTTTTCACATGTTTCGCTGACGAAAAAATAAATAAATTCATTGATGTTTCTGTTTACCAAACGATACAATTTTCCTAATAAGTTTATTCTATTCCTGTTGGAAGAATATTTCCTAGGATGAATTTATGACATTAAATATGAAACGTCCTAACTCATTAGAACTTGAGAGAAACGTTCCTCGCTGAAGAATTCGACCAATAAATTCATGTGTGAAAATTAATAAGTAGGAACTCGCCGAAGTTGTAAATTTTAAAAAAATTTCTGTTCAAAAATTGAGAGAGAGAGAGAAAGTAAATCTCATCATTTGTGTAAGAAATAATTCGCATGTGAACTCGTAATGCGAAACGATTGGCTTGTACCGAAAATGAAAAATCCGAGTTTTTATTTTAATGGATTGAAAAAGTAATTTACAATGCCAGAAGAGAAGTAACAAAAATGGCAGTGCTGGAGAGAAGAGCAGCATCAATACAATTGAAAATGTGACGGAATGGCAAATTCGCGGTGAAACATCCGTTCTGAATGATTGATTCGACTGTCAAAAAAATTTGAGTTCCTTCAACCGAATTTCTGAAATTGGCATTGATTTAAAACAATCGGGCTGAGCTCTGGTGCGCTGCAGGAAGAGCCAATTAGCCAAAATCATTCAATGGGACCTTTCAACTGCAGCAAAAAAATCTCATTCTCTGTACTTCGTGTCGCAGACATCTCTAAAAGGAATCAGAACGAAACAAACAACTTCCTAATGAAATCAAGGCCTTGTTTCTTGGATGGATTTCTTTTTACCATTGAGTTTTGCGTATTCAGTGCGCTTAATTAACATTTTTACGACTTTCAAATGTAGAAACAATTCTACTTCTCACCAGAACCTGAAACTTGGATTTTGTAGTTAATCTCCATACAACCCTCGGCAGGCGTCACGGTAAGGTTTCGTTACACTTCCTCATCATTAGTTCCTCTTCTTTGAGTAATAAGTATCATTACGTTTCTATTCGTCGTAATTTTATTCTTATTAATAATCTTTTACTTCTTCTTTTACATGTGCCACGTCTGATACATGACTAAAAGAAAGGATATCATTTCTTCATAACAAAAAACAACGGAGCTGAAGAACTAAAAATATAGAATTACATTCACTCATAAGTTGTGATCCATGAACACAAACAGCGCTCAGCGCCGGTGGGTAGCAAGTTGCACGGGGTGCAGTTCAAAGGTCTCACGTTCAAATTCATCTGCTTTCATTAAAAGTTTTTAAATGCTTTCAAGGTGAAATGCATCTGTCTCAGAAAGGGTTTTTATCTTTTACGTCTCTTGTGCCACTTTTAAACTTTTAAAACTATTCTTACACTTATTATTGTTACGTCACTTCCAGAGATTGCACATTGAGCTTTGACATCAACATTTTTATTATGGGAAACTTTCCTTCCTGCCTGAAAACATCACTTTGAAATACTTTTTCGATTCACTCTGATCGGAAGTGATGGTGATGGTAGAGGCAGGTTTTCTCTGTCGATAAATCATTCATATCAATATAATTGTGATTTCATCAGATTTTTATACAGTGCCGGGTGCGATGGAGGAAATTTTATTAATTACATAAATAATTAAAAGATTACTCAAGAAAACCGTAGAGTGTAATTTGGGTCAAGAAAGATTGTACACAACAAGTTTACTTGATTGTAATCGATGAAAGGAAATTATAATAATTAAAATAATATATCTTTTAAAAATTACTAAGAAAGAAGCAACTTTTTTTTTGATTACCTAACAAACCTGATGAATCTACATAATAAAAAATACAAATTCTCAAAGTCTCGCACACGAAACATAATCATTAATTGTATATATTAAAAATACGTTGCAAACTGTTGTAGTTAAGTAGCTTATTTCAGGTCTTCACATATAAATCTATATTAGTACAGTTGTGCACGGTTTTCTGTATTGCGTCTCATATTATTACACCTCACAAAGAATACACCTCATGTCCGAATAGTTGATGTTGTGAGGTATACGAAGAATTACGCAGTGGAACAAAAACTCAGAAACAACCCTCGATCCCTGTGACCGTGCCAGGTCAAAAGAGTTATAATTAGTGAATAATATTCACCAGTAAGCAGTCCAACAGTTGGACTCTCAAAACCGATCCCAAACCTCAATACAACAAAGCAACGGTGAAAACTTTAAATATGTAAACATGTCCATTTCGCGACATGTGTCATAAATACTAAATATTTTAGTGAATGCTTTTCGTTGAAAATCCGGCACAAAACCTTTTGTTAAATACAGAAATTTGAAAAGAGTGAAAGCATTGTCTCCGGTACAATTTCCGACATTCGGTTGCCTAACCAGAGACAGATCGGCTTGAATAATCTCCTTTCGGAAAAAAGTTTCACGTCCTGCCCTGCGTATGATAATTCCGCATAAACACAAACGAGCGTAACAATATTATCTTCCGATATTTTGAGAAATACGAACGGAAAGGTATACGCACATACATATATCTTGTTGGTAATACCGGGAATTCATACGTCAGATTGGGTGATTCGTTCCGGAGGAAAGCATTCCATTAAAATTATATTAGTTTATCTAGTCGAAACGGAACAAAGTTTTCATACAAAACTATCTGAATGGAGAACTAATCCAGTGAAAAACTTTTTTACGCCCCTGGTATTTTCGTGAAGAAAATGCAATTCGGTTTTTCTTTCCCCTTTGTTCTTTGGAATATTTCACAATTTCTCGACGAATTAATGCGAAAGTAAGAAAAAAAATCGTCAGATAAGGAAATCTATTTCCAACTAGTCGACCTCAACGTATGACGCCAAAAACTTGATATCAACTTGCCTTTGATGTGTTCGAAAACCTAAAACTTTTGAGTGCGATCGATCGGAAACTGTTCCGTTGATTGAAATATTAAGAATACCCTTTACGAAAATCGAATACACACAGTTTCCGTAGTTTTAGATTTCTGGCATCCACTACTACGTCACTTAATACAAACACATGCACATAAATGTAATACTCCGTATCGTATTTACTTTTAACCAAAGATGAAACTATTTTTTGCGTTTGTCAGATGTAGGAGAACTTTCTTCCGGTATCAGACTTGGGCAGCTAATCTAACTTTGAGAGAGAATGCGAACCTTTCCGAGATTTACATCAGGAACACATCCCAAACAAAAGGATGGGTCTCCATTTTAAAATTCGGACACTCTCAAACGGCAGCTGAATACGACACATTTCAAAAATCAAATTTCCATTGTGAAAAAGTCGAATGAAAATTATGAAAGATGCCAATTTTTAACTTACTTAACTTCTGTATTAGGTACTGTTATTGTTTTTCCTTATTGAAAATATGAAAATTACACCCGATGGACATGACTTGGATGTTTAACAAGAATATGCTGAGATGGATCGATGACAGCAATTAAGTAAATCGAATTATGTCAATATTGAATTGAACCTCGCAAGAGCGCCAGATAATAGACAAACTGTCAGAAGGTTCTAAGATTGTTACAGCTATTCCTGCCCAACAAATTGACTCATAAAACATTAGACCTATGTCTCTGCTACATGGAAAAACATGTTTTTTGTTAATTTCTGGTACTCAAAAATTTTATTTAAAAGTTACATAGTGTATCTATATGTATGTAGTTCACAATATAAAACATCTGAGAGTTCTATTTTTGTGCGTTAAAATTATAAACGCCTGACTGCCTTCAATAATATCAAGGGCTTTATTTTACACCACAGTGAAAACAACTTGGTGAAAACAAAATTTTTTTTTACCACTTATTAGTACTCTTTGATTTATTTAATAAAATTTTTTATCACACAGTATATTGCATTTTCATCATTACACTCAGGGAAATTTTTGAATAATCAGACATGTTACTAATACATTATATTTTCGTTCTCATTCTCAATGATTTGCAACGATTTTTATCATCCATACTAAAAGTAGCTTAAAAATGTGTGAAATTGTATTGATTCAATAGAAATGCATTTCTGTTTACAATTTTACTTCAACTCCACTAATATTTTCTATTTGGAACGAATTTTTTATGCAACCACTATTATTTCCGCCTTTTTTCAGTTCAACGCATACAAATTCAAACTTTATTAACTTTTTATTTATTCCTATTCTTACACTCTAGTTTTCTGTTTATTCCTACACAATTTAATATACAACATAAATTCTAGTTTATTGATTCCTATTGCTATTTCACCGCGGGAATTTGTTTGTTAACTTTTCAGATCGAATTTAAAACATGTAATTCGAAGGTACGAGTTGTATGGTGCCATGCAAACAGCATTACTCTCTCAGCATTAAGTTCCGATACCTCCGAGGGACAAATACAATCGTCACATTCTCTCTAACCGGTTAATTACACTTTATGCTCACCACGTGGACTGAAAACACAAATTACAAACAAATTGACAGATTGAAATTCCGCAGAATTTGAGAAAGCCAGAGACATTTTATAATAAAATGTGAAAAGAAAATGAATGAACAGTCAGTGGAATGACTTGCTGTCGTCTGTAAATGAAGTTTTCAGTCAACCAGAATTTACTCCCTTTGCTGTCGGCAGGGGTACAAAGATACCTACTTTCCTGGGACTCGCATACGCATGATTAAAGAGTACTAGCCGCATACACACACACACACAGAGAGAGAGAGACAGATCCACACATACATACACACAGGCATTCACACACATACACACACACACACACACACACACACACACAGCAAACTATTTACATTTCAAATAATACGCGGAACCTCTTGAATTTTTCATTTTTCTACCCGTCCTTCCGCCAGAGCCACGGCCATTTGCGGCGTGAGTTCATTGCTTTCCACGAGTTTCTCGTCCGCTGACCCACATTCGCGTATAACAATAAAAACAAAGGCCATAAGAAGAAATTTTTGAGGTTTATTGATCCAAATTTTTCACTATCTTCATTCCTAAGGCTTTTCAAACGGGCGAGAATTTTCTGAAAATAAAATTCGTCTCGTGTGTCTCCGGAGAGGACACATCCGAACATGCATACTCACATGTAAATGAAACCGCATCAAGTCAGAGAGACCGCCGATGCTTCATTTAAAATAATTGAAAAAAAAAAGAACAACAGCAACTACAACCACTCGTCAAACTTAAAGCACAATGGATATCCACGGAGACGGACAAAGAGAAAAAAAAATTTCTCTTTCTTCCACGGATCGTCTCAGTCTCACTGAGGCCTTTCACCCGCTTTCTCCGATCAAACAAGTTCCCTTAGGACGCCATCAACTTTGACTGAAAACACAACGGCCACGGTTGGAAATTCAAGTTCGGCAACGCGACGGATTAACGTCGTTTTATGGGTGTCCAAATTTTCCCAACTCGAAAATTTTCACTTTGGAAAAGCCCGCGAAACGAGCGCGAATTAGTTTTTCCGAATTTGGAATTTTTCCACGAGGAGAAAGTACTTTCGCATTCGCGTCGGATACCCGTAAGACCCGAATTTTCCGAGTACACGTGTGCGTACGGTTACGTGTGAACACGCGAAAAAAAATGTTATTCCTAATTTTCCGTCCGTACTCGGGCCGCGAAAGAGAGAATGACATCACTGAATGACTTTAAGTTAAAATGAACCTTTCCCGGTGCGATTTCCCGAGTCGGAAAGGTTCAACTAACTGAAAGGTTGCCCGAAACTTTGGCTGAAATTGCTTTGCCTTATGTGCAGCATGGGCCTCAACCGTCGCCTTGCCGTGCGGTTCGTACGATTTTGCGCGCTCACGAGGTTTCGATTATTTCCTTTATCTTTTTTTCCTACCAACCCCGTCTGACGTTTCGCTTCCTTTACTTACCCTACTTTTCTCTCTGGCATTGCTGACAAAGATTTTGAAGCAATAAGACCAAACGATTTTAATAAAATTTTACCACGTGTACGAAATTGAGTTTGTCGACGGGAACCGGATGAACCGGAGAAATGAAAACTCACCTCCAGCTTGATACCCCGAACCCGGTTACCTCCATCTTGACTTTTTGACTTGATCAGTGTTTGATACTTTTATTAATGGGCCCAATAACACTGGTGTCCGATCTTTGGTTTTCGTGAAACCACAAACACGAAGATCCTGAATTTTCCTACTTGTCCTAATGGAAAAATCGATGACCGTAAAAAGATTGAAAGCGGCGAGAGAGAAAAAAATGTCCGGATTAAGAATGACATGTCGTTACTGTCGTATCGAAAATCACCTTGTCATGTCTTTGTCGTTCTTTAGAAATGGAAGAAAAAAATATATAAACGACACAAACGTCTTTTCTTTTAGAGTCCGGAAAACCTGGAACGACAGGTCTTACTACAGGTAGTATTTCATCAATTAAAAAGCAGGTGACATCCAATTGCCAGAAAGGATGACTCCTTACGACGTTCATGTGCTCTCAGATTGCTCTAAGACGCACTTGAGTGAAACACATTGATTGTAAATGCAATTTTGATGTTTTCGAACTCTTAAGGTTTATCTTTTGAAGATCTGAAAAGCAGTTTTCTATGCTTCACGGAAGAATGCAAGACACTCTCACTTAAACAAGAAAACTCGAGAACAAAGGTGCAATTTACCTAGGAATTCGAAAGAATTTTATTTCCACAGAATACCTCCTGCCTTACATTGTAGACTCCAACATCTTTTTATTAAATTCTGAAACATGTTATTCGTAAGGCGGAAGCACAACACTTTATTTGGGGAAAATTTTAAATTACATAGGAATTTAATCGAATCTGCAATAATCCGGAGATATAATCCGAAGAGATTAATAATTTTATGAAGAATAGATGACGGACTCATTTACTCGTGTACTCCAGACTTTAAAAATCCAATTTCCAAGTTTCGTAATTAAATCGATTTATCCAAGAATTGTTTTTACTTAAATTCCTGCCTAAATACTTTGCCTGCATTATTATTACATGTAGTTGTATGAAATTAATTTCACTTAAAAGTGGTTAACAAGATTAACTTATTTGATGCTGTGTAACATTACAGCTATGAACACATTGTTTCTAAGTGTTTCTGTTGTCAAATTATTTTTAAAAATTTGGATAAACTGATAAATCTAAAGTGTACCTTGCCCTAAATTTGAGTTTTATAGAATATCCATCAATAAATAGACAATTTTTTGGAGAAGTACTGAATGATGGAATAATGGTGGTATTAAAACTGAAATGCAACAAAATGGGATGATTGTATGATCAAGACTTAATTTCATTATTTTGTGCTAATTGTATGCAATTATACATATTGTTTACCATTAAAATAATATATTTCATGTTTATCATTCATGTTAAAATAAAATTAATTTTAATGGGATGAAATAAATGAATACAAATAAGAAGTGCAGAAATAGCCTTCTAATAGCAAAATAAACTATTTAAAATTACAAATTATTATTAAATGATAATGAAAACAACTTTAAATATTTTAAATACTCAAAATACTTTAAATGCAACACATTTGGGTGTTTCAATTATTATTACATATTAAAGATGAAGTTGGTTTCTATTTAAATAGATTGTGTTAATTAACTGAAACAAAGTGTTGACACTTTTTAAAATGAATTTATGTTCTGCTTGGTATCTCCAATGGTTCTCCACAATTTTAAATCATTAGTTTTATCTTAACCTGATCCATCGTTTGTTTTGTGCTTCAATAAATGAATCATTTAGACATAAATTTAATTCCTTCAGAGGAATACCACAAGCTCCAATCTTTTTAATGCTTTTAAATTGAAGGTAGTATTTATTATCAACTATTTTTTGAATAGAATTGAGTGCCTTTACATTAGCTGCCTGAAAGAAATTAGTAGTGTAAAATCATTAGATATTTCAATTTATAACACAACCATTGCGATTATTGATATAGAATATCAGATTGCAATGCTGTTATGTCACAAAATATTCTAACTTAGGAAATCTTTTGAAGAAATAAGGTATATTACCAATGTCCCAGGAAAAGGATTTGAACCATATCTACTTTTCCCAATGAGACTCCTAATTTGAACACCGAAATCTCGTCCTGCCCGTTCAGGATTTACCGGCCATTTTTTGAGGAGAGCAACAAGCCTGTCCTGAATTTGTGCCATTAAATCTAATTCATTTGAAATAATGAAGACAATAAACGAAAATTATTTCTTTGCCGTATATTTTCAGGTGCAGAGTACAGCAGACGACTCCAAACGGTTGGTTCCACGTTACCTTTCCTCCCTATCGGTCGTGCCGTACGTTTTACGAACACATTTCTTTATCAAAGTTCTTTATTTCTCCGTTGAAGAAAATCAACAAGCGATTTATTTCATTAATCCGGATCGGGGTCTTGTTCGCCAGTGAAGAATTCACAGTTTCGTAGCCGAAGGTTCTAGGAATTCCTCCGAACTACATTCGACCGGCTTTCTTACATTAAATAGTGGAAAATAAATGTTGGAAATAAATTTAAATAAATAACCGGGGATAGCGCTAGTCACGGGGTCCGGAATTACCCACAATTCTGTAGGTCTCCCACCCAGAAAGTACAGTGCAAGTATTTTCTCTAGAAAAAGTGTTTTGTTAAATGTGATTTCGAACCGAACGAAATTTATAAAATTAATTAATAAATGGCTAAAGAACAGTATCGAACACTGTGTATCAGCTAAAAGGCTTTAAAATGAATTACAATAGTAATTTAATTGTTTAAAAAATATTGATAAGTAAAAGGCCGAAATTAATAGGCCTACTGTAGTGTATTTTGGTACCTCCATTTTCGAATGCGATGGGTTGTTTTGGCAGCGCGAACGCCAAGCAAGATGCGGATGAGTATAAAAAAGGAAAAGAGAGGAGTAAGGAAATAGAACGACAAATAAATAAAGATAAACAAGTGTATAGAGCGACACATAGACTATTATTATTAGGTAATTTTCTTTCTTGTTGATTTCAAATGTCAATTTTTTGGGTTGTGGCCGCCATTTTGGGTTGTGTTTATTCTGCCCAAATTCAGTAAAAATCAGTTCTTCCTGTTGTCTGGAAGGATCTACCGTCTTTAAAAGAAAAACGATGGATTCTCTGATGTTTTTCACTTAATTCCTGACTAGTCAGATTCTCATTTAATTGATAATCGAGTGTCTAATTCGTCCTGTTGTTCCACCCTTTAGTTATCATTGTACTTTTGAGTTCCTTTAAAGGAATGAAATTTTCCTACCTGAATTGAAATGACCAAAAAACGTACAAGATGATACCCTGTCATTTTTCAACTCCCAAGACCATGGCTTCAAGAAATTCAATAGAATATCGATCGTGTAAACGCTGTTTTTCACAACAGTTATTTTGCTGTTGGTTTAAAAATGTTAGTATTGAGTTATTTCCATTGTAATTAGAAAATACACTGAATTACCACTTACTTCATATTATGCTTACTATCTCATAGTAATGATTTTTGTGGTTTTAAGTTAGTTAAGTAAATGAGGTTGTGATTGTTATGAATTTTTACACATGAAAGTTGTACATAACGACAAACATAATACATGTAGCCACATATATCACATCTAATCAAAAATATGAGCCTGAATAGTATAAAATCATTTCTGCAGAAATCTGTTTTGAATAACTCAACACATTTCAATAAAAAGCAAGAAATTATGAAATCAAAGTTCTGTCAGTACAATAAGTGAATCATACACACTAATTAAATGAATTTATATTGCAATGATTACTCTTCAATTTAAAGTTTTAATTTTTGATTAATCATTTAAGGTGCTGGAGAATCTGGTAAAAGCACTATTGTGAAGCAAATGAGAATTCTTCATGTTCCTGATGGATTTAGCAAAGAGTAAGTAGATAAAAATCAAATTTTTTTTATTATAAATTATTAGTTACATCACTACATCTTTAAATGATTAAAGTGCTTTTAAGTATTTATGCATATGAGCAAATATACTAGATATCTATAAACACTAAAAATAATAATGTTCAGGGCAAATAAACTGTTAACTTAATTCCTTTTTCTTTATTAATTCTGTACAACATAAATAGTATAAAGCAACCTTTAAGGGTACCATTTGAATACTATCATACATAATTTTCTAAGAATTTGAGGACTACTTCACTCAAAACAAAACCCTTGATTACTGCTGCAATTGTAGACAATCTGTTTGAAGAGAAGAAAATTAGAAGAAAACTTTAAAGAAGAAAAGATTTTTATTGAAGATGTATAATACAAGTGTTGCAATTATTATTTAATAAAAACATATTATATTACTGTAGATTTAAAGACATTGCTGCTTCGAAGAAAGACCCATTAAACAACAAAGGACAGGTCCTATACAATGGCCCTAAATCATTTGTCACCAATTTGAAATTTTATTAATTGTGTCAAATTGAATGTAAGAGTTAATGGGCCAATGGGGATAATTTGTTCAAAGAGTCTAGTACACAAAATGTTTGCATTAATGTTTTACTTCAACGAAAGTTGCAAAATTTTTAAATGTACAGAATATTAAGAAATAAAACATTTCATAATAAAACATAAAAATTTGTTGGATCTTAATTTTGATAATATTGTTAACACCAGCAACCAAATTAAGATGATTCCCTGGGTATAATGAAAGCTCATTTGATTTCATTCAAGAGCAACAGAATTTTGAAAAAACTACTTGTGCTTCACTAATAATTTTTTGGTGACAAAATTCAATTGAAACTTGGCCCTCAGTGTCCCATTCAGTATGTCTTCTAATTTAAATAATTTCATTCACTTATTTATTTATGCTAATTACAACAATGCCTATTGTGATGTTTGGTTTCATTTATACTTTTAGGGAGAAGAGGCAAAAAATAGAAGATATTAAGAAAAATATAAGAGACGCCATATTGGTAAGTTACCATTACGTTGACAGGGGAGTTCAAATTTTTGAGACACTTTCACATTGTTTCAATATTCTATTTCAGACCATAACTGGTGCAATGAGTACTCTAACACCTCCTATATCTCTGGAACACCCAGAAAACCAAGCCAGGGTAGATTATATTCAGGATGTAGCATCTTCGCATGATTTTGATTATCCTCCTGTGAGTTTTACTTTGGGTTTTGGATTTATTAATATATTTAACTGTTTATTGCAATTTTATGATAATATTTTCAATTTTTTAGGAATTTTATGAACATACTGAAATCCTGTGGAAGGACAAAGGTGTTCAAACTTGTTTTGAAAGGTCGAACGAATACCAACTCATCGACTGCGCGAAGTAGTAAGTTTTTATTGATGTTGTCTTCATATTGTCATTGTTTTTAGATCTGGGAAAAATTTAGGCTAATGGTATTTTATTTTCACTTTAGCTTTCTGGATAGGGTAGAAACTGTGAAGCAATCCAATTACACACCATCCGAGCAAGATATCCTCAGATGTCGAGTTTTAACTTCTGGAATTTTTGAAACGAGGTTTCAGGTCGACAAAGTCAATTTTCAGTGAGTAAACAGTTCATGCTAACTTCAACAGGATTATTCATGTATTAAGTTTGGTTTTTTGTGGAAGCGAAAACATGATCACCTGTCCGATACAAGGTCCAGTAAACTGCAGACCCAAGTAGATTTCTTGTTATCATTCAAATTATCACTGTAAATTTTACGTATCTAATGTATTGTCAAAGATTGACATACCACAGTGTGAATCAAAAATATTTAACCTCCTTATTCATTTGGTCTGACACTGTTTTTTAAAACAAAATGTTACTCAATGTTTGTTACGCGAGTTACTCTTCAGGGTACAGCCCCTTAATCGGAAAATTTGCTCATTTTCAGTATGTTTGATGTTGGTGGTCAACGAGACGAAAGACGGAAATGGATTCAATGTTTCAATGACGTAACTGCCATTATATTCGTTACGGCTTGTTCATCTTACAATATGGTTCTAAGGGAAGACCCAACGCAAAATAGACTACGAGAAAGTCTAGATCTCTTTAAAAGTATTTGGAACAATAGGTGATATATTTCACATGGGATCTGTTACACAAATTTATGGCTATATGTTAATTCCATGAGTAAAGCTGACAAATTCTTAATTTTTCAGATGGCTGAGAACGATATCGATTATATTATTTTTAAACAAGCAAGATTTGCTAGCGGAAAAAATAAAAGCCGGCAAATCGAAATTAGAAGATTATTTTGCAGATTTCTCTAGATACCAAACGCCGGGAGACGCCGTACCGGAACCCGGCGATGATTCTCAAGTTATAAGAGCAAAATATTTTATTAGGGACGAATTTTTGGTGAGTTTCGTCGCACCTCCTAGCGGAAACGTTTTGACCTCAGGCATGCGGTGTGTTTTACGTAAACCTTGTCTAATCGTCGCCGTCACAGCACAGATTTATTGTTAAGCATTCGCTATTAGATTCGACAGTATCGAGGACATATTTTCATATTTGAATAATTAAAATAATGATACGTCACGGAAACCATTTGTTGATTTGATGATTAATTCAAGCGGCAATAGAATGTTACTTTTTGGTATGTAACTATTTTGTTGTTAACTTCAAGGCTGTAGTGGGACGTAAAGGAGGGAGGTAGTATCGTCACACCACTTATATTTTACGTGACTATTTTATTGCCGTTTGAAACACTGAGCGGGTATTAGAAGAAAATTGGGTTTCAGTCGACGTATCATGATCCTTACTTAATATTTACAGCTTTTTAATGTTAAAATTTAAATAAATTTTAGCGTATAAGCACTGCTTCCGGTGATGGAAAACATTACTGTTACCCACATTTCACGTGTGCTGTTGACACAGAGAATATTCGACGCGTGTTCAACGACTGCCGAGACATAATCCAGCGAATGCATCTACGTCAGTACGAGCTCTTGTGATTGCTCTGTTTCAACGCTTCGACCATAACCGTAATGTAAAGATATAAAAAAGAGGAAAAAGAAAAATCAACAAAAGCAACAGAGAATGTATGATAATTCAAACACAAAAGTACATATACACACAGCAAAAAAAATTATAACTACAAAAAGCTTATTTTTTATTTTTTAAAAATAATGAAATCAAAATTATGTATAAAAACATATATATATAATATATATATATAATTTATACATATATGTAATGTATATCTATATATCTATATATATAAAACTATATATATATATATAAATTAAGAAAGAATTGTTTTATTTTTGTGTTGTAAAGTAGAAGTTTAACGTATTTGTTATGTATTATTCATGGTAGGCGATGATGCAGCAGACAAAAAAGCCAAAACGAAAGAAAGACGAAAAAAGTTCGGCTATAAGTAACTGTCAAACAATATTGATCATTAATGATTTTAATGGTTATAAATAAGGAAGAAAACGCTAATTTATTCAAAATATATTTTTTGTTGTACATTATTTTATTTCTCTTTCTTTTCTGGCTTTTATTTTTAATGTTTGAAGAGTGAGTTTAGTAAAAAAAAAATAATATTTTTTGTTGTCTCATAGAATTAGTTATTATGCTTCGCTACTTCGAAAACGTTTTATTCTATTTAATTTTTGATTTTGCTATTCGTTACCATGTACAAACAGGGTGAGTTCATGTGAAAGATTAATGATGATAATAATATGAATAGGCGAAAAATAAAAAAATTGAAAATCCTATGCAATCAGATAATCATCATCGTTGTCATAAATAATAATAATAATAATACTAGTACCGCTAACGATTATTACTATGATTATTACTATCGTTGTCGTTATTTATTTTTGTTTATTTTAAATTTCTGTTTTTATTATTTTTTTAATGTTTCAAAAAAAAAGGTATGAGAGGGGTAATTTTGCTAGTGGCAGGGATTCGATGTTATGTTTGTTTTTGGGAATGAATCTGCTGTGACTCTATTTTCTGTTGAATGCGTTTATTTTCGATAAATAATCCGTGTATTTGTTCTTCCCTTGCTGCCATTCGGAATCTGAATTTTTATTATTATAGCGATATATTTATTTGTTACATAGAGACGGCGCGGGTGGTAGCAAAATTTTGCGTGAAAGGGAGAGAAATGAATGCTTAAGGAGCGTAGATAATTTTACAGCAAACCGAAGGGTTTTGCTTTTGTTAGACGCAAATTAACAGATGAAATCTGATCTCGGCTACCGATTTATTTACCGATAATTAAAATAAAAGTAACAGAAAATTAACACGTATTACCAAAATGCACGCACTCGGAATTTAATTGGAATGTAGAAAACAGAAGAAAAGCCGCGGTGAGAAGAGCTAGGTAATTAATTAAAGTTTTAAATTTTCATTTTTATTTGGGGGGAGGAGGGGGGGGTGAAATGAAAAACGTTCAATCTGCACAAAATAACTTTTGTGTAAATGATAGGAAATAATTTTTTATTGTTTTATCTGTTTCAAAGTAATACTTGTGTACGACTAAAATGAGTTTAATCTGTCACATTTTGTTATTTATTTTTATTTATGAAAAAAAAAATTGGTTGCGCTTGAAATTGCACCTTGAAAGTGTAAAAAACATTCATCTGATCAGATACACAACCCCTGCCGGTTTTACGAGGGTCGACTGCTTAATGACCAGAGAATTATATTTATTTGTTTCGCGTCGGTCCGTTGGTGTTTGTGTTAATCTTTATTTGCTGTGAAGTTTTAAATGAATGTGAACATTCGTAATTTCTGTTCTGCTTTGTTATGTGTTCCTTTTGTCTACTTATGTAGCGAAAATATTCGAAACTATGTGATTCGTTATAAGACGAACTTATTTTCCAATTTTCGATCGAATGAGAGAATGAACGTATAATTTGTTACCTCCGTTTTAGTGTTGTCAAAAGGTGTCGATTTCCTTGGCCGCAATGATTAAAGTTTTATTTCTCTCTGGGACCATCTGTCTTGTAAAAATCGAACGCCAAATTGTCTTACTGTACCAGGAAATTTGACAACTCCTTGAACCGCGCGCAAAACTGGAAAAATAAAAAGTTAAGCACTCGAATGCGCACGAACGATTATTGTTAAAATTGTTCATCTGAAATGTGCTTCCCGTCTTTCGTTTTCTTCTCCCGTGTCTAGGTTGTTGACAGAAAAACTTCCAGTTGATTTTTGGTTTGTGGTGAAGCTGTAAATTTTGTTGATCGTTCGCTTTCTCGAGGTCAATTAGATTCCCATTAGATTTGTAAGCTTTCATTCTTCCTTCTAGAGCCTTTGCTTTGCGCTTCACAGCTTTTTTTTGTGTTCAGTACATTTGTTACTCGCACTGTTTTTTACTAACTTTGTTACTGCGTTTACTACTTGTTTAATAGTACGGGAGTGAGTGAGTGAGTGGATGAATGAATGAGTGATCGTTGCGCAAAAGAAACTTGTGCCAATCATGGGGTCTCAGATTTTTTTTCACGGTTGCAATTTCACTGGCGACCAACCAAAAGCACAATCAGAGCTGTAGAAATTTACTAAGTAACGAAAAGCCTATTGATAAGATCACCAATTTAATTTAAATAAACTTGAAAGAAAACCAAATCCGAGAAATGAGAAAATCATATATGTTTCGGTTTCGCATTCAGCTTGTCCTTCGTTATTTTTATCATTATCATTATTATTATTATTATTGTTATTGTTTTCATTTAATTATTGTGGCAACCACTTATTTCTTTCTGTTGCGTTTTGACGAAACGTAAATTATTAGAATTGTAAGTAGGCGTCTGAATTAAAAAAATTTAAAACGGAAAATGAGTAATAAAAAAATTGCAGGTGAAAAATTTAAGGTCTGGACTAAAAAACTCCCAAAACGGTTTTTATAGTTAATATGTATCTTTTTAATGTCGATTAATGTTTTTTAAACACTTATACCATTTTATTTCGGCCCGGTCCTCACGGCATCGCATCGTCTCACCCCTTTTTATATACATATACATTATACATAAATAGATACGAGAAAGAGAAGTATTTGTAATTATATATATACATATATACGCGCATACATACGAACAACGGAATCGTGGAGAAAGTATGTAGTGTCTAAGGTAAAATATGAAAGTATGTACATAATAAGTCACATTCACACGCGCACACATACCCAAAACACGTAATTGAATCAGTATTTTTGTGAACTTGTTTAAAAGTGGTACAAATGAATATTGGGGATTTGATTTTTCCCCAGTTGCCTCACTGCTGAGTGTCGTGCATGAGCCGATTTCATGGTGGTCTTTTAGTCCAGGGATTGAATAAAGTAAATTATTAAATTAATAAAATGATAATTAGCAAAAAATAACGATAATTACCAGATAAGACTAATTTATATGAGTGTTTTCATGCAAACAAAATCACTATCGAAATTGATGTTTTCAATGGTTAGAGTATTGGTGTTCACTTTGCCAAAAAAAAAGTTAATAATAATATTGCTGCTGCTATTATCATATTATTTTTTTATTGTTATTGTTATAATTGAAAACTTTCAATTTGTGCTTCGGTGGGCCATTCAGTAGTTTTTTTAATTAAGTTATTTATTTATTTTTATTGTTTTTGTTTTTTGTTTTCTTTTTTTTGGTTCTTGATGACTTCCTGATTCATTCTGATTTTCTTTCGGTTGTCCGGCTGTCCATGTTTGTTCCACGTGGAACACCTTCGAAATTATACTGTCAGGTGGAGTACCGCAGTTTGCTGTGTGTGTCTTGTCTTGAGTTTTTGGTTACCTTACCTAAGCCCCACAAGAAACCTACAGAGTTGAAGTGTCGAAGACACGGGACATCAAACTCGCTTTTCTTTTGCTCTTGAGGTTTTCAATTGATTTTGCTCAATTCTATTTTTGTAAAGTAATATTTTATTAAGTTGTAATATGTTTTAATTATTGATTGTTGATTTGTTTCTGTTTTTAAAAAAACGCTTTCGCGGGGAAAAAAGTGGAAATGCTTGAGTTAACGCCAATGACAATGTACCAATTTCACACACATTCGTCTTAGGTTAGAGTTTAATTTATAGAGAGCCCTGTTTTACGTGAATTTTTAATTTACGCCCATTATGGTCTGGTGCAATTTTCGTTTAGTATTTTCTGATGTTTATCCTTCCAAAGAACTTGTATTCCGGATGCGGATACGGTAACTTAGTAAAGAAATAGTCATTAGTTAAACAGAAGCTAAATCGAATCGGTTCAGTGGACACTCAGGGTCAGGACACCGCGTACCTGTGGAAGTATCAAACAGACCAAAATGGGAAATAAAAGAAAGCTATCAGTACCTGACAGACGCACAGACACGGGTGGAGGATTCGTTTGCATCCTACCACGTTTTTTTAAGTCATTAAGTATAAATTATTTGGTTACCAGTAAATAGTTTCCTTTGTGATGTTGAATCGGGAATATTCAAGCATTTTCACTTTGATGTTTCATTTTGATTTTGACAGTAAAACTAAACTACGAGAAGAAGGGATCGCCGTGAAAATCAAATTGTAACGAGTCTTGATCGATTTTAACCTGATTCGAACCAAAATGGATTAATCAACCGACCATTGGTCGCTAGTAATTAATACGTTGAATTAGAAAAGTCTAAGTCGGTCGCGAGAACTATATATTATTAATATTATGTACATATAGATATATTTTTATGTGGTGAAGTTGTCGGTTGTCGTTACGAACATGATTTCTACTGGTGTCCTTCGGTTACATTGAACGCAGTGTGTGGTGACAGCTCTTTGACAAATTACAAAATTGTTAACAAATTGCTAAGTGTATGTGTGTGGGTGCACGCGCGTGTGCTTGTGTGTATCTGGGTGAAATTGCGAGTAGGGGATGTGCCTCTTACAGTACGATAAACGGAATGCCCCCACGTTGGGTGTAGAAACATCATTTACATGAAGCGATGCCATTTTTTTTTGTTAACCGAGATTTCGCGTATCTATTGCTACTGTGAGAACCTTCTGTTCATTTTTGTGTGTGAGAATGCGTGTGCTGTGTACAAATGGCAGTCAAAGAGTTGGCACTGTTTGTTTGTTTTCTATTTAGTTGATAACTGCTGATTTTGATGTCCTTCGGTTATGTACTCCCCACCTTGTCGATGTTTAACTTACTATTTAATTTACCGCTTATTAACTGTGTAACTGATATCTGTCATTCTGTAGGTCTTGTTTTATTATTTTACACCGGTATGATCGCCCGTGTTCTACAAGAACATCTCCAAACTGACTAATACATGTTTGTTGTCATCACACCAACTTTCTTCAGTAACAAAATCAGCAACCTCGTAGTTTGTACTGTTTACTTTGATTTACGAGAACCCGGGAATTTTTGTAACAGTCTGTTACTGTTAACTGCTGTAACAGTTTGTACCGTCTTTTTTCAAGTCTTCCTACGATCGAATCTGTGAAGAGGACGATCCAGTGATTCTACGCTATTTTTTTACCGATAAAGCATTTCTCACCTGTAACAGTTCATATTTCCTTGTTAAAAAATTAAACTTTTCTTTTGACCACTCACAAACCGAGCATTTTAAAACTTTAAATTCTCAGTTCTGCATGTAATTGTTGTAACCAAAAACAAAGTAGGAGACTTTGGAGGTACTTTCTACCTTTTCGTTGACCAACTTGTGCATGTTTGTGTGTGTGTGCGTGCGTGCGTGTGTTTCCGTCTGCTCTTCTGTTTCTCGTCGATCTTCTCAAAGGTCTTCTCCTTTTTTCTGTCGTCTTCTTTTTTTATACTTCACTTGTACGCTCCCCCGTTATTTGTGGCACTTGAAAAACATCATTCTTCTGAGAATAAAAAATTATCATCTAGGGGCAAAGTTAATTTCGAAGAAAACTGTTTGAATAGAATAATTTCTCTCCTAGTCGTAGGCTAAATCGCCTGATAACAAAAAAGTTTTAAAAATGTGTGGAAGTAAAAAAAATTTATATTCATCTGGCATCCACCTCAAGTAGTAAGTCGTGAAGAGTTTTTATCAAAATTTTGGAAAAAGAAAAATCTGTAGTTATTATTTAATAAATTTGCAAATACTACGCAAATCGAATTATTTGTCTACGTAACTTTTCCTTTCTTCCTGGCCTACAACTTAAATCGGTCGATCTTGGATCGCTTATTCGCCTTTTAAGTTCGACTTAATAAAGGAATGTGAAAAGTAAACGTTTTTAACAATGTTCTTGTTTTATAAGTAAGAAAAACAGAAATCACTCAGAAACGAAGAGAAGTGGTCACCACACTTGTCGAGAAAAGGATGATCCCTGGCAACGTAGAAGGAGCACTTGACCTCTGACAAAGTTTTTAATTTTTTTTCCACACCCATTTCTTGAAAATAAAGGAACATGTTTTACTAACTTCATTTGTTGAAGTGACCGTTTGAGATTTTCACTACACTAACTTAAATTTCCATTCCCGTTACAAAATCGGGGATCCAAATTGCTTTAATGAAGGAAAACGGTCGAAACAGGAACTTGTGTAAGTAGTTTTGAGTTTGAAAAGAACTACACCAAACATTCAACTTGTTTTAAATTGTCTTATAATCAGAAACCGCGTACATTTTCACAAAAGAATACGAAAGCGGGTCGTTTTTACATAACAATTATCTCCTTCACTTCCCATACGGTTTACAGTTTGCTTTCATTTCACGGGGGCAGGGGCGAAAAAAATAAGGTAAACAAAAAAATAATAAAATAAAAATACAAGTTGGAACATATTTCTGAAGAGCTGAAACCACTAAAAAAACGTAACAACCACTTCGCACTACTTGCGCTGGTTCCCAGAATTTAAAAATTTTACATGGAATGGTTGCAGGAAATTGTACGTATCCCGGAAATTGTTGCTTTACCAATCTCTTCAGCCATAAATTCGGTTTCTCCCTCCAAGAGCACATGTTGAATGTCTTCTTTCACTTGTGGTTGCGATAAAATGCTCACTCAACCGAATGAGTCCTCTTTGAATTCGATTATTTACTACAGCGCCACTACCGTTACGACCAATTGTTAGCACCACCGTTGGATAATTTAAAAGAGATCCAGTCTTCCACTGCTTTTGCCGAACCACCGGAGAACTAACCAACCAACCAATTGATCGATTAATAAATCAATTAAAAAGTCAACATAAAAACAAGTTCCTGACGGTTTCAATGGCCGCCAGGTACCCCCGGTTCAGTTTCCCATAACGATCATGCTAGAAAATAATAAATAAAAAAAATACGGAGAGGAAACGAAGGTTGCGTTAGGCAAAATGTCTGCGAACGACCCGAATTCCTGCTCAATTCCACCTGACCTTTTTAAGTAGAAAATAAAACAACAAAAATGTCGGAAACTCTGCAGTACAGCACACACACAGCTTTAATGTCCAGTCTTTTTCCGCTTCGGCCTGTCGTTCCTTATTTTTTCCTCGATATCTTCGGTTTCGCAGGAAGTTTCTTCGGCCGAATTGGCCTCCCCGGGTGAAGGAGGTTCGTTTCCCATTCCATAGAGTTTGATCTTTGTATCCGAGGCTTCAGAGGGCTGAAATACGAAAACATAATTTCGATTAGACGACTGATTATAATTTACTCCAAATCACTGACAACAAAATAATAAAGAAATTGAGAAACATCACTCAAAATTTAAACGAAAGGAAAACATGCAGTTGCGGAAACAATGAATTACGTATACATGTGATGCAATGGGAGAATCACTGATATTTATAGGACATTTCAACTTTGTTCTAACTTAATGCAGGACGAGGTGCATTCGATGCGTTACATTCCAACAGCGACCATTAATAGTTACCATTTTTACGAAAAGGTTGCGACCTTACCTCAGCATCAATTCCAATTACACGAAAAAGCTTGAAAGTCAAATTAGTAAACAATTAATATATACGTCTAGAAACGATTAATATATGCTTCATGTTTGAAAATTTCTTTACGCAAATATTTGTACTTGACTGTAAAAATTCACTTTATTTATTTAAAAAATTTTATTGTACTGGTGGAGTAAGTTTGTGCTAAAAAAATAATATACGACAATGCACATTCGGTTCTTAACTCCAAACGGTTTGAGCTTATGAGCGGTTGACACACTCCAAAAAACATCAATTTATCAATATAAAGCAGGTCAGTGCACTAACCTTCACGTCAGTTTTATTATCGATACCGGAATTTTCAACCCCAGCAGTGATTTTCTTATTCGACTTCACTGTTCGCTTCGTAGCTGTCGTTAACAGATTCTGTTTATTCTTATTCGCCTGATACTGAAGTTCTGAAGGGATATAAATCACATTGTTGTTAAAGAGTGGATTCTGAAAATAAAACCGTTTACAATAATTACAATTATTGTTCGACTACAACTCAAACATTCTGCTAGAAATTATTTTAAGGTTAGTTAAAAACCCTTACTTCATGTGATTTGAAATACATGGTTGGTATTCGCACCTCGCTGGATAATTCCTTCATGTCGAAATTTGTAGTTTTTGAAAGAACCAAGGTCATGGCTAAATCACACAGCGCCCATAATTTCTAAAACATACAGAAAAATAAATGAAGTGATTTCACCAAAGGCTTGGAAAAATATTGAAGGAACTGAATTCCACTTTACATAATTCATTGTTGTGTCATCAGGTTTCAAAGCATCTTTTTGGTTCTTCATCCTTTCGATCATATTCTTATAAAAACTGAAGCTGTAGAGATCATTCTTAATAATTAAAGGTTCCAAGATAAACCTGAAAGTACAACATCGCATTAATTAATGTTTTGTTTGAGGGCAGGATGAGATAGTTTCGCTGAAACTCACCAGAGACAACTCCTCATCTGCTTCAACTGTTCAACATCATTAGGATCCGTGAATTCAGACAGATGTGCCAAAACAGGAATGGCAAACGTAAGCATGTAGTCGGGCAAAATCGCTGGAAGTTGAGCCATAGCTTTTTCCACCTTACCTGTTGAATAAAGGTATATAAAGGTATATCTCCACTGTTTCCTAAATGATGGAAAGTTTCAATAGAAAACCGAATTCTACGCACTTCCAGTTGTCGACAGCGTCAGACTCTTTGCATACTCTCTTCGTTTACAAATGTCGGAGACCATCATCTTTTTAATACATCCTTTTAGCTTTTTGTCTTGTTCTAAACCAGCAAGTGCATAAATTCCCATGAAATCAAGTGGGAGACACCTGCCGGGAAGTGGCTGACTCAGACCTTTGTGTAGTTTAGCTGAGAATATTTCTCGAACCTGGGGTACTTCGTCCTTAAAAAAAAAAAAAAAACTAATAGACATCTCCCCTAAACCCTTGGTACAAATTTTGAAATGTGAAACTTACCACCATTAGATGAGACAAATCGTAAAATTGTTCAGCATTAAACTGGTCTCCAACACCCTTCTGTTCTGATATTCTTAACATGACGCAACCTGCCCTTAGCCTTAGCCAAGACATGGCGGCTTTACTTAGTTTATTTTGACCAGTTAAGTCCCCGCAACTTGTTATGAATGCGTTCAACATTCTGAAGGTTTTCTGAGCAGACACAACATCCTCCTTCAAGCCAAGTAACCATCTTGACATTGTTTTCATTCCCTCCAATTTACACCTAGTTGTCATGTCCAAGTCAGTTTCACTGCACCAGGGTTCTTCTGTTGGATCATACCTAGATTCTGAACTGTCTACGACCAACAACTCACGAACTATTTTCCGCGAAATAATGTTTTTAATGTGGTATGGAAATAATGTCGGCAAATTGTAAGCAATGTGACCGAGAGCAACAATTGCTGTTAAATAGTAGTCGCTGCTTGGCTCTAAATTTTTCTTTAAATTCTGCAAAACAAAAAATGTCAGGTGTTACAGTTGGCCATCCTGCTGTTGGAAGAAATATCATTAAAAAAGTCATTTCACAACATATACCTCGAATATATCTTTAAATAAATCATGCTTTTCGGGCAGTAAGTTTCGGTGAAGGCATCGAACCGCTTGTTTTGACTGCTTTGGTGTTCCTTCTTCAATAAATTTCCTTAGGGTAGGCACCAGGTTTTCCATAAATTCAGGAAACATTTCACCTGAAATACAGAATATTTGATTGATAAAACTGAAACCATTTTACCTCTGTTTAATTTATGCACTTTTTTAACTTATTTATTTAGACTACCTAATGGCTTATATTTTCCTACAAAGGTTAAAGCAGACAGGATCCAAGGAGCCACAGTCTCATCATCCATTTCCAAAAGTCTCATCAAAGCGTTCAAAACATTTAAATTAAGATAATGTGCCGGGTATACGAATGATAAAATCTAAAATACAAAAATGAATGAATAGTGTATCGCAGACAAATGAATACTACAAAAGAGAAATAATATATTTTTACCTGAATTAAACGAACGCCTCGTTCACCGGCCGTGCTTGGATTCAGTCCGATTTCTTCAATGCTGTTTCCACCTTTGAGGCAATCTTCCACGTAACCAATCAAATGTTCCAAAGCAACGCTGTCGATCATGACGGAGGAAATTCTCTCCAGCAGCATTTTTACATTGTTGAAGTACAAATTGGTCATTATTGGATTTCCTAATGATTTTATTAGGATTCCCTGAGTAAAAAGATTCAATTTCTTTTAATTAAATTCTACCTAAGGTCTAGATCTAGGTAATTTCAAAAAGCACCACTTACAGTAATATGAATAGATTCTCTACAGCTTATGTCTGGTCGAACCAGTTTGGAAAGTTGTTGAAGAAGGTCTGGTTGATTGAGTAAATTGTTGGACAACTTTACAATAAATTCCTGTGCTTTCACCGGGTCAGGAAGAAATTTTGAAACTTGGGTTACTTTCGTACTTATTTCTTGATCCCTCTCTTCGCTCTCTGGTCTGTAGTGAAGTTCCAGGAACTCTGACACGATTCTTCTGGCACTATAAATTTACACACCAACTCAGTATATAGCAGATTCCCAAATAAACACAGCTTAAATAAATTCAGTTACATACACTAGTTGACTCTTTTTAAGCTCGATAAACGCCTTTAATGCATTGTCGTCAACGGTTCCCAATAAATGATATAGTCTTTTCATTCTCTCCTCGGGTGGCAACTGATAAGATACCAAATCCGTATTTAGTAGCCTTTCAACTAAAAGTCTGGAAGTAGAAAATATTAGCCATAAATTTAGGAAATTACTCCTCCTCTTTGCGGGTCACCCTCCGTGGTGTTTATATGTACCTGTCTTCGTTACTCTGTAGATAGTAACCATGAAGAATTCTATCTTTGATCCAGGTCACAGCCTTTTTCGTCGCTTGAGGAACATCAGAACTGTTCAGATGATTTTTATAAATGAGCCCGAGACCTGACATGGCTTCACGTCGTATTTTGAACTGAAAGCCACAATTACATTTTTATAAAAATCGGTACCAGCATTTCCTTCCCAATTTCTAAAATTGTAAAGTACCTTTTTGTCCAGTGTTCGCTCTTTGACAAGCTCCAGCAAATCCTCACTGGAGCTAACCACTTCACAGTCTTTCTTCGCTGTCGAAACTATCGCCATTACAACTTCGAAGCGAACATTTTCCTCCGCATCGTGAAGTCTTAACTTTAAGGTTTCAGTCATATCTCTTCGTAATTCGGGGTGATTTAATAGAAAATGCATCGAATATTGAACGCACTTAATACGAATGTTGACGGAAATATCGTTAAATCTTCCTAAAAAGGCTCTCCAAAGTGGCGTGTGATGCCGAGCAAGGGTGCTGTCCTTTTCGGAAAACATTCTGGCCAACAAAGCAACAGCAGCCAATCTCTCAGCTTCTAAAGAACTCTTTAATTTACACTCTAATTGCGGCAAAACCGCCAATAAAACCGATGGGCAAATGTGATACAACTCATATATGAGATCATACACTTTTGAACAGATTTCTAATTCCTTTTCTTGTTTCCCCATTATCAAAACATTGTTGAAAAACTGAAAAAGAGAATTTCAGACGAAATGGCACGTTAAATGCATACTTTTAAATTAATCCAAAATTAAAATGCAGCAACAGTGACATACCACTTGAATGTAAGGTTCCAAGGTGCTGCTGCATTTGAGTAGAAGTTCTTTGGCCAACCAGTATGCATTTTTCCTACTAGATTTGTTAGGTTCAACAATATTTATAAGAATTATATTTAAAAGTTCATTTGAGACTACGTCACTTTCTGTAATCAATGGACTGAGTACATCCAACATAAATGATTTGACTTTACTTGAATGCTCATCACTGAAAAAAATGTGGGAATTGTCAACATGCATGTATTGGTAAAATCTCTTTTGCCTTTATAATGATTACATTATTTCCAGCTGAATACTTACTTCACTATTTCAAACATTAATTGAAAGAGTCGACAGAATATTTCTTGACAATCTTCTAATTCAAAACACATATTAAAACTTTTTACATAAGCCAAATTCTCAAGTAAATAGAAATATCTCTTAAATGCTGGATCTTTGGGATCTTGTAAACCTGACAGTTGATTAATTAGAAATATAAAAATTGTCTGTAACATAAGTAAATTTTATTAGATCATTTAACTATTTAAAAGGCCTAAAATGACACATATGTACACATGCAACATTCAATTAGCTTACTTTAACTTGTTCTGGATCTTTGTAGGGAGCTTCTGGAGCATAAACTCTTAGCACATCTGCAATACAGCAAGCAATCAGAAGCTGCACATCCCTGGAAGGATGATGCATGAAAGCTTCTTCTGCTAAGTGTAGTGACAATGGAACATACTGCTGCAATTGGCCCTCCTCATCTTGAGCCATTGCTTGTAATGTATGTGCAAGGGTCTAAAAACAAGAAGAAAATTGTAATATTTAAAATATAGAATTTACCACTACAACAAAGGTAAGATCTTAATATTTGGATTACCTTCAATCTTCGAATAAGTTCATCTGGGCCCAGATCCTCAGACACAGGTCTGCAGCCCTGTGGATAAACAATGTCATCTGTTGGCATCTTCCCTTAGAACTGAAAAAAAACACATCAGTTAAAATTTTACAGCATTTATATTTTTTACAGAATATAAATTACAAATGATAATTCTATTTGAACATTTATTTTTCACAGTTTGCCATATTTGATAATGCAGTGCATGTACTCTTAACTGTTATTTTTCACTAAATAAAAAAGCTTTTAAATCAAATGATTCCTAAGCATTGTGTTACATATTTATTATCTCTATATTTAATTTCATCTAAAATAGCAACTTTCATTTGTACCTTGCTAAAAATTTACCTAAATTCAATTTTGAAAGGAATCTACTGCACTACTTAGGATTCTTCAGTTCTTAAAAGTTCTATTTTGGTTTTTTGCTTCTCAGAAATAGTAAGATATAAGTGACCCATACTTGTGGTCTCCCAATATATACTGGCCCATTCATATCTGTTGTCTATTATATAACCACCAGGATAAAAAATAAAGATTTTTCTAAAAATAATAAAATTATTACATATCACACAAAAATTTGGAAACAGAGGATCTATTGAATAGACTTATCTGGCATTGTATGCGTTTCATTCATATTTACTCTACTCACAAAAGCAAGTATATTGGGTTAGGTAGGCAGAGTTTAATAGTAATCCAGACTGTTCGAGATCGAAAATATAGAATTTATTTAAACGGTAATATTATTCATGTGGAAGCAAACCATAAGGGCACGAAATATAATCCTGCATCCTGCACCCTAGTCTGAATTACAAATATTTGAATAGGTCAACTCGCCGCATTGGCGCTCTTTGGTTATCCCAGTCAACAAACGTTATTCTCAATGAATACTGAGAAAGTACACCAGAATATAAATAAAATAAAACTCAAACGCACCTTTAAACATTTAACTAACATTTTTACGCGCAAATGGTGATTAAAAAAGGATAGAAATCAACATTATTTAAATTAAACAAATACGTCGACCCCTGTCACCCCTGTGACAAATTGCCTTGCAAGAAGTGTCTGCTCTTACTTGTTAATTTAATTTTGCACTCTCAAAGAAAAAATGTAATAATTTCCGCGGCTCAAACATTTAGATAACTGATTGATTCGAATTCAGGCACGACCCCGAAAGGAGTAAAAACACAATAGTTAAACACATACTCACTTACTATACAGACAGAGAAATCACAATTAATCAATTCGAAAGATTAACTCATTAATCCATTTCTCCGTGTCAACAGTTTTTGTTTCAAATCGAACGCATTAAATATATAATCCAGGATTCGATTAAAGGGCGGACATTTCGCCACGGACAAGTCAAACTCTACGAAAAATAAAACAGAAAAACGACGCTCATTTCACGAGTTTCATGCGGTAATAAGTCAGACATCTTTGTTTTTCAGGCTCGGCATCCGCTCGCTTACTTTCGTGGCCATTCTCATTTGACTTCTTCAACCAATTTATTTTCAACCATGTCGAAACTAGAATTGCAATGCATTACGTTATTATTTTTAAAAAATTAATGAAAACCGGTGGGGTATCCAACACACTTTTTGGAGAATTGGAGGCAGAAAAAAATTGGGATTAAAAAAAGGGCGGTAAAATAAGGATGGGAAACGAGAAACGCGCCTAAGTTTTGAGCGATCGCATGCCACCGCCAACCGAGTTCATCTGCACCGGACTATAAGAAAGCATCAACGGTTTTTTTAGCCCGGCTTACCAAATTCATATTTAATTTCTGACGTCAAATGCGCCAGAATTCTACTTCTGAACGATAAAGCCCTAGTTCTCTGGTTGGGAGACATTAATGAAACATTTCATGTTATCAAAACAGCATTGCCAATCAAAGTTTGGTTTTGACATGAGAGTTGCCTATCAAGGGATTAAAATGGCGCTTAAAGGAAAAAAGTAAGAGCGGAATTAAAAAATAAAATTATCTGAAATATACATCAGAAAGCATACTTTTGTTTTAATTATTGGTATAAAATAGATATAAAATTGGTAACAAATTGGAAACAAATATTGCTTTGAACTATCGAAATTAAAGTTGCAAAAAGTTATTCGTCTAGTACCTATTATAATCGTGCCTTCCGCTTCTTCGACCATTCCCCGGGGGTCTTATGCCAGCAGATCTTTCTTCTTCTTTTTTTTTCAACATATGTTGAAACCTGTCTCGCATTGAGTATAACTCCTCGGGAACACCCTGTAAATAAAATAAATATGCGTATAATGTAAATAAAGTTCATAGGTCCACTGAGCAAAAGAATACTAGAAATAAGTGGCAGCTGCTGTACCTGGTTAGCTTCCTCCAAAATTTTAATAAGATCACCGGCACCGGCCCAATCCGCTCTTGTAAAATATGTAATTGCTTCACCGGTTCTTCCGGCTCGTCCCGTGCGTCCAACCCTATGGACGTACTCCTCAATATTTCGTGGAAAATCATAATTGAGAACTTTCCTGCAATACCACAATTAATTTACTGCAAATTATGTAGACTATTAGTGATATGCATATTTAAAAAAATTTTATTTACATACGTTATGTCGCAAATATCCAGTCCCCTACTGGCAACATCTGTGGCAATTAAAATGTTAACGGCCCCAGTTCTTAAATCTTCTAAGGCTTGCTCACGATCCAGCTGTTCTCGGTCACCGTGAATGCACTGACACAAAATACCGTTTAAGGATAAATCGCAAGAGAGGTCATCTGCCATTTTCTTCTTGCCGACAAAGACTATGATTTTGTCATCTACTTCCAAATTCGTTAGAACGTGTAAGAGCTAAAAAAACAGACCTTTCTTATGAATGAAATAAGCCAAAATGGGAGGTCGCTGGATAAAGCCTCAGAACCGAGATCGGTGAACAGTTTTAAACCGAATTAATTACTCAATACTAACACAGTCTCTTTTATCGTCTTCATCAATAACTAATACTGTTTGAGTGACGGAATGAACGGCCGCTAAATCTAATGAACCAATATAAACTTGAATGGGATTATTCATGTACCTTTCGGCAAGTCTTTGAACGTTGGACGGCCACGTAGCACTAGAAACGTATTTGGCAATGATAATAATAATACCGCAAAAATATAGTATAAATGATTCCCACAAATAATCTATCAGCACCTTGTCATGACTGATTGTCTGTCGGGTCGAATATCAAGTAAAACTTTCTTTATTTGAGGTTCGAATCCCATATCTAACATTCGATCGGCTTCGTCCAATACTACATAGGTGATAGAAGAAACATCTATAACATCTGAGAAAAAAAATCTTGTTACTTTCTAGTGATTAACATTGTCAAAATATAGATTTGAAGGTAGAAATTTAAGGGGGAAGCAGGTGACCTACTTGCTTCCACCAAATCATTCAAACGTCCTGGAGTGGCTATTATTATTTCTACACCACTGGCAACCACTTTCATTTGTTCTCTCCTATTTCCTCCCCCATAAACACACACACTATAAAAACAAAATCAAACATTTTAATTTTATTCTCAGATCAATAAAATCAAATTAATATTTTCATTTAAGGAGTTGAAACCTGACCATTTTATTCCTTTGTATGAATATTTCTTAACTTCACTCTCAATTTGGAGTGCAAGTTCCCTGGTAGGTGCTATAACAAGCACATTGGCCCCTCCTCTTTCAGATCTTGGAATTGTTTGACCATCAATATGAATCAAAGCAGGTAAAAGGAATGCAAGAGTTTTCCCTTAAAAGATTTATTAATTTATGCAAAAAATAACCTGAAAAATTCATCCACATACTGTTAAATATACCTGTTCCTGTTTGTGCAATACCAATCAAGTCTTTTCCAGAGAGCAAAATTGGCCAAGCCTGTGCCTGGATTGGAGAGGGAGTTTGAAACCCTTGTTTCTCTATTTCCCGCATAATTTCTGGGTACAGTTTGAATGCTTGTGCAAAAGTTTGAACTGGATTTAATATTTTTTCATTTGAATCTGATATATTTCTCACTACAATATTGTTGTTGTTTTTCCTGAACATGTTTTAAAATTTTAAATTTTGTACACAATGAAAGAAGTATTGTTTTCTTTTTTAAAATAAAATTTACTTGAACTGACCTAAATTGTTCAACTTCCTCCTCTGATAATTTAGCCACTTCAGGATCTTCAAAATAAAAATCTTTTTTTAATGGTGGACATTTTTCCCACCTTTTGGCCTCTGCTACAACCTAGAAAGACTCCTAATTAAAAGTCTCTTTTTTTAATTAATATACAAAAGCAACATTCAAACTTACTGCCTTTTCATTAATGGTATCCCAATCAATTAATGGTACTGAACTGTCAACTGCAGGAGCTGATGAAAATAAAGGTGATTCCTTATTTTCACCCAATAAATCATCTATCAATAGCTTACAACTGTTTTGTGATTCAACACTTCCAATTATAAATACTTCAGTCAAGTAATCATCATCTTTACTGGGACCTCCAATCTATGCAAAAATCAATTGCACTGAAAACCATTACACATCTATTGTTGGAACATCTTTTTGGGATTGTGGACAGAAATGTTCTACCTTTATTCTTGCGCCTGATTTTTCAGTCAGTTCTTTGATTTTGGACCCCTGTCTACCTATAATCATTCCAATTTTTCTTCCTTCAACTCTAAGAACCAAGTCATTGCTATTTCTCCTTCTGTCATTAAATGTATCTGAAATGAAAGTTCAGTACTTCACAACTCATAAACTTAGTATTGTTTGCCGTAACGACTGTACCTCATGTGTGGTGTACCTCTTTTACTAAAATTATTGGCATTATTATTGGCTCTCCAACAACTATCGTTTTTAAACCGTTGCGACGCTGAAGAGAAATGTGTTTTCCTTTCTTTATAATTAATATTAGCGTTAGGAACTTCAACATTACTACAAGATTGAGAAACCACGTGTGTGGTCTCGGGTTCATCCCAATTCTCTTCAAACATGTTTTATAACTTTAAACTGAAATTCTGCCTTCAAAAATACCTTTAAAAATATAAACTTGAACGTAACGGAAATAAATTATAAATTAAACCAAGTGAATAACAGCCTCTTTTTGGTTAAAGTATGTATTGTTTTAGCTGTAGTAGTCTCACATTTGAGATTATAAGAGCGTAGGATTCGCGCGGTGGTTTTTTAAAAAATTCAGCCTGATTTATTCGTGCCGAAATTTGTTTAATTCGGTTAAACGTGGTAGAAGATTCGGTTAATGCCGTTCTGGTAGAATGTATTTTTATTTCTTTACTTCTTATGTGAATTTTAATATTTAATAGAGCTGTTTCACTGTGTAATTTTCTTGTTTACACCTATATTCTACGAAATATACCAATTTTTCCCAGTGTAATTGTTAATTTACTTATTCGTAGTCAATAATCGTTTCCTATTTCAAAATAAGCCAAACACGTTGTTTCTCATGTATCGAGACTTGCTTGTCACGTTGTAATGATTGTTGTGTTAGCTAACCATGTAAATTGTAATTATTTTATTATGACAATATATGATCTTTAGTTATATTTGAGTGTCATGAATTTAAGAATATGAAAGAAAGCTCGCTGCATAACATGAATGGTTTAATTTCCTTCGAAGAGGTTTCAGGGATAGAGGAGGTCTCTTTGATAGAAGAAAATGGTTTTATAAAACCAGCCACTAAGGAAACATTAAAGGTATATTATGATGCTTGTCCATGATTCACATATTTTTGATTCAATTCAGACTTGTTTAAATTTTGTTGTATTTAAAGGTGTCACAAAAAAGGAAAAAAAAATCACAAAAGAGCAATCCACAAATCAAAAAGACATGCACAAAGAAGAGTGAAAATGATCATATTTCATCCAAGTTTGAGAAGGATTTAAATTTTCTCAATTACATGAGATCTTGGAGTAGTTTTGGCATTCAAAATGAAATTTTATATGCTTTGTATGAAAAAAAATATTATGAACCAACTAAAATTCAATTGGGCTGCTTGGGTCCTGCCATATGTGGTCAGTCTGATATATTGGGAGCTGCAGAAACAGGAAGTGGTAAAACTTTAGCATTTGGAATACCAATAGTAAATGGAATATTATCTCTAAAACAGCAAATCAACTCAAATGATGTCAGTGACACAGAATCTGTAGATGATGATGGTGATGAAGAAGAGTAAGTAAAATTAAGAAATTAATGATGTCACAATTCTTACAAACAAAAAATTTAATTCTAATGGTTTGTTTTGTTTACAAGAAATTGGGAGAAACAGAATGTTGGCATTGGTTGTGTAAAAGTTAAAACACTTAGTACATCAGCCAAGAAGAACAATAAGTTGTTTGCATTGATATTGACACCTACAAGGGAGTTGGCAGTTCAGGTTAAAGATCATCTTGCAGATATTTGCAAATATACAGATATAAAAATTGCATTGGTTGTTGGAGGTTTGGCATATGAAAAGCAAGAAAGAATACTGAACAGAAGACCTGAAATTGTCGTTGCAACACCAGGTAGACTTTGGGAATTAATAAATGGTCAACATATACATTTACAAAATATTAAACATATAAGGTAAATTAAAATTCTGCATTGTGTGTATATGATTAAGAATATTATTTCCTACCTAATGAACAAATTTTGGTTTTTCCTGCAGGTATTTAGCAATAGATGAAACAGACAGAATGTTAGAAAAAGGTCACTTCACAGAACTCAGTGACTTACTGGAGAGGATAAATTTAAATGAAAGACAGAAAAGAAAGAGGCAAAACTTTATTTTCTCTGCCACATTGACTTTGGTGCATGATCCACCATCACATTTAAAAGGTGTGTAATATTTTTATTATATTTATAAAAATTGATCAGAATAGTTTTAAGTGTGCTCTTCTTACAGGAAAGAAAAAAAAGAGAATAACACCTGGTCAAAAACTGCAAGATTTAATAAAAAAAATTGGAATTACCAATCCCAAAGTGGTAGATTTAACAAGTTCTCAAGTTACAGCAGAAAATCTTGTGGAATATAAAATATTTTGTAAATTTGAGGAGAAGGACTACTATTTATACCAATTTTTAAGAACACATAAAGGACGCACCATTGTATTTTGCAACAGTATAGGATGTGTCAAAAGACTTGCTAACTTGCTTACCATCTTGAATAAAAAGTAAGATCAGATCTTAATCAGATTACTGTAATTGTTGACAAAAGATTAAAAAAAATTTTTATTCTAGACCTTTACCTCTGCATGCAAATATGGAGCAAAAACAGAGGTTAAAGAATTTGGAAAAGTTCCGCGCAAATGACCATAGTCTATTACTTGCAACGGATGTAGCTGCCAGAGGGTTGGATATTCCAAACGTTAATCACGTTATCCATTTCCAAGTTCCAAAAACGGCTGAAATATACGTACATAGGAGCGGGAGAACTGCAAGAGTGAACACTATGGGAAATGCTTTGCTCCTCATTGAACCTCAAGAATTAGGAACCTACAATAAACTTTTGCATACATTAGGAAGAGGTTCTAATAATTTATTTTTCGCATGTTGAAATTAGGCAAATTTGCTAGTTTAACCACATTAATAAATTATTCTAATATTGCAGCTAAAGATATTGAAGACTTTGATATTGATATGGACACTTTTAAACAAATACGAAAAATTATTCACTTGGCGAGGGACATAGATCAATTGAGTCTCAGTATAAAGAGAGAAAATTCAAAGACTTCGTGGTTTGAAAGGGCCGTCAAGGATATGGACATTATAGTTGATGAAGATGAAATGTATCCTTTTACAAATATCAAAATTATGGTTGCACACTCCAATTAAATTCGTTGTTTTTTATACTTTCCTTGACATTTTTTTTATGCAGGCCAAAGAAAAGAACAGTGGAAGCTGACATCAGGATAAAGAAGGACTTGAATTTAAAGAAAAAGGAGTTGAATGCTCTTCTAAGTCAGCCTGTAGTCTCTCAGAATTTTTCGCATAAATTTCCAGATATGAACTTCGATGGCAAAGGCCCAATGACGCATGTTAGAAGGGATAAATTACGAATTCCTGGAGCTTTTGTACTTAGGAAGGTACCTGTTGTGAATTAATTTTAGTTACGAAAACATAGTAAATAAATTGGAAAAAATAATACTGTTAATATTAATATTGTTGAATTTGTTGTTTAATTTCCAATGCCTTTTCAAATTTATTTGTAAGGTTTATCATAGTATTCCAAAATAATTTTAGTAAAATCTCATGTAGAACTCGCTGGGAATGTTGATAATATAAAAACTTTTACTACCACATTGTGGTGGTTTTATTAATTATCGCTCATAAGGAAACCTGCATTATAAAATTTCGTCATTAAAAATTTTAATATCCTTTCAATTTTTGGCATTTCAGGGTTTGGACTTTGGAAGCAAATAGTAAATAAATGTATTCAAACATCGTAAAATCAAATAAGAAAACTGTTGCCTTTTAGAAACTATCTTATTTCGGTCAACTTAAATTGTATTCCTTGGTTGGCATCTTCTAATACCAACAAATAAAAAGAACCGCATTGTGTAACTCTGACACACGATGTGCTGCATATATATATATCATTAGTTTTTATTTTCCTTCGAATTGGGAACAAAATTCGTTAAAATTTTTTTAAGCAAATCCGTCATTTCGATTTTAGTGACGTAATACGTGTAGAATTATTAAACTCCAAGTTTGTATAAATTATTCAATCTATTTTTTTATTAAAAATGCATCTTAATCTGCATCTTACGAGCATTTAACTTTTAGTCAATTCAAGTTGATTATTGCTTTCAATAGCAAGTCGGAACTCATTCATCGTTCGATTAGTCGATTGCAAATGGTCGACTGTCAGGAGATTGCATGAGGAAAGGTAAAGCATCGGTAAACAATATTATTTTTGTTAATTATATTTATATTTATTATGGAATAACGAAAAACAACCCTGGAATTTAAGAATTTTTAGTTTAATATTTTGGTCATTAATAGGTTTCTTTTGGGAATGCATAAGGAATTAGATTTGGAGTTTAACTAGTCGCTCTGGTTAGGTTAGGTGTAATTTACTCTACGTGTGCTTATTTCAGGACTCATATAATTAAACAAAAATGCCTCTCAGCTGTAGATTTTATAATGAAAAATACCCAGAGATAGATGATGTGGTAATGGTGAACGTACGAAGCATTGCCGAAATGGGTGCTTACGTTCATCTTTTGGAGTACAACAATATCGAAGGAATGATTTTGTTGTCCGAATTATCCAGAAGACGTATACGTTCAATTAATAAGTTGATTCGAGTTGGAAAAACTGAACCAGTAGTAGTCATAAGAGTTGACAAAGATAAAGGTAAGGGTATTTTCTATTACAATCAAGGAATGTTGATTCATATACATTTATATATTCATATATCACAAAAAACGATAGCTATTACTTTTATTCCAGTTTTTTTCATTTTGATTTCAATGTATGCTGTTATTTTTCTTAAGGTTATATTGATTTAAGTAAAAGAAGAGTCTCACCTGAGGATGTTGAAAAATGCACAGAAAGATTTGCAAAAGCTAAGGCAGTAAATTCAATTTTGAGGCATGTTGCTGACCTTCTTGATTATGAAACTGATGATCAGTTGGAAGAACTTTATCAGAAAACAGCATGGTACTTTGAAGAAAAACTTAAGAAGAAAGCTTCTAGTTATGACTTTTTCAAGCAGGCAGTTATGTAAGTGGTTATTTTTTTTTATCATAGATGGATCACTTAATCTTCTTTAATTAAGGCATGCATTTATTTAAGGACATATGTTTAGATTTTATGTAATTGCTACATAAGCAATTGAGAATAATATTGAATAAGGTAGAGGTAAAATGTAAATAAAACAGGTAAAGTAAACATATGTATATGTAAATTCACACAAATAATTGTATGATTTATATTTATAAGAAAAATCATCTAAAAATACATTTCAACTAAAAATTCTTCCAAATTAAGCTTAATTTTTGTAGACCAATTTTGTTATTTCTTTCTGACTGCAGTTATTAACTGCCCCTGCATTTATATTCATGTCCATCATTGAGAAAGCTAAAGGGCCCTAAATAAAATGAAAAGAAAAAAATTAAATGTACAATATTTTTCAGAGATCCTTCAATTTTGGCAGAATGTGGACTTGATAACAAAACCAAGGAAGTTTTATTGACAAATATTCAGAGAAAATTGACATCCCAAGCAGTGAAGATAAGAGCAGACATAGAAGTGGCTTGCTATGGTTATGAAGGAATAGATGCTGTCAAGACAGCTCTGAGAGCTGGTTTGGCACTTTCAACTGAAGAATTGCCAATTAAAATTAATCTAATAGCACCACCATTGTACGGTAAGGAAAAAGGATAAATCATGGAAAGAAATGAAAGGTGATTTACAAAGGTTTGTGAATGCTAAAGTAGGACAACAACTTTACAGTTATGACAACATCAACTCCAGAGAAGCAGGAGGGAGTTAAAGCTTTAAATGATGCTATAATCAAAATTGAAGAAACAATAACATCTCTGGGTGGAGTGTTTCACGTCCAAATGCCGGTTAGTTAAAAAACTCTACTGCTTTACAAATTTTTCATTTATTAGGTGAATTTCATTGTTTATTTAATTTTATTGAAATTTTTATTTTAGCCCAAGGTGGTCACTGCTTTGGATGAGGCTGAATTGATGCGTCAAATGGAGAGAGCTGCCGCGGAGAATGAAGAAGTGGCTGGAGACGACGATGCAGATGATGAGGGACAGGTTTACATGGAAGGTGAAAATGGCCATAAGGATGTCTCAGATGAGGATAACAAAGGTGATGGAAGTGATGATGACCAAGATGATTAATAACAGTAAAATTGATTATTTAAAACAGAAAAATGAAGTTTTAATTTTATAAAGATTATCACTGTACCTATCATCTTTGCATGGCAATGTAATTTACGCTTCCCATTCTTAAATGTGTTCCGAAAGGATGAGCTACATGCTGTCATCTATCGTAAAGAGTTTTATTTCTGTTTGAAGAAAACTCAATTAGTATATACTCTACAGATCAAAATGCTAAATATGTGAATACATTTTTTGTTGTATTTACCTAAATCGCACAATCGTTTTGCCAATTGCGTCCAACGAATCGCAATGTTGAAGGGCCCGCACAGCATCCTCAGGATTGTATATTTTATCAACTATGGGTTGTAGTCCACCCTTTTCTACCAAATCTTTTAATTTGTCCAACGTTTCACCGGAGAAATCATATCCATCCCATTCGTTGACATTTCCAAATACCCTCTAAAATTATATTTGACAAATTTTAATGCTAAAAAATATTAAAAAAAAAAAAAACATGCCTTAATACCTTTAGTAGGCATTTGAGTCTGAGGAAAACCACTTGAAATAATGATAATGGAAAACTATAGTTGTCATTGAATATATGATCTGGCACTGTCGACACAACTACACCTCCAGGTTTACATAATTTTAAACAGGCTTCATGACTAACACCTCCTACTGTGTTCAAAACCACATCAAACCTTTGAAAAAAATGAAAATTTATAACAATATGAAATTCTAGCTTCAATTAAATATAAGGTCCTCTTGAAATTTAAAAAATTTTAAAATACCTATCTTGTAATAATTTGTTCTCCATTTCAATATTTCCATACACAATGACTTGGTCTGTTTTTAATGCTCTAGCAAATGGCTCAGCTCTTGATGAACAAGTGACTATGACTTCCCAATCATAAAACTTTGCCAATTGACATGCAATACAACCAACTGGACTAACACCAGAGTAGATAAGAACACTGTAAATATAAAATTGATTTACATCTACACTTTGTAAATCACAGGACTCAAGTGAAAAGTGAAATTTTGGAACTAACCGTTTATTTTTTTCATTGTTTCCAATGATGCCTGCCCTCAAGCACACACTGTAAGCCAGACATCCTGAGTAAGGCAGTGTAGAAGCTGCATCAAAATCAATTGATTCAGGTTTTTTAGAAACCATACTTTCTGTTGCTATTATATATTCTGCAAGGGACCCTGAACTCCAAAAAGGTAGTGCAACCCAAACTTTATCCCCTATTTCAAATTTTGTAACACTGGGACCAATTTCAACAACAATTCCTGCACAATCTCTTCCGAGTGTTATTGGTAGTTCATTTCGACCACTCTGAAAATAATATTTGGAAATTGAGTACTCCTAACTGACTCAAAAAATTCTTGTAAAATTTACAACTTACTGGATTAAAATATTTTCGAAGAAACCTTCCATAACCACAAGAGATTTTAATATCAGTGATATCTACAGATGCAGATTTAACTTGTATTAAAATCTGCTGAGGTTTTGTTAATGCTGGAACAACTGCATCTTCAACACAGGATAAAGCCTACAAGTAAAAAATAATCATAGTACATCAACTCCTGAAGGAATGGTCAACTGTGTAAAATTGTTCATAAATCATTACATCTAATCCATCATATGCCATGCATACAACTGCCTTCATTCTCTGGCCAGGAACAGTACTATGATTCCATGATAATCCAAGGAATAAACCTACAACTGCACCAATGACAAAACCTGCTCCACCTGGATAAAGCACAGGCACTGAAATATAAGGGGGAGAAATCAGTAAATAATTATATTCTATAAGCCTGATGTAACAATTGCATTACAAAAAATTATACTTTCTACTGTGGCCAGTTCTGCTAATTGGGAGTACATCTGATTTGGGTGTGCAAATACTGTTGAACATTGTTGTATGGCTCCTCTAATCAATGTGATAAAATTCCTAAAGGCATTGTTTACTTGTTCACCCCATGAATGACTGCATAAGTGCTGCACATGGAGTGCTAATTCATCATGAACAGACACTGCTAGATGTCTGCCTTGTTGCAAACAAGATGTTAAACAAATCTGTAAAAGTCAAATTTATCTGAATACATAAAAGTATTTTGATATTTGGTCTATGTCAAGGAGAAAAGGCAGTGATGGTAGAATGTTATAATGATATTGTGATATTATTCGAATCCCCAGAATTAGTAACGAAGAAATTAATTATTATTTACTTGCAAATTCTCAAAATGACGAGAAATATGAAAATAAATTTCGTCCATTTCAAATTTTAGTCCATCAACATTCCCATTATTTCCAGCAACCAAAAATTTCCTGAAAATCAAGACCGTATTGAAAAAAGATACGAAATATTTTAAGAAATATAAAAAAAGACTCAGGAGCTACGCGGACGTGAAAAACATTATTATAAAAAAATATAATTATTTTTATCTTTAACGAAGGCCATTTTGAATTTTTAAAATTCTCATTCGGTTAAGTGTTAGGTTCGATCACGAAAGATTGTATCGAAATTTCGTAAGAAATAATGAGTGATAAATAATTTCAGGGAAACAAGTCGGTTTTCTATTTAACTAATGAAATGCTTTTATGAATTAATTTATTACAATTCGAATATGAGGAAAGCGCCATTTTTACAAATAAAATAAAATCCCAAATTGTGAAGTTTATCAATAGTTGTGGAACTAGACACTGTGCAGTGATCAAAGTAGGCGTAGATTCCGTAGAGTAGTTACCGCCGCTCATAATAACATTGATTAAACATGTCTAACGAAGACACAAGTAAAAAAATTGAAGATGCACAGGTGAGCTTTAAATCCGTTAAATAAGTGTAAGAATATGAAATCGCACGGGGAAACTTATGGCATTGAGGTCCATCCTCTTTTTATTAATATTATTCGAGATTGCCGGTTGAAAAATGCTACTTTGTGTTAGCAACTAAAGATACAAGATGGCCACCAACTCAATGTTAGGAATCGTGTTGTGATAGGACGCGGGAATCTTTGTGATTTTTTAAAACTGTTATTTCACGTCGGAAATAACCGGAATCTGTGGCTTATTTTCAACCGTTTCATCGGGAAATACATTCTTTTATTTGTATTCCTGAGTAACTTGGTTCTTATTTTACGTTTTTACGTAAAAAGTATCGAGAGTACCCTGAGGTGGTGGCTATTGATAAAAGTTAAACGCTTTATAATATCCAAGCCTGATGGTTAGTGCAACGTAATTTTCTATGATAAGAGGAGAACCCCCAATTGATTTGCTTGATTTTGATTTGTTTTTCAGACAGAAGAAGGGAAATTACAGCACGCCGCGGAAGTTACAAAAACTGAAGAAGACCAATTAAAAGTGAACGAGAAGAAGGAAGACGGTATAAGTGATGTAAATGATGTAAAGGATGAAGCCTCAGTAAATGATGACACCGTCGATGGTGAATACAGTTTCTATAATTTAATTGAACACTTAGTAATAACTAAATACACATAACCTTTGTTAATTAGGATCATGCTTTTATTCCTGACATATAGTTTTTGTACCACAATTTCAAGTGTTGTTCATTTGGTTATTCATATACTTTACACTACTATATTGCCTTTGAAATCATTGTCCATTCACAGTTTTGTTACATTACATTTGTATTTCACAAAAACAACAACATGATTTACATGTGTTATATATAAACAGGCAATACTGCCCCTGATAAGGAAGCAGAAGATGATAAAGAGGAACTGAAAAAACCAGCCAAAAAGAGACCTGTTGTTGTGAATGATGATGTAAAAAATGAAGAAGGAGATGAGGAAGATGATGAAGATGCTGAAGAAAAAGATGAAGAAATGAAAAATGGAATGGATGAAAAAGATACTAAAAAGCGAGATGAAAAAGAAGTTAAGAAAGATGTAGGGAATTTTTTTACAATATGTATTTACTTCATTTCTGACTGATTTTATCTTAGATTAATTACTTTATTTTCTGTTGCAGGAAGTTGATATACCAAATGGCAAGGGAACAGTTTTTTCAGAGTGCCCAAGAATTGATTTTTTTATTAAGCAAAAAGAAATAGACCAATTGAAAAAACTACACCAGGTTATTTATGGTAAAGTTGGCAAGCCAGACAAAATAAAGGGGAACCTCTTGCTGTTTAAAGGGTTTGACTATGAGCCTGAAAGTGATGCATACATCAAAAAGAAGCAATTTATTGGAAAGTAAGTAAAACTAGTCTGGTACTACTTGCACAAGTAAAAAAGTAATTCAAAGACATTGTTCACAACATGACTTTTTGTTAAAGATTGGATGTGAAGCACTTAAAAGACATCTGTGACATTTTGGATGTGGAGAAAAAGGGAAGGAAGGAAGAAATTGTGAACAGAATTATGGACTTTTTGATGGAACCAAAAGATTCAGGAAAGGCACTACCTCCTCAACCAAGTCCTCGACCTAAACGTACAAGTGCAGTAAAAGCCAATAATAGGGGTTATGCAGGGTGTGTAACATTCCTTGTCAGTAAGTCTGTATTTTCAAAGGTACACCTTTAAATTTTTTCATATTGCTTTCTATAGTTTGGACGCTGACGATTCAGATGATGATGAGGGTACAGGGCGCGGACGAGGACGTGCTACAGGCAGGCGAAATAAATCTCGACCAAGCTATAAAGATGAAAGCAGTTCCGAAGACGAAAGACGAGCCAGACGAGGAGGAGGGCGAAGATACGCTGACAGTGATGATGCCGAATCTGAACCAGAACTTACACCAAGTGAATCTGACTCAGATGTAAGTATACTCAAATGGGAATACCACCAAATTAGAGGTGGCCAAAAATTATATCTAATTCAAAATATTATTTGAAGTCTCCAAGGAAGAAAAAGACTTCAGGTGCAAAATCAAAGGGGAAAACTCCCGTTAAAAGAAAAACTCCGGCCAAAGGTGCCAAAAAACCACCTGCAAGGAAAGCAAGAAAGAAGTCTGATTCGGAGGAGTCCGAGGGCCTTTCAGAGTCCGAAGACGAACCCTTACAAAAAAAATCAAAAAAGCCTCCCACTGTAAGTAAAGCTCTTGTACAAGTGACACAAAATCAAATGATCTTAAGGATCTCATTAAAATTTATTTCTTTAGGATGATGAAATTAAAAAATATGTGAAACAAATTCTCGATGGCGCGAACCTTGAAGAAATAACAATGAAAACTGTATGCAAACAAGTCTATGGGCGTTATCCTGAACACGACCTGACCCACAAGAAGGACCTCATTAAAACAACTGTTAAATCTGTAAGTTCCACATAAAGAGACAAAACAAATTAAAAATTTATCCATGTTGCTTTGGTCATCTTACTATTAACTAAAAGCAGTTAAAATTTTTATACAGTGTAATAAACAGAACACAAAAGTAGTACCTATGAGTTACCACTTGAACACACAATAATAACTAATTAATATATATGTGTTTCTTTCAGTTGATTGCAACGTGAACAATAGGATATGAAGAAAGCTAATATTACAAATCAAAAAGGGGGAAAACGTAAAACAAAACAACCGGATCAATAAAAATAAGAAAACGTTTGCCTGGTCGCTACTATCAATGAAACCAATCACCAATAGGTAAATATAGGAAGAAAAAAAATATTTTTGCTACGCTGCCATGCTGATTAAGCGTGACTTTCGAGACTTTGAGTTTGGAAACTTGGAAATTATTATTTTTCTATTACTATTAACATTATTCAAATGGTCTATGTGTAAATCGGTTCGGTGAATGTATTGTCGTAAAACTTCAGGCAGATCTGTCGAGGGAAGTTAGATTTAGTTTACTTGTAAAATGAAACGTCATCATTGTGTTTTTCCATTTTTTTCCGAGAAGTGAGATTGGTGGATGGGGTACCATTGGAGCCAAATCAGTGACAACAAAGTACAGAAAAGTTAAATGGATAGACGTAAAAAATAATTTTTAGTTGCCTAGGACCAGGTTACCAGGTTTTTACTTGTAATACAATTTTAAAATGTAGAATATACTCCTGAAACGGTTTTTAGTGTTCCAGAAATTGTTGCACTATTTTACATTGTAATATGAAACCGCTTGTCCCATCCTTGAGGGGTTAAGAGACCAAGAAAAGGGACGAGTTGTGACACCACTCTTGGTACATCTTAGACAAATCAGATTGACAACAAAGTTGCAGCAGCAAATTATTTGAATATCAGAATTGTATTGATTAATTAAGTTTATGTAATAAAAGTAATACATAACAAATGAAGAGGTTTAATAAATGCTCCGGATTCTTTGGATGGATTACTTGTTTGTGCATGATTATTTAAGTCGTAAAACGAGAACAGTCGGTTGGATTACTTTTTTATTGCTTAGTTTTTTCCATGGCCTTACACAAGAAATTTTTAATTAAAAGTTCCTTGCAAAAACAAAGTGGCACGCTTAATTTTTGTGCCGTGGTAAAGCCAAATATGAAGTTTAGATTCCATATATGTATAAAAAGAAAAAATTAATCCTAATCTCAAAAATAATTGGGTGGATGTAATGTTCAAATGATAAATAAAATTAATCATCACCCTTTTGAATCAGCCATATCAGGTTTGTATTTTGCATATTCATTTGAGCAAATTCTAAATGTTTAAAAATGAAAAACCCAGTGAAGTACGACATATAGTGATACTAACGTTTTAAAACTTTCTTTATTCTTGGACATTGTACAAAATTAATTTCAGTAAATATGGAAATTATTTAATTTTGAATTCCCTAATGTGCAATTTTCTTCTCCCAATAATTTCATTTAAAAAGGGTTGTGACACCACTTGGAGTTTTGGAAACAATTAAATGTATGAATTAAATTATTTATTGATCTGTGGTTTGTTTGTAGCAGTAAAATATTTTTTAAAGTTTATTTTATAACAAGTACCTTTTCATTACAGAATTTTCCACCTTGCAATGAGTGATTATTATGGTTCAAAGCAAAAATGTTTTTCCTAAATGACTGCTATCAATCATTTTTGTATAATTGACGCTCAGGTTGTATGTATAAAAGAATTTCATGCAATTTTTAACAAAGGGGAATAACAATTATTTTTGCCATTTGAGTTGTTTTTTTTTTTTTTTTTACTAAATAGAAGGAAGCATTTGTTTTTTCTAGAATCAGTTATTAGCTATTACTACTAGCATATTAGCTTCAGTAGTTGTTAAGGGAAATTAATTAAAACTTCTTTGTGTAATTATTAAATGGTAGATTACATATTTGTTTTTTTAGTTCATTTAAGTAAGAAAATGTTCTTGAATGAGAAACTCTGCACCAAGGAAATGAAAAAGGGTAAAATTATTTTAAGTAAATAAAATAATAAAAGTATATATCAGAGTGAATTTCTTTGTATCTGATGAATTTAAGAAAAATGAGTTACTGAGTTAAAGACTGAAGACTGAGGTGGATGATGGATTTGCAAGCCGCGAAGTTGTTACGAGTAATTAGTTTTTATTGCTACGAAATTATTGCGGTCGGTTTAAACTATTTATTAGAATTTAAGTTAAATGGAAACTTGCTTTCCATTGGATGAAATTGGAAGATATTGGCATTAGTAAAATAAACCCCTGCAGTGATCTGGTGTTCGGTGTTTCTACTTTTTTTAAAAATTATTTGAAAGTGTTACTTTTAAATGGTAGTTCCGTGATATATATCTATCGCGATGATTCTGTATTGATAATGGTAAAGGACAAAATTGCATTACAAAAAATATAGATGTTTCTTTTATATATTTAGTGTTTTGATTCACAAGAGGAATTAATATCTCCTTGTTACATTCATACATTTCAGGACACTGATATTTGAAACGTTTTCAGTTGTACACTGTACTACAATTTCCTTGTACCGATTAGTTATTATTTTTTATTAAGGGTTTCATTAGTGAAATAGTTCCACAAAATGACCACCCAAAATTGATGTGTCAATAATTCAGGGTGGGGAGACGCATAAAAATTAAAATGAATTCTGAGAGGAAATGGCGTACACGTCGTGTCAACAGTCAGTTGAAAACCTCATTTCCGTTTCTTTCCGAATGGAAACGTGAGTTGTTTTGTGCAGGTCTGGTTCAGCGCTGATCAATTTTAATTCCAGTTGATTATCTCGACCAGGAATAGTATTCAATTAATATGGTAATAATTTGTAGTACAATTTTTGTCGCATTGCTTTTTTTAACTGGAAAATTTCATGATTTTGTTCCCATTTTATACTAACCATGTGGTTCGGTATTTCCAGTCTACTTTCAAAGACCCCGAGAAGCCAGGCGTGGAAGCGGCAGTAATTCATAGGATTCGAATTACTTTAACATCTAGAAATGTCCGAAGTCTCGAAAAAGTTTGCACAGATTTGATTAATGGTGCAAAGAAGCAGAACTTGAAAGTAAAAGGACCCGTTAGGATGCCCACTAAGGTTAGTTCATAGCTGTGAACGAGGACTGGTGGTGTTGCATCTGAATAATGTTGTATTTGTTTTAATAATAAAAAATCTTCTATAGGTTTTAAGAATAACCACAAGAAAGACTCCATGTGGTGAAGGTTCCAAGACTTGGGACAGGTTCCAAATGAGGATCCACAAGCGGGTTATTGATTTACATTCACCTTCTGAGATTGTGAAACAAATTACTTCTATAAACCTTGAGCCTGGTGTGGAGGTAGAAGTAACAATAGCCGACGCATAAGGGTAAAGACTAATGTACAATACATATTTTGTATGCAGTACAAGAATAAACTGCTTTTTATAGAAATGGATTTTTTCTTATTTCATATCTGTGTTGAATTTATTTGGTTTGTTCCAAAAATGTTCACCTGCATTTCTACCAAATATGTACAATTCCCAAAATAGGAAGTGTAAGTCATGTGTGACTATTTTACACTATTGATAGAGTTTGTGAACTGTCAGATATAATATCAGATGTAACATCAAAAAGTAGTTCCGTTAATTTTTTGTCAGATGCTTGAATTGAATTGCACCTCCCCAATCCTTGTATTTTTTATTTTAAATGCAATTGCTTAAATGCTGAAAATTGACTGTAACTTTAGTCACTCTAAAATGCTTCCCCTTGGCTTTATCAAGGTGAAACTGAGGAAAATAAAGAAAAGTAAATTTAATTTAAATTACACTTATAATAACAAACTCAGAAATGCACCCAAAATAATGTAACTAGATTGAATCAATGAAAATTGGATCTACAATTCCAAATTTATATCCATGAGATACCTTATCACAGCAAGTCTATCAGAATGATTGATATCATTGGAAAATAGTTCAAAATGCAAAGTTTGAAAAATTTCAGGAATCAATGTTTATTTTAAAAGGCAAATTTCTTTACTAAATTGCCTTTAAATAAAATAAAACATAAAACAATCCCATAAACTGATTGTACATAAAACATGTATACACACATACATAATTTTTATAAATTAAAATTGTGCAACACTTGAATTTGTAAATTCTGAAAAACAATTTGTCTTGGGATAAATTTTTTCTAAAAATTTAATAGTTTTAAAATCATGTGCACATGGATATGAATATCTCAGATAGATTCTCATGAAACAATGTATATAAAGAAACAACTTAAGAATGTGAAAACTATTGATGATTTCAAGTACATTCCAGAGGAAGGGTGATGTGTTGTGGATGATGGAGCGGTTGTAGTTGCATTTTCAGTTGCTTGAACTTCTGTTTTTACCATCTTTTCAGTTTCTGCTGCAGTTGCGGCCGTGGTAGGTGCAGCAGTTGTGAAGTTTGCACAGTACGCCATGCCCCTGTACTCCTCCTTTTTACAGGTCTCGGCACAGAGAGTTTCATTGTATGTTTCGGAGCCCATAACACATTCTTTTGGTACCTCTCCAATGGCGGCTGCCAAACAGAACGTCACTGCCGTGGCGCACAAGTAAACGGTAACTATATATTTCATCATTCTGTAAACAATAGAAATTAAATCGATCACATTAGACATTTTGTCATCGAGAAAAGTATTAACTCTGCCCCAACAAAGTTATTTTCAAAGTTGCCTGCAATTTCATAATCAAAAAAACAAATGTGAGATTCCTATTAGGCACCCTGACCTTGCTGATATAGCACCATATTCTACATATGTAAGAAATAAAATATTTATGAAATTTCATTTATATTTTATATTCGTGAATGATCTGAAGCTCGTTGAATACGGGAGAATCGAGTGCACTACTCTGAAGAGAATGAAGCTTACAATCGACCTCAACAGACGTTTTTATTCGCAACAACTGTGGGGGAGGTTTTCTTTGCATGAAAAGTTTGCATGCGTGCAAAACCGGAATCTGTACCTTGTTTATCCAAACACCTCCGATTCCGATTGGAAATCCTCAAGTTAAAAAAAGTAAACGAACGCCTCGAGAAACCGAAAGAAAATATTCTCAGGTACCGCACACACGCGTTTGACAGGCGTCGATGAATTTTAGAAACGACTCAAGGTGAATTGCTGATACCTTTTAACGCGGCTGAAATATTCTACGAATCAGCGTCGCGGCTGCTAACGGTAAACACAAGATTAGTATTCGTTCGCTGATTCGGACAGCGGAAAAGAAAAACACGTTCCAAAGACAAACATCCTTGATTCGTCACTTAATAAAATTGATAATAACAAAATGAAACTTAAGAGTAAACCGAAACTTGAGGCCTGGGAGGCGCGACAAGAGAAAAATTCCTGGCTAGAAATTCTTCAGCAAGCGCTTTGGGAGAGAACAAATGGCGGACGCAGCCCTGGGAAGTCGTTTCATTCCAAGTAGGGTGAAACGCCTGGCTCAGAAAAAGGGTCCCACAAAAACCATGATTCCATCACTTGTGAAGCGATATTTTATTCACGCATGGTACATGCTCGAACGTTCTACACGTGCCCAAAATTATCGAAAGTTTACCGGTACGATGAGCCTGAATAATTTTTTACAACCTACCTCAATCAAGCCCAACAATCTAGAGCCCTGGCACCATCGGCAACCCGAAATTTCCGATACGGAATTTTTTTGCCCTGCTAAAAAAAGTACGAATGTGATCAGACCAACCCACACAAATTCAATATCTGGGTCCAAAAGAAATAATTTGTTGCAAATTCGGTAGCTCTAACCGATGTTACACCAAAGAAAATCGAAACGGATTCGACGGTTCAATCGATCGATAAAATTTCACGTTCGCTAAATTGCTTGAAATTTCACAAACGGGAATCAAGACAAATTCAAATTTTTTATTAAATTGTGTAAAATTTCATACTAAAATTTCCCGCACCGAGAGCTAAGTTAAATTATTTAAATGAAAAACTTACTTTTCAGTTTAATTGACACTCTATGCGAACGATGTTAATCCCTGGTATGTGGATTGCATACTGAATTGTCTTAGGTGGCAGTAATTACCTGTTAATTCTGTCACATGCAGTTTCACGTCAGGACCGAGTTAAGTAAAACTCACTGACGGCCGATTGACAATGCAAGAAAATGCCATTATACCGTCATTTCGTTCAATTATGACACAATTCGTTTATTTCTTTTTTATTCCCCCACTGGTGCCCCCATTTATGATCGATGTGTATTATGTCGACGGTCTCGTGTCGCGAGTCTGAAGCCTTGGACAACCTTTCAATTTGTAATAGTTGTCACCCGAATATGTGAGGTCGGGGATTTCATCTCCCAACTAAAACTTGCCTCTACATTGAAGTTCGGTATGAGTTTCATTCATCCCGAGTTGTTTCTTTTTTTGTAACATGACTGTCGGAGCGAAATAAAGATTAGACTTGCAATTCGGATTGGTGCAGGCAGCGTTTGTTCGCTCCGCTCATTTCTTGTATTCCTTGTCTCGAACTTTTAGAAATTAATTTCTTAAATTAAGTTCAGATCCTTTGAGTCGTTCGACGTTATGTCGCACTTGGATAACACAATAAATTTTACGGGAAAACCTTGCACGATTCTCGTTCTCTGTCGCCATTTTTAACGCCTGCAAACTAATAGGTCGGTCACGTAGATTCGTCTAATTGTGTGTGTGTACAAAAGTATTGTCAAATCGTTGATCAAGGATGAACAAAAGCTAACTGCCTCTGATTCGAAAATTTAGCAAAACAAAGAGATGATGATGACGAAAATCCTGATTTTTTGGTTCACTTTAATGGGCGTTACAAATGCCCGCGTCTTAAAAGTCTTAAAAGCATCGTGCAATTCAACACATCCTAAAATTACAACAATTTTACATGCCCGATTTCTGACGTATATGCGGAACATTCATTTTGCTGTGAAATTCAGCAGCGCGAAGTAAAAAGGTGAAAGGCTTTCTGAATTCTTGATTATTTGCACCTTTACAGGTAAAACGATAATCTTTTTGAAACGAAGGAACAAAAAATTTTGTTTAAACTTCGATTTCATATGTATCCTCTGTTATGTTAGAATTCTGAATCGATGTTGAATAATAATATTAATTGTTCTTAATTTTACGCCTCGAACGCATGAATGTGTCGCTGTTAACTTTATATTTTTCGTAACACCAAACTTTCAGTTCAAAACTCCCATAAAATATCAGGTACTCAACTGTTACGTATGAAAATTTATCCAATTCTTTTCTCGATATAATTACTATTGTAATGGTAGGCCACGGTCAGTTTAGATGAAATAAATTGCGCCTTTTTTTCAGACAATTGTTGTTACTTGCCAAGATTGGCTTTCAACAAGATTCGACTGATTCAGTTAACATAAAACAGCTTTTGTGGATAACAACAGTATTTTTTTTAAACTTGTGTAATGAAGTACGGTAACTCATTTACAGACGTTCAGTTTAGACATTTCGCTTTGCCTGTTGGATTTTATCAGTTTTCAGTTTTTTTCAGCCTCTCGGGAATTTCAACGAGATCTTTTTAAGTGTACTATAACCTGATTAATACGAGCCTATTTTTTTTAATGAACCAATGAACGAAAGAATGGCGTATAAACGGAGCTCATTTTAAGGAACTTTAAATTGTAAAGTTGAAAAATCAACGTAGGACCGCAGGCAGGATGTACTTCTCTTTGGGTTAATATCGGACCTAGACAAAGGGAAATCTAAAAGAGCAATAAATAATGTTTTATTTTCAAAAAGCCTTCAACAAAGGCAGAGGGAGTTAAAAGAAACGAATAAAAGTAACATGTGGAAGTCATTAAGTTTGAAATTACTGAAGCAAGTGATAACATGTGCAATTAAGCAATAGAAATCATTCGGTTAGACAATGAAGCCTGACTTATTGTTTGAACGACAATTCGTACACGACGTAAATTCAATTTCCAATATTAAAATATTTTTCCAATGATTTGTCATTTTACGTTAGTTTTCTTAACGTCGGCTTGGTCGCTTGTTTCGCACATGTACATCAGGAAAAAATTAATTCACGAGGCAAATTAATAAACCTCTAGTTTGCGATTCTCTACATGAGTAGTCATTGTATGTCAACACTCCGCAAGTATATCATCGACTGTCGTTTTGTCAAAAAGCCATAAAGACAAAGGTGTAGCAACTTGACTTTCAGGGACTTAAACATAAACTCAAGGTTCAGTACTAATTGTTTCAACTTTTATCATTTTTCAAAGCTGTCAATCGATTTTTCCTAATCCTTGACATGAAAAAGCGCATTGTTTAGTTAATTTACAAAAACATTCTTTGAATGTCTGCCATTAATGAAGAATATCAATACACATCTTATAAGGTGCTTCTTTTTATCACATGTGGGTCTGTTTGATCTTCAATTCTATCAGTTTTGCTCTACGAACACTAACTTCAGTTCTGGTTCTTAAGGATAGATGCAGGTTGTAAAACAATTAGTAATTAATCAATAAATACATTTTAAGTAATTTATTAGTTCTTAGCTTCTCTTTCATTCACATTACATTTAATAAAGTTGCACAAAATGAATTACTCTTGGCTTATTTACATAAAATTTGTACAAAGATGAAAAAATTATGTAAGTATGAAAAAATATTCAAATTTTATGTAGTACTTGTAAAAACACATAAAGCATTTTTAATCATTAATAACAGCATCATTTTGAAGGTGAGTAGTATTATTTTGTATTATCTAATACTTTGAACTGTTCTTATTTACCATTAAAGTTTTGCGTATTGAATTGCTTAGTGTCACAAGAAGCAAACAGAATTAGTGATAATTTAAGTTTATTCTACACAAATAAAGGTGAAAAATAATTACATATTTTGTACATATTTGAAGAACAATATAAAACATTGTTAATCAAAATATAGTAAAATTGTTGTTTGTTCAATCCACAGGATTTTGAATGACTATTAGTAGAAATTCTTTATCTGGTGCCACCAAAATTTCATGCTTTTTTGAGCGAATCCTAAGAAATGTGAGATCATTGCTTGGGTCCAAATCTCTAACAACACTTCTTGCCTGTAAGAGAGTAAATTATTTTAATCAATTACTTCATGGAATTCTATATGGATATGGGAGAGCTTACTGTTAGGAACTACCTGTAATATTCAAATAATGATTAATTGTTCATACTACCCAATACAAAAGTAAAAAAACATGTATGCATCTGTTAAATGTGGTTAAATGTGATATTTATGTGGCAAGTGTTACAATAAAATATCATTACAACCATGCAAAATTCTATTCTTTGTTGGTGATATGCAAGTAAGTTGGAAATAATCTAACCATAATTATACTTATTTCATCACACATTTGTTATTGTTAGCTGCGATCCAAAAATTTATGAATGCCTTATGTAGTCTACACAAATATAAATGGAATTTAATAATATAATAATGTATTGAATAAAAAGATAAAGTTTATCTCTATCTACAAAAATTTTAGTAAATATATAAACCTGTTATACAAGTATTTTAATACTTATAGTTAGTTCCTGAGGTACTGTTACTATGCAAAACATCAAGTAATGTTTAAATTAACGTAAATACAATTATGTTTTCAATGTGAACATAACTGTGTACTATCAACTTATTCAGAAACCATTTCCTTAATTACCATACTGGGGGTATGACAGCTTCATGAGTAATAATATGTCAAATGTGTTAAGAAATGTCATCAAAATTTTACCTTATCAGACAGTTGACTTATAAGACCTGCATATTGCACAGTGGTCGTATTATCCATTGTAGTTTTAATAGGAATACCCTCTGCATTGACGACAACTACACCAGCTACACCTTTATGTGATTGTATTCGTTTTAGTGTTTCTTCGACTTCGCTGGCCTGCAACATTTGATACAGAAAATTTACAACTTATACTACGAGCAATTATATTAAATTATCAATAGAAGAATTTAATACAACCATTGTGTAAAATGAATGTCAGCTGGAACGGAAGAAGTGTCAGTGCCTGTACTTTGGTGATTTTTTTATCACAGAATTTATTTGTTAACCTTATGAAGTTTCTTGGTTACCGTTTGTCGTGAACGTGTCATCGAATATTTCTGATGCCACGTTCAGGCGCTCAGTCAGAATCAGTTTTTAAATTGATTTAAAATTGTCTACTGCTTCCTGGATAGGAAACATTACAGGAAAGGAAAGGTAAAAATGTTTATTCCTGTCACGTAAAAAGTGAATTTAATGACATGGCAGATTTCTATTAAACGCTTTTGTTTAGTATTTTTGTCCATGTACTAGGATGATGTTTCGAACCAAGTTTGGGCAAGAACTGAAAACAAATTTATTATTTGAATTTGTATTTTTCTTTTTTTTTCCACAAACTAGAATGACCCTATTGTTTCTAACTTACTGGCACCTCTTCAAAATTCTTAGTATCAACGGTAATCACGATAACGCAATTCCAATTCACAAAATTAAAATCTCAGGTTCCCTCAGTCCCCCCATAGTTTCGTTGTCCTACTCATTCGGTTTCCTCATTCTAATATGTCTTGCAAATCATAAATACAGTTCAGAAGGAACAGAGTTCTGTTCTAATTAACATTTCAATATGATATATTATCTCCAGGAGCTATTCCAAGTTGTAAGTGTAATAAAATCAATCCCAAACAGATAAACTTCTTTTCTTCTTTTAAATTCCAGCGAAATCCCTTTTGAATTTAAAAACAGATGGTTTTCGGTTAATGAATACTATTAAGTGCTTGCTGTTCATCGTCGATAACGGCTTTCAGACTCCTTTTTTTAGGTCAAGCTCTTATATTTTCCTCTGATTTAAGTCTTTGGTAAAAAAAATTGTTTTACCGTTCTATTTCGGGACTTAACACCTCTCTGAAAATATGAGAGGTAAAAAAATGGTTTCCACGTCAAAGACGATTATTTCGGTACAAACGGATTGTCGTATATAGCCGAAGAAAATTACAACACAATCCGAGTTCCGTGATCTCGTTTGAGGTTTTTCGAATCTCATAAATCAAATAATAGTTCGTTGCAATAAATTATATAGGAATCTGAGGCGAGTTCCCGGCGTTAACCAAACTCACATTCGCGTAATACAACCGTTAAATTATGGCGGAAACAAAATTAATTTTTTGGTATTTATCAAAAGGGCCATCTGAATCCGACGGTTACCTTCTTAAGAAGAAAAACTCGAATTTCGGACAGAAGTGAAAAAGTCAACACACAAAGAACCTAGAATTTGGGTCGCCTAATGTGATCGAGAAAGGATTAAATTCGGCATTTGACTGAGGACAATTTGCCCTGGTTAAGAGTTTGCTCCCATCAATACATCAATGATTAACGTACACAATATGAGACAAAGAGGATAAAAAGTGTAAGTAAATGTAATCGAGCGTTCCGAAAGTATTCGTCGACTGAATACACCTTGATGGCCCAAAAATTAACGTGTTGGATGCGTATGTGCGTAAGTGTGAGAATAAGGGAACTAGAACAGGGCCTTGGGGGTTCTTCACGGCATACCATACGCATTCTATCCGACTACGACCTGATGCATTCCGGTGAAACAAATAAAATCTTACATTAATTCTGCGCTGAGTTCAGAGAAGGATCGCTTGGACGAACAGATGAAAGAAAAACCCAAGAAAAATTCAGTCGGTAAATGTCGAGGCGGCTTTTGAGGCGATGCCGTTAGATGGGAAACTGGGGAAGGAACGAAGTGGCAAATTTAAAAATGTAAATCACGCTATCCTTGTTGCTAATTACTTTTAATTGAACATAAATTTTATTCAGTTTTCTGCTGTACCTAATTGGCAAGTTCTCTCCCATTTGGTTCACCGGTCACTGCGCCAGGGGAAAGAATTAGTTTTGTTTTGGTTGTGCCAGTGACACTTCTGTGTGGGTAGCTCTAACTATTTAACTCTATTTTGTAGAGTTGTAAGTTTATGCCCGGTTTGCTCAGTGACGAATTAAGATTATCCAAAAGGCCGGGCCGATACATCACGCATCGGCCTTGCAAAAAAAACACCACACCGCGAATTAAAGAAATACACCTTTAAATTTTCATGATTAATAATACGTTGAAAGAATAATAAGTTTCTCGGTGATTGACCTACGCTGACTGTGATTGATTGATAGAACGATCCCCGTTGATCCAGTCTATGTAATAATTAATGGCCTCTGCAGCCTCGTCCAACCTTCACTGGAAAACCTTATTTAGTTCGACATGTTTGCGAGAATCGAAGGACCATTTTGTTTAGCTATTAGTGTCTCGTCCGTATTTAGTGCAAGATGCTTCTGTCAATTAAAATGGTAATATTTTATTGATACGGTCCTGGGTCTAGACGTGTGCTCTTTCAGCATGAACAACACTCGTTTAATAAAACGATTTTGGTTACTTTTTTTATATGGGACTCAGGTTTAATGTGGGTTACCAGATTTCATTTAGTCATTCCACCGACTCGTAAAAGTTCAAAAATTAGTTTCGCTCGTAAAAAATACGAAAAAAAAACGTAAATTAGGTAACAATTGAAAACATCAAATTAAAGAGATGACAAGATGAAAGAGAGTTAAATAAAGAGAGAGAGGGAGAAAATAGTTTTTAAACAGCACTAATAGTGAAAACACTATCGTGTATAACCACAAAGGAGTTGCATTTTTCAATTCTCAAACAATTCTGTCCATTCTACCTTGTTCAAACTTCTTGAGTTTTACTTTTCGGCACTTAAATGCTCAGCCGTGGAATCGATCTGAAGCGATCACTCGGCAATTTAATATCATTCATTCTGCGAATGCAAAAAACGAGTATGTAATGTCGCATTCTTGATGAAAAAACCAAAAAATTAAGAAAAATATGCGTACAGAATTTTTTTGTCATAATGAGCCATCCCGTCATTGCCAGCTTAATTATAGTGATTTTAGTGCGGTTAAATTTGTACGTGATACGGTCGTAGCATTTTACCTGGCCACTAAGTGTCCGTGCAATTTGTTGGTTGACTTTCCCAAAAACCAGTAATAGAGTACTTGTTAAAGTGCACATTCACCTCTCGAGTGCTCGATTCTTCTCCCTTGTTATTTCGTTTTTTTTGCATCGAATTCCAAAAGCGAGTTAAAACGCCCGCACCCGACCGAAAGAGAAGAGGAAACGGCCGAAATGGTCCATTAGAGGAGATGCCAGCAACACCCTCGGACGGTATCCCCCCGTCATCTTACGTCTGTCACATAAATAAAGTGAAAAAAATGGTAATGGCCCACACGGCAAGGACTCTGCAAAAGTGCGACTGATGTTATTATTTGCCTTTCAAGTTTGCAATTTCTAGGTATGGCAAATTGCAAATGACTCAATTAGACAACTTCCAAAATCAACGGAAAATTAATTTGGCAGCTAGCGAAATCGTTTTATGGCAATTTGGTAATTTTTTTATGTGCCAGGATAGTTCGCAAATGGACATTGAAATGCAATTTGGACACAAAGCGATCGCACACGATGAAAAGAATTTTCCTCATACCTGAAACCTGAAATGGAGGCGATGAATTTTTGTTGGTGGCCAGTGGATGCAGCTCAAAACCACTTAGTGCCAATTATATCTTGACATTTTATATAAATTCCTCCCGGGTCGATACGACCGTGATTAAAACGTATTGGAAATATTTGACTCTTGGAATGGTTTTGTTTGTAGGCAAAGCAACGTATATCACTATGGACTTTCTCTTTGCTGTGATGAGTATCTTATTGTACCGCGCAAACGTTCAGACAGGTACACCTCCGTCGTCCTCATCTCCATTACCTGCATACTCATGTGACTCGAGTGTCGGTCGCAGTTTACAACTTTGCGTTAGGTAGCAATTAGTTTTACTACGAAGTGAAATAGAACCGTTGCTGACCTTGTGCCCGGTGTCAATTTCTTGCCCTTCCATGACATGCAAACAACAGATTGAGGTCTATGAAAATGGTCCTTTGAGTAGAGAAAGTTCTTTCGCTCCTCTGTCTCTCTACATTTCTTTTCTCTTAGTTTTACGTGCAAAATCATCACTTCAGGTTTGGAACCACCGGTCGGATAGAATTTGTCCTGCCTTTGTGAAAGTTTCCGTGGTGTTTCACATTTGTGTTATGTTTACATAAGTGTAGTTACACAGACGATATCGTCTATTGTTCTGCATTCTGCTGCTCTTGAGGACGGCTAAGAATTTTTTTTATTTTTTGTTCACATTATTTTTGCACAAAAATTAAAAATATGCCTGGTTCGCCTGACTTGGGTTACGTATGTAAAATTTATAGCGAATTGAATATTAATGTTTTCGATATTTTAAATACGCACAACACCTCTTCTTCTTGAGTGCAACACAGTTGAAGAGGAGTAGTTTGTTGTCGAAGACCGTAGTTCACATTTGATTCGATGCCTTCTTCAGACCCAAGTCGGTATGGCTCCCATTCATTATTTTTATTTCATCTTCCGAAGGCAGACGTTATGATGTCATGATTTATTGACAGTGACCGTTGATAGAAAATGCATAAGATGCAGGTTTATCGTAATATCTTAATTAAAGTTTTGGAAGTTTCTCTTTCGCTAAATCCATCCCTTTAAGAACTTTCATTTTAAATTAAAACCGTGATACCCCATGGGTAGCAATTTGAGACAAGTTTGTGTTTGTTGGAAAGAATTTGAATGAAACCGCAAACAGGTAAAAGGACACTAGAATTCGATTTCCATAAATAAATATCTTGTTTATAATCTTCCTATAATAGGAGGACACAAATTACACGTTACTGATTTATGTAATGTCACGGATGCAATTTGTTAAAATGATTTCCAAAATGCGGGTTCGAGAATTGATCCATTTTATAAATCACTGCCATAACTTTTAAGTTAATAACTATTCATTGCCTATTCGGATAAAATTTTATATGTATATTCTCTTTAACTAGTCGTAGATAACAATAATTTTTTAGCGTTACCGTTTTAAAGCAATTAATATTAAAAAAATCTTATCGGGTTTGAATTGCGTTTTTTAATAACCGTGCGTTAATAATTACTTAATAATGTTCACTTAACAATATCGTTGTATTTTTTAAAATTATGTTCATGACATTTTAAAAGCTCTGTATTAATAAGAAAAAATATATTGATGACCACAGGTTTATGTGAAAGTTAGTCAAGGAATGGTAAAAGTAACGGCGGACACGTAATTTAAAATGGGATTTATAATTCTATACTCTTTTTGGTCGCCTCTTGCTCCCTCATAAATGTCTTGCAGTGAAGTGAAGTTAGATATGATGATTGGTTCATTGTTCACAGGAAAAAACAGACTCATTGTGGGTCTGCTCTCATTTCGAAGTGAAATTACGACTGTCGGTTGTGCAAAGCAAGTAACTTTGCCCCTACCAAAGACAAGCAATCGAGTCAGGTTGTTTTGGTCGTGATTCTTACAATCACTAAACGTTCCACTTCTGGGTAGTCTGTCATGTTATTTCAGTGAACAGCGGTACCACTACTTTGCGTATTTTAGAACAAGTTAATACTAGTATAAATCTTCATTTTCTAGCATTATAAATTAAAAAACAACTACAACTGTAATTGAAGCGAGCTTTCAGTCTTTTTAAAATTAATTTTGTTTTCGCTTCACACAATTCCAGCGTGACTTAAACTTTAGAATGGGATAAGTAACTTCTAAAACCATTCCGAGAAATACACTATCTAGTCTGTGAGATTCATAAGGAACGTAACTGACAGCTACTGATTACTAAAAACTATGCGTGAACTGACAGCTGGAATTTTGCATTTGTATCAATGAAGGCTTATAAATGAAGATTCGGAAGACTGCAATAGTACACAGAAATACAATGTACGACGGAAACATGTCCCGAGCTGTAGATCTTTTGATTGTGGAACCATGAAAGATGTTATTTTACAATGTAAAAAGTCGTTTATTGATGATTAATGTGCTCTTTCGATGAGTTCTATCATTTTTTTTGTTTTGTAGGCGTCTCTTGATGCAACGTGTCGACCAACTGACCAAATTTCTTATATTGGTATCATAGTCCGCTTCCTTTTTCAAAGCCAGATAATGTACTATGTGTAGCTTAACATGTTGGAGGAGATAAAATTGTGTCACTTATGACCTAATAAGTACATAGCAGGATGCACGGTTCAATATCTTGCACGAACGAGTATGGTGCGAACAATCAGTAGAAGTTCTTGAAGATTATGAAATCAACTCGGTAGTGAAATTGAAAAATGACCTTAAGTTGAAGACCGCATTAAGTAAATAGTTTCTGTAAATCTTGCCATAAATCTAAATTACCTCCAGTCGGGTTTTCTGAAAAATTACATGCTAAATACATTCTAATTATACGCATCAAATTTGATGTTTGTATTTATCAGCAGACTGGCGTGTAACAATAACCGAAAAGTTTTTCGTCACTTTTCTCTCAACTTTGTCTACGTACAGCTTAAATGTTTTGACGGGAAGGGGGCGGTAAAGAAAACTAGACGAACACTCACTTTTCACCACACAATACAAGCCTAAAGTAGAAATGTTTAAATAAACGATGTGACCATATATTAATTTAGTAATTAGGGTTCCTGCAACTTTACTGCGATACCATTGAGGGTATTTTAGCTTATTAATCATGATGATGCCGACAAAAGAAAAGAGGAAGTATAAATTATAGTGGAATGAAAGTTCCGGTAAGGTAGAAGATTGCTTTGCCCTCTTTAACTTTGGCACGTTCGCATAAGTTCTACTCACAAGACATTTTTAGGGTTGGTGTTTCTTGGTCAGTGATCATTCAGTTCAAATGTCTGCTACGTATTGTTCACAGAAATTTTATAGTAAGTTTTTGAGAGGTTTCCCAACACGTTGAATAGTTCGTAATTTACGAATGCTCGGAACTGTAAATATATATTTTTGGTTTAGTGTAGCAAGGTCATAAAATTACTAATGTCAAGGTGTCGACAACCCGAAGAATCTCTTTCATTTGTGTTGTCGTCTAAAGCACACAGCCCTGTGCCCTCGAGTACTGCAGTCCGATCGCAATTATAGTAGTAATTTTATGCATAGAGTTTGGAAAATTTTATTGTAAATCACTTTCTCTTCATCCCGTTTACCTGAATTTGTAGTGTCATTACACCTCAAAGCAGTCATTAGGAAATCTTTAACATATTCATATATTGATGAATGTCTTGTTTGGTAAAGCGTTTCAACTGTTAATTGGTAGTTGAATGAATACTTAACCGTATGCACAGTGTTCTTCCCCTGGCTTCAAATGAAAGCTTTCTCGTAACGTTTTCACTCCGCCTTTCCGTCTCTCCCTGTCTCGTTTTCTCGCACTTTCACATGGCAGTGATTACTGATTTAACACACGAAAAAGTTGTTCGTCACAAAAAAAAAGTAAAAATCTCATTTCCCCCGAAAATATTTACGTAAAAATGATATCGTAATTAAATACGACGATGTCCCAATTAACAACTTTCCGCTGACTGAGGAACCTGATCCACAACTGGTCCGTCTCGTTTAACTGCCTTCCGAAGGGAAGAGGATGCAACTGGACCTTTCCTACGGTCTTATTTCTCTTGTGCTGCCCATTGTAATGCGCTAATTAAATCCGAGACCGATGCATAATGCACTGAAATGACCGATAATAGGGTCAAGAAAGTGGATTACTCTCCTGGGTATAACAAACGAACACACGAAATGTGAAAATCAACTGGTGAATTACTAATCGTATTACCAATGGAACATAATTTTAACCGTGAAAACTGAAATTGTAATATTCCTTGAGGTTATTTTTTAAATGTGTGGTCTGGTGACTCGACTGGTGTTCACATCCGTCACTTTGTCCGGTAGAATCTGCCCGGAGGATGACCGGTTTGCGTTTATGGCCAGAAGGGGATGCAGAATCATCGGAAATTTAGTTTGATGTACTATCACGAAACAATGATTCGAGATAAATACGTACCCATTACTGCAGAAAATGGTAGACGTCTTGTTTTAATAGAGGAAAATAATAATTGTACCACTCGTTTACACTTGTAAGTAACTTATATTCAAAATTAAGAAAGTTATTGTGTTTCGCTTTCGGTGTAGCTTTCGGTGTACCTTCGTCGTTGTGGATACCTGCGTGTCCTATTTGAGTTGTATTCTTAATCATTTTTTTCAAGGTTAGCTATCCTGGTCAAATCATTTTTTGTTGTAATACATTTCAATTACTCATACTTGACTGATTCAATAAGGAAAGGTATGAAGAGACACAACGGATTAAACAATAATATATTTACATGCAGTAGCCATCAATTTTTGCAAAATGTCAGTCAAATTCTGATTGAAGGTGCACAGTAAAAGTAAAAACGTACTCGTACTATTCGTACAGGTAATTATTTTACATTTCATACTAATAAGATTTTTTATTAATGTAATAAATTTTTGTTACTTGAACCTGTACATCGCAACGACGTTTTCTTTCAAGTAACATAAAAATTTATTTTTATGTCGGACAATATAAAATACTTAACTACTGATTTAATCAACATACGTAGGAGTTCCCGAATTACTATATGCACATAATTTACACTTTAATTAAATATATAGTTGTTGAAGATGGCGTTCAAGTTAAATTTACAGTTTTATTAACTACTGGTAGGTTTATTTTTGTGACATAACATTACTGAAACAATTATTCGCTGGTCTCATAAATTCGATTGTTGAACACATGAGCCCTTTCAACAAAATTCAAATTAACATTGAAGCGTTAGTTAATTTCTCGTTTGCCAATTCAAAATTAAACTAATAGTTATTTTCCATGGTAAGATTATGATTCTTTGATATTATTTCTTACTTATTTTATTTAGAGAACGACTCAAATGGAGCTGGATTTTCATTTCAAAATATTTCGGTTCTTTTCATTTGATAAAGTGCCAAAAATTTTGTCCTTGTATCGATTCATGGCCCTCGTCTTAACGGCAGTTTCATTTACGAATCTGCTATTTGTCCTTTGTTATCTATAAATATGTAAATAATATGTACTTCTCGTTTGCATTTAATTATCTCTAGGAGTTTATTTTTTTTCTGTATCAAATGAAGAAAATTTCGGGGTCTGATATCAGTCGAACTGGAAGTTAATAAAGTTTTTATGCATTTCATGTAATTCTAAAATAGAAATGGGTGTGTTTGGTAGATGTACGTTTCGGCACTTTTGTACAAGTCACGGGAGCCATGAAAATTTTTTTTTATGAATTTATAGAAAAAAACTTTTAAACTGGCTTAGAAAAGTGTATCTTGTGCCAAAGGTTATTCGTAGGGATTTTTTTTAGTTTTTTTTCCACGCACATAAAACAATTAAAATTATGACTATTGAACTTGGAGCCATTGTATTCTATTTAATTTCACAGTCGAGTGTTTATTAAATATATAGCTAAAAGAAACGTGGGGATCCCACTGTTCAATAAGCATACCTGAAGTGAACGGTTCACTACCTGCGAGATATGTTACATCATTAATATACAATCAATAGAATCCTTGCAGATTTCGAATCATGCGATTGGACCAACTAATTTCAAATCTTAAAATTTTCATTATGATTTGTCACGTTCAAGGGCTCACCACACATTTGCAGACGATATGTTTTCTGTTCATCATCGCTGGTTGAGAGTTAATACATGGAACGTGTACACTTTACGCTTCCAAACATGCTGGAAGGAGCAGTAAAAATCTTTCAAACATAAATTCAAAACTACCAAGTCATTTGAAATCTAATTACGAACAACCCGATGTCAATGAAGTCGATGAGTATCTCAATCAAAAATTGTATGCTAACGTTCTCGCACACTACAAAGCGACTTAATTACATTCCTATATATAACAACTGAAATTTAAAATAACTAATGACTTGAAGCAAGTCGTTTCAATCGCATGCCGAATTATAAACTACACTGTGTTCGTTGTAGTAAAATTTAAGAACATTTGACTTTATTAAGGAAGATTTCTTTTATTGGAAAAAAAAAATTATTGTCAAAGGTTCTTTTGTAATGGCCCTTCGTACTCGGCAAATGTAAATATAAGAACACCTTAGAGTGGTACTAGAGGACCATAAAAATAAATTAAGGAAATTGAGAGTGATAATTCTCAATATTAAATAAACTCTAAAACTTGCATCTGCGTGGTGGTGACATACTACACGACAATGTGCCATTACGTAACAAAATATATCACGTTTCTCAAATAAAAATTAAACACTTTGTGCAACCTATCATTACGAACCTCACTTCTATTTTTTAGTTATGTACCCGAATACTTTTCAATATGTATTGGTTGGTAACTACAAAACTATTTTTTATAAATGTAAATTTGAATTATTTTTACATAATTTCTATACAGTCATGTTGTCGATTGGGTGGTGTAATTGACTGCCTCTCCAGATTCATATTTTACAATTAAACATGTTGCTGGACTTGTTTGTAATGTTCCTGTAATGATGGCAAATCTGAAGAAAAGAAACTTCTCAGAATTTAAATCTTGTGTACCCAATGTTATTAAGAAAATACTCGTGGAAGTTTCACGGCATTCCAATTATTAATAAAATAAATCAGCGGCAAAATGTAAAGCTTCAATAAAGCACCCTGAATAGTCCATAAATTAAGCACAACGATTTAAAATGCTTTACACAATAATTAAAATACTTTCGTTGTAAATCTTGTACTTGGGTACACTACAAACTCTAGTTTTGCAGGATATTCAATTACAACATTTACAGAAAAAGTGATTTTTCTGACGTTAATATTTAATTACATTTATTATTTAGTAGTTAATAATAGAAACCCGTTTATTTGTACTTGGTGAAAGTATTCAATTTGAATTCTTAACAGAAGTCCACACTTTGTAGTGTGCTTCGCATCAAGATCAAATGGTTCAGGATTGATAAAAGTGAACATGACCGATAAAGTAACCCTAAATTATGTACATAAAACATTACAACCCCGAGAAAATGTCGTATTTTAGTCGTCACATTGCATATTATTTAATTAGGGTTTTCTCTTCGTAATTGTAAGGCAATTTTTTGGCGGTTACGCCATTTTTCGGATTGTGTAATTTTTTGGTGGTCACTTTGGTTTTTTTTTCATAATGTTACGTATAAATACACGAAGCATAACACATGCCCTTAAGGTGTGCGGTTAACTTGGAATCATCCGAGGTACATTTGAATTCAAGTTTACGGCCGTTCAAGTTTCCTCGATGAAAGAATTGTTGAAATAAGAGGTCAGTCGTATGAAAATCACAGTCATAGTTTTTCCACTTCGAAATGAGACTGCACATGCCTTAATTGTAAAAAAATGTGAAACAATGTTTTATGATTTGCTTTTATAAGACCCTTTTTTCTGGAAATTCAGGCGACGGTGGTTTCTAAACTACTCAATCCGACGAGTAGTAATTGTGCAGAGTGCAATAATCAAAGCAATTTCACAATGTTGAAATTGGCAAATGCGGGGAAGGACATTAACGACAGATACAAATATCACAACACGTCCGCGGACAACATAATTAGAGGTATCACGGGAAAAATGGAATTGGTAGAAGATGATATTAACCCTGTGAAGATGGTGAATATTGATTTGTAGAATTTGACGTAAGACATTCATTTGAAATAAAGTAATATCTGGCAAATCGTGCAAAAACATAAGTCAATAACTTGGCAGGGGGGGGAGAATCAATTACACGTATGAGTGAGAGCTACCAAGGGAAAAAGTCCTCGAGGCAGATGCTGCACACGACTCGACTTACTCACTTGGTACACCTGCTTACGTGAAAAAGTATTGAGAGTTTAAATTTCCAATGGACGTAAATTCAGCACACAATCCACACTGCTTCGACATTAATATGACCACGATTAAAAATTTGTTAGGTTCACAATTGAGAACCGATAAATTTCCAATGAGTGTTATTGAAGTTCGATCTGTTTAACTCAAGGAAACATGTTTCAACCAATTAACGGCTCACAGCTGTAAGAGTCCCAATAAGTGAGATGGTTCCTCTGCCACAAACCTGCTACAAACATCATCTAGAAATCCTCATATTTCAGTTCTTTTCAGAACTTTTCATATTTCATAACTTCTCATGTTGGTTTATATAAAATCTAAGTTAAACCTCAAGTATATGACAAATTGTTCCGCAGTAAATTTCCTGGTGATGGTAACTTATTTCAAGTATTACGTTGCGCCATATTTTTCAATTATGAACGAACCATAAGTGGTGTCCACGGTTCAAGGGTACAAATATGTTAAGTACGAGTTAACATCACAGATGAATACATAGAAACATTTTATCGTAACGGAATATAAGAAAAATATTTGCTTCATCGATGCTTAAGATTTAGAATTTTTAGCATTTCGTGTTATTAAAGATGTCGGCTGAGTTTTCATACCGTCAGATCGATCACCGACTGATTTCTGATTGATGTTGACTCTGATCTCGAATATTATTTTCACTTCACTCGAAATTACTTATTCCCTTTTGTATACTTCTCAACTTTTACTAACCGATATTTCAAAATATTTACAACCAATTAGGAGATCGGTGAGCCGCCAACATGGAACTCTTTGTTGACTTTTAAATGTGAGGGCACAAGGCGTATCAAAGGGAAAATATCCGTTACTTTTATGTTCTATAAAAACCGCTAGTTAAAAAATGGAAATGATGCCACCAGGCGTCTGATGACTGACTTCTCGGGTATCTCTTGTCGTATTTTTGAAAAAATATTGACAAAAAAATGACTGCCACTCATACAGACTGTCCCGCGCCTCAATTCTTTTTTTTTTTTAAATAGAAAACTGTCTGAAATAACAAATTAACTTTCCACGTCTCTTCCCAACTAACAGTTGCAATCTAGTTTTCCTTTTCATTCACATGTGTCACGATGAAACTATTTTTTTCCTGCTTCACTAACATGACGTTTTATTATTTGAAGAGTCACATTGAGGCAGGGACTCACTCATTTTTGTGGACAAGACAAATTTGTTCAATTATTCTACCGAAATTTGGAAAGTTTCTCTGTATGTTTTTCCTAATTTAATTTATTGTCTCCGAATGAGGGCAAAGGTATGTTAAGTCACTTCAAATGGCCGACAATGAAATTACTTTTATGGTCTTCTGTTTCGCACTCTGCCTTTTCTCCAGTTCAACTTTGGAGTAATTCATCGTTTGTATTTGGATAAAATTATGGAACTTGATTAAAGTATTCAAATCGAAACCAGGAGGCTGCGTTTGAAAGTACGACGCGAGGCAAAGCCATCAGATTATCTTATAATATCTTATATTTTTTTTTATTTACGACGTAACTTCGTTAAATTTGCAACCCCCCGAGTACATTACATGTTTAAATTTAATTAAAGACTCGCAAATTATTCCGTTTCATTTTACCCAAGGAGTTCTACTACTTTAATAAGCAATTAGTTCACCAACTTGATGGGTGGAGTGAATATTCTGTGGTTCATCTCGGCAATTTCATTTCCTCTCATTTATTTCTGCTTCTGGTTATCGCGTGTCGTACCTTCTCCTTGATGCAATCAATCAAACTAATATTCCCATTACGGTAACACTGGTCCGTTGAAATACGCGGTACCCAGGTGGGATTTTACTTTCTCGGCTACTGAACTCCATTGTAATTCTCTGTCACGCATTTAACTTATATTTCATAATTTAAAAAAAAAAAACTCATTTTTGTAAAAGTAATCTATTGTTCTACACTACTTTGGTATACACAAGAAAGAGGACTAACTCACATAAACAGTCAAAGGTAATCGACGTGATTGAATCTTGAAACCAATCCTTTAAAATTTTGATACATAGTTTCACTCCTATAAGTTTCTTTTAAAAATTCTTTATTCTTTAGGTTGTGCGGAAAGAGTGGCAGAGAATAACAGCACAATCACGGAATGAGCAAAATAACTGTTTCCCTGAAACCAGTTAAATTGATAATTTGTATAATATAAACTTCTACATTTATTTTTCATAATTCAATTCGAGGGAATTCTTTCAGAGAACCACTTAAAAATCTTACACTCGTGAAAAATATTTCTTGCAATAAATGTAAATGTAATGAGAATTGTTTATTGGTAGCTCAAATATAAAAATAAGTAAACAAAATTTTTTAATAATATCGCTACTGTTAAACAAATTATTTCACGAAAATATTATTTGTGTATGAGAGAGAAAGCTTAACTTGGGTTACAAATTAAAACAAAAGAATTTAAATGACTAGGACTAATATATTATACCTGTAGGTTTCAGGTAACCCACGCAAGCCAATAATTCAATGGAATTATCATCATCATCGTCATCATTATTAACGTTAGTGTGCAGTTCAAACAGCGGGACAGATTTGATTTTCTTTGTCAAGACAGAAACACATCAGGGGTGAAAAATGAGTGAGAGTGTCCGAGGAAATTCATTAACAGTTTTCACTGCTCCATTTACCTATATGCCTGCGCATCAGAAAATAAAAATTTCTCATGAGAAACTACAATTACCAATGTCCTCATTGGTTAAGATTCGATAAATAAGTTTGGTTAGCTTCGTTAAACACCCGAACAAATTAACCATCAGAATTAATAATTCACTATTAATATACTATTAATACACGGACCGAAACTGAGTACTTGCATAGTGTATAGGAACTCAGAGCAGTAATTCCAACGCAGACGTCCATCGGACCATATATACAACGTACATGTGAATCAACAAGGTATCCGATGATGCAATTTCGACTATAAAAACGCTAAAATGGAAGGTTGGAGTCGTAGAAAAGTCTGAGAGAACAAAAAAAATCACTTAAACAGAGTTGAAAACTGGAGTACTTCAAAATAAATTATTAATTTAATGTGCACAATTCGTATTTGGTCATCCCCCCACATACATGCATATATTATGTTGTTGTGTCCGTATTTTGTATATAAATAAATGTAGGTGAACTGGTTGCTTTACTTTTATTAAAGGTAATATGTAATCCCTGTATTTTCCTACAAATGAATTGTTATGTCCACAGTAATTTGTCGGCAAACCGATAATGTAGCAGTCTAGTAAATAAGGTAAGTAGTGGAATATAACTTTAAATAAAGGTAAAATTGACTAATTGAAACAGTGCTTTTAACGGCCATCATCACAAAATATAATCAATCCACGTGTGTTAAAGAGACTTAATTATAATTTTATTAATAATAAATACTGCACAAAGAATCTTTGAATTTTAATGAGAAAACTTAAGAAAAGCTGTAAATTGTTGTTTATAGAAATACTTTGTCACCAATTTTCCGTTTACTGTAAAATTGTATAAGGTCATCGTAGTGGTTGCACCACGATTTTCTACACGGTTGTGTACGAACCGCTTTTTTGTCTTAATCTTCGGAATTGGGTTAAGCTTTCGTGTATTAATAAAGAAAAATGAAAGAAATCTTTTTTTTTTAAAAAAGGAAGTCTCATTTCGTATATTTCATGAGTGCCATTGAATATAGATGTCTTTATTAAGACGTCCCGTGCACTCAATCTGTTTTACTAAGAGGCAGAAAAAAGTGCGGTACACAACCAGCAAACAAGAAAATTTCTTGTTAAACGCGTTTCTGCATTTAATCCCCCGTGTTCAACTTCGATAATCCACAAAAGAGAATTTTCTAAAGAAGTTCAGGAGGACTCTGACCCCACCTCCTCGTTCATCCTTCAGGTACTGCTAAATGCAAGAGCACTGCATTCCTGGAGGAAGTGTAGCCGGCCCTTTAAACCAGAGCCTGGTTCTGTTGCAAACAAAGAACCTGCAACATGGAAATTGATAAAGCCGGATCGGCCCGGATGGATGGAGTGTGGAAGATCCCGCTCCAAAGAAAACGGTGCGGTATACCTTTGGTGCCAGTTCCACCATTTCACATCTGCACATACGAAGACACACACACTGAGTACTGGTATACACACCACACCACACACTCGGGCCCGATACACTTTAGTTTGGTTTTAACATTCGACCAGTAAACCCGATCGGTTAGTTCGATTTGTGAAGTTAGTAAAACAACAAACGAATCTTGACGTTTTTATTTTTGTTTTATTTTAACAAGAAATTTTTAATTTTGTTTGTGAATTCGGTTCCATTCACCTCTCAACAATCAGTTTCGGATGTTTTTTTTTGGGGGGATTTCCGGGGAGAGCAGTCAAATTTTGTGTTCGATGTGTGTTTTTCAACTTGGGGAAAATTTGTGTTTGTCAAATACAGTAACTCTGTTTGCCCGGGCACTCAGATGTCCATCGGTCGTTTTGCTTTGTTAGGTTTTGGGATACGCGGAATTTAGGAACCTATCTGGTGTATTTTTGGCAACGATCGGCACCGTAGTGTTATTTTTTGTTGCACTTTAAGGTTTTTAGGTTTGTAGACTAGTACTTGGGTGATTGGCTTCGGTGTACCTCGTTTCCCAATATTTGTTTCTCTTGAGTGGAATTTTCGAAAAGTCATAACCGCCTAGCCACCGAAGCTTGTTTATATGGGCAGGAGCAATTATATAAAATTATACACCATCGGACGCTTTTGATCGTGATTTTATTTTTCATAAAAGATTTCAGGCTTATTAAATTGGACTTAGTAATTTGGCATAAACCAAAATTTGTGGGCTTGTCTGCTACTTGAGTTTTTTTCGGTGGAAGCTTTCAAATCATAAGCCGAACTGCTCTTCCTGGTTGGTATTTCTTCTGTTAATCTATTAATATATGTTGCAGAAACCGTAATTTGATGGCACACTATTAAACGTGGTGGATTCTTTTACAAAACAGTTTATATTTTTACAATATCGTGATTTAAGTGTTACTCGTGAGCGTGAGAGAAAAAACTGTGCCATGTTCATAAACTCGGGAGTTATTCTTCTGACACTGTTTACTGCTTTCCAAGGTAAGGTGTCCCATGCTTAAAGCAAGGAAACGAAAATTTAAACGGCCATGTTTCACGGGGTAACTACCTGGTGCATTTAATTTTTCTCTCCACACACAAAAAATAATGTAACGCCGCCGTTAATTTTCGAGTCGCTTAAATCTAACTTATGCGCGGAACCTGTTTTGTACCACATGAGGCAGTTTAAAAATGAGACAGTTACCATTTACAGGACTTTTCGAGCAAAAATAGACTTTTTACGACCTTAAAACTGTACGGCGTGCCCACCTAGAGATCTGTGATCTTCTCCCAAAGGTATCGCCTAAAAGAAGGTCTCGGCGGTGTTTGTGTTTTTTATTGCGGTTAAATGGTTTTTTATGAGGGAAAACGAACGTTTTGCCGGAAACCGTTATCCAAAGAGAGAAATAGTTATACATAAATGTGTATGTGTTTATGTATACATAAGGCGATCGCGTGCTTTACCCACATGCTTAATTGTCGGATCTTCCGGAGGCCGGGACAAAGAAAAAAAGATTTTGAACCTGATGATTTCGAAAGCTTTCTCCGTCGACATCGTAGAAATGTCGTCCGTTTCCATTTATGCCCATGGAGAGAATTCGATTGTATCATTTTGTTTATTTTGTGGGCCTTCCAGAATTAATGGATCGGGTTGAATGGGTTTTAGTACCCGTATGATAATACAACGATAAACACACAATATATGAAAGCTAATTTCGTATAAATCGCTTCGACTTTAAAATTTGAAATCTCCTCCTTGTCTTCGGAATCCTTCACCGCTCGTATTTCATTTCATTCGGGTTTTTCTCGACTTCCAAACGGTTAGTCTTGCGGCTCTCCAATAGATTCTGTCTATTTGTGTGTGTGTGTGTGTGTGTGTGTGTGTGTGTGCGTTGGGAGAGGTGTTCAACATAACCAGAATTTCAACTTCCGCAGTTAAATATTAGATTAATATGTACATTTGGCATTTTGTCATTTCGTTTGGCATAATTTATTTATTAATCCGATAGGGTCTTGTGTGAGGTTCGTATTTTTGTGAACCCGAACGAACGCTTTCAATACAACGACACCGACAAATTAGGAAGGCAGTCGACTGAACTTGGTTCGGTTTAATTAATAATCAAATTTTTCTGTGCTTACGCTTATTATTTGCATAGGTCCCGGTGAAGCAACGTTTTGAAAATAAAATATTCGACAATAAGGAGGTAAACACTGTTTTCGATTCCATTCTGTGTCAGATGTAATTAAAACAAGACATCTACCAGGCATTAGATAAAATTCTTTCTTTCGTGGTTCACCAGATTGACATTGTTAATGTCGGACCCTTCACTTCGTGATAACTTGTTTTTCACCTTGATGAATGACTGCTGAAGAGACAACATTAAACTCAGACGCATTGTCAGTCCGCCTGGCCATCACATAACATTGCCTTTTTGTGCTCAGACATTTAAATTCAGTCTACAAATATGGCTACCTCATCTCGGGAAGATTGAATGAGTTGTAGTCATCCGAAAGAAACGGATTTGCATAAATGTTCCTTTTATAAAGCTCTTTGTCAGGCGCCTCCGCACATGATGAATTCACTTTTGATAAGTAGAAACAGTTTTTCACGTCTTGTTGGTCATGGACTAACTTATGTTTAAGTTCGGTGATCGGATTTCCCAGTGGGGACGTCAACCCGACACGCCTTCTCCCAGAGTCACTCTCTACCTGAAGTGACCCGACCAACGAAATTAAAATGTAAAAGAAAATTATAGATGTAAGGCTATAATTTGTAAGTGTATAAGCAAAAACGATTGTCAAAAAGTTTCTCACGCTTTCGGATTGTCCGGATGTCTATATTATGTTAATTGTATTAAAATAAATGGCGTAACAACTGCAAAACATGAACTTAATAACCGAAATTAGTTGTCCGTGTTCACATATGTTACCGCCTTTACATGTGTACAATTGTTTCCAGAACAAACGTTACAGTGTGTTGGGTTCATGATGAGTTTCTTTGTTCGACGAACATCTCGTTCGTTTTATGGCAAACAACGATTTAAATTTAAACATTCCTTAAAATCCGGATTTTATTTTAATTGCAGGTATACTAGCAGCGAGAGATACATCCTGCCCGAGAATATGTCCCAGCACGCCACAAAATCCGGTTTGCGGGTCGGATGACATTATATATAACAGTCAATGTGAGCTGAAGAAGAAGACCTGCGGTAAGGGTAAGTAGAAACGTATCATTTACTGACAATCATGCGAGCTTGCTCGTGATACGTAAAACGCGTTTCGAGTAAGATTTGTGAATTCCTGCAGGGGTCGAGGAAGATTCTAGTCCAACAGCATGCCTAAGATCGACCGGGAGCTCTTGCGAACATCGCTGCAGCGGTGACAAAGATCCGGTTTGCGGAACTGATGGAAGAACCTACCTGAACCGTTGCATGTTGAGGGTGGAGATATGCAGGTAATTTCGATTTCTCCAAGAAGTCAATTTGGCGATTGACCTTGTTCCCTCAGGTGATCGGGTTCTATTGTCTGTGCACACTGACCGAATATTCCAATTAGGATTACGGGTGAAAGATGACGTGGGGCGTCTCAGGTGAAAGTCCCATTAGCAGATTCTTCTCCGAGACTGATCAAACGGAGAAAATTATAATGAAGGTGGAGTACAGGTATGAAACGATTCCTTCATGTCTGACCCACCTTTGATCTTCCTTTTTTCTGCCACTCATGAGTCCGAGTCAACGTTCTAAGTCGTCACGATTCGCTCTGTTTGCACAAATTCTTAACCACAAAAACCTGTACGGTCGAGAGAGCCGACAAACGTTTCATTAAAATCATGTGCGCGGTTCTTGATGGTTTCGGGTGTCTTTCAGTTGCATAATTGTACATGATGAATGTCCTCGAGAGACCTGGTAGCAGAGAGAGAGAGAGAGAGAGAGAGAGAGAGAGAGAGAGATGCAAACGAGAGTAGACAAATTATGAAAATTAACTTAATGTCGGATAAGTAGAGCGTTTTACGAGAGCTCTCCTCTGCTCTCATCTCGACCGGTGCAAAACGCCTCCCAGGTATCGGAAGCTTATTTTTAGACACCGGTTATTTTAAACTAAGTACCTCCATTTGTAAACCGGAGGGTTTCAGGCGAAATAAAGTAGAAATCGCAAGTTTCCGACCGCTTCTGCATTTTCCATTTTTGCTATGTGGCTCCGTCTCAGATGAAGAAGGCGTGAACAGAGCAATTGAGCATCGAAATTGACTTTCAATGTTCAACGAGTCTATTATCAGGGCGTGAATGCCATTTTTTGACATCGATGAAGATATCATTTGAATTTACTTTGAGTGCGGCAGTAACGGTGAAGCCATGGCGAATAGCGCTCGTCGAATTACAATTTACCGTATTCCTCGAATTACTGTTACTGTGAACATGTAGGAGCGTTTGACACGATTCTGATAGCTGAATATGTGGTGACTGGTAAAGAATCAGTCCGTAATTACGAGTGCACAAGTGGCTGTGCCTTCGTTCGAGGAGGTAGGACATGTTCTTTTGTGACCATAAAAATAAACTGTGTCAGTGGAAGATCAGCCAGATTATTTGCTTCGGTTTAAGCTATAATTTTTATACTCGTTGTTTTTTATATATTCATAGTTATTCAACCGGGAGATGTACAAGTTGCTCGATATGGAATGGATTTTATACGTGCAATATAAGAGTTACACTTTCCTCCAGTAATAAATTTTTTTTTAGTAACACCGCTCAAGTTTGATTTTGTTTGCGTGTTTCAGGGTAGGCATCCAACTGTCTCATCTTGGTCCCTGCAATAACATCTCGGCACATCGTGAAAATTGTCCGGTCTCATGTGATCAAGCTCCCAACGATGGACCCATTTGCGGGTCCGACGGCAACGTCTACAAGAACACGTGTCAGATGAAACTGTTAACATGTGGGTGAGTGCTGTTTTCAACGGGTGGCAGACGCTTCTGCAAGCCTGCTCTTACAGATTCATCGATTTATAGATTGAGTTCTCGTGACCGGTCCAACGAATGGAAACAAACCCGAAAGAAACCGACCCAACTGGACAGACTCTTTAATTAATTCGGGTTACACGAAATTTTTTTTCCGGTTCTTTCTAGGCAAGGAGTGGTCCGAACTAGCAAAAAGTACTGCCAAACGACGAGACACTGCAGGGAATCTTGTTGGAGAGTGTCCAAACCGACTTGTGGCTCAGATGGAAAAATCTACGCGAATGCTTGCAAAATGAAGTCGAAAAATTGTGGGTAGGTGTTCTCCTGAAATTTTGGTAAAAAAGCATCCGAAAGTTGTGAAACGCAATCGTCAAATTATATATAACCACGGTAACGCCGGTTTTGGGCTTTTTATTCTTACCGAACACGGATTTCAACGGGATAAATCATTCGTTTTCAAACCATATTCGATTGAATTTATGGGCCACTTTTTCCTTTAGAAAACACGTTTTCGAAGTGCCCATGGCTTTCTGCGCGACCCAGGAGAGAACGGCCCTGTCCCCTGACAAAAGAGAAATGGTCGACTGTCCCACCAGTTGCTTCAATGCGAAGGACAAACTCACCTGCGGCTCTGACGGAAACATTTATACGAGTGAATGCCAATTAAAATTGTTGAACTGCGGGTAAGTCAAGTAAGAAAAATCAACCTGAATGAACCTGGAATAGTTAAATGGTCAGATATTTTTTTACTCTGACCACTGGAGGGAATTCTCAATTTTAATATTGATAATTACACGAACACTTTGATTCACAATATTACTGCATAGAGATGGTTATTCGTAAACGGCAGGAAATTCAGATGCCCAGTGTTTTACTACACATCTATTTTAATAGTAAGATTAAGTTAGAAAGGAAGGTATTTGCTTTGTAAATTATGTTCACACGAGGCATTATTATTAAAAGCTTAAATGTTCCTAAGAGGATGGCACTTATAATCGCTACAATTTTTATAGCCGTTAGTAGTTATTTTTATTTAGCACTACTGACTGTTTTATTGCCAACCTTTTCATTTGCATGCTTTTCAGATCGAACACCAAGAGAAGAGTAACAAAAGTCGATTTTGAGAAGTGCCGTGGAAAACTTCAAAAGTGTTCCGCATTGGTTCCATTGTGTGAGTCTGAATACGATCCTGTTTGTGGTACCGATGCTACCACCTACCCGAGTTCGTGCCATTTGAACATAGCGTCTTGCTTGTGAGTTTCAACTACACGGTGAACGGTGACCATCCATTCAATTCAAGAAACGGTTCATTCAATTCTTTCCTGTTGCAGACGAGGCGTTCAAATGGCTCATTACGGCAATTGTACGCAACTGGTGAAAGACAAGTGTCCCACGGAGTGTTCCCCGGACGTCGAAGAGGAACCCGTGTGCGGATCAGATGGAAATGTATATAGATCAGTCTGCGAGCTGAGGCGGCAAACCTGCGGGCAGTACGTCGTCGCCGTGGGTGCACACCACTGCAGAACTACAGCCTCGTGTAACGAGGACTGCGGAAGAGAGAGGAACTTCGTCTGCGGTTCGGACAACAAATTCTACGCGAACGAGTGTGAAATGAGGAAACAGAATTGCGGGTGAGTATGGTTGTGAGTTCCGAGTGAGGTACCAAGTATCCACCGGTTCCAGTAGGAGGTCATTGCCGCAAAAACTTGTCTCAACGCGTCAGCTGTGACATGATATAATGAGACGAATAAATAAGTACCCGTCGAGCGATCCGGGTATTTCTACTCGTGTTCAATATTTTCCGCGTTGAAGTCGTCATATTAACGGCGACTCGTGTTTATTATGTAATGAGTATTTGAGTACAACAGGGGGGACCGTTAATTTTCAACGAGAGAATAAAGCGGCCGGATTCCACACGCGAATCTCCAACGATGGAAATCAGGTCGTGCCGCCTTTCAAGATTATTAAATGCCGGTAATAAGGATACAAATTTTATATGTACTTCTCTTGGAGTTGTCCCCGAAACAGGTAGCTTATCGCATTTAATGGCGCACCTCGTAGACTTACCTTTAATTTTTCTCTCTCTCTCTCTCAGCAAACATATGTTCGTGATGCCTATAGGCAGGTGCCTGACCGGATTTATGTTCAGAGGATGCCAGAAAATATGTCCATCCATCTACGATCCCGTCTGCGGAACAGATGACAAATCCTATTCGAATGAATGCTTTCTGGAAATGGAAAATTGCCGGTCGAGACTTTATGTGACCAAGAAGTACCACGGCAAATGCGGGGATCCGACGTCCGAAACGAAGAATTATCTTTATCGTTAAATCCGAACTTGATAACTTCATTTTTCCAATACTCGTTTGGCACAGGATGGACAAAGTGTTGCGCCGAAAAAATTTCTCCAAGAACCGATTGTTGGGCGATTAACACAGAAAGTTAACAATTTAAATTAATCATAAAGATATTAACGGATTTTTGCAATTATTAATATTAAAGCGGCTTTGGTATCGATTCGTCGTACCAGAAATAGTTTTCAATGTTACTCGGTTGACATTCGCAACACAAAGAGCTCCAGTTTGCCTGGTCTTAATGAATCTGAATGAAATTACACAAACGACACCCGACCGAAAGCCACTGTCCATCTGTCAGATTTAAAGTTACTAGATTTTCATTGTAAATAGATTTATTGGAAAGGTGAACAAAATTTTTTTGTTGTAGTATACTCTTAGGTTATCATTTTTATTTAATTAATTTTTTTTTCTAGGCTTAGGGCCGGATCTTAGTCTTTGTTTTTTGTTAATGTAATTTATTTAATAAATATTTATTATTAATAAATATTTCTAGAAAACAATTTGTAGTTTTGCAATTGAATGAAACCGAGCTATTAAGTGTCATGGCGTCTTTACCAAATTTTGAAGAATTCTATTTGTCTCTACTCTTATTTTGTTAAAAATAGTTAAATTAAAAATGTCAACCATAACGTTTGCCAGTTAGAGATATTTATACGAAGTTTAGAGTGTAACTGACATATATTAAAGAAATTATTTTACGTAAAATTTATTTTTTGACATACCACATGCTTCTCAAGGAACTTGGATTTTGTTTTCATTACATGGTCGTCTATAATTAACTTCAGAGCTTTTGAATCAATTTCAATGGTAGCGGTCATGCAACGACATTTTTTAGTTGTGAAAAATATGGAACTGATACTTCCGAAAAGTAAGATTTAGACCTTTAAATTAAATACATCGTTCTCACTTATATAAATACCAAGTTATTACATTACGCTTTATACTGTATTTTTATATCTATACTTTATGAAAAACCGCCAGCATTTAACGACGTGTTTATAAAATTATTTTTTTAAAAAACCTATCTTGACGACAGAAGCTTATTTATTTTAGCGTTACAAATTAAGCATAAAATTACACTTCGCATAACGGTGTAATGTTTCAATCACTCTTTAATCCTCTTAAATTTCATTTGTTGTGTACTTATGTTCCTCCCAAATCGTTTAATTCGCCGTCACAAAAGTCTTCGGTTAGTAGAACGAGTCTATTTACCACCGAAACAACCTTGGTGAACTTTTTTTCTGTTTTCTAAAAGAAACAACAACAAGAAAGAAAAATAGTTCGAGAAGATTAAGAAAGGAATGAGAGAATCCTTGTCCTTTTTGTTGTTCTTCTATATTAAAATTGTGTCAGCCATCGAATGAGGTGAACTTCGCATTGAGTTTCTGCGCGGTGTCTCATCCGTGCGAAAGCTGCTTATTTCGTTTCAAAATACGGTTGACAGACGAAAAGAATCGGGAGATTAAGAGAGATAAGCGAAAAACAAAATCGTAACATGAACAGGTGAAAGAGAAAATTTCGTTTTAAAATCGAAACACCGGAAACGGAATCAACAGCAGAATAAACAAAAACATAAAGTAGACCGCTTGAGTATTGACCAGTGGATTTGCCGTTAGTTGCAGTCAGACAAGATGGCAGTTTCCTTTACTGTGGTCAGGTAGTCGGATCTTCGTCTTTTAAATCGTTTCGATTTGATTTCACTAATGGATTCCGCGACGTGAAGGTTCGTATTGGTGCCGTCGTTTTTCTAATTCGAGCGTAAAGATGTTCCTTTTGAATGTTCACTCGGGGATTGGGAAAAAAAACAAAAAATTTCTACACCTTCCTCCCCCACCTGTGTTTTTACCGTCAGATCTGCTGCATGGCAGACGGAAAAAGAGCTGCAAAAATCAAATCGTTTCCCGATTGGAATTTCGAAAAATTTGTTCCGATTTATAGATCGGATATGTAGCAATTCGACTGCGTCTCGCATGACCTCGTTTTTATTTATTAAATTAAATTAATCCTTATTTGGAACGCTCCAGCGTTCCTCAGTCTGTTATTCCCCGCCTGGAACTCCGTTTTTTTCTTTTTATCTCATCGGATAATGTGTTCTTTAATCTTTTTATTAATTTAACGAGTCGTACATGTCAGTTGTGATAACGAGACGTTTCTGTTATGTTTTGACAGATGTTGTGAATGGGAAATTTAGTGATACTTACCGCAATGTCGCATAAACACCCACTTTGTGACTTGAAGTGAAAGAGCGGGTGCTTCTGTGACAGTGATTTTTCTTAATTTATTAAAATTGGATTTAGAAATAGTGATGTAAAATTATTTCATACAGTTCTTACATAATTCACTATTTCACTCAGTTTGTATTAAGAGTAATAAGAATGAATGAGCAGTAAAAAAACTGACACTTATTTGTAAGTTAATATTATTTTTGCTTCCAATGACTTATATTTTGTATTTTAAACAAATATCTGTGTCTCATTATATTACAGGGGAAAATGCCAGGTGGAGGAGAAGCCCCTCAAAAAGTATTAATTAAATCCAACACACAGCTGAGGATAAATCCACAAATAATGAAATCTAAATCAAAGACCAAGTGTCAGTCTGATTCGGAAGGTAGTGTTGAGAGCAATTCATTGTCTTTGGAAAGTGGAAATGTAAAGAGTGTAAAGGGGAGCAGTAAGTTGAAAACTCTGTCTAAGCAAATGCATTGTTCTTATTTTATTGTAAACAAAAATGACCCATTTTTTATTCATTTTATTTCAAACTGTAGGGACAAGTAAGGGTCGCAGAGGCTCTGAGTGGGAAATATTAGAAGGACTGAAAGATGGACAAAGGTATGATATCAAACCTCAGATATTGACTGGATACCTGCATAAGAAAAGAAAATGGCCATTAAAAGGATGGCATAAGGTGATTACCATTGTTGAATGAAATCAATTGTGCAAATTCAAATATTTGAAGAAATTCTGAATGAATTTTTTACTTCCAGAGATATTTTGTTATAAATAAGGGCATTCTTGTTTATGCCCAAGCACCAAGTGACATAACAAGAGGAAAAATTCATGGTTCAGTTGACATTGGGCTCAGTGTTATTTCAACAAAGACAAAAAGTAGGCGAATTGACATTGATGCTGAGGAATTCATTTACCATTTAAAGGCAGGAATTCTAATACTAAATATATTAATTCATGTTTTCATTTTTATTTTATTGATTTTAAAGTTCACCTCATGTGAGTTACTTTTATTTTGGAATGTGTGACTATTATTGTTATATTTGTTACAGGCAAAGCGTCTTGATACATTTATAAAATGGGTTGAGCAACTAAGAAAGCACAGATTGTTCAGACAACATTTACTAACATTTGGAGCTAGAGAAAACACTTGTAGTGACTGTGATAATGCTAATTCATTCCAGCCCAATTGTAAGTTGATTGAACAATTAATTGGAAGCAAACTAAGAATTTATTTACGATCATATTTGTTGATTGGTTGTTAATTTCGTTGGTTTTTTGTAGCAAATTCTTTCACTCCACCCATTAGTCCTATACATGAGAAACCCCTTCATTGTGGTTTGATGCCAGGTGTAACTCCGGTTGGTGGAAGGCTGACTGTATGGATTATGGATTCTTCCCCAATGTTAGAATCTCTTCAAAAAGATCTGAAACAGATAAATCAAAATATAGTTCAATTAAGCAAAATTCTTGATCAAATGTCATCATTGGCAGCCACAATTACAGACTTAGAGGTTTGTTGGATCAAATATAATATTATTGTTATCACTTGCATTATAGTTTCACTCATTTTATTTTTTTGAAACAAAAATTTTTTCGAAGTGAAAATAGCAGTGAAAAAATAAGGCTTTAAGTGGAAATAGTGTGATCCAAAAGTAGGATACAAAAACATTTGAATATAGCATCTTAATGATCATCATAACAGTTGTTTTTAATATATATTTTTTTATTATTACAGAATACCAGTGAAGGATGTTCTCCAAATGTTAAAAAAGACAGAAGAAAATTTGGTTTACTTAAGAAAAGAAGCAATAAAGGTAGCTCAATAGATTTGGCATCTTCTTCCCCAAATGATCATGTTGCACCTTCCACTGTGAGTACAATATTAATAGCATTCAGTATTAGTCAGCTCACCTGTAGACTTGTATCTTTACTGGTCATATTTCATATTTACAGAATGCAACAACATTGTCCACTTCAGTACAATCAAACATACTTTCCAGTAGTCAAACATGTTTGTCTTCTAATCTTTCTGCTGCGAGCTCCGTAAGCCGACCACAAAGTCTGCCTGGTTCGGAGCATTTGATGCAGCAATTTGCAGCCTCCCTTGAAGGGAAAACTGCTGTCTCTCCAGAAATTCAAATCAGGGAGGATTTTGTAATACTTGCTAAAGATGGTACTTCACTATTAGCCATTAATTATTTTGTAACTTAAAATTGTGACAGTCACTTACCTTTATTGTTTCTTTATTGCAGTGTACAGTAATTTGAAGAGCGTATTATGCAGGTTGACAGGAGAATGTGATCGACTGAAAACTGCCTGTGAATCAGAAAGTAGTCAGTTGTTAAACATGAACAATTCAAATGTTTTAGTAAATTTAAGACATTCTTTAAACCAGGCGTTGGTTCAAAATAACGAATTAAAGAACCGGTTAAATCGGGTTCATGAAATAGCAGATTTGGCCGATTTAAGTTCGGTTGGTCCTGCATCTGACGCAGTGAGTATTCTTTGAAACTTTACTATTCAGTATTTGTTCATTCACTTCGTTAGTAAAGTTTGTGTTTGTATGTTGTAGAAACAGATAGGTAGCTTGTCATACAGTTCTTCTTGCCTGAGTGCGAGCGAATTCTTCGACGCAGAAGACACACAAACAAAATTTGAGGAACTTGAGAAAAAGGACAATACAATTGACAATACGGAGAGTTCTAGTGAGAATAATTCACTCTCCAGCGAAGAAGGAGAAGAAAATAGTGTGTCCAGTGAGAATTCAGAAGGTGCAGATGACTACACGTTGACGAGAAGTAAGATGACTGTTCGGTTGGGGTTTTTAATCCTTAGGAAAACATTTCTAAATGTGTAATAATGTTACGTTTTTGCAGTCTCCGGTGAGGCTTCTTCTTCCGTTACTGGTCGTCGAACAAAACTTCCTGCTCCTCGACCGAATCTAGAGGGTTTATCTCTCTGGAATATTCTATGTAAGAACATAGGAAAAGACTTATCTCAAGTTTCAATGCCTGTTTCCCTTAATGAGCCATTGAATATGCTACAGGTAACCTCTTTGGTATTTCTTATTACGTCTCTGTGAATACCAGTACCAATTGAAATTGTGACATTTTCAGAGACTGTGCGAAGAACTTGAATATTCGGAACTGCTAGACAAAGCATCAGAGTTGGATAACGCTTTTGAAAGAATGGTCTACGTAGCAGCTTTTGCAGTCTCTAGCTACGGCTCATCGTTTTACAGGGCTGGTTCGAAACCGTTCAATCCTCTCCTGGGTGAAACTTATGAATGCATTAGAGAGGATAAAGGGTTTAAATATATTGCCGAACAGGTGATTTTGTATTTCTAGGTGGTAATCTTTGGAGGTTGTTTAGTGGTTTACTTGAAGTGGCTCTGCCTTTTTTCTTAGGTTTCTCATCATCCACCAATTTCAGTGTGCCATGCTGAAAGTAAGAATTACATTTTTTGGCAAGATGTACGAATTAAAACAAAGTTTTGGGGGAAGTCAATGGAATTTCAGCCTGCTGGTAAGTTCTTCACGCTTACTTTACACGAGTTTAATAAAGTTGGGGTTTTGTTAATTTGGACTAGCAACAATAGCATTTATTATTTCCAGGAACAGCGAACGTACTTCTTCCAAAAACTGGTGAAAAATATCAGTGGAATAAAGTTACAACGTGTGTGCACAACCTCTTCAGCGGACAGCGTTGGGTTGACCAATACGGGGAATTAAAAATTGTTTCCAGTACAGGAATTACGTGTAAATTAACATTTGTGAAGGTAACCTATAAAGTTCTCCGGTGTCAGAAATTTCAAACTTTTGATTTGTTTCCTATTGATTATTCATGAGTATCGTGTGTACGAAGAATTTTTTCTGATTCGTTCTACATGAACTTATGTGACATTTGTTGTTTTTCCTGTTTTCAGGCAAGTTATTGGTCATCCAAACGTCATGAAGTGCACGGTTGTGTTACTAGTCAGGATGGTAAAGTTGTTAGAAATATTTTTGGTAAATGGAGTGAAGCTCTGTACTGTGGTGTTGCTCCTTCAGCCAAGTGCATTTGGAGACCAGGTATGTTTCATAAAATTGGTTTCGCTAGTTTCTCACTTGAATAAGTGAAATCCAATTATCTTATAATTTTGTTCAGGTACCATGCCCCAAGATTACGAACTGTACTACGGTTTCACAAGGTTTGCTATTGAATTGAACGACTTGGACTCTGAAAGTGGAAAACTCTTGCCTCCAACGGACACAAGATTTCGTCCAGATCAAAGGTTCGTTCTTATTTATTTATTTATTTATTTACCATTTTAAACCAACTTTTATTCTAAATGTTTGTATTCGTTGCTTCAGACTTTTGGAAGAGGGAGATCTTCAAGGAGCTGAGAATTTAAAACTAGTTTTAGAGCAATCTCAAAGGGAGAGAAGAAAACAAAAGGAAGAAGAGGGTAAACCAGAGTACGAAAGTCGATGGTTCATGAGGGAAGAAACTCCAGACGGACAAGAAATTTGGACATTCGGTCACAAATATTGGGAAGTGAAAAAGAGCCCGGGTTTCGCCAGTTTAGAATTCGAGGCTCTTTGGTGATTCCTATAGTTTTTAACATTGGGGCTTGTTTTCATTTTAATTATTTTTATTTTTGCCTTTTCTAAGTATTTGTAAAGTATATTACTTGTTCTGCTGCCGGCAGCATTTTTTAGAATGAGATTTAATTAAAATATCACTAATTGTTTAGGTAATCGTAACATGCGGTAAAATAGATGATGGAGGTACACAAAACATAAAAGTTTACAATAACCTAGGGAATTGTTAGCAGTTGAAGAAAAACCAAGCGAAAACTTTTTCGTACGTTTTATTTTAGAAATGTTCGAGTTAATTAATAAATTCTATTTGATAATATTTAAAAATAACCGCGTTTTTACTAAATATATTTTTGTCGCAAGAGGAGTGGGGACCGGTGGAAACATTTTGTTTTAAGAAATATGCTTTATAGGCCAGTGTTCAAAGCACGTTGAAATTTGCAATTAACATTGCACTTATGGCTACGGAGAGAAGGAATCCGGAATTGTTTGATACAAAGAGAAATAGGAATGTGTTAACCCTTTGCACTCGAGCTACATAAGGAGAAAGGAAGGATTATCACGTCGAAAAAAATGATTTAAACGTATGAACAGATTGATGGATATGTTATTTGGTTTCGCGTCTGTGATGATTTTGAATGATTTTCCAATATTTTTTGTAACTTTACAATCCATTTTATATTAATTTTAATTGAATGCTTTAAAATGTTTATTAATTAAAAAACTTTTCATATTGATTATATCTAACTTAAATGAAGAAATTGAAATACTTTTTCAGTATTGCATTACCGATTTTAAGAAATTGTGTTAGTTAGATTTACTAAATACTTCATTTAAAAATCGTGTTATTTTAATAACAAGGGTAGTTATAATCTCATTACCGAGGATGAGAAAGACTCGAATCGAGTGCAAAGTGTTAAGGTGTTCCTTAACATAAAAATCCACTAATGAATTTAAAAAAAATAATGTAGAGTTTTATTGCTTTATTAACAGTTACCCTTAAAAAGATTAACAATTAGCAACGATATGTAATTGACAATAACAGCCCTCAATTAAATTAGTAACAGGGGATGAGATGAAAACATCTTGGTCTTGTCGAGGAGTAATACAAAGACAAGTTTCGAGGCGTTCTAAAATATTGACTAAAGAATAAGGCATAAGAACGGGAAGAAGACGGCTGTATAGCTTACATAGATTTATATTTTATTGCTTCTGTTGAATGCAATTGTTAAATAGTTTCCAAAAATCACGTTACGGATTTACCGTAAATCAATTAGTAGTATGATAGAGTTACGTTTAACGGTGAAGTGCCTGATTTAAAATTGAAAGTCAATCCGTTTTATTGATTCGCTTCGGTAAAATTTTAACATAGGAAACTTTAAAAAAAAATGAAGGATTTCGGTGAAGAGTCCTTAACATTTAATACAATTGGAGGAATACAAAAATCCGAGGTCTGTGAACATGTAGGTAGTTAAAACTACTAATTGCTATGATAAATAGTTATTCGATGATAATTAATTGGTTCAGGCTCAGTTGACACGTAAACCAATTTTTCTCAAACAATTTTGTGTTGGTCAAGCGCAACGCGGAAATTATCTGGTGTACAGAACAATTCTGTCCGATTTATTGTACATTTTATACGAACAATTCAATATGTGGAAACAAAATTATAATTTAACAACAAAAGTTCAATTTTTAAAACCGTTTATTTTCTCATTATTTTCAAAAAACAAGAAACCCTTTCCAAATTGGGCAATATACCTAGTTACACCTGGGTACTCCGGTCGAATGGATTATTTTAGAGTCCGGTATATTCTTGTGAGTGAATTGGAGTCCCAGCCAGATGGTTGAGGTGTAGGAACGGCCAGAAAAAGCGTAGAAAGAGGCTAAAGAAATTTAGTGCGTTCAAATCTTAAATTTTGTGGTTGTGAAAATTGTTTCATAATTTCACTTCTTTGTTTGCTTGCGGTCTTTGTCCGAGACCCGCTATTACTATTTCAATTTGCTTAATCTGAAAATCTGGGGATGCCGTACGGTGTTTACAAACCGAAACGGGTTACCCTGGCGACGCCAAGTTTGTACACAAATGTTCTCAGTTAAAGGTTTAGCTCGTAAATTTCAGGTGAGTTATTCTTTTATTATTAGCGTTCCAACTTTTTAATTACTTGTCGAATTTCCGTAGTGTTTTCTTCTGTAAGTAATTCTGTTTTCAATATGGCCATTTTTCCGTCGTGCAAGCAAAGGAATGCGTGCCGTGAAGGTTAGGTGGGGGCTATACCCTGTACCATTTGGCGATGGGACTCAACTTGGAAGGTCATCAATACAAATTTCTGTCGTTTGTAGCGATTCGACTCTTTCCAAATTTTTTTTTTTTGTTGAAACGTATTTACTTTCATTTTCAGAATGGGTTATATCCCTTTGGAGTTAACAGTGGCACGGGGCAAGTTTTGTCGCCGGAGGAGAAAAGAACGTCGTGCGGCAGACAGCCGAAAGGCAAAAAGCCCAGACAGGTGAGAAAGTTTTTAATCAAATTTTGCGTCAAAGTGTGAGTTTTTTGTTTTATTTTCACAATGAACTTTTTGAATGTAACCTCGGGAACGTATCACCTGGAAATTTTTTAATTTTGATATATGCTCAGGAGATAATTGTGACTCGGAAATATAATTCAAATATTTTATACTTCACTGTTTTTAATAAAATAGCAATTTTATTGTGTAAAATAAATTCGAATTTCATTTATTTAAAGATCGATTCATAATTAACAACAATCTCTTATTAATAATACGTCAACGAAGTCTGTCTCTTCAACAATCAATAAATGTCAAATGAGATTAGGTTCATTAGTTCTTCCAAGTTTTAATCCAAAATTTTCTGTGCGTGAGATTTGTGTGTGATGCTCATTAATTTTAGTGCATTTAAATTCCTTATTAAACTGCTTGCCATGGAATGAATTTACTTCCATCCTGGAAATAATTAACCATAAAAATTAAACAGACTTTAGCAGTAAGAAATTCGAAAAGGGGTTTTCTCATCGTGAAAACGACAAACTAGAAAATTGGAAAAGGGAGATGACAATATACGAAAAATACAGACGTGAGTAATTTTATATGGAGTGTTGGATAGTCTTTGTCTTTGAACGTTATTTTCGGCAGTTTACCTAGCAGGTAGTTGCTCATGAGGATTTTACCGATATAAATTTAGTGGCGACGTGATGTTTGGAAGTTTAATTTTTACGTAATTATTAGAGAGAAATATTTACAACACTAGTATTTTTCCCATTGTCATCTTTTCCCTTTGTCTACATATGTAAATGTCCCTATGTTCGGTCAAAATTTTTTGCTGGATGTTACACTACTATATCAGATTAAATTTAAATTTAGGAAAGGTCCAGAAGAGGTATGGATGAGGAGGAAAGCGTTTGCGTACGACCGGATTCCGGGCAGTTGAGATCACATCGCTCCAGCAGAAGAAATAAATCAAGACACGATCACAAATGTTCTCACAAAGTCAGAAAAAAATCATTGGAATCATTGTTGGAGAAGATAGACCATCTTCGTCACAAGAACCATCTCCTCAACAAGAGAATCTCCGAGAGCGGAGAACCAGCTCTCCCAGGAGAAGACGAATCTCTTTCACCCTTCAAAATGGACGTTGGTGTGGCCTACCAACACCTGAAAAGGGAAAATAGCAAACTGAGAATCGACTTAGAGAAAGCCCGGGAAGAAAATGAAGAAATCAAATCTACCGGAGACAGGTTGGTGGAAGAAAACGCTATCCTGCGGGGTGACATCTCCCTGATGAAGAACCTCATTTACAAATTAAATCAGGAACTGGGGAAGTACCAAACGGGTGAAAGAGAACCCGGGCAACCCGTTGGAAGACCCGAGAAACTACCCAAAAACTACTTGGACAAAAACTTCCTCAGGCCGGTCGTTCCTCTCCTCAAGGCCTACAGCGAGGCTCTCCACGAGAAGGACGAAACTATCAAGGAACTCGAAGCGCAGTATAAAAAATTCAATTCCGCTTTTAACGATGTGCTGCGGGAAAACGAGAACTTGTACGAGGAGCTGGAGAAAAAATTTCTTGCCGCAAACGGAACCGTGTTTAACGAAGTTAAAGTTTTAAAAAGGGATTTGGAAATGGCGAAACAGGAAAACAATTTACTTTTCCAGCAAATTAATTTGGAAAAGGAAAAGTTGGTGAAAATCCATTCGACATTCAAAGTTAAAGGCAAGTATTTGTGCCCCCCAAAACAACTCTTTTTTCCCTCTACAGCCCCCTTCAACATTGTCCATCCATTCGAAAATGAAATCGACCCGAGTTCGGTTTTTCTCTGATTCAGTGAATCAGAAAGCTCGCGAATTAATCGTAAAAGTTGGAAAATTATGAATCAGAATCCGTCGAAGGGTGAAATTTTAAAATCCGCAGTATGCTATTTTATGAATACCAACGATGCCAATAAATATTCATTCAATTCTGTTTTTTTTTGTTGAAGATATATATTAATTTATAGTGAAAACAAGGAAAGGATTGACTTGCATTTCTGCAGTTTATTCTCCCATTTCAGTGAACTAAAATTATACTTTTGAAAAGATGACTAGCCGACTGGATTTACCCCCGTTAACCATCTTTAAGCCGTTGTAGTTGTATGTAATTTGTAGAGATCTCACTATCTCTAGGGTGTACTACATTTCCTGTAAGCAAGAATATAAAATGCCTTCTACGTATTTCCCTCTCCAAGTATGGTATAATTCTTTATAAATCAATCAATCCCTGATAGAATAGTAAGCACTAGGTGAAACTTGTTAGACAGACTCCTGAGTAGTTCACAGACCTCCAGCACGAACCACAGAAATTAAAAAAATTATCACAGTGGTCGACAATTGTAAAACTAAGCTTTTTTTATTGACAGCCGAGGAAGCTTCCAAAGAAAAGGACAACTTGAAATCCGACATGGAAGAATGCAAAACGGATTTGCTGGTGACGAGGGGAAAATACGCGGTACTCAAACAGGAATTCGATAGATTGAAGATGGACAACGACACCCGGATACCCATGGCCGTTCACTCGGCGACGGTTGACGAGTGTCGAAAACTCTTTCAGGAGTTAAAAAACGAGTATGAGAATGAGAAATGTCGTCTGCTGGGAAAAATTAAAGAACTCGAGGAAAGTCTGACGAAGCGAAGCAAACAAGAAGAAAAATGGACGGAAGAAAGGAACTATTTGGAGAAGAGTAATTTCAATCAGACTTTCGAGATAGAAACTTTGATGAGAAAGATTTCAGAATTGGAAAATCAATTATTCGTCAAGGATGGAAACGTCGCACTTGCAGAAGAAAACAGTCAAGAAGTGACAGGGTTGAAGAAGCAGCTAGGGTAAGAGCAACTTCTTTCATTTGTGACCGGAGATGGGGTGGTATAGGGTAGAGGAAAATCAACGTAAAATTGCACTTTTTACCTTGATGACCTGAACAAATTAATTTTCTTCTCTCACCTGACACCAGGGAGGCAAATCAAAAAGTTGGAGATCTGAGTAAAAACTTGATGACGACCAGGAGAAGACTTCGAAAAGCCATGCAGTTTGCAGAGGAAATCGTTAAAGGACAGGAAAGTCTTTTGGTGCAGCTCCACGAGAAGCAGAAGGAAAACACATACATGACGGCACAGTTCGGTAACCTGAAGACTCAACTAAAGGTAAAAGGCTGGACAGAACGTGTTGGTCTTCTCCCGTTGCCTCTGGCCTTTTAATTTCCCTATAATTCGACCCCGTCTTGATCCTTTCTCCATTACACCCTAATTCACCCTTCTCTTGACATTAACTTTCCTCTCAAACTAAAACCTACTTACGGGCGATCAATAACTTTAATAATTAATACACCTCAAAGTGTGATACTAATACTTATATACTTTAAAACTTGTCACAAAACTTGAATCATTAATCTTATTGCATTTCCTTGAATTATTCAATAAGAGAACTATTTGACGATTTAAGAAAATTATTTGAGAGTATTAGGGAATATTATAGAATGGGTTTTATTAAAGTAATAAATGGAAACGAGTTAATAAACAAATAAAAGTGAATTTAATGAAAATGTCACTCTTTCTGTTCGTGTTAGGCCGTATGTAACCGTAACAGTTCAAATTCAATTTTATAATGTAAAAATCACGTGTTCCTACCTAAAAAATTGTATTAATTCTCTTTCAGGATGTGGAGAGAGGAGCACGCGAGGGCCTCAACTCAGTCGAGGATAAAATAAAAAGTTTAGAAAGCGAAAACCACGCTTTGACAGTTCAGAATAGAAAATTAGAAAAATTGCTCACAACGCAGGAGGAATTAATTAGAAAGCTAGAGCCAGTCAGAGACTATACTTCCTAAAGAACAGAAACATTCTAAACGAAACTTTCACGTGTAGGTGTCTGCACGGCTAACATCTACGACTACATTCAACACTCTTCTTGTATCTTCCCTGTAGACTAGAAATTCTGTTACTATCTTTTTTTTCTCTCCAGTACTTTTGATTCAGGTGCCATTGATGCGTCTAATGTACCTGCATATCACGGAAATGTGTTTCAGATCTCGTAATCATTAATAATAGAACTAGAAAAAGCAAGGAATTGTTGATATATCTTCAGAAATTTTTATACATTTTTATATATGTAACAAGTGTTTGACAATATTAAAATGATGTGTATTTTTGTGAATTGATTGTAACAAATTTCAACCAGGAGTGTTCGCAATCTCTCTCGTTTCTAAAAAACCAAGTCTTCAGCATGTTACCCTGAAAATTTACCAAAACTGGCATGCCAGTGGGTGGCTTTGCACCACCAGAAAACAGTTCCTAGAGTAGATAAGAAAAATAGAATAGAATAGACTTTCGTTTAGTCCAAGTTTAGTTCAAGAGATTAAAAATTATGTATCCGACAGATATTGCCGTTTCTCATTTATTTTATTATTTAATTTATTTACCGTTCGTCAATATTAAGTTTCTAGTATTTTTATTTTTTGTGATTGTTCATACATTGCAATTAATATTTCCATTCTACTAAGGTTTTGCCTTTTTTATTCTCAGATTTTTTTTATTATCACTCAATTTATGTTAAAATTCATTCCTTGGAGGATTTTCAACGTGTTGATAATAATGAGAATTAAAGGTAAGTACTCATTTTTTAATACAACTTTCCAGTATTTACCTGTTACCAGTGTATCACTGTTTAATTGTACTGAATAATTTTTACGTACTAAGTAGGTTTTGCTTGTACAATTTCATTTTCTAGAACTCCTCGTCTTAAACCTCAGGAGAAGTAGTCGATGATATTGTTGCCGTTCCTTTAAAAAAAAGAGCGTGATAAACAACCTAATCTAATAGTTTTGGTTGGAAATTCCCGTTATTTAAAACTCCAATAAAACTCGAATTTCGAAATGAAAAACGGTAAGCAAACATGAGTTAAAGGGAAATAATAAAAACTTAATGAATTTTGAATCGAGTTTAAAATTCTATGGATATTTTTAATCCTTTTAAAGTTTCAATTTAATTTCAAATCTTCTCAACTGCGTATCTTTTGAGCTCTGTAAAATCGTACTCTAACTCTCTTTTAGAATACTTTTTTTTTACAACTGAAACGAGTAGAGTGAACGGATTGGTGAAGTGACTAAATCCACAGGTAAAGCCTATCTCTCTGTTCCAAAATTTTCCTTCACGGGGAATTGCCTTAAGAAGTTGCAAATCTTCATTCAGTCGTCTTTACGTGTTGTTCAAATCAAGAACTCATCTGTCGAAAAACGGCACAGTTGTACAAGGGAAAAGAAGAAAGGGAAGGAATGAGAGGGATGATTGATGTGCGAGAGTAACGGAAGGGTGAAACTATGATTTCTGTTTATCATGCTGCCCTTTCCCTATTTTTTTTCTATTAATCTTCAATAAATATCATTCTGTCTGAGTCTATTCTATGGGCCTGTAACAAAAATTTATTGTATCCCTCCTACAAATAGGCCTACAAGTTTGTTCGTGATAAAATTTGATTATTTCAGATTTAAGTTGCAATACGCTGCATTTAATTAAGTATTCTGACTGTGGATTGTACAATTTCTTCTACTTAGTATTCTTTGTACCTATAAAATGTACTTCCAACAGTTTTTTTCCTCCATGTTCAGGCTGAGACCACGAGAATACATTAGCCGTGAAACTTCTGCTTATTAGAAGAGAAAAGTTCAGATTCCGTAGGAAGTCAAAACCTCATCCGAAAACCAACCGAATCCGAAAACAATACCGCAAGAATAAAATCACAAAATAAACGTAATTAATAAACAAAATAACATAATAATTAAACAGAGAAGTAAAAATAAATATAATGCACAATTATACACGCTATTTCGATGCTTCAATACACAATCAGGGAGAGTCGATAATATTTAAATAATTTTAATCAAACACAAGTTCAATTCATCAATGAATTTAATAATCCGAAATATTATCATGTCATGTGGTAATTTATGTAGAAAAGGTTCGTTTCTATTTTCGGGCCGCAGGAAAATTCCGTTTCCAGTCTAGACAAACTCGAATTTACAGTTCAAATTTAACTTTTCCCTCAGGCGAAAGAAAAAAAAAATTTTATCGGGTGCAAAATCACTCGGGACGCTTGAAAGTAACCAGGCACAACAATTTTAAATTTAAACTCATTAATTTTTTGCCCCGTTTTTCGATTGGATGGCAAACGGATAGAAATTTATGCAATTACCATTAGACTGACAGCAAGTCTTGCGGAGCAGAAGAACAAAAAGGGAAAAATACAAATTGGAGAGATCTTCGTGTCGAGGGAGCACCGGATTTGTTAAATTGCAACGTAACTGCGGTGATAAATCGACTTTTGCGTTGAACAGAGAAAGACACTTTAAAACCCAAAGCAGACATTTTTTGCTCGGTCATATTTTCCTCAAAATTCACGGAGGCTCCGTGCACGACTCCGGAGAGAGCCTTTTAGGTGAAAGGTTAAGGCAGGAGGCTGAAGGCTGCTCCCACTCTGGCATGATTGACACTTTGCAAGACCTGGCAGAATGGGTGAGCATTGTAGTTTGAAACTCTCTTTTAAACTTCTGCCGAGAGTTTCAGAAATAGAAGAAAAGCTAAGTGAAATGTAACCACGCGATTCCTTTCCTACATTTATCGATAAATCGATTATACATAAAATCCGTTGCGTATATTCTAAATAAAAATTTCAGACCAGCACAAGTTCTGATTGCTGTACTTGAAATGAGGAAAGATATTCTTCATTAAGCGAGCAGTAAGATTCATCTCCTCATTGCGTAGTATAAATGAGTCTAACTGTATAGGGAAAAAGTCTTTGCCTTTGGGACGACCGAAATAAACCGTAAAAAACAGATATGATTTATGGAAAAAAATTGCATAAACTTTTAATCGTCTTTTATGGAATTCTTGAAATCAGAGCCTCTACGTTTATGACTCAAAATGTGGTCCCCTGAGAAGTAAAGTGTTTTTCAACACGCCGGGGGACTGGAAACAAAAAAATCTTACGTCTCATTAAGAAGATTTACGAATTTCTAGAACCTGTACAGCTAATATAACTGCCACGTCACAGACGTAATTTGTCATCTCGGACCAGCTATTAATGTCAACCTTTTAGAAATGAGGAAAATAAGCCACGAGGTGTAAGAACATCGGTTTCCAGTTGAGCTGGTTTAAGGTTTCATTAGTCGAACCTACTAGAATAATAAGCTATTCGAAAAAGAATTAATTACCAATTAAAATGAAGTTTTTCACGCACAATTTATTTATAACCCGGGAACATGAGACGAAGACAATTTTCCAAATTTAAGTGAAAAATCAATGGAAAATATGACTGAACAGTAAGTTTCTCCAATCGGCTGACTCTAAAATGAAGTGTTCCGTCTGTAGGTCGTGTACAAGTCAAAGGGAATGGAAGTAGGATTGACATTTCTGAGAAATCATTTAATTTCAATTCTGGGCCTTCTGTGGGGTCAAGTAGGACATCGCCCAATGACAAGTTTGTTTGCTCTCTCTGGAACGAAAGATGAAAATCTACGGTCAATCTGTCCCAACTCCAGTACCCACCCCCGACCGAATACCCGGTACTTGAAGGTTAATTTATGCCAAGTTTACTCTACAAAGAAGTCAATAAAGGAAATTCTGGTGGGTACCAGGTCATTGGGGACGTGGTTGTAGTATGTAGGGCAGTAACGGGGTAAGATGAGTTCGGTTTTGTTTGGCAGCGAATTTGCTGTGGTTCGAGCTTTATTGAACTAACCGTTTGTCCTACATAAAACATAAACTAATTTCCAGTCAATACAGTACAGAAAAATCGACAACCGTTGACATCCGTGGACGGGCCAAAGTTCAAAACTAATTTCGCTTCCTCGTCCATCCACTTTTCAAGGTTTTAACACTCCAAACTTACTCGTAGGGTGGCCGGCAACCTAAAAAAAAAAATCCTAAAACTACACAGAACTCCACGGATATGTCGATCTGAAACTTTTCTCAAGAGGAAAGCCCGGCCGATGCAGTTGTATGTAAGAATTTTCTCTCTACTTCATGAAATTGTTGCGTTTTTCTGACTTTGAAAGAAAGTTCCCACTTTCAGGGAAAAAGCTCATTCAAGGAGAAAATGAAAGATTAAATGGCCGTTAATCGTTTAAGCTGTAAACTTGGAGCCATCTTTTCCGCCAAAAAAATTAATTTGGCAAGTTATCAAAGCAATTTGATGCTCCTTTGGATTTAGGTCTCTCTTTTTTTTTATTCTTAAGACATTTAATTCACTTCTAAACTTTGTCGATTTAGTTTTCTAATTGTTCCGCACGTTTCAACTATTCTGTAGTTTGAGTGAAAAGGTCAGTGTTTTGCCGCGGCGAGAAGCAACGCGGAATATACACAATGTTATTTCGTATATAGTTCTTCTTAAAGGTCCGTCACCTTTCGGGGTGCCAGTTTATTTCTCAAGAGCAAATGACAGGAAAAACCTGCGTCTTTTTACGTCGGTCAGATACTTTACGGGTGTACGGCCCGTTAGACTTGACGAAAAAGGTCAAATACGTCAGTTTCTGTGACCGAATTCAATAATATACAGGTTTATTTGATGCTCTTACAGTACTTGGAAGTTCATGTAACATTATTTCTGCCCCAACAATTCATTAAATCGTAGGTCAATACGCTTCGAGCATTTAATTTTTTTTTCTATATCGTTGCCCAAAGAAAGAATCTTCGAGTTGGTGTTCTTCGAAAGGCGTGATGTATGATTTATTTTTTATGTAATCCAGTCTGTTGCTATGTCAAGTGTCACCATTTTATTCGAAATAAATTTCAAGTCTACAAAAGTTGAGTGACGTAGCTGATTCTGGGCACTCGTTAAAGTGTAATTATTCGTAACCATAACGGGGTGACGAATGTGACATGCGCTCGAATGAAGTTCTCGTATTATTCTGGAACTTAATTGAAATAAGAACCTGCTCGCTTGCTAGGATTTTATGTAATTATTTTTGTAGTCATGTCTTGAGAATTCCTCTCCGACCACCATTCTGCAGCACCACCAGGTTAACATAATTTTTTTCAATCGTTTTATTCTGTGAAGAATGACAGAAAAGTTGTAATGTAAGAAAATAAAAAATCGGTTTCTACATGATTAAAGAAAACCTAAGTACACAGTACATGCACTGCAAAACGCAAAGGTGAAGTCCTGTTTCGTTATCCATACAGGTGTGTTACGTTCCTGGTCACAAGGAAAAGTTTTAAAATCTTGCTCTGTACCTATGGAATTAGCTTTCGCCACAGTTTTATTGCCCGTGTGAATCCTCCAAAGGTCAAAGGTCGCCGTGCCATTTGAACTTGTCGCAGCACAGTGCCACTGGGTGACGAAAACCAATTTGAGAAATTTTTTTTTGCTACCAGCTAAGCCGAAAGTAAATGACAGTAGGAAAGGCCAAAAGATGCTGCGTATGTGCTCGTGTGGGTTAGAACAGTGAAAAGTTTATCAAACACGGGCGATGATGCCGAAAAGACAACTCCCGCAACTTTAGTTGGAAAACTTTAAAGCGAGTTCCTTCTTCTTGATTTATGATTCTTTATAAAGAATTCCGAGCCGTAGAAAAACAAGTTCAACGTGTAATTTATCACATTTTCGTTTCAGATACATCGTCACTCTTGCACATAATTCCACGGTCGCGATTTTGCTATTGTAGAACGCCGCCATTAGCTAGGAATTGCTCAACAGTCAAACTCTGGTGTTCCGCCATAATTCAAAGATAATGTGACTCCGCGTTTTATGCTGCTCACGTTGTTAGTCATAATTTTGGTCGGACAGGTAACAATACCGTATTGAATATCCTCATTTAGATCTGAGAAAATCGTATGATATTATTCACGCCTCCTCCGGCACAACACTTCGATGGCTAATGGTTCGAACTACACCAAAGCCATTTTCTACCATCGTCCAAATGTTAATCTCAATTTTCAACAGTCAATTATTTATTATTTACAAAATTGTTGAGTTAATACTCTGTTGTTAATAATTCAAAGTTGTAATTTGATATTGATATCCTTGGTTATGGAAATCTGTTGGCTTCCGAGCCAGTTTTTAATGGCAAGTCTGAATGTAATACTCATAAACAGGTAATTGGTAGAATAACAACCGTTTTAGTGTTGATTTCAGTAAGAAAACAGTTTAGGATGGCATGTACATAAATTAATTAATTAAGAGAGCGAGGGAATTTGTAGAGAGCGACAACAAAACTGGTCTGCAGACCTGCATCACTGTTTTGGCAATGATCCTCATTTCCTCCTGGGATACCTTTTGATGCATTTTGCTGTCGTTTAGTGTATGCCTAAACTAACTAATGACCGCGGGGACGATGAGGAGGAGTTGTACTGGAACATCGCACCTGACAGGTTGACCAAAACAGAAAGTAAACGTATGATAAAAGTCAATTTATTATATATCATATTCTTCTTTGTCAGTATTAAACAATAAAATTTGTAACTCTTTATCACAATTTTACAGTATGGAATGCACATTACATATTTATACGTTTTTCTTATAGAAAACCGAACATCACGTGTTGTTCTTTTACTTGTTGACGTGTTTGCGAGTACCCAGCAGAAACGTTGAGGTTCGCAGAAAGGTAGCGTCACGGGTAAATGAAATTTCGCGGACCCGTTCACTTCGCAGGTGTTTTGCCATGTATGAGACGTCTCTAAAGCACATAACAAAACGTAGTCTTGTGTTGGGAAACTTAAGTTTTTAAAATATTCAGATTTCGCGCTCGTGCTCGGGTGTACATGCAGTTTCAGACCGTAGGAACGCGCTCGAAATATTAAGTTATTTCATTACATTAAAACCCGCGTCGTTTTAATCTTAACGTTTCTTTTAATTAACTGTTATTTCAGTGTGATAACTTAAGTGAAACCGTGGACTCACTACACACTACCACAACTAACCACAACAAGATTTTAACTAATTGCTGACGAGACTGGGAACCAGTTTAATTCGTTGAAACGAAACATTTGACATTCTCCAACCGACCGACTACCACTTAGAGAAAACAAATTATTAATTATTAAAGATTAAGAAAGTATTAATTACAAAAAAGTAAAGTAAAAGCAAAAATTATTTGTAGCAATAGAATGATAGAAAAAAAAGTGGCAGGACTTGCCATTTACTTTGCAAACTTTCCAACCTACAAGCAGGCGTTAGAAAAAAAATAAAATAAACATATTAAACGGGAAAATGAAACGACGACGAAGTCAATAAATCATTATTAATAATATAATTTTACGCTTTTATTTGAGTTTAATAAAAAGGGTACCTTTATGTTCAAGTTATAACCTTCCGTTTTTATCGCAAGTCAAATGAAATTTTACGACCTCGGGGCAATATGTGGAGCAGTTGGTAGCTTATCTGGTACAAAATATCTTTCGGTTAAAGATTCGCCTTTTGCTTTTAACGGAGACAGTAGAAATTTATTGCTCCGTGTAAGTCACACGGACACGTACGCATTTAACGGTATGCAAAAGATGCCTGTTTGAAAGGTTTTAACTGGCTCAGGAGATAATGCCAAACTCGTAGGAAACTCACCGTGGGGATTTCAAGACCGAAAATATTTTAATGGCTCCTCCCTGTGCTGTGAGTGAGCGCAATAGTTTCAAAATAATCGTAATGGTCGGCCATTTTGGGAAATTATACTGAATCACAAGGTTCTTGTTGAAATAAAAGAAATAATTTGAAATTGTTTCTCGCGATGTCGCGATCTAACTTAAAGTTGCCGACAGTAACGGAGTATCCAGGCAGTGAAACGGTGTTAAATAGTTACTTTGTGTATGTTTCTGACAGCTTCTAACAAAACTATTTTCCGTCCACAATTTCACAAGGTCTTACTTTATACTTTACTACTTTCCTTTAATGGCGGTTGTTTTGTTTTTCATGCAATACAAAATATTAATATTTGTATGACAAATGTAAATATGTACACTGTCAAATGAAAACTATACTGGTTTCAGTATATCTGAAACTCAAATTCGTTTAGAAAAATATTCATTCGTTTTTTGTCGTCAAAATATGGACTCACGTGAACCTAAAACACTTTTCTGCTGGGAATCGCGACACTGACCCGTACAATATTTACAAAAAGAAAACTATGGCAACTATTAACAACAAAATACAAATATTTGTAGTTTCCGTTGTCGAGCGAAATAACAATAACGGCTTTGAGCAAATGAAATTTCTATTTTCAGCAGTTGAATTCGGCGTGAAACTGTTCCAAGAGAGTAGTTTTCTTCGTCTTCATCTTGTTTAAATGATAACTTAGAGTCGGTTCCTTCGCCGGTTTATGTTTACGATACTACACACCTGAAAATAAATTAATTAAATATTAATAAGGGTGGAACTTGGAGCAAAAGGTAAATTGACTTTCGCAGTGAATCGTTGTGTTATTCAAAATACACCCTGAAAGATATATCTCGGTGAGATCTTAATAAGTACAGTATTTCTAACAGATAAACCAGATCACAACGGAGATGTGCAGTCAACAAAAATTATTAAACCTCAAAACGTTAATAACTCTGACGGTACATTATAGTTCCAAGAGTTATTTTGCACGCTTAGCAAAACACTCCAGTATATAAAACCACCACGCATAGGAAAGATAAAACTAAAGAGTAGTCCACTGTAGACATATCCACTGTAGCCCACAGTACATAAATTTAGATTTCCTACAGTTAAGTGCCAGAGAAAAGTTTTGAAACACCCAACAATATCATTGGGTAACCCTGACCTACATTTTCAAACTTTCTCACTTTTTTATTCGAGTTTGGAAAAATTGAACACTTTTGAATGCTACAGACATTGGAAAACATTATTTATTTAACAGGAGACAATTGTATAAAAACGAAATTAGTATTTCATAAATTGACGGGAAGCAAAAATTGTTTTTTAAAGAAAAATGTGGATGATGAGGAACCAGAATGCGTGCATAAGCAGTCGAAAATGAGGAAGAAGTAGATGTTATTTATTTAATAAAATAGAAGAACAGAAGAAGTTCTAAGTATCTTGGAGAAGACTCAGATTCCTCAAAATCCCATTTGATACTTACGACTGATTTATTTTACTCCGTAAAAGGCGGAATAATCTACGAGTGTACTTAGTGAGGAATTAGGATACCCGTCGTGTAATAAATTGAGAATTTGTTCAAGACCAGTGGTCTATTAATAGAACATTCACGAGAGAATTAATGTCTTTGTTTATCTAAAAGCTTGAAAAAAATTACTCTTTAACTTGGTGCATGCGAATAATCAACGACTAAGCCTTATTTTCTTCTCCCCTGGTGGAACTATTCAAAGCAACACATATTTTTCATTAAACTTTGCATTTTTTTATTTTCCTTCAGTCAGTCGAATTGAAGGAAACTCAGGTTATGTGATTTTTACTTGGAATGTTTTTTGACTTCATTCAAAAAAAAAGTTTCCATTACCCAATAATCCGAAACGTTGCGTTTATTTATGTGTTTTGTATATATTTTTAAGTTTAGAAGTTCAAGTGTTTAGACTAGTTCCAATGAATTTATTTAGGAGACTACTCAACACGTACAAAGTACGCCCCAAACATCACTTAACTCAATTAATATCGCTTTGCAGATGGACTGCCAGATGCAGTAGGAGTCAAATATAAATACTCAACTGAACATAATTTAATCGAGTGCATTTAAATTATTGACTGCTGAAAAAAACAAATAGAATTATTAAGATTAATAAAATAAAAAAAATTAAAGCAGATGACTTGTTAATAGGCGAGCACGAGCATTGCTTCGTACACGGCACGCCGGATTGAATCTTAAGACATACAGCGAAGTGAACGAATACATAATATGTCAACAATTAATAATAATAAAGTACCGTATGGTATATGTCATGTATATACAAGTACGGTACATTTGAATAATTCTCAAATATAAGTCGGTCGGAAGGACGTCAAGCGACGTGATGTCCACACACAAAAACGACGAGAGAACTTTTATAAACGAAGTGTGTATTTTCAATAACTAATGTGGCCACTAATTAGGAAAAAAATAAGCGTGCAGTCATCAAGCACTGATGGGGAAATGAGGAAAAATCCATCTATAGAAAGTTGTTTATATAAAAATGCCCGTGCTCGCTTGTCCCCCGAGGAGGAACGGAAATTTCATTCAAAATTCAACTCCTCGTGTTATTCATTTAAGGGGCAAGCTTTTAGATAATCGGAGGAATGGTGGAAAGGAGAAGAAGATGAAAAGTGAAAAGACGAATTTGAAATTAAAATGTTGTTTTCCTATTCGTATTTCATAGCCGAAGGACGGCAGTAGAAAGTAAACAAGTTGAAGGGCTCTCTTCCGGTTCGTAGTTGTGCAAAAGTTTCCCTAAAAAAATCTCCATAAGTTTTGTCATCAGTAAACTTGCCTTCTGTCTCCGTCTTTTACATTTCCCCTTTTTTGTTTACATTTTTTTTTCTACTGTACAAACAGGCTGTGGGTACCTTTCGTCCATACTTTTCTTCGTTTTTCCGCTCCAACCTACATTATTTTGACTTCGCAACCCCGAATCGTGTTCACCCCCAAGACGTTTCCATCTGCCTCGATTGTTTCCCGTTGTTAACCGCGTAAAATCCCTCACGCCGAGCCTTGGCAGTACACATCGGTGCTTCTTTGTGTCCCGTTTACTCTAACGTATCTCCAACGCCCGGAAAAGCATGTTTGTTAATTTAACTTCGGAATGAATCCATTCCAAAGGTAACCCCGAATACGATTGCCGTTGGAGGTAGGGGAAAGAAAGGTAAATAAATGCATATTCAGAGTGATATAATTTTCCCGTGTGCCATTCGGAAAATACAAATTTCGGCGGAATCTCCCGCTCTCATGTTTTATAAATGAAACGGGGACTGATGTTATCATTAGTAGTATTTTGGGAGGAACTACTTTTCGAACTAACACGACCGAGGGTTTTTCGGAACTCCCATCGAAATCGAAAAAAAAAAAATAATAATTCACGTCCGTTAAGTTGAATTTGATCGTCTCTTCTTGTTTCATTTCATTTCCTTTGAAAAAAAAGGGAAATATTAAAATCGATGAAATGCGAATGAATTCGCTACAAATCGACTTCGGTACTCAATTAAGTAAGTACATAGATCGTTTGGGATGAAGTGGATGATGCAAATCTCCTGGAAAGGATGTTCCTTCTCTCCTTTTCAGTTAAGGTCAGGGTCACGCTTGAAAGGTTCAACATTAGAGGAAAATCTGGCGTTTTGCTTCGATGGCTGCGGTACGTGGAGACCCCAAGAGTTAACCTCGAATAAAATAAAGATCATTTACGTTAGGTGTTTCATATCGACGTGCAAAAAACGAAATATCCAACAATAATAATACATCGTTTAGATTGTATCCCTAAGACTTAAGAAAAGAAGAAAAACTACAATGCGAGAAAAGTTTCTGGTATCGGCCATTGAAATTAAAAGACATAAAATAATTCCAAATTTATTGATTTACTAGCTCAACTTGTTAGTTCTTCGTCAATTCTATATTTGCAGAAACAACAACCAGTCACCATTGTAGGACAGTATATTGTTATTTTTTTTATTTAATTAATGTATTCAATTTTAACAATACGGTCCATCGATGTTATATTTTACTTATTGTGATGATTGATGGATCCAAGGGCTGCTACAGCTCTATTAATAGAGTAAATTATTAAGTGAACTGTTGTCAATGCTTCTCATTTTTCTTAAAGAGAGTTTCCGTTACGCAGAAACAATTCCTCAACAAAAATGGAGCATCCTGCATGGAATATCAGGCCGTAAACCGCGGAATAAGATATTTTGTGTGTGTGTGTGTGTGTGTATTGTCTCTTGGGTGTTCCATCAACGTCTATCAAGTTTTATTACTTTAAGTAAATGTTCTGTAGTCACCTTGATTTCTAGCACAGTTTCACCAGGTAATTTTCTGTTGCATTTTCGAACATAAATCTGACCGTTTTAATTTTTGATAATTCGAATCGACTCTTTAAATCCTCTTTGGTACCCCCGTAATACACACTAATTTGATTTATCGTTGCAGGTATTTCACTTATTTCATAAAAAACTCATTCGACTGACTACTTTCTCCCACGTGCAATTAATTCGCTAATCCTCGCTTAACTCTGCTCCGTTACTGTCTTTTAATGCGTCATAACGAACCCGCAATTGCACCCATAAAGTATAATTATATTACATTTTGCTAAATATAGACTCGTAAAAGTGTAATTACACTTTTAAATAATTATTGAACGGAGTTGGGAATTTGTTCTTGTGCGTTTTATTATTTTTATTTAGTCGACACTCAGGCCCAGAATCCCATCGGCCCATCGGGAGGAAAATTAAGGACGCGAACGACTCGTACCAAACTAATTGGGTCAAGTAATGAAAAAAAACAACAACAACAAGTGCAGTGAAGCACAGCCCGTATATTCCAACAGTTCCGTAATATTCGATTTATTAGTGATTAATTAACTAAAGCTTTTTTTTGTCTATCGAAAGCAAAAACTCAACCGAAACGACAGTCCGGAATTTATGTCGCCGTCCAATTAAATTGAAATTCAATGATGAAGGGTCTGCGTAACTGTCTCATTTGAATGGGACGCGAAAACATACCGAGCGGACTCGTTTTCATACAGGAAAAAGTTAAGAAAGTTTGTTAATGAAAAATGTTGCTTTGTGTAACTTACACACCGCGTAGGAGTTGTTCATACATCACGGTGAAGTGTCATTTATCTAAATTATGTATCTTCAACCGCACTCTACCACGGCCATTATCTCGAAATGCATCCGACTGAGTTTGGGGCTCATACACACACACACACGCACACGCACACACACCCCTTCGCAATTTTTTTCAGTCACCTGAACGTTAGCAAAACAAACGAGCACTTGTAAGTCACCTGAGGAATATTTTGCTGGCGATGGAATCAATTGACGTCGCTGCAAATCTACAATTAATTTTAATTTATTTAATAAAAACGGATATTTAATTACTCGGATGCGTCCTAGAGACGATCTAGTAATAAATTTTGTTTTTCCATTCGGTTTGTTTGGCGTCTAGCGCTCTGTTTTGCGCTCCTTTCCAACTTTTTTTACCTGTTTTTTTTTTTTACTCCGAGTTACTCGAATTAACGTTGGAAACAGTCAGAAAATTTAATGGCCGACCTGGGAACACCGCTGTAAAATTTTAATTCGATTTGAATTAAGAGAGTACTTCAAGAACTTCGTTTTCCAGTGTGGAACTTAATACCATGTACTAGTCAAGTTTTCAGTTGGTATTAACGAATGGAGTTAACCAACAATAAATAATAAGTAATAATACATAAACCGAATTTGCCTCAACCCGAAAACAAACGCTGACTCAGGTATACAAATGTTCTTTGAAGGAAGTCAAACAACAGTACGTAATATGCGGTACTGTTAATGTACTGACGATTTTCATAAATTCCATCCGTTTCGTTTTTACAAATCGCTTGCAACGTTTATCGATTAAAATCAATCGGTCCGTGAGGATGACAAAAATTACAGAAAGTTTGAAAAATCAGATTCAACGATGAAATTTAATTTGAGGAGGCAGAAAAAGCCAAGAAGGTGGAATTGGAAACGATTCGACTTTGAATTGGAGACCTTTGGGGATGGGACTTGCGGGGATGGAATGGGGTGAGACTGGGGATGAAAAGAACGTGACTGATGTGTGAATGTAAAAGAAGACGAAGTACAGAGGTAACAAAAGACATGAACGAGTCTTCAGAGGCAAAAAGAAATGTCGGAGGAGGAGGAGGCACTCGCGGTTACCATGTAACACTATGCCGTTTGAGTTGAATCTTTTATGAAAACCTAAGACCCTGTTATGAAATGATGTTATTAATTTCTTAACAGCGACAACCGAGATAAACCATTCTTTTATATACATTTATATATCGCGTCTCGGTTTAATGAATCTCCTCGACCTCGATAAAGAAGTTGTGCACCGTAAAAAACAGTGAAAATTTGGTGGAAATCGGTGCCGTAGGAAATTCCCAGTCTTCACGGTGGATCTGTCAAATCTAGAAAATGCCACGAGCTAAAAGAAATGGATTTTTGTCTATTAGGCAGAACTGTTCTATAGAAAATAAACGCATGAAATAACCAGAATTTGCCCTCCCCGTGCAAATTTTATCTCAAAATATAACCATGAAGTTGAATATTCCACTGGTTGTCTCTTAATATTTTTGTAAAATTACTTACAAATAGAGTTAGAATTCTGCATATACACATAAATGTATACTACTATATTTTATGTACAATAAAGATGTTAATACGGTATAATCTTATCGAAGTAACATTGGAGTAGTTTATTTAATGCATTTATATAATATTTTAAATAAAAACTAAATTAAATACTATTAATTATAATAAATATTTTGACAAATCAATAACAGGTTCCCAATTATTTTCACTTTTCACTCATCCTTTGTATTCTTATTGTTTCACCGATTTTATACATTTCTAATAATTAACTTCTTAGAGTTTTTCTACTGGCATCTACCAAAGATAGTAATAAACCTCTGCACGCATATATAGTCTATATAGTCCGAAACATATATTTATATAGTCCTATATATATATAGTCTCCGCAGATTGCGGTGTCCACTGAAAAAGACTTCGTCCATTAATATGCGATCGAGTGACCCAAGGGAGAACTACAAGGGCATGTAGAGCATTGTAGTAAATAACTCGGTTAACCTCATCGTTCACCTTCGTCCTTTTCTTTAAATAAATTTAATTAGTGTAGACGGTTTACGATGTTTAAATTCAAGTCGACCGCGGCTTGAATCTGGTTCCGGGCTCTGGGCAGATTCGAAAAGGTGTTGGGTAAAGAGCCAACTTCCGGAAAGAAGTTCGTACGCGTTTGCTCCAGACGTAGAGAAAAACTTTGGGATTTCAGAGGAAGAATCCATGAGATGATGTAGTCAGGAGCCATGCCACAATGATTGCTGACAATTACAATTTCGAAAGAATAAGCGTGGATGAAAGAGCGTGGCACAGTAACGGAAATTGCCAAAACGTGACGTCAAACTATTTCCGGTTTCTTTCCCTCCTTTTCTCGCATCTTAAGAACTCACGAATTAAGTTCAATTGCTTCATGTCTGGCACATGTTCAATCGAAGATGTTCTTTTTTTCACGCCTGAAGTCACACAATTGAAGAAATAAAAACTATTTAAACGTAGAGAAATAAATAGTTTTAAGCATTTTAAGCAACTTAACCCAACCCGGAAAGTGGCACCGTGTTTTTTCTATTTAGAGTGGGAATGCCCGCCCGAAATTACACGTTCTCGACTTATATATATGTATTTGATATAATGTGCATAAGTTCTCCGAGCGATTTAACAATGAATCGATCGATGCTCGTCTTACTTCTTCACTTTTAAAGGACTTTTCTCTGCGTTTCGCTCATTTGTCTGTTGGGATTGAGTCCCACGCGTTCAACTTCTTCCTGTGCCTGAGAGACTCACAAACTCATGTTGATCTTGAATTTAAATGTTTTTTCATGCAAAATTCCACATTGCGCAGCTTTTACGGGTTGGTGAAAATATGTGTCGCACAGTGTGTGTGTGTGTGTGTGTGTGTGTGTGTGCGACACGGTAGATGGTAGAGAGAAGCATTGTCGGTTTTGGAACACGACAAATGAGCTTGTGCACGCACGCAAATGTTCGTATACTTCCTGACGGATAAAAATAATTGTAGAGGAATACAGTTTGTTAGGGTGAACGAACCAGAAAGTATTTGGTGCATTTTAGGTCGATCGCATGAGTCTCAAACTTTGTTTTTCAAATATATATCGCGTGGGAGTGTACGCGAAGATGATGTGTATGTTCTTTAGACTAAACTACCGCCATATAACCCAAAATAACTTTGTTTTGAGAGGAATGGATTATACCAGATAACCACCTCAGGAAATTCTCCTTCGCGGTAGCTGCCGCCGTTCTAGCAAAACCAAGTAAGCGTAAATAAATGCAGATTTACTTTATTTTTCCTCTTGTGGGGTGTAATTAACTTTCTACAGATTTTGTTAACTGTATAGAATTCGCAAAAAAGCAATAGTTTCACTGGCTCGGGATTCAACGAAGAAAAAAAAACCCCAGAAAGGTCGAAAGGAGGTGAACCTTTGGGTCTGGGTCTGGGTCTCATAATGATAATAAAAGGTTTTTTGTCACCAGTTATCCTGCTGATTTCTAATTCTTCTAATTGTACAGTCCGTGTTTTGATCGACCAAGTAGCGATGGTCGATAAAACTGTGTAAGGGTAAGGGGTACTTATGACGAGTACTTTAAGGAGGACGAGTTAATAAAATATTTTAATATTATTTAATGTGACACACGATGTTAATGCACGTTATTCGAATAACATCAATTTCCCGCTACATTAATTTTTAATTAACCTTTCTGGAGCGTTAGTAAATTTTAAATAAATAGAAAAGTGATGAGAGTGCAGCGAAGGTAAATTCTCTGAAGTGTCAATATTAAGTGTAATAAAAGGTAATCACGGGGTAGAGTGTTTTCTATTTGTATTTTCATGAAAGAAGAACTATTAGTAGTTGAGTTTTAGTGGTACTTCATTGTCTTATCACAAGGTGAAACATAGAAGAGGTGTGTAAGTCACAACTTTTTAAGGTTTGCTTAATGAGGAGTGAATAAGCACGGTAGGAATACAAAATCCTAGACAATGGTGCAAGTGAAGTAGTCCAGAGAAGCAAACATCCTCCTACGAATGCTGTGATTTATGGGTCAAAGGGGAACGATAAGAGACACGGAAATCCCTCAAATTACCTGGAAAAGGAAACTTATTGGTCTTTTAACTGATTCGAGGAGAAAACTTTGAGTAAGAACTTGTCTAGGAATTGTCAAGTGGATTAAAAAGACATGTTCAGTTTGCAAGCGCTTAAAAGCCAGAACGAAGCTTTTTTTCAATGAGACCAACTTCCCACACAATCTCCTTTTTATATTCCACAACCAGTCTAGAGCAATAGATGAGAATGGTTTTTCAAAGAAAAGGTTCATTTTTGATAAGAAAAAGGTGTCTAATCCAGGCGATAAGTCAAAGGGAGAAGAGGTGAGGGCTCGAAGATCTCTTGATACTTTAGATAAAGTTAGATAAAGCTAGTTAAAAACTAGTTTCGTCTCTCTCTCTCTCTCTCTGAAACAAACGCTCAACTAACTCATTGGCAACTAAGGGCAAACTCTGTAAGATAGATATTAACTATTTTATGGGGAATCTATGACTTGTTGCCGCATTGCCTCCTCAATTCATTTTCATTGATTGATCTGATCGCCCTAGAGGAATAATTTCCAGTGTATTGGTGTCAAAGAAACCATTTTAATTCGCTTTTATCGAGAATTAATATGGCGAATTGCAAATCGAAAGCGGTAATATTCTTAAATAAAAAACAAAGTAGAGCTTTTAACTACGTCAAAACGGCGAAGTAGAATTGGTACCTTGCCACGACCTACATAAATTTTGTCATCGAGTACTTCAATATAATCCGAGTAATAATTTGTTAGAAAATGGAGGCGAAAGTTCTGTTGTGCTAAAGTTAAATTATTTAAAGACAGCGATTGACTTCTTAGGGTTTCTCGTAGGTTTTTTGTGAGTCGGCTTACACCAATAGTTTCGGCCGTGATTTTTTTTTGTTCGTCAGTTTCCTTCAACTTTTCAACATCTGCGTTCCCGGCATTTGTCAGGCCTATTTCCCTGGGAGAATAAGCAAAAACCTTTCACGATGTCGGGCCAAAAGCCTGGCTAGGCTTCCCACGGATTTGATTTATAATTCGTTACACTTCTCCAACATCACATTTTCCCTATATCGTTCGCTGGTTACCGCCGTGACATTTTCCATTCCATTTGACGTCTATTTTCGCCAGGTTTTCTTTTTTTTCTCTCTTCCTTTGCGTTCCTCTGTCTCTGCTTTTTCATTCCTCGTAGAATCACCACCCGCTGCCCCGTATGAGTTTGTGTGTGTGTTTTTTGCAAAATCAATTCCCGGAACAGGCAACTAAATTAACTTATACAAATATGTTAGTGTGGGGAAACAAAACAAACATACAACACAGGGTCACGTAACGCAGTCACGAAAAACGGTATGAAAGTTCAATGGGAAAGTAGAAAACGACACCAAACATTCCATAAAATAAAGATATTAAACAGTGCCGCTGTGTCTTTTTTTCAAATTTTGTGATTTATATGGACTGCTTGTGATACAGAACATGTACTTTTAACGATATTATCACCGTAGAACACTTTTAGTTTAAGTATGTTGAAGCACCTGGAACGGTCCACACGCTTCGACCAATCAGCTGGGCTTTGAGGCAACAGCAGGAGGAGGTTCTGTCTGAAAAGATGGCTGCTGCACTTTATTTTTATTGTTATTTTATCTATACATTGTAGGTGTGTTTAATATTGCAATAAATGTGTTTTATTTTCTTTACATTTGATTGCGATCTTTCGATCGTTTGCTTCTGGTATGACTGGTGGCTTGCCGTATACTTTTCAGTTATTATAAAATCGTCATTGCATATTTAATAATGTGTTTGTGCAGATCATATAAATGTGCAACTCATTGTCATTCAAATACAGTTAAGTAGGAGGAGATTTTTTCGACAATATAATATGTTTATGAACACGGAGATGAACTATTGTTTTTTTTAATTGCAAAAACCAAAATCGTCATCGAAGAGTACTTTATTTAATGTACTAAAATATAAGATAGTAATAACTACAATATAATAAAATAACACAATAACATGTTGTTCAAATAACATTTACAAATATAAGGAAGTATTTATTGTCTGTAGTACGGCGTTCATATGCAACAAATAAAACTGAATCATGTAAATTTTACCACAACTTTTTAAAATAACGGAGAAAGCGTTGGAAAACATTCATTGCGAGTGGTTCAGTAAAATAAAAAAGTCCTATGTACGCGGAGAAGAGAGAAAGAGAAAGCTCAATTCGGCTAATTACTTGTAATTTTAGGGAAGGCAAGAAAAAATTGGAAAGTATAAAAAGCTCGACACGGGAGTAGTAACACGATGTGATACGTGATAAATACGTGATCAGAAAGTTTCACTTACTCATGGATTGGGTTACTAACAACGAATAGAGAGAAGTTTCCCTGAGTAAAAATGGCAGAAGTTTCACAACTTATTAAACGGCATAGAATAACGGCAATCAAGATGTTGTGCCTTCATTTCTGTTAGGAAACTTGCGAAACTTGACAATTTGTTCTCGCTGATCTGCAGCTGGAAACTGTGGAAACTCCAGGGAGGAGAAAAAAAATAAGTAAAATAAAAGAATCCCAAAGTAATAAGTCAACTTCTCTCCGGGAAATCGAATTTGAAGAAAATTTTATGTTCGGCTGTGAACTTTCACTTTTGTCAGTCTCCTACGAAACAAAATTAGGTTCTTCGTTAGTTGGACAGTAACCGAACGAAGTATAGGCAGGCAGGCAGGCAGGCAGGCAGGCAGACAGACGGAAAAGGAACATGCAGGGAATTTCCCAGAAGTAGCAGCAGAAAGGAACACGGTCGATATAATATTAATTTGACTTGTTAATTTTCACAGTCCCTCCGTGACCGGGTTTATGTGCAACCGTCCAACTTTTAACAAGGGTGGTTTCATCCCCCGCCGTTAACATTTCCTCCCCGAAACTTTTTCGGCGGATGAACAAGAGAACCTGTTCGGCACAATGCACATACTTTCTGCTGTCATGGACCAATTGCCCTAGTCTGTTGGACGAGTTAGACAGGAAGCTGACCAAATTTTACAAAATAGATAAATAAAAAAGGGTAAAAAAACCATAGAACGACTACAATCATTCACAGATGACTTACTTCGAAAGTAATAAAAAATAAAAATTGTTGTGTTTACGTGATTTATACATTTATGTTATTTACGCTACGAGCTTGTATCCATTGACTCTATCCATCCATTAATGAAGAATTAATGAGATGTGTGAAATATATTACTACAATGAAAAAGTATACATGTAAAGTATAATTATGTATATTATACTTCATTTATAATTAATAAAAGATACCCTGTGCTACTAAAATATACAGCAGCCCTGAGAATTGTCCATGTAAACTTGGTGGGTGATACTCTAATAATAATAAGTTCTTGAGCATGTTTTACGATCGTACTTTATAAAACGAACTTAAAACATAATTTATGTTTCTTACAGTGTTTATGAACGAAATGTCGGTGCAAAAATCAAATTGAGAATCCAAAAGAAGTAGACAAATTTTAATATAATCCAAATTAAAGTACTGTAGGAATTCTAAAGCGAATCACAACTGCAGAAGACGAAGACAGCGGATATAAAATTGAGAAAAGAACTTATGGATTTTATTAAATCATAACCGAGTAACAAGAGTTTACCGCATACATTATGTATTAGAGAATATTAGGAATGCAAATGGCGGCGAAAAAAAATCAACTTCGATGGAACTGGACCTGAGATTGTGAAAGAGACGCGAGAGCGTCAGGTAAATAAAAATTAAAATTCACAATTATGAATGTTAAGAACTTAAAACATTGTCAATATTTTAACAAATAATAGGTAATTTAGTTCAGAACTTAACTAGAATGTATTTGGTACTTTGGTACTTCCACAAAGCGTCGAGCAAATAGCTAAAATTCACAGGACAGAATTTATAGTTAGAAAGACCCAAAATTCGATGGATTATCTTCGTATATCGAAGTCTCACTCGAGAGGCATTCAAGTGATGTTTGATTTCCGTCATTTCCACCAAGACACGGAGAGGGCGGTCGATTCTTCTACGAAAGATCACAGGTGGTGAGAGTCAAAAATAAGACAAGAAACGATTCGAATTAGCAGTCAAAGTGCAGACAAAGAAGTCGTGTTCACCTGACTGAATGGAATGATTGAGAGTTCATCCCGAAACGTATCTATTCTCTTTTCGTTTCATTTGTTTTATTTAATGGGCAAGAAGGTCTAAGATATAGAGGTGGGAATCACAAGAGAGAGAGAGAGAGAGTGAGAGAGAGAAAACAGAGCAAAAGGAGGCATGAGAGCGTTAAATAAGACATTGTGTAGAATGTCTCTCAGAGAAAGAGAGAGAGAGAGAGAGAGGTGGCAGATCGAACAGACAAGAAAAGTAAAAATCTTTAGAAATCGCCTGAGACCTGAATGTTGAAAAATGTCCGTTCATTAATTTTATTCTTCTGAGGTACTCAATGAAGGCTAAAAGGCAAGAAGGAGAGAATACGAAAAAAGAAAAGCAGACTACAAAAGAGAAGCCAAAATGGGAAGAAGAAAACCGGTTTCGGTAATCGAAAATGAATTTTTATCGATTTGTAAACGTTCGATAAGTTTCAATCGAACCATTCGGATCGCAAATATTACAACACATGTATCTGGTGCATCCTTGCAGGAAATGCACTTTTATCAATTGCACTTCTTCGAATCAATATCCTCCCCCAGGCGGTGCCTTATTTAATTTCAACGCGTTTCTTCTTACAAAAATTATAAATAAAATAAAAAATCAGTTCGATAGGATCAGTAGAGAATTGCCTGGGAGACGCAATTATCTAAAATAAAACATAAATAACGACCAAAAAAAAGAACAGTTATTCATCTCCGGGAAGATGTGATGATTTGTAGTTCGACTCGTCGCACAAAGACAAAACAATGACCGTTTTTAATTTTTCTCTCTGTTTTTACGATTCGGTTAACAATGGATGTTGCCCACGAGTGGTACTGTAAATAGTATACATTTATATACGTGAATTATACGATGTGATTTATTTAGACTTCCCCAAAACATGGAAACCAAAAAAAGCAAAGCACTCAAGAGTGTGAGTTCTCAGTGCCGTATGCAGCTGCTGAACCTTAATAAAAAATAAAATAACTCAACAATAGGTTAATAACAAGCAGAATAATTGTGTAATTAACGACACTAAGGTGTAAACACTAACAAAGCTTCTTTGACAAGTCTGTAGAGTCGAGAGGAACTATGAGGAATGGAAGAGTAAAGTTAACGCATCTTAATTATTAACCGAGCTTTACATAAGTCGTAACGTCGCTGATGTAGTTTATTTGTGGCCGACATCTATTTAAATAAAACTTATTTGGATAAATAGATAAAGGAGAGCAGTGGAATACACCTGGTAGAAGCAATGTACTCTTTCTACATGTTACATTGGTAGCAGCAAATGGGGGAATGGGAAATTAAGATGAGGAAGCTTTCCCAAACTTCTGAAAGGTTCCGTGAGTTTTGTCGCGGCAAAAATTCTTCGGCGCACCATGAAATTCGAACCGTAGCAAATAGTACAGTAACACAAGACATTGTAAAGAGAACAATACATCATCTTTTGTCGGTTATGAGTGACAATTCAATTATCAATGATTCATTGCTCATTGTAGTTTGTGAATGTTCCGGTTGAAGGTTCTTCCGGTCGAAACGCGGGCGTACCTTTCCCTTATTTTGTTGTTCTTTTCTCTCTCTCTCTCTCTTACAAATCCAAACTTTCATTCCGTACACGAATCTCTTTTATTTGTTTGATTTCTTTAAAAGGAAAAGGGGTTCTTTCGTGTTTAACAAGATCCCAGAGGGGATGACTCAATATTTCAATATATTTTTTCTGTCCCTTGTTTTTCCTGACTTTCTGTGGCAATCCGCAAAATATTGATGGTAGCAAAAACGTTGTAGCCGAGTTATTATATATGTCAATGCACAAAGTCGTATACAGGGATTTTGTCGTTAATTAGAACGTACCTCTGTACCTTCTATCTACTTATTTATTTTTTAATTCATAAATATGCATTTTTTATTCCTGTGTACAGGTTTTTATTTCAATATAATGGGAATATATCTGTAAATTTAACCTGCTTAATGTCATAATTTGTAACGAAAATTTGTTGCTTTTGCGTAGCATAGCGTAGGTATGGTAGGTAGACATTCTAATCACTTGGTTACATTGCTTTGTTAGAAGAATTAAGAATCAATTTGAACTTACCTCTGCGTGTGTGTATTTATACTGGGGTTTAATTAAAAACCCGATTGTTGCGTTGTAAAATCGCTTTCAGCAGTCTCAGAGTGCTGGGTGACTGCTGAAACCTTCCTTAGCTAGACGTAATGGGAAGGAGATTCTGTTTTCCAGCACGTGAAGCAGGGGAAAACGCATTCCAACGTGTTTTTAAAGGCCTCTCTGAAGTCTCTGTTGAAATAGGCGTATATGAGTGGATTCAAAGCCGAATTGAAGTAGCCAATCCAGAAAAGTACGGCGACGACAACTTCCGGGCAGTAGCAGGCTTCTCCACAAAGTGTCGTTATGACGTACCTGAAACGGTCACAACGGGTACACGTGAACAAGAGGGAACTCTACAGTGGCACAGGAGCAGCTACGCCGGGGACTGTACAGGCTTTGACTGCAGCAAAACTGTAGAGTAGTGTGCCGTGCGCTACAACGCAGAGCTCCATCTCTGACTCTGACAGAATTCCTTCCAAAGGCCCAACCTTTTCACTTCTAGTGGGCCGTTTGTCAAGTAGTTGGTGGCACAGAATGTTCACAGGTCTTTTGGGGAAAAAAGTTTTTAGGCAGACACCCAGGCAGTAATATAAATTTTATGTTTCACTTTCAGAGTCTCTGTCACACAATACTTTTTGTGGAACAGTTGCTGTAGTTTGTACCACCACACTGCACGGGTTGCAACAATGTTTTGAAAAGCCTTAGCCACTCTACATTGTTTCCACGGTCGGTTTTTTTTTAATTGTGAATAAGTAATGATTTCGTGGAACTCTAAAAATATTATTTAAATAAATAATTGGGCTCGATATGAAAATAAGGTAGGAAATGAAGACAAACAGACCGAAAGTTCAACTAAATCTTCAAAGTTGAAAGATGAAAAGTAAACAGACGACTAAGAACACGAAAACTGAGTTTTGTACAATTCGAAAGTATTAAGTAATAATAGAAAAGGTTAATATATATTTAAAGCGGTGAGTGTGACTCAAGTATTTTTAATAATAAATAATAATGTTTTATGTATATGTGACGTGTTGTTTTGTTATTTTTTCTCGGGGTGGAGTAGCATCACATGTCTTCTCGTTGTGTTTTTCGTTTCCACGCTTCCATAATTCATGTTTTTCTTTTCGTTCTTAAAACCATGTTGAACCTCTGTCTTTTTATTTATTTTTTTTATTGAGGTGGCGTCATTTACCGTTGCCTACAGTACGTCACAGGCATATGGCGACAGTAGGGAACTGCCACTTGAATTCTGAGTATTATTTTTATGTTTTACGTACAAGCCGTTTACCACAATGTTTCATGCTCTCAACGAGGAGCGACAAAAAATTACTTTCGGTTGTATTGTCTTTTCCCTATTGTGTTGTACGAAACCTTGAGTTTTTACTAAGTCATAAAAAGGAAAGTTGTTACGTTTATCCTCTCCGTATGGTTCACCCAGTCCCACAGCAACATATTTCTTTTTTGTTGGGATATATACTGTTCATCAGATTTGTTTAACAATAAATTCAAAAATTATATTACAATTTACAATTTCTTAAAGAGCCCTAATGCCGCGAAACAAAATGATTTTATACAATATATTTTATTTATTTAAATTATTTTTTAAATCACATTTTAAAATAAAGTATATTCTTCTCTTATTGAGTACAGATTTCAGTTGATAACCACTGGGGTGTTTATTAATAATAATCAGTGTACTTTAGCAGAAGATAAAAGTAAACAGAAACTCACCATAGAAAAAAAGGTAGCCAGCAGAGAAGAAAAGCACCGACGATTATCCCTAGGGTTCTGGCAGCTTTGTGCTCGTTTCGCCAGCTGGTCGTTGTCTGTCTGACGATCGTACCTGAAATCAATACAAAAGGTAAAATTAAGGATTCAGCAGGGGAAAAAGTTCCGGCGAACGTGTCTTTTCTTTCTCCCTGGAAAAACTTAATTCCAATTTCAAAATTAAAGGGCAGTGAAAAAAAAGTTTGTTTGACTTCGACAGGGCGAAAGGTCGAAGGAACGACGTGCGAATGCAAGTTGAATATTTCAGCTGTTGGGCTCGTACCTGAAACCCGGAATTTTTCTCCTTTTTCTGTTCTCATCTCGTCGGGATTAATCGATGTAATGCCTTTTGACACTCGGTGGTCTGATTTCGTCGCGGACGCAGTCGCACACCACACAGAGCCTGAGGAAAATGTCAGTCAAAAGTCCGACAGGAAAATCAAAATTCCGGAACTGAACGAGCAATTCGGCGCCTATCGCAGGGAGAAACAAATGAAGAAAAGATGATTTTTCCTAACACGTAGTCTGACAGGTAAGATGTGGTCTTGACATAACGAAGGAAACGTGATTAATTCAAATGGTGAAATGAGAACGTGCTGACCGGGGAAAACGACAGAAGATTCAGTGTGAGCATTTTGCATGAATTTGAGTTTTTAAAAGTAGTAGTGGTATCATGAACATATAATAACGTAATAAGTCAGTTTTTAATATTCTTTTACTTAACAGCTCAACCTCATAAAGTTGTATTTCTACAAGTTGGTTTTATAAACAGGAGTACACTAAACACTAAAAAAAAATAAATAAAATTTTAAACAGAGATACATGAACAACTTCATTGACATTTCACATTTCACACCAAAAAAAGTCATTTTAAGTTTCCATTATAGAATAACATATATAATTAAGGGTTAATTAATTTCTACTCGTGTTATTTTCCGTCTATTTCATATTCTTCCACTCGAACTATTTACAAGGAAATATTATAATTCCATAAGTGTCAGAAAGTGTTAATAAACACAATGATTCCGCCAAAGGCAACTTTTTCCATTATTCCTTATTTCAGGAAAATGAGTCCTCCTCTTCCGTTTCCTGTGCTTCCATAACTTTTCACTCTCTTTTCGAAATCGAATATAATTTATATTATTATTTTTCGGTCCATTGTGACTCGAGACTTTACTTAAAACAAATTATAATTTTTTTACGGTTCACCGGTTCAGCTCTCACCAGACGACGTTATCATTCATTAAATTCCGCATTGGTGAATTATTACTTGTTTATAATTTGTTTTGTTAATTGTACCGACGGAAAAGAATTGAATTGAAATGAAGAAGATGTACAAAGTTCTATTGAATAGAAAAAAATAATTTCGAAGGATTAAGTACACCCCCCCAAGTGCTTAACAGTACTTAAACAAACTCTAAGCAGTTTTCCATTGTCTTGTGTAAACGTTTACTATTGATATTTTCACCTGTTACCGTTGGTTTTAATGTCATGAAACAACACCACTAATAAGTGAATTGTTCCACAAAGTACAACAAAGTACAAATGTAACAAAATACAAGGAGTTGAGAAGATGTTCTACAATTAAAGCTGTTTTGTGGTTTCACTGCATTCAGAAAAAGAACAACAACAACAACAACAACACCACCACCGGCTTAAGGTGATTTGTCGCCCAACGAGTGAGAATTAAGCAATTAGAATCCCGAGGAGAGAACTGGCGCGAAATGAAAGCTTGGAGAATTAACAAAAAAAGAAGAGAAAAAAAGACGAAACCAAAAATTCTAATCCTTTCAAACCTCAACTTCAACCTGAACGAGTGGAATTTGGTGGACGACGACGAGGTTCCGTTCGGGGCTTTCCTCCAAGGTGAAAGAAATGCAGGTACTCCGGCACGGAAAGGTGCAAACAAAAAAATTAATTAATTTTAGAAACAAATATTCAACGGGACGCCGTAAAAGGGTGGAAGGCAATTTAGAGCGTGAATTTCCAGGCCGTTACCTTCAAAATATTGACATTCTAATTTCATAATAAAAATTCCTCTGCTGTTCTTTTTTTTTTAATGAAAAACGCCGTCGGAGAAAAAGGCCGAAGAAGAAGAGAAAAAGAAGAGAAAGCCGATGGAAATGAAAGAGAAACACGAAATCCACGAAAGGAATCAAATTAAAGATTTTAACGTGAGTTTCATATCATCAGAGAGAGAGAGAGAGAGACTTTAAGTTCTCTCAATAAAGCGCAATTAACAGACGCTTCTTAAGCATCAACAAGGTTTTTCTTTCCGGCTCCGGTTTATTCGATAAATTTTAAATTTGTTCAAATTTCGTGACACAAACTGATAGTTCTGAAAGCTAGCGTTTACTCCAGTGTATTAATGACTGTATGTTAATGTAATAAAGCTTAGAGAAAAAAGTGCTTTCCAGGGAACGAACCCTTTGTAATTTTATTACTTATTGAACAAAAACCCTGAAAAGAGAGTTAGTTAAACTCTCCTTCCCGTTGAATTTATAATCCATTGTCTGCAGCTCGGGGGAAATCTTTTCAAGAGCAAATTTTCGACCTTTTACAAAATACATAATTCGTATAAATCAGGTTCGACGGGCGCACAAGGAGAAATTCGCTGCGGGAAGGAGGAACGCGACACGCACGACAGAAACAGCCAGGTACACCTGCCCGACGGTCAATTTCTGGTCCCCCGGTGAGGGAGGTGAGAGACCGCTCAACAATTACTCGAAAAGGAATGTAAGAAATCAGGGCAACCATTTCCTAATTCGAATTTTTCATTTCTTTCTTGTCTAATTGTGCAAAACGTAATTTCCGGATGGGAAATTCATTTAAATTCTACCTTGGGAAGGTAAAAATTAACCCAACCCGAAGGTGAACGTCTGGGGTAAAAGAAACCCCCCCACCACCCAACAAATCACAGAGAGAATAGTCAAAGTCGGAGGAGGAAGAGTGAGAAAGAAAAAAAAAGGAAAGAAGACGCGCCATGACAAATTTAAAGCTTCTCATTTCCGGTTTTTCTCGCGCCCTTCACCCGAGCTCCGTCGCGATTTACGACAGGAAAAACACAAAATTGACGCACATTTGTCAAACAGGAAAGTGTTCCCCGGAGAAGAATATTCGTTATTTCGCTCTGAATGGAAATTAAAATTATAATTCATGGCGCGGGGAAATAATCGAAATTTTTGATTTACTGCAGGATGTCACTTCCGGTTCCGACACGCCATCATTCCCTCACCTTTCTTTAACCGGCTTCACCGGCTCGCTCTCCCATTCTTATTTTTCCAATTTCTTTGCGTGTCCGTGTCGCCGACTTGCAGGTGGGAGTTGGTGTCAAGCGATTGCGATGGCTTTGTCCCCGCCGTCGAGAACCTTCCCTTAAAGCGTTTTGTCAGTGGGTTGCGGGCGGATCGGAGCAAGGGTTGACGGTTGGGGTTGAGGTTTCCAAGTGACAGACGCAAAACAAGATCGAAGATTAAAAGGATGCGGACGCGTTCACGTCGAGCCATTGAAATCTGGAAGATCCTGACGTCGATGCGACGATTTTCAATGAATTTCGACAAAACCAAAAGGCGGCAGAGCATTGCCCTGTGTGTTACGTAAAGATAATGAAGGACAACAGAAATAGGTCAACCGTGTTGAATTTATAAATGGCGAGACGGTCGATCACAATAGGTCGGAAAAAATTAATAGAAATTGTTCGTATTTATGTTGAAATGGAGACGAGTTCGAGTAGAAAGGCAATTATAATATTTTCTTAGCTCACATAAATAAGTTAAATAATTTAGAAAGAATCGAGAAAAAAAATCACAAGCTGGGGAAGGCCGGAGTAAGAAGGCCAACAAAAGTTCAGAGACAATACGGTTAAAATTATATATAATAATACCACGAACATATTCACTCAATATATTTTTTTTTGTACTCAACGGTTAATAAAGTTATTTCGCTAACAACTCAAAAGCTACTTCATTCTTTAGCGTTTCTCTGTCCGATTTTCTTCTGTTCGCTCTAGTTGAATTCAAGTTTTTAGATACAAATGCCATTTTCCAAACTTTTTTCTTTACAACAGCATCTTTCTAAAATCTCCCTTTCTCCCTATTACACGTGTCATAAAATATATTCGACTTTCGTTCAAAACGATCCTGTCCGATAACACGAACTATATTGGATTACCATTTTTAGTATATTTAGAACTTGAGTTGTGGCCGTCATTGAAGGACAGGAAGTATATGTTACGTTCTTACAGCTTGTTATGCCACACTTAAATAATATTAATATATTATAAACCGGAGAAATACCGTCGAGTATTCTAAGACATTACGATGCCTTTAAGGCTCTAATACCATAACGGGTAATGACTATTTACTTTTATATTATATTATTGTATATGTTTTTTTAAGAAGTTCAGATGGAGCAAAAGGATGGTCATTTGCTGAGTTCCTCAAGTGTTTGAATTAATCCAGTTACCTGGCAGATACGGACACACTACTTTTTTTATGTATATTTATATAATATATTGATATAAATGGTATGGAGTTTTAGTCTGATATAATTTTCTATTTCCTTTTTCCCGGCAACAAAATTCTTGTCGAAGGTATTGTCATTAAACTTTTCCATTGAGCCATTTAACTTATTGAAAACTGTCGAGCGAGTTCTTTAAACGACTGACTTTCTCTTGGATTTTGTCTGCGGCGAAAGCAACAGAAGAAAGGAAGACGAAAGCGACCGGGAGAATATGAAGAAAATGAGCTGGGGGGAAATTTTAGAAATAGGCAAAGGGCACACTCCCAGGTGAAACCGAGTTGTCTAGAAAGCAGCACGAAACAGAATTTGAATTTTTTTTCTGTGGTGTGCGTGCGTGCGAAAACCTTTTTATGGATTTTTTTTCTGCAAAATTCAAATTCGCAGACACACGCGTTTGCTGCCTTTGTACCTAAGGTACTGGCACTTTTTATTATCAGTCTCTCGGACTGGTGTCTTTCGGACAGAGTTCGAGCTCAAGCTGGCCAGGGGCACATGTTGGACGGAACGTTGTTAACGGCGGCGTGAGAAAAGTAAAACTTTTCGACGTTTCCTGTTCGAAGGAAATCTACATACTATTTACTTATTCTTCTACTTCGAAATTTGACAGACGACTAGAAGGAGAGTAACAAAAGAGTCCCAGAGGAAGACGAACTTGTTGATTTTGCTCCTAGTACGATCCATAGAATGAGTAAACAGACAGTCGTTTCGTCGGACGGATCTTCAATATTTCGCTCGCATGGACAATCTGCTTAACTTAAAAGGATACAAATATGGCGGAAAAGGTCGTGACTTTAGAAAATTTCACCGTCCAAGTAAGCCGGCCTTTAACGTAGAGAAAATTATTTCTTAGTAACAAATATGACTTAAGCGTAGAACATCAAATTTAAGGACTCCCCGATCAGTTGTTAAGGTATTATTAAGTAATAATAATATGCATGAATTAATATTATCATGAAGGAGAGACCACTGGTTCATCTATAGTAGAAGATACTGTTACCGAGTAATTGTTCCTTCTAAATATTTTCACAACCGATGGTTAGACATCGTAGTAAAGTGCTACTGAACTAATGTAATATTTAGAGTTGTCACTTGTATTTAGTCCCAAAAGCTTATGATGTGAAGCGTTTTGAAAGATTTTCATTAACTTGGTGTAGGAGCAGGGTGCTTGTAGTTTTCAAAACTACTAACTTCACAACTTTCATTAACTGCTTCAACATTTTGAGCAACGTTTTGCGTACTCCAGCCGTCTGCGTTTTCATCACTTTTCACCTATTTTCTTCGGCTGTTGTCATCACCCAATATTATTCATAATCGTTTTGTTATGATTTCTAATTTTAAAAGTTCTCTGAATTAATTCCATTCTTGTTGATCGTGCGTTTGTGCGTCTCACTGCGTTCTCCTTGAAAACCTAACCCTGCCGGTTAGTTTTATTTTTATTTCGAGAAACTCAGGTCGGAGCTTCACAGTAAATCTCTGGGCGAACACTCCAAAACACCGGACGCCTTTTTTTTATTTCTTTGTTGGGCTAGCGGTTTTGTTATTTATGTTTTATCGAGGGAAAGCTTCAGCGGTTGAGACAAACCCACCGGCAATGCCAAACATAATTTTCAACCGGAAATGCTTTTCCCGCTTTCCTACAAATTAATGAATGCGAACGGGTCGGGAGAGGTTTAAGTAGAATCCTTTCGCATTCTATTTATGTTTATTATGTATCTACTCATTCTTATTTTTTTCTGTATTGTACCAATTCCCATTGACATAAACAACAACATCAAGAATTACAATGCTTTATATTACCTAACTTTTACACGTAATATGTGGTTGTACATTTTGTCGCCGGTTCCATTGTCACTAACAGTAACCTCATAGTAACTAATAAGTAGTGCACGTAAGTGGCAGGGTACACAACGTCTCCTATTACATGAGCGACAGAGTACTCATTATTGGAATTATTTGTTGGAGGAACGTGGTGTAGCGAAGAATATTCACTCGGCGAGAGAACATTCACTTTTATGATTCTTAATTGGTAATTAGTAATTCATCACTTGTAATAATTAATCAATAGGTAATTGATAGCAATGTTAATTGAGTGAAAGAAGTTCACTTCAACGATTTTGAAATGGCGACTTTGCCGTCGGCGGAAAACAAGGAAGTTTCCACCGGGGGCAGGAAATAATCAGAATGAGTAAAATAACGGTAGCTGGCAGAGAAATAATTCTTGTGGATTCTTATCAAACTCTTATCACAAGTTTAAATATAAATAAATGTTCTGCGGGGTGCAGTCTCGTCGTCTGCAGGCGACATTGACTCGGTGGACTCTCACCCTTTTCCCGGGTTTTTTGTAGAATTAAAATTATAATTACATTACTGCTGTGTCGGAGACGAGTTACAGCAAAGAAGACGTGCAAGAAGAAGAAGAAGAAGATGAAGGGGGTGTGTGGTGGAGGTGGCCGAGGTAAACAGTAGCAAAATTCTGAGACTAAATTTAATTTTCTGCAATTTTCTTTCGTTCGTCTAACTCCACTTCTGTCGCATTCTCCTGGGAGGAGCAGTTTACGCTTTTATTTCACACCCCCGCCCAGTAAAGCCGGTAATTAAAATGGTTTGGGTTAACGAAATTAAAATTTTCACGTTCGGTCGAACGTTTCACATGCAGAAAGAGGAAAATCAGAAGGCGTGCAAAAGTCGGTTTGACATTCGATTTCGGCTGATTTGACGGGGGGAAATTCGTCTGACAATTCCAAAATGGGAAAGCCCGCGAAACGATTGAAAAGGCCTAGTTTTCACTACTTCCGGTGAGTTCATTTCCTGTTGCGGCAAGCAACCCGTGTGACGGCGAAACAGCGCAATTGCCCACCGCTTCGTTGGCTGTCTGTTGGCTTGCCTTGTCCCGCTGCAGCCACTGATTTGCCAGTTGGCTAACACGTGGCGCCGTAAACCACAGCAACCCCGGGTAATCACCCCCGTTTTTTTTTTGCTGCGATTCATTTTTTGTTTCTATTTATTCATTCTGTTCGGTTATTCGAAATTGTTCGATTTTTGGTGTTCTCTTTGTCGTTTGTTCTTCAAAGTTCTACTGCCTGTTTACAATGTTGTTAATTTTTTACTGTTTTATTTTGTGATTTATTTAATATATTTTTCCATTCTATCCTGTTTTTCTTTCTTGTTCTTTACAGTGATATTAGCTCTATTTTCTTCATCTGTTTACTATTTTCCACTTCTGCGTACTTGTTTTTATTATTCTGTTTTCTCGTTCGGTTGTGTTGTATTGTTTCCTCTTGTTCTGCCTGTTTTTGTCATCCGGGTGCCGGGTGTTTATTCTATTTTGTCTATATCTGTGTTTTATTTAATCTATTGATTCGACTTGTGCTTTCATTGTATTGGTTCACCACGGTATCGAACGAGTAAATAGTAATTGGTCATGGTTTCCTCTGTCTCTCTCTAGGGTAGTTCGATTTGTTCGTCTCGGACAAAACTCCTCGAAAATTTCAGGTTTTCCCTCTGTCCCTGCCACGTTCGCTAACGTAATAAAAGAACTACAATTGGAGCACAAAGCAAGAGAATGAAAATTGAAATTACAAAAGAAGATTCTTTCGGTTTTGAATGAGCCTTAAGAGGTCAGAAGTATTGGATCCATTAACTTTTTCTCTTCTTGTGCTCTTCATTTTCCTTTCTTTTCCTGTCGTTTTGCCTTCTCTCTGCATATCTCGTCGCATCCTCTTACTACATAAAAGCCCGTTAAATTTATAAATATTTTGTCTCTCTCTTTCCCATTCTCCCCTCCCCCAATTCCACTCCCGACCCCCTTCTCCAGGGCAAGTCTCTTCATCCGCCATTTTATTATTCAAAATATTTTCCCTTTTTTGTTAGTCAAATTGATTTTATATTTTTCTTCTCCTCTCACCAATTTCGACGACTCCCTGGAAATTTCTGTAGGCGTAAAAAAATAGGACAGGCCTGTACTGCATAGATTGTTACTAGAAAGGGGGTTGTTGAGCAACAGCACTGAACGACAGCAAAGGGGTCTCTGCTTCTGCTGCGGCTGCCCTTCCGTTGCAGCACTTCGGCAGGGAAAAGGCCAAGGTTGTGCTCCTCTTCCACTCAACCGACTGGAGGTGTGCCAAAACAAAGAGTTTCTGACATTGACCCCTTTAACCATCCCCGTGAAAATCTTCTTTTCGTTTTCCTCCAACACAGAAAGAAAATTTAGCTAATGGAACTTCATTACAGGAATAGCATTTTTTTTCCTTTTTGCTCTTCTCTCCGGCTTCTTCCAGCAGCAGAATTTTTTTCCCCCGGACTTACATCACCGTCTCTTTCCCCGTCCGACATCGCACTTTCACCTCTTTGAAATGAAAATCCCCGGTGACGTTTCCTTCGTGTCTTCCTCGTCTTCCACCGACTGTCAAAAATCCGATTTGAAATCAACAGGCTACAGAAAAACGCATTGTCTTTGTATCAGTGCGCGGATCGTTTAACTTGAATGTTCCTTTTCTACCCAGACAATGTTACTTGGGGTTTTTCTTTCAATTTTTTCCACAAAAAAATTCGGTCGACGTATGCAAAAGGAAAATGAGGAGTTGAGCTTTAAGGGTTGCGACTCTGTGGAAATAACCCCGTGTTGCAGAAGAAACGATCCAACAAATGTCGGTTAGTTAGCAGTACTTTTCTTCTAGCGATTAATTACACCGACATTACAAACTACAAAATACAACATGTTCGTGGGTGAGGAAAATTTTAAATAGCCTAATTTATCTTATCTTCATCTTTTTCTAAAAGATGAGAAAAAGTTATGAGTACATAAATAATGCTATGTAAGATTAAATAAAATAAAGTTAAACAGCTGCCACCTAATTATTAATTATACTGAAACATGTACACTAACTATATAATGATGTAGCCGGCCGCTTCAATTAAACGCAACATCCCAATGGCACACAAGTGCTCCTAAAAGTAACAGTCACCCTTGAATACCGTGAGTTCTAAATTGTAACTAAAAGTAAAGAAGGAGGAAGAAAATCTAATCCTATCGACCACGCAGTGTTTCGAAACTGTAACTTAGTATAAATACTGTGTATATGTATATATAGAGTGAAAAAAGTGTGTATTGTCAAGAGGTGGTAAAACCTGATTTTGCAAAACAATTTTGTAGCGTAATATGGTTTGAATATAATAATTATACACCTGGAACTGTATTTTACATATAAATTGCAATATTTTACGAATTAGTAGTTTCTTTTTCTCAGGCTTTCCCTCAAATTTCTTTCTGCACGAAACTCTTCTGAAATTCTCCTTATTTTTACCGTTGCGAAACCGCCTTTGTATTTTTGTATTTTTGCAATACCAAAACATGCGTTCGCCTTTGTTGACGGGTGTCGGTTTCTTAACAGATTTGGTCAAGTTTTTTTTACTTAAAATAGTGCTTTTTCTTTCTCTTTTCCATTCTCTGTCAGATTTTTTTGTAAAACTTGCTGTGTTTACGTTGATTCAGGGTAAGTGATGAAGTACAGAGTTAATGAGTAAGTGTAAAAGGCGGAAAAGTTTTAGTAATTGTGACGAGCCTGGATGGTTGTAGTCGAGGAAGACGACTAACTTGAGTTAGAGTTGGGTCTACGAGGGTAGGATGTTAATTTTCAATATCGTAGACTTCACAGACCTTTTCATTGAACCTGAAAGTCATTGATCAATGATTCAACAGAAAAGGCTCATCCATCATCTTGTTTTTTTTTGTTCTACTACGACTTCCTCAGAATATTAAATTCAAATTAATTTTGCGTTTGCGGTAAGATGCCCTCAGAAGTCTGACTTTCGGAGTTTCTTGAGAACTCGGTACTTGGTACCCGAAGAGAGGAAGCCCACAAAGGCAACCCACCGTGAAATCAGATCTTTTTCCTTTTCTCTTTTTCCCCCAAGTTGAACCCACAAAAATTTTCTTTTCATATTAAATGACGCCGAAAGAATCAAAGATAGCAACATCATTTTTTTTTTGGTACGGGACGTCCAAAAGGGACTTTACCACATTACTTGATATTTTCCAAAGTAGAAATTTCAAACTTTAGCTATTCGAGTAGAAAAACTGAAATGCGTCAATGGAATTTCTTTACGGCTTTCGACGCGTTTCGACAAAAATCGAATGTCGATGTTCGACACGCCATGATGAAAATTAGTTTTTACTTTCTTCTCAACGGTTCCACCTCAACCGCCATCCCGTCAAATATCGTAGGTATCCATCCGGTTTCTGCGGAAAGACAGCTCGAGTCGGTCGTATGAGAATCGTTTAAAAGAGTTTTCCCTGTACAAAGAAAATGGAAAAATTTGGCGAAGGAAGAAAACCCCGGGTGAACTTGAAAAAAGTTCAATATAATAGTTTTTTAGTAGAAGTAGAAGAAACTTGATTTTATCTGATTCGTTTAGTTCTAAACATTGTTGTGAGGTTGTATTACATCGTAAAATAATCAGTTTTCTAGTTTTACTATAACTGCATCATTTCAGTTGTGATAAAATCACAATTTGTTTTCTTTTTTCGTAACTTTCATTATGACAAAATGTCTTCCTCGGGTCTTTTTACCAGTACATTTGCTTAATTTACATTAGAAATTTCCTTTGTGACTGGCGAGAGAAATAGTCAAAGGGGAAGTAACTCAAATGTTAAGTTCCAGATGATTTCCGTTTCCGTTCGACATTGCTCTCCTGTCACCATTCCTTTTACGTCACCAAAATGATGTCTTCAACAGTTTGAAATTTCGCTTCGAGGGAAAAATTCAACTTTCGCAGTGGGAGTGTTGGCTCGAATGTTTTGCTTTCCTAGCGGCAGGATGTATAATTTTATGTAACTTATTTTTCACAGTGGTGAGTGCGGTTTTTGTGTTTTCTCTGATGGGTACCAAGCCACCATATTCACATGTTTGTTCATTTTGTCGCGTTGGTGAAACGACACGTAAAAACGGAATTGTCAAGGCAACTGCCAAACATCAATCGAACTCAAATTTGGTCGATTTTCACATTCTCCAGAGAATTTCACCTGCACTTCAGCCTTATTCTACTCTTTGCCACTCGTCACCTTCTTCTCCAGGTTGGATGACTTGGTTATGAAATGAATTTCCGAATTGTCTTTTACTTCTCTTCCTGTCAAAAGGCAGCGGTACAAAAAATTCAACATGGGTTCTCTAATAATTGAATTCAAATTCAAGGCGCCTTTCTTCTACTTCTCCACAATTTCTTCTTCTTCTTCTTCTGCCACTGCCACTGCCACTACACCGTCTTTTTCTTCATTAAATAAAAAGAAAATATTGTGTTAGTGAAAGCAATCTAACTTTCCCTTTTTCAATCGGTTTGACAAAGGAAATCAAAACGTCAGTAATGAATTGTCTGCTTCTTTACTTGGAATACTCAAACGTTTTCCTCGTTTGTTCACTTGGGTACTCATCACACAAGGTGACTTTTAGGGAAACTTTCACTGGTACTCCTACCCCTTTATTTTGTCTATTAAAAAGCAGCCAAGCCTGTTAATTGCTGCAAGGCAGGACTAATTACTCTTAATAACTCCAATATTATATATATAGTAAGAAAACTATCTTAAAGTGTATATTCTTTTGATTTTATATTTTTATATATATTTTTTATATCAATTTTTGCAATTGGAATTGTACGGAACTAGTTAACAAAATAGTGTAACAATATTAATTAGTTATTAAAATATGAAAATATTATAACACAATATTTTATAATTAAAAATGAATTAAAAATTAGACAAAAGTCAATGACATAAATTAATTTACTTGTCGAAGCTGCTAATCACATCATTATATTTTACGAAATCTCACAAGACCAGGTTTTTCAAATTCTATTGCTTTCATTAGCCTTCTATTTAGTGTATTAATTCCATACATAATTAATAATTTTACTTAACTGAACGCTGCACTCCTACTTTATTGTCACGTAGGATACATAGGATCTACAGCCTGTTGGATCTTGCCCATCGAGGTTTACTCCTAACCGGTGGAAGTTTACTTCCATCTACTGTTACTTGTATTAGTACTTAACCTCTGCCTTCGTAACATTCATTAGGGACACGTTACATCGCGTCTTTAATACAATAAAATTTATTGCAAATGCAAAATAGAAATCTAGAACCTGCAGAAAATGTGTACGAAACAGTGATCTTATACTTCGAAGTTGGATCGCCGACCTGCCGTTTTCTTATTTCTGCTGTTCCACGTCAAATTGTCCACTTCATCTAATTCATTTTTACGGTTGGTTGTACACGGAATAGGTGACCACGTTAGGAATTCAAATTTTAAGTGAAATATCTGGTTGTGAAAAGAAATAAAATGTCGTCGTAGTTTTATACGGCACGCGGTACAAGATAAAATGTGTCACACTTAACTCAATAATGAGAAAATATTATTGCAACAAATAAATTATAGTGTAATTCATATTTACGACTTTTACGTCTTACACACACACTCACATATATATATATATATATGTAACTCATAGTTCAAATTAAGTGCTTTACATTATTATTATCATCACGGTAAGAAAAATAAGTGATACATAAATAGACGACGACGACGAAAATAACGTGATACCACAAGTGTACAGTTGAGCTACTAAGCCAAGTGGTTGATCATTGGTAGAAGAGAACAGAAGATAAAAAAAAATTAATAATTTATGTTTTGTGTTGACACGACAAACATTATATTTATTAGCAAGAGCCAAATATTCTTATTTCGTCTATTTTGATAAAAACTATTTACATGAGTCCGACGTCGAGTAAAATTCTGTTTCATTCATAACCGGCGCCCAGTTGTAGATGTGTGTTATTACAAAAATTATGTCGTTCCATAACCGGATATTATTTTTATATATTATTACATACATTATGTACTTCACATTCCTATTTGACGAGTCCCAATTCTATTTCGGGTGGCCGCCTCAAGAGAAAAAGTCACCGAAGAAGAAGAAGAAGAAGATGATGATGATTTTGGTCAAAAACATTCATCCAAATTTATTCATAACTTTTCTCTTTTCCTCCTTATCTATGTACATATATACTTTTACATCAATACATTTCTAAGTGAGCGGGTGGGGGGAGGGGGTGTGTAGGGTAGGCAATCCCCCAGGGCCACTCCATTTCTCAATTTGCTTTGCATTACTGTCACTTTCAATTTGGACTGCCTGGGGAAAATCGAAGAAATAAATCGGAATCGGATGATACGAGAAATGGCTCAAGACAAAGGGAGTGACATTCGTAGGAATCGTTTCCCATTTCATTTTTATCTATTTTCTAGATTTGTATACATACATCCATATATTGTTGTAGTAATAAACAGAGAGCAAAATAAACACAGAGCCCGGACAAATTTTATTTCAGTCAATTTATGTACGTCTCTAATGCACCGTGACGTATGTTGCGTGGCGTGGAGCGAATATAAACTTAATATTTATGTTCGGTAAACGTTGCGACACTCTTACCTCTTACATTTTGTACTGTCGTGAGAGGGAGAGAAGTAACTTTTTCTTAAAAATAATATCGGATACACGTTTGGTAATTCGTTCACGTAATTTTGCGGCTTTCAGACGTGATGAAGACCTCCGCGAGAAAACAAAATGTGGGGGGTAACAACAAAAATTGTTCGGCACAACGCAACCGAATTTATTTCTTTTTAGAAGAACAACTGAATTTAATGACAAATGAAGTTGTGGTATAAATTTAATTTTCTATTCTTGTGGTTGGAACACTTCAACTGAAAAACAATATCTCAGGTTTGAGGCAGCCCACACTGATGTGATGAGTATTATACTGACGTAGATACAGATTTCTGTACGGAACATCACTTTCATAACTAACAATAATTGTGCAACAAAATATTTCGTAATGAATTATTTATTATTGTGTATTTAAAAATTAAATAGTTGTTACTAAATGAGATGCAGGGAATTATGCTGGGCCTTCTGAATGAACTAAATTCATTCGACATTTAAAAAATTAATATCTTTACAACGAAATATTAATAATTTAATACGTACTCAAAAGTAAACCATAAAATACAAAATATTTGTGTGTTTATTAATAGTCTAGGTCAATTTGGTTATTTTCATTTTCATTGGGTAACTTTGTTTTTGAGGAATTTGTTTTAAAATCTGTGCTACTTAGCCTTACTAGGAGGTAGATTGTCATGTGTGTTTTAATAATCCATAACCTTTTTATTTAATTGACTGATTTAGCTGTGGTACTTCATTAATGGATTAATGACTGATTAATAGATTAGTGCTAACTAAATGGCTACTAAAGAATCCGTCTCCTGTTGTTTTAATAAATTATATTAAACAATCTTTGGATCACATAAATAAAAATTGTAAAATTTAAACAGCAACTAAAAGAGATAAATATACGAGTTATAATATATTTCTCAAGTGATAGGAGAAAAGGGCGAAACTTCACATTCACATTTATTAAATTTCAAATCATAAATGACCATCTGAAATATTATAAAATGTATCGCAGCTGAGTTTTTCGACGAAATTTATTAACATTATTAACTTCAAAACAATAAAAAATTTAATATGAAAATAAGACGCATTAAAATGGGAAGTTAAAGTACGAAAAAGTAACAATTTGTAAGTTAGAAGTCGCAAAATTTTGTATTATGTATTATTTAGTAAGGATGCGACGGCTGATTTTTTTTTTCATTAAAATTATTCATTTGTTATTAAATTACAATTAATAACTTTTTTGCCTCTGACAGAAACTTAATTTTTTTAATTCCACAAAAGTTTCTCTAATTAGGTCTAAAGTTATTAAAATTATTATCATATTCGGAGCCAAGATACTCATTAACACTCTTTGTTCTTTGTTCCCGGAGTAATTTCCCTTTTACTTTCTTTTTTTACATTTTTAAAGTTTCATTATTAATAACTATTTTATTACCTGACATTTTTCGCGTTGCAGTGAAGCAGTGCTACCTTTGCGAATGCGATGGTGACACACACACAGGGGTGTACTGCAGTGTGACAAATTGACAGAAAACCGTACACAAAAAACCATGATTTTTTTTAATTAAACGTTTTAATAACATACGAAATAATAAAATTTATATTATTATTTATAAAAGTTTGATTTATTTTTGTAATAGGATTTATATATTTAATATTATTATATATTTATTATTAGAATTTATTTATTTATATATTTAATATTATTTATATATTATTTATTATATTTGTATATTTAATATTATTAGAACAACATATTTTTTGTTTTTTTTATAATTATTCTACGTTTTGTACCACCTGGAGGGAATTTCTCTTGTGGCAGTAGAGGTAAATTATTAAAATTAACTACAACAAAAAAAATAATTCATTATATGAACGATACTATTAAAATAGTATAAAAATTGTTTTTAAAATAATGTGCATATTAGTTACGTGATGTTTTACGTTTTTTTTTTACAATTTTTGCTTCTTTGAATTACGTAAAGTGTGTTGTACAGCATGTGGTCATGTTGTATACGAAATTATATGTTTTACCAAATTATATTTCTTTAAAATATTTCGTAAAACAAATCGACTTTCGCACTAGCAAACTTAACAAATTTGAAAATGAAACATTTGGAAAGTGTCTGATCCGGTGGGCGATGGTGCCGGAATTAAAAAAATAAAATAAAAATAAAATTTGGGCGAAACCCCTTTTTTGGCAAAACCCTTTTTTTTGCGACCACTCATCAAGCATGAAATATTAGCTAAAAATTAATAATGCACATAAATGAAATTTTCCGTAAGTTTTCATATCCAATCTGGCAACCTCACACTACGAGTCCGTCACATCAAGTTGAGTGAATATGCCATTTTTTTTACTTTTCTCCTCCGGTTCCTTCCTGTGAAATCTTTACGTATGTGGTTTTCATACTGATAAGGTGAAAAAGATAAAAGAGATAAAAACTTTCTTATTTATGTACAGAGGGGTCTCATAAAACTTTATTAGGAAGCCACTCTCGAAAATTTGTTACGGAAACCTTTCATCTTCGTCTACCAAGCACCTCTTCAGACGCGGTTCTTCAGCGGTTGTCTGAATGTCAGACGACTAGTTAAACAGTTGATTTAAACAGTGTCACGTACCGTGCAAATATACAAAAAAACAATAAATAAAACCTGTATATACAATCTCTACGTTTTTATGTGTTGAAAGTTACACAAATTTGTTGTTAGGACATGGGCTGCCGTTCTGCACGGCACACACGCCCAGGTAGTGTTTTTTTTAAACACAAAGAAGAACAAAGAGGGCCACTTTTAGTGTAATTATGTGATGGGACGGAGCCCCGAGAGCGACATAAATAACTTTCAAGAGGAAAAATGTTGCTTGTAAATTAATAACAAAGAACATACAAATGTATTCCCAGGTCTCACTTCCTTTATAAATTGAGATTCATAGAATGTGTGTGTGTGTTTGCACAGTAAATGTTTCATCGTATTTAATTTTTGACTTAGGTAAAATATTTATCGTGTATTACAAACATTCACCCATACAAAGTTTGTGTAATACAAACGTGGAGGTACTTAATTATTATATAATAGCAATAAATCATTAATAATATAAATGGAAGTTTATAAATTATATTATACAGGCCGGTACAGCAATTCACTAGACCAACGCAACACTAACTGTATTCACCAAACAATTTTAAGTCTAGGAAAAATGTCAAAGGGAAAGTTTTTGGGGTGGTTTGGAACTAAATAACACAGGGGGTTCAATTCGTCCTTAAGGGGGATGCGAGGAATGATCGTGAGGTTTTGCTGCCAGCATCTCCCAGATGCTAACTAACCTAACGTATATTCTATACGAATACTGTATATTCTATACTATACGAAAAATCAATACAAATTTGGGTGTTTAGTATATGAGTTCAATTAAATTAACGTCACATGACTTTCACGACGTTCACGGTGGCTCTACCGCAGACAGCTCAATTCCCAGGAAAAACATGCTTTGAAATTGTGTCACCAGCCCTGTCGAATAAAAATAGACAAATAGCAAAACGAACTAAATTTAAGTCCATTTTACCTGCTTTTGCTCTATTTTTTGCCTGCCCCCTGCCAGAAATGGCGTGCTACCAAAGATTTAATTGTTTTCGGTTGCATGACCGACCTCAACCACCGTGTGGTTGAGTTTTCCTTTCGACCCTTCGACAACGATTGTAGTCAGGCTGTTAAATAAGTTCAAGGCGATCTTAAAATAATCTTTACCGACTATAACTGGAACGTGAAAATTAAACCTTATTTTCCTGAATCGGACGACGACACGACTCCTCGACATGTTCGAGTGTGCCAAGTTCAGAAATTGGTTTTCTCAAGTGGAGTTGCAACGACACCACCGGTGAAAAGGGATGAAAGCATTCGACCAGAGAGGAAATAAAGGAACATAACGTGACATAAAAGCACACGTACATAACCTCTGTAACTAATATCATTTACCTTTAAAGTACGTGCCAAATTATGTCAGGCATCGATTGTATAGCTTTTTCAAAGCAAAAAATGGTACTTCATCATCAAGGGGTTGATGGGGTGTTATGCTATGGGGGGGTACCCAAGCTTCCACTCTAATTTGGTCTCCCAAAAGCGGCAAAATGTAAACAAAATGGAGGGCGGTAAGTTTGATTTTAATTCTTCTGAATTAGAAATTCAAATTAGCGACATTTTTATGGCGTTTTTCACGTCGCCTCCCTTCTTCGCGGGGATTTCTGCCTTTTAAGGTTATAAAATACATTTGTAACTTCGTAACCTACATTTGTAAAAATCAGAATATCATTTTAATTGTAGGAGGACTGCCCCGGGTTATCTGACCTGAGAGGAATTCCTACTCGAATCAAGGGAAATCAATCAACCGAAAAGTTGAATTTCTAGAAGACTCCCAGGGACGATTTGTGGTGGACCACAAAGGGTAGACGAAACGTTAAAATTCTTCGGACGGATGTTAACTTGATGGAAGTGTTCAATTTAAGATTGGAAAAAAAATTGTTGTTTTCTCGTGTTTACCTTAACCGAAAGTTCAAGTATAACATGCTGTTGAGTCTTCTCGCCGTGAAGGTTGACGTTGATCGGTGCATGTTCCTGTTGAGTGGGATGACCTTTCGGAAGCACGAAAGGTTTCCAACCCTTTTTGTACCTGCCCTCGTCGGTGATAAGACCGTAAAGGAAGGCTAGAAGAACGAGAGATTGATGAGGCCACGCTGACCGACTACTGTCAATTTTGTCCTACATAAAACGGTCTGACGTCTCACATTCGCATCGAATTTGGTTGTGTTTGTGTCGCCAAACTCTTGCACATGACATGAACACTCGACGACCAACGGGACCCAAATAAAAATAAAATTTAATCAAAACATGTCTGGAAAGCTGTCTCTGGTGGACCGGCTGTCATTCTCGCTTGTCATTTTCATCATTCATCGAGTGTCTGCAGGATATTATTATAATATTTAAACGTGTAATGTTCTGCACGACGCAATCTCGGAAACATAAAAAAATGTTGTACTTCTTAAATCCTTTTGTTCTCTTTCTGGCAAATTCTCTCCTCAGGCAGTTGTTGAATATCGTAATTTTTACACCTCGAAATTTCAAAAGAAAAACCTCGACTTTTAGTTAAAATTCCAAATTCTTCTGGAGGGAAAAAATTCGAAAAATTTTGATGCAAACTGTACAAATTCGCGAAAACGTATTTTTTACTTATTATTTTGTATTAATAAATTATTTAAAAATTACGAACGGGCAAAACATAAGGAAGCCACAAATCTTCAACCGATGGAATTAACCGCAGCAATACTAAAAATTACTATATTACATTACAAAGCATATTATAAAGTAAAATTACGTTATATATAGCACGATGCAAAACAACAGCAAAAGAACGTTTCACTTGAACCGATGCAGAGTTAAGTGAAATATAGTGAAGTGGTAGAAGTTCTGACGGTTTCACAAGACAGCAGACAACTACGAGCCCCCCAACACTTCTTTTAGTTCAACCGCCACCTTCTACTCTGCTGCACCCTTCTCATGCAGACGTCCGCGGACTTTGTTTTGCCATGAGACAAACTTCTCGGAAACCGATAAATCGACTTCGAGTTTAGTAGTTAGAATGAAAGCAGTTTGAGTCAAGAATGGATTTCTGGCTAATCACATTTATGTCTTTGACTTTAGGAAAACTTGCTAGTCCGCAAAATGAAATGAAGTCGAAGACACTCGGTCGAAGAGTCGGGTTTCACCCGTGGACGCCAGTTGAGTTTTAAGAATTTACGAGCTTTTATGTTGAATTTCTTAACTCTCTGTGTTTCATAAAAAAGTTTTCCCCCCCGACCTATTTATAATTTCAATTCGATTCTCGATGAAACCCGCTTCTTCCAATTCTCAACCACGTCGCCGTCAAAGACACAGAAACTTCGTGGCAGGCAGAGCAAAGGAATGCGCTATTGACCCGTAGAAGGACGTTCCAAACAATTCTACACAAAATACATATACACAGAGAGAATTACATGCGCGTCGAAAGGAGTGGGAGCCACGAGTAAAACTATTTCTTACACTAAAGGAAAAGGATTTACCCATCAACTGGAAAATATAATTTGTATTGGAATTTTTCTTTGACAAAGAGAGAATACTTGTGTGATGCGTTCAAAGGAACGTTCTCTCGTTTTATTTCATTTTATATTAAAAATTCAAACTTGTACTTGCAACAGTTTTACGTATGAGGTTGTGCTATGTAAGAACGGGTTTGGTGTAGAAGATTTGGTGTAGAACCGAGCACAGCCAAGTTACAAATGTTACTGAGTTGCCCTCTCTATGTTTTCTGTGCGGTCAGCTGGACGCCAGCTTGCTTTAAATAACTGGACTCTTTAGCAATAATTTATTAACTTTAACAGGTTTATTTGAAGTAATTAAAGTGAGAGGGTTTATTTCGGTAAATCACACGTTTGATCCGTAGGAGTTTGTCGGACTTGAACAAATGGAAATCCTATATTAATACGTACATTATTAACATTGTTTTAAAATTTTATTAATTATTTGTATTATTTCTAATTGTTAAAAGAATTATTTATCCTAAAGTTTAGGTTATTTTAGTTTGCCTTGCAGTGGTTAACATAAAAATTATTGAAAAATGTAAAATACATAACAGTAACAAAGAAAATGGCAGAAGTCAATCAGTATGCGTGACTTTAATGTGATGCCTCTACAGACTGGAGTTGTTTCCCTGTGTAACTTTAATATTAAGTTGTGATAAAACAAAACCGTTGACGCATAAATATATACAGAGAGGAATGAGTTGGTAAATGTTGATTGCTTTCACTTTACTAAATTTACATAAAATTGATCTAGTCATTTTGGTCGTTGTTATGTAAAAGTTCGTAATAAGGGCACTTTAGCATAAATTGCAACAGAACGAAACGTAGTAAAATGGAACGCAAACTACTGGAATTTGTCACGCCACTTCTCCCGGGAGAAAGTCAACTTTCAACTTTCCATTTCCACTTTCTACTTGCAACTTTCACGTCTACTTTCACCGCAGCACTTTAGATGAAACAATGCCGTCGATCGCGGTCGATTGTCTTTCATTTTTCACTCAATTTATTTTCATATTCGCTGTGGGTCACCTGTCGCCAAGACGAGACCGTTGCTTACTTCCCGAACTTGACCAGAACCGTCAAAGGAGTGAACAGAGAGAGAGAGAGAGAGAGAGAGAGAGAGAGATAGAGAGAGAGAGAGATAGAGAGAGAGAAAGGGAGAAAGGTGAAAGAAAGCGGAAATGGAGTTGTGAATCGCAGGAGGATTTTCCAATTTCATCTGATAAAAACCTGAGCGAGAATGAGATTTTGAAATCGGTCCCTTTATGGGTTACTAGGAAATAACCAATATCAACCCATTTTCTCTTAGAAAACAGGTGAAATAACTTAAGGTTGCAGAGATTTTCGTTGAATTATAATAAAAAAAAGTGTGAAATTTAATTTTGGAGATGTTTCTAGGTGCGAATCAAAAAAAAAAGAAGCAATACAGTGATGATTGTTACTTGGAAGAGATTTACTATCAGAAATAAAATATTATTCCGCTGATTTGTAGAAAGTTCAATGTTTTTAAAAACAAACCGTCGTTTTTAATGGTTCAGGGTGTTCGGTCGGATATCCGACGGCCAGCTAAACGGAAAACGTCTAGAAGTCTAAAAAGAAAATATATATGTTTACAAAATAATTAATTCTAATTGAATTATGGTTCTTTAAAAGTTATTAATACAGTTAATTTTGTTTATTTATTAGTTTTTTATTAATGTAAAATTATACACTTAACTGTAGAGTTAATAATTCTCGCATTCGGAAAGAATGGTAAGTGGTAACCTCTTTGTTTCAGGAGGAATTATTTAAAAAAAAAGCCTGAAAGAGAATCAGAAATGGCGTCGTGTCGATAACTGTAAAGTCAATAAAAAAAGTCAACTGTATAATTTTATACGAAGAGCAGCTGAGCGACAATTCCAACCAACGGAATCCATCCATTGAGGACCCTTCTGTTTGCCCAAATCCAAATTCATGTATTAGGCTTTAACATCTGATCGGGCTTTGATTGGACTAAATCTGAAATCCTACAGGAATCTTTTTCAAATCCTCTAAGGTCAGAGATCCATCCGGGATCTTCAGATAAACTTCGAGAAACTTGAGGTTCGCGGGTTTTTCTCCCAATAATCTCGGAGCTTTTTAAAAAATTCATTAAACTTTTAGAGTTCCTACCTGTTCTGAACAAAGACATTTGGCGCGTTTGCTATCGCTCATTAACATTTTGCCAAATTGCAGTTGCAGCTGCATCCAAATGAAGTGAGGGAAAATGGGGCACTGCCGCAGTTTGTTTTCACGGGACGAGGACTAATTCGACTCGTCGTTTTTTCACCGAATGTCAACGAGTGGACAGTTCCATTGAAATGACGAGAAGTAACATAAAAAAAGTAAACTTTCCTCAGGGGGGCTCGTTGTCCCGTCGTAATTGTTTTCCCTCACAGCTGTCAGCTTTACTTTTAAAACGAAATCTTCCGTTGAGTAAGTTAAGAGGCACTTAAAAGTAAAGAAGAGTAACTGAACCAACTAAATAAGAGTATTTGTTTAAGGGCGAGAGTCAGAGGTACTCGAATCAATCTGATCCGATCAGATCTTTCGTCGCCATCAAAACTTGTAACAAAGTTGTGGTCCGATTTTCAGTTGATGATCTCTTTTACCGGGATCTGAAACCGACGGCGATCTACACCTGAATCGATTTAAATTCTAAAAATCTTCACCGTCAATTTGATGTGTGTGTGTGTGTATGGTGGAAAAAAATTTGATCTCAATTATTGTGTAAGATTTGACATTCGACAACAATAAACGCAATTTCGGCGGGAATACAATTCCAAATTGCATACAGAAAGTTTCAAATCTCTTTCTACAAAGAAAAAATGCTACACACACACACACACACACACAACTAAATCCATCGGATGAAATTAAAGTCATGGTGAAAAGACTCCTTTCAGAATTAAAATCTGTAGTGAATTTCTAAGAACCTGCAGAGTCGATTGCCACCTGAAACTGTCTGAGTCCGTGTACAAAAATCGTCTGTACAAAGAGAGAGAGAGAGATTGAGAGTAGTCGAAGGTGAGACTTGACGTTTCTTGCCGTAACGAGATTTGAGTGCAGAAAATGGCGTAACTCGATTATATAGAGAATTCGTGTGGTGGATGTCTTTCATACCTGCCAATAAACACGACCTGAAGGGAAAGTCGACAGACAGAAAAATCGAATCGAACGGAGAAAGTTAAAATGGAAAACAATAAGAAAATTTTTGTTGTATACGGCGCTAAATGTCAAACATTCAATCCTCAAATTGAATTCTTTTGTGTTTGTCACATTTGCTCTCTTGTGTTCTTTTCTATTACCTTTCTATCTATTTGTCTGCTGTGGGAACCTAATCTAGACAAGTACGGAAGGAAAGACGAGTAAAACTAATTGTACGTCGTGTTAAATTTTTTCTTTCTCCCGAGAGTTTTCCCGTCTTTCTGCTATTTACTTTTCCCCAAAAATTTTCCCCATTGTTCGTTTTCGTTTTATTACATCGGTTAACGTCTGTAAAGGAGAGCATTGACAGATTCGCGAGAACTCACCTGGTTGCCGGGTAAAAGGTGAGCAATCCTCCTAAGCATCCGGCCGATGGGAGAAGATGCTTTTAACAATTTTAATCCCTGTGGGATAATCACGTCAAAAATTAATTAGGATTATTCACCGGGAACACAAATGTTTCCCTGTGAAATTACACGATGTTAACTTAATTTTATTATTCCTCCTGGTTCTATTAAGCCATTTCGTGAGAATCCATAAACCGCTTCTAATAAAAAGTACCGTTGGAGTAGACAAGCAGGAGAGACAGAGTGTAGAGTTCCTGAGACACACGAGACTTGTTCGAGATCCGCGCCCGAGAGAAAGCTACGAGACACAGCAGCGAGTTTAACGGGCTGCTAAGTAGTTTACACGAACTTAATACCACGTACATAAAACATAAATCATGTAACAAGAATGTGTAGATTGGAAATCGTCACTGAAGGTACCAAACTTGCCTTTCTGGCTTTTGCTCCCAGTACTTATAAGTTCCAAAGATCATACTCTACCTGTCACCTTTTATACGTAAGATATAAACCGATACTTTGGTGGCGCATACGAAAATTATGACCAGCAACATTATTAAATGTTATTAACAAATGATACGGTATGTTTAAATGAAAAATATCATCCAGCATTTCAACTTAACAATCCCCTTAACGTTCCATTAGGAATATATTTAAATACAAAGTATAAAATTATATGTATTCTAAAAAATTAAAGTAAAATGTACAGTGCACCTCTACTAATGGGGCAATATTGTTAGTGTCATTTACACAATTAAATATGTAATTGTATATAACGTCATTACAGGTGGACTATTAGTAAATGCACTACATTAAACCACAAAAACTTTTTAATTTATTTACTCAATTTGGAAGGTCAAAGACAAAAATACCAAAAAGACAAAGACATTTGTAATAAATAATACAGAAATTGAAAAAATTTTTGAGGAAGTATAAAAAATAAAGAATTTTAACGAAACAAAATTGCTCTCGAATTGAACTAAAAATAGATATATTTTCTTTTTATGTATTAAATGAATATATTGTAATTCTGACACGGGACTTATGATCAGTTAGAATCTGTAACAAATTTATTATACTAATTATTATGAATTAAAAAAAATATATTTATAACGTTAGTTCACAAATGAACGGCCGATTTAAATTTTCTGTTTGAGAGTTCAACGTTCACATTATTAAGGTGAGGCTTTTATGTTCATGTTCATGTTGATGTTCGTCACCCGTTCAACAACGGGAAAGAACCAATATTCCTCCTTCAAAATCCTTAAGGCCATTAATTCTACAAACCGAGTGGTAATATTGAAAGAATATAAATTTAAATTGGAAAAGAGAGGCGGGTGTTGCCAGAGGAAAGATGGTGGGTAGCACGTGTAAACTTTTCAGGTGAGAAAGGCCCCGGGAGCATCAAAGTTGGTCCCCCCCACAGGAATGAGATTTTGCCTTTCACAGCCTTTCCTCCTCGTCTTCCTGGAAGACTTTCTTAATCGTTTCAACCTTTCTTAACCGCTTTCATATCTTTTCGGCTTAATTTCGGGTCAAATTGAAGGGGAACGCCATAAGAGTGCTTTTAACTGGCGCAAATCGTTTAATAAAATTATTTTGGGGGTGTTCAACCTTCCCGTGCCTTTCGTCTCTCCCTCATTCATAAAATATCATTTGACACTGTCTGGAAGTTGGAAACTAATATTTTTAGACATTATTATAGGTTCTGCATTACAGTCTACTGACTACTTCGGTCCTTAAATATATCTTCTGGGAAAAAAATGTGAGTGTTGTAAAATCTAATGATGCCGTGAAGTAACCCTAATGCTCACTGTGTCATAAATACACCCCAGAAATTATAACGTTTTAAGCACACATCACGTTTCACTGTTACGTATATTATTAAGTTAACTTTCCTTCAAGTTAACACGTGTTCAATGTACGTTTGATTTTCTCTGACTTTTTTCAATTGAATAATCCAATGTGGTCTGGATTTTGTCACACTTTCTACACTTAGGTAGGAAATTTGTTGTAACATTATAACAATATATTCTACTTAACAAAAATACATTCTTCAGAGCAACCAGACGATCAATTTAAGTTTGAATTTATTAAGTTGAGAAAAATCATGCGAAACATTCACAACCGTTACGGCTGACACTCTCCGCATCGAGAGTTTCTTAACGACAGCAAAATTTTGTCTCGTTTCGTAACATTTGATGTCGCGACGAATTTCACCGTTGTTTTACACTTACGTTGTAAGCGACGTGTTTTGAAAAATTAACTTCCCGCCACGAAATGTGACAAACGAGGAACATGGCTATTGTTCAGGTTTTTGTTGTTGTTGTTTGTTTCGAGAAATATTTTCTACCAAATTTCGACTCGAGCTTCTCACTTCGTCTCCCCGTCAGTCAAATTTAAACTTATTCTACACTACTCGTAATAAATTTATTTGAACTTGACACCACTTCATACTTTCTGCCAGAAGTTGACGACGGGTTTCGGCAATCGTCTACTACTACTACGCCACATCAACAGAATACAGTTTGACCCGTTCTCCATCACCGCTCATCTTCACTGGTCCGGCAAGTCCTTATTACCAGAACCAATTACATAATTGATCATATAAAACACTTCAAATAAATAGAAACCTCAATAAATAACAGATAAAAAGGTTGGAACTGTTAGAAATTTTCAAGTCGAAGAATTAAAACAGGAGAAAGAAGTCTGTGATTAAAAGCATTTCCGGTAGGTTTTTATGTTTTTGCGTCCACTTCCAGTTCCGTTTTACGACCTGAAAGAATTGATTCTGCGGTTTCACTTTATTGCTTCACATTATTTAAAACGAGACAAACGGTGATAAGAAGGTTTCTTTAATCCGGCCCCTTATCAACAAGTTAATCTCATTTATTAAAAGGATTAGATTCCTTTCTGCCAGGAGAATAGAGAAATAGGACTGTTTTCAAGTTGGAAATAGGAAACGCCCCGCTGTCGGAAGTCTCATCCACGGGGTCTTTAACCTAGATATTCTTATCAAAGAAAGAGATTTTCATTTTTTACGTTATTGGGACAGGGGTGAGTTTGAGGGTTCTTTGGCGATGAGGAAAACTCACTCGAACGCTTCCCCATCTCCGGTGCGACCTTTCAGGGAAGTTGAGTCCTGAGAAGAAGAGGAGAAAGAGCCCACGTCGTGTTGAGCTTTTGTCAGAGTCACAAGTCTCGGTATTATTGCACACATTCAAGCGACACTCTTCCTCGGCTTAATAACAATTTGTTGAAAGACTTTCACTTGAATAAAATAAGGTTTCATAAAAGTTTGTGAAAATTTCTTTTGTGAATTTCGTCATCTGGAAAATCGGGATTTCATTCAGGGTGCAGGGTCCAGAGAGTCGGAGCTCCTTCCCTCGTGTCTCTCACATTTGTCGTGTCAGGAGAGAAGTAATTTCTCCCAAAGTAAGTAGCAACTTTCCTGTGTCTACCGGTGGGTCGAACTCACGTGAAATGTCGTCCGAGTGCCCTCCGTTTGAAAACGGCGCTGGGTCCAGAGTTAAAAACTTGTAATGTATGTATTTCATCCTTTCGTTTCAGCACTCCGTCCCGTACCGGTCATAAATTCGGGGTAGCCTCGTCTGGCGAGGGTTGAGCCCTTGGAGAAAAGAAAAAAATGACGGAAAAGGTTCCTACGTTTAATTTCTCTTTCATTACGGTAATTGAAACATCAATGAAAAGTGACTCCCCGCCGTGGCATCCTTCAACCTTTCCAACTTTTTCATTCGAGTACTCCTTCTCTGAAGAATCTGAGACTTTAATTTTAATCTTCCCCGATTTTTTTTTGCCTCGGGGAAAACAATACGTCTAGCAAACTTAACTAATTTATTTAAAATAAATAAAATTCGCGGGGCTAATGAGCGTTTAAATTATCCTCTGTTTACGTAAAGGTTGAGGGAAGTTGCGTAAATTAAAATTCAATCCGTTCAATTCGAACCATCGAACCTCCTCTCAAGTAGTACTTGGTACTCGAGGTACTTTGTACCAATCGATAGACTACATAAATTATTTTTTATTCCTTCGGTTGTCTAAAACCTTTTTATTTAGTCGAAACTTTGTCTGAACCTGTGCCTCTGACTGAAGCTGAGAGTCACGCATCGAAACACACGAAAACGAGTTTCTTTGTTTGTTTTCCTCTGTTGTATAATGATGCGTTACTATTGCGTTATTTGTTTTCGTGAAGGAAAGGAGTACAAGCGTGAAATACGCAAGGAGGTGAAAAAGTGTGCACGCGTTTTGCGCGTAGACTCGGGCGAGGAAGGAAGAGGTGCGAAAACACGCAGCCTCCCCGTTCGCAGCCTTCCACCACCACATTCGTCCTCAGCGCCATCGGGAAAATGCCAGCTTTTCCCGGCTCAAAAGCTCGTTCTGGCCTTTCGTCTTGAAAGCTCTTCTTTTACGTTCGTCAGAAGGAGAGCACAAGTACCGAATGAATGGAATTCTCCATTAGGATTTTCAAGATTGAATTTTCTCAACCACTCCGAGGTACTCGCTCAACTCGAGTTTTAATGGCACTCCATCAAGGCGAACCCGGAGGAACGGAAAGTGTTCGCTCCTCTGACTGCTCTACGGGGTTTTGTTCTTCCTCCCTAATGACAGTCTAATAGAAATTACGAATCACAACCCTTCACTCTACAAAATACTAGGTCAAAATAAACGTTTGAAAAAGTTTAGAAAACTTTCAATGGGTTTGAACAAAAGTCGGAGTACAATGAACTTCTACGGTGACCACCAAAACGTATACACGAACACACTTATGTTTTGCTCTAAGTATGCTGTATTCATACAATTCTAATAAAATATTACTAATACATAACAATAAATAATAATAAAATATACCATTTGCTTGTGTAAGCCGTAATAGTCTAATTAAACACAACTAATTGTCATACTCACATTTTGTTCACATTAAAAGATGCTTCAGTATTTATTCAACACTTAACTTGTAGTGCATCAGTAGTGAATAGTTTAGCTTTACGTGACAATCTGGTTAATTTTTCATCACTTCCTAAACTTCACCAGTTTATTTTCCTATACAAAATCTTCAGTTGGACAACTCCCCAGAAATTGTAGTATTTCTTTCCAATCAGAGCGAAAAAGGAGCATTTCAGCATAATTGCGACGAACCCGTCACTTCAATTCAATTCAAGTGCTAACACTACGATAAAGAAGATGAAATGCAGATGAAACGACCGACGGTGACAAGTACGACTATAATTCCCATAAATAAGTGTTAATAATTTAAGTTATTAACCGGCTCTCCAGCTGTTCGACCCGACTGAGTAGATTGAACGATTCAAATAAAAATTTAAAGACTCGAGCCCAATGTAATTCAATGAATAAATAAGAAACCTGACCGTAATATACGACGCGGGGTTAGTCTGCTCTTGTGGCAACCTCAAAGCGGTTCCAACCCCTGAGAAAGCCAAAGAAAAAGCTCGAAAGCTCCGGGAAAGCTCCGGGAAAGATCAATGACGACGATTCGAAATTCACGAAAAAGGCTGATTAAAGTCATTCTAACTGTCGGATGATCATTTTCAAAGGATCAGACGTAAAAGGTCACGCGAAACGACTTTTCCGAGGGATCGTGGGCGAGGGAAAAATCGAAGCTTTAAAACCGGAACCGGAAACAATTTCTCCCATTCTGGAAATAACCCAAAAATTTTTGTTTTTGACTTTCCCATTTTAATCTTTGAGATCTTTACAATTTCAGATATTGAAAATATCTCCGGTTTTTCTTTCTGGTCTAGGACTTCCTTTTCTTTTTATTTTCTTCTCTTCACTGCCGACTGTGTTCTCCACGAAGATGTGGAAATCGTTTTTCTTTCCGAGAAGGGCTCCGAAACAGAAATGGATTCTCCGGTTGCATTCAAAACCAAAACCGGGCGAGCACTCAAAACAAGGGAGAAAGTGGAGAAAGGTCGATATTTCACGTTTCCATTTTACATTTTCGATCTCGTATTGTTGGAAGTAAACCAAAGGTCACGGGGAGAAATATAATTTTACCTGTCACGCTGGACGGAAGATTTACGGGCACCTCTTTAAAATTTACTTCCATCGAAATGTCCAATGTGAAATCTTTCACGGAGAGGATGGTGTGTGTCCGTGTTCTCTCGTCCTCATCCACGTGTGGCACAATCACGTGTTAACAACAGACTCGGAGTTTCTCCCAAAGTCAGCCTGACCTTCCTCGCTTGACCCGCCAAGAAGCAAGAAAAATTCGACTTACTCTGATCGATTGATTCATCACCCGTGTGAATTTTTAAACGAATTTTACCTGTCTCATTGAAAAACACTCATTTCCCTCTACACTGATTTATTATATATTCATATTGAATTTACATTCTTTAAAAAATTAATAAAAATATGACAATTGCATTCGTTTAATTCATCAGTGATTCTACTCATTCTGTTGTGGTACATAATGACTTATTAGAAACATCCGCACAACTTCAGCTAAAGTTATGGAGTTACGATTTACAATTAAAGTAAAATAAAATAAAATAAATGTATAATACATTTATTTACAATTTATTAAGTGTTAGTAGCTGAAAGTTTACTGTAACTCAAGAAGAATAAATAAACGACTTTTAATAAAATAAATAAAGTTAAAAATATGTATGTATTTTTATTTTCAAAAGCCTAGAAATGTAGCATTGTTTGTTGGAAAATCTGTTAAAAAATAAAATGTTAAATAAGAGAATTAGCAACGTCTAAGTGTTATGTATTCGGTGTTCTGAACTGTGTCAAAAATTTGGAGACGTTGTGAAGAAAGTTCTTTCCAATTTTTTTATTAAGTCCGAAGGCAGAAACAAGACGGGAGGAAAATTCCAAAAGTGAATTTTTACTCTTCAGAGTTAATTTGTCGGTGCAACGTGACTGTCGCCATTTTGCACAAATCGTATGCACACCTGCGACAGAAATGAGCCAAGGGCACGAGAGAGAGGGAGAAGTAGAACAGAGCTCACTGTCGACGTGAAAATTAAAGTTGAAATTTTGGTATGTTGGGAAAATCGAAAGACGACAGCAGAGGAAATTTTCCTTTCTAAAAAAGAAAAAAGGAATTCATATGAATTAGAAAAAAAAAAAACTCAGTCAAAAGAAGAACAGACGAGACGGATATTTTTTGCTCGACCGGAAACGGATTCACAATTTAATCTTTGGTTATTTTTAAAGACCTCTTGACAACAACACTTTCCTTTTGAGAGAAAATTTATTTCCGTTTCCGCTGCGAAGGGCCCCGAAAGTAAGAATTCTCATGAGAGAGAGAGAGAGAGAAATGGAGACTCCTCGCATACTTTTTGTCTCATTTCATTATTTTTACAACCCCAGTTGCACACCCCCCAGCCAGGCTTTGGCCCCGGTTCGCCAGGCTTTTTCTTCTTCCCGGTATACGACATTTGCTGTCGTTCACCGCACCCACACTCGGTTTCCTTTGACGTGAATTGCGTGACGAAAAAGTAAAATCACTGGAAATAGAATTTCGGTTGCGGGTACGGCAATTGCAAGATTCGCAAAGACCAAAAAAAAAAAAAAAATAAAATAAAAATAAATAAACCGAGACAAATTAAAACTTTATGATTTCTTATTGTTCTCGAAACTATTTTATTTCAGACGGCAAGCAAAATATCATTTCTTCTGCCGTTAAACTCCGACGTTTCGTTTGTGGCATTCAAAAGTTTTTCCTCGATAGTTGCCTTAAGAAAATTAATAATTGGAATTACCAATGAGCTTGTGGAAATTTGAAACGTTTAAAAATGTTATAAAAGTTATAAATAGTTGAATTTTAAATTACAAAACACCAGCTCTAATTTTTTGTTTTATAATTTGGTCTCATTTCTTTTCCTATTACTTTTTATTTTTATGTATACATTCTTAATTCGTCTATTACGAATTCCGGCGTTTCATAACCGCCTCTATCACGCATAATATTTCCTCACCTATTCACCAACCGTAAACCGCAGTAAAAAAAGGCCACTCGACGCAGATCCGTGACACCTCGAGACTTCTCCAACGTGTTCTAAATCTCTCCAAGGTCGGTCCTGTTGTGTTTGCCCCGTCCTTTCTCTGGATAATCCCAAGGAGAAGAAATCACTTGAGAAGCCATGCAAGCAACGGAAACAATAACCGCAAATCTTGCGTACCGCAAAACCGAGACGTGTGCAAAAGAGAAGAAAGAAATAAAACCAAGAGGGGGATGAAGGAGCAAGAAATAAAGTTCAAATTATTCTCTCCGGGGGTGGGCGAGCGGGGGTGGGGTGACTGTGGGAAGGGTACGGCGGTGTCGGAAAGGTAAAATTTGAAAATGCGAATGAAACGGCAAAAACCAACAAATTTTGTGTACGCAAAAGTAAATAAAACAATCCCGTAAAGAATTACTTTGGGCTGCGAAAACAAATGTTCAGGTAAGGCTGGCGACCATTTTGTAAAAATAATTCACGCAAAACGAGACTTTCTGCCGTTTTCTCAAGCGCTTTCACCACTTTCACCACTTTCACCACTTTCGCCACTTTCACCGCTTTCACCTGCCCCCGGGACTGAGAAATTTACACTGAGCTTTTCGAGTCTCGATTCTCTTAACTACTTTCACTTAACTAAGTCAGTCAGCTCCGTGATCTTCGATCTCCAGAACCGAACGATCCTTTTCTTATTTTTAATCCGCGAAATGTACTTCCAGAGCCCCCGCTCCCTAGTTCCCGATCCCCATCCCCCTTCCACCTGACCGTGAATTATGAAAACATTCGATCGAATTCAAACGGAAACTCAATGATTTACGACTTTCTTTTTCTTTTCTTTTTTTTTTTGAAGAGAAAAAAGCAGAAATTGTTTAAGTAACTTGGATTGCAAACGGGAAATAAAAAGAATTCCGTAGAAATTCTTCTCTTGTAAAGAAGTTAATGCGCTTTCATATCGTTTGTATTGCCAATTTGAAACGAAAGACATTTTTTTTTTTATTAATTGATCTTTCCGTCTTGTGGAAAGTCTCCGGACGACGGAAGGAGAATGTTTGATTTGGCCAGAGTTTTCAATTGTGAACGAGGCGTAATGCATTTCTCCAATGTTTTTTTTATTCAATTAAATGTCTACTTCCTGTAATCTCCGACTCGAATTCTTCTCCTTCTTCTTCTTCTTTGGTTCAAAAATTTTCCCCACAAGAAACCGAACCGTGAGAATTCGTAGAGATCAAAGATCCTCTCCGGGATCCATCTATTCTTCTATCTATTCCTCCATCTCTCTCTTTCTCTTTCGGAAAAGTTTTTCATTATTCTCCCTGGCAAAAGGAAACTTTCCTTTAGTTTTTTTTGAGCTCCAGGAGAGGGGGGGTGAACGGTGCAGGGGAGTGAGGGTTAAAAAACGAGGCATTTGGCCGAGTTGCGAAAAGAGAAAAACCGTTTCAACCCTTTGGTCGAGAGAAGAAAAGGAAAGATTCAATCCAATGCAAAACGTTTTGTCTCAAAACGGACAACGGAAAGTGTAATAGAAAATAGTACAACTCTAGGATTTTTTTTCTTTTTCTTTTTTTTGGTGTTCCAGTCCGCAAATCAAAATTCCACACACCGCCCCATTTTTAACTTGGATGAGAAAAACGCGAAGGATGTTTTGTTGATGAGAGGAAACCCCAGCAGAAGGTGGTGTGCCTCGAGGGCCTTCAACATCACTTTGTCTTACATAAAAGTCAGAACTTGAAAATTGTAACCTTTGCACTTCTGTTGGAGGTAAAAATTTGAAAATCCCAATAATCTTCGGGGAAACTAAGATTTTCTTAAAGTTTATCTCATCTTACCCATCTTCCGAGTATTTCAATCGATACAACCGCAAACAAATTTGAACGTCCCGCCAAGTTTATATTGACCGTGGCATTATGCAGAAACTGTTGAATGAAGCAAGTATGTTCTGGATTTCAGAACTGATCATCTGTTTTAACACAGAGGAATTAATAGCAACTCTTAATGTAAAATTAATATCCTGTTTTTAATACTATTTAAAATATCATATTACAACAGTACAAATTTTCAGTACGAGAAATTTTTGTAACCTTTTCAAATCACATTGAGACTACGTTGAAAAATCTCTAATAAAGCAGAAGGTTTTAAGGAATTCACACTCTCCTGAGAGACCGGTGGTTGTTAATTGTTTCTTACAAAAGTAGAAGAGAATCTTTTGAATGTGTTTAGGTAAAATTCTATGGGGAGGAACAGAATTCTGCGTGTTGCTTAGTAAGGGGAAGATATAGAAGTTTACGTAACCTGAAAAATACTCTATTATATCTTCCTAGAAAAGTCTATTATTACGGCAAATTGTGAAATAGAACAAAGTACAAAGCGTGAGAATTCAATCAACGGAGGAAGCTTAAGAGGTCATCTAGGCGACAGACAAATTTCCAACAGACTAATAGGTACAATAATAAAATATTCATTGGGTGGAATCTTATCGGTGAGTCGGTGGTGGTTAAACACCAGAAAAAAACAACGGTCAAACAATGAATTGATTGATTCGAGAGAGGGAAATGCAAGGAAAACTTCATGTCCCATGTCCATTGTGAACTGTTTCGCTCATTTCCCCGAGAAGTTGAGTTACGAATGGTTTCTTTCTTTCCCGTCCTTCATTATTTTATATGCGCCGTAATACTTGCACCACGCACATAATTTTATTTTATCTGAATTCGACGTTATTAATTTAAAGGATTTCCACTCGCGCCACGTAATCTATTATCTTTTATTGCTAAATTTAAACAAACTATTAATTACAACGTAAAAAAAAACAAATTACACCAAATTCACAATAAAAAATGAATACAAAACGATACCTGCCCTAGGTCTAGGCGTACAGGTATACCTATTAACCTGATATTACTTCAGCAATAATACGATTAATAAACACATACGCATATCTAATAAGAGATAGTAAAAGACAGAGAGTGCACTTCAAAGCATTTAATTTACATTACTACAATACATTATGTATATTAATAAGTACAAGAGTAGTTTATTTAATTAATTAATAATTAGTTTATTTACGTTCGTTTAACCTAAAATATCTCACATTGAAATCTCAGTAAGCATTGCATTTTAAATATTTATTTATTACTTATTTCTTTTATTTTTATATAAATTATTCTAATTTAATAATTTACATAAATATGAATAAATATATTAATTTGTTTTATTTGCATCGATATTTTTGTTTGTTGATTACTCGTTGCATGAGACAACTGTTGAAGGGTTACTGCAGTTATTTATGTATTGTAATATTAAAATATATTTAAAGGAAACTTCCCAGGGAATAGAAGGGTAAAAGTCTGAAATACATGCGTAACTGCAAAAAATGCATAAATTTAATAAATTTGTTTCAATAAGATCCGAGACAACTTCCACAATGAACAATTTGATTTTGTTTAATTTTTCACTACAACCCGTCTATTCGAGGACACAACTCGCGTCTGCAATTAATTTATTCAATCATCACGACTAGAACAGTGAGCTTAATTGAAGTCTATTTTTTTTTTTTTTCTGCGAACTTAGCAAAAGACAAATTGATTTCTTAGAAATAATTTCCTTTCATTATTTCTAAATTTTCCCGTTTAAAGAGCTGGTAGCGACCATTTCCTCGCTTTCCCTGTCGGACCCTGAGCTTTCGCGACCTCAGATTTTCGGTTAAAAATTTAAATTTTCCGACTATTTTTAACCGCTACCTCGAAATCTTTCCGTCACCCGTAAAACTAATAAACAAATTATTCGAAAATCGTGAAAATAATATTAATTTCGAATTTATTTATTTTGCGAAGTCGTCCCCTCGACATCAAAAGACCAAAGTCTTCCTTTAGTCGTACACAAATTCTGATGTAGAGGAATTTGAGAAGTCTTACTTTAAAGTAATTCTTTAAAAAAAGCTTATGCGATATTGGAAATTTCCCTATTCAAAGACTCTGCTTCTATTCAAAGAAGAATCAGGCTGTTAGTTTTATTGAAATATCGTTGCACGATATAATTTTTTATTCAAAATAAATTCTAACCCCATCGGTTTACGTCGATTCCATCGGATAATGCAAAAAATATTTTTGGAAAAGTTTTATTTTCCCATGGAAAGTACGACTGACTGACTGACTGACTGACTGATTGATTGATTGGCTGATTGACCGCACGTACATCATTCACGCAAATGAATTTCAATCTTTTGGTAAGAAGTAGAAGATGTAAAGTTGAATTCGTGCAACAAGGCCGGAGTGGACTCGGGACTTGTCGCAGGTTTGCAAACGTAGGTCTTTCCGTGGTTTTGCGACAATTAATCTCCATTAATGGGAATCGTGGAAACTTCTAAGAAGGAAAGATCATTCAGATTATCTCGAAATGTGGGCAAGGACGGGAGGGGAGGTATGAAAACGACGTTTTCAGCTGGAAATTGAGATTTTCGGACTTTTTCAAAGGGAACCCGTGACAAATCGGACAAGAATTGACGTGAGAGCCCGTGGGAGGTAAGCCGTTGAAATAAAAAAGGAGAAAATTTCGTCGTAAATTAAGTTAGGAAGAAACTCGCGTCGGAGAAAGTGCTGAGAAATAAAGAAAAGAAAAAACAACCACCGTTAACCCTTTTAATTTAGAGTTTGTCTTGAAACAGTGAAAGTTCGGGTCGGTAACAAAAAAAAGAAACTTATTCATCGGAAAAAGACATCGTCGGAATTTTGAACGATTCAAATGTTTGACGTGACTCCAAAGTTCCCGGCAGACTCGGCTGGAACTGCGACAATAGTCCCGTGGAAGCCACCAAGATGGCTGAGATGAGACATAAAATTCAGAACACACTTTGTCATTCTCAAAAATAGAATACTTTCAATTTTTATTTATTAAATCATTCCGCGTATTAGCATTGTCGGGGGATGTTTTCGGTTCAGAAAAACACTTGTCACCCTTCAGGCGTCAATGCTTTTCAACTACGTGTGTCGAATAGGCGACAACGTGAAACCAACTGGTTCTTAGGAAAACCCAAAAAACCAACAAGGAAAATTGTTTTTTTGGGGGGAGAGGCAAACAAAAGCAGAATAAAATTGAAACATCAGCGGTAAATGTCGTTCATCTTTGTCCTCCTTCCTCGAGACCGCCCCAAAAAAAACCTCCAAAATTTTTTTGGCTTTTTTATGCGACAACCGAATTTCTCCTTCTTGTTGTCACCGGACGGAGAAAATTGAGCGGAATTTCGCAGTCTCGGATTTGACAGAAATATTCTGCACACGTGTAAACAGTAAAAATTTACGTGTATAATGAAATTCGTTTTGCATACCTGAGCTCTCCCATTTTTCGATGCCGAAAAAGGAAAATTGAACGACACCTGCCAAGAATTGACCGCGTGGACGCCATCGCACCATCCGCCCTCGTCTGATCAGACGACCACGTGGGAAAAATGTCACGCACATTTTTTGTTTTAAATTTTCAATTACATGAAGTTTTATTTTTTCAATTGCAAATATCTACTTCTTCCTACATTCCAATTTAAGAAAATGAACGATCTGATTAAAGTATCGGCCATTTTCTGCCATGACAGCGGTTAGGTCAGAGGTCATCCATCACCTTATTAATATTTCTAACTGATAGTTTTGTAGAAATAACCGTGAGATAGTTCGACCCCTAGTCGATTCCAGTTTAATTTGTGTTGATCACTGCGTGACGATATACATTATTCAAAGATGTTACACAATAATGTAGACTTGTAAAAATTTACTCGTTCACTGGAATCAAATTTAAAACTCCTGTTCGCCATTTAAATGAAGTTCTTATGAATATATTTAATTATTATCTGAAGACTGCTTAATTACAACATAAATAATGTTGAAAATTAAACATCATTGCACATTAAATCGAATTTAAAGCGTAGAATTAGTTGAACGGGACCTGTCCTTACCAAATTTTGTATAAACTTAAAAAAAAATTATATTTTTCCATTTCAATTACAACTCGTAAAAATATAATTAGTTAAAATGTATTAATCCGTTAAATACGTAGGTAACCGGTGAATCGCCTTTGTTCAACTTAGAAATTCATTGCCAATGATTTGTGTTCCGTCATTTAATCAGCTTAATTAATAAGTAACTAAAGACGAGCCACCACCGTGAGATGTGAGAGATGCCCAAAGTGTGATGTGAGGGATGAACCTGAATGAACACTCTGAAGATTGAAACATTCGAATGACAAGTATGTAAAGACTCACCGTTCATGTTGACTTCGACGGTAGGAGTTGTTTTCATGGCTCCGTATGTACTGGAAATTGAATACCTCGGATGATTTCCTGGTAAATCAATGTTTCCATCGCTCGGATGTAAGTGATGTTGGTAGTGAATTCGATGAGTTTGACGCCTGTGCTGATGTATCGAATTCAAAACAATGTTCGACGAAGTTCGGCTGAGAGCTTTTCTCTGACGCACGGCCTCCTTGTAAATCTTGTAGTACATAATAATCATAACAATTCCGGGGATCCAAAAGCTCACGCCGGAGGATATTAAAGCGTAATATTTATTAACAACAAAAATGCACACCCGGGGGTTCGTCCGTCGAAATTCCTGGTGTTCCTTCGTCGTGTACCACCCGAGAAAAATTGGAGTGAAACTAATCAAGGCGGGCAATATCCAGACGTTTGCCAACATGAACGACACCGTCCTGTGAGTCATTGTGATCGGGTACTGCAGAGGACGAACGATCGCGTAGTACCTGTCGACACTTATGCAGCACAGGTGAAGGATGCTGGCGGTCGAGAAGTAAACGTCCAGGCTGTTGTACACGTCGCACATGACGTAGCCAAACAGCCAAATTCCGTTGGTGAGTTCGACGCTCGCGTTGAATGTCATGGCACACAAAGCAACGAGAAGATCGGCCATGGCAAGACTGACCACGTAGTAGTTGGTTATGACCCTCAGCTTCCTGTGACGTATCACGCTGATGATGACGAGTATGTTGCCGAGAACGGCGGTGACGATGATGGTGCCCATGATGAAACCCTTGACCAAGGCCGGCACCACTCCCGTCTCGTCCGGGCTCCTGATTATTGTGCTCGGTATCTCGTTGGTGCTCACTTGCCAGGTCGTCTGGAGGTCGATTATGTTGTTGTTGGATATCAGCGGGTAGCTGACGTTGGTGAGGTTGACCGTGGGAAAACCTGTTGCACCGGAGAGAAGATCCACCGGTGGAAGAACAGTGCTCGTTGTCGACTTGATGATGTCGATGAATTCTTTACTCATCCGATTTAACATTTTGCACTTCTATCGTTCCTTCCTAGACGTTTTCCCACTGACTCCTTTTGGTTTTCTCTTCATCGTCTCATCCGAGTTTTAAGTTGATGAAGGCACCGGCAAGCGAAGACAGATTGACCGGAGAGAAACCGATTCAGGTCCCGCCTCTCGACAACTCAAACCTGCAAATAAAAAAGACAAAACTCTGTGGAGTTGAGTTTAAAGGAGTACGACTTTAAGTAAAACTTAACTTGGACGCCCCAGCTAAAACCCTTAAATGCCCGACGTTAAATTATGAAAATAAAAAAAGTTCTTCTTCTCCGGTTGCACTTGTGCGGTGCTTGACTGGAACATTTTGGATGATGAAGTGTCAAAGTTTTCATGGATTTTTCTATTCAGCGGAAGAGGAAATTTACTGAGGAAAGTCTGACGCCTTAATAACGCCGTGACTCTTAATTAATTCTGAATATTGTTAATTTATTTAGTTGTACTAGTATTAATATTATCAAGTGTACCACCGGGTGCACGGCGAACATTGAACTTAACCGTTATTATTATTATTATTGACATTATTGAGTTTTTCAATTTTGTATCTATTCATCTACTCACACGGAAGAATATTTTTAACAAAGAAATTCTATTGATTAAGTTTTCCATTTATTGTGCGGGAGTTAGACAACAGTTAATGGAAGTTTCTAATACAAACGATAAGCCGAAATAACCGATATCCATCGTACAAGTTAATGATTGATCAAATTTTTGAATTATTGATTCGTACACACGATTGATGCCGTCGATAATAACTCGTTTGATTTATTTTTTATTTTTCGATATTATTCACGAGCCTTATTTGTAGTTATTATTCATCGATTTCAATGTAAAATGAGTGTCGTGTCACCAGTACGTAATATTAATTTAAAAACCCTGAAATCTTTCTGGTGTTTGAATATTTTTAAAAAATGTCAAACTATTTAATCTCCGATTAATTTTCAAGGAATGAGTAAGTTAATAAAAAGTTATTTGCATTAATAAGTGCTCTGTTGCGAATTCTTAAATTCAAATCCGTAATAATTTAAAACGTTTTTTTAGAAGTTTTTATGTAGCGAGTTGTAGTTGGTGATTTCCGAGGGGTAGCTCTCCTGCCTGAAGGGCTTCATTCCAATTTTTTCTATTCACTTTATGACTAGAACTACGTGCTAATATTTGATCTAGTCGAGAATTGTGATTTGGTGCGAACTGAAGTGTGGCTCCACGAGATTATTAACATTTTCTTCGGTAGCTCCCCAGTTGTACAGCTCGGTCGCATGTACAACAAGGCACTACTTCCCTGCACAATTTTGTCGTGTCCTGCGGCTTTTAGTTTAACCCTGAGGCGAACACCAACCCCCGTGGGCATCGCAGCATTTCCCTACAACAGTTTTTTCCGGGGTACTGCAACGAAAAGCCACTTACGTTTTCCACCGTTTGACCCACTTCTTTGTGTATCGATTTGACTGTTGTCCACGGCACAACAGCGATTCCGTCTCTGCTTTCCTTTCCCAACGTTTTTCACGTTTCGTCTGACTTGACTCCGGACATCCACTCAGAACGTGTTTCCTCAGATTATCAGATTATTGTCTGAGTGTCCCGCATTCTGTCTGAGAGCTTCTTCGGGTTCTAAAACAACCGATGTATGTTAAGTGGAAATTATTATTATTTTCATTCTCGAACGCATTGTCCTCAAGTGCACTTGTTTCCGTTTTTGATTTTTATATTTTTCTTTGTCTCGCATCCTCACCGGATGGTTTCACCATTGTCGGCAATGTTTATTGTACAATACTTAAATTAAACTCAATTTTATTATTTTCCACGGTGGGATGGGTGAGTTTATCGAATGGAAAAATTGGGTCAGCCAACCAGTCAGACGCTTATTAAATTCATAAAGAGCGATGTTTGGAAAAGATGAAATAATAATGAAACAATTCCCAGACGACTCGTACAGATTATTAAAACTAACTTCAAACCACCGCACTATTAGATAAGTCAAATAAAATTAATGATTTTCGTAGATCAATACCATCAACTTTCGGATAATGAAAAAGACAATCAGATTACAGAAAAATCCGCCTAGCATTGACCCAACTAAAACCAACTTAACATGTCCGACACAGGCCCAAGTACTGATCCAGACGTACTTCCAGCATTGTGCTAACAATTGTAACATCTTAGAGATTTTAAAAATTACTTAAGTAATAAAGACTAACTTAAAACTCTGTATTTTATAATTTTTTGATAGTTTACAATAATTTTATTAACAGTGCAGTAGAACGAATTTTACCGCAGCTTGGAACCAACAAAAAACGTTTGTTTAACTCAACACTTTCATCAAAGTAACATCTGAGGGTGACATCACGTACAAACACCACACGTAACATTATTTATTAAAAAATTAAGTTATGGAAAAATAGGTCTCTCATTTACGTAAGAAATTTTATTTTTGCGTTTCGGAGAAAGAATAAATTTAATGGTGGCAGAACGAGGGAAAAAATCAGTGCTCCGGTGCTCCTCTCCTTTTCCCATTAATTGAAAATGCCAAGTTATGTCGTTCAATTATTGTTTTCCAGCGTTGTCTTCAGTCAGACGACAAGTCAAATTGCTAAAAAAAAAACGAAAAAACAAAAATAAACGGAAACGAAAAAATGTCTTCCACGAACGGCGTTAAAACGATCGGAAACTAATGAAAAACGAATTTCACAGGAAGTCTCAATTGGTTTCATCGATAATTTGATTTCCGTCATCGTCCAAATTGTCCGCCCAAATTCCACCATTCCTTCTCCGACTTTTCTACTACTTCTATTAATAAATTAAACGCTCTTAATAAATTGTGACCTCTCCCCAAGTTTCGGGAGGGAGCCTTCCGATGTGATGTGGTGGCAAAAAAAAAAAACACAGGTGGGAATTGGTTTCGTTTCCCTCAGTTTGCATTGTTCACCCCGTGGCGTTTCATCCCTGAAATAATTCAGTTTTAATTGTGCACTTTTTTTGACACAACAAGTTACTCTTATTTACTGAATTAATTGGAAGGTTTCTTTATTTTTTTGCGCCCCCCGTCAAACGCGGCCTCCTCAATTTTCACTCATTTCCCTCGCGGATCACCTGCGTTCCTCCACAACACACAACTCGCCGTGTGGTGCCTCTCACCTGTTGTGTACGCTCCACGGAACTTTCTTCAAAAATTAAATGACGAAAGGGTGGAGTAGCACGCTCGTCCTCCCCACCTGCCGGTCTTACTCCGGCACTGATAAATTGCTGTTTCTGGCAACTTTTTTTATTACAACGTAATACGCATAATGTGAGAAGAGAGAGCGCAGTATACAAATTGTTTTCCACTTGTGGAGTACACGTATTATAATTTTCAATAACTTTTATTTTAGTAGTATAAATTGACTGTGACGTGTGATAGATGTTATTACGTATTAATAAAAAAATTATAGATAGCTTGGTTGACGGGTGTTTGGGAGAGAGTAGACAAACACCAGACAAACCGACTGTAACGAGATTTGAAGTCGCGAGCTTGAATTCTTTAAGTAAAAACCATTCAGAATTGTGTGAGCTTTCAAGGAGCATTAAAAACTACGTGGACTCTCATTCCTTTTACATAGGACGACCTCAAAGGATGCCGTCACAAAGGAGGACTTTTTCATCACGACCTTTAAATGAATTTTTCCTTTTACTGCTGGAAAAAAAAAAGTTTGGACTGAAGAAGAATTCCACGAAAAACCGTTAACAATGCACTCGCTTTCGTCTTTGTACATCAATACGTCTTTGATGTGTACGGGGAGCACGGGTTGCAGTAACCTTCGTTGCAGATTACTAACGGTCTTTGGTGAATTTTTTTTTATATTTTTTTGATTCGAAAGCTTCGGTCGAACTCGCGTGAGAAAGCGTAAAAAGCCCACGGGTTGAGCTTTGTGGTAAATTTCCACGGACTCAAAACGAGTCGTTGGAATTCGTGGGGTTTGAAAATTGAAAAGGCTCAATTTGACGGGGAGTTGTACTTGGTATCGAATTACCGTTTGCCTTTTGGAAAAACTTTCAAACCTTTTGTCCACCTCAATTGAAACTTTCGCTCCTCTAAGACGACCTCATCATCATCGTCTAGGAAAATGTACCCTCGTCGGGTTGGTGACTAATTGTGGTCAAAGTACAATTCCGCAATGCTTAACTGACCTCTTCGACTGCCCATTGTTTCCCTGAGAAAATTAATGACGTCACGTGGACAATCGTGTACTTTCTTTGACTGAAAATAAGAATTTGCGGTTAAACGATTTGTGCGATTGCGTTTTTATAAGTAGAAAAATCATCTGAGGGGCTTATTAATGTGTACGACGTGGAGGATTCACTAGGTGTTTGCAGTACTCGAGTACGACCAATTCAAGTACGTTCAATATTGAAGTATTACGCGTGCAGCTGATGTGAAATCTGTAGAAAACGCGTTCGGAAAATTCAAGTAAGACTCATCGCATGGGAATTCTTAGAAATTCAAATTTTCAAAAAAAAAATCTTCATTCCCCTTGCGGATTGAAATCTGGTTTTCACATTTTCCCCGTACTGGATTTTGAAAAAGTATGTAGGAAACAGTCGTGTTCCCAAAAATGACGGTGCGTTTTCGTGCGTGCGTAAAAAAGACAAAGTCGGACTGTCATTTTTGGTTTTCAACTCGGAAAGCTTTGACAAGTCGGAGTTTCACCTTTAACATCAGGTACGACGTCGTGCTTTTTTTCACTTTTGACTTTCTTCGACAGCGACAATGTAATTTGCACGAGACAAATCTGACTGCTTGTCGAACGCTTTCGTTCGCTTTCACCTCATCAAAGGAGAAAGTCTCTGTGATGTGCGTCAGACACCGGAATCGGACGCGTTCTTTTATGTATGGATGTGAGCGAGGTTATTACTATCGAAACGCACGCGTTTTCGTCACCTTCACCCGTTTCGCGGCTCGCGTACTCTTTCCCCATGCTCGCGGAGAAAAATACTTTTTCCCTGGGACACGGGAACAGGAACAGAAACCTCATTGTTCTCGGTCTAAAAGCTCAACTTTTGACAAACTTTTTATTTTTACTGCTTTTCTTTATGGGGAAACTCGAGGCAAAATATAAATAAAAAATAAATAAAAAGAAAAACAATGGCGTAAGGCCGTTACGGTTTCTTTGTTCCAGTTTCTCTCTTGCCGTGTCCTCCTTAGACGTTGTGGTCGTCCCTGAGCTTTTCCAAAAAAAAATAATAAGAGAAAACGGTCCATTCCGAAAGATTTTGTAATATATAAACTTTCAATGCATCATGAGAGAGCTTTTTCTCACACCAACTTTCTCTTAATCCGAGTTCGGCTCCGCCATTTTAAAGTGCATAATTTAAGTTTGAGCACGACAATGGCGAAATTAAAAAAAAATGAACTTCAGTTGTAATAAATGTTATGTATACAATAAAACGAGAATTCGAATTCAAGTTTTCCATTGTCGTTCTTCTCCTTTGACTGAGAGTTCTTTCTCTTCCTCTTCTCACTTTCTTTTCCTTTGTCCCATAAATTTTTTTCCCATTTCATTTTTTTTATTCTCTCGATCTTTCAATTAATCTACCTATTCATCTGTGTTCTACCTATTCTTCCTATCTATTAACCCTCGATGGCTTCATTTATTCTCCGCCATCTTTGTTTCGCGTTATTTACGGCGCGTGTACAATTTTATATTAAATTGCCTTTTACATTTTATATTATGCATACTCCATTTATTTATTTTCTTTTTAGAGCTTGAAGAGCATCTTCTGGTTATTACACGAGGCGCGCAGCCAGTTGGAACATGTACGAGCGCTCCTACGCGAGTCAATAAAGAAATAATAAAATGTATTATGTAAATGTTAAGTTCATAGTGAATGCCGTTTACTAGTTCAAGCACCAATTTAATGTTTAATTACATCATTTGAGTTGAACTTCAATTATTAAGCGTTGCTGTTGCACATTAAAATTACCTTGCACAAATTCCACGTATTAAATTTGTACACTCCAAGTTTCAGGTAATAAAAAATAAATACAATATGACAGCCTGTACAAAATCATAAATTCCGCGTCTTCAAAAACTTATTAAATATAATTACGTACAGAATTTAATTTATGTTCGTTAGGAGAGCTTTTAAATACAAGTCAAGATTTTAAATATGTCAAGAGGTTTTCTGAAGTTATGATTTGATCCGATATTTGAGACATATCATATCTTATATATAGATATATATATAATTGCAGTTAAAGAAGCACTTTAAAAGCATCCCGTGTTGTTATTAATAGTTTCTAAGTATAAGTATTATGACGAAAACTTATTAAACACTCTACTAAGCTCCGTTCCAATAATTTATATATTCCCGTCGATGTTCTAGAAATTTCGGTGTTGATGACCCTCGGAACTAAAGGCAAAGTATTTTATCACGTAGATAAATATATATATATATATATTAAAACGTGTCAAAAAAATGGCAAACTTCTGGTTCCGGGGTAATGGCGCTGATGATAATAACGAGATATTTATTATTTATAACAATAACTTGAAAATCGTGGCGTTCTCTTTTATCTGCAACAGGGAATTAATCACCTTGAAGAAAAATAACAATAATGTCTCACATTTTGGGGGAGATTATGAAACCGTAATTTTGTTTTTTTTATTTGCGCTTCTAAATCACACCGGTTTAAGAGTAAACTTTGAGATGATGTTTTTGCTGCGGGAAAGTCAAATTCCCAGGAGACAGAGAGAGCAATACCTCATTCCGAGAACTCGAGTCGAACGGTTCGCCTGCGATGTACGATAGCAAAAACAGTGCGAGAGAAGACATTATTTTAGTTTCATTTAGGAGAAAATCTAAAATATTCAAATGCTTGAGGAAAAACCAAGGTGCAGATGAGAAGAACATCCACGAAAATGGAAGAAGACTTTAGAGCGGACCGAGAGGAAGAAAATGACACCTTTGATGCGTATTCTCGAGGAAACCGTACAAATCATAATATACAAATAAATATATAAGCACAATCATATAAATAAAATGTAAAAACATATTACGCGACATCAAATACATTAATGTTATCTTTTAATCTACATAATATAAAATGGTCAATGGTCATGTATTCACGGTTATATCACATCATCATCATACTGTAACGTATTGTAATATTTCATACTAATAATAGTATCAGATTAGAATTTATTGTACTTCACTCAATTACGGTAGTACTTCTGAGTAAAACAGAGAATATTTCATTAAAAGCGTTCACAACAATATACATTCTAATATTAATAACTTTCAGTTTGCCTCCCGGGTAATAATAAATTATAAAAATGAAAACGGTTTTAAAATTATACTTGAAGTTGTTTTCTATCAACAACCGTGTTTCTTATTATTGCAAGCATTTATTTTATTCGCTTCTAAAAGTGACTTTCACCCAGCTGAGACTTGACGAGCTTCAATTATTTTTATTAATTTTGATAAATAAATATTAATAAAAATCCAAGTCTTCTTCTTGCGAGGTACAAGTAAAATCATACGAAAGCAAGAGAGGTAAAATATTTCGAAATGTCTCCTCGTATCCGCGTTTTCCGCCTTTTTCGTTTTTGCCACTTCCGTCGAAAGCTTCAAAAATTCACAACTTCCGGTTGAGATTTCACGTGTATTTTTATTGAAATCTTCCGAATGCGCGCTCGAATGAAAATTTGTAATTATTCAAAAGGAGTTTTCGGGGAAGTGGATTCGATTTTTCGTCGGATTCAAGGAGTCAATAATAACTTTTCGGGTAAATGAAAATTCTAATTTGCGATTCCAAGAGTCCCAGGAAAACTACTCTCTTTCATAACTTTTTAGCATAATTATTTGGCAGCATTTGAACAGTCTCTGCCGTATGGAAATTCGCGCAAAGTTGAGAGGAAACGATGAAGGAGACAGGAGGAGGGTGAGAGACAAATGGTTGGGCCGGGGGGTTCGGGTGAAAGTTCGACTTTCACTTTGTAGTTGTATTTGTACAAGCAGAGTATAAAGTCTGTAACGTTTCCCTGTAAATTTTAAAATACTCAACTTAAATACACTGCGGCTAGACTCATCTGGCCGGTTAATGGCAGAACGGTGCCGAATCCAGGATTTGTGAATAAAAGTGACACTAATGAAATGGTTTTCCACCGACCCTGAAGTTGGTGCTCTTTCAAATTCAAATCTTTTACTCCCGATACATTAATATTAATATTATGTAAGGTTCTGCCAGATGTAGGCAATTAGAACACAGAATCTGTACCTTTTTCAATTAGAAAACTAAACGTTCAACTTCCATTGAATAATTCGTTTTAATTACACTCAAGGAGTGGGATCGTTTCGTTAAAACTGAAAGGTCCGCCACTGCCAGCAGCATGAAAAAAAATACACATAAAGAAGGAGTTCACAACAGAAAGGTTCAGAAAACGTTAATTAGCAGTGCACCGAACCGAACAGAAATTTTTCAGAAAGGTCAAACGACAATTCTAAGGGAGTCCCTCCTAACTTTCCAATATTTCCTATTACCCGCTCCTTTTCCCTTTTTACAACAATTTATATCTTCTTTGTATTTTATTAGATATTTCCAAAAGAGAAGAAACGGTCGTGAGTGACCGTCTGAATTATCCAATGGAATTCGTCAGAAAATACCTGAGAGGGTCTGCGTCTGCGAGACTCGGTGGACGACACTCCGGACAGAAGGCAACAATTGGAAAGTATTTGTGACTCGTCACACGGCAAAGGAAGCGCAAACATTTACAAATCCTGTTCCTGTCACATTGTGTACTTTTTGAAAAACAAGACGGAATTGTATACTGTGTTCTGTCGCTGATTAAGTTGAAAACGACAACTTCCATTAAAACCGTTTCACAACTACTCGAAGCGAACGGTTAAGCGGTGTGCAGAAATACATGGATGCGATTTAATAAGTTTCATAATTTATTAATAATTTTATTTGATCACGACCACAATTAATATTAAACCTGTGTAATCAGGGAAAATTTTCATTTTCTTTCTTTGCAATACATTATATTTGTTATGCACTATTATTATTACTTTTTCCCGTTGGATTATTAACATTATATTTTTTAATATGATTGTGTGCGTTTACTTATTTAGTATTTTTTGTCAATTTCACAATTATTTACAACTTACAACCGGCTGAGAGCCAAAACATTACACTATTATTATTATTTTTCAGACCGTTGTAAATGCTTATACTGTACGTCTGTATTACGACGGAGCATTTTAATGCTTTAATTAAATTTCACATCCACAAGAGATTCGTTAAAGTTGAACTCAGAGTCAGAGTTCACACCGTTAAACAGGCGTTCGCACACGTTCAACACGGTCATCTGCAGTCCTTTTCTTGTTGGCGAAAGTTAAATGAAAACGATAATTAAATGTTTGCAAAAGCAAAAGCTGCGCCTCGTGAGGGAAAAGTTTCATTGTCACATGTGGCAGGGCGTCATCCGCCGAGTCTTATGCGCCGGGTGCTGAGGCGAAACAACGGAAAATCCACCTTCTGTCAAAGGTAATTAACACACAAAGGAGAAAACCAGGAATCAACCAAATTGACTAGAAATCTTTTATTTATGAATAATAATTTTGCTAGCGTTTTATACGCTTGAGTGGAAGCTACTCTGCTACAATTTTGTTTTACAGAAAAAAATGTTTCTGTAAAGAAATATATGTACGTATATTTGTGTTAGGGGATTTGTAAGTTACAAAAGAACATGTTAAGTCTGGCAAAAACACCGACTCCTAAAGAGACGTTCACATGTCTAGGATGTTAAATTAAGAAAATGGCACCTGTTCGGGTTAGCAAGGCTACGGAAGCAACCGCCTAAAGTTGTGTTGTTCTTCGTTGGAAGAGAAAAAAGTTCCGATAGTCGCGCACAAGAAAAGCTCCACTCAATACACTCGAGCAAAACACGTCGACTCCATGGCCACAGTTTAATTTACAACGTTTTGTTTTACTAAAATTTAACTTCACTCTGTGCTGCAAATGCATAACACAGCGGGGAGTTCATTTTATGCATCAGATATTCTCAATTTGAATGGAGTGGCGACATAAAAGGGAATAAATTGAATCTATTAATTCGTACTATTTAATCTATTCGAACGTAGGGAAAAACGTCGACCGGAGCCTCGAACAATCCCAACTTTTCGATTGACATCAAACAGATTTTTTCGGGGAAATTTAAAAACGAATTTTCTCAGAAGTGTCAGAGAAAACAATACCTGAATTGGTTGTGAAAAGCGATGATTAACGATCGGGAGGACAAAGTCAATTGTTGTGGTTTTCATATCCGCCGGACTTTCATCCCTTGAGCTCGGCACCTTCGACGAGAACGGCTACCTTGTTATGAAAGCACACACGTTCACCGCAAACGCAATTTATAATGTTTGAAGGCATGGACAGGTACTCGTGGCACGTGACAGTCTGAAGAGTTAAGAAAAAAATATAATTTTAGCGAAAGGAGTCTTTTTTGTGGCTGCACTTCCATCAGACGTAGATGAGTTCCCACCATTGTTTTCAGGAATTCTGTTACAAATTTTATGGGTATCGAAATGTTAAGAAGTAAAATAAATAGTTTTAGTTTAAAAGAAGACTGTCGCATAAACACTGACCCAATGCAACAACAAAAAATGAACAAAGAATGTCGAGTCAGGACATCAGGAGTGCTCTGCACCACGTCATCGCTACCACAACTCCTGAAGATGACCCGATGGACGTCCTTCACGTATCTTCGATATCCTCAACACGAAGTACACGAAAGAAACAACAAAAGGTCAACTCCTGGCAAAAGGTTGAAAAAAGTTCATAAATTGAAAAAAAAAATTAAAATATCAAATTTTCCGAAAGATTTTCAGAAATGTAGCACGTGAGTACTTGCTTTGTAGTCCACCCTGTTTTAACCACAAGAAACTAATAGATAAAGATTTAATTAATTATAAAAACCGTATCACCAGAGTTCATAAAACATCAGACGTCAACGACTTGTTCACGTCACAAATATTGACGTGAAAGAGTTTCATTAATAATGAATGTCTCATTAATTACTGATTTACCTTTCGACACGAGTGGGCTCTCATCACACTCGATGCGAGTACTCAAACAGAAACTCTCAAGCATCAAACGCACACATTGTAGGAGTCGTCGTAATGATTAATGGGAAAACGTCAACAAGAGACATCAACATTATATTCATCAGTAAACATATGAACCAGATGAACGTGTGGTGTGAGGACTTTACAAATTTATGTCGTGATCGTCTGCCTGCAGACTTTTTCGCTGCGGAGATGTCGACGCGTCGACTGAGAGCTCACAAGTTCGAACAAAACCACGTGAAATCAAAGTGGAGAAGAAGTGCACGAGTGCACCTGAGTAATTTTTACAATCATAAGAATAGAGATAATTGAAAAGTTATTGACTGAACTAAAACCTTCATTCTTCCGCTGTTTACAGTGCCTGTACTTAACTTTCTTTTCGGTTGATTCTTCTCTTCGTTTCAAAGAGGGCCGCACTCTGCTCACGAAAGTGAATTGATGCTCTCAAGGAACTACTCGACAACAAAAAAAAAAAAATCTTCATCTTCACCCGAAGTGGAGTGAATGAAATGGGAAATTGGATTTCATGGAGAGAAAGATGTCTATGAAAGTTTAACTCATCCGAGAATAGCTGATGAATTTATAATAGTTTCCTAGGTACTACCCGACGGGAGGCGTACTCAATTTGACAGACGTAATTAGATCGAGGAATAGAGCCCCTATGGTCATTTCGACGAAATGAATCCCAACAGACTGGAAAACAACATGGCAAAATTCTACATCATAAATCAAGGAGCCCCCAAAGAAGTTAATGAAGTTCCAGTGGAATTATTGATGAGGGAGATTCAAGGGAAAAAAAATAAATAAATAGATAAAATAGGGAAAAGGGAACAGAGAATGAAAAGAGTGAATAAGTGATCGAGTCAGATCGCTCATCTCTCCTGGAAACCCCAACGAGAAGTACTAGAAAAAAACAAAAAAACAAAAACCCGCAGCCTCCTGGTTCGTTTGAAAAAGTTTCTGTTCTGCTCGTAGCAACGATTCCTGCTTTTCGTTTCCGGTTTGATTTATACCGCCGCTTAACCGCAGCAAAACATAAAACAACGGCAAAATGTCGCATCCCGTCAACTTCCTCTGCCCGGTGGACGGATGGGGATGCGGTGAGCGTGTGCACGTGCGTGCAACCGATTCACATCTCCAGCAATTATTAACATTATTGATTATGGAATTAGAGAATCGTGCTTAATATTATTTAATTACCGTACGCAATCTGCGAATTCGGAATTAATTGCGTAAAAGCTTTTTGATTTCGCCAACGCGACAATGAATTTCTTGGTAACAGCAAAAAATAATAATTCAAATTGATCGGCGTAACGGACGAGTCTGCAACTTCCGGTTTTCCCTTCGACTTCCGGTCTCGTTCTCGAAGGGCTCGGCATCTGTTGTGTTGCTCTTATTACATCCTCGCCCGGGACTATTTGAATAAACGCAATTAATGGAAGAGTTCTTCCGTTCTTGAGCAAATTTCACTTTTATTTCGGTAATTACATTTTGTAATGTACAATTTGGTATATTATTATTAAAAATAATTAGGTTTGAAGATGATTAAGAAGGGTCGGCGTTGCCACGGGTAAGCGAGCCAGTCTCTCCCGTTTGATCAAGTTTTGCGCTTTTCCGTGCTTGTTATTTTTTTTTTTCGTTTGAGCGGTAGCAAACCACTCGTGCCGAGGCTAGGGAAGAAAAGCCTCGTCGGGAAAACTCTCAAGTTCAATAAAAGTTTGTTGTCCGTTTGCTTAGCAATAACACGGTCGTCTTTGCACTTCCGGAAAGCCGGAAATCGGATTTGAACAAAAGTTTATGTTTTGCTCTCGTTTAGCGAGAAACAGAACCGTTGGTCATAAATAGCATTATTTGGGACAACTTGGCAGACTCGAAAGTAAACGCGTTCTTTAACTCTTAAACTTAAAAACTTAAGAAGGGAGTTGAGCAGGAGCTTTCGGATTTTCGTTGTCACGAATCTGCACTCTGTTTAAACAAATTGGAGCAACGTTGATGACCAACAATGAGACAATAAACACTCAGATAATACTAATAAAAGTACAATGGTAGCACATTTGTACCTGATTGACATGAACTAACTGTACTTACTGTACATTTCTATATCGTCAACCTAATGCAATTACTCGTTCACTAAAAATACGTTTCTAATAGTCAAGTATCTAACCTAGTAGTTTTGAAATAGTACAATTTGTAGGTCACCTTAAAAGCTCGTATGAAACCTCCACACACTTTGCCTACACACAATGATTTATCGTCCTGTTGGTTGTGTCGTTTTATAGGAAAGTCATCTTTTACACCTAACAATTTGAAACCGTTTGAGGTGCGAAACGAAGGCCAGATGTTCGCGAAGAGCCAAAGTAAAAGTCTGAGAGGAGGCACTTAACTTACATTACTTCCTCATCATTTGACAATGCAAGGAATGAGTGACAGGCAGAAGAAGAAAACCGAAAGTGGCGGCCTTACTAAACCAACCCGGAGTGTTTGCTCTCATTAATTTCATTACCTCTGTGTCGCACAATGTGAAATAATCTGGATGAAGATGAATATGATGAGAATTTAATTAACTATAAATCTTTGTTAACGAGCTTTTCCTTTCGTTTTTCTTTTTCTGTCCCGTCATAAACCCCATGCACGCCCGGCTGTGATGAACCTCAGTCTTCGTCTTTCATAATAAAAAAAAAGAACCGAAAGAAGAAACCAACGGAGAACACATGACAAATAGTTGAGTTGCCCAATTTGGGGCCTCGAAAAATTATTCTGCCTTGCTCTTATATTTTTCACAGAAAATGGCTCCCGGCATCTTGTCAGGTTTTTGTTTCTTTTATTTACTTTGTTTGGTACACCTCATTGGTGGTACGGTTCATTTTTCCTCATTCTTCTTCTTCTTCTTCTACCTCCTCGTCACAGATAACATTACCCAAAAGTTTTCCTCTTTTTCTTTTTCTCCTGTCATTTTTTAACGCTTCATAAGAGCAAAAGAATGAAAACGGGCAGGGAATACAAAAAGGCAAAAGGATCAGGCGGCAATTCTTTTTTGACGTATCCCTCGAGTTAAATAAGACAGAGTGACATTTAATAGAAAATCAATGTGTGACAAATTAACATGAGATTATATTTTGGCGTTCTTTAAGGTAGTCAAAGCTTTTATGAAAAAAATAAAAAATTAAATTAAATGAACTCGGATGGAAATGCGCGAGGCTAAGAGGTTAGAAGAAACCTTTGTTCCTTCACAACTCAAATATCTGGAAAACAGTTTTTGAAATTTCCATTTGATGTCTAAAAACGTAAAATGTTGACAGCGATTTAAACCGAGACAAAAGCTTTAATCGGTTCTATTAAAACAGTTCTTAAGACTCAAACTAAGAGGGTTTCTCACATGTATTTTTAATTTTGTCGAACTAAAAGGGGTTTCCGTAATATATAAATAGTTTACCGTTTATACTATATATACTAAACAATGACGGGAATGTTTAAACTGTTTAACTAACTAAATTTTAACCGTATACACTTTCACGACAGATCAATTCAGTACTTCCGATATGATTCCATTGAGCTCTTCAGTAAAACCTTTTCACCCGTTGTACACTAAGAAAATATTATCTGCGGGAAACAAACAATAAAACTACAACGTTTCAGAATACCAAATTACAACGACGTCGGCTTAATGCGGCATTCGCAAATATTTAATAGTTGAATTTAAAATATTTATAAAAAATAAATAGTTACTACAAATGCCCCCCAATATTTAAGAGGACTGACTTCGGTGGGTAAATATTTAAAATATGAAATTAAATTTTGTGGAACTTTAAATCCACAAACAGTCCCGGAGAAACGAGAACAATGTAGTTTTAGTGAAATTTAAATGTTACACACAGCCAAATCGGGCAGAATTTCAAAACACAGAATTTTATTTTTGTCATTCTAAGAAGGGTTTCAATCATTCGTTAAATCCTGCTCGTCCTTTATTATTCATTAGAACCTCTCGGCAAACACCCATCCACGTCCTGACTACCTGCCTTCTGCCGGTTTACCCCTTTCTTTCATAAAATGAAAAGACCTTCCTTTTGCGGAATGATCGAACTTTTCAACAATGTTTAACCCTCACCCGCAATGAAAGCGTTCTCACTTAAGCCATGAATGGTCATTTGATCAAATCAGAAAACAAGTCGCGATAAAGCTCGGGTTCCATCCGAATAATACATAAAATAATATAGAAGCAATGCGAATAATACATAAACGTGACGTATGCGTAACGAGTTCGAACTACAGGCAAAATCCGATTAGATCGTTTGTTTTTGCTACGCGCAATCAAAAACTTTCGGAAAACTCTTGCAATTATGTAAATATATGTAGTCATGCACTTTCTTATTCGACACGTAATTATTTGATTTGCTCAGTGTTTGCTCAATTTGTGTTGCTCCGTAGGTGAAAAGTTTCAGAGGGAAGTTTGGGAAAGGTCAATTAAGTTCATTTTTGACGGATCGGCAAGGCGGCGGAAAAGGCAGACTTTCTTCCCTTTTTGTTTTTTCCTTTCGCGAGAAGAAAAACTTTCGCCGAACAAACCTTTCTCTCGGCTTGCCTCGAACGCATAAAAAATTATAGTCAAACGAAGGTTTTGATGGGCGCCGATGGATGGAATCACTCGGGGAAAGATTGGACAAAGAAAATCATTCGAGTGATATTTGTACGAGTGAAAAGTCGTTTGTCGGACAACTTCCCTGACAAATTTCACATTCTGATTTGTTCGGCGAGTTTAAAATTTAAATTTCCATAATAAAAGACTATATATAAATACATAAATTGAACAATGAATTTTGAATGGGTTTTAGGCGAGTCGGGTCGCTGGCAACTTCTTTGTATTCTAAAACGGAAATTTCAAAAGTGACTTAAAAGTAATGCTCCTCTCATTTTTTCTTTGTCCCAGGCACTCCTCGTTGAGCTTCTAAGGCTTTAGGAATGAAGGAATCATTCTACGGTATACAGATTTATGCAGGGACGTCCTTACTTCGTCAACTTTATTTTAGCGACTTCATCTACATATCGTTCGGTATCGTTTAGCCTGTATACATTATGTATAAATATTTTAATTTTAACAGAAAGCCTGTCGTATTAGTAGTGCACAACTGAATTGGAGGAATTATAAAGTTAAGAAAGTTCAAAAACATAACCGTCTCCCCGTGTCTGAGCGCGTTCTTTACACCTGAGAGACGCGGATAAGACCGAGAAGGAATAGTCAAATTTCATAGTATAGAAAATTAATGCTCTCAAATTTCCTGTAGTTTCAGCAGTTGGAGTTGATGATAAACAATGTGAAAGGCTGTTAACCTCTGGATTCTCACGCACCTGAACACTAGCAATTAACAGTTCGAAAACTTGTCTTCATCTACATTGATTCGTTAATAGTTTTTAGTGATTTGCGACGAAATTGTTTGAAAACTATAATGAATTCAAATTGTAGTTTTGACTCCTAACACTTAACTTCGTTTCCAGTTAATGAATTTAGCGCCTTTCGAAAATCCTAAATGTTTTGCTGACGTGTAAATTTGCTGTCGCGTTCAAATTACCTCTTTGCTTTATGAGTGTTTACCTGATTTTAGTGAGATAGTCACACACCTTGAAATCCGACTTACTTCACCGTTTTCTGTCTATGGCCGACAGCTGATGTTAATAAACCTAACATTTTAGCGAGAGCAACAACCTCAGGTTTTGTACCGTCAGTAATGAAAAGTCAGAAAGTTTAACGAAGGGCTCCTCCTCTGAAATCTATCGAAGACCACCGATTTTTTTTTTTATAGAAAGGCAACCCCCAGAAAGATCTTTGAAACTTTAATAAAATTATTTATTTTGTTCTGAGGGAATTTATTTTTTCAAATCCATTTCTCAAATATTTTACTTCACCGCACTACAACAGGTTTAAGTATAAATTTTCGTACATACAAAAACGTTTCGTAATTTACTCTTGTGTTCGTAGTAACACACCGTTCTAGGAACTCAAGTGTTTCATCTAAATTACATATATAATTTTGTTATGTTTACCTTCGTTTCTACTATTTTTGTCAACGCTTTTGGCTTTGCTTCTATTCTTAACATTGTTCTACCCCTACAATGGAATCTATCTACAATAAAAACCTTTATAAGGTAAGTGTAATCGGGGCAAAAACCAGTTTTACACTCTTAAATTTTTAATATAAACCCCATACTTAAACACCTTTCATACCTACTTCATACGTCTAAAATTGCAAACGCTGAAACGCTATGTCTATTCTTGGAAACTCTTTTCGTCTTCACCTAATTTTATTCATTAAATTAACCCTCCATTACAGACTACGTCTCCATTAGAGGTGTCTTTTACCTTACTGGTAAAAATCCATCCTTGAAACTAACTTTTACACCAAACATGCTGCGTTACTCTACGACCGAAAATTTTAGTTCAACTACTCACATTCAAATTTCGACTAATAAATAATACTTCTGGGCAAACGTAATGAATTTCCTCTGCCGACGTATAAATATTCGACAATAAAGTTTCACCGGTTTATTATGTTTGCACGAAATTGTAACAATAATTTGCGTCAAAATTTTAATTCCAGTCAAATGACGGTAATTATGCTTTAATTATGTCGAGCAATTATTATGAAAATATTGCTTTCACTCATACAACACTCACACAACGCTTTTTAATAAACGGAAACGCACGTTGCAATAAACGCAGATGAAAGTTTACCACTTAATTTAGAGCGGTTAACGAAATACCCGTAAAATTTTAAATATTAAATAATAAATACCGAAAAGGTGAACAATTTTGCAGAAAAACAAGAATAGTTTCGTAAAGTGTAACCGCTAAATAAGTGACATAAACACAAACTGGCAATTTTATTAACGGGGTATTATCACGGGCATTGTTTTCTCATTAATTTATACAGAAGTGATGGGAAACACCCCGGGAAAGTTACGTATGGAAAACTTTTATTTTTACGGTAGACAACTTTGAATAATTGCGGTTCTCTCCGGCTCACGGAGAGCATTTTTGTATATACACGTTAAATTTTCAAAAGTTAATTAACGTAGAAGTCTACCTGCTTATTTATCCATTTCAATTTAAAACGTATTAATTTTGGTTTTTCGGAATGAACCACGCCATCACAAAACATCACACGTGGTCTCGTGCAGTTGTGGGAGCACGTCGACAGAAAAAAAAGAGCGTGAGGAGTTGACTGTAATTGTTCTGTCGGTTGATACAGAATCCGTGCGAAAACTTGCCAGAATAATTTGGCCCGCTTGTTATACATTTCAATTTTTTTGGAGTTCTCCCGGGGGGTAGTTTTAGAAAGTCAACTGCCGCGCACAAATTGAAGCACCCCCGACGCGTACACCCCGAAAAACACGTGTAACGTATGGGTTTGTTGAAATTTAGTTCTACTTGACGAAGGTCTTTAACTTTAGGTTATCAAAAAGTCAAGAACACTTCCCGTTCTGGCTGAACTAATGGTAGTACGTTTCTTCTGAAGTCGAGAGAAAGTTGTAGATGTGCAAGCACAACTTGAACACTCACGTTGACAACTGAAAATTGTCATTTTGGTGCTTTTTCTTAAAAAAAATTTAACATTATTTGAATCTAATTAAGTCATTAAACTAAAGTCCACTTGTTAGGCATGATTTTAATTTCTAACGCGGAAAGAGGCATATTTTGTGAGTTTAACCATGAAAATTTGACACAAACAATCCTTTCGAATCATTTAGTTCCATTTTGTTGTGCACTTAGCATTATCGTTAAGTTTAAGTCATTAAGATTAATAGACGAATTAACTCTACAGTTAGTTTAATAAATTCTAATGTAGGACTTAGCTTGAAATATAACGATACCGATTTAAGTAGTTTTTCTGCATTTCTCTTTGTTTTTAAAATTTATAAAAATAGAAAATATTGTGCTATTCATTGTAGTTAAAATCTTTCGTCGGCTATTTAGCACCTTATTTTTTGACGACACAATTTAATCATGTAAATTTTAATATATTTACATAGAACGTGTGTACAGAATTTATTGACCTATTTTTAATCCTTTGCTAGGCTGCGGAATACATTAAATTGCTTTATATTTAAGTTTCAATTAAAAAAAACTACTCCCTGAACTAAATATGCCATTAACAATTATAAATTCAATTTTAGAGTAGCAGTAATAAAGTATGAAATAAAGTTTAATACGAAAATATTAAATAGTGACTTTTCCTTGCGTTTATTCTCCTGTTTCGAAACGAAATTTGAACGGGGGAAAATTGCATCGAAACATTTACTTTTATTATTACAAAGACATAACACCGGTACGAAAACTGTTTAATCTGGAACTGATTCTGGGAATGCGTACAGACATAAAAGAAACTTCTTATTAAATTTAACCAGCGTGCGCTTAAGAAACTAACTTCATATGTGGAAAAAATTTTAATATTCCATTCGGTTTTCATAGTAAAAAAGGCTAGTTCTTTCCCTAAATTTTATGAATAAAAAACTATATTTATGAAAGTGAATCAGGAAACACAAAGAAATTTACTGTTTATTTTTGCTATTTGCAACTCCTGCCTTCCCGCACTCGGACGATGTATACTTTAAACATACAATTGCAACACAACATAAAGTTAAGAATTTCACCCAGCAATAAAAATAAATCAAAGAAGTTAATGTTTTTATCACGGAATATGAATAATAACGTTTAGCAGGCTTCAGAAATGAATGATTAATTATTAAGTGGTTGACTTCTACTTAAAAGTCAATGCCTGATTTTATGAATTCGTTTATTAAACATAATTATTTCCCTTGTGGTAATCTCAATGATCTATATAATTCTACGTTAAACATTCATATGAGGAAGGAGTCGGTTGGTTTTAAGCAAATGATCCCGATTCAAGTGAATCTCCGTCTCTTTCTGCAATATTATTATCGCTTATTAAACGGTTTTCCACTTGGTTGAGTCTCAATTTACTTGTAGCAAAACTCGGAGAATTGCTACCTGAAACCAAAATTCGATTTCATTCATTTCAACTTTTCTCTGACCGAAAAGAGAAGAACTAAATCCGGAACGTGATGTTCCTAAAATCAAATCGTGTCCATTTCCCTCTCTCTCTCTCTCTCTCTCTCTCTCTCTCTTAACTTAGGAACCTAAACGGTTTTTATAGTAATTACGGGAAAGTAGTCGCAAGTTCACCGAAGAGTTCTATTAATTTCATTTCACCGGAAACAAATCAAAATTTAGACGGAAGTTGCCCACAAAGAAAATCGGATGAGTACTTTTCATTTCGAAAGTTTCGTTTCCAGTTTTTGGATTTTCAGAAAATGTCTCACGGCTCGTCGAAGGTTTCCCTTTAGCGTTTCCTGATTTTTACCAGCCGCGAATTTGCTGCCGATAAATAAAATTTGTTTACAGCAGATCGCTTTTACGCTTTCAAAGTATTTTTACGCTGCGAGTTATAAACGAAAATATCCTTTAATTTTATTGATTTGCTCTACAAGTTTGAGTAGACACGACGAAAAAAAAAACAAAATACAACTTCAAAACGTTTGCCGTCAAGGCTGAAAAAGATTTCTCTCATTTCTAAATTAAATTTAATATGTGTTTCAAATTTCAAACGGATTTAAAATTTATTGAAAATAAATAATAACTTCGACGGATTCACTGAATAAAATTACTAAACTACAACCTCAACAACAAAACGGAATCGTAGAATGTAACCGAGAAGTTACATTTATGTTGTAATTATACATAATTTACTAAGAGCATCTCGCATCAATTATGTGTAACGCTACTCTATTAAGAGTATTTTATCAACGTAAATGTTACTTAAGCCATCTCACTTTCTCGTTCTCAACTCTACCATTTCTAATTTAAATTTAAAATGAAGAAACTTAGGCAGAAAATTTAGGCAAATACAAATAGCGGGAAATTTTAAATTAGACACAAATGATTTCCTTACATTTAAAAGACCTCTTTTGAGCGATCCGGATGGAAACTGGGGAAACTCCAAAATCACCGTCGGAACCTCAAGGAAGCATCAGCCATCCTCAAGAGAAGACCACAGACACTGATAAACACAGGCACATCACGCACACCACAAAACCATCACATTTATCCGAAACACGGAATGTCGGTCGCGATATCGGACGGGTACACCTCAGGCCGTGCACGAGCAGCAAAATCACTCCGAGTGGTGAAAAAAGAGACCGAAAGACGACGGAAAGGTACCCGGCACGTACCCGTCGACGAGAAATAAAATTTTTCTCCTCGGGAAATCTCCGAGTGACTTCGAACGCTCGTAAGAAATGGCAAAAAGGAAAAAACGGTTTTCCCGGCGTCCGCAAAACGAAGCGCATGAATGGAGGCAAAAAGGTTTCCCGGCTGCAATGGATTTTACTGCGGCGTCGCGTCGGATCCAGCCGAGAACCGACGGTTGGGCAAAAAGGTGGGAGAAAGCAGAGCTGCATAGGAGACGGAGAGACGCAGAATAGAAATGGTTGAATCGACAGCAAAAGCTGAAAGGCACAGAAGAGTACTTGGACGAAGAGAGAGAGAGAGAAAGTAAAAATCATCTAACCGGGCTAAAATAGAAAAAGTACAAAAAAATCCATTTTCTATCCCCGCTTACATCCCCGCATGTAATTACAGTAAATTTTTTTCAGCTAATAACCTGGAAGGACACTGAAAAATATTTTTTCAACCCGGATTTCCGGGCCTTAAATGGAAATCTCTCGATCCCTTCGTCCAAAGGAAAGAAAAAAATCCTTACGTCGCAAGTAATCCATTTTAATACATGTTCCTGTAACTTTTTCTAGGAGAGTTGAAAAGAAGGAAATCAAGATAAAACTAAAAAAATCGAAACGAATTCCGACATATTTAAGCTCTTGTGCTAGATCAATGTTACCGTCAAAACGCTAGACACATCACATTGAGGACCTTGTGATTTTGTGACTGAAGATCGAACATGTTAACTTTTTCTGTATTATTTTATGTTTTTCTGCTTTTCTCAGGGGATTTCCTTTGCTAGTTGCACAACCGGCCTGACACTATTTTACGCAAAACTAAAAGTTTGAAATGAAATGCAAAAATAATGAGACATACCCAAGTCAGTATGCCGCAAAAGCAAGGAAATCAGAGAACATCAAAGAAACAAGTCCAGGGGTAAACAACGCTACGTTGAAGTCGAACTCCCAAAGGACCAAGTAGCGCCTCCGTTGGGACGTTCCTTCTATAAGACTTTACTTTCAGAATAAGCAGAAACCAGTTTGATCAAAGTGTGCAGTAGTAGTGTATAAGTCTACGCTTACTGGACTGTCCACGCTCAACATGGACATGTTCACGTCACTGTATGAAGAACAGATGAAAGATCCAACATGAAACAGGCAAATGACCCCAGAGGTCGGAGTGCGGATTCCCCAACAGCATTTTAACCGAGTAAAACTCCGTGAAATTCGTTCAGAGCCCGGTCCTGCCGTTCAATTCCCGTCGTAAACACAACACTTCACTTCTCTCGTTGACGTGTCAGATGCCGTGGACGAACGAAAGACGTTTGTTGAAAATGACGCCACAAAATTTGATGTAGAAAGAACCGCGGAGGCGTTTCGGTTATTTAAAAGGTTGGAAAACATTAGTTTTCAATAAAGTTGACGAGCCAAGAGGCCAAACCGGCAAAGTATTTGTATTCGTTTACTTACAACGGTAAGTCCAACACCAACGTTGACACGAAGGACGATTTAAGCTGAAAAAGAAATGAAAGACAACGTAAGTTTCGTTGAGTGGAATGCCCTCGGAGGAACATTTTCAATATCTGACACAATGGCGACGTCATCTGCATTTGACATCGGGTCTCTGTTGTCTCCGATAGACCCTCTCTAAGACGTTTCCCATTTACAAATTTAAAATATATAAATACAATAAATACGCCCTTACACTTCCCACAGTGAAATTTGTCGCTAAAAATATATGATAGGTACCACATTGAATTATTAAATGTGTTACATTCAATATTTGCCTTTATCAGAGAGAGACATTTGTCTATTTTCTATCAAAGTGTTCCACAAGTTAGGGCAGTTATGGGGGAGGAGACGGTATAATCCAAGCTTTGATCCTTCCAAAACAAATAGTCGAGCGATTAATCTTGGGCTTCGCTCGTTCACGTCGAAAGAAATAAAACAGGCGTTTTATGGGGACATTAGACGAGAAAAAGAAAAATATTAAGGAATACATCAAAACATTTTAAATCGGGTAATAAATGGGTGAAATAAAGCATGGGACGAATGATAATGTTTGCTATCAGTCAGCCAAGAAGACGCTGTTGACTGCTCAATTTTTCATGGCTACGAGCTCAGGTACACGTTCCGCCATTTTTCTTACGCTTCCGTCATATGCACAATTAAGTTTCAGTTATTTTTTCTTCCGTTTCCTAACGAAATTTCCTACTTCTAACTGCCGGGCAAGGTTTGATGGATATATAATTCAATTCAAGAATTTCAATCACAGCTCGGGAGACTCAATCCTAATCTCCTCTTTTCTTAACTCACCCTCTTCTTTTTCCGATTATCCAATTTGGTGTTTTCGGATGTAATTCCCTCTTTTGCTTGCACGAAATTTTGTGAATGTAAAAGTTCAAGATCATAGGTGATTGATCAAAAGGAAATACTCGGTATTTTCTTTTTTTTTTATTTTAGGAGACTGCTTGGATTGAAATTTGAAAAATCCTTTCTCACCGCAAATTACGACGTCGTGCCGCATTTTGTCGCTGGATTTGATGTCTCCTCTCTTTGATTCAGCACATTTTGCAGGTCTCAAGGTGCTCAAAAAATTTATAATTTTCGTCGGAAACTTTCATCCCCCAAAATCCTATCACGCAATTAAAACCAACTTTGAACCTGAAATTCGTGTGGAAAAATTCAGGTTGAGCCTTTTCTCGCAGCAATAAAATAACCAGAACCTAAATCAGTTCTTCGACTCTTTTCCAAAAATATTGAAGGAACCACTCAACGAAATCCGGCATGAACCACGGCTTAGTAGTGAGATGAAAAACAATCAAATTGTCTGGGAAAGAACGAGAGAAATCGGACGTTTTGTCAATTCAAACCTAAATTTTTGTTAACCTGATCAGAATGCCATTGCACAGAACAGAATGCCTTGCAGAAAAATCATGTCGCTGTGTCAGAATAATTACCGTTTGCATAAAAAATTGAGCAACTTTTATTTGTGATCCTGCTTATTGATCTGTAGAAGAAACAAAGGCGCCTTATTCAAATTATGTGTAGGAATAAGAAAGAAAAACAAACGAAATGAAAATAAAGTGTCACGAAACAAAGTTATCTGAACGAAAGCAAAAGTGATCAGTTTCATTTCTGACGCTTTAAGGCAGCCATGATAGTGGAGGGTACAACTGATAGATAGGTCCCCGTCAAAGTTAAAGGCAATCAAACGAGACACGGAAAAAGTAAAAGTAAAAACAAATGGGCAGAAAGTTTGGTCTATAAATTTAGGGGATTTCCAAGTTGTAGCATCCTGTCGAAAATTGTTAGGAAACTCTCTGCGACAATTCCAGGAAGGCAACGCATACATAATACCCAGAAAGTATTAAAACAAACATACTGGAAAAGAATTGAGAAAAATTATTTTCTGCAGCTTAACTTCCTACACTCTACAGACCTAAATTCTCAGTTATCAAGTTCTATTTAAAGAACCAGGTACCGTAACCAGGTATAAAAACATTTCCTTTTACAACAGCAAAACCTGTCTGTCAACGATTTGAAAATAAAAATTGAAGGAACCGATTGATGGCAAAAGCCTGTGTGTTAACATTGTCAAAATCTCTAATTCCTCAATAACCTGTGATTTCCGGTTTCCTTGAAAGCTGATCCCCATGGGAACAAAATTCTGAGGGCTACAGAACATGTGGACGCACCAAACAACTGGAATTAAAGGATTCAAAAGGAATGGAATAAATGATTTCCTTTTACATATTTACTTAGCAAATTTGTTAACTCCGGCCTTAAAGGGTTTCCCTTTCTAAATTACCATTATCCATCAATTTTCCTAAACATTTATATTTATTTACTTTCTCGATTACTTCATCCGAACTTAACTTAATTTAATGGACTTCCTCGCAAGCAAAACGCGGCGTGGTTTTGAGTGCTTCTGACCGACGGTCTTACCCTATTTATTTCAAATTTTACTTGATTTGAAACCGTTTCGTTTAAGTAACTTTCATTTCGCAAAAACGCATTACACAATTTGTGAACACTGACTAGAACGTCCTACACGTCGAGGAAAACTTGTAATGTCGGAGTGAATATTTTTTGTGAACACAGAGACCTACCGTTATTGCAGCGGAGTTCAAAGGAGCGCAACGTTTTTGCGTCACATCAAAAGAACAAAATTTAAAAATATGAAGTGAAAACTTACCCCAAAGTTCGGTCTATTTGGCAGGTGCTCAGGGGGAACGTTAAATAAATTCCGATTTAGTTCAAGAAAGTAGTTGATTGATAGACGATGGTAGCTGGTTCTTCATTTTACCTGGCGTGGAAATATTCAACCGACGATGGGCGAAGTTTAATTTTCGATACTAAAATTTATAAATTTAATAAGAGTGACGTTGTTGCGGCATGGGTTTCTCAAAATCAATAAATATTCTTACGATAACATTTCACGCGTGCCATTAAATAGATGTTTCGAATAGTTCATTGGTATATTGGTTTTCATTTCCTGGAAGATGAGTTTTCCTACGGACAGGGACAGAACTAGTTATAATTGGAATTGGTATCTCAGTCACCTGGCCGGTGAAAAACTAATATGCAAGAATTATTAGGAAAAAACACACGGAAGTGTACATTTAACATTAAAACAATTCTGCACAAGCAAACAGACAACAACAAATTGGAATAGAATGAAATAATTCTTTCAACAAGGGTAAAACATTGGAATTTCTTTACAAGTCTAGGATTACTAGAAAAATTATTAAATTACTGATCTGTTATAAAAAAATATTTGTATAATAATTACAAAATACTTAAGGTGTTTATGGCTTAACGAAACGTTCTCACCTATCATGTTGTTTTGCCGTTAACTGTACTCATACTAGTATTATTATTTGAACTTCATCTTTTATTTATCTTATTTTACCTTTTGTAACACTTGAATTTATCAGATTAAGCGATTTATTAAGCAGCATTAATATATTTATTTGTAGTCTGTATTACTTTAAGTAATTCTGTTTAACTCCTTCGGTTCTGTATACTTTTCAACAAGTGAAATGCTCAAGTTAAAAGTGATTTACCTATTTATGTGAAAAACAGGGAACCGCAGAACTCGTTGTCCGTGGAACAGGTAGTCTGCAGGCTTTGAATTGCCGTTTTATTGACAAACGGTCTTCGGGGCCAGTCTCTTTTCATGAGAATTGCTTTCTTTGCCTTCGAGAGACCATCAAGTCGAATGGAAAACGGAACAATATAGGTGAGCAACCATTCATTGACGGTGTATTCGTCGTAAATTTCATTCATGTGCTCCTGCAGGACGCTCCACGACTCTTTCAACTCTAGTTTGAGGGCATCAATCGGGAAGTTAATAACAAAATTTTCCACCTGAGCGGAGTAATTACACAAGTTAATGCCAATATAACAATTTTAAGGTTCATTCTAAATTCTTGAAAGCTATTTATCACCTAACGGCCGGTAAACTTACTTGAGCAGGACTAGAAAAGCTGTATAAGATGTTAAAAGTTGAAAACCATCCATTAGGTATGTCCCGGAGAGAATAGATTCGTTGTTGCAGATTGTAGAATGTAACAATCGTTTTATATACATAAAACCCTGGAAAATTACAAAAAGCTTGCGGATGAAATATCGAAACGCTGGTATCGAATGTGTCTACTTCCTGGCACTCAAGAGTTCTTCCTAGCGTCTCATCATCGACATCTGAAATTAAAAAATAAATAAAAGAATTCTGAAGTTCCATTTCACCGTTTAAGTTATAAAGAATGACAAACAATTTGATAACGTATATAAAATGTTTTCAAAACTTCATAATTCTTTATTCGACTACCATCGGACTACCCAACCAAGGCGTATTTACTCTGAGTAACCCAAAAAGTAAAGCTTGCCTCAAAATAACATTAATTTTCTTCCCTGCAGTGTTTCATTATCACAAAAATACTTTATAGATTTAACAATGCAAAGCTCGCCGATGAGCTGATAAAAAACTACATTTATTTAAGCTAGTAAACGCTACAGTAATCAAATTAAATCAAAACTTGAGCTGTCGTACCTGATATTGTGTTCAAAAATTCCAAAGAGGTGGCCAAACTTGGAATTCCTACGGGCAAAAGCTCGCACAATACCGAAAAATGGTCGTATCTTTGCCATCCTGTTAAAACGATGCCCTTGAAATCTATTTTGTGGTTCCAGGTTATAATGATCTCCATCCAAGAGATAAGGTTGGCTAAGTGGTACTTTCTATTTGTGACTATGCTGTCCACTGCAGTGGCACCTGAGAAAATACAATTACGTCAGTCAACCAAATAAAAAGTCGCAGAGAAATTCCCACGAAACAGTCGATGGCAGCACCAGACCAGTTTTTAGCTACCTTTAAAAGCTCCCGCAATCCAAAATGAATTAAATACCCTTCCAAAAACTTCGAAGAACTTGTCATCGTAGCGCATTGATACATCCGGACGGTAGTGCCAGAGCATAACATCCAACAGCTGTGGAATTTGAAACTCTTTAATGAGATCAACACCTAAATCCGTTATTTTGTCTCCCCAAATGATAGGTCTGACTTTGTAGACTTCTGTCACGTAACTCGCGACTTTTTTTACATGATTTAGAAACAATTTATGTTCATTCAATTTCTCGTCCGCCATTTTCTTTTTGCACCTTTCGCATTTGCCCAGGTAGTAGACTTCGTCGCAGCCTATGTGTATATATTTCGAAGTGGGATGAGCTTTGAGTACTTGATCTATCATTCTGTTGATCAACCACGTGGAGTCCTTGTAGGTCGGACACAACACCTGAGGATACTTCGACACTTCCCTGTGGTTCTTGTACTTCTCGAGTTTCAACACAAATTCTAAATGACCGAATGTTTGCACCAGTGGTACGACAGTCAAGTTGTTTAAGTTGGCGAAGAAAAGTATTTTTTTAATATCTTGCGGTGTGTACGCGTTGTGAGCTTTTATGCCCTCCAATTCATTTGAATAAGGAAACATGTCCTCGTATTCGATGAGTATTCCGGTGGCTCCCATGGAGGCTATGAAATTCATAAATGAATCTATGTATTCTATAGAAGGAGGAGCTCCTTTTAAGTCCAAATGTACAATTCTTTCACCGATGAACGAATTCTTTTCGTCGATAACAGTTTTTTTACGAAGTGCACTTTTTCTTCCCTAGAAAAACATTAAAATCAATTAAACAATTAGTAAAAAAAACACTTTTCATATTGTTATGGTGCTGCACAAATTGAAATGCGTTACGAGTACGAGGTACGGGCCTAAAATCAAAAGGTGAGATGACTACTTGCCTTTTTTGTTTACCGATAAAATCTTACCATAAGGACTCTTCTCGTTAGTCGTAGTGAAAAAAAAAAAAACACATAATTTACCTTTCACAAAGTTTTGATGAGACACGAATTAAACTACAAAAAGAGCAATTTAAAATGTGAAATTCAAGGACGAGTAAAATTCGATAATTTCGATACGAGTGCAAAATTAGAATTCGATTAAGTCGCATTCACTCAAACGTAAAGTGTCATAACGAAGACGGCAACTAACGAAACTCAAAGGAAACTTAATTTCAACTTTTCGGCATTTGGTGAAGAGAAGTAAATTTATTCATCTAACTACTCCTAGGCTAAGGTTAACATTTAGTAGTTTTCGGTTGCTAAAAAGCCCTAAACGAAAACACCGCGTGCAATAAACGCAATTTAACTTTTGTAACACAGTAATTTTCAGCTGATGTGAGTTTGTAATGTTCGTTACATTCTACATTTGTAAAATTCCAGCAACGCGAACATTAACTTAAATACTTAACCAAAGGTTTAACTTTGGTAGAAGTCAATAAATTAAGAATTCTCAATCATTCGACAACCTCATGGAGCTCTCAAAAAATTGCGGTACTTGGAGGTTGAATTTTTCTAAATTCTTAAATAACTAACAAACACTACGAATATGTAAAGTTGTATCCTTTCGTTCTAAAATGCAGTCTATTACTTAACTAATTTTATGTTATTACCGATTCAACGATGAAATATCCCTTTTTAATAACCTTCTCTTTGTGCTAACCAACAATATTTTACCGTAACTTTTTTTACACATAAGAAAAAACAACTTTTGTTGCCACTCACATCTGACTTTTAAATATTTTTAATGTATTACATTACAAGTTTTAAAAACCATTTCACGGAATTTGGTCCGTATTTATGTGCTACGTTTGAGAACGAGAATGTAGAGTTAACATGCAAAGTGAACCGTTTTTCTGTTAGCGATAATCGATCTTCTACATAAGTTGGTTGATTTATTGAGGTGGTAAAGGTACCCGTGTACTTCTTTAAAAAAATCAATGCTTCATTGGGAAATACAGGTACAGTCAAAAGCATAAATTCTCTCTGATCCCACGTGATACAAGTGACAAGTGTAGAAGTTGTTTTTGATTAACATCTGCCTGAATAAGTACTCACCATGTTCGCATTATTTGAAGTCCCTGGCTCCTTGGCAAGGTGTGAAATGTGAATTACCAAAAAGATTGAAACAACGAGAAGTACCACAACCACGATGAATTTCAATTTGAATTTGCGAGTAAACATTGCACAGAAATTTCTTTTTTGAATCATCGACAGTTGATTCCTTTTCCTTTTCCGTCAGAGAGAATTGCCACAGTTGAAACGAGTCTGATTATCATTTGAGTCAACAAGAGCAATGAGTTTAAAACAGTGCAGGGCACAAAACAAATTGTCGTTGTTTACCTTTTGATGTGTTCTACTTGTTGCACGACAGTTTACTCGTTAGCTGCGAATAAATCGACGTACATCAATCCAAACTGTCTATTAATTGAGACTACGTACTCTTCGATATTCAAACGAATTTAAATTACATTCCACGAGAACTCCTGGAACGAAATTATTTTCTTACTTATGCATAAGTATCTTACTATTTTGTATTTGACGTCGCTAAATTTACAATTCAACCAACATATATTTTAGTCCTAATTCATCGGTTACGTTGAAGCAGGTCCACAAACTTCAAGAAGCTTTTATTAATGCATACCTTACAAATTGTCAGTATTTTTAATCTGGGCATAATGCGAAACACTGACGTCCAGATGTTCGGTTGGGTAAAATAAGCTACCTAACAAGCAAGAGGTAGTTAAAATTACCGTTGCAGTCTGCGTCTTGTGGGAGAGATCATCTTTATGGCGACCTCAGAACTACTTTACCTACTATGTGTCCATGTACTGTTGCCGATTGAGTAACTTCGATCGGTTGACTTTCCTATGTAGCCTGTCTGACAGTACAGGAACATTTTCTACTGCTTAAGTATACTTTGAACATCTGTTGTCAATAATTTAAATATTAATTGTTTGCTTTTTTTCAATGTTTATCTGCAGTTTTCATGTATTTGTAATGCAGTATGCATGTTTCTATTGTTTATGACAGTATGGAGATACTTACTTATCTTGAATCAATGGAGCGATTGTACCACATTTTTTTCTCCACTTCCTTTTTTTCATTTTTCGTGTACTTTTAACAAGTTACATAGATTGGGAGGAGGGTGTTCTTCACTGTTTGTCCTAATATGGATTCCTTGGGCACCTTTCAACGTTGCATATTTCTTCACATCATCGTGAAAGGTTTTTTGCTTTCTCAGATATTACCATGTTAGTCACCGATCAATGCAAAATAATCTTACTACGTTGTTATTTCATAAAGTAAATACAATTTTTAATTCTTATCGTATGTATTAAAGATATATAGGTATAAATCAAAATTATTAAATATAACTACAAAATTTTAGTAAAAAATGAGGCCCTGTGTGCTTAATAAAATTCATATTAAAATTATAACAAAATAAACAACAGTAAGAACAAATAAAATTCCAATAGTAACTTCTCTTGTATCCACATATCCGAATAAACGTGATTCTAATTAACAGAATGAAAGCACAAACTTATTCTTAACACATATTTACTTTCAATCGATATTAATGTAATGGACGTTAATTACAATGAATTCCAAGTGCTTGACTTTCATGAAAATAAAAAAAAACAAAATATTCGAGTCTTATTTGTTGTGATGAATAATTCTACTGTTAGAAGAGTTCCAGTCGCAATAATGAATGCAACCCTCGAAGGAACAGTAAACCTTCTAGTAACTATAACGCTGCCACAGTGCCACAGGAATAAATATATGCAATACATTTCGATTTCTCCGTCACTTGGAATAAGTAACAAAAAGGCACCACCTCTCGTAAATTAAACTTTATAAAGTGATAAACATCGGTAAAAATTGAGAATAGCAGCAACAACAATATTTAAATAATGACAAATATTCTCCTTCCTGTGCAATTATTCTATTTGTTCGTGATAAAAAATTGTCTGAAGTTAATTACTTCCTTACGATAAAGTCAAGGTCTACTCGAAAGTTTGTTCCCCAGGCATATCACCATCTCTAAAGTCCTACATAAAAAGGTGGAAATTTATAAGTATCCAAATAACAGAGTCCTTCGTTTTGATTTAAATAACGGTTTACCTGTACCATAAAATATCTGATTTTAGATATTATTGTCAAAGTATCTTTAAATGGTCGGTAAATCTCCAACTCCATCGGCCAATTCGTACACGGCGGATGCTACGTTCAATGCCAAATTATCGGCTGCCTCCTGGGTGGCTGCCTCTGCATAAATTCGAACAACTTTCTCGGTTCCAGAAGGCCTGAAATACATTTTACCTTTAGTCATTGCCTTATTGGCCCTACAGAATTCGGCAGAATCTGGAATCGTTGAATTACCTTATGAAGGAACGTCCGCGTTCGACTTTACTCACAATTTCATTTATTCTTGTTTGTAACGCGGGAGGATTTAAGCAAACCTGTTCCGTGTAGTCGGTTTTAATAACAGTATTATCCTGTAATTGCAAAAAATAATTGACAATCTTCCTTATTTTCGAAAGAATCTGTCACATGTGCATGTGTAACGACCTTCACAGCAACTTTTAGTAATCTATTGGGTAAATCCGTGTAGGTAGCCTCCCATTCTCTCAAGTCCCAATCTCTGGCCTTCAGAACCGTCTCCACTAACAGTGCATCTGAAAGGGCATCTCCCACAGTTTGATTGGTCAGTTTGATCAGAGAATTCAGTCTGGCAGCTGCTTTCTTTTCTTCTTTAAATTAAAATTTAGCCCTGAATTCATTTCAAAAATCGAAAACATTACGCAGAATATGAAGTGCAATTAATTACCGTTTGATGCAGTTAATGAGGCAGCTTTAAAATTGATTTTCTCTTCTGCTCTTTCACTGAATAAAACACTTCCATGGCCATTGGCCTCAAAGTACACACCAATGTCATATTCCAAAGCTTTGTGGTGAAGATGTTTCACACCTGTGGGACTGAAAGCCACTGGAATTTTCTGCAAACATGATTCATCTTTAAAATGAGCTTATTGTATTTCCAATTATTTTTATACTATGTACGAATAAGTAGTATTCTACCAAAACTTTAGAAATATAGTCAGTGGAGCTTCCATTGGCATAAGCGGTTTGAACAATACCCAATGTTATGTCCAGATTACCATTCCTTATCAATTCTATGATGTAGCTGGCAATCAAGATGGCTATTCTGTCCCCATCCAATAGGTGAAATTTGTTTTCTTCATCAACATAATAGTAGATAAGGCGATCAGCATCACCATCAAATGACAAACATCTTACATTTGGTTCTATCGGAACTCCTTCTGGTGGTTTTTTCTGAACCTAAAACAATGGGTGACAACTGCTGTACTTAATAAAATAAAATCAACAGACAAGCAATAATGTTATTCTGACACTAACTTTAACAAAGTCAGCTCCACACCTGTGATTTAGAATTCCACTTCCATTATTATATATTCTTATATTTAATAAATCCTCTAAGTCATCTTTTAACTCATTAACTTTTAGGCCCCCAACTCCATTTGCACCATCTAACACAACTTGTGCCTTGTAAGTGCCATTAGTTTTCTGAAAGAAAATATGAAAACCCAACAATGATTTGTTTATTCTTCTTAGACTATTGCATTACAATTAGTTTGTATTAATCACATTATTGCAAGTATTTAGCTCCTTAAAGGCATGCAAAAGTTTCTCATTGTAATCCTTTACACTTGGCTCATTCAATCTTAAAGCATTTTTACAGAAGACCATGTAATGAAGGAAAGGTGTAGTAACAATTCCAAAACTTTTAAAGTCACCATTCAAATACTTTATTCCATTGATTCCTATTTCTGAGAGTCTAGGACTGCTAGACCTGTAAAAAATGAAAATTAATGAGTGATGAAGTTGTAACATAAAATTAAAATACATAAGATTATTCATTACCTTGTATCTTGACCAACAAATACTGAAGCGGAACAACTTAAATCAATCTGTTTTTCTTGTACAATGTTATTAACCACTTTATCCAGGCTGTCACTGTCACAGTTGGCTAAGACAGTTGCCAGTTCTTCCCATGACTGTTCCAACATTTCTCCAAAAGGATCTATCAATTTAACTCCATTGTCACCCTCAGGATTGTGAGAAGCAGTAATCATGAGTCCAATGGTTTGCCCGTTTTTCTTTTTAGATCGTAAGACGGCAAGCATTCCGACTCTGAACATAACAGTTTCGAGGTTTTCAGCCCTAGTCGGATATACAGGAAAAAAATTACAAATTTTGGCATGTACACCAAAATCGACTTAAACCATCACGGCAGTTTATCTTAAATAATGCTGATAAATATGTAATTATAATCACTCCTGGATAACGAAATTGAAAGGAATCAACCAAAACAATTAGAAACTTTTTTAAAAGTTCTGTCTAATACCTAGGATTGCATTCTTAATAGATAAATTACTGAATAATTACCTGTCACGAAATCCGGCCGTTCCATACCGCACAAAAGACGTCATTTCTTCTTAAAACAATCACCGAATACCTCAACTTGGAAGCGACTGCGTGACCTTTCACGATTGTGAATCTGGTAACGTTCCACTTTCTATCAACGGATTTATTGAATGAATGACTTCGGTTATCGAAATTGCTTTGAATTTTAGCAAACTGATTTCACTTTTACTACAACAGAAAATTTTTGCTTCCCGTACCCATTTTTCAAATGCGAAAAATGTTCGAAGAGAAATTTCTCTTCCCAGATTTAATTTAATAAACTCCTGCACCTGCAAAATGTCACGGAATTCCAAAATCATAGTAAACGTTGAAACGAGCAGGCGCAATAAAATTTGCGTTCATCTTGTTTTGCTTCAGTCAAAGATGATACTTTGCATTAAATATTTATAGGTGTCCTTTTTTTGAGGTCGGGGTTTTTTAAATTTCTTATTGTAAGGGGATGGGAGTTACTGGAACCGTTTTGTGAAAAATGGTGTTCTTCAAGACGCTCCACAGAAGGTTGAGTATTTTTTTTAATTGTTTTAGAGCAAGTTCTTTTTTTGTTTGAAATGTTTTCACTTTGCTTAGGCTTATTCACCTGTAAAAGGGGGATTCCACTGGAGAAGCAATTGACCGCTGATGATGTAATTATCGTATTATTCCCCGCTTAAGCTAAATGTCAGAATTTACATATTTTATTAAAGGGCGATGAAAGCCGTGAAACTGTTACCGGAAGAACATATTTTTCGTTTGTTATGTGGGCCACACAAATGACATTGTTTCTATTTAGCGTTTGATTATTTGGTAACGCTGGAACCATTTGCTTCTTTTAATTGTAGAAGAAAGTCGCGGCACTTTCTATTAAGTTAAAAATTTGTTTGCAGCAGGTATGTGAAAGTATATCTGAGTAATGGTTATCAGAGTACCTAACTTCTTAAAGTAAAACCAATATCAGTACATTTAGTGTGTTTACCTTCCTTCCAACTTATTAATCCAAGTTGACTTAGAAATAGGTGTTAATGTTTTTCTGTAACTTATGTTTTTAAACAAAATTACTTGTGCTATTTTATTATCACATGATTGAGGTATACAAAACCTTGCAACAATTTTTCAACAATTTTAGTTTACTTTTTCCAGCCCAGAAGTTTAAATAGACATTTAAACATTGTTATGTACAATCATTACATGTGACTTGTCTGTTTATAGTATTTGAAAAAAAAAATCAACAAATAATTTTTCATTTTTGAATGTTCTCAATGGAAATAATTAGTCACTTTTAGGTAATTCAAAAGTTTTTTCCAGGTTTTAATAATGAAGATATCTCTTAAATAGGCAGAAAGCATCAAATACCAAGGTAAAATGAATTTGTTTAAAAAAGGATCAATTTTTTTGACTTTCTTTGGGTCTTGCTTAGCAGTCGGTTTGATTGTTGCTGCCCTTGGCACAAAATGGTGAGTTGAATTTCTGTATTATTTTTTGGTTTAAAGGAAACATGTAAAAAATTAATTTCAATTCCTAAAAAATTTATTTTAGTTGGGTCACCGCACGAGCAAAACGGCTCTCAAATCCAAATGAATCTGATGGAAAAATAAATTTAGGGTTGTTCGAAGGAGAAAAGAAATTGAATGTGAAATATGGTTGGAGAGAGTATCCAATTCAGGTGACAAAACTGGTTCGCAGTGAACCAGAGTTTTTAATGTATTGGGCCTGGATAGGGACAATTGGATGTTTACTTGTAGGACTCCTCTTTTCAACTTTGTGTGCTGTTTTCGCTGTTTTGAATACAGCAACAAATCAGTATTTGGCATTATTGGGCATTCCTGGACTGTACATTTGGAATCTCCTGGCTGGTAATTAAAATATTTCCCATCTTAATTTCTTTATTGTTTTTATTATTATCCTTTTTTTAAATAAATCATATTTGCCTTTTAGCATCATTTCAGACTTTTTCAGTTATTTTATGGGTAGTTCAATTTATTCAAAAGTTACAGTACAATGTTATGTCAAGGGAAGATTTAGACAATAGGTGGACTTCAGAAGGCATGGCCTCTTTAGGTTTCTCATTCTGGTTAGTATGACAAATTTTTTTTTAATATGATGTGTTGATTAAAATAATAACCAAGTATTTTGTTTCAGGTTTGTGGTGGGAGCTATTATTGTTCATTTTGGAAATGTTTTGGCCATTTATATAGGTACTAGAGAACCCAAAAAGTTTAAAAGTTCAATACCAGTTGTGGAAGAAAAATCAGGAGGAGCCATAATGTTGTACTAGCCATAAGATATATCATAGAAGTTTCAGTAATTCTTAAATGCTCTTATGTAGAGCATTAATGTAACCCAGTTTTGCTAGAAATACATCATTATTATTGACAGTATTAATTGTAAGAGAATGAATTAATACAATTGAAAATAAGTTATGATAATTTGTAACACAAGGATTTCGACAATTAGTGGAATGTAGTTTTAATTTATTCAAATTATTTCATGATAAAATTTTGTACTTTTATATAACTTTTATGTATAAATTTAGTTTTAGGTTTTGTAATTTATTTAAAAAATTTTGGAGAATCATTGAAGGCATTTATTTGTAGCAAAATGAAGACTGCTTTCTCTTATACTCCAGGTAAATTTTAAACTCAGTATTCATCCGTCCCAGTTGTATTTTTTATACAGACAATTTTATATGAAAATATATGTTTTAATACTTTTCTAAGATTATGTTTTATTGTAATATTTCAAAATGCTTTGTTCCCTTCCTAAAATCCCACTTTTCTAAAGGGTTCTTAGATATCAATTGAAGTTAAATTTAATTCATTTATATTTCTCTAGGGCAATGTAATCCAAAGTTTTTATTATTTTTCAATATGGAATTAACTGTTGAGGGGATCCCAAAGACTGGTTGGCACAATTTAATCTTAAAACCGATTAAATAAATACGTGAATAAATTATCCAACCAAACGCATAGAATATTAAAAACCAGCACCTTTACCAACACAAGGAACGTAGGCGTTATTAGATAAAAAAATTTACAAAACCCACATAATTTTACAGAGTAAGTCGAAATCAATGCCCTTTCGAAAACCGTTACTCTTTCACCATCCGCCATTCTGGAACTGAAGACCTACTGCTTGAGCATATCAGTGATTAAATGTCACGTAACTATACGTATCTGATTGCAATATGTACCTTTCTCGTTCTAAGTCGGTCGTGGATTTTATTTACTGGCAGTCATGGCCGGTATTGTGCCTTTCGCAGGAAGTGCACCCGGTAGAAGACAGTGGAATATTAAAGGTAAGCAGTGTTTTGAGATTTTGAGAGGATCCAAATAAAAAAAATAAAACAACAAATTAATTGCCTGTGAATTTCTGCCGACGTACATCGTCGATTTTGTCTCTGTTTAAATTGAGATTGAGTTGCTTCCCACCATTAATGTTTTGAATCTGAAAAATAGGAATTTGTCTTTCACCCTACAAAATTTAAAAAGCCAATGTCGTAAATATTAAATTTATTTTTATGGGATAGAACCAGTCTTTCTTCGGTTACAAAGTAAATAAGAGACAAGTGGTTAACACTTGGCCGAAATAGCAAGTACTTAGATTTTACTGTTGTTTAAATTTATTTTCTGTTTGCCATTTAAATAGCAAATGATTGAATTAAATAATAGAGAAAAATCATGGTTCTTGAAGTGTGAATTTCTTCAGTTGCCAAATATTAGAAAATTCTTTGTTATATATATTTCTACAAGGTGGAATACTGAAATATTTGAAATTAACTTTGGTGTGTGACCTGAATAGAATTGCACCTAATTTTAACAAGATATTCTGAAGTCTGAATGGTCGAAACATATGTGTACTACATTTATTACACATAGAACCTATGTTACCCATTTTTTCTTATTTCCTTATGCAGGGTACATAATATTAAATCAGACAGGATGTAATAGGTAAAGTTTAATACATTCTTCTTTATCATTTGTTAGATAGGAAAACAGGAAGACAGTTGAGGAGCCAGTTAGCAGAGGATGGTTGTCCAGAGTCTCAGGTGGTTTTAGCGAAACAACTTTTACAAGAAAAAAGTGGTATGCTCAGAGTTTCTTAGGTCCTATTTAATTGCTCAAGCTGACTCATTTTACAATACAGAACATGTTTATTTCAGTTGTGAGTGGGAATGACAATAATGAAAATGCAAGGCTTGGAGTTTTCTGGCTTATCAAAGCTTCGGAACAAGGCAATATGGAGGCCACTGAAATTTTACACCACTGTTTGCAAACAGGAGAAGGGATAACAGAACATAATTATTTAGATGTGAAGGCCTGTTTAAATACATCACAAAATGAAAAACTTGCAAAGAGGGCTGCCAGAGAAATGTTCATGAGGTAAAAATTGGCTTATGTAAAGTTTTATTGCCATGTATGTGTCCTTGAATCCTTTCATTCCTCAAAATTTTTGTCTTATTATTCATTTATGTTGTAGTTTTGCTTTTTGCTCTAAGGTTCTTTTCACTATAGGCCTTGCTTTTCTAAAATTGGGCAGTCTATTTAAATCTGTTATAAATTTTTTAAACAGTTTGTCAGCTGGGCAAGATTTCATAACATCTGAGCAGCTAAGGAAACAAATGAACAAAATTGATCTCTCAGAATTACCATCAACCTCTAAAAGTAAAGAAGGAAGTCAAAATGTTGAAAATGACTTCTTGGAAGCAGAGCAAGAAAGTGAAAATGATTTAGGAAGTCACACAAGATCAAGGGATGAAGATAATGAGTTGAAGGATGACAAACCAGGTAGGGTCTCAAATCTTAGTTTACACCAAGTAGCACTAAAGTTTATTGTTTTTGTGCAAAAAACCAAAATACTTCACTTTAATTCCTTTTATCTCCTCCATGACTGTAACTGTACATATGGATTATATGTAATTATATAAACAATTGAGTTTAACATTTAAATGACTTAGTATTTTTCTTTATTTTACACAGGTTGGACAACAAGGAGTGATAGTTTTGGTGAAAAGTTAACAGAAGGTCACTTAGAAAGTGCAGCATCGCATTATTCGAGAGGAGAATTACCTCTTGTTCAAGGAGTCTTTGCACTGATGGACTCCCAAAACCGAAATATCGGACATTTAAATTATCTACAAAGAACCCTTTTACATCCTCTGACTACCGTTCATCATGTTCATATGAAATTTTTAAACAGATTTAGTCTGCGTTACAGAAACAATCTTTTCTTACTCTTTCGGAGTTCTACTTATCTACAACTTTTTATTATTTTCCTCCTCTGTCCGATGATCAGTGTTGAGCACCTACTTTTATTTTTACCCATTTGCATTTATTACTCATCGTTTTTCTTCATGATCGTTTCAACACTTCAAATGTTGCAGACCCAAAGAGAATACAGTGACTTTCGGGTTTGGTCCCGGTTGTTCCTCAGGTACGACCGAGACGGCAATCTCAACACCGACGATGCCGAATTCGAGTTCTGCAAGAAGAACTTACGACCCTACGGCTTGTATTTTTTGAGTTTGTTATTCAACCTCGTTGTGTATCCCTTCATTTCTGAGGTTTGGATACCCCAAAGCGAGTGCGCCATCATTTCCTTTGCCTTAACCTTTCTCACGTTGTATGCATTTCACGAAAGAACCTCGAAAAAAATTGATTTTCTTATCCTTTTTTCTTTCGCCATTAATGTTCTTGCCAAGTACCCGTACGAAACTGACGGAGTCGTTCGACAGACCTGGCGTTTTTTGGACATTGAACTGCCAACTCTGCAAAGCTACGGTCTGCCCTGTTTCGTCAGTCAAATTGTTGGCAACGGAGTCGAATTTTGTCTGAATTTCCGAGGATTTTTCTACCTACTCATACCTGGCATATTTTTCAAGATGGCATCCAGGGATAACTGGAGAGGAACTTACAAAGTATTGATTCCGCATTGTGTAACACTGTCATGGTGGCAGGTAAGTTTTTTGTTTTTTGCCACACAAATGTACTTGTATGAATTTGACAATGAGTTGAACGTTTTTTTTTCTTTTAGATTGCTATATTTTGTTGTAAGGGTGCCACGCTGTACGGACTTCTTCGTTCGGCCCTCGCACTTGTTGGTTTGGTCTTCTTTCTTCCCCTAGCCGCCATTGCCACCACCATTTTGCCAATTGTTGCCGTGTTCAAGCATTTTGCGGATGTCACATTCACTTCAAAGACTGGAATCACCATAATCATGATATCCATTCCTCTTGTGGTTGCTTACTACAAAAGACAACTTCACGTCGGCAGTAAATTTCTCAAGATACAGGTAAGCCGTCCAATACAGTGGTAGATGGACAATCAGCGAAATAAGACGTTGTCTAATATTAAATGACTTTTTTAGATATTTCTAGCCATACTTGCTGCCCTGTTTTTGTTGTGTCCCCCACTGAATAGTTTCATTAAGGAAAACGGCGCAGAGTCAGAAATTCAAACTCAACCGGAGCTAACTTGGGATCAGTACTCGACTTCCTGCCAGCGAAGTTCTTGGGACAAACGTTCAGAAGCTGAAATGCAAATTGGTTGTATCGGCTTGAATGGGGTGAAAATTAATTGGAGGGGAGTTGTGGAAAACGTCAAGGTGACCAAAGTACATAATTCTGTTTTGAAGGTTAGTTTATTTTTATGAAACATGCACATTTCCATGTTGCCCGATGGCTGCACACAGTTTCCACTTTATTTTGATATTTCAGTTATTAGATTACGTTCCTCGGTTTCTAAGACCACAAATGGAATGCTACTACGGCGAGACTTTTGCAAAGGATTGTACCGAAGAAGAGGACGCAACAAAAATGAGTCTTTGCAAACTCTTAAGTGTGATTCATCCGAGGGATAAATGTCACGTACTTTCCTGGAACAGGTAAGGCACGAGGTTGTCACCGGAACAATATAATTGTGCTGTGTATTAAATTCTAATATTGTCGACATGACAGGTATGAATTCGAAGTGTCAATCAAAATGAATTCGGACAAGTGGAACAGCTTCGAATCAACGATTCGATTAAAAGTCGATGACAGCATGAAGAATTTCACATTGAAGCTGCGACCGAAGGATCACATTTGGTTTTCTGGAACGTTGAATTACCCGGAGACGATCGGCAGTGAAAATCTGATGATTCTCGTCGGCGAAATGGGTTGCATTAATTGCTCGGATAACAATTTAATAAGCGTAAAAAGACGGATTAACAAATCTACCGGCCAGTATTTCGCCAAAGAAATTTACAATGGTTTTAGAAGAGTATTAAACTTCATTTTTAATCCGATCGTTAATTTTCGTTAGTGCTGTGAATCGTGTGCCATATTATTGTTTACTAGCAGACTGAGACGTACGCTCAATCATGTTAATTCGAAAGAAAAAATTCTGTAAATTTTGAGAGTTTTACTAATGAGAACTGTTGGAGACGTTCTTCCACTTCATTTAATCAGTCCCGAAAAGGGAAAGGCGAAAAAGATTGCGGAAAGTCAATCGATGCTGTGAAAGAAGGTGTATGTTGTAGACGACGAAACCAAAGAAAACAGGTGATATTTCTGAGCGTTGTTTACAGAAAACAGAAGCAAACAGTTGTTAATTACATTACGGTCATTCCAAAGACTAAAAAATTAATAAACAAATTTAGTGAATATATTTTTTAAAAAACTAATAGATTTTTTTAATGTATTTTATTGATAATATTCGAATATAATAAATTGAATGCAGACATTGCTATTTTATGTAATTCGATTTTTTGGTGTTCAAAATGAAAAAGAGGTCCTGAAAAGCCAAAGTATGCGCTCCATTACTTACTTTTGGAATTTACCGACCGCCTCAATATTTTTTGACAACCATGTTGCGTTCGCCAAGAGAAACTAAGCCGTAATGCATTGAAAAGTGATAAGGAAGCACACCCATATTAACTTGATTAAAGAATAAAAAGTGGAGGCGGAGGCCATACAGTTTATTTAATATTTTACACTCAACACTGACCGTACACAAAAGTCACAATTGACACACGTTCAGAAAATTAATACGTGCCGGTTTTGAATCTCTCACAAGATACTACAAAACTACAACCATAAATGGTTAAAACTACTGAGACCATCCCAGGTGACATTGTGTCCGGTGACCTTGTTTTTACGACGCATGAATCATTGCAATTAGTTTTTTCATGTAGCGGACATAAGTCGCACTCATTCATTTTTTTATTACTTCCATTCAATAGTCCTATTAACACCAGTAAAATTACTAGTTTTCTCCTTAGGAAGGTCTGCATTGTAGAAACGCTAAACAGAATTATGTTTCCGTAAAAAGGACTTAGTTAGCCAGTACTTGGTTCTATTGGTCTACCAACCATTAAGTTCTTAGCGACTTTTTAAGAAGCCCACAAGCACCTTAATGTTCCTGTCAGTGGAATAAAAAGATTGAACCGAAGCTCTAATTGATTGTTAGCTAATTCTGAGTGGTGATTTCAGTCAAGTTTCGGTAACTCAACTGTAATTGAATGTCCCGGTCATACCTAATGACTCGACCTCATACTTTAATAAAATATAATTTGCTTTAACTTTTACCGAGTTACACCCAAAAAATGCACACAAAAAAGGCAAACTTAGTTTTCCTGTGGAAGGATAAGAACATTTAAATAATAATTAAGGCGAAACTCTTAGTTTACCTGAGAGAAAGAAAATAAAACGTCAAGTCCAATCCAATCGATGTAGCCAATAGTACATTGTTTTTATGAACTGTTTGAGTATTTTCAGAAGGAAGGAAGAATGCGTACATAAATTATTATTAAAGTATAAAAAGAAAGATTACGAGCCCATTGCGTTGACAAGTGTTCTCGAAACCTTATAATTTATGTTTTCCGCCCCAATTAGCGTACCTGCTTTTTACAGTGGACGACGACAACATTTATTTTTAACAATAAATCTCACACGAAACTGCACAACTCGACAATATTTCCTAGAGTTCGATCAAACAATGTAAAAGACTCGATTTTTTAGTTAAAACGTTCATAAAAAGTATAAACAGTTACCAGACTTAAATCCGAAGTTTTGTGCAACAGTAAATAACATTGAATAATAGGCAGTAGGTTCAACGTATATATAAGAAGTTATTTTCGGGTAGGTTTATGTAAATCTCAACGTATTGAACTAAAAAACCTATTGAACGTCAATTTTCGGTTAATGTTCGACTTTTACCACTCGTTTAGCAAATTGAAAACAGAAGGGTAGCCGTTTGACACTGACCGACTCTATTTGGTGTACGTTACGACTCCCAAAAATAGTTTCCGTTTCTGTAACGCCACTTAAATCGGCGTAACTGTAGAAAACATTAAATTCACTAAAATTAACTGAAAACCAGGGAACTCTGAAATTTTACTCATTACGGATGATTCACAGGAACAATTTATTTCTCGTTAACGTTTACATGATAATTCCGTTTGTTTTCATTTGAAAATTTAAGAGTTGAATTTGAAGTTGAGTTGAGCACCAAGACATAATTACCTGTTAAAAATGCTCCGAATACAATTGTGTAAATGACAGTAGGCAAAACCACCTGGAGTTCTGATTATAGGAAGCTTCCCAATTAAATTATAACTGTCGAAGTGTTCAACGGCTAATGTGAAGAAATAATAAAAATTACTGTAAAACTCATTGAAGGGTCCGAATGAGAGTTCGACATGAACGAGTTTTTTTCTGAATTAATTATTGGGACTGTTTCATAAGACTCTCTGAAATATTAAGTTTCGTATTAAAACAGACTGGCTGTGTTTGAAAACAAATTATACTAGTTCTTTTGCCAGGGTTGTGGTTAAAGTTGTGGAAGAAAATCGTCTTAACATTGACAGTTTATTCTAACGAATTGTTTTCTTGTGGTGAGAAATTCACAGTTTCTGTAAGTTCTAAAGTGAACAATGTTATGATAACAGTTAAAGACGACGTAATGAATATAATTTTTTTCATAAGCCCAAAACTATTTCTTATTACTGTTCATTGGTATTAGAAAGTTTTCTTAACACGCAGAAGTCTTCTTGACACGGTTACAAGTCTGTTAAATGTAAAAAGCGAGAAAACTACTATTGACGGCTGAAATAATTAATAAATAGCTTTATTCTGGTGTGTTTGTTCAATATACTTGTATTTTTAAATATTATTAGGCATTATTGAAGACTAGTTATTAAACAAATTGAAATCGGGCAGTTTATTGTCCATTACATTGTCTGGGGTCTTATTTTCTTTTTAATTCATCCACTACATAAATAGAATTAGTATTTCTTTTTCTCACCACTTGGCCATCGTCCGCTCTGTGCGTTCAGTTTACACTTTCTAAGGTTCCATGCTTAAATACGTCCCGTAATATCGCAATAATCAAAGGTATACGAATCATTGGGACGAATAATTGATATACAAAAATTTCCCATCCTATATGAGTGATGAACCCAATTTATTGGACCCGTCAAAATGAAATTGATGAACTAACGGTTTCACCTGACATATTTCACCGGAAACAGGGCCGAACGTGTGAGTCTACCAACAACCGCGAACGAGATGACATAGAATTTTGATTTTGTTCTGGTGGCGAATTTTAAAAACGAAACGGAGTTATGTTTCTAGTACTAGCGACGAAAGAGTGCGTTTTCCATAAAATAAAGTGTGCGTCAAAGTGATAGAAAAGAATGTTAGGAAAGCATGAGATTTACATCGATGTTTGTGTACACCTGCCTGTTGTGCATCCCCCTGATTGAGTCGTCTTTTGAACATATCGGCAGAGAAGTACCAGAATTTTTCAGTGGTAAGTTCATTTTAACAGTATTTCAGTATCAGTACAATAGAATAATAGTTTTTTTTACGATTTACTATCATTTCACTGTAAAATTAAAGTTCTGCATTTTAATACACATATTTGTTACATCTCTTGTATTAAGCCAGGATTTCGTATGTCGACCGGTGTTTATATGCCGTGTTATCAGGCTGTAATTCTATACTTTTATATTTATATATTTAAAACGTTTTTTTTTCAGATGAATCGACGAAACCACGTTCCAGACATCGTCTCCGTCTATTATTTCCTTTATTATTGCGGATATCCACCCGATTAGCTACTTTGATTCCAGTCGCACTTCTGGGTGTTGTTGGAGTTTTTCTCTTCGTTACTTTCTCAAAGAAAGCACTTATAGTCAGCCTCTTGGTCTTGTACTTGACGCTGAAACAAAAGTATGAGTTAGATTTTAATTAAATATTGCGAAATTGAAAACGGTGAAGTTTGTGTCTTCGACTTTTTCATCAATGAAAAATTGTCTAGCGAACACACTGTAAATGAACACGTCGGTCAGAAACATCAAAGAAGTGCTTACCAAAAGCTTCTTACATTATTTATTTTGTTAGCTGTGATTTAGTTTTTGTACACTTAGAAACTTTTTGACTTTTAATAATTCCTAAAGTCACTTAGACATTGGATATATTACTACAATATGGGTGCATTACTATCTCGCCCTGTAGGTTTTTATGTAATAATCTACTGTAAATGATATAGAAAATAAATTCCCACAAATGGTGGCTAACCTTTGGTGGAAATATGAAAAATTACGAAGCAACTATTTTATTTTTTTGCCGCGTTTTTACGGTGTTGAATTCATTTTAAGTAACTAAATGATTTAAACTCATGTGTGTGCATGTTTCCTGCAGAGTTTGAGGTTTTCACACGTAATAATAAGACATAATAAAATAATATGCTTATACTTACTTAATTATCGTATTAATGTTAAATAATATGTGTTAACGTCGTTTTTCATATTTTTTCTTGTGCTCTTTTTGAGCCGCGCATTTCTTGCCTTACCGCGTTTACTAGCTACCATTTTCAATTGTTACCCGCAAGAACAAAACCCTCCACCCCCAGCATTCCGAGAAATCGGAGGTAAAACAATAATCTATGGAATTCAGTTTACAAAAAGTCATACACATTGAGTCACGCATCAGACGTCGACCGCAATAAATGCCTATTGTAATTTTGCCTTTCCTGCCAATACCTCAATAAGGTTTATAGCGACCGTAGCTACTCGTCAAAAGATCTAATCCAAGGGTTTATTGCCGGGTAGCCGGTCCTATTCTGCCTGTATCCTTCGACTCAAGTCCGACGCCTTCCTAGACAATAGGCTAGACCCAACCTTTCCTTGTCCTTGACAACCCTATTCATACCATAACCTCCGCGTCTTCCATTCCCGAATGAATGAAGCGCGGATGGCTATAAATACCAAACCTCAACCTCTTTACGCGAGTAGTCAGTCTTCATCATCAGCAGTGCAGTCATTGAGTAGTCAGTCTTCATCATCAGCAGTGATAGTGTCAGTGAGTGTCAGTGTAATATGTAAGTGTACAATAATATATTTTAATATAATATTTTTCAAACGTGCATCAGTGCAACGCAGTTATTTCACGCATTCGTACGCATCGTGAGGTTCCAGCTAACCTCCGCATTTAGGTTCCTTCGAACCTACGCACGCATTTATACGCAATTTCTTGAGGTTTCTCCGAACCTCCGCATTTAGGTTCCTGCGAACCTACGCACGCATTCATACGCAAGTTCTTGAGGTTCCTCCGAACCTCCGCATTTATACGCATTCTTGAGATTCCCGCGAATCTCCGCAGTTTACTCAACATAAGGTTTACTACCTTATACGCATCATCATTACGGTCCTTCGAGTCATTTCACGCAACACATTTTATGGTCCTTCGAGCCGGATTCGGGTAACTACAACACTGAAACGCTTCAAGTGGTAGCAAAGAATCATTCATCAACGCCGAAGATTCATCAAGAAGTCTTCAAATTGCTCAAAAGATCAAGTGAAACTGAGATTTGGTAAGTCCATTCCAATTTTCCTTCATAAACCCATTACATTTCAAATGGTCAAAATGGTTAAAATCAACAAGCTGGTCCTTAAGCGCGACCAGCAGATAGCATCGCTCTCTCGCATGGCTAAATTCATTGAAAAAAATACGCGCACCCCTGAATTTATCATGGAAGCAAAAGCCAGGTTAGAACAGTTTGAACAGATCTTCACGACTTTCACTAATGCACAAGATGCCATCGAGGAAGCAACGGGCACCACCGAAGAGCATGATAAAGAACGAGATAGCTTCGAAAAATTGTACTACGAGACATACATCCGATTTAAAAAGACAATTGAAGACACTCACACTCCAGACAAGGCCAGTAACGGCGGCTATTCCACCACTGCACCACCAGTGCAGTTACCATCAATTGATGTACCAAAATTCGATGGCAACTACCATTCGTGGGTAGAGTTCCGAGACTGTTTTCTAGCACTTGTTCATAACAATGTGCATCTTAACGACGTGCAGAAATTACATTATCTTAGATCATCACTGAAGGATGATGTTTTGGAAACGATCAAAGCCATTCCTATAACTGCACAGAATTACGCTATCTCATGGAAAACTTTAGTCGAGAGGTACGAACGGAACAACCTCATAGTAAATACGCATATCAGGAACATATTAAATTTTCCTAAAATTCACAAGGAATCTCCTAAAGACTTACGAAATCTTTACAACAACATAAACAACAATTTACAGTCGTTAAAAAATCTTAATAGACCCGTAGAATATTGGGACGATATTCTTGTTTTAATCATAGTAGATAAACTCGATTTCAATACCAAAAGGGAGTGGGAGAGACATTCTATTAATAAGGAAAATAATTCTTTGGTCGAACTTCTGCACTTGGTCATGCAAAGGTGCGAAGTTTTAGAAAGTATGGCGGTCTGTTCCACAAATCAGACCAAAAATACAGTTCCTGGTAAGAATGAAAGGTACAGGCACAGTCAACACGCCGCGCATGTGTCAACACCAAATAATAACCAATGTGGCGAATGTAAAGGAAACCATCGGCTGTTCACGTGTCCTTCATTTCTCCAACTGCTCCCACAACAAAGGCGACAGAAAACAATAAAATTAGGTGTATGCATTAATTGCTTAAGCGGATATCATGCCATTGAGAAGTGCAAATCATCGCATCACTGCAAACAATGTGGAAAAAAGCACCACACACTACTTCATCAAGAAACTACGAAAGATTCCAGAATCAATTCAAGCGAACAACCCAGTTCTTCAAACGCAAAAATTGAAGAAATTGCGGCTAGTTCCACAAGTTACACGCACAAGGACTCCGGTATCTTATCTACAGCCATAGTGTTGATCAAAGACGCACATGGTAAACATATTAAATGTAGAGCTTTATTGGACAGCGGCTCTACAACAAACTTCATTACAGAAGAATGTTGCAAAAAGCTTGGGGTAAAGCAAGTTTCCATCTCCTGTTCATTAACAGGAATCGGACAATCCAACGAATTATCAAGAAGCCAAGTAACCTTACAATTAGCAAGTACTAACTTTAAGTACAGAAGACGCTCAAGTTGCGTGGTGCTAAAGAATATCACACGTAACGTACCCCTAAAATCATTCAAGACGGAAGGCATACACATTCCATTCAACGGTCAACTCGCCGATCCAATGTTCAACGTAACGCAGAAAATTGACATACTCTTGGGAAGTTCTGTTTTTTGGGACGTTTTAGACACCCAGAGACGAAAAGTTCATGGAACAAACATGACCTTTCAAAAAACAAAATTAGGTTGGATCGTGGGAGGAAGCTTACCAAGTGATTCACATCAGTCTATCAGTTGCGTGGCGGTCAAGAAGCCTAATTTCGATCTGGAGAAATTTCGGCAACTGGAAGAAACGTCAAATCAACCTCTGTCCATGACTAAAGAGGACAAACATTGCGAAGAACACTTCAAAACAAATATCAAACGAGGAAAAGACGATAAATTTACTGTCAAGGTACCATTTAAAAACAAAGTTCATCTTGTAGGAACTTCTTTTACGCAAGCACAAAAAATATTTTACGGCTTAGAAAGAAAGCTATCTCAATCGCCCCAGTTGTGGTCAGAATATGTCAAATTCATGCAAAATTATATTCAAATGGGGCACATGACAGAAGTTACAAAACAACCTACAAGAGAAAGAAATAAATTATCAAAAGCCTGGCAAAACAAACAATCAGAAAATGCAAGGTGTGTTTTTTAAACAAACCAAAGTCAGGAACATACATGATGGAAATTTACCATCAACAAGGATGAACCCAAGTTTCCCTTTTCAACACATGGAAATTGATAACGCTAGTCCATTTCTTATCAAAGACAGATTCACACGCAACGCCAAACCAATCAAATCTTATGTTTGCCTATTCATATGTTTATGCACCAAAGCAATTCATTTGGAAGCTGTCTTGGATCTAACCACATCATCTTTTTTATCAGCTCTAAGAAGGTTCACAAGCCGACGAGGGAAACCACTCCAACTTCTTTCAGACAACGCCAAGACATTTATAGGTGCCCACAAAGAAATACAACATCTTTATCAGTTCTTGCAGAAGGAGAACAACACCATTTCTAATTCCTTAGCCGACGAAGGAATTAAATGGAGCTTCATTCCTGCAAGAGCACCTAACTTCGGCGGAATTTGGGAGACAGGAATAAAAAGTGTAAAACATCACTTAAAACGCGCAACTGCCAACGTCACATTGTCGTATGAGGAGCTTGTAACCATTTTGTGCCAAATTGAAATGATCCTCAACTCTCGACCTTTATCCCTTCTGTCCGATGATCCTTCTGATCCAATACCTCTATCACCTGGGCATTTCCTCATTGGACGATACCCAGTTTCACTTCCAGAGCAAGGAGTAGATCTAAAAACCAACAACGCAAAGAGGTTCCACATTATTCAAGACATCATTCAACGATTTTGGATCCGTTGGAGAAAGGAGTATCTAACACAACTTCAATCAAGAGTAAAATGGCAGCATCAACCCTCTGTCAAATTCCAGCCAGGAACAATCGTCATTCTGAAGGAGGATGTACCATAGCCAAACAATCGTTGGCCGCTCGCAACAATCGAAGAAGTCCACCCAGGAGATGATGGCATCGTCAGGGTCGCAACAATTCGCCTAAACAACAAACTACTCAAACGTCCTTTGACAAAGCTGTGCATCTTACCATTTCAAGACTAAAAAACCGTTTACAAGTTGCATGTGTTTGCAAGAATTACGAAATATTTTTTTTAAAATATTTCATGGGGCCCGGCTATGTTAACGTCGTTTTTCATATTTTTTCTTGTGCTCTTTTTGAGCCGCGCATTTCTTGCCTTACCGCGTTTACTAGCTACCATTTTCAATTGTTACCCGCAAGAACAAAACCCTCCACCCCCAGCATTCCGAGAAATCGGAGGTAAAACAATAATCTATGGAATTCAGTTTACAAAAAGTCATACACATTGAGTCACGCATCAGACGTCGACCGCAATAAATGCCTATTGTAATTTTGCCTTTCCTGCCAATACCTCAATAAGGTTTATAGCGACCGTAGCTACTCGTCAAAAGATCTAATCCAAGGGTTTATTGCCGGGTAGCCGGTCCTATTCTGCCTGTATCCTTCGACTCAAGTCCGACGCCTTCCTAGACAATAGGCTAGACCCAACCTTTCCTTGTCCTTGACAACCCTATTCATACCATAACCTCCGCGTCTTCCATTCCCGAATGAATGAAGCGCGGATGGCTATAAATACCAAACCTCAACCTCTTTACGCGAGTAGTCAGTCTTCATCATCAGCAGTGCAGTCATTGAGTAGTCAGTCTTCATCATCAGCAGTGATAGTGTCAGTGAGTGTCAGTGTAATATGTAAGTGTACAATAATATATTTTAATATAATATTTTTCAAACGTGCATCAGTGCAACGCAGTTATTTCACGCATTCGTACGCATCGTGAGGTTCCAGCTAACCTCCGCATTTAGGTTCCTTCGAACCTACGCACGCATTTATACGCAATTTCTTGAGGTTTCTCCGAACCTCCGCATTTAGGTTCCTGCGAACCTACGCACGCATTCATACGCAAGTTCTTGAGGTTCCTCCGAACCTCCGCATTTATACGCATTCTTGAGATTCCCGCGAATCTCCGCAGTTTACTCAACATAAGGTTTACTACCTTATACGCATCATCATTACGGTCCTTCGAGTCATTTCACGCAACAATATGTATAACGGGAAATCTATTTAAAACAATTCTCTTCCTATGTAACTGTTGTAATCTATGTTATACTCTAACGATTAAAGACATTAACAACCAATTAGAAATTTTTATATTAAAATCACATGATTAATTATTGATTTCGATGAAACATTAATTTTGAGATGAATCATTGATTAATTATAATGATTAATACGATTACGTTAAAATCATATTTATATTACATTTTGTATTTAATTAATGGTCACTTTAATCGAAAAACTATGTAAATGAGGCGGACACCGTCCAAATTAAAAATTTGTAATCGTAATCCTCGCAGGGTGGGTTCCTTAATGATCTTTAATGCAGTGCTACGATCTCATAGATCGTTGCCCTCTACTTTAGTAATTTCGCGAGTTTTTATAAGAAAAAAAAACGGAATCCAAAACGAAAAATATTAACCCATCGTATAGTTAAATCATTCGTAATTAATATTTATTTTTTAGTACTCAACCGTTAGATTTTTAGACAAAGGCAAAAATTACGAGTACGTTATTTCAGGCATCATCAAGTTTAGTAAATCAAAAAGTTTTGGTATTTAGAAAATATTTGATGCGACACGTGATAGTTCCGGAGAAATTAAGAAGTTGTGGTGAAATGTAAGTTTGATTAACCGGAAGTAGTTCAGTTTTTGAATTCCAGAATTTTGGGATTACTTAAGTACTCAGGAAAAGAACATTTTAATTTTATTATTTAATTATAAGCCGCAAAGGATCCTTCGAATGTATAGCCATTTAAGTAAATTCATTTCTCACGGATAATAGTAACACTGTTTTTCAAGTGCCTTATTACTACAGCAGTTTTAGCTTCCCAACATACCACAGAAAAAGAGTACTACTGTCTGCACAATTCTACTAAAAAATTTTACTTTTTGAAGGTTTAAAACGAGTGAGGGGACGACGGTTTTTGAGCAATGAAATTTACTAGAACTAGAACAGAGATTATTGAGGTACACATTTAATTACAATTACAATTTCGAATTTAATAATTATTTATTTTTATGCTGACAATGTTCAATATATGTTGGAAATGGCGATGATGTTATGATAAATGAATTTCGGTTCGAATTTTGAGTGAAGATTTAGGTCTACATTGAAAATTAGGTGGCTTGTAAGGCACAGAACTAAACTGAAAGTAAATGTTGGTGGCACGTCTTCTGAATTACTTCTTGTGGCACAGTAGTTTTATTTACAACAAGAAGTATTCTTAGGAACACTACTGAATTGCTTCAGGTTAGATTTCTTACAAACGTTTACAGCTTTATTAAGTGAGCTCAAATTTTAAATTCGGAAATAACTTAAAAATATATATTAAATACGTTGGGTATTTATTTATTTGAATGGCCTTTTCTGTAGAATAATATCCTCATTTATAATAATCTATGTTTAAGAATTTTGCATATTATTTTTTACACGATTTTGGTGTGACCCTATTTTATAATTTGCAAAGAAAACGACTAATTGTTTTTTAAGCCTTGCAACAATTAAAATAAAGTTATATTTAATGCGGTAGGACCAACAAGAATGCGTACAAAAACAATTTAAACGGGTTATTAATTTCAGTAATTGTTTTTTATGAGGAATTTCATCGTCGAAGAGACACATTTGGAGTGTTACATCTGGGTGGCAATCACTGTTAATAGTTCAAGAAGCCCAGATAAAAATTAAGTTTTACTTAGGCGTTGTGGGTATTTACAAATCGAATTCGTGTGGTTATGAGAATTTGCAAAAGTGCAAAACTAAGGGCAGCAAAACAACAGAGAAAACAAATGATTTCTATTTTGTTTACAATTTTCGAGGCACCGGTAAAATGGAGCTGGCCTGAATTGATTTGTCAAAATCATATTCAAAATTAATCCAAATTCTTAAATGTTTCATCGAATAAATTTCTGTCGGAAGAAGTCAGACCTTTCAGTAAGCAATTGACGAATTGATTATTAGTCACAATGGACGGTGACGGTCGATTGGAACTGGCAAAACCCGTCGATTTCTGCAAAATGACCCCTTACGAGAGGCAAAGGGTTCAGGATGCATGGAGGTCGGAACCGAGATCAATCAAAATACCTTCCTTCGACGTACCTCACCAGGTTCGTCGGGTAAGTAATCGAGAAAAAGCTCTAGGGTTACCAGGTACGTGGACTGCAACAGCCCAGTCGCCATCTTGGTGGCTTATTAAATAAGACGTGCGGTAACCACTCTGGTGGTATCGTTTTAGACACCGTTTGGAATGTCAATACCTGCATTGAAAGCGAAGTGCAGTCCTCATACCGAGACATTGGCTATTCCTCGTGTTCAACTACCCAAAATACATTACGTGACGAAAGCGGAAAAAGAGGCGCAAAGAGAACTTGAGGAGCAAATGACAAAGGAAGAGCTGAGGTGGTTAAGAAAAAAATATTATCCGGTGGCACCCACAGGGGTGTCGAAAGCGGCCCTGCGGGCTACCACAACTCCTAGAATAGAAGCAATGGCATTAGCTAAGTTAAGGTAGGTGGCACTTTGATGCTGCTGCTGTTGTGAATTCCAAGGGGATGGTTCGAGGATAGTTGGAATTGAGCGGGTTCAGCGGGGCGGATGGGACAGATGTTCACTTCCCAGCTGCTTTTCTCAACTAGTTACGTTAGCTTCCGGACTTTTTCTAGGAAAGCGGACGAAAGCCACCACGGCGATGCGAACATGCGGAAAAAGAGAAGGAAGTATCTCTCGTCGTATTTTCCGCTGTCGGGAACAAAGTCCAGTTTTAGAATATTGAAAACGCCTCGAGTTTGCGGATGCGCGGAATCAATAAAACGGAAATATGCAAGCAAGGAAGATTCGGTATCCAAAGAAGTGTCCTACGTAAACTGAGTAGTAGTCACGGCATCGAATATTTAGTTTTCCATAGTCTTAAACATTTCTCATTATAATATTTTCAATATAATTTATTTTGAAGGAATGGCCTGTTCTTACTTTCTTGTTCCGTCATTCCAGAAATGGTTCCCGCATCCGCAATCTGGTCCGTTTTACGAGCAGTAGAGTTTGTTAGAAATAAAAGCAGGGGCTATCGTTACTGCGTGGTAAAGTGTAGACACACATTCAGTGAGTTAAGTGGTACTCTCTTTTCAGTACTCTGTGCGACACAAGAAAACGTTACAACCCAGTGTTGAACCAAACACAAAGAAACGCACTAAACCGTAACATTAAGGAACAATTAGAAGTTTTCAAAAGCAATTACCCACCGGAAGCCGATACGATTTACGTTTTAACAGGGGGTGTAATGCTTCATGCCTGTTGTACAGGAAAACAACCAGAAAAAAGAAAACGAGCGCGCTGTCTGTGCGAGCTTAGTAAAAATCAAAGAAGAAACTTCCGCAGAAGAATGAAACTCATGGGACAACCAAAAAAACCGATAGTTCCGGACAAAGGACCTGTAAGAGAGTTGGATGTCGGTAATGGCCGTTTGACCGGAGTTCAAATCAATTGAAATTTGACTCTGCTTGCAGGATCGCGGACCAAAGAAAAGGATTAAAGATTTTGAGCCGTGGTTAACGATGATCTCTCAGCCTAGGCCCAATCCCATGGCTGAGAAAACTAATACTCAAAATGGAAACGCACCACCTCCAGCTCAAACTAAACCCAAAACACCCAAAGCAAAAAAGAAATAGGGTAAGTTAGTTTCCGAAGGAAAGGAACTGCATTTCAATTAGTAACGATAATACAGTACATACAAACCGCTGTAGTAAATAGTCAGGTGGCGGTTCTTGCTTCTTAAACTAAAATAATTCTCTTTTTAACATTTGGGCAGTCACCCTACAAAATCCTTCCTAAGTTGTAATTTTCTTCTTCAACTAAAAATGTTCCGTTTTTATTTTGTTTAATTTAATTTAATTTTGTTTCAGAGCTCAATGAGAAACTCTGTTCTCTTTAGTAAAATATACGAAGGAAAGTCTAGACTGAAGCCATCGATTTCGACAATTTCACGACTTGGCCGAGTTTGTCGTTTTGGGACTTTCTAAATTTTGAATTAATCTTTGATTAATTAACAAAAGAAAAAATTCACAAATGGTAGACCCATAAAAAATAAATTTTTCTTTCTTAACTAACATTTTTAAATTTTTCATTTATTTTTAAAACTAAACAACTTCCTGTTAAATAACACTTGCCAATAGTTACTGTCATATATCCAATCTATACTTGCTTTACAGTTAGCTGTCAACAGAATTAATTATTCAATACAATGAAGGGTTCCTAATAACGTTGATAAGTGTTACTTAAAAATTGAATTTTTTAATCAAAATTATACTGGACTCGAAATTAAATTTAAATCCGCATTTATTTCAAATTTAACAAAAGTTCATTAAAATATTAATCAAGACTTTAAAAAATGCCTCAACAATTTTATTTCAACAAAAAAAAACATAATTTTGGTAACTTAAATTTGTTTAGAAAAAGAAATGTGTTCAAACGATTAAAAGCACGCGTTTGCCGTCAAAGATACGTTACTGCCAAAAGACAATACTTTACATCAAACAAGTATTTCTAATTTTAAAAAATGTAGAAATTAATATGAAAATATGACTGACTGGTTCCAGTACTTTGCTTTGATTGAATTCAAAACAATTTTGCTGCACCTTTCAAATATAATTCGTTGAGTTTCAACGGTGCCATACAAAAAATCAGTGCTGATAATACTGCTAATGATAATACATTTCGTTAGTTTCATCACTGAGAAATACTTTTATGAAAAAAAACCATTTGCTTTCCTGCCAATTAGTGTCAATTCGATTCGAATGCTGTTCATTTGCGATTGCTCTTGTGGTTCAACAATATTCTTCAACTTCTTCATCCAAAATCATTTTTTTTCATTCACGGTCATATTTTTTTAAAGTTCGGGACGAAATTCTGTGTTTAAACATCAGCCTAAATTATTCCAAGGTAAGCATTGTACCGTCAATGATTTAATGTAAATTGTGAATAATGGCGCAAACGAATTCGTTGGTCGTTGCCTGACCTCCCATATCCTTCGTTCTCACTTTTCCCTCCTGCAAAACTGTGCTGATTGCGTTCTTAATCATATCAGAATAATGTTGCAGATTGACGTGGTTTAACATTTTGGCAGCGCACAGGAGCATAGCTGTGGGATTGGCCACATTCTTACCAACGGCTTCGGAGTATGTGTGTCTCGCGCCCTAAAAGTAATTAAATACCACTGGAGGTCAAGTAAATACCAAAATGTAAATAGTGTCTTCTAACTAGCTAAATGTTTTGAAAATTCATACAATGTGACCTTACGGTTGACCTTGAATATGGCATTGTTTGTGGATTATCAAAAGAAGTTAGCAAAATTAAAATACTGTAATTTCAAGAATGGTAAACTTACTGGCTCAAACACAACACAATCTGCACTGTAACTTGCTCCTGCCACAACTCCAGCTCCTCCGACTAAACCACTGCCCAGATTGTCAATAATACTACCATAAAGGTTGGGAGCAACCATCACATCAAACTGATGAGGATTTGACACCATTTGCATTGTTGTGTTGTCCACAATCATTTTTTCAAATTCAATTTTAGGATACAACTTAGATATCTGGAAAAAAATTAGTATAATAAATTTAAATTGTGTTTCAACCATAAAAAAATATTTAATATAAACAAAATCATCAATAAATTTTGTTTAACAAAATTATTTATATCATAAAAACTTGTGTAAAATAGTAAGCATAGTGGCAATTGTTTTACAAATTATTGTATGTATTATTTACCTCCTCACAACATTTAATAAACAAACCATCTCCTAGTTTCATAATGTTTGCTTTGTGCACAGCAGTAACCTTCTTCCTGTTCATTTTTGTGGCATAATCAAATGCAAACTTAGCGATTCTCATAGATTTTGATTCCGTTATTATCTTAAGGCATTCAACTACACCCTATAATAGATGATTAAATATGTAATTAAGATTATATTCTACACTTTCCCAATTGCACTACCCAAACAAGCTACTTGGGCAAATGTGTCTAATGTTAGATACTTACTGGTACACTTTCATGTTCTAAAGCTGAATATTCACCTTCTGTTTGTTCACGAATAACAATGGTGTCAACATTTGAGTGCCTAGACTTGACTCCAGGTAAACTTTTTATGTGAACCACATTGGCATAGAGATCCAGTGATCTCCTTAGTTTCATATTGAGAGATTCAAGCTCTCCTGTATGACTGTGGTCAGGAGTTGCTAAAATTCCCTGTTAATTTGGTTTTTAAGTTTAAAAAATTTGTTTGAAAATTATCAAATCTTTAGAGCATTATTTCTTTAAATTACTAATGAGTCACACACTTATTATCCACATTTTGCCTCTACCAACCTTTAAACAAATGCCATTTCTATAAACAGAATTTGTTACATCCTCCAATGGGGCACTCATCCGATGATTGACTTCAGAAAGAAAATAATTTTCAAAGTCTACAGGTATATTGCCTGCTTCAAAGACATCCAGAACAGCATTCATTAGCTCTGGCCCGACTCCATCACCTGGTATAAGGGTGCATTTGGTCCTGGTTTCTTCATGCTACAATACAATTATATTATATGTAGTTAGGGAAATATAACTGCATGATGTTACATTACATGTGACAGTAATATTATTTACCTGACTTAAAGCAGCTGTTGAATGAATAAATTTAGCCACATTATGCCTTGATACCTAAATAAAAATAAGTCATTTTATTTGAATTCGGTCAAGATTATAATTTTGCATGGCTCCTAGTGTTTTTCTTCCAAGTAATATAACGGAAACACTTTAGAAAAAAACTCCAATTTTGGTTAAACTTCAGACTGATCGATGTGGCAATATTACTTGTAAATGTATTAATTGTTAAAAAATGTAAAATTTTGTAACATAAGATATCAACTATTATATCGCAGTAATTAATTCAAAATGACAAATTAATGAAACAATGATAACTTACTGAATTAAATAAAATGGAAATATTCCTATTAAGAAAGGCCATTTTACCGATAGCAGTAGACATTTTTCAAAGGTCTCAGAGCTCCGACTCATAAATTAAATAAAAACTAAATGTCATGTGTTCATAGGAACAAACAACTTCGACGTTTCGGTTTTTTTGTTCCCGTATTCCCGCTATATTTTTTCAGATGTGAACAAAGAGCTACCTATGTTTACGAACTGGACCTGATTTCAAGGAAATTTTTTTTTTAATTATCGATAAAGCAACAATGAAAAAATTAAACAGCAGATATTTTTTTCTGCGCGCGTTAAATTCGAACTCTCTTTTTAAGATGGCGATGGTTTTACTTGAAACGGTTTTACGCCGCCATTACGTAACGTTAATAACAATACATTTATCATTCAAGTAGTTTCGGAAAATTTATCAAATTGGTGGAAAAATGTGACATCAATACGCATTCGTCCAAATTAACAACCGTCTGTAGCTGTGGAACTAGAATTCACGGCCAGACCATATAGGTTAGTGTACAAGGATTACTTTCACAGTCATTTATTAAAATGAATAATAAAAAGACAGTAATTACTGTTATTTTACATTAATAAGTCATTAAAATGTAACACAAATTTACGGGTCCGATCACAAGTCGATCGATTTTTGTAGCCGAAACATTTTGCAGTCAAAGTGCTTTTTGCAGAAGCCATGTGGATTTCTTTTCAAATGAAGAAAAACTTAAAGCATAATGGACAGATAATGAAAAATGCAAGAAGCAGCAGATGTAAGTTCCGATTTATTTTAATTTTCATTTCGATTTTATACATTTTCTGCCGCCTGTGAAATTACTGTCTAAATTGAAGGATCTTTTCAAATTATTTTTGGCTTTAAACACAATAAAAGGAAACAACCGACCAACTTTTTCTGATTAAAACAAGAAAGACATTTCTATTCTTCGGTTTAGAATTTTTCAACGCGTTGAATGGCGAAAAGGCGTGTTGGTCGTCGGTCAATTTTTTGACAGTTTTCAAATTAAAATTTCTGAAAGCTCGATTCGAGAGTGTCCAATTGAAAAGGAAAAATTACCTTCATTTCCTTCTTGTGCGTCGTATCGGTCGACCATGAAACAAGGCACACCAATAAACCGTTTCTCCGAACTCGAAGACCAATCTTTTATTATCTCCACCGTGGTTTTTCCAAAATTTATATTTAGGATCAATATATGGCCTCTTTCCCAGTGCCTGAGGTCCTACCTACCACAGGCTTGCACCTAAAGGTGACACAACTACCACCTCTCAGGCGGGTTCCTTCCCTTCTTTAGGTTGCCTGAGGTATAAAACTACCGTGGTAGGGTCACACGGCACGGAAGTTCTTCAGTCACTCCAGTAAATGTTACTTTACTACAATTCCCCAGCTGACTTTTTCTCTCGATTTCACCGTTGCATCTACCCTGCAGGGAGTGAATGTTTGAAAAATCTCCAATTTGCACTTCGTTTCCCCATAAATTCATCTCCAAAGAGAATAATTTCACTCAACTCAGTTCCTCCACAACTCCTGTTTGTGTATTCATTTTTATTCATCCGAGACTTGGATGGACTTTTACTTAAGCGGATAAAATAAAATGAGGCTTTTTAAATTTCCCTTTTGTCCTACTCGTTCCGGTTCCCACTTAAAATCTAATCGAATCGATTTGAATTCTCGAAATTTCGATTCTCGTTCGATAGCGGGATGAGTGAAATGGAAACTACTTTAATTTCCATTCAGAAGATTAAATAAAGTTTTGCCTTTGATGAGAATATCGCTTTCGATTGATATTTTTGTTGATGGATGAGGAGGCAGTGAAGAGAAAGAGAGAGAGAGAGAGAGAGAGGAGACATTCGTGGCACGTTGATGTTTTTAATTGAATTTGAGATTTGTCCCTGTTGGGAGACGAAAAAGTTCTCTTTTTCATTCTTTTTCGTTCCTCATCATCTGAAAAGGAAATTCCTTTCTTAAGGAAATTCTACTTAACATCCTTTTCTTTCGGAGCGAAGGTTCCAACGAAGAAAGGTGCCTTTTTCTTCCACTCAGACTCGGTTGCGGCAGATAAGATTTAATTTAGAGAACCCGAATTTCCAGTGGGGGTAAATCAGTTAGAATTTCTTTTTTTCACTTTCACCCTGTTCAAATTTGAAGTAACAATTTTTTTTGCTCGAATTATTTCAAGAGCGTGTCTTGAAAAATTTGTGTCATCATATTTGCCCTCGTGGTGATTGCCGTCAAAGTGTTGCCAAGTTACATTTCATTATGTTTGTATATGTATTTTGTCGTACATACGAGTAACAGAAAAAAATTTAATTTAATTTTTTCAGAGCCGTACTTACCCACTTTTTTATTCGTTCGGCACACAATTTCTTGAAAGTACAATTTCCCTGTGTTTTTCATCATTACTGCGCTTGGGTTAACAGTTGGAGAAGACTCTTACGCGTATAAAGACCTTAATTTTGTAAATAAAACCTTGTAGTACGAATTCCAAAATCGCATTTTTTTATTCTAGGAACCATGAGATTTATATATTTTCTAACAAAACTTTTTAAAACAAAGTATTTTTGACCTTTCACATTTTAGCCATAACAGACGCAAAAACAGATTTAAAACGATACTTAGTGCCACGTGTTGTTTGATAAGTTGCCCAGAAGTGATCAACCTTTTCCTACCTTTCTCTTAGATTTGTACTCTAACTCACCTGCCAACCACTCTTTTCTAAAATTTCAGCCACTGAATTTGGTTCTCTCGTAGTTGTATAAGTTTATTTTGGGCATCCGGTTTAATGTTGTCGTGTATTCCAAAGCCAAACCCATGATTTTTATTATTAACGATCATTATAATAAAACAACTCCTTCTCCGGGTCATTCTAAAACTCGTTCTACAATCTAAATAAACTAAAATTGTACCAATGGTTTATTGCCGCATTATTTTCATCTACATATTATACTTTTATTGTACAAATGACTGTACTTCGACCCAAGCTATTCATACTGCACGACATTCAAGCACAGTTTCTCTCGTGGACTCATTCTTTAATTTTTGGTGATTATTTTATTTACTTTTAATGTTATTGCTTCTATGATGCAATAAATATTTTACTAGAATGTTAACATTATAACATTTTTGATGTAGATCATGAGTTGTAACGGATTTGATATTTATCACAAGTACAAAAATCTTAAATCAATATACCTAAATGTACTTCCATTTAGGCACTTATATTTAGGCTTAAATGTTTACGCAGTTTCCAAAGAAGTCTTTTGGTTTATGTCCTTGTTGGCATTGGTGCGGTAAATAAACCACGAAACGAATTTTAATACTTCTAAAATTCTGAATTAGGTGTGAAAATTGATAATATACGTAATGTATTAATCATGTGTTTACATTTGTACATGCAGCTTGGAGAATTACAGTTTAATGACGAATGTGATGTTTAGTCGTCGTTAAAATGAGAAATCTTTCGCACAAGTTATGTCAATTTGGAATTATCTTGTGGGGTCTGGCTCTCAAAAGTCTGGAGAAGTAAAGAAAACTAATTTTTTTCGTTTTTACAAAAGTTTTGATTAAATGGAAAGTTAATTTTCAATAAGTTCTTTCTTCTCTGATTTGCATGCGGTTTAAATTGAAGCAATTTGTTGCTTGGTTTTTTTTATGAAAATTTTATTCAATACATTTTCACATTGATTGCTGTGTATTCTCAGACGGAAAAGAAAATGTGTCGGAACAAATTTGAAAATAAATTCAACGTAACGTTCAAGATTTGAGTTGAAACGTAAAATTATTGATAAATTCGATGAATGTGTCACAAATTGGCTGATTAACTCGTTTTTGTAATGTGGCTTGAATGCTTTTCAAGAATTTCATTTAACTCGTGTCCTGTTTGTTCTTGCTCATTGCGGACGTCTAATGATTTTGCTAACCTTCATTTGGAGTATTTTGAGTTTATTTTTCTTCTGGTGATGGTCGCCTGAGGAAACCAGGAAATGTTCTTTTGTGAGCTAACTTTTTCAATGCACTTTTCTTCGACGAGTCTACTTTGTATGGCTTTATCTGTTGTCATTGTTGTCCTGGCATATTTACTTTCCAAGTTACAGCTGAACTACATTGTCACCTTTCACAAATTCATTTGAGATCTTATTTGGAGGGCCAAATTTGTTTTTTTTTCGCGCAATTCAAAATGTATTTATGAATTCAAACGAAAGTACATTGCTAATACAGGGAAGAAATTTAATTGGATGGTCTTTGTGTTGCTTGAAGTGCCCTTTTAGAGTTTACTTGTTCGTCCCAAATATTATTTAACCTTTTCCTAATGTATTTCTCGAATTTAAAATTAGGGAATTCGTATAGGAGTCCCTCTCATTTGAGTGTTTCAAGCACCTTTTTATTGTTAGTTATTTAAATTTGAGTTGTGCAAAGCATTCCGTGTTTTTCTTGACTGTTGCTCTACACATGAATACCACAAGTAATGATTTAAACGTTTTTGCCACAATACATAATGTATTTTGGAAGCATAATTCAAGTGGAGACTTGAATTAAACCATAAATCATTATAAGAGCCCTTGCCATTTTTTGCTTTAGAGTAATGAAGGTGCACAAAAACAACTCTTATTAAAAATCATTCATATTGGTTTTATATTCATAAATATTTCTCGACGGCTTTGAATAAGTTTGATTTAAATCTTAATTCAAGCGTTAAATTATTTTTCCAAAGCGTTATTAAAAAATTAACAGGATTATCTGGGAGTTTCCGTGGGATCTGCAAATTTTTAAGTCGGCCTCACTTCTTCAATGAAAAATGTTCTAATCTGCATTTCAAGTAGTTTCTGCCCTTACAGCCATCTAGGAATCTTAGTTTTTTTAAATTTAGAAGCAACTGGGGCATTCTTCAAAGTGGAGTGGCGGCTCATTATGATTACTGACATTTCGAAATTTTAGAAGCTCACCTTTCTACTCAATTGAACGTCCTGAAAAAATATATTCTGAAGTTATTGTCTTTAATTAGATCGAATGAATGACTTAATCAAAATTCCGTGAATATTTTAAATAGTAATAATATTAATTTTCTGCTTAGATTAAAAAAGGAACTTGAAAATTTAATAGTATTTTGTGTCATCTACATGCTTTCAGTTTTTGTACATCGTAATTAGTTCGTCATTCATTTACTTGAAACGGACCTTTTGTTGAACTTTCTTATATTGTAATTCTTTTATGGATGTGGGGTCTTAATATATATATATAGATTAAGCATAAATTACGCGTACATAGAATTATTGTCACTATTAATTTCAATGTGTATTAAAACGAGGAATAATAATAAAGTCTGCGTCTTTGATTGAAGAGTGAAATTGGAAACAAAAACATTGCTTTCACGTGCAGCACTACTTCAATTTGTAAAATGTCTGGAAATGTGAAAAGTAATGACTGTGGAAACAATAAGAAAGGTCATTGAAATTTTTCAAGAAATCATAAAATGATACATTTAATCTCAAAAAAGATGTTTCCGTCTTTACAAGATAAAATAAATGAAGAGTAAAATACAGGAAATAAAATATTTTTAGGTGGGAAAACGCTCTACAAATAAATATAGTAATTTACGCCAAGGAAAAACTAAGAGATTTGGGTCCTCATGATATAATAGATTGTGTGTATTTATCTACATAAGAAGAGCTCAGATGACCACAAAAAATTTTACCCATCAATTCTTCTAAAAGCTTTTCTAATCGCATGAGATATTGTTAAATTTTTTGACATCTGACCTGCTAAAATAATACCTTACATGTTCAAACAAAATATTGTTTAAGTAAAAAAGTTGTTTTTGAATGGATTATTTGTGAAATAACCACAGGTGATGTAAATTTGGTTCTGTGCTTTTTGAAGAGACTTATAAAATTTCACATAATTTGAAGTTTCCTAAACGTTTCGTAAATTTTAAATATTTTAAAAGTAGTGTTACATAATTACATAAAAATTTGGGGAGTTGAGGTAACAAAACGCTTTAAACAATTGATTGATTGAACCATAGAAAAAATTGAATTCTATTTTTACGACATTATGTTACTTAATAGTAATTTATTTTACGCATAGTTGTGTTTGTGCCAAACCACAAGAAGCGAGGTGTTTGGAAACATTAAAAGTTCTGATGACAAATAATTTGGAAGACCGAAACGATTTCTAATACAATATCCTTGTACTTTTTTGACTAATCTGGTGTCCAATCAAACTGTGGAACAGTGTTCAATATTTTTCATTTTTATATTTTACTTTTTCAATCTTAAACTGATTTTATGTGACAATAATATGAATTCAAACTTCGAGATGCGTGCAGTTGCACTTTATGAAGTTGTATCGTTATTGACACAATATTTTGCTCATTCAAGACAGGTGACACTGAACTAGAAAATTTAATAATGAAATTTATTTCAAGTTCTGTTCTGTTAGCGTTCCAATTTCATTAATTTTTTTCTTCATTGTTCTGCTGTTTTAACAGTCATTTGGTTTCTTCTCTAGCAAATGGTAGAATTACGTTCGCATTCCGATTTCCTGGCAACTTCGTATTATCCATCCTAGATCCCGCGGGGATAATTGTTGGCATTGTTCATTGATCATTTCTTCAGTATTGAGAAGTTGCCAGAAAACTGAAACGAAGTCCTAATTTACCCCATTCAAAATAAGGAAGAATTTCTACCCTAAGCTCACGAAGTACTCTTTCCAAGCTCTTAAATCTGAAACAAAAGAAGCGTGCAATAATAGTAATAGAATATATGTGCTTTCAATATAAACATGTTGCGTGACAACTAAATTAAATTCAGTAATTTGAAGTTTAAAACCGCTGAATTTAAATGTTAAAATTACTAGCTCAACTTCTTGTGAATCTCGTATAATTTAAATTTTATTCAATAAGTTTTATTTTCAAATTTAAATTTCCTACCAATGACGGTAGGTAATAGTTTCGCAAGGAATATAAAAATAAATCTCCAACTTCTAATTACAAGTCAAAAGAATGTCTTTTAAGGAACAAGACTAGAATTTCGATTAAATGATTCATTTTTCCAAAATGTTAAAATATGTTTCTCGTTTCCGTCATATTTCTCATGGATTATATATAGAATTTCAAAATACTCTGAAAATTCACAATTTTGTAAAGCTACTGGTTTTGTAACACATGGAAAACTGGCTGCCGACGGTAAAAAGTTTGTATTTTGGTGGTTTTTGAATATTTGCTTGTATTCTAAGTTTGGTTGTCGTACAGATGCAGATAAACGCTTGATGTTCTTCCTAAATATTGTAATTAATTGAATGTGGTGCTCAATTTGTGCTTTCAGGTTACCTTTTTATATTTGTTGGGAACTTTGGCCATGTAAAGATAAGCATATATACTTCTCGTTGATATAGTGACACATTTGCTTTTTTCAATTGTATTCAAGTGCTTTGGAGGTTACAATTATCATAATTTGAAATTACGAAATTAAAATAATGAAAGGCTACGATTCATATTCTATGCGCTATGTTCTAAGCATACAGTTGCACCAAAATTGGGATAAAATTTTCACCACATATATAAAAAACTTTTTTGGTGTTTTTTGAGTGCTTATTACTAAAAAATTTATAAGAGACACTTTGTAAGGGAATTAAATTACTTCTAAAAGGTAAACATTTAATAATAATTTTAAGTTTTGTAAAAACTCAAGTAAAATTATTTTCACTTAATAGTCCGGGAATAAGATTAAACTGTTGCAAAATATTTAAGTGTTTATATGTAGATGTATTTATAAGCATGTAAAAACATTTTAATTTGGTAGCCAGAAATCCGCAGTGAATATTTGGTTAACAATGCCTTTCAGTAAATTTCAATTGAATCGCAACCAAACAAGACATATTTCGCGGATTTAGCAGTATTTTCCTCTTTGAAAAACCACTTCACTTCATTTTTCCTTTTCAAAAATTGGTTGGAATATTACAATGCACTACTTTAAATGAGAATTCAAAGAATTGCAATTAATTTATTTTACGTTTTTTTTTTGGTTTTTAAAAAGCTCAATAGCTATTGACGTTAAAAATCAATTATAGTCGGGGGCTAACTTTCATAATTTGAAGTTTTAATTTCTTGATGAAATGACAATGTGTAGCACATAAATAGAAGAGTTCAATATCGAAAAGGCACGTTCATGTTGATAACTTTATTTCAGTATAATTGCCTTTTTAAACGACACCAAGGGGAATGAAATGAAACCGAAGAAATGCGTAGGATATTTAAGTGATATTCAAAGCTCAAAGTTCTCAAAATTTATTTTAAAACTCTGAATACGATTTAGTAGGATCTCTCAATAATGGTAAAGCCAGCAATAATTCAAATATTTGATATTGTGTCACCAAAATGTTTAATAACTGTGACAAACCACTATGAAAATTTGGTCACTTCTATTTCACAAGGCAAAATTGCATGAGTTAGGCGAAAGGTAAAGTTCAACCTAAATTCAAACAATAGAAGAAACTTGAAAAACTTTGTATGGTGTAATACGTGTAATGGTGTAATCGCAACGGATGAGATTAAAATAATGACTAAAGTTTGTATTTTAAGTGCTTTTTCAATAGATTAGCATTTACTAAATAATAATAAAAAGTCTACAGAATACAAGCCACAGAAAGGGTGTGATAAGGCGGGGGGTCATGATTACGAACGCAATAAATAAGAGAATAACAATCAGAACTCATTTCTTCTACGTATTAAATCCATTGATATTTAAATTTTAAAGCCAGAATTAAATTAAACAATTGAGTTTTCTAAAACTTGCCCTTCGTATTAATAATAAATTTGGCATTTATAAGTACAAATTAGACTTTAAGATTTTGACTTTGGAAAGAGATACCGAAGGAAAGGCATCTGGAAATTCGGCTAGAAAAATAATAGTATTCTAGTTCACGGTTTCTAACATTTTACATTTACTTTCCTAAAAATAAATAAAAGCATTAACTGTTTCCAGTTAGGGAAATAAACCAGTTCTTCTAAATATTCATACTTGAACCTTAGAGTATATTTGAGAGATGTTAAAAAGGTTAACCATTAACGGCAATTTATACTGGAAAAGTAAAATTTATATTTTTGAATTTTAATTTCCGAGAAATCTCAGAAAAGTTTACGACGACCATGTGTGTTCTCGGTAAGACGTTAAAAGTTACTAAATAAACTTCACGTAGAGGTTTCTTATACAACTTTAATAGCAATAGGAGGTTTGCATCTGCAACAAAACACTACTGGTACTGAGGCATTTTAATTGTTGCATACGTAAGTTATTGGTTATGTTTTACTACGCTACTTGATGTAAGACTGAAATTTTCTGTTACCAAATTAAAAATAGTACAAGAAACAGAAATTAAGTACAGAAACGAGCTTCAAATATCAAATAAATTTTGACACGATTAAGTATAACCTTGTTTTAAAATTACACATTTATTTTAAAAGTATACATGTTCAAAACGTTGTGTAATTTCTGGTATGAAACATATTTACCAAATCTCTCGCTAAAACATGTCAAGGTTGTACACTATAAGAATGAAATTCACAATTTAAAACCTACCTTAAGCTTAAATTAATTACCTGTAGAAAGTATTAGGTTTCTGGTAGGAATGAAAATCAACCATTTTCTTAAATAACAATTTTAATTGTTTCACACAAAAAAATTACATTTAAAATCTGTTATACACATAAAAAATCATTTACAATTATATATATATATATATTTATTTATATTTGTACATTTGTACAACAAGTGTCTCCTTGTGTGTGTTTCTGTGTGTATGTGTTTGTGTGTTATTGCAAAATTATTTATGTACGATCCATTACCGTTACTCTCTATTGTTAACAAATTTGGATTTTACGTATAAAATTGCTTCCTTGCCTCCGTTTTTGTTTTGTTTGTAACGTATGTATTTCATCAATTAACATTGAAATTGGTTAACCGGTTAAATAAAAAACAGTCCAATGTAAAATTAACGGAAGCATTTGTATTTAAAGCGACTTAAAGAATAGAATGATTGGTCGATCACATAAAAGTACCCATTTGATTTAAAGTGACTGCCCCTGGTGATTAAGTCAAAAGAAGGCAGACAAATGATTTGTTACTCAAAATCAGTTATAATAATTGTGCATTAACATTGTATTGATCTAAATACATATGTTTGTTTGGATGTTATGTTTTCTCAAAATGAATCATGTATGAATTTCAGCTATATAATTACCAAGAGTGGATGATTGATAGTTTCATTCTTCCTTCATTTTAAGCGTTTTTTGCTTTATGTACAAAACAAACTTGATTAAAACGTGTGCACTACCGACCACCGGGTGATTATTATTGGAAAATAAGTAACTAGAACTAGAGCTTTGTTATTTGTTTTTTTTTAAATTCATGTTAAATGCAGAAATCAAATAGAAAGAGCGTCGGTAAAATTAGAAAATTAGAAATTCCTGCATTTCACCTACTTCAGGTTCCTTCTCATAAATCTGTCTCGAGTTCGTCAAATTCTCTCTATTAATTAAATAAATAAATCTATTTTATTTGTACGCGTCAAACAGCCTAAATGTTTCAACGAATTTTCTAAAATGATTAGGAAAAACTTTACTTTTCTATTTTGAAAATTAATGTGCATGAATATTTGGTCAATTTTAAAAATTAAATTTTCGATAAATTTCAATGTACATGTTCCGTTAAATGATTGTTACATATTGCAATACATTCGCATTTATATGCATACATTGTGTTTGTGTAGGTTGTAGAATGTAGGATATCCTACCGTGAGTCCGATTCTTTTTTTCCGTTGCCAGGAAGTTACAATAGATCACGATTTGCATGAACAATTATTTAAAGAATATGAAAGTTGTTTTTAAGTTCGTACTTCTTACATTTAGTCCTGCTTTGAATGATTTGCCCAAATCATTACTTACTTCTCTTTGTAACTGAAACAGATTGTAATCACATTCATCTTGCTTTGGCTCTTATGCCAAAACTGTTAAACACGTTAAAATCAGAATTAGGGTATGTAGTACTTTTTTAAGAATCGTTCATAGCAATTTTCTTTTGAGCCTTAAGATACAGTAAATATTAATTAAATAGTAACGGGCAATTCTTCATTGGGTCTTTATGTTTTAAGCTTCAGGTACACACGTTATTCGAATTGCTGTATAAATCTATGTAAATAACAGCACTGTTTAATTGTATGTTAGATACAAAGTATTTTAGTAGAAAAGCATCTTACAGGAAATTGTATTTACAAGAACAATATTCCCATTGCTGTTCTGATTTCTCTTTTTTCGGTATTACTAATATTACATAAAAGTACACTTTAACTTATGTCAATAACTGTTGATTTAATTAGTCTAAATGTAGCGCGCAAAGTGATCACATCTTTGCGAAATACTTATAAGAAAATGTTGGTCACCCGGTGGTGAGTTGTTCATCTCTCAAAGTTCACCTTTTCTTCTCAACATCTGCTCTTCATGTCTTTTTTTACACAGAAAAAATTGAGCAAATTTCAAGTGTAAGAATAAAGGTAATATGATTTGGAAGGAAGTTAACATCAGTCGAAGCTTAACTTGAAGCTTTATTTAAAAAAAAGTTGAGTTTATTAATTTTTTATCGTAAGGTTTTGTAACTGAAGCTTAAACGTCAGGTTGAAAATAGAAATTCTTTGAGTTAATTAATAGGAATTTTCTTATCAGAAAGCTTGGGCTTGAGTGGAAACTTTTTGTCAGATTGAAGCGTTAAAATAACCTGCACTTTCTGCGTAGAAAACGAAGAAAGCTTTTGACAAAAGGGATCATAAGAGACGGATACAGAGCTTCTTTCCCGTTTCGCCGCAATATGCTTGAAAACGTTAGGCCAGTTACATTTTTTGTGGGAGGTTAGACTTAGAGTGAAATTCATTACGTACTCTTTGTCCTGCGTATCATAATTATAAGTTGTTTAGTTATTTTCTATTAAAATATTTCAAATTTATACATAACTTAGAAAATGTTGACTGAGATTGAGTGGAAATGGTGTCAAAGTTTATGAATTATTGAAAAAATAACTATTTTCGAACTTTGATCCTGCGCAGTACAAAACGCTTAGTTACGTTACTATAAAAGGTTTACACAAGTGAGGCGGACTTTTTCTTGCCCGGAGTTGTAACATAATTACCAAAAACAACTGATTATTGCTTAAAGTTTACATGTGAAGAAACAATAACAGTACGCGTTTTAAACTTGCCAACTCTGTTTCATCAATATTTTCAGATGTTGCGTCGAAACTCTTCTCTTTATTGATTTTATCGGAATCCCTTAACATTTGTCAATGATTAAATTAATACTTTACGAAGTTTATAAGCATCTTTGGAAACGAACAAGGCGTTTCTTTCCGTTGTCAAAACCAATCTGATCACGAAAGTGTATTTCAGTGTTTTTCTTTTAAAAATTCTGAAATTTTACTGGAAATTTCTGTCGCCAAAAGTCTAAAAGTTTTTCAATGCTGGTTCACACTAGAAAATGACACAAGAATTCGGGGTTAGTGGTGTTGGTTTATGTTTTGAGATGTAGTTTTTAACTATGTAGTTTTGTTCAATGTTTGTTATGGAAAGATCGAGTTTCACAGGAAATGGGACGTTAAACTTCTCCAACAGATAAAATCATACTTGCGTTGTTTTTAGTTGTATTACGTGCATTTTGCTTAATATTAATTAAAGTCAATGAATGATTTTAACTCTACAGAGTTCAACCTTTAGCAATTCATAATTCAATTAATTTGAAATTAAGAGAATTCCGGCAAGTCTTTCTATGCGAGTTCGGCTTATTGTGGAATTTCTTACTCCAAAGGAATTCGCCATCTTCGACGCAAAATTGTCGCCAGATGAAGAAAAGTCGAGGAAGAAACAGGGTCATGTGGTTGTGAACGTTCGCCAGTCGCTCGGGGTAGGAATATTTCACTGACACGAACTACATGTCTTTATTGAAGTCCGAGGAAAACCGTAAAATTCTTAGCCATTTTATTAATTCTGATCTCGTCATTATTCAAATTTTCTGTGTTTCTTGTGTTGTGCGGCTGTAGGAGTAGTCGCAACATTAGGCGCACTAGCTAAATTCAACCCATTTTTTTTGTGTGACCATTGTGTTTCGTGTAGCTCTTATTGCATTTTATTACTTTTACCTTCGTTTCGGGATTTCATACGGCTTTTTCCGGCGTCTTGAAAATTCTCTAAAAGCGTTTCACGTATTAATTCGGTTGAGAGAAATTTAACGAAAAACAATATCAACGTTTCCGACTCGTAGGAAATAATTAAATTCAATTTTTTGTGGATGAAACAAAGTTGTAATTGCGGTTAGGTATATTGCACATTTGTTCAAAGGGAACGAATAGAAGTTGTGGCTCGCTATGGGGTTTTTGGTGAAGTACGAAAAGTTGAGAGAACTCCTATTGACGTTTTTGGGTGATTTCATTTAGGGAAACGCATTTTGAGCCACATGTACATGGTATCGATCCTATTAATTTATTTATCTACTAAATTGCTCGCCGCAAAAAATATGTATTTTTAAATTGGTTTAATATGAATCGCAGCTTGTTTCAACAGAAAATGAGGTCGTCATCACTCCATTCTGTTTCGTTTTATTATTTTTGGAGAGACATTTCAATTGCTTCGACGATTTCATTTTGTTTTGGGTGCACTTTGTGAAATTTTGTTGACTTTGAGCCAGATTACGATTTTAGTTTAATTAATTGTCTCTTCCCAAAAATTCACAGTTTATTTATAAATGTTGCATTATTATTTTGCGCCGTTTTGGTTTTACACGAAACTTCCACGTGATGGTCTGGAACAATTCATCTAATTCATCATAACCTTTTATTCATCAATCACTTTTGCCTTTCCGTTAGTGCAAGAATTATTCGGCTAATTTTAAATAATATAAATAGACTCTGTTGATTTAGTATTTTCATTATTAAAAACAGAATTCTCTCGACCAGTTATAACTTGATGTCCCATGTGTATTTACCTTTTGCAACCCTTCTAAAAAATTACAGCCATTAATAATGTACCCAAAGAGAATACTTAGGGATTAATTAGGAAATAAATAGTGGATGCAGTTAAATTTATGTGAATTTTTAAACAATGAAATTGGAAATTTTTGCAGGAACCGTTTGCAATTTTTATGTATTCATGATCCAAGGCGAGAATGTGTAAGACGTTTGGTTAATTGATAGTTTTCAGAAAGGGTAATTTAAATTTATTGCGTACTAGACAAATTCACAAATGATTAACGTCTCAAAGTATTTGAAAGATGTAATTCTGAAAAATTCATATTTCTTGATTCCTTTCCTTGATTCCAAGGGTTTATTTTACCTCAATTATTGTTATGGGGTTTATCAATGAAATCGAACATAAACAGAATAGTTTAATATTTTATCAAAAAACTAATAAATACCATCTCTCTACAATTCTTAAAACGAAAATTGTTTGGCATCTATCTAAAAAAACGCTTATTTAGGTAAAAAAAATAAATATATAATTGTACTTGGGTACCTTCGGATTAAAATTTTTGGCTTTCTCCCTTGTACCTTTGTTTTTCTCTGTCATCTTCTTTAGAGCAAATATTGTCTCTTTCTATCTGTTTTCAACGATAATGTTTATTTGTAATGGGTGAACGTGAAGTGGTAGTAGAAAGGAGAGTAAAAAAGTAAAAACCGGAAATTGCCATGACTGAAAGGGAAATTAATACATTGGCTTCCTTGATTATTTTTCGAGTTGTCCGATTTTTTATTTTATCCTGCTTCTTCTTTACGTATATTTATTATTCATATAAAACGGTCCAAATTGTCTTAAATTATCAATAACACGATCATGTCCTTTGCTACGTTTAATAAGTAATCGCTTTACAATCCAAATTTTTAACTTTGTACGAAAACATTATTACATATGGCAACTAAATTTTCTTTTGTGGCACTTCCTTCCTTAGTTTTTTTATTTTCCATTCAACATTATCAGACCAGTGACTATTTAAAATAATGAAAACTTGAATTGTGCATTCTATCTATGTGGTTATGATCCTCATATTTTTTATTAAATTGACTGATGCTTAAATATGAGTTTTCTCCTGAAACTTTGTGAATTTTTGGTGACCCGATTTATGTTCCGATACGGTCCATTAATACTTTTTTAAAAACTTTTATTTCAAGTTTGTCTCAAAAGTTTTCGGTGTAAAAAGAAAGTTTTAGAAATCCACGAACCTCGAAGGCTTTAAAATACGATTGACTACTTGTTGGGTTTCCTTTCGCTGTTATAAATTTTTAATATTCATGGTATCATTCTTTCCAACGTCGGAAGTAAACCTTAAACTCGCGTTTGAGTGGTTGACACGTACCTAGGGGGAAACAACGTTTTTGATTCCGTTGCAGCTGACTAACAGCCCTATTTTAATAACTATTTACCTATGCTTACTCCCAAATTTAAGTTAAATAACGCGTCACTTGGATAAAATGTGGATAATGACGTTGATGACTGACTTGCGGAGATGAGCATCTTGTCAATTTCATGCTTGTCACGAAAACAATTTAGAACTCATCAATTTAGATCTGAAAGGGCATTCTCAGGGGACCGAAAATGTTCTCGTTACGCCATGTTAAAATAAAAGACTGCTTTTAATTACCGTTAGATTAGAGATCGACGTTGTTCTCTCATTTGACCGCTAAAAAGGACTGTTAATGACAAAAACAATGTGAATGGTGTCAGTGGTATAAAATTGATGCATCACAACCGTAAAACGCAGGAAATGAAGTAAATCAGAAAGGTTCATGAATTAATAGTCGGTGGCCGTTGCAGGAAGGGACACAACTGTTGAGTTAACAGTTGATTGAATTTGTTAATATCATTTAATACGTGATTTTTAGTTGGGCTGGAAGAAGAAGTTAAACATGTTTCAGAAAACGGAAGAATTTTTAATTATTCATCTTAGTTACTTCATAAGACAGAGCATTGTTGAACCATTCTTAATTTTTTGGCTTACAAGTTTCGTTTACATTCGCGAAATATTAATTGTTTCGTTGGTATAAAAATACCCTAAATTATGTTTACTTTTTCATAATGTATACTTATTATTTAGAAAATTTTTTCTTATTCTCAATGCTCAACATGTGGTCAGGGAATTAATACACACTCAACTTTGATCGGTAGGATGTATTAACAATTACTACGACTGTGGGTACTTGGATTTTGATCAACACAAAATTGGCACTGCACAGATTGTCATGGGGTTCCTGCGATCGTTCACAATCAATCAATAGTGGGATAGCTGTGGAACCTGATAAAAATATTTTGTAAATGGCTTTGAGTTTGACAGAAACAGCGTCGTTCTAACAAAATACTCCCCATGTTGTCTGACTGACGAAGGTATAGAGCAGGAAGGTGTACGGTTTTATGACAAAAAATTATTCAGAAATAAAATTCAGGTTTTCCTCTATTTTGGTAAACTGTCTGTGGGCAAGAAACTTTCATCACGTGAATTGTTTTTCTATAGTAGAAAAAAATATCTGTGAATATGAAGTAAATGTCAACCCAGTTTAATTCCTTATTAATACTACTATTGAAGAGTTGGTTGTTTTCCTGACAGTACAGATGACAATGCACAACTTTATAAAAAGTCTATTAAAATATAGTAAGTAGGAGTAAAATAGTATGTAAGGAAGACAAGTATAAGCAGGAGTTTCTAGAATAAAGTGAGATGACTGTATCCGTCATCTATGTATCGCTTGTGATGGTTTCAGTGTTCGCGGGTACGGTAATAACTAAACAGTCTTAATTTTCTGCATTAACATAAATAAGGATTTTAACTTATTCAAATCAAACAATAGTTGTAAATTGTACTTCGTTACAAATCTTTTTACTAAGCAGTTTTAACTTCTCATTTTGTGTTTCTAACGACAAAGTAGTGGAGAACCAGCATATTAGTACAAAAACATTGTTACAATTTTGAAGTAATTTGCACTTCAGAATGTCGAAAAATTGGAAACTGTAATTTAGGTTTACTCAAATTATTCCAGTCAGGTTTTGTTTTTATGCGCCTTAATTGTATTCCTTCCCAAAGATATGCATCTTGACAAGTGAGCAGCGTGTTCTTCGACACAAACACTAGAAAAAATTTTTTATGTTTTGTGTAAACATTTTCTGCTTCGCCATTACTTAGCTTTTGTAAATAAGGTTGGAATCATAATTTGAAACAGAATTCTTATATCTTTGAACTTATTTTCGTATTAAATAAGCGCAAATATTTTTACAGTTACGTGTCAAAATGAAACAATTTTTTCAAGGCAAAAGTCGCAGGCGAATTTACCTGTTTCTCTCGTTTCACTCTTTCTCACCAGTCCCATATAATTAACTATAAACAACACGGGGAATCACTTGAAGCCAATAGCATTCAACAGTTCTGTTTTATCGAGTTGATAAAAACTTGGGCGAAACTTTCCAATGAAATAACACTCACTGGGAAGCTAATCAACGTCACATGTACGGGAGGAGAAGCTTCTGAATGTTTAACAAAGCTATTTCAACTTCTTTTTTTCCTCTATTTTGCACCATCGTTGACGCAACATTTAGTCAGTCGAAATCAATTTTCACTTAACATTATTTGTTATTTTCTAAGTCGTATAAATTATGCTTCGTTGCCCATTTGCTAAATGATATAAAAGTTACTACAACAGTACTTCTCTCTCTCTCGTTTCGACAATCAACTTGTCCAAAGCAATACTTCGTTTGAATTTCGTTATCGACTAACGAGTAAGATCACTGGCATTGAAAAATATTTCGTCTGTCACAGTGTCGACCTAATTTTTTGTTAACAAAAAATTTTAGAGCTTCAAACAGCAAAACAAAACAAAACAAAAAGGAAGACCTTTACTCTGTAAGAGTCTATCTTGTAACATTTTAAATAATGATTTCCTATAGTACGTACGAGAAATGGGTACCTGCAATAGTTGCAACGACGAGTGTAGAAAAACTTTGAAAGAAACTCGAATGACTAGACTGAAATTATTGTTTTTAGCATGCATGCTCGATGAGGTTGATGAAAATTAGTATACCGCAAACGCATTAGTCGAGTGTGAGTACGTATCGATGATCTTAAGATTTGTCAATTTAAAAAAAAACGACACATAATAAACAAAAGCTTGTAAACCGAATTTTCTGTTCAAAAAATAGTGATTGTTTTAAAAATTGTTAACCCTAAGATTCAATTCAAATCACAGGCTGCTTCCCAGTTCACTTGATCTTCTCCTATCGATGTGACTCATGTACGTCTCCGAATAAGTACTTCTAGTTCGGTCATCGTACCTTAAACTGGCTCTTCTTACGTCTAACGCTTCTAAATCACTCGGGGGACGTTTACACAGACTACAAAAAGCACACTGCAACGTGTTTTTAAATGCTTCCCTAAAATCACGATTGAAATAGGCATAGATCAGCGGGTTCAGTGTCGAATTGAAATATCCGATCCAGAAGAGTAGTGCAACTACAATGGGAGGCGTTTCGCAGTCGCACAGCGTGGCCGTAACGTACCACAAGAAAAATGGTAACCAGCACAGTATGAAGGTACCCATTATAATGCCTAAAGTCCTTGCAGCCTTGTGCTCCCGTTTCATTTTAATTAGATTTCTGTCTTTGGTTGGAGTCGAGTGGAGATCAGCGGTCGTGATGCTGTCGTGTAGAGTGAGAGTTTTAGAGGACCCCCCACTGCTGGAGAGAACATCACCGTTGATGTTGTTGATCTCCTTGCTGCTTCTGTGGTGGTTGAGAAGAATCGCGTTGCCCTGTCTCTCGTGCAACTGTTTCTCCTGCCTATTGGCTTCCTTGAATATGGCTAAATATGTGAATATCATGATTGTGCACGGTATCCAAAAACTAATGCTCGATGATATTATGGCGAATAATTTGTTCACTCTGAAATCGCACTCGTCGGGATTGTTATCGCGAAACTTTTGATGTTCTTCAGTCGTGTACCAGCCCAGGAAAATAGGGACGAAGCTGATCATCGCAGGAGATATCCACGTGTTCAGCAGCATAATCCAAACCACTTTTTTAGTCATGTTAATCGGGTACCTCAGGGGTTTCACTATCGCGTAGTACCGATCGACACTGATGCAACAGAGATGCAATATGCTCGCTGTGGAAAAGTATACGTCGAAACTGTTCCACACGTCGCACATGAAATAACCAAAAATCCATTTCTCGTTGACCTGAACGCTGAAATTAAATGTCATGGCAACCATTGCGACCAACATGTCGGCAAACGCGAGGGACACGACAAAGTAATTTGTTATGATTCTCAGTTTCCTATGTCTCATGACTGAGACGATCACCAGAAGGTTACCGAAAATGGCGGCGACAATGATGAAACTCATTATCAGGATCTTAACAATATTCGCAAGAATGACGATCCATCCTTGGGTTTCCTCCGACGTCAACATGATTGGAAAATCCGTCACGTTGAATTCGAATGGATTCTGTTCGTTGATGACTTCATTGCCTTTTTCTGGATTCAAAAAGAATTGCGTCGCGGTCGTCGGGTAAGGCGTCGACGGATGCTGTTGATGGTGATGATGATGGTCTTTCCTCGGAATCGATTCGAGTCCGTCGACATTGCCGAAATTGGTGTCAACGCCCGCGATCGAGGGTGCCATGCTCGGTTAGGAGAATAATGACGGTGTCTATTCGCCCAAGACGAACCGCATTTTCTGCACTCACTCAGTCCTGAAATAAATAAATAGAAAACCTTTATGAAAACAAGCCGTTGTTGAAATAATCACTAACGTGTCAGACTAGAGGTTACGAAACGTTTCATTGCAGTTAAGAAAAAGCCGACATTGTAAGCTATAAACTGCGGAAAATTGTTTTCAATTCGCACGTCGTGAATTGCCTACGAGTCCTTCACGGCGGGAAGACAAATTTTTATTATTATTTTCTATTTCAACCGACAGTCAATTAAGTCGACTGGGAAAATTAATTTTCACAACTGAGAGTATCCTTGAGGCTGAAGATTTCACTTATGTCGATAATCCAATATCCAAAACCAATTATACTTCAACATGCAGGTCAGAGTGAGAGAGAGAGAAAATTTTCCGCAGTTGTCACACACGTCTGTCGATTCAGGATTAATGAAAAGATGGATAGCAGGAGGAAAGAGCGAAAACGTGAGGCCAAGTACCGGTGTGATTGTCAGCCAAAAACCCATCTCAGAAGCAAAAATTACCCGGGTACCATCCGTGGAAAATCTTAGGTTTTCTTCAAAACCTATCACCAGCCCTGTCCTGGGAGAAGAAAGACAATGCAATATAGATTGATTTGAATTCTCCCGAGAGAATCGGTCGGTTTTCAAATTCTGATTTCGAATTTGGGAAAATCTATCGTCGTTGAAATGTCGAGAAACGGGGATTTTCGTTTTTCGAATGACGCTTTTTTGTCAGTGGTGTAATCATTGTTATTCTGTAGGTTTGCTCCGAGAAAAGATTCCCCGTCTGGGGTGCAGAAGCACTCAAGAATGAAACCCTGGACCTTTATAATCAGAAACTTTCGCCAGGTTCGTTTCGGTTCCCGGACCCTTTACCCGAGAGATATGATTAATTTATCAATGGGAAGTAAAACTGAATGAAGATAAATGTAGTTTTTCCTATGGGTGGATAGATTATTTATCCGTTCAGTTTGTTTTCCTTTATTTTGGTTCAATAGGAAAATGGAGCCCTACGATGCCGTCGACGCCGACTGAAAACCTGAAAAATTAATCAGCCGAATCGACCGTGAAAACTAGAATTATAGGATGACCTTTCCTTACCACTTTCCGTCTTTCTCTTACCACCTTCACGCAGCGGTTCACATAATTTTCCAACTGTAGGGTTCTTCCATAAACCGAGAGGAAACGATTTTCCGTTTGTCACTTACTTACTAAGCTTTCTGTCAAAGTCAAACATCTTAACATTCCGGTTAGGATCCTTTCTGTCCAATATTTACGAAACGGGTTACTGCTTTAATTGCTATTATTGGGCCTTTTTCTTACTTTTAAAGTGACACTTTTAGCTGGGTGGCGATGAGATCAGTTGCGGTTGATGAAATTCAAAAGCTTTTAGCATTGACTTAAACTCCTAATTTTTATATATATGTATATTTATTGCAAACACATAATGCAGTCGTTACTCAGTTCAATGTTTTTGTTTTGTTGCAGGATGAAATAGGATGTTTCATTAGTGCAAGGGTAAGTTTATTATTTTTTTATGAAGTGTACATGTAGTACTATTTCATCAGCACATTAACCCAAGGGTTTAATTAATTTGTTGAGCGAAAATAGCATTCAGTTTAAAAATTTTATTATTAAATGTATTAGTTGTTATATTGGTATTTGACGAGGGTTGATTTCTCTAAAAATTTAAATTTAAAAGCCTGTCAATTTACTTTTGTTCAAATCTAAATTGAAATCAGCGCATTGAGCTCAAGTCATTGCAGTTATGATACGTCATGTACGCTTATTTACACGAGAGATTTTTAGAAAATTATTTTCTAAATTGAAAAAGATTTCAGATTGCTAATCCGCTGCGGATTAAATCTCTGAATTTTGTACAACCATATGGTGCGTGCCTAACAAAGAAACGTAATTAAATTTTTGGTTTTTTCGTTAAGACAACGTTAAAAAAGCATTTGGTTTAGAAAAACAGTTTCTTTTATCAAAAGAGTTGTGAAAAAAGGTCGAACCTCTACCTGCTCATATTCTTCCTCTTTGTGTAAGTAAAATTTTATAGAAAAAAATGAAAAAGCACACTTTTGGTAACACAGGATTTTTTTAATTCTAATTTATAAATTGGAAAATTTACAATTCAAAATTTTGTAGTCATGGAGTGTACGAAACTTAATATTCCGGATGATTTATTTGGTGGAAACCATATTTATTACCCATTGTCATCTGGTTCTTTCCGTGGTCTGATTTGGACCATTTTTCTTATATTTAAATCAAGGTGTCACCAATTTAAATTATACCGAAGGAAAGGTGACGTCCCAAAATTTAAATTCAGGTCCACTTCCGAAATTGTCGTCCAGTGAAAAGAAATAATTTTGTTCGGAATTTTGTTCCGTTTTTGAGTCCGTTTCGGATGATCCGGGTGAAAATTTGAAAAGTTTTCTATTCTGTACGATTTAAGAGTTGACACTACTCGAAATGTTTATGTTATTGAAACGTTATTACTAGCTGACACATAATGACTTAACCAATGACCAGAGTCATGTTTATAATTTTCCATGTCCAAGTTTTCTCAATACTGACCATTTAACTGCAATTTCCTTCAGAAGAATGTCACCTGGGAATATATTTGTTCACGTACTTTGCTGTGTTTGCTATGTTTTGAGTCTTTTGATACACAATAATCATTTCTTACGAAAAAAATATTTAAAAATTAATTTTTTTTAAATTATGAGGAATTATAAGAAATGAATTAAGAAAAGTCGGATACTCCTGGGCGCTAAAATGTGGGAAAACGTGCTTAATCGGAAAGTTGTGTGTGGTAAATGTTTGTGTGATAATAGAAATAAAAGGATTTTAAGGAGATGAAAAGAGATTAGATAATCTAGAAATGTCTGATTATTCATTCAAAGTTTCTAGTTCTTTTATATCCATTCTTGCATTGTGGATATAAGGTGAAACCGTATAAATTCTCAAAGTTTTAAAAGGCATCCCCCACGGTCCTATCTCGCCGGCCATAAGATTGCCATTTAATTGTCAAAGGATTTGCTTTTAACGCGAATACTTCTGAAACAATTTTTTCATCCCTTTTTTTGTACTCCACCTTTTCTCTTAGCTTATTTGAATGAAAAAAGAAAAGGTTTTTTTTTGTCTTTTCTTCCGGTCTTTTTTTTCCAAGAATATGAAATATTCGCTAAGAACTTCCTGAATACAAACACTAATTCTAATTTTCGGTGTTCGTTACCGAGGGAGTCTAACTAAGAAATTTAATTACCAGAATGAAATTTGAAACTTGGGTTACGGGGTGTATGTGTGCCTCCATGTGTGAACTTTTCAAAAAGACAAATTGTGACAACGGAAAGAGAAATAGAATAACTAATTTCAAGTAAGATAATTACGACCGAGTGTTGGTAAACTAAGACCTGTAAATCAACTTCCAGCCATGCCGTTTATTAGGAAACGTCTAAGTTGAATTCTCGTCTTGATTCTATGGAAAAGTGTAATAAAATATAATTTGATTCCTGTTATCCATTATACTCTGGTATGAGTAATCAAAGCTCGGCTTAAAAAAGGTTTCCCTTTGTAAACGTACGAGGAATTTTGTCTAATTTATAGATTAACAGAATTAACACGAACTCAGGTAACAATGAAATTTTGAAAAGTTCCTCTGTCAAAAAACTTCTGAAAATTTTATTAAAATAATGTTGATAAAGCTTTTAATTGAATTAAATTAAACTGAAGTAATGTTTTTTATTTCTTATTTTTAGACAGTTAGAAAACAGCATTTTCTTCCTGCTTTTAATTGTCAAAGTTATAAATAATTTCTAAGTTACATTTACGCATTAGATGGTTGCTAAAATATGTACATAACAATTTTTATGGAGTTAAAAAAATTGAATTTACACTTGGTATAGGTGGCGAAATGAGAATTTCTTGATTGTAGCAATCCATCCAACAAGACTTGTTAAACAACGTTTATTTTTCTTTGCTTGTTTTCTGTCTGATTAATGATCGTTTGACATGTTTTTGACCTTATTTAAAGTGAGAAACACTTGGGGCCCTGTGGAAAGAAAAAATTAAAAAACTTTCTTTCTGCTTCCTTCACGTTACATAGGAAATGTAGACATCCGATCAATACCCTACAGTAATCGAACTTGTTGTGATTCCCTTTGACATTTTCCCAACATAAAATCCTTTGAGCGATTTGCAACATTTTCTTAGGGTTTTGAGCACAAACTGTATTTAGTAATATCAATTTGGACAACTTATTTTGCATAATTTAAGAATTTGTATTTTGCTTAGGCAATTTGTTGACAATGTTTGGAAATTAAGTTTCTTTGTTTATCTTGCACTATTTATACTTGCATGACTTATTCTTTTAAAACAAGAAATTTGCAGAGGGACAGCGGACGTCTTTATTTAGTATCTTGACTATTAATTGGACAAAACACGATGGATCGATATAAGAGATAACTTCTGACCCTAAATTAAAATAATGATTTCAAGTTTGATAACTAAAATTTATGGTGGTTGCATGAAGAACAACAAGTGCCGCTGTTGGTTTTGAAGGAAAAAACCAAAAACTGAATGAAATAATATATTGCAGCGGTATGAAAGTGCAATGTTTGTTGTTAATATCCCACATTTAAAATTTGAAACTATTTTGTGACTGAGTCAGAGAGATGATTTAGATGACTTAATGTGGCGGTAACTGCTTTGGCTCAGCCAACCGAAATTTTGGCAGTTATAAAATCAAATTAAAAATGTGCTCTTAATCATGCATAAAAACTATCTCTTAACCTATGTGTATTTGCTTACTTTAAACCTATGCAGCCGCAGAACACTTGCTATATAAATAATGATGACAAAGATGACAAGGCGAGAGTTTCGGAGAAGTTGAAAATTTCGTCATCAATTTGTAAATTTGTAAATTTATATTTAGAGTTTCCATGGTGGTGTATAATTATTGTAGTGTGCTGTGCGAAGTGAAGGGATACCAAATAAAATACAGAGTATAAGTGACGATCCGTACAATAAACCGTCTCATGTTCTGTTCATTTCAAAACTATGTGTAGGATAACACTTTAATCGATTTTAAGTATACGGCTTACTGCTGTCAGCTTTTCAGAGAATTTTTCAAATCAATATTTTTTAATTAAGAATTTCATCAGATAAAATAAACAGGTTCGGTTTTATTGGCCTTCCGCTTTTAAGAGATCTTGTTCAAGTTCCATGCATTCGATGCATAACTATTTTTTTTTATGTTTTACTCGAGCGAAGATCTGATTCTTGAGTTCACAGCCGGAAAATTTCACCAAAGCATGAAAAATTGTTTACTTTTCTCCGTTTTAGTTGTGTCTTTCTCTTTCTGCCTCAATTTTCCCCCGTTTTTTTAAACAGAAGACTACAACTTGTCAGAAAAGAATGTCACAAACAAGTTAATATTTTTCATTTATTCTGTAAAAATAAACTAGGTAATTTGTCTCTGTTGTTTTGAAGTCCATGAGGACTGTGTCTATTGCTTGCGAAAGCTCAGTTGTTATCGCAGGGTTGTTTCTGATAACTGTTGTTAATATACACAAGAGTAGCTTGCTGTGAGTGTCATATGTAGTCTGTTTGACAAGCGAAAATAACGAAACAATATAACGAAAATAACATGAGGTGTCCGGCAGTTGTAATGTTTGTAACCAAGTATTTGAAAGATCTTTGAAAGATGGTCACGTTTTAAGAATGCAGACATATTTAATTTCTTAAAGGCATGTGTCATTTGATAGGACCTATACTGCATCGTATCATTTTGACAGCGTTTACAAATGTGTTAGCAAGTAAAGGAAAAACAAGGAGACATGTGGATAATTTTCGCTCTTGTATTTCTCTGTCACGGCAGTTCCATCTTTGTTTTAGCTCTCGGCCTATGTCGTTCCTCGATTTACAAAACTTAATTATCTTCAATGCTTACGCTAAGGCGGAATCCCGTAATTTAATGGGCGTGACTTTCAGTATTAAATTCTGTCTCTTGATATTATTTCAGTCCTTCTTATGAGTGTCCTACAGCATAATTCTGCGTTCGGGGAGGCTACTCGGAAGATACATCATAATTTTGCATAACAAGAGCAAGTGATTGCAGACAATTCGCAATCAAATGTCTCTAAACCTTTGTCATTTGAGAAAACCACTCAGATCCTTTAATGTTATAGTTACATGTATTTAACATAGTTCGAAAATAGAGAATGCATGTAGGCGAGGTGTGTCACCACCTTTTCTGACAAAGTCGATGTTCCACGAGGAAATTAGTTTGGATTTTCCCGGGAGATGTTTGGAGGCGGCAGACATTTTTCCGTGAAAAACCTATATTGTTTCTCTACACTCGGGTTATGTATTCCAAACGTTCAGAGAGTAAATTAATGTTTAGCATCAGATACCTTTTGGGATTTATGCCATCTTTTGAATTTGCATTTGCTTCGACTTTTGTTGCGATAGTTGGTTTCTCGTCGCCAACTTTTCCCTATGTAATTATGTCTGTATTTTTTGCTGATCGTCGAAAGACAAAATTGCATATAAATTAGTCAAAAATTTATTCCCAACCTTAATTAACTTCTGATGACATTCTCCATGCACTAAATTAGTGTAACACTTCCGACAGAGTGACGTATTCCAATAAATTTTTAGAAATTTAGATTACTTCACTGGTAATTTAGAGAAGCGATAAAGTTTATTATAAAATAATTTTTCGGAGCTTCCATTACCATAAGAAATATGATGTAAATATAAAAGGAGGTGGAGCCTATATAGCAATTTTTGTATGTTTTGCACATCGATGCATAAAGTCAAATTAAATTAGTACATGAAACAAATCATTATTGCCGTACTTAATTTAGAAAGAATTCTATTAAATATTACAAGACAATTGTTTACTGTAGGCGACACACGACATTTTATGTGTTTGGGACATCTAAAGTTATTACTTGCAATGTTCAGTGTTATTTATCCAACTGACCGAAGTTCTCTGCAAGGTTTCAACAAATTACACTAGCGTAATAATTACAATAATTGTGGTTTCGAGCACATAGTATTAAGAATAACTGTTTTCACCGTGTGTTACGTGATTTTCCAGATCGCTGACTTTGTATGACTTCCGTCTGCTTTAGTCTGTCGCCCGTATTTTAGAAGCGTCAGAGATCACAACGCGGAAATGATTCCCACTCCACCTGCCCTGGCGTATTTTCTACGTGATTAACGTTGACTTTCTGACAGTGAATTACCTTTCTGATATCCATACTTAGAAACTTGGTACCTTAAACTATTTGAGTCACATTCCTTACTACTCTGAGGTTTAAGACTATTACAAAAAATACATTTACGGCTTTTTCAGGTCGCAATTTTTGAGATTGGAATCCGACATTTATGACAATGTGCTCCACTGGTTTATACCATAACTATTCATGAATAAAATACGCATGTTAATTTATATTTGAGTTAATATTAGAAATTCAAGTTTCCAAATACTTAACATAGAAACATGAGTTAAAGTGTGTCAGAGACTTTTGAGTACTTTTGTTTAAATTTAAAGCTGTCGGTTACAGTTTTCAGTTATTTCTTAGCTTCTCTCAAACGTAAATGTGACTTATTTGTTTCACCAAGTTGTCAATTTTGGCGTCAATGTCTGCTTCTCTGCGCCCATACGTAACAGAAACATCCTCGTTATTTGTACACAAAGTGTGAGTGACATTAATTATTTATTACAGTTCTGATTAGAAAACTCTGACACGCATCGCGGATTTTAGTTACAAATTTAGACAAAGAGTTGGCCTCTTCCAAGCAGACCACCAAAATATATATAAAAGCCATGACTTACGCCGTAAAATTACAAAGGCAACAGTTTTTTAATTGGCAAATGCTGAACGAGTTGGACGAGTTGGACGACTTGGACGTTTGACGTTGGGCGATACAAATTATTATTACATTTCCTTTACACAAATGATTGACTTATGCTAAAAGTGAAATGTGATGAATCCAACGGAACGAATTGAGATGTAGTGGAATAGTTGAGATACGGAAAGAATCACCAGCAGCGGAAGAATTTTCCTTGAATGACTAAAAGCATTGCGATCAGCGTGATCTAAATTACTTTTAAAGATTTGAGCCACTTAATATTTATTTAAGAATCCGACCACTGTTGTCTACGTCTTCGTATGCTTGCATCCGGTCGTGAGTGTGTTTACAACAGGTTTATCATTCAATCTGACATTTTGCTCGGGATCCGTTTCAAAAAAAACTAGAACGGTCTTAAGTCTATTTATAAAGATCCCTAACACAGCAGCTATTGCCAATTTCAATTCAAAATAAATACATTAGTCTTGGCCAAAGTGAAAATAATATTTTTATAATAGCTCCAACATCTTAGTAATTTCTATTTCTACTACATTTCTTTCTCTCTCTGCCTCTTATGGTAATAGAAAAAACTTATTTCGTTGTGTACAACACAAAAATAAGTAAACATAATAAATACGATGCTTAAGTAGTTAAGAGATAAGTGAAATACTTCGTCACTTTATTTTATCATTAGTAGAAATAATGTAAAACAATATTTTAGTGTTATTTGCTTATAACTTTCGCAGCTTTGTTATTTGTCATGTGTTCATGTGTCCTTTTGATAGAATTAACCATATATGTCAACATCAAAGAAATTACAAAAATGAAATTTGAAATTGAAAAAATGAAAAGAAATTTATCTACAAGAAAATAAAGTTTATGCAAATAGTCAAAAGTTATTCAATATTTTCTATGTATAATGAATAGAGTACATTTTGACTAGTTTAAATGTAATTTGATAAAATTTACGAAGGACTTTTAAATATGGTGTAACATTCAACTGAGTCAGAAACCCGGGGCTGTAATTTTACTTTGAGAAAAAAAACTGTGGACAATGGGGAAAGGATCTGTAGGTATTTCTGAAATGACCCTGAAGTCAGATCGTGATCGATTCTAGAAAACTTTCGAATGATAGGAGTCAAAGACAGCTTGTTTCCGGTTCGGTGAAAATTTCCTGCAAGAGAAAAGCAACGATAAAGAAATCCAAAATCCCAATTGGTGGGATGACTTCGATGACGAACATGCAAATTTCATTTAGCAGCACCGTACCAGTCAATTCCTAACTCTCTAAACGAAAATACTTGAATTTTAAATGCTCTAAAATGCAGTAAGATCAGCTCTGTATTATCATAGTCGTCGCACACAAAATTCACTTCCCTCTTTGGTCATGCCTATTTTTCCGTTGGCCTTCGTATAGACGTAATCTCGCGGAGGGACTACCATTTCGTTTTATTTCTTAACGACGTGGCCTTCGCCTCTCATCAAACATCGATCCCAATTGGTATTGATATTACATCCAGATGTTGTCCAACGTTACCGAATCCCTAAAAATTCAAATGACGCAATTCAAATAAAAAAGAAGAACAGAAACAATGGAACGGAAACTTAAGTTCATATAAATGAAACTTTTGCGAGCGTTTCGACCGTGTAACAATGCGTGAAACTGAGAGAAAATTGTCTTGGTGATTGACAGTGGTATCAGATTCTTTCGCAAACAAATACTTCCGATAAAAATAGGAAATAACACGTGAGGAGAAAGCAATATTCGCCGTTGTTGCAGATGCTCAACATTTTTTCATTCACTCAACTTATTAATTCCGGTTAGAATTGTAGCAGTTTTTCAAAAGTTTCTTCTTTTTTCTCCAGTTTGGAAGTCTGCGAATTTTAGAGTTAGGTAAATATCTGGTCTAAGATGTCAGGGAAAGTTCGAAAGGACAACAGTGACCGTTCCCACCGATCTAATTTCCAAGTGGAAGAATTGAACTTTTTAAAACAAAAGCTTAACCGACTTGGCAGAGATAACGGAGAAAAAAATTTTTTTATGACTTTTCCGGCATTTAGTCAGCTCTACAATATTACTCGACTGGAGACGTTAAACCCTGTGAAGATTAATGTTAGACCAAGGGAGAGAAGCAATACCACAAGGTGAGAATAAAAATGGGAACAATTAAATAGGTCGCGAAACTTGTGCTAAGGCGAAGTCTTCAATGTAGCATTTTCTATTAATTTTAACTGAAGTTTAAAGTTTTGGAGATTCATCTGATTACATTCTAATGATTTTCGACAGTTGAGATAAAACTAAAAATACGCATACGTTAATTTGGAATGGGGGAACAACGTTTCCTCCACTGTGTGACCATTTATTTTATTCATCAAAGACCCAGGCATTCCTTTTAGGTTGCAATATTTGCACACGTAATTTAATAAACTGATTTCAAAAATATTTTAAATATTTGTTATTAATTCGGGTACGGCAAATTGAAATCGTAAACTTATTTTGAGAACGAATAAGTGATGTAACGGTGGTCTCATTTAACTTACTATGAATCCATTTAAATGATTAGTTACTAATTAGAGATTGGACGGGGTCATTAGGCATCCGACTACTTTAACATTGCACACATTGCAAGGGACACACGGGAGCAATGCATCTCTTTATGTAATTAGAAGTCATAAAACACATCCATCATTACGAGGAGTTGGTGTTAAGGAGTAATATTGGTCATGACTAACTTATGAATTTACCTAACAAGTCGGTTCTGCATGAGTTTTATTAATATGTTGTTTTGTTTATCCGTAGTATGTAATTATTTTAAGTGCAGTTCCTATAGAATTATACGGGCATTGACCAAGAGCTTGCAGAGCTTATCTTGGTAGATTATAAGCCAACTCAATCCCAAAATTGAAATTTTTATAGATTTTTTCTAAAAACGAAACTTATTCCAACAGTAACTGTATTATAATAAAACTTGTTACATAAATTGACTGCAACGGAAAAACATACAACAGAAAGCGTTTAATTCAATTGAATTTGTATTTTATTCACGTCACATTTGAGTACATTCTGTATTGGAAATACTATTAATGGGTTACATTGAATTAGATATGTTCGAAATTTTTTCTTCGTAGGTTTTTGTACCAGCAGGTTACGGGAGATCACGACAAAACATTGTTTGAATGAAATTGCCTTTCTCAAAACGTGTATTTTCTCTCCTTTGAGGTTGAATTTTACGAGCGTTCGATATAATAATGCATTTTTATTTATGTACAGCACTGGACCCGTACAAGATTTCAATACTGAGAAGGTCTATTTTTGAGCAATCAAGTTTTAGTGATGAGTTGGTAGTTCAGTCAATGCTTAATGGGACATATTTCCTGAAGTCTCAGTACTATTAGTCATCTATACATATTGAAGTTCAGCAACTGAATTGGTGTTTATTAACATTGATAAACGAGTAAAAGTTGGTTAAAGTTAATTAAAAAGTAATTGAAAATAAAAATTACAGATTACATAGTGTTTTGTTTAGAAATTCACGTTGTGTTTTATATATTGACATTTGAGTAAAGCCAATCCTTCTATGATATGTCGCGACAACAGATGTCAATACAAAAGCAAAGGTCTCATTAGCTTTTATTAGTGCAATGTCAGTTTCCTTGCTGTTTTCTTAGTGCCTGACTTGAGCAGAGAACATGGAGTGTTGGTTGTGATTGTACTTTATAGAACTTGAAGAACAAAATCGCGTTCAACGGTGAAGGATCAAAAGATTGTGTTCTCTTGAACAACGTGTGCTTTCAGTTTAACAAATTATACTTGTCACGGGCACGTGTAACGTAAAGTTAAAAATGTAATTTATTTTACTAACTTCTTTTATTACTTACTTTTTAAAATAATTACTTGAAAGACTTTACATTTTATTCCATAATAGACTCCATTCGATTACCTGTATTTATGTTAGAAATCGCTTCTTGTGACCCATTGAATTCACTCACAGATTAAATCCGAGCTTGTTTCTCACACTTTGAGTGGCAGACTTTAAAGTTGAAAGCGTGTTAAGTATTGGTTTTGGTTAAAGATATTCTGAGTTAGATCAATAAACAACTACTGTAGGAAGAGAAGGTTTTTTTCCAATCTGTTGAGCGAATTGTCACCGTTTCGCCGAAATAATTTAAAACGACTTTGCTGTAGCACAATATTTTAACATATAAAGACAAGTTAGATTATTCGAAGCGGGAGATACGCCAAAGGTCACGCCAAAGGAAAGCTACACTGCACGCCTCTTTCGATTTAATTTTGTGTATTTTACTGTGAAGGTTGAACGCCACATAAAAATAACATAGTTTGGTTATAAACGTCGGAATAAATGAAAAAATCGTGTGGAATTTTTAATATGTGACAATTCTTTATCCACCGTTTATTGAAAAACAACAAAGGTTACTTCTTGTGAATATATTCCGAGAGCGTCAAATAGTAAGTGATATGACAATAAGCTAGTTCTGGTTTTTATCACTGCCGAGAATATGCCAATGAGCCCTACAAAATTGAATTTTTTTTGTTAAAGGAGTTCGCTATCAGATCCATGAACATGTGTGTGTGTGTGTGTGTGTGTGTGTGTTTGTGTGTGGTTTTGCAACTGGTAAATCTTTTATTATTTAAGAGAGTCGTTGTAAGCGATTTGTAATGGGCTTGCATTAAAATCTCACAAATTGTAATTTTCTCGGTTCTCTCGGGTGCGGCTAATCGCGAATGGAGAAAGGAGGAAGGAAGAAAGCTCTCAGAAAATAAATCTCCTGAGTAAGTGGGCATCCAGGGAATTGGGTTTCCACGCTGGAAGGAAAAGTCTGTGAGCAGCGAATGCAAAACGATTAAGTGTCACTGATCTGTAAACATTGCAATTTATCGTTCTTTACTTCATTCAGATATTTTTTAAAAACCTCGTTCGGGGAGGCACAACTACCACGAGGCATTTAATGAGAAGTCTTTCCCAAACAGTAAAAACTGCTTTTTTATTTCCCAGACGGGAGAGCTCCACGCTGTATTTTGTGGCTCCAATTATTTTGTTTTATATTGATAAATGCTGGTAAATCACTTCGTGAGAGAACACATTATTAACGCTGATAATTTGACAGAAATGGAAGCAATTAGAACTGTGGAAAGGCCCACTCAGCTCTGCTAAGTGAAAACTGAGCGATTTGAATAGTTGGAAATGAAAATAAGAAAAAATAATAATTTAATTTCAATAAAAATTTGAACGTTTGAGGACAAATACAAACGTCGTGTTCAAACCGGGTGGTTAACCTAAATTAATAACCTATTGGTTCTTTGCAAAAGATAATTGAATATGGATTTATTTAGAACTTTCCGATTAAAACTATTCATCAAGATTAAGAGAGAGATGAGCAACTTCTGCTAGAACTAGAATTTGTTAAATCAATTTAACTAGAATATAATGTTTAATATTGTTCTTAATTTACATAAGGATATATTACGCAGGATGCAGTTAAAAACACAGTAGTGAGAACAAATATCTGTAACACAGCGTGGTGAAGTTTTGCGTGTCGCATAATTCTGGTTCGGTCGATTCGAAATTACTTTTGACCTTTCCGTTATTTCCTTTGGCTGAAAGGTTTTTCAGTCACCCAATTTGGGCAAGGTCACCTAATTTTTGTAGCTCGGATCTTCCGTTCAATTTTTAACCATTTTGGGTTGTAATGCATCTTCCCAGTAACGTTGCAAGTCTCAGAGATAGATTTTGAATTAATCTTAGGTCTTTACCTCAGGGAATCTGTTCCTTTTCATGAAACGGCATTAATTAGATCGGCTTCGCATTGTAAGATACAAATTTCTCGAGCAATCTATCGGGTATAGGTCGCAGCTATAGTAATAAGACAATACTATTTAAATAATTTTCGTCTGGAGGGCAAATTTATCAACTTAGAAATTTCTTCGTTAGTTATGTAAGACGAACAATGGAATGTACGACGATAATCTGATGGCAAAAGAACTGCGGGACTGTTTCAAGTCCTACAAGAATTTACGAAATTAAAAATTTACTATTAAATTTTCTACTAAATAAATTTTATGTGAACTAAAAAGTGGCAAAATGCGTCAAACTCATCAAACCAAGTTATTAAGCTAATACGTTATTTTAAGTTATTCGACTGCAATGAGAAGTGTTACACGTAAAATAAAAAAATAATAAATGTAAAGAAGGCTAGCAGATAATTACAAAGCTAAAGTTCGGTCAGGGTTTTCTAATTATATTAATAAGATTAATGCATTTTTAATCCCAGGCTTTGGTACTCTCGTAGGACCATAAAGCCCTCAAGGTTAATCTATGAAATATATTTAGACGGTGTGCGTGACCCTTAGTGGTCTGTCACGATAAAAGTTATAACGATAACTTAGTTTCAGATGTAAGATTACTTCGTTTCTACTATTTGCTTTCATTTATTTTTTTTTCTACAGAACTCATTCGGCGTTTCAATTACGTGTCACCTGAGACACAAATCGTAATAGATCACTCTGAATGGGTTTCGGTCTCTTAACATTGAATTTAAATTAAATTATCTGATTGTTTTAAAAGTTTTTTAAAGAGAGAGTAATTCCATTGACGAAGTAAATGACAAAACGAGTAGTCTTGAGTTCGACGGCAACGCACAAACGAATAGAAGCACAACAATGAAAGAAGTACAGAGTTTTAAAGGATTTTATGAACAAATCCAGGGGGTGAGAAGTTGGACGAGTTTTTGATTTAGGAAAACTCCAAAAATTGCAATTTCCTGTTCGCTGTATTAATTTATCGTCGGCGTTTCCCTCGATTTCTCAAAATCGATTGATGACGGCAATAATAATGATAATATCAATAGGTCGTGGAAGTTATAAAAGTCTGATAAGCTCGTGGTACCCCTTGCTAGCGACTAATCCTAGTTTTGGTGACACGTAAATTTTCGGTTACAAAGTAATTTTCCCGGGCAGAAGAAAAGTTTGCAGGGCAAGAAGCTCTTGCCCGCAGCAAAAGATATGATTAGACATTTAATAAATTATGTCTGCTTCCTCCCAGGGGGTTTTTTCTTAATTTAGCACTTTCTATTTCTCATCGAAGTCACCACGCGCCGTAATTTCGGCTTATTACTTCACCTTGACCTCTTTCTTACCGAAAGAACCTACGGGAAAAAGTCAAATTTTTGAGTATTTCTAGAAAAAGAAAAAGCTTCGCATTGTAGAAATTCTGAATATTTACCATTTGAAAATGTGTGGAAGCGTTATTTAGAGAAAAAGACTTTGACTTTGGTTTTGTCTATTGCTCTATTGAAAAAAATCTTCGGATTCGGAGGCAATGGCGAATCAGACCAAAAGAATTCGAATGAAAGTGAAAGAGAAAGTGATGGAAATTGATTTTACTTGCCAGTGAAAATTTTCTCCCCGCGGAATTCAATGTGTTCGGAAAATGAAAAAAGTCCCGGGCTTTTATTTCGTTAAGTCCGTTGGAAATCCCGCTTTCACCTGAACTAAAACTCTTCGCCGGGAAACGCGTTCAAAAAAATATTACGGAATATGTAATAGCAATAGCAAATAGGAATTTGCTGGGAAAATGATTGAAAGGAAAAGTGAACTTCCAAGTCAGCAGACTACTTCTTCGCCGATTGTTCACTTTGTTTTGTCATTGTCCTTCTCAAGAGAAACCCCAGGAAAAAGTCAAGTTTAATTCAGGCGGAGCCGGAAAGGCCGGCCAGTTTTCATTCTTTCCATAATGTAAGTAAGACTAATGACGTCAAATTTGCGCCAACTCGAAGGTTCCGTTACTGATCTCTGTAAATTAATGGGGTTTTCTAATTTGCGCTTGAATGATTTTAAGGGAAGACCATTAAAAGTGAAAAATTATTTTCCTACCGCCATCTTGATTCTTTCCGTGGAACGAGGGAAAAAATTGACGAACCTAGAAAAAAGTGTGGAAATTCATAATGAACCACAAAAAAGTCATCCTCTCGGCTGCAGACGACAGCAATTTGTGGCAGTCACGCCTTCTTAACATTTCACTTTATTTTCTAATTAAAATCAAACAAACCGTTGCCTGTGCCTGCATTTAATTCTTAGTCCTCTTCGTCTCTCATGTATGGTAATTAGACGTCATTAAACCTTTTACGTGTACTTCCTCTCTTTGGAACCTAAGATTCGTCACAATTGTAGTTGTCAAGTTGCCGTGGGTACGCCGCTGCTATAATATTACTTCCCACCTAAACTAAAGCTTATGGTTAAAAGACTTGACACTACCATCATATCCATCCCCATGTATTATTATCACTTTTGTCGTTTTGCTAGAATAGTATGGGGCCACAATATAGGTTTCTTATAAACTTTCCTCTCGCATTGTACACAATGTTCTTCTTTGTTCCGTTATGGTAACACGTTGTGTTAGTACATTGGAACAAGTTTTTGTTACCGCCAGCGTGAGCATTTTATTATTTAGAATTTGCATTTGAATAAAATATGATTTTTAATTTCACTAGTAAACAATAATTCGTTGCGTGGTTTTAAAAAGTTCCAATTAGTAAGAAGGGTATTTTGCTCATGGCAATTTCCAGGTTCGACGTATTGTACGTGACATTTTTTTGAGTTTTATGTAGGATATACGTCTGGTAGAATACGTTTGCAGTCAGGTCAGGTTGTTTTACTTTCAATTAATCGCAGTTTTTTTGTTTCAAAGCATTACGATTTTTTGTCGAACGTTTGTAATTGTTTGAATTCATAAATCCAACGTCCGAATTCTTTGTTCTTACTTAGAGAAAAAAATATAAGAGGTTAATTACTTTTATGATCATTTTAACAATTTACAGAAATTTAATGACAGTTTTTCCCACCTTTAAAAATAAAATCTATTGCAATAGGTAGGTGAATTAATATGAAGGCAAGCGAAAGAGAAAAAATGAATTGAAGTTAATTAAATTTCAGCTTTCAAAGGCAAAAAGGCGTCGAAAAGCTTACACATTTACTCTTTCACTGCCCCACTGGTCTTCTTCCTTTTACTTCCTTTTATTGCGACGTCCAAAAGAAGGAAATAGAAATTCTTCGAGTCAAATTAAAGATTCGTCTTTGTATAATCTACCTTCATCTTTCAACTCTTGAAACAAACCACTTGACATTTATAGAAAACTCAGGGCGTCTTTATTTCACAAAGGTCTTTATTGCTAAATGGTAGGAGGAAAGGAAGGAAACCCGAATTAGAAATTTCCATGAGAACTCCGCAAAATGCTTTGCAACGGTTCCAACGATCTTTAAACGTTTTCCACTCGATACAAACGAGCTTCTTCAAAAGGTGACTTGTATCACACCTCTACACCTTCTGGTCAACTTACCCAGGGGAGAAATTGATCTGCTCCTGTGACACTTAAGGGTACGGAAATAGTAGAGACGTTAGATACGTGAAAGGATTCTCCAATTATGTGTAGGACTTTCTTTACAAATACAAATTCTCTTAGCAAAATTGTTTGCCATTGAAAAAAATTGGTAATTTTTGTTATTTTTAGAATTCAAGAAACTTTATTAGCAAACATTTCTTGATTATGTATCTTTTATTTAATTTTTGATCAGAGATCGAACTATGAAATTATTACTTGAATGGAATCAATTTATTTTTCTGCTATTTTTATAAAATTATTATTCTGCATTTGACACGAGTCATATAGTTAGCTCTGTAGAGTCTTCCTACTAAACTAATTCGACTTCTTTCCTGGTACCTATTTACATGGAACTCTGACTTTTTCCACGTGCCCTTTTACTCAGATTTGAACTTAGTCTGAAAAAAATATGGAAGGTTGAAAATTTACATTTTACGTTGCCAAGGGATACAAATTGAGAAACAAGTGGCGTAAAAGCATTTTAATTTCTCCTGCTCTTTGCCACGTTCTGCTCAGTTTGTCCTTCTGTCTCCATTTCTGCCCACTTAAAGGTAAAAAATTACTCGTTAGGTACCTTCTGAGAATTCGTTTTTCACTTGGCCTGCTTCAAACCCGTTTCACATGCACTAACTTTTCTAATAAATCTCGTGGGAAAATTACTATTTTTCACGGTGGGGGGAGGGGTTTTAAATGTGTAAGTCACCGTCGTCACTTTTTCATAACTTTTTAATTATTTCCAATTTTTTCATTGCCACTATCATGGTCGTCAAAATTTATGGTGTCCTCTAAGTGATTTACTGAATAAATTTCACTTCTTAGTGCTTATCATCTTTGGGTTAAAAATTAGGATTATTTCTGTTGTTTGCATTTCTCTATAAGCGACGATTAAGACTGGAAGCCACGGTTATGAAAACCGGTTTCCAGTTTCTTAAAGACTTTATACGTATAGAAGCACGACAAAAGCATGAAAAATTTTTGATACAAATTTGTTGTCAGGCCTTTTTGCTGAGCAGTAATTTAAAATAACATTAGATTCTCCACTCTATTCTGAAGAAAATTATTGCATGTTTTAAAGCTATAAATTCTGTTTATTCTGGAGAGAAAATTCGTCGAAATATATTCCCTCTTTCCCCAAATTACCACTCGGGTCATTATTTGTAATATACAAATTCTAGAGTGTTAACAGTGGAAGCAGAAATGTGCTATCTCGGGGTTCACAGGTTTCTGGTGGTGCTTGGTATCACTTGACGAGCAGATATTTTTTTTTTATTTAAAAGTGAATCTCAAGTCCTTTTATTTAAAATTGTTTTTAGTTCAATTATCACTATCTTATTTGTGTAGCGAAATTATTGGTTTTCCAGAGGAAAGACCGTGAAAATTTTCTAGTGTTAAGTAAATGTGCTTGAATTCTTAATCTTTTGTAAGTTCCATGAGAAAATACACGGCCGCTGTGAGACAGATAAAAATTATACAGAGAACAAAAGTTAATGGAATGGGTAGTTTTGTTTATCTTCATTTATTAAAGAAATAATGAAAGTGATAGCCATCTGAAAATGCGCAAGAAGAATTCGGATATAAAATAAAATCTAGTCGAATACGTCTCTGTCTCAACAGCCTTTTTCCTTTTCTAGATCCTCATTAATATAAATTTTTAGAATTCTTTCTCTTCTACTGTCTCAACTATTTCCACTGTCATCTGACCTTATTCTTCCCAGTGTTTCCCACAACGGTATTAAATATTTCTTCATTCTTTTTTTCTCTTTTTCTCTATCTAACTGTCTGTCTGTGCATTACTTATAACTCCCATCGCCCTATGGTGGCTCATCGTTTGGTCGCCTAGCATTTTACGATAGATACGAAATGATCAATAGTCTGAGACGGAATCTTTCTGGTTCAAAATAAATTTACATATAGTTAAAACTTGCAATTTAAATCTTAAAATATGTACTCACGTACCTGTTGAGGGACGGTTTTACTCGTTGATAAACGCCACGAAAAGGATGTCCGTATTCCTGAAAATAGACGACAGAAAAATTAAATGAGTTATTTAAAAACACAAGGAAAAAACAGTAAATTTCATAATGTTATCAAAGGAATGATACAATTCATGGGTACATTGACTGATCTAACACAGTGTCTCTTTTATAACATTAAATAATCAAATGAAGTACGATTTAAACATCTAAGACGATCTTTGTTTAGTTAAAGTTGTAAAAATTCATAAAATCGAGCAGTTTAAATATTTAGACCATTTCTATTTAATGAAGAAGGCTTAAATTGATTAGCCAGGTTTTAATGCAATTTTTAACACCAACGGTTGCTTTAATGTAAACGGAAAACTAAATTCATTTGATTTTGTTTATTCTCCAAAACGTAAACAAAACTTGATTTTCGTCTTTTCTTTCACAATAAAATTGAGTGTAGGAAGCGAGAAACCTAAGTGCATGTTCCAACAGGAATAAATATATTTCACGATTGTGGTAATAAAATTCGAAGTACAAACAAAATTGATTGTGCTCCACAGTTACATTGTTTGTAGTGTTCAATTCATAAACGGTGGATGTGAACCAAATTGATAGAAATCGAATTCCAATTTTCAAGTGTAAATTCTGAATTTTCCGTAGAACCTCTTGTAAAACGTTCGAAACTCAGCGGTTGCCTGATTTAAATGACAGACATCGTTAACGCCTTTGCTGTTCAAAACTTTGCTTTGCGCGGTAATTTTGGCTAAGAGAGGAACGCCATATGGGGCAGAGAAATGGTTGGAAAATAAATTACAAAACTATTACTATCGTTTCCTATAAATTTGGAATAAAAATAATGACTCTCATTACACACTGCAATGGGAATAGTTGGTAACTCAAAGCGTCAAACAACCGCGGTAAATTAACTCATAGGCGCTTTATCACTCCAAACCGTAAATAATTACGGCCTATTAATATTAATCGATATTGCATGTAATTCGAAATTACTCCAGTTGGAAACAATGCTCAAAGCTTGTAACTCCAATAAAACAACATTGAATTTGATCGTGAAACATTGAATGCCATTAAATGAGTTACGAAGACAAAGTGAGAATCGATTAAAGTCACTAGCACGAGTCATAGACCTTAAATCGGTCTCATTTCAAACCAGAGAAGCCTCCGGGATATTTTAGGAAGACACCTTGGTTCAACTAAGGTCAACTTAACAGCTTTCACTTGTCGAACACCCATGTCTTAGATTCTGTAGTAATTTTTATTATTCATGTGATTTTTTTATTTCTTATTTTGAAGTATCAAAAAAGAAATATTAATTTCTCTTTTTTCACTTGACTAGCATGTGATATTGTCAGAATTAACAGGAGAATTATAAATAAGTATGGAATATATACAATATAAGAGGTGACATTTGTATAAATTTTTAATTGAAATTGTCGGCATTTTCAAGCACCACAAATGTCACGGAAGCCGTAATTGAAGAATCAATTTTTAACGAGGCGCAAAACCAACGATAATTACGCAGTCTGAATTAATGAAAAGTTAATATTAGCAAGAAAAATTCTGAAAAGAGAGAAAGAGAAACGGTGCAATTTTTAAAAGTTTGGTAAATTTAACATAATAATATAGGGAAGGAGTCAGGTGAGATGTGGGAAAATTTCATGCCTTTAACGTCAATTAAAAATCAGATTTTGGTGTATCTGTTTGAATCTAAGAGTTTGATTTAAATATATAGAGGTAATATAAATATCTGATATATTTTTCAAAAAAAATGCTAAAATAATTCATAATATTTCACAAAAAAAGGTAATGATTGACGTGATTAAGGTGTTTGCAAATATGTTTATAAGATCGACATAATATGGTGTTAATTTCGATTTTTTTTTTATCTGGTGTATATACAAAACCTCCCAGAATCTCATTTGCGTTTCACAAAGGAAACTGACAAGCACAGTACCTACATGCCGGTACTCTATTGCCGAGTTATCCGGCATAATTTCATTTTTGTTTCACCTGTTTCTCGGCTCTCGAGCCTCGTCGGCTGTCCGACGTCCATTTTTCAAAGCTCGATCATCCGGTTTTAAATTATCCTTTTATTCGTTCGAACATGTAGAGGCCAATTGAACCCTTCTTCGATGCCAAACGCAGTACGCGGATTTTGTAGTGGTTTCATTAGTGAAACAACTTTTCCAAACGGGATTTTCTTTTCCCTCTGTCAGAGTTCACATTTTCAATTCATCCTGATGGACTGCCGAGCAGTGAGAAAGAATGGTAATGGAAGGAAAGGAAGTTTACTTTGGAAAATTGCCGATTTCCATAAAAATAAAGAAAAATGGATTCGATTCTCCAATGACATCGATGATCGAAATGGAGACGATTGCTTCTCTTAAGTATCTCAAGTACGGATTAAAACAGTTGAGGAGAAGGCTGGTGGGAAGTGTTTCCGTGAATTGAGTTAACAATAAACCTTTTCGTAGAGAAGACTTCGCTACGAGAGCACGGTTTTCAGATTTAGTACCGTCCGTAAATTAGTGATGTAGTTTCGTTCTTAATGAATGAATGGATGATGGAATAGTAGATTGAATATAAAATGTTAGGTAATGTAATTTCATTTTCTTAACTTTCCACCGTAAGAAAACGCCGATAGACAGGCTTTCATTCAATTAGTTAAATTCGATTTTTATTCCCACCGGTTAGCTTTGCTCCCCCCCAAAATTAGTCTTATTAAAGTTCACGAACCGATGAAAATTTTAAAGATGACTAAATAGATAACTAGTTGAAAGGAAATAACGGGGTAGATTAAATAGACAGAAGTGCAGGAGAAAGGGAGGAAAGAGAGCAAAGGGGCGAACGAAACCCCTGAAACCCGGCAGGGACGAAGAACTTAATGATAAATTAAAATTTCTTGGAAAATCTATATTTATGTAAGCGAGCTGAAAAAGACGATTTTCTTAATCTTTATCATTAGTTCATCACAGTTTCATAGATAAATAGATATTTGGCAGGAAGGAGTAGGCCATAAAACTACCTGGCTGTTGGGTTTTCAGAGATAACTTCCCAACTCTTCGACTAATGAAGTTCCTGACCCTGAACTCTTAATAATTATTGATCGATATTTTTGAGTGCAACATTCGGTACGTAGGGAAGTTACAAGGCTAGAAAGTTTTGCTTGTGGAATACTTTTCTAAGGTCATGTGGTACTAACCTGGTATCACTGAGTAATATCACTAGCAAAGACTCAAGAAGAGCCAGAGGATTATTTCTGAGTACATTTGAGTTCAAAAAACTATTGCTCCATCGAAAAGCAATCAGACGGAAGTATCTTTCACGAGGTATGCAAATCACAGATAAGAGAGAAGCAACAATTTTCGAATGCTCTGGTTGAAATATTTGGTTTCCGACGTGCATGGAGGAGAAAGCAGAAGAAAACTTTTTGAAGAATGTAAAGCCCTTTGCAGTGTTATTTTTTGAAATACCGGCAGTGTACGGGTGTATGTTTAATTTGAACATAAGTACTACAACAATGCGAATGCATAACAAGAACATTTTACTACAAACAATGATCTTATAAAAAATTCGGAAAGCCGCCATTGAAACAAAGTAGGTCTTTGACTTTGAATTTAATTTATGGAGACAAAATTAATTGGCCGAAACATAAAAGTTCAACTTGTGCTCCTCGCTTTCCGGCCTCAATTGCCTATAATTCAATTTAGAAAGGTAATTTTTATTCGAACGTCAGTTTTTTCCCTCTAAAATTCTAACTAAATTAATTCATTAAAATGATACAACTTTGAGTATGATACTTTTTCTTAACTCCACTTTAAATTTAAATTGATTAACTGTCGAAAGTAAGTTATTGAAGTCGACTGAGTAGCTGCATCGATCCGCACTTACCCGTACTTTCAAGTTTTTTTTTTTGTCTTTGTGCAGAGCGCGAACTTATTCTAGTTATTTTCATTGTTCACTTGTAGTGCTCTTAGCAAGTCTCCAATATTAGCAGGTTGAAAATCTGGCTAGAATTTCCGGTCTTCACCTTTGGCATTTCAAGTCTGAATTTGCCACACGTGTGGGCACATGTTTGAAACAACTTTTCGTGTTCTCTCCTCTTGCGATCGAACCGAGTAAGAAAGTAAATAATATTTTTTTGCGGTAAAGTTTTCTTCCATAGAAACACAAATTTTCCGAACGAAAATAAAGAAAAATGTACAGGGTTTATGGGGGCAAGAAGTAGAAGAAGAAGAAGAAGAAGACTAGAGGGCTAAAGGAGGACACTTAAAGTTTTGCCTTCGTAAAACACGCCGAAAATTTTTCTTATAAATTTTATATGAACTTTTTTTTGGGTCCTTGACAGAACCGTTCGCTTTATTTGGTTTTTATATTAAGAAAGCATAACTCTTTGTTTATACCGTCCTTGGATGTTGTCAATAAACAAAATTCACTCTAATTTTTGGCCATTACTATTAGCCATGTGGACAAATAATCTGCGGCTTGTTTAAAATAACTCAATGAGTTTTGAATTTACGCAAAAGAAGTGTTTCGGACTGTTAATAGACCTGTACAAATATAGTTTGAAGTGTGACATTGACCGCTTCGGAAGTCTTTAATGCGCTCACAAAAAAGATTTCACCATATAAACCAGAAATTTACAGCTTGTAACGTTTATTTTACAACGACATTTAACGGTAAATAAAAAATAAAGGGGAACACTTTACGGTACAAATAATAGTGTAATATACTGCAATCATTGTTTGTATTTTACTTCAGAAAGTTAGGTTTGTATAGGAGTTTTTAAGTTACCATGGTATGGTTCGTTTCTTATAAATCTCCTTAAGTGTTGATAGTGATGTTACTACCGGAGAAAGAAATAAATCTGACATATATTGAGGGTATGAATGTGTTCAGGTGGTACGGAGCACTTGTGGACTTAAACCATATGTTGGAGTTTAAGAAATTAGTGGTTCTTTTACGTTCTTTTACGATAATAAACAGACGGTTATAAATCCATGTTGGTTTCGAAGTTGTATACTATCTTTGGTGTTAATTAATGGTGCTCCAATCCATATATATTTAGTCAAATTCTCAAAGTTCCGACCAAACAACAAAGAACAAAAGAGGAATTCTTGAATGAAAGGCGACGGCACTTCTTGATTTTGCTCTTAACAGTCCTTGTAGTAGAACTAAACAGAGAACAATTTCTGAAAACATAGGAAACTGTGGTGCTTCCACCGTAAAAACAAACCGAATTTTATAGTTATAAATTGGTTTTGATTAATTTCATGGAGAGTGAAGAAACAATAAAAGGCAAAATTAGGGATGTTCAGTCTAAAGTTTAAGGCCACACCTTCCCATTCGTTGCGTTTTTTGCGGTTTTACTCGTCTCTGTCGTCCTGACATTTTAATTGTCATTTAATAGAAAACCGGTCTGACAGGACCATCTTTTCTTCATTTCACATCCACATCTCGTATCTCTTGTATTAACCGTAATTGTTCTGTTCCTTTAGTTTTACATTTCCTCCCTTGTTTCTCATTTTCGTTGAAGTCAAGTCTTTTTTAGATTTTTTATTTCGGTTAATCTAAAAGAAACCCTAAGGGCAGCATGACTTTTTCCGACATTTATGAGAAAATTGAAACTTCTCATTCTACAGAAAGAAACACAATGTTTTTATCTCGAGAAAGACATTGAACGTGACTCAATGCATAACAAACATCAATTTTCAGCGATACGATGGACAAGAAACCAAAACCCAAGAAGACAACTGTATATGTACTCTTCAAAAATGGATGTTTTCTATTTGATGTTTGTTTTTGTTTATGCTTTTTACGAAGTCAACGATATGCTTATGTTCGTGTTACTCTTGATCAATAATAAACGCTCGAGGAATAATGAAAATCGATTAACGGTGAACAGAGTCAGATGTTGACGTATATACCGTCAAATTTCTATAATTTCTACGTTAAACTACAAGTATTAAATATTCCAATCAATTAAAAATTGAAATCAGATCAAATGCTCTACGCTATTTTAATGATGTGATGCGACAAGAAATGTTTTTTAACTATGAACTACAACTAGCAATACGTGTAAATGTCAACTAAGTTGTTCTTGACTGAATTCTTGGCAAACGGTTACTGCTTATGTCATGTATTCTTTTTAGTAATCTTAATAATTTGTTAACTTCCAAAGTTAAAAAATTTTGCCTGGCAGCAACATTTCCCTTTGAACGTTATATTTGCGTAAAAATTGTCCTGGTTAATAAGAAGTTTAGAGAGTCCTATAACGTATCATTTAAAGGGAATTAATGAGCTCTTCATAGCTTGCTAATACTTTCGTTATTGACTCAACGGATGCCGGCAACATTTTTCGAACCGAAGCAAATCAGTTGCTTTATATGAGTACATTTCTACTTTTCTCTTTCTTCCTCCTGACTTTCTTTAGCTCGCTCCGTCTCACTCTCTCGCTACATTACTTTATTTAGAATTTATGTGAATAGGAGGCTTCTTATTCCCCGCTAACTCTTTCACTTTCCTTAAATACACATTCATTAAATAAAAGTTGTAAAGTTGTAAATAGAATCATTCTGAAAGGGTTTAAAATGCTTGAGACCCGGTGGAGAAAGAAGGAAAAATTATTATCATCGTCGTTATTATTAAATTGACTCATTTCCGGATTTTGTTTCACATTCCTTTGGTTTGAGTTGTCAGATGAGCTTTTTTCTTGTTGAGCTTTCAAATTGAGCTTTCCTGAATTTTCCTTTTAATCAGAAAACGGTTCACGGAGTCGTTTGTTCCTCGAATAATGCCACTCTTCTCCTTCGTTAAATTTATTAGTTGGGTTCTTATTTTTTGGGTGTTGTTTTATGGTGTAAAAATGAAAGGTGGTGTAATTCGTTTAATTTGGTGGTGAATTGTGGACGATTCGAATTTATTGATTAGCGCTATTGGGCACTAACACTGACACTAAAAAAACATTCGAAATGAATGAAGAAAGACACGAAAGAAATTAAAATTCATTTTATTTATGTGCCAATATTAAAAATTCTATAGTACTTTTGATAGGCAATTTTAAATGCATTGTATGTTAACTTATTCAACGGGTTTAGTACTGTTCCTGATAAGATGGAAAGATCATTTCAATTAATTTATTATTAGCATACATGCAACGGAATGAATATATTATGGGTATGTAATTATGTACGTATAAGATTTAGTTAAAAAATGAAAACAATGCGGACAGTTGGACCGGATGTTTGTGGTGTGTAGATTTAATGTTGACGTTTGTCATCACGTGTTTGTGTTGTGTCTCGAGATTTGAAGCCAAATCTCTAAATTTGGCCCCGTTTTACTAAGTACTAAAGTTTTGAGCTTTTGCTTTAAAATCCGGCTGTTAAAATTCTTTAAAAAGACTATTCTTTTTGGCTGTCTACTTTTTGAGATCCTATTTCATTTAGTGGTTGAGCCCAAAATCCCAAATTAATTTCATCTCTCTTATATAATATTATGTAAAAATATTACATTTTTTAAATATTTCATATTAATATTTAAATTAGTTTGTATAGAGGCATTAGTTTAATCGGTTAGGAAGGGTGCAGCAGTGCCACATTATGTCTAATGCATTCGTTACTGGTTAAGAAAGTTACACCAGTTACTTGCATTTTGCATTCACATTAAATTTAAAATATTAGTCCTTCTAAAGGTTTGAATACGAGGCGAAGCAAATTGAAAACTAAGTAGACACGACATGAAGGAAAGAATAGTTTGCCTTAAGAAAATGGAGTTGTGAGCTTATAAAATTGGGATGTAAGAATTGTGAGAGCACTGGGGTGGCGAGACGTGGTGCTCCGTTAAAGAAATATTACTTAAGGGTATTCACAATTTCCTACTCCTCCATATTTCCTCATCTGCAGGGTACTAAGCAGATCTACTCCGACTGAGCCGTTAAATTTTTGACCGAAGAAGGTAAAATTGGTTTTGTAACTGGTTTAAAATTGATTACATAGTGCGTCATGCGAAAGACATTTTCTGGACGAAATGCTTCTGTCATCCACCAGATAATTTTTCTCTCTTCGTTCAATTGTCATTGTCATGTAGTTCTGGTGACTGCAGCTTTTGTTTTCCATCAGCACATATACTTTTATTTTTCTCTCCGACAAATTTTCAAACTGGGCGATTTTTTCGAGATGGAACAATTCAACTTTTTTGGGTTTATGCTTATGTTTTTCCGACTTGATTTTTGTCCCATACATTAAACTTCGATAAAACAAAACTTGATGCCAAATAAATGAGTAAGAATGTATGGCATGAGTGATATTTTAATAATAAGTTGCTTGTTGACGGTTGAAGAACGTCATCTTTTGTTCGAATAGCTTGGGACAATGGTTTCTGTCATCTTTGCTAAAAGAAGGGAAAACTTGCTGGAATTAACTTACTTGAGGAAAAAATTAATATCAACAAAAATCTTCTCAGGCCTATCAACGTTTACTCCCAAAGTAAACGGTTTTTGAGTAAATATACGAGTAAGCAATATGAATGTAAAATAAAAAACCGTCTGTGTACAACCGCATAAAATCGCATTTTATCAAGTTGTTGATCACAACACATTGACAGTACAATTTCTCTGCTAGTTCGACTTGTATTCATAGAAACTGCTTTTGGTAAATAGAATTAAAGTTTTATTTGGGAGTGGAGTATTGGAAAACTTTTCAACATGTGTACCTGACGGTATTTTACGCGAGAGAGAAAAAAATTTGCGTGTCGTGAAACTCAATTAAAAATAAACTTTATGGGAATTAAACATTAATTATTCTTGAAACGACTGCAACTTGGAAAAATTTCAAAACAGTTTAAAGGAAAACGAGTCAATTGCTTCATTACTGACTAATTAAATATATAATATATATATATATATATATACGCAGATCGTATGGGAGATCAAATTTGAGCTGTACAGTTCTTCGAACAAAATAAAATAAACGGTAACGTTGAGTAACCCAGAGGCTCAGAATTTCATTGTTTTACAATAGTTAATGTTTTCACAACATAAAAAATTAATATTAATTACACAAAGATCTAAAAATTTATAATTAAAATAAATTAGTTAATTATTATTTCTTACTTGAATTCTCATCGCTGTTTGTACAGCACGCTTGTTAATTATTAACAATCACGCCGTGATTAGTAGTTAAATTATTAATTTTGAAATTAATTGTTCATGTTTGGTAATAATTTTTACAAAATTGTTTCACCCTTTACGGGGAACCCAAACGTCCCCTTTTTATAACGTGAAAGAAATAGTACGGGTTCTTTTATATTCTTCAAAAACGGTTTTTTGCCAACTTTAGGGTGAATCTTAGTTCCACTGGGTAGAAACCTGAAACTAGGAAAGAAGAAAAAGTTCAAAAATAAAGTTAAAACTTGGGGTTAACTTCTATAAGAAAAATGTCTCATAAATCTGCTTGGTAACGTTAAAGATTTTTTTTACCGTGTACAAAGTAGCTCTTTTTTAAACTAGAAAAAAAATTTGAATGGTTTACATTAGTTAGTGAGATCAAAAGTTTTTCAACTATCACTGGGGTTTGGAGTCAGGTTCACCTAGGCTACGAGTATTTACCATCTTCAATCTCTTCCTCCTGCGTTTGTTTAAAATTTTGCCTGTTTAAACAGAAGGCTTTATTGGCATTATGTTCGGTAAACACAAAGGGATGTTTCATCATAGGTACACTCACAGGGAGAGTGTACTTTCCAACCATGGTCTCTTCCGTTGGGTAGTCCCTCGAGTTCTTTTTCCGGTTTCGGATTTTGAAAAGTTTGAATAAACTGACAATGTCCACTAACTCATCAGGTTTAGTCTTACTTCTTAACTAACGATGACGACTCGGTTTTGTACAACTTTAAGTACAAAATGTATATTTACCTAAAATCTCTAAACCACGGACCTCAATTAAAGGTTAAATTTTATATACACCTGCTTGAATAAATTAGTAAATTCCTAAAAGTAGTTTGTAGAAAAGTAGAACATGAAATTTTCTTGTCTTTCTTTTGCTATTTATCTCTTCCTAGAACGCCGTTAATGTGAATTTAAACCTATGTATCTTTTGACAAGACCTTTGAATACAATTGATTACTTGGTAGATTGTAAAATTGTAATGATAATTTAAGGAACAAAATCCAATTTTTATGTGTTGTTTGTGCCAACAACATGCTTTTTTTCCAAATTGAAGGGTAAGAAATTTCCTTTAACGGAAAGAAATGGAAAACTAATGGAAAACCGATGTCTCGAAATGGTACCCGGTGAATTTAGTGATAACCGCTACGTGTTTGACGGTTACAAAAGCGTTTCCTCATTGGTAATGTCTTCTTGCGTTAAATGTTCTTGCCACAATTTCGTGACGAAAAAGTAACACACAAATAAATTTTTTTGGCTTGGTGGTACCATTAATACCTGTTTACTTTCGCTGCACTCTCAATTCTTTTCAGAAATACCATAAGGGGAGCATTAAGCTTGTGCTGTTTACGATAATGTGGTTTGGCAGATACCAAGCTTTTGCCTTTTGAAAATTTAATTTCTTTAAGAGAGCTTTGAGTATCAAATTTTTTAATTAAACCAAAGTATTGAATTCAGTTTTGTATAAAATATATTATTAAGCTTTAGTCTGTTGATTGAACTTTACTACGACATCAATTATTATCTAATTAAGTAAGTGTACTATTTCTTTTCGTGCAGAGTACATGCTCGAGTATATAATATGTATATTCATGTGTAGTGTAAGGCGATGCAACATTACCTCTTTTGCTTTTTACTTTCACATAGTCTTCATGTAATATTCATTTCTCATTTAGAAGTTTTCTATTTCTGTTCCCTCTCACATGATGCTGTTTTCTTTACCACCTGCACCAAACTTTGATCAATGGATCAATAAATTTTTTCTACAAATTTATACATTGATTTCCTTCGCTTGTCACTGAGTTTCCCGAAGGTTTGAGACTTTCCGTCAGGTGAATTTCAAGTTAATTCTACGCATATTCTCCGTTGACTCCTCCCTTGTTTGAGACGGTAATGAGATGGCAGAACTTCAGGATAGAATTTTCACGTAGGTCGTCTCCTCTGGGGGTTACGGAAATATGTACATAGTTGAATGCATGATGCAACAACAAAATCCACTCTAAATCCGCGATTCCTCTTATTAAAGCTGGATTCACTTTATTAATACAAGATTAAGGGATTTATAGAATTCATAGTGAAATGTCAAGTATCCGTCCGGCAGGAGCAAAAAGGGAATTAGTTGCGTGGGCATTTTACCAGACGGTCCGGATGTCCCAGTTCAGAAGTCCCAGATGACTTGTAAGAGAATTTCTTTTGCTACCGGAAACAAATTTGCCGGATTGTTCATCCAATTCTGTTCGTACTTCTTTTCACTTTTTTTCCTCTGTTCTCCTTCAAGTTTTCCTGTACGAAAATTTTAACCGAATGAATTGTCTTCCCCACACAGAAAATTTATTTTTATTTTGGTGCGAGTTTTTACTTGAGTCGAGAAAAAGTTTTCCCTAACTTCCGAACGAAGTCTGGAAACTAAATTTTTGATTGAAAAGGAGCACACTCTTTCCTTCTGTCTGCCTTGAGCTAACTCATTTTGGCATTTATTTGTAGAGGGTTTTTACATTGTTGGGAAGAGCAAATTCACCCAACATCAAAGGCTCCTCCGCATTGACTTAAATTTTGATGAGTGTAGTATATACCAAGTGAATCACTTACTATATGTGAGGGCACTGCAGCGTAAATTTTCAAGTTTTTTTTAACGATTTTCAATGAGCGACACACTTACGCTTTCATTTCAATATGTCACTCTTCTTGTAACGTATGCAAATGCACACCTTTGAGAACCCGGAGAGAAGTTCTTTCTCGGGTTTCTTTAAAACTTTCGTATTTCAACCGGTTTGAATGAGAAAGTGTTGAAAGTCAAAGAGTCTCTTTATAATATCACCTGTATGGAATTTCATCCGTGGAAAACATGTGTAATACAGGAAATTGATAGACAAGTAAACTGACGGGTTGTCATGAGGAAAAGGTTAATTCGACAGAAGACATCGACGCCGGGGCGGAACAAATTCGCAAGTTTTCGAAGTGGAAAAGTAAACCTTTGGAAATATTGCGGCATGAAACCTGAATAATTTGTGACTTTATGAAATTCCAAGACTAGGAAGGTTGAGTTGTCTGTTATGTAGGCTAGCATTGGCCTGATTAGTGAATTAGAGAAATTAGAGTATCTTTTCTGTCCTGCCGGCCGTCATACAAATCCCAATTTTTTTTAAATTGGTTTGGAATGTACGGAAGTTCTATTTGTCAGTCAACTAAAGACACTAAATGAGAAAAAAAACCTTTGAGTGATCTCAGGTCTAGTGTGTCAACTTGCTAATTATCTGTCAATTCTGTACTAAGAATGCCCTTCGCAGACGTCAAGTTTCAAAATACTACAAAACCACTTGTGCTGATGTTTGTCTCTCTGAACTGGAACTATGCTTTTTCGTTACGCAGCTGCTTCGATCTAGTCATTGTTACATGTACATTAAGGCGTCAGTTTACTTTTGAAGAGTTCAAGGGGATTAAGATTCTGAATGCTTCGTATAAACCATAACGAGATTTGACTTCATCCGGTTTAAACCTGAATTTTCTATGCGGTGATTTAATATCTCATTGAACTATAATGCTTTAAAGAGATTTAACGTACAGAGACTAATCTGGTTAGCATCAAGGACCATCAGTAAAATTTATGTGCTCGTGCTAGACTTAAGTATTACACACCCAGTTGGTAAAAGAGTTTGGGAAGGATATAAAAGAAAATCGGATAAAAATTTATGCAGGACGTAGAACAGTCAACAAAACATATTGCTTCCCCGTGTTTTATTCAAATCGATATAAAGAACCTAACGCATTCCTAAATTTAACACTGAGTTGTAATTTGTGCAGATTTGCTCCAGTTGTGCCCATTATTTACGGTCTGGTACCACATCATAATCAAGTACCGACTCGATATTTTATGTTTGAATTCCGAAACGTGTGATTTGACCAAATTTCCCACCCAAAATTACGTTGGTGTTAGTGTTGTTTTCGACTCAGATCACTTGAATTGTTTTAATTTGCCATCCTGGTTTAAATTTCTCAACTGTACATGTTTCGTAGTAATAAAAAAAGGTTTAACAACCTTGTAACGAAAGGAAGTAAAATTTGAGAGGGTATCCCTCCGTGACTGGTTAATTGCATTTTGAAAAATCAGATGGAACCGACGAATTCATTGTGATACATCGCACGCACCCTGGCTTTCTTATACAAACGTAAAATGATTAATTATCAAGGTGGTTGTGCAGTGCATGCAAATCAAAAACCCCAAACAGCTGTTCGTATGGAATTGATAATTCTAATAGAAATGGAAGAACCATTGACAGTCGTGCAAAACTATAAATAGTAATAGATATTTTATATTCAAGGGAACGCCGTTCTATCATAACGACTTCTCTCGTTGACTTCCGACAGTTTTACTTCTATCGAAGGTTCACATGCTAAATTTTGCTACTGGAACCTTTCATTCTGAATAAAATGTCCGCTTGGCCTGGTGCCTTTGATTTAAAAAATTCATTAAACTTTTTTGTGTTTATGTTGAAGTTTTTAATAGCTTTTTCTCATGCCGGCCCTGGATTCTCCGTTTAATTTTACTTCTAACCATCCCTACACCCTTTTGTTCGCCGCGTATTTTTCTCTTTACATTGTTTTCAAAATGAGGCTGTAGCAATGTGACTCCAAAGCTATTGAGATCCGTAAAAGAATCGGTTTTGATGTAGAAAGAGATCCACCTATTTTTTTTTTTTTACAAATTTTATTATCAAAGAATCCGCGTTACAGAATATTGAATATTTTATTTTTTAATATAAGTTATTTAAACAAACGTTGCGGAAACAAACGTTGGCAGTCGCCAAAGATGAAGTTGAGCACTCATTGTTTTGTTTTAAACATGGTTTTAAATTGTAACGAAGTCTTCTGCTCGGTACGTTAAAGGGTGTCAGGTCGTTAGCAGCATCTGGACAGAACTATTAAACAACTGAAAATGACAGACCGCACTGCAACGCACCCACAACAATTAAATACTGTTTGAGCGCGTTATTAGGGAGTGTAACCGCCATTTTGGAACCGCGAGCAAAACTGAACATTGTATGTATAGAAAATCGAACAGTTTCTTGGCACCGAGCTAATATTAGACAACTAAAGGATGTTTGGTAATCCATCGACACAATTGAATAGATATAAAAACAGGTATCGAGATGTGTTTACCTGTATTTTTGTCACATTGAAAAAAGACGCGCCTACAAAATTGGATTCGAGATGTGAGAAATAAATCAAAATTTCACCCTTTAACAAAGGGGCTGAAAAGAAGTTCACCTGGGAAAGTGAATTGTCGGCAAGTCAAAGTCTCAAAAACTTTGAAATGTAAAGTTTAAATTGAAACCGAATAAATAACGGAAACGGAGAGACTGAAATGCGTGCAAAATAAAACGAATACTCGAAATGATGGGCGAAGTAACAAAAAAGCCGACAACAAATAATAATTTACCCAGAATATTTATTTATAAATGAAACTTTGTAAAAAAAAAATAGAGAGAAAAACATGGCGGATCCACAAAAACCGGATCCGGAAACGGTTGCGTTGTAAATTTAAATTCAAGGATCGAGGGATGTTGCTTATTCAAGCAAGTCAGATGCTACGTTGAGAAACAAAAATGTGAAAGGTTGAAAGATTTCGAGGAAAGAAAAGGCGCATAATAGTTTTTCGCTCTTGGATTTGAGAGGCCTAGACATTTCAAAACTATCTTATTTTCCAAAATAGTGGTCTACAGAGATTACCGACGGGGGTGAAAGCAAAAGTTCTTTCACTTTCAAAGTTACGGTTACGATGTTATGAAAGAAAGAAAAATATGGCGCCATATTGGGACTCTATATTTTCCTCTGCTCCATTATCACTCTTGTCTATTTTATTGAAAACTAAATAGACAATTTTCTCAATTTGTGGTGACATAATTTAACGTTGATACTTTCTCTCTGAGTTTTTCTATTATTTTTTAGAACGCAGAGAAGGTTTCACCGCTTGAAACCGCTGGAGGTCTGCATGCCTGGCGCTGTTGTTTGTTCTAGTTTTTCGTTTCGCAAGTTCGAGTCCATCTTTTGTCTCAGTCACGTTTCATCCATCAGAATAATGTTAAAAATAGTAGTAGTAGCGAGGCAGTAAAAATCAGAATTAATGTCGAGTGGCTAAGATATGTGAACGACACAAACTGTTCCAAATTTGAGATTTATTGTGAACAACAGAGGACGAAAATTAAGTTCTGCCATGTGACTTTCGTATGTTGTACTTTCGTCCGGGTGCCTGCTTCTTCGGATGACTCTTTTTTTTTAAAAGAAATAATTGAGCAGAGCGGAAACTCATTAGAGTAATGACATCGACTGGAAATTGCAAGCACCTGAACGAGCATAAATCACAATGTTGCACGTCTACGATTCCCAGAAGTAGGAAAAATATTTTTTAGATTTCCATCAGCACACTTGAATGACTTATTACTCTCAAAATAAAATGAAAATAAATGTCAGTTTTTTTAATGGAAGATGAGGCGATGGCCTACGTCGCTGTGGCTCTTGAACCGGAAATAAATCGACGATCGAAAATGTATTTTTTATGTTTGGTGCTCGAACGGTATCGATTGCAGTTTTTCCGGTTTCCGAAAAAGTTGGCCCTTTTGTAATTTTGGAAATTTTGTGTTTGTTTTGTTCTGCTGCATTAGAAGGTCAGTGTCGGAGGGAATGTTTGACATTTTCTTACCACTGTTTGCCAATACGAAATGAATGAAACACTTCTATATCGTAGTCAACGTTTGTCACGATATGTGGAAAAGTTTTTAATTACACATAAATTAATTATTGATTCTCTTACTGCCACTGGTGTTAGGAGCAGTGGTGCTATTTTCGTAAAAATTCTAAAAACTTTGTAGAACCTTAGTTACTCTATAGAAGATTGTTATCTTTGAAGGTGTACAATTCTTTTGATGATACCCAGAATCACGTGGGTTACTTAAAAATTACAGGATATTGCAGAAAGACGCACTGTACCACAGACACTACAAGTTTTCAATAAATCACATTCGACATTTCCGTTCGCTAAAACACGCAAAAACCGTAAGCACGCAATACAAATTTTACAAAACTAAACAATGAAAGTCAGATTTACCAGAATTAGCTAAAGTTAAATGCTAGAAAAGCAAATTTTCTGATCATAAAAGATATGCAGAGATCGGTAAAACTATTTTACAAATAGAACTTTCTATTATTTTTTCTTTTCAATCGCTGAAACGAATATGTTGTAAAGTAAGCAATGTAACTTTAATTGAAGACGTGCAGTGCTATTTCTATAAATTTTTAGAAAACTCGTCTTTTCTGGCGTTCATTAAACCCACAGCAGTGTGAGTGTGAAAGAAGAGTTGATAAAATGCCATGTCTAAGGTCACCCCCATATAATAATTTAAAGAATAAAGAGAATGGCGCGGAAACGTACAGACTAAAGTTTTTCGTGGCAATTTATACGGGAAACCTTTATTTATAGGCGTTTGCCTTTTCTGCGAGTACGTGCTACGACTTCTTCTGCCACGTACAACCTTCCCGGCAGAACCTTTTCACCGTTTTTGTTTTCCTTTTCTCACTCTAACAATTCTAACCTGCGCCGCTTTACCTTTTTCTTATCTTCTCGTCTCTCATACTCCCCGTGCCTTTTCGCTTCCTTTCTGCCTCTTCCACTGATTTCTTTGTCCTTTCATTTTTTTCACATTCATCGTCCGTTTGTATTTGCTTTTTCGTCATTGTCCACACGTCTGAACAGGATCGTTTGATACTTTCTCTCTCTCTCTCTCTCTTTCTCCATGTGTGTGTGTGTGTACAGTTATCAGGCTTTACCCTTTTCATCTTTGTACATTTTCATTTTCCGACGAGTTCAGTTTTCTGATATTTTCAGCTTCCTGTTTTTTGTCTCTTCTCTCGCGTATGACTGAACATATTTTTCCTTCTTCGCTCCAGTGTGTGGACTCCCATTATATTACTTCTACCATGTATTTATACCCAACTGGTTTTTACTGAGTTCATACGATAGAAAATTGCTGGCGATGGAGATGTCTAAATGTTTTATTGAGAATTGAGACGACTGTTGAAAATTCGTGAATCACCGTGTACGCTGAAAAACCTTGTAAATGAAAGTGTTACTTTACAAATACGGCTCTTTGACGTGGGATTTAGCTGTGTGACGAGGTCAAACTGCTAAAGTAAATATCGTAACACGGAACTCAACACGAAAATTGAATTTTATGCTCGTTCGGAGTAAGCATTACTTATGTGTAGTCATCTGTTTTATTACAATGAGTCAGCAACGTTTGGCATAAACCGTTTGAATAATCAATAATATTTAAACAGAAAACAATTCAAGTTTTGAAATTTTCACAGATGAAAGGTTAGAGTCGTAAACGAGTCACATAAACGAGAGACGGCGATTGATATCACATGCAAGGTGCAAGGAAACATGTTTGGGAATGTTATGAGACGATTTATGTCACCTGTACGTGAAAATTGTGGGATTGTTAAAGTCAAACAATACGGACAAAGCTATTTATTTTGAGCAATCTAAAGACAATGCCCAGAGTAACGTTAAGTGTACGATGTGTCTCATTTATATTGAAAGATTGCATTTTTCGGTCACTCGGCTACTTGCTTGAATTGTGCATTTATGTCTTTCCACCTCGAGCCTTAATACATTTTCTCATTTTTACTGGTTTTCGTTTAATCATTGCTCTATTTGTGCGATGCAGGGGCCTTTCATTCCATGACGTGTTTGCCTTTCATACGTTGCTGTTTGAATTGTCCTGTTTAACGGCGACAGCTTGTTTTTCTCTTGCTCTTTTCCCCGGTTTACCATGCAGAGTTGTCAGGAATATTGCAATCATCGCAATAGCCATTTTCTAATATAAATATTGACTGATTCATCTCGATAAAATTTAATAAAATCCGATGACCGGATTCGGAATTTCATTCGACGAATGGTCTTGAGTATGAATTTTATCGGTCGAAAGAACAAAATGGGTCGAGGCTTCCATAAAACGTGGGATATTTTCTGTGAAAAGCACTACTCGTGTCTTGATTATATGTTATTACACTACAATTTTGGATGCCTATTTTCTTTTATTCCTTGGTAACTTTAGTCTAATTTTTATAAAACTAGTCATTCCGTACTAAAAACATGTGTAATGTACCCTAAGTATTCAACTCATTGCAACAGGTTATAAAGTTTTTTTTAAATTTTAGTTAAAAAATGTTGAAATTTATAATAAGTCTTGCCAGTCAATGTCGCCAGATGTCAAATTATAATGAGCTTAAATTCTGACTAGGGAAAATGTACAAAAGTCAGAGTCCGTTGTCTAGTTGTATTATAACTCTGAGAGATTCTTTATGCTTAAGCATTCAGCCGTAAGGAAGTTCTTAAAAATCTTTCCCAAAATAACGAGGAAAACCTCAGAGAAGTGACATGGAATGTAGTTACGAGCAATGAGAGGAAAATTAAAATTTCGTTTTTGGTTGGAAGTAAAAATGAGGCCAGGTGCAATTCGGTGAGAAGAGAAAAAGGAAAAATTTAGGGTAGCAAAATTGAAAAAAATTTGAGTTTAGGAAACGTGATCAAACAGTTACCTCCAGCAACAGAAAAACAGGAAGAACAAAATCTATTTCACCTCTGACGGAGACAATGAAAGCGATGATGATGGAACTAAATCCAGCCGTCTGCCGGAGTGATATTTTTTTTTGTAGGAACTCCGGCGAACAGTTTCCTTCTTTTTTTTCAAAGCCTGCCTCCCTGAGGTTTCCTGAGGTTTCTTGCCTGTCCTTTTCCAGCCGTGAGATAGGCTCGCTACCATTTTCTGACACCGATGAACCATAAAAATTCACAAGAAAAAACTTTTCGAAACCGGAAAAAGTCAGAGAAAGATACGTCCAAGTTGGGCCTCTACTTTTTCTACTTTTATTTTTGACTTTTTGTTTCAAATTGAAAGAGATCCTTACGGGTGTGCGGCAAGGGAGAGATCGAGGAGAAACGGCAAAGACGAAGTGCCGGGAAGAGCGGGAAAGAAAATCCAGGGACGGGAAAATCGATCCTCCCGTGCAAAATTTTCAGATCTCTCTGGGAAAATATTTAATGTTTGAATTGTGCGGTCAAGATGCTGAGAGAGTTGAAATTTGGTGAATAACCGAACAATATAAATAAAATAAGTTATTTATCGGGAAAAGCTTTCATTTGTGCAAATAATAAACATCGATCGGAATTTAGAAGTTTAACGGGTAACGAGAACGAGAACGACTGGGAAAAAATTTTGAGTTTCCCCGTCGAATGAAAAGAATGAAAACAAATGCCTGTTGAATTGTAGGCTACTCGAACATTTCTTGTACGTAAAACAAGAGGTACACTCACGGGTAAAAGTTTCACAAAGCAAAAATGTATACATCGTATGCTTGGAAAACAAATTTTCATGAGTACGCCAATGTTTCACTGTCATTTTACTTTATGTGTGGATCTCGTACCATAATTTTTTGGTAAATCTTATTGAACTTTAAAATGATACATAATATTTGGAAAAAGTTTTGCTGTTACCACCCAACCCAGCAGTACAAACACATTAAATTTAGTGAACAAAACAAATTTTGAATTCACCGTACATTGGTTGGTACACAGTAATAATTTCGCATTATAATGGTTATACTGAGAATATTCTTTAGCACTGCTACGACGACATGACTTATGGGACACTTCAATGCGTTGCACGTTTTTATTTTGGTCATCAAGACCTCTCATAAATTTATAACCTCATCTATGTATACACGGGACACATTTACATTTCTACTACTTTTAATTTTTTCTCAACAAAACGAGTGCGTACGTTTTTCTGTTTCACGGCCTTCTTCTTCCTTCCGTAAATTGTCCTAGACGAATTCGATTCTCAGGATTAGTGCTACTGTTTATTTTTACGGTACCGACCCTGATAAAATTATGTTTGCCAGGCAAAATATTTATAGAAATTTGGCAATGATTTCCCCGAGAAAAATTACGACGTCGTCTCGAATTTATAAGGATGGAAAATGAAAAAGTGACAATAAATCATTGTCTTTCGTAGAGTTTTTCTTGATTGTCGTCTTTCTCCCTTATTCTGTTGTTTTGTCAGAGTCATGACAAAACAAGAAGGTCATAAATAAATGTGTATATATATATATATATTTATATATATAAGCAGAGTACAGAAAAACAGAATACAAATAAATATTGAGCTTTTTGATTTAGCTTGGAATTCGGGAAAAAAAGTGTCACCTAGAAGTCGATTCCAAAATCACCCCCGGGGGTAACCGCCTTTCCTTATTTGAAATCACATGAAGGGCAAATTTTTGCTGGGGTTCATTTTCAAAAAATTTCCAGCAACTTTTTCCGGGGAAGGTTGCCTTTTCGTCTTGCTGTCTTTCCCATCTGGGTAAGGTAAGGAGATCAATTTTTAATTACGGCAAAAAGACGGGCAAGATAGAAGAATCATATTCTCGTTTAAGAAAGGAAGAAAACTTTTTCCATGGGCAGTGCTCGAGTTTCTTGAGGAAAATCGCTTGGAAAATGTCGGAACACGCAGGAAATGATGAGAATATTTTCGGAAGAAGCGGATGTCATTAAATGCTTCGGCCATTTTTCCGTGGCTCACTCCCGAACCGTTGAAAACCTTCCTGAATTCTTAATACTCTTACTTAAAACTCTTTTCTTCCTTACTTTCAGTTTTAAGTAGAGTATCTCATGCCCACTAATAAATTATACATACAACAGAGTGCCGTCTGTAACATTTTCTTATAATTAACTCATGTGTAATATATAATAAAGTAATGGTTGTTCTAGTAGAAAGCTATAAATCATAAAGTTGATTCTTCTCGGTTGTCAATAGTTTTAGAAGGAATCTACGGAATGTCCAATAACGAAATTAATTTCCAAATTTCGGATACTGCGGAGTCACCCTAAAAATAAATTTAACGCTAATCAAAATTTCTCTTTCTTATTCTGTTTTGTACACTGCTCGGTTGTCTCTAAAATTGTTAATTCAACTCATGTGTTTATATTAGCAAATAGAAAGTATTGCATGACGTTCTCCTCTGCGCTAATCAAAACCAAGGGATGTAAGGAAGGAATAGACAAATGTCTCTCTCTCTCTCTCATGTTAGAAGAACCTAGTCTTTGTGCTGGGTCGTAGTAAACAATTCAAGTCTGATACTAAGTAAACAAATTTCATAACGGTCTTCTCGGCGGTAACTAAATCAGTCACTTATGTTCTAAGCGAGGTTGATTAATAGTTTTCGGCTCAGTATAATAGACAAACGTTCGGTTTGGTGGATTGTAAAATAAATTTTCGAGCGGAGACCACGTAACGAACTCATTAATTGAATTTAATTGTTTTATAAGATTTAGCACTCTTAGCCTTGGTCTGTGGTTTTTCCGTTCCGTTGATTTTCACTCGTTATCACTGCTAGAATTCACATAGTTTATAGCCCAGTCAAGCTTTGTTGAAAACAAACGTTTCAGACTGGTTCTAATTAGGGTTTAAAACATGCTCTGTCTCAGAATAATTCAGCTCCGTATGATAAATTTAGAAAAAAAATGTATGTGATTTTCTCTCCTCGAATTGACAAAACACTTGCATTGATCATTGCATTACAGTATCTCTAAATGATCAATTAACAGTAAAATAATTCCTCGTTGAAGTTTGAAATCTATATAGAATTTTCCGTAATTAAAGCTGAGAAACTTTACGGTGATTTCCTAATAAACGGGACTGAAAGAGAATTGCAGGCCTGAGTATGGAATGTTTTGACAATTTATACATTGCGAGATGCGATGCACGTGAATGCACTTGATGTTTGAGACTATTTTACACAGCTTTCCGAGTATTATAACTAATATCTTATTAGTCTAATACTACATTTGACGTAAATTTTGGTGAATAAGTCAGAGTTGCGACTTCTACGCCGTGTTTGTAGAGTGTAATAATAGGGTTTTGACAACTTTCGTACTTATGTGTCCCGTCACTCACATATAATGAGTAATTGTGATTAGTTACCAGCGGAGTATTTGTAAATGCACTCCACGTCTTCTCTCGCTACAAAGTATTTACTGAAAAACGTTTAAATCAATATTAGGTCAGGACGTATTTCAAGCAAAAGTACCACGTGCTGTGTAATTAATGTAAATTAAGGGACCGTGTACATTCTGTTCTGGTCATCACTTTAATTACTTCTTGTGAAACGTGGCCGAGTTAAAGAGAAAAATATCATTTACATAAAAATTAAATTAATAAATTAAATAAAGTTTCGTCTTCTTTCGGTTCTATCTGGCAAACCTTTTAGAAACATCAAATTCCCGTTAAAAAAAAAGAATCCGAACGGAGGAAAAGATGGCAGCGTCGATTGCGATGATGAAGTTGGAAATGAAATGGCACAGTTCTTTATTAGTAGCAAATGACACTTTAACAAACCAAATATTTCTTGTTGAGTTTCTCTTTCACCCCCCAAACCGTTTTTGATGAGTTCCCTTCAATCTTCCATGACTTCAAATTATCAAGCCCAAGTATTGTATTGAAAAACTATTTTCGTTCAATCGTTTTGAGCTTTCACAGGAAATCGGAGTGCGGTACAATTTGTGACAGTGGCAACGTCAATAATAACGTGCTTGAGTTAAATCGTTATATTCTGAAGTGTGACGTAAAATATGGAGGGCACACTCAGATTTTGCGAGCGAAATTTTACAGAATTTCGAGCAAATGTAACATTATTAAGTCGAGTGAAGTTTCAGGTAAATATATAAACGCGAAAACTTATGTACGTATTGAGGTTTCTTATCGTAGGCAGACGTCTACGTTTTTATGTAGTTTATCTGGCGAGTATTTAAAAATAAAATTGTTAAAGTTTCACCACTTCTAATGTGTCTCTCCACAATAAGAACTGATTCTTCTTCTGTAGGTTTTGTATTCTCTCTGAACAGAGTGCGGATATTTACCTGAAAAGAAAAGAAAAGAAATTTATGCTCCGATTCAAATGTCTGTTTTTTGAAAGTTGAGTATTTATATTAATGAAGAATTTAAGCTAATTGTAGATTACATTGACAGGCGCCGAAATTATTGGTTATGCACAAAGAATATAAATAAAACGCGAATTTTTCCCTATAAACCAAATATACTCTAGGTTCGTTCTCTGTTGTCTATGATTGTACAAAGTATACTTTTTATCAATTGTATTACAACTGTACAACATATTAATTTATTTTTAAAGATCAACTGCACTTTTACGTTTTTCTTAAATTTTGAGAAGTTGAATTTTTATAGTTTCGCACAGTAGTAAGTAACCGTAGTGAATTTAATCTCGTTCTTACCAAGGAAAAATTGTTTAAAATTGTTAATAAATTGTTTAAGCATGATTTCGTGTCGTGAAGTTAACTTTTAAGTTGTTTCAAGTGTGAAACTTTAAGTAATGGTAAAACAGAAGTGCAGTTAAAATTAAAGAAAAGGTATGTTTCCCACTAAGCAAAGCACTTGCTAACGTATGGATTCGGGATGGTGAAAAAGTTAGAAACGAAACGCAGGCGTGTTTTTACCCTCAGGTAGATAATTGCGTCGTTGTTAGATCCGCGATCATCTCCACCTTCTTCCTGTTTATGCAAATGGCTTACACTCGCTTCATGTTTCCCACACGCCATGTATTCACATACCCCCGTCAATTCTTTTTTCCAATATTCCTTTGGTTGTTCCTTCTATTCAACAATAAATTGTCATAAACCATTCAGCTGTAATTAATTAAGATTTCAAAACCAATTTGGCAGAGAATCACTGAAATTTAAACTGCTTTGATTCCATGACAAACGTATTTTGGTGTCAACTTTTTTTGAAAGGCTTTACATTGGTTAAATAAATGAAATTTACCCAAGGTTTTGATCAAAGGCAAAAATTACTCAATTATTTGACAAAAAGGTATTTATAATATTGTAGTTGAGTATTACAATAGAGATTTACAACAAAGTTACTCATATTTAAAAATGTATGTTTGTTTTGTTATTGTCGAATTTTTTCATTTCAATGGTCGCTACTTTTGTTACAGTATTTTAAAATAGAGTAAATGAATTGCAATGTTTAAAAATTACAGTTTTATGTATGCTTATTTTAAAATACAACTTTATACTAAAATTATCATGACGTAGTACAGGGTACAGGGTGCTTACCCGTAAGCACAACACAAACTCAAGAATATAAAAGGCAAATAATTTTGATTTTGAAATAATTTTAATGAGTAAACTAAATTTTAAAAAAACTCCCGTAACGTGACCACAACAATGCGACTTGGTTTTTGTTTTAAAATATCTGCCTATTCCGTTTATCTGATTGTATTTATTGCTTCACAAATCTCGTTGTCTACTTAAATTATCCACGTTGGTCGTATCACAATTACATCTGAATGCATTTATAAGGGAGGCAGTAAGTCACCAAATTAAAAAGCTATAAACCGCGACAGCTAAAACCTGCTTCCAGTGCGGTTGAGTTGTAAAACTCAGCAATGTACGAATTCCCGTGTATCTTCATTCAGTACTTGGTCGGTTAATAGGGTAATGCGTTTACTAACTATGTAGGGGGGTTAATGGACCAAAAAGAACAATAAAAATTTTACGACAAGTCGTAATAAATTTATTTCAAATCGTTCGAAAAATTTTTTAATTTTGTCGACCACCAAGGGCTTTGAGTAAGGCCGTTTTGACGGATAAGCTATTTACATATTTTTTATGTATTGCAAAACAACTCGTATAAATCGAACCAATCATTTCGACAGACTTCTTGGAAAATCAATACACGTTATAATGTATTGTATGTTAAATTCGGTCAATTGCGTTACAAGCAAATACAAGCATTGCTATTTTCATTGTCTAATATACTTAATATGGAGGACATATATTTTAGATATATTATTAAACAGTTCAAAATGTACTTAGTGGCACACAAACTGCAATCAATTTTGCATTGATAAAAAATTCGTCTGCAATGCATTTATTGCATAATATTGAAGTATCATGCCATTTAAGTACTGCTACTGTATTTGACTGCAAAAATCTAACATTAATTCATATTCACGTATTCCACGGATGCTACACACAAGTTGAATGAGACAGGTCTAATGTTTGCACGAAATGTCTTGACGCAATAAAGTGTAACATAAGATAAAATAAATAAGATTTATATTTATGTCTCTTCAAAAAACTCATAAACGTTTGAAGGCAACGCATTCGCATAAGTGGTACAAGTGCATTTCTACAAATTCTGCTCGGGTTATTATCATTCTAGAAAAAGGGACAAAAAGGGAGGAAACGAATGTAAAAAGCGGAAACCTGGGTTCCACACACTCGCTCCCTGTGCAATAAACTATGTAAAATAGTGGGCATATGAAGAGAAAGGAAAGGCCCACACGTGGGGAATCGGGTGAAAGCACGCGAAAAATAGATTCCGGGGGTAGAGGAGGAAAAAAAAAGGGAAAAGTAAAGAAAAAGAAAAGAATAATGAATTCATAAAAGGGCGGAAAAAGATGTTGTTTACTCAAGAAGAGCAACGAACACAAAGAGAACTGTGAGAAAGATTAGTGTAAAGGAGAAGACGTGGGATGAGAACGGTAGGAAAACTGAGAAGGAGAAAAAAATTGAAAAGTATCATGGGCATTGATTCTAAGGAAAAAGAAACTGATGGCAAACGGTTGAATTATTGAAGATGAGTAAGGGCCACGTCAAAGGAAAGGCTCTTCTCTAAATGTGCTGCACCGCAAGTTTAAAAAGTCAATAGAAAAAAGCCATTGGAAGGCTGACATTTTGAAAAAAAAAGACTTTCCTACGTGAGACTGTCAAAGGTGAAAGGAAAAGCTTAAACTGGCAACAGGGTGACCGCAGTGAGAAATCCCAAACGCCGGACATAAAAACTCGAGCGACGAGGTGTCCTCGTTCCTCTTCGAGTCTTCGACCTTTAGACACCCCCGGGGGTTGAACAAAAGCAAAGAAAAGGCCAGCGTGGGAGCATGATGAAAAAAAACTAATCAAAGAAGTAGCCTTCAAACAAGTATTGTTTGACTAATTTTGTTTGGAAATTCCAACAATGTTAGCCTTGCTTTTAGAAACATAATTTTCCCTTTCTATTTAATTATATTGACACAAGTTCTAACTAAAACACGTGAGGAACATAAAATAAAGGAAAGGACGTTTATCAAGTGAACAAGCACTGGTTTCAGACCAGCCCTGGGAATTACTAAAAATCATAGAGTTACCTTAAATGCGTTTTACAATTATTAGTTTTAAATGCAAACATTAAGGCTCAATTTTTCTACTTCAAACTATCAAAATAGACCAGGCTTTTCCTAGAAAAACTCCAAAATATTTCACGGTTTCATAAGAGCGCACTTAAAAGGTATTATAAATTATGCATAGATTTAATTTTCTGTAATTGCTTTACAGAACAAGTGAGGTCAATAAGTTCAATTTCAACATATTTTTATGTATGTTATTATAAAATTTGACGCGTCCGTTCTGCTTTGGTTTTAGTGACTACAGTTTCTGCTGTTCGTCATATTTTTTTTCGCGGTAACTTTGTATTTTTCAACGGTGTCGTTTTAATATATAACATAATTAAAATACAAACCACGTTTAAACTGGATTTTTGAGGTGACGCATTTTAAACGTCTACATAAAATATTACAAAAAAATAATAATTGAAATGTTATAATAAAATTTAAGAGTCACGATTAACGATCGTTGGATAACTTACGCGTAGTTAGTAGTTTAAACTATACGTTTCGGAAAAGGATATGACTAGGTTTATACTATTCAAATTGTAAGTCACAAGAGATAAAATATGTTCACGTCTACATATATTTAAAAGTTAACGAATCGAAGTTGTGCGGATGAGCTTATAGTTTTGTTTATTGATTTGAGAAGTGAACTTATGGAACGACACGTACATAAAAATTATTGCTCCGGCTAATTCAAACAATTAAGAGAACGTAAAAAATAAAAATAAACAGAAAAAGCAAGAGGAGCAGGAGTCGGTCGCCGAGTTTCACTCCATTCATAGACAAATCCGTTCGGAGTTGCTAATTCAATTTCGGATGTTTAAATCGAATCATCGGTAACATCTAGTAGTCAGTTTTTGTGTTCACTTCGATGAAAGTCCCGGCAGACCGAAAACTCCCAAAAGCCTTCTCAACCCTGACGAATGAACATAAAAGCGGTATGTAGTCGAAAATAAGTTTCCATGTTGATTCGTTAAAAAATTGATTTAACGATCGTTCGAAGGGTTTGGTTCGTCTCCAAATTGTGACATTCAGAGGTTTCCTATCGGAGCAAATGGTCTCTGTTTAAATAACATTTCTTTTGATCTCTTCAATCTGTTTCGGATCGGGTCCGCATGTTTGCACGTTGCTGTTGGTGAAATAAGAAACAATTGTCAATAATTAATCAGAAATGAATGGACGTTGAAACACACTACATATCATTTTCTTTTTGTAGTATTTCGGTGTATTTCGGTAGACCCCACACGACAGGAAAATTAATTATTTGCAAGCGAATTTAACAACAGATTTATGGAAAGAAAGATGACTCGTATGTTTAAGTTCGTATCTAACTTCCTGTAGCATTAGTTTTTAATTATCTCTGAACGGAGGTTTCATTATATAATTGTAGAAATTCTTATAATTTATTTAAGGCGTGTAGTAACTGCTGTTCTTCTCAATTAGGTTACGTTGTACAAAGTATAAATAATGATCTTTAAAAATAACAATTATTTTATTTATTATGGAATAGATAATAGTGGTTGAATTGAATGGTACAGCGTGTACTTCTATGTCAGATTTTAGACAGCACGACTGGGAACTATTTCTAAATAACGTAAAGTAAATAGCAATTGCACTGCATCAACACTCTGTAAAGTTGATTTTATTTAAATACATTTTATTTTTATGACCCCATGTGAATGTGTGTCATTCCAGGGTTCCGGAGGAGAGTGTTTGTTCGGCTGTTTGTCGGAACAATGATGGTTTTAAAAATTCCCTTCCATTGTGGAAAACTTAATGGTTTTTTTGTACCAATATTCTCGGTCGTTCACCAATTTTCCATTTATTTATTTATTTTTTATTGAAGTCTAGCGTCCCGCTGACAGAAAAATAAAGAAAACCGTGCTATCGGGAGAGAATGTGCGAGGTCGGAAAAAGTTCTCCTTTTTATCTTTTTGTTTTTGTGTAAAAGTGAAACCATTTCCATTTGTCCCGGGGAAATTTTCATGTCGCAAGAGCTCGCTCTATGCTCTGCAACACTTTGTCCTGTGTGTAAAATGTAGGAATGAGCTTCTGCATTTTGCTAAAAGAAAAACTTTTTGCACCTCCGAGCTGATGGCTGCCTCTCGATGAAGTTCTGAATGTTTGCATCAGGCTCTTGAATTTTTAAACCTACCCCCATCCAGTGCTCTAAAACTTATATGTGTGGTACCCGATCGTTTCCTTTCAATGATAAAGCCACCAAGAAAACGTCTTCTTACGTCTAATTCATCCCTGACATTATGAAAAGTCCTGAGCAAATCACCACCTCAGCCTTACACTCTCATTTTATTTATAATTAATTATGAATAATGAATTTTTAATGAGTGAAAACCATTTCCTTAAGGTGTGTAAAGCTGTCTTTGTAATAAATACCAATTAATTTCCTAGCCATCATTTGTTGGGTTTTTAAGGTTAAACAGAAATTGTCGTAAAATTATTGATCTTTGGAACTCCGGCAGTGTCACAAAAGTCGTAAAATAAACCGGCCCACAAGAAAAATAATAAAGACACTTACTTTTGAAAGCTTGAAGGATGTCAAATCTAAAAAACTCAACAATAGCCGATTGATCGAACATTTCTAACAATGATTTTTTTTAACTTTTATGTAAACAACTCCACACTGAGAGACTTCAGTGACGTCTAAGACCTTGACACAAACGTACGGTACCTCACTACATAAAATTGTAATTGTTTCAGTGGCAACCCTCTTCTTGTAGTACTTCTCTTTGTCCTTGTTTATGTTTAGATTTTGTTCAAATTTCTGACAGTATTTTCTTCTAACTTAACGTACCATATTTGTTTACTCTGCTTGAAAGTATAAAACTGATGAGTGCTTTTCCCATTCACAGGCTAATGAACACTAAAAGTAGTTCGTAGTCGTGCTATAATACAATAGATTAAAGCTATTCAAGCTAATGAAACTAATTTTTTCTAAATATTAAATGCTAACGATACAATTTTTGTAGAGAAAATAATTAAAATCTTTCTTGGTAGTTTTAAAAGCTAATAACTGCAGTTGTTTACGTGTTTGCATAATTTTTTAACTACTCTTCACCCATACTCAACTAAAAATAATTACACAAGTTGTTAAAGAAACTTTCTTCTGCAATAAGAACGTTAATAATGTCATATTATTTGTCGTTTAGTGAATCAAATAAAAATAAAACCGTAGTAGTTTTTCTGTTCTGTGGGTCTGTTTTTCAAAATATGGTCATAAACTTCACCAAATTATTAGGACAAAACCACAGGCAGTGTAAGGAATTTTTCTTTAATATTCTTCTGCCGTAATCTTCACCTAAATACATCACTTACATTATGTGTGGTCGAAAGTTATTCTGCTACAAGAAACGTTACTTTGCAATGCAGAATGATTTGATTGTTGTACGGATATTTTAGTTGAAGTACCGAAGTTAAGATTTATTGAGTGGCTTTAACACTGAAACAGCAACATTTCTCTATGAAAATAACTCAAATCCAATGGTCACTATTAGTAATTATTCAAAGTAATCTATCTTTATTTTTATAATTTAGCGTTGACATTAATCAAATTTCAAGTAACAATTTTATGAAATGTTGTTCTTTGTTCATTTGTACATTATTAAAAATTCTATACAACTTTGTTCATACAAATTTAACAAAGGCAAGTTAGAAATCTTCACACGGATAACCTCGCTCTGATATAAACCGAGTATAACTTGAATGAAATCTCTCTGTAACTTAAATTCATTACATTTCATTGAGAAATTTTAATGTTTTTCCTTCCCGGAAAGATCGACAGATTTCAATTTAATCAAATCAATGAAACGGGGACCTGAACGCGATGAAAAAAAATACGGACGGACCCAAATCCGCCTTTTCCTATGCGAACTTCCTTTTAGACAACGTTAATGTCCGTGTCAAAAAACTTTTGACGTGTTCATTAATAAATTCAAGCGTAAAATTTTTCGGACTTTGCAAATCAGAGTGTGCGGCTGTGGTGTGAGGGTCGAACCCAACGGGGATGAAAACTATTTTACCGGAAAGGGTTTTTAGGTTTTCCCGTTTTCAAAACCGGAAACGGGACTACGGAAGGACGCTATAAATGTAGAGGAAAAAAAAATCGGGAATGGAGTGAAATCTCGTAGAACTCTTAAGTGGCGATTATTCGCCGCAAATTTTACTCTCCGGCATTGTTCAGACGAAGAGGTTAACTGAACCTGAAACCTTCACAGAAACCTCTCCAAAAATTAACATGCATGCTTGTGATCCGAAATGAAATCCCCGTAAGGGTCGTTCAGTTAGAAGTTAGTTTCCTTCTAAGGTCCGTTTTAGACATGTTCAAATCCTGTCATTTTACGAATTTTAAAGTTTCCACACCTAGGATTCGTTGAATTTCAAATGAGAAACTTTTCACCTGGTCTAAATCCAAATGGAGTCTTCGCTTGGATGTTTGTCTTTCGGTTCGAGTGGGAAATAAAAATTAAATTCAACGCTTCGGAATTTAAATTTTGGTCCACGCACTATTTTGAGTCTTAGTTAACAGGACGAATCTTCTCGCTCGCTGTCCCTCAAAATGCTTTTTAATTTGTATTTATTAACTGACTTTTGGCTCTGGCAACCATTTTCTTCTATGCGTTGTCTTCTCTTGTCTTCTTCGAGTCGGAATACAAAATTTATAAATCAAATATTTCCAAATTCAGCGGATTGCTTATTCTTTTTGTGGCACAAGATTCTGAAATACTTTCTACTACGTAATATTTACATAATTTTATGTGTTATTTAACTTAATGGGGATTTTTTAAGACAATAAAATCTAAAATTACTACGCGTTTCTGTGCTGGTAACAACAAATAGAAGGGGTCAACAATGTATTTATTTGAACAATAAAAAAGGTTTTTGGATTTTATTACTTTACCACGTATACGTTGTAAATAGTAATTTCGTTCAATCAAGAAGCATTTATACTTAGAACATTTCAAAGACCAAAATACAGTAGGAGTAAGTAATCTGTAATGGCAGGAGACATGGCTATGTTGTGCGCATACATCTTATTTGTTGATGGTGGCCTAATCCAAAGTGCTGGTACAAGCATGAGAAGACAATAGAAATTTTTATTGCATTTATAAACTTTCTTTGGTAAGGAATAAATTTCGAGTACTTCAAGTTTTCTTCCAATAATTTATTCTTCTCAACCGGTAGTTTTGTTAAAAGCACTGAAAAAGGGCAAAGTGCGTGTCAATGATTCTAGAAGAAAGCAATCGAAGGAATTGATTTAAGGTTTTTCGTCGATGGAAATCGCAATGTTCTAGCGACAGGGAAATGCAATGGTAAAGAGAGAGAGAGAAAGTAGAAAGCACTTCACTTTGTTAACTTCCTTAACTCTCTGACTTTTTCATTGCTGCTCTGCACCTAGAATTTTTTTTTTTTGCTACCTTCAAGGCCCTTATTTCCATCTGGTGAAGTTCTTTCTTCCCCTTGTGCACTCTGCCGATGTCTCTCTCCTGCACGGAAACTGCTCTAATGTGGCAGCCCGGGCCCTGAATGCAATTATATCGGATTAGCCGAACGTTCTGCCTCTCCTAACTCAATCCCGTGTCTAATTTCCTATTTCTCCTGTTTTTATTACAAGTCTTTTGACTTTTGAAATTCTTTAGAATTATTAAAGACGTTCTATCAAAGTCTTTTGTTTCCTTCTGAGCCGGATTTAAACCAAGAAAGCGGAGGACTTTGAAAATATAGTACTTTGGCAAATAAATCGACGAATCGCACTGAAGTGAAAACAGAATAAGTGATAGAGAAAAAGTATGAATAAAGAGCAAATGCTGTTAGTCAGATGCCTCGAAAAGCAAAACGTGAAAAATTAAAATAATTAATTAACATTGAATTGCTGTGTAGGGACAAACCATTGTGAAGCGGAAACCGAATTTTTGACAAAAATAAACGAACGAGACGGTAAATGGCACTCGGCAGAGGCATTGATGTGTACGGAATGTGAAAATTGATTTTGGCTTTCTATTTCACCTTTCAAATTATAGAAATTGTGTAATGCTGTAAACGTTGTCAGTTTAACGTCACGCAATAACAGCAGCAATAAAGGGCTGCAATACGTATAAGATTGTAAAAAGAGAAAACTGAGAGATCGAAAATAAAAACAATGCGTTTTAGAAATGTTTACATTTGCGTACAGGTTTGTTAGCCTACAATAAAAACGCAAAGGAAGGATATTAGTATACAACTTTTCTTTGATAGTATACAGAAAAGTAAAGTTAGTCAGAAGGAAGGGCCGATGCTTATGGTCATAGTATTAGTGAAATGTTATATCACAGAGTTTTGAATAATTATATATATATATGAAAGTTGTGTAGTTAAGCGGGTAGGAAGGAAGTTGTTTGTCTTTCTTGTTCAGGTTCTGTGATTAAGATGTGACAAGAGGAAAAAGTTAAAATAAAAATGGCAGGAATTTAAGTATTCGACAGCAAAAAAGGATACTTGAAAGTCAAAGGCCAAGCAAAGGGAGCCACAGTTTCCCAGGACTTTTCGTAGGAAAACTTTAAACTCGTACGCGTGAGGGCTCACACACGGCGGCGTTTAATTGTTCTTAAAATGACGTAAATTGAATTTTACCTGGCTTTTACTCTTTCACTTTGTTCACCGCATACCTGCCTGCATCCGTAACTTCTGCTTCACATTTTTCCTATTTTGTTCTTTTCCATCTGAGTTTTTAGCAGGCAGTACCTTTTTTCACTCGTTAATTATCACCTCTCCGAGACCGTGAAGGGTAACGCATCCCGCTGAATGATACAGAAATCTTGACCATCTTGTCTTCTGGGGTACCCGACCGGCTTTGCCGTTTCCCACGAACGGAACTGACCCGAACTTCCCCGTAAAAAAAAAGTAAAAATGTAGAATAGCAAATAAGAGCGGAAAAAGGAAGCAAAACTTTTCTTTATTTTTTAAATTAATTCTTACTTTTATTCTTACTACTTTATCTTTTTTTGTCGTTAGCCAAGTTATTATTATCATTAATGTCATTGTCATCGCCGTCATTGCTGTCGTTATATATACTTTTATTGCTTGAGCAATGCCTGAAAAGTTTCTTTTCCTTCTTCAATTAGTTCTTCAAACAAAATACAATAAGAAAAAACTTCCCGTTTTCTATTCATAAATTTTGCTTCAGACTTGGCAAAATTTTTAATTTATATTTCCGAGAAAGTTTCTCCTTTTTGCAAAAAACAAAAAGGAATGAAAGGAAAAATTTGAAAGCCATTCAGTGAAGAAGAAGCATATAGAAAATTCATATGTTACTTATACTCCGTAACCCACTTCTTCGTATTCTTCTTCTTCGCTCTGCTTTCTCCGATCCTTCTTAAGTCCTTCACATTGAAGATCAAAAAGTTGCAAAAGAAAAATGAAAAGTTATGAAAGGAAATTGTAAATTTTGCGAATGCCACTCTTGGGTAAAATTTGATATTTGCTTACACGTATGAACATGACCTTTTGAAAATTGATGGGCAGCATTACTGTCCCTTCCGGAAATACATTACCTGTACAGGATTTGGTACAAATCCTCTTCAGAAAGCTCTTCCTCATTTTTTACGATTCTACTTATTTTTGAGGAATTTTCAAAACAATTCTTAGACGAATATGTTACGAACCATAAATAAAACACTTCACGTTAACAAGAGTGTAAGGTTAATATTGAAGTACACCAGTTTAGGGTAAAAACTTAAGATTGGGAATGTTTTTCACGGGTCCCTTTGGTAATTTTTTTCCGTCATATTGTTTTTTTTTCATTACGAAATTGTTCAAAACACACATGGTAGTAAACGGCCCCAACGGAAAGACAAAATTCTTAAAAAATTGTTACCCGATTAAAACTTTCTTTCAACACGTTCTTCGTTAACTTTATATATTTGTCCTGTAACCTAGAGAGACCTAGAGAGAGTAGCCGTACACTAATGCTATTATTAAATCATTTAAAGTATGAAGAATTTTCTACATTCGGTGGGGTTACCTTTCACAGACCTAAGGTAACGTACGTAATGAAATGAAACATGATTAAATAAAAAAATTTAGTTGGTTTACATATTACAAGGAAAGTTTAAAAAAATGGTAGAAATTGAATGTAATTTGATGTAAGTTACGAGAGCGAGAAGAGAGGTGAAACAAAATTTAAACGAGTTATATATAAAAATGAAACTAAATAAATAATGTAACACCACCCGAAACTTTGGCGACTTTTTCATCCGTTGGCGTTCTCAACGAATAGTTTTTTGTTGACATTTGGATGGCACTAGAACTCCAAGAATAACCAGGAAAATATTTGATGAAACCCAGCAAGAAAAACAGGACGCCGTGTCACGTCGCTATTGTCGTGGCGCGTCGGGTGTATTACACATGGATGGCCATTACCCAAGCTGAAAATCCAACATTTAGGAAAGGGGCAGAATATGTGAACGGCAAGGAAGAAAGAGTATTGCACTACAAATTGTATTTTTACAATTGGAAAGTAGTAATACCGTAAGGGGAATCTTGTAACAGATATTCCAAGAAGGAAAATACAAAGAATGAAAGCAGTGCACACAAAATAGAAAAGCTTGAATACCATTAAAATTAAACATTTTTTTCCATGGTTTATGGTGAACGATCTTTAGCCACAAAGAGAACGCTCAAGAAATTGTCGAGTGACCGGAAATAATTGATGAACCGCCGGAAGTAGTTGAAAAAAACGGACGAGTAGACGGAGGGAAAACCGCAACCACTTGCGTTTAAAATTTCGACCTTTGTAAGTCGCAAAAAATTTTCTTTAATTTCTTCGGTGGCTCAAATCCAGGTATTTTCCAACTTCTTCCGGTTCTCAAAAATATGAGGCTTTCACCTGGGTGACTGCTATCTCATTATTACCTGCCTTTGAGTTTTTCACACCTTTTTCCCTCGCCTCGTTCCCCAGGAAATGTAACACATGAAAGGAAATAAAATGAATGGGAGGATAGGATTACCCCGATGACAGAGGATCTAAATTTGCAGGTGTGATGGGCCCGTAATGAAAAAAAAAGCTTTTCTTTCATTTTCCTCGCCATTCTCCAGTCAGATCTTCTTGCCGTTGGTTTTGCTCTCTGTCAGACGTAAAAAGCTTCGGCAAAGAAAAAAAGGCTTTGGGTTTTATCGTTTATCTCGCGATCGATTTCAGTTTGATCGATTCTGTTGTTTCCGTTTTTCTCCCCTTTTTTTTTCACTTTACTCTTTTCTTCTTAAAGGAAGAGAGAGGAAGAGGAATCGGTTTGGCCTTCCGTGAACAAAATTTTTTTACAATTCTCTCTTCTGTACTTACATGAGGATAATCTCCGTTTCATCGGCTTCGAGGAATGTTCAACCTGTGCAACGTCCAAGCCTCACTGCTTTTTCATCTTTTTGAAACGTTGAGTTGTTGAGTTTCTTTGCCTGTTTACCTGCCTTCACAGAGTACCCTTTAACGTTTGAACCTGCCGAGGCTTTTTATGTTTGTTTTATGGTTTTGATTTTTCTTAAATCATTTAAGGCACCGGCTGCCACTCCATTAGACTTGAAATAGTTGATCGTGGACGTCGTGGTTCACGTTGCTTATATTTATTTAATTGTTTAAAAAGTATTAAATAATTATTTTGATTAAATAAAATGTAGTCAAACAGTTTTCGTTTTCGGTTAATTGTTTATTTTATGTACGTTTGTAATGTAGAAAAGCAAAACTTCTCTCTGGTACAGCACTTAAAAACGATTGTTTAATAATAAGCACGTGCATAGGTAAAAAAGTAATAAAACCCAAAGTGTACATGGGGGTTCCGCTTCCTTCCCACTCGCTACCGTCGTAAAAAGTATGAAGTATTCGTTTACTTTATTCATCTTAATGGGAATCAATCACGAAACGAAGGAAACATTCATTGCAATCGTAAACGTTGAGAGGCGTGTAAAAGTTACACATTGTGTTTAAGTTAAGACGAGGACGGCGGTGATAAAGGCATGTGCCTAGGGGCAGTTGACTTCCGTTGGAAGTAAGTTAAAGTTGAAAATAAGTTCTAAAAGTAACACACGAAGCTCTACCTTTAGGTTTTTACAAAATTTGAGCTTTAACCTTTTTCAAGAGGACATGCAGCCGGTTAATGTTGGGTTTTTGTTTGTTAACCACGCTTTCTCTGCTTTCTTTGGTTCCTGCCGGAGATGCAACGGGTCTGATTTTGTCACTCACCGTTTGATCTCAGATCCTCCGGGGATTAGACTTAGTTTTGCGTGCAATCAAATGTGACAGTCGTTTTCTCGTGGCTACCGTTCAACTGAGCCCTGTCATTCCGTTGGTCGTATCTTAAATCTCGTTTACTGCTCGAATTAACCACGGGTTATTTGACTTTTACAAAATTAATTGACGAAAATGATACGTGATGTAATATTAACGACACGTTTAATTATTTTAGTATTAATTTAGTACTTCGTGCTTCGTTGGAAGTCCTAATGTGTGCTTCTAAGACTACTTAGATATTTTATTTTCCGCATGACTTTTCACCATACCTCGTCTTGAGTATCCTTCAGTTTCACAATACAATAATACTTGAGTAATTTTTTTCTTTTCGTTCTTTTTCTCGAATGTTCTTCGCGTTTTTTTTTTACAGAATTTTTGAACTCAAGCATTGTTTTCTGCTTTTAGTGTTGACTTTTTGTTCTACCGTTTTTAATTGTAGTCATATATACAATAATAAGTTCTTCTAGATATTTAAAAAAAGATTTGAAAAATGTTCTTCTCTTCCGAATAATAAAGAATTTAAAATTCAGAGGTTTTCTCTAAATTATACATTTGAGTTGTTACAAATGGTATTTAATATATTTAAATCAGTAGTACAGTCATTCTGACTTAAAATTCACAATCGGTTTTAGTAAATATTCAGTAACATGAAAAAAATAAATAAATATATATACAAAAAAGGGTAGAAGCCAAATAAGTTTCTCGCTTGGTTTTGTTTTTGAGACCTCCCGGTGGTGCAAATTTAAATCGAATAAATTTTAGTAGGAACTTTGAGTAATTTGAAGCAAGTTTTAATTGGGGAGGACTGGAATGAGGGTACATGAGCGGGTAAGAGAAATGCAGCAGAGTTTGTAAGAATAGAACTGGTGGCAGATGTGCGCGCGTGGAGAAGGAACCAACCGGAGGTGAGACGGAAACTGAATAAATTAATAGGTTAATTGAACCTTATTAAAATTTCAAAAGACACCGCATCTGTAGCATCAGCACTGATCATCTCGCCGAATGTTTCTCTAATTTGGTTTCACACACATACGGTGAGAGAATTTTGTGAGATATTGCACTGAGAATAACTGATCGTAACCCCAGTGACTTGAGTTTACGCCATTTTAAGTGCAGTTCGATTGGCGGCCATTAGACTTAATTTTTTTTTTGGCAAAAGTACCCATGTCAGGTGAATGGTAAAAATGGAAAGTCTCCCACAACAAAGGAGATTTTCATTTTATTTTGCTTTTTTCTAAAACGTTTTTAGCATTTACTCTAACCTCTGATTGACTTGTTTGGCCTTTTCCACCGGAGGTTCCCAAACGGTTCGTACGTCATTGAACAAAAATCAACCAAATCATGGGGGATTTTGTTGGATGATGTCCTCACCTCCATCGAAATTCAATCCGATTTTTTGTCTTTTCTCTCTCTCTCGCTCTCTCTGTATGAAAACCTCTATCAATTTGTTGTTTCAGAAGGTACACATCCGGAGGACACTTTTTCATATCTCCCAACAAAATTTGGTTATTCAGTTCTCTCCAGTGTGCTGTGAAAAAAAGTGAACGGAATTCAGATTCATTTCCAATTTAATTATCCGGTCGTTCAATTTAAATTACTGCAAGATTACTTTTGCTTATTGGGATCGATCCGCGGGTAAACTTGGTGTGTCGCGTTGATGGCAAACTTTTTCTGCACAAAAATTCTTGTTACTCTCTTGCGTTCTCTCCTCTTCTGGTTGCCTGCCTCCTCTTCCTTAATTAACCTGATTTCTGTTTTTAATCCGAGCCTTTTCTCTTTACTTTGTAGCGCCCCGTTCGCTTTCCGATGGAAAAGGGAACGTGTCAGGTGCCTTGACTGAAGTTACTTTCTATGCAGAAGACGACAAAGTAAAAAGACAAAGAAAGTGACTAGATAACTTCGCTGTTTATAAATTGCGCAACCGTGAAATTTCGGTCGATTGCTTCTTATAAATTTTTTTAAAATACTTACGGATACTTTGAAAGAAATAATGACAAAGTACGTTACGGTTGACCAACTTCTTTACCAGAGAGCACATTGTTTAACTTGACTTTTACTACAGAAGCCGGAGGTTTAAAATTAAATTTTAACTTGTTACTTCCCATTTATTTTATAAATAGATTCACGGATAAAATTGTTTAAAGCATTGTAATTATTTCGACGGAAGTATTATATTGGATTATCCGGGTAAATAAAAGTGTTATATTTCAAAGAAAAACTGCATCCCGACATGTAATAGCTTCATTCACTTAGCATTCGATTGAAGTATGTTCTCATTTCAAAGTTAGTAATTCTGGCAAATAGATTCTCATCTTTTAACTGAAGGCAAATACAACCGTTCTACCCAAGTGTTTTTCCTCTTGCCGCAGTTTCTGTTGACTTTGAACTGTTGGAGAGTCCTTGATGGTTAAGCTCCCACGTGGAGTAACCCAAGTAATTTGACTTTTAATGACCAAATGTGTGGGATAATCGCACGAAAGTGGGTTTATTTCTAAGCAGGATGTGAGGCAAATGATTTGAATACAAGCAAAGTGTACAGGACATTTTTTATTAATTCAATCGACGAAAAGAAGCAGACAGAATTATTAAATTCTTATTGAAGTGTTTGAATTTTAAAAATGATTATTAAATTTTTATTTGGACGTTAAAAGAATTTTAGTCTACTGTTTGATTCTTTAAAATAGTTCCCGTCCCTCTTGGGCCATATTACTTTTTTAGAGTCTCTACATCATATGGAAAACATTCACGCTTTCTTTTATTTTTATTTGGGTCAGTCCCGTGTTAAAAATGACACTTTCAAGTAAATTTAATCGTACGCACGTGGACCAAACCAGTTGCTCTCTCGTTAGCCTCCAATTTATTTGGAAAGGGAATTAGTACGGCAGACACTTGTGTGTTTCACTAGATTTTTTGGCAATCTAAAAGTGTAACTCTCCTAGAAAAACAAAAGGTCGCGAGGGTCCTAGAAATACAACGGTGCGAACGTGAGTGTTTTTGGACGAGTCGTCTGATTCAGACCTTCGATGTCTTATTTAAATTATTTATTAAAATTTATACTGCTGATGTGTTGGTGAAAACTTTCTTAACTTAATCCGACCTAATCTTACATATTTAATCTTTCTCTTAGGGAAACTTGCAGGAATTATTCTTACAAGATTGACGTGCTGCACCTGTTTAACATGCCAAACAGTCAGCTAATTCTCACTTGTCATTCTGTTTCTCATTTTCCTGTCGAGTTGTTCCTCTAAACTTCACGTCTTTTGTCTACCTTCCTTCTAAAACTTGTACTTAACGTGTACTTCTCCTCCAATGATGCCCCCTTGTTGACTACTTCAACTCCAACGTGTTAGTGTCAGTGTTTCGTACCTTGTGGGGCGTGACACGTATGTCAGATGACTAATGAGAGGTCTGACCGAGTTCAATAAATCAATGGATGCAATGAAAAGCATTGAAAACATATTTGACAGAAGAAGGGGATCTGCGGAAAAGCCAAGCGATGAAAATCTATTGACCAAATTCCCGGATTTAATCCAGTCCATTATGTAAAATGAGGATGACGTAGACTAAAACATATTAATGAGTTTAATAGATGTCGATTGGAAAATCTGAGATTAACGTACTGATTGAAGCACACTAACAGCAATAAAATGTGCCATTTGAGTCGATAATGCGTGCAATAAGTCTCTTTTAAACTCTTTTAAACAATCACAATAGAAATTATACTTCATTGCAGTCTGTTGTTGCCTGCCATGGACAAAAATTAAACCGGATGCATAATCTATTGTTGCTTTAGACGGCTTTAATTACCACAGTTTGTTCCATTGTTGGCTATTGGGTTACCGCTTCTATATTATAGCAAATGTGTTATTTACAGGTGGTTCAATTTGTTCGAGGTCGCTTCTCTGAAACTTCTTAATGGGTCTAAAATAAATTTTAGTATTAATGACAACCCAAAAATGTAAGTAATACCTTTGTTAAGACTAAGTGTATGTTTTATCGTAATATTTCCCCGTACCGCGCATTTGAGACCACTTTACCCTTTTTTGTTAATGTATTTTATTATTTATTACTATGTCACCAAATTCAAATTTTGATTTTTAGCTTAGAATATCATTGTGCTTGTTCTGTCTAAAGAACTTTTTTAATAATCCAATTCATCAGTACCCACAGGTGTCACACTTATAGTTCCAGTACATTTAGTTTCGTTTTTGATCATTTACAAAATGGATTTTGGTGAAGGAGTCGTGGATATGGATCTCTGCAATCTAATCTTTCTAGATCTTTTAAAATTTTCAACAAGTTTTACGAACTCAAAAGTTTTTCAACTCTTTTACCAGAACACTGGAAGGGCCTGCTCTCAAAAGTACCACTTTCTTAAGTTAGCCACAAGCATTATCTGACATCACCATCTTCAGCATGTCTGCCGGTACAAAGTTCTTCACGGTTCCAAAGAAAGGGATTCTGCTGTGCCAACGCCTGAATGAGGGGGTGTCATGGTTGCCCTAGCAAAGGTTAGTTTTACTTAAATTTACCGGTACACAACTTTAGTTATTTCGTGAGGAATTGACAGCCACACTTTATTTTGCGTGTCCGTGGCCTGTGTATGTCGCAAAAACTAAAAGGAATATTCGCGTTTTCTGCCTGTTCTGTCCCATTAAAAGTCAGACAGATAACTTGTTTCGAGGTTAGAGAATTTTGATTTCACGTTTAACACCTGGAGACGTGGAAAGAAGTTTCCCGGGCAATCGGGGGAAGGGCTGAAGGCAAAGCACGAGTCTGGAAAATTGGGGGGAATGAAGAAAAGTTCTTTAAGTGTATAAAAGTTTCAGAAAGCTTTGAAATATGAATGGATCGATTGATACGAAAAGTCCCATGTTTCGTTAGGTAAAAAATAAATGGAAATTGTGCATCCTTGAAAAGGGTCCTTTAGGACCAAAGGAAATTAGCCTGTATCAGACAGTCCTAATTCTGATTTTTACTTATTTACTGTTTCTTTTACGTTCGACTCTCCGGCGTTATTGATACCCATTGATGACTTATCAATAGAGTGATAAGTTGAAAAACGAAATTTTGCTGTTCCAAAATTAGTTTTCAATTTCGTGTAGAAGCTAGCAAAAATATTTACACAGACATCGGAAATAAAAATACTGAAGTGTGATGTTTAAGTTACAACCCGAAGCGTTTTCTAGAAGTACAAAGATGGATGACTTGGAATGTACATATTTTGTGGTGAATCGGGCAACTCAAAACACAAATAGTAAGAGAATAGATTCTTGGGGGAAGTGCAATCGTACCGACGACATTAGAATGGTACAAGTATATATTGCTTTCTGGGATTAGTCGCATTCGTATACATGCGACAAGTAACAGATTTCATATATAACATCGTTTGTTTTTGTCCTTATTGAAGTCCATTTGTCCAATGTTCGTGTTCTTCCGCGTCATTGCTTTCTTCATCCATCAACGCCATTCACCGACAGCCTTCTCCTATCCAATTTTTTTGTCTTTTCCGATACAATTTTGTTTTTCTATCGGGAAAAATTATTTCGTTTTTTCCCCTCTTCTCCTTAAACTCATTGGAGATGCCATCCACGTTCAACTACATCATTGTTTCGTTCCACTTCTTGTTTGTTCTCCACTTCTCTTACGTACGAAATCATTTTCGTTTTAATATTTTTCTGTCGCGAAAATGTCATGGAAAATATTAGTCGTGCAATTTATAGGACGGCCGTAATCAGAAAAGGGATTTCGGGCTTTCGAGTGTCGCACCACCGACAGGAAACAAAGGAAACGTTTAAGAGTAAGCAACGAGCAGGGTCGTCGTGGAAGGAGAAAGAAAAGCGAAATGTACGTTTGATTATTTACAGTTCGTTGAGGTAACATAAAAAGCTTGTACCTTTGAACTCAAGGGAGAAGTGAATGAAGTCATCAATGCGCATTTCGTATCTACTTCAAGTGCATTCTCTCCGACGGGAGAATACTTTCAGTGGTAACTTAAAACTAAGAAAAGTTTCTCGTCCGACATGTTCAAATCATTCGTAACAGGATGAACACTTTTTAAAAGAAATGTTTCTTGGAAGGTATGCATATTTTTTTTCGTATTAACCGTACACAAAAAAAGAGAAGCATTCCGTTTCTCGTTAATGAAGCTTACGTATAGGAAAAACTTTTTTAAATAATAACTATGGTCTTGAAAAGATATTTCCTTTGCGTAAATAAGTGGAATGAAATTAGAAAGCGTCGCCGTTGAATACGGACGTAGCACTCGGAATTAAATTTAATAAAAGTAATTCGATAGTTAAAAAATAGAACTTCTATCTCAGAACTTCAGGTTCAGACGTTCATAGATAGGAATACATTAAAAATGAATCTAGAAGCGATTATTAGATATTGGTTAGAGGGATTTGGGAAAACGTAAGGCAACACTAAATTAAGGTAAAAGCTTAAGTAGCAATTAAAAGGATATTAAAACAGAAAAATGACCAAGGGAAGGCAGTTTTTTAGTTGGATAAAGTACACAATTAGGACTGTTTTACGTTCTTGGAGACTGTAGAAATGAGAGAAACGGAGGATGAGAATGAAATCACTGAAAGAAAAAGGGACAAATTTTTTTTATTTTCTGCCTGAAAGCACTTTGGTTTTACAACGATTTTATATATATAAGAAAGAAAGAGAGATCTTGGTCAGGCTTAAAACGGTTTTGTTTAGTGGCCGTACATAAATCAAATTCTCAGGGGAGTAACGCCCGAGTCAATTTCCTGCATGGTTTTGACCTTGAAACTGAAAGGTAGAATTCAAAGGAAACCTTTGACTTTGAATGGCAACCGTTCACGACTGCCTTTAGAAACCTGTGGAACATTTGAAAGAAGCTTCGAGGAAACGGTCACGCGGACACATCTTTCACTCAAAATTGCTTTGCTCTGGGCAATTGCACTTGACCGGTAGCAAACGGAAACATCCAAAGAGTTGACCGCGGGATGTTAGGACGGTTCTTCAGGGTTTGATCGACACCGTCACAAAGGAATTCGGCGTTTAAGTGCATCGTAAAGTGAATTACAACTTGTGTGGACTCCTAGGTGACGCCGCTCCTAGGCAAATAGTTTCGATTACGGCGAATTGAACTTGAGGTCAGATGAAGTGAAATCAGAAATCGAAATTCTGCAGACGAACTCTGACCTTTCGTCCATCAGCAAATATTAGTCCGTACTATTTTTACGAGCCGAATAGGTCAAAATAAACAGGGGGGATATGGAGGATCTCATTATTAACGTGTTATTAGCTTTATTAATCGAACCAATTGAGTCAAATACTCGTGTAACCGATTTAATTAAAACTCTCACACACAAATATCTGAGAGTAGTGAACATTTAAATCGTAGCAACAGTTCGCCGTTAAGTTTTTTTTTACTCCACATATTTGAAAATAATGACTTTTTGACATGATATTAATTTGCTACGAATTCGTTAAATGAAATTGAAATTTGAATGGAAGCGATTGATTTACTTCTCTGTGTACGAAGCCGGTTGTTGTCTGCGTCTTGAACGTCGATGTTCTTCATGGTAATTTTACCTTCAAAAACCGCTAATTACATGGTAACTTTACCCGAAAATTGATAACGCGATAAGAGCAATGTTTCATTGTTGTTGAATTTTTCAACGGGAGGGCTGATTAATGTTTGCTACCATTACTTTATTGATGGGAGTTGTTTAACGTGGATTCTGTAATTTGTGCGTCTTTTTTTAGCACGATGTGTGCATACATAAAATTGTGCTATGTTTATTTCTAATGTGAAGACGTTTACCAAAATTATGGGTACCTAAGTATGGGTGAGACTGTGCAACAAGTACTGATTAATTGGTATCAACCAAAATATTCCACTGGAAATAATGAGGTCTACCTATGATGCAGTTGTTGATTTAGAATACTCTTTTATAATTGTTATGCCTTGATTTTGACTCATATTAAGAGGGAGGAGTGCACGGATCACCGGATCACTTCTGTTAACGAATCACATAAGAATTTACCGTAGTGATTCTCACCCAACAGGATTGTTTCAAAATACACAAAACGTAATAATTGAGTTCGTCCGACTTGACAAAAGCCAAGGTACAACCAGGCACATAATAAAAAATTGGCCATTTACTCTTGTGTGTGTATGTGTGAATCGAAGTTGACGTGTTCGGTTCAGCTCACGTCTAAAAATAGGTTCCCACATTTATTTCTATTTGAGCGTCCTTCGGTTTGGTCACACACATCTAACTTTACCGTATTTCATCCTGAGTAATCGATGCCGAACAATTCAAGTTGGAATTACTGAAATGGAGTTCGCGTGTGCGCGAATGTTATTTCTCTTTCGTCGGGCATGGGTGCACAGTGAGACATGCACACGCGAATGAGAGGAGAAGTGGCCTTCAGGTCGGCCAACAGACAGCTAATAAACGAGTCAAGGGAATAGGAGGCAAAGAGTGAGAGGCACAATATACCTGAAAAATCAATATGCCTTTCGAGCAGATAAAATACGTGGCAGGTTTACTAAAAACCCGAGCAAACGCAATAAATGAACCGGTACGGACCATACAGCATGTTTCATCACTCAAAAAGCGGTCGTTAAAGTTGCTTGGAATCCGGATGCTTCGGAACATTAAACATAAGAAAAACCGGCAACTGGAAGCGGTTGAAAATTCGCAGCGAAAAATAAAAAAAAAAGAAAATGAAAGGTCGTCGGAGTGCTCGAGGCCCGCAGGAAAGAAAGCATGCGACATATGATTACTAAGGAACGTGCAGTACGAAGTCAGGGAATTATAATGTAGGAGGAACAAGTGAATAAAAACATTAAGGGGGAAGGGAAAAAACAAGAAGGCAAGGAAACTAGTCGGTGCACCGGAGAAAGTATATAAAAAGGTATATATAAAGAATGTTGGTAGCCATAAAAAAGTGAAAGCTGTTAAGGTGCAAGATATACGCCTGTAATAAAATATAAAAACAATAATATAGGAAGAATAAGTGCAGTTTGAATGGAGTTTCGCTCTTCTCCTTGCACTTTCATTATGTTTTTCTTCTCCTCCCGAACATACATGCTTCTTCCATCTAACTTTCTTTTATTTTCATCACACCCCTGATTCGCAGTATATTGTAATTAACAGTCGCCAACCCGGTTTTCTTCACCGTAAACATTTCATCACTTTGTCTAAATTAACTGCCGTTTTTGCTCGTCTCGTCTTACCCGGTCGTACAAATTTTCTTCTAATCGACCGGTGACACGTGGTTTGCGTCCGCAAGGCATCGACTTTCAAATCAAATTTAAGTCTTAATTTAAACTAAATCCTCTTGACCGCAATTTTTATCATTGGCGGTGGGACTTCTGGTTTCATTTTAACGTTTGCTGTTGTTCCACACACAATCTCCGACCTCCGCGGTACCAATTTCTAGCAGTTTGCCTGTTTTAATTGTTTTTACTGCTCGCATTGTACGAATATCAATAATATTGGATTCCTGCGATTGCTACGGTTAACTCTTGGAATGTTTTGCCCTCTGTAGTTGTTATCATTGATGCTATATCCATGACCCTTATACACGTTATAAAAGTGTAAGTAATTTTAATTAAGTGAACTTTAAACTCACGGTCGATAGAATTATGGCCGCATAATTTCAGTTGGACACATTGAATTTTTTATGGAACGTTTTATCAGTTTTATTGGCAAGTTGTTAAAAATTGTCAAATTACTATAAAGTGTTTTTTTTAGAAAACTTTTGTTTTTGCATAAATTATTTCATGTACATAATAGGAATAACGAAGAGAGTTTGAGTTAAAAAGAGATAATAACAATGAAAGCCGTTGACAGCTATTCAGTAGTTAACAAAAGCTTATTAAAATAATAAATTACTGTACTACATTTAATAATACTAAATTGTATTTGTGTAATGATGAAACGTCATTGTGTATTTGTTACAACAATTGCAGGAATGTTTTGGATTTTAAATTTTATATGGTTTTTTTGAGTGGGCTTTTCAGTACGTACAAACATTTTGACTACACAAAGTAGTGGTAAATAAGAATAGATTTCAGTCTGATGATACGTTTATCTGCCATTGTGATGTATTGCATTTCACCCGCAATTTCTCCGACGGTATTTACATAATGGAACACACAACTACATAACTTTGTGGGAAAACACGTAAAAAATTTCACGAATTACTCCGATGAAAATTCCCTTTTGATTCCGTTTCATTTAGTTATTAATTTGACAGGTTTTTGTTCGGCTCGTTCGAGACTTGGCTGCACTTAACAGGAGCAAAAGAGACGCGTGTGGTTTTAAATAAATCCATCTGGGCATTCAGATAAAGTAAAGGCAGAGGAACGTCAGACCGAGGCATCTGCACCGATAAACGTGGACTCAAATGGACATTTGAAACATTCCCTTGAGAATTTCACCCTTGAAATTCCGCAAATTTTCAAAGTTCGCCCCCTCGAAAATTTATTTGTCTTTAGCGGCCAAAAAAGTTTTTCAACTTGGCTTGCGTACCGCCTTTCCGTTACAGAAAAATATATATTTTCACACATGCAGGATATCTGATATTTACTCCCTCCCCCCCAAAAAAAAAAAACACGGGTTATTATTTACTCTGGGCGAAAAGTTGTGAAAGGAAGCCCGTGTGAAAAGTTTAAATTAGAGAAGACGAACGTTTTGGTCAGATGTAAACGTTTACAACTCGTGAGGACCGCTCAAATTAACTCGAATTGCAGCGAATGAGCAAGACTCAGACCGTTGAAGTTTTGACTTTTGCACCCTCACCCACAAAAATATTTTACTATGAAGTTACGAAAGTATAGTATTTACCAAACCCTGTGTGAAGCTGTGCAACGACAGCCATTTAATGGTGTGCACCCTTGAGCTATGTACAATGCTTAGTAGTAGGAGAGGATATAAACAAATTTATAGAAAAGCGGTGATACTTCAAACGATACACAAAAATTAATAAAATTATTAACCCTACGTAGTTTGCTATGTGTGGAATTCAGCCCGAGCATCGGGACCAGTGTGAGTTCTGTTGAAATTACATGAGAAGTCGTAGAAATGTTGCCGTTCGGAACCAAAGGAAATTTAAGGGAAGTTTGAGTCGGTACGAGGACATTACACGACAAAGTTGCTCGTAGTTTAGGGTTTTAGTGAACTCCAAAATGGAAAAGGAAGAAATATGAAACAAAGTAACTTTTATCACTCTATTTTTTTTTAGTTCTCGTAGATGTGTAAAGTTTAACGGTAGCTGGTTTTTGCTGTCATTGGGATTTTCACGAGTATTCTATTTTTTAATGCGACAGCCCTGGTTGATATCGAAGATTTATTATTTTCTAGGTTTCTCGAAGTAAAAATTTATGTACTTTTATTCATTTCATGTTCATTCAAAGGGATTAGAATAAATTTGCTCCGTTTTTACGCTGACAGTTTTATTTCTTGGGGTTTTATATATCATATGAGGTTATTTACATGTGGTTTATGAGGTTTAATAGTTAGTAGTAAAACGACTTTGTGTGAGTACCCGGCAAACTTTTTATTTGGTCCTTTCCGAGTGTTAACCGACTTGAACAGTTGAACGGTTAAAATAATTACTGGGTGAAGCTTTAGCCTAATTACAATTTGTTATGTGATGTTTTTGCCACCAGCTACGAGCTTTAGGGAAATTTGTTTTCCTTTAGCGAAAAACCAGCCAAATTGAATGAAAATAAACATTGTAATGATAAAGTTGTGATAATAAAAATTAAACCAGGGCGTGTAATATTCCCGACTGTAATATGTAACGAATATAAGCAACGTCAGATGCCAGTAACAGTAGCACTCTCAAAGCCCTCACGCACATATATAGTGTTTTTCTGTCCCTTTATTAGCCTTCTCTTCATGTGTGAATACTAGAAAACAAACGGAAAAGAATAATACATAATCATTTCGTTGCAGTCTAATCTTTTAAGAAGCTCTGACAAAATGAATGAGTATATTTCGTTTATTCATCTCATTTGCTCATCAAAAGTTTCATTTTCTGTAGCGATGGTCTGCGGTATCGTTCAAACGCAGGGCAACTGAGACAATTCAAACAAAAGAAGTAATTTTGTTTTGGCGAAAAAGAAGAAAAAAGGCTCAGTCGAGGCCTGACAAATACAAAATGAATTAGTTAAGAAGTGTGGATTTTCCGTAATGCCCGGCAGAAAGAAAACTTGTTGGGGAAACAAATGAAAGAAAATTTTCCTCCGCGTTTTGTATTCTTTTGCGGTTTAATTTCTTATGGATTTACCACTTCTTCCTTTTCATCTGTTTCCATGCCTTCAAGACGTGTCTTCTCCCTTTAATTTATTTCTTTATCGGTATAAAATGTCGATTTAGTCTGTCGGGTTGATGTGAAATGAAAGAAATAACTTTGGGTAGGAAAATACACTGTGGGCGAATAGAGTTTTTGGGGGAAAGAAGTGTGCTCCTGTGCACTGTATTTTTGGAACACTTAATTTTTCTTTTTAATATCCAATATTTGCAAAGTACCTGAGATTGGGTTCACTAAACTTTCTTCTGCTTATTGCTAGCTGAAGACAAATTCCTCTTTTCGATCCATACCTGTCTGTTCAATATTTGAATGAACCATATTTATTAACCCGCGCTATTATTTATTAAGTATTTATGTAACGTTACTACAAATGGGACATTTAATAATTCAATCGTCACCTATGTCCTACCTTAACATGACGCTTGTGGCCTACTGTTAATAAAAATATAAACGAATTTGTCATACGTAAAACGTATATACAGCAATTACATTAATAATAACTAATAAGTAAATAATTCTTTTCATTACTGCTATTGACCGGATTTTTATTCATTATTTTGTAACATGGGAGGAACGGTGGTGTTGAAAATGTGCGAGAATTTTTAGTAATGTATACTTTTTTTTAATTTTGCGGTCATTAAAAGCATAATGTAAAAATTACAGATATTTTGGCTCGGAAAAATACACTTTATATTGAAAAGTACATTAACCGAAACAAATAAATTTCAATTGACTTTAAATATTGACAAAGATTTGCGAGAGCGGCCTGGAACCGTTGAAAAGAATTTTTGTTGTGTTTGAACAAAGTCATTGAAAAAAAGTAAATCCTTGTATTCCACGACTAATTAATATAATAATATTTATCATACCAAAGAGGATTAAAAGTATTTATAGGATGATTGTTTTAAAAGCTTTTCACAACTTGCAATTCAAGCGGGTATTACGTATTACCACCCTGACCTCGTTTTATCCATTTCGGAAAGATAATGGTGAAGAAACAATGAAATTATGAGTTTGATAACAAAATAATATATACATATATATATGTATAAGGATTTATCGTATAGTGAAACATTATGTAAGGTGGTAGTTTGATTCTCGCATTTTCATCAGACCATATCAGGTGTCAACAAAAGGACTTCTGTTTACTCGTAAATATTTCAGAAATCAATATGTGACAGATGTATTCAGTTACATGAAACGATAACTCAAGTTTATTGGGAAGAATTATTAAAGTGTGTGTAACAGCGGAACCGGAAGTTGGTAACCCGATACGAGTTGGCTGTTGTAAAACCACTGTACGTTTTGTTTTATCAAACAAGCTTTGAAATTCTTTTAAACTTCACGTCAGATAACTTTACGATTCGACAGAGCAGAGCTTTGATGACTTTGATTTCAGGTTAGGGTAAAAATTTTAAACGAGAAAACATTGTGAAAGACATCTAAAGGTTTCTTTTTTTTCATTCTAAAGTTTGCTTTCGATGAGTACTAAATTTATAAGTCGTAATATACGACGAGACGTGTACTCCCTGAATAAAAACTTCAATGTCACGTAACTTTTGGTACTCCCAGGCAATCTGCGCGACTCGTCGAACTACCACTTTACGCGTTATATATTGAATATTAAGTGTTCGGTACAGAGAAAAATACAAGGCTATGCTTTTTAGTAAAACGCAAGATTGAAAGACAATTTCACAGAGTGAGGACATCAAACCTAAAATGCTGAAACGTTGAGTTTTTTCCGATTTCTGTACTCATTCAAGATGGAGTCATAAAATCAGTATGAAAATATGTATGAATTCTAGATACCGAGTAGAGAAAGTAATTGTACATGAGATTGGTTTTAAAACGGCCTGATGACATCGACCTCATTACATAAGATTAAAGAGAATTAAGAGATGACTAAAACCATGAGGAAAAGTCAACAAGAGGGTTAGAGTTAAGAAGTTACGTCCTGAAAGAAGTCAATTTGTTGGTTGTAAAAATAGAATCTGAACGGTCTGACATTGAAGTGTCAGGCAAATAATATGAGAGGAGAGACACAGTTATGGCATCACATAGTTGTTGGTCAGACAAACAGGCGACAAACTTTGTGTTCGTTTTAGATACTCCGGTGTTGATTCACCGCGCGGCGACATTTTCTTTCCTACAGGAACACTCTCTCCCTATCATTTTGAATGAAATCAAGTATTTCGCCGTGGCGCAACGGACGCTTTAGTATTCGACAAAATAATAGGAGATTGTGTAATTCCATAAAATCAATTTTACACGTGGAAGTGCCACGCTTCAGTAACACGTGAACTCCTAATTATGTAGTTTATTAAGACCAACACCCTTAATTCCTGGTTCCATAAAACTCTTATTTACACTCATTGCATACATTCACACTAAATTATGAACCGTTAGTAATCTAATAGTTATAGCCTTAACCTTCGGGAATAATAAGATTTTTCACTAAGTGTTTCTAAGTTAAACTAATTACGCCTTCGCCGTTGTCGTGAAATAGTACACACTCTTATGGATTTTGACAATTTTAATTACATTAAAAGTTTAATACGGAGTTTTGTGCTTTTTCCTGAATTGCACGGCTAACTTTTCTGACTCGCAGTTTCAATAATTTAATTGAAACGACAAACCTTTTAACCGATTTTTGGAAATACGTTTGGTCAATACAGTCAAAATTATTAAAAATGAAATGGCTGACTACCGTTTTATTTTACGTGGATGTATGAAAGATATTTTACATACTAAAGTAACTAGACGAAGATTAATAAAACTACTGTGTGTGTATTTTTCGGGGGGAGTTTTTACAACTGTAGTTTTTTCTAGTAGTGAAGTTTTCTAAATTCGGTGTTCATCAGGGTGGTTTTCAGTTTCATTCAGAAATATTCACAAACTATTATTATTCCAAAGTATTACGTGCACATCACGGGTTAACTATTTATTTGCCCGACAATAATTCAACTCGATATAAGCAAATGAATTTTGAATATCAGAGGAGTACGACTTTGGTTTCATTTGGCCCGCGTAACCATCGTAACATGTCGTGGCTTCTTCGATTTTTAAAAATGTTTACGAGTTTAATGACCCACAATCATAAAACGCTGCCTCCTGTTTGGGACAACCCGCGGCGTTGTTCTTCGATTGTTAAAAACACTTTAGTCCTCTTAAGCATTGCTGCAATTAATAAGACCTTGGAACTCACCTTTGCTCCATGGCATTTCCTACGAACAATTTTTGTACGGTGCCTAGGGCCGTGGTTACATAGATAAAAGTGTCAGTAGTGCAAATAAGCGTTCGGTTAAGTCTGCAGGTTGGGCACAGATTGCCGGAACGAGCGAAAACTGAATTTCAGGTTCTTGCTGAAACGCGTAAACTCGCCGTTCAACAAGCAAACAGGAGCATGCTTGTGCACACACGTCGTATTTGTATAGAGTGAAACTTCCGCAGTCGAGACTTTTGGCTTTCCAACAGTTAGTTAATAAAATTTACGGGTTTCCGGTTTTGTAAAGTGTCTGAACAATTCAGAACGGTTGCAATCTGTTTAATCTCGTTAATCCGTCGCTTTTGTTTGGGAATGAAGCAGAGGGTGGAAAGGCACCCGGGGTGAGAAACCCCGTCCGAATTCATTCAGGTTGGAAAATGCTTTTGCCACCTTTGCCACGTACCCGAAGAAGAACTCGTTAAGTACCCATCAGATTTTTCTTCGGGAGGATGTCCCGCCGACGAAAGATCAATCGAACGATTGACTTTGTACGCCACCGTTTTGCACCTTTTCAATCAGGCAAACTGTTTGCTTTGCTTGTCTGTCTGTGTGTTTGTTTGTTTGTTGAAATTTTTGCCACCCCCGGCAACGCACACGCACACGCACACACACGATTAGATTTGATTCGTTGAAATGTACTTAAATTCGACTGATTTTCCTTTTGTAAAGACAAAATCAAATTTATAACTCATTAGTTTGTCTTACGAAACGAATCACGGGGGTGTTTCTTACGAGTTTGACACTTTTGACTCTTTCTATACCTTTATTTTCATTACTTCATTGTTGGTTGTGTTAATTTATTTTACAGTTGTAGTCTGTTAAGCCTAGTTGCACTACAGTTAACTATACCTATATAATAAATGATTTTCACATGCGATAGTATTATTAATGCGGGTTACTTATAATGCTGTATTACTTTACTTAGTATCCATTGTCATTTGTAAATTATTCCTTTTAACTATCGTTGGTTTTGTGAACAATTTGTGTCTAGGACTTTTTTCAGTGATTCTGCATGAGAATTTTATGTGAGTTGCTTTTGGGAAGTCAGATGCTGTGCTTTTTTTAACGTCGCCTGGAGCAGCGGATATGCAAAACAATTTTTAATTTATTAAAAATAGTTTCGGTCTTTTGCTTCAGACACTCACGCTGTTTGTTTTTGGTCTTATCTATGGTTTCCGGGTCTGTGAGCCTCTTTGAGGGTGAGGGTCTTTTTATACCCCCCGCTGCGTTCTTCTTGTGCTTTTACTTGGTCCTTCCTCCGGTTATGCCCCCTTGGAAAAAAGCTACCCACCAAGCGTTCATTTTATGTCTTTTCATTCCAACTTATGTAATAAGCCTTTAAAATAAACTATTTTGTTAAAACAACTACACACTCGAAGCCAGGAAAAATAGGAGGCTGGTTAAATACGCTAACATTGTTAAGGTCAAGTTTATGTAACTATTGATTTTGGTAAATAACACCAAATAATAATCACAGTCGAGTAATTAATTAATAATCATCAAATAGTTTTAGCTAAATGAGTTGATGGAAATCAATACCAAAGCTTAAGACATATTGATGTGACATGTTACTCATTATTTTGGACAACTTCGGAATGAATTATTTTCTCTTAAATAAATAATAATCAATATATGTAGTTTTCGTGATCGAAAACAAAAAGCAATACAAAAATACAACAAACAACCTGCGAATGTACCACGTAAAGAAAAAACAAAAAAGTTTTTCTGCCTTTTGTCGACAAAAAATAATACATAATAACATTTCGCAACTCGTTTGGCATGAAGTGTACGGTTCGTTTAAGGTTTTATTTTTACCTCTTCAAAGTTGAACTTCTTAGCAGTTTGAACACGTGGATGGTCGGTTGATTGGGACCAGGCGTGGAAACCGAGTTATCAAGTTGTACGGCTGTACATTTCTATTACACAAATATTTGTCAAAGTCAAAAGGAAAAGAGTAAAAAAGGATTACGCGAATGTTTCTGAAAGCTGCGAGCTCGAAGCTTTTTCTTTTCGCCAACTAATTTTCATTGTTAATTTTGGGCAATTCAATTTCTAATTTCGTTCTCATTCGTATCCGCTCATGTTGATGTTCAATAACGTTTCCCGCGTTAATTTATCGTCAAAGTTGGGAAAACTTTCATAACTCCAACTTCACGGTAGGATTTGGTACCTGATCTTTTTTGCACAAACTTCAATATTCGGTCGCCTTTGATTTGTATTTTATTATTATCATTAAAACTCGTGTTACCCTCACCCCAAAAAAAAAATATGCCCGTCGATATTAAATTTCAATGAATTTCTACTTCTGTCAGGGTCGTAACTTTTCAGTTTCAACCTGAGGCTGTTTTTGCCTCCCCGGGATTTGTTCGATCCCTGGAATTCTCTCCCCTGCTTCTTACAGCTCTCTCTCTCTCCTCGTTTTACCGTTGCACAATTTGATTTCACCACAAAAAAGTTGGCAAACCACGAGGAACGTTGGGTTGCAGGTTGGTAAAGGTGAAACAGTTTCGGACAAAACGTTGGCGATGATTTTGATATTACGGTTCTAACTCTGATGATACTACACATCAGAGAGACAACTAAGTTCTGGTTAAACGGATTCAAAGTTAAACTCGGAAGGTAAATCTCTGAAGAATTTTAAATAACCTCAGGGGTGAGATGAGGTGATGGCCTGTCACTTCTACTTTTCCACGGTGCTCCTTAGAGGATAATCCCGGAGTAGACAAAAGTTCTATAAAGTGAAATTGTTTGAATAGTTGGGCCGTAAAAATAAAATCTGGTAGTTAGCTGCTTTGAATGACATGATTTTCCCTTTTTCCGAGGCAACTGTTGCAAGTCGACTGATGCAAACTTCCAAGAGCCAAAGTTAAGTCGAATTTAAACAAACTGTGTCATTTAACCTTACAAATTCACATTAAACTTGTGAAGACTAGAAAATTTTAATAGTCAAATATAAAGATGTTCGTGTTACGGAGAGACTCGGTCAAGACGTTTGACGGCTTCAAAGTAACTTTGTTATTATAACCGAAGAACAAAAAATAAGGGGGGGTCCATTTGAAATTTGAGAAGGGTCCAAGAGTTAAGGATAACTTTGGAAGTAAAGCGACGGTTAGTGAAGCAAAAACTAAAACTCCTCATTATTTTCATGAAGAGCGACATTCAAAAAAATGCAGAATCGATGACGAACTATTAATGAATACCTCAAACTAGGCATGCCTGATGAAAAGACAAGAGAAGAATTTGTTAGTGACCGATGCGCAGGTTTTTTTTTCTCAGAACCGATAACACACAGTTATTATTGCGGTTTCTATTCCACGTTCAATAGAAGTTATTCAAGGAGGTACTCGATGGGTATGCAGCATGCACTTAGCTATTTCACTTATGTATTTAACACTTCATGTAATACTACCGCAATGAATTCTTCAAATGTAACCGCCAGAATACTACCCGTAACTCTTCCCTCTCGACTTGTTGCGGTGTTCAATTACACCAAATCAAATATTTCACGAAAGAATCGCATAATATTGTGTTTAGTTTCAAACATTACTTAATTAAAACCAAATCGTAAAAAAATTGATAAACAAAATTTTGTCCGGACGTATGTCACATAATAAGATTGCAAATTGTCTGTAAATAAATAAATTAATTAAATTTTTTGTCAGAATTTATGTGCTCTTGCTCGTTTTTCGTCACAAATTTAAATTCGATGAATTTGAACTGTAACGTTTTGCAGCAACCTCAATTAAACGGAATTTGAAAAGTTACGAACCGACCCAAAAAAACAAACTGGTAAAATTCGTTTTAATCGTCACGTGTAATCCTTTAGGAAAAGATTTCAATGCCAAGGATTAGGAAAAGTTTGAAACAATGAAACGACAATACACGTTTTTTCAACGTTTCAAACGGAACTCACACGATTTTTAATTTATTTCAGAGTTTTTCACGTTCCGTAACAAATTTAACGTGTATTATTTCTCATTATTGAACCCACGTAAGTCAGAGCTTTCATTTAGTTCCACCGTAAACAGAATGCACAAAACTAAAAGAAGAGTACGGACGGAGGTAACCGTTATTTTATTGTAGTGTCCAAGTCCTCCACCGTGGAGTACTTTAAACAAAAAAAAAAGATAAATGAAATTAAAATTCTCCTGTTGTAGAAATGGTAAAAATTTCAAGTCTGAAAAGTCATTATTCATTGTCATTAACCTCATTGAAGGTGCACTGGAAATTTCAATTCAAAAAGTTGCACGTCAAAGTTTAAGTCACGACGAGGGAGGCTTCGGGGCCGTGTGGAGACCCCCGAGGGATGGGGTTGAATTTAAATTTTTGTTTTTATTCAATTTATTTTGGATATTTATTTTTCTGCTGGAAAAAAAACAACAATCCTGCTGGAAAATTTTTGTTCTGCTGCTGCCGCCGCTGTTGTTCTTTGACAAACGAATAAATAAAAATCAGTTTACATAAATATTTGTTTATTTTGTAAAAGGCTCGAGAACGGGTGGAATTCTACGGGAGAAACAAAACGAGGTCGGATGAAATTTATAAATTTGGAAAAGTTAGAGTTCCCGGGGATTTTGTTTTTTGCGGTCGGTCAGACTGCCGGCGAATAGATAATAGGTGCGTTAATAGTTTTAATAGAACAGGTGCCGGTTCGGAATGAACCAGCGACTCACCTAAAATCAATCCGGATTATCCACAAGGTAATTCCATTGTACTTGAATCACTTAGGTCACTTTCACCCAACGAAACATCATTACCGAGGATTATTACGTATATACTTTTTTTTTTGTATTATTGAACTGGTAATGAAATTTGATCACTGGCAATCACTGATAATCAAATGATACGGTTGCTTTTCTCGCAGGGAAATTATCCCTTTTCCCAGCACCGTTTACCCTTTTCTTCTCTTTTTTTTTCCGGCGAAGGTCTTTCAACAGAAAAACCCAAATTGAAATTAAGCGGCAAGCGGTAAAACTTTAACGGATTTTGCCCGGGATATACACGCGAACCGCACAAAATCGAACTGCAGCCACTGCGTGAGAGCGAGCGAAACTGCGAGCAGAGCAAAAAGCTGAGGAAGAGAGGGAGCTCAGAACTGAAGAGCGCTAGCGCTGGCTGCCTGGTTGCCTAGCTAGCTAGCTAGCTGACTGGCTGGCTGACTGGCTGGCGGCCTCGTCTAACCGTCGTCCATTCCCAGAAGAAGAAGAAGAATGTGAACCGGGGAAGACACGAGCATTGTTTGCCGAGGAGGAACCCGTTCCTCCTGCTATTCCTTCTCTTGGCGGGTACCACTCAGACCAGTCGCAGATAAGTCTGTGTTTACTGTGAACATTTTTTTAGTCGTGTTGGAAGGAGTTCACGACAACAGCAGTTTTGATGGTGTCGTGGGACTTCATTGAATTAAATTTTATTACGTTCGAGATTTTATATTTTTATATTCTTTTGGTCAACAAAATTAATCAAAGAAGTCTCTTAAATCAGTGGTATGAAAAACTTAACGGTTGTACACTTATTTCATTTTATTAAGTAGTTGTGATTGTAAATAAGAACTTAGTCAACTCAGCACACAAAATTTAAAAACTTCAGTCGGTACTTGTTTTGTTCCATTTCCATGGCTTTTCTGGTTTTGGCGGTTTCTCAGCTTTTTGTTTTCCTCAGTTGGTGGTCACAAGTCGACGAAAGTCTACCTCAACAGGCTGGTGTTTGGTGTCTGAAATCTGCAGACCTCATCAAGGCTCAGGTACCATCATTGGCATCCTCAACTTAATAAGTGTCTTGCACGCCTTACAGAATTTATCTTAAGCAGAAAATTTTAATTTACCTAAAGTTATAAGTTTGGTATTTATCTGGAGGAGTATTTGTTGTTGTTTAATGTTGAACTTTTGAATGTGTTTAATTTTATTAATGGACTACATAGTAACGATTAGGCGTTTGCTGTTAATGCGTTACCTTTACACATGTAGAGTCCACGTCTTTCTATAAGAAAAGAGAATATCGTAGGGTTCTGTGTTACGACCGAGCCGAGCGAGAATGTCGCCTCAGGTAACGACAATGTAATTAGTAGGACGAATAGGTGTGCAAGGGATGAGATGGTTTTGTTAACTCAAAGATGCTTCAGAATAAGGGTAATTGCTTATATTTACACTCATTAATATCATTCACGTATCACCGGTAATAAAAACCAAAACGTGCTTCCTCCTCATCATCAACGGCACATTAGAAGTCCTCCGCAAGAACGGCCCAATCCTCCAAAAATTAGTTCAGAAGATGATTCGCACCGATTGGTGTTAAAATAAATTCACGTGAGAACAAAGCGCTAATATTACGAGTGAAATTCAAGTCAAGCAGGATGAGATCCTTCCGGGAAAAGAATTCCCACAGGATTAGGTTTGTTTCCTTCGGGGCAATATTTGTCTTCGCTCTTTAGTTTGAACCGATGAACACGATTGGAAATGTTGAATGGTAGTGAAGTCGATATCCTGCCACATACCCGGTGGATGGTCCAAATTCAGGAAACTCAAACTTGGAGTTTGGTTAGTCGCTTCCAGGATTAGTGACTTTGTGGCGACTCAATAAGCCGTCGTATTTGTCTATTGAATACACAAAACTCTACTTGACTAATTGTAGTGTTTCTACAGGTTTCTGTAACTTAAGGCTCTTAACCACTTTGGCACACTTTATTTCAAAGAAAAGGGAGAGGACTACGATTTTCGTGACACTTACAAATAGAATAAAGGGAAAACTAGATGAAGAAGAAGCAAATGAACTATTATTAACAATTCATTGGCAGGAAATAATTTATTCGTTTACATAACAGATCAATAATAAAGAAATTAATGAATTAAGTAATCGAAGAGTAATGGTTTCGGATGTGAACACAAAAAACCTCTCAAGATCGAATTAAAAGATATGTAAGAATAAATCATTAAAAAGTGTCAGAGTGAAGTGTAATATGTTATAAAAATAAAAAATTATGAGAATGAATAATGAGAAGGAAGTACCTTTTTAGTCGAAAGAAGTGAAGGCCTCTAACTAAATAACAATTTATCTTATTATGCAAACTTTATATTGTGAAATTATATTCGGTGCCTTTGGCATATTAAATTAGTCTCAGATATAAAGTTATCACACCCAAAACTTAAAGTCAATCAAAACTAGGAAGAACTCGCGAGATGGAAAAATATGTAAATTGACAATATCAGTGATGCATGAGTTGGTGCACACGAAACCTGGGCGTTGCCATACCTAAAAAACAGGATGATCCTGGGAAGGTAGGTAAGAAAACTGGGGCAACATAAAAATACAGGACGATTATTGTAGCGATGGTACATTTGTTACGTTCACACGAGTAGAAGATTGTCTCACTACAACTTTGAGTAACTTGGCCATTTCTCGTTGTCATTTATTTTATGTACTGCATTGAATGTATTGTCCTTCTGCGTCGTACGGCAGCCCCGTCTGAATTTGTATAAATATGATTAATTAATACAGAATAAAGAAAGTAATTACTTTTAAAGTTTTTAACAAGTTGTTATAAATCAAAGTGCAGAATGGATTTCCCGTCAAAGACAGCAACAGATTCCATGTTTTCCAACTTAATAAAATTATGTAGTTTTAAAACGGGATGATACATTATCAACCACCGCTCGTAACTTGTCGAAACTTTTGTAAATTATGTATACAAAAATAATACATTTTCAAACTGCGATGGCGACCATATGGTGTGGCAAGTTGAATTTGTAATTGTTCGTGCCCAACGTGAACCTCAAGCCTCAGAGGAGAAGAACACGCTTTATATTTATACTCATCGTTTAGGTGTATTTTCTCAAAACATAACTTGCTCATTATTGGGAGGCCTTCACGAAGTAGTTTGTTCCAACTCCATACAATAATCACTACCTGTGTATTTAAATTGTGCAACAGAAAAAAACCTTGGGTCAGGAACTACAACGCGTAATATTAAGTACGAAGTAAAATAATTCAGTAGTTGAGTTCTCATTAATCCTTGTTTAATCCTCGAACTGTCATTAACCATAATTTTCATAAAAAATATACAAATAGTGTGGTAGAATTTCATATTGTAGCGAATCTCGGTGGCAGTGAAGTTCCAATAAACCGAAACCGAAAGTTTGTGAACTCAAGACCGATGACCCAAGTCCAAAAACCAGGCAAATTTCATTCGTCGCGGAGTACTGAAGGGAATTTAGACTTTAATTTCATTGTCTCAATCTTTGTGATCTCATCTTAAGCTCGTTTAAACCTTTTTGGACTTTAACTAGACCTAAGAAGGATGTCAAAATGGTTCCCGTTCTTAATTTTGGCATGTCGGAAAAACCCATTCGAAATCTCAATTTGACAAATTTTTAACTTTAATTACGTCGGACGAATTAGTTTCAGAAAACCGTCTCCGTTGTAGTTTAAGTGGTACACGAAGTGTAACCGAACCCAAACCCCGACACCCTCCAGCCACATCCGTGTCGAAGATGTGAATAATAATGGTTATGGGCAACCTACAGCATTTCAACTTTTAATTACTGGTCTCCTGTCTCCAAAAAGCGGTAAGAAACTTTCATTGTTTTTGTAATTAAATTTTACCTTTTCTGCCGTCCCCGAATTATTTTCCTACACGTCAGAATTTATAGTTGGCAGTTGTACTGCGTACTATTTAGTTCTCAGCTTGAATTTTTGATTCAGAAAACGCGGCTGCACGAATTAGTTTTTATGGGACAAAAGTGGAGTTCCGTTCGGTGAAATTTTCAATTCCATTCACCGCCAATTAACCAAGGTATTTTTGTGTGAACAACCTCGTATTTATGAAACATTTCAAGTGTAAACCAGGTAAACGTCCCGCATTACGAGGCATAAGTAGCTCTTGTCTATTTCATAAAGTTCGTGTTTCATCCGGTAATATTTTTACTCTACTTTTTTCCCACCCGTGTTTGAATTTTGCACTGAATTTTTTACTCTGGCCATTTTTGCTAAAAGTTGTGATAAGAGAAAAGTAACAAGTCTTGCAAAAGTGGAATCGGTTAAACTTCGAAAAGTAGTACTTGTACGGTGTACACCGGTCTACTTGTACCGTATGGGCAAGCGTCGTAGAATTTGAAAGTTTTCATGGAGCTGCGAGAAAGAGACAGAGACAGAGAGATAAAAGAAACGAGAGTTACGAAAGAAAGTTAGGAAAAACAAAATTTTAGAATCAGCTTTTCGAATGTAAAAAAAAAAGGAGCGAGCGAATGTAAGAAGAGGAGGAAGGTAGTCCTGCAGAAAAAGTCTCGACTTATCACTAGCAGATGAATTTTTTCCAGTCTGAAAAGACAACTTTTTTAGGACAAACAAAAAGACTGATTTCGCTGTCTCAACCTCCGAGGTGTCTCATCTTCTTCATCTCCTCGAAAAACTTTATTGTTTGAAGGTGACAGCTTCGAGTTCCGTAGGATTTAAGAAAGCAAGGAGAAAATGTAATTTGAATTTTTAATATAGTGACAAAGATTTCGGAATGGAAGAATAAGTAAGGGAAAGGAGCTTGGGAAGAAAGGAAATGGAAGTCGGTGGAGAGAAAGGGAGAAAAAGGCTTGGATGAATGCACTTGTCTCTGCTTAAGTCCGGGGAGGAGACGGAAGAAGACGTCAAGTGGTCAAAACTTCTTTACATCAATAAATGGAAACTTTCAAATCGGATAGTTTACAGAGTTAAGAAAACAAATGGGAACAGCAAGTTTTACACTTGGGTATTTTTTCCAAAATAACGTTTTCTTAGTAGTAGCACCCATATAAAATTCATAAAGAGCTTGAATACATAAAAAAGAAACAGACGAATGCAACCGTCAGATTTTACGCGCGAAAAATTTAACTGGACAATGGATAAGGAAAGACAATCAAACATAAAAACTGTACCAGTTTTGAAGTTAAAGGAGCGGTGCTGTAATTTAAATAAAACAGGATTTTCATACCAAACGTGTGTACTGTTAAACTGCCACGCAATCAAAAGATCGACGTACAACTTATATTTTTCTATTCGAAAGACGTAACAGAACGCAATAAAAGAAAAGTTAGAGTTAGAAAGTTGATATTCGGAATTTAAAGAAGCGTTCAGATTTAATGAGGAGACTGGAATGGCGACAGAAAAAAAATAATAGAAAATAAAACAGAGGAGATGCTGGAAAAGATTTATCAGTGAAAAGGGACACATAATGGAAACTCCGAATGCGTTTGTGTGAGACGACGATATACAAAAGTCATGTGGGAATGTGCGTACCGGAACTTGGAGATGATGCAGGAAAAGGTTTCACTTCGGCGAGGTTCCTACGTCCCGAAAGGTGGACTCCTTCGATAGAAATGGTGGCCGGATTTAAAATAGAAAATAGAGAAGGAGCCCGTACTGCGATGTACCAGACGAGAACTGCGAATGTTTTAATCAAATATGAGCTGATGGGGAGCCGTCACAAAAAATCCCTCCTTTATGACGATTTCCGTTTCCTCTTCCTCCATTTTTTGTTACAGCCAAAAGGATATTATTCAAGTTCTCTCTTGTGATTTATGTATTCATCTCGAGAAGAAGACATTTAATTAAGTGATAAACGAGTGAAACGAATTTTTCTATTTAATGAAATCCCAGAGCTTACCTGACAGGAGTGGGTGTACCTGAACTGGGGTACCACCCGACGTGTGCACCTGGCAAGAAACGCATCTCACGGCTCAATTTTTGACTGGGGGGGCCTCTAAGTTTTCCTTCGCAGTCACTTGGGCATCATTAATACCATTAACCATTCAGATAAGAGGAAGTGAAATCTTCTCGGCAGTTTTGGAAGGTTCTTTACCCTTGAGCACTACTTAAATTTGATATATTGTCCTAAGTAAGAGTTCGGCAAAGATTTGGAAACTTTCGTTGTTGTCCTCGTCCAAATCGGAAGAAGTTTAAGTAGGAAGATCGTTCGTTGGAAAGAAATTTGTCTCGAGACTTCCGACTCGAGTAGTAATTCAGACAGTCTTGTTTGAGGGCTTGTAAGATACTTTGGTAATCGTTGGATACTTTGGCATGTTCTCACAAGGTACACCGACCAAGTACGTACATCGTGGAGAGTCGGCGATATGTCATGCCATTGATACCAACGTTGAAGCTACCCGTGGAAGATCACAACCGGTTCTGTGCTTTCTGTTAAGAAAATTTTACAACACTTGCATGGGAGAGATGAAGAAGAAAACGAGAGAACTCGGGAAGAAGGAGAAATTTGACTGAAAACCTCTAAACCAAAAGAAAATTTTTCAGTTTCAGGCACACCGAAATGATAAAAGCTTTAATCAATACCTCATTAGTCTTTTCTTTTAAGCTCTTCATCTTAATTTCTTGAATGTAATTTCTCTTTCAATTTCATCCCGTGTAAAGTTGAACCAAAACCTCCGCGTTTCGTGGGATTCAATGCGATGAGGATTTTCGAATTGGATTTTGCTACGACGAAAAATATAATTTTACTAGAGAAAAAGGAGAAGGAAAAATTATTCTGCTAGGAGACGTCCTCGGTCTCTCTTTCTCTCTCTCTCTCTCTCTCTCTCGTTTCTCTTGCCATTGCCTGCGAGTCAGGTGCCAGAAGTCGCGGAAGTCTTTGCCAATTTTTTTTTATTATTGAGGCTTTAGAGCGTGGCTTTAGAGAGGAAGGTCGAATTCATAGAAAGATGAAAGATGTGGAATGGAAACGGAGACAGACAGACAGACAGACAGAGAGAGAGAGAGAGCTTGTGGAAAACGATAGGAAGCCAAAGTTCAAAGTTAACTGTAGGGCAGTTAGAATCGAAAGGTAAAGGAAAATTTACGTAAGTGTAACTCTGTCGGAGTCCTCCTCGTTGAAGTGACATAAATTTCTCTATTGTATCTGTATTTGTAGTTAAAAACACTACTATCACTCATGCCAAGTAGTCGACAACGGCAAAAAAAACGTATTTGGCACATTCAACGTGGAAGAAATGTGAAATTAATAATAAGTTCGACGTCAACGTGCCCAGTTTAAACGGGTTTCTCTTTTATGTAGGAAAGAATTTATTTTGCTAATTGTCACTGGTCAAGATGAAGAATAGAACTAGGTTTCTAGACATCCCCGTCTCCAACAATTAATTAATAATAATCTAACTGATGTATTTAATTATTTCTCCGTACTCTTTCTAAACTGCTACGTGTTCACTGCCCTTAAGTTTAGAAAAGATTTTATTAAATTATTATTGAACTATTTAACTTCAAGAGAGAAGAGAAATAATTTTATTGAAGATTTGTTAAGTGTGAGAAAAATTATCCTTTCGTAAAGTAAAATTTTGTTCTATTTATTCGCCATCTTGAATAAATCCGTGCAGAACCCAACATAAGTACAAGGACAGAAGTTATTTTTTTTCCAGGATTTTAAGAAGGGTAAAGAATATTCGATTGCACAGGGTTTAGGGGAAGGAACTACAGGTGCCAGGTACACACGTCAGGTATTGTTTACATTTTCTTGCACGTCCCGTTAGAACCCCCGATGTTCGGGTCTTTATAATATTTCAATTCAGAGTAAACCGTTTGAAACTAACTTTTTTATAGAATTGCGAATGGATCTTTTATTCTCGTTGCAATATATTAAAATTAAATGTTTTCTTTTGTATTATTTGAAAGCATGAAAGGGGCATTTGTACACTCCATTCACGTTTTCTACAGGATTTGATGAAGTACTTTTTAGTTTCTGAAAAGAAAAAAACTGGACATGTTCCCATTGGGCGCGTTGGTCACAAGGGAAAGTCTGTTTGTGGATTAGTTCACTGTACTTGTTTGTCCGTCAGGATGAGGTCCGATTGACGTGTCTAGCCATAAGAACTTAATTTATTAAAATTGGGATATGTAAAAGCGAACTTATCAGCTGGATGCCTGGACTCCCAAGTATTGAACTTCCTCTACTTTTGTGTTGGTTCTTTCGTCTTGGTTACACTTGGCACACCTCACAGAACAAAAACGGCCATCAGGTAGCACTTAAATAACCACTTAAGAATAAATTTTGCGTATTTTCGTGGAAATGGACGCATTTAAATTCTCAAGAAGGAATACCTTATGATAGGAAAGAGTCAAGGTGAAAATTCAACGTGCACAGACGGATGTTCCTCTGTGGTGGATTTGTCATTATGAGTCTTTTGCCAATATAATTGATATTTCCGAGGAAAAGTAATCTTGGGAATAAATTTTATGTTATCTGCATCACATACAAGTGGTTTCACTTGGTTTCACGGCTTGTCTCAGGTACAACAATATATATTTGGGTAGCTTATGGTTTAGTGTGTGATCTTTTACTATTAGAATGTAGCAAGCACATAATGTTTTAATTTAAAGTCATTTTAATATAGGAAATCAGTGAATAAGTGAAACGCATGTGTCTCCTCTCTCAATGGTCAACTACACAACGTCACAAGGACTTACAGTCTTAGCCGCAACAAAAAAAAAAGATTTCTCGTCAAGATCTGTTCCGTCCATTTGTCTTTGCATTAAATTTTAATTTATTTCAAAAGCAAGAAAAATTAACTTCATTAGAACAAATATTCAAACTAAGTAGTCGTCTACTATAAAAGCAGCAATTCGGTGAAAAGACTAGATTACAGCAAGTGACATTCTCAGGAGCCATTGTTTGGAGGTGTCACAAGAGATTTTATGAAGCGGAATGCTGCTCTTTCAACATTATTTGTAATTTGCTGCTTGATGTTCAATATTTGGGAAAAGTGAAGTTAAAATATTCGTCATGTTAAGTGTACACCACGAAAAACACTTTGTGTGCTTCCGCTAAGGGTGGTTTATGTTGCGAAGGAAGGTTTTGAATTGGATGGGGACCAAAGGTCGAGTGTTTTCCACAGACCGGTGCTTGACTTTTTGGTGGTTTGAGTTGTGCACTTCATCGCCTGTAGACCAACTTATCGAGTGTGTTGAGTCGGTTCACAAGCGCACCGCAGTTTCTTCTGCTTTTGTCTAGCAACAGCTGGACGTGTGCCTGCACGTCAACTTCTCCCATCTCCCCATCTCTTCCTCTATCTTCTTCTATATTTATTGAACTGTCAGTTGTCTGCTGCTGCTGTGTCACGGCCTCGAGTAAATGGATTTCAAGAGTCGACCCTTTCCTGCCCTAACCTTTGGGGAGGCATTTTTTCTAGTGCCACGTCTACGGTAATAGCAAAAACTGGACCGGTGAATTTATTGACTGATCGGCTGACCCGACTTGGAATTTATTTAACCATCTCTTGCGAACACTTTTCTTAAGCCCTTTGTCTCCTCCTTAAGAGTCTACAAGACGTAAAATAGACTTCTGAATCGGTGACTATTAATTTGAACGAGTCGTAAATATCCAGTAACCGAGTGGTAAATTGATTTTACTGGAATTCTAACGGGGTTTTCTCCTCGGTTAAACTCCAATGATTTGACCGTGACGTTAGACAATCAATGCTGACACAAGAACACTAAATATCAATTACTTAATGTGTAGTAATATTATTATTAACTTTATTTTGGGCGAATGCCAGGTGAATTATATTCAGAGTTAGAGGTCGACCACCAACATAAATCTCAATTCGTCTTATTCATAAGTTATGTTATTAATAATTTTCGTCGGAGTATAAGGGAGGCGTCTTCTTTTTCGTGTGTTATAAAAAAATGGAACAACCAGTTTTAGAGAGAATTAGAACACTAGAAGGTAACGCTTGCCACATATCCGTTTTACTGATATGTTGTTTAAGTAGTTTTGACGTGAACAACCTCTAAGTGGAGAGTTGTAGAGATTTCTGTGGGACAGCAGATTGTGGTGAAATTTTAACGTACACGAGCCGACATCGGGGTTTCGCTCGGTTTGAACTAAAAAAAAAACAAAAAAACTGAGCTTTCCCTTTGAAATCGCGTGATTCGTTTAGTTATTTAGTTCGAAAGGTAAAACGATTTGCGAAAGCGCGTCAAAGCCCTTAGGTGGGTCAAAGATGGCATGGAACCGAAGGGAAGTAGGTCGATCGAGACACCCAAATTTCATTGCCCCCATTGAAAGGAAACGGCCAGGGCCGACGGAAACGCATTTGGGGCATGCGTTGAACGCGTGCGTTTCTCCTGCCTTTCATCCGCCTGGGCTCAAAACTTGATTTTCACCCGACCCATGAACTCTCTCTCTCTCTCTCTCACTTCCTCTCGTGGGAAGAACACTGCAAAATTAATGGTTTACCGTGTGGAGGCAACGTTTTGTCGCAGTTTTGCAGCTTCGGCCCTTTCCCGCACACCTGACATTCGCACGAACCCATTACTGGAGTCCTGTATCAGGGTGCGACAATACCAATCAATGATTAAACGGAAACCAAATAAATTGTTTACTCAGCGCCGTCACTCCTGCTGCCACGTCTTTTTGTTTTCGTACCGAACTTTCCGTGTTTTCGTACTCGATCTGTTTGCAGAGACTCAACCTTTTTCCAATTTCAAAAAAAACAACGCTCATAAGTTTATTACCTTTTATTTATGTAAAATAATCGATAATTATTACTAGTTGAACACGGTAATTAATAATTTTGTAGTGTAGTCTGAGAGCGATTTTGATTTTTGAAATTCTTCACGTTCAGAACTTCATCTAGACAGTTTAACAATTTTTTTTAAATTCACGTATTTGTCCAATTTGAGACAAAAAAATTGAGTCCGTCAAAATGTAGTTTTGTGAAAACGAATAGGTGAACCGTAAAAAGTATGAAAAAAGGTTTGGTGTTGTAGTTGCAACAGGACATGTTTCCTTTAACTTGAGAACCAAAGTCGTTACGAACAGTTTTTAAAATCGTAATAAAAATAAGAAAATATATTTTTTTCGCGCGATAAAACTTTCATTCAGTAGATAAAATTCGAAAGTAGTTTTAGAAAAGTAGCGTGGAAAAAAGTAAGAGCTTCTCACAAAAGCCCACATCAGAAGGATGTGCCTACTGTCTCATGAAGTAACAGTCAAATTAATCTGTCCTACCGTTGGAACGTACGAAACGCACGCAAGCAAGTGCAAAATGAGAAAAAAAAACTACAACATACGATTTTGATAAATAGTGTAACAAGACAGAAGTTTGAGTTCGTTTCACACCAGCTGTTCTTTCATGGCGTGCCTCTCCCCAACGGCACATTTCCCTCGGATTGAAAAACTCAAAAAAACAAATGGCGTACAGTGAGGAAACGACATTAAATGAACATGTAATTAATGGATTTAGCTCTTCCGCGAAGAACATATTTTTTTATGTAACGTAAAAATAAAACGTTTCCTTCGAGGTACAAGTCTCTACAACTGAGCCAGATTTGTAATTGAACCGATCCCTTTTATTAGCCTTGTAGGTTGAATTTTATAGTTTTTCTTCAGAAGAAGGGCACACTTCCCCGTGTTTCCTAAATTATTTTACATTTTCCTTACATGATTTCACTCAGGGTATTCTTTGGTTTTACATTGTAGCAAATTAGTTTTCGTCAACTGTGGAAAACCAATCAATTCTTTTTTGAGTTCATGAGTTTCTGTTCAATCTTTCAGTCTAAACGTTTTTATCCTTCGAAACTGATATTTACGGTAAAGTTACCAGAAGTATGCGTTAGAAGATCTAGAAGTGGGTAAGAGCAGTGTTGTAAAACAGTAAAAATCAGCAGAATTTGTAAAGGTAAATCAGGTAAAACAAGGAGTAGTACCTCACGAGAGAGTAGTTAATTTCTTCCCAGTGGATTGATACTCCACAACAAAGTTCTGGCACATGGTATTACTACCTGATTGAAGTTAGTTATCGTTGTAGAATTCTCTTCGTAATGGTCGACAACCACCTAAGAGGACACAATTTCAACGAAGTACCCGTGTGACTTGTTCCCTGGGTTCTCATACATCTCTTTTCTATTTCTCTTCTCATTCAACGACATTTAGGCGATGACGTGCCTGTGACGGTTTCTAAATTTTTAGTAGATTCTCAACTTTAACTGTTCGTCGAAAAAAATCTACTTGGAATTCTCTTTCTGTAATGTTTTCCTTTCTGTCGGCACGTTAAACCAAAGTCTTAATCTATTAATTCAATCTAATGTATATAACATAAATGATACTCGATTTTAGGTTTGAATCGGGTAAATGAGTCGCGAACCATTAAACACAGTAACTCTTTAAAGACAAGTGAATTATTGGCAGTCATTTGAGCTTAACAAAGCTACGTACAAAGTACAGTGTACTTAATTTTGAGAACCTTTTGTCTGAAAAGGTGCTATGAACGTCTCGATTTTGTTCATTCTATTCTATTATTCCTTGAAAATAAGTCTTTATTTAAAGAAGCGATACAATTTTAAGTCAACTCTATATAAAATAATAATTGATACGTTTTTGTTTTAAATTCTGCTGAAAAATATAAAATTATATACTACAACAAAGTGTAACAAGAACTGTCACTTTTCCGTATATATTTGTATATTTTTATGTTCACATATAAGAGCCACGTTTTATTTATGTATTTTTAAGATTCTTAATTCTTACTCTTTCTTTTAGTTCTTTTATTGTAACACTGTAGTGATGTAAGAAAATATGGTAAGGTACTAAAAATGCAACAAAATAACTGCATAGTAATTTCAAATTTTAACCATCTCTTGTGAACACTTTTCTTAAGCCCTTTGTCTCAATTAATTGAAATAAACGTCTTGGAGTTGTGTATGTTACTGATGCTGTTGTTTTTTTTGTTGATACCAAGTAAGGCCCAAGTAGGTCCAAGGGTGTGAACCAGTACTACTAATGCAAATGGAAGTGTGGTGAACAGTAACTTGTTCCCGTACAAGTCATTTCTTAGACAGTAGCATTGCTATTGCGAGGATACCTTATTTGATTCGATGACTCTTATTGAAGGGAAATAAGTTTGTGGTACTATCTGATCTTGGTATTAAAACCAGGTCTACTACATACGGGAACTTTCGAATGTTTCATTTCACCTCGTTAAATTGCCGATTGCATGAAACAGTTTTTTGCTTTAGAAAATTGACTTTACCACTAAATTAACTTAGCAACTCATTTCGAATTTCAAGAAAAGTAAGGCGCGTTTAATGATAGAAAAAACCAAATGGAGGAGGCCGCAAATTTGGGGTAAATTTTGGATTCGAGTAAAATTTCGTTCTGTTCTGAATATTTCGAGTTCACGTTTCTTTCAATTTAACCATTCACTTTCGGTTCCATCTAGGATTGTGTGTAATAGTACGATATGTACCTGTTGTATTTACCTACGAGGCTAGAAGACAGCACGACAGTAAAATACTTTTTTAGGTATTTATTTGTTGGCCTGTGACTTATTGCTCTTGGCGTTACTTATTCTCTCTCAGTCATGTTGTTGTTTCACGATATGTAGATGTTCATTAGGCGTGTTCATTATTTTTCCTCCTGGTGCAAACTTTCGAGTACAGTCAAACACCGAGTTCAGTTTGATGCCTTCCGGTTGAACCGAAAGCGGTGCCTTAAGCTGAGGAGAACAAGTACCGTTAAACTTTTTAATTAAAAGTAAACGTAAGAGAAAAAGTGAGAGGGAAAACCAAAAGGAATGCATTGAAGAAATGAGAGAGAGAGAGAGAGAGGGAACACAGAAAGAGGGCCATTAGCAGTGGATTGACATTTACCTGGCTCTGATACAAAACACTCTTAAAACAAAAGTTGTGTTTTCATTAAAACTTCTTCGGGAGTGTCAATTTGCTTTTCCAGAGGTGAAATGATCTCTTTGTTATGTAAATATTTTTATTGTGTTTTTCTGAATGTGTACGTCTAGTTGTGCATAATAATTATTACAGACATCACCTGAAAAACTACTTATTTTTTTATAAAATACATCTCTCACCGTACCAAGAGTATGTGACAACCGCTCCCAAGGGACTGGATAGCTGCAGAAAAAAATAGGGTAAAAACCCACCACCCTGCTGAAGAAATAAGTCAGATATTAAAAATAAACTAGATCACTACATGTAAGAAATACGCATCGTTGTAAAAGGCTCAGGTACACCCCAGAAGAAGAACCTGTAGAAGATGTACGATGGAACATAAGTTGACGTGTTACTAGGCACGTTACTCTGGTGGTAAAAAATTGTGTGATTCACATTATTTATACGTATAATTTAATTATGTTTTATGTATTGCTATTAATATTATTTATTTGTTTGTTTTGTGGTTCATTATTAACATCTACTCGGAAAGCATATCTTTCTGACGAATCAGGGTGGTACAGGGACTATGAATAAACACTACGTATCACGAGCAGTCCTGGTGTGAAAGTTAAAGAATAATAAACATTACATGTTGTTGAGCAATTAAAACAAGACTATTTTGTTTATACATTAAACAATCAGAAAACAAAGAAAAAGTAGAGAACGGTTGTGTTCTCTTACTTGCAGTCCACTACACTACTTGCAGTCCAAGTGGTTCCAAGCAAGACTTTTTATATGGCACTATTTCTAACACCCTTCCTTGCCATAAAAAAGGCTTGCCTTTACATTTAACATACTTAAATTCTATGTACATTTGTTTTCTAAATTTTCACATAAACATATTCCTCAAATTTGTATGCTTTGTTTTCCCTAAAGCCTTTGTTAGTATGTCTGCAATATTATCCTCTGTGTTTACCTTCTGTACTTCAATTAAATTTTTCTTAATGTTTTCATGAACGTAGTGGTAGTGAACTTCAATATGCTTTGAATTCTTTGTCAAATTTCCGTTCTTCTTCTTCTCTTTGTAACCTTTCTTCTTCTTTAATTTTCTTCAACTCTTCTTGCATTGCAGCTATAGCTTTGCTACCCGGTCCTTTTTTGGCTTTGCCCTTATCTTTTTCTTTTTCTTACTCTTTTTCTCATCATCCTCGAATCTTTTTTTCTTCAGGTTCCTCCTTCTGCGACTTCTTCTTTTTGTCCTTTTTCTTTGAAACTGGAGCAACATCTTCGTCACCTTCATCCAATGCTCTCATTTCTTCCTCCAAATCATAATCTTTTTTCCCTTTGCCTTTTCCTTTTTGGTTTTCTTTTTTTTACCCCTATTCATTTTATCATCATCATCATCATCTGAATCAATGTTTTTCTTTTTTAAGTCATTGGCTTCATCCTCGTCTTCCGAGTCACCATACGATTTTCCTTTTTACGATTTTTCTTCTTAATGTATTGCTCCTCATCACTGTCATAATCCCCTTATAAAAATTATTTCTGTGACAGCGATAGCGCTACATATTCTGCAAATGTGGATGACTTCTCTACACTTCCTTGTTTCTTAGATTTCCATAAAATTAGACTACCGTACAGCCTAATAACAAAACCTGTCGTCGATTTTCTATCTGATATGCCCAATCAGCATCAACGAAACAGTCTATAATTTCTTTTATTCTATATTTCTCTATTCTATATTTTTCTCTTCTATGTAATCCTCTTGATTCCAATACATTGTTTTTGTTACATTTACATTTCCTTTACATTTTCTTTATATTTTACATTTCCTGTATCTTTCATATTAAATCTGACACTTAATTCTTTTTTAATTCTAATTATTTCTTTTAAATTATCATCACAAATTAATAGGTCATCCACATATACTATTAAAAACGTTTCATTGTTATTTCTTACTCTCTTATATAGACAGTAGTCATATTTAGAGTTTTTAAACCCTATTCCTTTTAAGAAGTCACTTAAACATTCATACCAATCTCTTGGGCTTTCTTTCAAACCGTACAAAGCCTTTTTTAACTTTAATACTTTGCCGTTTGCAATTTTATAACCATCCGGTACATTTATATATACTTCTCCTTTAATTTCACTATTTAAGAAGGCTGTTTCTACGTCCATCTGATGTATAGTCCAACCCATGCTACATGCCATTCCCAATAGTAATTTTAAGGTTGACGATTTTGCTACTGGAGCGTAGATTTCTTCTATGCTATCCTTTTGTTGAAATCCTCTTGCTACTAGTCTGGCTTTATATTTACCGTTACTTTTAATTTTATAGACCCATTTTGTATCAATAACTTTCTTATTTGGTGGTGGTTTGTTTACAACCTCCCATGTGTTGTTTTGTTCTATTCTTTCCAATTCTTCTTTCATGGCTTTCTTCCATAATTCTCTATCGTCTCTACTTTCAATTTCCTTGTAGAACTTTGGTTCGCCTAGTCATAATGACTGATTATTATTTTGTATTGGAGTCTTTCTCTCTTGATATACCTTTTTTGGTCTACCCGGTCGTCCTGTTTTTAGTAGTTTTGGTCTTCCCCTTCCTCTTCTTGATTTACCTGCCAATTCGTCTTCTGTATGTTGTTGTTCCTCTTGTGTTTTATGTTCATCTGATTTCTCCTCCTCTTCTGATAATTCTTGTTGTTTTTCATGTTCCTCTTCCTCTGTTTCATTTTCTTCTGATTCAGTACTATCAGTGTCTTCTTGTGACGGTTCTTCAAAAACTTGATATTTCTCATTAAGGCCAATACATATTTTATCATCTTCTATTATGTTTACATGTCTAGCTACAGTTACTCTCTGATTTACCAGTACCATATATCCTACATCTGTATATCCCAGTAATATTCCCATTTCTGCCTTTTTATCCCATTTTGATTTTTGTTTTTGTTCTGGAATTCTAACAAATACTTTACTACCATAGAGTTTTAAGTTTTCACATGTCGGTTTCTTCTTAAAAAATATTTCGTATGGGGTTTTCATTAGTTCAGTATTCGAGAGCGTTCTGTTCTTTAAATATGCGGCTGTTTTGATTACTTCTGGCCAAAACTTTCTTGATACATTCGCTTCGTCTAGTAAGCATCTCCCTGTATCCAGTAAGATTCTATTATATCTCTCAGCCGTCCCATTTAACTGAGGTACATATGGAGGAGGTTTTTATAATTATACCTATGTTTCTACAAAATTCAAAATTTTGAACTTTCCCATTGTCGCAACATTGTACTTTTACTTTATATTACGTACCGGGTTACACAAACCAACCACTTTATAATTTTTTTAAAAAAAAAATGCAAAAAATTTTTAAGAGGAACCACGCTCTGCTACCATGTTGAGCAATTAAAACAAGACTATTTTGTTTATACATTAAACAATCAGAAAACAAAGAAAAAGTAGAGAACGGTTGTGTTCTCTTACTTGCAGTCCACTACACTACTTGCAGTCCAAGTGGTTCCAAGCAAGACTTTTTATATGGCACTATTTCTAACACATGTTATGTTTTTAGAAATAATGCTAATAAATAGTTTTAAAATTCATGTAGGTTAAACGAAGTTCGCAATCTCAGATTTTTGACTCGCCCACATTGACAACGCAGCAGCCTTTTCCTCTAAAATGTGTTTTTTATCATGAAATTTTTTAGTGATAATAACATAAAGTACAAACGTTTGAATGTCGGTGCTTCAACGTACATTTTAAATTTAAATAAAAGCGAGTTACATAGTTTAGAGATTGACGTGTACACGGGACCGAGTGACGCGCGCGAGTTTCAAAAACGAGGAAGAATCCGTTACAATGTTTATGTAGAGTAACACAACTTAGGGGGTACATTTAATTTGTGATAACGGAGAGTAATAATATCGCATAAACACTCGAGTTACGGCTTTATGTACCGTCCATTAAGCAAGTTTATTACGAGGCAGGAGGTTTTTTTTTTGCAACCGCCAGAAAGTTCTTTCTCCGATAATTTGTGAAAGTTGCCGAGAATTTTCATCAAATGTTTGTGTTAATTTAAAGTCTTTAATTTTCCACTTCGACTTAATTACCCCGAATCGCATTGAAGGAGTTGACGAGTGAACGTCGGCCACGTTTAACGCCACTCAAATGTTTCAGCGTTCCGTCAAACGGTCAAGTTAAAATTCCAAAGAAAAAATTCATCGGATTTTCCTTTGGCATTTCCCTCGTTAGGCAGAAAGTTTAAAATTAACCGAAAGAGGTCGAACCGAAGAAAGGAAAATGAAAGGGAAATGCGAGAGAAGAAAAAGGAAAGGAAAACCCAAAGAAAAAGGTAAAGCCACTTTCCTTTGCGTGAAACTACTCGGCAAGCGAAACGCAAGTCCACGGGGCCCCTTTCCTTTGAATTCCTTTGAAATTTCAACCGTCGGATTGCTGACGATTTTCGCGGACATTTCTCTTTACTTTCACTCGGACGGGGGTTCCTTTCACACCCCAGCGCCTGGCTCTCCATCGCCTTCCGCATTTCCACCCATCCCTCGTCATCATCAACCGAGATTTGATCTCCTGTCTGTCCTTTTTCCAATCAATTGATGAATATTGATGACCAATCGAACGGGTCCATTCGAGTGTACACAACGACGCTCTGTCTTTTTTACCTGGTCAAAAGCTTTCTTTTTCGTTTTTGTTTCCTCTCCCAACTCTCTCTCTCTCTTCTCTCTCTCTCTCTTCTTCCTTTGGCACTGCTCTGTAGGAACAATCTCTGGACACAATCCGTGTCGAAAGACGTCTCTCCAGAATAAGCAAAAAATTTTGAATATATTTTTTCCTCATTTACTGTTTTTGACGCTTTGACCGTTGGTTGCATTAGTTTTGATTCCAAGACGTGATTCTTACTTGAACGCAGACACATCCGATCAGAAAATGCATAGAAAAACAAATAGATATCAGAATGTTTAAAAAATATAACGTAACGTGATGAAGCACGTGAATTAAAAACGTTCAAAACAAATTTTTCATATATAAAACGATTGGTGTCATTCTCAATGGATATACAAGTTATGTTACTAATACAAAAACTACTCAATGAATTACTGTATATATATGTATGTGTGTGTTTATGTATTTTCGTAAATTATTTTAACTTATTTAGTATAGCTAATAACTTCAAATATAAGTAATTGATTCACATTTATATAATAACCTAACTAATCAATACATCTATACAGTTGGAACTCTGTATTATTGACTCACCAAGCCTTGTGTTATGAGGTGAGACGAGCTACACCACTTTATAAAAAAAATATATTATAATAAACTTGACCTATACTATACGTGGTGTGTTGTAGTATTGATTCGCATATAAGGTATATAAGTGCAGTGCAGTGCAATAGACTTACTGTACAACATCTTTCTCTCGTTAATACCAGGCAATTCCACTTCCATTTATCATTTTCCTGGCGAATGTGACAATTATTTCCGGTTTAACCACCAGAATTCCGCACCTTTTCTATTTCGGACCGGGGGTGAAAACTCCCAAGCGAATTCAAAGCAACTTTTCCTGTAGGAGGAAATCGACTAACCAGGAAAAATGTGTACAGGCTAATGGACAAAAAGCGAGAGAAAAAAAAATCCTGCTTATGCTTAAATCATTGTTATTATTATTTGCATTAATCATTCTGTCAGAAACTTTTTTTTTCCCACCTTCGACCTTTTCGCTCGGGAAAGGAGTGAACGCCTAAGATGTTACTTCCACCATAGTTAAATTTATTGACGAACCTTTTGGTTGGAGCTCAAGTGTACACATCGCTCATCGTCCCGGAACCTGAAAGCTCCGCGGCCTACTCGAAAAGGTCAAAAGTGTCGAAATTTCAAATCAAAGTTTTCACATTTCGGGAGGAGTGGATTTTTGCATTTCCGACAGCAAACGTTTCGCTAGAAAAGGTTTCGGTTTTCACTTTCCATTGTCTCGGGTCTCTCGGTTTTTCAAGGCAGGCTGACGGAGAGCAGAAAATTCTCCTTTTTAAATTTTGAATTTGGAAATGTCACACTCGCCCAACACCACCCCCGAAGTATCCGCGATCTAATCAAATTTGTATTTAGATCACGCGGCAATGCCATAAATTTTGCTAAGAAAAAAAAAATCTTTAGGCTGTTTTTCCTCTCGCAAATGGGAAATAAATTTTGACGAAACAATCCACCAACTCGAAAAATTTGATTCAGATATTACAAAATTTCTATATTTGTTTTGGTTTACGTTGCATTTGCATCAGTGAAATATTTGCGTTTTCCGCAGAAATTTGCTTCTGTTAAAAACATTGGCAGACCTTGGAAATTTCTTTCGTTTTTTTTCCCCCCCGGCTAATGAAATGCTTTCACTTGCATTCGACGGATGCTTTGTGCAAATGCACAATTTGCAGAATGCATTTCACTTCTTTTTCTAATGCAATTACCGTTTCCTCGTTTCGAGTGGAACTTTCTTTGAACTGACATAATCCAATTGCTCTTCGGGCTTCAAGTTCCCGTTCTCGTAACGTGTTTTCTTATATAATGCGTCTTTGAATTGAATAGCACGTCACTCCTTCTTCGCAATTTTTCACCCTTGTGAACCACACAACATCACGCCTGGAGTCATTGATCGAAACATGTCTTTATTGATGTCTGTGGTGTTCCTAAATAGTGAAGTAATTGATGAATATGACTAAATACTCAAATTCAGTGTAGGAAACCTTAAAACTAAATACCATGACGAGGCAGGAAAATGAGTGAGGGCTTACTAATTGAACTTGAAGTCAAGTCAAACAGAATAATAAATCTTCTGTACATATGGCAGAGACCAGAAGCAACACTACAACGTATTGTAAACATTACTTAGGTACTACAACACTAATAATATTACTAAAAAGATGTTACTACCAATTACCAAAACATACGACATTTTTATTTACTAAATACAAAGTTTTTAGTTATAACTTAGTTAGTATAACTATATTATAGTTTAGTATAACTTAGCGTGATCCTAGAGGTGTTACTTTGCTGACGTGCTCTTTGGTGGAACAGCAGAAAGCGGTGGCAGGGTAGAGGCATTGTTATGAAGAGGAGAATTGAATAGAATGTTCGATGAAGGAAAGGACGTGTTGCTCAGGACACTAATTGTAACGGCAGAGTATTCTGTGAGAATCCAATAAGAAGAAATACAATTATTGAAACCAACGGCCATTTATCTTCCCGTTGCAACCTAATAATGGAGCTTCCGACGAACACTACTGGAAAGGAGACGACAAATAAAATTATTAAATATATAAATATTCTTTAGCTACTGTTTACACTGTTATATGTATTATGTACATTATTATTCTGTCTCAAGAATCGTAGGTTACAAGAGCGAAAAATAAATAGTGGTTGTAAACAACTCACGGTTGTGCTGTTATTCTAATAAAAATTGTTGGATACTACAAATTATTTAAAAGTTTACAATCAGACGTTTTTGTAGTCTGTGACACATGCAGAAAAGGTTGAAACAACAAGAATTGCTCTCCAACGTTTACCCTTCCCAGGGAAAACGTTCAAATTTTATTTTGCTACCTTTCATTACTTCTTCTCTCCAGGTAAGAGCTTGTTCCTTGCCCGAGCACTAAACTCTACAATTTATCTGTTTTCTCTCGCACACGTATTTGTCTGTTTTATTCGGTCAGGACTTGTTGTCATTGACTCGCCCTCGAGACCCGAGTCCATCCTAACTGCCGTGTACGTCTTACTACATGTGTGATAAATTCACTTTCCAGTCTCTTCCTCTCCTGTTCTTTTCTTGCCACCGAAATTTATTTTACGGTATTCTGCTTGCTGAGCAAATCTTATTTATTTTTATTAGATCCTCTAACAAATTACTAGACAAATTTTATTTCGATTGTTGCAAAAGTTTTTTCATTTCCTAAACACCAGACATAAACGAAACGGTTGGAGAACATTAAATCTGTATTCCCTATGTATTTATATAAATTTCTTTTATATGCGACAAACGAAAAATGGCCGGCTATTAATAATAAATTTTCTTCTCTATTCTCTTAATGTCAATAAAATGAGTTCACAAAACACCGTAATATTTTTTTTTTTGCTTTCCGTACTATTTTTGCTAAATAAAAAGTTTCTAGTGAAAAGCATAGCCGGGAGGGACCACGGCGGACTCCTGCGTTTTCCCATCGACTTCGCACATAAATAAAATAATATAAAAATGAGAAATTGAAGTTTTGCCAAGATTGGTAACGTGTCTTGACGTCTATGAAACGTGGAAACTTGAGAAAAATATAAAGGGACAACTCAAAGGGAGGGGAGAACCGACAGGAAAAAGTCGACTCGAAAGGTTTGAGGTTGCCTGAAAAAAAAAAGACGACGAAATGGCCGCGTTGTTTCGTGGACTTCTTCTTGACCCGGGGGAAGTCGCTTAGAAAGGACAAAAATACTATTACTGAAAGTTTTTTTTTTGTAGAATTCATTTCGGCTTATACTGTACACTTTTGCCTAAGTATGACACATTTACAACGGTTATTATTGTAGTACATATTTGTATATTGCAGAGTCATTTCCTACTACAATTAATTTTTCACATCAACTCCGTGGTGTTAGGTTTCGGTTACAACAAAATAATCAGTACGACAGTCTTTTAAAAGACTTTATCATTCGTACTATTACTATTGCTACTATTTGTTTATTTTATTATATTAACTTTTTAATTTTTTGCTCTAGAAACGAGTGAACTTTAATAAAAATTTTGGTATTCAGATGCAGATAATTTAAACTGTTCAAAAGTTCCGATAAATGATTTGATTTTATATGAATCCTTACGAGAAAGACTAAATAAAATACAAAATAGTTTCTGCTTAAAAATATTTATTAAATAGTGTTATACATGCCATGTGTAACAACTTTTCCAATAATTAATTGGTTCTCCTAAGAATGTAGGAAAATTTTATAAAAATCGAAAGAACAGGTGCTGTGCTCCACGTGTGTAAATAGAGTATGTTTGTTATTATAAAAATATTACAATTTGATGTAATACAAACGAAAATTTTTGTATATTCCAATAAATATCAATTGAAAAGAAGTGTATGTATTCATGTATCGAAAAGTTGATAAATTTGAAAATTAAAATTAAAATTAAAAAAATAATTTATTGAAAATTAAAAGTCTCCCTAAAATTGTAAAATTAACTATAACATATAAAATTTTATTGTTTTGAAACGATACGAAGCGAACGAGTAGCTGACGTTCGTAATATCCGAGGTTCGTAAATAAAAATAATTATTTATTGTAGTTATTAATTAATAGGCGACAAGTCTCACCCTTTTTGAATCGCATTTGCCTTTTTGTTCATCGGTAAAATTAAAATATATTTAAATAATTGTAACAAACTTGTTACCTTTACAACAGAGACTGTCACATTCTTGTACGTTACTCCACCTTTTCTTCTGGAGGGCTGAAGACTTTGAGCATTTTTTAAGTTTTTAATTAGAAGAATAATCCAGTAACTCACCGGGCGAAGAACTCTTTCTCTTACCTGAAACAAAATTCAAAAATACAATAATTCAATAGTCAGACATTAATCAGTTGCAGGGTGGCAAATTATGTGAATGTCAACGAATTACTCAAATGTAGCGGTGACGTACGGGAAAATCACCGTCGTGGGTAACTGTGAAACCTACGAGGTACCTGAATTAACCCGCGTGAAGAAAGGTGCGGGCAGCTTAAAAGGAAAGGAAACATGTCGTCCTGCGCGAAATAACAAATTCTATTTACTTTTCCTAATATTGAATTTCTCTAACCGGATGATGCGGTATTTGTTTAGCGGTTGCTGCCGATTCTGCCATGCCAGGGCTTTTTCCCTCTAATGCAGTTTCCAAATTACTTTTTTTTTTTCCTCTAACCTTCGCCAGGGAAGACAAAAACCGAAGAGGAGCGTAGGACCGGGTGAGGCTTTTCGTCTGACTACACCCGAAGAAAAGTAAAGGATTGTTCAATTTCAAAATGGCGGAACGTCTCGTTTTAATAATTTCAAATAGAACTCGGCCTGGGAAAAGAACTCTGCGTTTAAACGTTGGAAAAAGTTAAATCATAAACGTTCTGCTCTGCCTTTTAGACCAGAATTAGAAGATAGAAAAAAAGTAGTGAACATTCACGGGGGAAAATTTATGTTGCACAATAATAACATTTCTTTTCGATTTTTTTTTTCCCAGGCCAAGTCCCGTAAATTACGTTGCTGCGGCTTTCTAGGGGGAAGGAATGTCTTTAGCGAAAATCCGAATGGACTCGTGCATTTTCACTCCATAGGTTTGTAAACCAGTGCTACGACTAAGAGATAAAACAGGGTGAGTCGTTTTGGTCAAACTTGTTAAACCGAAAGCGACAACTGCAGCTGCTGTTCCTCCAAATATTTTACCGGGTCTCTGACGAGGTTCCCGCTTATAAATTTTGTAAATATATTACAGGTGATTTGAGAAGTTGGTCGTAATGTCCTTCTGAAAGGTCACAAGTTGGGAAAAAGGTGCGTTTGCGTTACGCACACACGTCCACTACAGCCGCCCAGACCGAAACGTCCGTTTTCTGCTGTTGTCCCTCACCTTACGATCCAACTCCCTCGGGCGATGTCCCTTTTATCTATCTTCTAATAGTATTATTACAACAATTTTACAAAATTTGTCATTCTCTTTCCCGAATTCAATACGGGGGAACGGTGGCTTCGAGTTCTCTCGGTGAAAACCTTTCGATGCGAAGGCAAAAGGTAGGAAAGGAAAAGGATTTGGTTATTTGAACGTTTCTGCAAGAAGCGTTTTTTACCTCTTACAAAACTCAAATCTAACCATTGCGTAATAATAAAAGTAACGGAAGCGGAAGGGGAAGCAAAATCCGGGAAAATTGTCGAGAAAACGGGAGCGAGCGGGGGTTCCCTGGGGAAAACGCTTCAAGTATTTTGGGAAAGGATTATTTCGGGTGAAAAATGAATTAAAGAAAGTCATTAAACGGGATTATTAAAAACGGGTGCCGCGGCAAAGCCTAGCAAAATTAATCAGGGAAACTCCGATCTTATGTATAATAAATAGAGCGGGGGTTTCGCGGTAGCAAAAACCAGCTACATGAGCTACACAAAACAGGCGGAACGGGCTACAGCAGTTTGCTGGGGGTCCGGCGTACTCGGAAAAAGTCATTTTTGCCGTTTTTAAAAATTGCGGTTAATTGAAAAAAATTTAGACATGTTCGTTGAACTCTTTTCTGACTTTCTGAAGTTTCGAGTCTCATTCTGAAATTCTCTGTTTTACTCTCAGACCCTGTCAGATGTTACAAAATGGCAGTGAAGCAAGAGCCCAGTGAAAACTTGAAGTGGCACGAAATATCGTGGAAGCAACTTAGCATAGACAAGACCCTTAGAGTTGGTGTTCCCGGCGGGAGGCCGGCGGGCTGTAATAGTATTTGAAGGTCTCCTATTTGCATTTGAGCAATTGTCTAACTTGTTGAACCGTTGCCATTCCCTAAAAAGACAAAATAGTCCCGAATTTGTAGAAATTTCGATGAGTTTAACCTTCTGTGCTCGAGCTTTCCACTCGACAAATTTCAAAATTGTTTACAGTCATTACTTGTTCGCCGAAGTAAAACTCTGCATCTCTTTCGAATTATTAATATAGTCTCTCAAACGTCTAGTTAAGTTTTCGCTCTGACTTTGAAACTTTTGCTTGTTGTTTGAGTCGACTTTCATCACTGTCATTACTCGAGTGAATGGCACGGCACGGGAGGACTCGTGGAAAGTTCGCCGGAAAACGACCCCGTGGACGGGGAAACCGGAAATCGATTTTGAAAAACCGATAATGTATCATTACAAATGCGTTCGGTTGACTTTCATAATTCGATATAATGAAATGATGAAAACGGGGAAAGGGAAAACAATGGGATTGAAGACGATAAAGTTCCGTGAGAGGACAAAACGGGAGACATTTTCTCTGGACAATTCGTCTGGAACAATGGACCTGTTTCTTTGTGGAAAAATAAATTTGACCAGAAATGTCGTGCACGAACTTCCGACATTGTCCCGCCGAACCAGAGCAAAACTCTCGGTTTGCTACGGGAGAATTTCGGGTTTGATTTTCGTGGGGAACCAAACGTCCCAACTTGTTTTCCTACCTAAAACATCGCGCACGTTTCCTTAAGTATTCTTTTAATACTTTTAACTTCTTCATTCTCCATTTTAAGACGGATATCCTGTCGGGGTCATTTTATTTTTCTTTGTCTTCTCCATTATTTATGTTCATTTATGTATAACTTTTACCTTTACTTTGGTAATAAATCTGTGGTAGGTGGTACAGCAACTCGCTTTTCTCAGTTTGGGTGGGTGCTTCAGTAACAAATAACATGTTAAAGGTAATTGTAAATTTATTTTTGTGTCGCACACAACATACATTTTACTGGAGTGTTACACAAAGTTGTAAAGAGTTGAGCTCACACGGGAATACAATTTTATTCAACAGGATTTATACGCAATATGGCGTTGGTGTTACCAATGAGCGAGTACCTTCCTTTCAGTCTGGAACCTATAAATTTCTTGTCTAAAAACAATTCTAAAGACGCCTAGATGGCCTCAAATGAGAGAGCACCAGGTCGATTTTACTATTGAGAGTTTAACAAATAGTTAATTAAAAGAGTGTGTAAAAGTCTTAATTAAAATCTAGGAATAAAGAGTTTCTAAAATGCTGACGGCAAATGCTCGCAGTGCCAGCCAGACAATTCCGTCCATTTTTTGTTTCAGTTCAGTTCTTCAGGAGGACATGTGACAGAGAAAAAATCAAACTAGTTGAAATAAAGAGTTCCCAATTACTACTATGATCATTTAGTGCAGTACTGAATACACCAAGTGATGAACATTGTTTTTTGTTCTGGAACGAAGGAAAAGGTTTGGAAAACAGGTAATCACAAGATAAATATATATAAATACTAAGAACACTTGACAAATAAGGCGGTAGAAATAATTGTAGCAGAACTTATTATGGCAGTAACATTAATAATTACGATATTAATAAATAATATTACAGTCCTTATAATACTTAAATATTATTCAGTAAATAAATTTTTAATTTATTAATATTTTTTTAATTTTTGGTTTTAAGCATTAGTAATGTTTTTTTGATCTTGTTATTAATAGTAGCTACATTATAATAAATACAATTGCACGATATTAAGGCAGGCAAAGTTTGGCACAGTGGAGTAGTGCTCTGGTGCTACTTAGATTTCTCCTCTTCTTAGCAGACAGGAGAGGTTAAACAAATTTTAAGGGTTCGTAGAGAATATATCGAGAAACATCACAAAATCCAGATGAAATGAAACTTTTCGAATCAGACACAATAATAAACTGTATTTTTTTTTATATTCCCATAGTCACAGACGTCATCTGACTGAGCCCACCTTGTCAAGACAGGTGAAACAGATAGGCTGTCTGAAAAAATAAATGTCTTTCACTGTAGGAAAAACGGTTAGGTCCGTTTAGTTTAAGGTAAACTGATGTAGGCTCTCGTGTGACGATCTCACGTTGAGAAAGAAATAGTCCAGAAGAAGAAGAAGAAGAAGAGGAAGACATTGTTAAATTGCGATTTGCCAGATTGCGACACTCACAGCCTGAAAAATTATGTTCGCAGTGGAGGGATGAAATAAAAAGAAATAAAATTTCAAATGGTCAGATGAGAGGAAACAAAGTCGAAAAGGAACTTTAAGTTCCAAATTGACTTGAGGGAACATCTCGAATCTTTTTTTTTTGTTTTTCTTCTTAGATCATTCGAATTAGGTTGTACGTGGTTTTTCATAACTCTGGATTTTCCTTGTGCCTTCTCTGCTCGACTATTTTGATTAGATTTTAATTATCCATAACCGCACTTGTGTTTTCACGTCGTCTTAAATATCGGAACTCAATCAGTAATAAATAAATAATGAATTTTAATGCAATTTACATGTTTTAGGGTAACACCTTCCGATTGAAATAAACCACTGCAGTTCGCCACATAATACGTCAAGATAAATATACATAAAACTACCTATTTGTGGGTCAATGACCTATTACCAGAGGTAGAAATGTATTGCATATTTTTTTGAACAAATAAATAAATAAGAGTCGTCTCTTTATATAAATTATTTTATTACATCTACATTACTTACACCCTTGTGTTAATACTAACATAACTAATTTTATCTTAACGCTGTTCTTATTCATTTACATCCCCTACCAATAGTAACAACGAATATACACAATGAATCTTGAATGGTATTCAACATGTCCAGCAGAACCAATGTATGTAGTTCCGTACCAAGTGAAAGAATTGAGAAAATAATTTTTTTAAAAATAAACAAATTATATGTATACAAATAAGGAGGAGTACAAGTGTGTCTGATCTTTTGAAAAAAATAAGTTACTTAATTATTTCAAATTAAAAAATCTTACTTCTGCTTTCCTTCAAAACGCTTTTTCCGTTGTACAATTTTCACGGTACTAATACTAATTCGGTACACTTGTTTTTACAAAAATTTCTCCTACTCTCAAACGAAAACAATTTCATTCTTCATTTTGTTGAGAAAACACTTTGGATGTTTCACGTCAACGCATTCTCGCGGCAAAAGGCGTTGATTTTTTCAATAAGTGAAATTTCACTTTCTCTCTACAATTACAGTTGCTTTTCTGTATTTTTTCCTCACCGGAAATTACAACACCGACAAAGGCTACCTCACCTGAATTTTCTTAACTCACTCGAATTACAAGACAAGCAAAATCCGTTTAAAAAACACGACGTTTTACTTTCGCTGGTCGCCCAAGTCCGGTTTGGCGAGAGCCTTATTTTTTGTCACCAGCAATTATGTATATTTCTAATAAATAATTCACCCATGTAATTAAAAGCCAAATTTGAAAAAGCTTCGAGGCAATTATTAACTTCCAGAACGGCCGACTTTAATGAGTTGTAATTTTTCAATTTCTCTTATTAGTTAGAGACGTCATTTCAGCATGTCGGAATAAATTTTCCAATGTCCCAAGAAAAATTGTGGAAATTTAAATCCTCGAAAGCAAAATAAGTTATTCGGAAAATTTTCATGGCGTTAATTGTTCGAAACCAGGAAATCTCATTATTCCTAACAAACTTTATAGTGCACAATGTGCTACAGTATTATTGTGTAGTATATAAGCTCGGATGAACGCCAGCCAAAGTTTAAGTTAATAAATTTTTTCTTAAACACATTCTCCCATTCGTTACGAAGTATTATAAGTACAAAGTCTTATTTATTACCTTGTTATTAAGTACAGTTTTAGTAATTTTTAGCGGTAGTTTTAGTAATTTTACACTTAACCATAAAAACTATAATTTTCTATTTAAATAAATAAACAACATTTGTAAATTTTTTAATTTCCTAAGATGATTTCATAATGTCTGCTCTAAAGCTGTCAACAGTTGCTCGTGTGTTGGGTTATTAAGTGAGTAAATTTGGGTTGAATAAAATTACTACTATATTTTACTGAATGGATAAAAAATCTCGTGTACTGCAATAACACATTGTAATAAATGTATTTGTACAATTCTTAAAGAAGAACTGGGTAATATTTTTGTAAAATAAAGTATAATCTTGTAGCGTGAAGTAATACTTATTCTTAAGAAAATTGAGAACTAATTACTGTGTAGTAGTGTTAATTGCCTGTGACTTGTTGTCCTGATTGTCCAGTTGTCCTTAATTTAAGATTCGGATCAACCTAAGTTTTATTACCTATGCATTGTGTGTAACCATTTGTTTTTCCATCATGTGATAAAAAGTAGTTAAAAGCAAAAGCAAAAAATCATTTATCCATGTAACATTAACATAATCCGGCAAAACACATTAAACGAATCATTCGTACATGTAATACATGTAAAAATCTCACGGGAAATAATCGTAGACATTTCTAGATTCGCCGGAAATAGAAAATTGAATTTGAACGTTTCAGCCTGTCTATTACGTCACATCCGTGTTAACCTACCGACGTGAATTTTCTACAAAAACTAGTAGACTCCTTGTAATTAACCTGAACACGAACGGAACGAGAACAGACACACGGGCACACACGCACACGCACACGCCAGCTGCTTAAAAAGCGGTCTGACTCCCGTCAAAGAGAAACCTTTAATCCGGAGAAGATTCAGAATTCGTTAAAGGACAGTAAAAAAGAGCAAAATGTTTTTGAAATTCTTCAAACGTCAGTTTCAGAAATGGGAGTAAACCGAAGCAAAAAGGCACGACCGACTTTCAATAAACAATTCGAAATATTTAACCGATGGAAATGCCGGGGATTTCGGAAGCCTTTTTCCATTGTACTCCATTAAGAAATCTGATCAAAACGGACTGAAATTGAATTTTTGTTCAATGACCACAAAGAGAGAGAGAGAGAGAGACAGGGCGAGAGAAAGAGAAAGATCTTCGAGAGATCGTCGTGTCTCGCCAATGGAAAAATTAGGCAGAGATGAGCCTGAAAAAAAGGAAAAAAGAGAGAGAGAGAGAGAGAGAGGGAAACGTCAATGGAAGGATCTCACAAGAGCAATAGGAACCTCAAGAAAAGTTATTTCCGGTCCATAACACTTCTATTTCCGATATTAAATAGGGAAATTTCTCTCTTGTTCTCCGGGGCAAATTCTCTTCCAAACGAAAGCAAAAGAATGGAACGCGCACTCGTCAAAAGCTCACTTTGCGTTTATCCATTTAATGGTTTTAGCGTTTTTTTTGTTCCTTTGAATAAATTGAAGGAAGCCGAGAAGCCGAAGACTAAGAAAAGAAATGAAGATGGAACTTGTGCAAATTCGTACCCAAAGAAAGCTTTCTAACGAAGAGGAGAAAGCCAAATAGAAGACAAAAGCGTGAATCTTAAAATTATACAATGGGCATCGTTTTTTTTTTTTTAAACTTACATTTTACCTTCCTCAAGTTCTTTTTTCTTACAGAAATTTCTATTTAACATGCAGTTACGACGGAGAAGAAGAAGAAGAAGAAGAATAAAGAACAAGAATTCCATCGAGTTCTTTGTATTGACATTTTTCCACTCAAAATGGCGACATTTTCCCTGACCGTTAATAGTAAAATCAGGTCAACCTCTTGATGACACCCCGACTAGATCCCTTTTTGGTCTAAACTTGCCTATTAGACGAGGTTCCATCGCGAACCATTTTGTAAAAATTCATTACGAGTTCCACCGTGTCCGACCGCTTTGTTAATTTTCGTTTCATCAAATAGGAAATTTTAGGTAAAATTTGTCTCGCGACTTAACTTCATTTCTACTTGTGCAATATTTTTTTTCCTAGCTTCTGTTCTACTTCCTTTTTGACTATTGTTAGAGGTTCTTTTTCTATTTTTGTTTTGGAATTCTCTGCAATTTTTCCACTGCACGAAAGTACACCTACTGATTTTCCCGTACTGGCACTATCGAACGTGAACTTTGATATTTTCAATTAGACAATTCTTTGAAAGTCACATTCTTTGAGAATTCTTTAATTAAAACTAAAATTTACTGAATAGAATAATTAAATTTGGACGAATTATTTGCAACGGAACATAAAACGTTTTTGTCTAATACTTAAAGGTTTAAGTTTAGGAACGTGTGAGCTACAGAAGGTGAATATATACATTTTTAAGACAATTTTTGGTGAGGTTTTTTCACATTTACATTGGCTTCTGTAGTATTAATATTTATCATCTGAAAGAACAGCATAGAACGCGTTTGAAAAGTTCTGTAAAACGGTGATAAGAAACAAGGAAAGAATAAAAAAGGAAAGGAAAACTAAGAACTTAAGAAATAAATAAAAAATATCTATTAAGGAAGATTTGACGAAAAAATTAAGACTTAAGCAAATAATCGACAATTAAATAAAATAAATAAGTATACACGTGAGAAACACGAATTTCCTGATATTTATTATTATTGTTCTCTTCAATTGTATCTTCTCTGCCTGACAGCTTACAAGGACACTTAAGTATCTGTGTACGAACCTAACAGGTAGTGGGTAAACCAAATTGATAGATAAATAACATATATAGCGTACATAATGTAAGTATAATTGCCTCATAAAGTTTCCACAAAAGAGTAGCAAAATGATTAATATTATATAGATCACTAGTGTTTATTATTTCTTCAATTTTCAGTTTCGTTAATGCCTATGACTATTTTCTAATTTTCGTAGCAAAACCTGTTTAGAATTTCTTGCTAATTATCGAAACTTATGTAAAATAATTAAAGTACCTAATTTGCTTCTTTATATTCAATTACAATAAATTCATTATTAAATGCATATCATTTCTATAACTAAATCTATTACTTTTATTTATGGTTTGTACTTATCATTAAGATTTCCTTATTTAATATCAGAAATTTTATAATTCTTTAAAGTATTTAATATGATTAAATTAAAATATTCAATTACTTAATAAATAAATAAGTACATAAGTTCGTATTATGTAAGGGACTTGTTCACGTTTAGACCAGAAACGATTCATGAAAAATTCTAACTCTGTTAATTTTCCGGCAATGGCCTTCCACAAAGTGATTTATTAATTTCTTTTTTGTCATTTGTACAGGAAACGGAAGACGACGGCATAAAAATTAAATTCTTTTCTCACGTGACGGTTTTCCTTTTAATTTTCTTTTCTTTTCTTATGGTCGTCACAGCGTATAACCCGGGAAAATTTTCGCAATTTTCCGTTCGGTTCGGAACAATGAGCCGAGAATTTTCATCACCGAGGCGTGGAGTTTTCCAATTTTCCAGGTTCTTCTTCTGCTTCGCCTTGGCGTTTTCCTTTCTCTTCTCATGCGTTTGATTTCCAACGGAAAAGCGCGGCGGAAATGGGACAAAGTGGAGGAGGAGGGAAAAAAAACGTCGGGAAATTGCCCGTTCGGAGTAGCATGCGAATTTGCAAAAGTCAAAGCGGAAAAGCCGGAAAAACTGAAGGAAAAAATTGGAGGTCGGGAACGACAAACAAAAGATGAAGAATTCTACATCGAATGACTGTCTTTGCCTAGTCTCAGGTTTTTTCTGTGGGAAAAGCAAAATGAAAAAGCTGCAAAAAGGAAACAGGGCACGCTGGCAAACGAGAAAACTAAGGGTTTCCCGCGCTTTTTTCTTTATTTATTTATCTACTTACTTAGTTTTTATTTAAAGGGTTTAAGGTTTTAATGTTAAAGGATTTCACAATGTTAATTCCCTCACTGTGAAAAATCCATGGCGGGAATGGAAGCAGAAAAAAAGTGTGACTTATTTACTCGCTTTCCAGTCGTAGAACACTCTATTGGACTAGTGTTGAGGGGACGTGCACTGGTGAGACGTTCAACAGCAGAAGAGCAACAGGTAACACACTCTGGACGGACAATTGATGGTGAAGCGGTACACGAGGTTAAAAAAAGGCAGCATGGCACACAACAGAACATAAAAGCCAAAAATCTGCTGGCTACGACGAATAAAATTTTCAAAACGGAATAGGAAGCCATTCATTGAATAAAACCACCCGTAGAACTGTCAATAAAGTTGTAAATTTTACATTCGCCCCCGAAATGCAAAGTAACCAAATAAACCGCGAAACACTGCGGTTTCTGGTTGAAATCGCCGTGAAAATATGGTCGGCACACAACTTCACATTCAGAAAAAAAAAACATTAATGAGATGGTGCTATTCAATTAGAATGGAGCACGCAATGGTGCAGAGCTCGTAACATTAAATTCAACTACGTTTAAAATAAAAAATGCCTTTTTATGTCGGACTTATGGATATCACATCAACTTATTCGTGAAACACAATTTGCGAATAAAATGAAGCCAAGTGGGAGTGGTCAACATAATGTAAAATAAATAAATTCTTGCTGATTTTGACTTGCCGTTGAATTCAACAGGACCCAACAGAAAATCGTGGCAAGTTACAAGAACCGTCCTACATTCTGAACAAATTTGCCGGTCGTATTCACTTCGGATTTTACCTCAGAGAGTACCTCAGAACAGGTACCACAATATTACCGGCCGGAGTAGCCAAGGAAAGTTCACACAAACTTTAATTACATTTCATTCTAAACGAGCCTTCAATTTTTAGACAAAAAAAAGCCTGGGAAAATCAATTTCCTCGAAAAGGTTCGTAATGAAATCAGATTCAGACATTTGGCAGTAGAGTGTCGGATAGATGAAAATCGGTGAAAATTTTCACCTGGAACAGAGCAACGGAGAAAATTCCAGTTTTGCGGGGGCAAAAACCACCCCGTTGCAGACGATGAAAAATGATTACTCGCACGTCATCTCCGCCGAGTTTTCCCTCGCAAAATCTCGCGGGTAGTTCCAACATGGAGTGCTTGCGTCTCATTCGGATTTTTGCCGCCAGGTGGCAGAGCGTTTTTCAAAATGGCTACCACCCACCGGAAGCAGGAGAACTCGACTTTAGTGAAAACGTTACTTCAATTAAATACCGGAATCAACGAAAAAGGTAACCTCTCTGTTTTATTAATGAGGGTGTGAAGTAATAAATCTATAATGTTAATTTCACACTACCTTATTAACACTGAGAAGGTCGATTGTCGGCGGTATTTTATAATTCAACACGTCTTATGCTCAAAGTGAATTCCTCATATCAAATTAATGTATTATCTTGTTTTGTTCGAAAATTAATAATCTCACAGTCTTATGTTCGACTACCATTTCTGTGATTTAGATAATTATTTGGAACAGGTTACAACGGAAGTAGTACCGAGAAAAGTATGAAGAAATATAAAAGAAGTCTGAATGTATGAAGTGTAAGATTATATGTAAGTACATCGTCGTACAACAGTTTGGCGTGTGGGGGACCAAATATTAAAATTATTGGAACTCTTTTTTCGGGAGAAAAGGCACAAGACGTTAACCTCACCTCTGCGTCACTTTAACGATTCTTCTTCTGAGTTTTTTCTTCCTTCTTGTCCGAGACTTCCTCCAAAGCGATTTCTATAAGAAAGATTCATTTCCTGTTTGAGACAGAAGCAGAATGTGAGACAAATGAGGAGGAAAGGCAAAGAGGAAGACGAGAGAAAAGGTTTATTCAGAGCGACCGGCCTTTTCGCTAACCCATCGGTTAACCCTTTCGACCGCTTAAAACGAAGAAAAGGTTTTAGTTCCCGTACCGCTGAGTTTCCCCGCCTTTTTCCTTTTAGCCGACGAAGACGAGCCAAAGCCGATAAAAAGGAATAATTTCCTTTTAATAATTTTTATTCATTATTTGGGTGAATCTATTTGTTCTCCTTTTTCTTTAAGTTTCTTTGTTTTTTCTTTTCATTCATTTCCGGTTTCACGTACGAACTTCCGTGCGTTTTTGCCGCTTCCCGCCATTTTCACCATTTCTTTCGTTTCCATTCTTGTTCCGCGACGCGGGCAGACTAACTTTCTATATTTCCATCTGAAGTTTTTAATGGAGTGGTTGGGAATGGGAAGTGTCAGAAAGTGGCACTTTCTCCTAAAACTACAAGGTTGAAATGAAAACAAGGAAAAAAGCAAATGTAAGAAAACCCAGCTCAAGTGATGGAAAATGCCGGCTGTCAGTTTTTTAGTTTCCCTTTAGTAGTCGATTTTTTTATCACTCAACGTCAACATTTTCTTTTCCTTCACTTGGTTTCTTTCGGGTTTTCAGCTTTTCAGCCTGTTCTCTCTCTCTCTCTCTCTCTTGCTCTCGTGTGTTCTACCCGAGCAATCCGGATTTATTGTGCCACTCATTCTACTCCTTTATGTTCCACCAGTTTCCACGGTTTTACCGTCATTCTTCGAATGCCATCGACTTTACGCTCCGTTTGGCATCTCTTCATTAGTCTTGAGGTCCAACAAACCTCGTCGAGTAGCTTCCATGGTTTTATTTAATGAATACCTCAATTTTGTCTTCCCCTAAACGTTTTCGTTTAACAGAGATAGAACCCGTGTATTTTGTTTCGTAATTTTTGTTTTTTTAAATATTCTTCTTTTTATTCGACCATTCTTGCTCGGAAAGGTCAACATCCTTTTTGATTTAAAAAATAGTAATAATAAATCTGTGAATATTTTTTCAAGAAATGAATTCACCTTATAATTGAAATGTAAACAAATAATTAAGTTTCATTCTTCACAACTACTTATGTAGTTCCAGTCTCAAAGTTACATGTAAAACTATAACTGATGATTTTTATTAACAATTTATTAATTAATAATTTTATTTGAACTTAATAGCAAACTCTTTAAAGAGATTATTCAACCGCCGAATATGATGCACTCATTTTTCGTGTTAATAAATCACAAATATATATCGTTTGTACCGCATTATGTGCGTACATTTTTAAAATACGAATTAAATTTAAATATTGTGTCAAGGTTTCAAATTATTTAAATATTTATGAGAGCGGATTGCATTGCACTTTCAACGACACAATTTTATAATTGTGCAAGCATTAATTATGTATTACTTTAAATTTTTAGGTGTCACGTAAACGCGTTTGGTTTAGCGTTAATCGCATGGGTAAGCTGAGAAATTAATTCTATGCAATTTTACATAAATTTCTAGCTATAGAGCAAAAAAAAAATAAATCTCCTGCTCAGAAGGAACTTGAGAACTTACATGAAAATTGATCAGTTAAAATATTTTCTAGACATACCGAAAAATGGAAAATTATACCGTCTATCTGGTTTAGAAGAATTAAGAGAAAGTAGAATTGTCTTCCGTGACTACGTATTTTTGTTTTATTATGAAAAAGTTAGATTACTGAGATGGTACAAGAAATCCTCTGACGCTTGTGCTCCGCAGTCGATTCACGTATGTAATAAATGCGGTCAGTTATTACTTTTTGCAACTCATAAATTATGCAGTTTTAAATTAAAAATTCCATAAAATTCGGTTAATAAGCTTTCGTGAAATTCTTTGTTCTTTATGAATTCATTACGTCTATGCAGGCTGTAGACATGTAATTGCAATTGAGTGGAATGTTTGGAGAAACTGTCACTTCTGTCGTGCCCGGGGGGGCAGAACTCTGCAAGAAAATAACCAACTTTTGGCAGGTACGTGAGACTGTCACATTCCCTTAATTTAACTGAACCTAAAAGTATTTTTACTGTTGATGTAATAGAAGTTGAAATCCCGTAGAGTGTACAGGTCGGTCTGGCAATGATGCCTCGTAGAAAAGCCTGCTGCATTACAGGTGCAGACGACAAGTGAACGCGTGTAAATATGTAGACGATGTCAGATAAACGTACCTTGCGACATTAATTTAATATAATAATTTATCCACTTCAATCATTCACAATTTCAACATTTACAATGCATTTTTTCTTTACGTACGAGAACACCGTATGGTTGACTTGAAAATGGAGAAGTCTAGTTTTACTCATCTTCTTCTTTAATTGCTTTAACGGCATTCATACCTTAAAGTAAAATTGATAATAAGATTTAGAAAAATAACCATGAAACTAATGAGTATTTACACTACAGTTGCTTTTAATTAATTTAGCAGCACCAAATGGTATTTGTGAACTTCTGTGTCACACTTGTCACACAAATCTCAAACAAAAATGCATAATAAATAAAAACATAAACAAAGATATGTTTGTAAATTTAAGAAATTTTTAATTTTTAGCCAGTTACAAATTATACATATTGAACGACCTAAGACAAATATTTATTTTCTAAAAAAATTTGCATTCTACTATATAATTAGCTTATCATACATCAAGAACAGCAATATTTTTTTATGCTAACACAAAAAATCTTCACTTCTCTTCTTATTACATGAACCTTTCATGTACACTACTGTTATGTTTAATAATATGAAATACACATTGTTGGACTAACATCAGTGCAATAGGAATGATTAAATCGCTTCTAATGGAATGAACCTCATTCCGCTTCCACGCGGCGTGTTGCATTAATAACAGTCAAATTAGTCGATTATAAATTTAAAATTATTTATGTTTAACAATGCTCGATAAACAAAAACGGTCAACTGTGACAATCGATGGAGAACTGGTGAGAAATACCATCCCCGTAAGGGACATCTTCCTACGACTGAAATTTGTCTCAATCAAAGAAATTAACCGTTTGACTAGAGAACAAGACCATTGTGAGGGTCAACCGACTGTTGACAAAAATGAAATTAGATAAATTGACAGGAGATAGCCATTTTATTTCATTCTGAAGGAGAGAAAAGACGAGAAGTCGCCTTGTGGCCACAACGCCTGAAAGACAGGTGAAGCAATTAATTTTATTCAAAGCTCAGAACCTGAATGACCCGAGGGCTTTGACCTTTCAAAATGGTCCTCGTTTACCCCGTCTCTTCCCCCCCCCCCAAAAAAAAAATATCACACTGTTTGCTAAACGAAGTAAATAATTTTTCTTTCACAAATGTGATGAAAACGTGCTGACACATTTGATTGTTTTACGGATTATTAAAACTTCTAAGGGCTTCGGGCGATTTATTCAAAACTACAAAGCGTGTGTATTTTATAACTTACAAAGTAAAACACCACCAACTCTTGGGGGAAGGGGAGGAGATGATGTTTAAATTTAACTGAAAAACCCCGAAACTCAAATCGCCGAACACCTTCGTCTTGGGTGAGTTGTACACACCCAAATCCATCATACTGAGGGTCACCACATTAGAAGAATTTTGCTTGGAAACTAAGGAAAATCAAAATGGTTCAAGTTCTCTCTCTCTCTCTCTCTCTCTCTCCCAAAGGTTCAATTCCTTCAGTTTTGTGTCGAGGATTTCTGTTGAAGACTTCTCGTGGGCGAACTCAAGGATTATAACTCAGTTTTAAGTGTTCGACCTGAACCGACATCCGAGAGCTTTCCTGCTTTTGACGTGGTCATCTTGAGATTGTCGGGACTTGTTCAATGGCCTCCTGTACCTTCGAGGTTCCCCCGGTTAACTTTTGAAAGAACCTTCGGCACACATCGGATCGCCATTATCATCTCGTTTACTTCCGAGTCATTCTCGTCTTAAATCTCGAAAAGCTTTTCATTCCGGAGTTCACTCTCTGATGGTTCCCTTGGAAGAAGAAAAAAAAACTCAATAGGGAAAAAGGTTGCGCGAGAACGGGGGGCGGCCTAGGGAAGGGCGGGGAACACAGGTGGAGAGGCTCGACAGGAAGGGAAAAAGGCACGCAAGACCGGCCAAGTGAAAACGTCAATTAAAAGCAAAAAATCTCATAAATTTCTACCAAGAAACGTGGTACATAAATCGTAACAGGTTTCATGGAGGCGAAGAGAAAATTTTCTAAATTTAGCAGCCTGTCTTTTTGACTTTCCTCCCGACAGGATCCTCCCAGGAAAACCCTCGACAGCGAAACTAAAACTCTCAGGACTCTTCTTGGGCCTTTTCAACGGTGCTCTGCTGCCACGACCAATCCCCCGCGAATCTTTCACTCACCCGCCATTTTCTTTTTAGTTAAAAAAATAAAATAAAATAAAATATTTCCATCTCCTTTTCTGCCACGAGCCCAAAGTCCACGACACTTCCTGCATCTATCGATTTCTTTTTTAGACGTTATGTTAATTTTTTTAAATTACAAAAACTACAAAAATAAAAGTTACTCAGTCTCACTTCCCTGGAACTGGAGAATTTTCTACTGGAAATTTTTATTACCAGAAAGGGTGTCAAAAGAAATACTTTCACTTTTTTCACCCGGGGTGGAATGTCGAAATGAGTTTGATGTAGACTTAAAGGAATGGCTAATTAAATCGCACTTCTTTTTTTTTAGTTTACTACACCGACGAAGGATGCAATTTCGAAGTAGCAGTAGACTACAGGTACAGTCTGGTTCCCCGGAGCGTGTGAGCAAAACCCAAACGAAACGTCGAGAAAGTAAAATTCTATTTATTTATTGTAGTGCTGCGTGAAAAGCAGACTTCTTTTAGAGTTAGTATGAACCTGGATTTAATTATGAAGAACGGTTTTTGGGGGTGAGAACTCCTTGGCAACATCTCGACTTTCGGCAGGAAGAAGAAAATTTAGGGTAGCATCCATTTTCCCTGTCGAAACCTTTCCAAATTTCGATTTTGCGTCGTTTTGGTTTCCAGAAATTCCCTCGCCACTCCGACAGCTTTGCCGGGTGCTAACGGTGGTGAATAAAAAGTGAGCAACAGCAGCGTTAACCTCTGATGTTTTCTATTGAAAATTTTGCAATTCAAAATGTTCAACTCGTCTATAGACGACGTGAAGGCTCAAAATCTGAAAATGTGCGTTACCTGTCTTTTCTTTGCTGAAAGCCGCCCCGACCTGTACAGACTTGTTTGTGAAGTTGTAGACTTAAATTCAATTTTCTGTTCTGATAGTTAATAATATTGTTTCAATTTTTCTGTAACACACAAATTTTGTATATTGTTCTTATACAACGGCACTAACATCGTTAACATCAATGTCATTCAAATTTTTGTACTATTATTGTACAAATAATTTTATTATTAACATTATTTAATACGTACAATAATATTAATTCATTTTATTTATGTAATTCGCAAATTGTTCAGTAGTTGCTGTACGCAGTATATTTCTTAGCACATGCCTCTTTTGGACGTTATTATTGTGTGATGATTGATTCTATTACAACAGCCGTGTCCTTAATAATTATTAATACGTAACTTATGTAATATTTACCTTTACGAAATGACTCGAACAATAAATTTTATTCATTTCACCGACAGAAATCCGTGAATTATAATTGTCTGTCGCTTTAATGAATTCGCATCAAACGTTTAATACGATGGCAATCTGTCACGAGTGTGATTTATTGGAATTTATTCTTCATCAATAATAATAATTAACCGAATGTTCTCTCTCCTCAAACATTGACGTTGTGTCCTATTGTTCCTGTCGGGGTCGTTTCACCGAAACATATTTTTATTGTGGAATTATGCACGGGGACGTACGGGCTGTGGATATATTTATATACATACAATGAACTGTACTTTATTTTAATGTCATATTTCACCGATTGATACTTTCCGTTACATAATTTAATAATTCAAAAATGATATTGCCTCTTTCGATGGCTTTTCTTTTGCTCTGCTGTTGACTTGCCTTGACTTGGTTGGTTCAGCTTCCACTGTTTACCTGTGACCCTGTCGATATTTAACTGTTTTCTTATTAAAACTGTTTCGGTCACCCATGTATTTGGCTCGGGTATTAATGAAGACAGAATGAGACAATAACGTCTCTCACCTTTCATTAACATTGGCTACTTTTTTAATTTATTAATTTAATTATTTACATACTTTCCCCCAGGAATCGCGATGAAACCCTGAAAAATTACCAAAGTTTGTGTTTAGTAAACTTTTTAAGATTCTCATTGAGTCTTCTGATTGTCGTGTTTATTTTAATTAAAAAAATGAGTGTTCCCAAAGCTAACTAATATCGTCTGAAAAAATGTTTATGTATGTTATGTCTCGGACAATTAAATAATTTTCAGCGTGGTTCACGCTGTTTGTGGTAGTTTTAGGTTTGTCCAAGAACACAAACACTTCTGGCGTTCGAATTTGTAGATTATGACAATACAAAAAGTATGCAAACCTGAACTGCATACTTTTGTGTCATCATTAATCGTCATTTTTGTCGGAGGGATGGAGATTTGTCGCACTACCAACACTAATTTTACGAGTTTAATTTCTCTACTAAACTGGCCGCTGCTGACTTTAAGTCTGAGGGAAATGAAGGACGACTAATGAACACTTTTGTATTTCAACTTAAAAGTTTATTTACTCTTCACTACCACTGAAATATTCACCGGCCTACTGAAATACAATTATGTTTTATCATCGCCAGTTTTAACATTATTTATACATAAGATTCCTGCGTTTTACTTTCAACATTGTTAATTTTTATTATGCGGCCACATTTCTATTATAAAAATCTTTTCGTTTTCGTCATGTCTCGATGTTTTCTACCATCTCGCACCTTCTCCCATTACCTTCATTTCAATATCTTCCTTTGTCGTTAAACGTCGTTATCTCGTCATCGTTTCGTCTGGCGCATCCCCCTCCAGCCCAGCCGATAAAAATCCCTCCGTTTTTCCCATTGTGTCGCGGAGGCATCGTTTCTTTTATTTTTTTTTCCTCATACCTCAGAACGTTTTGGGTAAACGTCCCGAAGGTTTTCAATTCTCCGCTTTTGATTCCATCAAAAAACTTGTTCGAATTCAATAAAGGAACTCTTGTAAAGCTTTCCATTGGAGAAACTCTTTCCGGTTTACTCTCGTATTTATCATTGGGATGTTGCCTCCTGATCTGCAACACAAACAAAATCTCTCTCGATTTTTACTCATCCGATGAAATATGCCTGTGTGAAATTCATTTTCCATGTCTCATTTGAAATTTGGCAAACGAGAATTTTCCAAATTCTTCAAAGAGATTTTTGTAAGTGCACTCCTACTCCTGCTCCTGCTACTACCACTAGACGCGGAGGAGAGACAACACAATTTGTCTAGCAGTGAAGGCTTACAATGGTGAAAAATGATTCGCGAGTACGTCGAATAATCAAAGTGAAACGATAGAATCTATCTCGGCGATGTTCCTTACAGTCGAGAGGAATAGTTTTTAGTAAACAGGAGTGATGGTTACAAGGAAAGATGTTTAATCAGGTTGTGTGTTGCCCGCTTGGGACTTAACCCTGCGGTTTGCCCCGGTAAAACACGTGCAAGGGAAAAGTTTAACTTCTTACAATAAATTTTATACATTGCTCTGAACTGTGAAAAGTTGGAGTGGAATTAACATTTTTGTTTTGTGTCTGTCTGAGTTGCTCATTCTGACCACGTCTTTTATGGTTTCCCGCAAAAGTTTGACCAAAATTGCAGTTGTTGGCATTGCCGGTGGTGTGCTCCCGAAGAAGTTTGGGATCAGGTGTGGGTGTAAAGGAAAGGTTTAAGTAGACCGTGTGCTTAGACAGAAGGGGTGACCAAAGGTGAACTTGGCGTCTTCAGTTGCATTCTGCTGCACGAAACTATTGTTTTGTGTGTTACTTACGTGTATGAGATTTTACGGATTACTTTGCAAACCTTAATTCTTGGTTTATCATTAAAACCAACCAGAACTCCAACAACTTCACCCGAATCCACTCTAAAACAGCAATAAAATAACACTTAATACAATGAAACAATAACAAAAATGCTTACAGAACTATGTAGAATTTATAATAACAGTGCAGAAACGTAGTGACACGCTTAATGTTCTTTACTTATTATTCAATTACAAAATTTAGCACTTGTAGTAATGTGCAACCATCACAAGGCCCTAAACCGTGTCTTTTAACAACTCTTCACCACCATACAAATGTACTAAATCTATTGATAAATACGAAAATTTATTTTATTGTCTTAGTTAAAAGCTATCCATTGAAATAATAAATATCTAATCATGTAATTAAGTGGAATATTTTTTTGAAAAACTTTTCGGTACGTCATTGCACTTTTATATTTAATTTAATGAAATTAAAATTTCGACTCAACACTGCACAACATTGGTGTGAAGCCTACGTATGTCACTACTTTGATGTTCCTCTATTGCGTAGGTACAGAAGGGGATGAAATTTTTTTTTTCATGTCAAGGGTGGATGATCACACGGAGTAAACAGGGCGATTGGGGCCCTCCACTGAATTAGGCAAAATCAGTTTCGGTTTTGGAAAAAAAACAAAGTTTAGACTTAGAAAGTGGCACTCTGCACAAAACTATCTCTTGCATGCCTGATTTTCTCTACTTTGGTTTCTCTCTCTCTCTTTCTCTATTTTCAATAAATAGTTCCCGTAAAACATATTTCACTTCTTGAGTTCTCCTAAACAATTTTCTGGTTCCGCCATTTTGTGTGAATACGCTTTTCTCGGAGCTTTAGAAATTGCCAGGTGTCATCGTTTAGAGCTTTGCTATTGATTTATTTTAATGCTCGAAATTCACTAAGGGTTGATATATAGCTTACAAAAGAGTTCTCTCAAAAGAATCTTCTTCCATCTTCTCTCCTCGTTCTCATCTTAATTTTCATCAGAAAATTTATCTGTGAAGAAAACAATCTCTTGGCTTCTGAGGGAGGAAAAACTCTGATTCAGACTCCTTCGTCCTAATTTGACCGTGCCATTAAATGAGCCACGTGCGAGTTTGACAGATCACAGGCATTGAAAAATGACAGGAGCGACCGATCAGATCACGTGGAATTTAAAAAAATTTTCTCAAATCAATTTAGTGTTTGTTTTGCTGTTGTGTTCGATGTAACCCACTTGCAAACAATCCAATGTATAATACTTATCTTTTGAACCGATGTTATTTATTTACGTTTACGATATTCACTTTAATTTATTTTTTTATTGATAATGTACACGTTACAGAATGAAATCTTTCCTTAATAAATAATTACTCTACCATAATTTTTATGTACGTAATTCAGAATTTTCCCAAGTTTAAATATTAAACTTATTAAACTTAAACTTCCATGTTTAACTTTATACTTTCGTAAATGTTTTTTTATTTGTTTTCATTCAAGTTTTATAATTTGAATTTCTATAATTTACATACAACGTGAAATACATCTGAATAATATGAAAATTATTGAAAATTGACGATAATAGTTTTTGTGTCCAACTATCTCATATATTTATTTATTCTACGTAGTACATAGGTTCCAATACTCTGCATTTTGACGTGTACATATTTTTTCTATTTTACGCCATGAGGAAATTCTGAGTATTTCAACGGTAACTAGTTCTAGAGAGAACTTTAATTATTTTCAAAGTCTGTTAAATTTTAAAATTTTACAAATTTCATACTTCCGTTTTTTGTAAAAAAATAAAGTGCTGTCTTGCACAAACTTGTCTCCATTTTTATTTTTCAGTTCCAATTATTTTTTAATTAATTTTAAACTTTCATATTATGTAACATTCCGTGCTATAATTTTCATTTATATCAACGGTAAATTAATTCTTCTTACGTGTTACTATTTAAGGCTACATCATAGAAAGTTTAAGGATTTCGACAGTATTCTGGAAAGAACTCACTGATTGTAAACAGTTTCTACCGATCAGACATTTGAAACCATTCTCACTGTTGATCTATTAGTTGGGTTCCGAACACTCTACTGATAGGTAAACTAAAAATATTTTTGAGTTTTGTTACTTTATCTGCGCTTGCACAACTACAATCGCACTATTTCTGCCAAAGATTCATTTTATGATTTCTAAACAAGATTATTAAGGTAACACTATTTGATTTATGCCGTGAAAAACGTTCACCTACCTTCTTTCATAACTTCAAGAAGCTAGTTTTCCTCAATCTGTTTGATTTGTAAAGTTAATGAATACTTTAACATCTCTCAACTGGTAAGTCGCACGCAGAGGCGATTCTTAGTATTCGTAGAAATTCCAGGTTAATTTTTACATGTCTGTAAGTAGTTGCCGTAATGTCAAAGGTCATCCACGGTTTTCCTGCTTTGAACGATCGAAAAATGCCCATTGATCAACTGGCTATATTTTAAGCGATCCCGTGATATTTCGGCCATTTTAACTTGCAAGTTGCAGGAAATACTTCACTCCACTATTTGATTTATGATTTTATGGTTGAATGGAAATTCTTGTGAGTCTCACAGAAGATTTTACCGTTTTCTACGGACATCCGGACAGAAACTCGAATTGGATTGCATTTGGAAAAACGACGAGATCACTGCGAGAGACATGAAAGATTACCATTGTTTGACCGATCACGTCAAGAATTCTCTCTCTCTGAGTGCTTACCTGAAAGTAAAACAAATTTTGACCGTAATGAAACGTCACTTTCCAATGTTGAAGTTCGATCTTTGATGATGGAAACGCAAATTGGTTTTGAATATTTGTTATGTAGGAGGTGCACAACGTGAAACGGTCTTTTATTGTGTCTCTTATATCACATTCAAATTTTTTTTTATTGTCAAAATCGAATGGATTGATTTGTGGTGACACACCGAGATCGTTTCTGCGAACGTAAACTCCATTTTCGAGAAACTTTAATACAGATAACTTCAAAATCGTCGTTTTCCTTCTACCAAAAACAATACAGGAAATGTAAAAATCATAATGATATTAAGTTCAATATGAGTGGTTATTTTTTTAACGTATCCCTGTATATAATTATTTTATTTTGAAGTAATAAAGTGTATTCATGTACTTTAAGCAGTTTTACATGTAAAGAGATTTAACGTGTACTACTGTCGGTTAGTTTTCAGGGTGTCAGGCGTACAACAGTTTTGCTCGTGAACATCAAAATCACTACGAGACAAACACACATTAAAAAACAACACTAACGTTATATGTACCCCTGGTGAAGTTTATTTCGTTATTTTTACGTCACTTGGGTACAATTTCATCAAAACCAACCCAAGTAATTTGTTCGTATAATTCAACGCAAACAACTCGTCACCTATTAATTTACTTGCGGTTAATACAGTGGAAAAAGTAAGTCCAGATCAGAAGAAACCACCGGCGTAAAAATCAAAACTCGAATTCATTACAAATCACAACCGCAAACCGTCAACGAGCTCACTACTTTGTAACCAACGAGATATTCACGAGAGAAATCGAACGTAAAAATCAAGACTTTATCCTGCGAGAAGAATAAAACGGAGAGAACGCGAGCCAGAGTTTTCAATAATGAATAACATTATCTGTTTCATCCCATTACATTGAATATATTTTACTGCAATAAATTCCCCTGGATTTCCCTCCATATTTTTCCGAAACCCATGAATAGCAAGCGATTTGTCTTTCTAATTGCTCTCGTTATTACCTCGTGCTAAACATTTCTTCCGAAGAGTCGACAGGCAAATTTTACGAGAATTTCCAGCTGCTTTCTCTCCTCCTGAAACTGTTTCTTACTCAATTAAACGTAACATATAACTACGATTAATCACGACTAATTACGATGCTACAAAATGAAACAATTTCAAGATGTTCACCGAGGAACAGGGAACTGTCCAAATTGTGTAAAATAAAAAAAAGGTCTCCTAAAAGAATTCCTACCTGAAAATTTATATATACATAAAGGCAAAATCGTATGTATATCGAGTAGATAAACAATGTCTCATCTTAGATAGAGTAATAGTGACATGCTATGATGTATTGTTTATTCTATACAATTGACTGATTACGCGGTAGTCGTCAGACATCACGTCACCGATGTGAGAAGCCGAATTCTCTGATTTATCCGAGAGACTGATTGATTGATTGATTGGAAGAGTTCCCGGAAAGATGAGCAAACGTGAAAGATTTAATGTGTCATTTAGATTTGTCTATTAGTCAAATTATTTCAATTAAATAGAAAGCCGAATGCGTCGCTCACCCTGCGCGACTCGCCGTGCCACCCGGACAACCCCAAAGAGATCTCAATGATCTGATCTTCTCGAGGCACTCGTTTGAGAATTACATTTCGTGGAAAAAGGTAAAAAAGGTTAAAAAATCTTGTAAACTTTTCCCGGTTTAATTCCCATTAAAAGTAATAATCTGATTACGCAGGGGTTGTTTTTACGACTTAAAAGAGAGATAAACAGTTACCCTTAACTTGAGTTTCACCGTTAACCGTCTCTCACAGATCTGCCATTATTGATTTATTTTTATTTATTTAACATAATTGAATTTATAAGAAATGATTACTCCTGCTTGTGTCTAACCACGCACTCGAAGTAAGTCGATTAAATCAAATTTTATATATGTTTCATTAAATTTATTGAGAAAGAACAAATCGGTGCAGCAATCAACCCTAAATTGTAGTTTTCATTGTGATGGCCGTAGAATAAATAGTTGTAGAATAAACTGAATATTTTGTGTTTGCTACAACCTACTAACAGATTACAAAATAAAATAAAATACATTAATCTTATGTATGAGTTATAAGACAAGGCAGTGTGCTATGTAACTCTTTAACGATTTAACAGATGAGGATGATGGCGATAATAATTTACATGAAAGCTTTGAAATTATTGAACAAATAAACGTGAACACAACTACACTTTAACTGTAACAACTACACTGTAACTCAGTGTAGACTGAAACTCGAACGAATGTTTACAACTGACTGAGTGAATGAACGAGCAACCGATTGAAAGTTTCAACAAAAGGGTAGTTTTATATTTCGCTGCCCGTGAGAGGCTGTTGGCTGGTCCTTACAACTGCAAGACCTCGTAGTTCTCAAATGAAATACAACTTTAATATTAATAAGTTATATTTTAATAACTACAGTCGAATTAATGCAGTCAGTACCGTTTTATGTACATTTATATATTTATGTAGTGTAGTTAGATATATTAGTTTAAGGAATCTTAGGAGACAGTTCAGACTTGACTGAACAGTGTAATTGAAAGGAGTCTTATTGTTGTTATTATTATTATATATAATATTATTTTTATAAAAAATCTTAGGGCAATACCACATGGTGATTACAGTATAAGTGTTGTTACGGTTACAACTCGAATGCTAAGAAGTTAATAAGATTAAATGAGTGGTCAGTGTGGGAGGATGTGTGGATGGGGGTGTCACTTGTGCACCCAAGTAAGAGAAAGGGAAAAGCTCGGACTTTGGAGAAAATCGGATTCGGTGAACTGTTTGAATTGCAAAAAAGCTCTAAAGCTCCGTTAAAACGCTTCCAACCTCCATATTCTTCACTTTCAATGACGCCTTTTCGACCCTTCAGCATTAGCTGCGTTAACACGTTCAATTAATTTTATATTTTAGTTCCTTTTATGTATTTTTTATTTCTTTCCGTGGAAAGATGGCGGGAAAAATCCCGCCGTAAAAGCTACATTTTGACTTTTTAACAAAGGGGGAACCGAATTGAGATTGCCTTGAATTAATGACAGGAAATCGGAAATGTGGAAAAATGTTTTCGGGAAAACAGGAAATGCTACTCTGAGTTTTGTGCCGTGACTGTACTGTTGATGTGAATGACTGACTGACTGACGGATTGACTGTTCTCGAGAACTTTGAGTATTTTCATTAAGACTCGGTCGTAATGTAGCGACACACAGTTTAAATCTTTGATTTGTCGTTAATTCTCTAAGGAATTATGTGAGAGTTTCCAGTGTCAACTGACTACACGACCAGTACTGTACCCTACTCGAAAACATTTATTCTTTTTATCACTTTCAGTCGTGTAACTTCACGACTCGACATACTTTCTCCTAGTTGTATTTCTCTTGATGAGTTTCCTTTCTGTCAAAGTTTTACTCGAACGTTTCTCCTGTACTTTCTTCAGGAACAAAAATTTGAGAAAATGCTGACGTGTGTTCTGCTACCAATCTGCTGTCCTCGGCGGAAGTATACAAAAGTAAGGTATCCTTAGTTCCTTGAGACTTTTCTTTCAGCCTCATACTTTCTCCTCACGGTCCCTTCCGCAATCTGTTCGGGGTTTTTTACGATGTTTCTTTTTATGTTTTATGTATTATTGATCTCGTGACGGACATAAAAAGCACTAAATTTACGGGAATTCTCTCCGCTCCTCTTGTGTTCCTTCTGCTTGTGTGTCTTGTTATTTGTAAATGAATACCTCTTATTCATTTTTATGGGAAAATAAAAACCTTATGAATTGCCGGTTTAATAGGTGAATAATAATGTAACTCGATAGCTCGGCAACAAAGAGGAATGCAAAAACCGTGGTCAGACGCCGTATCAAAAGTTTACGATTTTATGTTCGAATGAAATAATATTTATTTTTATTCGTATTCTTTTTTTTTTCGTCTCTGGGGAACGAGCAAAATCCCTTTCTATGCAGACACATTCACCACCCACCTGGCCACCGTGTGCCACCGTACGAGAGGAAAGTCTTCGCTGTTTACTCTGAGGAAGTAAAATACTTTGAAATTCGGTGGAAGTAAGCAGGTACGAGGAGAAACTCCGAACGAGTAGTTTTAAAAGAAAATCTCTTCCCTACACTTAGCGCTAAAAAGAAAAGTTTCCATTAGGACTACAATGCTCTGCCATTATTCAACTTCAACCCGTGATAAAAAGGAAATAAATGAAAATGGATACAGCAGAAATTTTGAATTGAAAGAAAATAATGTTTGGTTTTCAGGAGAAATAGACAGGTGAGAAGAGAATTATATGTATGTATATAGAAGAAACGGTTTCCTGCGAATTTATTTACAACTGTACGTAATTTATATTTATATATTTTTATATTTTACATGCTCTTATCCGTAAGAGATCTCCTGTGAATCGCTACATACTACCTGTCTTCTACAAGTTCTCCGCTTAATCTTGATATTTTGCGTAAAGTAACAATAGAACTCTCGCAGGATGTTCTTAATTCTGCGAAATTTACCTATAAGTTCTTACGATTACAGAAACTTTCCCTTTTTATTTGAAAATCTGTAGTTAGAATCTCTCACAAGTTGATATGACTGCTAATTTAATATATAAAAACTCTACAGCACTCTGCAGTACAAAACTCTACTGCAGGCATGTTTTGTAGTGAAATTAAATTCCGATATTATTATTGTTTATTTGGAATATTATTAAAATAATAGAAGAGCAGTTGAATAGTTTTAGAATACGAGTGCAAAAAATAATAAATAAATGATTAATAGCAGAATACATTCAAGGTATTAAGGTAAAAATATTGTAAATAAAATTTTATTTTACGTGACATTGGGTTTGATATTGCGTCGCAAGAATCACGACATATAATTAGGCAAAGTTTGATGGCCGACCAGAACTAGTTCTAGTTCCCACATATTTTTTAAAAATAGATTTATTAAACATCCCTTCGGTGCATTGAAAATAATAGACCGAGGGTGAATGAAAATTCTCAGTCATTAATAGACAACCGAGTCTATGGCCTACCCTCCCTTATTGATCATTCAATAGAATTGATTTTCATCGATGAATGGCGGATGAGTTGCCAAATCGTTTTGGAAACTTTTGTTTTATTCTGTCTACGACGAAAATTTGTGATTTTGTGCACGTTTGTGCAAGTTTCAGGTGACTGCTCTCCATTATTTATCTCTCTCTCTCTCTCTCTCTCTGTCTCCTTGCCCTATGCAATACAACAGACACATCCACATAGAGAGAGAGAGAGAGAGAGAAGTTCATTTTATGTTTGTTGTCAGTTCCGCAGACTTTTCTACTTTTCATTTTCCGGAGTGCAACACTTCCTTTCCCACACCTCGCAAACTAACACGATGAATGAAACCTTATTAAATTTATTCTTGCGTGTTTGGCGTGTTCACGGCGATATTATCAATATCGATTTGCAAATTTGCTCTTACCGAATCGGACGTAATTTTAATAACATCGAGTCAAGTCTCTTGCAGAACAACCACGGTCTCTCACGTCCTCCTTATTTTTGCTTGGTTAAAAGCAGTTCCACGGGAACCGTGCAAACATATTTTCTTCCCAAAAGAATAATAATCACGGTGCAGCTCATGAAACGAAACAATACGATCACATTAATAATTTTTCCCTGTGGACTTAAACTAATAAAACGATTCAATCGAAGGAGTACTCGGAGCCGTCCAGGGAGTTCCAATCGCCCTCGTCCTCGTTGAAATTTGAATCTCTAAATATGAAATGAATTTTCCGAACGTGATATTACTACCCGATATCGAATTTAAATTTAAAATAATTGAATGTTTAAACCCGACATTCATTAAATTTACTACCACCAACAGCAGAAGATAATACTCTCGTTAAATACAAGCTTAATTTTATTCCTCTTTTCAATTAAATAACTCATTGTACTGGAGTGCAGTCGGGCACGTTGATGCCATTTCCCATCCCCCAGAGGAGGCCAACTTCATTCAAATGTTTTTGTTCCGGAGCACTACCCGAATACTTATTTATCAGAAAAATTAATTAAAGTTAGTGGAATTTTGGGCTTGGCGGGGCGGCTACAACGAATGAAATTTCACACACACACAACCGAAACCGAAACTCTCGCGGTTCACGGGTTAATTGAACGGACAAATGAGATTGACTTTTCGCTATAAATTACTAAAAAGTCAGATTTTTTTTGTTGCACATAAATACATACATACATTGCAATTACTAGAAAAAAACATGTCGAGTGGTAAATTTAACTTCCGCGCGTCATTTTAGAGGATTCTCGCACGGGGAAATTGCCACAGACTTAGAAAAGAAGTCTTTCTAATTGGCAACACCGAGAAAGAAGTGGTTTCAGTGATATTTCAAAAAAGTCAACCGTTTTTTCTTTTATTTTCTATTATCTAGCCCTTTGCGTATTATAAAAAAAGAGAGCATGTATAGTTAACGAGAATTTCAAATATCTGTAAGTTACCTCTTTCTAATTCTTCAATTAAAAGAACAAAGGGAGATGGAGTGGGTTTCGTAGGAGAACAATCAATCGTCGTGGCAGTAGAAAACTGCTCTTACGTTCGTTGCACGCCGTAGAAATTAATAACGGGCTGCTACTTGTACGAAAGAAGTATTTTTTTTTTGTGTTGGTAAGTAATCACATTGTCTGTTTTTCTCTGTTCAATCCTTTTTTTCCCTCATCTGACTAATACCGTAATACCTCACGTTCCTTCAATTCAAATTCTTTATTTTATTCCCTCGACAAAAAATTGACGGTTCTTTGCCATTTTCCCTACTCTTACATGTGGCCTTACGTTTTTATATTTGACTAATATCCTGCTGTTGTATTTTATTTACCGTTTATTTGCTAGGAACTACTCCTGAGGCAACGTAATTCAGTGATAAACATGATAAACAACAAAACGAACGGGTCCCTTAAACATTTTTCATTCGTTCAAATTTTGTATTTTGGGGAGTAAAGCAATGTACTAAATCACTAATGAGTAAAGGTAATACATGAGCATTATCGGTAGTGGATTTTAGTCTTCTGTGTACTTCCAGGTAGGTGCCGGACAAATATTTGGACAGCTGCTACTACCCACTGTGCTACTACGAAACGCGAAAAATTCTACACGACTGAATTTTTACACAAAATTTCAATGGCAATATGTGAAAGTCACCTTAGTGGGGTTCCCATTTTTTTCTTTCTTTATTCTAAGTCAGCCGGTTGAATTTCTTACATGAAAATGTAATATATATTAACTCTTTGATAAAATCACGTACGTTCCATGCAATTGTACACCAAACTGCCGTTATTACAATTGCTATTTGACGTTTTGTGTTAGAATAAACATACAATAAACGTGACTCCACTGTTAAGTAGCTCGTCTTGGAACTTTTTTCCTGGGAATTGAGCTCTGCAGCCGTTCCTTCTCCGTTCCTATGAGATTCACGAAGAACGGCGGCGGAGATTTAGAAAAAAAACAATACTAATATCACTCGTCGGCGTAACAAATCGACTGTTAAGTACTGTTAAGTCATCATCTCAGTCAGGAGAGCAAAGTCATATTAGGTGTGTGCAGGTTATTGCGCCCTGTGCAACAACTTCCTTCGGCAACCCCATTACTGCTAATGGAAACTGTGAAAGTGTTGTGGTTAGTTCTGACGTCACAAACACTTTAAAAACAGTCTGAGAGCCCGGTGGTCCAATGAAGAGGCCTAAGAAAACCAAACCTGCACGTTTTATTGCTTTTCCACGGCAGTAAAGACGGAATCAAATTTACCCCTGACAAATTCAACTCGTGCAAGTCTAGACAAGATTGAATCGAAGGGATCTGGCCGAGTGGTAGCAGAAAACAAAAATGTTTTACGGTTGACGATTAAACGCATTAAAAATAATTTTTTTGAGCGAAGTTAGTTTTTACTATCGGCCGGACTCCGGGTAAACGCCTCTCAGGGGACTGATAGTTCGCCTTGCCCGGCTACGAGGAAGACTCAAATAAAAGTAGAGGGTAGAGTGGAATGAGAAATAAAAGAGCATAAGACAGAAGAAGAACCGTCCGGACCATTCGAAACTTGAAAACTTGCTGATATCGCGGAGTCCCCAAGGCATTATTAAATAGGATCAAAGAAAATGGAGCGGGACTTTAATGGCCGTTCCCTAAACTTTTGCCTTTTTTCGACCGAGTCGGAATTTGCGGCAGTAAGAAGTGAAAGGTACAATGGACGACAGGAAAGATCCTTCTGTTGAAGGAAAACCGGCTCGTATTGTTTTCTTCGTGTCTGCAACGACGCGGCAGTAAACGCAGTCCTTCCTACGTAACACATGTTTTTACTGTTTTATTACTTTTCATAATTTTTCCTTTTCCGAGGGTTACGAATCGCGAGTCAGGCTTACTTGCTCAAAATAGTTTTCCTCTTCGTGTTACTCGCATTTTTTTTTTTTCAAATGCTGAAGTCTCCGGCTGTAGTGAACTTTCATTTTGCATTTAATTTCTCAAGCTGTTTCTTTCATTTATGATTGATGAAATTTAAATATGTTACATCAACTACGGACTACTTTTGGCAGGCTAACTGACTAAACCTAAACTTCCCTAACGTAACATAACCTCACAATCAACAACCAGTCCCGGTTTCTTCAAATTTGTTCGCAGTAAAACTTATCGAATAGTTTTTAAGTTTGTGAAATTGTTTTAAAGGGTTATATTTTTATATATTTTGTTGATCGCCAAGTTTCTCTTTGTATAAAATTGATTTTCGCAGGATGCATACCTTTGGATCTTTCGTCACTTTCCTTACATGACATTAATAGAGCACAAGCGGTTTTTTTAGGACTTTTAAAGCGTCTCCGACAACGATTTATGTCATGAATTGATAACAAATATGAAAAATAAAGTTCAGTGGTTTGGTTTCTATGAAAGAAATGAACGAATTGATGCATGACCAAGTAGTTTCGATGAATTAACACCAAGTTATGGTTCTACTGCGCTGTATTCTACACCCGTAACGGATTCTATCTTTTGATCGATCATCTTATCTCACGATTAATACATTTTACTTTAACATTTTAAATTAATACTTTGTAATGGGTTGCCTACAAGAACACTTGTCCGGCATCGCGTGAAATTGTAAACTTCAACTTTTGTGATTGTTTTGAAAAAAAGTTGCCTTCATTTATTTTTCCTTTGAGTTTTCCGAGTTTTCTTGAAAATTCTAAAAAGGGAAATTCCAATTTTTCCGAATGACGACAAGGTGGAGGTGCGTTTGCCATTGAAAGAAAAGCTCACAGGGATCTCAAACTGGCAATGGAAGCCAAAGCTCGACGACTTTTTTCTGTTGCTGACGACGGCGAAATTTTCAATTTGAAACGAATTTGCCAAAGCTGTTGAGTGCCTAAATATCCCATCATTGGATTGTTCAGGTACTTACTCCCTTACTTCTGCAGGCATCTGCGTGGAGCGATCTGCCACGAGATCATTTACCATGTGTTTCCTTGTTTTTGCCCTGTCTGATGAGTACAACTTAACCTAATTAAAGAATGATTGTTATTGAATGTGATCCGCAGATCACATCAGATCCGCCGCCCGGATATCCGGTTTTGATGGGGGCAAGGGGTCGGTGGGTAGTACGCAGAGCGGGGCACCGTCATTGTAATTTTAGTTTTCACACTAGTGTTAATTTATTTTACAAACTCTACTTGAAGTTTTATACGGGAAACGGGGGTGGAACTCAACTTAGAGAGAGAGACTGTCCGGAAATTCGTTTTCGACCAGGACGAAAGAGTTTTGCACCCCTGCGACCTTTTCAACCCTTTCACAAAGTCGAAATTAACGACCATTCGGTAGAATCAACTTCCTGAATCACTTTTTCATTTCTCGGGTAGTCCCCATGATTTATCTCACTAATACAAGAAAGTAATGGGATCAAATCATGAAAACGTTGCAATAACCTACAACAACACAAAGAAGTTAGTAGGTTAATAGGTGCAGATAAATTAGGTTAATTACCGCGGTGCTCATCAATAGGTTTATAAGCATCAGAGGTTCATAAATAACTCTAATTCCAATAATTGATTTATAAAGAATTTTATACATAAATTTTTAAATTTAATGTAAAAAATGCTTCAATAAAATAGTAAGACTTTTGTAAATAACAACTATTGTTGTAACGAACAACAAGAAAGTATTAGGCTTATATATTATTATGTAGATTTCCAGTTCCAGTCATCCGAACCGATGTTAAGCCACATAATTCGTGGAATACACACTTTGCTCTACATAAACAGGAATTTAATAACAATTATTACTAAATAACTTCACAACAATACAGAAATTCTACTACATTCAAGTGATCTCTTGGAAACGGTGTCCTAAGCAAAACTCTATTTGTTATTTCCGAACTGTAAACTTATTAAACTCTATTTCCGAACAAGTCACTCAAACATCAGGGGATTACACACCTACGCTACCTGAACACTTTCAAATAATAAAGTCATATACATAAATACATAAATGATAACACTCCACGTTTACCTGCTCAAACAAAGTCATTCCCAAGCAAGTCACACTGGCAGTTGGTTCACCTTTGTGCCGGAAACGAGCGGAACTCTTCCTTGTTAAAATCCCGTGTCAATAATTTTAATTTGTACATAAAACAAATTTTTCACAGAGTTCAAATACCAATTAATTAATTGATTTCAAGCGTAAAAACCGTTTTCCGGAAACCGTAAACGATATCCCATTTTCAATTTCGCAAGGTTTACGCCCTCGTTTCTGTGCCAATATTTTGCAGGGGATGAAATCCGTTTCATCCCCCAAACGATGGAAGATTTCCCGGGAAATCTAACGACCCTCCGCGTTGTACTCAAGAAGGATTTGTTTACCTTAGAGCTCGCGCGGACGACTCCCAGCCGAAAGTCGAGTTTCATGCAAAACTTATAGTTTAATAAAATTTAGTTTCTTGGTAATTATGGTTAATTAATATATTTACGGTCAGTTCGATAGCATCAATGAAAAGCTTCTGCCGGGGCCGCACCGCTGAAATTTCTTTTATTTCATAAAATATCTTACCCGTCTCCATGTCCGACAAGTTGTTTCTACGCGCTCGTTACTTTCTACATAAATATGTGCTGTACATAACTTCTATTTATTCTCGAACTCGACACAATCGAGACGTACACGTGAGATTCCGAGAAATCCAGCAATGGTTTACTTCGGAGTTTTGTATGAAATTATTTTTTTTTCTTTAGGAAACTTAAGTAATTTTCGGTTTCAAACAACTATTTTGTTTTAGGTTTCACGGTTCCCCAGTTTTCTCTCACTACAAACTCATTCCTTTCCCGCCTCCAAGTAAAATAATTTAAACTTTAAACTTCGGGTAACATGATGTTCTTTCAAATAGTAAATTAATTTTCAACTCTTGCTTAAGATTTGAGGAATGTGAGGAGTTGTTATTTGAAAATAGACACATCGAACGTGTCGTCACTTGTCGGGACTAACTCGAACTGGCCGATTAGACTGGGGTACTTTGGAGTTCTGTGACCCTCGTAGACTTACACTTCTTGTTTATTAAAAATAAGTTGTGCATAATTTTAAGTTCAATAGAGTGATTTTTACTCGCAATAAATCCTATTTATATTTATCAGACTTGAAAACTTGTGTAGTGACTAAGTGGTGATAAACTACGATAAATCACGTATGACAAATCAGTTCACTGCTTTGGGAATTGCTGGATAGGCGAAATTCTGAAATTTGGTAAACGCACGGGAAGTGATCGAGGAGAAATGGGCCGTGATGTCAACCTGGTGGGGTGAAATGCGCGATTTCCGGTGGGGAAAAAAGCAATGAAAAAGGAAAACAACGACGGAAGAAATAAGAAAAGGAGAAAAAAAAGGAAAATGTACAGAAGTAGAAGACGTTTGGAGAATGAGGAGAGAAGGAAAAAACAAAGTCGGGAAATCTCCCGGGGGATGAAATCTCATTGTATCAGTCAATTCGTTAATGTTATAGACAACGGGGAGAAAACTACCTTTTTTGATGAATTTAAGAGTTTTTCCGCGCGATTTCAAAAGAAACTTTTCAATGAAAGTCGGCGATGGAAGAGTTCACCCTCGTTCACCCTGAAAACTCACGGCTGACTCTTGTTTGGGGGATGTTTCCCGTACGAATTCTCAACAATTTCGACTTTAAATTTTCTGCAGGGGAGGTCCAGTCGACGTCTCCGATTCGTACCGCCTTCCGCAATTTCCTTACAAATTTTACTAATTAAATAAAAAAATTAAGTCTTTAGTTCTTTTTGGACTTTATTAAACGTCGTACAGAAATTAAAGTCTGTGAGGAAGTGCATTATTTATTAAAAGTCCTTAGACTTAGGGTCCAGGTGTAGAAGCAAAGGAGTGTTGGAGGGTGTAACACAGGCTGCTCTACTTGGGGTGAGGGACTTTGTTGTAATGAAAAATGGAAACAACAGCACCCACAATGCGTTACTGAAACTACTAAATACTATTTGATGAGTACTTATTAACAGTAGTGTTCGAAGTAGTGCTCTATATTTACTTAATAACCACTACAATTACTATTATTAGACTAATGTAAATATTGATATTACGTAAGTAAATATTCATTAAATTTTATTTAATGCCTCCGTGTAAAATAACGTGTCGGAAAATTTTGTACTTTTTTGCTAATTAAATTTCGCACACATTTACATTCATAATAATAATTAATAAATGTAACCTCTCCTAACTTGTCTTGGCCAATACAGTAAAAAAAATTCTGAGTAAAAGCCTTAGCGTTCCACATGGTTTAAAGTAAGCTAATGAATAACAATACACGAGTTACTAGAACTACAATAGTTGTAGTTAATAAATAAATAACCAACGCAATGTTGACAACTACGAATCAAGTACAATCCAGGCAAAAAATTAATTATTGAATTTTAATAATTAATTTTTTTATTTTTATATATTATTTATTTTTGTTTATTTTATTTATTATTATTTAATGATTTAATAAAAAACAAAATTGCAACCACAAAGTTTTCATATTTTTTGTAAAGCGTGCATTAAGTATTTATCAATCATTTTATGTAAAACTCAAATACAAGTTTTTAATCATGTAAAAATGAGCAAGCCTCTTTTCCTGTACGTGTATGTAATAATATTTAATAGAAATATAATGTCGTGTACCATTATATTGCGTAATAATATTTTTCTATGGTACATAATATAAAAAACACAGTTCGTGAAAAATATTGCGATGAAATTTCGCAAGTCTCGTGACGGGAAATTAACGGGAAAGTGTCACCGGCAATGGCGTAAACACGAATTATATAATTATTTTCATTTAAACGAGTCAAAGGAAAGGCAACTGTTTTCAACAAGCTGCGGTTTAGTTTAGGTAAGATCAACATTTCATTTTTAGTTGGATGAAAATTTTTATCCCATTTACATCCCGTCAAGGATGAAAAGTCCAATTTTGTGTCTGTCGTGTATTAGGAGAGGACTTGCACGACTTAACTCAACGTCCCTTAACAGGCTTTGGAGAGAGAGAGAGAGAGAGTGCGTATATGTGTGTGTGTGTGTGTGTTTGGCCAAAATGTTAAAAGAATCCTCCCTCTGTTTGACTTGTTGGTCGATGACAAACAACTTTTCTATTTCCCAAACGTATATACTTCTTTTACGACAAAAAAAAACAGAAGAAAAGAATCTTGGAGATTTCTAGTTGGAAAAGTACAAGTCTGATATTTTCTCAGGCGAAATAAAGTCCATTTCTCATTTGTTAGTGATATCAAAGACTGTTGCTTCCCACCGGGTTTTCCCACAGCAAACTCACTTTTCCTCCAGCCCCTTCTTATCTTTTGCTCTTGTCAACGCGGACGCGCCAACGAGTTTTCCCGACCGACAAGTCTCACGTCTCGAAACTTAAAGGGCAATTAAATAATAAATTAAAACGGAGGTCTTAGACGGTTTTGTGTTTATTCGAGGTTTAATCAGAGACTCTGGCCTGATGGTTGCCAATTTAATTTCTACTTTTCCAAAAAAAAAAGGAAAACCAGTAGACAATGAGAGAGAGAGAGAGAGAGAGAGTGAAGAATCCGGCAGAGGCAGTCTAAAGAGAGCCAAAGAGTAAAACAAACGGCTCAACTGGCAGACGGTGCGAAATAAAAGAAGGCAAAAAATTAGAAAACTTTGTTTGGCCTTAATAAAGTTAACCAACCAAAATGGCATCTTTCGGTTACTGTGTGACATTTCTAATTTATTTTTTAGTGAACTTTTGGATAAGAAACTGACCCTGTCGCTCCGAATTTTACGACGCCACTCGAGTTGGCAAAATGAAGAGTATTTGGGTGGGTGGACCGCAATTATTTCAACCGTCTCTTTGATCAAATCGTTATTTACTCCAACTTATTAATGCAACTTTCGTCGCACCGGTAACATTCTGTTCTTTGAATATAAAATTTCGTCAGATAATTTCCATTACACGCTTACACAAAGGAGTTGAATGAAGTTACGAAAACTGTAATTAATGAATACCAGTGCTTGGCGTATATAATTTGAAACCACTGCTTTGTAACATGTCACACCTGTCGTATTTTCGACAGCTGTACTGAAAACACAAGGATACCGTATATATTTTTAAAGTAGTAAATATTAGAAGAGAGACTGAATTATTAGTCGATAAACGTATTGTAAAATATAGTAGGTACCTACTCCAAGAACTGTATACATATTTTATTAATGTAATTATTACTTGAGTAACATTTGTAGAGAGTGAGGACTTCCTTGCCGAGTTGATGGCAGTTCCATGAGACCGACACTAGAAAATTATATACTTATTTTATTTATTTTTTATTAATGAGTCGTGGTTATGTAAGTCTATTTTCAAATAATAAGGAATTGATAAATCGAGCGATACTTCGATCGGATCACAGATTCCCAAAAACTCCGACCGCAACGCAACGAGGATCTTCCGACGACCTCAAATCGAATTTTTACGATTGGCTGCCTGTCAGAGTAATTTACCCTCAAACCCAATTTCCACCCTTTCGGCGGGAACCTTGTTTTGGTCCCCTGGAAAATTGTTCTGGCTTTTCCAAAGTCGTTTTTCACCATTTCCGTTTTCCCCCTCAACCGATAGTAACGCCCGGAATGAAGCCGTTTAAAGCGATGCTCTCGCCCTAATATTTTCACGAATTTATGATTTAATTTGTCGGAAGGGAATGAGACCATTAAATGAAAGTGCTCCTGCAGAGCAGAAGACGCCTAAGAAAGAAAATGAGGGCAGCCATACAGGAAATGTATTTCGTGTGGCGTTACCGAAATTCCTGTATACTCGATGCGAGTCAAGTTCCTTACAAGACAACGTTAGGAGAGACCACATGCGAACCCGACGAAGGTTCCGACTGATTTGTTGCTTCATAAAAATCTTATATTCTGAGCACTGCTGCGGCTTTATATTTTATAACTCGCTGAAAAATAATTACTAAACATACCTGCGTGTAACATAGGTATAAACAAATTTGATAAGATTGTGTATTACATAAATAATTAATAGAGTAATATAAGTTCCAGAGCATTTATGTGTGTGTCTCTAGAAATTATATAATTTCTAGCAAATTTGAGAATTTATTACTTAATAAAAATGTTATTAAAATCAATAACCTTTAATTATTATGTACTCGTGTATGTTGTACGGGAGCTGATACAACACTTGAGCATGAATTTAAAACTTTCAAATGTCTGATTGATCTTTCCTGACCTGTCAAACTTCTCGTTAGTTTTCATATATAGTTCTTTACGTTACCACCATCCACCCACGTTTCCCTATCTACTAGTATTGCTGCATGCAAGATAAATTTGTGTTTTTTTTTTAAATAGTATTATTCGATAAAAAGGCTTATAACTTATAATCCCTCTCTGTCGCATGGAAAATGGTAATTTATCTACATTAGCATGATCCAACCCTTAAATTAAAAATACCCTAAAGCAAAGTCATTTACGTCGATGATTTGTGCACATTTCCTATTTTCCTATTTTCGTCGCGTTTTTTTTTGTCCAACCAAAAAAAACTCTCAAAGATTAAACTGGATTGATCGAAATTGATTGATCGACGGGCGATGCATATTAAATTCTCTCTTTCTGTGTACATAAAGTCAATGTAGTTTTCGAGAAGAAATAGTACGCCCCGATTAGATCTTTTATAAGGGAAGGTAATCGATAGAAGCCCCGCAGGTTCGAATCTTCAACTATAAATCTATTAGAGTATAAGTAATTTGAATAATTAAAGGGGCAACATAGAAGAATCATGAAAATGAAACAAAAATTAGTCGAGTTATTAATAGTTCACATTCAATAACTATTATGTATGTGTGTGTGTGTGTGCACTTATTTTTATATAGTCACGCAACAAAGTAGAATAGAAATAGGAAAGCAGTTCACTCGAAGTAGTTAAAGTAGGGCTCTGTAGATGCGGGTTATTAAGGTATTCGTGTGGAGCAATTTAATAATGAGTACATGAATTAAAACCTTTCAGTGAAACCAGGAAAAAGAACGCTAAGTTTGGCGTTGTGATGGAACTGTCTTACTCAAGGAGAAGTTTGGGAAACACGTCAAACCTATTTCCGACCAAGACGAAATCGTCGGGCTTTAGTTTTTGAACACTGTCGTCTGCAGACATGTTGTATGTGCCCGTTGAAAAGTTGTCTGCTGCACTAAAACTTAGGATCCGGGAGAAATTCGTATTGTTCCAAGGTCAGAACTCTTAACTGCATACAGCGCAGATACAGAAAGAATGCATGTGATTAGAATTTTTAAAAAATCGTAAATATAAACTTTGAATCGACAACGATGACAACATTCACTAAAGTATTGGTGAAAATAAATTGCATGAATAAACAATAACATAATGTACACCACATAAAATATATTCGAATCGAAAGATTCAGTAAATGAGGAACTCTCAGTATAAAGTGGTTACTTAAGTTCTGTGCCATGTACTCTTATTACACACATACACGGTACACTAGCTGTTGTATTACAAGAACTTACATAGACTTCATCACCTGACCTCTGGCAGAGTTGGCACTCGATCTTAGGTGACAGTCTGCCGTCTCAAGCCAATAAACCAAGTTCAAACCACAGGTTTTCCAACCGGAGGCAACCCAAAAGTTCTCAAAAAAGTAAGCCTCTCACTGGTGTTCATCCCTCATGAGCTCATCCCTGTCATAAAATTTAACTTCTCACGCCACGTTTTTCTATGCTTCGGTGAAAATCATTACTACGCCTGGAACAAATTGATTTTTTTTGCTTAGGAGAATACAAATAAAACATTCGGCCGTGGACGATGAGACGAAGGCGGATTTTCCCTTTGTGTTAATCAGACCAAACCTTTGTTCTCTTCCTTTAAATTTTTATTTCCTTTGAATTATACATTTTACCGTGGATTTATAACCACTCTTGTTATTTGACTCTGCCGTTTTATGCTTTTTTTATTTTATTCCTTCCAAGTTCCGCGAGAGAAGCAAACCTCTCGTTTTGGTCGTTGTACACATGTTCTGCAGGTGAACACCGAGTTCGTTGAGTTTGTTGAGCACTGGTATTTAACTACACAGAATTCTACTAGAACTTAAAAAATTTATTTTCAACTGTAGTTTATATATAAATTCTGACTATTTTGTAAAGCAAAAGATCAGTAAGTAAGGCAAAAGTTCAGGAAAGGAAGTACTGCGGTGTTGTACCAATTCTTGACTTACAAAGAATTACAGCGTGGTTAATTAAGAATACATAAAACAATTGGGGTGTGTATGTGTTCGCTTACTGTTTTACACTACAATTGTACGCATTAATACACTTTTTAGACTATTATTACATTCGTTATAAGTGTTACACTTAGTGCAATATAAATGGGACAAATCCTGCTACAAGAATTATATAGAATTTCAAAAACTGAAATTCTAAAACGAACTTTCTACGGTCCAATTCAGATACTTCACTTCTCGGCTGCCGTTGGATATAACTTGCAATAAATCAATCACTTCTAACCGAACCTGATAATTACAATAATACATACGAGATGTTTTGATCTCATATATCAAAAGGTGCGCCGGATCTGAGTCTGTCACATTATGAAATTAACTGCTCTCCGTGTGACATGATATATAACAAGTTTTGGAATATTTCACCAGTGACACGTCTCCACGTTCCATCAAATCGTGGCAAATGTCACTCCAAAGGTGCCGACTCAGTCCTTCGCCCTTCCAACACACCAACACAACCCGAAAAAAATAAAAGCAAAGTCAGTCATCGAACCGCTTCGACGGGAAATATTTGAGAAACCGGCACCACTATTTTACGGAGTGTTGCTCCACTGGAAAAGGGACAAGAAAAAGGAGAAAAAGAAAAACTCGTGAAGTCAACGTGACTTATCCAAACAGTTGAATACGAAAACAACCTCTTAAATAATAAATAAAAATGATAGAAAATGTGTCAAGTAAATTTTTTAACGCATTTAAAAGTTAATAAGTTAGTTAGTTAGTTGAGGTTCACTTCACCAAAGCGACTTGAAACGTTTTAAAATCAGGGTTGAGTCCAATTTCCACAGAATGTGTGTGAACCACACAAGAACGCATCGTTAATTGCCTTCGTCACACTTTGCACACTTTCCTGCAGTAATTAAGAGAATCAAGGTGTACTTTACCTGTGCCGTAGTAGCATTTTTCGATGTTAAGTCCGACGTCAATGTTGGACCACACACTCACACACACACGCACACTTACTCATACACATCCAGAACAAGTGTATTGCACTTTCACACAACCCAGTAAAAGTACCGCGTGCCTACGGAAAATGTGGTAAAAATTCACGGGACGACGTGGACTTTGATTCAACTTTATTTAAGTTGACGGGAACGAGTTCCTTCGGCGAAAAGAACTTAACTCCCCGGCCGCGTATCCGCCCGTACGTGTTTTTGTATATACAAATTTGCATCATTTCGCGTGAGTTCGTGTTTGACGGAATTTTCGAGTGAGTTCTGTTGAGGAAACCTCGTTGACTGAACATCTCAGTTCGTTCCAGCCGGGCAAACTGGAACTGCAGTCTCCATATTCCAGCCACCGCGCAGAATTCCAGCGAATTCCAGGTCTGTAATTCAGAACGTACAAAGCGTATTCCTTTCTTGTTCGCTTCTCGTAGACTTTCTGCCTTCAGGATCGAACATGTCATCCTTTTCTTCTTCTTTTTTTTCTCCTCCTATCCCCTCCCCTTTGTGTTACTCTTCCGCTCGTTCTTTTCTACGTCCACGTCTGTTGATTCAACCGGTTTGATGGACCCGGTGGAAAATCCTGGCTTGTTTCGGTTTTTTCGTGTTCTTTTAAAACCAGGCCGATATCCAGGACTCAATCGACAAGTACGTGCAAAGGTAGCAGTCACCCGACGACCAGTAAATTATTTAATAGAGGAATTTCGATGTAATGGGCTTGGGATGTGGGCTCGTGTTCACGTCGTTGCTCCCTTGTGTCTCTCAACCTTTTGCGGTTCCCAATTTTTTTTACCAAATCCGTCGATCGAAAATCAATTAGCTCAGTCGAAATGGCAAATGACGAGATGAAATGGTCGGCGTGGATCCAGCCGAGGAGGCGGACAAAACCGCAAAATTTCGCCAGACGACAACTGCACCTCTCACGCTGAAACGTTTTCAATTAATGACGTTAATTAAATATTCCAGGGAGCTTCGTCCCGTACCGTACAGTTTTAACAGGAGCCAATGTAAAATACTTGAGACGCGTCTTGATCAATTGATTGAAAATCCTCTTCGAAATTTGGGTTGAACTGGAGTTTGACCCGACGTGAAGATGAAGAGCAAGGCCAAAGGAAAATTCTCTCCTTCCGTTGGGGTGACGCGGACGTTTTCGACAAAAACGGCATTGGTACGAAATTCTAATGCGAAGACGAAATATATTAAAAGTAACACTTTCGGAAACATGAAAAATAAACGGACTATCACGGGAAGCGTCCGCCATTTTTCAACGTGGAGAGAAACTCGGGAGAAGTTAGTTTTGGAAAATTTCAAAAGGAAGTCGAATTCCTAGACAAAATTCTTCCCATTCGCTTATTTATTTTATTTCCAGTTGTGATAATTTTTATACCGATGAATAACAACCGTTGATAACTTCTTAATTAAACAGCTGAATTTCTATAAAAATGTTGAGTTAAATAAAAACTTTTAGGTCGTAAGAAGTTTTCCATTTTAGTTTTTACTTTTTGGATTGTTGACCTATGGACCCAAGTAGTTTGTAATATTCGAAGTGAATTTAATGTTTTATTTACTTACTGTTTGGTGGATGGTGAACTGTACTCTCCACCTGAATGAAAATTACACTTCTACGCGTCACCAGATTTTCGATGAAAATACAACAATTAGAGAAGCTGAGTAACGTGAGGAAAGTCAAAAAAAAAAAATAGAAAAATGTCGGATTAAAAGACCCTGTGGCTCTCGGTCCTAGTGAAATTGGAGATTTATGGACGAGACAGTGCAGGAGAAAGTGTCGTGGAAAGGCAGTTGTTGCATTCGTCCCATCTCACGACACATAAAATTTTATTAAGACATTTAAGGAGTGTGTAGTACTTCTTATCGGATTCGAAAACAAGCATATAAAGTTTTCTTCAGGTTTCTCTCAAAGTGTCAAGGGAACTCTCGCATCGTAAAATATGAGTAAAAAATATGTTTTCATGTTATGGTTGACTTATTGACGACAATACGTCACAATATCACAACATGATTGTTAACACCCATTGATGGAGATTCCTTTTCACCAACGCATTATAAATTATTATTCCAAGTACAAAAAAACAACGTAATGTCCAAACATTCGATTAAAATTTATATGTTTAATATAAACTCTTGTTGCAAGTGTCAGCAACTTTTGCTTTGTAACTTAAGCTTACTTAGACACATCTGTAAAGTATTTAGTAGTATATTAATATATGAATGTATAAATTTGACTAGTTAATCATGCTACACATTACGGTACACAAAAAGCACACCTACAACTAATGGCAGAGAACAAGTGCGAACTTGTGGAGAATGGTAGTTGTACCCTGCTCAGACACACTTATCTAAAAGACAACTCGACAAAGAATGAATTAAAATTCTTGTAATAGTAGTAAACAAATTTCAACTATTTCAGACAATATATGAGCAACAAATCAGACAAAAAAAACCTCTTGGTGGGAAGAATCCATTTCCTACATTGTTGAGTAATCGTAATGAATTCCTACAAACGTAGGAAAGCAAAAAGTTCAATGATGAGGCACAAGAAAGGAACTTAAACCGCAAGTATCGAACTTTACATTGTTCACATCTGACGGTCATTCCGGGACTGCCACACCGAGTTAAAACATTTTAGTTTTCGGTGTGAAAAAGTGAAAAATACGGGCAGGAGATGAGCACCGCGAGTTCCCAGAGGAGAAAAACTATTCCACGTGTTCTAACCACACAGAAGAAATCCATGGAACTGCAGATCCCGTCCTCAGAGGTAGCTCCGGTTCTTTATCTTCCCATTAGAAGAATTATTTCAAGGTACACAGAGGTGTGAATAAAAAGCAGTCTCTAAGAGTCGACCGAATTACCCTAACTCGGCTTCAAAACCGATCGAACCGAGATTTGGAATTTCAATAAATTCTCACTCAACTTTGAATTTAATTTAAAATATATTCAGAGGGTTAAATTTTTAGGGGGTAGACATTAGTGATCCGAGAGATCGGATGACACCACAAAAGAGAAAACAGATTCGTTTACATTCGAAAGAGTGGCGTTCCTCGCGCTTTCTCGACGATCTCCCCGTTACATTTCCTATATAATAACCTCATTAAATGTTTTATGTATTTTTTGCGGTTGACTCCATCACGTTTAACCTTTCGTAAGCCTCGATTTTGCATTTTCTGACTTTCGTTCGCCATTTTTCTCTTTCTCTCGTTTGCTCTCCTTCTCCTCCTTTTTAACCGTTTAAGAGAAAATGTCACGGCTTATCGAAAATTTTTATCGTCGGAAGGAGAAATCTCTGTCTTGAATGAGCCTTTTTGCCTTACTCTGTCATCCCAAATCGATTCCAAAATGCAAAAATTCCACCGAGACGATGTACAGAAGAAATGTAGGAAGGAAAAAGTGCTACGCGAGCGAGAATTTCTCCCGGAACGAAATTTTCCGCCCGCCCTGTGAATATCCGAATTTCTTCAGGGACACCATTCTTCCTCCTACTCATCTTCATCTTCTTCTTTTTCTTCCTCCTCCGCCCCGTCTTCTTCTTACTTTGGTATCATCGTGATGAAGACTCGGATTGAACTGTTGAAAAATCGGGACAAGTTGTGTTTTGACCTTTGACATCCTTTGACATCGTAACTTTTTTGTCAAAACTTTTCTTTAAGAAATTTCGTTTTCTTTGCGACGAGACAGTGTCAGGAGTTAACTTCGTTATTGAAATCATCTTTAACCGTATAATATAAATTACACTCGTACACATCACATTGTAATTAAAAATGCTGTTCATGTGTTCACAATACCACCCGCTACGTAAACGAGAAAGTCAATTTTACTGTGACTCAAAGACTTGTACTATTTGGTAACATCATTATTTCCCACCGTTACTGTTATGTGGTACAGTAAAAGCACACACGTCTCATGTATTTTGGTAGAGAATTAGGCAGCCGAACTGACAACTCACCGTTTCTCTAGGTTTTGTTATTAAAATAAGAGCTTTTCGCGACAAATTCGCAACTTTATCAAAAACAGACAATGGAAAATAAAATAAGACTGAGCTATTTGTTACAAGTAATCATTCAAAATATTATTAGGCCAAAAATGCCAAGGCAGACCTTCAGTATACTGGCTAGAATAGTATTCTGCTGAGTACTTCAGTAATAATTAATTACGAGTTTATTACACTTTATAATGATTAGTTTGTTGATCATCATGTGTTATATACAATGCGGACTGATTTGGAATTGACCGTCTCAAAAATATCAAAATTTTCTGAGTACCATTTACATACCACCCACTCACAATTTTTTTCAAATGGCTTTTCGTTACTTACTCGTTACAAAAACAATCCTGCTGGGCAACTAAAAGTAACAGTTTTCAAATGTCAGTGTATACAATTCAATAACATTTTAACTTGAATGTTGAGGGGCCACAAACCGACGGATGGAAAATTAAGAATAGTTGGAATAGTTCGACGGTTAACAATGGTTGGGTTCTGGGTTTGAACTGTTGGAAAAAATTGAGATCTCTCAAATACATGTTGCACAGCTCAAATCCTACGAAAGAAGAGTAAAAAAAACTGGAAAGCAGATTAATGAAATAAATTTATTGAATTTTATATATGCAATTTCATCACGTGTGAGTCACAAAAATCGGAGCTTTTGCTTCGAGCGATAGCTGACCACTCCTCTAAAAAAGGAAAACATATATATGTGTACCTCATGTCACGTTTAATAAACGTCTTTCCTTCATACAATATATAAAAAAATCATAATAAATTCAGTCAGAATCAGAGCCGCTTTCAGACAAGCGAAGGTCCTCTTTCAGCAAGGCCTCCGGGTCTGGCGAGCCTTTGTTAAACCTTCCGTTTCGAGAAACTGCAAAGAGTTCATCTTCAAAGTAAAATTATTAGATTAAAATCTATGCAAACTGTACCGTTGATCTGTATAAATGTATGTAACAAGTGAAATTTACGGGCTTACCTTTCTTCTTCGGTGGTGATTCGGAATCAGACGAACTGTCCGACGACTCCGAACCAGACGAAGAACCGCCAGAGGACGAACTGTCTGAAAGTTCGCCTACTTCGTCATCGAGTCTACCGGGTAATTTCACCTCTGAAAAAGTTAAAACGCGATTATCATTTCCATTTCTCCGTTAAACCAATCATCCAAATGTCAATGTCGGCTACCTTCTTTCGGTGGAATTTTCTTAACCTCGTGCTTGACAGGATTCGACCTGCCGGAATCCAGAGAATTAAACCAGTCGTCCAGAGCGGATTGATCATCCAGAGTTGACTTGGATGGTGATGCATTTGAAGGGGATAAACCAGAGGGAAATCTGATTGAAATTATACAAAAGAATCAGGTAACAGTTAAAGAGAAAGAATTCAACAGAATAATGAATTTTAATTACCTGGGGTTGGGAGAATTTCTTGCAGAATGAATGGGTAACAAATTTTTCACATTAGACTGAGACTCAGATTTACTTTTATTACCTTCCTTGGTTGATTTATTATCATTGATACTTGCAGAACTACTTGTATTACTCATTTTAGATCCTTTTGTAGAAATTGTCTTTTTGGGTTTCTGACCTAAAATGTACTGATCAAGCATATGTGAGTTTTGAGCACTTGCCTTACTCTCCGACCTGCAAATAAAAATGAGAACCAAAATTGAATTCATACCTTCTGTCACACCTGAGTTAAAAAACAAAAATGATTATGTATTCACCTTATCTTTTTAACTGTAATATTACAATTGAGCTTCTCCAGAGTGACCACCCCAGTTTCAGGATCAACAATTGCAATTGCATGCTTCTGATAAGACTTTGAGCTGCCCTTAAATATCATATTTGGTGGAAAAGTGACTGTGATCTGGGAATTTGTTCCCACATCAATTGTTGCCATTTTATTTGTGTCAACACTGGCAGGCTTAAAATCATCTGAAAAGTTATGTTTGATTAAATGGTTTTACACTATTTGAGCTGTAGTCATCTTGGGACAACATGAGGCCAACTTACATCTCAAGGTGTGGAAGCCACATTCTTTTGGGTTTGTGAAACTGGCACCCAGCTTCAATTCTCTCTCCTCTGTACCAAGTCCAAGTCTGTCTACCATTGCTAATTATCTTCTTACTCTGTCTTTTGTTCTATACACTGTTAAATACTGTTCCCAGTCAGTTGCTAATTACTATAACAAAATATAGGAAATTAAGAGCTTAAATGGTGATCTGGTTAAACTGTTCCTGATGCAAGAGAATCAAAGTAGTTGGTAATTACTAAATTAAAACTTAAAAAAATTGCAAATGAGTATATTAAATTCTTAACTTCAAAGCTTTCCCCCTGAGGACAAGTCTCAATAAAATTGATGCATGCCACACAACTAAAGTATTGTAAACACAATTCTCAAACATATGAGAATTAATACACAACTGTAACCATAAAAACCCCCAACTGCAAGATATTTTTACATTTTAAGTTCTAAGTGGTAAACTTCATGTGAAAATGAAGACAATACTTTTTTAGACAATATTGCCAGTGGTCAGTCAATACAGAAAGTTTGAAGCCTGATTAAGCCAATTGACAGTGTTCCTTTTCGAATTGGGGTTACCATTCGTGGCTACTTGAGCCTTATTTAAATAAAACGAGAACTTAATCGTCGAGGTAAATAAAATCCCACTTTGGTCGGGTCTACGTGAACTTATTTCTCATATGTCGAGAAACGTCTGCTTTCTTCAGTCCAAACGGGTCGAAAAAATTCACCTTTCTTACTTTTCTACTTGCTTAAATTACCAGATGCATCAGATTTGAGTAGTTTTGTCTCGTCTCATTCATTTTAGACGAAGTGAACGTGTCAACGGTTCGGCTCTCGCTGTCGTCTCCCAAAATTAATTAGCACAATAAATACGAAACATATGTTGTGAAATTACTCTTTTATATTTCAACGTCGCTCATTTGACCACAGAGCCAACACGGGCAAAATTAAAGGCGAATGGAATCGACTTGTTGCCGCGGCCAAAACGAAATTTTCACATGTTGGCGGCATCGCCTGCGTTGTTTGCATTTCGTCCGCGACAAACTTCAAATGGAATTTTAATTTTACCGCCGGTTTATTCACTTAATTTTCATTTCATAAACGTACTAGAGAGATGTGTTCTGAACGGTACTCCGTGCCATTTCACCGTTGTTTTATTTTTGTCGTGTGATATTTGATCACCGGTCGTCTGGAATACGAAAAGAATATTTTTAGCACAGTCCTCGACTATGTCAAACAGTTATTATCTCTTAAACTACGTTTTTATGTATTTATTAACCCATTCTCAGCTTTGTTGTTGTAGTAGTTGAGTAGGAAGGTGGAGTTTATATTATGATTCGACTGACGGCACTAAATGATGAGACTTCCAGAAGTTCGGAAGAGGGTGATGTTCATCCCAAAGAGGTGAGGAGACAGGAATCTGTTATGTAAAAATGAGAAATTTCGAAGTTATTAATGAAATTTGTTGGAATAAGTTGTTCTAAACCAAAAACACAAATACTAATCACCTCCTCACCACCACACATGTGATTATTTTGATGTGTTTTGCAATGAGGTTATTCCCAAACAAGTTAATATGTGTCATGTATTATTTATAAAATGACAGCATTAGTAAATGTCATAAGTCATTGATCAAATTATATATTATATATATATAATCTTTGCAAATCATCATACAAAGAGACCAATCAAATCTAAAAATGTAGAAATGTAATATGTTTTACTGCAGATTTCTTGTAATAGAGTGAAAGGGCCAAAAGAAAGTAAAATTTTAGGTTAGATCCTACACTGACCAAACTAAAATTTCTTATTTTTTTATTCTTTTAGCCACCTCAAGAAGTGCAAGAAGAAAATGCATTAAAGTTATATAATGAGGCTCTGAAGGAGCAAGGAAGTGGAAATGTTGATAAGGCTGAATCACTATATAAGCAGCTTCTGTCTTCAAATTTTATAATAAATGTATGAAATTGTATTAAAGTTTTTCAAGAACACTACTGCACTATTTAGTTGCTTGTAATATTAAATGTGTCATCTTGTTTCAGATTAAGCCGGATGAGGACAGTCTTAAAATTAAAAAAGCAGACAGTGTTTTTAATTTATACTCAAAACCTGGTCTCATGTTAAAGTATTCTTGCTTGAAAAATTTAGCAGTTTTATCACAAAAGAAAAATCTCCTCAGTGAAGCTCTGGAGTTTTATAACCAAGCACTTGAAGTTGAAGGAACTGATGTCTCAATGTGGTTTCAAAGTGGATGCATAGCCATGAAAATGTTCAGTATAAGAGCAGCCCTTGAAGCATTTGTTAAGGTAATTCAAATGATTCATGTATGTTTACAAGTTGGAATTATTATATTGTTTTGTGAATAATAATGAATCATTACTTATAAATTATTACATTTATTGAATAATTTAAAATTAAAATCAAATTAAGGTGTCTTATTTTGATCCTGTTCTTCATTCAAATCTTATAAATGACCTAAAATTCTGTTTTTTACAAACATGCAATTGATTTAAATTTTTCCCACACATGTCACAATTACTGGTTGTGTTGCTTCATGTATTTCTCATGACTACAAAATTAAAATTTACAAAAAATTTCTTGTTCTCATTCGTTTTAATCATGTTCATCTTTTTTTACAGGGTTTAGAATTCAGTCCAAATCATTGGCCATCATTAGATAAATTAATTATATGCTTATTTATTTTACATGATTATGTTAATTGCCTTCATTACATAAGTAGGGCATTTGCAATTGATGTAAATTACACAAGGGGTCAAGTTCTAAGGGATTATATAATTACAGAACAACCATCTCTACAGTTCGATATAAAATATTTTTTTCCACAAATGTAAGCCTTGATCAATGAATTGAATTTGACAATTGACCAAGATATTCTTTGCAAGATGAGTTTTCATTTCAGAAATTTGCATTTTGACTTGAAAAGTGAAGCAACTGAAGAAATAAATAAGAGGCTGTTAAACGAAGTATTAGACATATCAAAGGAGTACATTAAAAAATGCAGGGAAGATATTTTTTTAGAAAAGAGAGAAGATTTATTTACACCACCAAACAAAATGACTGCAGCTACTTGGATAAATTTAGGTGAAAGTATTCTAAGAATAGAAGAAGAGCTAACTAGTCAGGAGTATGTGGTTAGTAATATGCTTAATTAAATTATTATAGATACTACTGCTTATACTTAGGAGGAACATTTTCCATCCATTTTTGTGTGCTAATTAAGGTGTTTTTTTTATTACTTAGACTCTCACTGTGCCTATCAATTTGAAGGGTATAATAGAAGAAGCCCAGTTATCTTCAGAAAAAAATGAAGTTCCATTACAAACAAATGATGGAGCAGAAGGGGAATTGAATTTAAACAAATCTAAAGAAGATGAAAATGTGAAAAAGACATCAGACACAGTTTGTGAAAAAAAAAGTAAGAAAAATAAGGGGTCAGCCCTAATGGAAGAATTGCTGTGGGGTGGAAAAAGAAGATCAGCCAGGGTGAGATCCTCATTGAGAGGAAATCCAGAACCAATGGATGTAGCCGAAGCTCTTAGGAGGATACTGCCTAGACGATTACTGTAGGTCTACCAGAATAGTTCACGACCGTTGTGTTTATAATAAATGGTGTATTGAATTGAAATTTATCATTGCAGTCATAGAAGCAAACAAGCGAAAAGCGAAAATTTTACCAAAGAACCAAGCTTGGGAGAGGATTCTTTAGACACCATGGACTTGTACAAGTTGTTTGAGAGGCAGGAGAGTTTAGAAGAAAAAAAACAAAAAGAAGAACAAGAAAGGTGTGAAATTGAGCAGGATATTGAAGTGATAGTCGAGAGTGAAGGCTATTTTGGGAAGAAAGGCGAGGCGGATGATGTCCATTCGTTTGTTTGTAAGTTTTCTACGATATTCTTGAATTTGTGTTTCTTCTCTTGGTAATAAAATAAATCGGGGCGTTCTGCTTTCAGGCAATGAAAATGAAAAAAATATAATTGAATTAATTAAATCATACGTCGTGTACTTAACTAAACACTGGGAAAAAACGTGGCCGAACGCACTACCGGGAATTTACATAAAGTGTTATCAATTAATGCGAAAACATTATCCAATTGATTTTAAAATGTGCACAACCGAGTCAAATTTTAAATCTCTGGTTGAAGAATCTGACTCTGTGCTTTTGTATGGAGAACTCTGTTTGGAACACACAGCCGCATCCTCTGACAAAGGGACAAAGGAATCAAAGTAGGAATTAAATTCATCTAAGTACGATACCAAAAGAGTCAGACTTACTAATTTGTTACATCAACAGGTCGGGTACACCACTGCAGATTATATTCTTACAAAATATAATGGAATTAACGGATCGCAGGGAAATGTTCGAAAGCGACGAGTGCCATTTCAAGTTCTTAATCAGATTGTACTGGTTGAGGTGCAGGATTTTCTTAGAAAAAAACCAAACCAACTTGGCCATTAGTTGTTTGAACGATGTTCTTGCGTGCTATGAGCTTTTCCCACAGTACGAAACCACCGTCATACAGTTGAAGAATTGCAGAAAGCACAATACTATAAGTAAAGCATTTGCGGAAGACTTTCTGGCGTTTCAGTCGAGGTATTCATGATTGCTTTTGTGATCAACACTACTTAAATCAGCGCCCAGGTGATAGTAAAATAAGCAGCACCGTATTCTGTTTGGCTTTAGGAAGAGAAGCCTAGCTGAGGTTGTCAGGTTGTACGAAGATGAATCCTACCAAGAACTAACCGCCATTTTGAAAGACACTTTCACAAGTACCCAAAATACCGTCAGTAATTATTTCAAGGCGCAGGAAAGCGAACTGGTCGACCGTCAAACTCAACTCGCAATGTTAATAAATGGACTGTATCAGTTGAATGAGTATAAGGTGAGATAACCACAAACAACAGTTTCTACATTGAGCACTTTATTTATTGTGTTCCTCTATTTTATATAAAAAAATGTACGTTTTGACACAAAAAAGAAATTGTTCTTCAGTCTAAGTACAGAAAATATAATTTCAGGAATGTATTTACTGGTTAGAAACTTGTTGCTACGAAGTCGTACAAAAGAGCTGCATTCAGTCTACCGAAGAGGAAGTTGAAACCTGGATGGTGACCTTCGATAGGTTTTTGATAGCCATCGAAGATTGTCTCAAACTAGGGAAATTAACCGTGACAGAGTCTCTGCCACAAAATCGAGTGTCTCGATTTGTCCAAACCTTGTGCCATGCCATCTGCAAAGAGCTGGAAGATTCTGACAGGCCTCCCTGTCCGGCTAGGCCGTGGATTTTGTTGAACACCATTTTAATTGGTTTAGAAAAACAGCCAGGGGAAGCGGTCGAAGAAGATATGGAAGAGGATGATGACGAAAATGATATTCCATCTTCTATTTTAATTTTGTTTACCGCTCACGAATACCTGGGAAGGTAAGAGAATTCCATTCATGCGAAATGAACCTTTCTCTTAGGTTCGACTGATCATTGAACTTTGATTATTCCATGTTTTTAATTTTTTAACCACCTTGTAATAATTACGAATTTAATATTGAAGGAGAGAGTGGTGTAATTGCAATGAAAGCATCCTACTTTATCTGATTATGGATCAAGTTATACCGAGAATGCGCAATCCTGATTGGTCTTCCTTCCGAGAAACAATTCAACAACACCTAGAACAAGTTATATACTGTCTTTATTCGCATCCCAATAAAAAATCAAAGGTAACTCAATATCGCAAGTAATAACTAAGTGTTCAAGTAGCGCGAGTGAAATAAATTCTTTTGTTAATAGGCAAGGTATTTAACGGATCACAATGTCAATTGCATACCACTAACATGGCAGAGGGGGATTCAGCTGTTTGATTTGTTCAGACCCGATGAAATACCCGCGTACGACTCACTGAGAATTAATTTAATCAGCTCGGAAACTGAAGTTTTATTCCGAAGAATTGCAGCTTTAATTCCTGACGATAAAGATCCTGGTAATCATTCAGAAGAATTGTAATATTCAAATTTTAGCAATGTAATCATGTTAATTTTGTTGTGTCTTGAAGCTCAACTGTCAGATAAAATGACTGATTTTATTGTTGGCAAAAGAAACGACGTTCCACTTGCGAGTGTCAAACTGCCTGAATCCGTTCAAGATTTATTTTACATATTAGGAGATTATTACTTTAAAACACATGAATTTGTGAGTAAATAAATGCAGTTGCCGTCCCTGTACCTGTCTGATTTAAGAAAGATTGAATAATAAATAAATCCTTTTGCAGGCTAAGGCTGTGAATTACTTACTGATGGATCTCTGTGCAAACCCGGACAGGGTTGACTCTTGGGCGAGCATGGCATTAGCCAGAGCATCGTTGCTCGAACAACAGCTAAACTCCTGTGATCCACTCAAAGATGAAGGTATCGTACTGGATTTAAACAGTTCCATCTAAATAAATTATTGCAAATTCTTATTGGATTGATATTATTTCAGAATTCTTGCAAAGTGCCCTCTCAGCACTGAGATGTTACGAGCACTGCCTTCAGTTGGACAACAAGCAGTGTGCTCTTTGGATTGAGTACGGGTCATTTCTGTACACCATACACTCGTTCTGCTCTCAACGTATGAAATCGGAATCGTTCAATTTGAGCTTGGAGCAGTTTGAGGAATTAGAATCTACCAAAAACAAAATGTTGGAAACTGCCAAGCAAGCTTTTGTAAATGCTAATTTAATTTGGTAAGTGACAATTCAATGATTGAACTTCCTATGCTCGAATGGTTTCACAAGTAAGTTGATTTATACGTGAAGGTACGAAGTGAAAGAAGAAAACGAACGGCAGGATGAAAGGTGGCTGCATCATTACATGCTGGGGAAAATATGCGAGAAAAACGATGATTTTAGTTACCTCGATCATTACGAGAAAGCCGCGGAGTTACTCTACGAAAATGAAGCTGAATATCCGACAAAGGTCGGGTACACCACACCACAGACGTTGGCCATAGAAGCCCTGGAGGTGTACTACCGCGTTCACGTCTGCATAATCAAGAACCTGGAGCTGAATGAAGGAAAAACCTTGGACCCTAAAATCCGACAACGTTTCAGTAAACATTTGAATAATTGTGCGACAGGACCTTTCGCCAAGCAAGTTTCTAAGGGTGATTTAGCGTGAGTATGGCAGTGCCGGATGTCACGAATGAACTACTTAGATAATTAAATAAATAATATTAAATATTTCAATTGTAGAAAAATAAAAGCGAAAGAATTGGAAACGTCACAACGGGAGAAAAGACTGGAAGAAGTGAAAGCCGTGATGAACGATATTATTGCTAAAATAGAGGTTGAAGCAGGATCGGAGGAAAAAGTGAAACAAGAAGCGTTGGTTGTCAAATTAGACGCGACTGTTGAGGAGGAACCCATGGAACTCGCCGTTTATTCAAAACCTTTAGATGAAAGTTCCATAAAGAAAGAAAATGCGAACGAATATGAATCGATAGATGTTGAGTCGGGTGTCGAAGCAGATCAAGAAAAAGTCCCGGACGTGACAGATGTAACTGTGAAAATAGAAGATCTGTATAGAGACCAAGAAAAAGTGGAATGCTTGGCTACAGAAACGGAGGAATCAAAGCAAGAAGTACAGGCTCAGGAAATTTCAACGGGTGACAGGACAGACACCGGCGGTGGGGATCCTCCACCTGATAAATATTATCAGTGTTTTGTTGATACGACCGAACAGGTAGGTACTGCTATAACAGTATGTGTAATCTGGATTATTTGTAGCAGTTGTAGTCAGACTGTTTTAAATGAATAGCAAACATCCAAGACTAAGAAGAAAAGACTAACGTCGCATGGTAGCGTGACAAGTTCTTCCTGCGAATCAGAACCTGTCAAATTCGAGGATGAATCCAGCTCAAGTTCAACAAGTTCAGAATCGTCTGCTTCGAGTCAAAGTAGCTCAAGTTCGTCCAGTGGATCATCCCATTCTAAATCTGATGCCACCAATAAGGAGACTTCAAAGGCAACTGATGAAGAAGATAAGCAGAGTGACATTGACAAGGAGAAAGTCACAGTGGAGAAGAAGTCAGAGCCGGAAGAAAATAAACAAGAACCAAAAATAAAAGGAGAGGAGAAGTGCAGTCAGTCCGAAAGTTAGTAAATCAGATTTTTCATTCATCTCAAAATGGCTCTCCTGCCTCATCTTCAACACAAGTGCCTTGTTTGTTTTCTGTAAAAAAGGTTCTTTTGTTTCAGGTACAATGTTAATGAAGTGCTTGAACGCATTTGAAACGTGCGCACTTCGATTTCCACAGCACTACAAATCTGTCTATCGGCTGGCTCATTTTTATTTTCGCTCAAAAGAACACAAAGACATTGGAAAATGCCGCGATCTTCTGCTTGGTCGGTACCAGACAGCCAACGGCACAATACCTGGACTCTTTGCGGAGAGAAAGAATACAAATTTTTTCAATGTACGAACCGAAAAATATATTTTATTGCACTGCATACGTACCACGTATTAATAAATTTTACATTGCAGGGCATTTGGAGAATTCCCGCAGGTGACGTTGACCGTCCTGGAAGTTTTGCATCTCACATGAGCAGAAGTGTTCTTTTACTAATGGAGGTTCTGAGAGATTTAAAGGATCATAAAATGCTTTTGGAAATCTGCCTGCAGCTGAGGAAAACTCCCGAACCGGACAAGTAAGGAAGCCAACTTAGGTGCACGTACGGTATGCTGTCGGATATTAAATTTGTTTTATATTTATTTGTAGGAAGTACCTGAGAGAAAACGAACGGAATCAACTGTCAAAGCAAGCGTGCGACTTGGTCATACAAATTTTAAGGAAAAACATAAAGGATAGCTCAGTGATGACTCTGCCAATGGTGTTGGACTGCTACCGGTGTTACCAGAAAATACAAAAACACTACAACCACAAGGAAAGTGTTTACGCCGACATTTTGTTGGAAGCGTTCAAAAGGCTAGGAAAGGGCGACAAGTGCACCTTGGAGCAGGCTCTGAGATTTTGTCAATCAGAAGTGTCGTCAGTGAAGCCAAAAATACCAAAAGTATGGCAACATGAAAAATATAAAAAGAACAAAATAATAAAAAGACATTAAATTAATTTAATCTTGCGTTTGATGTTGTTTCAGAATCTTGGACCGAATTTAACACCGAGACCGATGAAACCGAAGAAACAGGAGAAGAAGAAGCTCACCCCGAAGCCACAGATAACAGCAAAAGCCGTACAGAAGACACCCAAACCCAGAAAAATGGGCGAAGGAAGGAAAAATGCCCCGATGAACATTCTTCCGCCTAACGTTCTATTGGATCCCACATTTTGGTCTTCCATCATGAAGCCTCCAGGGGAACTGAAAGCGTCACCAGATTCTCTCACTAAGTCTGGCGTTGCGGGTGTTCAAATGTACGCGGAATTGCTTCGATCAGCAGCCATGACCAGCAAGCAAAGAGAACAGATAGATAAGAAAATTGTCGATCAAACAGCAATGAAAAACGCCTTGGATCAATTTAAGTTCGATATGAGTCAGAAGATGACAGGTGACTCATCAAAGTCGTCAACACTACCCGGGTACTACCCGCCGTTTCCTAACACTCCGTCCGATTTCTCTGGGAAGCAAATGGCAAATGCGTTTTGGGGAACCTCCTTACCCAGCAGTTTGTTCGGAAGTTTCCCAAATCCAAAGAAGAGCAAGCCGAAAATGATGAAGTCGTTGTTGAAACCGCCCGTGCCAAAACAGGACCCCCACAGCAAACCGGAGGAGCCGAAAACGAAAACAAACTTCAACATCGAGGACATCCTTGCAAAACCCAACATTACCGTGACGAAAACGTCCTCCTCCGCGGCTGTCTGTTCCGCCACCGGTTCTTCTGGTCTCATGAAATCGATCGAAGACAAAATAAAAAGCATATCGAAAGAAGTGAATGTCACAAAATTCACTCCGTCTCAGGCACTGAACCTGAGCAGTTCGTCGCGGAAAAACGTGACGGAGTCTGCGATGAAGAGAAGTCATCCGGAGACAGCAACGGAAAGCATCGCTACAATCAAGAAAATCTGTCGGGAGCAACCGTCGAATACCAAAAAGGAGAAAATTGAAGTTGTTGTTATCGATGACTGATTTGATCTGATGTAACTAAAAGTACCGGTTACGATGAGTAGGAGAATGTTCGGTGATCGTCAAAATCAATGTAAATATGTATATAAATTGATTATATCTGTTCCCGAGTGTTATAACTAAATTTAACTCTTAATTTGTTCTTTAAAATCCAAACCCTGGTAAAGGCCAGTCAACGAAAATTTCACTACGTACAGTACACAATAAGGTGCGAAAGATAAAAAAGATAAGACGTGAGTAAGTATTTTGCAAAGGAGTATACTCCAGGCGTGATGAAAACACAAGTTGCAAGTAGTAAAAAAAACGTCAAATCAATTGAATGAAGAGAGAAAACTTCGTTCGAACCGAGTTATCAAAGGTATTTCGAATTAATCTACAACAGAGTGTACTCCATCGCAAGCAAAGCTGACTGTAGTTGACTTTAAAGCGTCGTATCATCCGTTAATTTTAGCAGTGTGACTCAATCGGAAAACAGTTCAAAGAGATAAACAAGTTACCAGGGCTTTTTTAAGTGCTGCTCTAAAACGAATTCCGCAAATTCGAAATGTGAAATGTGAAGTTTTGTTTTGGCAGTAGAGCAGAGTGTTATTTTTAACGGGTGCAAACGTACCGAAAAAAGGCAGTCATGTCGACGAGGGCCGGTTCGAACCTGAAATCAAACGTTTTCAACGAAGGAAACGAATCGCTCTATGACCCATACTACGGATTTCCCGTTCGTGAAGGCCTCACCAACGTGCCTTGGCCAGGTAAAAACCAAAACAAAGTTTCATTTTGGTCGTGTTAACGAACCACTCCCATGACTTTCATTCCGCACACGCGAAGCAAAGCATTCCATCTTAGCTCTTCGTAGTCTAGTCCCGTACGACGGGTAGTGTCGTGTGGATCCCTGCGGTTCGCCAGGGGGTTGCTCTGCCCTCGAGAACGATGTATTCGTTTTTTCTTCCCAGAATGGAGCGATGCCGACTTAAATTCTGAGTACTGGGAAGAGCCCAAGTTGAAGTCGACTTCGCCAGGAGCGAAGGGGAGCAATCAGACTCTCTCGAGTTTGAATTACTTTGAAGATGAGTACCCGCCAAAACTACCCGCAGGCATAAGAGAGTACGTCAGCACATGGAAAAGGCCTCACGAAGTTTTTTTAAAAACCAATTTGACTGTTTTCGACGAAGAAAATGTCCAATTTCAGTTGTCTGTGCCTAGTCCTGTCGCGGAGTGCGGGTTCTTCACCATGTTCAACGAATTTCTACCGATTCTGCAGTACTATGCACTTAGTGATGGGTTCGGTGTTGAACTCGAGACTCCGACGTATGTTTCGACCACTCAAGGAGAGCCTTGGACGCCCTGGCACCATGTCTACTCCCTCTGTAAAGCCGGTAAAGGCCAAGTTCACAAACCGAGTTACAATTCGTACGGAAAATACGTCGTGAGACTGAACTATTTTGGTACATGGAGAAAATTTATAGTTGATGACACAATACCCTGTGATAAGTATGGATTGTGCATGCTGCCTGTGACTCAGGTGCCCGGTGAGCTCTGGCCGATCCTTCTCGCAAAAGGGATGCTGAAAGTGATCTCTTTAACATCTTCGACCAATGACTTCCCGTTTATTTCTCTCATTACGGGTTGGGTGAATGGAACCATAACAACGGCAAATAAGACGCACGATCAAATATGGAGAAGAATTTCAATTCTCGTTCCCCGGTTTGAACAACCGTCGGATGACAGTGAGGGAAAACCGGACTCAATTTCTTTTAAGGCTTCTTCGAAGAAGGAATCCATCAAGGAACCCACGCAGCAAACTCCTCAACCTTTCGAAAAGTTCTGCGTGCTTCTCGCCAGTCTTGGAGGTTTCAACTCGGAAGAATTCAACTTGGGTACCGTGAACGTTTTGGTGACGATGAGCAGAGACGAACCTCTTGTTAAAGCCAGCAAGAGAGAGGCCACTAAGATCTGGAAGAGGTTGAGATGGGTCTACTGGGCATCGAAAAAGGGAATTTGGACCGACGAACGACTGCTGCCTCCCTATCGGCGTCTTCAGTACTTGACTTTCGCCGAGAAAGTAGCCGAGTATTTGGCACCTGATCCGCTTCAAGAAACCACCCTGTTCGCAGTGACTGAAAAAGAGAGTTCAATAGAACAATTTGGTGAGTCGGATAACACGATAGACGCGAAGGAGTGGTCGGATTTCTACAAATTCTGCGAGTACCTCATGGGTATGAGCGTCCTCCTGAAACCCAGCTCTTGTACATTTAAGTTGAAAATGACTTGCTTGGGAGGAAATCCGCATAAAATCGAGTCGGTCACGCCTGGAACTTCCAAGACGACCTCCAAACCTGCCGAAAATCAGAACTTTTACTTCTACTCAACCCAGCTGACTCCAACACTCAACAACCCACTTGTCATGTTTTGCGAATCTTCGTCTGGAATTTTCATTTGTTTTTCTCTCTGGGTGTGCCCACTGGAGAAGAAAACTCTGACGGGGTACCTGGACGGTAACCAACCCGAAATACTAAAGGTAGGACAGGCAACTCTCATATTGGAAGAGTGGGACTGGAGAACACTACGGCAGGGACAAATAGTTGGATTCGTGAAGACCGTGGGTAATTCGTCTCTTCTACTGCACCTGAAACCTGGACGCCATGTCTTCAAAATTTGGCTGAGCAGTGACTCTCCGTACTCACTGGACGCTTTCTCAAACACGGACATGCACATTCACAAAGGACCCAAAATACGTTTCCTTCTCAACAGTGAACCCGAAAGGGTTTTGAGTTACATAGCAAACCTTTCGAACGCATTCATTGCCGTGACCCTGAAATTCGGAAAGGCGGACCTTCCTGCAGCTTTGAGGGATTTCTACTCTACGTTGAAACCGGGCAACGACAGCAGTTTGTACTACTCCTTTAAGCTAGACATTTTCATAGAACTATTTCTGAACTGTATTATGCAGGCATTGAAGAATCAGATTTCCAACACCGACGAACTCAAAATAATGTTGGGTGCTTTAAGATCGCTCTTCTACAATCCTGGTATTAGGTGCAACCTTCCACCGGGAGAACCGTCCTCACTGTACAACGGCGCGAAGAAAGCCGTGAAGAAGATCGTCGTGGTCATACCAGAGCGAACACTTTCCGAGATTCTTTCGTATCCGTGGACGGCGGAAGAGATCCAGCAAATCATTCTCATACAGAAAGTATTTCGCGGCTACCGAACTCGTCTGCTGCTAAAATACCAAACGCCGGCGAGAAAGGAGTTTAAACCTTACACCGAAAGGCTTAAGAAGATATGCGACACAATCTTCGTGCCACCCAAAAGGGAAGTTGAAGTTGGTAAAATAATAAGAATGGTTGTAATCAACGAGCCTCAACTTCTGACGACCTTCAAGTTCTACAAAGACTTCTCAAATTCGATTGACGTGAACGAATTCACAGGTAGGGTGGCAGGTGTCGAGCCTTTCGCCTGGGTGCCACTCGCCAGGTTCATCATAGCCTGCCACGGCCCGGAACTCGTACCTTGTGCTTTCTATTTCTCCTGCAATCTGGAGCAGTATGTCGTTGTTGGCGTGGACAACGACACAAACGAAGAAATATTTTCACTTGCCAACACCATTTCACCTCATAATTATAAGGCGAACACGAGAGGCTACACAATTTTCATTTTCGGCTGGAACGAAGCCAACATGAAAACTGTTAATTGGAGACTCGAAATGGTGCGAACGAAACACTTTCCGGTGATACATCTCTGCAACACGATGCTCAACATGGGCTGTAGCCCCTACCCGATGCCCACCCTTGAAGTCAACGAAATTAAAAATTTCTACGTTCCGAACCAGAGGTCGAGGATGTGCAGGTGCACCATCAAAATACAGAAGAAAACTCTGTTGACGCTGAGACTGACTGCGTCCTATCCGGAGGTTGAGTTCGTTTTGACCATCTCTCCAGACAAGAAGTATTACACCTTGGACTCGGAAGACTCCTCGGGAAGAATTCCAGTCATGGCAGAATGCTACAGCATAAATGGTGCGGCTACGGTGTCCTCCGTGGTGTTGGAGAAGGCGCAAGACAGCGGATGGTGGGATGACTCGGACGACGAGTCTACCAGGTACTACCTCGACGCCTACATTCTAAACGATTCCTGGCCGCTGACGAGGCAGGAATGGGGCGTCATCGAACCTATCAGGGTGAACAGTGACTCTTGGAAAGAAAATTGTGTGACGCCGCTAAAGAAAACAGGGTCAGAGAGTAGGAAAAAATTAACGCGAATGTCCAAGCGATCTTTGACCGAGAGAACTGTTGAAAATCCCTTCTGGTTGCTGCAGGTATTGAGCGACTCGTCTGAGAGCGACGCAGCAGAAGCAATGGTCGTGGAAGAAGACAAGTCTTACACGGATTCTGTAAAAGCGATGAAGTTGTCGTGGGAAGAAAAAAGCCCTGGTAGGAAAAAGAAAGGAAGCGAAGTCAGATTGAAGTTCCTGAAGGAAATGTTCGCGGAGCAAAAGCTGAGAGAGGAAAGGAGCGAAGGAGAAGTTGATCTGGGCGAAGACAAGTTCAACGAGAACGGAAAGGACGAGTTCAAGCAACTGTTGAACAAGATGGTGAGCTTCTCCTACTTGACCAGCGACAAATGCCCGGAAAGGTACTCCAAGTCGCCCAGGGTGTTGCCTTGGATGCCCACAATGGAACTCGTAGAAAAATACAAGCGAGTGTGTCAGCAGAATTCATCGTCAAATTCTTCCATCGACTGCAACGCCTTCGATCGAAAGACCGTAGCCGAAGACGAAGAAGAACATCGAAGGGAATTTTTAACTATGTGCAACCACTACAGACAGATCATGGTCAACCATTGGGCAGAAGAACAACGACTGTCTAGTCAGCTGATAGAACAAGCACTCAAACAGCGCACTAAAGCGATCCAGCGAATGATGGGATGAGAACCCTCCAGGAGCCTCTTGATTGATTGATTGATTGATTGATCGATTATCAGGTGTTAACTCAGTTCGTAACACCAGTCAAGTGTTACCGAAATAACGTTAAAATAATTATACAATTTTATTTACTATTAATAAATAATAAATTACATCGCAAATAAATTAATAAATAGAGTTTGGTAAATGTTACTACTTCTTTGGATAGTCTTTTGTACAAATTGTTATCCTGTGGTTGTCTCTTGTCTCCTGCTTTGCGTTTTCTTTGCTGTCCTCAACCTCTTCAGATTCCCTGCTGCTGCTGCTGCTGCATTGTTTTTCCGACGGTTTCCGGTTGATGAGCGTTGTAGACGATGCTGTGAGAGTCCCATCGCGAATAGGGATTTCCATTTCCATTTCCGTTTCCGTTTCCATTGCTGTTGCTGGTAGAATCCCATGGTCCGTAAGAAGTTTCCGGTGTTGCGGCAGGTGGTCCGTAAGTTGGGGAGGTTTGTGGTGGTCCATAGACTGGTGGTGGGTCAGTGGCCACGGGAGCTGGCATCATCGCCATCGGCATCATCATTCCTGTAAGAAATCATTTTTTCAGACCTGTCTTGTACCTCTCTCTCTCTCTCTCTCTCTCTCGATGACTAACCTCCTTTTTTAAACAACTGCAGCAGTATAAAACCAATGACGAGAAGAAGTGAAATTTTGCTCATGATGAACGCCTTGACGGCTTTGATTCCGATAAGAACGAGGAGGATGGGTGTCAAGGCCTTGATCTTCAGCTTAAGAAGAAGAAGAAATGGCAGAAGAAGCTTCTTTTTCAGGTGTCCCCTTGCTGAAATGAATTTCCGACAAACGCGTAAGACGACTTAAAATAGTCGTACCGAAAAGAAAGTGAACAAAGTGTCACTGACCTTCCGCAATGGACCTGTCCTCCTTCAAAGGTTCCTCTGGAAAATCAACCTTGAAGTCAGCAAGTCCCCTCGACGGGTTGAACGTCAGCGTGGTGTCTTCGAAAAGAAACTGAGGAAGTTGAATTTTGAATTCGTGGGTGTTTATGTATTTCTTGAGTCTCGTCGCAATGATTGCGTCCATTTTGTCGTCGGACATGTGTCTTCCCTCGAAATGGTCTCGAACTCCTGAAAAAAAAAACCTCCATTTTCGTCAGGAAGTTGAGCAAAGGAAGAGCAAAAACTCAAATTCAGCGTTGGCGTACTCACCCAGGATGTGATTGACATAGGACAGAACTTTCTGTCTGAGGCACGTCATCAAGGAGTCGTGTTTCTCCAAACAGTCCTGCGTGACAGCCGACACGAGATCTTCTCCCGATCTGATCCCTCTGATCACTTCATTGTCTCTGGCCGAGTTTTCGGTTGCCGCTGATGCTGCACAAATCAGCAAGAAGGCAATGCACCACTTCGACAAAGCCATCTTCTCTCGTTTCTTATCCTACGCAAGCGTTCTTTTTTTCAGTGCTTTTTTTTTGGTTTTTTGCTTTCGGACGCTTTTTGGACAAAAGCGTTCGTATTTTTCCACGGAACACTCAGACCTCACTGGACGCGTCGCGATGGGTACTGACAATAATTATGTGAAGCCACACCTACTCGCTAACGCTTTTATTGATTACTATGAAAAAGAAAAGGGTTAATCGGCCACATTATCCATTCTATTCCATGCAGTTTGGGCACATGTGCTCAATTTCACCTTTGTAGTGCGCAGTGGGCGGATGCATGTTGGTACCTTCGCAAAGACAAGTCTGTTTCTTCCGTGTCGTCCAACTGCAGCACCACCAAAAACCTCAAGAAGCCTTTCTATTCTTCTTTGGTTTTCCCTCGCAACCTTTCAGTCGCACGGCTGGCATTTCCTTCAACCTCCACAACCTTCTCAGGGTTTTTTCCGTTCGTCGTATTCCTTCAACCATTGATCTTCGAGGTCTTATTGGTTATGCAGCAGCACCAGCAGACATACAGGGATTTTGCTGTCGAGGCTATCAAACCACAATAATCGGTTAAGTCTTTCTTTCATAGATTCCCTCGCCACTGGATGGACGGAACGTGTCTCCCTAATCGACTCAAACGTGTTCGGAATGAAATCAAATATAAAATTCTCAGTCCAAATATCAAAACGTATGAAATGAAACTTCTTCCGGTGACCGATTCATTCTTACTGCTATTTTTGGGCTTTCTAAAACGGTACCTGGTTAGAGGGGTGCTGAGGTGCCGAGGCACCCGTTCCGTTTTCTTCATCCCACCAATTTCTTCATCCTTTTTAACATCCGTTAGGAATCCAATTTTGTTTTTACTTTCTTTTAATGGAAATTTGGGTGTCACCATTTTGATCGAAAGTTCGACACATGACTGAAGGTGACCGAAATTTGATCAGCAGCTTCAATAAAACCCGGTACTCTTCGTCAAGGATTCTGAGAGGGTTCTCGACGGGAAGACGACGATTTTTTTATCATAAGAGGTGTTACGCACTCCTCTTGCGTGAAATGTCTGATGACTCTGATGGCATAACTCCATTTTTTGGACTTAGTGAACACCCTTCTTGTGTCCGACAATTATTTTTCAAACAGTACAAGGACAATAGAGAAAAAATTTCTATAGAAACTCAACAAAGTTTATATTTTTAATTTCGTTAAAATGTAAAACTAGTTAGGGATTCTCATCTGAACAAGAAATTAAATAATATAAACAAGGAGATTCAAATTCTCAAATAAATAAGTTATTTCTCGGTGCACGCGTTCCGGTGCTTTCGGTGGTCTGCTCCTCACCGTCGTTGAACTTAACTCTGAGCACTACAACTTTATAGTTGGTCACCCAAGTCTGTGAAGTTTCTCCCCGGTGCAACGTACAGCCAAAACACTCCATTTTACAGCGATTGTGACAGTAAGAAGACACGGAGTCTTTCTCAGAGAGTCAGAGGTCTCGTGCTGATTTTCAGTGAGTATTGCAACCATCTTGTTAAACATCGCCTGCAGAGAATATTTCTCTAAATAGGCCTTGTTCGACGATGGCAGATATTGTGTTGGACAACCTGTTATCTTGTTAACTGTGAGTATACTTGACCAAGATTACTGTCACAGAACCCACTGATCGATTATCACTTATTGATCGACATTGATTTCTAATCCTCTTTGATGACGTTGTCCAAATAGGTCAGATACCTCTTCACAGCCTCGTTTTTCTGTCCCTTCTTTAAAACTTTCACGTAACAATCTATGACACTTTCTGCAAGGAAATGCTTCTTGAGAAACTCGTAGTGAATAGAAAAACAATTACGGGATCTATATATGTCTTCACCACCGACCGTGTAGGGTATGACCAAGTCCTCAAATCCAACTTTCTTATCCTCGTGAATGAATTCGACAGAGTAGATGAACTCCTTGGAATCATCCCACTTTCCTATGTGCTGAACGGCTATGAAGTGCTGCGAATTTCCGATGCTTTTCGAGTAGAAGTAGAACATCTCGTCGATGTCCTTCAAGTGAATGAGTTCGACCTTTTCAAAGTTGAAATTCATCGGGAGCATCCAGGAGAGCGCGACGTTTGACTCGATCTGGTAGGGACACCAGGCGAACTGGTGCGACATCGTCACGTGGAGAGGCAGGTCTTTTCTCGTTCCTCTCCAATTGCACTGGGTGTAGACGACACCTTTGATCTCCGTGTAGACTCTGCAGGAGACGCCGTACTCGCACCTCGACTCGTGTGCTTCTCTGTCGTCCGGCCTGCAGAGTTGCTTGCATCCGTCAGAATTGAACATGCACGGCTCCATTTTGAAATTGCACGTGAGCTGATGAAGTTTAAGCTCGTCGTATTTGAAGTAGGCCGAGCACCCGTCCTCTTGATAGAAGCACGGGTAGTAAATTTCCCGAAGAATCATGTCGAAGATCGTGTTGTTCTTATTTGGGTAGTTTTCAGTACCACAGGACGGACACTTTCGTACTTTTAACTTGCAGCCGTGGCACACGAAGTGGCCGTTTTCGCAGCAGAGGGACGGCGGTTGAACGTAGTCGTTGCAGTAGGGACAAGTGATGAAGTCTATTATGGTTTCTTCTGCCGTGTCCATCATTTCGGCTGACATTTTCCTATAAGAAACGGCAACGGACCTCTCCAGTAACCCCATTGTTTTAATATTAAAAACATGCAATCGACTCGTCTCATGAGTAATCCTACCTGAGAGTACTTGTTGATTGTCGCTCTATTTTACCTTGTTGTTTTTCTGTGCTTTTGCTTAATGCAACTATAGCGCTCTTCATGGCCATAACTATTCTAAAATTGTAACAGAAAACGATACATTAATAAACACAACTTAATAAGTTTACTGAAAAGCAACGTGTCCCAAGCCGAACAAACCGACACCTTTTTAGCAACAATTAATGGTTCTCGTTCTTCAGATTCTTCGTGTTGGACATCTTTTGAAGCTCTCGCGAATTATTTAAAGCAGAATATTTGTAATCATTTACGTGGACTACAGTTGTTTCGTACAATTTAGGACTTAAGCTACCCCATTACTTATTAACTTGGAATATTTTTATTGTAAAGGAGCTATTACAAATGTAAACAATCAGTAGCATTATTATTGTAGTTTATATTACTTTAAAGAGAAACAGGTGACTTTGTACACAATGTACATAAAATATAATTAAATTTCTTCATGTAACCATTCGTTAGGTGTTTCGTAGTCGTCCGTTGGTATTCTCAATCACCGTAGTTTTCTTTACTGTCGTTTTTTTTTAAGGACAGTTTTTGTCCGCACCTAAAAGACCCATGTTGTAAACCAACAATTTGCTACCGGTGAAGAGTCCTCGGAACACTTCAAATATTTTTTTATTTATCCAACTGATGACTTTATTGTCACGACAAATAAGTACTTGTTACAACCGTCACGAACACTTTTACCGCTTTCATTTGCACCGGAACTTTCATTAAAAAAAAGAATAATTCAACCGACTTTAACAAGTAACACGGACACACGGTTCGTACGAATCAAATCGGAGAATTTGAACATTCGGAGCATTGAGGATGTAAGCATTCCGAGGAAACAAAATGGTTCACCTGTCCTCAAAGCCACGTACACTCGAAAGCCTTAACCTGTGCAATTGAGGTTATGTAAGGAAGTAGTGAGAAACCATCGTGCGAAAACTAAAAAGCTGCAAATTAAAAACGCGAAAGCATTCGTTGACTTCTGCAGAAGAAGTCACGGGAACGGGAGAACCGTCAGCAGCACCGCAAATCTAGTGCAACTCCAACATCTTACCTATTTTATTTACTATTGTTTATCGAGTTTTCTGCTCACTTCTTTTATATCCTCACGTTGTCTGCTAGATGTCGACGGCTAAGTCAGAAACGAATGAAAGCTGAACATTCTATACGTTACTAGATAAGGAGATTTGATAAGGTTTTTCGGGTGACGAAACCACGTTTTTAAGTGCAATGCAGTGCCTCCCGCACCTCATGTCTGCATGCTGCAAAACAATATATAAAAATATTTACTGAGAGGATGAAACTTCTGTGACGACATCCGGTAGACTTCGGATTTGGACGGTATTCAATGGCGTGACTCACTGCGGACGGGTATCAATTGGTTGGTGTAGGCCTATCTATGATGATTGATTTATGTTGGTGTTCTGCTGGTCACCACCAGTTGTGGTGTTTGAAACAGAAAGAAGTGTCGCAGGAAAAAAAAATCAGGCTCGCTTGCGGAAAGGAAAGTCTTGCATTTGTGGCACGTGTCTCTACCACGGTACTTAATGTGCTTTCTTTAATTTTCTGTGTTTCTGAGGAAGGTACTTCTTTAATAACTTCGTTCAAGCACTTACCCGGTACCCACAGACACATGAAAGAAATTTAAAACATTTGAAGGAGTCGTGAATGTCGGATTAAATTTAAAATATTTGTTATATACTTTGGTATTTACAGAAAGTACTACTGAGACAAAACGGTACTCGTGATCCGATCACAACTCTGCAGGAAATGGTATTGGTTCCATTGAGGAGAATTTCACGTTAGAAAAAAGTGACAAGTCAGTAATTTTTACACGTAATATTTTTAATAAATAATAATCTATTTATACAATGCACGTATGGTTCTCGTCTTTTTTGGTAACATTACGTATGGTCAGTCAACGTCGAGTTCAAAGTCACGGTCAGTCTTCGGTTTTTAAACAATTTGTCCGAAACACAAATAATAAATAAATAATCAATAGAAAATATTTTTATTCATTAAGATTGAGAATACGCGTTGTATGCCATCCTCTGAGCTTCTTCTGGAAATCCTTCTGACAGAGATCGGGCGGCGTAGTGTGCAGCCTGGTAGTTGTCCCAGGGCCCATGTGGGGGAGAACCTGGCCCATGGTCGGAGGCCAACTTCTTGCAGAGCTGGAAGACAGCGAGAGCCAGTGAAACGACGAAAGAGAAGAAGCTGAGCTGTAGGGCGTTCCATGCCTTAATGCCGAGGACACCGAGAGCCAGTGGTACGAGCGTCATGGCCTTGAGCAGGACGAAGACGAGTAGGGGCACTATGATTTTTTTCAGTTTTGTTTTCCTACCTGAAAAACCAAAATAAACAATTTAAGTTCAACGGGTCGTGTTACCGGGCGTATCACCATAATCAATCCACTCACCTTCTTCTTGGAGTGCTTTTCCCTCTCGTTTGGCATCTTCGGAAAATTTGACACTCACGGTAACCTCGTCGTTGTCGAGATTCCTCGGCGACATGGTCAATGTGGTACCCTCTAGGAAACTACCCGGAAGTGTGGCGACGACATCGTGTGATTTTATGTAATTAGTCAAATGGTCGAGAATATCCATTTCCGGTTTTTCAGAACGGCTGGTTCTTCCATCGTCGTTCTGCACAATTTCGACATTTTCCGACAGCTGCAGTTGAATAAAAAAGATGGAATTAACCAGAGTAACCATTTTCCGTAAGCATTTTCCGTAAAAGCTCACACTCTCGGACACACAGGGCACAAATATCGAACGACAGCGAAAAACTAAAACTACTCCCAAAGAAACTATTTCCGGAAAAACTTACCAGTTTCGGGTGGGCCGAGGCGAGAACCGCAAGCGCCAACAGACCGACAAAACTCTTCATTTTCAATTTTTTTTTGTTTTCTTCAAACGAAGTTCGATTCAATCAATCAACCTTAACCTGAACCTGTGCATACACTGACGCCGATTTATTATTTTCAAATGCTTTTATTGTTTTTAGCCAGCGTTTTGGCCCCACTCCAGACCCGGGTAATTGGGTATTCGTATCAGTTAACTGGATCGGAAGTACCAGGTTCTTTTTCGAGTGTTCCAAGTCAAGGACTCGAATTCTTTCAGCTCTGAACTCGATACCTTAAAAAGGAAAGTGCGACGAGAAAATCCACTGTCCTTCTCCATTTAGGACTTGATCCGTGTTGTACTTTCGAGGTAAGAAAGGTCCCTGATGCGAGTGTTCCGAGTACAGCGGGATTCCGACAGCAGGAGGAACTGCCCAACGGCACCAACGACAACGACACGGCACTCTTATATGAATGGATGGACACTTACGCAAATGCTACAGAGATCACAGAAAACGTGTCGACCAAATAAGCCGCGGGTTGCAAACAAATATCAATGGAAAGCAGGCAATACTCTCTGTGTGTGTGTCTCTAAAATTAGATGTTAACGTAACAAAAAACAAAAGTTAATAACGTCATCGATTAATTTTAGACCATATTCGTCCTATCTTATCTGACCTATTAATTCGAACGGGTGCTCCTGAGGCTTTTCACCTGTGTCATTAAATACAACATCCTCACATCTTCTACTAGACCCCGTTCGACTCAGTCAAACGAAAGGTGCAAAGCAGGCAAATGCTTCCAGTTGATGAGTCGCAAACGAATTTTCCGATATCATAAATTGAGTCGATTGCTCATTCCGATGAGAATGGAATTTTCGCCGTCAGTCAACATATTTGGAAGCTCCGGAAGCCTGAAAAGAAAGAACAAATTGAAATCCCGTTAAGTTAGAAAGAGGACAGGGACAAGTGCCAAGTGGGTCTATGACAAAAAATGAAACCGACACATTCAAAAAAGGTGTTTTGTTTTCGATTTTATTAAAACAAAACTGTTATTAAATACTTATCACTTTGGTGTCGTGATGTGTAAAATTCTAACGCCACACAACATACGTTTAAACTTGTAACGTAATATACAAAATACAATGGAGAAACTTGGATCCGCAACCTAAAGCTCTTCCCGTGATTTAAGTGACTAAAATTTTGTAATGTATTTTTTGTACACGGCTTATGTGCCGTCATCCATCACTCCAGTATTTCTAGTTGGTAACGTTGGGAACAAGGTCACTTCTGGCCAACAATGTGTGGCAGAGCAATGGGGTGCTCCTTGAAACAACCACATTCTGATGGTACAACTGGGTAGCTTTAAGTACGGCGGAGTCAACGAATGAATCAAACTATGACAAAAATGTTAATTAACTTCATTCATGTTCATTTAAAACCTTACATAAATGTTGGTACATATACATTTTCTTTGCTTTACCCAATGTACAATGTCATAAAAAATATGAAAGTGTGCAAAAAGTTACAGAAGAAAAGTAAAGAGAAAAGGAAAATTATCTAGAGATAGTTCAGCTTGTAATGTATACAATACAAGCAATATGCATAGTTTTTGTGTATACATAATGTTACTTAAATAACTCAGTGAGAATGAGAAATGAAGTGAAAAAGTGATCGGACTTTTATGTACTATTAAGTAGCATACATCAAACAGCATCAAGTTCAGATTAGGTAGGTCAGGTACTGTCACCTTCTTAACAAAAATTTGCAGTTCTTGTCAGGTATTTCGAGTGTGCCACTAAGGTCCGCAACAGCATTTTGAACGTGGAGTTCTCCACATGGAGAGTGAAAATTCCTTAAAAGGCTGCCACTCATTTCACCCAGGCACGCATCTCATTTGAATTTCAGGCACGTAGGTATCGAACAAATCCGAATTGCTCAGTTATAAAGGTATTGCCAAGTCAACTTCGCGTTTTAGATGTCCACCAATTGTCTCAGGTACAGGAAACCATGCGATTCTTTTCGTTTGTCCTTCTGCTGGTGGCGGCGGTCGGTGGCCGAAGCGAAACCGCCGTCGATGTTTTCGGGAACATTTTCGACTCGTGCCTGAAATTCGGCTCTTTTTCGTGTGTCAAACCTAAATTTCTAAAGTTTCTGAGTGATTCGTTGAAGAACGACAGGATCGTTTTGACCGAGGATTTGTCCATCGAGAAGACCGAGGGACGAGTTACATCCGACTGGCAGGTGAGTACCGTTCGACTTGAGCCTTCGTACCTGGACACCGCGTCTCTGATACCTGTTTCGTTTCATTCTCATCGCCGATCAGTCGGATCTGCCAGACGATGATGCCATGTCGAAGAAGGAAAGGCTCAGGTTCATGATGCTCGAGAAAATCGACAATTTCTTGAATTCTCATGAGCTCAAGGTGAAATTGCCAAAGGAAATCGTCACGGGGGAAGTTTTTCCGTTCGCTCCAAATTACCTGTTCGACAACGTACCTGAGCAACTTACCGTTCCACTCTCAGGAATGAAAAACGTTAATGAAGGTAATAAATTATTTTTTTAATTACTCCAAAATTTACTTTAAACTAACTAAACTTTTTTGTATAGTTCTTCCTTATGTTATTCTCGCGAGCACTTATTTATTAACTATTTATTATTAATCAATTATTTATTTCTTTACTGTGCCAGGAAAAGTTTCTGCGCAATCACACTATACGTCAATGTAACCTAGAAATTTTCTCTAACGGTTAATAGTTTATTGGTAATTAATAATTTAATAAAGTAGTGCGATTTAATGCATTAATAATTTGTTCATGTGACATCAACAGAAATTTTAATACAGAACTTATTTATTCATCTTCATTTAATTAAAAATTATTTGTTGTAATTATTTTTATTTTATTTGTTGCTTCTAAGTGTTCAGTTCTCTTTTGAATTAATAATAAATTATTTAAAATTACATAGGTAAATACAACAATTCTGCTATTAAAAATGCGTCACTCAAAAACATCTAATTAGTCCGAATGTGGGAACTTTGTGCGAGTTTTGTGAAAGCAGAATGTTTCGGTGAGAAGCAGAGCAATTCAATTGAAGTAATTTAATTTCCCAGAAGTATTTTAAACGTTTCTCAAGCAATTAAAATTTGACTAAACTTTATTAATAATCATTGGATACTCATTAATATTTGCTGTATAGAACCTACTTGGTGCCCGCAACAGACGACGAATACCTGACACATACACCTGTCCGTGTCTATCGATACATCCAGCACTCTAATTTAATTTAATTGCAATTTAATTATTCAATTCCAGAGCGAGGATTCACAAAAAAGGTCATCGTCCCGTTTTTACTCGGACTGAAAATCAAAGCGACCACCTTCATCCCCCTGGCCATTGCTCTGATTGCCCTGAAAACGTGGAAGGCACTCACCCTCGGCCTTCTCTCAATGGTTCTCTCTGCCGCCATGGTCATTTTGAAGTTTGCCAAGCCCAAGGTGGTCAACTACGACGTCTACCACTACTCCAGCCACCATCCTGCTCCTGTCGTCGAACACGCCTACGTGGACCACCACGGCTACGGCAGGTCCGACGCTCAGGTACTTGCCTACGGCGCTCATAGGAAATGACGAAAAAAAAAATTAATCAACTAGAATTGTAGTCCCAATTTATTATTTATTAAATTATTTATTTACTACATAAAATGACATTCGATCATTCACTCAATCAAACAATTCCCTGATTCTCACGACATTCGCTTCCCAATAAATTACATCCATCCGTCCGTCCATCCATCCGTACGAACAATATAAATTTAAACTACTCAAGTTTCCTTTAAATTAATTTCTGACTAAAATTGATAGCTAAAACTATAAGTAAATAAATAAATACTTGTGTGACGAGGTGAAACTCGTCTGTTCGTTTCAAATTTATTAACCTACTAATTAATAGAAATTAAATCATTACAAATATATTTATCAGTCGTAACGGATCATCAGCTTTTTAAAGTAGCACTAGAGCGCTCGTTTTAACTATTTTGAGCAATAATAGACATTTGTCAAGGAAAAATTTAGTTTTTTTCACTCATTTAGTTTTGTTCGTTTAGCAGTGGCAAATAGTGGAGGTAAAAGCAGTCTAGCGGTACGTAAAAAAGGTTTAGTTGATCGATCCCGATTGAGCCTTTTCCCAGGCAATAAAAACGTATATAATTCAATAAATAGGGGTATTTTAATTACAAAATAAATAAGTTAAATAACTCGACACCTTAGTTCTGACTAGACAAAAACACTTAATGATTCTGTACAGAATTTGCTCGATGTCTTCCGCGTCAGACACTGTACCACTCATCTTACTCTAAAATAAATAATTTTTTATTAATTTATTAATTGAAGCAAAATACGTGTGAGGCTTCGTTCGAGTGCAGCCAAGCGTTTTCCCTTCGAGAGCCTTCCGTCAGGGTGCTGTTGTGGCCGTGCGGTTGTTTATTTCCGGGTGGTACCAAAGTTGCGTTCATCCAAATCACTCCGTGATGACGGCACATGAGGGATACAATCGCAAACAGTCTTTCTTGTCCTGTCCATCTCTGGCAGCCTGGACGTACCTGTAGAACCGCAGGACTGCCGTGTTGCTCACCAGTGGCTTCTGCAAGTCTCTGGCATCTCTGCAAAGACAATTAATAAGTCTACTACGAAGCAATACGTAAAATAATTCGTTAATAGTGTCAATAATTTACAACAGAAAATTGTTTAATATTTTTCAGTGTTTTGAACTTCAATTTCCACTCCCAACGTGCTGGCCAACTACTTTTGCAAGCGAAATAGTTTCACACTAGTTTTTTGTCCCTTTTTTACAGTTTCTGTTACGGTACTGTCACCTTTCTTTGACCGTTAAATTCAATTTTGGTATTTGTCCTGCCGCAAAATTGACCTAACCGCATTATTTATTGGTTGCGGTACTGGTGGTGAGTGACCAAACGAATGACTGATTGACTGACTGATTGGTCAAGCGTTGTTCCCTTCAACAACGGTCCCATTAACCCGTTAAAAGTTTTCTGTCTCCTCTCTGACTCACCTGCTCAACTCGTGCGACAGCAAATTACTGTGGGGACTAAACCGCTGCGGTGTTTTGTACATGCTGCATATGAGCCTTTCTCTGCAGGGCTCGTCGTTGAAGTTCAGCTGTACAAATATGTTGTCTATCTTCTGTAGTATCGGACTGTAGAAGGGATCGTACGTTGCGGAAACTGTGGTACCTGAAATGAAGATGTCACTTGTCAGAACTTGATGTTCGACCGCAGATCGCCATTACAATTGTTATTATTCGCTATTTTTGGGTATCTGTGGTTTTACGGGTACGGGTACTTGGACGAATGCGGTTTTCCCTTGTCGGTTACTTCTTCTCCATGCCTTCCATTGTTACCGTCTCTCTTTCAATAATTCTTTTACGACCTCATAACTTTGCCGGAGTCATCAACATAATTGTTAAATCGAACTTGCAGAATGAAATTAACATATTTTTTGTTTATTAAAACTCACCGATGTTACAGTTACATTTTATAAAATGGTGTCCGGTCGATTATTACGCTGCGATTTCTAATATATAATTATAGAGTAATTACCCGCGTCTGCATGTGTAATTATCATTATTGACTTTTGTTTTGGTTTTATCTGAAAAGTGGTTAATACTACCACTCTTGTATCGTTATAACCGGCTTTAGACTGCTCCCAGGTTCTGTCAGAGCTTTCGGTGTAACCTGAGGGGTTCCGTTTTCTTTTTATTTCCTCTAACTATTAAAGGCAAAATGATAGTTACTTGTGTACTTCAGGCCTTAGAGCTGAACATTTTTGTAGATCAAACATGAAGGTCAAGAATCAGAGTTTAACTCTTTCTAACGGTGGTACATCAACGTATAATTTTTATAATATTGTGAAAATTCAACGGGTACTTACTGTCCAGCGGTGGTTTCGGTGTCAGAACTTGAAGCTTCGATGCGTAACGTTGACTGTATGAGCCCACATGGTCGGGATAATGGTAGCCTCCCGTATGGGGTTTATACTGAAACAAGCAGGTGAAATTTATTGTCCGCCCGTGAAATCAAACTATCAATTTTATGTGAAAATATACTAACGTAGGATGGCTGATTCTTCGCATCCAACACTCCGGCCTCGTGGTAGTTGGACGAGCCCAGTCCCCAGCTGGATAAGTGAGCTTCGTTGTCGGTGTACTGCGTCACACTGCCGTAATCTTTGTTGTATCCACCATGAGATCCATAGTCGTAATCATGATCGCTGTCTGTAATTTGTTACAATCCACGTGAATAATATCCACGTTGAACGTGTCAACAAAATCTGACACCGATTTGGGTACTTGACATTTAGTAAGATAAAGATTTTAATTTACAGTACCTGAGTGATGAGGCGGATACGGAGGGTAGTCATAGCCGACGCCGTAGCTGTCAGTGTAGCCACCACCGTAGCTGCCACCCGTGGGTTTGTCATAGGGTCCACCGTGGTGATCGACGTGTATCGGAACGGGTACCGGTACCGGCACCTTAATGTGATGGTGATGATGCTTGACCTAAAACCACAAAACAATTAACAATAAACAACGTGTTGGTGCGCTTGTGGTGAACCGTTAAAAAATCCAATAACTTCACTACTACCTTGTGGTGGTGATGGTGGTACTTGGCATGTTCCATATGGTAGTAGTGACACAATTTGAAGAGATGGGCCAGACCAGGTATGAGGAAGAGTAGAACCTTGAGCAGGAGTTTCTTCGCTGTTGCCTTGCCGATGATCATCGGTAGAAGGAACATGAGTTTGATTTTGATCATTTTGACAATGAGCATCAAAGCCATGAAACTGTGCATTAATTTCTTTTTGAACAGTTTTTCTGAAAAAAAAACAATTAATCGACGTCAATATTTATTTAAATAAAAATTTAAGTATCCTAAATGGCTCATTTAGGTGGAATTCCGTCTCTGTGGTGGTTTTAAGAGGTAGTTGAAGCAAGCCGTAAATAAGTCCGAAAAAGTTTCCATCTGCCAACAACCGGAGATCCTCTGAAAGACAACTCCCAGCACAAGAGACATTGACATTGCCAAACTAAGTCAAGGACACGGGGTCAAACCCTAAAAAAGAGGTCGTAGCAAAGAAACCTATCACCGCGGTGCTAAAGACAAACATTAGGCAACATGCAGAATAGTGTAAATTTGTTTTATGTACCCTGCATGTGCATGTTCCCACTATTGTTAGTCTTGGTAATTACAGTAAAATTTTGAAAAGTAGAAACAACGAGGATGCAGATTACAAGAAAGCTCTGAAGTCGAAGACCCATGTCTGAATTTGGAACTAAGAGAAAAATAAATTTCGACAGCATGGGTCTTGAAGCGGCTGCGTCAGGTAGGTCCAGGTGGACGGGCCATCAGTGCAGACTGGAAATGCCACCGCTGGTCCTGTTCGACGTCCGGGTTATCGTGACACTATGTAGGCCATCATCAATGAAAAGCAAACTCGTTTGAGCAATGAGATTCGGTCATTGATCCACTTTAAGGACCGGTTGTTTTACCTTTCATTCTTCATTTAACCTGACTTCACGTTTCAACGATTGGAAATTTCCTTCTTTTCTTTTCTAGGAAGTTAAGTTTGCTTCACATAAAATCAATAACCGACAATAATTGAATAGGAAGACAAGACCTTCCTTTGAAAAGAGGCAATTTATACTATTACAGGATCAACCGATTAATTTTTTAGAGTTTGAGATGAACAGGTGTCGACTAGTAAAGTGCAAAATAGTTCACTACCGGTTGTGCACCTAAAAGTAGTCGAGTTTGACTTCTTAACCTACGAACTTCACTAACGGAAATAAAAAATAGTGATATTAAATCATCATTTTTTTATTCCTCATTTAGCTAACTGGCCTGTCACTCAACCTTTTGTGTTATTAATCTTAATTAATAACGTTTTTATATCTCACAACGCGTTTAATAAGATAGATAAAACATAGTTCAATTAGATATTGATTGAATATAATAAAAAATAACGAATCTCCCACAGGTAGCCTGAATGGCAAAGCAGTCGCCAACTCAGGTTAATTTAATATCATTGTTTATTGTATTTATTTTCTCCAGCCGTGAATAATAAGTAAACAGATTTAAAAAAATTAAATGGGTCATCAATTGAATTTATTACTACTAGTAATTGGGTCACAGCCAGTTGGTAGCTTTGCGTATTCATTTTACCGAATTAATATAAATAAACGAAAACAAGTTCCTGCACAAGTCATTTTCTTCTTCTGATGCTGAGCATTGAGTAGTGACACCTGACATATTTTACGTATCGCCCGGTGATTAGGAACGTAATCAGAAAATGGATTGCGATTTTATTATACACAGTTTACATAAACTGAGTCTTTGGCATCGAGAGATGACTGGTGGTGTTGTTGAGCAGTTGTGAATCAGATTCAAACGGAATTCCGTTCTTGAGTGGAACAAAGATCGGCGGGTGCTGTTTCGGATTACGGTGAACGATGAGGAAGGAAAAGACGTGTAAATTACACCATCAAACAAGACACACACACTGACATGTCCCCGATGCAACCGAAACTTTCACCAAATCAAGTTGACACATGCGAAATAAAAAGCAATATTAAAATGTCCACGGGCATACAAAAGGAAGAGAGTAGAAAAAAAATTGGCGAGTGTGTAGTGGACGACAAATCAATGAAAAATCTAGATCGATCTAATAATGGAACTCGATCTGGGCCGTAGAAAAGTAGTTTTTTTTTTTTAATCAGAAATGTAAAAATCTGTGACTGACTTCCACATTAGACTGGAAGCGTTTCGGCCCGGATTTATTGCTGGACGACATAAAAAGTAAATAAGTACATAAATAGTCGTGTAATTAGACGGGGCGGTAATGCAACGAATGAAAGGTTAATCGTTTGATTATTTGGAACATAACTCGAGGAGGAGGATAATATATCAATTGTTCAGATGTTCTTCCACTTATGTAACACCGACTCTCGAACTTATTAACAACACCTGACTGACACCTCGACTGACGGGACTGTGTAACTCGGTGAATTGCAAATCCGTCAAGTCGTTCCAGTAAAAGAAATAAAAAATGAAAATAATTAAAACAGTGAAAGAGTTTGGTAGCTGGGTTTCGAGGTTGATGGAAAAGAATTTGTTTCGGTTATAATGCGAGTAGCCTGCAAAGTCGTCCAAACAGACACACACAGAGAGAGAGAGAGAGAGAGAGAGAGAGAGGGACAGTGTACTTTCATTTTTTCACAACAAAAAGGACTTGTTGGACCGAAGGTGAATGTTGAACCGTTTGATGGTAGAGCACACCACTCACTCAAAGGCAGGTGGCCCAATTTGCGCGACGTTGGAGTTGTGTCGAGAGGCAAACGAGCCAAACGGTCACACAGCCTCATCACAATTACCTGCCAAAGGAGGAGGTTGTCCAGCGGAGGCTGCGGGACTCGTAGACCACCTGGATGCCAGGTCAAAGGTATAATGATCATCCCATTTGTTAAGGTAAATGTTAATTAGCAAGTCGAGGCTCGAGCCAAAACGCAAAATTTCCATTGTTAACTTTAATCGGTCGAGCCAGCGGGTGGCTAACTAAAACTTAAAGGCTTGACTTAAAGACAATTTAAATTTAAGCAGACATTCTGGCTCTTTGGTGAGGCGTCTGTCGTGAACGTCAGATCCGTCTGAAAATTCATTTCGACCATGAATGTTTGTCATTAACATTTAATTTAAGTAGAAATTCACGAGAGTAATGTTTATTCACTTCACGGACGTGAAGTACATAACTTTATTTTTATGGGCGTATAGCGTGACAGGCGGATTGTTTTTAAGTATTTCTACCGTCTTCCAACCGTATACAACAATGATTGATAAAATAATTGAAGTCTGAGCGGTGGATTTAAAAAAAAGCACTAAAAGAAGCCAAAAACGATGTCACGTGTTGGAAGAATCTGTACTGCACAATGTCGAAGTAAAAGGAACATCACATTGACGAGGATACTCGTAGATAATTCATTGGAGTGAGACAGGAACATGGGGTAGTACTTAAACTTAAGTTAAAAAACAAAAAAGAACATTAACCGTCAGGTAAAAGAACAGAACTTTATGGTTACGCCCAATGACTCTATTCCAAAGTTTCCGTCACCATGTCCGTAATTGATCAATTAAAATTCCGCGGCTTGATCGCAGCAAAACGTTTGCCCTCGTAAAGGCAGAAATCGCCCCGATGCCTCCTCACCACGATCTACGACACGAACATTTGCCAAATTACAAACCAAAGTGGAGTGAACGCGCCTTCGAGGCTGCTCCTCACACGGCCAATGCCTCCGAGATTACCCATGCAAGGAGAAGAATGTGCTCCACTTATGTTTTCCTTAATTTTCGAAAAAGACATAGATGAATAGGAAAAGGCGGGAAGATCTCGCACAGATCGCGGAATTAGGTTCGTACCTTACACTAGGAAAAACCAACAGGTACTCACTCAGGTGATGGATGACACGTCCTCTGACCAGCTTGCTCTCGGGTGGAGGCGGCTTGAACACAATTTTCACCAAAGCACCTTCTTCCTCGTTCTCATCTCCTTCTATGTACTTCTTCGGCTCTATTTTTATGGATCCGCCGCCGAAGAAAAGTTCCGGTAGTTGGACTTCCGTGTCGTGGGTCATGAGAAAATGCGTCCCCTTGTCGTAGAGAATGTCACTCAGATCGCTCAGAGATTCTATTTTCTTCTTACCGTCGGCCTGTCCCTCGGTCACATCTTCCTCTTCATCATCAGCATCATCTCCTATATCGTTCTCACTTTGGTCTTCTTCCTTCTTCTCCAGCGTCGAATTATCTCCAGCGGGTTTAACTGCAACCAAAAGTCAACTGTCGTTAAAAAAAAAAGAAACTCCCTGGCGCCTCTTCACGTTTGACGAGGACTTTGCTTCCTCTTCACTTGAGATCAAAAACGAAGAGTAACACATTAAACTGATGTACAAATAGACCGTAAGTACATAAAAAAAAAGTAGTGAAGAGCCGACACTACTATTTCCAGCTCGTGAGTTTAGGATGAAGTGATTTTCGTTTGTTTTGTTTCAAAATTGTTGAAAGAATCGCTGACTCTTCGGAAAGATCTCAATGGCACTACAAAACCAGACTTGTGCTCTAGTGGAAAAAGTACAAAAACCCGTTACCATTCACTAAAAAAGGGTAATTTTCTATTTTTTTTTGTAGGAGAAGCAACAAGTCCAGGTTTGGAAGCCGCCATTAACGACCGTTTCAAATTGTTTGAAATTGAAATTTTTCATTTACATTTCGTAGCAATAATAGTTTTCATTCGACTTTGCCCCTGTTTTTTTTTTTGAGGAGGAGGAGTGCGTAGTAGTGCTTATTAATGTGTTAGCGGATTACTTCGCTCGATAACCAATTTTGTAAGATTTCCGTACAATTTTCGATCTGTTATGCGGTTACATTGATTGATAATTTTGTTACGTGCACGGGTCAATGACTTATTACCATGAATTTGGTCAAGTTCACCATCAGTTTATTTATCGAAAACGATGGTTTCTTGTAGTTAGTTGTCCGGTAGTAACATTTGTTTAATTGTATTAATTTTAATTCTGTACAATTGAGTTATTTAACTCCCACGCCTGAACTTCCATGACGTATTTTTATGACAGTATATTATTACTTCTTAATAATAATGTAATATTATACATTTAATTGTTATATTTAATAGTAAACGTAATATTCTCACTTTCTGCGTAAAGTATTACGGGGCTGAATGCCTTTGTTGTTCTTCGTTCATTAACCATTAATAAGTCAAGTTTTAATGGTTCAATTATTCATTTTTTTAATTTTTTTTTGTACTGCTCTTTTTAGAATATGTTAAGTTTACATCCCAACATCCCAAAACCCAAAGGCCCTTCATCTGTTGTACGTGAAAATAAATAAATTAATAACTATATATAAACATTTTTTAAGTTAACAAGATGATCTAAATTGATATTTCACCGTAGATTCCTTTGGCGTGTTACCACAAAGAGAATGGTTAAAAAATCTGCATACGAATTCAATTGTTACCTCTGTAAAATTAACAACATAGAAGAACATAAAATTTTCAATAGATGCGTGTTACATTTCCAGTGAGTAATGAGACCAACCATCCGCGCTAGTACGAATAGTTTTCTGTAGTGTGTCGAATAATCTTATTTGTGGTTAATTTCAATATTTGAAACTGGAGCACGTAGTTGGTTTGTAAACTAAAGTAATCATTTTTTACTTCTTTATGTGATAAGTAATTTCCTGAACACTACGATAATGTAAAGTTTGAAATTTAAAATAACTGTTTTACCCTAAAACAGTTCGTAGGCTAAATAGGAAAGGAAGTAGACGTAGGAAGTAAACTAAACATAAAATACACGAAGTCAAAAAATTTGTATGAGAATTTTACTGAACTGTTTCTGTCTGGGAAGCCAACAAGGGATCCTTAAGTTTTACACTTAATTTTTATACTATTGTTACGAATACATATTAAACGGATGTCGATATATTGAAAATAATGTTAGTACCACAGACCATCAGTGTTCACACGGGTTACACACATATACAGCTGATTGTGAAGGGGGCCACGTAAAAGTCTGACGTCACAAGAACCAAATTCAAACTTGGCAGAAGCTCTTTTATGGCGAATTTGTAAAAGTTAGAAACTGCATAGACGTGTAAATCATCTTTTGTACTGCCTCGTAAATTTTTAACAAAAAAAATGCCTGTCACGAATGTGTCTCTCTTCAGAAACATCTTCGAAAGAAATTCGGCGAAACGCTTACTGCCATCAACAAGAATAATAAGTAGGAAAACAAGAAGAGAATCGGATCAAAACTATTGGCAATAGAAAAGAAGTAGAACTTGGCGAGCACGTGACCCTTCAAATCGATTCATAAAAATGCATTAATTGAACGGCGACAAATAGTTATGAAAATGCCGTTTCTGTTATTATCATCAAGGGTATCACTACTTCTTTTTGTCCGCAGAGCAGAAAGTGGTCGTGCCATATATCCACGCTTCACGTTACGCCTCTTAACTCGGCTCGGACGTGTGAAATTTATGCAAAAAAAAAGCGACAGACGTTAGGTGAGGGGAAATGTCGATTTGGAACTTTTGTTTTTACTTGTCCTTTTTCTCGTGTACGCGTGTGTCATAGCGAGAGGAAGAAGAAGAAAGACGTGAATTAGGGAATGTCCAACGAGTCGAATCACGTGAAAAGCGTTGGAAGTAATTGGACGTTCCATCACAGGCTCTTAGGAGTCCCCAGGTGTAGGACGACCGTCATCAAGGACCTGACAGAAAAAGAGAAAACACGCAGATCGACTCGAGGACGTGGCTTAATTCGTTAATTCCGTTAAAATTCTTCGAGGCGGGTTCTTACCGAACTAGACCTAGTTGTTCGTCTATGTGCCAGTGTGTCCGACGGTTGACGCGCCCTTGCCAAATAGAAAATTAAAGAAAAATGAAAACCTTGACATTGAAGTCTAAAAACTTAAGGAAAATACAATAAACGGTACAAATACAATAAGGCAAATACGACTAAATACAACCGTAAGAGACCATCAAGCACCAATAAAACATTATATACTTTTTCTGAACTATAATAATATAATAAATATATTATTGATAGATCTTGTAAGGTGTAGAAAGAAACTCCAGATGATTTTTCAATATTTAACTTCAAGTACTTGAACTTTTCTATTTATTTATTGAGCATTTATTGAATATATTGCATAAGAATTTATTTTCATTTAGAATTCAAAAAATTATATCTGTAATCTACACCAAAGACCAAATAATATAATGTCAAATTTGTATTAAGTACCACGAGAATTTCTGAAATGTTTACAACTGTAGCAACTCACTGTATTACAAAATTTAGTGTTAAATTTAAGTAATTGTAAATTCTTACTGACTTTTTCAAGTTGCCCCCAAAAAAAGAATTTATGTTTACCTTACATAAATAAGATTTACATAATAATTAAAAAATAATCGACGCAGGGTAGTTTATCGTGTGGATTTAATTGTCAGAACACAACTTGAAAAGTACAGTACTACAACAGTTAATTTTTCTCCGTTACCCAATTCACACAATAAACTGACTTAATTTTATTAATATTTTATTTATTTATACCATTCGAATATTTCTTTGCAATCCCCTTGGCTCTAGTAAACGGTTGAAACCGTGCAAAAGTTCAGTGATGTAAATAATTCAATACATAATAAAAATCACAAGTACATGTCTTGCTGTCAGATTTTTACATTTCATCTCTTCTTGCTCTTCCTGACGCATATTCTATCCATAAGTTTTATAGTTTTAGATGTTTTTTTTTACAGGAGGTCGCTTATATTGAAACGAAACCTGATGTTACACTCGTAAAAATATTACCAGTTGTAAAAATTTCTAACGGAATCTCATCACCCCGGCTAACTCAACTAACTTCGGGTTACATCGGCGTGACTTTATTGCCCGTGGAAATTCATCCGCATGTAATGTAATTTCAATAATTATTATTTAAGCCATTAGTTTCGGATGGTGAAATATTATCTCAGACTCACAGAGCGAATGTTACACTAAAGTTAGTTTCGTCAGGAGTTAATTTCCCCACGGAGCCGGCGTAAGACTCCTCTTCGAACAAGTCGAAGAATAGCACTACATTTCATGGTATTGTAATGCAGCCATTACTCTCACCGTAGTCGCACTTGCGGTCGTCTATTTGTATTTTCATTATTTGTGTGTCGATTTATGTGACGCTCTATCACTTAGTGTCAAGGTTCCTAATGTACCATCGCTGGAGCTATCCGTAAAACTGTCTCCGACACGGTTGAGATGTACTCAAATGAATGAGAATGATTTTTCTTTCATAAATCTACAAACTGTAACAAATTTTCACCCCGAAAGGCAATGATATGTGACTTGAACGTGCGAAATCCTACGGTTGTGCGATAGACAAGTCTTGTAATCAGGAGTTGAAATTAGCTATATGCAAATTCAACAGTTCCCCTAAATAATTATAAACACGCTTCTGCACTACAATTAACCATAGTGGTGTAACTGTTACCAGTTAAGCTCCGTTTCATCAAAGTACTCATCAACGAGTAACACAAGAACTTAAATTAACACCAGGCTATTGTAGGTTATGTACAATTGTTTTGTATATTTTTCTTAAGCTCCGTAGCCACATACGGTACCTTGTATAGGAAAGAGATTTTCAGGTATTTGTATCGAATACAAAATCAGTATTTCTTGGAAGTCAGTCCTCCGTCCACAACGGTACTACGGTGGCAAAAATTAATACTGGTCTCAGGTTCAGTGGAAGACCCTCATTCTTGTAATCGAATACTAACTAACGTGAAGTAACGGATACTAATTTTGCAAACGCAAAAATGAATACAACATATCGTTATACAGTTAAAAAAACTCAGTGTTACTTCACCTGAAGGATGTTTACTTCTATTAGGTATCTCTTGAGGGCACTCGGTTTCTTTAGGAATTCGTTAATAATATCGATCTACGATTATTATAATTTATGTTAATATGTTTATTAATGGTTATATATAATCGACAAGGTGTTGCTACTGGGGTACACTACTAGTTCCTGTCTCCTTTCTCGGTGCGAAGGACTAGACACCGTTCGTAGAATAAAAATTTTGTTTTTCTAGTTATAAATAGACCAAGTAGTAGGTTTCAACTCGTTCACTATACAAGTTCGAATGACAAAATCGTTTCCGCGGATGTCACATTTTACTTTTACTATTTTGCTAGTACAAGACAAAGAACTGTAGTTGCGGGCAAACGCCTGGAAATAATTAAGAGCAAAAACGACGAGAATATTCATTTTAATGTGCCATTCTGTCAAAATGTTTACGTTTAACTCTTTCTCATGGAATTTCTGGCGAGTTGCTACGCCGGCGTATCATCAAGAGCATAATGACTGTGACTTACCCGTGCTAATCGTCTCGTTGATTTCAACTTCCTTCAGATCGGAGGGAGATCCCTCGGACGTCTCCCCAGCCATCACTTTTGATTTTTCTATATTGTACCTCAGGCAGTTGTCCTTCTCCTCTTCGCTGTTCTCACAGAACCCGTTAATTTTGTTGTTGTTCTTCCGGAAGAAGAGAGAATCCGTCAGGCTGACGTCATTCGTTCTCTCCAGGCTTTTGTCCAGGTACTTGAACACTCCCGTTCGAATGCAGGAGAAGGAAGGTTTTCTCTTGCATTCCCACCACAGATCGTTCCACAGGGAATTGTCCGTGATCGACCAGTTGCCGTTCGTTCCGTTCGTGTTGTTATCACTCAGTTCGATGGATCGAACTCGTCGGGAGTTCGTCCAGAGGGATCCATCCCGAACCGAATTGATGACCGAATACAGTTCTTCGTCGAAATCGTCCGCGTTCGTCTCCTCCTTCTCCGGACTGGTCGTCTGCATAGTTCCACGGAGGAAAACTGCCAAGATGACGAGTTGACATAGAAAGGAACCCGGTTTTCGTGCCATACTGATCTTTCTTGACGCAGTTAACTGTTCATCTGCGTCTGAAAAATAAAAATTTTTAGCCGGATTACAATGCGCCGCCATTTCACTCCATACGTAATTATAAAGGGAAACGAACGATGTGGGAACGCGCGAACCATTAAATTATTATTTTCGTATTTGGCCGAATTTTATTAGCAGAATCATACGGGGCGATGGAAATTAAGTTTGATTTCTAGTCAAAAGCGATTGCTAAAATAATCAGACGGTAACAGAAAAGAAATCGCGTTCAAATGCTAATTGAATTTATCATCCGATCGTGACACTTGAAGTCTAATTAAATATCTTATTATTACAAAATATTAGGCCGTAGCCAAGTCAAAAAACCAAAGATCTTATAAATAAAAGATAGTACACTAACCAATAAAACTATTTATGAATACTGTAGAAGGAGGAAAGAGGAACTAATTATAATTTAAGTGGACGTGTACCTTGTTGTATGGAAATAAACCAAGAAATAAAATGTATAGATAATAAAAAGTAGTTAACTACATTTAGTACAAAATTTTCAATAACAAGTGCGGCTACAGAGACCTTCCCAGAGAAGGTAATGAGCACAGGAAATTAATAAACTTATTTAACTACATAAGAGACGTATCGTAAATCCAAGAATTTGTTTTACAGCCTACACAGACCGGTCTCTCAAAGAATTTTAATAAATATTTGGTTTCCTTTAATAAAGTACCGGGTATCCGGGACTGAACGAACAAACGAAAAGTTTTCTTCTGTTCTCGTGGTACGTTTAAATACGAACTGAGCTTAATCGATTTTTAAAGGTTGTGATCACATGGCAGATCTCGTTTGGTGATGATCTCAGATCGCTATCTCTACGGTTTTTTGTGTCAGAGACGGAGACAAAATCCGGCAACACGCAACGAATCCCCGGTTTAATTCCCAAGAATTAAAACAATTAAAATACTTACGAATGGGTAAAACAACTCGTAATTTACACTTGCTTAACCAACATTGAGATGAACAAGTCGAAAATAAAAATAAAAATAAAAACTACCAAGTCTTCCGTAGTACTTTTTAAGTTCTTTCAACTATTTTCGACGCGAACTTAAGCACAGTCACTGACACACACGCAATAAAAATTTAAATTCGAGTTTCGTTTGCTTTTTTTTTAAAAAATCCAAACGTAAATTGATTTGTAGTGTTTTTCTTTTTGTTTGAAAATATTCCTCAGGATCGATCACTTCAGATCAACCGGCTTCTTCTTCTTCTTCTTCTTCCTCGCAAATTTCAATCGATCGATCGATTCGATCACATCACGTCAGTTAACATCCAGGGAACCGGTCGAGTGATGATAACATTATCACGGCACTCTCGCAAGTGATTAAACTCATGCCTCAACTTCACTACTTCAACCGACCAACGAGTAATCTGTTATAGTGCACGTAGTTCCAAAAACATTTTATTTTAAAGGTGAAACATCGCAGCGGCCTGCGCACTCGTCGCCCGTGACGTTCTTTAACTTCTTCACGTACTTGGTACACCTGGTACACCTGGTACTTTCGCAAGTTGCCAGTTCACGTCGTTTTCCTTTTGACCCGACCGTTTTGTTTTTCCTATATACGTCCATCACGTTCTCTTTATTGATGGTGCTCGTCGTGTATTTGGCATGACCGAAGTCACACACACATACACCTGTCTTTTTTTCAATCAGATCTACCTATGAAGTGCTTGCGAGTGATGTGATGTCAAACATACAAAATAGACCGGATTGTACTGTTTTTTTTCTTACTTTTCAACGTTACTTTTAAAATTACTTGCCATTGTAATAGAAACTAAATATTTTAATAAAAATATAGTTTTCTTTCTTTTATGTATTATTAAGGTTACTACACATGTAATGTATGTTCTGTAAATTTTCTAAGTAAATTAATAGTAGACTTCTATTTTCCACTCAATCTACTAAACTTTAAAATTTTTTCTAATTGAAATCCAAACCTCAAATACCACACTTGTGTGAATTATTTATAAATATATTATTTAATTTTTATTGCATACGTTATTTACAGTTATCAGAAACAATTGCCCCCTTACAATAATATTTGTGTATTTATAAGAAACAACTGTTCAATTGTAAGAGGCAAAGGAAAACAGCCAAATTCAATAAATGGTGTTACTCATAGGTAAAAGCATAGTTATTTGAGGAGACACAGACAAAACTATTCGCGGTGAGGGTTCACCTTTAAGAAAGATAGCCTAGGTGCGGTGAGAGTACATTCAAGGTGATGGTTGTGGGCAGGTGAATCGGTGGGGAATGGGAACAAACATTGAGGGCAAATGTCTTTTAGACAAGACGTACTTCTTTCTCTCTCTCTCTCGCAGACCTCATCTAGTCGTCTCTATTATATAGCCCGTAAGCTTCCGCTCATTCGCTATTCGCCCAATCATTTCCAGAAATTTTTTTTTTACATCTCATCCTTACGTCTCGGTAAGAGTTCGATCGAGTGCAAATTGAGTTACCAAAAAGTTACAGTTGGAAGAATCTTCGGCTTTCCGATCCGGTTCCTTCTCTCTGAGGAATTCACCTGAAGAAATGAGGTCAGAGATTGTTGTAGCCGGTCAGCTTCTACTAGACAGAGCCTAGTTAACACAATTCCGTCTCTGGTTTATCGTCCCGGGGGACAATTAATGTGGTATCATCCTCCTCCTTTGAATGCCTCGTATATTGATTGTCCTGCTTTTGACCTTTGAGTAAATAATACACCGTTTACTTATAAGACATAAATAATTTGAAGATAAAAGAGCGGCAATAAATTGAAATATTATTATTAATAGGTATTTAAGAGATTAAGGGAGCGTAGAGCAAGTGTTGGACAATTTTGAAGAAAACAAAACCAGATGAATTTGAAAATTATGAAACGGCCGTAAAATTTCACTGTATATAATTAATTTATTTGATCTCGTCGAATGCCCGAAATACCAGAAGGATTTGACCTCCTGCCTGAGTTCTGGTAAACACGGGACATTGAATTTCTTTCAAAAGTATTCAGACAAATCATCGAGGCACTGTTTTTGTTGATTCAGTAATTTTATTGAAGTTATGTGTACATGTTTAGAAACAGGTTTTCGGTACCCCTCTGAAGTGAGAAGTCTACCTGATAGTAAAACATCCAATCGGAGTTGTCCTGTAAGTTAAACGCCACAGTAAATCAGATAGGATGAAATTCTTTTTACACTTTCCCTGTTGTTGGCGTGTTAAGGCTGTTGTAACCCAAAATACGAATAAAATCTCTAGCGTGAAAACATTAAATAACAAAAATTAATAGGAATGTTATTGGGAACTTTTCAAAGTTCCGCTAACCGATTTTCTCGATGTCTGCTACAAAACTACCAAAACAAACAGTAGTAACATTAAGTGTATCCAAATATTCAGAAACGAGGGTTCTAGTCACTTGAAACTTGTACAAGATTGTACAAAAACTGTTACAAATATTTGTGTATAATATAAGCAATAGACTATAGATTTGTAGATACTAAGTTGTATAGACAGTGTGTAAGTCCGTGTGTCAGTTAATAAAATAAAACCTTCTTACAGGTAATAAAATTCTATGCTGTTTGGCCGCAGTCTAAGCCTATCTTTTTCAGGTTCTGCGTTGTCTCTCAGTTTAAAAAAACTTCATAGTTACATGGTCAATTATTAACTTTTCCTTTTTGAAATAAATACATAATTGCAAGTGAAAGGGAAAGGCTCCGTAAGTAGTAGAAATTGTACTATAAAATTTATGCGATGAACCCATGGACGCGTTTAAATTGTACTTATAGAAATTAAAGATTATTTAATTAACCGCTAGTTTTTTTTAATGTGAAATTAAAGTTTTGAGAACTTTAAAGTTCCACTTTCGCATTTTTAACGGAATTCTCTACAGTTTTGTAATGTTAAATATATAATGAAAAATTTACTATAGAGAGAGAGAGAACGTGTATCGGCCATTGGGTCTGAATGTTTACTTTCTTTGGCTAATTTTCTTCTCACAGATTGGTAGTCATCAACCACGAAATGGTAAAAAACGGTTTTGAAGCACAATTTTCTAGTAGATAACTTTTAGGTTTGATTTGTGAAGTGGTGAGAGCTGGGGGCGACGTCTATTAATCCTAAGTATCAGTGTTAGTAAGATAGAATTCCACTTTTCCTATTAATTGCAATTAATTATAATTGAACAACAAGTACTGGAAATAGAATGTGTCAAGTACCTACATATAAGACTCATATTACGTACCTAAATAACACAGATTTGTTGTCTTATTCATACTTATTAATTAATTTTTACAAAGTTTATTTTAAAAAATACTAAAAGAAAAATTAATTAAAGCACATTATTATTGCATTGATGAGTACCCTTTAGAAAAAAAACTAAAAAATAGATTGTTTTTATATATTTTGGTAAATAAATTGGGGATGTATGATAGAATATTTAAAAATGATTGACATATATTATTAATTTACGTTATTATCAGAGTATATTGTTATTTATAAATTTATAGAATTATTAGTATTTTATGCTCCAACTATTTGTTTATAACCACCAATTATAGCACAACTGAACTAATCGATTACTAGAATAGAACTAATAAATTGTAGTAGGAATAGAAAGTCCAATAATAATATTACGAATACTAACTTTACTGCTATACTATAAGTAACTGAATGTTTTAGAAATAAGCGCGCGTTCTAGACTTTACGGTTTATCTGTTGCTTATATAGAATTATCTATTTATATGCACTAGCAATGAACTTTTCATTGCTAACGAATTGTACTACCTATGTAGTTTCTTAATTATCAGGGCCATCCGTACTAAAACCATTGTTTCTTCACCAATTATAACTCACGAGATGACCCTCTTGCGACCATCCAGCTTTTGATTTAATTGATTAAATTAAAGGAGAGAGTTGGTGATGATTTGATTTTGTTCTCGGTGCGCTTTTACTGGGTCAACAAATTCGATTGAATTGATGGTCGTTTCGTCAATTCATAAATAAATTCGATTCTTAAACAATTATCGCTTAGTAGTTGATAGGAAGGCGACGTGCGTGAAACGTACAGGTACGTGTTTTAGTCACGGAAATTAGTTCAATGGTGTGAGTCTCGTGCGCTCAATTTGAGTCAAACTGCGACGAGTCAAACTATTTTTCGCAACTTATTGAAAACTTTATTGACACTTTGACACTTCAAACGGTTACAACTTCAAGTAATTGACAAATGTTTCTTTCCAATTCCAGGCGAATTCCAGTCACCAATTCACAGGAAACCGTGGTGAAAGGTGCCCAGACCGAGAGCCCACAAGTGTGATTAGAATTATGTGTAACTATTTACAGTGTAGTGTAGTACAGGATAGTGTAGGGATCGACTTCAACCGCAAGACCGAAGTAATAAAGCAGTGATTGGTTGAATGAATGAAATACAAAATTTGTAGAATTATAATGTTCCTAATGAGAAAAGTGAGAAAGAGAGAGAGAGAGAGAGAGGTCACATCTGATGAAACTGAAGGAGTTTGCTCCAGTCAACATCAGTTGTTCTAGTAATCCCATGTTGCAATACCAAACTTGTTAAGGCGAGTAACTGGGTTACCATAGACTGACCAATTGAATTACGTGCAACACGAACTTTTTAATTAAGTTCTCTCCAAAAAGTTTAAATAGATTTTGGTTTGGTTGTCACTCAATGTGAGTGTAAATTTTTATTGTGATGTGTCCTTCCGAACATCGAGGTATACCATCGAAGACCAATGCAACCCTACTGCGGCATGTAATAAGAATAATATAATAACAACAATAACACCGCGTATCCAACTTTATTACATGCATTACAGATTTACTTTTTGAAAGTTTATACTATATTTACATTAGTTTCAAATTGACCACAAACCTAGCAGTGCAAATATTTAGTGTTTTTATTACTACTTTTGATCATCAATAGGTACGACAGCAACACAGCCGGGTAGGACATTACTTCAATATCCTTAATATCACCGGAAAAGAATTACTGCTAACATATTTAAGTCTTCACTGAAAGTCAGTCATAATTCATTCTTGAACGAAATATATACTTCTAGAAGAGTAGAAGTCTAGATTTGGGAGTAATCTGCTAGTGCCACATCCAACTGATGTTTATAAAGTACCCTTAAACAATAACTGTGATTAATAAGTTTATTCACAAAGAAAGTTACACTGAATGTGATTGAAGGTAAACATACAGTAAAACTATTAGAAAGTTTTATAGAGAAAACGACGGGTTAACCCCTGGTCATTAAATTATAGTAAAAGTATAAATGGAAATTATTTTGTTGCAGAGATTAGAGTATATTTAAGGAGTTGTTATTATTCACCAGAACAAGAGCTCCTCTTGCGCTTCCACTGAACTACATTTAAAATTGTTTATGTAATTCAGCTTTGAGTGTCACTCGGAACTAGTTTAAACCCTCCCAGTTCCATTAGAACAATCTTTCACCGTAATTAAAGTCCAAGCGACAGAAAACGAGGCCGCTCTATGTGTCTATCGGTTCTGTGAGCAAAAACCGCAAAAAAAGGCGTTTGGAGTAGAAAGAAAGTCAAGTCAATAAAAATTCGATGGGTTCAACTGCACACGACAAAGAAAGTTGTTATGTCGTGCCGGAATTGACTTATTAATACATAGGAACGCGGTTAGAATTTTCCATTACCGAAATTGGAGTGATCTTTGATGACACCAACCGACTCATCCTCATCATACTAAATAGTGTAGTTCGTTCACCACAAGGGAAATCTGACACTCCCAGGTCTTAGTCATCTGATGCCTTCGATGTAACATTCTTTTCCACCAATAGAAAAAACATTAAATTTCAAAACTTACAGAGATATGTTTTCCTATAATCGCAGAAGTTTTAATAAATATTTATCTGTAAGGAAATCAATAAGTTACGAAAATTACACAGAATGTCATTTGAAACGGTAAGGTCCTTGTAGACAAATATAAAATTGATACAACTTTTTAAAAATTTGTTATACATAAAAATCCTAAATAATAATAATATTTTATTTAATAAAATATCTTCTTCGGCTCCGGTTACGCAGGTATTTAAACATACATTTGAAAACTAAATGCCTTTTCATTAATAATGATCATAATTCTGATAATAATATAAAATTAATAGTAATTTTAGTAAACACTATATAAATAATGTTACTTTATATAAAAATTTTAGAAACTTTACTGAATTAGTACACATTTTAAAAAATAAAGAATTTCAATTAATCATATGGAATTGAACCAAAAATACTTTTAGTTACGTTAAATAAATATTTATTCTACTTCTGAAAAAAGGCTTACGGTCAATTAGAACCTGTACTCAATTTATGCTACTTATTTCTATTTTATTACAAATATATATGCTTTTAAAAATCTAATGTGACCTTTAAACTATAATATTTACTTAAGAACGTAAATCGCAGATTCCTACTGCAGAATATCTGGTATTTTCTATATTTTGTATTGTATCAACATACACAAATTATTAAAAAAAAAGTACGCAAAAACGATTAATTTTTATAAGTTCCAGTAGAAGTAATAGCATAAATACTATTGCTACTTCACGACAATAGTACACCGACAACAGTCAGACAATAGTACAGACAAATCATGTGGGACACCTTTGTGAGCCTTGTAGTCATCTGTCGTTCTCAATTACATCAATATGAGCATTACAAAACTACACCTCACGTGTAAAGCTTGGCTTCCTATGTGTGGGCGCGTTGTAATTTACGTGATACAGTTTCATACATAGAAAACAACCGTTGATTTCATTCGATTTAACTTTCGTTAATTTTTGAGTTCCGACAATTACGCGAGTGAAATTAACGTAACAGCACAACGTTGTTGGAAAGTGGAAAAAACTGGTGAAATATTTAAAAAAGAAATTGAAATCAAAGTGCTAAATAACTAAATAAAAAAAAACAAGTAAATTTGTAATGAAGAATGAAATTGAAATTAAATTAATAACCACATTCCGCAACTGATTCCAAATACAAAGGCAATTAACTCCACAGTCCTGGTATTTTTCTCAACTGTCGGTTTTCAAGTGAAGTTTCTAAAATTTAAAAAATCTCCCGTCTTAAACCTTTTCCCAACTTATTAAGGTAACATCTGCAACGCTTGTAGTACTTGTATTACTGTACATTGACGTCATAGCAGTCATAGACTACATAGCAGCCAGTAAAATCAAATTACAGAAAGTTGGTTTTTAGTGACTGTTATTTGACCCCCCACACGCAACTCAACCCCCCCCCCCGGGGCTTTTTACTGTATAATTGGCTGAGAATTAATTCTCTATTTACTATAAAATACTATTTACTATTTACTTCTTACTATTTACTTCGGACTTCTTTTTTTATGGAATTTGAGCAAAAGTCTACTGAAAGTTTCGAGTGTTCAAGTCGCCTGAAATTGACCGCATTTTCTAAAAAAAAACTATTCTCCTAATTACCGGGTATTGAAGTAATGAAGAGGTGACGAGTCTAGTTAGATGTCCAGAGACCGAAACGGCGGTTAGTAAGTCTAACCTGTGACGTGACCGACATGCAAGAAAAGCAATCGATCGGTCCAAGAAGAAGAGATTCTATATGACGAAGTTATATTTCTTCTTACCGGAAGTACAACAGGAGAACAGGAAGTGGCGATTTAAAACCCTGTTCCGACCTCAAGTTAACTTGTTAAAATGAAGTTGAACGACCTCATACGTAACAACCTATTATACATTAATGTATTAAAAATGCAATAAATTTCGACCCAAGTATAATAGATTCATATTGCATATGAGTTCTAAAGTACCAACATATTTTCTATTTTCATTCGTAGAAGTAGTTCTCTTGTTGTTACTAACCGGCGGGTCCTCCATTTTTTTTTGGCGTCGTGCTCTACAAAACTCTCACGAATAATAAAAGTTGATTGATCGCTTTATATTGTGGAGAAAATAAAGCAAATATCTGTTGAATTTATTAATCGATTAATTAAGACAAATTTATATTGGTGAAAATTTCAAATGTTGCAAAGATGGCCGACACTCGGGGAAAGCAATTTGAAACGACCAACTAACCCTAATTGTCTATTTATAGTTAAGAAATAGCGAAAAGCTTCGACTGTCGAATTGAATAAACACGAGTCTCGTGTTCGAGGACAATTCCTAGGAAAGCTCATCCATCAGAGGGACGCCAGCTAGAAACTAAACGCTCCGGGTTAGAACGGTAATTGTTTTAAAAAATAATTTTTCATAAATAGTTAGCCGTGTCGGAAACTACAACTAAGTCTGTGCAACTATTACGTTCTAATGAGTGACAGGCTAATCACTTCCTTCCACCTGTCTCGCCCATCTTCGATGTCGTTAGAGGTGTGTCCAGCTGTTAATAAAATTAATAAGGTGAAAAATGGCAGCGTCATCAATCGGCGAGTCCTCGCTGCCATCGATGCCATCGCTCAGGTACCTGAATGGCAAAAACCAATTAGTCAGGTGGCTCATTCTCAAACGGATAGGACTGACCTGAATTTCACAATTTTCAATGGCAAGCCGTCACCAAACTCGGTCACCAACGAACCCACAAAAGGTTCTTTCGGTCAAGTGGAGAAAAATCCCTCCGCACCTTCTTCTACTTTTTTACTATATATGAATTATTCATGCTTCCAGCAAAGTTCAGTGATCTTTGGATGTTGCGAAAGGTCCGGCAGTGTCGTCCGGGAGAAAGGAACAAGAGGTTTTTTCCCCGTTCTTTTTCACAACTTTGTAGTTTGTTCCTTTGCTTTGTCCGCAAATCAGTCGACGGGTTTGATTTAGACGTACGATCGTCCGAGTTGTTTTGTCGTCCATCGGAAGCGAATGATTGACTTCTCTTCCATGACGTCGCTCCTCGGTCTTTTTTCTTTTTGAGTGTTGTGACAGGATGATTGCTCCTGCCTTGGGCTACTCTGAGTTCTGACTTAATGTAGAACATTCGATACCTATTAGCTTACTTTACCAACTGAACTGTCGCAAGTATTCCGTACACTACTTCTTACCCTTCACCTAAATCACACGCACAGTCAAATAACTTAATAATTTTGAGTTATTTATTACTTTGAGTTACTTATTTTGCTCACGTTACTGATTACGGCGCGTTTTAACCGTTGAAAATCCATGAAAATTTCTTAACGTATAAAACCAGTAGGTCACTCCTCACAGCTATAGTATAATTCGTGTCATACACATTATTATATTGCTACATTGTCACATTGTATAATATATTCATTTACAAAAGCAATAAATGCAGGTGTTGAATTTTGAATTGAATTGCCATTCAAACCTTCAATAAGAATCTTACATAATATCTGTGACAATAAATAAAAATTGATTATTTCAAAAATTACATTACATCTATCGTGAAATATTATTATTTTTTTATTTTTTATATTGTAAGAGCATATAATGCCTTTCTTAATTAATAATTATGCAGTATAATAATACTAATACTGTAGATATTTAAGGTGCTTAATCAAGTCTTTACCCGATCTTTCAGGTTAATTTATTCGTAAATAAAAAAATTAATTTTATAAAAGGGTGATAATTTTATACATAGAAAATTGATGAATGAAGGAAAAATAATCGTTCTGTATGAAAAACAACACTTCTCTTGGATTTCTTTCTTCCAATTCGATAGAGCAGATTTATCGATAGCAAAAAAAAGTTCCTTTAGCTGCTTTACCCATTCGACTGTTACCACCAAAGAGAGCTTAACTCTGACTGGTTCTAAAGAATTTCACTCGCTTTAACTTCAGAATCTGTTTGAGCGGAACTACATAATTTCATTAGAAATGACGTCTGACGTCTTATTGTGGTCATCCGAGTCACTCATTAATGTTATGTGGGTCAAGATACAAGGCAACAAACATTTAATTATTCACGTCTCGTCTTCCCGGTCCTACCGAAATTGAAACACGAGGCTGTCCCACGTGCACGTTTAATCGATGAGAAATTGAACAATTTCATAAAATCAACTCGAACGCATATGTTCAGTCATTAAAATAAACACGGGAAATATCCGGAGTATGCCGATGGTTTGATGGTCGACCCCGTTCTGCCGGGGGAAAGCCCGAGAATTAAGTTATACAATTTTATGTTATTACAATGAGACGATTCACGGGGTAATAACACCGTAACAAGCCATCGTTGGATTTATTGTCCACTCGAAAAGAATCAATGTGGGGTTTTTTAAAAAAATAAATAATTGTGGGGTTTGATCGAGATTGATTTTTCCCCTCCCGGTCAATGTCGAACGTACGAGTTCTTATTTTGTGACACAAATATGTGGCACTAACGGTATAAAATCATAAAAAAATTTGGAGGAACAATAAAAAATTGTAATTGATCGAACTCGAATTGCCCTTTTAAATTACTTCACTCTCTGCTCTGAATTGGTTTCCTTTCGTTTCGTGAACAAACCTTGCCGTCTATCGAACACCAATTACAAATATCTACATCCGCTTAATAATATCTCTTTCATCTATTTAATAACCTCTCATCAAGTATTGAATACTTATATATTATTATGTGATTACATTATGCATAATAATATGGAAGGTTGTGTTTTAAATAAACTGTTTTCGTGAGAAACATCTACGGTTGTTTACTTTACAGTAAGTATACATAGTTATATATTACGTTTGCTCATTGTTCATTGAATTTAAAAGAAATAAAGAAAGTCTGTTTTTTAATTTTGTCAAAAAGTACTCCATATACAGGTGGAATATGGTCTGAATCTTTAGAAATGATATATATGTGGCGCACTATTTAGACGAGTTTAATTATGTAATGAATTTTAAGTATTACAATGAGTAATAATATATATAATATGGTTTGATATATAAACTTAATTTATTTGCCGAAGAGAATATTTCAAACAAATTTATATGCAGATACTCCAAGTTTTGGAATTCCAATTGCTAGTGCTCTTGTTTCTTAGAAAAGTTCCAAAAACCAGTTCTTTTGGGTAGCGAGTGCGGTCTCTTCACGCAGGTGATGCCTCAAACGAACTTGTTCGTACCCCAGAGAACCAAAATCAAGGTTACGTTTGTTTACACGGAAATGCACCAGAAACTTCGTCAGGTTGTTGCACAAACCCAAGGCAAATGTGCTGGCAACCGTCCCAGGTGTCCGGTCGTTGCGAAATCCTCACCGACTCAACTTTGGTTTGGTTCCTGGTGTTGCAACAAGTCGTTCGACCAAAAAACATTCAGGTCATGAAGGAGCAAGACAACAAGAAGAGATCTTGCCCTTTCCTTTACCGAATTCCGTTTCGGGTCGAGTGGTGCGGGACACGAAGGAACGAAATATTAACACAAAAAACGCGGCGATTTCCGCGAGAAAACAACCCTTAACTTCCGAAGTGAAAACAAAAGCTGAAGAATAAGAAGAAGTCGACAGACAGTGGCAGTGACACTTTCCTGCTACCGAAAAATCGGAACGAAAGATATATTGAACTTCAAACCTCATTGTTATTCACCTGCTGAAAGTGGTGAAACCATGAGAATACAAAAAGAAAAGTTCGGTTGACAAAAACTTGGTTTCCTAGATGAAACAAAAAAATTTAAGTAGACTACACCGAACACTATTCTTTCAATAAGCAATATTTTTATATAGAGTGACACGTTTTGCGTGACAATTGAACTCAACTCAAAATGAGTTTTAGCCCAGTTTGTAACAATAGTACAACCTAACCAAGCTATTTCTCTATATTTGGTGATGAAGATGAGATATAACTACAACTATATATGGATGTACTATACTAAAAATGAATGCTGCTCAACTAAGAGTATCATTATTTTTTTGTTCGAATCTTTTCGCTTCTAAAAGCGGTTTCAGATTTTGTTCCATCTTCAATTCTACTTCCCACAGACCCTACGCGTCCATTTTGAGTAGAATTCCGTTAGGCAGCATGTGTCAATGCGTCACGTGGACTTTCAAGAGTTCTCCCCTGTTCCCAAATTATGTGTTCTGTCAATTCCATTTCGCGTTATTCGGTTTGTATCACCATAAGAACCCTCCCTGTGTCGTCTCCTCCGCAAAAAAAATTCAGAATTTGACGTGGGACGCATGAAAAAGGTGATGGAAAATTAACTATTAGACGTCGCCATGCATACAACTCAGACATTAATTTGACAGGGAAGAAGAGAATCATGGAAAAGACAAAGTAACATAAATTACTGTCAGCAGAACCAATGTTTCGGCGATGAGTAAAGATGATGTTAAACAATTGTAATTGCAGTACTTTTAGGAATTTGTCACGACTCGTGTAGGGAAAAAAGAATCGAGGAAAGGTGTCACCTCTTCGGAAGATTGACATTAAACATCGCGGAAGCAGAGGAAGATGAAACTGGAGGAAACCGTGAAGAACATAAGAAGTAACTGCACACCAAGAAACTACCAGACAATTCTTGTTGCTGATGCATCTTGTACTGTTAATTGAGACAGTACTCGTAGCAATTGTAACTACATACGTCAGGCAGTAGGGAAGACGAAATTCTCTTTTGATTTAATGAAAAATAACGCGCGGTTCATTTGTACTTTACGGGTGTAAACTTAAATTTAAGTGCGGAATATTTAATTAATTTAAAATTTAATTAGCGGACGGTAGGCTGGGCACCAGCTTAATGGTCGGCTAATAGAATTCCTATGTGAAGAAATGGCTATCAATCTTTCACATTTCACTCTTCTCGAGGTAGAAAAACAAAGTTTACAAAAGCCTGGTTCCATTCAATCTCAATTTAAGTGTACGGACTACTAGTTTTGGTTGATTATGTGCCGCAACGTAACACGTGTTCTAAAAAAAAAAACGAGATTGAAAATAGCCAAAGCGGAAAAATGATGGCTCCTCCTTTCATTAAGACAAAAAATTACAAAGAAACAACATAAGAAACTTATTACATATAAGATACACCTTATTGAAATGAACTCAAAAAACTATACATTTTTTTAATATTTTTCCTGAATTCGGAAATGTACGCGTTCGTACATCTCCACACAAATTTAGCATCTGAACTTGGTTTAATTACTAAATACTTTTTTCTATTGATTGACACAAAAAGGAGGTAAGTATAAACCGAAACATAGATTTTATTTATTAAACAATATGTATTATTAATTTAGTTTATTTTTAGTCCTTTTACTCGCGTATTTATATGATTAATTAAATACGTAAAAAACGTCACTAAAAATGCCACAATATTTACAATTTTATATGTTTTTCTGTGTGCGTTCATACATGTAATACTTAATGTAATATAATAATTAATATAAATTAATATAAAGAGTGACATATTATAATAATTCACTCTAAGACTTGAAAAGAATCCAGTTGCATTCCACGAGGCAACATCTCAAAAGTATACAATTATTTACACGTATCACAATATTATTATATAGTGCTACATAATTAACATTATTACACTCCATTAATTATTCTTTAGTCCGCAGGAGTAAATCAACAATGTTAATCAACTTAACATATTACCGTGTATCTTTTCATAGTTTTTATTGTTTATTAGTGTTAAATAAATAAATACTTAAAAAAGAAAGCAATTCACCTCTGCAATACAAAAACGTTTTAGTAAGTTACGCTACCCTAAGAAATATATAATTTTTACTTTTCCAAATTCAAAGATTTGTAGTACTGTAATTTCAATTTTTCTGGTTTTCTCTACAGTAAGAGTCGTTAAACGAATCCAGACGAACCAGTCAACTGTTCTCTGCTGCATCGGTTGTGTTCTCCACATACCTTCGCTCGCCCAGCTCCTCACAAATGCATATATACAACCAAGACACCAATAACCGATAAGGGAGATTATAAATATTACCAGCAGTTAACAAAGGATTGTTGGACTTCCCTTCACCAGAAGAAACGTAATCATTTTAAATTTGACTCGTCGTAATCACTGTAATATTCACATTGTCATAATCATTAGTGCACCTTGTACGAACGAACTAATTACATATTATTAATTATCAGTCACATTAGAGTATGTAAAGACCAACTTTGATTCAATTAAGTGTAAATTATGCAGGTAATTCTTGTTGTGAAGTCCGAAAGCAGCGTCGAACTCCGCGGTTATTTTAGTAAACATGGCGTTCGACCCGTCTCAAAACAATTAAACATCTCTGCGTTGTCACATTAACAAATTTTTAGTGCCAATTTAAAACTACGAGTTTATAAGGTCATGAATAAGTATTTAACTACTTCGCTGGGATATTTTCCGGTAATGGCGGGCACGGTAGTTAATAATCGGAGTGGTTAACTACAGAGAGCGTAGAGCCCGAAGGAGAGGAAAGCAGAACCGGGTGCACATTTTTCCATCCTCATTTCTGTAATTAAGTACAGAGTTTGGTGCAAAAGATATTTGCCTTTCTAGGAGTCGATGTCTATCCATTCCTATTTCGTCCTAGTTGTTTACTTCTCCACATGTCTAACGTGAGCATCGCGGAATGGCACAAATTCATCATAGTCATTGCCGGCACCGAAAAGTGAAATTAGTTTTTTTTTTGTCTCTTAAAATACCCTAGAAAGGAGAATACTACTCAGAATGTGACCTTTGACACCGCAGGGTCGATAGATCTACGTACGAGTACGTGAAAATGTACACAGGTTATTCTGACACATAAACCCACCTCCAATGTTCCGAGTCAAAGAAACTACCCGTGGACACATACAGAGTACAGTGGAATATTCTCCGAGTTCTCAAGACCGGTCTCGAGGAAGTAGTTCACTTCTATTCTTATGGTGGGTCATCCTTTGACCCTTCAGACACTGAGGTACAGGTACACTGATCGAAGAGGTTCACTCTCTAATAATTATAATAATAAGTACACTTGCTTCTTTCACAGTGACAGTATTCAAATATTTTATTCGTCTTAAGTACGAACAACCGTATTCTCCGAGTTGAAGTCCTCCGAAAGAACTTGTAAGTTGACTTTAATTAATTACCGGGTATTGAATACTAAGAAGTACTTTTTATAAATTTGATAATAAATTTTAATTAACAAAAAAACATGGCCGACACATTTGTAAAAATATTAAATTTTAAATAAAATAGAATACTGTTAATTTTAAGGTTACAATAATAAGTATAGTAACCGTTTCACATTATTTGTAGGATAGATAAATTATAAACATGATTATCCAATTTGTGTAAACATCAATGAATGTATGTCCTTTGATCTCTCTTTCACATAGGTTTGTGCAATTTATCATAGCAGTTTTCGGTAGTATTGCAGTGAATATTATAGTACAATTTAGTATCCAAGTTTGACAAAGGAAGACTACAAAATGCAGTTTGGAAAGGCCCTCGTAGTTATGTGGTTGTTGAGACGAACGAACAGTCACGTTGTGGTGCTCTCATAAAATACAAGTATTAGGGTACAGCGCCAGACTTGTAGTATCATTAATATTAAAGATTTGAGTAGAGGGTCATCTCGGTACACAGGTGTAACTTAACCAACATAAAAATTGAAACACAACTGATGGAACTGATGACACCACTTCCTCCAGACGAGTGACACATTGACAATTATCTATAATCAATTGAGAATGTAGCCCGGATTGACTTTCTCTCATTAGCTGCCTTCCTTTGTTCCTAACCTGTTTGTATCTCTCACTTTAGTTTAACTAAAAAATTAGACTAATTATCGAGGAAACGTTGAGTTGACGTATTCTTTACTTAAGGATATTCTCAACTCTCTTTCTCCTTTGGTAATTACAGTTTCATTTCGATCAGATTGCACGAACGGTAATGTAACAAGTACTTTACATTTGGTCTGGTGATCCAACAGAGAAGAAAAATCACTTCTAAGACATAGGACACCTTTGCACTTCACATGAGCAAGTTATACAGTGTAATAAAGAATCGAATGAGTTAAAGTTAGGGCCCACAGACAGACCGAGCGAAAGCAGAAAAGGCGAAAAAGGAGACAATTTCAATTTTAAAAGGGTTTCGTGAACTTTGACCTGACCAAACCTGAAAACAGAGGTCTTCACCATTTAAACTTGCCAACATAATATAATTTCATATTCGCTTTCGTTTAACAAGCACACCACAACTGTAATTTTCACTGGCAGTATACTCCGAAAATAACGGCGTGTAGAAGGAGCTAAAGTAGGATGTTGGAACCACAAAAAGTCAAAAACGATAAAATTCAGAGGACGAAAATCGTTTCGGGATATCTTTTTTATTATTTAAACTATTAAACATTCTTTTCTATGAATAGAAAACGACCGCGAGGTTTTTTTTTTCGCGTCTATTTTCCTCTCCTTTTTTGCGGTTTCGGGTCAGTCTCATTTGATTCATTAAATCTGGGTTGCACTTAAGTTGGGCACACAAGAATTTCCCTTCGATCATCTTTAGGTAACTGAAAATTTGGAGTGATTGAAGTTACACATTACGACGTGCAGTTGTGTATAAAATTAATAACCAAAATCAAGCTAAGATAAACGTTATTTTTAATTTGTAACTAAACAACAACAATTTTTAAACTTGATTTGTAAACTACGCAATTCTCAATAAGCAACACAATACTTTTTTGACACTCCAACAGTAGTTTTCTTATGTTGTATAATTTTAATATTAAGTTATTATAATAATACTATATTCTTGGAAAAATTATATTTATTGTATTACTCCAACCGCTTGCGACCATTGCAGCAACAACTTCGAGAAAAAAAGTCATCATGTTATATCATTACACCAAAAATTATTTTTCTACAACAAAATACAACGTACAATATTAACAATAGTTTCATGAAAACTAACAAACAAAAAATATGCGTAAAACAACTAAACAAGACCCATTGACGATGGAGGAGATGATTTTTTTTCCAAAACAGTACAAGTTACTTCACGCTTCACATTTCATCAAGTAATCTGCGTAAAAAACGAAAGACAATACAACTGTAAGCAATTTTTTTAGTAAAAACTTGGTACACATAGATAGAATGCAGAATTGAATGAAGAACGTCACATGAGACAACATCTGGTCTTACTTGTCTCATAAATTAGGCATTTGTTTTGCTATAAATTGCACTTGTATATATGTATATTTATATTAAATTATTGTCAGGTCTGAGAAGAGACATCATTCTTGTCGGTGCCACAAACGTCAACCCACAAAAAACAAATAGTTGCGTTAAGATAGTTACATTAGTTATTTTTACTGACGTTGCCGCGACCAAAATGAATAGATTCGTATTATTAGTTGAGATGCACTTGATTTAATTTCGGTTCAGACTTTGAACTTGACGTTCACATTTTAGCGATTAGGAAAAGCAATTAAATTGACGAATGAATAGTCGAAATATTCGATTTTTAAATAGACCACGTAGAAGAGTCAATGTTAATTAACCTTTTGTTCTCCTGTGACTTGAAGTAAACCAAATTGTGTTTTTCGCTCTAAGTCTCCCACCATGAGATGACTCACTTTGGTTAGGAAGACAGTCACATGGATTTCCCTCGTTTACATCCTTTTGTCCCCTGCAGTTTAGTTTTAGTGTACCACCAATGTGGTTCAGACCAGTTTGGCTGGCGTTACGCCCGACTGGGCTACCTGTCATCGTTACAAACGAGAATAAAACCTGTGGCAACGGTTCCTTCAGGTAACCATCAATAAATTTTGTTGTACAAGAGTCTTCACTAAGTATGAGATGAAGTAACACCACAATCAGCAATTACAATAATCAGTTGTTTTCCAGGTTTCCACCGGATCATTACCGAAATGAAGACTAAAGTCAGTAGCACCTCAACCTGAGTAGCCTAGACGTAACCATCCCATTGTACATCTACCTGGAGTTGTGATGGATGATGTGCAAGACGGCCTCGGAAGTCTAACTCACCACAGGACTTAAAAGTTCTGTACAGAAAAATGCTATTCGGTGCTACCTTAGGATACAATTGTTCTGGCTTTTTGTTTCTTCTTATTCTATAAGAAATCTGACGTAATTTACTTAATTATACAATATAAAGCAATACGAATGAGACGACTCATGATTATTCTTATTCAAATACATCAAATGCACTGGCCTTTTATTAAAGTATTTTACCGCTGTCATCTTTGCACTCAAATTAAATACAATTAAAAATTGAGTTTTACAAATGTTTCAAATACAAATGAACTTAAACAGTTCATTTAAGTTAAAATAAATAAATAAAAGTAAGCGTCATAAAGAAGTGTCCTGTAGTGCCCACAGAAGATACTAAAACAATCAAATAACGGTTTTGTTTTCATCTTTTAGGGATTTGCTAGGCTACAGAATTTCTGTGTATATGTAAGTTATGTAGATATAAGTCCTCGTCAAGTGATAGAACTTCCTTCATCCGATTCGAATGACCCGATAACCATCATAAAAGTTCATTCCCACTAATGTCTCATGATCGAAATGGACCAGGTGGCAGACTTCCTCTACTTCTCTTACCTCCGAGAAGAAAAAAAACAGCGGTAAATTTTGACCGCCAATCTTTTCACCGTACGATTTGTATAATTTTACCATCATTAACGACAAAATTGTGTTTCTAAAAAGTTTCTGCTAACTGGCGGTCCAGCCGGATTCTTCTGACCACTTGAACTAACGACCCAATGCCTTCGAAGTATCGAAGAAGTGGCTTCTTGTAGTTGCGAAATGGCTCTCCGCTACAACAACAACAAATAGGCGACATCCAAACAAGCAGTTACAAGTTGCACTTTCAAACCGGGTGTTTTAAGAGATTATGTATTGTATTTTTACTGTTATGCCACAAGTTATAAATTCTCTTCACAAATGCATCTGACAGAAGAGAGGTGTAGTTGATCAAAAATCGATCGCAACTATTCAATATTGTTTGAACTGATTTAACGGTATGATTTCGGGAAGCGTTCAAGCAATGCAGAACTTTATACTACGGTTTTTGATTATATACATAATTATGTATAAAAATATTCTTAAGTGATGATTGAAACTTGTACCAAAAATACATAACATATTGGTTGCATAAATATGTAAACCTCAACAATCTTTTGAGTGTAATGTAAGTATTTATTATAAAATTATGTATTCCATGATAAGAATGGTACAACATTGTGTCTAATCTTCCGCATAAAATACTTCCTGGATTCATAATAGTATATTAAAAAATTATTTTATTATATTTATAAACTTAAGAAATTTATAAAATTTGATGAAGTTTTATAAAAATAATAGAATAAATAAAAAATAGAAAAATAAATAATTATGATTATATTAAGTGAAAAAATCCGGCCACCTTAAATAAATAATTATTGTAATTCTGAGACTTAATTAAGTCCAGTTGTAATTTTTACATTATGGATTATAATAAGAATTATTACAAATACATATTCCTTAAAAACTTCTTGTGTTGTACTTTATTTATCTTTTCCACAACGTTTAATTTCCACAACATATGTAAAATCACTGTTACCAGGTAAAAATATTTTGGTGGTACGTTGTGGTACGTCCCGTAAGGTGACATTTCATTTATCATATCACCATTGATTCAGTTATCAATACTCATAAGTCATACCTGAACCTGAGGACCAGCCAGCAAAATGCTCGGATTCGCACAATCTGAAACGCAGGCCGTAGAGTAAAAATTTTCGGTAACCTCAACTCTCGTCCAACCTATGCAAATTCACTTTCACGATTTTTATATTACTGTAGACATTGTTAATAGCTTTTGAACTCATTATTTATTACCGTAATAACTCATTACATTGGAGAGTGATGTTTCGTGCGAGACGAATGGACTCAAAACGAAGAGAAGAAACTGAGAGAAAACGATTTGATTTAGTTTTTAGTTTGGTTGTGCCGAATTATCGCAATTTAAGGCTAATTGTAGTCGATTACTAATGACGAACCGTTATTTATTAGCAAGTGGTGTTACAAAAAAAAGTAAAAGGTTTTCTTTTAGGAAACCACGAAGCTCATGTGTCGCAGCCGAATCACAACCGTTGCAAATGGTTTACGAGTAATTCAAATGTTGGATGAGCCAGTCTCATCTGTTTCATCATCCCTCCATTGTTGTAGGCGTTTACTGGGACGTTCACTGCAGGATGTTAGCCAAGTGTAGATTTAGAACTGAAATATCTCAAACAATTACAATGAAATACATAGGAAGAAAGTTCTTGTTATCGATTATTTGTTATGGATAGCTGTACCCAACGTAAATTTGTAAATAATACAAGTTAAGGAAGTTACTCATGTTTATCGGTCAATTGTGTCAGTATTTTATAAGTTAGTTATTTCTTTTACTACTGAATACTTTTATTATAATAAATACTTAACAAAATGACATGTTAAGGAAGTAATGTTACCACACCAGTCATTACATTTCTAAGAGCCACTAAACTATTTGTGAGTGCAAATGTTACGTTGCTGTTGTTCGTCTAACATTTATGAAGAAATTCTGTTAGTCAAATATAGAGCTACACCTTTTACAAGATTAAATAACTACTAAAACTCGAGTTGAAGTCTCACTGAACCACAACAAAACGTTTCAGACTGGCATTTGAAACTTTTCAGGTAGATGGAGACTCCTTATCAACTGTTTTACCGTGCCTGACGAAAACCTGATCGCGAGAGCCATCTGGCGAGTGATGGACGAACCACCTCAGGTTTTCCAAGAGTAACCCGTACCTGCGAGTAACCCCCTCAGTTTTAATCGGTACCTTCGTCGCCTGAGATTTTGAGCAACGGAGGTGCTTTAGCAAAGATTACAGAAAGCAAAATCCAAATTCGGGGCGGTTTTTTTTTGGGGTAGGAAAAGTCCCCGGAACCGAAACCGAAAAACGGCGTCCGACAAGGGATGATTTCAAAATTTATTAGTTCAATTAGGCAGGACAAGTGGAACTACCCACATGCCATCATCATCTTCGCAGCAATCATCATTAACGAACCTTTTCACGATGAAAATTGAAAATACTTGGGTGCGCGAGTGCGAGAGCACCCTGACCTGGGCTAAGGTTACCAACGACGACACGTTGTGGGGGGGTTGAAGAATGTGAAAAAAAGAATTTGAGGGATGAAATTCACTCGATTTTTCTAGAAGATTGGGGTTTTTTTTGCCCCGGCCATCACCCGTAATGTCTTTGACCCTTTCCTGCCCTCCTTATTAAATTATAATTCGTTGTAAATTTATAACGCCTTATTTTGTTGTTTTAGAAATGGCGGCTCATCGGTGCTCGAGGGCAGCGTACGGGCACACTCACCCTTTTCCTTTTCCTAGGGCTGACCCCGGGCTCCCCCTCCGAAAATGGAGGCAATCTGTTACTTTCTCGGCAATCAATTAGTCGCATTATTTCTCGTAATTAATTAAGGAATCGAAAGAGTCGATTGAATAATTGAAATGACTCGAAGGTACGAGAAAAAGGCCAGTGTAATAATGACCCTAAGAGATGGTGAGATTCTGTGGCAGGCACATCGTCCAATGTAGTAGGTGGGTCCAGACGCGTCTTTCTATCTCTTTCTCTGTTCATCTTGTCCGGGTCGGTGATTCTTCCATCTTTCTCTCGTGCTTCTTTCTTCTTCTGGATTGTAACCACAGGTTATTCAACTCTTACACTTTTCTCTACATTCGTATAATCCGGCATCTCCTCCACCGTTTCTGTCTCTCTAACATACTCTCTTCCTTTGTCACGGGGATTCATTCATGGAATGGGTGACCTTTCGTGAAATTCGTAAACTCGAATGTAAATTCGACTTGCGTTCGGTCGGTTTTCGTCGTTCGCAATCTCCTCAGTTTTTCGGGGTGTTCGTGTGCGACACGACCTTCTCCGAGCCAACTCTGGTAACCCAACGCATCCTCCAGAGAGATACCACTATTTTTACTTTACATAATTTTAAATTTATAGTCCCGTGTCAGTCAGTTTCGTTTGAAGTGTTGCTTCCTCTCTCTTCTTTTTTTCCCCCATTACGTTTCTCACCTTATTCACGACACATAATGTACATAGGTATTTTGTATAGATTTATTTAAAAAATTTACTGTTTTTCAGGTTCTTTACGTGTGCTACGAGTACATCGAAATGAAATAATCACAATTTTGAATTCAAGAGAAGTGTGTGAAACGAGATGACCTCAGACCACCACCTCAGTAGCAAAGCAAATTCCTCATTTTTAAGGTGCCAAAAGTGAATTTTACCCTTTCTTGCATTCCGATGTTATCAAATGATTATGATGCATTACCGGCAAAGGAAAAATGATGTAAAAAAAAGGTTACGTGTTGTGAAAAAAAACGTAATTACTAGAATTTGGGAAATAAAAACCCTTAACCCTAAGAGAAAGGTGAACGAACTCAGGGTTATGAAAAATTTCCAGACGCCTGTAACCCTTTACTCAACACTTCAGAAAGGGTTTTTTGGTTCGGGCTCAATTCATTCCGGGTTGGTTTGGGTCGGTTTACCAGAAGGGGTAAGTTTTTTTGAAGCCCCCTAAGGGCTCTAGAATCCACCCTTACAAGAATTTTTCGTACCTTTTTTCTGGTACCAATGGGAGGATATCTCCCACGCAGTTCTTTGTGCAACCCCTACGGTTTCTCTGTGGGAAAGAGTCGAATCATCATCATTTCCGGAAGGTACCACCACCACCACCACCACCATCCCCACCCGCCCGGGAGAAGGAGGTATCACGAGAAATAGCCGAGAGGAACGCTGAAAAGGTTCGTGTCAGGCACTCAGGCACACGAACAGTCGCGAACTTGATTTGAATCCTGAAATGGAGAAATTTCTTGGTCGTCCTCGTCGTCGTATTCGTCCATGTTGATGATGATAATGATTATAATGATAAGATGACCGCGGTGAATAGAGAATGTTATTACGGCGGGCCTCTGATCCAAACTTGCACAGTTAAGGGTTAATAACCTCGGCTCTGAAGGCCTTCCTCAATCCGAAACAGCTGATACAACTCTAAATTCTCCGTGGCATTTCTCTTACACGTCTCCTTTCTTCCTACCATCGGAATTTCTACGTTAACACCATCATTTTCCTATGGAATGCCCTCGATTCGTCTTCTGCTATGGGAGCGACGGGGTAATACGGAAGTGGCATCAACAGAAGATGGCTTGACCCAATCGACGAATCAGGAAATGGTACTTTTTCCACGATTTACAGCATCTTTCGAGCGAAAGAATCTTCCCTTGATATTAGCCTTGAAAAGTTCAAGGTTAACAAGTTAAGGAAGAAAGCCTACGTGTTTGTGTGTGAGTGTGTGTGTGTCTGTGTGTGTACCTATGTATATGTATAAGTGTGTATGTGGTGTGTGTGTGTGTGTGTGTGTGTGTGTGGTAATCAGGCACCTGCCTTTTTTCTTGTGCCACTCATTTGTACCGTTATTTCAACCCTATCATTAGTATTAGAAGGGATGAATTTTTATCAGAGACCTCAGTAGGAACCTTGACTTTCAACTGGATGCCCCGAAGACACCGAAGACTTCGGTTTCGATGGATGTTTCTCGTCACGTTATCAGGAAGAGTTGATGAGAGAGAGAGAGGTAAAGATATGTTAAAGCAACTCATCTCTATTTTCATTCTTTTTTCCCTTTCTCTCCTTCTCATTGAAGCATTTTCTTCATTCAGGTACAAACACAGAAGGTGTGTGGATACCCTCCTAGAGTTCCGCATTCTGCCATGACAAAATGATTCTCCTCAACATTTACACTTTTTCTTCGGCCGAATTTTTTTGTTAAAACAACCCGACCTTTCCGGGTCTTCGGTCTGTTTGTAGACTCCGTTTCTGTGTAAATACAAGTTTAGGGAATTAATTCATTCTCGGATCCTTTCCTTCCCTGTTCTACTTTCTTTCGAAAGTTCCCTGCGACATCTTTAAAGCTTCGAAAGCGAAGCTCGAGTTCCCCTCTCGAACTGCTCTGTGTCAATCCAATAATAAAAATAATAGCGAGTACTCTGTCGGGATTTCATTGAGCTTCAAATTAATTCATTCGAATTTTACTTAAACCACAATTCAGTGTGTGTCTGCGTGTTCAAGTCGCTTACAATTGTATTCAGATGGAATTCATTTCGCTAAGGAAAACGATTGTATTTATTCAAGGTTTTAAGCAGAGTGAAACGTGTTCTTATTAATTGTTAAATATCAAATCGACCAGAGATATATTAATATTTAAGGTAGAAATGAACCACCACAGGGGAATTTCTGTTCATTTTTCCAGAATGAACCGAGTTGAGTTGAATTGAGATGTTGAGGAATACGAAAAACGCAAATGACGTCGTGGGTGATGACCTGCCTTTCGTACGGTACGGTAGGAAATGTCCGAAATTCCACGTAAGGGAAAAATCCTGGGGTACTTGATGCGGATAGGAAATTTGCCACGAGTTATTTCCACCAGACGTAGCTTTTCATAGATGGGACCAGAGAAGGCGGAAGAGTCATAAAACTAAAAAAAATCCCTCCGAAAAACCGAAATGGCATGTCATGATGAATCCTCTCTTTCTGTAATTCTGTCTTTCTTTTACACAAAAAAGACCAAAAAAGTATAATAATATATATTATAAGTAAATGTTTTTGAGTGAGTTGCCTCCGGGCAGGTGAAGTCTTTTAGCATCATCCTTCTGCCAAAAAAAAAACCGACTCCGAAGATGGTTCTCCTCTTCATCTTTTTTTTAAAGACGTACCTGAATTTCTTTCGGACCCGTAAATTGTCGATCGCGGTGATCAAATTAGCAGGTTTCGCAGGTCCTCACGAAAATTTGGGGATTGGTAAAATCAGAGACAGTGGGAACAGTAAGACTGAGAATTGGAAGGTTCGAACGATGACAACGGGTCAACATTTGAAGCCACGGAAGATTCGTCGATTTTTTAAATTTTGTTGTCCGGGCTACTACACGCAGACGCTTGTGTATAGGTATACACTTATTTACAAGCACGTGCCCGTAGGGTTTCTACCTGTCCATTGTGCAAATCCCCAGGCACTTGCCGACTTGAGTGACACAGTCGCGGGAAAATGCAGAGAAAATTTTTTATTATGAATAAAAGTAACGTCCGCAGGGTCGCAACAAGGCCACTCGACTAATTACTTCTATGGACAATTGAAATTTTCATTGGACATTTTCAGGGTTATGCAGAAAAGCGTGCGGATATGCTGATACGGAGAAAAAATACGAAGAATAGAATGTGCGGGTGCATGAGTTTCCTTTCATTCTTTCCATTTTCTTTTTCCTTTGGGACACTTCGAGAGGACACTTACTGCATTTAAACACGAGCACGTTTCGGTAGGAAAAGAAAAATGACGTTGCCCGGTGGCAGACCGCTGACATGATTTGAACTCAAATTCGAACCAGTTCATCCAGGCTGAGTGTTACTTTGTTTGCTTTATTGAATGTAAAATAAAAATTGTGTTCTATTAGGTTCTATCTACTCGTATTGTTCATTCCCATTGTTAATCATAAAGCGCCTTACCGATCGTCAATCCTTTTCACCTTCACCAACCGCCATCGTCACGTTTTGTTGTCCCACCATTGTTTTTGCAGAGTTTCGATTGCATTGTTTACCCGTTTCGTTGGTCACAGTCAAACCATTCAATGAATACAGAAGAAAAGCAGAAATTTTGTGGTGCGATACGAAAGGGAGACGGATACTTCTTATCTCCCACGAAATAACTGAAACAAAAGTCAATGGAGGCTCCTAGGGAAGGCCAGGACCTGAGGCACCATTTTTGTTGATTAGAAAGATGCAGTTTTGAGATTTACACAAAAAACTACTCCGAATGAACTCCGAAAGAGAGAGGGCCTGACACAAAAACACACCGCGAATGCGGACTTAGACACACATGCTTAGGACATAACCGCGCCTAATACGCACGCATATCCTGCCGTTTTTCGACGAACCCAGGGGTGAGTTAGAAAAATTTTAGTCGTACTCGTCTCTTGATTTACAAAAACAAAACACTCACTCGAGTACCCTCATTTGATACCTGGTTATGTGTAATTCTTTGGCCATAATCTTTTTGTTTGAATCGTTCCAGTAAACCTCGTGAAACTTCCGACTCCGACTCGAACCGCCAACATTTTATTTTGTGATGTCCTTGGTATCAATGTGTTTCCTATTAATAGTTTTACTTTAAAAAAATGTTGGCGATTCCGCATATCTGTATAATTTATTTTCTTTCTTAATGTATTGTAACTTACCCCTGGATTCGGTCTAGACTTCTCAAAACAATTAATACAAGAAAAAAGTACGGTATAAAAGACAAGTACCACTTCTCCGTCTGTGTCTTTCCAACCTCCGCCACTACAACGGTCGAGCACAACTGTATACACACAAAGAATTATGAGTTATAAGCAGAACAAGAAAGGATAAACCGTAAAAAATAATATAAAACTTTTAAGTGGAATGAAGTAACCACCGCCTTTCCTTGTAACTCTAATGAATCTAATCTTCTTATCATTTAAACTATTTCCTGCTATAAACGTGTACAAAGATATATTTCATAAACGATACATATCGAAACTGATACAGTAATACATTCGATTACGTATTCTAGGCTTTTTAGTGGAATTAATATAAATTAATAATAAATAATAGAGTTTGTCCATTTATCATTACACTATCAGTAGTGTTATTAATGAATTCATTTAGCAGCTCCGAGCACTCGATCTCGGTGGTTAAAGTGAAATGTGTATCTGTGTACACAAGCGCATGAGGGCAGCAAGATCTTCGAGATCCTAACAGCTGCAAGTACGAATAATAATTTCCACGCTCCGAAGTAATCCGTCGAAGATTTCTTTCGGAAGATCTTTGATTGCAGGGAAGCCATGGCTCGTCCCGGTTGCGACACTTAAAGTGAGACGAGTCGAATTATGCGACAACCAAAATTTAAATATGAATGCCGGTAATAAAACGATAGTGCAAGTGGGACGGAGAGAGAGAGAGCAGATTTGCATCGTTAGATATCGTTATATCCGAAGGCTACGAGTGTTCTTGCGTTGCAGGTCCCATCTTAAAAAGACGTCCCTCGAACCAAATGAAAAATAAACTCGAGAAATCAAATAAAAAAGGCTGTTTTGTTGTCGAGTTTTGCATAATTTAACTGAATTACCAAATTGTGTAAGGTTAGGTGAACCTTTTCCGGAAGGTTCTCCGCCTTGTATTTTATTCCTCTTCCTCAAATTTTAAATCGTCAAAGGCAGACAGAGAGAGAGAGAGAGACCCATTGTGGCATTGGCCTTGTCGTTCTCAAACTACTCGTGTTATTATCATTAAGTTTTTTTAAGTTCCTTCGTGAAAGGTTAACGACTCCTCGCAAGCTTCTCGCTTACCAATAATTTTATTTGACAGATTTATTTATATTAAGTTCTTATTCCATTTAAGTTCGTCGGCGGGTTCCGGTCGTCCGCCCGGAAATCATCGAAAACCTCAAAAACCACCATCGTGGTTTTACACCAAGGTGTGAGATTTGTACTTTATTTATTTTATTCTAACGGATCGGTACCAGAAGCCTTTGTCCAGTCTGTCACGCCGGCAGATCGCTTGATCCTTCTGACCATGACTGTGAGCCTCCGCTATAAATTTTACTCACCCTCATGACCAGTCGGATATTCAAACGGTCCACTGCATTGATCCAGGAGATCCTTCGTCACTCAGCCCGACTTCCTCTCGAATCATGCACTTAATCATCGATCTATACATACATTATTTGATCGGATCCGCCTGAATATTTTGCAAAGAAAGTATTTCTCAGAAATCAACTCAACTACCGAGTTATACGAAACAATTCTTTTTCATTAATAGTTTCACAGTTAAGGAACCCTTGCCTCCCGGCTACATCCTGTGTTACACACGCACAAAAAATATTCGTGTAAATTCGTAGGAGTTGGTGTTAATTGGCATTTGATTGACACAGTGGTGTCCTTGAGGGTGTCCACTGGGCAGTTGAGGAAGAAAATAACAAAGGTTCATCGAAACTGGTTTTCATGTAAGGAAAACTGATATAGCCGGCAGTGAACTCAGGGGAAGGTATTTGTGCGAGTACCAAGAATTTCGGAAAGGCCCGCTCATTGAATGAATCACCAGGTGTAAATTTAAATTCTGCCGAAATTCACTAGAATAATTCAATCACCAAGGAGTGTTAGTAACCCTAATAAATATAATTTCATTTTGACCACCAAGTCCGGTTTAACTTGTAACATTCGAATTCGTAGGCAAGACCAGAAGTTAAAATGCTATTTTCTAACTCACTATTATTTTCATAAATAGTGTAAACTGTCCTTTCACAAAGTGAACACTATTGGTGGGACCAGAATTATGTGTTTATTTATCTTTAGCTTTGAAAATCTGCGTTTTTACGTATCTGATCTCGGACAAGGCCGACTTATTCGAGAATAATTTCGTTTTATTTGAAACGTAGTACACAGCAAGTTCTTTAATACCAGATCCATATATTATAGAGAACTCGGATAAATTTATAAGTTACTTCTCATTTTATTATTTTCTGTCTTTGGTACGCGTGCCTTCTTTGGCCAATGCGTCGCACCTTATTTTTACCTGTTGCAGCATGCTTGAGCGACGTGTTTGTTCTTGAAGTTATGGGTCTGGGAATGAAGTGAACTCAACGTAACACCAAGCACTTGCAAATATGCAGTGATTCCCTCAGAATGTTAAGAAACTTCAAGAACGAAGAACCTGCATTTGTACTTCTCGTGCCAATGGTAACTCTAATAAATAAATAATAAAAGACAAAAGTCGTGATAAACAATAGACAATGGAACACAGAAATCGGGAGAGATTTTCAAGTGTCTGAAGGCAAGTCCGTGCCTGTCCGACACACAACCTGAATGAAGAAAATTTTCGCGCAGGACTCCGAAAACAAAAAACAATTGCCCTCTCGCCTGCTTCAGTTATGCTTTGTCATTGGCACCTGACGCTGTTGTACTCTGTTGTACCTGACCGAGTGACAAGGTCGTCTCCTATTTTACCGGGTTGCTTGACGGGTGTCTACTTCATCTTCCTGCTAAAAATATCCATTTTTGGCCTTTCAACATACCACCGTTGTCGTTGTTGTAAGAACCGGAACGAGTTCCTCTACAACTTGTACTTCTTGTCGGATAATCTTTTCTTGTGCGCGAGTTCCTTTTGAATGGGTCTATTTATAGTAAGTTGCAAGCTATTTCTGGTCGTTCTTCCTTCCCAATGCCACTTTTTATTGGTAGATTAAACGTCATCTCCTGCAGGATTGACCTACACAGACCTGAATGCGCTTCCTGTCATCGACACAAAGAAGTTGTTGCTTTTTTTTGCATGACATAACTAAGTTATACGGGAATGTTCGAACGAGTTGTGGGGTTTGATTTTTGCTAGTCAGAAGGACTTCAACAATTTTTACGGTGAGAGAACTCTGAGAAGAACGAAAGACGAACAACAAAGACGAATAATCATTTAGAACTTGATTATGTTACAATAATTACAAAAATACTGTTCCTAATTTAATAAAAACAAATTCAGATAATTTGTATAACTATGAATGAAACAGTTAATTTTGATCATTGGATAAAAGAACATAGAAACCGAGCAATCCGATTGTCTAAAATCAATTCGTAACCATAACAGTATGGAAAATTCATTTTTAGTCTTCCAGTTAAAATGCGTTAGTTGAAGAACTCTACTGTTAAACTATTTCTTGTCAGCCCTGACAAAAATAAATCCAGTAGTAAAATAAAATGTAAAATGCGCAAACGAAACCGTATAAATATTCCAATAATCCCCCGATAGTTGTTCAATATTCAAGTTATTCAAAAAGCATAAATTTCGGGGTACTCGGTCCTGACAATGATGTTACGATTGTCGGTATAATTTAATTTGTTACTTGCCGACGAAGACCTTTCCTTTCCTTTCCTTTTCTTTTTCGGCCACCATATAAACGTCAATTGAAAAAGGAATAAGGCCTTTCCGGTGTTCCTTTCAAGATTTGCTATCCGGGTTCATTGTACCTACGTTCCTAGGGTGTTTTTTCTTTTTCGAATTTCGTGCAATTAGTCGGACTCTTATTGGATTTCATTTGCATTCTCGAATAGTTCCATGTCTGGGACTTTACCTGTACGTCGAAAGACTGCACTTGGACTGGACGCGTACCGTGCGGTTAATCCCCTGTGTCACGGCACCACGAAAAAGGTTCGATAAATGAATAATAGCCTTGTGTAGCAACACTGAGGTGTATTGTTTTTTATGTCATTCATTCAACTAGAATTTTGTGTACTTTGGTTTTAAATTGTGGTGGAGTAGCAACCGCGTCCCGTTTTTGACCTTTTCCAAGTTCCAGTCTCGGGTAGTGCAGAAATATCGCCCAACAGAATAACGCCATTCGAAACATAAAATTGTATTGTACGCAATGAACATTAATGAAAATTGCTATTTATCGTAATAGGCGGATTTAATTGCAAATTCGCAATTGGAAACCTTCACATTTACGAATTTCGCCAATTTCGATTTGGCAATCCAATTTGCACATTCGAAAGAAGATAGAAACTGCATAGGGCAGGCATAACGGCCTACATTTCGACTAGATTCTTCTATTGCGTCTGTTGTAATAATTGAGAATTATTAATTTCCAACGCAACTTGTCAATACCCTCGCTCTTTCACCTCTTCCACTGTTTGATGTTACTCATGTTTATTTAAGTTACTTCACGAATTACCCTCGTGAAATTATCAATTAAATTTTAAAGGTTAGTTTAAATATTATGTGGTAATCTAATCAGTGTAAACACAGAGTTGATAACAATTCAATGTTTTACATTTCATACCTTCAACCTTTTGGGTTAAACCTTCAACAGAGTTGTATCACTCCACGTGTCAGAGTGGAACGAAACAAGTCCTTCTCTCTCTCTCTCTCTCTCGTCGGGCAGAGGTTTTCCCAATTGATTTCTATTTAAATTCTGCTTGTTAATGGGCCTTTCAGCCGGTAGAAAAATCACAAGACCACTGAAATTATCAGGGCCTTTGGGTAAAATCGTTAATTTCATAAAAGTTTTTAACACTCTGACTCGTACCTGTCGCGGAGAAACGCCTTTTACCTGTCCATGTGTGCTAGTGGAGGCTCGAACGAACTGATTGAGAGATTAAAAATCAAAAAGTCGGGCAATTAATGTATCATTTGTATTTATCGTTTATGAATGATCATCCCCTGGGTGAGTGGAGGACTCGTAAGAGCGGAAAATTTTTTAATTGCCTTTTGACACCTCTGGGAGGTTTGCTGGCATTCGAGCGGGCGAGGTAGGGGAGGGGGCATGCCAAAGCAAGCGAAACCAACTCTTGGGTGGGATACACTACAAGTAATGTTACACTACTACACCGATAGATCCATATGTTTCTTTCCCCTACCTGTTGTACCTTTGATTTATTTTGAGGAAGTCTCATGAATTTGATATAATATTAATACCTGCCGGAATGGACAGAATCGATGTCCCCTTGTCAATAAATTCATAGATTTAATAATAGAAATTAATTTGGGTCGTAATTAAAATACAGGGTGAAGAGCAGAACGGGTACCATGGTATTTTCGACCAGTTGTACAACTCTTCTACGAACAAAGGACGACTTTTGCTACGGCAGGGAAACGTTCCCTTCGTTTTCCGTCTGTCCTCCGCGACGAACGCGTGCGGTTTTCACGAATACCTGTAGAATTTGCGCCATTCAAAGTGGCGCTAAGTTATTTCCAATAATTACAACACAAATTTCGACCTTGGAAACTGTTTAAAAACTTGGTCGCCGTGCTGTGATTTACAACGGGGATACAAAAAAAACACTAAATAGGAAAAAGAAGTCTATTTTTTTACAGGTAAGCTGCCTTTGCAAAAAAAAAACACATTCCATAAATGCATTCAGGAATTTTTGTAGACCACCGTTTCGCCAAGGTCTATATCGAGTCTGATTTGGGTGTAGCAGACGTGAAACGAGTGGAGTCAACTCGTGAGGTACCAGGGAGGTACCTGAGAGGTGCAGGTGTGTTGAATCAGAGGGCACGGCTGTTGGGAAAACCGCAGGAAGGAAACTTGTCCGACCGGAGAACTCCTGCACCACTGACGAGAGTCATGAAAAGCAATCTATATGTATATATATATAGATTTCTGGTCAAATTTTATATTTAAACCTTTAAAATCTCATGAGTAAAAACAAGTGATTCAAATTTTTATGCTCTTTTAATGCGACAAGTACATAAAACTCTTTAATCGCCAAGAGATTCTAACGTAAGCTTCTCCACAACCCATTCTCACTTCATCTAATTGTACACCTGAGTGAGTCACGTCTTCAATTTAAAAAGGTGTAACCCGAATTAGTGATCGAGTAGTAGAATGAGGAAAAACGGTGTCGGAAAGTCCCTAAAACGCGGGCGCACACACCCACAGAATTGTAGGATTTCCCAGGTGCGCGGAGAAAAATAAAAAAAAAACAAATATTTAATTAAACGTTTTATTATTAAAAATATATATTTATAAACTCTCCTCTAAAATGTTTTTCTTTAACGATTAAAAAAAATGTTATATTAACACTAATAAAAATCCATTTCTTAAAAAAAATCCTCTTCAACCTTTTTATACCAAATTAATGTAGTAAAACACGTAAGTAGAACCTGAACATAACAAAAAAGGCAGTGAATCCGACTGATTAACCGAAAGAAAATTTAGCAAGTAAAAAGAGCCGAATCTCATTAAAATTCGTCAAGTATATATGCAAACAATTGTAGTTTATATATAGACACACACATACTTTCGAGTAGTATCTCGTTGCTTACGAACAGGCATTCGTCTCTTTTCACTGTCGAAATTTTCCATTCATCAACATACAAAAAAAAGTCTGATTCTTATTGCTATCATCGTATAGAAGAATTTCAATATTTCCTTTTCATAACCCAAAAATAAAAACATGAAAAAGTCTCGGAAGTATTTTCTTATTTAAAATCTGAAAAGTAAACGGTTTTTCAAGGCGTGGATAATAACTGTAGATTTATTAATTTTTTCAAAAACAAAAAAAATTATGTATACATAGATCGAAAGAAGGAAAACAAGAGAGAGAGAGAGGGGGGGGAAGGAAGGAAAAAAAACAAATTCGTAAAACGCGTTTGTAACCCGAAGTTAATCAGAGCGTAGAAAAAGGCCAAGAACGAAAACTAATAGTAATAATAATAATAATAATAAAGTAATAGTAAATACACATAATTATGGAATCAGTCTTATTCTGGTTACATACGTAGCATAACATAAATTTTACTCGCTGCATTTAAACAAATAAAATTACTAGACTCAATTAGTTAGAGAAAGAAAAAAATAGTTCCGTTCAGAAAATTGACATTGTCACGGGGAAGATTCATAGAAAAATGTGACTCTCTCGTAGATCTCTCTTACAGATCTTCATCTACGACGCTCTGCCCGGACATTTTGTGAAAATTTGGGTGTGAACACAAGTACTTTCTCGGGGATGAAAGAACTCAGTCGGCGTTTCATACCTAAACGCCTCGTTTGCTATTTTTTTTTTTTTTACGCGAAACTATTTTCCCGCGGATTCTCTCCTCTAACTAATTGATATATTTCAGTATACTTTTCCCATACACCCTAATGATGGCATAATAGTCTATTAATCCGGCTACCAATTGACCGTTATCCCCATTTTTTATTTATTTATTTCAACCATCCGATTAATAAAGTAATAAAAAAATACCGACAATAAGAAACAAAAACATAATACATTACACAAAGAATCCGACATTTTTTTTTTCTGTCTTTAATAGAAAATGCAGAACGACGTGGGATGGGCAGGAAGAAGAAAGAAAGAGACTTTGTTGTAAAGTTCGAATTTGGCAGTTTTGTTGCTAGTTTCAGTCCGTAGGTATAAACAAAGATTAATAATATTTATAACAAAATGAAACTAGATGTGATCGCGGAAAGTATCCTTCACATACTTTATGCTGTATATATAAATACATACTTTTTTCTCTTCTGTGCATGCGTTTCATCTTTCTTACTTATTACATACATATTTTATTTGTTCATAGGTTTGGGTGGGTGGTTAAATGACGGATTTGGTAACTTCACTGACCGCACAACCAGACGAATTTCCGCAGGACTTTTCTCCGGTGGAAAAGGCACACGACGTCTCCGACACGTAACGAAACACTTTTTATTAACTTAAAATTAGGTTAAGTGAACATTAAAAAAAAAAATACTTAAGTTCGTGTCGGAGACGTTTTTCCATCCGGGGCAGTCGAAAGAGCGAACGCTTAAAAAAACACAACTTAAAAAAAAAATAGGCAAGCAAATAGAGATAGATCAACAGATAGACAGACAGAGAAATTTAAAAGTTATATAAATAGGACATAAATTAAATATATTTCTATGTAAAAAAAATAAAAGTTTTCGTTTCACGTTGACAAAAGAAACCTTTCGTTTTGTTACAATAACCGAGACTTATGTTTTGTAATAAAAAATTATTAATAATAATAATAATAGTGATAAATTGCAAAATATTAATTTCTACAATAGCACCGGATGCTCCTCTGCCTGAGGTGATAGATTCTGTCGGAAAGTATTGTGACGATTTAAATGTACACTATCCTTAATGATTTCTAGAGTCCTGAAACGATAAAACAAATAAAAGTTCCCATTAGATTATTAATTAATTAGTAACTCGTCGTAGGATAAGTTGAACACAATGATATGCGCATAAATTAATTAAATTCAACTTAAATTATACGTTCTTTTTTCAAATAAACTGAATTCGCAGGTTGTTTCATATCTCCAGGTCGTAAATTTCAATTTAATGTTTTGATGAAGTTCAACGCGAGATCACAATTTTTGATACATAATAATAATAATATTAAATTTTAGTATATATATATTTATAATGCGTTTAGTATACCTCCTAATTCCTTTAGTTACCGTATGTGAGTCCATAAATTGTTTAAAATAATAATAATACTGTTTAAGTTTTAATTTAGTGATGGATGGCAGACAAGCATATTATGTACATGTTACATTGATGTATAATTGTTACGGTAATATTTTCTAGTGTATCCTTATATATGGTGGAGAAACCAACACTATTCTCGCCCTGGAGTAAATGACGAATGTTGAGTTTGGTAAAATGTATCTTCGTCTACCAGATAATTGATGGAACCTTCGAATCCACAAAGTTGTCCATCATTTCGGTTGTAGACGTCTGCCCTTTATAATTCAGGCAGTTGGCAGTTCTTTCGGGGGTCGAGTCCAGTGGGAAGAAAACTTCCGTAACAAAGCGCATTCCATTAAATTCCAGTACTTCTCTCTAGGTATCAGGGCCGTGCCTGAGGTACCTGAGGTACCGGAAGAACCCCGAGTTGCTCAACTTATTTCCCTTACTTTTTATTGTCTCATTTACCTTCGTGTTTATTAATCGGTGCGCTCCTGTCATTGCAGTAAACGTAAAGTTCCAGCGTGCAATGTTTTTTGGAGAAACAGGAATCAATCGGTGAGTGTCGAACAAAAAATCTGCGCTTGTAATTTATCGCCCATGAATTATGTTCTCATTCAGACAACACTCTCGAAACGGTCATTCATTAAAATGAATCATTCAATGGTTGAAAAAGCCGACTCGAAGTGTACAAATTTCATATTTGAGTGTTGATTTTGGTACTTGTGAGCTGACGCGACATAAATCAGCCCTGCACCACCACTGGGAGCCGTTACCTATGCAGATAAACCACTTTTTGAGAAGTAGTTTTGTCGACTAATTGTAATTAATCAATACCTGTACATTCACATTAAACAATGTCTGTGAGATTCAGGAAAACTGTACAGACGTTCTCAGATTTTCTATTTTGAGTGAGTGACATTTCTGGTCGAGTACCAATTTTTTTGGGGTTTTTTCGTTCGAAATGATAAAATCGGGACCGTAAATTTCTATCCGTGACTTTTGTAGGAATAAAGTTTCCTGGTTTGTCCTGGTTTTTTTCTTCACCCCGGAAAAGCCATTGCGAACCTGAGAATGCGGTCGACACATAAATACAAGCCGAGTATTAAGCCATTTGAAGGTCTGAGGTCATTCCTTATTAGTTAAGCTGGTTTTCTCCTCTTTTTATTTATTTATTTTTTGAGTTATAGTTGTTGTTGTGTTACTGCCATTAACAGTTCTTCTTCTTCATCATCATCATCACCGTCGTCATCGTCATGATCGTTTTCTTCTTCTTCTCCTGGCCAAGAGTTTTCCCGTTCAGCCTGGAAAATTGGCCGATGAGTCAGATGCTCATGAATTATTCATAGGAAAGGATGGCGGTTGACTTGTAACGTCTCCTCGGTACCACATGGGAAGGGAAATTCTTATGATTCGAACTCCGATTTTACTGACATTTAAATTTGTTTTGTACTTTTTGAACTATTTAACATGTGCACGTGGAACTGATTTATGTAACAACTTCGCACACAAAGTACAAGGATGATTTCAGAAGGAGCTTTAAGCAGGACCGCGGCTCCTAGGTCGTAACCTTTTAAAATATGATAGAATTATTATAGTAAAAATTTGAAGAATGTGAATGATAAAATATAGAGAGCAAAAATGGTGTACAATCACAATGTTTCGATTCATCTTTTCATTCATAAAGTAGATAATTATTAATAACTAAGCGATTCTGCTCAAGCGATACATGCCATGGGGGTGCTACGAAGTTATCTGTAGTGATTTTAGGCAAGACCAATTCACATTAAGAATATCCGGGAAACTGTGAAAGAAAAAAAAATGACGAAAATCATTCAGGTATTGCGAGTGCGAACAATCAATCTTTTTCTACAATAACAAACTTTTTTACAGGGCCGTTGAAACGACCTTGCCTCAGGCCATGAAAATTACTACTGAGGGTTTCGCCGGGAAGCCGAAGAAGAAAAAAATCACATTCAAGTCTTGAACACATAAGAAATCATAAGAAATTTCATGATTCAGTTGAAGCAAAAATTGATACAACAGTTTCCTACTCGGGAGGTGAAAAAACTTGACCGCGTAACTGAATAATTATAGAAACGTAGTTGTGCCGTAACATGTACTTCACTGTTTGAGAAAAAATGTAATGGTTGCCTATTAATGACTAAGTTGAATAATTTATGGAATTTACAAAACAAAATGTAAACCAATTTCATGTTGCACACCAGGATACAGCAGCAACAGTATAGCTTTGCCACGACTCACACGAGGCAAGTCACTATCCAAATTCGATAAATTTTGCGTCGGCATCTTTTGTTACGAGAATTTTATAATAAAAAACGAATTTAAATAAAAATGGAGTGGTACGGATGAGTAGAGCATGATGGATACGTGCAAACGAACTTCAAAGACCGGATAGCACCACGTAGGAAGGTAGTGGAATTTACTTGTTGCCAAGAAAACAGATCCTGAATACAAAGAAGTTGAAATCGCAATGGTAGAAGCGAGAGGTCACAGCGAGAGGCTAGAAAATGATATAGTTGGAGTCTTTTTCTTCTGCTGGAAAACTTGGCGGCGCAAATAAGACCATGTCTCGGGGCACCGATTGGAGAAAAGAAGGAAAAAAAACCACGCGGCAATTACATAAAGAACCATTAAAAATAACGAAACTCCAAGGAGGAAAAGGTTGATTTTTAATGATGTAATGAAGGCATGCAAACACTCGGCCAACAACAATACCTCCGGGCAGTCGGCTAAAGGTCCATAACCTCATCAGACAGATCCAACAATGGTTACTCGGACACTATGGTTGAATGATAACGGTAAAAATAAACCCTTAGAAATTTCATAATAATAAAAATACAAATACAAATGGAAAAACGTCTGGCTCCATAAGGCAACAACGGGGACCCGGATTAGATCCACAAGAAAATAAAATCAATTTTCAATAAGTTTGGTGAAGGTTCGAAGATGGGACAAACCGAAAACCCGCAAAAACCGACCATAAATAAAATAGTTAGAGAATTCTGAAATATTAATTTGGGTAATATGGTCGTGTCAGAACCATAACTTGCAGGTATAGTCGCGCATGCACAGACTCAGGTGGGAAAAAAACGCATTCCCCGAGTTGACTGCCGCCAAAAATCCGTCGGAACAAGGCTAGCCATTGTCTATTTGGTGGCTACAAACCAGACCTCAACAACTTGAGGAAGAAGAAGAAGAAGAAACCAATTTCGTGCGTCGTAGACGCGACACATTAAATGCCTTTTAAGTGGTGCTGATTCACTGAAATGGACTAGCAAAAAATTGAATGCGAACGTATCTGTCCACATGGGCACCAGCAACACTCCTCCTGAGTCGGATGGAACCTACCAACCTTCAAAGGAGCAGCAGTGACGGTGAAGTGAAGTGACTTCTGTGGCGATAAGACAAAAAAAACACGCACCGGGAAATGAGAATATTTCTACGGACGGGTAAAAATAGTTTCATTAATTAAAATTCAAGCCTGCCCCCGTTGGGAAGAATTAAAATTCATCATTAGGTTCGTCACCCCGTTCCTCAGGTACAAATCAAAAAATACATAAATTCGTTTGGAAGGCAAAAAATGGCGTGCAGACAATTTCCTTGAAGGATGACTTAATCGGCCGGTTGAAAAAACTGCGGAGGGAAACCTTGCCAAATGTCACGGCTTCTGGTAAATCACTTCCCGATCCGAACACATCAAAGGTTAAAGAAAGTTCCGTCTAAAGTACGGACAGGTACGGTCTCAGGTACGAGACGCTGAAGAAACCGGTCGAGTGGAGTGCTGATGCGAACAGCAGGCCGGAGGACCGAGTTTTCGGTCGAATGGAAGAAGATTAAGAGGCGTAAGCCCACGCTTTGACCGATTCTGACTTTCCAATCCTGAATTTAGCAAGGTTCCTCGAGAAGAACGCGCCCAAAAGAAAAAAAAACACCTTCCTAGCTCTCGAGTGAGTGCATTTATTCATTCATGCCGTCCACGCGACAAATATGCAGGTTCGGTCGATATCCGGAAGACGTGGCAGAAGACGACGACGACTGTGTGATCGTTTGAAACGCACACACACGCACCAAGGATACCCAGGGCGGGGCAATCAATGCGAATTGTCTTGTTGCCCTTCTCTGAGTAAAACACTGAAAATTATCCCCGTCAGCTCGAGAGATCCTTGTTGACCGAATATTCCGCATTCAAACGGGCAACAGGTGGTGATCTGCGATCAGATTAATGAGTTACGTCAGACCGAAACAAAAATGACGACGATCGTGACTCTTTTAAATCAAGGGTCAAATATTTCAGGTCTAACTGGGCCAAATACCAGTCACATACGCAAGAGATTTAATAAGGTACCTAGTTGGTCAAAAGTGAGAATTAAAATACCTGACCGTACAGGGTCGACCGGCATGCAGGAGCTACAACACAAGAAAAGTGTCCTAGACCATCTGTCAGTGGCGTTACCATCCTTGGCACCTCGTCCTTCTCATCTTAGTTATCCACTTTTCCAACTTCTTCTTGGATTAGTTATGCCACGCATCTGTCCAGCTCGGAGTGTTCGCTCCGAGCGCACTCTTGGACTAATTACCAAGTGTTAAATTCGTCATTAACTCTCCGGTAATGCTCGAGGTGTGAAAGGCCTACTCTCTCTGTCTCGGTTCGCCAATTATCCTCCCGTGCTGCATCATTTGGAAGTTCCATTTGTAACCTATTTTTGGGTTCGGCACTTAGCTAGAACAGTTCAAATTGACCGATGTTGTTCCTCGGGTTCAGCTAGGTGCACTACCAACGAGAATCTCACCTGTATCTTTTAGTGAGAGCTCCAAAGCGATTCTTGTCTAAATCACCACCTCTCGTATTTTTCACTCACAGCAGTGGTTCACCGGTGTTTGCCCGGAATTCAAGTGTTCACGGGGTGTTGCCCGAACGGAAGCTAATTTTTTCTTAAATAAACGTCAATGAACAACGCCCTTAGACAACCGCCCTATCTTTCACGGCGCCAAAATCTTTTGCGCCGGGCAAAAGCCCCGCAGGACATTGTTCCCGGAAATGGCTTAATTCCAATATTCCTGGACAGTTCTCCCTCAACAACTAAAAAAAAACTTTAAAAAAACTATCGGCATCGGCCACCTGAAAAACTGTTGAACACATGCCACTTTCATTGTTTATTTAACGCCCGCCTACACTTTTCCCTACACTGTTTCTTTCTTTTTTTTTTGGTCGAGTAACACAGAGACTCTTAGTGAATATTATAGAAAATTAAATTTCTATTAATGATTGGAAACTATGTCGGATCAATAGAAATCGGTTCGATTGAGTTTGTGATGTCTGAACGGTCCACCATGTGGTGTTACATCATGAAACTTTCCCTGTCGATGACTAATTTGTTTTTGTCGGGTGTCGTGTCTCTCGTTTTCTTCTCGTGGACATTCGAAAGCTCTCTGTGTACTTCGAGAGGATCCGAAGGACCGTTTACCTTCTCGGACGTTGAGATTTGCACAAAATGAGGCGAACGGCCGAAGTGAATGACAAGGGAAGGAGCGCTCGGGGTTGTTGTAGTCGTCGTTGTTGTTAGCAATAATTTTATTGTGCAACTTGTCCCTTTTTCAACTATCCGTTCGAGTACCGTTAGGTGTCCTTTTGTTCCCGTTCATATCCGTATTTCCCTTCTTTCGATGTTTCCTTTATTTTATTATTTGAATTGTCACGCCGGACTTTGTTTTCTTCGAAAAAATTGTCTGTTTGTTCGAGGGTGGGTCGTAAATTTAGTTAACTGTTACCTAATTTGAATGCCATTGCCCACTTCTTGACAACTATTATTCATCGGTTGTCTTTGAATAAAACTAAAGCATCTGTTACTCTTCTTCATTGCCTTCATTCTCTTTTGGATTTTTTACGACATTTCCCATTATATAATACTTTACATTTTTCCACTATTATTGCACTGGCTCCGTCTTACTCCGTCGAACTACCCACGAAACGCCGATTTTACAACGGTGGATTAGTCAGGGTGGATATCCGGACACAATGAAATGAAATGGCTCCCCAAAAGTGTGTACGACTCGCAAACTCCAAAACCAGGTGACAATGAGCCTCGTGCTATAAATTAATAATAGGTTAATACTTGTAAATATGTGATGTTGGTCAATTTCGATAACTAATGATGTGGTGCAATCCTTAGGTGTTATTTACACATATACCAGTGGCGGATTTGTGTTCGAACAGCTCAATGAAAGTATATTTTGGCCACGGAGCGACTTCGTTGAGTAGCCGTCAACTAATATTTAACAGTCGGATGATTTTCACAAGTACATGACCCATCCAAAAGCCCTCAAACCATTTAATATAAGAAAAAGCCGGTGTCAAACGAAGGAGACCACCGTCTTTTTTTTAGATGGTCTCTAACGTCTGCAAAAGAAATCAACCAACCTGTCGAAAGTTTATTTTTAACCGAGTAAAACCATTTCAGGAGGCATTCAACACAAGAGAAAACACGTTTTCGGAATACCTTGCCCAACGTTACCAAGTTGCTCAATCCTGTTAATGAATGACGAGCAAAGGAGTAATAGACTTGAGAATTTTAAATCAAAAAAATTTTTCATAACTTTTTGAAATTTGAAAATTTCTTGACATTAAATCCACGTGAGTATCTCTCTCTCTCTATGCATATGTAAGTTGAAATTGCGCAAACAACAATCTTCCTTGCAAAATAATTTAAGGAGAAAATCCTTGAAAGTTAAATGGAAAGTGAAAGAAAATGAATAAGGAGACACGACGACCACAAATGGGAATATCTCGAAATTGAAAAATTCGAGAGTCTGAAGACACGACGCACCTCTCCTGAGAGACCTGAGCAGGTACAGTTGCTCGTAGCATCAGGAAAGAAAAAAAAACAATCAAACAATAACAAGTCCATTGACTAATGCCCACTGTTATTAAATAACACGATTTTCCTATATAGTACGACGCATTTCGTGCGAGGGTAATGTCGATTACATTAACATTTACCTCGGAGGCTCTGGCATTACATGTTTTAATTACTCGTCCGGAGGGGGTACTACTAAGGCCCCCGGAGGTATCCACCGGAAAATTCAGGCCACCAATTTTGGAACCTGCAACTTCCCCACCAACTTTCCCACCGTCCTGAGAACAGTCTGCCCAACCTGAGTTTTTTTCACGGTTTTGACCTATTGGGAAATCGTCTGCTGTTGCTGCAATCTTATTAGTATCCGATCCGGGTCAATGTTACACCGCGTTGTGCCCGGCGAATGTTGCAAAAATCCCCTTTTTGCGATTAATTATGGATTTGGAATTTCGTGTGAGGAATGCCTGCCCTATGACCTGCCAAGATGTCACGGTCAATTCGAACTGTCGCAATCAAGTCTGTCGCTTCTATTCTGCCACCACGAACCACTACTGATAACTTTGAATTCAATCGATACAAGTGACTAACGGATGATGACATGACAGAAATTCAGGGAACTTAGTAGAGCGCACGTCAACTAGAGCAGAATTCGCTCGAGTACAATTCGCAAATTATCGGTGTGACATCACTTGCGAGCATCACAGGAACGTCAACTTCCAAATTGAAATTTCTTACACTGAATAGTTTTGGATGGCTTCTGAAGAACCGCGTTTCAGGTACCGAGTCCCTTAATATGACGTATTACATATTGATTACTTAAGAGAGTAAAATCAGACCGGGTCAATGTCTTCCACAGGTAACAAAATTTTATAAATTCTTCCGGAGGGATTATTATCACGTAGCTCGCCTTGCCGACATGATTTAAAAACGAACATTGCCAAGGTTTCAACCTATGACGGGATGTGATACAAAAGGTAGTCCGTTACGAAAAAAAAAATGTAGGTTTCCTCTTTAATAGAAATGGAAAGCCATACGTTCAGGAAGCAAGTAGGAGAGAGAGAGAGAGAGAGATAAAGGAAGAGAAGAAAAAATAGTTATGAAAAAAGAAAAGATCAACGGCCAGAAATGTCGATGTTGAACGCTGGCCGTACCTGGTGCTATTTACAACTTGACGAGGTTTATGAACTTAATTGTTGAGGAATTTCGACAATGCAAAACGCATTCGTGCTATTCTTTCCCATCGTTCCTTCTTTCTCTCTCTCTCTCTCACACACAAACACAGTCGATGGCCAAGTCGATGCTTTCGATATTTTCATTAGGACACTCATCACTGCTGTCACTCAGTGAAATTCTAACGCGGAAGTTGCCGCCATCGTTTGGAAATGCAACGCGGAATTTCGTACGGGAAAGTCAGGTGGAAAGACAAAGACTCGGAATAATGAGCGTTCCGGAAGGAAGTTAACGCAAACGAGTGAAAGTTACGATGTTGAGGAATGCGATGCGAAACCACGGTAGAAAATAACTATTCTGCAGGGATTTTATTAATAAATAATAAATTATAAATGTGATGGTATCTCTATAAATATATTAAATGTTTAGCGAATCCGAACGCCCACTTGATTCTTTTGATTTGAAAGCAACGCACTGCACCAGGGCAGGTACTGCACCCTCCAACTCCTTCCCCCGCCACCCCTCTTCACTACCCCGTAGCCATTTTTCAGGTAACACGTTGCAGGTGCGAAATATTGTCGTCTGCGGTGAGAAGTTGTCCGGGAAAACTATTTTGCCAACTAGACTTTGTTTATGAGCGGTTTTCGAGATCGTTGTCAGGGAATATATTAAAATTTATCGTGTTTGACTACCGGAAAGAAACGAAGAAAGAAGAACGCTCTAGAATATTTAAAATAGTAATCTTGGGAAACCATTTTGGCATCAGGTTTAGCACATTTTTCGCCGAGCATTCGTCTGCCTTAGAAATCACATGGGAAGTGTCTAACCGTCGGAGTGAGAGGTTTTTATTTTCAATTTCTTTTTCTGCAGGACGAATGGACGAGTGCCTTGTGGAGATGGGAAGAATCGGTGCGGAGGAAGAGCACCTGCTAAGACCTCGTACAGTTTGATTAATTAAGTAACAGTTGAGTTCCATGTGTTTATGATATATAGCACACCTTTGTCGCTTCCATGTACACCACCAGGCTCTGTACGATTTGATTTGTTGTTTCCACAGGTGCTGACATTTTGACTGCTTTGCCATTGTGAAAATTGCGAAATGTTTGATAAATGCTAACTAGTTGAAGAAAAAAAAATATTTTTGTTGAAACACGTGTTCGTACACGTGTACGGTACTTGGGTCGACCCAATGATCACGGCTCTGGTCGTCTCTGCTTCATCGGCAGGGTCACCCTGTCACTTGGAACCTTTTTCATGGATGAAGCCCTCGCAGAAGGCAACCTTCAAACACACGTAGCACGCAGAATATTCCAGAAGGTTTCCACTTGTCTATTCGTGTACGTCGTATTGACACTGTCAATAAGTTCCCCGATATTTAAAGATTTCCGCAATGAATGGAATTTTTGACGAACATAATTTCCGCGTTAAAGAAGGTTACCTGAATCGACTTGGCGAGTGTCAAGTGTCGCCTTTAACCGGCCGTTAACACCCATTTTACGTCCTTAGACGATCGAAATAAAGTCAAATTAACGACTACGACGTCAATGGGACAGTCTCATGAGGGATGAGATAGCAGAGAAATAGAAAAGTCGTTCTTGGGAAAAACGGCCACGGCACATAGAACAACAACAACAACAACAACAACAACATTGGACAACCCGGATGGTTTCCAGAAGAACAGGTTCCGTGGTGAGAAGAGCCACAAGACCTGGTACCTGAAAAGAGAGGACGTTCACGGGAAAAAACAAAGGAAGTCCGAACAGGAAGGAGAAAATGAAGGGCCTTAGAACATATGGATGGAAAACAGTAAACAAAAACCTGAATGATTTTCGACCGCGGATTCAATCATCGTTCAGGCACGTAGAAAATATTGGTTCAACGCCGATCATCGACCTCTCCTCTAATCCACACACATATCACTGGGTGGATTATTTTCACATGACAATACAATTCATTTATTTGTTTTTCCGTCTTCCTCCTCACATTAATCTTAATTAACACTCCCAGGTATGAAGGAGTCACCTGTCGTTGACAAAAAGGAAAACCTCTCGACGAGGACAAAGAAGATGGCGCGCGGGTAGGAAAACTCGTCCTGCCTCTGCGCCGAATGCAACAAAATGCAACTGAGTTTTACTGGATGCATTTTCCGTCACTTTAATGCCCCTTTCGGGCGAATTATGTCCGAAAATCGCTGACTAAATTGTTCACTTCCTGTTCACCTCGATTCAAGAATTATTCACTCCTACGTGATGCAAGGTATCACGCTCTGTACGAATGAACATATCGATGCATGCGATACGCATTACTCAGACTGGTACCTTGGAGGGGCACGTCGATCGACAGATCGGAGGATGATCGGATCAGGGAGCTGAAGGAGCGATGGGAGTAGGCAAATGTCTGCTGCCACGCTTGCCAAGCTTGAATTTCGTGACCTCAATAGTGCATAATGAACTCGTCACCGCATTCAATGGGAAGAGCACAAACAACCTCAACCGAGTTTGCGAGCCCAAAAACCGCCCGAGAACCAAAAGGTCAATTACGTTGTTGTAAATAACAAAGGTTGTACCCGTTGAGTCAACATACATAACACGAGATAATTCGTTTTAAAATATAAATATACAATTTAAGGAAACTTCCTTCACGACGTAAACTCCTTTTCCGTAGAAATTAAATTCTCGTTTAAAAAAGAAGTTCGGTTTTTGTTCCCCTGACTACCCGACAACCATTACAAACGGATAAACCGAAAACTTGTGGCGGGTACCAGACGAGGAGTAGTTGCGAATACGTTCGTTAAGGAGACACCCCAAATCGGTGACCTTTTGTTAAAGACAGGCAATGCGGAACCATCAATTCCAAGCTGATATGATAATTATAACATTCTACCTTAGAAACAGGCTCGGTAGGGTAGGTATCGCATACCTGAAACAGTTTTGCGATTGGAAAAAAAAAACTATAGAATTTCCTAGTCTCACATACGCGAACGGTAAGCGGAAGTGGATTCTGCGTATGGGAGAGACAAGAGCGGAAGTACGGGAATGGGCAAATAATAAAAAAAAAGTATTGGTTTCGCTTTTTATTCCGGAGAGTCTAAGGACGAGGTCTGAGATGTAAGAGAAAGAAATGACGTCTGAACTTGGAGCGAAAGTGAAAAAACAAGAATTTACCCCGAAGGGTATTTTGAAAAAGGCGCAAGACTCATGTCCGTGAGAACTTCGAGTTTCCACTGTACTTGCGGTTTCTAATTGCGTAATTGTTAACTTGCAAAAAGCAAAGAGCTCCTGAAGTTCCACGAGGTAAGAAGCTTCAACTCTGGCATTAAAGTAAATGGCAGGTGACACACCAGCTGCACTCACATGGGGTCTGCCCCAGGGAAAGCTGACTCCTCCCGGGCGTGTCGTTTCATTTGGCAAGCCCACCATCCTCCGGGCTGGACCGGGAAATTTCTGCCACCGGGGAAAATCCCCAACTCCGGATTTAACGATCACCCGACTCGGATTTGGCAAAAAACCTGTTTTCACTTTTGATTTCGACTTCCGCGTGTCGGACGTCAATAGATTTGCAATTACCCATGAAATTTGCGAGGCCTTTAAAGGACGCGGTCCAGCAAGGGAGTTAAGGGGCTCGCTGCCTCACCTCACCTTTCTTGTTATGTTCAACCGGAAGGCAAGGGGCCATCGACGGAGGACGTGAGCTTGTTCGTGTCATGAGCATGAAGGCGAAGAAGAAGAAGCAGAAGAAGTCAACACTAATTTGTCGGAAATGAACAATATGGACAGTATACGTGGAAGTTCTCGATTAAAAAGAAAAGAAAGAACAGCTGTCAGTTGAACAATCGCTTTTATTTCCATACACGTTCCATGCCTACCAGATCCTTATTTCTTATACCTGTGGCACGTCTCGTGCCACCTGTGCCCAACGCCTAATTTAATTGACGACCCAAAAAAAACGTTCTTTAATTGAAAACTCCTTAACTGGCCACAAAATAAATCAATTCGAAATCCATTCGAATTTTGCGTCAAAATTTGTTATTGATGAGAGTGTGTGTGTGTGTGTGTGTGTGTGTGTGTGTGTGTGACAGTCTTTCTATATCACTCCGGTGGCCACTAGCTGTAAATCACTTCGGGAATGACTGATCGGATTGATCGATTATCGGTTACGTAATAATCCAGGTAAACAATTTCATTAACAAACCAAATCATCAAATTTATTATTTAATTCATTAACGAGTAATTCGAATTTTTGTCATTCGAAACAACTTACAACGACATGAAATGAACAAAATAATAATATAACTGAACCGATACCTGCACAAATAGGTTGTGCAAAACTAAATACAATAATGACTGATTCATTCGGAATCGAATACAACTGGCACTGCACACTTACAATATCTCGATTTAATATAAAACAATTATACTAATAATACAAATGCAAGTTCCAGTTGTCTTAGTCTCAACAACTACAGTCTTGATTGTCACTCCACGGGCGTTGAGTATAACGATCAATAAATTAACTATACAATTAATTATCTACAAATAATATACAATTCGCTTTCGCTCAGACAGTTTAATAAAACTGACACAATTCATTTTCGTTTCGTTTTAATCGATTTGCTTCATCAACTTCTTCGAGTTGCACGAGAAATTTCGCCGTAGAGTTTCATCAGAAAATGATTAAATTTATCTATTGTTATTCATTTTTTTAAAATCAAAAGCATCAAACACAGAGCTCATCATCACGTGAGTGACGTTTCGAACAAGTGTACTTAACAGAAATAAATAAAAAGTACCCGACCGGAAAAGCAAAGCAGTCAACAGCACAAAACTGTCAAACAACATTTCTGTCAGAATTCGCGTTTGCCTCTGATCAAAAAAAAAATCAGTCAGTGATCTGTCACTGTGCGCAGATCGGTAAAATTCCTGGAGATATGAAACCCGGAACTACAATTTGCCTGACAGAATCACCAATAAGTAGATAAATGAATGGAGACTCACCTCGAATAGCCGATTTAAACAAAAAATAACACAAATGATCATCTGTACAGGAGAAATTCGTGAAAACCAACAGAAGAAGACCCGCCGCTGCCGTCCATCCATTTCTTCTTCTTCTTCCGTTTACTTTTTGGTATCGTCGTTGTCGCAGCTAATGTCGTTCCGGCTGTCCTCCGATGGCGATCCTCCAGACGATCAGAATCACACCAACTACTAACATTCATCATTGTTCCTGATATGTTTTATATAAACAAGTTCTCTTTCCCAAAAGAGAGATCACTGATCTTCTGATTTTCCGACAATTTGCACGGAGCTCAAGTGGAAATTCATGACAGCTCCGGCGTTGCCTCAGTAGAGACCGGTGGGATCCAAGTGTTTTCGCTCCATTTTTCTTTTCGAGTGTCGCCTCTGAAGCTCCTCGTTCCACACGTTCAATCAAACGTTTGCACAAAAATCGAAAATTAAAAAAAAATGATAGTAATACGTAAAATAAAAACACGGAGTCAATAAAGTCCGGTGGGATCGAGTTCCTTGTGATCCATCTTGATTTTTGTAATTAAAAAAAAAACGGCGAGAAGAAAATGCGACAAATAAGTAACAAATTCAAATTTTATAAAATCCGCTTAAACGCGACGAAAATCAGAAGCGATAAATTTTTATTGTTAATTTATTTTTCCGTTGAAAAAAAAAACTAGAAACGAAAAATCGAAACGTGAAAATAGTTCGATTGTAGTTGAAGTGAGAGACCAACGAGTCGTCTGCTCAAACGAAACCACTGCTTACACGACCAAAGTCAAAATACAACTGACGGCTTCGGACCGGTCTATTTCCTTTTTATACGAATGAAAGTCATATATACGTAAGTGTTATTTCCGAGGTGCCACCATTAGCTATTATCCAAAAAATTAGGTCGATCATTCCCCTTTTGGTCTAACTGTATATTCCATGCGGTTTTCTCCCATCCGACTGGGGAGGGGCCCCCTAAGCTGATCTGCTTCTTTTTCGCTTCTCCTTCTCCGCTGCGAGGTGTATCCCGTCCTTTCCGTCTGCTTCCACGAGGCTCCCCGACAAATTCCTGCCCTCGAACTCTCGGTGGTGTTCGCCTCTTTACTTGGACCCTTTCCCAGACGTTGGTTCCTCCTCGACGAGTGTCCTTCTGCAGGTCCCGAGCTTACCCGTCAAGGCCGACAGAAAAGTTAGTGCGACAATTTTCCGCCCGGGTTGTTCTTTTGTTTGTATTATTATTAATTGTTTTTTTTTAAATCTCGTCACCGCTCGTCGACTGGTTAACGTTTTTATTTTGTGTTGTTTAACTTTGCTGATGTCTTGCTGTTGTCTTCTGTCTGTGTCGTATGCTGAACACCTCGTGTCGTTTTTGCAGTAGCACTTTCACGGAATTTTTTTTTTATGTTCGTCCGCAGAAAATGATTCGGTTTTTTTTTCTACGCTTAAAAAATCGTTGATTTCATCAAAAGTCAAATTTTGATCTTTCGATATTTCTGTTTGATTAGTTTTTCTCGATCGAATTCCGCCGAAACTGAAAGATAACGAATTGAAGAGAAAAAAAATCAACCTCCTCCTCTTAGAACATGCTGGAGTCTGGCAAGTTCATTCCGTTTATTAGTCCCCGTTCAGATAAGGTGTTCTGCTTGAAATGGTTATCTGTAGGGACAGGATAGAGGTGCAAATGGGTACTCGGAGCCCAGAGGACGGGTACTCGTGGCCGGTTTATTTCTAAATTTGTCCTTCCTCGAGTTACCAAAGACTGGCCCCTGTAATTATTTTACCGTATTTTACCGTATACCGTAGATAATTTACAGTATAAGATCAACCTTTTTGTATTTCCAAATCCAATTATGAGTCGATGAACGTTTATTATATCTACTCCCAAGTTGTAACAACCTCAGTGCGATACTCACATATTAGGTAGAGTACATTGCGTGTGCGGGGCTCTGTTCCCGCCGAAAGCTGTGCATTTTCTATTTCAATAAAGAGATGTCATTATGTGGTAATTTTTCACGAGATTTCAGTTCCGGAGAAGAAAAAGTGAAAGCATCGGTCGAGCACTCTCTTATCAGGAAGAGTAAGTGAAATGACAATTAGCAATTTCTCTCGGATGCCATTTTGGTGGTGTAGAAACATCTGGAAGGAAAACCACGACCGATAAAATTTTAAATGTTATCACAGGTCCTTCGTATTCGCACGCGGACTTTGCACAATGTTAGGTGGCATTTCTGTGCAATTTCCTTACACGGAAGAATAAATTAGTCGCAGGTATCTTTTTAGGTGCTTAACAGGTATCAGTTGTATGTGGATAGCTCAACAAAACAAATTTCCCACGTGTTCAAACAAAATGAAGAAAAAATAAAATTAAAGTTAGTCGACTATCCTGTTTCTAAAACACAATTGTATATATCCTTTTTTGAAATCTTTTACGTCTCCCGTAAAGAGCTTACTCATTGCCTTGTTTACACTTGTACCTGAACCTGATATTGTGTTTCATCCATGTTTACCGTACCTGCATTGGGTGTATTTGTGTGTGCGACTCTTTACGCATGCGTCGTAGGGTGAAATGTGAAAACTGCCTACTCGAATATGCCAAATTAAATATTATTATTAAAGAAGCGTAATGATTATTTTTGTTTGGCGTTTTATTTCGGGGGCAATTCAGGTTTGGCGCAAAAAAATTAAGGACCCGGGGCACCGGGGGTCCTTTCCTGCCTTCCTGATACTTTCCTGGAGTGTTACGGCCTGGACATACCCGACAACGAGCCCACGTTTCCTGTATCTTTCTCTGTCTCTCCGGCGCCCTTTCTTTTTTCTTCTGGTAAATCAACTTCGGTTTGTTTATTAATTATAATCGATTACCCTTCGTCTGAACAGCTGCGGTCACGATTTGATTTCTTAAGGTCACTAATCTCGAATTTCCTTTAGGTGAACAGAAGGTGAAAAAAAACAATTCCGGTAAACATTTTCGGTTCGACCAGGAAAAAGAAACAAAAAGAGTTCGTGTGTGTGTGTGTGTGTGTGTGTGTGTCAAATAAGGAGAAATTTGGGGACAACAATGGTTGGACAAAATCAGATCCCACGTTAGAGGTACCTCTAGTTGGCCTTTGGCTGGTTTCCGAGTGCTTTGACCACCCGACGAAACAGAAAGCCCCGAAGAGAGTTTGAAACAGAGAGAGAGAGAGAGAGAGAGAGAGAGAGAGAGAGTAAGCAAACAAACGTTTCGAGTGGTTTCAGTCCAAAGTTCCGAGTCCGGAATTAGCCTTGGAAGTAGACGTCTGGTAACTGACTGATGACGGGCTTCCGGGCCCTGATCTCATCCGAATGATCTCGATCGAGGACCTCGGAGACTGATCTTGAACGTGAAAATTAGTCATGGAATGGGGAGTGTTTTCCACGATGATTCACCGAACGAGCGAGAGTAGAAAGGACCTTCACATCAGACGGTGGCAAACTTTGGATTTCCGGTTGGTGTCAAGTTGAAACTTCACACATCAACTTTTTTTCGATCTCCCGACACTTAATGTATTGACGAAAAACATCTAAAAAGTTAGGGGTCAAGGCCTTGTGACCCTGAAAGGATTTTGCTTTGAGACTACTAACCCCCATCAAATCTGAACCGTCATGTATTGCATGATAAATACAATTTTAGTGTATTTCTGTCAATTAATCTTACATAGTTTATAGTTATAATTAAATTTGTCTATTGTCACAGAATTTTTTAAAAACTTCCTTTCAATTCATTCGCTTTCTCTTCCTCTTAATATTCGTTGCAATAAGGAAACTACTCTACGTGTAAAATTTGAAAGTTACAACTTTACAATTTCGTTTACGTATCATAATATTGTTAATGCGTAACTTATGAAACATTAGTTATGGAGTTATGTCCAAGTGAAATTAGTATTTTAAATGTATTTTTGTTTTCCACAAAAGAATATTTAAAATGTGTATTTCTACATGTTTCTTTGTGGTGTGCCCTCTGAAACCCAATTCGTAATGGAATGTCCTGGCAGAACTAAAGATGTGGTCAACGTGACAGCAGATGGGTAGCCATCACTACCCCAACATACGAACATATGGTGTGGGGTAGCTGTATTTTATTGTGATATCTTCAAACTGAGTGTCACATTTACTGTGGAAACCCGTGTCAATCGGGGAGAAAGGACAGAGGCTCGGGTATTTTTATTGCAGTGGCAGGAGACGTCACATGCCACGAGTACTACCCGGTGGCAATCTGGTCCTCTGCATTCTTTCACTTCTTTTCTGGGGGGAAGACTTCTCGTTGAAATCCGCCCTGCAGAAACACGTTCACTTCTTCAATTGACGAAAATTTATGGACTTTCCTCCATTGTTCATTGTTTTCTCAACGTTTGGGTTTTTGTTTCCACCTCGCCACCTATTCTCTGACAGAGAGGTAGAAAAAAGCGACAACAAATCAACCGATTATTTTGCATGACTAATTCTGCATTGGTGACAATCTTCCATTATCCCAAAATAAAAAGAAAACGAAAGGAAAGAATTAGATGTTGGTTAAGTGGTTGAAGAAGCACAAGAAGAAGAAGAAGATGCGGTGGAGAAAAACGAAAGATGATAAAGAAGGAGATGCCGGCCAGTTTCGGAGGTTTTTGACTTTTACAAGAGGTCGTTTGTCTTTTCATGATTTAGTTAGTCATAGTGGGTTTTTGGTGGACACACAAAACGGACAAACAATAGACTTTTTTTATTATTTAATTTTTGTTTTGGCACAAAGGATTTTTGGCTTTTTCACCCCAGGCCAGTGACCGACGTTTTGCTTACATACCTGCGACCCATTGCCGAAGCATTGCCGAATAGGTTCAATACTTATTTTTTAATAACTAATAAGCTGGATAAGATGGTTGCAGTCAACCCCACGGGTGCATGGACTACTACCGCACAATGTAATCTAACTTATCAAAACAAAGGATACATGGCTATCGATAACAGTAGTTCTAAGTATATATTTTGATTTCCTCAATGTATTTTGACTATTCCACCTTAATAATGTCATACACTTCCATTGAAATTAATTAAATAACATAAGGTCATAAACCAGTGAATTAAAACATCGAATGAACATTATTAAAGTAATTTTGGTTCCAATATTTATTTTTGTAACTCACGTAGTGTACATAAAACAGATGACCCTGAGTCTTTAAATTTAAATATTAATTCAGAATTGCATTTGTTAGTGGATCAGCCCACTGCACTTTGGGTCAGGAAAACAACTGCGTTGAGGTACACATTAGTCACATTAACAATAGAAAAAAAACGAACGTGTGACCTACAGACGCAAAGAATATTCATCGCATTTGGTCATGAGTTTTCGTGGCAGTACATAAAGTTATTAAAATTTTACTTCGTGCTACTTATATCCCTCGTATTAAATAACACAATACGGATTATCAACCTTTGTTCGCTATACTATCACTCACTGTTCCTATCATTAATGCTACAAAATACAGTAATTTGAATCGATGCATGTGTTCATAAATGGAAGTGTATGTATGTGTACGTGAATGCGTATGTTTATGTATGTATGTGTGTGTGTGTGTGTGTTTATGTGTGTGTGTGTGTGTGAATGGTTCAATAACCTGAAGTGGCCCAAACTTTGACACTGCCTTGTTCGAGAGCATGCGCGGTAGGGCAGGTCTAGGCCTAAACTCGAATTCATAATTCCTCATGACTGGATCGTCCAGGTGCTGGAAAAAAATTAGAGGGATTGAAACGTAAGATCAAAAAAGTATTATTTAATAAACGGATTAGTCTCTGATCTTGCAGCAACCATGTGGCACCTTCAAACAATGGCACGTAAGGTTCACAAAAAAATTATAAAGAGTCAGAGTGTTGGTTAACAAGAACTTCCAGTCACAAATCAGATAAATTGTTCCTTTGCACTCCTGCACTACACATAACTCTGGGACATCAGTCCCGTGACATTTTTACCCGAGTACCACAAATTAAGTTGTAAAATTTCAAAAAAATATTCGGAATAGGAAACACATTTCAGACCGGTCACACCATTGAATCTTTCTATACACATTTTACATAAAAATGTAAGTAAACCAGACGGTCTGGAAAAGGGGGCAGTGCCGGGTGAAATCCTTCCAATAATTCAAACAGCAGCAGCAAATTAACATAATCCATTCCTTTCCATTCCACACAAAAAAAGTCAAACGACTCGTTCAATTTATATTTATCGAATTGGCGATCGGTACACATCGACGACATTACATAACAAAATTAATCGTTTGAATAGGATTACGCGTGTTAAACGAGTCGTGAAAATTGTTTTCTGCAACGATTTGTAACAACAGTTTTAATTATGACTATTTTCAACTACTTCGCACTGGAAATGCCTCAATTAATGGTGACAGTTATTTGAAAGGAGCTCTCCAGAATAGAGTTCCACTCTCAGATTCTTCGCCGTAATATTCGTAATGTTACGTCACTATCTCATAATATTTTAAAATATATATGTGTTTTTTTTGTTTTTTTAAACCATTTTAGCTCTTTTTCATTTACGGGTTTGTTTATCTGATGGCATGCGAGTGACATTTTCATTTTTCGTTTTACACTATATTTAAATTTAAAATGCGTAAAGAGTCTAACAAATTATAATCTTAATGTTTATAATACCTGAAAAATATACCTATTAAGGGCCAATTACAAATAGTTAATTTTGTATCTCTCTGCTAATCTTTTTTGTCAAAGGGAAACAACAAATTTCCCAATATGGAAGCAATGGCGACAGGCTAAACGTTCAGGAACCACAATTATTTGTTAATTGCGGTTTACGAATTCGAATATACAATTTTTTAAACATTTGATTAATCGAAAGCCTGGCATCGATCTCATAACCGACCGGCTAATGATCTTATCCAGATCCCAGATCAGTTGGGAATGTTCAACCTTGCTTGCACAGCTGGCAGATATTGACCTTCGTAATTTGGCAGAGCATTCCGGGAGTTGATGATACGCCACAAATGTCACATTTGCGTTTGAATTTTGCAATCGATAACAGAAGGGATTTATTGAACTTGTTCGATTTCTCAACTTTTATGAGGAAGCGACCCCTGGTTGGAGAAAGGTCTTCCATTGAAGGAACAGAAGAAAATGACCATTGTTTACCAGGTTGTTTCTTCAAATGGAAACTTATACAACTACAAACAATTACGGGTATTAGACTGCAACAATACAGCTGCTAAGAGTGTTTGTTTCTGGTGTAACCTTGTCAGTTGGAAAGAATAAGAGTCACTTGCCTCGATTTCTATTTCTCCCGGCAAGTTCATGAAGACGAACCAGAGCTTTCGGATTTGTGCCTATCCACATATACATTTTGGTCAAGAAGTGAATCGAGGACAGAATGTAGTCGGGTCACGACTGGCAACATTGTCGAAGCAGTATCGATAGAGTCCACTTCGGTCAACGACTTTTCGTTCCAGTAAACTTCGTCGCCTTTTCGGAACGACATCGACCTGACTGTACTCGAATATTGGATAAATAAACTATGAGTTTTCGTTCTTGTCTGAATGTCACCGTTTGGGAATTCCACTGATGAAAAATGACAAGTGTGTTTTGCTTCGGATTTGCAATTAGATTTTGCATCTGTCTGATCTACTTCTAAGGATGACTTGTCCGGAGGGAAAGAAGGCGAAAGGAATACCTCTGACGTCATTTTGCAGTTATCTAATGAGCAGGGTTTCGCCTGAATGCAATTCAGAAGGCTAAGATTCTTCTTTAATTTTACAATTTGTTCCACAAAGCATGTCTCTCACTGGTAAACGCAACTTTTGTCACCACGAATTTACAAAGAAGTGTTACAACTCGTAACAGGACAAGAAGCTTGCATATGAAAAAGTTCATTTTTAATTATAAAGGGAGCAACGCTGAATTATTCACAAGACTAAGAATTTGAATAATAGTTTGAAAACCCGATAAACTAGCAGAAAGTACAATGGACAATGGGAAGAGGAATGTTTTACGCACGCAGTACTGCTGGCTCACATTAGTCGTTGCCAAGAACAAATAAAAGCAATGAATCGTGGGTGAAGCACAAGGACCTCTGATTAATTGAAAGAAAGAGTACACCAGGAACAATGCGGTAACAATAACCGGCATATTGCAAGGCAAGTTACCCAAGCAAAACACTAACAGTACAATCTGCAAAGCAAAAAAGCAGGCAGTCGGATTGAATTATATGTAATTACATGAATAACGGTTACAGCAATCGTAGGTAAGGTACCCCGAATAACAGTACCATCGGTAATAGCTGGAATTTAGTATTACCGCGGTTTAAAAAAATTCAACGTAACAGTAAAAGTTGGATGCAATGCATCCATTCAGGTGCTCAACAGGACGGGCAAGTCTTAACTCCTTTTCGCGTGTAACAAAAAAAAATTGTTCAGCTCTCGTTCCAGTAAGCAACATTACAAGTGATTGAACTTAAACCGAGTCCTCAGTGGAACATGAACTTGAGAGTCGAATAAATGGAGTAACATTACCGATATTATTATTATTATTACGCGAAATAAAAATGAATGGAATTGATGAATTTCAAATAGCATTAAGGGTCATTTTGTAATAAGAGAAGTGAAATATAGCAATTCTATAAATTTTATATCGCAATCAGCAGCCTCGAAAGTCGCCATTACGCAACGTTAGATTGCCGCAGAAATTTCGCCTTATTAACCCACACGGTCAACCTCTTCACGCATTTTTCCCCAAATAATTACTATATTTTTTCCTATACACACGAAAATATACTTGTTGTAGTAGTGTTCTACCTCAAGTATCTGACAGTGATTTTTACATTAAGTTGGATAAAAAATACAACTTTTGAAGTACGATATACCTAGTTCCTGTCGTTTTTTGAATTTCATTAGTTCAACGCTCATACTAGAACTACGTAACTTCTACTTTTTGTCGCGATACGAAATTTCTAAAACTGACTTAAAATAGGTCGCATAGTATGATTAATAAACTTGAAGGAATATAAATTACTGAAGGAGAAGTTCGATCAAAGGTCACTCTAATCTTTCCACCGAGTTCAAAATAATCCAGAAAACCGATTTTCCTATTGGTTTATAGTTTGGCAACGTCCTCATCTACTGACACCCCTCACACCCACCGCTCCCTCCCCCCTCGGCTTGCCTCAACTCATTAATTTACCAGCGATTATCTTAAATTTATCTATTTGTTTCCTAGATCAGGAATTGAGCGAGTGCAAGACAGAGAACGGCCTTATCTAATATAATTTATTAAATTAACAACGAACCCAATGCGAAGAGAATTATTTGTTTAAGGAAGTATTTAACTTCGACCGGTTTTAGATTTTTGGCAAGCCGGGAATCGTAGGACAAAAATAGTCAAGAAATGGTTAGAGGGGAAGACAACAAGTAGAGACGGGGAGGAAGGCCTAGATAAAACGTATACAACGAAATTCGCCATTGATAACTGGCGAAGGAGAGATTTAGATAAGGAGAATGGATGCTTCCAGCGTCACGTAAACTTCTTTTCCTATTTTTCATTACTTTTTTCTTAACTATTTCGTCAAAATACTGGACCCGTTCTCTCGGAATAAAAACAATGGATTATGGTCACCGTTGTATATAGTCCCTTTCTTTTTTTGGATCCAGTTAACAGACGAAATGAAGTTCTTTTTTGTATGGGCAGCCGGTCATCGGTGTTTATTGTCACCTCAATAGTTTTTTTCTTAACTGGAAGAAGCGTTTAGCATGCGATAATTCGAATATAATTGTAACTAAAATAGACAGACACTTCCGTGTAATCTCAGCCGAAGGAAATGGCCAGCATAATGAAGGGAAAAAATTGAAGGATTTTTTTGCGGTATTCTACAATGAAGCGAACCAAAAATTGGAGTTAATTGAACCGCAAGTTCCACAAAATAGAAAAGATAGTTGTTGGAACCTGAGCGGTGTCAATGTATGACCACGTATAAATGACATTGCCTTGTAAAAACTAAGAAAAAAAATACCACTCAAATGTAAAGGACTCGATTACAGTTCTAATTAATAATTCAATAATTTGTTCTATCACAAATTTTCTAACATTAAAATGCACATTCAACCCAACCTTTCAAATGTAGTAGTCAACTGTACCCTTTCAAAGCATTTTACGCACCACGACAGTACACAGTGCCTTGAGAATGGTTACTTAAATGAAACAGTACGTAGCCTTTCTATTCTAGGAGCCGTACCTGTACCCAAAGCACGACTCGGTGCGACTGTCAGCATCGCAAAGTCAAATGAACTGTTGCATCACATCAAGTTCGTCACATGTAACATCACAGTAACACATTTGTACACTGACCTGGGTTGGTCTCGGGTGTCACTTACGAATTTTCATTCACGTTTCGAGTTGCATTAAACATTGTGTTTAATCTTTGCCCTCTCACGTGTCTTTCAGTGGTGAGGTTCAACAAATTCTTTCTTGCCCCTTTTCCACGAGGAGAACCCACTTCTACCACTTTTTTTTATTTATTAGCAGGTAATTAGGATGTTATTTATGGATGATTTACGGCCAGTCCTGTACTTTACCCAACGAAGGCGCTTCGCAATCGTTAACAATCGACTGGCATTGAGTCAATCACCATTTATTAATTAGTTCGAGGACGTTTCCTTCTCTTTAACCTTTGCACCCAACCTCTTCCAGTGCAGACATTCGAAAGGTTTAACGTGCTCGCAGTACAAGAATCACAACCCACAGACGTACGAATGTTTCTCCTCAAGTCGAACGTATCAATTAAAATTGAAAAAACTCGATTCGAACTCGAAACGACCGACTGAAAGTGATTTTTAGATTTAGGTGGAGTCGAGTTGACTTATTTTTAATTTTAGATCAATGAACGTTCGGATGTTGAACTCTTCATTTGATTCTCTTTTTCTCAACGTTTGTACCGTGACAAATAAATGAAAACACTCGAGTCTGGAAATATTTTTCGTTTCCATAAGCCACGGCGCAAACAACTCGGCTCGGGAAACTCATGCGACATTTCATAACTCGCAAGTTTTTTGTAACGAGAGGTGACGAAGACGACCCAATTGTACGGTGGTAGCAAAGCTTCCAAGGTTAAAACATAAACTGACTTTCTTACTGAAGAAGAATCTTACGTGTTTTTTCTTTTCTCTCTCTCTCTCTCTCTCTTCCTATAAACGTAAAACTGGTTTGCAAGAAGTTCAAAACGAATATGCAAATAAAGCCCCAAAAGGCGAGTGGATTTAAGAATTAAATGTAATCGAGAGGGCAATAAAATATCCCACCAATTCTTGACCAAAACATAGTCATTAATTTGTATAAAAAAATGCAACACATATTTTGACTAGGTTCAATGACTTAACAAGGTTCCCATCTCTCGATTTTCGCCTGACTTTTCTTTCTCTCTCTCTTTCCGCATTCGCGCTTATTTCTATTTTGGCAGTTCTCTTTTGCTTCTTCTCCTCCGACTCTTACGGCCAGTACCGAGTGAGAGAGAGAGGGAGACTTCTGAGGAGTTCTGCAAAATCAAGATCGTAATTGAGAAAAATAGACATGGAAAAAACGGAAATAAGTCACGATTTCGGGCTCAGACACACACAACAACCAAAAATTCCTAAAACAATTCCCCAGGAGTAGTAAAGTACAGGTCAAGCAGAAGAAGTTTGTCAAACTCTATATGGGAATAAATTGTAATTGATACTATGTATTGATGAATTGTAGAGCACTTGACGTTTGGATCATGTGGACATGCTGATATTGTAAATTATAATACAAACACATTAATTAATGTGTAACTAAAGCAGATCAGAAAAAAGTTTTCGTACATTGAGTTCTATTCTATCACTTTGCTAGCTTTACAACGAGAATTTTAGTCGGTGGAGGGCTTAACTATAAGTGTACAGAAGCGTTCCCCTGTTGTCCTGGACGAATGACTTGATATTTTATAGACGAAACAAATTTTGTCTATCTTAAAAATATTTTCGATTTGAAATCCGCTGGTTGAGGTAACGCCTCAAGGAAATCATACCTGAAACACCGGAAATCAACCCTAAATAGAACACCCAAACCTTCTTTTATGCGTCATCATCATCAACTTTTGCCCGGAGTCTAAACGAACCCTCTGCAAAGGGTCTAATTACCAGGGTTTCTTCCTGAATACCACTATCTTCCGCAAACCACGTAAGAGGAAATCAAACTCAGGTTCCGAACCTGGAAATGGTATTGGAATTCATCAGAATCTCACGAGGGTTTAAAAAATTAATTGGATTCGGCATTGGACCGCGACTGGAACCCGAGGACCCTTTCACGCGCTTTTCTACCAACCTTCGGGCAATGTTATTTTATGTTTCTCACTTAGAATTATGCAATGTTTTATCAGTTCTGGCTCCAGCACCATCTTCACTGGGTGGTCATTTTACACGCGAAGCACAAATCCTTTGTATGTTTATTACTGTTTTATTTTTGCCATTTTCAACATTTTAGTGTTTATTTTGAAATACTTGATCAATTTCATTTAAGGAACTTCTCTACAGCAGCTTTCCTGATATACATCGATACGGCCGGCTGACAGGGTGACATTCAGCCTGTTTTTGTTCATTGGTAAGCAGGTACAGCTGAAAACAATAGGCACGCATGTAAGGCAAACCTACACATACAGGGACACACACATATATAACACATGAGAACCGAAGATCTGAAACTTCTCTCTTTCTCTCTCTCTCTCACACACACACATATATATATACACACACAAGAGAAGTGTACAATGATTTGGTAAGTTAAACACACGGCCTTGCATTTACGTCTTGGGAAGTTGAGTTTTAGTTCGTTGACCTCCAGTGTCAAAATAAAGTAAAACCACCTAGGTCAATACAGAAGATATCCTCTCGACTATTTCTTATTTTTTGATAAGTACCCACGAGTACAAAACGTAATGAGTGCCCCTGCCCCTTGAGTGCCCCGGTCACCGCTGCCTCCTTGACTTCTAACGAATGCACTCGGACCCGTCGAACTGCCCGTGGAACCCTCTCGAATTTCGTTGGAGTCACCTCCCGGCAGATAACTTTCGAACGGGTCAAAAAGCAAATAATGGCAAGAAACAACCGGAAATGAGCCGGCCAGACTTTTTATTTGTTCCCACCTAATACATTTCACCATACAGTGACATTTCTTGGGTTGGGTGCCTCCGGTGACGAACTTTTTATGAAAAAATACAATCATGTGAGGTTATGTGCATCTGCAACGAAAACCTTTCGACAAGAAAATTTGTCTTCTGCTCCATTTGAGCGCCCTACTTTACATTCGATGACAAATTTACTCGTATTTGTATTTGAACAGGAAGTTGTTTTCCTACCTGACACATTCTTCTACGATGTTTGGAAAAGCATTTTTGACACTTCATCGATTCGGTGCAAATTTTCCGCCATTTCCGCGTCCGAAGTCAGCGTCTTCTCTAATAAGCGTGTCAATAGAAAAGTCTACAGGCCGACGCTTCATTGAACATTTTCCGTTATTTCATTAACGTTTACTTCCACCCGACGAGTGGAACGTCAAATTAAATAATGAAATTATCATCCCATGGCCGTCGAAATATCCGGAAGTTTTTTTTTCTCGTTCCCGCGACAACAAAATGGTGTCAACCGGTGTCGTTCACGCGTTCGAGAATTAGCGAAACGAAACCGCGGTGCAGGAATAAAAGGAAAAATAAATAAATACATAAATAAAATGCTTAAATGTGTAAACAAATCCGACGATTTCGGATCGTTTGATAAATACGTGTTGGATTACTAACGAGTCCCACTTTATTATTCCCGCGAATTGCTCTGATACCTGTATGTCGTTCAATTTCACACGTTCAATGTAATTGAATTTACTGATACCGTGAATCAACCGCTTATTTTTCTAATAGTTTTCCAGTTTGGTTATTCCGTTTGAATTTGTCCCAGTTTCAGGAAGGAGAGAAGCAAAGCAGAGAAGTCACCTGCTATTAACCTACAGGCAGTTGACTAAAATCCGGAAAATTTCGCGTTACTTAAAATTTATTTCTTCGAATTGAATTACTTGAGTCAGTTTATGTAAATCATCACGATGCATGCAACACGACATTTAAGTGATCTTTCAATAATTATAGAAAGCAATGTAAAATTGCACGGGAATAATCACATGGCAAAGGATGGGAAACACAACGCAGTAAAGGGACCACCTCAACTAAATTTCCTACACATAAACTATCCATCAAGCGTTAAAATATCCATTGATTATAATGAGATCATCTCTTACATATAGAAAGTAAAACAGAGGTAGTGTCCTATTGCTGTAAATATAAGCAGAAAGCAGTCAGAAATGACAGGTGCATTTAAAAAAAACACGGTACGACAAAATATCCGTCATCAAATGAAATTAATCAACGATGATCAATGAGATCGACTACCGATCATCGCTGTTCGATCGCAAAATGACGAACGATCGTAAAACAATCACTTTTGCTTATTTACGTTTCCATCTCCGGTCATTCATTCCAAACAAACCTGACGGAAGTGTTGTGTTGAGTTTCACGACTTTTTTGAAAAATTGTCAATTATTAACGGTCGACTTGGGTAGGTGAAAGACGGTGGGAAAAAAAATCCGATGTCGACTCAATAAATTTTCCAAACTTCCGTTCAGCACCTCCTAAACAAATAGCGAAAAAAAATTTATTTAAATCGGGCAATAGTGCAAATAAGGAAAAGTCAAAATGGAAAGAAGACGGTTGTGAATAGAAAACAATGAGGGCTCCATTATTTGGTGTATTCTTTCGTACAAAGCATGATTATTTTCTTTTTCTTGAGGAAAGAGTCAACGATCCTCCAGAGACCGGACTTTAACTCGACCCGTGGTAAATCACACAAAAAAGGTTAAGAACAGCAAAGAGGTGACGGCGGTGGTGGCGGCGGTTGTGATGGTTCACTCCACCAGGTTGTAGTGAAAATCCAATAAGCTGTAAATCATATTTGCCAAATATTTCCCAGAAGTGAGTCTTTATCGGTTTAATTGTTGCGGTTTTTGTGTGTCCGCACCTTAAAAGGTTAAATGCCTTTCAGTCAGCCTTTTTTCCGTCAACCTCTTTCCCTTTATCGCAACTCTTTCTCTGATTTATTACGAACAAAAGGGTTTCCTATTGTTGTACGTGTTTGTATGTCTCCTGTCCTTTTCTTCGGTTTTCTTTTCGTCCCCTGACGAGTGTATAGAGTCAGTCATAATTATTTTAACATCACTCCCTGTTGCTACACTCCTTTTTTTACCACCCTGCCCCATTCCTTTCTCATTATTATTTTATTGCTTCGTTGTACAAAAGGAGACGTGGCCATTTCATTTTTTCGCAACTTCCTTTCGCCTTTCACCTTGCCTGTCAGACTCTCTTCTTTCTTTTTGCTTTTCCAGCCAGTCCCACGCATTCGCTCCTTGGGTGTTCGTTGACCTTTTTCGGGAAGGAAACCGCTTCTGGCGTGCCCGGGTCGAAGAGACCACCGAAGGAAGGAACCGAAGGAAACTACGTCCTTTTTGGAATTTCAAAAGTAATTTATTGATGCCTATTAAGGAGATTTTTTTTAATTTGAAAAACAAAAAATATGGATTTCCCACCTCGGACGAAATTAATTGCCCTATTCAATCAATGTGTTCGTCTCGTGATTAATATATTTTATGTAAATTTTGAGTGAGTGGAACATACCGTTCGGTTAACGTCAAGTAAGGAAGTACTTGATACTTCCAATTAGCCTCGTACCAAAGGAACTCACTACCATTTGTCGCACAGATTGGAGACAGTAACATTCCTGAGGTCCCGCAGCCCCTTAAAAATACCGCCAAGGTTTACGGAACCCTAGTACTGTTCACGCAATTACGACAAAGACCAAAATTCTGCTCTCGGGCAGTACACAATTCAATTCAACGCAACCGTTCGGAATGTTTACTTTAAACGTTTCTCCAGCTGAAATTAACGGAGCTCAGAACTCGATGCAGGTACCAATAAGTCAAAAATGACACTAGGTGAGTACAGACTCGAAGACATTTGTCAAGGCAACGAGTACCCCCAGAAAAGGGAGTCGGTAGAAGTATCAGGTTTACGTCATCGTTCCACCCAGGTGTTTGCTAATCAAGGTGGTGTCACAACAGTCACCGCATCCTTTTCCAACCGCGGCTAGGACCATTTTGTTTTAACGCATTGCAATTGTCCTTAAAGAACAAATTTTTATGCATTTCCAGTTACAAAGTATTTGTCAGTATTTTCAAAGTATCTCGCAAATCACAGTAAAAGAGTTAGCCCGTCCGCAGACGCGGAAGTTTTCTAAATAAAATATTTTAATACAAAACGCGAATAAAACATCTGAAGTACCGCCCTCCGAGTACCATTTTTACAACTTACAGTAATTTTATCCCGGTAAATAAATTAGTATATTAAAAGAGACGAAATGTGTACGGGTTTCGGGTAATAAAACCCGAGTTAATGGTATAGAAAGCACTCTTATTGGGAAGTTCCATTCACGTTTGAAACAAAAAAGGGCTGTTTGTGGAAGAGGAAAGACAAAGGGTGGGGCAGGACGAGAGAAAATGTCATAACCGCGAGTATGGTAATTGACTTGCGAGTAAAAATAAATAAAATTTGGAAAAGTCTGTAAACCATTTCCGAAAATCATAAAACTCCCCGTTTAATTGCCGTCCGTACGCAACTTCGTCGAAAGAATGGTCTTCTTAGAGCCACGGGAAGAAGAAAGATTTTCGGGCGGGCGAACCTTGGAAACCACCCGAGTAATTAATTACTGAGTACCGATTCGAGTAATAAACGTGTGGGAAAGTGTTTGAGTAAATTAATTGTTACTCAGATTACTTAGGGGAAAGCATGGAGTAGTCCGTGGTGAGTATGAGTTGCTTGTTACTCACGTTCTTCCACCACCACACGATAATACCCGGTATCTTTCACTCTTCTCCCGGTTCTGGTCCACGAGATTCGTCCGTCCAGCGTCCACCCGATCGTCCATCTTCCTCTTTCTACCATGTAATATCTATTACGCATACATCAAAAAACATCTACCTCAACGATAAATTAGTTGACCCTCTTTTTCACTTACTCTCTACTCCCGGCGCGGGTAATAAATTCTGAATGGTTGAACCGAGAGAGGGAAATGAAAATTATTACCTTGTTTCCATTTTCGAATTTATTACCCCCGGGGGCCCCCGACGAAGCCATTTTAATCTGAGCATATATGACATCGTCGTGTGCAAGGCTCCCACCGAAAAAAGTTGGTATGCGGTTTCAAAGGATAATGTTGACCGACCGAGAGTGCGTATTGTTCCACGATGTGCTTTCTTTCAATTCAATTTTTATTTCCTTCTACAGTAGTCGCAGTCAGTCAGTCAGTCAGTCAATGACTCATTCATACGTTACTACTGCTGGTTAACCATCGTTGAACCAAAACAATCCATTTCCATCCAGGAGACATACCCAACGGGTACCAGACAGTTGTTTACACAGCGCTCGTGTCTCGTTCCACGTTCAATTTAATATTCCGATACGAGACTTTTCTGCTGTGCACGTCAGCTGCTGCTTCAATCCCCAAATTTTTAATTAAAAACACGTCGTGCATTAAAAAAAAATCCGATTAAATCGTAATCGAGCACAAGAACGAATTTTCACAAACAGATGTTACAGAAATCATTCAAACTAACTGTTTTCTTCATTACCATTTACAGCTACTCGTCATTCATAACTTTCCAATCTGGTGAGCCTTCGGTATCTTTCACCCTGACATCATCGTCGTCATCATCATCATCATCATCATCATCATCACCTTCCTCATCAACATTCTCCTCATCTCGTTCATCTCACCCACATCAATTTTGTCTATCGTAAATCATCACATGCCGATAAGGTTTTACCTTGAGCGCACTTGGAACGCGCAACGGTACCTGAATGCCTGAATGTACAAGTGTTGGCCGGTGTTTCTGTTCCTCTATCCACCCCCGACGAAAAAAATTACAGATGCACGGGTGAAAATCGTTATAAACGAATTAAAAACTACCGCTACGAAATGGTTTTTTTGTCTCCTTCAAATCTATTCCGGAGGCAAAAACCTGACTTCAGCTGCGATTCTATTGGATTTCCAATGCTCTGATGAATCCGATGAAGAGGGTAAGGCATTTCCTTGTTCTGCCAGGTTGAGGGATGCATCTGTTTTGATTGTTTTTTGTCTAGGGCCTACGCATGGATGCGAAGAAAAAAAACTACTAAATAGGGACCGAGAATGAAGCATTAAATGAATAAAAAACAGATGTTAAATAAGGAAGAGTCAAAAGAGCCATTAAATGTTTTTTAAGGATCGAATAACCAGGAACTTTTCGAAAGGTACAAAAAGGTTCAGAATTTTTTTCTAATGAGCAGCTTGGGGTTGAAGAGGGAGAAGAATTTTTTACAACACTTCGTCAACCAGCTATTAGGAAATTTTTTATATTACTTTTTCAAAGAGGTTATCGACCTGCTATATATTCCTCTTCGGGTTCGATTGTCTAACGAGAAGGTACCACTGAAGGCTCTGACAGGGAAAAAAATTCACTCCCTGGGAGCTGTAATGAAGACTCGATGAGGTGTTCTTCTTGGACACAGTTGCCCCTAATAAACACCATTATAACTATTAGACGAAACAAAGACAGAAAGGTATTTTTGCCCAAAACGTGAGGATCGGACCGTCCTTCTCTCACGCAAGAGATGATTTTAACACACCGCGTCGATGGAACGCTGCAGCAACAAAATAAACTTTCCAAGAGATTAAACGAGTATTGGAACACATTCTACGTAAATATTAATAATAATTCATCCGGATTATAACGACAAATTATGAGTGATAAGCTTGTGTCACCTCGACTTTCTTTTAAATAATTGTTTTATTTCTTACCAGGGAACTGCTTTGGTGGTTGCATATGGACAACCAACACAGTCGAATACACAGAGTTTATGTTTTTCAATGAAACGAGGAAAGGGTAGCAATAAATTACTGTAATTATGTATGAATGTGAAGTACCACACTGACAGCAGATTGTATACACAATATGATATAATAAATAAGAAGTGTGCAATGGCACAATGATATAATGGCCAAAGTAAGATTCTTTTATTAATGCTACACATCGTTTTTATTCAAGAAGTATTATATTAGTATTCTTATATAACAGATAAACATTTTAGTGCGTGTGATATTTGGTATCGGATTATTTATTGTTATTGTTGGTATCCATTGACCTTTTTTTACGTGCAAATTCTTCCTCCAGTTCTGTGTTCGTTTGATTTGATGAATTGCTCAAATTTTGATTGACAGCCTAATTGATGTTCTGTCTTTCAGTTGATCGGTACTTCACTCCTACTAGGTCAATTTTTTTTTCCAGACCGATAACAAGTTGTCTTTTTGCGGTTGCGTTCTGTCCGATTTGTTAAAGAATTTCAAACTACACACTTTAAAACAATTCCGGCATTTCACCTATTAATAGTTTCCACGTGTAAATAAAGGTGATCATTTCCCTTGCACAAATTTTTTCTAGTCGAGCACCTCCGAATATTTCCCAGTCCACCAAATTAAGGAGGAATTATTTTGTCAACCGCCGGCGCCACAACTAATAATTGTCGAAACGGCTAAATGGTGGACGAGAAGAAGGTGCCCATCTTCTGGGGGTATCATCTCATGAAGGATATGATCACCGGTGATTTTCGGAAGTAATTTAAAGGTGCGTAAACCTGCATCGAAGACCTCACCCCGCGGACATCCCCCAAAAAAAACACCTTTGCAAGAAGAGGTCTGACTAGGAAGATGAAAAAAAAATGGTTTCGGTCACCTGCAAGACATCGGATGAGCCCTCGCGTGTTTCGCTTCCTCGGCGAGAGGGATGCTGGGGATGCAATCTGGAGTTTACATAATTAAAAGAGAGGAATATATGAATAAAAAAGAGCATAAAAAGCGTTCCGTACCTGTTTTTTCCTTTTTTTTCTCGATAATCATAACGGTACCTGTCCATTCTTCCTGTATCAGATATCGCCTCCTTTTTAAATATTAAAACACAATCATATTTTGAGTAACAATTCGAATGCGGCTGCATCTGCTTTTATTCATTGAAAAGACATCCGCCCTCCGGTCGGCGCACTCCAGCCGGTGTTCCACCACTCACTGCCCCCTTCGTATCGAGCACTTCCAACCACTTCGGGGGTGGCTTTCCTGGCTCGAATTTGTTTTCCCTTCCTACTCGGAATCGGACTCGATTTCCTCTGTGGGATATTAAGGGATTCAATACTTGTTGCACTCGTACTCACTTTCTAAATTTCGAACCGGTGTAGAGTCGGTATTCTGGTGGGAAGTCACGTCGAGGATGTCAATACAAACGGTCAGAGGAAGTGGGCAAAATGAAGCGAATAAAAAAAGAACTCAAAAAGTCAACGATAATCTGGTGTTAATCCGCTGGCAAGAACAGTCTTACCAAAATCAAACAGAGCTTGGGAATCCGATGATCATCTACGTAGATTGATTGACTTGCTGGACGATTTTATCGTTGGCTTTCTCCCACGACTGGATGAAAGCTGGAGAAAGAAAAAGATGCAGAGGAAACTTGAACGGAGCGATGGAGCAGTCTCTGACAGTCAAAAGATTAATAAGTAGAAATATGGATACTTTGAATGAGAAGAACGTCAAAGACGATTGAAGTTCATTATAAGTATACATAAATGATTATAAAATACACAGCAGTCCTCTACAAATAATAATACACAACTGTACATGTTTTCGTTACTTATACCGGCCGAATCAAACTTATTTAGGAAATGCATGTTCAAATAAGTACCAGAAGGGTTGTGTTTGAAGTAATAACATGAATGGAAGCGATTATCCAGGAGAGTAACACTTGAATTTTGGAGCAGTAAAAATTCTCCAAGGGCAGTTGTAAGCGTTTTTTGAAGCATGAGAAATAAGACATGAATAAACTTGAAGAGCTAAATGTTTGACTTGTTGTCTGACCTTTCAAACAGTAGTTTTTGCGGAAGACCACAATAACAACAAAGATGAACTTTTTCTTTTAAATGACGGAGAAAAGACGGAGGAGAACCTTTCAGCAGAAAAATAATGGAAAGGGGTTTGAGCTGTTAGTCACAATAGAAATGGACAATGAAGATTATTGTAGAGTGCCCAAATGTCCAGTTCTTGTTGTTTTTTTTTCTATGGTCTATGGTCAAATTTTCGGACAGCTGAAAATTAAGAACGGATTTTGTAGCCGGTGTTAAAAAGACAGAAAGCGAAATGGACAGTCGGAGATGGTTTCCTTTATGATAAATTTATGGTTAAATAAACGGGTAGAGGAGTTATTGACAATGGGGTTTGCTTCCGAACATTTGCTCTTTGGAGATTCAATTGACCGAAAAGACCATCTTCACTTCCCTGACAAGAGTAAAAATAAAGAGAACATGTGTATGTGTCCCACAGGGTACCGGTACCTGGTATCGAACCTACGTGGGGCCCAAAGGGGTTGTCGAGTCCTGTTTTACACGAGATAAACACATGGACACGTCATTATCCGTGCACCCCTCAGCCTTGTTAACGTCAGAGAGTTGCTTTGCCTTCTTTTTCACATCAGCTGAGATTTTTGTTGGTGGCCGCGCAATCTGTCCGAGAGATCACCAGGGTTGCGCCGCGGTCAACCCGCTTAACTTTTTTATATTTTCGATATCAGTATTCTAACGGTCTTTCGATCGGCACACCTTTTGACGGGCGACACCTCGACCTTCGCCAAAATACTAGACAGGATGTTGCCAAACTCAATGATTAATCAGGCATTGATTGATCGATCGATCCGGTCCTTTCTCAGATCATTAGAAGAATGTTGAGTGTACATTCGTGCTGAACCGTTGACAGAGTACCTTGCCATGTTGTTAATGGAGCCTGAAATACGGAAATCATGCAAATCTCACCATGTGAACTCGATGGCAGGGATGTTCAATGAATGGATTCATAAATCAACGCTATAGAGTTGTACTGTAAAAGCGAAGAGAATATGGGAGGGTAGATAGTACGGAAGACTGAATTAATAAAAATAATATATATAATAAGCTTCTGCTCGTCAACCAACCTAAGCACTGGAAATGTACCATTGCTGACTTTAAAAAATATGGTTGGAATGATGTTGAAAACGCATGGTACACACGTGGTTTGTTTTGTCCTGTAATACCACATGTTATACTGTTATATTTTACTATAATATATTTGCTTATTAAACATTACGATTATGGTGATTAAACAATATTTGAGTACATAATTTCTCTCGTTGTTTGGAAGACATTCCACCATGCACCATGTAATAATTCTGTGATAACCTTTTGCTCCATTTTTATTACACAAAAAATAATTTAAGTTCAGTATATTCTCACGAGTGTGTTGTCTGTGGCAGAAGATGGTAGTCAATGGCGCTTGCCAAAATCCCGAGCCAAATATAATGCACGAAAGAAAAGAAACGTGATATTCCATCAAAATGAAACTTATTTTATTCAAAATCACGTTTCGTTATGTTTTCTTCGCTACACCAAATTTTTAATAAGGCCGTGACCGCAATGTAGTTCGAAGTTTTGGCAAGTAGACCGGAGGTTTCCCGGGTAGTCAGTCTCCGTCAGTCGGTAGCGTAAGCTGAGTGAGTGACAAGTCCTCGTTACCTAAGAGTACCTACGAGTACTCACTCGGTCACGATTGAATTTGTTCTTTCCAATGAGTCAACCGACTACCGCGGCGTGCCAAAGCTCATCAACCCCTGATTGAGTTCCTAACCTACTGGTACAGGCAAGTACTCGTGGGGTACCGGAGCGCATAAAACCCACCAAAAAGGACTGGCACCCGAAAAAGAGCTGCTTTTAGTTCACTAACGGATTGAAAGTACTCAACCACCTCCGTAACTAGGTCCTGATTGTTTTTTTTCTTTCGCCTTATTATTTACTCTTTTACGTCTTAGCATCGGAAGAATGGTTCAACCAGGTTGAACGGTACTCATCAGTCACCTCTTGCGCTCAATTTTTTTTTAACACGGAATAATTAAATCAACAAAATATTATTCATTCGAATTCTTTCGTCGTTTAAAATACCCAACCGTTTCATTTTCGAGGTCGACACCGAAAGTTATGAATTTAATAATATTCTAATATTATTTAATGACCGAGAATGCGGTACCACTCTGAGTGTGTGTGTGTGTGTCTGTGTGTGTACCCGTGTGGTGTATGTTACGTGCTGTTTATTATTCGGTCGTTAGCAATATTTTTGCGGTTTTTTCAATTGAACTGTTGTTGTCAGTGCGCAAAACCCGTTCGAAAGAAGATGACACCTTCCTACACTAATAAGTAGTATGTCTTTTGACGTCAAACTTTATGAATGGAAAAAACATACACGGGAGAAACAAGAACGTTCACGAGAAGTCACAACTTATTAAGAAGTGGCATTATTGACGTGTTGGGAACGTTGAGTAATTTTTGAGGTGATTTCAATACCTTGACGAAATAAAAAAATTCGGTCGAGTACATTTTCGGAGAGAAGACGAAATTTCCAGAAAAACAGAAAGGCTCGTCAGGTCGAGTTATCCAAATTCCCCGAACGCATTTTGTCCACTTCTTTCTCCACTATTTTAGTTTGTAAGGGAATACTATTTCTCCGGGTATCCAGCACGCCCGGTTTATTATTAAAGAATTTCTACTCCTCCCTGCCCCGTCTTATTCTAATATTTTTATCGGGTCATAAAAGGAGACGCCATAAATGGATCATTCGTGGAACTATTTTTTTTTCCTCTTCTTCTTTTCTATCTTGTTAATTGATTCCACGTCATCCAAGTTATACATGAAATCAATAAACATAAGTGATTGAACACGTCTATTATGTAGGTTACGTTATTGGTACCATTCACGATTGTCCGTTTCGTTTTGTAGATGATTTTTAAATTTTTGAGTGTGATCACGTGTGTGAAGGTCTGAGTGATCTGCTGAAGAAAGATAGGTCACCGGTTTTGAACTTGTCTTTTTTGTTCCATAGAAGAATTCTCTAGACAAGTTATTTGAAACGGTTCGTGGGTATTGAGTGTTCCGCTGTTGCCTTATCTTGTCCTATTGAGAAGTCACTGTACATCTACATACATATGTATCTATATTGTATTTGTCGAAATTGGGTGATACTTCCTACCCCGTAACATACATAGATACGGCACACGGAAAGAGAAGGGCAAACTTTACGTAGCCTCAGCATACTGAGTTTGGGGAGAATATAAAAGTTCGTTGCAAGAAGTCGGACCCAAAAAAAATTGCCGTTTCACGAAGTTCACGCAACATGCACAAATTTACAGAGAGTTGTAAACACAAAAATAAAGGTTACTGAGTGACCCACCCAAAGGTCCACGTGCAGTAGAATCACCGTTTAACAATTTAAAACCCACTTCTGTTTCTCTTTCTAACTTATTTTTACTAAAAACTGTTTTTGAATTTAGATTCCTTCTAAATTGAAGAAAACCAACTAGGTAATTATTTCGGCAATAAATTATTATTAATAAATATAACTATATATTTGCAGCTTGTGCCGTGCAATTAATAAGTCACGTTTTTACAAAATATAACATTAAAAAACAATATAATTTATATAAAGACCGTTTTAAAATAGAATACTTAGCGTAGAGTACATTTTGTATATTTAGCGTTTTCACAACATGCAGTTCTGACAACAGCTTATTGTACAGTTTATGGCAATTTATTTAGGTCTGTAATGGCAAAACATTCTTACAACATTATGACAGCTCAATAACGGTTGAACATGGGCGACATAGGAAGTAAAACTAATGTTTAATAGGTTGTGCAACAGGTACTAATAAAAGGTAGCCGGTAACTTCATTAGTAATAATCAAAGGGAGGGTTGAATGAATGCCCGGTTCTCCGTGATATTTGAATTCTCCAATTAAGAAATATAAAATCGTAAATAAATATATTTACGACCGGATTTCAAATAAGTAATGCCATGTTGTCCGGTCGGTGTTTATTTACATAAATAATTATTCAATAATTTTTCAATGGAGTTTAATGGAACGTTTTGAAAAATACAAGTCGAACGAACGACAAAATCGGCACATTACATTTAAGTAATGCTTAAACATTAAACACTGTAATAATAATGCTCGCGGGATACTACAGATCAATGTACACATGTCGATCAAAGTGATTGTTCGATTGCAAGAAATGATCAAGTTAATCAGACGTGAGGAACCATTCCCTCAGCAATCTTATTCTCGAGTCTCATTAATAAATTTATTAAATAATGTACACTTCTCTTCTTTTTATTGACGGTGAGCAGACTCTTCGTAAGTTGAATCCGCCGAATGTCGGAGATTTTTGGATCGGTGAAGTGATCTTCCTTACAACTGATCGGTCGATCATTCGAAGAGTGGATCGCAAGCAACTCGAAGCAGCTTTTATGACTTCCCGCTCTTGCAGATTCTTTCAGCTGTTAAAAATTCATAAAAACCAAAATTGTTTCCACCTAATCTGCTTGTTCCTTTTCGAAAGAAGTTCTTTAAGAGGAAAAGATGTCCGTGGAAAGAAAGAAAGACGTGGCAGAAGAACCAGTGGCCGAGTGGCCGTTGACCAAAATGGAAATTTCAAAAGGGGCGGTTCATTTCCCAGGCTTTTCCGGAACGAGTCAACATGGCACTCATCAAAAATTTAAATTTTTCACCTGGACGAACGTGTTTTTCAGTAATTTCGGACCCCTCTCCCACCCGACGTACCAGTACCGGTACCCGTCTTCGGTGCTGCATTGTGTTTGTTTCAATTTTGGAAGGAAGGAAGGAAAAATAACATTTTTTCTATTATTCTCTTACGGAGCCTAATTAAAATTTCGCAGAAAAGTCGTTTAGAAATAAATCTGAATAATTTGTCTATTTCTTTTTGGTTCGTCGTGAAAGTTAAATTTAATTTGCGCACCTGTTTGTTCTCATCAATTCACCCAGCACGGGTCAAATATTAAAATTTCACAGGTTGAACGTGTGCTGTCTAGGCTAGGAAACTAATAAAAACGCGAGTTCCTTCAACCATTTCTTTAATTTTTAATTTGTTTCACTGGAAAAGGTTAGAAAATTTACATTTTCGCTCTGAATAATCACAACCCAGCACTTATTGCTACACGAACAAGACCATGTTTTATCAAATATTGTCCGTGTTAAATTTGACTATATTACTGTTATTGTTTTTCACTCGGTTTGTGTTTCATAAACGGCACGTAAAAGTTAATAATTAAATTATTGCTTTCTCTTACACTCAATTACACTCTGCTAAGGGTTCATCACAATTTGCTTAGTGTTGGGGGTCCACATAAACATAATTTTGCAACTTTCCTTTTGTACAATATCTCATTCGTGTTATTGAGTTCCTTTCATACAATATAACCTTTTGTAATAACAAATAAATAAATAAAACTCTAAGACAAATACATTTTTAAATACGCATTTTTGTCTAAATTAGTTTCAATTGACTACAAACCTCAAGAAAGGTGTCAGAAGAAAACTGAACTTAAAGAAGTTAAGTTTGCTGAATTTCCCTTGAAAAACTTTATACAATTAGTAATAATTTAAGTATTGAATTTTCGTGAGATTCCAATAGGTTAAGAGGCAATGCAGGTTTCACCAGGAAATTCGACCTGTTTTCATAGAATCATCGACCAAGCGGGAAAGTACGGTCGAGTGGGAGGTTCAGGTACACACAGACACAGACGCAAAGTTCAACATCGTTTTTCGCACCGTCTCTTCCTGCTTCGAAATTACGCGGAATTTTGTTGCAATAAAACCAATCAAACGTTTTGTAAAAGACATAAAAGCACCGGCGGAATTCAACAATTATTGACCTCTCCCATTTTCTACAGTCTTCTTTTTCCGGGGTCTAACGACTTAACCTTATAAATGGTTCATTCTCAGGTACCTAAGTCTAGGTTTGTCTACGTCATTAAGCTCCGTGGTTTATATGCGAGAGGTGACAGGTACAAAGAAAGAGAGAGAGAGAGAACAGTATGTGAGAGTAGAAGGAGGAGGACGATCACGACGACGACGAGGACAGTTTGAAGAGACAGAAAAGCGTTAAACGAAATGTCGCGGACGATGTTCCATATTCTGAGTTCACAAAGTACCCGTTAATGACAAGTACCCGGTAATGGCTGGATAAACTCAAAGGTAGTGCAACTGCACTCCGAGACAAACGTCAGGTGAAATCAGTTTGGGAAAACCCGTTGCTTTGTCAAGGACCTTTTTTTGCCTACCGCCTGCCACTTTCTTCCGTGTGCATCATCCAGGGGATCTTCAGACTCGATTTTTCTTGTTGTTTTGCGGTCGAACGTGCCTACCCGAGACAATACTATTGTAAGAAGCCTTTTTCGCTCTGAACGGCCGGCTAATTAGACCGAAAAGAAAAAGATTCTAAGAAGTCTAACTGGGTCAACAAGGTACGAAAGGTATTTTAATGCGTGTTTTTATTTATAGTCACCAAAGCGGAAGTCTCACAGAGTCTATTCACAGGCGACCATTCCTATTGACTTGTTACATTCTAAGGAGTTCCCTCCGACCATTGTCGAGTAGAATAATAATAATAAGAAGAATTAATAAATATTAACGTAAAATAAGTGTAATCCTCGAGGGGCGTTATGCGAATTCTTTGAAGTTCTCAGTCAATTGGCACAATGGCAGGATTATTAGTTCTCACACGAGTGCTGGCAGACATAATTCATCTTTCGAAAATCTAGTTTTGCTATTTTGCGTAATTTCTCAGGAAGTGAGAGCTTTCTGTGGTGCAAAATTATAAATAGAGAAATACTGTGATTTTATTGAGTCATTAAAGAATGTCGTGTGGTGTGGCTCATGCAAATCTAAGTTCTCTCACTATTAATTAAGTTCACTACAAATAAATCAAAAACTTTAGCTCAAACTCAAATTGTGTGACACTCAATTTGTTCAATTGTTTTAAAATTAATAATGTTTATTAATAACTTATACGCGTTATAACAGGAACACGATTTCGTACATATAATTATAAAAAAAGTTCATTTTAAAAATTAACAAATTTTGAATTTAAAATCTGAGACTTAGTATTTGTTTATTTGGCAAAAATCAACAATACCATCATTCAACGGATGTTGTTGTTTAGTACTGTTGTTGTAGTGTTTAATAAACTACAGTTATTGCAATAGTAAATTACACACAATAGTGAATTTCAATTGATTATTTATATTGGAGATAATTATCAAAACAAATTAGTGCTGTCGGTTATTCATAATAACTTATTATGATAATTGTTACACGCCGAATTTATAACATAAAATATTCATTTCGAGAACTCTTAATTTGTTTGATAATATGTACATGTGAACAATACCTACAATACATAAGTAATTTATTATCAATATAGAATAATTAAAATAAACCAGTACATAAACTAATGTATACAATTATTAAAGTACGTACAACAAGAAGTCAATCCTCTGCAGCAAGCGAAGTCTCTTAACTCAAAAATAATATGTCACTAAAAGTACATAAAATCAATGCGTACATAATACCACGATTTACGTCAATTTTCTGTCAATTTGGCATTATAAGAGTGAAAAATTTCACGCGAGATCACTGCTGATCTCAAAAATTAACAAATTTTTACGATCTCTTACGAGCTCAGAGGACCATAAAAGTCGATTTATTTGTAGTAGCTGTCATCTTTCGAACTGAATAATTTTTCCTTCGTACTCTTTAATATTGTTTAACGTGTGCAACATAACTCTGAGTTAGTTGGCTCATTTCTTTATCCCCGAAGGGCCTCACTTCTGTGTCTCCCACCTGATGGGCCAATTTATGAATCGAATTTGTAATTTCTGAGAATGATTGATGACAGATCTGACCGGAGTTTTTCTTTTTCCGAAGTCACCAAAGGCTCTCGGGAAACACGGCCGTGGTATTTCGAAAACGAGTTTCATTTCATTGTCTGGGAGGCCGGGTTTTGCACACATTTGACTTGCTTATCATCCGAGTGAAAAATACTTATATCTACACAAATACATGAAAACGTGAACTTGAAAGTAGAAATGAGAGAATTAACCAGCTTTTCGTGCCCGGGAACGCTTCCTACTCGATTAATTAGTTACGATAAGTCAGTGCACCGATGGGCCATTTTTTAAAGCAGTTAACTTCCATTTAGAAATGTGCCTGGGTCGCCCCCCCCCCGCCTCCCCCCACGGTTCGGGGCCCGTCGTCTCGGGGTCAACCCGCGCTGAAAATTAGGCAGGTTTTCGACCGAATGATCAATTTCGTCGTACCACGAGAACCCACGGCTTCTTCCGCCGAATTTCATGTAAATTGCTGTCGTTCCTCCTCAAAGACCTTCTACCTTTAAGAGAAAGTTTATCATTCGGAATTTGGCATTGATGTAAAGTGAAAGACACGTGAATGCAATAGTTTGACATTTAAACGAGAAACGAGGATGATTTTAAACCCACTAAGAATCAGTTTTTTTAAAATGGGAAAAGGAAAAATACAAAGGGTTGGTACTCGGTGGACAGACAATTACGAAAATGACAAACTGCCAAAATATGTCAACCAACAATTACAACCCCAACCATGACATACCAATCGGTAGGAAAAGCCACATTACCTTGAATCTCAGGTAAAATACTAAAAATATTAGTAAGCAATTGACTTTGTGCACTTATAAGGTAAAAGAAATAATTAACATTTTCGAACAGGTTCAGGGAGTTCAGCAGACAATATGTTTGTAATAATAGTATAAAAATACGTGCATAAAACAAATAGAAGAATACAAAAAATAATAGTCATACTACTAAAATACATGACGTATTTGTATACATATATAATAATGTTTGTAAAGACAATTTCTAGTTTGTAATTTGATTTAATATTCACTAAAAACTCGACGAGTACTTTCTTGCACTGTATTTTTCCATTCATCGAGTAACACTCGCATTATTTATTTTTTTTTTGTCGACTGACGGAGACTGCAAGTTATTTCCATAACATTTCCAGAGAGTAATGTTCAAGTCGGTGGCAATGATCCATCCACCTACACCCCTCGCGGTGGCAAACATCCATACAAAGAAAAGTTCACGTATAGGGAAACCATAAGGACTATGTAAACGGCGAGTATTTGGACCGATAAGACACGCGTTGTGAAAAATCTATTAATCAAGTTAATAATTCAGGTAAAGACCCTGAGAACGAGACAGACCTTGCCTGGTAACATCATTGCACTTCGAATTAGTTATGAATTATATGCGTTTTATGGTTTACGAGATAATTTAATGATCCCCTCGATCTCATTGCTCTCCTTGGGTATTATTGATATTGATTAATATATCACTCGATATTTGTCATCGGGTGCACTTTTTGTGTGCTTAAATTAATAACAACAACCGGAACGCTTATGTACTTTGACGTATTTTAGATTGAAGTCCGTGTCTGGTAACGAAATGTAAGCCGAAGCTGCCAGAATGTCAGCGCGAAGTGGTCAAAACGAGTGCGAGTTTGAATGAGATAATTATAAATTATAACGCTGTTAGATCAGATTTATATAGTCAACTTGCTACTATTATTTTGTGTCGTGAATTTTTATTATGTAATCTGAAGAAGTCAAGGCGTACCAGTCACTGAAAACTATTCAAGCCCTTTTAAGTATTTGAATAAGCGGATATTACATGACTCTATTTATGTGTGTATTTGTGTGCACCTGTGCATTTCTGCCTGTACACGTAGCAGCGTGTGTTACAATTTCTGATAAATTCAATTTTTCCTACATAATTTATGACGTTTTGAAATTAATTCCTAATCAATATGGGAACGCATAATAAATCAATCAACGGTTGTTTCGGTTTTATTTTCATTTTCGAGTTGTTGTACGTTTGCTCTGTTAATTACAATTCGAACCGGATTTTGATTGTATAGGCAGGCAGTGGAGCCTAATAATCACTTAATAAATAATTTCCACGTCTGAACAATAAATTTCGACGCGCAGAGACAAGAATCCGGAAAAGCTACGTAAAAATTGTGACTTTTTGAGTTCTTCATTAGCACCAAGTTGATGGCCGTCAAATCCACGTGGGCAACCGGAATGTCAGTGTCGAAGGACTGGAGAGAACCACGTGGATGGTAAGTGACGCATAGCCAGAATAGGAAGAATATACATGTTACCCTTGAAATGTTAGTCACTTCAAACAGTAAATAAAGTCAAATTGTGACCTCCATTACTCTGTTAGGTGTTTGGTGGTGGCTCAATTGCACACGTCGGACACTCCAGGGACACGTAACACTGTTAGACGTCGAAGACTAGGACAGTAGCGTATCTTGTCTTCTCTATATACCAAAACAGAAAACGAAGCGTTTCAAAGACCGTTTCTGTACAGTAAATTAAATAAATGAAAGGACTCTTCAGTAGAAGAGAATTTAGCAAGTTAACTTAAATACTCATTCATTTAATATTACAAATCGGATATATCACAATATCTTGTAATGGTAAGGACATCTGTCAGGTACACTCGGTGAGGATCTTGTCAAACCTACGTCAAACCAAATATGGAGAACTTCCGACAAAAATGATTCACTAGATTTAAACCAGTCCTATTTAACTATATTTTATATTACACAGTACCACTTAATGTAGAGCACTCTATCTTTTTATAGACACAATTTAAAGTAATATTAATATTAGTCGAATCATCTCCGATTGGGATTCTACCTTAACCTCGAAATGGATGTCATTGCATATTCATTATACTCAACGAAATAAGTCACTTATTTCAGAAGAATTAAGTAAAAATTACATTAAATTGAATGAATTAAATGATTGAATGACTAAAAAATTACCTCTCTTTCATCCGACTGATCTATCAGGAAACAGGGTACTAAAATGCCTCTCAGATTGATTAACACAAATATGATAAAAACTATACTTAGTTGCGGTGAACTGACAATAATTAAAAGAAAAAAACCACGTGGGATATCGAAGGAGGTAGGTGATAATAAGAAGAACCGCAAAAGGTACACGTCCAGGTAACAGAGTTCAATGTAACAATTACGAACTACTCATGTACATAAGGTGACATTTAAGAAGAGTGTAAGAAAAATATTTAATTATTTAAAACAACAGCGATGAAATAAAAATAAAACGGAAGGCTTCCTCGAGGCAAAAGAAAGGAAAATAAAACGAAGTTGATGTGAATGAGCACAACTGAATTATTCAGCACTAGAGAATGTCAAGGTATGAAAAGTTTAGAAAGACGACACTACTACGAACTATTTAGTTACAACTACACTGATTACGAAAGCTAAATGAGACGCCGAATGGGCATTTAATATTTACTGAGAGACAACTTTCTTGACTGTTTTAGAAAATCTCCTTTCATGGATGTTGACAATTCGTCACGGATGTCGACAGGTCTCAATTCGTATAAAAAACATCATTAGCTGTACATTATGAACTTATAAAATAAAAAAAAATGATGATTGCAACATAAAAGGTAATATTACACCTGTAAGACACACAAACACCGGTTACGTCTTATATATGTAACAAATCAATTCGTTGTATCATACTTAACTGTATAGCTATAACTATACACTCAAAGTCGAAATACAGTCGTAATAACATAATAATTTGAATTCAATGAGCGGAGACCTGTTCGCACATTTGTGTTACCTTCTAGAGAGGGAGAGAGAGAATCGGACAGACATTTGTATTACTTTTAGTGCAAAAAATGCGTCCGAAAGCGGAAGCATTCGCGTGGAAAAACGCACGCGTTTCCAACATCCAGCCAGGCTATTTACACACGCGGTTTTGTGCATCCTCAAGTTCAATGCTTCATTTATGTACCATCATTTCAGATGATTCAGATACTGGTACCCGAGGAGAAATATTTCGAGACGGACTCCCATCGACCCCGTCATTACCGAAGTAACGACCATAGGAAGAACAATCATTCATCAGGAATCTAGGTCACATGTTATTTCGGTGAATTGGAATGGAGAAGATCGGATCGATGCCCTACACGGTCATCCAGAAATGTATGCAGGTAGGCCCATGTTAAGCTGTTAGGTCTTGTGTACATAAAAAACGCAGGCATGCGCATGTTTACGTACAAAGTGCACCTTCACCTATGTATAAATATCTCTGCGTATGTATTTATATGTAGCTGTCTCATCCTGTTCATATCGGCAACTTGCTCACTCGTAAAGTCAGGACTGCAAAAAAAGAGTTTACTCGCTCGGAATGGAACTGTTAATTGACAACTGGAGTTCATTGAGCCGTAATTTTCCGATGTGTTTCCGGAGTCATTTTGGGCAAACGGAAACGACCTAGGAAGTTGTACGAAGAGCAAGTGCATGGGAAAGACGGTATAAACACTACCAGAAGGAACCTGATACCGGGCCCGCGCACCTTAAAAGTTGTCCAAATTGCAAAAACCTTGGTTTGCGCATTCCAATTGTACAATTCTTAAGCGAATTTGACCGCCTGTGTGTGCAGGAACCTTGCGCCATGAGACCGTCCATTTTTTGTTGTTGTTGTTTGAGTTTTCGGGGTTTTTGTCACAATTTTTGCACTGTGATGCGGTTAAACATGATCGAACTAAAATTGCTTTAGCTCAAGAACGCCCGACCAGTGTTCAGGGAGCATAAAAACTCCAGACGAGGGCTTTGGAAGGAAGGCATTCGAGCAGAAACCCCAAAAAAAGATAGCGATTTGTGTCCAGAGGTCGTCGAAGTTTCTGTTCTTCGGAGTCGACAGAAGACGGTCGCGTAGGATCGGTTGGGTCATATCCGCTGGTCTCTCGTACGTGACGACTCTTCCTGACGACTCCGTCCAGGTGCCCGGGAAACAACTCTCTTGCACATCCGGATTAACCGTGACACCGCGGAATCCCGTCTTCAAAAGCAGATGAAGAAGAAAAAAGATTAAAAGTAAAGAAAATCGTCACTAACCCAAGACATGGTGCCAACAAGTCAATGAACCTATCATGGAAACTGGGTCACTTTGCCCGGACGTTGAACCTGTACGAGTACATGCTGATCTCAACCAACCAAAATGGGTCAAGATTTGCCATTGAACTCTCATGTGACGTCATTTTGCACACCGATCATTCACCTCATTGTTTTCTTCAGCTGATATCCGACTTTTCTTCCTTTGTCTTCGGATTTTCTCGCTTCTTCCTGTTTCTTTCCATTTATTAGTTCCTTTGTTTAGAGTCCTCATTAGCATCTAACCACGAGTCACAACTTCTTCTGACTCGTTTCCGCATTTCTTTTTTCCTTTCTTGGATGGCCCATATTGGCCTGACGACTGTCACAATCCGTCTTTCAGACTTTGGAAAATCACCCAAATTTTTTTTTATCCACTCAAACAACCACCGACTGAGTTTTTACAAATCACCTGAATTTTATTTTTTTTAATTACGACGCTTATTTGGTTCAATAATGTCAAATTTGATCAGAGATGTGCAATTACAGAAATGCCAAATTTCTTGAAAATTACTCAGTGGCTTTCAAATGAAACGATAGCCGTCACACGTACAAAAAATTCTTAAAGCTATTAGCTAATCGTTCAGAGTTTAACGGAAAAAGATTAAAAAATACTGGAGTGTTGAGATACTGCTGACGATGGACAAATCAAAAGCGGAAGAACAGAGAAACAAAATTAGTATTTAGTCAATGAAATTGTCTGGGAAAAAGAAAATTCGTTGATTTTCTTTGTGAGAGTTCAGTTTGTGCTTAGATGCAAACAAACCGGTTACCTCAACAGACACAAACCTACAAAGTGATCTAACTGGATTGTGTAATTACACCTGATACTCGTACGACTACCCGTCTGACCGGAGAATGTCTACCCTGAATTTACTAAAAAAAAATTGTTATTTCGATTATTTTTCTGCCCTTCCGTCTATAACAATGTGTTCGATTTGGTTCACGCGGGTTATACAAATAAATATATTCATCAAATAATTATTACTCAAGTTAGAAATATTTACGTGAAACCACCAACAACAGAATCAAAAGTAAATTGATTTATTATTTATCGATAATTTTTAATTCAATGAATCGCGGCTAACAAGTGGAAATTTAATTTCGTCAAGGATAATTGTATTGCATGTGTTAAAGGGAATTATTTTTAAATCTTATCTCGTGTTATTTAAATAAAAAGCAATTTTTTTTTATTTCTTTCTAGTTAATATTCCACTCTCTCGCTATTTGCACAAAAAGTTTGAAACATCCCACGTAACTACATAAATTGTATTCCTTTGCATTATCAATTATTTCTTACTCGTAAATTACTTCATCAAGGAAGAGAATTCTATCTACTTGCGGGAGATGAAATGTATAAACTATTAAAGTACCGCTTTGTGGTTTTCGTCTCTGTGAATAGAGTTTCACGTGAGATTTATTGCAAAACGCTTTTGAGTATGAGTACCCGTTACTTTAAATTTAAACGTTCGGATATTGCAGAAAAGAGATGTATCAGTCAGAGGAGCAGGAAAGGAATTTCCGAAAAAACCGCAAAAGCTCAGATGTTTTCAAATGGCAGACCGCACGTGAAGTGAATGTATGCGTCGCTGACAAGGCTGCGTGTGAATGGTCGACTGCAATAATTGTCATTGACAGCAGAGGGAAATTATCACAAAAAAAGAAGTACAAACAGGGAAGCATCCGCAGCATCAACTTTACTGTAGGCCATTCATTGTAGATGTCAAAAATTCTGATTCACAAAAATTAATTGAACAAGACATTAAAATTATAAAATAAATTAAATTTACAATTTTGAAAATGAAGGCAAGTGGGTAACATTACTATAAATTCTAGAAAAACATATATAGTATCTGTTAATGTATTACGAAAAATCTTTCAGGTGTTAAGGTACTCGAAATCAGGGTGGTCGTAACTGACAACGAAATTCAACTAAATTATATTAAGCGATTTCAAATTTACCAGAAATTTCAGTTTTTATTACGTATAAAGGAGCAATAAATCCTTTTTGTTTGTTTACTAGTTTTTTATATTATTAAAGGCTCTCTCATAATAGTTTCGTGTAACAATAGTAATTTTTTAAGCGTAACCTTCTCGAAATTATGTATGCAACCAGCACTACTTTTGTTGTTTTAAAAATGCATAATCTTATTCTTAATCAACAACGAAACGTTATTTAATTAAGTAAGGATATAAGTTCATGAAGAAAATGTACTACAAATCTAAAGTAAGGATTCTCAAGGAATGAATTCAAAGACAAACCATCTTGGGTACAACGTGTACTGCAGCGAATTTTCGCGCAAATACGGAAAACGTTAGATCCTACTTCGATCGGACTGACATCTGGCGCTGACGGAAGACAAAAAACGGCCATTTTGTCGTTGTTGAACTTGTGTGCAACAAGGGCTTGCGCATGGTAAAACAGCATACTCAGATGTATCCGTCTGCGATCGAGTTAAATATTTTCATCCTATAAGTTTAAAAATTAAAACAGATACAGCAGACACATTAAAAATATGGTAACAGTAAGAGAATTATTTTTGGAAAATAGGTAAGTGGAGATTGTCATCTGTCGTTAATTCATCACTGAAGTTCTCTCACGTTTAACTTTCCTTATTAAAATCGACTGGAAATGATAACCCATTTGTGCACTGACCTGTCGATGGAGCACTACTTGTTTCGTTGTCTCAAATGTGCATGGACCCTATGTTCATGCCACAAATGCGAAATCTCTGTCTCCCCCGTGGACAGTGACTATCTCGTGAGGGTGGAAGAAACAGCACATGAAATGTCACAAAAAGGTCAACGGTTCTTTGTCTTATTTCAGGTTTCCGTCGGGATGGAAACAAATACCTATATTAATATACTTACCAGTAGGACTGATCCTTGCCACAATTCGCGTGTTCATCGGTTTGCAGGCCATACTAGCAGCATCACTATTGTATAAATTATCATCAATTCGTTCTGTAGTTTTAAGATTTATGTGTGTTATTCTTGGTGTGATTGTGGTAAAAGAAAATGAAGAGGTTGAAGATGAGTCTGCTAAAGTGATTGTGTCCAATCATGTGTCATTGCTTGATCATATGGCAATTCACTTGCTTCGAAATAGCTTTTCTATTAGTTTAAGCGATTTGCCATCATTCTTTCATCACGCTTTAAATTACATGGATGTGGGAAATTGTCAGAATCAAGAAGCCCTTGTGAGGAATGTGAAGAATTATTTAAGTGCTGATGCCACCATTGATGTGCAGGCTGAGATGGGAATCACATCAGGCCAGAAAGGTCTGCTCAGGTGTGTAACATACTATAATCCAGTGGATATTATTAAAAAATTTTATTTCATATTAATATTAATAATTAAAATATTTTCAGGTTCTCTGTGTGGCCTTGTAAATTGTCATGCCTGATTCAGCCAGTGGCTATTAAAATTTGGAGGCCACCACTGACAGATATATCTCCTTCTGTTATAAACACATCATGGTCATCAGACATTTTTTGGTTTTTATTTGTTCCATTTACAGTCTTTAAAATCAAGTATGCATTGTGTATATTTCACTAATTAAAAAATTATAAATTTGGTACATGCCAGATCTTAAGAGTCCATTGTGTGCCAGGTATATTCCAGTTATAAAACAAGAAGAAAATGAATCTCCTGAAGATATGTGTAAGAGATTGGAAAAGGCCATAGCAGATGAACTGAACATCACTCCTACAAATTTCACAGTTAATGATAAGATTGAATTAGAGAAGAGGATATCTTCTGAGATGAATTTCATGAAGCAACCACAGGCCAGAGTGCCAGTTGATGCTGGACTTGTAGAAATGGCTTCACGAGTGAAAGAAGTACTTTCTGATGTGCCACTTGCAGTAATTTACAAGGATTTAGGTAAAGATAGAAACCTCTACTGGTCAACACATGGGTTGAATGTAACATACTTTTAAGTAACAATCACTGTCCTACTTATTCACAGCCAAAACAAGAAGTGTTGACCTAACCATTACAAACTTTTTGGAGGGTTTGGTCAAATACACCCCTGAAAGAAATCCACCAGCTGTGCAGCTACCCATAAACATTGTTCCAGAGAAGAGGAAGTCCTGTTTGAACGAGGCTGCTGGAAGTATTGGGCCAACAACAGGAGCAGCTCAAGCATCAACATCCTTCGACACATCTTCGAAAACGTTCCACAAGTCGGCGCAGGAACGAATGATCTCTTTTCAGGAGCGCAAACTCAGGTTGATACAAAGCGCTCGACAAAGGTACATAGAAAAACATATGTTGAATGTGATGAACAGCGGTTAGACAAATGAAAAAGGTCATAGGTAACAAAAAACTGCAAACGATTAGACTGATATCCATCGTAATTGCGAAATGGTCAATGGCCGACAAAAAGACAACAATCAGAAAGCAATGGATTGGTCATCTTTGTCAACTTCCGTAAATTAATTATTGATTACAAATGATGAATCTTATGCTTGGGACGTGGATTCGCATCATCTACCACATCATCTTTTGTTTTTGAAAATCTTTATTGGTAAAAAATCGTTTGTTTTTAACGAGTTGTTTTTTCACTTTAGAAGTGAGGTACCTGGTTTGTTAAGACTTTAAAATATAATTAACATACATTTTGAAATTTAAATTTTTTGCTGAACATCCGGCGGCGGAACAACCGTTCGGGTAATGTAATAAAAGAGAAATTCAAAATCACACATTTTCCTTACTACGCTTTAATTTTATTTTTAAGTAAATCACAGCAATTATTTAAACAATAAAAATCTTGATTTAAATATATATAAATATAAACAGTATATAATGTCGAATCGAACAATAGTAAAAATTTCTATTAAGAAAAATCATCCAAACGTGCGCGTACGTATTTATTTAAATATGTTTCCGTTAATGATATAGGAAATGAAAAATTATAAACAGACGTTTCTTGTGTCAATTGAGATACTGCTGTAAGTTGCCGAAAGATTTTTACGTTATTAATTAAACTAACAACGAAAGTCATTTTTCGAATATTTTTGCGGAATATTTATTTAAGCAGCTCGACATAGTTGGCGGGGAAAAGGCCGAAAACACCGTGGGGCCCAACACCTTGCCACCAGCCTTCGTCGATCTGATCGATGTGTGTAATTATGTCACCAGGATCGAACGAGATCTCGGTGTCGTCATCTGCAAATAAATAAATAAAGCATGAACATACGTCAACATAAGTCTGGCTAAGCTCATATTGCTAGACGATGGGTTGAAAAGCAGACCTGCTTGATAGTCGTAGAGAGCAACCGCCGTAAGTCCGTATTCTCCATTAAGATATCGGCTATTGGCTTCTAATTTGTTTTGAGATTCTTCTGGTTCTGTAACCTTGGTCACTTCCTTAACAAGAACATCGGCAGCCGGGATTTCCTGCTTAACGTCATCTGAAAAATTACAATTTCACAAAAACGTCTAGGACATTTTGTGACTGAATCTCACAGAGGAAAAGTTCCGGTTCTGCTCTGGGCTTTAAGAAAGTAAACACAATTGTTAACCAACCTTCCCATTCCTGCTCTTCGACCACAGTTTCCGGATTTCCATTATTTTTTACTGTATTACTTTCTTGACTTCCGTTTGCCATTGAATTAACACTGACAGGAACAGCATTTGACTCTGAAGTCGACTTATTCGTGGATCCTGACAAAATTGGCAAGGAGCATTTTCGCATCGAACTTATCATCGGTTGGTTATCGTTTGGTGAAATATCCGGTGATGCATTCAAATTATCCTGCTTATTGGGCGTACCATTCGCTTGGTAGCTTGCCCGCCTGGAGTTCATTTGAATTGCACATGTGTTTTGCTCGAAAATGGCTCTCGCATCGATTGTTCGTTTGGCTATCAATTGTTGAGCCTCTTGACTTCTCTGACGACGTAAAATTTCGGCTCGTTCCCGCCTTTCTTTTTCTTCCCTTTCGGAATCCTCTAATAATTTCTGGCGATTCAAACTCTCTTGCACTGAAATGGGGAAAACAAAAATGAGCCACGATATTAGCAAAGCAAAGTCCAAAAAAACGCTCGCCTTATGTCAAACCTTCGTTAATTCTTTCAGCTTCCCGAATTTGATTGATACTTAGATTTCTCTGTTTTGCCTTCTCCTCCCTGTTGGCTGCCTCCTCTTGCTCTATTCGTAATCTTTCATCCTCAAGTTTTCTTCTTTCTTCCTCTTTTCTTAATCTCTCTTCCTGTTGTCTCTGTTTTTCTTCTTGCTCCTCCTTTTCCCAGAATTTGTCTCTTTCCATGGAATTTATTTCTTGTTTGGGTATTACCCTTTTGTAAGAGGTTCCCTGTGGAAAAGGAAAATTTAATGTGAATTGTTACAATTGATTAAAATTTGAATCCAAATGGATTGATCATATTGTATACTCATACCACTGGTCCCGTTTCTGAATCATGTTCAATTCTTTCCTTGAAATTATATGCTGATCCTGTGGATTTGGACACTTTGTCAATAATAAGCTGTGGATCCACTTCTTCTTCAGTTCTAGCATTTATAGTTACATGAGCTCCTTTAAAAAAATTGCTGACATCTCTAATGTGGTTTGCACATGTCCCTGAATAAAAATAAGTACCCACATTATTATTACAATACAACTGCCACAAATGCTTTGAAGGAATACCCCTACTGTTGAAAAGGCAAATCTTTTCAATTACCTTTACGAACATTTGGAGCACCCTCTCCCTGCCAATTGATTAATACATTTTTAGGAAGACTAGTTTTGGGGTCCATAATTTTTAAGAAAGCATACATAATTTGGCCACTATTAAGGTCCTGTATCATTTCCTCAATACCATCAGCTGCAAGAGGAAATTACACATTAATTGCTTTACACAATTGAGCCTGTGAAAAATAAGAGTCTGAAACTTAAATGTTTAGATAAGCTACACAAATAACAGCTGCTACTGACTAATCAGATTTCAACTGCAAAATGCAGTTTTAGGAGTTTTCATTCATGTTGTGCTCTAATCCCACACAAAATTAAGGAAATATTTGCTTGAACCAAGCATAATTTTATACTTACATCCTTTACTGACTACTTTTAGGTCATTACTCAACCCCTCATATCCAAATAATGCCCTAAAAAAATAAGTATACACATAAATTATACATTTTCTCTGTATCAATAATTTACCATAAATTATAAGCAATTTGCACTTTCACCAACTACCTGTTATTCAAAACACTACATGATATATTCTCAATACATAATTTCAATTACTTTCTTCTTCAGTTAAAAGTTCTTAAATCTTGAGACATCAGTGAATTTTATTCCATAAATTTGTTAATAAAACAATATAAATATAAGAATTCAAGTGAAATAAAACCATCAGCTATAAATTTTATTACTCTACTGCTTCAGTGCTTAGTTAACACAAAGGAAAATTATGAAATTGAAAAACTCTCAATTTTTCTCACTTCTCTTATCTCTTTAAAAATCAGGTACTTGAAAGTTACACAGAAAATAAATCTAGGCAAAGTGTATTGAAATATGAATTTTCTGCAGAAAAAAACTTGAGTCGTATATGAATCCTAAATAGAATTTCTGCGTTTCTATTAGATCCGACTATCTAAGTATAAAAAAATAATATTGGTGTTGATTTAAATAGTGTGGGGAAAAGTAGTAGGTGAAGAATTTTATAGAACATATCAGTCGATGTTTGAAAAGGTGTTACCTAGTAAACAACTTCAAGTAGGAAATTTTAAAAGAAATTCTTACCAATCCGTGGCAGTTTTGTCGTCCAACACATCGTTCCATGCCGCTTTTAATTCGGTCCGATTTTTAGTCAAATTGACGGCCATCTCTACTCACAAATTAATAAATACTGAATGCATGGATATGTACTATTTAAGGATTTGAATTTTTTGACACTGAAACGTCACCAGGGCCTTCTCGAAACGAGTTGATGTGGGGGCGAGTTGCGTCAATTTCCGTTGACAGAATTTTAAAAAGTTTAAAAACAGAAATAAAGATTGTGGTAGGGGAATAACCAGAAGGAGAACTATCGTTTATAACCAGTTATTTTACCAAGTCAACTGTTCATTGTCCATCTCAAGCTTTTTATAAGTTGAAGTTTATTTTAAAAAACAAGTGTTCAATATTCCCATTGTCGGTCAACAATTTTTCGAGAGATAACGTTTTATGTTGGCAGTACCTTAATCTTTAGTTAAATGTTACTAGATATTAGTTCCTGTTGTTCTTGTAAATACATTTTTATATAATTTTTTTTACGCTTTAATGAATACTTCGCGACCAAATTACTTCCGACGTTCGCTGAAGGAAGTGGTTCGTTCATGTTTTTCGTTTCGTTTATTTTAATTCAAATTCGCAACTCAAATCTGGATTCCCTCTCATCTGTGAACAATTATAGACAACTGGTGACACATATTTTTATTTAATTCATTAAATTAATAATCTAGTTTCGAACTCGCATTTTGTCAGCGTAACAGTAGGTTTCGTAGTTACTCACGGTTTCGTTTTCTATATTGAAATTATCGTGTCGCGAGGACAAGTGTGTAGTGCTGTTTCGAATGTGTTAAATTTATCATACCGAAATTTGGTTGTGTTGTCGACACAAAACCATAAATGAATATTTGTCTCGATAAAAATCGGTAATTATCGCAGTTGTATTTGTTATTTATAAACAATGAATGCATTTCACTTTGAGCTCCACAAAGTAATTTAGCGAATCACGTAATTGTCAGCACCATTGTTTGGTTTTTTCTGTGTCAGAATATTTTGTTGACAAGATGTTTTCAAGGTTTAGTTCACTTGAGTGTCCTTCGACGAAGTCACACTGTAGAAACTTTTTAAAGTCATTAATTTGTTATTGAAGTAAGTTATTTACCAGAAAGTCAGTTTTTGATAATATTTACTCCAATAATTTTTAAAATATCTTTATTCAGCTTTCTCAATTTTATACTTAGTTACTTTTTTGAATTTTCAGGATTTTAAAATCATGGGAGAATTACACCATTTCTAACTGGCAACTGAGACCAGTGCAATACAATGCCAGAAAAACTGTCCTTTATGTCAGAAAAGTGTGCATTATCTGATTTGTATCAAACTGGTGATGAAATTGTTGTAAATCCTGAAACTGTTGATGATGTTGACAATGAAAATATGAATGAGCCTGAATTTAAAAATGCCTGGTTTAAAACCTGGCTAGATAATGACTACAATAAACTAAATCAGACTCCCGGAGAATCATCTTTAGAAGATGATACTTCCTCTGTGAGTCAAATGAAAAATGTCAATTCTCCTATTCCTTTGAACAAATTGCTGGACAATATTCCTTTGGCTTACTCACCAATTACAAAGCAGTTGCATGTAATAACATCAAGACAACAACAAAAAAACTCAGTTAGCAAAGTGTATCAACCTCTAGGTAAAACTACAGTGAATGAGGAGTATGATTGCCACCAAGAAGAAAGCACCAAAATACCTCAGAAAAATGAAAATGGTAAGTGGAAAGGTCTGCAATTCTTTGTTTCAATAAAAACATGGGGTACAATTTTACCTAATGTGAATGAATCTAAAAATTAATTATAATGTTCATTAAAACTTGATGAGTATGTGTAGAAGTAAATGATTAGAAGTCTATCAATTGACTAAATTCAAACTGGGTGGGAAAACTTCTGGGTTGCTAAAAAAAAATGTGTTAATTTGTTTAAAGGCAACATTGTCTTTGCAGCAATTGCTTGTGAATAAGTAAGACTGCCACTTAACAACCTAGTTAAAAAAGAAAAATAATGGAAAAGAAAAAACAACTGGGGTTAAGTGTCAGTTGAAGCATGGAGTGTTTGGGTGTGACTCCAAATTATGCTGGTCTAAGACAAGAAGCATGAAGGAGTTGAATGGTTGAATGATTTTGGATTTACAAGATAACAATTTTTAATGTTTTGTAAGTTTTGTGGTTTTTGTAATGTTCTCAACTGAAAATGTGACCCAAATTTTCAATACAAGTATCCACAAAAATTGTGACCTTTTATTGTGGTGTAATTATTTTGATTGAACCAATTAAGGTGGACCTTGTATCTATTGCTTGCTACTTTCAGTATATAAAAGAATGACTGGGGACTGCATTCAAGTATTAATTTACAAGCAACATTATCTTGTTAAGAAAAATATTATATAAATTTCCCCAAGAATTTAAGTAATTTTCTGCAGAAATTTTGAAAATTTCACTCTTTTTCAATAAGAAATCAAATCCAAAATATTTCCCACCATGGGATTGGGCTTCTGGTGCTATGCTTAACCAAACAGATTGTTTTCTTTTGCAAGACCTAAGCCGTTTTACGAGGTAGAAAATTTCTGATTATAATGTACAGCTAAATAAGATAAGAAGTTGTGTTCTAATCTTCAGCAGTCCCTAAAAGGTGAAAAATAAGAAGTTTGTACAGTTTCCTCTAAAGTTTTGTAGCTTATTATTAAGAAGTGCATACAATGTGTTCTGTTGTAGGCAAAAATTCAAATGTAGATGCGTGTCACGTGAATGACACATCGGAGGAAAATGAAGAAAAACTATGTAAATTGTGGAACAACAAAATTCGTTATTCCGAAGCAGAGACTAGCAAGGATGATCTTCCTAAAACAAAAGCAGACACGTGCTCATTTTCTAGCATGGTTTCCAGTTTGAGTGGTAGTTCTCCATTGAACCAGGATGACAGCACATCTAGCAAGTTTAGCATGGTGGACAATGACGATCTGTCCCTGAGAAGTTTATGTAGCCATGATTCAGGTTCTACGTGTGGGGAAAACAGCAAATTTTTTGAGGAGACAAACATCGGGAAAGATGGGAAACGGAATGTATTAAGCGAATTTTTCAGCAGGTAAGTGAATACACTGGGCTAAATTAAAACGTTTGTATTTGTCTAAAACGAAGAAGACGTAACCAGAGCAATAGAAGTAGCGGATAAAATGTTGTTACAAAACACGGCGCAGGATTTACGACTGGGTTGTTACCAATTCTTCCGTGAACGGACAGACTCAGACGGACACAAACTTTCGTGTACATCAAATTACACCTTGATGAATCCTAATTAGCGTTTTAGTGCCTTCCTCATTCTCTTAGTTTCGGACTGATACAATACGTTCGCTAGGTGTGCATATATTAGTAATTTCCGATTTTCTTTGAGTCCCGTAAACGTTGAAAAGAACAAATTGGAATATCCTACGTATAAGTCAAGAATCTGACTTTGATATCATAGCTATCACCCGCGAAAAATAACTTTTCCTTTTTTTCATATCTGATTCTTCTGCATTTAATATATATAAATTCTAAATGTTATAATTGTAGGAATGTGTTTGCCTGGAAACCGACCAATTCCATTTCTTCTCAAGGTTGGAAGATATTTGGGAAAAACTCATCTCAGGAAAATAGTTTGGGCAGTTTGGGAAACGAGGTAAAGCCTTTCACTGATTCGACGAATGTGTTCGACTTATTGCGAATAATATAAAATGTTACATAAAATATTTCAGGTACACGCTTCCCGAGCGAATTCACCCCTCACCACCAAAAAATACGAGGACGTGATCGTCAGTAGTTCGGCTTTGATTCTTCACAATCGTCCGGCAAATTTACCGGCAAAGTCTGAGGACGAACAACAAAAACATAAACTGGAGTATGAACAAATAGTAGAAGCAGCCAGAAAGAAAGGTACGTCACCCTGAGCTGTGAAGAACTAAGGCAATAATCAGGGAGTCAAAGAATAGGGACCAGATAATATTTCTAGTAAAGCTTATTGCTGGAAGTACAACAAAATATCCTCATCTAATAAACATTATTACTATTATTCTATATTACTTTTCTTTTCTTCTCAAGCCCAGGGAACGGGAATTGCAACCAGGAAGTCAACAATGTGATACCTTGATGTTGTTTAGTGATTAGTGATCATTTAATTGCAGAAGTGAAAGAGTCAAAAAAGAGAAAAAAACAACTTCAACAGCAATTAAAATTCGAAGAACAACTAACGAGCGCGTCAAAAATCTGGAGCTGTGAAATTATACCAAAATGGGATGTGATGAAGAACTCGAGAAAAACACGGGATTTGTGGTGGGCTGGAATTCCTCCTTCTATGAGAGGGAAAATTTGGAAGTTGGCCATTGGAAACGAGCTCAATATTACCTATCAGTTATACGAGATATGTGCCGCTAGGTGAGAATTCTACTCAACGAAAAAATAGTATGAAAGTGAAGTAAAATATTGAATTATAATTGTACCACTTGATAAGTGACTATTATAGACCAGTCACAATTTACTTCCGCCATGAAGATTTTGATTAAGTTGAGCCAGGTTATTCGTAAAAATATTTGTTGACACTTTCATTGAATTACTGTAATATAGTTTCTACAAAATGGTTAGTACCTTATCGTTTAGAAATGGCAATTGAAAATTTGAATATTTTTGAAACGAAACATCCGTTGAAATGCACACCATTATGGTTCAGAATTTTTACACTGATAAGTGATAAAAATTATAATAATAGTTTTAGTAATTTTAATTATTTTATAAAGCTAGTTATCTTAAAATTATGGAGGGAAATTATTAAATAGAGGTTTGTCGAAGCATTACGGACACTATTAACAGAAACATACTGATTGGGATGACAGTACTTTTGTTAAAATTATCCTACAATAGTACGTTATGTGACCCGTTGTCGTACAATTACATATATATAATTCTTTCACAGAGCACAGGAAAGACTGAAAAATTTAGATTCAAACTCTGCGGCTGATCTAGGAAGCGACGCAAATAAAGAATCGAGCGTTGAACTCATTCAACTAGATATATCAAGGACTTTCCCTCAACTCTGTATATTTCAAAAGGTGCGTGATATCTTTAGTTCAGATGTTTTGTAAATACATTCTTATTATTAATGCTTTTTCTTTTAATTTTATTTTAGGGAGGTCCTTATTATGATATATTGCACTGCCTCCTAGGAGCCTACGTTTGCTACAGACCAGACGTCGGCTACGTTCAAGGAATGTCTTTCATAGCAGCCGTTTTAATACTGAACCTTGAGCCGGCCGATGCTTTCATTTGTTTCGCAAATTTGCTCAATCGTCCCTGTCACTTGGCATTTTTCACTTTGAATCAGCCTTTTGTAAGTCGTACCTTGTAATTCAAATCACACGGGTTGTGTGGGTAAACTGGAGTGTTTCCTTGATTGCCTTGTAAAATTCTCTCGAACACATTTCAGATGCACGCATATTACAATACATACAACGGATTTTTCAAAGAAAATTTACCAAAGCTTTGCCAACATTTCCAAGAGACGGCACTGACCCCTGACCTCTACCTTCTGGATTGGGTTTACAGTGTCTTCGCGAAAGCCATGCATTTGGACATTGCATGTAGAATTTGGGATGTTTTCCTTAGAGATGGAGAAGAATTTATTTTTAGGGCCGCATTAGGTAAGAAATGGATATTTTAATTTACTACCACGTGATGGTTCAGTTATGCGCATTTCTCAAACAGAAATTGAACGACTTATATGTGAAATTTCATCCACAGGTATACTCCACCTTTACCAGGACAAACTCCTCCGATTGGATTTCATAAATGGCGCTCAGTTCCTCCGAAAATTACCAGACGATCTGTCGGCAGACCTCCTTTTCAAATCGATCGATTCTATTAAGATGAGTATTGGCAAAGTCAAATTCAGGCAGATCTTGACGAAGTACACAGAAAGATATTCGTCCCGGTGATATACAATATCTTGTGCCCAATGGGAAAGCACAATCTGACGGTTCAACGACAAATCCAATCGATTCGCAGATCTTTGTCATGGACGAGCAGCAGTTTCGCTTTACTGTCAAATAATTTTTATATTCTCACGCGAACAATTTTATCAGAATCTCAATTTGCTCCATTTAATGCTTTTATTGAAGCAAAACGCTGTTCTTTGTTTTATATTGTTATTCCGATTTTATTATTATGTTTTTACGTAAGAAATTTTTATAATGAATATCTAAGCGTACTCCTGTGGTACACTTTAATGGTACGTGGTGGACTTTAGTACAAACTTACACGAAACTACAAAAATGTTTATTTTTTTAATGAAACAAATTGTGATGTGCGTGTCATTTAATGTACCGAATGCTCTGCCAAGATCTAGACACGAGGAAATGACGAAAGAAATAATTTTGCATTTATTTTTGTTACTATTTTGTAAACGAGACAGCGAAGTTAGTTTCGAATAGTGTTAATTACTAGATTGCAATTGACATTCGACTAGAAGTGAATAATTGAAGTGAGACTGAGAGTAAGCACCCGTTACGTAAATTGATTGAGTTGAGATGTTCCCCAAAATAACCAATTTTTTCTGATCTCATTTGATGGATCTGACTTTTTTAACGTCAGTAACTTGTCAAAAGTTCCAATGTAGAATTATAGACTATATTCATCTCCTCTTCCGGCCTGCTTATTCTGGGTGGGTTCTAGTCGAACGAATAACCGTTCTTATTCTCAATTTTATGTGTTAGCCTCATAATTTTTTAAATAAAAAAACCTAATTGTCCTCTTTATAATAAAAATCAAGGAGTGAGATTGTTACGGACTCAACAGGTCCTTTTGAGTGAGCATTTCGACTTGCTAAAACCACTTTGCACTGCCAAATAGGAAAACCTCAGAGAGTTTAATTGAGGGCGATAGGAGCGAGACTAATGATAAGTTATTTTTAGAAATTATGGGACCTTTGAAGGAGGATTTGTGAATGCGAATCTGAATAGTGAATTTGTGGAATAGACACGAGCCTTTGCTTGTAAATTTAATAAATTAAGCTTGATTGTTGCTATTCGAATATATTTTATAAGTTGTTTTTGTTTTTTTAACAGTGGACGCGGAATATACATTTCAACATTAAAATAGCATTTTTTAATTTTTATTTCTAAATTTTTATATAAATTGATGTTTTAGAGCTCTGAAGATTGGCACTGCTATTTGCTACTATGTTTTCATTCAATTACGTTTGAAAAAATTTAATTTTACTGTTACAGAGAACTGAATCTGTTCAGACCGGAACAAATATTTAAATTTTCATTTTTGTTTTGAAACTATTTTTATTATTCTCTCTTTATAAAAGATCTATTTATGTATATACATATTCCTCCGTTTTATGCATCTCCCGTTTCAATATTTATTTTGCAATCTCCGTGTAAATTTTTCCATCGCGTGGACCACGCTAAAAATTTTTTTGACAATTTATTTTTTTATTTTCTATATGCAGGAAATAAAAAAGCTTCACAAATTTTAATATACAGTGTTTTTTTGATATGAACCTTTTAAACTCTCTCTACCTCTAATTCACAAAAGGACTAAATTTTTGCGGGGAAACCAAAAAATCAACATTAAAATAGTCCTGCAAGATTTTTTCGACGAAACTGTTTTATGCGAGTGTAACTTAAAAAAAAAGAACCCATGTCTTATCCTTACAGTTTGGTGATTGCCAAACCTTTTATTAGCTTAATTTAACATCAGCTGCCAAAGCTGGCGCAGTTAAACAGGGCAGCACGCCATTTTTAGATCACATCATGGGTGACAATTCTCCACACCTCCTATTAGTTTAACCTACTGCAGGGTGACAAAATACAAGATTTTTGGAAAATATTGAATCGTGTAGACTGAGTTTCTATTGTCTCTGACATTGCGGAGGCCCAGGTTTGATTTTTTTAAAAGCAGAATCGATATCGTGACAGTTCGATATGTCGAACGAGTTTCTGCGTAAACAATCATGTCTGTCCCCATAGGAAAATGTTTTCGGTGTTAATAACCGGTTCAAGTCGTGGCATCGGCTTGGAACTAACGAAACAATTTGTCACTCACCATGATCCTCCTGACACTGTGATAGCCACATGTAGAAATCCCAGCACGGCCGATGAGCTGCGATCGTTGATGTCTCGCTTTAATAACCTCGTCATATTGGAATTGGGTTGCTATTATTTATTATAATTAAACAGCATTAAATAAATTACATGGAACCAACGAAAATATTTCGATTTCAGACGTGAACAAAGTCGAAACTTTTCCGAGACTGGTCGAAAGAGTTACTTCGATTGTAGGAAGCAGCGGTTTGAATGTTCTCATAAATAATGCTGGAATTGTCAGTAAAAAGTCAAATTTAGAGGATGTGATTTATGATGAATATTTAAATGTGTTGCACACCAACACCGTCGCTCCCGTGTTTTTAACCCAGGTGAGAATGAAAGTCCTTAGCATTCTCAAACTAGACTTACACTCTCAGTTGTATTAGTAACATAATTCACACAGTGATTTTTATCAAATTGATAACGAAGTCCGCATGTGGACGACACTCTTGAATTGTACTTTTGGCAATGGGAGACTATTTCTCTAAGTCCATGTCAAAGACCTGATCGTAAACGAGTTTGTACTAGTACCCAGCAATTTTCCTTGAAATACCCTACAGAAAACGTAACACAAAAACGAGTCTTTCAATATCATATAATTGAGAATCGTGTGAGAATGTACTTCTACTAATAATATAATTATTATTATGTATGTTCACTTCTTATTGTAGAAATAAAACTCACTGATTTTACGGTAAAAAGGATGATGAGGGACCGAGTAGAGATACAAATCCAAAAACTGTAAATTAATATTTCTTATTATATTATTATCATTTCATTATCAAGCATTTATGATTTCAGGCTTTACTACCCCTGATAAAGAGAGCAGCAGCCGTTAATGACGAGAAAGAAATGTGCATTAAAAAAGCGGCAGTGATTAATATAAGTTCGGTGTTGGGTTCGGTTTCTTTAACAACTCGAGGTTATTGGGGCTACAACGAAAGCAAAGCTGCCTTAAACCAGGCATCTCGACTTCTTTCCGCGAATGTCGAAACAGACGGAATTTTGGTTGTTGACATCCATCCAGGGTCTGTTAAAACCGACATGGGTGGACCGCAGGCGAGCCTCACCACGGAAGAATCAGTCAGAGAAATGATGGATCTCATTTATAATTTGTCTGAGTATGAAAACGACTCCTTTTTGAGATTTGATGGGGAGGAATTACCATGGTGACTCCACAATCTTAAATTGTTATTTTTTTTGATTAAATTAAACTTTAATTTAGACCGCAGCATGTGTAGCTCTTATTGACCAGTAGTCTCCAAACCGTATGTCTAAGTTTAATTAAGTCAGTCATCTTTATTTGTTTTACGGAGGCACATCCACGTCAGATTTGTCGTTATTTTTATTTGACTTTCCCATCAGTTCGTTTTGAATTTCGTCGAAGGATTTTCCCTTTGTCTCTGGTAAAACAGTAAAAGTGAACAGAACACTGCAGAGAGAGACAACAGAAAACGTCCAGAGTGTAATACCCATTCCGTATAAATCAATCAAATCGGTGAAGAACTCTGTGACAATAAAAGCAGCTGCCCAACTGCACATGCAGGCAATCGATATACCGGGACCTTTGATCGCTGCTGGAAGTATTTCGGGGATTACCATCCATGGAACCGAACCGAAGCCGACGGAAAATGCAACTACGAAAACACTCAATGACACCAAGGGAAGCCACGAGACTGACTCCACAATAAACTGATTCTCCTTCATATAAAAGAAGATGCCCATGATGAATGTGCAAACGGACATTGAGGCTGCTGAAGTACCCAACAGGGCAATTCTTCCGAATTTGTCGACAACAAAAATGACAATGAAGGCACCGATGACTTGCATTAGACCTAAGATGATTGTGGCGTATTTTGGACCGACTGAGGAACCAGTTGCCTGTCAAAGTGTAAAAATGTTAACGAAATTACAAAAGTCTAAGAATGTTGTAAATAAGTAGTCGCCCAAGCCCTTGGATAGTTCAGTTAGACACTGAATTGTATTCTGTAGTATTTTGCACTAATTAACTGTTTTATTACAGTCTTCTAGGCGCAGTCATCTAATTTACTGTCAAATTAATACCTGAAAAATGGCGGTAGCGTTGAACACAAAACCATTGATACCACTGAATTGCTGTAAAGCCAACAGCCCGATTGATAAGAGCATACTTTTGACTCCCAGCTTGGAGGTGAAAATTTCGTATATGACTTTTTTCCCAACATTTGAATCCGAACAGGAATACCTCGAGAGTTCTTGCATTTCGTTTTCTACATCGTAGTCACAACCTCGAAAAAATTTTAACGATTTTACGGCGCCCTCAGTGTTTCCTTTTCTTAATAAGTACATCGGTGTCTCCGGGAAGAAATAGAAGGATAGATAGAAAGCAATGGATACCTGAAAAAATGAAACGGAAAGTGCTGCAGTGGATAAGTGAAATAGAGTACCAAACGCATTACCCGTAATTTTTGTCAACTGTCAAAATAATATGACACATTGGCGTACCAATCCACAAATAATTGAAAATTTAAACACTTCCAAATAAGAACCTATAAGGTAAGCAAACAAAACGCCGTTTGCCAGCAGAACTTGAAAGTAACTTCCAATTGCTCCTCTGATTTCTTTTTCACAAATTTCAGTTACATAGACAGGAGCCGAGACGCAAGCAATTCCGACAGAGATACCCAACAGAAATCTACCTATGTAGAGTGTACGTGCCTATAAAGTCAAAGTATGGTAATGGGAGTAAAGTGTAATATTTTAAATATTTTATACAAACTCTCAGGAATGGAATTCTTACAGAAGTGGCCCAAACTATGAGACACCAAGCCAAAAGGGAAATTGGTGCCGTCGTGAGGAGAGTTCGTTTCCGTCCTATTCTATCCATTATCCAACCAGCAGGAAAACAGGAAATAGCAGCTCCAAACGTCAGCAAAGATTCCATCAGTGAACATCCATGTGACGTGAGAGTGAATCCAACTTCTCCTTTCAAGTACTGGTCAGAAGTGAATGCCGACCATCCGAAGGAATTTCCCACAATGAAAGCCGAAAGACATGCTGCAATAATTTCTCTCAGGATTAATAGAAAATTAATGTTAGAATAATTTCATCCATTTTAACAATTTACACCGACTTGTTACACCGACAGCAAACGGTGGATAGCACCCTCCTTTTTGCTGTACTTTCCCCAAGTGGAATTCTTCAACACATGGATGTACGGATGTATTCAAACAGAGAATGAAAATGAACAATGTGTTAATTCATGATAATCATGGAAAAATAATTAATTTAACATAAACTGAAAAATTCTCCTGTACGCCTAAATTATAATTTAAAGAAACATATAAAGAAATGAATGACGGGAAAATACAACGCGTAAAAACAATTCAATTAATAAAATTCAATTTGTTAATAACAATGTTTATAGTATTAGCACTCAGTTACCTGGAAACTATATATAGGTTAAAATTTGTATATTGCTACCAACCAGTCATGGTTCCTATAATAGCATGGCTGCCCTTCTTGGTCTTGAAATCGGGCATTCAGACCAGATGGATTATTAAAATTGTAATAGTCCACATCTATTGAGTAGTAGTGAGAGTTACAAACAAGCACAAATAATTCTCTGGAGGAGCACATGCTGTTTTATATATATATGTTATCCGGTTTGTTTACCGACCAGTAAATGCTCCTGCATGTTGACGCCATCGATTTGACGCACTTTTCATTGGATTTATTGCAACTGTTCTCGATGTAAGCATATTGTGAATTTGTACTACTGAAAACGAACCGAACTATGGGAGAACGTGAAGCGTGAAGCTTTAACCCGTGATTCTGCATAAACTGTGACATTAACACACTTAGGTATGTACAAGACTACTGACTTGATACGTCAACCCGTCAATTTATTAAACAGCTAGAGTAAATAATGATATTAACATCTAAAACCGAGGCGTTTTGCAAACGGTCGATAATTGGTTGAGTGATGGTGTGACACACAGGTTTTTCTGTGAATTATTGTCACGTATTGCCCCATTTGTGGTTCCCGCTAAATTGGACGAAATCTGTTGCCTGGAAAAACCTGAAATCGGACTTCCAATATTTGAGGAATCTAATGTTTCAAAATTCTGGTAATGCTTCTGTAAATTATTTAAAATCGGGAGATAGACGGATTGTTGAATTTGGAGGTGAGATAATTCATCAAAGTTAAACTTGTAGGTACGGCTGATGGTAGCTTGTAGTATTTAACAATTTCACTGTTGACTTGGAATTTTGTAGAAAAATAAACAATTTATTTCTATTTTACCAATGCTAATGTGACCTTTGTTCAGTGTATGACACAAAACAGGGACTTTTGTGGGACTTAATATCTAGATTTAATATCTACTAACATTTCAAAAGTTTGAATATAAATATAAAGGTAAACAGGTAAACAGGTAAAAGTTTTAAAATAAATTTAAGGTGTGCAATGTAAGCCAATAGATAATTAGATTTAATATTTTAGAGTAATATGCTAAATTTATTGAACCAAAGCTTCTAAGAAATTTGTACAAAGCAAATCAATAGAATGTTCCATGCTGTGAATATATTCATTATTTCACCTAATCTGGCAGAAAGGAACTCAACAAAACAGATGGTTTTTTGCTTTCTTTTCATTTCTCCATTTATTTTTTTATACACCAAAGAACAGATTTACATTTGGTTCAATAAATTTATCAAAATTGTACCATGAATTTTCTCTGTTGGAATCCCAGCATTTACACTGATAATGGTAAAACTAATATTAATAGACCAAACATAACTATCAGTTGCAGGTGTATTCAGTACTTACAAATCAACAAGTAAAAACAAATCACGGTTGTGCGTGTACATATGTACTCTAGAAACCTTTTTGACCGGAATTTTAAACATCACTAAAAATTATTTAATTAATAAATTGTTGAAAATACCCAGGGAAGTAATAAAGATACCATATAAGCAGGCAAAAATTTTCTTTTTCTTAATAATTTAATAATGATTCGTACTTGCTTAAAGTATAATAACCAATAAATAAAAATGAACGATAACAAAATATTGTAAATAATGAAAAACCGTTAGGCTCGATGAGATCAACGACCAATGATAAGGTTAATCATTTGACAGTATGGCAGTTAACGTGGCACCAGAGCATGTGGATAAGTCCACATAGCAAAACAATAAATTCAAGTGATTGTTTCAGCATACAACCTAATTGTTTAATTAGGTCGCAAGATGAATAGGTTTTACTTTTATTATTCGCTCATTTGCACAATAAGTTTTCTCTCTGGTTCTGTCGTTTTCTTCTTTGTGTATAATAATATTCCAGGTGGCATCTGGGCCGCCTTTGCGGGTAATTTGAGTATTTTTCAGTTTCTGTACAATTGAACAGTTTGACATTAATTGCTCATTATTAATTATTTTGTTACAGGCTGCATTGCTGGTGCCTTCTTTCAATTATGCAAACTTTATTTTGACCATAGACTACAAAATATGTTTAGTCTTAAAACACTGGATTATTTAGCAATATTTAGTTTTATAGTATGCTTGGTTGGTTGGATGTTTACTGTATGGTATTCATTTGCTATCATCTACTGGAAAATTCGTATGTACAAAATAATATTTTGTTACTTTTCATAATTCACATATTACAAATTTGTCACTCTCATTAATGCTCACAATCAAGGACACATTTGGTTTGTGTCATATCAGTTGACAAATGCACCTGTTGTATCACTTAGTGTATAAATAATAATACATAGTTTCAGCCATCTAGGTAATGTCAAATGTCAGAAATGTTTTTCTTTTCTGTTTCAGCAATTAAGCCTTACAACAAGTCATTTGTATTTCCATGCGTATTTAGCTTCCTTAGTGGAAAATGGGGTTTTCATCTTTACATTGCAGCTAAAAAGTATTCTAGGGATTACATAGCTTCAAACTATTCTCCACTTATTCAAAATATTTAAACCTAAGGAAAAAATATTATATTTGTTAATTTAAATTACAGACTGTGTAGGTAGCTAACAGTATCCAAAGTAATTCTACAAAGTTTATGGTAGCCACAAGTAAATATGCATAATCATAAAAATTATTTTCAACTCGTGACAATAACAAATTATGAATATTCATAAGCAGCAATATTTTTGTATATTAATTTAATCATTTCTATTCTCAATATGCAGTACAGGGCTACAATTTGTAACTTTAATTTAAGATATTGATAATGGCAAGACCTTGCCAAATATAAAGTACTGATGTGATAAGAAGATGTCTACCAGTGGTGTATGGTGCATAAAATTTAATCGTTTACATTTTAAATTTTTTTACTCTGCCTTTTAAAATATTCATGGGATTATCCAAATAGGTGGATAGGAAAACTTTATTATTAAGAATCTCTGTTGTAAATTTCATTTATCAAAATTTATCAAACTTGAAAATGTTGAAAAATTTTTCTATATTCTTAGTGTTTTAAGAAAAATTAATAATATTAATTAATGACTGAGTAGAGCAAAAAAAGATAATTTATCCACGAATCACTTGCCAATGCTGCAGAAACATGTGACATTGAAATTAGATTTTTAATCATTGCCACTTTACATTTAACATTGTTAAGTATGTAACATTGCTGACTTTTCTGTCAATTGAATATTATTTATTAATTTTTTGGTTTTTACTTATTTTACAAACTATTGGTGTCTAGTCAACTTTCAATTTAAGACGTTAATAAAATATTATTAATTTATTGTCTAAAATTATTTGAATTTTACTAATTAATTGTCAATTTAATCCAGTGTATTTTACACTTTTACAGCATTTCAAAAATTTGAAAAAATTTGAACTAATGCAAAATGTTTACAAAAACTGAAATTTTGAAATGAGTCAAACTAATTGAACTAATTGTTGAGACCTTTTTTAAAAAAATACGCCTAGCAGTAAATAGATCAAATTACCAAACTACTTAGCCTGGCTAAATGATAAGAAGCAGAACAAGCCTAATGCAAAGTATCTGTTGGCATCACCTGCATCAAGTTTACAATTATTTTATTTATATTACACAAACTAATTTGTCTTTGAACTTAATTTGCCGCAGAGTACTTTTTTGTGTAGAGAACATACTCAGAAGTTTAACGAGAACAAAGTGTTTTAAAACTTAAAGCTAAGAAAGCAGTTTTACAATCCAATTGAGTAATTCTGTATAATTAATAGAATTTAGTTCCCAAGTCGATTCGTATAAGCCATTTATATTCACTTTTAAGCCCGGAACAATTTCGACGAGTTAAAAATGTATAATTTGGAGTAACATAAAAACGGCATTCGAGTTCATCTATAAACATTAAAACAATGACAAATTAATTAACTCGATTTTCCGGTCGGTGGACCGAAAACAGAAAATAAATAAAAACAAAATGACGTTGTGTGCAAACACAAAGTGTGCGAAATAATTAAGTGCGACTGTTTTGCTTCTTATTTAACCGATGGATTTCAAATAAATTTCGAAAATGACAAATTGCCAAAATAAATTTTACATTTCGTTGGCCGCCGAAGCTTTGGCGCTGAGAAAAAAATTTAAACTTTACGTTTTGGAGAAGGAGTACTACAAGACCGGTAAAACCGGAAACAAATGTCTTTGTCCTAAAATCATCACAAATGGCAATGTGTAAGTTACCCACCTCAGTGTTCACCAGGGTCCGAACCGACTGAACTTAGTAATTCTTTGTATTTGGTTTTATTTACCATCGGAGAATACTTCCTTCGATACAAGTTCGATCACAAAGGATAACTTATCGTAGGAGATTTTTAGACTTCGTAGTCCCTTTCCATGCTTATTTGCAAATATGTGCAGATTCCATCTAAAGAGACCAAGAACAACAAACCGGCAACGTCCGGTTTCATTAAAATACGATGTATTAAATAAAATGTATATTGTGAAACATTTACATTTGACTTTCAGAGCTTCACATTGCCGTATGTTGCTGCAAAACATTTCTTTTTCTATATTGTGTTAAATTAAACACTGAGTCTAAAATATGTTATGTGTTGTTATAAATATTAATTAAAGTGGTAACTATTTGAATTGTTTCTTGTGTCCTCAATTTTTAAAACGTGTGTATCATTATTTCGGTTGTATTGTTTTTTTATTGAATAGGAGTTATTGTGGCCATCATTCCAATGTGCGAAATAAGTTCTTCGACAGATTCCTCATGGAGGACTCAATGCAGAACTTCATTTTAAAAAGTATTTTAGGCTTTTTGGGTAAGTCGTAAGTTGTTTTGATTTCGTCATGTTCACTGGCTTCGGGGGTAATAGTATTTTTTTTTTGTCATTCAGGTGGAATTTTGCTAACGTATATTTGTTTTATGTTCTTTGTATTTTCTTTGAATTTCACACTGAAAAGGGCCACTTACATTTGCATAGGACTGGGTGTCATCCTCTCACTAGGATTAGCTTTTTCTGTTAAAATCAGGCAAGTTTGACTTATGCTGATTAATTTATTTTTGCCAGACCAGAAGGTTCAAATATATTTCTTTTTTTCCATTTTTTAATTTCAGGTGTACAGTATTTTTATGCATTCCTCAACTATTTTCCAAACGAGGCAGGCAGGCCCTGCTGGCCTACGCTTTCATATTAGCTTTGTCCGGCCCTGCGAAAAATACACTGCACAATGTGGAAGTAATGAGTGAATCTCTCGCGTGTGGACAGGCATGTTCTTGTTTGCCACTCTCTCCATGACACACCAAAATCAGACGAATGTACAATTTTGTGTTCTTTCAGGAGCAAATCAAAGAAGCTGAAAACGAGCTGTTGAAATGCGTTCAGAGGCCTAACGCTGCTGCCAAAAAATCGTTGGAAAAACTTTTGGAGAAATTGAATAACGCAGTGAAAAATTTCAGAAAATTTATATTGCAGTTTTATCGAACTTGCTTCGATGTTTGTGAGTACACACTAACACATAAGTCTGCATTGGCCGTTAAAAAAAATATAAGCGATGGTCATTGACTACACTAAATAGAATCTTGTATCAGTGGACGTTATATTACTAATGGACTGAAGCTAATTTCAGTATGACTTTTTTTGCTTGTAGTAGAAACATTGTTTCGCTCACAGAAATGGTCATACAGTATAGCAGTACTCTGCAATAACGAAATGGGTGAACCCAAACAACGCTGCCACAATCTACTAGAGGAGACAAAGGAAAATTGTGAGGTACCATTTACACCTTTGGTATCACCTGATATATTTATTGAAACTCTTAAAGATACATTTTATTTATTTATTCAATCAATTATTGTAGTCCTCCGATAGCTTATTGTTTTGGAAATTACTATGCTCTATAAGTCCCCGGAAGAGGGATTTGATCTGTGGCTCATCCACAGGACGTTTTTGTTACCCGGCCGAATATCCACAGGAGTTTTCCATTGATTATCTCCAGAGACGTAAGAATCTATCCATTTATTAATTTACAATTTATTAAGTGTTACTGAGCAGAAATATTGTTAGAGCGGATGTTCAATAACAAAACAATACGTGGCAGTGTTCTAATGCGCAATTTCAAAAACTGGATACGAAAATATTTTGAATATGAACAGACTTGAGAAATTTTTATGTTCCCAGAACTGTACTGCTTTACAATAATACTACCACATAGTTTTACCAATATTTCGTAAATCAAATTCTCTTCGTTCGGTATTGGTATTTAAATAATTGGTAGTTAAAGTTTAATAATCAGGTTTTAAATCTCTCAAACCAAACACAGATAAACTTGTTACATTACTACACGTTATATTGTTACTGTTGCAAAACTTTTATCTAGGCTTTCTTTTGCAGAACTTGAAAATTTCAAACGTAGGGCATTGAACATTCTGTACGTTAAAGTACACGTTCGTCAGACCTACATGCAATCGAACAGATCAAACACCTTGCACGAAGAATATCAAGGGATGGCAACTGAAATTCGACAGAAAACAGATCAGTTCCTGCAGTATTTCGACTTCATGAGTGTCATTTTCGGGATATTCATATTGGTTTTATTTGTCAAGTGCGAATCTCAGTGACGAACCTAATTTCGGAACCCTTAAAATAAACTGAATACTAATTTTTCATCTAAACACGATTTCAGGGTTATAATTTACAGGCACAAGTTCCTGACTGAGGATCACTACGATAATCGTTTTATCACTCCCGATTTTGTCGACATCGACAACACAAGAGCCGAATTTCAAATGGAAACGATTCTGCCACTGAAACCGAGAGAAAGGACTCAGTACATAAAAGTAAGTGCACCTAACGTGAAACGTAACGCGTGCGTGCAATGGAACAGTAAGTATTGAATATTTTTAGTACAGAATTTTATGAAAAGCTGCCGCATTAAAACTAAGGCTGGGAAGTAAGAAAAACTGCTTTTATATATAAAATATGCTCTATTAATGCTATTACGATATACATTTCTTACACAGTTTCTGTAGTTAATCAATAATAAATCAAACATAAAAAATTTATGTTGTCAATTGGTAAAATTGTGTGGCAATGCAGGAAATCAAGTTGAAATTTGAAAAACCAATGACTGAATGTATATGAAATTAAGCAAGGCTGAAGAGAGTTGAGGTGAATAATTTAATAGTTATAATTAAGTAATGCTTGGGCAATGAATTCTACTTTTATTTAGAGCATCGGCCAAAATAAAAAATAATTATACCAAAATAAAATAATACCATTGTGGACGTCGAATTTTATTACCTGTCTATTTTTAAGCGCAACAATTCATCTGCAATATGTTTTATAATTTTTTTATGTGAACTTTATCGTGTTCGATTTCGCTATATATATAACTAAATACCGCTAGGTAATATTGTACATATATATAAACACCAGTTTCTCTTGCCCTACTGTTTTTATATGATACTCGTTAGAACTTCTGAGAAATCTTGAGAAATGAGGAATTGAATACCAATTGAGTAGAACTTAGAACCGAGTAGAAATATAAACTTGAACCTCCAGGTGACTTCAATTCGTCTCGTTCCCTGCGAAAAGGTTCGCCTACTCTCCTCAATCATCTTCTTGATATTCGCCACATTTAAAATTGTAATTCACATGCTGACAGATTCCTCCCTGTATTGGATTTTGTCATCAGTCAGACGGAATGAGAGGTTGCTCTACATGAGTAGTTTGAAAGGTGAGAGTTCGGTGCCCTACGTGTGGTCAAACCTTGCACCTTTTTCACACGGCTTGAATTTCGGTTGCAGAACAACAACCAGAGGTAGTTGTGAGAATAAACGGCAAGGGAATAGTGGCTGCCATTTTTCAAAATATATCGTACGCTGTCAAGAAGCAATTTACATTGCCAAAATTAGATCCAACCCCTTGCTTGCCAGATCCGGTACCACCAGACTGGAATCGGTACTATCAAATTTGTGAGTATATTTGCTTAAGACTTAATACAGCTTATTGCTTAATGCAGCTGAATTGTTGAAACATGAATAGTCTGCAAATGAGAAATGGTGAAACATAAATTTTAATTCTTACTTCTTACTGCCTCTCTAAACCGTATCGTAATCATAAAACCATTAGTGGTCACATTTATTTAACTTATTGACTCAATCAATCTGTTACGTTTATATTGCCTTCATTACGACACTCTGACATACAACGAGTAATAAAATTTTAATAAAAGCAAATCTACTCGTGATTTCAGTAGCTTTAGTTCTGATATGTTGGTTGTTGGCAATGTTCGAGCCCTACGGACTACGCCTACGTCATACCGTGATGGTAACATACCACCCGGACAGAGCTAGAGAAAGAGCTATTTGGCTATACAATAGAATAATATCTAACAGAAACAGTTACGTTAAAGTTGCAAGGAGAGAAATGAGACGAAAATACAAGAACACCGTGGAAGTCCCCAAATTAAGGTGAGATATAAAATACTCCTTGAACACATGGAACGTGAGACTCATCACACGTTTCTTTTTCAGTTTCAAACTTTCAAGACGTGAAAGTCCAGGTGTGTGCTTGCTTTGTAGAGGAAAAATAACCGCCAATGACAATCACTTCAAATGTCCGACTGAAAAATGCGTTGGAGTTTTTTGCAAAGACTGTTTTGAAATTTTGAAATATTGCAGCATCTGCACAGATCCTTCTAAATATGGCGATATGAGCGATTTATCCGAAGAGAAGTAAGTAGAACAAGATGTACAATTCCACCTAGAACGATTGTCAGGCTCTTAGTCATAGTTTGTTCATAATTATCATAGCAATGCAACAACGGTTCAGTATAATTTACATCAAATCAAACTACAGCACTACAGCAAGCACGGATTCAAATATTAATACGCGATGCTGAGGGCAATGACGAACTTTCACTTCGTACATGTAGTCTAAAAAATTGTGTAGTAAATTATATATCTTAAACGTGAAAGTTAGTGCAGTAACAATCGTTTTAACTCGAAGGAATATGTCCAGTAAGTTAACAGTCCCACGAGTCGTATCAGAGTCGTATCAAAATAGCCTGAAGCTCACGGATTTGAATTGATTGGTCAAACACTTTTGAGATTGAGAACCATTAAATCAAGTTGCGGGTAAACGCGAAATCCCGGAGTAACAATTTCAAAAGTATTATGTAATGAAAGGAATTGGTTTCAGGGATTCATCGTCGGATGATGGCTACACAGACACAAAGGAAAAGAAGAAAAATCAAAAAGAGAGGAAAAAATCGCCTGTGAAGAATGCAGAAAGCGTTAAAGCAATCTTCCAAAAAGATTCACGTCGGCCGGCGAAGTCACCGAAAAAATCTCACTTGAAGCCCGTCATGTCACGTTCGACCACCAATCGCACCACAAGAAGTACCATATCGGATTTGGAATCGAGCGAGTGGGAGAGCCCTGGAGAAGTAGAAGATGTACTGGAGCACATGGAGCATCTAACACGAAAGGTAGCAAAACAGGGCGAGACGTCGAAATCAAAAGTGCAGGGAAAGGAATGTGAAAAGAAAAGTCACGATGACCGGGGACAACACTCCAAAATGGAGGAACAAACCCCAGGTACCAGCCAGCAAGCACGCTATGATGTGTCCAAGAAGGAGATGAACAGAAATCAGTCGAAGACAAATTTGAAGGAAAAACTTGAAATCCGTCTAAGCGAAAGGTTCAGTCAAAAAAGGATGACACCTGAGAGTTCTTCCATTTTACTTAAAGTTCAAAAAAGAAAACAGCCGGATTTCCTCTTCAAACCACTAAAAAAGAGTACGTTGGCATGTCACCTGACACATAACCATCCAACAGGTCCACATTAATTAAATGAACGCAAACGTTTAGTTTCAGCTGATACGATCGGGTCTTTTCTACGTGTCAGAAGCAGCGTCGAACTCCTAGACAAATTTCATAGCAGCAAATCAAGAAACAGTTCCATGAAAAGTTTCAAAGGAACTGGCTTGAAGTCTGTCGAAGAATTTGAAAATGACAGCAACAGCAAATCAAATACTTCGCGGTCCGTTCGTGGGCCGTCTATGAGCGAAGACTTCTACCGGTTGCTTCATCCCAAGAGGAAAATTCAAGAAGAAACAGAACAGCAGTCGGTGACAAGTAACACCGGCGTGCACAAAGATGCCGAACCTGAGAACGACGGAAGACCCGAGAGCAGTGGACTACAATCAAGGACCAGCCAAGTCAGTCTTCTTCCTATTTTGTGTCACCTGTTGTCACGTCACTAACATAAAACTCTGACACCTTCGGCAAAGGTCGAAGTTTTCCGTACTTTAATTTGTAGTTCACCAAATTCAGGTTTATGCGGTGACCGTGACCAGTTTGAACGACAAACGACGGTTGATGCGTCCCTGGAGGTCGTACTTTGTCGTGTCTTCCGCTAATTGTTTTGTCTTTAAAGTTAATTGCCGCTCAATGAATATGTTTAATGTCCAGGGACAGTCTACGACGCGAGCATTCAAATCAAATTTGATTTTTATTTATAAGAGCAACTATAGCTTAATTTCTAGCTTGTTATATAGGTTTTAAGGTATGACTTGAGTTACCTACAGTTTGGTTGCTGCAATCTTGCGACCTCCACTACTTACTGTTATTACTTAACCGAATACTACATTTAGTAGAGGTTTGAGAAATACAGTTTGTTACTGACATATTTAACATAGATTACAAGAGATGTCGTTGGTCTGAAACGATTGAGATGGTTGCTTTTAATTTATACCAACTGGATGCGGTTATTAGTTTCTGTTTATTTTGTTTATTTTCAAGATGAACATCTCGAATTCATCATTGAAACGTGCAACTCCACTGAAAGAAGGGACGAACAAGGAAGGCAGCAATCCGAGATTGAGTGCACAAAAAAGGTTATCCTGGGCTCCGGATTTGCTGTCGGATTTACCTAAAAGACATTCAGATGGTTCCTCTGACAGTATTTGAACAGTTAATGTTGAACTTAATTTTAAGTTTGTCGCTGTGGATTACTTAGACTGAGAAGTAAGTAAGAGATACTAATGGGTGTATCATATTGTGGAGCACCTATGTTACATACTACAGTTCGTTAGATAGCTCCCAGTCAGAAACCTGTATTTTTTTCTACAGGAAATAAACCGCTGCGGTGCGTGAAGTTTCACATCGATTTGAAATGAAGACATTGAACTGTTGTAACGAATCCCTGATATCGTATGATTGTGGGTATAAATTGAGTCTTTTCACTACAAACCAGGTTATTAAAAAGGTTGTTTACTTTACTATGTTTGATATTTTTACAGGTTTTTGCTCTTGTTCTTCACTTCACTAAGCTCAGCTTCAACTTCTACTTCATTTTCAGCAGTGATTTCTGATGAATTTTTTTGTTTTGCAGTCAAAATAAAGTTTACAATCGACACGTCTTGGGGTAATCTAATTTATTGAAGTCACAAACGAACTCTTTGGCTTGTTTTCTTGTATACTTTGTCGTATACCCTTATTCTGTTAAGAACGTGTACGCTATCTCTATCGGTGTAATAGGCAATAGGCAGCCAACCTGTACAGCCGTGTACAGTCGGCGTACAGCGAAACCCCAGAAGAAGAACCTACTTAAGTATTACACAGGTGTACCTGTTGCTATTAGGAATTACTCAGAATGATGTTCCATTAAATGAAACATTGCGTCAAGTGTATAAATAAAAAAACAATTGGAGATGGAGACAGAACCGAAGGATAACTACTCCAACCGCTGCAAGGAAATTTTTATAGAAAATAGATTTCTTTAACACATATCCACAATGCCACACCCAACCAAGAGTTAACTTTGTATAATTCATAAAATATAAAAAAAATGTTGATGTTTCCTGTTGATGTTGGTGCAGATAGGTGCTTTAGTGAGGGATCCTTTCCACATCGGCACACCCAAAAAGTCTACGAGTAATAGTTTAGCGTAGCCATTTGGATTTTCTCTTTGTCCTCCACTGCGTCTTGTATTTCTTCTGCATCTCGAAAGTTGTGCCCTTCATCTTTCTTTCCTTCTTTTCTACTTCGGTTGGAAAATTTATCCTAAGCATATGTTTCAGCGACATGCAATATGTTTCGTAGTAGTTAAGGGGTTCGAGATCTTTGGAAGTATTTTACACAAGGCTGATCAATCGTCTAAATCGATTGGTATACCTACAAACGTATTAAAAAATAATAGGAATTGAAGTTTTTTTGAAATTTTACCTGAAACAGACTTGTTAATCAATTTATAATATTAATTATGCTATTTATTACATACAATCAAGTATTGTTTGATATCTGGAAACACCCGTACAATTTTATGTGTTTTATACTTACGAATGCAAGACCGATGGTTGGTTTAATAAAATTACACATATTTTGGTAGCAAGCCTGTGTAAAATGTGGGTGTTGATAGAAATCAGAAACCAAAAAATAGAAAAACAGGCAGACGGTGAATGTAGTAGAGTAAGGAAGCGGAACACCCCTAGGCACGTAAAAATTTTCACTTTTAGCTCAGAGGTGACATTTACTATCACTACATAGGTAAGAGAAATGAGTTTGTTGAACCAACATCGATAGATAGCAGTGGATACGATGATTTGCTGTGACCATGAGCCGAGACAAAATTGTTTTACTCGTGTGCAATTCATTTTGTAGTGATTCTCATTCTTAATTTCATCCACAAGTTTTATACCTGTCTTATTTGTTAATACTTTCCTCTGGGATCAAGGTAGAAAATATTGCGTCAACCCAAGTTTTCTTTCTGTTCGCCATTTTGTTGCTAAGTCAGTATTTCCTCTCCTTTGACGTCACCTTGGCTGGCATACCTGGTCCTAAGCAACGTCTTCATTTTTCGTTACTCTTCCTTATAATTTTTTGAATTTAAACAAATAAAATATATCTTCCATGTACTTATCTCCTATTGTAATTGAGATAAGAACTGTGTCTCATCTCAGTCCTTCAGTTACACCAGGCCCTCTGATAATTCCCTGGTACCCTTGCACAGGTTTTTATGCCTGAACAGTGTGCAGGGTCGGAATAAGTGAACTCTGCAAGTATCACATTCTATGTGATAAAAAGAGGAAGGTTTTTTCTCTTGTATGAAAACGCCATTTTGGATTTATAACCTGAATGTAAAAGAATGGTCGGCAGGTAAAGAAAATCTAATTAAGTCAGCATAAGAATTCAATTCATCCTTTAGCAAATCGATTTGTGATGGAACGTGAAATAAATTATGCAAAGAAAACATGTTTTAATTTTTAAGCAACATTTTTAATTGAAACAATAAAAATTTATTTTTCATTTACGGCTTTGCATTTTCGAACCTTCAACCTGAAACTTCGGATTAAAAGTTCAACCCTGTTGCACATTGTTACTTCAGGTAAAATACGGAACTTTGGAAATTTTATACAATTCTTAAGGTGAAAATAACTATCGTTTTGTAGAAGCGTTTATTTAATTTTTTCCTGGCATTTTTTCCAGTAGGTAAAATCATTGCTTACAAATCAGTCGACCGTGGCGAATTTAAACCGCAAGGTTCAATTCAATTAAAATCTGACCAAAGTCCCAATTCATTTCAATTTAATTTAATTTCTATTGCTTTTATTTTCTTATCACACGCTTAATAAAAATAAACAACGTAATTTTTTATTCTCTGTCGGACAACTCCTACGATTTTCGCAAGCGAAATTCAATTAATGTGAAGTAATTAAATTCGAATTTAAAAGACAGTTTGACGTGTCAATTCAACTGCGCGGTCTCCCGAACCATTCTGACAAACTGAAGAATACCTGTGTGTTTATTCTTTCGCAGGAACATCAAATTTGTGTACATAAAAAAAAATCGTTTGTTTCAGTTCGTTGTGCCCGTTCCCTGAATTTATGTATTGTTCAATTTATTAATATGTAAGTAACTTATTTCTTAACAATGCACATATGTGCATATGTGTGTATATTTCTTTACATGCACGATTTGGAATACTTTAGCCGAAAAGCGGCAGAATAAAAACAACACAGAAAATACTAACCATTCGTCAAATCATTGACATTGTCTTAAATTGAATTTAATTATTGAAAATAACCTTCTGAATTAAGCAATCAATTTATTTAAGTACAATTTAATAGTGTGATTGCGCGACCGCGCAAACAAACAGAACTAGCAAGCTATTAAATTATAATTTCTTGATGTCAATAACATCGCACAATTCGTTACATCGGAGCCTGGCAATTGGAAAAAGCGAGTCTTTAATGCAATTTAAATTGATAAAATTTTACGCTAAAAAATTTAAATTTACGTTAATTATTTTGTACATGTGTATTGTGGTCGATAATTTGCTTTTTGAGTTCTCAACTTCATGTCTATAAACTTAAATTCAAGTACTTATTAGTTGTATAATGAAAAATAAATTCAGTTTAAGACATTCAGAGCGTTATAATTCAACGTTCGTTTACAAAAAAATGTATATAATCTCGAATTTATGTATGATCTCAGCAAGAAAATGGGAACTCCATGAACCATATATAAATAAAGCCGTTTGTAACGGCAATAATCAGGTTATTATTCATCAATATATCGTTAATAAAATCCGTGGCTTATAACATTGAACTTGACATTCGATAAATTTTACTAATGTACAATAATAAAAAGACATTCGATCGTTGAATTCACAGCCTTACAAATTAATTTACACTACTTGTATGTAATCTACCTAATATCAATTAAAATTCAATGTACTAACCAACCGATTAAAAAATAGAATGCAACTTATTAACTCCGGTAAGGCCCTTTTCCAACGGGACTAAAATCCTTAAATTTCCCATCATCCTGGTTGTATACATAAAAATATGCGATATTATAATACTAACTATTTGGTGTTCGATAATTACATTTCTGCTTAAATGAGTGTACAAATCATTTAATTATGCCACTTAGAAATTTCACCTAAGCTCAAATAGATTCACTGCCCTTCCTACCTATGGAATGTTTTAACAAAGAAGATATTTTTTACGCTCGTTGCAGGAAGAAAGTTAGTTAGCATGTCAAAAGAGAAGAATAGCTCAAAATGGTCTTGCAGATGCGTTTGAATCTTTAATGATAGCCTACTGGAAGCTAAGTAATAATTGAATGGAATTCGAGCGCGTTAATTTGCTTGGAGAAAGAATTCATTTTCTCATACAAAAATAATCTTCAGTTTCTACGTACGCGGACTATGGGAGGAACACTTCCGCAAAAAGAGAACGTACCTGTCAAAATTTGGTAAAAACACGTCGGATAAACCGCGTCGTTAACTACGAGGGAAAACCAAATTGGTCTTTCTATTGCTCCAGCCTCTTGTAAACTCAGACAATGAAACCACCGACGTGCCTTTGAAACATCAGCAACCGAAAAAGGGCAAAACATTTCTCTTATTCACATTTTCAGACAAAGCCATCTTTTCATTGGTGAATGAATAAAGGTGCAAAACTTTCTCATCCTCAATACTCGACATTAAATGCAACTGTCTCGCAGACAAAAAGACAATTCCCCCCTTGGTGGCCACACTCACCTAAACGCGATCATTTCAATCAATTGAATCAACGAATCATTTCCGCCACAACCCCCACCCCATAAATTATTCATACAAATTGTCTAGTTCGGTCTAGGGGCCAGTAAATTTATTTTTCTAGCGAAGTTTTTGGAAACCTTCAAACTCATATTTAATAAGAGTCGCGTACTTTCGAAATCGCGTTGAAAATTAAATTCACCGTACTTGAAGTGAAGCCCGCCATGGAACGGTCACTCTAAAGTGAAAAATAAGAGAAATCGTTTGCTACAAAAAAAAACGACTGAGAGGATTTTGCAGGTCAAATTACAACATTGCTATTACCAAACGACTAGCAAAAAGTGAGTAAACTAATTTTGGGCAAGTGGTGGACATGAGGGGGTTTCGAGCTCACCGACAAGTTGGTGCCACCCTCCGAGCCAGTGAATACTTCCACAGTCAAAGCAGGCATAGGTGCATCTTATCTTTCACTGTGTGACAACCTTAATTAATAGACTATCAAAATGACTGTCAAAAATAATGAACTGTGAAAGTAAAATCTCCGGCGCTCAAAGAACTCAATACAAAAATTGTAAGGATGTGGCCTGTTGACATGAAGTTCAGCATCCCTCACCATACCAGGCACACAAAATGCGACTCCGTTCCGATTCATACAGTCCTTGGAAGGATAAACGGTGAAAGTATCATACCATGGTGTGCAGGGACCAGCAATAAAAATCAAAGTCACCATGAAAAAAAAGCGAAAACCCAAATACGCACGCAAAACGCGGCTGTTACGCACTCGTTGCACTTCATAATTAACACCGTCCTGCCCTTTGCCTCTTAATATGGAAACATCGTCAACTTCTGTACGTTACAAGGACGCTAAGAAATGACTCTTGAGAAGAAACAATTTGTTTTGCTTTCCACCCAAAATATTCTGCTGTTCACCTGATTTCATTTGCCCCACTTGAGGAAGACAGTAGACAGAATGAATCAAAAGTCTTAAAGAAAGAGAAAAAGAAACTACTAAAGTGGTGTAAACTTGACCTCGAAACTTGTTTCGTTTTGATTTTTCGCGGGTTTTCAAGGTTCTCCTGAACCTGATTCTCGAGTTCGAGATTTCATTCTCGAAGATTTCATTAATATTTCTGATTGATAACCGCGATGCTCACCATTTTGTTGTCTCCTACGCATCACTAGGTGTAACGAAAATGACCGGTTATTCTTTGCAAGACCATTTTGTTAAATGCCAACTGACCATGGAAATCCAAATTCTGTTAGCCACAACATTAACTTCTACTATTTCGCATTTAGTTTCACACTCTCTTACATGCGGTTTTCAAGATGGTCCGACAGGTAAATCAATGGTTCGTTTTACCTGATTGAAGGGATTTGGTGTTTTCAACCTATTGAAATCAAATTTCACTTCGCCATGCTTTCTTGCAGCTGTGAGAGGAACCGGTACACCTTCAGAACTAAAACCGAGTCAATGGAGTATTTTTGTCCTGACTCCTGACTTCCCGTTAAAATGTCATACAATTCAAACTTGTGAATTTCATTTACGTCGTGAGCATTGTTTTATCCTTTTCCAAAAGGTCACTGTGAATTGCATGAATTCTAAAATGAAGTCTCGATTCTAGGGAATATCCGGCGTAGTTCCTCTTGGCATCCTCCAGGTAATAGCTGGCTTTCTGATAGTTGCATCTGTCCAACTCCAGCTGCGATAATTCGACGATTGCAAACGGAACCAAAAAACTATCTTCCTTGATTTTCTTTGCATTTCCTAAGACCGTCTTGAAGGCTTCTTCTGCCTGCAGATTGGCTTTCATGTGACGTAGGCAAGCTCCTCGTAACAATTCCAGAAGACATCTGTTATCCTCGTAGTATTCCGAATCGGTGTCGAGAGTTTTCAATTCTCTCTCCACCAGTATATGAACGTTCTGTATAAGTTCTAATCGTTTGCCTAATACTCGGAAAAAGTTCCAGATGTACATAAGTTCGATGACTGGAAGGCAGAGCCATTTGTCTTGTGCGAAATACCTTTCGGTCCGCCTGATTGCAAATTTCTCCATTGGAAGTGATTTTCCAGCAATTCTTTGCTTGTAATTAGGGGCCTTTCGCATGAGAACATTCACTTCTTGTCTCTCATCATCCGATAAACTATCTCCCATCATTAGCAATATGGAGGCCTTTTGGTAGGAGTATATCGTTCTGGACCACTTTGAATCTGTGAGAAGGTACCCGGCATAGAGGCAGGCCTGTCGCCAGTCCTGCATCAGACTGTAGGACCACATCAATTCCCAAAAGCACAAATGGTGAAACTGGGGCCAGACGGATTGCGAGCCCCAGGACTCCTTGTACCAGTCCTGTGAATCCTTCAGGTTACCTTTCATCAGCTCTAAACGTCCTTTGAAGAAAAGGAACCAGACACCCTTCGGGTAGAGAGCGAGTTCTTCTTTAAGGATTTTCTCGCAAAGAACCAAGTCACCTTCCCGGTGACTTATAGTATAAGTCACTATTAAATTGTAAGCTAAAACCATCATCACGCACAGAATTTGACGAATTCCATTTTTCAGGTTGCACCCTTGTTCCAATTCTTCTAGACCGAGTTTTCGACTGCCTGAAAAACCGATGAATTCCAGCAATTTCTTGGCACGACTAGGTAACAAGGAGATCATTAAATTAAAAGCACCGATTCCCATTTTCACGCCACTCTCGTAGTGAACTGCCAATTTTTTGTTAGTCCACTTATTAGTCTTCAGTATCATGTTGCATTCCTTGTATGTGTTGTAGCAGGACCGTATTCTCAGTCCAGCTTTAATAAAACTAACGAGGGACTCATCCTCGACAAACGACAGCATTGCCTTAAGCAACAGCGATTCGGCAAAGCAAAGCTCTGCATGTGCCTGTTCTGGAGTAAACTGCTCGTAGTTGGTCCTACGAACCATCTTACCGAGTGTGTTAGACAAGTTCGTCTTTAGCCTGTAACTGCTGCAGACGGCCAGGGAAGTCTTAAGGGCAGCCGAAGCCTTCTGAATTTGCTTATGCTCGAACGTCATCATCGCCTCAAGAAATTCAAAAACACTAAAACCCAGTGCGTGGTACATGCTCGACTTTGCCCACGGCTCTAGGATTTTCCTAGCATCCTCGAAGTGATTGTTGAAAAAATAGTGAACGGCCATGTTGGCATTGTCGATGAGACCTTCAAAATCTACGTCAGCAGTCATAACAGGAATTTCTTCGGCATCCTCGAATTCACTGTCGTCATACTCGAGAACTTCATCGTCATCATATAAGTTGGACACGACTTCTGCCATCTTGGTGAACCTGAAAATAGAAGTAAAACAGTCAAAATCTCACTTTTCATCAAATCCTTACTCGTAAATGTTTCTGAATGACATAAGAACAATAATAGGTAAGAAATAAGGCTTTACATATTTCGATAGAGATGTTAAAAATTCCACTACAACTGCTTTCGTAATTTGAGTATATTTATTGTTTCTTCTGAAATACAATAAAGCAATTAACAGTTATCATTCACTAATTAAACACACATAATGGAGGGCCAGTAGCAACATTCAGTTGATTTTTCACTTCAACAAATTAAGAAACTTTAAAGTGTGAATCTCACGAAAATAGAAAAAAAATGTGTTACATCCAATGTCACGATACATGAAAGTAAAGATAATAAAGCGTGCCAACAAAGGCTGATTATAAAAAAATACCATGAAGTAACATTTATAAAATACCATCTCATTGGTGTTCAATACCTTTATTCTTGTTGACGATGAAAGCCAACAAACACCAAGGTCGCTGAACAGTACAAAATCATTTACGTGAAAACCCTAAAAATCACTTCTATATTGTGCCACAATGATTCACCTGACAATTTCAACACTTGCAAACTGTAAATCAGTATGACATCGCAGAAACCGTTGATTATTAAATTCTATTTAACGAGAACCGATGGCTACAAATGTGATGAAAAAAAAATTTATAATAGAAAATGATACTACATTTCCACTGTCTCAATGTTTTAATTGAACGAGTTGTTGATTTAGTACGAGAGTACTAGTAGAAGCTCCCAAATCATAGTAATACTAGTAATACATTATTAGAAAGTAACAAAATCAGTTTCAAAATTTGACACATCCAGTTACGTTCCACAACCAAGTGTGACACTTAAAAACAACACCCAAAGTTGCAGCATATGACTGAAATTTATAATGAAATAAGAAGACTTTACAAACCTAAAAAACTTCATCATAACTTTAGATTCCGATACGATGCTCAACGACATGAAGAAGGTAGAGTTTCCATGTCTGCGGAACCGGGAAAACTGAGAAAAACCTGTTGATTTAATGGAGGGCGTCAACGATCGATTCGCTTTAATTAGCAAATTAAAGGAAACTCTGTTTTTGAGAGCGAAACCAATAGGTAATTCAGTCAGTGAATCTGGCAGGAAGTTGCGTTTTATGTTGAGCTAATTCGAACACAACAGGTAAAATACTGAGTCATAATTCGGCAATTGAAAATGAAATAAACACAAGAAATATGAGTTGTTGCAATACGAAAATAAAAGACACAACAGAGTAGAGATGTTTTTCTACCAAGAAACAACGTAGCAAGAGCTATTATTTAGAGTTCATTGCGTCATTTAAATACATGACCGAATTCGAATCATTTAGCATTTTTTTATTTGCCAGAAATCATACTTTTTTTTCAAAAATAGAGTAAAATTTTAATTAGAATTGTTACAGAATTGTTACTAGGGAAAAACGAATCGTAACGCTTAATTTCTATATATTATTTGCAATATTATTAGTAGGATTATAAATCTAGCTATAAATAACACAATAGGTATTATAAATCTATTAGAGCCGATCAAACCTATTAAAAATCAAAATCCCCGTAAGAGAAACTATAATTTGGATGAGTCTTTTATATAATTAAACCTATAACTTTTATAAGGAAGTTTCTTTGAAGAGTCAACATGTTTTGATAAGAAAACACCTTGTATGGGATCTTAAGTCCATAGTCTTAAATTATACAACATCCACATATTACCATAAACTCAGATAAACTACAAGTTATCAAATTAACCCTGACGTAGTTGGGTTTCCATTTGTGTTTTGTTCGATGAAGCAAAAAAACAAATTTTCTTGGGTAATGAATGAAAATGGAAGTGCACTAGGTTGTATTTTCTAGACTTTGATAAGACAATTACTCGTCGACAATTTCTAATCACAACTTAATAGCATCAAATTACTTTAATGGCTTTCTTTTCAAACAATTTTCAACAGAAAAGGTTTTATTAGGTGACATAAAAAATTTCGTTCTCAGGTGTTGAAAAGGCTGACATGTACAATTGAGCCGCTAATCATTACAAGGAAATAAGTAAAATGCAAGTATAATTCGCTATGTAAGCAATTTATGTAGTCATCCTGTGCAATAAATTTACAAATAAACATCCAAAAGCCTAAAAATTCCAATGCCTTTTCATTAGGACACATGCCCCAATTATTTAATCCGAATCAATACGATTTTGTCGCACTTCTATTTCTTGCAATAAATCGAATACTCTATTTTTATGCCTGCTTTCCTTTTACGTAAAGTCTTTAATATCCGGCTTTGTAATTTAGTACATATTTTATTACATATCATTTAAACAGGGTTCGTATTAATGCCCTCTCTCTCTTTGTCAGGGAAAGTAGAACTAAAAATCGCAAAAAACTTGTTCTGACAGAACAACGTATCTCATAGCTTGCTATTTAATGAATACAGTGTGCGTATTTCGGACGGTATTAATATTATCCATTAACTTAATAATGGAATTTAAAAATTCCAATATTCAAACAATCGGAAGTAGGTTTTACATAACCATGACAAAAATATTTTATTTTTCAACAATGTAAAGAAACTTAAAAGTTGTTCCAAAAATAAGGTGATGTTATTTGATATAAGATATTGATATGATATTACACCTTCCCACAGTAATACGATATCGATAACTTGATATTATTTACTGATAACGTAAACGTGAATAAGTTACAATCATCAATATTATTCCTCGTGATTTCTGATCTTGTGATGACGTCGTCATACAATTTACACCCGGGTTGTATTTTGGTTCATTTGCGTAGGACCTAAAAAAACGGATGTATGTTATTATGCAGCAAGGTTCGAACAATTACATTCCATCTAATGAATGACGACGACAAAACAATTTGTTATATTTAACGTTGACTAATAAATTGTTACTAAGCAATTAAACTTCAACACTGGTACACTTCAAATGTAATTCATTTCGAATTTTATAGCAACTACTTCCGCCACAAAGTCATGTTAGGTCACTTGATAATTTATTAACTATCGGTAATAATTCTAAATTAAGACCAATTACAAACATATTGTTTCTCGATGTGATTTTTACGTAAAAATGTAGCTATCAAATTTCGCAAATTCAATTTTCTCAAGTCTCAAAATGTCGGACGAATGTCGACATGTTCTACTTAGCCTTCCCAAACGAAACAGAAGAATTAGGGCCCTCGAAAACGTGTTTACCAATTCTTAAATAAATTGCAATGCGAAACTTCTCAAGCAATTTCCCGATTTATGGTTATTTATAGAAATGTATTAGAAAATTAATTTGATTTTAATTGATCTACAGTTGCGTTAGATTTGACTTCCTTTCTGCATTTGACGAGTTTGATTGACTGATTGATTGAATATTATCAAAGTAGAATCGAAGTAACTGACTTGTATTATTTCTTTATTAAACTTGTGTGGCGCTGTTACAGCTTCAGAATGTTTTCCGCCAATTGGATCTGAAATTTGTAATTCATGTAATCATTCTGTTGGGAACTAAAATGATCTGTGCCCACAACCATCAACCCCACTGTGCCCACAACTCACAATGTTACGAAATACAGAGTATTATAAAATGTAACAGTAGTATAAATTAAACTTAGACAAGGGTTTACTCTTATCTTAGACAATGTGGGACATGTTCATGAATCTCGTACTGCGCTGATTTTGTATATCCAAAGCAGCTTGTGATATAAAATTTCAAAAACAATAAACCATATTTCAACAATTTCTAAGTGTTTAGTTTCAAATAAAGATGTGAACTGATTTTTTGCACTAAGTAAAAAGTAATCGTTACGTTTATGTATTACTTGCTGTCTGAAAAATCAACTTTCTAAACTTTTTTTTCGTGTTTACACCTTCTCGTTGAATTGTACCCTCGACGATTAAAAGTAGTAGCAACTGAACGATTTCACCAAGTTGCTCACTTCCTTCGAGAAATCTCTTAAATGTTTTGCGGCAGTCAAACTTTTAAAATTTTCTTTTATGTACAAGAGTTTATTCCTACCTGATTTTTGAAATTACTGTAGCAATAACGCCAAGCTTAAAATTGTACAGGAATACCCTCTCTTCATATGCCAAGAGCACTCTTCGAACGTCATACGTGAAACATCACATCGAATTTGTCAGAAGTATGCGTCTCAAAGTATCCGTTAAGAAACTATAACTGGGTAATAAAGATCTGAATGGGAAGTCATAAAAATAAAAAATCAACAGGTACGAAAGGAAAAATGAAATAATAATGCCGCACTGAGGAAGTAACGAAAAAAAATGAATTGAAAATCGAACAGGAAAAATAAATTTGGACTTGACGATAAATTAAAGTCAAAGTATGGCAATTGGTAAAGCAATAAGAAAGAAGGAAACAAACAAAAACATCGTACACATAAAAGATTACAACGAATTTGCTTGAAATATTTCATGAAGCAAGTAAATGAGCATCAAAATACAATTAAGACAAACAGTACGTAAAAACGGAAATTTTATCTTTAGGTTTACTGGTACCTGTAAACCTACAATGGGTTAACTTCAGAAAGCACAACCCAAAAATGTAAAATTTAGAAGAAGATTATTCCACAGTATGCATGTTTTGGAGAAACATTCAGAGGAATACCTTAGGTACAGTGAAAAAGTGATGCCATAACGGATTGTTGGATTCATTTATTGTGTGGCGTGTTACACCCAGTATTAATAAACCAGGACAGGCTGCCGTATGAAATAAATATTTCCCCTTAGGGTCTGAATAGTGAGAAGGAACTTTTAGTTAAACTGGTTAAGACAGGCTAACGACCAACAATTTCACACGATTTATATTGAAGTAAAACTATTAGGCATCAATGCCTACAGTAAAAATCCGTGCAACAAAGTTTTCACAGAAAAGGACCACAGCGATCGGATTCGACGTGACCAGGTCAAAGGGGAAAAAAACACGAGCAATGAAATGAAGAATCTAGAATGAAAGAAATGGCGAAAAGAAAGGAGGTTTTTAGGTTGAAGTAGTTTGGTCCAAAGTGACCCGACACAAACCATAAAAAGCAATGGGACGGGGAAAAGATCGACAAACTTGGCCAAAACCAGACGGCGTTAATTAAAGTATTCCCAAGTTCAAGGTTTTCGCTATAAACAGTGATAAATTCAATGATATGAAAACCAAATCAAGGGGTAGGTCATTGTCTTATGGTCTGCTTATCAAACATAAGCAGACGACACTCAGGCAGTTCATTCCTGTAGACATGCAGTACTCTTACACATTCTATAAGTCTTACAGGAGTAACTGTACAGTTGTATATTCCATTGATGTAAGACATAGTCTAAGCTTTCTAAAGAATCCCCATCTCATAATTATACACGCCTCATGTTGCGTACTACGAATTACCTCATAACCGTCACAATTTATACAGTAAGTCCAGGTCTGTCTTAGTTCTGTCAGCAGAAGCTCTATTTTTCGTGGTTTTAATGCCTCATATAGGATACACGGAATTCCCATTAACCATGAATAAATCGCTTAAGGAAAATCATTCTATTTGTTTCGAAGTTCTCATTACCAAACGCAACATCCTGTTGCTTTGGATTGTATTTGTGGCTTCAAACAAACACATGGAAAAGGTAAGATTTGTATGTCACGCAAATGAATGCAAATAACATGTGTGACTACAAAGGGGAATATTAAAAAAACAAGTTATATTACAGTGACAAGCACGTCATACAAGTATTAATAGAAGTAAAAGTAACACAAGGAATGGACCCAAAGATTACAAGGTTTAAATGCTCGTCTAAGTCGATGAAAAAGTAGGAAAACAAGAAATTTTAGAGATTCTCAAAGAATAAAATGGCGGCTAGTCGAGGGTGTTAATTAATGACAACACTAATTATAAGATCACACGACAAAACCAAGCTTTTATTTCAGGCACTTTTGAGAGTAAGTAAATATTTCGAGAAGTAAATATTTTACCCGGAGCTATAAAATGTTCCCAGGAAAAGTGAAGGAAAATAAATCGAAATGAAAGGGAATTTTCTCACACCTCCGTCCGCGCCAAAAGGTGAGGAAAAATACACGGAAAGTTCGTGTAACTTAATTGCGACTTTTATTACCGACAAACGAAAGTAAATCAGGACATCGTTAAATCCGAACAACCAGTCACCTTGATTGCTTTTGAACAGAAGTACACACGACGTGTAATCCTGTCGAATCGATAACGGTTAAGGGAAAAATCCAAAGCGAATCACTCCTCAACACTTTCTCCCGAAAAATGAGAATAAAACGAAAGCTTTCAGAAGGAAAGATATGGAACGAATTTGATGAAAAACTGATGAAAAGCAGAACTTACCGAAAGAAACAATTGATAATAAAGCAGATGAATTTCTTAAGAAATGATTAAACGGTTTGTCAGCGTCTGTCGCACGGGGGTCTCGTGTGTTTCATTCTCGCATTTGTCGGTTACAACGATAACAACATTTGAACGAACGTCGACAACATTTCCACTTCGATCTGTTCAATTGATTTTTCACGCACTCCCCGACCGAAAACGAAACGAATGATTTTCGGAAATTCTTCTGCAACACCCCGGTATTACTAATTCATTAAACAACACATTCGATGAGTCGGCCCACGATTTTCAAACCAGGTCGAATCCGTGCTAAATTCACCAGACTCTTAACCTTCAAACTGATTAAAATCATGCGGGGACTGAAACTCTACAGAATCAGTGAAAGTTGCCATCACTTTTTTGTCGAAATCGAAGTGGTGGGAACTGGTGAAACAATTCACAACGAACTGGAACTTTCAAATCGATAAGCAGAAATTATTTTTAAGTGTTGGTTCAAGCTTCGTTGGTATATTTGTGCGAAATAAAGAATCTGCATGTAAAATATTATTGAAAACCAAATAATTATTTTATGTATCGAATAAATCTTTTATAAATCAATTCACGGAAGAATTGAAAAAACCGTTGATGTAAAATCTTTGTGAATATCACACGGCCTTTCGTTGCGTTTCGTCGGCGTTCAATGGCAACATTGCGGCCACGATCGGAATTTAACATATCCACCGTCTATTCTTATAGTTTCGATATTTTTTTTAGATGTAAAATGACCCTTACATATACTTAGTCGTTTACTTAAAACCCAATATATTGGTAATTTGGGTGAAATGAAAACTATACGAAATCATGTACACATTAACGGAATTAAACATCATTAGAGCCGTTTAGAAGTTAATATTAACATTTTACTGTAATCTATAATACGATCATTTACGATTACATTTTGCTACAATACTATCAACTCAAGACTGTGTTATATTAAATAAATGTCTTATCAAGAAACACATAACACGTTGTAATCATAGCAATTGACAATTAGGTGGTTGTTTTTTAAATTGGACGCCAAAAAAGTATGTTCTCAATTTCAATTTCTCTATATTGGCAATACTGAGAAGAAAGCTTGCGAGGATGGAAGAAGCTGTGAAAGTTGTTGTTAAATGGAGCGGTAAAGAGTACGAAATAACGGATTTAACTCAGAGTGATACCGTGGAAAAATTGAAAGATGCTATTTTTAGGGAAACGGGGGTTCGACCCCCGAGGCAAAAACTCCTCAATCTTAAGCACAAAGGTAAAATTAAATGTTACAATGTCAATGAGACATTTAACTGTAGAATGCGGTGGCGTTGAAATTGTTACAATGACCGAGAAGAGACATGTAAGAACAGTTCAGTAAAATCACTAAGGGTTTTCTCTGCTTTTTCAGTGAAAGTCAAAATTTTTTCCCATATTTTATTATTTTTCTATTATCACAAAGGAATAACTAAACCGTATCTTTTTTAGTTTTTAAAACTCTCCAAAGAAATTCGTCTCATCCAATGTAATGAACCTCTTACTTGCCAAGTTTTATTGTTCACATGTTTATAATTAACAGTTAATTTGTTATTATATTGTAGCAAAACCTGCTGAAGATTCCTGTAAATTATCAGCCCTTAACATTAAACAGGGGTTTAAAATCATGATGATGGGATCACTTGAAGATGACATAACTCAAGTAAACACAATTCCAGAGGGAATGCCTGATGTTATCAATGACTTGGACATTGATGATGCAGAAGTTGCAATTGAGAATATGGAAGTCAGTATTATTATGTAATTGTCACATATTTTAGGAATTTTTTTTATAATCAATGTGATTCATGTTTATCCAGGTCCATCTATCAAAAATTGAAAAAAGAATCAAGGAATATGAAATTACAGAGAAAAGTGAACCAAGAGCTGGTAAAAACTTATTGGTGCTAGATATTGATTACACATTATTCGATCATAGGTCTGTTGCAGAGACTGGAGCTGAATTAATGAGACCTTATTTACATGAGTTTTTGACCTCAGCATATGAAGTAAGTGTTGATTAGATTATATGTTGCACAATACTCAATATTTGTGTTGATAGAATAGAATACTATTCACACTGAATTTAAATTAAACAAAAAACTATGGTCCCAATTTGTCACAAACCATCTGAAAGTTATAGCCATGTGGTTGTGGCATATATTCTTGAAATTGTGGCCACCTGATTCCTTCTGATTTCTAAAACATTCACTTTGATTGTTAACAAGCATATGTGTTACCATAGCATTTTGTCATTCATATAGGACTATGACATTGTAATTTGGTCAGCAACTAGTATGAAATGGATAGAAGAAAAGATGAAGTTACTAGGTGTTTCTACACATACAGACTACAAAATATTATTTTATTTGGATAACTTGGCAATGATATCTGTACATACTCCTAAATATGGCGTTGTCAATGTAAGTAACATACTGTTACTGTATAATTGGACATCTACTGTTACATAGTCTTAATGTTAATTTAGTATAGATAACAGTACATTACAATACCTTTAATTTTGAAATTACTAAATTACTAAATTGAAATTTGTAAATCACTTAAAAAAATGAAGCAGATTAATGTGTATTTGGAAGCGTACAATAGATCAGCACAAGTTGTTGTACTATTAACATTCATTGAAATGAGAATAAGCTCTAATGAGAGGGGTAAAATCAACATCATGTACATTTTATGCAATATTTTGTGCTTAACAATTTCCTGGTAGTAGCCAGTTATTATAAACCCTTAAAGTAAACCCTCATGATCACCATTTCTAGGTAAAACCACTAGGCCTAATATGGGGGAAATACCCGCAGTATTCGTCAAAGAACACTATCATGTTCGACGATATAAGGAGAAACTTCATTATGAATCCAAACAACGGCTTGAGAATCAGAGCATTCAGACAGGCACATTTAAATAGGCAAACGGACACTGAACTCCTCAAATTATCGCAATACTTGAAGGACATAAGCAATTGTGAAGACTTCGCGGAACTCGATCACAGGCATTGGGAAAAATACTGCAAGAAAAAGCGAGAGGGTCGGATATGAAATGTACTGGCGGAAAGGCGAATCGGAAAGTCATCAAATACCACTTCGGATGTTGCCGATGAAGGTGATGTCCTACTATATTGGGAAATCTGTCTGAAGCGATCTTATCACCCTGTCAATTAAATATATACATTCATACGTAAGGGTCGAACTGGAAATGAAATTTGTGATAATTTCAAGATGAATTGACGGATGATGTGAGTAACTCATAGGGAAGACGGTCGTGGATTCCGGCTGAGGCTGACACTTCCAAATGTGTGTGGATTCATTTCCGATTTTCAATTTCAATATTAATGCCATTGGCAGAAAACAGAACGAGTTGGCCAGTGATTTGAGCGTCGTCCTTCTTATTCTTACTGGGAAGCAATTTGAATTTTCTCAATATTTTGCTAAGGCAAGATTTCATTTCCATCATGGCGTAACGTTGACCTGAAATTGAAATCCGATGTGAGACTTATCCGGTCGATTCAGTTCCAAGTAAACATCGAATTCATAGTACATAGTATACCAATGCAGTTCCGTGGTCCAGCGCTAAATGGAACGTAAGCGTACGGATTACGATTTCTTGAAGCTTCTGGTAAGAAATTTTCAGGATTGAATTCTTCAGGATTTGGCCAAATAGATGGATCCTTGTGCAGTTTTCTGACGTTAACGTAGCACTGGCATCCTTTCGGCAGGAAGTACCCGTCAGCTGGAAATTGAAAAGTGTTTCCTTATAAAATAAACTCCAATATTACGTTATTCGCTTGATGTTTATTTTCTTTGGTTCGTAAACTTTCAGTTACCCAGTTTCAAGTCATCAAGTATGAGACGACCGAATATTGGAACGCTTGGATATAGTCTTTGACTTTCCTTCAGGACCATTTCCAAATATTTCATGTCCTGTAAGTCTGTCACTGTCATTTCTCGGTCTGAATCACCAAAAATTTCACTTTGCTCCCTGTAAGCGTTTTCCTGTAGAATAAACAAGTTTTTATTCAGATTTTTTTTCAATGTCTTCTCTATTCTCTGCCGAGACAATCTCTGTGACACTCTTGCTCTATATATGCTCTTCGGGTGAAGACGTGGTACAAACAAATTAACTTACTTGAATCTTTTGGTTATGGGCTAAGGCATAAAGTGTAAAACTGATTCCAGACGTCACGGTGTCATGACCCTGAAATATTCCAATATATTAAACCTTTAGTAACAGTAATGTAATAATAGTTGTCCACCGAATCTCAACAGAAAATACCACCTTACCTCGAACATGAATGTGTCTACTTCCTCCCTTATATCTAAATCGCTCATACCTTCTGATAAAATTAAAAGGTCGAGAAATGCCAGTCTCTTCTTCTGTCCTAAAATCAAGAAGGAAGACACTAATATTGAACTACATTACTTTATTGATATAATTTCAGTACGACTAAGAACAATGCACGTACCCACTTCACTGTCGGTTACATCATCCTTAAATGAGCTTTTAATGTTGCTCAGCGACTTTCTTCTCATCTTTATTATTTCCTCTGTTGTTTCATGTAAAATTTTTAAAGCTTCTCTATACTTTTTAGCATATGGTGTCAGTGCGAATACAAAGTCATTGGAAAGCCACGGTCTAAATGGTTTCATAGATAGAACAGCCGACATACTGTTAACGTAAATCAAATTATGAATTAAGACAAATAACTAAATGATTTGTGGTACATCGATCAGTTATCCAAGATTGTAAAATATTCTAATAATGCATATCAGTCAACACCCAAAAGAACCAGCCAAATTGCTCAGTATATCAATACTTACTCTCTTATAGCTGCTAGGTATTTTGATTCGGTTTCTCTTTGCACATTAATATTGACGCCCAATGCGGTTTCTGAAAAATAAAATCAATTTCATTTCATAAAAATTTGGTGAGCTTTTCTACCAAATCAAAGAGATTAAAATTTTAAAAATTAAGTATTTCTAGTTTATACAACAACTCATCTGATTCCTTTTTACCTTTTACCTAGGAATATTAATTTCTTGTATTATCTACTTACCGCCGATTGTGTCCAAAGTGTACAATTTAATATAATTGTATACATCGAAAGGTCCTTTTCCTACTTTCGTCGACAATTTCTCCAACAGAATTTGTCCCTTACTGTCGAAAATCGGCAAGAAATCCTGAAGGATTTTAAAATGAAACGTGGGAGTTATAATCTTTCTTCGTGTCTTCCATTTTGTACCTGACGAACAGAATAATTACATAAAATAATTTATTTAGTATAACAAAATATTTAAATGAATGAAGTACCCACCTGTTGATGTTAACAACCCGGTACCTATCCATTCGAAAAGGTGGGCGTAATCATCTGATTTGGTAATTTCTCTTGTGCTGCTAAGAAGTACCTGAAGCAAATATTCTAGCAATTATCAAAGACCTTTTTGATTTAATCTAGTTTCATTCTGTTTTCAATACACTTTAATAGTAGCCATATCGTAGAATACAGAGCATCGGAGAATTTTGATTGACCTGTACATAACGCATTTAAGAATTACTTAAAAAACCACTTCTGCATAAAATTATATATCCATTCTTTTTATAATAATATCATAAAAAAAAGATAAGTTACTAGGTTACTGATCATATTTTCGTCTGTTCATACATGTACGTCTGTATTTATACATTTGGTTGTCGTGCGCCACATTAGTAGACTTTGAGTCTACTAGCCTAACTTACCTCAACATCTTCGGGCTTGGAGATAACGATTGACACAGAGTGTCCAAGCCAAATTCTTGTAAATCTTCCATACATCGCGCATAGTTTTTGAACAGTCGGATGTATTGCTATAGAATATCATTAAAAATGCTCATTAGTCACACAAAAGGCGGGTATTAATACAGGAACAGTTAAAAATATGAAAACAACAGTTCTTCCTGATCACAACTATTTTAATATTAATCTTGCCAAAGAACCAAATTCCTTCACATAATCGAATATTCAATTTGGTGAAAACAGAGATACAATATTTATGTAAGTTGCAACACAAATACAATAACAACCCGTTAAATTTTAGCAGTAACTACTTACTTAATTCATCGCAGCCAACAAAAGTAAGAGCATTTCCAACAAAGGGTAGGTATTGAGGACCCTTGAACATTTTCTCCACGCTCCGGTACAGGTAACCGTAACGCAGTTTTACTTCGTAGTACACCAACAGGCATACAACCAAAACGAAGAGGGCAGTCACCAAATCCATCGCAGCCTGGAAACAAATAATAATTATTCTAAGTACCGTAAGATGTCGAAGAACGTTTACTGACAATTCAGTGTCATCTTGGTACAATATTTTATAGGTAAGTTAGCTAGTAGTTGGCTATGGCAGAGGCTCGAGACACAAACAAAAGAGACATCGGACGTCATTGTTGCAAATTGAAAAAACTCAACAGATTTAGGTCAGTTAGTTGAATTTGACTCGAGATAGTTTCATTTGACGGCCTTACTTCAGGCCCCTGAGGACATTCTTCTTCCTCTTTCAATGCCAAGAAAACCTGAGAATCTGTTTGACACGTGCTTTCAGCCGAAAACCATAAGGTTTTATTAAACTTTCAGAAAATGTAACCTCCAAATTGTCGTCATACGTTACGTGACGGGATTATTCCTGTTGGAAATGTTGAAAAACGAATTTTTGGCGGCCAAATTCGTAAATCATACCTGACGTACAGCCTTCTAAAACATGGGTTTCCCCGAGCTTTTATCAGGTTTTTCAATGGTGCTCCTATTCCTTTTTTTATTTTTCAATATTTATTACTTTGAAAATCAGTAATATTGTTTACATTTTAAATTTCCCTTAGCCCAGTTTGGGTTTTTACTTTTTGAACCTAAAATCTTAATCATTCAATAGTAAGCAGACATTATTTCTCATCTGCACAATATAAAATATAAATTGTTATTCTGTTCACTGACATTAACTCCCACCAACCGTATACATCGAAGCAGTTAAACGTAACGTTCAACCAAAAAAGGATTATACTATACATACAAAATACTGATTTTTATGTTAACATTATCGACAAGATGCTAACATTAATAATTAAAGGGACGAAATCTTCGACAAAGAAATTCGTAGAAGACTAACGTGTTATTTATTACCTGTGTCTAATTTAGCGTTTGTATTATGGAATGAAGATAATTCAATTAAACCTCTAAATTAAGTGTCTATCAACCAAACTTTCTGTTAAAGACGTGCAAAGTCTAACAAAAGATGAGGCGCTGTGGTCACTGTCATTTCTGTACTCTTACAATTCATATCGGCACTATGTTTGCAGAGCCTTGTGGAACTTCCGGTGATGCGGTCTCCTACAAAAATCTCTTCGAACTCTTGTCCGTTCTTATATAAAGTTTGTACAAGACGGAGTGGTGCCTCACAAGCCTCTAATGGCCTGGTGGTAACAGTTTCGTAGGAGTACGCTCCTCTAGACAGACTTGGTTTTAGCGGATGTCACACAAGAAAAAGCGAGGTCCAAATCGAATCGAAAAACTGAGATTTTTCCGAGCGACCTTTCAAACAGGATGATTTTTTTAGGAGTCATTTACTGTTTACTTAAGCGATCATTGTTCTGTCGGTTATTATCTTCTTTTGCTTTCGACAAAAGGCGATGAGTACAGTTCACCGCATTGTTGGCCGTTAAACGTAAGTGGTTGGATATTTTGTCGTGGCATCCGCTTTTTCGTGAACGTTTGCGACAGAAATTAATGGTTAATAATCGCGAACACGCAATTGTTAGTTAGTACCCGTGACGACGATGGTACCTTTTTCGGTGGTGGCATCAAACAATTGCTTCTTTGTTAATCTTCAAAATTAAGATTTTTCGTTACATTTAGTATGTAATCGGTGTGAAACATCAATATTAGTGTTCATTTTTTTATTGGCGCGAGTCCTTTTGCCTTCTCCCTTATGTTTTGTGATCCTCAAGTTTGTTGTCGCTGCAGATTACTCCTCAAAATCAATTTTGTACCTTTGCACGGTTGCTGTTGTAACATAATTTTTGTTTTTCAATTACTTGGTTGTCAGTCTTTTTAAACCGTCACTTTTGTACTTGATTATTAAGCGAATATAAAACACCATTTCCATGGTTCCCAGGAAACCATCCAATTCCATGAATTGTTCTTTCTCTTGTAATTATAGACTATCATTACAAATTTGGCATGTGAACCAACACTATAATTTTTGAGAGTTAGCTTTCAGACGCGTCACGTAAATTTTTTATTACGTCGTTCAAATACATTGCGATTTTCGGGTTTTGAAATTATTCGTTTCGCATGCTATTCCGGAAATATAATTCCAACCTAAGATATTAATCGTTCTCATTTCAGCAGATCGAAGTGAAATCTGCCATGGCCGATCTCGAAACGGTAGCTTAGGAAATCTTATGCAGGACTTCTACCTTTCGCGACTGTTTCCCCTGGATAGCTGAACAGGACAAAAGGACAAACATGGAGACTCACATATTCTTTGACGCCCTTGATTACGGCGTTTTCGCTTTCATGCTACTTCTCTCGACCGCCATAGGCGTCTACTTTGCTTTTTTCACAAAAACGAAGCAAAATAATACGTCGGAGTACCTGATGGGCAGCAAGAAGATGGGCATCTTTCCAATTTCCATGTCTTTGATAGCGAGGTTGTTAGTTTAAAGTTGCTCATCTAGTAAATGCCAAATATTCTTCCCAAATCCTAAATTTCTGGTTCTCTTCTAGTTACATTTCAGGTATCGCTCTCATCGGCATGCCTGCAGAAATATATGTTTATGGAACACAATATTGGGCGCTTATCATACCCGAATTGATAACTAGTATTGTTATGATGACCGTGTACATTCCTGTCTTTTATTCCCTTCAAATTGTCTCATCTTATGAATATCTCAATGTTCGATTTAATAAAACCGTTCGAACTCTGGGATCCGCCTTATTCTTAATTAAAATGGTGAGAATAGAACAACAGGACCGCCTGTTGGATGATATTACAACGAATCTTTAAAAAATCTTAATTACAGAATCGCATTTTTTTAGCTGCTGTACATTCCCATCGTTATATACGTTCCGGCATTGGCGTTTTCTCAAGTCACCGGATTTAGTATCTATATTCTGGTGCCGATTGTTAGCGTCGTCTGTATTTTTTACACGACATTAGTAAGTAGGTAGCAGATAAGGTATCTGTCACTATTTGCCCAGAGTAAACAATCGACCGAAGTTCATTACCGAATTGTACCGAATTTAGCATTACTGGTTCTTTGCCGATAAATAGTAAACATTGCTCTAGGGCGGCATTAAGGCTGTCGTATGGACCGATACTCTTCAGATTGGTCTCATGATACTTGGAGTTCTCACTGTAGCCACCATGGGAACCCTAGATGTCGGAGGACCGAAAACAGTATGGCAGAGGAATGACGAATCCGGTAGAATAGAATTCTTTAAGTAAGACATATTTGAATTTGATCTCACCGATGTCACACCAGTTGTAAAACAGTTGATAAAATAGTTACATTTTATTTAATACTCAGCTTCGATTTAGATCCAAGGACCCGTCACACGTTTTGGAATATTGTAGTCGGCAAATTCTTTCACCATTTGGCTGGTTGCACGGTCAATCAAGCCATGGTACAGAGATGTTTGGCAATGCCCACTTTGACCAAAGCGAGAATGTGAGTAACAATATAGTGCACAGTTGTATTAGTTGATATCTCGGTCCTTATTCTCAGATTGATATTTGATTTATTTTTTCATCTCAGAACCATTGGAATATTTGCCACGGGAATAGCATTCTTTGTGAGTCTGAGTTGCTACACAGGATTGGTAATATTTGCGGCCTTTTACGATTGTGATCCGATCAAATCCAAAATAATTACAAAGTCTGATCAAATTCTTCCATATTTTGTTATGAAAATAACAAGTCACATACCAGGCTTGCCTGGAATATTTGTTTCTGGTGTCTTCAGCGCAGCTCTGAGGTGAACATCTCTTGAACACCTACGCGGGTGCCTATGATGGGTAACCTAAAAGTATTATTACCACGTTCTTATTCTTTTTCACATGGTATCTTCACATGATATTCTTTTAGTACAATGTCTACTGGATTAAATTCCATGACTGGAGTTATACTTCAAGATTTCATTCGGCCTTTGCGTAAAAAACCTATGTCCGAAGCCTCTGCCGCATTTTTTATGAAAATTATTGTTGTGGTGCTGGGCATAACCCTCTTGATCCTGGCATGTGTCGTAGACAAACTAGGAGGATTAATACAAGTAAGTTTTACAACTTAGGGTAACTCTGTTCTTCATATCAGCCTGGATATCGGATATATGAAATGCATGGTTTCGTTATGACACTTACCTTCTTTAATTATGAATCACGAAAGTTTACATTAGGAGCACCGTGTCCACTAGCTTATTTGATACGCTGTCCCAAGACTCACTTAAAACTTAACTACACTTAGTACTTACAAGCACCTAGTACTGATGTCTTCATACAGAAAACTACTCCATAAGTTGTGCGTTTTTTTGGGTAGGGTCAAGTTTTGATGTCACGTGGTTTGTTTTCAACTTGGCGTGAACCTGATGAGTGGCAACCGTATAATAAGTGTAATGAGTGTAATGGGACCACTTGCTTACATCTTCATTAAAAGTTTTAAATTTCTGGGATTGGTGCATGTTTAATTGTTGAATAATTAATTGTTTCAAATGCTTTCAAGTAGAAAACTACTACATTTGATAATAAATTAAACCTTCAACTATTTTTTTCTCCAAAACTGGTTGTTGAGGTGTGTCAAATAATTTATCTATATAAAATAGGACTTCAAATTGTGCAGTGTCAATTTATTCTTATTTTAAAACATAAATGCATGTCCAAATGACATAAAATAATCAAACATTTTATCAGACATCTGGAAGCTTAAGTGGAATAACTGCTGGAACACTTTTGGGCATTTTCACCTTGGGCATGCTTTTTCCCTGGGCAAATTCAACAGGTGCCCTCGTTGGAGGAATTAGCAGCGCCCTTTTCGTAGGTTGGATATCAATTGGAGCACAAGTGGCAATTAAAAATAAACAAATAACATTCCCTCAGAAACCTGTCAGCTTGGATGGCTGCGATAACGAAACTTTATACAATTACGAAAGGCACCTAAACTCAACTTTCAAACTGGACATTTCGGATCCGTAAGTTTGTCACGTCAAACTAAAAGTTTTGAGTTTTGCTGACACAAAAAACCAACGGAATTTTATTTTTACTTTTAGGGGTGAACCATTTTCGCTTTTCACCGTTTCTTACGTGTATTACGCTTGCTTTGGCACCCTGTGTGCTGTAATCCTGGGTCTCATTGTCAGTTTTCTGACGGGACCAAGCGATCCCAAAACCATGGACCCGAGATTGTTTTCCCCGGTCATTCACAGATATTTGAACATTGAAAAACCAGCAGGAACAGATATTAAATTATTAGAAAAATCAGAGAAGGGTAACAGCAAAAAGTAAGGTTAACTATGTACGTTAATAAAGTATTACAAAAAATAAAAGTAAATATAAATCAATTTATCCATCTAAGAATACGACTGAAACCTTTGAACTTTGTAAAAGACAGATAACTGTGAAGAAGCAGGTTACGGAAAGTTTGTCCTTGAAAAGTTACAATGTTAAGTCAGTGAAAAATTTTTTGTATATGATAGTATTGCGTTAAGCAAATATTGAGAGAGAAAGTAGTGCAAATATTAATAAAATCTGAGTGTTTTAAGAACGTACGAATGTTCTTATTGCTTCTTAATTAAACGTGGAGTGCAGTTCTTCATCCCCTTGATCAGTTTTACACAAAATAAAATAATAAATTTACATACAGTTTTTTTAAACCAAACTATTTTCTGTGCCATCCCCAGTCTAGAATAAAAAGAGCAAAATATTTTGAAACGATACTTACACTTTTTATATTAGTTAAGTTATACTGGTATGTATCGTAACCTGGAATCAATTCAGTGTTGCAATTTTTATTAACAATTTAATGCGCAACTGATTTTTTTTGAAAGCACCTTGGCGCTACTTCCGCAATGTGTCAAATGGCAAATGGTCGCACGCTTTTTCCACGACTTCATTTATCTATTCTATGGTACGAAGTTCAAACACTTTTTTATAAGAATTCGTTGTACTAAGGCAACATCATTTTGCCATATGCGAGTATGGAGTTTTAGTTTTAAGTTTACACAACATCTATAAATTAGACTTCTTTCGTTGAACATTTTTTTCTAGTATTGTAACAAAAAACCGTTGAAGAACCATTTATACAATCAATACATTTGAAACCGTAGAAATGCGAACTGTCAAGAATTCCTTACAAAATGTATAAAAATAGCTATTTATCTACACTTGGTCTTTTTAATCCCACAAGAATTGTACAATAGCGCTTTTTTACAAAAAATTTATGACTTCGAAGAAATTTTAAGACGCGAATTGTCATTCCTGAAGATGGTGCCACGTACAAATTCGTGTCATCAAACAGTAGGAAGCTTCGGCTGGTTGCTTCAGACGCTGCAATCACACGCTTCTCATGTTATATATTTAATTTCTATGCCCTTATTTTAATTTGAATTTGTAATTGAATATAGAAAAGGAACGCGGAATTCGCTGGAAGCAGAATATTTGTTAGGTTGTTATTTTCACTTTTTTTGAGAATGAGTTCCGAAGTCAGTTGGGCCGATGCTGCCACAGAACAGGAAAAGCTACTCAAAAAGGTAAGTACAAAGTGAAAAGACAATTGTCTTTTTGTACGCCTACGTATATTCGAACGATTAAGTATTTAGTTGTACGGAAATCTATTAGGTTGACTCGATGGATCATTGGACATTCGGTCATTATACTTTGGCATTAAATTTTCTAACCAAAGTATTGACAACTCCAAGAATGTTTGTTGAGGCGATGTGTAAATATAAGAAAATATCCTACACATACATCATTTGTGTTGTACAAATGACCATTTTACTTATAATTCTACACAAAGAATTATTTTTTGATAAAAGCAATAACTTATTTAGTGTTGGTTATTATTTAATGTTGTGTAATGTTCAGATCTATGATTATTTTAATCCTATTGTTGTTTTAAAATTAGATTTCAAATGTGGAAATTGGAGGAAACTCAGATAAAGCAACAAAAGAGAAAGTTTCAGTACAAGACGAAGAAGGTGGAGATACAATAACAGCAGCTGAAAAATCATTTCTGCAAAAAATAATAAGAAAGGGATTGGTGGAGAATAAAAATGACATTGAAATTCAAAGGAAAGATCCTAATTCTCCACTATACTCAGTTAAATCTTTTAATGAATTACACTTAAAACCTGAACTACTTAAGGGACTGTACACCATGGGTTTCAATGCACCCTCAAAAATCCAGGTTAGTCAATTGTTGAAAGCTAACTACTAGTGCTACACAATTACTTCCTTGACCTTTAAATTTTATTATTGTTATTTCCACAGGAAACAACATTGCCTTCTCTATTGGCAGACCCTCCAATTAATTTGATTGCACAATCTCAGAGTGGAACAGGAAAAACTGCAGCCTTCACTTTAGCCATGTTAAGTCGTGTTGATCCATCAAAGACTTACCCTCAGGTTCTTTGCTTGAGTCCAACTTATGAATTAGCAATTCAAACTGGAGAAGTTGCATCTAAAATGGGTTGTTTTTGCCCTGAAATTTTAATCAGATATGCAGTTAGGGGAGAAGAAGGTATGTTAAAAACACTATGCTTAAGATAAAAAACTATTTTTAAACTGATTTTGCCCAAATTATTTCAAAATAAAGATAAAATAATATTGTTACTGTTATTTTTAATACAGTTCCAAGGGGTACAAAACTCAAAGAGCATATAATCATTGGTACTCCAGGGAAAGTCTTAGACTGGGGATTGAAATATAGGTTTTTTGATATTTCAAAGATCACAGTGTTTGTTTTGGATGAAGCAGATCTCATGATTTCTACTCAAGGACATCAAGACCAGGTATTCCGGATAAGAAAGTAAGTTAAAACTGTTTTATTTGTCGCGACTGCTTATTGGATTGTGTTTCATGTAATAATATTAAACTCCTGTTATTTTAGGGTTTTAAATGAAAAATGTCAGATGATGTTGTTCTCTGCTACTTATGAAAGAGAAGTTATGGAATTTGCAGAAGGTATTCTATCAAACCCTGTTGTCCTACGATTGAAAAGAGAGGAGGAAAGCTTAGATAATATAAAACAATATTACGTAGTTTGTAAAAATGAGAAAGATAAATATCAGGCCATAATAAATATTTATGGAGTGGTTACCATAGGACAAGCAATGATATTCTGTCAGGTGAGTTTTTCAAAGTACTTTATGTTTTTATATTGATCTTTGATATTAACTTTTGATTTAATAATATAAGTATATTGGAAAATTTGCCAATTGTGAAATTCATTTTGTAAACAAAAACTGTGTTTTTTGGTTTCAGACAAGGAAAACTGCCAGTTGGTTGTCTGAACAAATGTCTAAGGATGGCCATGCTGTTGCTATGTTATCTGGTGAGCTCACTGTCGAACAGAGAATAGCCGTATTGAACAGGTACAGAGACGGGAAGGAGAAGGTTTTAATAACAACCAACGTATTATCTAGAGGTACGTTTAACTTCCAATTATGTTTTAATTTCAATTTTTATGGAAGTAAATCAAGTGTTTAAGTATTAAATTTTGGTTTTTAAAACCAAAGTGTCTAGGTTTCTAACACTTTTATAACCCAAAAAAAGTTTCTTCTGGGCCAAGTCCATTTATATCTTTTTTGCTTATTTTATTTTATTTGCTTTTTATAGGTATTGATATTGAACAAGTAACCATAGTTGTAAATTTCGATTTACCAAAGGACAACGGCAGGGCCGATTGCGAGACTTATTTGCATAGAATCGGTAGAACGGGAAGGTTTGGCAAAGCTGGTCTAGCAATTAATCTTGTCCAGGACCAAAACGACATGGAAGTTCTTAAGTCCATCGAAAGCCATTTCCGGAAGAAGATCTCACTTTTGGATACGGAAGATGCAGATGAAATTGAAAAGTTGCAAGATTAAATTCTTCTTTTTTGAATGTAATGTTATCCATTTATTTTATTTAATTATTTCCCCCCTATTACACCCTTAAATAATTTAGTTATTTGTTGATATTCGATGGAACTACTCAATTTTTTATTGCTGTTTTTGTATCAGTCAAGCGGAAATCCTGTGTTTTTTTGTCATTTAAGTCACCCGCTAGTGAAAGATGTATTGCTTTGGAAGATAATAATTTCAACCAAAGATAAATGCAACAAAGCAAAGTTATTCACTTTTTTTCAATTTTTCTGCGCTCTTAGATGAGTATTTTACTATGTATTCTCTCAAATCTAGTACTGCGGATTGGAAGTAGCTTCACGAAAATTTTTACTACCAATTAAAATATCTACCTTAATAATACTATGAAAAACAACACAAAACCAATAGCAATAGCACTAAAGCCCTTTTACCATTCTAATTGTTTTGTTTATATTTTATTTGTTGTGAGCTCTATTGTATATTACCATCGCCAGTACAGGTACGGCGAAAGTTTATCAGCAATATTAAAAACATGGGGTCAGTGAAGGAAAACGGGAGATTCCTAAGATTTTTTCATTTAATTAACTCATGTAATTCAGCAAGAATTTTGTGTGAATTTATGGGAATTTTTTACAGTTTGACGTAGTAAATTTCTATGGATAGACACAAAACGGAAGAACATGTTCGGACAAGAAAATTATTCCTTTTGTTCACCTAACAAAGGCTTTCAAAGTGATTTGACTGTTTTGACTCGCTCACATTAATAATACGCAACAACAATTTTTCGGTTGAGTTTGCCGTTCCCATACCTGATACCTGCAAACCGATCAGTCATCGTAGATTGTCGCAGGACGCAACGTGCCAGCCCTACTTACAGAGAATTCCGCAACGCACCTCACTACTTCATATTTTTGTTGCTTTAGGAGAAGTAGAAGTTTGTGGTTTTCGGTAAGTACATTGATTACTTAATTTATTTTTATAAGATGTTCGTTGAACGCTAAGTTGAATATTTCGTCACTCGAACCGAATCAAAATACACGCCAATGTCTCTGCCAAGTAAAATTAGAATTTTAGATTACGATGAGTGAGAATCACTAACAACTACTGATTGTGTTGTTCGGCATATTGATATTAATATTCATATTTTATCCATTGTTTGTAATCGAGTTTGTAAGCCATCAAATGGCTTAGTATCAATTTATAATTATTAGTTATTGCTGACCATCACAAGTCAGTAAGACAGTTAAAGAAATTGAATGCAGATTCAAACTCAAGCTATTAGTCTCAATAACTTCATCTTAAGTTAAACCATTTTAAAGGAGTTAAATATAATACCATAATCCTATTGTAATATTCATTTACTGAATATGGTTTACCGCCATCGAAATGTTTTATTACTCGATCGTTCATTAAGTTTCACAAAAGTAACTTTATTTACTTCGCAGTTACCAACTAGAAGGGACGCTTTAAGCAGATTAGATGCAACACCAAAATTTTAGTAATTGGTTTAAAATTCATTAATTCTTGGTTCTTTGCAATGATTTCAAGTATTAAAGAAGACATCCATACGAGTAGGCTGAAGCTAAAACCAAAAACTTACATATATTCTTCTGCAATGTAGCATTTATGTGTAAAGTAGAACTGGAAGTAGAGCAGGGGAAAAAGTAAACTTAATTCCATTCGTTTTAGCTTTTATGATTATTCTTTTAATAAAAACTTATAATTTATGATTCAAGGGCGCGTTATAAGGTTAGAACAATTTTTAGGATTTTTGTAACAACACTTCATTGTATTTAAGTATTTTGTTACATCCATAAAATATTAAATGTTAAATTGTGATGTGATGTGAAAATTAATTTTTGCGGTAGAGTTCGATCGCGGTTTTACGTACAAAAGGACCCACTATAATGTAGAGATAATCTCTTTGGGCTTCATCGTAAAAGTTCTGCTCCCAACTACATCACTATAAAACAGAATAATAGATTTTAGGAAATAAAAATTTAATTAAATACAAGAATCACAGGGCTGGTGATTATTTTTTATTGAAATACATGGTACCAATCTGAAGAAAATCAAATATTCGGTACCCTTGGTATTAATGAAATGTACATTTACAATGTAGTCAAACTGATCTGGAGCCTACTCAATGGAAATGCTTCCTCCTTGTTTGTTATTCTACAAAATCAAATTGGAATCTCCCTAAGTCGGTGACTTGCATTTGCGAATAACATCACGTGACGGTTAATTTTATGTTTATTTTTCTTGCACCAAATACGTAAACAATAAAAATTGCTTTCGATACGTAGACGAATTTCCTTCCTCAAGTGTCCCTAATTAAACAGTCGTCTGAGCAATTTATATGTAGCTTCTTCGTACTTGAAAAAATATGTTAATTAATTAATTGTGTAACTGCAATTAACATTTCGCGAAACACAAAAAAAGAAAATTGACCAGAATTGTTTCATTGCTCAATTGCTGTTGTACTAACTAACACTATTGTGTTGCAGTTGTTACGACTTGCCACTAAGTTTTATGTTTTGAATTTGCTAGAAATTGAAAGTTTCACGAAAAAGAATAATTGCTCTAATTATTTATTTGAAATTCGTTTCTAAACTTTAATTACAGGTTATTTTATTGTTTTCGAAATAATTAATTAGCACCAATCATTGAGTATGAAAATGGGTGACCAATTTTTAATCCGAATATATTTGATTAGTTTTCAAAGCTAATTTTTCTCACGCGAATCCGTCAATAATCTTCCGCGTTTGTTAGCTTTTCTCGTCGCGTTTACAATTCAATGTTTTTACCTTGTATTACTTAACAGGTTCATCTTTGGCCAAACACATGCGTTGGAGGTCAATTCATTAACACGTTGATTGTTGCAATATGAGAGTTATGGTCATCTTGTTGTCTTTTGATCATTTTAGTCCATTAAAGATTCTCCTCGGTACTGTCTTGCTCCTTCGTTTTAGGTCATCGAAAACCCATACGGCTTCGTATCAACATGAGCATGCCTTATTAAGTAACAGAACGTTGGTAACAAAATCCTTATTTTTTAAAGTTTTTGGATTCGAGCCGTTTATCCAAGGTTATTTACGAGAGTCGACCCATCGGCAGTGTCACTATTACAATTGTATTAAGGGAAGGTTCTCGTAAATAATAACATGAAGTCCTCAAGCTGTCAGATTCAAATTATGCATTGCATTAACTGTTAGTATTTCGGACTTGTATTAATTAGCATCATTACAGATTATTGTCCGGACGGACTTGTCTCAATCTGTATCTTATTAATCGGATCTAATTTGGATAGACAAAAACATTTCTGTCGGAGGCATCACGAAATAAATTTTTCCCACCAGTAGCATCCTAACAGAAAACTTATTATCTAACTAACACCGTGGCTACAGAGAATGAAGACCAATGAAACGCAAGACTCACCAAAGTACCTAAGCAAGACAAGTACCCCAAAGTCGTCTAATTATATTTTTGACTTGAAAGGTTTCAGACATACATGTAATTTATTGGTGACTTTACAATCAATATAAAGTAATTGTTGCCTTTCTGAGGTTCTACACCCACTAACATTGTTCACACCTTATAAAATATTACCCATATTTTATATATTATAAATATTATACAATATACTTATAAAATATTGTAAAAAACATGTAAAATGAGTACTCACACTTCAAACATCAAAGGCAATATTTGACATTCCCATGTTTCAAGTGAACAACTGGTTCCTGTTGGAGGTTACTGAAATCATCGGCCGGTCATTGTCATTCTGTTGAAATCAAATCTTTTCTAACGGTTTTTTTGAACTTGAACTCCAATAAATGAAGAACATTGGAATTGTCATTATCTTACTATAAATCAATCGCTTAATTGTGTAGAAAGACAAAATTTTTGGTGAAAATATATCAATAAATGTTTGCACCATATTGTGCAGAAGACAATTAAAAAAAAATTATATCTTCTCTTCAGAGGAGCGACAATAAACAGATGTATCGTGTAAGTTGATACGATTTGTATCTCGCGGCAGATTCTTAAGCCACGGCAGTCAGTTAAATTGGAACTCAAAAGAAGTGGACATTGACTTTTATTTTTAGAATTTTTTTTATAGTTACATCAACAATTTATCAAGTAGATTTTTACAATTATATCCCAGTCCAATGGTACTGTGAACTGGGATGAATGTAGCACAATATTTAATTCTTAAATTACTAAAAGTTTCAAGTGACACAACAGTTTTATTCAATACAAAGTAACTTTGATGTTTAAAAATGAACGTAAATGAAATACAAGTGGATCCAAATAATGATGGTCGGGTAAGTTGGATTAGGCACAAAAGCAACTTCTTAAGTGAACTTTGTAGGGTGTTAAAACGTTTCGTTTAGATACTGTTTAGTTTGCCTGTAACATTTTTGACATTTCTAAGACTAAAACCTATTTATTAAAGTAGAGTAAAATGGAAACTTGAGAATGTTGTTACATAGGATGAGAAACACAGTTCTGATTACTCACACATGAACACTGATTCATTCAATTTAGAGTAAACCATAATAAGAATGCTCAAGAAAATACTGGTTGAAACTAAATATTGAAAAAAGTTTTTTAAACTAAACTTTTCCTTTCATTTGAATTTTACAAGCATTTCTTTTTCCCATAGAACTCAGAAGTTACACCCCTATTGGCTAGGATGGATGCATTTGACAAGAAGGGAAGTATAGATGTCCTCGTTGACAAAACATCAGGAAATAAATTTCCACAGTACCTTGCTGCAGTTAGTGGTAAGTGAAATTACAATTCTGTAAAATGATAATATAATTTCATTTCAGTGGTAATGTTCCTTTATTTTGCTTGATTTAGCTACATTAGGGGCCTTTGCACTTGGTACAACTTTGGCATGGACTTCACCAGTGGCATCATCAGAAAATAATTACATTAATGATGTAATGAAAAACTATACCAAAGAAGAAATCAAACAGGCTTGGTCTTGGATTGGAGCACTTATGCCCCTTGGTGCAGCAGCAATATCAATAGTTATAGGCTACCTCATTGGAAAATTTGGTAGGAAAACAACAATGTTGGCTTTAGTTGTTCCATTTACTATTGGATGGATGCTTATTATTAAACCAAGTTCTGTGAGTAATTGTAATTCTAAAGAGAAAATAATTGTTAAAAAAAATATTTACCATTAATTTTATATCTTTAATGCAGATTTGGATGGTTTATGGGGGTCGAATAATATTGGGAATGGCAGGTGGGGCCTTTGCAGTTGCAGCACCTGTTTACACAGCAGAAATAGCAGAAAATTCCATCAGAGGTGCCCTTGGAAGTTACTTTCAACTGATGGTAACTGTGGGGGTTTTATTTGTGTACGTAGTAGGGGGAAAAGTATCTGCTCAACTACTGTCAATTATTTGTGGAGTAGTTCCATTGGTTTTTGGTGCTATTTTCTTCTTTATGCCTGAGTCACCAGAGTATTTGCTATCAAAGGTAAATATGTGACAAGAAAAGACTGTTATCTTAATGTCATCCTTGTGCAGAGTTCTTCAATGTTATACAAAAAACAAATATTTTTTTTATCAGGATAAAGAAGAAGCAGCAAAGAAATCACTGCAGTTTCTACGTGGAAAGGATTACAATATTGAATCAGAGTTGACCAATATTCAAGCTAATCTTGAAAAAGCAAGACTGGAAAAATGTTCATTTAGACAAAGTTTAGCTTCCAAAGCAGTTAAAATGTCATTATTCATCTCATTAGGATTAATGTTCATTCAGCAGCTGAGTGGTGTTAATGCAGTTATTTTTTACACTGGGGATATATTCAAGGTATGCTTCTAAAACAAAGACTCTTTAGAATAAGTCACAATTTTTGTGACAAAGAACTGAAATAATTGTGAATCAATAATTCATTCTCACATTCAGTTTATGTAACTTTAATATTGTTATTTTATTAATTTCAAACTTGGAATTTGTTACATTTTAATGTAACTCGTTCTCTCTGTTTTAGACGGTGAACGCCGACTCAGATCCCAATGTATCGTCTATAATAGTAGGAGTTGTTCAAGTAATTTCCACGTTCATTTCAACTTTGATTGTCGATCGCCTGGGACGTAAAATTCTTCTTGTTCTGTCCGCGTCGATAATGTCCATTTGCACCTTGCTTTTGGGTGTGTTTTTCTACTTGAAGGAGAGCGACAAGGACGTCAGTTCGATCACCTGGCTCCCGTTACTCAGCTTATGTGTTTTTATAGTTTCATTTTCCATCGGATTCGGTCCGATACCTTGGATGATTCTGGGAGAACTGTTTTCTCCGTCCATAAAAAGTTCGGCGAGTTCTATCGCCGGTTTTTGCAACTGGACCCTCGCATTTATGGTCACCAAATTTTATGCACCCATTAGCAAGGAGGCTGGCACAGGAGTCACATTCTTCATATTTATGTCCGTATTGTTACTCGGTACCGTTTTCGTCGGACGATTTGTTAAAGAAACTAAAGGAAAAAGTCCTGAAGAGATTCAAATGGAGCTAGGCAATTAAAAAATTTCCAACCAAACTTGAGAAAATGAAAATATTCAAATTAAATGAACTCAATAATGTTTCCTGAATATTGTGACACATCTGCTTCATTTATGTTTATTATGTATATTTTATAGTTTACGTTATGTTGTATTATTTTTTAATCTATTTGAATGTGAATTAGACAACTCCGGCGCACTGAATGTATACTTATTTTTGGTAATGTACATTATTTATACAATACAAATAACATTATAGAGTGAGAAAGTTTAAAGATAATTGCTCGTTATAAATTACGTATTTATATTTTTGTATTTTTTGATGTGCGAGTGCAATAATTTTATGAATCATTGAATAATTGTCTGCATGTAATAAAATTCGAAACCCCTTTGTACGTTTTCAACCGTACAAACATTATTTGTAATAGTTGGACCAATTTTCAAACGTTTAAAATTGTTAACGTGTTTTAAAATGAAAACTCGTTACGGTACCGTATTTTATTTTTTACATCAACGAATGTGAATGTTTTATATTATAAATAAATTGGTACACTTACCAAAGGTTTTTGCCATTCCACGTCCTTAATAAGTACAGGACCACAATAATTCTATCTTCGTTCACACCTTTACAATAATTCGTAACTTCCCGTAACTTCGTTTTGATATTCAAGAAACGCCTCAGAGTACCTGTGCATTTCATCTTTTTCAATGAATTTAATTTGTAGTACCTTATTAAAACCTTTTTGCCTTATGAAATTAGCGTGGTTGTTAATATCTAGGAGACATAGAAAATTGATTGCTGGTAATGTTATTGATTACCGTCAAATTGTGAGTTATCCACATAAACCTGGGGATATCGAGCCTTATCATTTTACAGTTTTGCTGTCTGATTAGAATAATTAGTGTTATTTATTACAAATAATCATTTTTATTTAAAAATTAAATTTGTTGCATGATATTAAACAAATCAAAATTATGATGATGCACGTGTTACACGATTTAGGTACTTTAATACTTCAATTTCATTGTAAATTGATATTCTGCTGTTGATTGCAGTTGAGATTCCCTAATAATCCGACGTTGATATATCGTCGTCATCACTTTCGCTTTCCATTCTGTCATACTTCAAATTATTTTGGACGCGATTGCGGAAAATCCTGAAAGCGAAATGTTTAAAAATTAGGGACCAACAACACAACCAGACTCTTATGTTTAGTTTAATCATTAATTTGTAAACGTTCAGTGTAACACAAAAACTTACTGAGACTTCAGCGGCCTTATGTTCAAACTTTCCAAAACATTGTCCTTGAAGTTGATTCTTGGTTGACGTCCAAAGGACAACGAATGAATGCACCCGAACAAACCAGAAGTTGAGATGTTATAAGGCAGAATGTGTTGTGGTGTACCTCCTGCAAAAACAAGCAAGCATTATTATTTCACTTGTTTCACAAAATTTGTCATTAAATAATGAATATTTAATTACTAAATTAATTTTACCCAAATAAATATCACCAACAACCCTATTGGTTGTAAATCTTGAATAGTCAATGTTCGGTTGGTCATCTAATTGGAGAATAATGGTGTCATTCGTTCTTTTCGCTATTAGAGTATGATTCCTGTACAGTTCTATTTTCTGACCTGCGGTTACGTAGCGCACAATTCCTTGATTTTGATATATGTAATTTACAAATCCTCGTGTTACTACGAAAATAGAAAAAAATTACACGATATTTATCAATTGTAATTAATTAAACAATTAATTTTTGTTCTTATATTTGGTTAAATTGAATGAAGTAGCCATTCATACCTGTAATAGCAACATAATTTTCCAAGTCTCCACGCCACAATAGAAGACCGTTGGGTTTTTCAAGACTAAATTGCATTTCGATTACTTCCGGATGGAGTAAAGAGGATTGGTAAAGGTGTTTAGATGACAGTTTCACGTAGCCCGTGCCACTAACGCAGAAAGAATTCAGCTCCTCTGAATAAAAAGTTCGACATTAGAGGAAAGTTTGTTTTTATGCAGAAAGTCTAAATTTATATGTGTACCTTTCTCACAGGTCAATCCCTGATAGCCCAAACTGCAACTGCAAGACAAACTGGAAACTTTGTTGGTACACAGGTTCAAATCACTTCTATAGCAGGGATTCATCATTTTGCACAAGTCCAATTGACGGTCACAGTTTCTTCCTTCACAACCCGAAGGACATGTTTCAATTATCATCTAAATTTAAGAGTTTCGTTCAATTGACCAATAGAAAGTTCACGGAAGTGGCAACAGCAAACTTGAAGAAATCACGAGTAACTTACATTTGTCTGATGATTGTATTTGTCGAAAACATCGGAACCCAACTCTGGATTCTCAGGACAGACGCAAATAAATCCAAATTGTGTCGGAGCATCCAAACATTTGCCCTGATTTTTGCATGGGTTCGGTTGCTCGGAGCACCTTTTGCAAAGTGAAACACTTGTGGAATAAGTACCTTGTTTGATTATGTTGTACGGTTGATAATCAATATTTAATCGACTTATGCATCCGTCCAGAGAGGGAATGTCTGACAATATTCAATTGAGCATTATCATACGGTACCATTACAGATTTTACTATTGTATAACCAGGTTGCAAGTAAACTCACGTAGCAAATGATGGTGGACATTTTTAGCCTTGTGCTTGGTTCCACCGACGAAAAAGTTCTTCTGATTGCTCGAAAGGAGTTTTCCCGTGAAATTCTTGAAATGCTCTTCCATTTGTTCAAGTATACGGGAATCGTCAGCATAAAGAGTGATCTTAGCTGAAAGAATATCAAAATGTTTATATGCTATATACATATTACATTTCTATACCAATATAAATAACTTTGTAAGTTTTTCGAGAACTAAAAAATGCCTCTGGTTCTACCTGAAACAACTGTCAAGTCTACTACTAAAGAATACCAAACGCCATATTTCAAATGGACCGTTGATGTGAAGTGATGTCTTTTTCCTCCTTCTGGATGCAGGATTATTGTTGTTTTATTATTATAAACATATAATGCGAATTCATTGTACTCGTCCATCAGCAATAAACCTAATAATTAAAGATATTTTATTGAGTGACTATGTTACAAAGTACACAGTCTTCATTCATTGTCGGTCTGGTAGGCCTAGTGCCGTCACTTTACTTTACGCTTAACTGTATTAGTGTTGACTGATTTTTACTAAAAGAACTAACCATGTTCACTGTACGTTTTAAACGAAATTTCAATAACAGCTTCACTACTAGACTTGAGGCTGACGGGTAGTACAATGTAACTTTTCGGATCCTGTGTAAATTTGGGAACGTGACCCGTCACAATAATGCTGAATGTCTTTTTGAACTTTTTGTCGGCAGTGCAGGTGCAAGCATACGTTGCATTATGTTGAATTTGTACTGCTGGAATCATGAGTCCGTTCTAAAAAAAATTCAATAAATTCATATTAATTTGCATTTTGGAATAGATTTCTTCTCTGCTCAAGTTTGGTTGTGGTCGCCTTACGGGAATCTCGCACTCATCTCCAACTAACTGGCCGTCAACTTTTTCCCATTGAAGTTTTCCGTGGCATCCGTGACAGAGAAATTCATGGTAAGAACCGATGGGTACCATTTGCACGTCTAAAACATATTTGCAGATAATTAGATGTAGTTTTGTTTTAGAACTCGAATATCAAACCATATCATATTTTTAACTCGAACACGAGAACATAACTTGTGCCAAACAACAATCGAATTCATTCAATATTACCTTGTTCCTGGACTACCTGTAAACAGAAAATTTTAGATATTACACAAACAAATCATTTTATAAATTGCATATTTCCAATAATTGATAGTGCAAAAATCTGTGGGAACGTACCAATTCAGGCCAAACAGATACTGGTACGATTTTCCTGGCTTCGCCAACCTCATTGGTTGCCAAACAGATTAATCCATACAAATCGGCGGTTGCTTTAACGGTGATTGTTATTTCGTTTTTAAATACAGCCAGCACGTCGTTATCCCTTTAACGGAATGAAATATGAAATATAAGAGTCACTCCCGCCAAACTCATATTTAGAGACTTAAAATTCAAATTCCAACCGGATATCTCTCTTTTGATTTCCTTGTAGCTGACTCAACCATGTGAGTTTCGGGACTGGATTTCCTACTGCCGAACACTTGATGGTTATTTCTTCATTCTCATAAACTGTCATTGATTCATCAGACACTGTGATGTTAGGAGGAAACATCACGTCGATTTCTACGTAGGCTACATCGATGCCCTCTGAGTTTTCGCCTCTACACTGGTATATTCCACGGTCGTATCGTGATATGTTGTGAAACCTGAATTGAAGAATTAGGAATTAATTCAAACGAATTGCAGGACAATCGAATTAATTTAATAATAACCCATACTCTAAAACTGAGTTGTTGCCGTAGTTTTGGAATTCGCCATTAGACAGAATTACTTCTCTCAGCCAATAAATACGGGGTTCTGGTTTTCCGCTGGTCGCTCTGCATTCAACCATTGTGGACTGACCTTCTATGGGCGATATTGAGGTTGGTGAAATTTCCACTTTTGGTGGTCTTCTAATCTCTTTCACATCTATATATATCCGAGAAACTTCTCTTCCAGCCTTTGATTGTGCTTGACACTCGTAAATTCCGGCATCGTCTAAAGATGCACTCGTTATAGTGAGATTTCCACCAAAGGAATAAACATTTTTAGCCGGACTTCCGGATAATTTCGTCCACACAACTGTAGGAGTGGGCTTTCCGCTGACCCAGCAGTCTACCGTAAAATGATCGCCGACAGACAGGGTCACATCATTGCTCGAAATGAAAATAAGGGGCGCCACCCTGTGGGGACAAAACAGTTTTTGCACTTTTCCTACACTAATATTATCATGTCCTAAGGAAGTATTACGTAAGAAAACTTACAGTTTCTCTGTCACGTTAACCCACACTGTTTGATTGATGTATCGGTTGTCCGAAGACAGAGCGCGACAGGTGTAATTTCCAATGTCTTCCAGAGTTGCATTCAAAATTGTTAAGTTGCCATTGCTTTCATATGTTCTACGTAAGGGGAGTATCGAGTCTTCGCGCAACCAGGAAACCGAGCTATTTGCAGTTGTTGTACAGTGGAGATAAATTGTTTCTCCTTCTTCAACTTGAACTTTTTTCGGAGTGATACGAACTACATCACAATTCTCTGCAATGAAATAATTTACGTTATATTTAAATATACCTGTTCGATAACTGTTGGTATGACGACGTTTATGAGGGATCATATTTACTTTCGACGATTAAGACTGTGGAACATATATCTTTGTCACCGACTGAATTCTCTGCTTCACAAGTAAATGTTGTCCCATTCTGACTCAACTCTACGGCTCCTATTGAATACACCCCGTCTGTGGAGTCTACTTTCTCACGGGGTTCATTGTGTTTTTTCATATACCAAGTAGTAACTGGCCTTGGAGAACCAGTAGTCTGACAAATGAAATCCTTGCTTTTTGTTTCCTTGACATAAGTGTAGTCAGAATAACAGTTGGTAATTTTGACGGGTTGTGTGCCTGCAAATTGAAGACATAAAAATAATAAAACATTACATTCTTTTTTATCTTTGTTATACACCCCATTGTCGCTTCAGTATAACTTATATACATAAACCAACCTATTGTTTGGATAGTAGCCACAACTCTTCCAACTTCCTTGCCTCTCAAATTATGAACGTAGCATTCCACTTCAGTAAGTTCTTCTTCTAACAAAGTAGAGACGCTCATGAGTCCCTGGTATCCGTTTTTGGTGGTAATTACCGGGTAAGCGGTTCCAGAAAACGGGCCTTCTACTTTGTCACGGTAAACTTTTGTAAACGACAGCTTCAGTTTTTCTCCGCTATCGTATGAACAGTTAAAAACAGCCTCACTGCCCGCGGCATCACTTGTTAATATACTTGGGGTAATTTTAATCGTAAGGTGACTTGATGACTGAGTGAAGGCAATACTGTTTTCACAATGTAATCCTGAGAAGCCAGATTTGCACAGGCAATACGTGTTGTTGTTTGTATCTTTGCCGCACTTAACTTCCCGCCCATTACACTCACAAGGCTTGCAAACTGGCCGTGCTTCTGTAGAAGGATTGTCACGATAAAACCCTGCAGGACAACCCAAGCAACCCTCAATAGGATCACAATTGTCACAGTAACATTTAACACACTTATTTGAAGTTTTCTCTCTATAATAGCCGTGGGCGCAGCTCTCACAACTGAGCCCTGTATACCCTTCAGGACAGAAACATTGTTCAACTTCCGTTGCATATTCATTGGTACCTTTAAAAAACACAATTAGTGAGATATTTTAATATTAACTATTTGTTTGCACGATGCCCAGTTTTTATGATTAATACTACCTTTGTCTACTTGGCTGGCGTCACTCATGCGCACCCATGTCAAGTTAACCTTTCCAGACGATAAATGGTAGGGAGATTCAATATAAATGGCTTTCAACTCGGTTAAAACGGATAAAAATTCACTTCTGTTGACAGCAGTTTTGTCTGACTTCCTCCAGTAGTTTTCCTTCATAGGAACAACCCAGGTTTTTTCATCAATAACTGTGGATTTATCAATATTTGGATGAGTGAAGGTAAGTGTTACATCATCTACCTGAAAGTGGGAAAATAGGAGTGAACGTAAAAAAAACCATTTAATAACATTATGAAAGAAACCAAATATTTAAGGGATACTCACCGTCAGAAGTTCTACACTGAGTGGTTCATTTTGTTTGGGTACATCTGAAACGTACGTCAAAGCGTATTTAATGTGTCCTCCGTATGAAGTCAGTTTATTTCCACTAAAAATTCCCGGCAACAACCAAAAGTTTCTCTGTAAATTGAAAATAATCTAGTACCCTAATATTGGTCGCAAAATAGATTCAATGCTTCTTAATTTCAAATAAACAAAATACCCCATTTGATGAGTTGTATCCACCCATTGACATGCTGGAAATCTCGGTCCGATACAATGATGACCCATTGCACTCGTGGGTTACACCGCTACACCAACACTTGACGCATTCTTTAGAGTTATCAATTCGGTAGTAGCCCGACTCGCAAGACATAGGCTGATTACATGTATCACCGGTCATACCTTCCTGAAATTACTACTAGTTAATTAGACACGTTCACTAATTGGTGGCACTAATGGAATGCAAAAGCTTCCCACCTTGCACTTGCATTTGCCATCGAAATCCGGGAACATGTTTAATGATCCATTAACGTTGCAAGGACTTTTGACGCATTCGTTTCCGGAAAGAAAGTAACCATTTCTGCTGTCACACCTGTTATTTTTTAATTAAACGGTTCGTGTGATGAGAGAAACGGTGAATATCTAATGTAATATCTACATTCAGCGTAAATAACAATTACTTACTGAATTTTGTCACAAACAAATCCAGATATTTTGTTCCTTCTTTGGTATCCCGTGGCGCAGGACTAAAATTTAACGGGAATTAAATGTAGATTTCACTTTATATATTTTTTCATAATGAAAACCACCACACCTTGTTACCTCGCAGGAAAGTCCGGCATATCCTTCAGGACAGGTGCATTTCTCTATGTAGCTGACAGAATTCAAAAAGTCTCCTATTGTAGATGATTCAAGATGTATATGTGCATTATTGCTCCAGTTTTCTACATTATTTTTGACATATTCACAACTGAAATTTTATGCACAATTTTATTCCTCTACCATCACACGCACTATTAACGATTCTTTTACAACAATTGTGTCGTACGTTACCGGAAAAGAAATCGATCCACACTGGAAAGCACTGACATTAAGTCCAGACGACTGGCCACTGTCTTATTCAAATGATGCCAGTTTCCTGGCCAAAATCGTACGTCAGCCGTGTTGGAACTGGGAGAAATAACATGAAAATTGTAAAATAGAGATATTCCGTTTCCCTGAAATTGAGAGCAGCATGTAAATGAGCTATTCTGAAGTCGTTATTTCAATATCGCATTATATTCAATATTGTTATTATAAATATTCATCTATACCTGTATGATCAGATCGGGAACCTCAGGAAGGAAATTAGTCTTCCCAGAGTACCTGGGTATTCGCATGTTACGTCCGTATGATTTCAATAACGAATTATCAGGTAAGTAATCTTTTGTCAGCTCGTAGTATTTTATTTCGTTTAACTGCAAAACACGACAAAAGTACATGTTCTTCTGCACTGCAATTGAGACAATACAACGTCTGAACAGGGGAATTTTCAAAAACCTACTAAATTCTTAGGTGTCGGTTCTTCATCTGATGGAATATATGTAATTTCTCCATCATCTTTAGCTTTCAGAGTCACCAGATTGACTGGAAATGGAATTACAGTAGGCTGCAGCTTTGATTTAATGTTCTGACACCTGTCCGTCTTTCCGGAGCAGAAGCACTCCAAGCAATGTTCGATATCTTCCTCGTTTTTAACTTTAAAACCATTACATGGAATGAAGTTTTTACATCTGGCTATGGACTTCGGTTGTGATTCAGAAGATCCGATGGAATTTTCAGCAACACAAGAGTAAGCTCCTTGATCTGATTGCTGCACATGAGATGTGAGTTATTTAACTTCCAGGAAATTGTATTGCCTGGCAGAAATTGTAGTGACTTTATTTAAAGATGACTAACTTTGAAATTGGGGCATAGTAAAATTCCATGGCCATTGGTGGATACTTGTTGGCACTTGGAGGGAACGTGGCCCTCGTATTTTTTCCATTTCACAAGTGGCTCCGGATGACCAACGAACTCGCAATCCAGTCTTAGCATGTCAAATTTGTCATTCTCATCTGTGCCGCAGTACATATCCACTTTAAGTTCCGGTAACTGAGTAATTTTGGGTGGCCAAAATTCTGTGATAAAGTAACATATTTTAGAAAAACAAAAGCTTACAATTACGTCTTGCTTATGTTCAACAAAAAAGTTAAGAAATAAATCAAGCATGTAGATATTACTTACCGCAGTTGACTTCATCGGAGCCATCGTTGCAGTCTCTTTTTCTGTTGCACCGTAACGACTTATTCACTCTTTGTCCATCGTTACACTCAAATAAGCTTATGACTTAAAGAAAAATAAATTAGTTGGCATCCATAATTTTTAAACAATAAAATAATAATGATAAATATCAATAGTCAATTTTCTACAATTATCTACTGCATTTACATGTTAGATTTCTATCTACTACATTTTAATTACACTTTAAATGTCATGTTTCTAAATATGAAAGCAGCACGGTAAAACAAGCTTAAATTTTAATTTGTTACCATCGGTTAACTCTGATTTAACACGCCGTTTATTGTTGTATTTGCAATTTCAATTACCTCTGCATTTGCCTCCAGTGTGGATTGTGTCGTTCTCACACAAGGGAAGGTCTATGTCAGCCTCTGAAAATTTCTTGTAATTTGTTGGTGCTGGGGTGTAAAAAGTATGGTCTGAGGTGTACAAAGTGGGGTCTGGTGTGTACAAAGTAGAAGCATCTAAAATTCAACAAAATTTATGCGAAAGCGAATTAGAATAGCAAACGCCGCTATATTACGAAAAACTGCAAATATTACAGAGTAATATTCCAATACTATAAAAGTTTTAACGTTAATACAAATAAATTATTAATAATATGTACAAAAATATTTATAAGCCGTATGTCAAAAAAATAAATAAAATAATAAAAAATAAAAAGCATGCAATTTTTCCCTTTTCCACAGACAGGTTTTGAGTACATAAAGTTGTAGTGCCTCAGTCTTTTCAAGTATATCAGTCATAAATCGTAAAAAATGATGGTACTAATTTTCATCCGTTAATTAATTACCCTGAAGTAGAAATAACCCACTATTTAATTTAACTTCGATGTGTCGAAAGTTTAAGAAATTGAGAAAATATTACAAGAGTGAAAATATTAAAATAGAAGATAGACATTACTGAGAAAAGTTTTAGCTACTAGTATACCTATTTGGTTATTAGTTAGATAAATAATACCTAGATTGCCTACTAGTTTCCTGGTTATATGGTACACTACTTTTATTATTTTTTCTCAGAAATTATTTTTGTACCTCTGTAATTTAGCGTTGTTTTGCAATGTCCCCCCCCCCCCAGAGCGGGTGTGAATATCTGCTTTTAGTACTTTCAAGATATTTTATGCAATTTCTTCTGTATAATTGTGACTTAAACGACACTTAGTATTTAATACTAAAATTATCTAAATCTTTCATGCCAAATAACAGCTTTTACTTACGCGATGAAATGTTTACGTTTTTATTTTTAATTTTTTTTCCCTGTTTTGTTTTGTACTCGCAAATATATAGTCCTTTATCACCCGGGCTTACGTGAGGAATAACGAGCTTTCCTTTTTTTTGAAATGCCGTCTTGGGCAATGCCTTGTCGTCTTCACGACGCCATTGATGTACACTGTCACTTTTCCGTTTCGTACAAATTAATTCCCCGAGATTATCTGTGAAGATTACACGTCTGTACACAAGAGAACATCTAGTAATAAAGGAAATTTTGTACAATCTAAATTCGTAAAGAAATTCAAATTTACAGAGGTTCAAGTTTTTTAATGATAGAAAAAACACTACTATCACTATTACGATAACTAATAATTATATTTTGCTACCTGTTGGTCTTAGTATTTGCAAGTGATAAATTAAATTTTCTTACAGTTAGACAAATCCCTGTTAATAAAACCCAAAACACAACCCATTAGAGTGCCACCAGATTGTTGTTTAACCCGAGATTGTTTTGTTGGAACATACGCCGGAATTTTACCTTATTTATAACCATTATATGATACTAAAATAACCATAACAGCAAACTGTTACATAATAATAAATATTGTACTTCTCTAAAATAACTGTTAATTTTAGCCTTTGTTTAAATTTTTTTAAATGAAATTAAATTACAACCCCTAACATTAAAACTTTAAAATCCTGCAATAGCCCAACTGAATAATGCCTGTGCTACTAGGCACCTCCCTAGACAAGCAAAAACCTTATTGCAATTCCTCATTGCAGAGTAGGCCTTACTCTTCCTTATGTCTATGTGACAAAACTACAAATGAAACAGTCCAACATCTTTTCACAAATAGATCCTTCCTAAAATTCATTACACTCCAGTATGAAAGTAATAAACCTATCTACTTCCCTTCCATTTAATTGACTGATTTTTAAATGCCAGTCACACAGTTGTTCATCAACAACCATGATAAATGGAGAATGCCAACTACAATTACAGAGAACTACTCAAATATTATTTGCTTGAGTGTCCGTAAGGATTTCCTCCCTCTCTGCATGAAAAAAAATTAATTACTGTTTGTCAACAGAAAATACTATTTCAGTGCTTATGTTTTGCACTTCATGTTCTTGACTTTTGTAAAAAAAATTACTTAGATATGTTATGTGTTAAACAAATGAAAATCTTATATACATATTCCAATTGAAGACTGAACAAGATAAACAACTGAAAATTATTTACAAAACCCTAAAGCACAAATATTACTATCCTCCAAAACTGCCCACATTAAAAATCAGGGATGGTTTTTTTTGTATAAACCCTGCAGTAAAAGTGAGACTTATAGACAATAGTTATGTAAGTTATTATTATGTAGAATCACTTACCAGTTGTTTGTTGTAGTACGAACGGTTGTCACATTTAAATTTGGTGAATTATTTATTCCAGAAAAGAATACATCGAAAAATCCTGCCATGACTGCAAAGCATAAATTAATTACTTGAATTTGTTATTTATTAAATTTAATTGTCAGAAATTAAGTAACGTCTCGGAAAACTCACCAGGAATTGCTCCTGTCGTGCACAGTAGCAAAAGTAATTTTATTAACATCGTTCGGTTTCACGTTTCACCATGCAGACATAAGACCGGGTTTTGGTCTCTACCTGCGATTAAATTATACAATTAAATTTGAATTATATTTCGCTAGCGAGGGGTTTCTGAAGCGTTCTACTTTACTCCTTTAAGAGACATTTGAAACTATAACATTAATGCGAAATATATTATAATATCAAAATGGTTAAAACATTTTGGAATTGACTATTAAGCTACTGTATTGCAGGGCAGTTTATAAAGAAAAGTGTGACGTTATCATGTTACCGGTAATCGAAATAATTCCGATTAGTTCAAGATGTAAGAGCTGAATTTAAGCGAAAGAAAATAAAATTACAAAAGATTCGGCTCGGATTCTAGTTTACAACAAAACAGTTTCAGCCTCCGGAGCCACAATGAGAAAAGAGAAATGAAGTTGGCAAGTTCCTCAGTCGCCATTTTTCCCGCTTCTTCCATTCAACGGTTTCGTTTGGCGAAATCAATTTCCGGTTCCTGGAGTTTTGTGTCTTCAGAAACCAAAGTGAAATATTCGAATCAGATGCATGATAAGACAAATAATTGTTATTTAATTATTAATAATTTATTACTGCAAAAGCGTGAACTCGTATGGCAATCGAAATTCGTTGTTTACCACGCGCGCACAACGTACTCCAGAATTCAACATTTTTAGAATTGTGTAGTATCAGTTTATACATCTAACTTTTAAAATAAATTTATAAACAATGAGAAAATGGTAATAACAAACACAACAACAGTATAATTAATTTACCTAATGAGGTAAGTGTACCTTAATTAAATAAAGCCTCCTCCTCTTGCGTAACGTCTATCTAAATACTAAAGTGGCGGACAAGCCACCAATTTGATTTCACTCTCTCAGGTTCGAAAGGCGTGATAAAATTAGAAGACTTGACTCACCGGCAGAAGAAAATAAGGATTTTCCCCAACGAGAATTCCTTTCGCTCATCAAACGTGAGGAACCAATAAAATAATTAGAATTTTGCAGCACAAGGGAAATTTAAACGGGTTTGAAAAATTTAAGACAGCTAAAATTCTAGATTAGTTCATCAAGTTTCTTTCACACGTTTCTTGTTTTTTTGTTCTCCCAGCAACTTATTCGGACGGAAACTCGACCCGAGCAATACCGGGAGAGCGAGTTGGAATCCGACATGGATATCTCATCCGCATTGTTAGGGAGCAATCTGTCAAGAAGTCGTGGACCACCTGTAAAACGAACAATGCATAGTGCCATGCTTACGTGATGGTTACCTTTTGTAAATCCCAAAGTAATGAAGATCGGATTAAATGTTCAGAATGAAAAGCGTAAAAATTATAATTACATTCTATGCCTCCAATAAATTAAATCTCCTATCACGTGTAAATTTGATCACGTGAATCTAAAGAAAATATGTGTTTGTTCGTTTGAAGCGGCATAAAAGTAAAGCATGGTGAAGACATAATTTAAATGTTAAGAGATGTTTATCGTATTAAGAGACAGATTTCTTGTGGAAAATATTGCTCTGAATTACGTCTACTTGGGGTAGTGAACTAACGTCTCTCAAACTTTCAAGCAATACATTAGTGTCCAAGGTAACCCAGAATTGAAATAGAGAAGTCAATTATATATATAGCCAAAGGACCGGTAAAAGTAGCAAACAAATTATAGCGAATTGGAGGAAAATTTAATAGAATTTTAGGGGAAAAAAAGGTCTGAAATGTAAGATATAAAACGGTGAAATTTGTGGTCCACCATTACGGACAAGATTCAATTTTGGTGGATGGCGCATGGGAGTACGGGAGGATTGGCGGAGTTGTACGTCACCACCATCACCAGGACTACCACCTTCAATGGATTAATAAAATGTTAGTAGTATTCAGTAGCTGGAAAGCAAACCGTTCCACTTCCTGTTATTTTAACCATATCTTACGTTTCTAATTCCACACCCGAGGAGGGCACACGTTCACACATTTCCTGCAATGCAAATATGTAAAAAGCAATGTCTGGAGAAAGTGTCAAGTTCTTGTTCTCACTCATGTCGTTCTCCTGAAAAATAAACAAAACGTACAGCAGAACTCTCTTTTTTCGTAGTAATGAGATTTAAGATGTGTAGATTAAAATAAGCCACAGTGCGATTTGTGGGGATTATCGTAAACATAAACAAATAGGTTCTCAGTATGTTCTCACAAAGTAACATATTCCATTTATGTAGTGACGTAATAATTTAAGAAATTATCATTTGAACTATTTTCTTGTATCTCTGAGTACATTCCAACTATTTTACGGTAGCATCTGGTCATCTTCTTAAATATCTAAAATATTTTAATAGTTAGGATTTTGCCTTACGAATGAATTATTTTTCGCTTGTTTTACATTTTTTTTGTCTTCTTAATATTCAAAAAACTCCAATGCTCCCATATGTTGCTGGATTGGTACGAAGCAAAGGAATCTTTTCGTAATACACCGATTACACACCCTACTTGGGCGGTACATTCCTATTGTAAGTTAACTGGAAGAAATATTTTTAAAAATTAATCAAAATTGTCGAAGATTTTACGTAATATTTTGAATCGTAAACGGCCTCATGTTTATTTGTCGTAAGTCAAAAATCAAGTTCAACCGCCCAAGGTTTAATACTCACATGCAGTTTTAAAACGTTACATGTTTCTTTTTGTAAATTCCTAAATTTGTGGTTTTGTTCGGTAACCATAGTTCTCCATTAGCTAACGATCTCGATTGTTTTCATTATTTTTTTTAACAAATAAATACGACACATCATCAAATACATTTTGAGGTAAAAGTCTATTTATGGGTTGTCGCAGTCAGACTACGGAAACTAATCTAACGAACTGAAATTCTCATCTGTAGGTCGCATTGATCTGGAAACGTCCTGGCATTCCAAATATTCCAAATTTCTGGTAATAATGATTTTCAATAATTGGTCTTCTAGAGTCTAGCTGCATTTCAAGGCTAACTTCACACCTTACAGCAGAAAGTATTGCACCTTGCACATTTTCGTGTCAATTAAAACCGTTTCAATGCAATTGAAACTCTGTACTCACCCGAGAAAGACAACTTTCTTAATTTTCATCATTCTCAGAAGGAGAAAAACCATTTTGGACGTTTTTTAATTGAATTGGTGTTTCTTTCGGGTAAGATTGCTGCATATAATTTCAACCTTCTTTTGTTTCCATTTAAGTAGTGGCATAGGTATCAAATAGATTTGAGTTTTCATTTTTCAGTGTTTGGTATTTCAAACCGACACACCAACGATTTCCTTCCATTTATTGTTATTATTACCATTATTTCAATAACCCGTACATTAATCAGACCTCAAGACTTCTTTTTCAATCAATAGAAAATTCACGTGATGTTGAGGAGGAGGAAAATAACTAGGAGGTGTGTGTAATGACCATGATTATCTTTCTGGAGCAGTGGAAATGTTTCCTCGCAGTTCAGTAATACTGATCTACCTCAAGGTTAGACAATCGGAGACAGATACATTTAGATTGAGAAATAAATTCATCTAGGAAATTCAACTGGATTACGTTGCGGTCACGCATCAAAATTTAAATATTTCATTAAAGGTGTAGGGAATGCACATAACTAATATTAATAAAAATCATACGAATAAAAAAATTTTTCATTTAAATAGTAAGTCTTCTGTTTGTATTTTTTTATCCACATCCTACAGCAACCTTGTAATCGATTAAGCTAGAAGCCTACGCTATTGCCGGTGACAATTTTGGTCGAAATGTGAAGAAGTGACAGAAGATGAACAAAAGGTATCATACCAAACGTATTCGTAAACGTAAACTCTCATACTTTTAGGAGAAAGATTACTTGGTCTCTGGAGAGAGGAGTTGAGGATTGCAAGACGAAATAGTACAATTTCACCGTTTTAAACGATCCCCGGTGTTTGTACGATAACGGCCATGACTTCTTATTCCATTCTTGTAAAATTAGTTAATGAAATCAGCCAAGTTTGCAGTTGTTCCAAAAATGATTTTCATTCTAAGAATTTTTATGAAGGCATAATTGCCTCTCTTGGCCTGCAAGCCACTCGCATTTGCGAGCTTTCCATTTCGCTGTTAGATGAGAAATTCGAAGATGACATTTAATAAGTTGTACAAGGGTTGGAAATTAAGCTGAACGAAATGTTTATCTAGCTGAGATATTTTAACATTATTTTATTACATCATTGTATCATTTAATAATTAGAGTGTTATTTAGTATAGGTTAGCGGTCGCCGTACGTTCTAATATAATTTTATTAATTGCGGTGGCAGAAGATGATATAATTTTTTATATCATACCATATCATCGTATATCATACATCGTAGACCAATACAATTTATAAGAATATTTGGTGTGTATTCATTATTGTTTCAATGATGTGCTTATTGTAGTATTTACCATTAAAACACAATTTGTCAGCAACCGACCATTTAGACTTTGACCTTTACTGCATTGAAGAATTGCTGCTTTTGTTAATTTTAAAAAAGAAAGTATGAAGACAAAGTGTTGGGTTGGGCGACAATAGAAGCATGTAATGAATCAACCTCAGGACGCAGTTCTACTTGCTGACTTAAACGTGTTCACAAGTTCACAAGATGGATGCTTTGTCATTTGTTATTGCTACGCCATGTGAGAATATATTATTTACACATTTCAAAAAATTTTGTTCGACTGCTACTTTGGTATTGCCGCCCCCCCCCCCCCAAGAGGAAAACACATGTAAAACTTGAAATGACTGTCTTGTTGCTCTTCATGACGTGCCTTATTCATCTAAACGATTCAGGTACAATTGAAGTACACAGATGCCCATTGGTTTAACCTACAATTGAAAAACGTTAGAGAAAAATATGGTCATTCGTTGCTAATTGCTTTTGGCTCGACCAGACTTACTTAAGAAAACCTAAGGATTTCATATAGGAAGGAACACATAAAATTAGAGTCGAATTGAAAATCTTACTATCATACTGATAGAGTCGAGCTGAGTCTGAATAAATTTTGATGTCATAAAAATTTAACTTAAAAACGTTAGACGTTAGAAAATAGGTTCCAGACATGCTGAATCCTAAAACCCTGCACGCGTGAGGTTATAAGTTCATAACTGCTCATATTCCCACGTCAAATTTGACAAACAAAAGATATGTGTAACAATTTCTTGATGGACAAATTTTGTTTCTTTTGTAGTGCGTCGTCACATTTTTACACGAAGTTTAACAATACAGTACTCAGATTTGGTAGCTCCACAAGAAACACTTCCATTTGTCGTCACAGTACTATTTCATAGGTTCATTAGAAAGAACATAATAATTATTTATTTATTTATTCATTACACGAAAATACAATTTGTTTCATCCAGAGGAGCAGGAAGAATTTAATTAAATTGAAAACACCTGATTTCACCAAATGTCAATTTTTTATTATGACTAATTAAACAAAATTAAACATTTAAAAATTTCAGTACAGTAAATTTAATTTAATTGGTCTTTTCCTTTATTTCAACATGAAACTTTCAAAGGAGTTTATCCGACACAGTACGATGGGGAAGTAAAACCGTTTCCCACCCAATGCAAATACCTTTTATCTAATTTGTATCGTAAATCATGGCTGCCGAAACCACAAAAATTTCTGTCACTACTCTACACAATCTCAAAACCAAAAATTAGATTAACATAATAAATAAATTCAACCTTTGAACTTCACCCGGAGAATCGTACGATTCAGTTCACCCCAATCAACAAAAAATTAAGTATCTGTGAGCTTGCTTATAATCGACTGATAGATAAATAGAAAGAAACAAAATAAGCAAGTCACTAAAATTACACTAAAACTGACTGTAATTTAAATGTAAAATTACATATAAGTAGGAATAACAAGATTCGAGATGTTGACTAAGTCTAAATCTGAAGCTTGCTTCTTAATATTTATGCACTCTCCTTCAGCATTTCATGGCAAGAGTAACCTAAATGACTGAAACTTTTGATTTTTCATTATCACCAAGAAGTTGGTGTGCAATTGACATCAAAATATTTTGTGAGAACTGTTTATTTTAAGTTGTAATTATACAGTATAATAATACTACATGAGTTAATGATACAAATGGACGTAATTGTAATATTGAATTTTTGCATGACTGCGAGTAGTCACCTCTTGGAATTAAATTCTACAAAACATCACAGGTTTTCTGTACATAATGAAAGCGTACTGTAATACCATGCAATCCTTGTATCACACAAATCGAAAAATTTCATATGTAGAGGAGCAATATTTTCCATTCCTCATGTACCGTGTGCTCGAATCAGGCGAAAGAAAACCAAAAATAATTACTTATTAACTATGGCACGGTAATGTTACACTTTCTTATGACCAGGAAAGTACCCGGTTTGTAAAAAGTTAACGATACTATCAATCATTTAAGAGTCAATTTAATATTTTTATTAGTTACATTACATGGTTCCATGTAATTGTGTACTAAAAAGTGTCAAACTTGCTGTCATTGAATTATGCCTCGTTAAATAAAAATTAAAGAACCGTAAAAAAATAGATAATGATACTATTTGTATAAAATAGTTTGTATACGAAGTAGTCTTTTATACGATGACCATTACGGAAATTAGGAATTATATTACATAATTGGAAAATTTGCTATTAGGGTTCATTTATTTCAACCGATACTATGTACATAAAACGTATCAACAAACTTACTCTGCATAATATTAATATAATCTAATTACTGTTGTGACTCCTCACCATTTACCTATACTCCTTCCTTTTTAATACTCGATCAGACTTTCATTTAAACTCATAATTTATAGCTTAACAAACTTTAATTAAAATAAAAACGTAATAGTACTACTGCTGTTGCGAATATTTTGTTCATGGCCGGATTTTGACGACTTGTATTGCGCAAAATTAAATTACTTGTTATACCTGCGTCTGAGACGCTTCAGAAAACACATCTTGAAAGACATCCTTATGCATGCCTAAATATAAAATTGGATCCCTCCAAATTGGATAAAAAATTTTACGAAATTTGTGGAACCTCACTAATCCTTTAACTTCAAAAAACAGTAGTATCTTAAAGCAGAATAAAACCTCTGCTCTAGAATCTTCATAATTGCCAAAAATTATTACAGATCCGTTCTTATAAATTACAACGACCTAATTAGAATATCTTGATCCACCAATAATTGCGGAAATAAATTGACTAGACTTTCACTGCAGGAAATCCAACCATCCTTCAACTCATGTGTTTCAGGTAGGTCGTCCCTTTACTTCCACTCATTTCCAAACATTTCAAGGTGTTTGAACAATTTCCCATGAAACGAGGTTCTCCTTCGAGCAAAGTTCCATTGTTACAAGAGACTGGAAAGACGGTGTCCGAGCACCCAAACAAGTACCGGCTGCCATGTTGTAGACCACTGTTTTTCGCTGCAATTAAAATATATTTTTAATAACTTTACGGAACAGTGAATAAGGGAAGAGTAAATAAGAGAAATTTTGTTTTAATTGTTACCTTAGTTTTCATGATCCACTCTTGGGATTCACCCATTTCATGACATTTGGACAGTTTGGGGTAAGCGTCAGAGGCGTCCAGACATAAAAGTCCCCCTAAAACCAGTTCGTTTTTGTCTGTTAGGTGCCAAATTTGAGTTTTCACTCTCAGACAGGGTCGTAACACCAAAAGAGAGCCTTTGTATTTTACGTCCTTCTCGCTGGCCATACACAACGACGTGTTGTTCAGTTTCAACTGCAAAAGATCATCAGGTTATCTACGTACTCAACTATTAGGCAGATAAATCTTGGTAAAGAAACGCTTATTATTAGCACAAAAACAACATAAAAATTTATGCAACACAAGTTCAGGAGTGAGTAGGTTTGCAATACGTTTGTAAACACCTACCAATCCTGTGGTATTTGAAAATATCAGCAATTAGGAGCTAATTACTGATCATTACTTAATAGTCATTCTTGACGTAATGAATCGCATTTCAAAGTGAAAATTAAGCGAACAACATTGGTCAGTCAGACACGTTGAGATGAACTTTACTTATCGTCGAAAGTATTTCGTGTAATTGAGATATATTTTTTCCTTGTTGTCTGCTAGTTTAATTAATTTGTTTAGACTCTCCTTTGGTGATTTTGTATCACTTTGAATACGCATTGCATGCCTTTTAAGGAGATAAACCACCTCAGGTATGTCAGGGCTCTAGAGCCAAACCCCGTAGAATTCACGAGTATCTTAAAAATTTTCGAGATTACAATTTCATTGATCAATAATTTCTAATGGCATTCCCTGTAAAAAAATATTCAAATTTTGTTTTTCTGTTGATTGATCTATCGATCCTTCAGGCCTTGACCAAATTTGTTGCTCCAACTTAATACTACTTATTATGTAATCCCCAAACAACATCTTCCAATCAAAGGTCTCAAACGGCACAGTAAGAATGTAAATCAGTCAGTTGGGTTGAATCGACAATTGCCATTGCTTTCCTCGTTTTCTAAAGTAAATTAGTCAGTGACGATTATGTGATTTTCAGAGTCGAACTTTCGTTGCACCTGACACAATGTTTTCTAACGTTGAATAAGAATTTTATAGGTCAAATGGCTGGAGCGCCTCACCGAGATTTCTATCATTCAAAAAACAAATCTGAAACTTTCAGTATCGAAATGAGGGAAGCTCCATTGGATATCGCCGAAAACGAAACCTATAGGTCTTATCAGGTACGGCATGAAATATAAAAGGTAGGGTCTTTTTTTAAAATCACAAACTTATTTGATTTTTCTATGGCTTTGCTTGTAGCCGCGAGGTACCTCCCACATTCCGACAGTGTCAGGGAATGCAGCCCGATCGCAAGGTAGCGTTCTTTCCTTATCGATACCTTTTGTTGACCAAGCGGACAACCAACCTCTCTCTACTCACCCATGTAGGTACGACGAATGTCACAAGTTCCACCACGGGAAATTGACGGGGGAAGACGAGAAAAATCCGTTTTCACGAATTAAGAACACCACATTTTACTTGGTCATTGCCCTACTTATTGTGTGGATTATTGTGTACATAGTGTTGAATCAGTTGCAAATCTTTTGAAAAAGTGAAACCTTTGTAAGATAATAAGATACCTGGAATTGTGCCACGTAATTCCTCTTCCGCGAATGCCATGGCTGAAATTTCTGTTGCTCAAGAGCATTCCATTTGGATTTTGACTTTTGCTCTGTATCGGTGGGCAATATCAATTCGGGATAGATGTTTTGCAAGTACCATTCAAAGGAATGGCAATGAAGATCTCGGCGAAGTTCCAATCGGTCGGATATATCACCGTACGGTACGTTTTTGGCATCCGGGTGTTGTTTGTAGAAGAACTCCTTCAAAAGAAAGTAAATATCAGTGACGAATGGTATAAATACGCGATTAATTGTCAATGAACGTTCCGTTAGTGGTACCAAGAATCTTCAATTCTGCATTGGTAACTTAAACTTCGTTTGTGAGGTTACGAAATGGTTGAAGGAAACAATAATTTATTACATTTGAAGTACCATTAGTAAAAGAAGGAAAAGGTAAAAGTACCATTGGTAGTTTCTTAGAATTTTCTTGCAGTGTACATGTCACGTAAGCAATAGACGGATTTTTCCACACAAGCCAAAGATTATACCTTGTAATCATCCATCCAAACATTGGCAACTCTCAATGAGTTCCTCGTCATTGTGTCTTCGCCATTTGGAGCACCGTAAGGACGTCTCTTTCGAAATACGTGGCCTACACGTGAACAGGGTATCAATTCCAAACTTCCACCACACATCCAAATCTAGAAGAAGAAACATTGATATCATTCAACAAAAATTTGATTTCAATTTTGTGACTCATAAACAAAATATAAACATGTTCAAGTTACCCTAAATGAAATTTCTAAGTTTTCTCCGCCCCAAATATTCATTCCACTATCATACTCTCCTAACTCCTTGAAATATGCTCTGTTAATTGCAAATAATCCGCCCGCCATTGTAGGTGTTAAAATGGGCTTTACAAAATCTTCATCTGTTTTTAATGTGCTTTTGGGTAAGTTCTCCCACTTGAAATGTAATCCTGCATTATTTTAAAATTAAATTAAACAACATATTCATTTTTCAAAATGTAATCAATTATTGTAAGTGTTTGAAAGATGTCACTTACCCCAGTTAAAGCCTCCCCTGACCAAGGGTGAAGATGTATATTTAAAAGTATCTGCATTGATAATATCTATAATTGGAACAACAACATTTTTTCTGGACTCAGAAATTTGACTCAGTAATGGTTGTAACCAATTGACATTAACTTCTATATGACTGTCTAAAAATACTAAGACCTGAAATCAACAAAATAAGACATTGTACTCTACTGCTCCTGAGCACTTAGTCCTGCAAAATAAATTTTATTTTTTGGTACCTCTCCAGTGGCCTTCCGTGCACCAAAAATTCTAGCTCTAATAAGACCTAATCTCTTCTTTGACTTGAACAATTTGACTTTGTCTGTCAGCTCGGAATGGATATAATTGCTAACATTGTGATGCAGACCAGCTAAAAGTGGTAAATCAAAAACAGGATAAATTGGAAAGGGCTTTCAATAGATTTAGTTGACTGTATACATAGTGTGTTTTTGTTTTACAATTATCTCACCAGTTATAATATTGCATTGCCTTACCTAAATCACTAAAATCATTTACTAATATAACCTCTTTTAAGAGATAGGAAGGGGTGCGTCTTAGTACACTGTGAACACTTCTCAATAGAGTTGTGTAGTGCTCATTATAAAAGCAAATTATCACACTGGCAGTTGGCAGATTTGTATTATATTTCTTCTTTTTACACCTGAAAAATTATGTAGATTTTGTTTAGTTTCAGCTTTAACTGTCATTTAATAAATATCAAATCAAATTTGCCCTATATTTTGAACATTATGTATAATAATTTGAATCAAAGAATGAAATCATAAACTTTATTTCTAAGCAACTTATTAAGATTAATGAGGTTTAATTTAGAGCATAGTAAATGCTGTCATCAAACTAATTGATTAGATTGATAACCTCTAGACAGTACAATTAAAAACATTCCTCTTCACAATGAGTTGATGTAACCAGTTGAAGAATAAACGACATAATAATACTAATGAATTACAAAAATTTAAGAATTCAGTTGAACAACTTACAGATAGTGTCTGGTGTCTGGCAAGTCTCTGTGTAATCCAATACCGTCACTAACCAAAACATTAAAGGCAAAATTTCTGTAACCTTCATCTCTCTTGTATTGATCCTCAACAGTTCTGACAAGACCTAATTCTGAATCTAAGAGAAAAGACGAAACAATCACTTGATGATCTCATTAATGTGGGATGCATGAGTGCAAATGAAAAAGAAAAATTCGTTCCAGCTGTACAAGAAAAAGTTAAAACTCACCCAATTCCTTAGAAGGATTTGCCTGAACTCCCGGTAAAATTGCTTTCAAGTGTTTTACTAACTTGTCACTGTTTTTGTAATACTTCTTCTTCTGATATATGAAACCTAAATCGTTTTCATGCGGCGGAAATCCGTAATTTTTATCACTAAAGACAAATTTCTCTTTTGGATTTTTAATACTGTGACTTGTGTTACCAAAGACATTCTTTTCCGAATCATTTCCCAATTTAGTGTAAAAATACAAAACTACTGACCACGTTACGGACGCAGCAATTATACCCAAGAAGAAGGAGTAATATCTTCTGACATTTGACATTACTTTTAATTTAATAAATTAAATAAATATTCTAAAATACTGATTTTCATCACGAGTGACTTATATATAAACAAAAACTACTTTGCAACAAGTCGAACGCGAGCAACGAAGTTCACGACGTCTTGTGGGGGACTGAATAATTTGTTTTAAATTGTTTCAAGTTGACTTGAAAGAAATATTTAACAAAATATATTTCAACATTGAAATGGCATAATGCAGTTTCACTGCCATCCTTCAATTGAGGCACGCGTGCAACAAATTTCCCGATCCTCTCCCTCTCTAAGCCTTAGCATACTTTTCAAATAATTAATCACCTCTCCAATGCACTTAAAGTCCTAACACAGAAAACTTTTTACTATTCAAATGCCCATCAGGTATTGTTTTACGGGCGTAGGGTCGCAATTTCTCATTCACCTTCATAGACAACTCACAAAATGGTAAATATTCAGAACAAAGGTTTTTTTATCTTTACCACACCAAAAGCTCTTCCCATATATATAAAATTAAAAATAACAAGTTTCTGAGTAGTTTATGCACATGTCAACTTAACACTTGGCATCGAATGGCAGATTATTTTGGTTAGGGACTCTTCATCTCACCCCAAATTAATGTTATCAAATTATAGTGAAAAGCAAAATTTTCATTAGTTTTGAAAAGATATATATTGTCATAGTGATGAAAAATTTCATTTGATATGAAGTTACTCAGTGTTGTCAATGTACACTTATAATAGGAAAATATGCAAAGGAAAACGGTGCTAGGGTGGGAAACACATTGTAATTAATAATTTTTACTTTTATTAGATTGAAACATCAAGAACCTTCATTTTCTTTTGTCTGCCTTCACTTGATTTTTCAGATAACATCCTTTTCAGACTATGATCAGGTACCAAATCTTTTGGTCTAACACAATCAGAAGCAGTACAACCTGGAATTGGACATTTTGTCATTGGATTCATTTTTATTAATTCCATAATGCTGGTCTTCTCATAAATATGACCACATTTCACATTTTTAACTGGTTCATTTATTGGTAACTTTGTAATTGGATCCAAATTATTTATATTTTCAGATATGGTCAAAATTTCTTCATCACTGCTTTCAGTAGTATGTTTTTTAATTAGTTCCAATAGTTTTTTACACTGCTCAGATTTTCTGGCCAGTTTTTCTCTGTCAATTTGTTCCACTTCTTTATCAAAAGCTGATAAAATTTCATCAGGGTCCAATAGTGATAAGGCTGAATCCACCTTTGCAATATAACTGTTGTATATTTTATTTCTCGCCTCATTATATGTCAAACATTTAGTGAAATTTAAGATGTGTGATGGAAGTTGACGGAGAATTTCAACATCCGTTTTACCCTGTATAAGGTGTTTTGCCAACCGTTCAATCACTTCTAGAGACTGGTGATATATATGTGGAGAATCACTCATTTTGAACCCTTGGGACTTGCACTGAAAAAAATTTTCTGAGCAAACAGAACAACCAAAAAAGTGCATACAGCATTTGAAATATTTACCTGTGGTGTGTACCTATATCTTCTCCATTTCAAAATGGATGTTCAACGGACGACAAGCGGAGTGTAGTAGTATTTAGTGCTTGATAAATTAAAAATAAATTCAAAAGCAAACGGATTTTTAAATTAACATTCAAAACACTCAATACCTGTCAATTGCTAACCAAATGAACACTAACGGTTCGCAAAGTTATTCTGTTTATCTATGGAATGAGACATAAATGGGATGAATAGATTTTAGGTTATTATAGAGTGAAAATATTTTAATTAATTATTTCAATAATCTACCAAAGAACCCTAAAATTATATGTTCATTTCTATTAATTTCATCAGTAGGTAAATACATCTCCAACTATAACTTTTCTAATACAAGTTGCAGTCAGCAGACTCTATGATTTTTTACCGCGTTTTTTTTACCGCGTTTGTTGAGGCACATTGTTTCATTCATTGGAAATGGAAGCTTTGAAGCTACCTTTTCGGGCAGAATATGCGAAAAGTGGACGAGCGGGATGCAAAGGATGCCAAAACACAATTGCGAAAGATAGCCTTCGATTGGCAGCGATGGTACAGGTAAACGGAACATCATCATTTGAAAATTAAGCAAATGTCAACATGGGAACTGCTATCTTAGGTTACCATCTTTCTTAATTTCAATATTACTTACAACTGGTAGAATGTCAGTCATCAATTCTATGAATTTATTGATAACAAAGTACCAGGAAAATATGTATGTCAAATATTATAATCTCTTTATGTATGAAATAAGCTTTTAAGAAAATGGTAAAATTGCTAGCTTCACTCTTTTGTCAAATAATATTTTCAAAAAAATATTCTTCACAACACCCTTCAAGAAGAGACAAAAAAGTCTGAAGCATGAAATATTACTTTAATGGAAAAGAAAAAATAATATGCTGCTAAAGGTAAATTTTAGTAAAAGTAAACTGTAATGAAATTCATAGTTGAAGAAATCAAAATCAACAGCAGAACGAGAAAGTATTTTGACACTTGAGTCACTTGAATTTATTTTTGTTTCAGTCTCCATTTTTTGATGGATTGCAGCCAAAGTGGTACCACTTCTCTTGTTTCTTTAACAAATGCAGACCTAAAACAACAGCTGACATTGCTCACTTTGAATCTATAAGATGGGAGGATCAAGAAGCTATTAAAAAGAAGTTAGGTAAACTTTAACTCTTCATTTATTATTTAAAATTTATAACTTGTTAAGGAAAATGCAAATTAATTTTCCTCTAAATTTCAGAAAGTACTATAAATTGCATTGTGCCAGACACAAGCAAAAGTAAAGGTTCCAAATCAAAGAAGAGAATCACTGACACTGTTGCAGTTAAGCAGTTGATAGATTTTACGATGGAATATGCCAAATCTAATAGAGCTAAATGTAAAGTTTGTGAGGAAAATATAGGGAAGGTAGAAGAAATTTTAATATTTTTAATTTTAATTTTTCATCATAATTAGTAATACTGTATTACAGTAATGTTCCAATAATGTAATTTATTAATGTTAATTCTAGGGTGAAATTCGTATATCTAAAAAAGATTTTGATGGTGAAACAGCTTTAAGATTTGGTCCTGTGGAGAGGTGGCATCATGTTGATTGTTTTCTCAAAGCCAGAGAAGAATTAGAGTATTTTGTGTCTGGAGAGTTTTTACCAGGTTTCAAATCACTTAAAGCAGAAGATAAAAAAATGATAAAGAAAAAAATACCAGAACTACCAAGGTAACATTAGATACTACAATCATGTGCAATACCTGTGAGTATGATTGTTACCAAAATTTAACTTTTTAGGCCTGCAGGAGCAGATGATACTGATGGTCCAACACCAGCAAAAAAATTAAAGACAGATGAAGATGAAGCTTTAAATAAGAAATTAAAAAGACAAAATCAAGCAATATTCAAGTACCATGACTTATTGCAACAATTAAAATCATCAGAACTTCAGTTGCTTTTGGAACACAACAAGCAAGAAATACCAGAGGGTCCTGCAAGAGTGAGTAAGCTATACATGCATATTGTTTTAGCGTATAAGATTCATTTTCTATATAGGACTGATGTATTTTTCATTAGATGATTGAGAGGCTTAGTGATGCAATGGCTTTTGGAGCATTAAACAAATGTGAAAAATGCAAAGGACAATTCAAATTTGTTTCTGGGAGGGGCTATGTTTGTACAGGATATGCCAATGAGTGGGTGAAATGTGAATTTGTTACAGTGAATCCACAGAGATTTGCTTTTACTGTACCAGAAGATCTGAAGGAGAAATATAAGTTTTTGTAAGTAAAAATAATATTGGCCCATGCAGTCAAGCAACATTTTACCACTAATATTTTTTTGTAATATTAGGAAGTCATTCAAAGGCAAAGTCACTGATAGAATTTTCAATGAAAAGATCAAAACAGAGAATTCTTCAACTGTGATGAATGGTTCAAAAAAATATCCTATTTTGAAATCCTTCAAGTTTTTCATTCACAAGACTGATGAAATTAGTTCTGATGACTTAAAAAAACGGATCACAAGTCTTGGTGGTTCTGTTACCAAAAAATATGAAGAAGATGTCCTTGCTGTAATATCAACAAATGGTAAAAGTGCCACATAAAAATTTCATAATTTTTTTTTAAATTAATGACTTGTAGAGTAAAATTAAGGTGTCCACTTTAGCTATTCACGCTTAAAGGTCTGGTATCACCTACCAAATCATAAATTAATTGATTATAACTAATAATGAGTCATAACAAATTCAGTTGGCATTTAGTAAAATTTCTTTTTCATGTTTTAGCTGCAATAGAAAAGTCAAAAATGTCAAAAACACTTGAAGAAGCCAAAGCATCCTGCACTCCTGTGTTGCCTGGCAGTTTCTTCAATAACATTACAAGTTCAACATCAAGAGAGGAATTCATTTCCAAAATAAGTGAAATGAAAATATCACCTTGGGATTCAGATGTAATGCTGGAAAAATTAGCACCATATACTACTGGTTTTCTTTAATTTCAATAAATAATTCCAGTTTATACTTTTGTTTGCCAGGTTTCCAAGAAAATGAAGCCAAATGTGGAACAAGTATCAAAGAGTCGGCAATCGACCGCGTTTAAATCGAATGAAACAGTAAAGAAAGTTACTCTAAAGGATGGTTTGGCAGTGGATCCGGATTCCCAGTTGGAAGGCATTGCACACGTTTACAGAAACAAGAATGACATCTACAGTGCTGTTCTCAGTTTGGTGGATATTCAAAGTGGCAAAAACAGTTACTATAAAATGCAGATATTAGAAAGTGATGATAAGAAAAAGTATGTTTGTATCATATTTTTTTATTGGAATATTCGTCTCATTTTAAACATACAATCCGTGGTTTCAGGTATTGGTTCTTCCGTGCGTGGGGTCGCATTGGAACAACTATTGGTGGCAATAAATGTGACAGATACTCAACTTTGGACGATTGCATCCAATTGTTCAAAGAGTCATTCGAGGAACAGACTGGAAACGAATGGGACAACAGAAAGAATTTCAAAAAAGTTCCTGGGAAGAAAATTATGCACGACGTAGAATACAAACAGGTGCAAGAATTACTGTTGGTTGTGAGACGGCCAGCTTGTTATTGCTTAAAATTTTTTGATCTCGACGACTTGAATGAATTAATATTATTCTTCTTTGCAGCCGGAAACCAAAGATACAAAACCTGTTGCGAAGTCAAATACCTTATCACAATCCGTTCAAAATCTCATTTCGCTTTTATTTGACACAGAAGCAATGAAAAGGACAATGCTGGAATTTGAGGTTGATGAATTTAATAGATCAAATTGACCAATTCATCTGCCAATAAAACTATTAATTTATTAATTTATTATTTCCAGCTGGATTTGAATAAAATGCCACTTGGAAAACTGAGCCAAAAGCAAATTCATAGCGCTTTCGAGATTCTCTCAACCCTACAGAACATTTCAAAAGACACCTCTGACCGCAAAGTTCTTATTGAAAAGACAAATAAGTTTTATTCTTTGGTTCCTCACGACTTTGGAATCAACTCGCCTCCATTGCTGGACAACGAAGAGATCATCACACAAAAAATTGACATGCTGAATAGCTTGATGGACATTGAAATTGCCTACAAGTTATTGCAGGATTGTGAAGAATCCGACAAAAGCATTGACGACTGTTACAGCAAGTTGAATACCAAAATAATCGATTTGGATCCGAAGTCAGACGAATATAAAACTATAGAACTGTATGTTAAAAACACCCACGCTAAAACACATTCCAATTACACGTTGGATATTGAAAATGTGAGTATTTTACAATGAGTTGCCACTTTTTAACGTTTGCCAGGAATTGTAGACTGCTTTTCTAACTTTTAAAAAGAAAAAATTTTGGATGGTTCTGACATTGCATAAAAGTTACACATTTTAATCAACAGAAATAGCCTTAGAAATGTCGCTTTATTTTCAGGTGTTCAAAATTGAGAGAAAAGGTGAGGCTCAAAGGTACAAAAAGTTCAAGAAACTGTCCAACAAGAAACTTCTCTGGCACGGCTCGCGTGTCACAAATTTTGCAGGAATTTTGTCCCAGGTATTTTGCTCTGCGAGTGTTTTATCGGAAGTCCTACTTGTACTTTACCGATGACTAATCCTTGTTGTGTACCTTTTAAGGGTTTACGAATAGCTCCACCAGAAGCTCCTGTCACTGGTTACATGTTCGGGAAAGGTATTTACTTTGCCGATATGGTGTCTAAATCAGCCAACTATTGTTGCACATCCAAGAAGAATTCCACAGGACTAATGTTACTCTGTGAGGTGGCATTGGGAGAAATGTTAGTTTTAATTTTATTTTTTATTACGCGTTGTGCCGTCAAATTATGTCAAAACGGAAAATGCGTTTTCGTTTCAGGCTTGAATTGACCCAGGCTGAAAATATTGAAAAGCTTCCAACTGGGAAAGACAGTGTCAAAGGTTTAGGCCGAACCCACCCCGATCCATCAGAAGTTGTCATGACACCAACAGGAGTGGAAGTTCCCGTAGGCAAGGGAGTTGATGCCAATCTGAAGAAGAAAACGGCGCTTTTATATAATGAGTATCCTTTTCAATTGTTTTTTTATGTTGCTGTTTAATTTTGTCTTACATCCGACATTTAATACTACCTAGGATTGAAAATCTTCCCTTGTTTAAGTTACTCGTCAAAGCACACAAATATTATTTTTCTTAACGCTGTTTTTCAGGTACATCGTGTACAACGTTGGTCAGGTTAAAATTCAGTATTTGCTTCGAATGAAGTTTAATCACAAAGTTTAATGACTTTACTATAATAAATTTTATTCAAAAGTCTTTCACTTATGACTTTACGAACGGTTTTCACAGTTTGTTCTAGTATTAATAGTCTACAAAGCTAAATAAGATTACCTTTTTATTGTTGTCTTAATCTTCATTTTTTTGTTCTATTTATTATTTCATAATTGGTTTTTGCTATCTTTTTCTGTTTTTGACTATTTTTTTGTTTATTGTGCGGGGAGTGTTGGCTTTTTTTTGTCTCAGTGAAAGTCATAATGGTTTACTTCACATCACAAAATGTTTTATTTAATTCGACGCAATGAACCTATCAGGCTTTGTTACTACTTCTCTCAAAAATTAACTTTCAAGCTGCTTTAAACGAAATGTATTTTCTGTATTTGTTCTGTTTCATTTCCAAGAAAGATAATCGATTTAAAGACTGACAACCTTTAAGTTTAATTTACTGAAACCATAATAAAGACTTTTTCGCCCACTTCATATTAATAATTTATGTATTAATCGCCTGTACAATTCTAATTCACCAAAAAGAATTAAGTTACATGTGTTCATATTTTTTTGGAAAAGGACCACTCCTGAAACAGGATAGGTCTGGGAAAGATGAACGAAGCGACCCTTGTTCAAATGCTGGTCGGTACTTTAATTTTTACTGAAGTCAACCAGACCTCTAGCTAATTTAAGCTACAGTCCAGCCAGCTCAAATGTTAGGATTAGGGAAGTATCCAACATTATGTAACGTTACTTAAGTATCACATACCAAATCGAAAATTTGAAATCTTCCCCTACAAAATATGTAACAGAGCAGCCATACATGTGAATGAAAACATACAAACATAAGTCACATTAAAATTACATTGAAGTATTCACACGAAAGAGATAAAAAATACCCTCCCCAGCGGTCTTTTTTTGTGAGACTTACCTAAATGTACCTGTGCAAGCCTTTCGTGAAGGTCTTGAATTTCGCATGGGAAAAATTGACCTTCATCGTAAGTCAACTTGCTCGGCGGCGGACGGGACAACATTTCAGGTTCTTAGAGTTCTTCTCCCCGAAAACACGCAACCTGAAGGAGAATTGAAAGTGACAGACTGATACTTCAAAGAAATTTTAATTCCAATATTCGAATTGTTGGCATTAAAAAGTAGTTAACTGGATACAGAATATATCTATGTAAATGTGTAATGTAATGTAAAATGCATTTAAATAGTGGTGGATTACAAGTTGTGGTATACATGCATGTGTTGAAGTCTCCACAAGGCTCATAAACCTGCAACTACCATTAATTGGGAATGTTGAATTCTAAAAAAAGGAGGCTCTTCTTCTCTTTGAAGCCTTTGACCGGTGGGCCGAACTAAAAGTCAGGTTCAAGCAAGTTCACACCAACATTTTGACGGAGAGAGTACAAAACGGATGATCCGGTCCTGTCGTTTCCGAGTACTTTCTACCTTCGTAAGAGAATTCCGTATATGGAATTTTCAGTACTTCGGCAAAACCACTTCGGGCGCCACATTTTTGAGAAAATCTCGACGTGAAAATGGCGCTGACTAGCTTAGGTACCGTTTTGAGAGCCGGAGAGTCTTTGTACTCCGGTGCGTCGGAATGCAAGTCGATTTGCGAATTTTTAGTCTCATTGGCAGATTTGATTTTCTGGGCGAGCTCAGCAGACTTCGTCACCAGGGTTGTGCCTATACCTTTCCCATTGGCTGTGGATTTGACCGACAGGTAAGCTATTTCGAAGTAGCAGTCGCCATGAGTACCAAACAAGTCGTAACGGGAATCCACGTTGACCATAAAATCCATAAAAGCGACGATTCGGTCCTCTTTCACCCTTTCTTTGGTGAACTTTTCGAAGAAACTCAGTTCACCCGGTTTGGGTTTGACCTTAAAAATAAAATGTTCGATTGTTAGCCACCTACTTCATTAATGTGATATTGACTGTGTAAGATCAAACGTTTACTTGTATTTTGTTGATGTTCACACCCAAAACTTCATTACTGCTGGTATCTACAGCACAAATAGAAACACCATCTTTGATACATTCAAGAGCCAAATTTTCAAGTTCCCTGGAAGCCTTTGTTACTTTGTACCTAAAATAATAAAACTTGTACTTTACTTATTACAATACGATAAAAGTTTTACACACACGATTACCAAAGCTACTCAACATACAATATGTAAAAGCGATAAAAAAATATATAAAATTTGTAAGAACAAGTTGATATCAGGTACACAATCGTTACAACAAATAAGTGAAGGTCTATATATAGTTGACTTACTTTCCCAGTATATTTAGTTTTATTACAAATAACGATAAAAAATAATCTCTTATTTTAAAATATTTTGTTAACCTTTGTACGTATTTTAATCCAAATTAATTTTGGTTAAATGAATCTGGGCTCAAAGGTGAAATCATCTGTCAGTAAGTCAACATGTAAAACCGGATTTTCTTCGCTTATTTGAAGAGTTCTATCACCCTTCGGTCAAATGTTTTTACTATGTAAAACTCTTTGTCTGGCCTCGGCCGTGCTTCTTACTCAGAGAGAGTATTAAGTGTATTATAAAAAAAATATATTATCACTTTCGTACTTTTCCTATTACTTATAATTAGCACTATTATAGTGAAATAGCTGAAGCGCAAAGGACTTAACTCACTACGCACACTTTAAGACTAAAAGTGCAAGCTGAAAAGGTAGGAGGTCACATGTGAAGAACCACATTTATTTCGTAAATGTAAAACAAATTAACATCTTAGGCTTCGTCCAAACTGTCAATTTATAGAAGCAACTTGAATCCACCAACTTGAACGGCGACGTATCGACAAGGATAAAGTAGAATTTAAAATGTATAATTAAAAATATCATTTTCAGAGTAACAAACCAAAAAGTACACAATCGCACAGGTAAGTAAATCCAAAATAGAGTGAGAAAATACTTTAAAACGCAATAACTGTTGTAGTCCTTGGTAAGACGATGAGGAAAACCTGGTAATGATGATAAAACAACAGAAATGAGAAAAACAAATAAACTGGTAATGTAAAACCACAAAGTGTTAGCGTAACTTAAATTAGGTGGAGCAACGACAAAAAAATACTCAAATATCACAGTTTCCATGTTCAATAACTCGTGTCGGCCTTATTAGTTTTACTAATCAGAAAATTAAATGTTTTTTTTAAGTTCAGGATAGGTGTATTTTGCCAAAGAAAAATGTTTTTGCAAGGAAGTTACACGTAAGATTTATAAAAAATATCACAAGTTTCTTTTGAGTTACCCAATTTTTTTATGGAGAGGAAAAGAAAAACGAATAAACTTCCAGTTACAAAATATTCGAAGTTAAAATTGATAAGTTATGTTCCTTCTTACTAACTTTGAATTGGTCGGTACCTCCTCGGAATCCTGAAGAATTCTGAGACAGCTACAGACTTTTTCGTCCGGGAAAAAAGACTGGCGAAGAACATCCAACACTCCCGGGATGTGTTCCTCCCGTACTCGAACTACTTTGTAACTCGTTTCCATTGCTTTTACTCCGGCAGATCGACTGAGAATGAGACGTCGGCTTGTGGAACGGCAATCGACACCAGTGAACTAAACTGGTATCGTAGTGCGTGACTCTAAAGCTCGAAAACAAGAGCTAAAAGTTAGCAGTGGACATCACATGAAATCAAGCGGAATGGTTTTGGTATTAAAAAATGAGCGTTTTATCATTTAATGAGTGCTTGGAAAATGTGTTTATTTTAAAGAAACGAGACAGAGTTTGACGAAATGTCATTTAGAAATTGTCCAGCCAGATCAATTTAAACGTTGACCGATTCAAAAAGTAGACGAAACCATAGTTACCTGGTTACTTATGTATTTATGACTCGTATACAAGGTAGTATTTAAAAATTGTACATATATCATCAAAGTTTCGACAGATTAACTCAAAAATAAGAATTTCTGTTTTGGTCAAAAGAAAATTAGCATTTACAAAAAGAATTTTGGTATCATTGATAGGGGAATTATAATGAACATTTCTTATTTATCTTTTTCGTTTAACCTGTTTTCTCTCAGATTCCCATATAGTGCACGCTAGGTTGGCAAGAAATTATTCATATAAACGATTATGCAATTGAGAAAATTGGGCTCGCATGTCATGGAAAGGAAAATTGAAAACGGTTTGACCCTGGCTGGTTGAGTATTTCTACCCAATGATTCCCACACCTTAAAAAATAATACGTTAACAAATTAAACCTCACAATAAAATTTCTTCTCAATCATGTATTTTTGATAGAGAATGTTTTGATAAAACATTGAAGACCCAGATTTTTGTTACTACCAAAAGTGTTACTTTCAATGAAATATGTATTCCGTTACTTCTACGATGAGTGTCGGATTTTAAGTTTTAACGAAGAAGTGAGCAATTTGGTGTTACACCTACCAATCATCATCATGATCAAAAGATCTGGACACCTTTTGATTATCTATCCACTCATTTCGTGTCAATGATTTTAGTTGGGAATACTAAATTTTGAAATTAATACCGAAGGCGGCGTGTCATAGAGTAATAACACAATAGCGTCCCGTCTGTGAAATTTGTTGATTTGAGGTTGGCCCCAATGAAAGCCCGTACATGCGCTTTGCCCAAATATTAATGGCGTTGTTTTCATAGGGTAGCCAAAATAAAAATAGTGGTTTCAAAATAAATCAATGAAAATTTAACTCGGACATGAATGCTAGAGTCGTTTTGCCGTCCGAGTGACTTGATACGACCACAAGAAGAGTTAAAATGCTACTAAGAAATATGGAAGTGCTTGAATACGCGTACATTGTTTCTCGTGACGAAGCAGAGTATTTACTGCTATTCTAGTTCCAAAGAAAATGTCGAAAGAAATGTTGGGCGGTTGTTGTGTTTGTTCAGATGAGAGAGGTTGGACGGAGAATCCATTGGTTTATTGTGACGGTCAAGGGTGTACAGTGGCTGTTCATCAAGGTAAATTTTTAACTTGAATTTTTGGAAGTCCGAATGAAAAACGTTTATTTCCCGGAATATTATTTAAAAAATGCAGTGTTATTCGAGGCGGGAACAGGGAGAAGCAGAATTTCTAGTTGATAACATTTTTTATCGTACTCCAAATGAGTTTTGCTATTAAACCGATCGTTGTCTTTGTTGAAATTTGGTGCGACGCTTGTGATTACTATCTATTTATAGCAAATAGAAATGGCCGGTTTGCAGCATCAGGGTCAATAAACTAAAGTATTAAATGATAAGGTAGTCAGTTTTTTTAATATGATGATTTTACAACAAATACTGTTTGTTGCAGTAATAGCAGCTTACAAATACTGCTATTATTATATGGAATGTAAAAGAGTCTAAGGTCATGCATGTTTTTATCAACAAACTGGCAAAAAATAGTTTTCATGCCAATAAGAGCCCTTTTTGAATAACTTTGAGTCTGTGGGACCCAAATAAATGAAATACAAAAAATAACAACCCTTACTAAGTGATTGGAGCAATTAATTAGTTGGCTTTCATTCATTTTTATATATACCTCATATCCTTAACATGGAACTTATTAGATCACATAAATTCAGTTAATAAATGTTAACTTTTGTGGAGAATATAATTAATTTGAGTCAAAGAGAAACAAAAATACATAACCTAAAAATGTACAGACAATAAAAAGCATTGTTTTTGTTTTTAGCATGTTATGGAATTGTTACTGTGCCAACTGGGCCATGGTTTTGCAGAAAATGTGAAAGTCAAGAGCGTGCAGCTCGGGTCAGATGTGAATTGTGTCCATCAAAAGATGGAGCTTTAAAACGTACTGATAATAATGGTTGGGCACATGTTGTTTGTGCATTGTACATTCCAGAGGTTCGCTTTGGCAATGTCACTACAATGGAACCAATTATTTTACAATTAATACCAGCAGAGAGGTATAACAAGGTTTGTATCTCTCAAAAAATAATTGTAATGGCTGCTTAATGTGCCTCCAATATTTGTTGTTACCGGTTTTTTCTTGCAAAAATATCAATCAATTGCTGCCTGCTCTCACTTCTTAACAAAATATCTATTTATATTTATTTATATTGGGCTACTAGTTAACTGTAATGTAAAATACAAGGAAATAACTTGTTTTTTATTTTCAGATATGTTACATTTGTCAGGAGCAGGGGAAAGGAACAAAAAGTACGATTGGTGCTTGTATGCAGTGCAATAAAACAGGATGCAAACAACAGTTCCATGTTACATGTGCCCAAGCATTAGGTCTGTTGTGTGAAGAGGCTGGTAATTACTTAGATAATGTCAAATATTGTGGATATTGCCAGCATCATTATTCAAAATTGGTATGTATGGATTGTACATCATTTGTTGTCATGGAACTTATTGAATTATTAATTGAAATGTTCTTGACATTCAAGAAAAAGGGTGGAAATGTAAAAACCATTCCTCCTTACAAACCCATAACATCTGCCGACAACGGTTCCTCTGATTCTTCCCCGGAAAAGGAAAGTGAGGCTCTGGGCAGGTCGTCTAGTGGAAAGAAAAAGAGCTACCTGTCTGCCAAATCAGTAACAACGGGAGCTAAATCAAAATCGTAAGACAATCAAAAATGTATTTTATTGGCGTACTCCATTTTCTGGTAATTCCATTTTATATATTATTATGTTCTTGCAGTCCGAATCCATCACCTGTGCCAGACGGAGGGTTTGGTTTGAATACAATCGGTGACTCTGATAAAGATAGGACATCGAACGGTGACGGAGTGATTCTGAAAATTGGAACAACGACGTCCCACTTGAGTGGTGCAATTAAAGAGAGTTCTCAGGACGGTACGGAATTGAAAAAGAAATTCACAACCAGCAACTTTACGGAAACGATTGTAACCGAAAGCGAACCTGTTTTCGGAGCTGATTCTGTAAAAACGACTGAGGCTCCAATGGAACCAAACAAAAATGTTAAGAAAAGAAAAACGAGTACTGGAAACGTTACGTCTCCCATTAAGACAGGTTAAAACTAACACAAAAACATCCGGAAAAAACAATTAAATTCAAAAAAATTGAAAAAAATATTACCTTTCAGAAAGCTTATCAGATGCAACAGGAAGTGGTGGTACTAGTACGGCTTCCAACTTGGGTAGTTCTACGGGAATGACTGCCAACGTGAAGAATCCAACCGTCAGTATTACAAATTTGAAATCAAATATTTTATCGTCTACGTCGAAAAACAGCATGAATGTATCAGGTGAATTGCTGTCTACCTGCCTATAACCTCATTTAGTTTGGTTATCTTAAAGTCATACAAAATCATGTTTACTGTTTGATGTTATTAGGTTCCAAGACAAATTTGACGGTCACCGGAACGGGGACCAAAATAACTATTTCTGCTCAAAGAGACGTCGACAATAAGGGCGATAGTTTCAACAGAACCAAGACTGATTCGTTGTCAAACCTGCAATCCGGTAACCGCAGCTTTCGAATGCAATGTGCTGAAGTGATAAGTGTCAAATTAAAAAATTTACAGAATTGAATTTCACTTTCAGGTAATTCGAATACTTCTGTAAACGCTTCAACGACGCTACTGAATGCGGCCTCGGCGAATCCTTCGGAGAAATTGACTGAATCTCAAGACTCATTAATCAGAGCTGTAAATGGTAATCATGTTGACTGGAAGCCTGTTGGCTCCGATATTCAACCTGCAAAAAGAGCGAGGTGCGTGGTGGTAAAAATATTAGTTAGCACATTAGAAAATAATTTTATATGATTTTTTGTAATAAGTATAACCCACAGGCTGTGTGTATAATCCACTAAAAATACATTTTTCAAACCCTTAAGTTCTTTTATAACCTAATAATGAAAATCATAAATTGAAATTTTTCTCAGGTCGTCTTCCTCTGACAAAAATAAGAAAAATAAGCGAAATCAAAATATTCAGCCGCCTAAACGAAGTGGACGAGCCTCTTCAGGAAGTGCAGAAGCACCTGCAATAAAAGACCCTAAAGAATCTCCTCCGGGAAGTCCGGATGATTCACGGAAAGGAATTAAGAAGAAAGTACCAGCAGCGACGACGGTTATTAAAACCGAAGAAAAAGACCTGAAACCGTGAGTTTTGACGAAAGGAAGTTTTCAAATTTAGACCCAATTGAAGGAACAATAAGCCTGTGAGAGTTGCGGTTCATATTTCAGGTTTCAGAATGCAATGAGTGTACCACACATGTTAGGGAACCAGTTGAACCCGAACTCTTCGATGGCTCAGAAAATGCATGACGCTTTGAATCAAGAAGTAGAAGCTCACAGCATTTACACGTCGGAGACAAATTCAAATCTAATTGGACCACAGCTGCATAGCAAAGTTGTTGCCTCGGTATGTTGGTCAACGACCATTTTAGTGTGAAGACTTGCAAATGGTAGTGGCTAAGTTAGAACACACCTCATTCGTCTTTCAGGCACGTGCATCCAATGTTGAAAGAAATGCAAATTCTGCTTCCCTTTCTGCTGCCAACAGTTTACTGAGTTTAGGAAATCCTTCTAGTTCCTCTAGTTCTAATTCAACAAGTACATCTTCCTCTCAGGGTCCCACGCAGGCACAAAGTTTGGAACAACTTTTGGAGCGGCAATGGGAACAGGGAAGTCAATTCCTGATGGAACAAGCTCAGCATTTCGACAGTAAACGTTTTCAACATTGCTTTTTCTGCGTTGCCCTTTTCCCGGAGCGAGATGTTTAATATTTTACATTATACTCGTTTCAGTCGCATCCCTGTTGTCTTGCTTGCACCAGTTAAAGGCTGAAAATTTGAAATTGGAGGAGCACGTGAATAGTTTATTGCAAAGGAGGGATCATCTCTTAGCGGTCAATGCCCGACTTGCTGTACCTCTCAACACTCAACCTACTCCAGGTATCGTAGTAACCGACATTCTGGCAGTCCCGATTTTAGTCCCGAGTTCGCGGACTAACGTAATCGTTTTCTGTTTTAGTGAGCCAGACTACTACTAATCCACAAAATAGCAATACGTCACAGCAAAATGCTAATATAAATCGACAGCAATTCATAGGGATGGAAAATGGTTTGCCCTCAGAATCCTCGCAGAATTTCGTTGGACACGGCCGCACTACCAGTCAATCCAGTCCAACAATTAGGTAAGAAGGGAATAAATATTTTTATGAAAAATTGAAGAACATTTTTGAATTTTCTAATGACTGAAACTATGCGAAGGTGCACTATTCTAAGTAAAGTTCTATCCGTTTCAGGCATAATCCTTCCATCTATCCTGGTCAAACCGGAAACATTCGTAGCACAGAAAGAAGCGCGGGGCCCATGGACTCAAACCGCAGGGGCAATCCTTCTGCCTACCAGGGTTACCCGCCATCGGCTCAGGTACCCATCGTCACATCACCTTCGGTGGGTATCCCACATGAACTTCCCTATTCTATCCAGTCGGATTGGTTACTTTGACAAACGGTTTTCATTGGTTTTGCAGATGGTGGTGCGTCGTGAGGACTCGCATCAGCAAATGTAGCATTTAGTTGAGGGGGCCATAAAAAAATTGGCAGCTGAAGACAATCTGACTTGAATCGAGGCGTCGCTTGTGTCCGCGGAGGACATACAAGGAATGGATGGAAAAAGAAAAATTTGATTTTCCTCCGTCTTCCCCTCCCTTCCCCGCAAAAGCCTCCCGCCATTTTGTAAATAGTAGCAAAATCATCGTGTAAATAGTGTGAAGAATGAAAATTTGTCCGCGCAGTCGAACGTTTTTTAGGAACATTGGAACGTTTTAATTTTGATTTGACCGTTAGGCCAAGGATCTCTCTGCGGAGAAAGAGATATTTGTTGAATCGTTAACTCAATAGTAAGAAGTAAGGATTGTAATAATTTATTCGGACAGAAAAGTAGTTTTTGTAGGAGGTTCGATCACGGGGATGTTGTAAAGCTTACACTCGGAACCGCTGCGAATTAAGTTGTAAAAAAAGCAAGTGAATTGTTGGTATGCCAATTCAGGTTTGCTGTGATTGTAGCAAATCGACTAATGTGGAACGGTTCGGAAGTTTGTCGTGTTGTCAAGGCGCGACTGAAATTATTATTCAATTATTATTACTTAGTTTGAATGAATGTCAGAAAATGTTCTAACTTGGAATGTCACGTCACGGCCAAGTTTGATTTTTTTTTCTCTCGTTTTGTGGTAATTGACTAGGCGAAACCGGTGGGAAACCGACGGCTTTGTTACCCTGTTGTGTCACGTCTCGTGTTCGTCTTGTAATTAAAGTAATCGGGAGAATGTGGAGATAGTCAAAATTTTTTATGTATAAAATTTGGCCTTTTTTTATACATCGGAAGTACAAAGGTTTGAATGATAGGTGGAATCGGAAGTGGACATGTATTTTACAGTATTTTGAGTTGGTAATTATTGTACTGGGAATTATAAGGGACTTTGAGTCGTGAACAGTTGTGGATAAATAAATGTTTAAAGGTGATTGTTAAATTTTTTTACCTCCTCATTAAGAGCAATACTGACGTTTATATGTAGACGACCTGGTAATTTAATATTTATCAGTGCAGGTAATTGGGCTGGCGTAGGTATTTTGTTGTAGTCAAATTTTGCTTGTCTTGCTTGCTTGAATTTAATCATTGGGAAAATAAGTCTTTAGCAGCATGTCGTTGCATGGTCGTTAATGCATGAAATATGCCGGAATATCATGTATCGTGATATTCCAATACCTAAAAGTAGATACATTGAATATTTAATTTGCGGTGTGGTGCAATAAAAAAGTAATTTTCATTTCCCTAGAATTTTCCGTCTAAAAGTGCGCTTAACAGTAACTGATGTTAGTTTTCCTCACCTTTGGTTACAAATTGTGAGATTGGTTCAGTGGTATCCTCTACTGTTTGGTATTATTCGTAGGTATTAGTTTACGGGGAATGCATGAGGTATTGAATAACCGTTATGACAAAACCTTAAAAGCAGTGTATGTCACGGGAAACAGAACACTCCACCCCGTACTCTGTTGAAATGTTTGAATCTCGCAGACAGAAACAAGGGCACTGCCTTTGGGAACTCACTCGGCTTGTAGCAAACAGTAACAGTTGTTGAAGGGGACCGGTGGAAAGAATGTCATTTGTGCACATTGAGTGCGGGTGTGTGTGCCCAGGTTGACGAATACTTGCCGAAAAAAAAAAGAGTTCACTAACAGGATGAAATAATGCATTTGTATTTACCATCAGTAAATGACGGAGGATGCGGGCAAAAATATCGAGTTACATTTATGTCTAGACGTAACTCAATCTTTCTGCAAATTGTGGATTTGGGAGCGGGACGACTGACTGACTGACAAATTACAAGTCAATTCAGGGACGAAGGAAGGACCATAAGAAAGTGTTTTTTGCGCAAAACAAAATGCCACCCCCTTAGACGGAAGTACTCCATACCTGTAGCACTGGTCTGCAACTGCTCACTGGATGTAGCCGGGTAAGTCAAAAATCTTACTTTCAGCAATTATGCTAAATATACCTAGAACATGCTAGACTTCTTGCCTAGTTGCCTGTTTGCATGCGCTTAATGTGACGTTTGATACACAAATTTTACAGCTGGTGGTTTTTTAGCATTTAAAACAATTAGATTCATTAACTTAATTACTCCTCGGCACGTTTATAATTTTTCCAAAGAGCAACTCCAGTTACCGAAACACAGAGTTCCAGAGCGATAAGTTAAAAACTGATATAAATATTAAATAAGTTAAATTATTCCGTCCGAGCTACAAGTTCTGTCACACTTAATGAATGTCTAGGCTTCGATATAACAAGACTAAGTCCCATGCACTTAGAATTTTTCATGCTTTAAGATACACCGGAAAACAGCACAGTAAAACAGGAGAAATGATTCGTACATTGAAGTCAAGTAAGTAAAATATATTAGGAAGTCCTCGTTAGTTCTAAAGGAAAAAGTCCTTTGGCAGAGTTTATTGTTCCAGCAGTAGTCACCACGACTAGATTTTTTGCTCATATCATTGTAACGGGTTCAAGTCGAAGGTCCAAGAGATGTTGAGCGATACCAGTGACCCAAACCAACATGTACAGTCAGAACTCTTTTCAACGGAAATCTGCCTGTGTCGGTCTGCCCTACTCTACAACAATGGTATAAAGGGAGGAAACCGATTTATTTTTTTTATCTTTTCAATTGGTCTTTCTCCTTTATTTTTATGTATTAAACACGGGACTCGAGTTCATAATCGCGAGACTTCGGTCTTAATTGCATTTGAATAGAGAGCCGGATGAATTGAGGAGATATGATAATGCTTTTGCGAATATCAACCCTTAATATAAACAGACGCAGCTGGGTGCTTGTCGACACAATAAGGGATGGTTAATACTCCTCCTCTGGGGTGGGTAACTTGTCGAGAATTAACCACTACGAAACACCTGTCTCTCTTCTTGTGAGTAGCCGAAATGGGGTAGTACCTGCACTTTGACTCGGGAGTTGCTTCCTTAGGCCTGCGTTGGGTGCTTGAGATTTTATGGCGTGTGCCATTCAGTTTTCCTCTTTCGTCCGAATTCAACGAAGTGCACTGTTGTGCACCTAAAGGGTGTATAATCCTAGGGTCGCAGCGGGCTCTTAATTTGATGTTTTGATTTACAAATCGCAGTGTTGAATTCCTCGACGAATGACCGCAGGTTTTACTGCTTTTTCAAGTGTTGAATGCATGGAAATTTTAGAAAGTCTGGCAGAATCGTATCGCAGGAACATGATATCAGTTAATGAGTAGGAGTCATTTGTAGATCAAATTTGCAAAATATAGGAAATAGACTCGTTGTAACATTATTTACCGGATTGAATGTTAATTGACAAGTATCGCGTTGACGACCACGTTCATTAGCACACTACATATTTTGATGAGCGATAATGTTACTTAGGAAAGTTTGAGCGAAAGGCAGAGAATTGTAACTGTAAGTACGACTTGAAATGAACATGATACAGTTGGTCGTTTGGTGTTATGTTCTGGCAATACGTCCTTAGTACTCAAAATTCGTAAAAAATTTGCCGCTTTCGTGGAAAATAAATTTCAACTGTTGCCAAACATTAATAATATTAATATTTTCTTTTAATGCTCAACTCTGGTTTGAAATAACAACCGTCACCCTGGAGTAGTAGTTCCCTTGATAACAGTAATTAGAAATGAGTGTTATTGTTCTTTTTAACTGAATGAACATTTATTTTGTCTGTGTATCGTCTTTGTATGTCACCGGCCCAAAAAAGACAATTTAATTGCGAAACATCATCGCGAGGAATTTAATTTTTTGGTTCGAATCTATTGACATAAAATCAACACGATAAAGGTTGTTGTATAAGCGATAGTATTGTTGGAAATATCTTCTGAGATATTTGTAGAGGATTCAGGTTTGAATCCTGTTTACGACCTGATAACGACTTTGACGGGGAAGTTTATCATTTCTATGGTGGTCGATTTACAACCGGGAAAGCAAAAATAAAAGCATACAAAGGAGATTTCCAACAGTAGAAGAAAATCAATGGTTGAGAATCCAAGGCGAAAATAAATTTCTTAAATTTTCTCGTCTGGGAAAAATCGCACCTGGAATGGAGGGACCAACATGGGCATTTTGCGCATGTTCCATGGCTTCTAACTCCAATCAATATTCGCAATTTTCTGTTATTCTTGGTTCGTTTAACTAAATTTTTCAACTTTGGAGTTTCATCCAAAGAACATTTATTGAAAAACATATCAAATTGTAACGGTAATTGAGACATACGGCTCATCATCGTATGTATTGTTTCCTTGTATTGTGCCGGTACTATCAATACACAACACCATGTGTACTAACTGTACCAGTCCGTAGATAAATGATGGTTGCTGAGAAAGTTGAGCTCGGACCATGTTGAATCAATGGTCAATACCTGTTTCGTGCCATTGCTTTGCTACTTTTACTCGGAGTCTTCCAGTGACACCAATAAGTAACTTCAATAGTACGAAAGTTATTGGTTTCCGAGAAATGCCTTTTGAACTAGAATTACTTTCGGAACGTTTCAGTGTAGAAAATAAGTAGTTGAGCTCCTTCATTAAGTGCTAATGTAAGGTGGTATGAGTTTAACGATTTGTTGACAAGTTGAAGTACCAGTGCAGACGTCTGTAAAAGTTGGTTCTACAGAATCGCACACTTGTAACAGTTTCAAGGAGCTCTGATACACTTGTAGCTATTGATGTGTTACTGACGTTTATTGTTAAATTGGATTGAATGTAAAGTTAAAAGGGTAGTTCTGTTGTGTCCACTTCGATGTGCAGGTGGCAGGAACCCTGTTGTGCTAATTTCATTCAATTATACATTATTTTACAATTATTATTGTCCCCTTCTTGTTTACTTCCTGTGTGACTTTGAGTATTTTTCTATTTCTGTGTGTTGTTTGTTTGGATTTTTCTTGTCTTTCGACGCAATTCGTTGACTAGTAACACCATATTTCTTTTTTGGCGTGTCTCGTTTGTTGTTAGAACAACCTAAAATTTTTTGGGTGAATGTTATGTTTTCAACGTGATATTTAATGTTAATGTCCCCTTTTTTAGTGTTATGTCCTACTGTACTACTTGATTTACAAACAATACATACGAGGTTAGTGCGTGTCACTTAGGAAACATTTACACAAACGATGTGCTTCGCAAATATGATGAAAAAATAGTTGATTTTGTTCGAACCATAGGGAGAGACTTGAGTTTATCGATACATTTATTCGATGTTTGACGATATTTTGTTGATGAACAACTTTTTCCATTTTTTACTTTTTATCTTTAGGAATTGTAATTGTAATATAGTTGTCATTGAGTCTAATCTTTCCCTAATCTTCGACTGACATTTTGTAATTCTTAGTAATAGTGATAGTATTTATGAAAGTCTGTACAACCACAGTTGTTCTTAGCAGTGGTTTTATTTCTATTGCGTGGTATTGTGGAAATGTTCTTCATGTCACCGCCTTAGTCTTCCATTCTTCTAGTTAGTTACGAATGAAATCTTTTGAGAAATAATTCCTTTCTCACTATACATTAGTTTGGTACTTTTCTTGTAACTCTACCTGTTTGGTAATCTTCAAGTTTAGTGTTACATGTTTGTATTTTTTGTATCTTATTAAGGAGTTGTTTTTCTGATCACAAGCGGTAACTATTTTCGGAATTGCAGATCACACTACTTTAACCGTCCTCGGGTCGTTCTTCGTATACACAAGTGTTTGATACTGAAACTTATTTATTTCCATCGTGACATAATCCCGACAATCGAGAGACCTCCATTGTTGGGTCATTCACTGCTAGACCTCTGCTGGGGTGATGTCTGTCACCAACTTTTTTTTAATTCCACGGTCGACTTTCCATTTTCATTTCTGTTAATGTTCCCGACAAAGAAACGTAATTCAAAAGTGTCATCACCCCATACATAAGTCTCCAAATAAGTGGTGCAGGAACCCCCTTCGCCTAGCTCAAGCGGATATCTCACTTCTTTATCAAATCCTCTTTAAATATACGAACAATCAGATTTTACTATGAGAGAAATTTTTAACTAGATCAACTGCATGCATGTGTTGGCCAGGGCCGAAAAGGTGCATTGGGGGTTTGGCGATCCACTCGACGCACTCAACCAGGTGTCATTGGTAACCCTCTTATCTCCATTGTGGTCAATCAATTGCCATTTCTGCCCTTCAGTAAACCCCCTTGGAAAAGTTTGATTTATAGCCAATTCAACTTCAATTTACTCATTGGTATCAAATTAATTTAGAAAAATTTATATTCCAGTTTAACTCTTCCGTTTAGAATTTGGTTTTCACATTCCCGGGACGAATAAATCCAAATAATTCTCTTTTTCGTGCACTCGAAAGTTGTCTCACTTTTAAAAAAATCTGTCAGGGGGTCCCCGTGTGAACTTTTTATTGTATACACACAAATTCTATTCCTTTGGACAGATCATTGAAATTATTCTCAATAAGGGGTTTTATTTAATATTTTGATAAATTTTTTTTATATTTCTTCAATTGGAGAACGAGACACATCCTCAAAAATAGATTGTAGTAAAGTAGGCGAGATGTAATGACAATAATTCAGGTATACACACAGATTTAACTAAGAATTCTTATTGACTGACTCAAAATTTTAACTTATTTTTGTTCGGAGTGTCTGCTTTAGTGACACTATCAGATTTTATAATGTTTAATGATACTTTAAATGAAGTTTCATAGTGTGATGCGATTCCAATGAGAATAAAAGAACTTTCCAGCTGTTAATTTGTCAGATGCAAGTTGGGATGGAAAATAAAATGCTAGATGTTTGCCATGCGATGCTTCGTGCGAGAGAAAACCTCTACAGACCGGAAACGGGAGGTTTGTAGTGAGGTTCCAAGGTTTTTCGGACTTTTTCCGGAGTATTCAGAGTTTTGTCGTGGGGGCAGGACAAAATCGACAGAAAATTTCACACCGAATATTGAAATGTCGTGATGATTTCGAGATATCGGACGTGATGAATGAAAAATTAGGGTCGAATGCCGAAGCGTTTCCGGTCGAGCGATTCTCTTTCTCCCGTGGAGTGGAGGAGTTAAATTTTGGGTTAAGGGCTAAATTTGTGAAATTAGTTCTGCTACAATTCATCCGTTTTGTTGCGACAAAACAAAAATCAGCCACCCTCCGTCAGAATTCTTTAATTGATCTCCTTCTTTTCGACGGTTGTTGTTGCTGCCTGAGTTTCCGTTTGTCGTTGCACGTGGAACGACTGCTTGACAAGACTTTTGGTTTAGCATTTTGTGTAATTTTCTGCATTGTGAATGACCAGCAGCATGAACCACTTGAAATCTAGGCATCTGCTTGAATGATGAGTAGTTTGTTGCTCCTCTCTCATTAAGAAGACATAGCGGTTTTACCGTGCCCTGAGAGCAGGTGAGAACGGGCTGTTGAGGGTTCTATTTATGAAAAAGATGGATTTTTGGGTCACGCAATGACCATGAGAGAGGTCAGTTCCTTCGCCACTACGAAAATAGTGGTATTGCGTCGATTTTGTACTTTTAACAAGTTAAAATGGAGATCATGCCGAAGATTTTTTCTGATATTAGTATTTGAGTCCTTAGAAGTCCTTAGAAAAATTCAGATTTTTATTTCTAAACCCGTGCAACATTCTAATCATCTTTGTTTACTTTTTCTGTCATGTAATTACCACTCAGGAAATTGTAGGAACCGTCTCATCTACCACTACTTCTTAATATGTATTTGTCTATCCAACTAGCTATCTAGGTCCTTCTAACTTTCTATCCTAAATTTAGCACAGTAAATCGTTATATTGCACTCATTACAATAGAATTTAGAAATCAGGTTCCAACTTAAGTAAAGGAAAAGTTCCAATTTCCCGTAACCAACACATCTGAGTGCGTTTGGCGTCGCTTTTCAAATGCTCAGAAAAGCTCCGCCTAGAAACGACGATTGGACGAGCTTTTGCCATCGTCATCGGTTGAGCTTTAAATCGTCCTGGCTGTTGTTTAGCTTTTGCTTGGATCAACCCCCCGGGCTAGGCCCCGCTACATCATCATCCCTCGAACACTGGCCCATTCACCCCCGTGCAACGACATATGCTTTCATTCCCAAGACGCGTTGTTTCCTTTCCGATGCAAAATTGATGAACTGTTTTTCAAGTGTCGGTGATTATAAACCCATCTCTCTTGCGACTACCCTCGTTTTTTTTTTGTATCCTTTTAGTTTCGTTCTGCTTAATGTCTTCCACAAACGAGTGTGTCATGCAATGGAAAAATGTATAGTCCTAGGGGAAAATCGGTACCTCGGATTTCTAAGTTTTTGCACTGTCGTACCAGAATAGGTACGATAATTTGAATAGTGTTGAATTTGAGTGTGGAGTCGATGCTAAATAAAATTATAATACTCTTAACTTTACCTTAACTCTGGTACCACCCTAAAATTAGAATTGCTTTTCAAGACTCATATTTTTCTACCCCTTCTCATTTTCTCTTTTCTTGTTTTTTTGTTCAATGGGTCATTTGTCGTTTCTGTTATTATGTACCGTTGAAAACTTATATATAATTACCATAAAGTAATGTAACACTCAAGTATATTTCTCGTATAAAATGGAGGTAAAAAAAAATTACTTTGACCGCGATTTACTTACCACATCATAAATCATAAATAGGAAAAGTAATAGAGAAAATTAGTAGAGAAGGTTACGAAAAAATTTTTTTTTCAAAACGAAAAAATATATTTTAAAAATAATATAAAGTTACTGTTTATATATATTTTAATAAATTAAAAAATCACTTATAAATCACTAGAATCAAACGACTAGTTATGTATTTTCGCGTTCGTTTTCATACATTCGTATGCACACGAATACGTCTTATGTATATTGCGTCGCAACTTTCTGGGATTTTCCGACAGTCGTTTTACATCGCCGTCGACCAGATCTAGGACGGTGTAGAATATAGGGAAATCTTGTATTTTCTTAATCCAAATTTCGTCATGTTCCTTTGTTCAGGTGGTGTATGAAAAATTACCAGAAGTCGATGATTTGTTTGCTCGAGGGTCTTCCGGTGTCCACACTTTGGCGTGCATAATACCGTTACACCCGTTTTCTTTGTTGCTGGACCAAGATAGACTGTGGGTACCTCCGTAGTATCCTGAAAAGGGAATGACAATCAAAGTGATTGGTAATTTACGTGAAAGAATGAAGTTACGACGACCAAACTCGTGGTATACAACATTTTGCTAAAATGGTTCGGTCGTCTGATCCTCATGCTTAGTATCTTAAATATAAGGCAGTAAGTGTGTATTGGCACTTAGTGCACCATAAAAAGCATTACAATTGGAAAACATTACTATTATTAAAAAATAGGGAAGTGGTTGAAATATTACAAGAGAGCATATCAAAATGAAGTTAAAAGGTAATTGAAATACTTCGTATTGAGAATACGATTAATACAAAGAAAACGTTTACTATTTGTATCAAGTAATTCGAATATTTAAAACATCATTCCACAAGTTAACTAATACTCTTACAACAAATATGTAGTTTCCCTATTTTAATATGCGTGAACTTGCGGGAATAGAAAATAGATAATACTGTTATTCAATAAAAAACGGGAGTAATATTCGATGTGATAGGGTGGTAAGAGACACCACTTGCCAAAGCGTAGCATTTTTCATTGTAACCCAGCGCGATGGCAATTAAAGAAGATGATGCCTGGTACCGGGAACCAGGAACCCAGTCGAAAGGAAGATGTTCGTGTGGAACATCTGCCCCGGCATGACATGACACCGACAAGAGGGATCTGTTGTTAAATTGGAAAACAAAACCCCGTGACCCATGAAACGGAACCGGCCTGGAAAACCGTGGAGAATTTTAGAAAATTCATTGTTTCACGGGTAGAAAGTGATGGGTCACACGAGGGTAACATCTCGGTCTATCGGACATCTTTCATACTAAGCATTTGGAAGTTCCTAAGGTTTCTAAGGCCTTAAAAAAGTTTGAGGCTCACCTCTGACAACGACTTTCTTCGGCTCCTCTCGGTGGTTGCAGTTTCCTGTTTTCAGACTGAGTCCGTTTTCACCGCTCTTGTCGTTTCTCACGAGTTCGCTTAGAAAATTTATGTAACCTATTGCTAATTTGAGAGTGTCCACCTTGGAGAGTCGCTTCTCGTAAGGTAACGTTGGTATGTGAGCCCGAAGACCTGAAAATGGAAGTTGAAGAAGGTCGTTCGAACAAACGCAAAGGTCAACATGCAGAAGTCATGTTCTCACCTTCGAAGGCGTCGTTGATACTTTGCATTCGTTTTCTCTCTCTCAGATTCGCTGCTTGTCGTTGTTGTACCTGCTGCTGTAGGCATTTGGTTCTTCGACGGTGTCGAACGCGTCTGTTTGAGCCACCTTAAGTTGTAAATTGCGTGATATAAAGCTAACGTTTAAAACTGGTAACAATAGAATTTGCGAGAGGCGAAATCACATCGCACCAGCATATCTTCGGGAATGACTGAATAATTCGAGACATCTAAAATCTCTATGAGTTCAAAATATCGTTCTTCAGTTCTTCACCTGGTTCATTAGAGCGAAATGCTTCCTCATTGGGTAGCTTTCACCTGTTCATTAAGTTTGTTGTCTCATTATTGTTCATACAATTGCTCAAGTGGTTACACTCTACTGGTGATCTGCAAACTGGTCGTAAGAAGTGACTTTTCACATAGAAATTTTTTCTCTGGACCATAATCTATCACAGCTTTTTCACAACAAATTTCTTTGTAGTGCTTAAAAGCAATATTTGTGGGAACCACAGATTATGCACTTTTATCTAAAAGGTTTAGAGATTTCAAGGGCTTACAAGTCCGAGTGGTTGGTTTGGGCAAATATTATACTCACGAAAAACATATACTATTACTAGCAATCAACTTCAGTAGATTACTACTAATTAGTATTGTATATTATCGCCTGTCGACTGTTGGTTTTGTGGAACTTAGTAATTTGGGTACTAAATTTTTTGTGTAAAACTCACCTGCACTCTCCTGACTGTTTTCATCGTCGGTCCCGTAGGAACACGTTGACATCTCCGAATTAGAACTATCATCGTAGAAAAATAGATCACTGTGAGCTGATGAGCTGGAGGTGCAAGAGCCGGTGCCGCCCGATACAATCGGACCTAAAAAGCCTTGGGACTCGAGAAGAAACTGCCGGTTGACCGCTTCCAGGTCCAGGTTTTCCATGTTGAACATTTTTCACACACTTTGACTCTCATCGATTGATTGACTATTGGTTGTTCAACTTGAAAGTGTCAAGTTGTTGAAAAAGTTTTTCCTCGCAGATTTTCGAGCCGGCGATGAAACAACATCCGTCGTCCATTTCTGCCCGGGGAGGGGGGGGGTTGAGGGAGACAGAACATAAAACAAATTCATCAGAACCAAGTACTTGAGAATCCGGAAACATGTCTGGAGTGTGCAGCAAAGGAATTACAGCTTTAAGTGACGACACGTGCCGTACACGTGTACAAACAATCATGAAAAGATAACAACTAAACCGTCCATTACCTTCAACCCCCGACTGCACACTTTTGATATTAAAAATTCTAACAAGCAAACTATTTGTTATTAAACAGTTCTGTGAGGAAAAAAGTGTTAGTTTTGTAAACTTTTATGAGTTTCATTGTTTATTCAAAGGTTTCTTCATATAATTTTCCACACTTTCCTACAATCTGTTTTATACACTTTATAGGGCAGTTGAAGTGCATAGGTTACAAAAATCGTTTACTGTTGTTTTCTTCTTCGTTGTCTCTAGTGTTCTGTGAGAATTTTTGAAACGGGAAGAACCCAAAATCAAGGGTAGAAACGCAATTATTGTTGTTTTGATATTTCTATGTTCGTGATAATTCTGTGTCATTTCTTGGTTTAAGTACAGGCCACCGTAACAGAAAAATTTAGATTGAAGAAAAACTACTTTCTACCTTGAAACGTATTATTTTTCCTAAAATACGTTTCCGAGCGACGGGAGTAGGGTTTCGTTAAGTAATCCTAGACCTAGTTGAAAAAGCTCACGACCTAGTTGGAAATGTTGGTGTGAAGCAGACAAAACCGTACTTTTTGAATACAAATGTTAAATGATACGTTTTTAAGCTAACCTTTTGCAGTAGATATAGTAGAGCTCTCATTAAAAAAGTTATTGTATTGGCTTTTGCCTGTAGAAGTGATTTAGATGAACGTATTAGGGTAGATAAATGAGAATTATATTTGGGTTTTTAGTTTAGGTCAACGGTTCCCTACATAGTTTTATAATCTGTGATTTTCGTCAAATTGAGTGCAACTTATTGATGACTAAATTTGTAGATAATTTTTCGTAGAGGTTTTGGGTTCGGGGTCTAAACATGATTTTAAACAAATTGTGAAATCTTACCTCTTTACAGGTGTGACCAGAAAAATCCGAATTTTGGTGAAATGTTGCTTGAAATCACAAAGAGACTCTGACACTCACACCTTCACAACTGCACAGTTTGATCAAAGTTTGGAAGAAAAGAATCGACTATTGCACCAGAAACGGATTTTTTTTTACGATCACCGAGCCGCAGACATCCGGAAAACCGAATGACAAGACAGACCAATGATCATTTGCTGTTCTCTGACTATTCCTGACAGAGGGTTGAACCCAAAATCAGGCGCCACCCCTTCATAGACTTGAAATCATGCGCTTTGGTTAAATACAACCTCCATCGATTTGGGATTGATCGACGAGTTTTCGATCCGAATATCTGAAAAATTTTGTTTAAATCTCATTTCAGGAAGCGATTGTTGAAATTAATTGACCGATGAGAGATTTATTTTTAGTTTTCTACGATTGACGAGTTGAATTTAAACAAATTTCATTTGTAAATCCGTTACGGTTTGTACCCTGCGCGGGAAGGTGAGAGTTGCTTAATTTTTTACGGTTGTCAGAATAAACATGACGGGAACATGAGTGCCGCATCGAGTCTTTTATAGGTTCCATCAAAATTTATGAATATTTTTTTACGATAAAGTGAAATTTCAATCATTAGGGAAGAGTCGAATATTTCTGTTTGTTTATTCTATGGAAACGGTTGACTTTGACTACGTAGAACTGATCAAACCAGTTGGCACACCTGCTTTCCAAGAAGAATTTAGAAAACAAAGAATGAGAAGAAAGTGGACCAGATTTAATCACTCGCAAATTGCCTTCCTTTAGCATGAGTGCCTCGTAGTCGCGTGAATGTTTTATTCACTTTTATAATAAAAAGAGTAATTTGTAGTACTTAATTTGGATTAGAAATGAACTGCAAGATCGAGTCCATGAAAGAAAATTGTAAAAATCACGTCGACACTTTACCACCAAGGGGACGTGTTAACGAAGGTTAGTATGTTTCGATTTTCGAGTAAGTGGGACCTATAGTCCGCTATAGCCTCCTTATACATCACAGAACGAAATGCAGGTCTTTAGCGGTTAAATCTAACTACATATTCTTCTTGTTTTTTATTTGTAGTTAGACGAGAATGGCTGGTTCATGAGGACGGGGCGTTGGCTTATCGCTTGCAGGACGAAGAAAGTAAGAAATTATTTTCTGCTTGATGTCGACTAATACGAAGTCGAAAATCTATTTTTCGGTTTTAGGCCTTCGTTGTCAATTAACTTTTATGGCAAATTAATTGAGCACCATGTTCTTAACTATCCATTTAAAACACATGTTTCTATTGAAGTTTATTGTATTTATTACCTTTGTTTCTTTTTTCGTTTTTTATTTTAGTTAAGCAACACTTAATTGGTAATAGGTCAAGGAATACTCAGATTAGAGAGGATTTTCCCAGAGCAAAAGATGAACAACAAAGAGAAGCAGAAGAAGCTATTAGATTGCACCAGCAACTCCTTTATCAACAGTAAGTTGCTGTGGTACTGAACTGCTAACAGGTAAAAATATTTTGGGTTTTATTCTTTTACTGTAATTTTTTTCAAAATTATTTTAGGGAACAACAAGATGCCAAAATTGCAGAACAATTGGCATATAAAATTGAAAAGGAAGAAGAGGAAAGGAGACGCATGTTGGAGGAAGAGGACAAAGAATTAGCCAAATTATTACAAGTAAGGATTATTATTAGGCAATCATTTTTTTTATTCTGCAATTTTTTGCAGAAACAAGTTTTAAAGAAATATTTAATTCTGTTTGTGCAAAATATTGATATATTATTCTTTACAGGAGCAGGAGCAATCAAAAGTCTCAAAAAGAGAAAGGGATCTAAGGGAACTAGAAACTCACACACCAAAAAAAGAGCAATATTATTATGATGATAAAAGAAATTTGAATCAACAGAGGCCTCTCACTGTATGTATCAATAATTCACTGTTTACATTTTATTTATTAATGAACAGTACTGCAGCCAATTTTTTCCTGTTTGTAGCAAACTAATTATTCAGAACGCATACAGAATCAAAGAATGTTTTACTATGATGATAATAATTTAAGTGACATTAACAATGTAGGACTTCCACTGCAAGATGAAATTGTAAAGCCCATGAGGTGAGTTTGCTAGAAATGATTCTAGTATTTATACTACAGTAATTTATTATTTAATGAAAATATTTTTTTATTTTGTCAGGAGTTGTAATTTGAGCAGTCATGGGAATTACCAACATTTCAACAAAACACCAGCTGAAATATGTGAAGATGAAGCAAGACGAATACAAGAAGAAAAGGATGAGGTAACAATCTTGACATTTCATATATAATTTTACCTTTTTTTTAAGTAATTATTTCTAGGTCATTACAACTGATAGACTGCAACATCTTGTTCTGATAGAAGAGTAGCCTTCTGGTGCATGTTGTTATTGTTTCATGACTAGAATGACACTCTTCAATTAGTTCAAGAAAAACATCAGGAACTTGCTCTTCAAATTGTAAGAAATTTGATATGATTGTAATATTTAATAATTCAACTTTGAATTGTAAATGTTGAAAAATGTATGTTTGTCCCAGAGTTTATGTATTCTTATATCTGATTTTCAGGAATATGCTAGATACTTACAGGAGAAAGAAAATCTTGATACATTAGATACTGTTAATAAGGACCGACTATTGGCCATAGAAACACAAGATAAAGAATTAGCTAGGTTACTGCAGGAGAAGGAAAGAGCAAAGGCCAGACGTGCGAGGGAGAGAGCAAAACAGAAAGCCGCGATGAAAAGAATGCAGGAGGAAGGAGGGGCTGCGGCAGGATCAGCAGAGATCGGTGTGATCGAATGCGAAAATGTCATGATCAAAGTAGCGGAAACGGTTCCGGTCAACTGCCAACGTAATTCTGAATGTGAAGCAATAGGACATAAGGAACATTCGGCTCCACAAGTCGATGTGAACGTTAAAAATGTCAAACCAAAGCCAAGGTACAAGCAAAAATATTGTAACATTCTTGTTATACAATTTGCGTTTGTTTTTACGTAAAAGAGTATCTGCAATTAAATGTTAAATTTTTATGTTTTTTAGGTATCCGGATCCTGAGGAAATTGTTGAATTGCCTTTGGAAGGAAGTTTGACGACTCCTGTGGCAAATATAGCGGCTGCATTAGATCCCACATACACTCGCGAAAGTTTGGAGAGAAATCCGAGGCAGAAAAAAAGTTGTTTGAAAACTGGTAAAAGTTCTGATGAGTTTCTTACCTCAAGTTCCAATCGAGTCTCACAAGAAGGTACGCTCTGTCACATTCTAACTTCTTATGGTTACGTATTTATTAGTACGATTCGTAGTACGATTTATTGGTTTAATATTAGCTTGATTCTTGTTTAATTAAATTTTTCGACATCAAACTTCTTGCACCTCTCTTATTATTAATTCAATATTCAATTATTCTAAACGTCTTAATATTCTAAACGTCATGTAATCATTACAGATCTGACAGTAGATGGTAACGCTCCGCCGTACATGCCAATTCAAGGTCAAAGAAGACTTCCAGAGAAAAAGGGGAAGCAAAAAGACGGCTGCAAGCAACAGTAGAGCGGAAAGATATTTGAACTTTATTAAAGCTTTAATCCTTGTGAACTATCCGTCCAAGAAGGTTTTTATTCATTTCAACAGCAGCGTAAATGAAATTACTGTTGTTTCACAGTATCCAATTACTGCACCCAACCGAATCCCACAAACGAGTTCCTCCGGGAACTTCCAACCTCGTGCCGACTACTCAAGTCTTTACATTTGTAAAAATTAAATGACTTTTATACGAGTACGGCTCACACACGGTTAAGTTCAATTAGCCTTAAAAGAAAATAGCACCGGAATATTTTGCATTTCAAAAGATGTAAGACTGAACTAATAGAAAATTTAGACGTTAATAATATATGTTAAATATATTTGGAAGAGTTTGCCTAACGTATATGTACATAGCTATTTATGTACAAACATTCGATTTTTAAAAAAGTATTTTTGTATTTAACTGTATATATAGAGTGTAAAATTCATGTCAAGTATTGGAGGTATAAATAATTTCTTAAATATTATTACAGTTGTTGATCTTTTTTACTTACTCTTAGATTAGAAATGTTTGTTACAATTTGTGTTTTCACGACGTGGGAGAAGATAAATGAAAGAGTTAAAAAGGAAATAAATTGTATTAATGAAAAATTTTACTTTTATATTTTCAGTTAAACCTGTTATGAGTGAAAATGGTGGTTTTAAAGATTAAGAATTTTTACGAAAATAGTAATGTTTTTTTTTTGTAAAAAGGCCCTCACACTTTCCCTTTTCCTTCCTTGCGTTTTATGCTATTTCAACGATTTAAGAGTTTTTGTGGTTTATTAAATGTGAATAGTATGCGTGCGAACTGAGAGACATTATTCCTTCCCTCTGGTTATGTAAAATAAATTAAAATCTACAATTATTTCTCAATATTTTCTTACGGTACGGTTTTGCAAAAGCACGGTTTAAAATTGGCTGAAAAGAGCGCCAAATATTTACTCGTTTGAATTGGCGTGAGAGGCACAGGTGAATGACGGAAAAGATGAGTGCCCAATACCTCCTAAGTTTTATATTTTTCGGCTACGATAAGAACCCAGAGTCATTTATTTCAAATGAAATTTTCTTCTACTTCGCGGGAAAATTGTCGATGCCATCTGTCGGAGTGTGACGGAAAGTCCACAAAGATCTCCCTCATTCCCACTCTTGGCTAAAAATCATTTTCGCTTATACTTTTTCTCTTTTAAGAGTTTCCCACCTCATGCGTCCGTACAGTTCACTCTCCTGAAGCATTCCTGAGGAAGAAGTTTGGCTCACCAAACTGAATCCATCTAAGAAATATATATTATAAATATATGTATACATCTCGCTTCATATTTTTAAATATTCTTTTTGGATCTGGCTACATTTTTTTGTTTCATATAATTTATTGTAAATAAATACCGATGGTCTCCTGATGTGGTAGAGTGCTCTAAATATTTTACATTCTTGCACACAAATAGGAATACACAACGATTGAAAATATTAAAAAAGACCCTACTAATGGGTACAATTGTTCCGATAGATATCCAAACTAAAAAATAAGAAAATATCCTAATAAAAGCTTTTTTTAATTAAATTGAACTAGTGATTAAATACAGAATATTAATTAATGTGTAATTTATCGAATCTGTTCCCAAGTAATTTTTGCCTTTCCGAAATTCATTGCTAACATTTGGTGACATCTAAGATAATTGAAATCTTAAGGCAACGTGGAGTTCCGTATTTGTTTACTCATTTGTATATTTCCTACACATTTTGTAATTTTCTTTCTATTATTTTTACTTACCCGTAAAATAAAGTTCTCCTTCCGTGTGTTTCGATTTCATTTTAAGATGGGAAAGAAATCAATTTCAATAAAACCAATTAAAAAGTGATTAAAGACTTGAATATATTCTTTTAATGGAGTACATGTTATTAAATTTTATAAAAGAACAATTTTCTCCACAACCTTTATGAGTTTTAATAAAACGTTTTTAAAAATGGAAACCAACAGTTCGTACGGTAACAGTACGATAAAACGTAAAACGGAATTTAATAGGGGGCCAAAAGTCTGACGGTTTTAACCCAGGACGACTCTTTCGTTCGGGGGTTTTTAACATGTACAAGAGAGTTGGGTGGGTTGGAAAGAGACAAATAACAACAGGGCTGTAATTAATTTCCAACAAAGAATGTAATTAACAAGAATGAAACGATGGAATCGGGCGCGAGAGAAAATAGAGAGAATAAAAGAAAAAGTCCAACTTTACATTAAACCGCACATTATCTAAACAGTCTTTGAAAAACAAATGAAAAGTTTTGTTATTTTTCTTTAAGGCGATTAAAATTCTTATTAAAACTCTAACAACCCGGAGAAAGACTTTCCAAAGGAAGGATGACGATGAGCACGAAGTAGAGCAACAGCTTGAAACTAATTGAAATTTCCAGGGCAGTTGGACGCTGTTGTTAATGCGAACGCGAGACTTTGCAACAAGGAAAATCTCTGTAGTTGTCAAAACTAACTCGACCGAAAGTAAACGAATTAGAGATTCCTGTTGTGTGTGTACGGAAACTTGCAGCTGGCGACAGAAACAACAGGGAAGGGGAAAAACAGCCAAAGAATGGGACCGGGGGTGGTTACTTGGTCTCGTGCACCGCCCTTATCACATCGTCACCCTTATCAGAAACCCTTTTCTCCGGTACCGTTCACTTTCGGTCACTCGACTAAATAATACAACGAAATAATAACACACTTCTATCACAGCTTTTACGTTCATGACGCACAAGTTTCGTCGGTGTAAATGCAGTAATTCCGTGTTTTGCTAGGGACAGGTGAAGAAACTCCGACAGACGACAGAAGTTGTGTCTCACACTGTACAAAATGCTGTTGTTTTCACCTCCAATTAGACAGGAGGACTTTTACGGAGCAGAGGTGTTCAAACAATTACTTAACTTGGACAGCGAAGGCCTCTGAGGATTTAGTTAAAAATTAATATTACGGGAGAGTCATTAGATACAACCCAGTGAGTACTGACGATTACCAAAACTTGTGTCTTCCACTTAAGTCTTCTAACCTACCTAAGTTACCGTAGGGAGCATGTTAAAAACCTTCAAACTTAAAAGCCAGCCATTAAAATACGTCGTGAGTTTCCCGTCTGTCCCTGAATTTAATTTTATCTAATTAAAGAAGTAAAAACACTTGAAAAAACCTACACGCTGAACTTGAAAATTCTAAACATTCGTTTAAGACCGTCCACGGGAAGAGCTCAGTTTGAGCTTTGCAGCTGCACTCGCAGCTTCCTAACCAATTTTTTTTTAAAGTTCTAATTGAAGAATAGAAAATTACAACTTTATGTGCGATAGTCCAAAATATAACTCAACGTACGAGCAGTTACAGGTGAGTGTAGCCGACACTCAAGAGTATGAAAAGACTTATCGAACTCAATTATAATTACCCACACATGCATACACACACATACACACCCACATACACACACACATGTCAAATATCATTAAGATAGTAATCATTTGCTGTACATAAATTTATAGAAATTCAAATATTTCGCAGCAATAGAAATTTCTCACAGCGGCACTTCAACACAGAATAATACAAATAACCGATTAATTTTCGTTGACTGCTCATCGAAGGTCAAACCAAAGAACCAGCAAAGGTAACCGATCGTAGGCGTAACTTTAAGTAGCTTGAGCAGTGACTGCTGTACATTCAAAAAGATCAAGGCATCTCTCCTGTGATCAAACACTCCCAAAACAAGGCCTCCAGCCCAGAGCCTTCTAATTTGAAAAAAAAAAAAAAAATTTCTCGAAGTGAACAAAGTTAAGAGTTCCTTCCTTGTGAGTCAAAGTGAACAAACAGAGGAAGACGTTAGCTGTTTGTGAGAAAGCCTTTTCATCAACAGCAGCCTTTTTGCCAAGTGAAAAAAAAGCATTTCATCACCTCACGTCACACGGGTTTTATACATCAACTGATGAAAATCATAAATCGTCTCAACATCAAAAATTCAACACTGAAATATTTGAACCCTAGCAATAATGTGCAAACCTGGAGGACCACGGTGTTCAAATGTGAAAGCAAAACTGTTCGAATACAATTTTTTTCATATAAACTACAATCTACTCATACTGAAATGCGTAGGTATTTTATAAAGTACTACGAGGGAATACGACACGGCAGTGATGACGGAAGGTGCGGACGGTCACTCTAATAAAGGACTTTCCGGTTCTTTTACTGTACGGAAAGAGTTACAACAGAAGGTTTAGAAAAACCAGTACGCAAGATAATAATGTATAACAAATTATTCTCCATATGTTTTATGGAAAATTCATTCAATTTTGGTATTTCGAAAATTGGAAAAAAACGAAGTTAAACCTACGTGGTTAAATCAGAAACAGAGCATTTACAAAGAGCTCACTCGAAGGAGTACAAAAGATTATGCTCAGGTATTTTACAGGTGTACTATTAACAAATAAATATTCCTTTGATTTCGAACTCGTGGATCTCATGTCAAAATTACCTGACAGGAGGAGTTAAAAAATATTATAGCTGCCACGATAATGTTGGTGTTGACTTTCCAGTCTGCTCTAAGGAAGACTTGCCTGACCAGACAGATTTAGACAAAATTCAAACGGGTGAGATGTCCGTGTCTCACCTCAACAACTCATCTCACTATTTCCATTTTCTATTGCATAGAAATACCCGAATCGTACAATTCAACTATTCTCGAAAATGTCTACCTAATAGATAACCTATAATAGAAAACTTTAAAAAACTCATTTAGTCACCGACCAGCAGCAAAACTAAACCGACCCGAGCAGGCGCCACGTACCAGACCACCAACCCTTTCCTCGTTCCCAAGGAGAAAAACAAGGTTGGGTACCTGTACATACCGTTTTCCTATGCTCACCAGTCACCTGACTACCACCACGCCTATCCAAAGAAATTTAAACCGACGAGTTAGATAATTAATTTCGTTCACGTTCTATCTATCGCCTAAGTAAATATGAGTTGTTACATTATATATATATTTTAGTAGAGATAACAAGAATGAAAACAATTTGAGTATAAGTTAATTTTCCATCGATTTATATGTATATACAAAGGCCGTTTGTGTGTTCTACCAATAAAGATACAATAATAATTATAATATGTGTTAATATTAATAATAATGGTAATAACATCGGTATTATCTGATGAATATACAATTTGACAGAATTTCCCCTATGGTTCATCTATTTATTATAAATTATGTGTTTATTTATGTACATCGTCGGGTGTAGTTTCCCTCACCACGTGTGCGACAGTAGTCGGAGTACAAATCGACAATGCCAACGTAGTAGAAAAAATCGGTCCAATCAAACCAGCAATCGGACAAATCGGAAGGATGAACGAACCTTACGGATCTATCGAAATCTTTCACTTAACAACCCAACCGATCCAACCAAAAAAAAAAAAAAAAGATCACGCGGCAACACAAGAAACGATACAAACCGGAGAGTGGGGAAGTGCGTAGAGCAAGGCAGGTAGACAGAATCTTATCACTTGAACTGATAAGGACGGGGAACGTGGCGGGAGTCTGATCTCTATATTAAATATGATCTGTTTTCAAGTGCTACAACTACAAATTAAAATTCTCATTATTTATTGCATTTGGTGATCTGTCGGATCACGCCAACTATACAAGTTTATATCTATCGACTATTTCGACATCTCACGAAATGAAAGCTCTCGGGCATGAATTTCACGTTTCAGGTAATGAATAAAACCGACTGAAATTCGAAACACCTAAAGTAGATAAATAATAATAGATAAATAAAATCGAAAGAAACTCTCATCTAACTTCACACCAAAACAGTCAATTTATTGTCAGCGACATTTTGAGAGAAATCCAATTTTTTCCAGTTTCATCGACAGCCATTTTTTTGTCATTCACATCTACACGAGTGGTAAGTTTCAAAGAACGAAGTATAAACTACATTTCTGCTACATTGTCCGTCAAACTTCCAAGAAATTTTCTCTAAACGAAGAAAAAAACATTCAAATTTCCATCAAAAACCCGTAAAATTTTCTGCAGCATCTCTGCTGGTCTAACGTCCGGCAGGACTCCTACTAATAAAAAAACAACTCCCAGAAAAATAACAGACTTATGCCTGAACCTTAAATATAAACTGAGATCAGATGATAGAAGAGAAGAGGATGTTACGAGTACTTGGGAGAAGATCCACTGAATTGAGCAAGAGCCGACGCACCCAACGAACGAGTCAAGCCGAACCTGAAGGCTGAGTTTTAGGTTCTTACGAGGCACCTTACCGACGCCTTCTCAAAAGGCAACCTGAAATTGACCAGCTGCAACGGGTACTTCAATATAGGTACTTATCTGTGTTCAGTCCTCACCAACTGACGAGTATCCCAGGTGTTAGACGAGCGTCGGCAGATTCTGCTCATCCTCTTTCATGTCGGCGGTGCTTCCGAAGGCTGTCGAACTCTTCGATTTTCTCATCAGCAACATGCTGCTTGTTTTTTCTATGCTTTTCATTAGCGAGGTACCCGTCTTTTCCAGGTTCTTGATGATCTTCTCGTTTGTCTCCACGATGGCGCTGTGCTGCATCTTCTTCTCCTTAGCCATCGCGTCCAGTTGCTTGTAATTCGCCGTCGTGTACTTGAGCTTTTCCGTCTTCGCCTTTTCTCCGCTCGGCGATTTCTTCTGCTTCTCCTCGGCCTCTTGCATCTTCTTCTCTTGCTTCGCCGTCGCCTCTAGCTGCTTGTAATTTGCCGTCGTGTATTTTTGTTTTTCCGTTCCCCCGCTCGGTGACATTTTCTTTTCCTTCGCTTGCTGTTCCAACTGTTTGTAATTGGCCGTCGTATATTTGGTTTTCTCGTACTTTCCATCACCTGTTCCCGTTCGAATTAAAAATTAAGTTATTAAAAGAGCTAATAAATATGTCTGCGTTTCAAAAATTCTCAAAACTAACTCTACTCGGTTATTATTCTCCGCATGACATCACCTCAAAATTCAATCTGGGATTTAAAAGCCGAAGCTCCGAAAAAAGCGGTCCTGAGGAACAAAATATTTCTAGCAAATTAACATTGCAAAAATTCACAGCAAACGCAAATCAAATCACAGCGGTTTTGGTACATTCGTGTAAGGGTGGGATGTGTACAATTGTTTTTACGTGTACTTGTAAGGTGTGACAAAACTGGTAGCATAGGGGCTAGTTCCTCAGGCATTCCTTGGTGCTACTCACCAAGGCTCGGACCGTTTTTCTCGCCCAAGCCGCAGCTCTCATAATGTCACTGGATTGAGCAGAAATTAATTTTATCCTTATCCTCACCGTCTTCATCCTTTGGACTTTGATCGTCAGCGATGGAGCCCCCCATGCCAGGGGGGCAAATTGATTGTCATCTGAGAGCCAGAGTTGACACGATCGGTGGCCTCGTTGGTTTATTTTCCAATATTCTCTCCAGTTCCGTCATCATGTTTGTGTTTAACTTGGGAATTAACTAAAATTATATAGAAATTATGAGTGGGACGGTGCTCAATGGAAACCTCACGAAGTAAGTCAAAGACAAACCTGCAGGCTCTGGATGCTTTCGTACAGTTGGTCTACAGTCGTCGCACCCAGGAGCAGGCATTGAACACTCTCGTTTTTAAGACACCAGGCTATCGACAATTGAGTTAAGGTGCAACCTAATTTCTCCGCCAAGAGCGAAATGTCTCGAATTTTCTCTTGTTGTTTTCTTATTTCGTCCGGTTGTAGAAGCCTCTCTCTGAGCCACGTGGTACACTGTCAAGAAAATTAAAAAAAAATTAGGTCAGCCAAAAAAAACCAAAAAATGGGAAAAGTACGATCGGACTCACCTCCTTGTTTGTCGTTTCGTCTTCCGCCCAACTAAAGCTTGAGTATTTGTTCTTCAGAGAACTTCTAGATACGAGTGATATAGTACCGTCCTCGATCTTTCCACTAATTAAACCCATGGTGAGAGGAGCCCAGGCCATAAGTCCAACTCCGATTTTGTTATACAGTTCTGGCATATACAGCTCCGTCTTCTCTCTATGGTAAGTAGAAAATAAAATGAGCGTAAATGTTCTATTTCTCATCGACAATTCCATGAACGTGCTCTGGACAATTCACCTGCAGAACATGTGGTATTCGGACTGTTCGCAGATGGGTGTCACGCAGTTGAACGTTCTACAGTTTGTGTAGGCCTCCATCACCTCCACCATCGACCATCTCGCCGTTCCCCAGTAGAGTGCCCAACCTTGTGAAATTATATGGTTCATGGCCCGCACAATTTCTGCCGAACATAATTAGAAAAATAAACGACCGGGTGACTTATGCGAAGTGGAATTGTCAGGGAGAGAGAGAGAGAGTGAGCTTTCCATTTGGTTTCTCTCCGCAAATTCCCTTTCGTCTAAAAATAAATTTTAGAAAGGCCCATTTCTGCATGACGCACGCAACCATCCAAAATATGATGCTTTGGGCAATGCGGTGCCGCAATGCCGCGAGCCCTTGCGTCTCAAAACGCGTGCGTTATTTATTAATTGACATGCAGAAAGTTAAACTCACTAGGTGAAGTACTTCATTAAAATGCAGAATGAAATGGCAATTCTCGGTCGTAAGAAATGTTATTAGTTAGAAAAGTCTAGTAAGCAACATGTCTGGGGCGTGTCGGTAAATCAGCGTTTAGCATAAACTTCGTCCCACAAAATTTATGCAATTTCTTCTCTTCGTCAGTAACTTCCTAAGTAACAGCTACAGAAGTTTTGATCCACAGCTACGGCTACTTGCCGGTTCCAGCCCGGTTCTGTTGTTCCGTCTACCTGCCTCTGACTCGAATCGATAAACTTCGCGTGTCTCACAAACAACCTAATTGACTTCTGCGCTCCACAAGAAGTCCCGCCACTGTGGCACCTACTAACCCTAGCCAGTTGCTCAATGGGTATGCTTACCCTCCATAGGACACATTGGATCAGCTTTGTGCAGTATGATAATGTCGATATAGTCCAAGTTCAGCCTTTGAAGCGACGCTTTCACACATTCCAGTATGTGCTTTCTGGACAAGCCTCTCTCATCGGATTTAGAGTTCCAGTAGATTTTCGTGGTGACAATGTAGGAGCTTCGTTTCCAGCCTCTGCGTGCCAGAATTCGTCCTAATTCGATTTCAGCTTTCGGACCGGAGTAGGCCTCGCTCAAATCGAACACGTTTATTCCACTGTCATAGGCCATTGCTATCACTTCTTCGGCTTGTTCTTCTGTCAGACTGCTGCCAAGTGTTACCCATGTGCCTGTCAAAGATGTCACGAATTCATTAAATGCTAATATTTATCGAAGTATTTTACAATGTGACGTAATTTTTGAGTAAGGCTGATGTTTCACTTTCCGTAAAAATGGATAGAATATTTGAAATTATATTGATGGTAGTGCTTTTGCCTTCGTCGAATGGTCGATACTTTCATGGAACGTCAATTTAACTTACTAACTTCATTTTAAACTAAGTAGTATTACACGTGTTCGCTTACTTAATCTTAAAGCGGCACAAATTAAATTATTAAAGTTTTAGTAACTTAGTATTAAGTCAAATTACTTACCAGTAAACCTTTTAAGAAAATAAACAATAAAATTTAAAATAAAAATGTAAGCGGCGTACTCATAGTAAACAGAATTTTGTAATTTCGCGTTAAATAAAGAATTAAACATTAGCATAAATTTACCTGCATTTCTATTTTTTTAATGTAAATTTCTAAGGAAAAAATTTACAACTGAAACTGTGTCATCCGCATATAGTGCAGTGATTGGCTTAAAATTATTCTAGGATTACTCACAATGAGTAAGTTTCCCCGAAAAATTTTATATTTATTTTCATTTTGGACAACTTGCACTTTTGTGTACACTTTTCTGCTTTCACAATCGAACCTAAGTTATATCTACATATTATAAAGGTTAACTAAAGGTTAACTCAATTTCAAATGAAATTCGTTGTGCATGTATTAGTCCGGCCAAAATTATTGTGGGAGATAGCGGTGGTCTAATATCAATACGAATTCTGCACCAATGGTACGGTTCCCCTACAAATTGATTTCATTTTAATTGAAAGCATCGATTATTAGTCACGTGACGGGAATGAAACATGAAATTCTAATGGGGAAGTAATCCGGCCGGTGCTTCTTATGAATGTTAAAAGGCAAAATCTGCGTTGCTTGCAGTCTCAATGTCTTTCTTGTCTTTTATTGCAACACAAAGTGCACTTCTCTGGCGTGTTCTTTTTCCCCACGTCACTTATTTCTGTCAACTTACCTAAACCAATATTTGACACTCTCAATCCGCTTTTCCCAAGATTCTTGTACCTGAGCCCAGGCGTTACGGATCCCTGTCTTCCCACCGGATTCGCACCTATCCCGAGCGACGTCTGGTTGTGAAATCCCGTGAGGAGGGCCTCCTTGGTGGGAGCCGCGTGCATCGTCAGGTGTTCATTCGTTCCCGTGAATTCCTCCATGCAGTCCAAACTGGCTATTGGAGCCCGACAACTGTACGGCACGGCAACAGAAAACAGAAAAAAAAACATAGTCATTCATATTGAATGAGTACGCCATGAGGAGTTTTGAAAAATTTCAGCGCAACTGCCGATTGTCTCGCGTGTTTTCCACTGGAATGGACAAAGTGACGGACATGTTTGAACGAAGACGAGACAGTCGAACGATGGAAAACAACTTAAAAATCTAAAACGAAAAAAAAAACCGTTCGGGGGAATCTATTTTGTAAAACGTCGCCATGAGACAGTAATTTCCGATGTGTTGTATACAAAAAAGCGGAGAATACTTAAATATAACGCAAGTGTTTGTCCCGGTGTGGGAGTGCCCGTTTGTATTTGTGTTTGTTTGCGTGTCACTGCATGCGTGAGTTATTGTGACTGTATAAATATATATAGAATCAAACACGTGTAGTTATACAGGCCTTCCTTGATCTGTGCTGGTTGACCATTCCAACGATAAAACTGAAATGAAGATTCTCCTCGGAACTTCCTAACACAAATATTAATTGATTGCGTCATTTTCGAAAATATTTCGAGATTTAATATATCATTTTGATAGAAGTGATCACTTTCAACAGTTATAGATGAAAGAAAGTAGAAAAAACTACTCGTGCCAGTCGTGTCAGTTCAACAATATTTCTACAGAAAGTCTCGTTTAGAAATAGTGAACGAATTTTATATTGTGTCAAATGTCTCTCATCTCATATTTCAAAGAGTTAAATAGATTAAATTTCTCTAAAAAATTAAAATCATCTAATGTATAACCCGATTTGAAACTACACATAGTAGTATAAAATATTACAATTACTAAATGGTATTTACCTAAGTATTGTACGAATATTCGTCTCATTTGGCTTTGGACAACGCGTGAAAAATTATGTAAATTAAACTCGTAACAAAAAGGTTAAAGGTTATCCCAATATAAGTATATGTTACTAGATAACACAGCCACTACATCAGCAGTGTACACGAATAATGCAAATGACTGCCAAAAGGTGAAGTATATTCGACGCTGAAGTAACCTTAACAAGCGAAGGGAAGTACAAACTAACTACGGGAAAAGGGTACCAAAAAACAGTTTGAGCAGCTTATGTTACCAACAAGGTACTCACATCGTGTACCATTTCTACAACTTAATACAGAAATCACTGATTTAGTGCTGAATACTAGCTAATCTATTATAGGTGAAATAAAATATAAAATGTCCAACCAAACGGACTTATACGCTGCAACATATTACAACAAAGTAAATTTTACTTTTTAACGTGCTTTCTACGTCCTGCAAAGGTGTCTGATTGAATATATACTTTTCTCTTCTTACTTCTCTCACGATTCACAAAACTGTTCACGGATTTTACTGCCGTTTCCGGTTCCGCTGCGACCGGGTTCAACACCTACACGCATTTACAAGCCATTTTCGCCTCGTTTTATGGGTTTCAGTTAATTAAACGGATTTTCTTATTAATCGTCGGTCGATCGTATCGCGGCTTGACAACTGACTTGGACGACACGAAGGGATGAGCCTACGAAATATGTGTGTGTGTCGTGAATTGACCATTGTGAACAAAAAAAAACCCAACCGGAAAGAAAACCCGCAGTTCCGACCGGAAATAAACTCTCACTTAAGTTCACTCGTTCAGGGGGAAACCGACTAACCTTCTCTTTCAATTTCCAAATCCGCTTTGGTGCCTTTTCTCCTGAAAGAAACTTGAAGAGGAACTCTAAATGCTCGTATTCTGCGTTTCTTGAACTTCTCTTACTACCCCTTCACAGACATTATTATCACACACACACACGTCTATTTATGGATTATTATCTTTTTACTGCTAACATAAACGAAGGGTTCCAGGAGTGTGGGAACTCGGTTTCTCATCCACATTTGCCTCAGGAAGTAAAATATAAATTGAAAATGGGTTCGCGACAGTTATCTCGATTAGTAAATCATATGTTTTAATGGTTTTCCAAAGCTCCCGGACCGCTATTTCTATTAAAATTAGAATAATAGGAAAAGGAATTCAAAACAATACGCGGACAAAATTGTTTTTGAAAATTCAAAATCTCCCGCACGAACCGTTTCCTCCGTAACAGCTGTCTAACATGGTGGAATACAACGAGATTTCAAATTTCTAATTTATATTTACGGTGATTATCTAATCCTAATTTTAGCGATTACATACTATCAGATTTTTTTTAATCATTCACAGCTTCAATATCGAGATTGATTTCCACATTTCGATTACTCCTTTGCTGGCACCGCTTTATACAAACTTTCAGTCTCGGCTGTTTTACGTAATGTGCCCAAGAGGTTCACCCAATCGAGTCAATTGGAACGATGACATCGGTGTGTTTTACTATCACATCAAGTCTGCCGTACAATGAAATCATTTTTATCTATTCACCTAGGTTTGACATCAAGTTTACCGCAGTATTTTGTTTAGTTACATATACATATAAATATATCTTTTCTAATTCTTCTTCCACGACAGCCCGAAACCGGTTGAACGAACTGTGACCCATAAATCGGCGGAACAACTGCACTACAGGCCTCCTGAAGATATTTTTTTCTTCACATTCAAACGCCGAAATGCTCAAAATTTTTGGCAGTTGGATTCCTCCGACATTCGTCTATAAATACTTCTCTCTTTCCTTTGCCGAGATGTTTCACACAACTTGTTCGATGTACGAGAATGAATGTCTTTCCAATTATTCAACTGATAAATAATTTTCATCAGTATTATAGAGGGGTAGAATATTATTTAACCGAAACAACGGTGAACTTTTTCTATCAAAGAGTAGAATATGAAAAAAAACAGTAAGCCACTGGATTGTCAGATTATTTTCTGCGTTCCGGACGACTACCGTTAGCTCCTGGCCGGACTCTTTTGGCTTGGGTCCAAAAGGAAGAGGATAGGACGGTCAGAACGAGTTGAGATGGGTTCCTGATCAATGGGGTGAGAGTGAAAAACACAAATGAGGAGGATCATAATGCAGTAGTTGCCAAAATTGATGAATTTCCCAATAGAAAACTTCACATACAGCCAGAAAGCTTAATGGAAGTAACGCAAAAGGAGTGGAGTAAAAGGAAAAAGTAAAACAAAAGGAAAAAAATCGCTCCGGTCGTTATTATGCCCATTTCATTTTTCAAAATGGATTTTTCCTGCCATTTCTATTTTTTTTTGCGCAGTTTGCCCAACGACCGAATGAGAACAAGCAACCTTTCCTTGTCTCGCTTTGCCCATTCGAATAAGGAAGAAGATGAGGAAGCGGGAGGAATACATAAACCGGGAGAACACATTAAACGAACCATTTCATCCTGATGTTTCTGGACGAGAATAACAAAAACATCAACTCTGAACTCAAAGCGAACTAATGAGTTACATTCCGGACTTGAAATCATTTAGTCAATACGAAATGTCCGATTAAATCCCTCAGGAGTGATTTGCTGCAGAAGGTCTCCAAATGTTACGATCCTCGGTAGCCACCGGATAAACCCTAAAGCTTCCAATTAAACTAGGGCGTACCTTTCCACTTGGACTATTTGTCAATCAGTGTCAGGTACTAGGTGAATCGCCTTATTTCCTATTCACTTTTCCTTTAAAAACTTAGTCGGACACATTTCACGGACTGCATTGTGGTGATGACTTTATATGGACGTACCATAAAGAAGCCATTAAATGCGATAAACAAAAGGTCTCTCATAACGAACCCCCACTTGAGAGTTAAACTCACAAAAGCCCAAGATTAAATAAAAAGCATAACAAAAACGAGAAGGTTGGAAAAAGGTTCTTCGAGTTTCATTGATATTTCTAGCTCCCTATGTAATTTAGTCATTATCGTTCACCGCATTACACCGGAATTCTCTGCCCCGAGAAATTACTAGTTCTGCACCCGTTCGGCTGGAATCGTAGAGACAAAATCACAGGGAACAAGTGATCCATTCGAATTGTGTCACCGGTTTTTCTATCACAGACGTAGCTTTACATCTCACGGCGAATAAGAAATTGAATACCGTGGACCGAGTTCAAAACGGTTTAATTCCCGCAGGATTTTCTTTCTGGAGCCCAACATCTCGCCATTTTCGTGACAATCAGGGTCTCCAGTCGCTCGAGAAAGCCTTTCCCTTTCAAGAGATTTATGTTATTCAATATTACGGTCGCATGAACAGAGACCCGGGTAATAAGAACCCCAGGAAGACGTAGAAAAAAAAAGAGAGACTTTGCCCGTGGAAAGTGTAAAGTGCTAACAACACCGACACCGCGACTGTATCTTTCTAGAAAATGAGAACTGAGAAAATGAGCTTCAACAAATGCCATTTGACTGTCTCATCTTGCTTCCTTCTTCAAAATTGTTTTTTAAATATCTTTTCGTGACTACCCGGCAGGCGGTGGGGGCCTTATTATCTGGGCTTAAGTCCCAGAAAGCGTTCAAAACCTCGGATACCAGGTAAAATAAGCGGAACCATTACAATTCGGTTAAACTCTAACATTTTGCACAGAAAGCCCACGTCAACGGCAAACAATGATTTCCTTGTTTCACTCTCTTAATTGAAATTTCTGAAATTTCGTTCACAACATTTATTAATTTTACATTAAAAGCAAAATTTAACTGTAAAAGAATTGCCGCCATTTGGCATCAGTGCCCTGGGCGTGAGAAATCACACTAAACTTTCTAATGCGAATATTTATTTCATTTCTCTCACAGAGTTTTTAAAAATTGTATTGCACTGGGAAATACAGTAATTTCTACGAGTTCTACTTTTCAGACAACCAACACGAGAAACATCAACGGCAAACCTAGTCAAATCAACATTGAGGACAAGCATACTGCAGCAACTAGGCTTTAAAATAATAATTAGATTTGAAGAAAAATTTAAACCTCGATCTAACACTGTCAAACAGAGCACTTACAACGGAAAAATTGTCTACTGACAGGAGTTTAATATCTGTCAGGAGATCCAAAACTTTTTGTTTTGTTGAATTTAGGCCTAAGTTTGAATACGAAAATAACCCGACAAACAAAATGTATATGAACTTAATTCTTTTTACTCCAGCAATTTTTCACCGCTAAATTTATCACCTCTAAATTTGGGCTAGGGTAAATTATTCTTCCTTGGTGGAACTAAAAATAAAATTCTTGCAACGATATTTTTACACGATCCAACTAACGCCTTGTTAACATCTAATCGAACATTGGGTGTGCAAAAATCTATTATTATTACGGTGCTTTGGTAAAAGAACAAGACTACGTAACTCTCTTGATTATCCCCCTTTTACGAAACGAAATACAATATTTATCTACTTCGGCGAACATCCTGTGTAAATATAACATCTTGCCTGGAAAATTTACATTTCAAATAACGATCTGACAAAGTTCAAATTTCAAGTTATTCGTTTTGTTTGGTTGATCAAAATTTCGGCCGTCCAAGAATTTAATTAAATCTCATTGATTTCCTTCGATTCGCACACCGGAAATGGAAATCGCAAACCCTTCGTATCGAGAAATGACCGGAAGGGATCGTCTCAACTGTCAACCCATCCCACGGGAAGTTGCACTCTGCGTGTCGCGACTGTTACGGAGCAGACGCTTTCCGGTACCACCGAAAAAAACAACACGGACAAATAAATCAATTACTGGCGTCGTTCCGGCTAATTACGACAGCTTTCCCTTTTCAATTGGACTTCGCAGCGAAACCTTTGTTCGAACGGCCTCCGTGGGACCATTCCTCAGGTGCAATCAAACCTGTCAATAAAAGCGTGCGTCTGTGATCGAATTTGCCAGGTACCAAGTCAGTACTCACCGGTAAATCGTCGGCACCGGAAACGCAGCATCCTCTTCGTCCACGCTGTTGATGGTGTCGGTCACGCGGCTTCGACTGCACAGAATCACTTGTGACATTTTTAAGGCGGATAAAAAAGGCTTTAAATCGGATTACAATTTACAAGGTGTTTATTTGCTTGTGATGAGGACCGGCAATTGCACTCTTCGACTGCGGCCGGTCCAATATCACGATTACCGATTTCTACGGCGACGACAAACCGGTTCCACCGGACAACCGCAAAACGTAGAACCAACCTCGTTGAAAGCAAACGAGAAACAAAACAAACCGAACGGGTAAAAAAAGGTAAAACGACTACATGACGACCGTTAGTCAGGTTGAAACCTTCAGAGAGCTCGATGCTCCATGGTTTGAGCTCTGTGGCGAACGGGGACCCTAGTGGGGCCACGAGGAGGGGAAGGGCAGAGGGGAAGGTTCGGAAAGGCTTCTGCTGCTGCTGCTGCTGTTGGCGGAGGGGTAGGAGGAGAGGGGGCTGCAACGCCAAACCGCGGAAGCCAGCGGTGCAGGGAAAGCTGGCGGGAGCGACGAGAGGGGGTAACGGGAAAATAGACGAAGAGGGCAGGGTCTCGCGGGGAGTCCGGGGAAAGGCTACGTGGGCAAGGGGAGGGAAGGGAAGGGAAGGGGAAAGGGGCAGCAAAATGGTTGCAAGCAAAGGGGCAGATGGGGACGAGTGGGAAAACGAGTTTTACGTAATTTGTGTCACGCTGCCTTCCACTGCATGCCTCACAGATTTTCCGACTTTTTCGCTTCGCTTTGTCCACCTAAAATTGACTTTCTATTTCTTCTTTTTTTCTCCACTGAGTTCACATTTGATGTAAAATCAATTTCAGTAATTTCATTACTTTTTCTCTCAAACTCGAGGTCATCAGTGACAATACCAAGTTGAATGTCAGAATGTCAAGGCCAGGTACGCGGTGTGCTGCGCTCCTTGCCATTGGGTTTGTCATTTGGCGACAAAACTTTCAACCCTACACAGCCAACTGTGAAACGGTCACGTCACTAAATTTGAAGGGAGTTGAAGTAGTTTTGAGGGGGGGGGGTCAAATGGAGCTCAAAGAAATTTATTTTTTTTTATATTTTGATAAAAAAGCTGTAAGTTTGGTGAAATATCGTAGCCGAACATGCACGCTTTGTTTTTATCGATTACTTCCCGATAAGTTTTACTCATAAAGGTCAAATTTAAAAAAAAAAACGAATCGATGGATCTCATTTCATGCAAAGGTACGCCGGTGAGATGTTAATTTTTCATTTACCAGAAAGCTATTAAGTTGTAGATCAATAGAGTGATTGAGGACACGAATTAGGCGCAGGTTCGGATGACATTCCAGACAGAAGTTAAATAATTCGACCAGGGATGAGGATGTTATTAGACACTGCAGCAGAACCAACCGAGATTATTCTGAAAATTTCCTGTCATTGTGCTTGAGAACCTACCTTGGCTCTATTTCTCTTCGGAGCATTTCTCAATAAGAACTTCATCCTCATGAAGTTCGAAGTTAGAAGGAAAACTGTTTCCATGTCACAATTTAGTCAAATTGAAAGTTAGTATCTTTTTTGACCTACTCTCCCATTTTTCTGTCTGCGTCCATTTTTCCATATTAGTTTTAATTTCGTCGCCATTTTTTTGTCGTCTACCATCTAGCGCTTAAGCGCTGTGAAACCATCAAAACCATCCGTTTACCTTGTCATTTACCAAGTGAATAGAAGAGGCGATAACTTGAAATGGACAGAAAATAAAGCAGAAATGGAAAATTCGAATCGAATGGAAAAGCAGGAAAATCAAATGATTCAAATTGGGGCCGCGAGGGGAGCTTTCGGCGCCAAATTCGTCCTGTCGCGCGCCTTCCGTCACCTGCCGGCAAAACGCAGAACTGATGTATCGAATTCTCCGTATAAAACTCCCTCGCCGAACGTTTGGCCCGGTCTTTGTGCTTCTTACCACGAGGAAAGCAGGCAGGAGAGGAAAAAATGACCGAATTGAAAAAATTCCGAGGGCACCCAAAATGCTCCCCCTGAGGATCTCGTCTTTCTTCATCTTTAACGATTTTAACGTCTCCATTTCAAATTTGATTGATATTCCTAAATGAAAGACGCTAAACGAATACTTCCTCGGCATTCTTATCCGCAATTTAATTTTCTCTTCATATCTTTACCTTTTTCTCTCTTTTTTTTCTCTCTCTCTGTGACCCTCTGTGAAATGTACTTCGCTTTTTTTCTGCGTACCGAGGGCGTGGCCCCCGGCATTTGGATATCTACCAGTACAGTTTGCCTAACATTTTCATTAAAAAAATATATCCAATTTGATTAATTGGTTGAGATTTACTAATGAGGAGTGATGGCCAAATGAGTTTACGAGTACAACGAATGGCCTGAATGATTTCGCAAAACATTTCCGAGACTTAATAGAAGTGTAACAACGTAAAAGCTGAAGTACTAAACTGGAAAAATGAGACCACACGACAGAGCGATTGAAACATGACACAAAAAATCCTTGCATTTCACATTGCACTTGAGTGATAAAGCATTTTCAATGAATCCAATTGGAGGAAACGAAATTTTTACTTTCATTAGCCCTGATTTCAATTTGAAAGGGCGAATATATGTAAACTACATGTAAATTGCATACAAAGCTGGAAGTTTTGCGTCTGCATGAATTCCGAACAAATTGTGAACATCTTACGGCCAAACCTTACTTAGAATTTAAAGCACACGGGTGACATACCCATTCGGAACAAGTCTAATTCGTATGGGTACCAACACACCAAAGGCAATGAATTTCGAATTTTATATTCTCTGGTTATTTTCATCGTTTCCGCTATATATAAAGATCAAAGGTATTTTTGAAAGACTGAACTACATTTCACAAATAAAACAAAATTTTCAACAACTATTTTGAAGCCTGGGGATGATGTTCGTCCGTTATCTACCGACGCATCATAAATTCGGCACAGATGAATACATCATAAAAACTAAATTCCATTTTAAACCGCCGACAAAAAAGTCAAGAAAAAATGAGAGAGCAATCCAAATTGTCGCAGGAGATTAATATTTATAGAAACTAATGCGTGACGAGAGAAATGGAAAGCGGAACGGTTTCCGAACTGAAAGTCAATGACAAAAACCGTGTCTCGAGGCCCTGACATTCGCAGGTTTGCTTCAGTCAATGATGGATATAAGGAAAGTGAAGTAAACCAACCCAATTTCCGCCGGAGTGATTTGCTTCCATTCAAATTTGCGGGAAGGTCAAATAAAAGGAAACACACAATTTAAAGAAACTTTGAAAGCGTTAAAAGCTGTCTTTTGAAGACAGGTTCACGACCAAGGTTTTTTCAAGGACTGAATTCGTGAACTTTGAGCAGAAAAATTTACTTGGCCAACTCGAAATTCCTACCAAATTTTAGAAAGACCTGAAACAATAGAATTACCTTATGCTCCTCGGCAGAAGGAACAAAACACCGGGATGATGAAGAAGAATTAAATTAAAATAAGATCCCACGGATCAAAGAGGACTTTCCATTTTGAAAGTTTCCCTTTCCTTTCTCAAATTTTCACATGGAACAAGCTGGTAAGATCACCACTCAGAAATAAAAATAAATCTATTTTCGGTACTTTATTAATCAATAAGTAACTCATACCATCCCCTTCGTAATGAACCTTTTTATCTGCAATGTGACTTGAAATCGTAAGACAGTCGAAACGTGAGAGCAAACGGATTCTCCTCAGGCAGTGGATGATGGTCACAGTAAAAGTCACTTTGGTGTGGGGAAACAGAAGCAGCAATGATGACGACAACAACAACAACAACAGTAGACGAAGAAAGGATGAAGAAGAAAAGGTTTTAAAAGCATTTCGAGAGTTTGGCACTTAAATCCACCCAGGGGAGAAAAGCAAAAAGCTCCGCAGGCCTTAATCGAATTTAAGAAAGGCCGATTTGAATTGAGTGCCCTTAACTTTTTCCCTTCGACTTCCATTGTGCTACAAAATGAAAAATATCTGTTCGAATAACCCCATGATTTTGGAATAATACGCAACAGAACCACCTGGGTGACAAAGGCAAAACAATTGTTTCTTTTATACTTTGAAACTTAAACTTCGATATGACTTTGTGATACTTAAGTTAGTATCAGATGGAGTCTGAACAAATTAATGAATGTTATGCATTATGAATTTAAAACTTTCCTTATAAATTTCATCTTTCCTCCGTTCGCTTCCTTCTCAACAATTCTCAAGTAATTTGCTTAATTATTACAAATAAATTCACCAGTAAGGCACTCCAGTAAGTCATTGAGCCTCTGACAAAAATTATTTAGGTTTGCGGAAAGTTTTGCGGAGATAACAGCAACATGGGATCTCAACAACAGCAGAAGAAACCCAACACGGTCACAACATTTCTGACAGTAACTCAATTACATGACAAATTTTTTAAAGAAATAAATTGTTTTTTGTCGGTACGCTTAAATAAATTTCAATGATTTACGGAGCTTGGACTAGTGAGATTTGGGCAGAGTACCAAAAACAACGGTTTCTAATGCGCTTTAAACTAAACTTCAGTAATGTCACTTTTTTGTGGCTGAATAACTGCTACACTGCCATTGTTCTTTAAGCCACCTATTGATCCGTCTCATAATCACACAGTTACTCTTAGTAACTTCGTTCAGGATCAATCCAACGGGATTAAGAGGTAAAATTCTATCTAAACATAAAAATGGACAATGGAAAAATAGGAGGAGGAAGTAGAAAATTCCAGAAATTCACTTCTTAATAAAAATGAATGCAGGAAGGCATGCTCACGAGAGCAGAATAAAAGAAAGTGGACCTTGAGGTTGAAACAATTTGTCTACCAAAATCGTATGAAATAGAAATAAATATTGTACAAATAGATTTAATCTCATGGACCGGAACGGTCGGTTGTCCTTCCATTTCGAAATCTTCTAATCCGATTCTAATCTTTTAGTTGGAATTAGTCGAAAAGCAATTTGCAAAGTTTCGATTATAATCTACCTCACCAATACATTTTGCGTAGAATTTACATTTTCCATGAAAAATAGCATACATAGCGAATCCCACTATTGTCTTTTATAACAAGCACATATGATGCCGCAGAGTACATTCTTAAAACGAGTTTGAAAAACGGAGTAGCATCTGTATTCCACTTCCCTACGAACTACTTCCTACTTAATCTTCCCTAATCTACTAGAAGAAAATTCCCATTTCTAGAAAAGAAAAATAAAATGGAAACCCAGAATGAAATCAGTAGAAAATTCAAACTCAACGGGTGGAATTTTTGTAATGTCGAAAGGCATTCACCATCATTAATAATCCGTTGTTAGCATGATAAAAGTGACTTCGAATACGTGAAAAGTCATCTGAAAAACATGATGTCGACCTTAATTCTGCATTTCAGAAAGATTTCTTGGGTCAATATGAAAACGGAGTAAGAAAAGAAGTTCGCATGCACAAAAGTCATAGACCGAGAACGAGCTCGGGGTATCACCAACACTTTATACATTCAGATTTATTGATTGATTGACTGACTGTTGTAGTCCACCTTCACTGCATCAATTAAGGTAATTGCAGAAAAGATGGCACAAATTGCAGTTACGTGCGTGACGACCCGCCTAATCGCCGTTGCTCTCAATTTATTTAAATGAAACATGGAATTTTTCGAATTCGGTCACACCTGGTGACAAACGGAGCGGTGGGATGCACAAACCGCCATTAACCGTTCGAGACTCGTTAGCAATACAACTCAAAATTTGATTACTACCTAAAATGCCGAAATATTAAATTTACATTTAATAACACGTTTAGTCGTACCCCGTCAACCCCGGTCGCGAAAGCTGTCCTGTTAAACACTCAAAAATGGAAGGCCATCAATGTGATACGAAACTTGACACCCTCAAGTGGAAAGTCAATAGGTAGGGAACCGAAGGTAGGGCACTCAGATAATTCCCGTGAAGAGAGTTCTGAAGTGAACGCTAAATGTAGATAAATCTAAGTAGCAACTTAACGAAGTCTTTTTCTGCAGTAACAACTCAATTGTAAGAACAGAGGTAATATGTACTAAGGGTAAGGGGTGACAATCTGACTTAAAACATTACAAACATAAAAATAATAATGAAATAACACACTTATGCATACAGTTCTAGTTAACAAAATGGCGGACTGGTACAGGTGTAGCTAATATATATGTGTATGATCCTTGACATTACTCCCAAATAAACTTTTTAAACTTAACTCCCGAACAATGCAGTTGTAGCCTTCTCAGGAGTGTCTCCTCACCTAATTTGTGACTGACAGAGTTTCTCGAAGTTTTATTTCTCCTTCTTGCCAAACGTTCCCGGTTCTCTTGGAAAATATTCATTTTACGTGACGCGTACCATTATCGTACATTGCAATGCACTTTTCAAATTATAGAATGAAATTATTCAAAGTCGTGATACACCCCGAATTTCTGCTTAAGAGAAACATATAACGTGTACTAAGGAGAAAACTAAAAGATGTATAAACTATTTTTGCAAGACTGAAAAGTCAGGAAAGCAATAAAACGAAAAACCACGAGTTCGGTTAGTAAATGATGGTCTAATTCTTGGAGCAATTCTTTCTCGTGTCATGTGGTGGCACGAAAGACTTTTACCCTTATGACCTCCAAGGGCAAAAAAAATGAAAATTTAATACACTCAACATGTTTAACAGCCGGAAACCGACTAACTAACTAACTACCCGAGTAAGGGAAACTACCCTGAAGTTCTTCTGGTGGCAGCTACTTGCCGACGGTACTTGGTTAGGGTACTTGTCTAGTTATGTTTTGCTTCCCCTGACTATTCGTTCTTCTACTTATACATCTATTTTATGTAACGACACTTACATTGACTGAAGAGACGTCGAACTGCATTCTCTCTGCTGCTGTTGTATCAGGTCTCTCTCTCGCTGTTGCAGGTACTCCGTCTGTTCTCTGACTTCCCTCTCGAGTTCTCGTTGCTCTCTCTCGGCTCTGTGCTGTATCCTCTGCTGGTGTGCTGCCTGGAGAGCAAATTCTGCTCTCGCCACCGCTTCTGCCTGTTCTTTCTTTTCCTTTTTCTCTTCTTCCGTTTGACTTCGACTCCCGCCACTTCCGGGCGGTGCGTACGAAGTCGAAAACCAGAACTGATGAGCCAGCTTGGTGAAATCGACGAGACCGCTTTCGGCTAAAATTTTGTTTTATTCTTGAGTCCCAGGCCCCCAAAAAATGGTTCTCTTTCGTGTTCCCCCTTAGCACATTCTGAAAAATCAAATGTAAAACAACAAATCATTTTATGAAATCGTCTCGTGTAAAAAATTGGGAGTTTTCTCTCAACTACAACTACTTCTGTTGTACCGTTCACTACAGCCCATTGCTTCATTAATTTTTCTTGATTATCCTCGGAAAGTTTATGCTTCGCGTCCTCCTCTAACTTTTCCCGACTTAAAATTGAATTCTAAAATTTTAACTCTCCGAAAACTGTAAGAGAATGTTTCTTAATTGCAATTCCTTCTAATCATTGCCCTTTTTCCTGTGAATAAGTTGTTTTTAGTTTCCCCATTTTTGTGACAGGAGTTGTTGGATCTTAAAATATATTATCCTGGGTCTCGGCTGAATTGCAAAGGAGTTATTTTCTCAAAGATCCATTACACAAAGCTTGGTGAGCTACTACTAAAGTTCCAGAATACATGATTCTGCTAGATAAAACAGCGTATTACCAAAAGCCCGTATAATAAATCAGAAATTCAAAGTAATAATAGGAGTTTTTGTTTTCATATATATTATTTATATACAAGTACAAAAAACATTCTCCAGCTTTTAGTAATCTGTTTATGTAGAGCTTTTCTCCTTCGGATGCGTACAAAAAAATATCACACAATTCATTCATTCTATGGGACGTTTATATTTTATCTACTTATTCCGATTATGGGAATACTATTATCATAAAACATACAATTTTCATGATTGCGTTATGAAACACCCACATTAAATGTTGAATGGTATTTCTTTATTGATGTCTCCCTCTTTTCACAGTTTCATTGTTATTCGTTTTTATGGCTGTATTCTGTTTCGCTGAAAGCAATACCAATATAAAAATCTAATTTCAAAATGGTGATTATTTTTTTTCTCATAAGTCACGCCCAACATATTACCATAAAACAGCAAAATCACTATTTCGTACACAAATTACTACAAGAGAGTGGTAGATGTAATGGCTATGACGTTAAATAAAAACTACCATCTGAACGTATTTTGTACTATTTTGTGTTCGTCCTGTTAGAAAATAGAATAATGCAGACAAAATTAAATAACACAGTATCAAATAGGTAGAAACCTTAAAACCAAAGTTTCGGCAATATATCATAGTATTATCAAATCCCAAAAGCTAAGGCATTATATCACACAGACGGAGACTTATTAAGCTTTTACGTGACCTAAAATTTTACATTAGTTCACATAACATTATAAAAACTTTAAAGTGTATTTTATTGTTCAAATGCTTTGCCTAATTGTACAAGGCTTATTGTCTAAAAATATGTAAGATTGTGAATATTTATTTTTTTCCAGGGAGTGACTGATAATGTCGGTCGACATGACAGCACTGCATTGTGAAAAATACAATGGTTGCTCGACACACAGGAAACGCTAACGTAAATAAAATAGAAAATCCGGAACGTACAAATTTCAATTCAATGTAAAACATGAAACGTTCAATTTACGATTCTTACTTATGTTTATTTTAGTATTCACTTGCTCTTTCTGTCAGTTCGAAATGTTCTGTTGAGTAAAAAGTCAAAAGACCCGCGGGAAAGTCAGATGGAAGCGTGCACAACTAAATGACCTAAATTTTACTAAGAAAAATCTTATTCTTCCCTTCTTAAAAACGTTGTAACATGAGTCCTGGGGGAGTGTCAAGTAATGGAAAATGTCTCAAATGTAACCTAAATCCCGTTAACTGAGCACTCAAAGACTAAGTCTAGGTGCCCCCCGTCATCGCCGGCTTTCTTATTTCATGCCAAGTAACTAAGCTTAAAAAGAATTTCATTTCATTTCAACTTATTAATTACACTTAACTGTAATTACAATCAAATGATGGATGTGCTTTGCAGTCAGAATTCCTTTTAAGTTTAACTGTACAGCGCGAGCTCATTTTTTTATTTAAAAAAAAAGGTTGGCTTGACAGAAGGATTCATTAAAGGAATTTTTTGGACACAAAACCATGAATAACCAACATTCTCCTCAACGGTGAAACTCACATTCTTTCGGAAAAATTTGGGAAACAGGTTTACACATTACAAAATGGAATTCAATAACCTTATTGCATTTTTCTTCCTGGTTTTATTGAAGACGTCGCTTGATGTAGGCTTTCTCGCGGAGGTCAACGGATACTATTTATCACTTGTTTTTAAGGAGAGAGTCAGAAATAAAATTATTTACATGCGACCCAACGGATGCGACACTAAAAAAATACATAAAACTATAAGCACCGTTATAGTGTTATTTAAATAAAACGGATTTACATAAAGCACCTAACCAGAATTTCTCTCTTTGACGAGGGGAGATCTGACGCAGCAGATCGCAGTAAGCGAACTTTTAAAACGAGGACAAATTTAAAAAATCAGAGTGCAATTATTTTTTGTGTTTTCATCGCGTCGGTCGTAGAAAAAGTTAACAAGCATGTGAACATAATCAAACTCTTCCCACATATCCCTCGGGCAAGTGAAACGTTTCAGCTTTTTGTGTACCTAAACAACGACCGTTAACGACCACTGGATTTCGTCAGTTAGAGAACAGCAGAAAATTGGCAGCGTTGCCCCGTGTCCGTCGTAAATTACGGAATAAAATAACAAAAATTGTGTTGGTCTTCCCGTAAATGCTCTAATTTTTCTCACTCGTTCGCTTGTTAACCAGTCAAAATAAAAACAATGCAAAAGTTCGCGCGATGAGAAAGCCGGGCGAAAAAAAACGCTTTTGCTGGCGGTCACTGCCGCTGACTGTTGCCAGCTGTGGTCAAAGCCTCAATCGAATTCCTTTTGCCACGCGAAATAATTGATGAAATCCACATTATATTCGCCCTGAGAGCTTGCAAAAGTCATCAAAAACACCCCGGAGAAATCACCCCGATGACGAGTTTTGAATTGTCGAGTGTCAACTTCGTTGTCTCTGCACTTGAGAGCTTTCGCTAAAACTTGCTAAATCAGCCTGCATGACGAGAACAACTTTTACCAAACTGGTAAATCCAATCTCTCAACACCAATCATCCGGGATTAACAAGACACAACACACCAGTCCCAAAGGTGGTAAATTTTTATCTTTTGTGTCAGAACTCCTCACGTGAGAAATATATAATAGAGAAGATGAAGACATGGGTAGTTAAAAGCACATTAGACCTGTCTTGAGGTTAAGGAAATCGTTAGCTACAAAAAAGTGAGATCGACCTTTTGAGTAATGGCCGAAGAAATTGCTGTGAGTCGGACCCCCGAGGTAGAAAACTCTGAGATGGTTGAAAATATTAATGGATCTAAACCATCATTACTTTTTTACAGGAAACTACAAATTAAAACTAAATGTGCATGACACGCTCTCCTATATTTCAAGCAGCAGGCAAAAGACTCTTTGCAGGCAAAATGAAAAGCACACAACCGAAAGAACCCGACGGTGTTAAATTAAAAACCCTTTTTATGTTTCCTTTTCATTCTACTCTTGCGAGAATTTGTACTATTGAATTGAAGAAACTATTAACCAACTGAGTAACTTATTCGAGGGAAGGAAATAAGTAAGTACACAGCACTAAAGTGATACTGACGTACAACGAGTACGACAAATACAACACAAGCAACAAGAAGTAGCACAGCTCAATCCCAAAGGGCGTCAATAATTTTTATTACATTCTTTAGACTACTACACCGAGCAGTATGTGCAGAACACGGTATCAAAGTGAGAATGTAAAAGCAAGCACAAAGGAAAACAAAAAGTCAGTCACGACGATGCCTGCTAAGATAAGTCGAGGATCGAGGTAGATTACATCAAAAAATTAACGACGTGAAGAAAATTGTAGCAATAAAAACCAAGAAAGGTAGCTAATTTTGGAAACTAATTTTTGCTTAGGCATGAGTGCGACAATAACCGTTACAAGCAAAAACTCTGGAATAGAATAATTAAGGAGAACGAGGAATGCAGGCGAAATAAACGGTAAATGCTGCTCCACGGGGCCAAACGTACAGAAACGGATACCTGCAGAGTACAAAAAAGGACTCAACGGAAATGGTCCTCCCCTCAAGAAGACAAATTGATTAATGTCCTTTGAAAATTGGCAGAAAATCCTTTTAATCTTCATTCTGCAATGTGTTAACTTCTTGGCAGGATTTAGAACCGTTTCCCATTAAATCTAACGAACATGAAAACCTGCGACTGCAGCAGAAGCAGAACACCAGAGCATTTGACCGTAGAAATGTAAATTTGGTCTTCGACCAGTTCCCGCATTAAAATTTAAAAGGCTAAATAAAAATGTTTGGAATGTCAGCTTTCATATGGGAAAGGTTCAAAGGATACTTGGTGATCCTCCTTTTGCAAATCCCGTTCAGGCGCGGTATTTCCATTTTCTGACCATAAGCACGTAGACCTCGAAATTTCACGAATAAAAAACATTTTAAAAGACTTAAAAAGTCGTCTCTGGTAGATTTTCTACTGTAATTTCTATTCTCAAAGTCGTTCCATTCGTCGCCGATAAGTCCCAAAGAGAAATCAATCAATTTAATACTTCTTTTTCGAATTCAACTTCTTCAACTCTTATCCACGTCGAAGGTGTAAAGGCGTTTAGAATTGCCTTTATTTGTTTTATTTGCCCCCAACCCCCGTCATCCGAGAGTCGTGATACCTAGACTCGATCAGTACTTTGTTGACTAGAAAATCACAAATCCATAAAAGCAAAAAAAAACCATGCCCCACACCAACAACAATTAAATCTAAAACGAAATCTTTCCATAATCCAAAACCTATAAGGAGTTAGTTATCTACCTAAAATCCTAACTTTAGATTTGTGTGACAAAAGCAAAGAACAAACAACTCGATGTACCACAAAACGTAATGTAAAACGCTCCAAATTTTCTGACGAGTGTACAACAGCCTCGTAAGACTGAAGTAAGCTATAAAACCAAGTTCTCATTTCCCATGTAAAGTAACACGATTTCGTTAATTATTAACTGATTTATGGGTTTTTCTTGATGACACTCTAAGTCATCGACAATATTTATATATATACCAGAGTTTATGAAGATTTCTTACTAAAGAGACCTAAAACAATACTACAACTAGTTACATGGTTAGACGATTAGACAGGACATCTTCTAGCAAACGCCTACACAGTCTAGACAGCAATAGAATTAAACATTAATTTTCATAAAAACGGTATTCCTAAATATCTAGAACTTAGTTAGAATGAATGATCATTTTGCCCCATATTACCATTCACCAACGTAATCCAAGATCATTTTTATACCCGGGAGGTTGGCGTAAAACGGGATAGACAACTGCAAAATTACGTACTTTCCCGCTGATGAATTAATTTCGGGAAAATATCCAGAGTGTAGGAGCACTTAAGGAAAACCTTCGTGAGGTGTGCTTTTACGAGGAAAAGGTTTAAAAACTCATCTTTCAATATCAAAGATTAAGAAGAGCAGAGAATAAGTATTTAGAGCGGTGATAATTAACTGAAAGAGAAATCGTAAATAAATATTTTCAGCAGTTTGAAGGAGACTTGAGCATTTCGCGGCTTAATATATTTGTAATATATATTTTATATGTGTGTAATATATATTATAAAAATTGACCGACTCTAATTGAAAACGTCAGTAGCCCTGCTGACAAGTGAATAAGTGGAAAACTAAAACCAGAAAAAATGTAAAACTTGAAACAGACCAATTTAAATAACAAATACGTTCCTATACAAGAGTATTTAAATAGTTGATTTAATGTGAAGTCTAATATACTACAGCTAACTCGGGGACTCAGACTTTGTCCGTTGTAAACGACGACGAATACATTAAAAAATAAAAATTATGAAATTCTTTTGTCTTTCCATTTGTCTCTATTCATTAATATATTTGTATATTGTAACACAAAACCCAATGCTCCACGTTCATGAAGACGGTGAAAAGGCACAACTGCCGTTCAACGGCTCAAATTATGTAAATGAATACGCACGAAGAAATTAATAAAGAAATGTTTAAATCCATTCAAAGAGATACATAACGAATCTAAACAAACAAAATGTAAATGATATACACCGACAGAAGAAGAAAACCAAAAATAATAATTCATAACATCTGCGTTCCGATAAGAAAATATAAAATTCTCCAGACTCGCATTGTGCAGAATATAAAATTATATAATGTTGTATTCGGTATTGGTTTGTAAGGCAAAACTTTTCGGAAACTGAATCTGAGCATTCATCTCGAACTACTGCACCTAAACAATTACATTCTGTCTCTAGATCAATTTCTACGAATTTTTATTTCAAGGGTTTCCAAGTTACAAATTTTTTCACTAAACACGGTGTGGGGGGGGTTTAATCCACTCTCCCTTACTTAGTTTTGCAGGTTGTATAATTTTTTCAAATTTTCAAAATTAGCAGCGAGAATAGCAACATAAATTTGACCTCACGCAGCACAGGTGAAAAACAACAACTGTACTACAACTTTTTACCCTGAAGCATAGAAACTACAAAAAAAATAAGTATAATATTACCGAGATTTTCTGACTAGGCCTAAGGATTTTAAGCTTAATTCATCATTATTTATTCTTAACATTTCAAATACGAACATAAAAGTGCACATATGAAAAAAAATAATTTTTTAAAATTCATTGCGTCGTTTTACCTTTAAAACAGATGTTTAAATAAGGAAACTACTGTTACACTACGTAAGTCACACGACATACAACTTTTATACAGAATTTTATATAGAATTTTATATGTAGAATTTTACACTACATTTAAAGTCTACATAATTAAGGTACACAGCTGTAAATTAAAGTACTTATGTTAAAAATCACGGACTGGTAAGACAGGAAAGTGTAGGACTTAGCCTTCATTGAGAGAGAGAGAGATTCGGGAACAAATACATTTTCTAGGAGAGACCTTTCCATTTCCTTGGAGACAGAGCCAGTTGTCAAGTAGCTCTCAATTAAAATGAAAATACTCACAAGAGCAGAAGATCAGGAGAAAAGACTAAAAGGGAAGCTGGAGACTGTCTGGAGGCAAAAAGCAGACAAACAGCCCGGATGAAACAGGTAAAGAAAAAGCAATTTAATGAAATTTCACTTTATTTTTTTTTCATTTGTCAAGCGACCGAGTGGGTCGAAGCTTAGCTGAAAATTCGAGTGAAACTGCCGCTGCGGACGTTTGTCTAAAAATTTAAAACTCATTTAACTATTTTGCAAAATTTAAATTTCAAATTCAAACTGTTCCACCAAATCATAAATTTTATTAACAATGCCACATTGTCTTACGTAATTGTCTGAATGGCCTCCGTTAAATTTTAATTATTTTAAAACTATTATTATTTAACTATAATTATTCAACCGTTTCGCAATGCTATTTCTGAAAACTAAAATTTAAAAACAAAAACTATTTAACCGTAACTCGGGAAGAGACTTCCTAATTGGGAAAATTCATTTATAAGTAAATTAGCCACCGGAAATTGTACATCTCCACAACCGGAAATGAAAAGCCAGGGAAAAATAATTTTTCTGTGATTTCGTTTATTTATTTATTAATTTTTTTCTGCTTTCGTCTGCTTGTTTATTCATTTTTTGTTTCCTTTGTCAGGAGGCACTCATCAGCGGGTATCGGCCCTGGGGTGAAGGTCTCCCTCAACGTGCTTTCCATCGGTTTTTCTTTAATTCTCCCATTGGGAAAGGTAAATAAACGGTAGGATTCGTCGGGAAACTGTTGCACACTTCTGAGGGGATGGAAATTGTTTTTTGATTAGAAAATAGCTGATTTTTATTGGAAACATAAAAAATCGAACTCAAGAAAATGGAAAATGAAACTTGGTAATTTTTAATAAACACATTTCGTGTTCCAATTTTACGCATTTCAGACGGTAAAAAATTAATGTTCCTTCTTTGAACCTTGTTTTATGTGTCGTTTAATGGGCAATGTCAGAATATAAATTTACTAATTCCACTGCGGCCCATTTTCTAATTTACAACCGACAGACTTTCTCTATTTACCCGTAAGAAAATTTTAATTTAGAGTTGAGTGGTTAGTCTGAGCATAAGCCTTTGAGTCCAGAGTAATAATTACATGATATATCAATATAATGGATTGCAGCCTTCTAGGTAATTAAGTAATTATAAAACGATATATCATTCTGATGCATATTTTCAATTCAAAAATAAATATCACCACAATAATAATAAAAACGTAAATACATTTGGCGAGACAATAATTTTATATTTTATTGTGCTACTATTGTTATTATAACTTTTTTCATTTTGTATATATATATTAATAAAATACAAATTTAATGGGATCTCCTATACAAACACGCCAATTAATTTCTATTTATTTATTCACGGTCAAAAGCACCCCATTTTCCCGAATATTTAAGAGCTTTTATTTACTTTGTGTGCTTAGAATTGGTTAAAAAAAATTAAGTGGGTGTGAGTGTGTACAATTTGTTTTGGCTAGAGGAAAATAAAACCGGACTTTGATGGTGTGGAATTGCGCACATTAGACCGGCTATGTGTACATAAAACCGTCAGTGTTAATGTTTATGAATGCACCACCACCACCATAGTGGCCACATTAATAAACAAATAAACGTTGTAATGAGCTCTTAAAAAGCAGTTAAATTCAACCAGTGAGACCCGAACCGATTATTTTATATTATTATTCCAAAGTCACTCGAATAATGTGATTATGTCGTGTAGTTAGTGTAGTTTTTCATTAATTTAACCACTTCGTGTGATGGTTATTATATAAAATAAACTTTGGGATACACATAATATAGTGAAACTGGTAGTCGTTGCATGTTAACGCTTAATATAATTAGAAATGTAACATGTAAATCGACCATTAACAAATGGTCTGTGTTTACAAAGCTATTTTTGTACAATATACAAGCGATTGCACAACATCTAAATAAACACGAGTTGGTAGAACCTGTACAAAGATTATTCGTAAATCAATTAAATTTAAACTCTTCTTCATGTGCTGAACTACAATCTTACTAGGGTCACTATCCTACATACTCCAAACGTAAAACAACTTCTGAATGTAATTGAAAATATACCGTTTTATGAATATCTTTTATAAATAAAAAACGATAGTTCTGTTCAAAGTGCAACTTCATTTTCAAAACTAAACGACAGACGAAACGAGACGACAAAAGGTTTTAACAACCAGAAGTTTCTTCAAATTTCCCGTGGTAAAAGTGAACTTAGTCGGCACTCAAGCAATTCGTGATAATTTTTTACTTCCACGTTAAACAGCTCGTAAACTCCATTGCTACAATACAATCACATTAAATGAACCATTGAGCAATTTATTATTGACTTATCGAGTCTCATTAAATGAGGAATTCAAAAATTAAATTGAGTTCTTCCCTTCGCAATTCTGGTACTTGAACTCTTCAGGTGCAATTTTTCAGGGTAAAATAAGGTGGGTTATTTACTTTGAATTTAATCTTTTCTAATGCCCATGAAACAAAATGAATCCTTTCTATCAATTTCATGAGAGAACGTTTACTGAATATTTTGAACACTTATGTAAAAGAAGAAAATAAATTGAATTGTGGTTAACCGTTGAAAATAATTTAAATACTAGTTTTGTTATCGATAATGTCTGACCCAGAATCTAATGCTGATTAAACATAAAGACAGGTTTCATTGTATTCAATTAATACCTGTTTAAAGGTGAACATAAACTTCACCGTATAAAAAATTAAAACTTATCAATGTCGAAATTCAATCTTGTTCAATTAAGTTACGAATCATTCATCATTCCTTAATTAAATGTTAATAAATTCAACTCTCCATGTACTTTGAACTGACAAGAGATTTTATTCCAACTCGTGTTTCTAAAACAAATTCACTGCCCCCATTTTAATTCAATGTATTCACATGGGAGACATTTCACCTGCAGTACACGTAAGCCTCGGGCAAAAGTCCCACGAGGTACTATCAGATAAATGTCAATATATTTCATTTCGGTGTGTGTTTTACACCCTTGAAATCGATTGCCGAACTCCGTCTGACAGACACAACCACCTCACGAAGCATCATCTGAAAATTCTTAAAGAAATCACATCAATCCTCGAAGGCTACAAAAGGCAAAACCTACAGAATCCATCGTGGGGGATTGATTAATCCTACTATCCCGCAATGCAGTGTGTGGCAGACGTGTCAGACATCTGACAAATCCTCAATAATAAGATTTCCTACACGAACCAGAAACTTTAAAATGGATGAGTGTTCCTCGAGACCGACATTTTCTACAAAAATGTGTTGTAGTATTTTATTGATAAGTTTGATGTTCCTCTGGTGCGAAGGAAATCAATTTTCTTAAAGAAACCCATCACTGCTCTTCTTTATGTGATACATAACGTTGCTGATATACAATTCTTATTTAAAATTATTATTATTATTATTATTATTATTATTATTATTGTAACTGAATATATCTCAGGTGTTTGAACGTGAAGCAAAAGCAAATGAAGGGAAACGCGGAACGGCGTTGTCTCTCTTTTGTTTCCAAACAATAAAAGCCAAAAATGAATTTCACAAAGATTTAAATTTTGTTATTTAAGCAGGAAATTTTGGGCAAATACAATGAATCTGCCGCAGCAAAACTGCCTTGAAAGGAGATTTACCGCATCCACATCAAGGTGTGAAAGGAAGTCTAATTTATATAAGCCGATTGGAGCTTTTACTCTACAAAATGTCTAATATTTGCATTTTCTGAATTTGAATGATCTATATTTCTACGCGGTTGTTTTCTACCGTATAGCACATCCAAATAAACCTCATCGATATTGAGTTTTTCTATAATTACGGTAACACGACCTCAAACTACATTTGCCGCGAGACACGTTCTTTTATTTATGACTCTACGACAGACCAGGGGAAAATGATGTTATCTCTGACGGGGATGCCTTAAGATTTTTTACAAAAAATATATGCTGTATTTAATGAACTTCTTTCGTTCTGCGTTTATAAAATTTCTAGAAATAGATAAAAAAAAACACCGGTTTACGACCGGAATTTTTTTTCGATTTGCAGCGAAAATACAAGTCGCTCCTCACCAAAAATGGTGACCTTCCATAAAATTTTACAATGACAATGATGTCAGGTGTTCAAAATAAAATCCTCATGATTTGATGGATACGTGCCAGGATGTACACAGAACCAATCATTCCACTCTTACCTAGACTTACAATATTCCAAAGATCAAAGCATGGAAAAATACCCCCGGGTGATGCTTTATAAACTTATACATAAAAGTGAGCTTAAAGTCGTGTTAATTCCTGTATTGACCCCTAACTCCAGCTTAGTGAACAACAGAATTTCCAACAAACTGCCACGTTTCACATATACTTCATTTTGCAGACTTAAAGCGAGGCAATTCTACATGGATTAATGAATGATACGACAGTAACAACATCTGATAAAGAAATGAAGCGTGTGAAAGGATCTGATCCGCGGGCCGTCCAGATCACCTCAATGGAAAATTCGTTTCCTCAAAGGTTTTCCATAAGGAAAAAGCTTAGGTTAAGTATTCGGAAAAGCGGATTAATTATTTTCAAACTTTTCACCGATACTCGAACATTTTCCATAATTTCTTCTATGGGACTTAGCATTACATTTCACACCTCTTCCCCGCCACCCGTGAAAATCCCGGACAGAAAAATAGGGCGGTGAAAAGTAATAAACCCCGGGAAAATATGAAATGAGTCAAAGGTTAGCCATTGTTTGCCTGTATATTTCCCGGATTTATCGGGATATTCCAGATCATTGTGCTTGTAAGTCGCTAACTGGATTCGATTAATCCATAGGATTTGTACATTCTTTTACTTCGACGGTTTGTGCAGCCGTGATAATAATCGAAATGAAGGCTGTTGGTTTGTTGGAAAACACAAGGAAATCAGACAAATCAATCGCTTGTGGTCGTAGGACCGCCGCCATACTTCGTCAGATCTTTTCTACGACTTATTTCTACTAAAAGCAACAACTCAGCTTATTAACTTTTCTGTTTCTGTGGTCACCTCATCGGTTTATGATGAACACCAACAAATTTTCAAACATTCGATCCTTCCTTCATTACAGCTTGTTTGTCATCACGGCAAATATACGGGCAAGAAGCCTCTTTAAATTGTTAGTTTTGCTAGTAGAAAGTTAGCCACAAGTAGGTTTAGTAAACAATAATTTTCAATTTGAATAATGCTGATTTGCGAAAAGAGTATTGATCCATTATCAGGCGTTTAAGAGGCACCCTTACAATGTTAGGGTCATAATAATACATAAGAATAATGTAATTTTCTAATCTCTCATGAAAAACAATAAAATCTAATTTAATTACTGCATTAATCATAACGAAAACATTTTTTTCTCCATTATATTCTAAACTGAATTTCAGAATAAGGTTCCTTTTCAAACCAATATTTGTTCGTAATACCTATTATTAAATGTCTAGTTCAAAAGTTAGTTTTTGATCTAGTCGTCTATAATTTAATCCACGTAAGCTGTCATCTTATATTTTCTCGACTCACTAAAACCAGTAAATATTTTTGTTTAAAAAATTGATTGCTAAATTTTTCGCCATATTTTTAAGTTCAATAAAGCAAAGATTTTCTAGATGTCTCTAATCCCACAATAAACAACGACCATCTGGGAGATCTGACAGATTACAAATAAATTTAAATAAATCTTATTCTATTTTAGGAATCTAAAGAGACCACAATATAACTAAGCGTGTTCAATTTGAAATGCGATCTACATGTCTTGTGATCGTTCTCCGATGGTATATTTTTAAATTTGATCTCGCGTCATTCCAACAGAAACCAAATTTTGTCATACGTCAAAAAAAATGTAAAAAACAGTTACAAGTTATATAAACCTACGTTAAAAGTATCCGTAGCAACTGTACGGAACTGTGCTGCTTTATATTTTTAAAGATCTGTACATTTTAATTTTGTTCAAGCTGTTAGAGAACTTTAATGATCTCCAACACTAACACTTGACTCGAACACAAACCCTTAGATATCGAATTACATGAATAAGTAAGTTGTTGGATTTTCTCTTTAATTCCGCTGGTGTTTTGACCATTAAAACACCAATACCAGCACCACTTACATTATCATTGTTGACGTTTACTAAAAACCACGTCCTTTGCGGTCAAATAAACCAAACCTAAAAGGCAGGCAGACGGATGGAAAGTTTAACGGTAGAAGGCACAACCGTCTGAAGAAACCTTTAAGGTCCGGCAAAATCGACTTTTTGGCGGGATTAAATGTTCGGACCATAACCACATCTCCCATTATCCCCACAACCTTACACCCTCGAAAGGTTTTTGCCTTTTCCACTGGCAATCTTGAATTTCACCTGACCGGAGCATTCCGAGTTAATGTGATGCCCTTTACTTTTAATGATTCACCTTAATGGTCCGTTCGTTTCTTTTAAATTTAGGCGTAAACTTTATCGGCAATTGGCAAACTTTCGAAGCAACTTCGACGCGGTCTATTGAATTCATCGCAAACGGAAACATTCCTTTCAAGTTGCATTAGAGTGATGAAAAGTATCCTTTTATTTATCTCTAGAATGCGAGATTCAATAACATCGCAAACTTCTACTTCCACATGTTTACCTACCACTGTTCTTAATACTATTTCATTTCATTGTAACACATGGAAATATTTTGAATTCTTACAGATCCAACTCTGTAAAATTGTTGAGCGAAGCGAATGAGGAAGAACAAAAAAGACGCTTAGAATGCAACTTGAAAGAGATTTTTTAATGACTATTACTCTAAAAATGATTTTATATTTAAGTATTTTTACATCTACTTTTTGCTGTAATCTGTTAGAGAACAAGTGTAAGTACTGTATTTAAATAACTCAAAAAGTACTTAACTTGAACCTTGTTTTTCCAATATTATAGATACGCATATTGTACAACAAATGGCGCATTTGAAATATGGCGGATTTTTTTTGTGCAATTCACTTTGTCACCGATCCAGCAATGATTGAATCCCTTTTCAACCGCCATAAAGTAGATTCAATCTTCAAAATATAATCCTTTACTTCAACAACCCACGGCAAAACCGTATTTTCCGTTTCGCCCTCGAACCTTTTGGTAAGATGACTTTTTCAAAATTCAAATTTGCCCTCTTCCGGCAACTTGGGAGCACGTTATTTACTTTAAAAATCTAAACAATGTGCAGAGTTCGACGCTGTTTACCCAGTCTGAAACCCTGCAGTACGATGCCCAATGGTAAGCTTTTTCAAAAATTGTCATTATTGATATTAATAAAATAATTTATAAGGCGATTAAGTTTCGTAATTGCATAAAGGCACTGGCAAACCATTCACTGAATAATGTATAAATAAATAGCTAAATAAATTTAATAAACTCATATTAATTCCATAACGTCTAGAATGTCAACTGACAAGTTCAAGAACCTTTCAGAACCAGATTCCGCTCTTAAAATTTCTCCATTATCGCATTAATTACATTTCATACTTATGAAATGAGATTTTCTTTCATTTTCTGATTGTATTTTAAACGAACGTTGCGTTTAATGTACAAATTAAGAAGCAAGTCAAGTCAGAGAGAGAGAGAGATAGGTGGACAGAAGCAAGCATCAGCCAACGACAGAGATTTGCACATAAGCCAGGATTTTCCGCTCAAATCAGACGCACATGCCAATTTTACCAATGATTCACACACAAACAGTTTTCGGGAGGATGTTTGACCCTGAATTTTGCGCTTGCCGAAATTTCATTCGGATTGTAAATAAAAGTATAAATTGGTGTTTACAGACCGTGTGAAGAATAAGGCATCCGATGTGTGATGACTGAATAACAATCTTATACTTCTGTAAAACCATACACTCCTTCATGGGATGAAGTAGCCCTGCTTCGACCTTGTGTCTGATAACAGCCGGTAAGCAAATAATCAACAATAGCAAATATACATTAGTAAAAGAAGAAATGAAGAAACCAGAACAACGTTCCAATTATAATCCCAAAAATATTCTATTAATTCGACCGTACTGTTTTATGTATCTTTGAATCGCTGCGCAACACAGGAAATGCGGACACGTGCAAAAATATATATAGTTTGCAGTTACCTTACAATAACAGTGTAAATTACTACAACTGCATCCTGTTGTGCAAACAAGCAACATTTTCAGAATTACAGGAAACTCTAATGGTCTCATTGCGGATTCAAAAAGTTATCGTTTTTGGGCTGTCGAGCTCATTTGAACAAACACATTTAATGTTCTTGCGTACAACCTTAATTTCCCTTTCAACAAAAACAAGTGTCTTGTGAAAAATCCCGCAGCCACGGCACCTTTCTCGGGTCACCTGACATTTCGAAACAAATTTACGTTTGTAATTTCAGACACAAAGAACATTTTTTATATCCACATGGTGTGAAAGTGGTTTTCCCTGCACTTTTTATTTGTCCATCAAGACGTGGAATCCTAGACAGTCTTTACCTGCGAACGTTTACTAGTTGTTTTCTACTCTCCCTGCACACCTTCTGCCTCCTCCGAAGAAGAATAAGAAAACTAAATCAACCGGGGAAAAAGCTTGCTGCCTGTCAAGCTGAATAGAATTAAGCCGCAAATTAAATTGTACCGTATCAATTTTCTCTTCCACTCTATTTATTTACTTCTCCTTATAGTTTTCCTTCCATCTACCGTTAAAAATTAATGGGATAATATCAGCGAAGTCGAGTGAAAACAATATTCTTTCCTGGATATTCTCTCGGAGTTCCATTGAGTTGTCTCAATTGAAAATGACGAAGGTGGCAACAGCAGTGCGAAAACGAAGAACAGTCGTAGGGAACTTTCGACAGTGATTTATTATTTTTGACGAGAAGGAAGTTTCGAGGAAAAATGAAGGACAGACACCTGGGAATGGTTTCTTTTTTTTTAAAGACATTTTGACGTGGAATAAACCACAGACACCTAGCCCAGGGCAACGAATATACTCGTTTTCATAATTTTGGGCAAATCCAAATTTTTCGATGAGATTTACCGCTTCAAATTCAAATATATTCGTCCCGGTAGAGAGTATAAATCACAATTAGATTTCCAGGTCAAATTGTCTTTATCCCCCGACTCCTCATTAAATTACAAATGACACATAAAAGTCAAACTAAACGCACTTCCAATAAAATTCTTGACTTTTTTTGAGATATTTCGGCCATTTTGTTACTTTCATTTCGTTGCTCGTTTTAAATTGAAATTCTCCACGATTTGGTTCCCTGACCCGCCAAGATTCAAGCAGCTTTTTGTAACAAGTCCGCAGTTTTACGTGCCAATCGAACTTGCAAATGCTTTCCAATATACGAGACAGAATACGTAGGCTCTATAACGACTACACTTCTTTCCCCTTCCATTTTGCTGCCACAATCTCTCATTTTTTGGTTCCGGTTAGAGGACAATAACATTTTTCCCTGTAGAATACGACTCCATAGATTATATTAAAAATCTATTCGAGGTTGTGTTGCTATTGTAAATTTTAGTGAGATTTATTCTAAACTTGTTATGTACACTTATTGCCGTATTAAATTGTTTCTGCATTACACATAATAAAGTCTGTTTTTGAATTTTCTGTACTTAAACAATATACCGGAAAGCAACGAAATAATCCACTTTTGTTTTTCTTGCAAACAAATGGAAGCAACATCCTCTCGTTCTCATCATAGGCAAAACAAAAGTGGACCATACAATAATTTTTTCAAACCTTTGTCGAAAACAGAGAGGTAAATTAAGGATTCGATAAGGATTTTGATCCTTTTCGTTTTCACTTTTCGATTTTGATCGTTTTCACGATTCTTTTTTGACGTAACTCACAAAAAGTTGATTCAACAATAAACCAAGAAATGAAAAATTGTTTAGCAATTCACATGATTCACACGTAACACAACAATAACACGGTGCCTCAAGACAAACTAATTAAGTTTACAGCGAAGCATTAGATCCTGTGCCAAGTAATACAAAAAGGTAGTGAACCAACCTCACTCGAGAAAATTGCTTAATTTGTTATGCATCCCAGAATCCCTTCCTCAGGACCACTTGGCATACTTGTATTTAAAACAAAAGCTCTCATAATAGGAAAAAAGGTTTTTATTTATAGAAGGAAACGATACCAATATAATTGAATACCACTACAGGCACTATTGAAATTTTGTTAAGAGTTACTGTACTCACAACTACATTTTTCTATAAAACTACAAATTCCCTGTGTATTGATGACACGATTGATTTATTGAGACTAGAAATGTGAGTTTGAACCTTAACGTCAAACATAATTCAAGATTGGGAAATCCCTCATTAAACCTTAACCAAGACACAAATTAACAATGTCTAATTTACTAATACCACATGTAACTAATTAATTAATAGCGTAAATAACAAAACCGATCAAACCATGTCGGTTGTCAACGTTAAAACCATTATCAAATATCAATCAGTTTATTTATTTGTGTTCTTAATCGGTTACTTTTTACTTTGTGCTACAATAAGCTATTTATAACTTCATCAATACAGATTATCGAAAATAGAGTAATACAAAATCATGTTAAAAATAATGTCAACTTGAATTATGTAAATGAGTTCTTTTCATTAATACAAATTGGTGATTCTGATGAGCGCAGACGTAGTGAGCGGTAGATTGGTCAGTAGGGCTGTAGAAATTTGTGTTATATTTAAATAAATTATTTTGTACCTTATACAAAAAGTTCTGTATATGTAATAATTAATGTGGAAACCGATTGTTTCCATTACATTCAAATTCATAATTCTTTTGCATTTCCATTCTCAAGCGACATTAAGTTGCTTTCCACTTTATTTTACTTACCCCGAGAAAAAGCTTGCGCTCAGTGACTACGGAAAATTTATTTATTTACTGCTTTATTTATTATTAAAGTCAGTGCACTATCCGTTTGAATAAGAGCAGCAAACCAGCGAGGCGGAAATTTTTTACCTACGAATCTATTAATTTTTAATAAAGTCAGACTGCATAACCTTTGCATCGAACTGTCCGTTTGATTTAAACAATTATCTTTTAGAAACGAGCGGCAGACAAACTCGGCAATAATGTCAGAAACATGAAGATTACATAAATTGACGTTAAAAGATATTTTCCAGCAACACAATCAATTAAAGTGGATGAAATATTTGACTCCTATTCTGCTAAAAACACTGGAGATAAGTCCGGGACAAATTAATCTTCAAAAACGCGACATTCAGTGGTTCGATATCTGCCACAGTATTCGATCAACAATACTTAGTAGATTCTACAATCATTGCATTCAAAACATTCATCTTTGATGTGGTGGAATGGTCAAACGATTTAAAAATAAATTATAAACTGTACAACCCTGCGGTTGTGAGCAAACGATGCTTGGAACTAAATAAACTCTAAGTAAATGCAAGTGATGCAAAACAAATAAGCGACAATTATTTTGTGTAACTTTGAGTTTACCGTGAAATTTTAACTTGTCATGTAAGCATGAAATATAAAAGAAGCAAAAATAAAATTTCGAAGTAGAAACGACAAAAAACCATCTCCGACAAGTCGGAATATCCAAATAACAGAAGAAGCCACGGTTTCATGGGTCAACAAGCCTAAAATGTGCATTTGAAATTACTTCACAATGAATTAAGCAGTCGTTTCGGCAGGGCATCAAAGACGTGTTCATTTCAAATTCAAAACTTTAAAGAAATAGATAAATAGACAAAGTATTGTTTGGAAATCAATAAAACTTCATTTTACGACCCGAGTCGACTGCAGAAGAGAAAATTTTGTTTTCGAAAGTTCGTGCAGGATTAAAAATACTCGAAAACTCCGTCTGTGCCAACATTTCTGTCCTCGCCATTATTTTACTGCACAACTCCTCATATTTTTTTCATTGTTGTTTTACACAAAACCACCTATTTTTTTTTGTTTTTCCAAAAGAAATGCCTCGTCAAACATCTATCGTCAAACACTCGAACACTTTTTCCTTACTGGATATTGCTAACAGTAAAAACAACTCCGGCACTCTACTAAGTTATTTGGTCTTGGTACTCGAAGAAGAGGACTAGCAGAAAAGCAACAGCACAAAAACAAAAGAAATTTATAATTTTATATTGTTGTGTGTTTTTCTAGTGAATGATCATCCGCAAGAACATCAATTTACAGTCAATATCGAGTCAAATACATAAAAATCATTTCTGGATTCAACATGGAAAACTCTGGCTTGTAAATTAGATTGTTACATTAAATTTTATGGAGTTAACAAGAGTTTTAGGGTGGAATTCTAACAGGGAAAAAATTTCCATTGGGAAACAATTTCTAATTAACTCGGAAATGATTTTTCCAACTTTTCCGCCACAAACGGCATTTCGGGCGCGGCAAAAGTCTCTGCTTCAAATGTTGGAGGTGGAAAGCAAACAAGACAGAGAACCAGTAAAAAGAGGCAAAAAAAACGACCACTGTAACGAAATTGAAAGTCCGGGAGGAAAAAAAATCTGCAGGAGAAACTTGCTAAACCTGTTACCCTTTGAAAATACCACCAATGTTACATGGGAATACATCGAAATTGAAACGACTGCAGAAAATGAATCAGAAACCCAGAGAAACTTTACAAGACAAAGGCCCACCATCAGCTGAATGGTTTCAAAGGGTCGAAATTCTTTTTCATCGAGATGAGTAGAAAACGAAATGTTTTTTTTTTTTACTGAAAAAAATGACTCCAAAGAAGGAGTTATGGATTGGACAATGTTGTTCGATTTCGATTGTTCGTTTCAGAAAAAATCCTTTTTCAACAAGGCAGTGTTACAACTAATAAGTTTCCCATACGAATGAGAAATTGTGTAGAAAGATGAACTGTTGTACTTAGAGAGATCACTAAAGATGTTGCAATGTATTGAATTTCACAACTTTCACCTCCTTTAAAAGTTGTTGCATTATTTACATTGACTACAGTGATGTTCATGTAATATTATCTGATACTTCTACATTTATTTACGATACAAAATACATACATGTGACTTTCGCCTATCAGAAGAGTGATTTTTAAGAAAATGCAATTACGCGGGTCACACACGAAAATATACTTGCATGCAATCGCGTGTTTTGATGTTGACGAGGAACAATTGGGTGTGTTCTTCAAATTTCTTATGTACTCGTAAATAATTTTTTTTAAAAACACAGCCTTATTTTCTATGTTCGATACCCCTGGAAAATACCTGTGTTAGTCGATCACTTAAAATAAATAACCGTTATTGCTGGTAGGATGAATTATGTATACATTTTATATAAGTTGTCCATTCTGCCCCATTTCATCGTTTGATTTCGAAAATTTTCTCAAAATTCGGTATAAACTTTCAAACATGCTGCACTTATTTGAAAAAAATTACTGTTCAAATACCGAAACGACAATTAATTGACCGAGTTGCCGATGGAGTTGTATTCTGGAATAAACGATATACCAACTTTCTCACTTTATTTTTTGGTCTCAAATACCAAAAATCATACTTTGCTCTACTTAAATTGCAAACAACTCTGTTAATCCACATTTGATGTCCGGATGAGTTCAAAAGTCTCACACGCTTACAAATTTGAAATTTGTTAGACATGCAATGGTTGCACTGCTGCATACCAAACGCAATTAACAAGTTGTACACATATAAATTATGCGAAATGATGGATTTATGGGGAGGTATTTTCTGAAATTGACTCTTCCCTCGGGTACAGGTGAGTAACAAAGATAGAATGAGACATAATTTAAATTGCACGCAAAACGTAAACCAAAAGCACTGAACAGGAGAAAGAACTTGACGAATGAGTTAGATAATAAGTAACTTGGTAAACTGTAATCACTCCGTTAAAGTGTGATCTGTTGTCATAATATTTATCTTAGCGGAAAACAAACATCAAGTAAAAATAAAGTATGAAAGAGAGAGTTTGTCAAAAGTTGTCAGAGAGTTTTGCCACTTCACGGAGTTTTTCCCGGGACTATAATATGACGCACCTGAAAATTAAGCATGGACCGACTGAATATGTTTTATTCAAACTTTGAAAATGAGAACTCTTTCAAGAAAAATACAAGAATTTACCACAAAGTGACTTCCCAAACAGACGTTATATGACGTTGTAATTATCACAAAAAATACTGCACTACAAGAGTTGTAATTACAAATAGAAAGAGATAGTGAATCTGAATTTATAGAAAAGCAGCCATAAATAGATGGCTCAATGCACTTTCAAAATCATTAGAAACCCATTAAGTAGATTAATTTAAGTAAAACTCTTTGATGTCTTTTAAGTGACGATTGCTTATGTCTCGAATTAAATTACACGAGTCTGTTGTGACCGAGGTCCTTCCTGTCAAGACTAGAGAAATGCCTCTCGATGAGAATTACCAGGTGGGAAATAACACCAGACGGCAAACACTCTCTGTGGTGATCGAAGAAATTCTTAGCGAACCGAACTAAAATTCTGACACCAGAAATAAATCGTCAATTACACTTTCCCCCAGTTTTCATTTTCAATTCATATACACAAAATTTGTTCATTGGAAATCACAAAATGAAAAAAATTTTCCCTGTCGCTAAAAAAGAAATTTCCGCTTGTTGGGAGTCTTCGACTCAGCAGACTTCCGTTTTCTTGCCGCTTCCTTCCTTCCTTTGTTTTCCACTGCTCCGAAAAGAATTTGTAGGAAAATCATAAAGTTACCCGAAAGAAAAAACTAAAATAAAGTTTTCTGCGTTAATAATGTAAGTCTGAATGCGATAAAAAAAAATACATGGGCAGGTCTCGGGTCATGGAGACCATCTCCATTGAAAATCACGGAGTACTCGACACAACAGCAAAAGGAAAGAAACGTCAAAAAATCCCTACAGATCAACCCACATTGTCTTTTTTCAATTTCGAAGGTGAAGAAGTGATAAAGGAAGTAAAAGTGTCACCAAGAAGGAAAAATGACTCTTCCGGTTTGTTCCTTTTACATAAATTGACATGTTACATTGAAACGAAAGAAACCGCGGGCGCGAAACGGGAGGCAAACACGTTAACAAAATGTCGGATGAACATTTTGGAAAAATATATTAGATTTTTCACAACCAACCTGTTCGTCGTTTTTGTCTCGACCATCTCGCTTGCACGCCTTATTTGTATCACGAGAGGATTCTTTCTCCCGTTTCCAATCAAACTGTTCGTACCATTCTTCTTTTCACCGAGTATCCTTTTAGGTCGATGATGGCTAATGACAGAACGAGAAAACAAAAGCCGCAATTTCACACCGTCCACATCGACACGATCAAATATTAAAACTAATGAGAAAAAATTTTGAGCGGACGAATTTCTTTCCCCTGCGACGGGGCAGGGTCACTCGATTATTTTTTTTTTATTACTCTCGGAAAAAGGTTTGAGAGGTTGAACACCGAGACACGGTTGGCAGTTTGAACGAGTTTGGTCAATTCAAATTATCAGTTGTCTGGCTTTCCGAAATCGACACTGCCCCTGTCGTAAACGGTAAATTTGAAGCGAGCAAAAACTGGAAAAAGCTCGAATGGAAACATCCTAACACCGCAGCTGATGGACCCGTACTGAACAGAAAATTCCCCAATGTGCGTTCAGAAATTCCATTCGGAGGATTCCCGTAGCTCAAAAACGGGGTTTCTGAACGGTTTCAAATCGAACGTTCCAACGGCCACATTTAAAATTTCTTCTGTCTGTCTGTCCCACCGCTCCTCCTTCTCACAAAAACAATTCGCAATTGCTCACTTAAAAAAAACAACTCTCTATTATAAAACATCACGGTTATTTATTTATTTTAAACGATTCCGCTTTACTTGTCTTGTAGTAAACAAATAATATAAACATTACTGCTTCGTACCGATGAAAGAAAATAAAACCGATGGATTAAAATTTGGTTATTCAAATTTCCAATAACTGCCGGGAGACCCATAGAATGATGATGCCTTTCGCAGACTCAAAAACAATTTTAAATTGTTGATAGCAATGTCTTATCCAGCATCCATTTCCACCAGTTCTACACAACATCCAGTAAATTTGAATGTGCCACATCCTTTAATATTTTAAACTGAATGATTGAATGTTATGTATAAAATTACCGTTCTCCTAATTAAGTAATAAAGTGAACCATTCCAGTTGCTTCTAAAACAAAACTGAAATTATATGTCATTGACCAACCACGAACAACTCCAGAATGTCAATTAATGGATTAAATTCAGGGATGCAAATAATGTATTAAGATAGTTATTACCACGGAAAATATAAAAAATTATTGCATAAGAGTTTAATTGAATTTGGCAAAATTGTATTTGTGGATTTTCTGATGACAAAAAATTTTGCCGATATAAAGATAACCAGTTTATAGAATGTTCACCAGAAGTAAATGTCGTTTTTGCATAAAGTGAACAGGATAGGAATTGTACTAAGAAGTATAACGAATGCTGTGACAGACTTCTGCCAAGGAAATTGGCACAAATATTACGTTACAAAATAATAGTGGAGGAACCTGAAGAAGCAAGAAACCTGATTGTATTACATAAAGTCGGGTGACAAGTGAAACCATTGAAGTGACTGCTTAAAGACACTACAACTGCAGTAGCCATTAATTTTGGAAAAGGGTACAACATGTAAGCAAATCAAAAACCAGAACAAACATACCTAAGGCAAATATACCAAATACCTTAATTCCTTTTGATATTTGAAAAGCCACGTACGCCTTTGGGAACCTTCAACCGTCCAACTGCTTAGACGGAGCCATTACCATTTTGGGTTTATTGGCTTCTGGGAATCCAGTTAACACTTTTTGACTATTCTTTTCCTTCGACTTTCCAACTCCTGTAAACCTCAAATAGGAACTTCTTTTATATCCTTCCAGAGTTCCTTTACTAAAAAACTTTTCTTATTTGAGGTGTCGGTGACCAATTATTCCGTTCCTTAATGAGTTCGGCTTTATCTTAACTAAATTACAAGGCTCAGTGAGTCATATCTTATATTGCGCTCGTGTCCCTACACTGGTATTCCGTCTCATTAAATATTCATTACTTTACAAGATGGGATCAGAATTTTCCCTACTATATACTACCTTCCAATCCACCTCTAACTTTCAAAAAAAGAAACTTTGTTTTCCTAAAAAAATTCTTCGCACGAAAAGTCTTCCGTTACAAATTATCGAATTTTAATTAAATCGTTTTCAACTCTGCTTCTCCTCTTGTGTAACACTAGTTTTTTTAAACATTTACCTCGTTTACACAAAGCATGTATATTTTAAGCCTCTTATCGCCAAACCTCATGGGTTACATACTTGAGAGCCGTCATAAATTACAAAGTTGGACTTCCCGGCCGGCAGGAAAATCTCCGACGTGCGTTCAAGCAAATTTACGTGACAGTGACCGGTTCTTCTATTTAACAAACAACAAAATGGTCTACCGTCAGAATCAATTTCCAGATCTTCGATCCCCCGATTGATTTACACGCAAAAGTGGAAAATTCCAACTCATCTAATTAATCCCCATGTTGGTTTTCTACCTAGTGCGGTTAGCAGATTTGAAACTTTTCCAAATTTCGTACTCCCATTTCCGAATGTTCTTCACATTACGTCCCAGTTAACAACTAGATTCATTTTACCTCATCCGCATCTGTTTTTCTTTATTTTTTTTTCATTCTTCTCCCGGCAACCAGAGGAAACAAAAAGAGAATTGGAAAGAGAATTAAAAAAGCTCTCTTCTTCGTTTAAAATAATAGTTTACGGAAGAAGGCAAACAGTTTTACGAGCTCCTTAAAATGTTTTATTGCCTCAAGTCTTTTCTTCCGTCTCATACACTTTTTTATTTCTCCCATTTTACTCTGTTTTTCGTTCAGCTTGTGAATTTCCCATTTTTCCTCTCTTCGGGCTTCTCGTGCTCAGGCCCATCACGAATCCAACGAAACAACCTTCAGGGATCACCAACACCGCCAGCCACTTTCCCAAACCTCACAACTCATGTACAACAGTTATTCTAACCATTTAAAACTTCACGTTCTGTACTTTAATGAGTCTCGTTATAATCCTTTACCATATTACAACTTGAACAATATATATTCAAATACTAAACTTTTCAAACTTCAAAAAAAATCCAATTGCAGAATTTCCTTCGTAAGCATTAGCATTAGTAGAGCCGGCATTCTTCTACACGGATTCAATGCCATTTCTTTTCACCCAAATTCTTCTCTACGATTATGCGACGGATCGGAAATCATTTCCAGATCGTAGATCGTAGCTGCATGTTGAAATCTTATCGAGAAACAAAATACGAAAGGTAGTATTCTCCAGATTGGTGACTTTTTCCCAGGGACCAATGACACTCGTCAGAATTCTTAATACCAAGCAAATTCTTCCTGAAACCCAAAAAATTAAACCTTCAGTTAAGTAAATACCCCAAATTACGTGTTACGAAAATAGGAATATCAATGAAATTGTGTGAACACCGTTTACATTGCTCTTACACCGCTATAACATCTTTGTCTGAAACAGTACATTGTACAATCAAATTTAAGCAACTTACATAATTCAGGCATTCACAAATTGTGGTTAACATAATCTCGATCACCAACGTTGATTCGATCTGGTGCTGCTGTCACACTGAATCCCAAGATTCGATTGTCAACCTTTAGCATTTTTCCCTTCTTACTCTTCTTCCCTACAAACAGAAAATACGTCCATGTTTGTGACACAAATAGAAAGCGAATATTTCCCTGCACTTTCTGTTATATACTTGAAAATATCACTCCAGCCATAAGCACAAACCTTTTCCTTTGACTTCTTGAAATTCTTGAGCTACGTTGATTTGGTACTGCGAACCTGAATTAACTCCCGAGTACTTGGAATTTCGGTCATCGTCTCCAGCATTCTTTTGCGAAGACATCCATCGAGACCTTCTTTCGAGGAATTGCTTAGCAAACTCCTGAGCTTCCTTACCGTCACCGAGATAACATTTAACGTACTCGGTGACTTCATAAGGAGATTCGATATCTCGAAGAAAACTTACAAAAGTTGGAACTGAAACAAATTTAATCAAATTTATTTGTTGATATAAAATCAACAGACAATCATCGATTCTCCATAACTAATATTTACTATCGACATCGGATTGGATGGATTGCAACGATGCAGAACACCAAGTGGTGAATTCGTCATCAGCTCTCTCGAAAAGTTTCATCACGGCAGCTTCCTCTTTCTTGGACTTCGGTTTCGAACCCTTTTGAGCCGGAGAATTTTTTTCGGTTTTTTGAGATGGCAATGCCTGTTGATCAAATAATCCTTAACTGAATGAACCAGGACTCTGATAGCAGAAATTAGTGACGGACGTGTCTGCCTACCGCTTGATTTTTTCCTTTGACAGGCGAAGAAGGCGTCTTCGCCTTGCTTTTGGTAGTGTTCGAAGCCACTTCATCCCAAAATCCGGGTGTCGGATTATTCTGAACCGGAGTTACCCCCCACGGAGCCGAATTATTGGTCCACGTTAAGGACTGTGACGCGTTGCCCCAAATTCCCGCATTTGTAGTCAGAGCGGCCTCTCGCTGCTGTTGGGCTCTTTCCAAGCGTTCCCTTTCCAACTGCTGCATATACCAAAACCAAGGTCATTTGTTAGCCTGTCTACAGACAAATAAACCTAAACTATATAAAAAATTTTAGCTGTCACGAACCTTAGCCAACTGCAATTGTTCCTCGGCCTGAATTTCTGCCAAACTTTTCACACTCGGATTCATTTTTGGCAATTGTTCAGCCCATTTTAAGTTCAACCCATTGCTTTGACTTTCACTTTCTTTCTGCATTTGCTGAATTTCCTTTTCTTGAGCTTTTTGGAGGGCCATTTGCTGTTCACGAAGCATCTGCCGAAATCAAACAAGTGAAAAATATATTCATCACCCCTGACAAAAAACCAATCCAAAGTGCACTCTCATAACTGAAAAACCCACTTGTTTCTTCTCCCGCTCCTGCATTTTCTGTATTTCGGAGAGACTCGTTCCTGGTGCAGTCACAGGTGTCTGACACCATGGCAAAGGTCTTTTAAATGGCTCCATTTGTTGGTCCTGCATTTTCTTCAGGGCTTCCATTGGTCGCTTCAACATTTCTTGCTTTTTTGCGTTAGCAGCTGCTTCTTCCTCCTCCTCTTGTTTCTTTTTCAAGCGTTGCTGTTCTTCTTCTTTCCTGTAAGGAAAATTCATCGTTTAAACATATTGAGAATCGTTCTGACGTCATTGATGTCATTCGAAAGAATGTTTGCTTACTTTTTCTTTTCATTTTCTACTTTTTTCTTCCCCTCCTCCTGCAGTCGTTTCTTTTCTCTCTCCTCTTCTTTCTTTCGTTCCTTTTCTTCTTTCTTCTTTTGTGCTTCCTGCACTTTCTTTGCCGCCTCTTGTTTCTTTCTCTGAGCTTCTTCCTGTTGCTTTTTCTTCAGCTCCTCTGCTTTCTTCTTCTCTTCCTTTTCCATCTCTTTTTCTTTTTGTATCTGCAGCAATCATTTATTTCCTTAGCCTCCTTATTACTCAAGTAAATCAAATTAATTTAAATTCATATACTCACTCTCATTTTTTCTTCTAATTTTTTTAATTCCATTTTTTTTATTTCCTCTCTTTTTTCTTCTTCCCTCCTCTTTTCTTCTAATTCCTTTTGCTTCTGAGCGGCTTCCTTTTCTTCTTCTTTAGTTTTACGTAATTCGACCTGCCGTCTTTCTTCGTCCAAACGCAACTGTTGTTCGGCAAGAATCTGTTGCTCCGTCTTTATTTCCCACATTGGTAAGCCTGCTGCATTTGTCACAGGACCAGGTTGATTCGCTTGTGGCCAAAGCATAGTTCTCCCTGGAGCTCCCCAAAGTGAATCCGAAGGTGCCGGTGCCTGAGGTGGCATAATGTTTGACTGATTTCCCAGCTGCCTCAACAAACTACGTATGGGGTCTTCAACTTTCGGTTCCTCCACGCCTATATTGGGAGCCGCATTCGCAAGAACAGAATTCTGAAAGTGGACGTTCAAATGATAAATATTAATAATATATATATTGTACAAAAAAGACATATTTGATTAATACAAACCAAATGCGATTGGGAATTTAGATGATGGTTCATCACAACTCCCGCTGGATTCATTGGATTCACCATTGGGGGCTGTGGCTGGGGTTGTGGTGGAGTTGTTTGCATGACGTTCATGTGTTGAAGAAGTTGACGAATGGGATCAACAGTTTTTGTATCTCTCTGCATTTCAGGCATTGACATTTTGTTCTAAAAATATTAAAATCAAAGGTTTAACAAGAACGCACGACCTCGGCTACTGTCACCTAAAATTACGAACGGCGTTACCTGCTGGTGTTGTTGCATTTGGGCCAGTAGTTGGGAAAACGAATTTTTCTCCACCTGGGGCACTTGATCCACAGGGAGGGACGGTCTCTGGGACATGGCCAATTTTTGTATTACAAGATTTCGCTGCTGCACCGGACTTAGAGTGCTCCACATTTCTGACTGTGACAACTTGTTGAGGGCTAATTGTTGACTGCAACATCAAAGACAAAATGACAATTGAACATCTTAGGAAAAACTAACTGAGGCGACACCCTGAACGCAAATAATGTGTTTGTCGTTCGCTCATTTCTTTTCTAAAATTGATTTCTGGAGATGAAAGGAAGTCGTTCGGTACCAACCATTAAACACTCATAACACAACTCAATAGGGCAGTTTAATTTCTGGTCCAGGAAATTTCAAGGGACTCTCCAAGGTAATTGCATAGTGCAGCTCGGCCCTAAAAACTAGAATTCTGAAGAGTCAAATAACTTTTCCCGGGGTTCCTACAAAACATGTAACTTGAAACCTGAAATGGGAAAAGTGGTTCTTCGAAATTGTTAACGGTTGAAAATGAGATCGGAATCTAACTAGGTGTTGGTGTGGCAGGACTAAACTGCGTTTTGGGAGAAGGTGAAAATTACTTAAAATTTCTTCACCTGAGTAAGAACTGCTTTTGGAGCATCTGATATTGGTGGTACTGCTGCATGAAGATGTCCGGCTGTGAAAGACCGTGCGGCTGTGGTGGGACTGGACCTGGAGGAGGTTGCTGCTGTGGTTGTGGCGGCTGTGGAATTTCGGTATCGGCTTTGAGAACTGGCAGATTCACTCCCGGAAGAAACGGAACTTTACCGCATTTAAGCATCAAGTCACCGAGTTTCACGTAGAGTTCATCCTGCTCTCGCCGTACCAACAAGGACAGTTGAAAGTATCCGTTCATGAACCACTCAAGCATTTCACTAGATTTGAAAGGACCTATGAAAGAAAAAATAAAAAACATTGCCTCATCACCTAAATATTATGTATATGTACATATAATGTCAAACTATTTTGAAATCGGGTAGAGCTTATGCTGTTGTGAGGTTGAAAGACGTTACGAAATTTAAATATTTAAATTACGCCCATCACAAGTAAGATAACCTGTGTAAAGCAATACATGGTGTTCACTTGGATTGCCTTGGTTAATATCAAATGAAAGCTGTTTTATTAAAGTATTTAATAACGGTAATATTCAATACCAAGATCATTTCGTGCTACACCTTTGAACCTTTGCAAGAGTAAGAATCAACGGTAACAATCAATTAGTGACAGATGAATAGCAAAATTTATCGAGCCTTGCGACATATGCAAGTTACGAAACACTATGAATTTGTGCATTGTTTAAGTGAAAAGGCCTATGAAGTTTTATTCAGAGTATATAAAAAAATTCCGAAAATCTCGTATTAATTAGTTTCTTGACCCGTTAACAAGTTTTGAAAGCAGAAGTCACTGCAAAGAATGGTTTAATCACAAAAATTTTATTGCCAACTTGCCTTGAACAACACCTTGTGGATCCCTGTAATACCATTTATCACTTTCTATATCAACCAGAGGTTTTTCCTCATCCTCAAACAATTTAACAACGGTGTCTTTCACGACTTCCGCCATTCTCTCCATGTCTTCCTCGGAGCCCTGTCGATTTACGCTTGATTCGTGTTCGATTTCGGCTCCGACCAAACGAGAACCTGAAAAATAAATAGAATACCTCTGAATGCATACTTACGTAAGAACATAAAAATGCAATAAAAACGCTTCCGTAGGTCGAGTAGCTTGAGGTACCGGCCCGGTACATGACCAGTCTAAATCAGTACATATAAAAGTCACATAAATGAAATTTGATTGTTCGATTTGACGTCCGATATGAAGTAACTTATTTAGCATAAAATTTAAATTTCTCGTTGGTTTAGAAACCGGTTGACTACGGAAAACAATGTTTTCCCTAATGCAGTAATATTTAATTTCTTTAAACTTGAATATGTCAATCTTATTGTCTTGGTGGATGTACCACTAAACAAATGTCTAAGGCCGCACCTGCTAACAGTTACTTTCATACTTCCTACCTGGATTGAGAGTTAAATTGTTTATCTTATCCTTCCGGAAAGCTGAATTTTTCTCCTTGGCATTTGGAACTCCCGCCTCCAAAACAGCACTGGTTTCACTTTTCATCACTTCCTCTATCACACCGTTGGGTTCGACCGCGGGCTCTTTCTTACGTAAATTGTTCACGTCAACAGCCTCACTTAATTCTTTGTTCGTATCATTTTTGTCTATAAAGTTTTGATGTTGTACTCTTATCCGGTCGAAATTCTGCGATTCGGTCCGTTTTGTCAAGGCCAAATTGCTTTCCGACGGATGTTCCGTTGTCTTCAGATTCGAACTGCTTTGACTCTTTGCTAGAGAATGTGACGTGGATTTGGACGAGTCCGTTAGATTTCCCTGAGCTGTCTGACTTCGTGACAGCTTTCGGTCTTTCTCCTGAGCTCCAATTTTAGCCTCCTCTGGGTCCTCGTTGTTCTCGCTCAAATCATTTCGACTTGTCTTCTTCACCCTGGGTGGTGATTTCGACTTGGTCCTTACGTCGGCATCGTCCGAAAGACGATGTCTCAAATTTATCGAATTCACGTTATCCTACAACATAACGCAAATCGGTAAACACGACCTCAAGCAGTCCACCAGCATCCAAATGATAATGGTTTTGTGTTCACGTACCTCTTCTTCGTCCGAATAATTTCCCCCATGAAAGGCTCCGCTGGCGTCAAAACTTCCACCGCTTTCACTTGGGTTCTCCATGGCCCACTCCGGAACTTCGTCAACGAAATGACTTCGTTTAACCGAAAGAGAGTCCTCGTCGTGGCTACGACCACGCAGACCTTCATCTGCCCAGCCTCTTCCCCAACTAGAAGTCCTACTTGTTGATTTGGACAATCCCCCACTTTCCGCAGTGTCACCCTCATCTCTCCAGCTGTTTGATCTTCCCCATTTGTCCGATTTTCGCCATCCTGAAATAATCCCACGTTAAATAATATCTACCTGAGTAGGTACCTCTCAAGTGTGTCACAACAAGTTACCTTCATCGTCATCTGCTCCACGATGCCTCCGCCAGCTTTCCGTACTGTTGCGACTACTTCCCGAGAAATCTTTCATAGATGAATATTCCTTCCTTGGGGAAGTGGAACCATTCCAATCGCCCGGATCGCCACCGTTACGTTCCCCCCAACTTCGTTCTGAAGTCTGAAACAGATGAAATCAATAGTTTAGCAAGTATCAAAACAAAAGTCACACCTACCTCAAATACAATAATAATTCATGAATAAATTTATATAAAAAAACCTATGGTAGCCAGCACCTGAACTTTTCACTGTTGCATACCTGAGTTCTGTCATAACTACGAAGGCTCCTAGAGAATGGCCTTTCAGGAGGACCACCTTCTTTAACACCATCTGACTGTTCCTCATAGCTAAGTCCTCTACTGTAATGGAAACCCCCAGATCCTCTAAGACGTCCTCTGCCCCTTTCAAGTATGTTTCCTCCTCTCCCTCTAAATACACCACCACCAGGTGGACCAACAACAGTTTTTCCATTCAATCGTAACACTACATCACTGTTTATGCCTTTATGCCATTGCCTCTGTAAAATTTAAGGATGAGTTATTAATTTTTAGTGACAACACAAGTTTTGTTAAGACTAAAAATTTGATTGAGTACATAAAACTCACAATTTCTTCCTCAGTCATTGTAAGTAAGGCCATGGGTATTTGTGTCTTTTCCACATAAAGACCCTGAAGTTTAACTAAAGGATCTGGGGCCCTGACATTACGATCAAATAAAGCCAGCATTTCTTCTCGTCCATAACGATGCTCAGCCAGTTGATATTTGGGTGCACCACCTGTATTTCCTTCTGATGATAAATTCCTTAGCCATTCAGGTCCAAACTTCAATGAGTCTGTCATATTTATTAATCTAAAATAAAAATCAATAAATGAAATTAGAAAAGTAGAGACTACATTTACTTAATAAAGGAAATTGAATGCAATGGTATTTAATACCAATTAAAATTTTACAAATTCCCCCAACCTAACCAATCAATGATATAATTTCAACTATTCTGATGCATTCATTAGAACAAGAAAATCATGCAAACTATGTAAAACAGGACACAGGATACAAGCCTACATATAGCTTTGTGTCCAAGACAGCGCGAAAAACATCCATATTTAATAAATGGCACGGACAGAAATTGAAAATTAAAATGATGCACTGGAGAAGTACATGGTTATAACCGAATTAAGAGTTAATTTTTAACACTCGAGTGCACCTACCTCATTTAAAGCTATTTTTTGCAAAAATACACGAAAGAGAGAAAACCCAATTAGCCGATGCCCAGTTCTCGACAAAGCAAAAACATAAAGCCCTTTGTGGGAAATAAAATGACTGTCAATGTAAAAACGAATAAAAAGCTAAATAAGTTCTGCTAAAACAGAATTGCTCTTAAGCCAATGGGTATGATAACACGATTTTACCACGTTGACTAAATAGGCTGACGCCAGTTGTACACACGATGAGGAGTGAAAAAAACCAAGTCCACAATAGAATTTTTTATTTTCCACACCCCAAACACGGTGAAAACAGGCGATTTAACCAAAAAACCACCCGAAACGAATTAAAACTGATTCCGTAGGCTTTTTTCCTGGGGGAAAAGGCGTCATTCGACTTGCAAATCCGTCCGAAAACGTAGTCTAAAAAACGAGAAAAATAACCGAATTATTTCGAATGCAGTTTCCTAGATGGCATCCATTATAAATCGCTCCTTGTTGAAATCGTTTCTTTTTACATGACAAAGTCGTTTATGGAAAAACGGCCGTGAACTATTTCCGGGTCGGATGTTCGTCTTACGCGGCGGACCAAATTGAAATTTTGTTAGAATTTACAAAAACCCATTCAAAGTCCTCTACCTGATTTATCTGAAGGATTCAACAAAACACAAATCCATTCACCAATATGGACGATTTTCTTTTCGTATGTGTATCTTCACGCATGTGTAGAAACGTTTCCATCTAAATATTTTCCTTTGAACCGTTACAAAGGAAACGTATACCCTGTGAAATCCAATATGCTCACCAGTTGTGGTTATTTCTTTATTCTTAAATGTTTTCGGTTTTTAGTATGAAATCATTTGCATCCAATCTTCAAACAGCCAGATACTGAATGAGAATTTAATATATGGAATGGTGATTTTGATAAAATAATTTATTTTTTAATGAAAGAGCCAAGGTCATTACCCGCCAAATGCACTCTATTTAAATTTTAAATCCAGGGCTTTGTCGTTTGAATGGCTTTTTTTAGTTTATATGTATTTAGTTTAGTTTTATATATATTTAAAATAAAAATGTAACACAAACTTTAATTTATTCATTAAGGTGCTGAATTATTGCTTAAAACGAATCAATTTGTGGACACAACCTATAGAAGGTTTTTTCTTAATATTACTTCCAATTATTAATTACGCAATTTTAGTGGATTAAAACCACTTATGATTCATGCAATTCTGCGTCTGCGGAAGAAAGGTTAATAAATTTTAGCCGAAACAGGGAAATATGTAAGAGAGTATACTACAACATCAAAAATTGTTTTATTCTTAAATGAATTTTATTTCTCACAATTATAAATTACTAAACAAAATGAAGTTGTATGCTATAAATTATATTGACAATAGAGTATACTTAAGAAGAGTACTAATAAATAATAAGCAATGAATGTATAAGCTAGATTTCAGTCCAGAATAATAACTACTCCACTACTACTACAGTTAAAATATGTAAAAAACTTTTACTTTGACACCTCAACTGGAAGGTAATTTTACAATGCTTGATTACCAAATCATCAACTCTACTTTTAACTTCTACTTTTGAATTCCTATTCCTAACACATTAATATTTTGTTTGGGTTGAAGTTCTTTAATATTCTTTCACTTACATAGACCATTTTGTTATCTGTGTATAAAAATTTTTTTTAATTTTTTTCAAAACAATTAAATATGAACGATGAGAACAATGTAAATGTTGGAGAAAGTAGTAGAACATATTTATGCCCCAAATTGAAGAAAATAATATAAGTAAAATGGATTACCAAATTTAAATATGATTTTAGGATGAATTCAAAATAATAATTATAGTAACAATAATAAACTAATGCAGCATACTTTAAATGATAAAATATTTAATATTTATTTATATGGTTTATATACAAATTAAAATTAATTTATTTTTGTATGTCAACTTGGAAATAGTGAATGTATTTCCCAAATTTTCTTTCTTATGTGTAAAACTATACTAAATTTAACTTACAAGTTCTGATAACTTAACTTTTGATATCTCATATTCGTAATCATCAGAAGTAATATCACTCCCATAGTAACACACCAGTGTGTTTCTATTTTTTACTATATAAAAATGATTTATTTTGATTATTTATTTATTAAAATGATTTCTTTACGATAATTTAGATGTTTCCAGCAACTTCAACCTGCTTACAAAAAGGAGTGACATGTTTTGTCTAGTAACTTATTATCACAGATATTACACAAATCATTATGCAGATTAACAAAATTCTACCTATGAATGTCAATTACACATGCTTAATACTTGCATATCATGGAACATTAGTGTTTAATTGTAAAACCGAATCTATTTAAATCGTAGAAACCAGGTACATTGAAGTATGAGCAACTCCACCCTTTTCGCAAGAATCTAAAGTTTGGAAACCTGATCAGTTGTAACACAGGGATTGTCAATTCCTTCTGAGGTCACCTTGCCTGATTTCTTTTTTCCCGCTCGTAACAGACTAATATTTCCAGCAAAATGTTCTTCTATCTCATAGAGGCTCCAGCCCTCTGTCTCGGGTAACACAAAATACAACACAACGGCAGCGATTAGACCGCATCCACCGTAAAACCAGTAGACCCCGGGTAGAGTCAAGGCATCGATTAATTTGAAGAATGTTTTATTCGATGCAAAACCCATAATATAACCAGCTGAAGCGCTGGCCCCACTGGCAAAAGCTCTAACATCTGTTGGGTAAACCTCTCCGATTAGAATCCAGGGAAGTAAACGAAGACCCATGAAAGCGAGGAATGAGCCTCCAATTAGGCATGTCATCGGGATCCAGGAATAACCCGCGAGATCGTTGTGTTCGCTTATGAACGCCCCATTGTCCAATTTGACAACCCCCAAGAAGAAATGAGCATAAAGTCCTACACAGGCGTAAAGAATGGCTGCTCCAATTGCGGAAACAAACGCCAAGGGCCGCTTTCCGGTGTAATGTATAAGTACTACGCAAACGATGGTACCCAACAGTTGAGCAATGCCAAGTATCATTGTGGCTAGGTACTTATTTATAGGAGCACCTAACGTCGAGAAAATGTTTACTGCAAAAGTGGTCAGAGTTGTCATGCCGGAAAAATGTCCGGCCAAGAAGCTGAAACAAACTAGGAAAAATGGTATGGTGAAGGTTCTCTTCTTGTACTGCCCCAGGTTGGCCAGGCATTTGTTGCGGCTAGCCGGTGTGTGTCCAGTTGTGTCGACGTTTTCCTTGCCAAACTCTGCCTTGTCTTTGCCAATGACACTTATGTATGTGAGTTGACTGGTTGGCTGTAAGTCTGGTCGAATGCTTCGCACCAAGGCTTGAAATTCTTCTTGTACTTCGTGTGGTTTTGCCCATCCTCTGAGCCACGCCAGTGACTTCTCTGCGTCTTTCAGACGATTCTTACCTAAAAGTGCCAATTAAATTGTAACTTGTGAACTGCAGAACAGTTGTATCGTTCAATAGAAAAATAGACTGTTGTGCTTATTGTAATATCTGTTAATGGGGTCATGAAAAGCATTCAAATTCGGGTTGACCTAAGAGTTTCAATTAATAAATTGCTTTTGCTTAAATTTAAAAACAGTCGCGTAACAAAGGGAGTTTTAAAAAATCTTGGTTTCACTTTTCCATAACTTATTGAGTTTTCTTATTTTTGAGAATGAAATGGTACTGTATAGATACAAAGACTACAGTTTAAATTATCGTTCTTACTAATTAACCAGTGTGGACTTTCTGGTATGAAACAGAGAGCAATGAAAGCCAGAACTGGGGCCGCAGTGTTGGCAGCACTGAGAGTTTTCCAGTCCCAAACATTTCCTAGCAAAAACTGCGTGAACATTCCCAAGACGACAGCCAAAGATGAGGATGCGGACAGAAAACCTCTGACATGAGGCTGCGTGATCTCTGCTACATAAGTTAAAATCTGAAAGAAAATTAGAGAGACCATGTTGAGAGAAGCAAGTGCACTTTTACAAAAGAATCAAATGTTTAAGAACTTTTATAGAGTAATTGATTGCATCTTTTCATAACTCTGACAATGGAGCCGCACAATGGGCTAACAGAACAGAAAAAAGTACAGTAGGTCAAGATTCAATTCATTTTTAAGTGCAGGCTACCGGAGTTCAAGGATGTACCTGAAATAGCTTACAGGCGAATACTCAAACAGTTTTCAACTTGCTCGGGTCACACAACCTTTCAATTGTCATTTAACTCGTTTTTAAGGTTTGAAAAGAGGTTGGCTGATTTTGTTTTGAATAATATGAACTATCGAAAAGGTTTCTTCACTCCACTGCAATTTTTACAACTAATCGTTTTGTGAATATTATCTATTATTCAAGGCGATATTCCTACACGTGATTTACACCTTTTTATTATTTTTTATTACAAAATACTTCAATTTGAAGAGGAGATGCTTTTAAAAAGAGAAATACGAGGTTGGACCCTCGATTTCTCGAGAAAGAAATAAAAATTACTGATTGTATTAATAACACAGTTAATTGTAGTAACAAATATGTAATAATAGTGAAAATACTCACGGGAGCTTCAAGAAGTCCTCCTGCCAGCCCTGTCAGAGCCAAGCTGGCATAGAGCATTCCAACTGAATCGGCAAAGTAGAACATGATCCAGGTAATGAGAAAAGGAATAGTAAGTGCTTGCATAGATCTTTTTCTGCCAAAGGGTTGAGTAACAACACCAGAAATGAGACATCCCAAAGGAACCGATATCAAATTAATACTACCTAAAAAACGAACATGTAAAATACATAACCACAGGCAAATGAATTGAGCCTTAAATTAACTAAGTAGTTAACCCCAAATTATTTATTTAAAAAATATACAGATGTACGTAACAAAATAATTAATTTAATTTAATAGAAACGTGGAGATCCTTATACAGCAAACTACTGCTCTAAAGTTCTTTAAGAAACGTTCATTTTAAAAGTGGTATGAGTAAGAGTATGGTGTATTTTAGTATGTTACTTTAATCATTGTATGTATATAATTGTAGTCCAATCAAACAAATTTTTTTGAATTGAATTTAAAAAGGCAATGTAACAGGCAAGTTTTCTACGTTTTCAAGAGGGGTCAAGGAATTGCAGATCGGTGACCCAGTGCACAAAGAAAATTCACCTGTCGTTAATACGCCCTTTCTCTCTTGCTAACTTGTTATTAATTTTATTATAGCTACATTGATTTTATAAACTACGGAACGTATAACATACGTCAGAATGTGTAACATACTGTACAGAACGTTTCGTCTTACGTTTTTAGTTACACATATCTTTCAAAATGAAGGTAGGATTCAGGTTTATTAATTAAAATTGTTGCACTTAATTGAAACCTACAGACTGCAGTGATCCTTTTTGTACTTAAATATTGTATACCCACACATTAGGACCTAAGACACAGGGCCTTGTCAGACTACGAAAGTGAAGGTTTTCAAACTAAAGAAGTTCAGAATTTTAAACTTGCTTATAAAGAACAGGACAAGGAGCCGAGGGATGGTGGGGTAACAGGTAGGGTAACCTGGTGAACCTGTGCAACAACATTTTTTCGCAGGTTCGCATTTGCAAACGACACCAGTTCGGTGTACCGCATAAAAAGTTAGTTAACCTCGTGTGGAATTCGAACAACGAACACAGTCCTAGAGTTTGCATTATCAGTCGATGTAGGAAGCCACGGAGGAAGAATTACTGGTTACCTTGCGTCACTACGACCGAAGGACATCCGGGGTGGGATGGTATAAGAAAGAGATAAAAAACTTAAAGTGATTCGAGTGTTACTCACTGAACCAGGAAACCTCTTCGTCGGACAAGGACAGTGTTGCGTTCGCGGGAGCGTTTTGAAGACTAGGTATCACAATGGTCGGAAATCCAAGAGTCATCCCGTATCCAAGCAGAATAAGGTTTTTCGCCATGGTGGCCAGGACCTGTGGCATCGCGGCCTTGACCGACCGGTCCGTAACTGATAATTCCAAAGGAGGTTTCCTACCGACCATATCATTGCTGCTGCAAATAGAAATGACATGGTTAGACGAAGCAGTTAAAATTTCAAGCGAACAATTTTAAATTGAAAATAATTTATTTACAATTGCTTGAATTCAAAACATTTAGACTGTTTAAATAATAACCAAAACGTTAATAATGGGAACATAATCGTGTGATTATGAACTGCTTTGTTTGAAATGTTGTAATTAGGTAACTTGAAGGTAACAAAAAGAAGTTCTAAACCCATGTAGGAGTAGAGCAAAGGTAACAACGTTTCGAATTGTGCAGCTGCGGGTACTGGGTGCACTGAATACTACCTGAGGACCACCTATTTTCAGACTCCAAGCAACAGAAATAACATTAAGCATGTTGCTTAATTTCACTGGTTCCATGGCTAAATGTGGGTGATGAGACGTAATGGAATTACCTTTTTCTATGAATTTTTTAGCAATATAGGTACACACAGATATGTTACATAAATCAAATCAGTTTTTGGAAAAACCCCCTTAATATGTTTGAAAATCCCAAGAAGGTGAGGTCATTCAGTACTATTTTCTCTAATTAACACTATTTCCATATAACTGCTAAACGTCTTCTGCTTTACAACAGTCATTTTTCGGTATATGACTATTTTATGTTATCGTGGACAAACCTGTTATTGGAAAACAACATTTTGTACTTTCCATTAATTCCATTCATTGTACTGCTGGTGGTAAACATTTGCTGGGAAATTCACCTGTCCCATTCTTATTGATTTGATTTTTTACTCAAATGGTAAAGGTCATCTCAATGTGTGTGCAACTAATTTGTATATAAAATTAATCGTAACCTTGGAATGTTGCTTTAGAAGTATTGAAGTTACTACTAAATAAACTGCATTGTTTAAATGCAATTTAAAAATTATATATAATTTTGTGATTGACAGTAGGCTATATTACTTAATAATATCTAGAAAAGGGTCACAGAAATATTTCGAACCAAAATGAATTGTTTCGAATTATTGAATGAATTAATAAAAATTGGCGTAAAAGTAAATGATAAAACTAATTATTTAATTGGAATTTGAACGTGAATTTTAAATTGTACCTCACTCCAAGCAGCCTTCTTATAAATCTGCTGTGTGTATAAAAAGTCGATACGGTGATATGATGAACAAATTTAGGAAGCAGAAATGGTAGAATTGTAGTTCAACAAATTACAAAAGGCAGAAATCAGCAACCAAACTGAAAGCTTTGTGAGAAGTATATTCAGAAGCATTTGCATAATAAATTAATTTAGTTTCATTAGTAATAAAATACTAACGAAGTATCAATACAATCAAATCAATAGGCAACTGACAAGCACTGGTGGATAAGTTGAAACGTGTTAGACTTTGTGTGTAATGGAAGTCAGTTGCAATCGAAAAAGCCTTGAGGCAAAAAGAAAGTTGAGTTTAGCAACTTGAACAAACTACAATGCAAAAAATTTGCGAAAAGAAATTATGACTTTTTGCAGCTGTGCACACTGGTTTGTTTGACTTTTTCAGGGTAGCCCACGTAAATAAGCAGGAGCGTATTTATTAACAATACGACATTAATTAAAATTAAGCAATTAATTGATTTCACAAATCATTCCAACTTGCAGAAATAAGTTGAAAGCCGGCAGCCGGTGGGAGTGAACACGTCCCAATAATCAACTTTTTAATTGAATTCGTAGACACCAAGCATTTCATTGGGAAAAAAACCTTATTTGAGGAATAAATAGAAATTGATGTCTGCGACAACGTTGAGAAAAGGAAAGGTAAATGGACGGGTAATTACACGGAGAAAAATAAACTTTGACATGTTCTGCAGGCTCGGGTAAGGAGTGACGTATAGTTCAATATGAACGTTTGATGACTCTTAGTTGTCTCAGGTTATTGGGAAGTCAATCACCTTAAATTACCCCAGTTGTGAGCGTTTTCCCAATTGCATTTCTGACAAGTAGTGATTTAAGCGAGGTACGAAGAAATCGTTACATAAGATTGAGTGAAACTTGTAATCATCGAAAAGACACCATTAATAATTATTGAAAACATTATTAAGTGTTACCGCTAGTGAGTTTAAATGCAATATTCCACAACCTTACTTTCTTATTTTTCAAAGTTTTTCTTGAAAAAGGATGGTAACTGACAAACCGCAGAAAGATGTCAGGGCCGGACTAAGTAACCAGTGACAGGGACGAATACCTGCACGAGCAATTTCCACGCTAAGCCTCTCACTTTGCATGTCACAGTACCTTTACACTTCTCTTATTATTCTTGACTAGGTTTCGGGTATTGGAAATTTGCGAAACGTGGAAATTAATAGGAAAATAAAGAAAGGCACCTTTGCGATAGTTCTATTTCAATGGCAAAAATCAATTGAATTCGCTCAAAGTCAGATTATGAAATTTTTACGAACTGCAACTGTTTCCGGTGCATGTTTATGACTACATTACACATACACGAATAATCGCTCATTGTACATTACGAAACATAATCCTCCTGATTAAGCAATTTTGATTTTTACATTACTTTACATATTACAAAAACCGTAATTACATGTAGAAAAGTAAAGTACACTCCACACTCATCCACAACTGTTCGGTGACTGCCGTTCGAAACACGACGGAAATATTTTTCGGTAATCACGACATGAATTATCAATTGATTGATGACATGAAATTGGAAAAAGACAACATACCTATAAATGAGGCACTAAATTACTGTGAATCACTTGTAAGACTTAGATAATGGAGAGGAACTTACGCATCCAAACTTCTAACGGTTTTATGTGTAACTTTTTTGTAAATTCGAGAGTTTGATGTTCTGAAATACGAATGAAAGTGAAAAACCATTAAATATCCTTGACCAGGGCCCACAACTATTCTAGTAATCATTAGAATCTCCTGTTTTTTTTCGGTAATTGAGAATCATTAGACTAAATATAGGCAATCATTTAATTTTCAATTTCTCAGTGGCCGGCTGAAGTACTCGACCTTTGACATATCTGCCCTGCCGGAAGGTAGAAAATTGAAAAAATTGAAAACCTGTCTGCCAAAGTAGTTACGCCCTATTTTATGCACCTTTAAGTTAATATTAACAATAGCTAATTTGTCATATTTTTATGGGTTGGTGAAAATTAAAATCGAAACTCTTAGAACCTATCGATAAAGCAGGTTCCGTGGGTGTCAAAGCAAATTAGATAACTTCAAGTACAAAAATGTTTGCTTGGTATTATGCAGCTTGCAAATCACTGATTTGGAAACCATCGCTTCGTTTAGTGAACCAGTGGTTCTCTCAACAATAAAAAATACTTTAGTGACAAATGACAATAATAGTCCTCCAGATGCCTCTTAGGCACTCCCATCTCCCGGCTAATTAATAGTTTTCATTGTTTATTCATTTAAAAACAATTTGGCGTTGCCGTTTTACTGTTTTATTAGGTACCCATCCAAATTCAAATTTTTCGTTTAAAATTTTAAATTATTCATTTAATGTAAAACTCAATACCTCACAATGAATCACTACTGAGAAGTAAAAAAGTGAAGGTGAACTGGATTCGATGTATATTATATTTCTTTGAATAATCACATGTATTTAAGTATTACTTTCATGTTTTTCCGCATTCTATTTTTTCTTGCAAAACCTATTGATAACATCTCAACTCCAACCCAATCTTAATAACTGCAACAACAACAACAACAACAACAACTATCCAAATTCTCTTTGTCCTAAACTAGTAAATCATTTCTTAAAAAGTGAGCTCGTGTAATCGAACAAACAAAATGCAATAAAACATAACGTGCAGTAGTATACGTCTAAATTACTGTGCCGAACTCCAAATTTAAATTTTGCAAATATTTTCGGGCAACCAGCCTGTATCAATAAAGAATTGTTAATTCACTGATGAATAATCTAATGGCGCGCTAATCCGGTTGGATGTACCGCTATTTATTGCAAAATCTAAAATTCCTCTCAGGCGGTTCACACCAAGCAGCATGAAACCCGCAATTCTTCTCAACGGCTCTGTCTAACACGACCTGAAACTTATGCAATCAATCGATTACGTATCATTCCACATGAAGAGAACAATACTACCGCGTCACACAAACGGTACCCTCATATAACGTGAAACATTTGACATAGTGTTCTTCGGCATAGCATTCATAGCATTCATTATATGTGGCCAGAGGTTTTAATTTAAATTTAAATTTATAGCTTCCCCGTGCTTGTTTCGGTATTCTCAAATATTACACAATCCGAAAGACACTTAAGAGATGAAACGCACCAAAAAATGGAATAGTTGTTTGGTCGAAAACAAGAATGTATAAAGAGTTTAATTTTTAACGGTAGACATTAATTATAATTATGTAAAAGTTTGATAATGTTGTTTTGCATTTTGCAATGAAAATTAACATTCTATGAAACTTAGTTTCCAACGCGTAAACTACTAACATACTACTAAGCCAGTCTCGGTAATGTATAGTTGTATCCACAGGTGTGCGGTTAAACATTTCTTTATATGGACAACCTGAGGTGTGGTGGGTTTTTTTTTATAAACACAAACGTTTATCAATATCAGTTGAATAAATAAAATCCAGTGTACAATTGTGACTTAATACTAATTAATTTACATTTAAACTAAATAACGAATTAATTATGTATCACCTTAAACATAAACGATTGGATTTAGTCCAAGAAAGAAGATTTTATTTGGAAATGTGTGGCGTTCTGTGTAATAATTATTACTACAGTATTTTACGGGTTGTTAGGTATTTACTGAGCCAATATTATGTCATGCAAAAAAACTACTATTTTCACTATTTCTACAGTGAGTTTGTTATTGTTTGAATGAATAATTCAGTGTCAGGTAACACTGACGTAAATCGAGTGAAGTACAAATTTCAAATACATTACAACTGAGACGTCAGCTTTCTCTTGGCACGACTCATTATGTTCCACAAGAAAGTAATCACTATGTAAACGTCATAACCAAATTTGTAAATAATTTACTAAAATCCAAAGGAAATGCTACAATATGAATGTCGATTCCGCATAAATAAAACGTGTCGTGCATCACTCGTTTGGTTTCAAATTATTTTGGGAAAATTTTTTACGACCGGAAGTAATTGGTGGAATTACAATAATTTGCTTGTGCTTTAAATAATTTGTGGTTGATGTATTAATAGTCGTGCAGAATTGTATGATAACTTGAATTTTCCGTCCAGGTAAAGAGTCGAAAATGAACAATTCTACGGACACGAAATGGAAAACGGAAAAGCTCTGATTTGTGATACGCCAGAGAGGAAACATATATCAAATTATCGTGTACCCTTAGAAGAGCTTTGTACATTGAAAATCTCAACATAAGAAGTAAGACATTTGTGCCAAAAAAGCATAAAAATGCACAAAGTACAATAGTCATACAAACCCTGTACAAAATACCTGTATAGAAATTTAAGCAATAAACAAATTTATATTCTTGCTTGGTTTACTCAGGTTCATCGAACATTAAATTGCAACGGATAGTTTATAGTAAAATGTGGTAAATCAGAAACATAACCTTGCTAAACCAGTTGCACGAAATCCTTGACCAGAACCAAGATGACACAAGGTATGTGAAGTACTTAAGAACCACCATGTATTCAAAAGATGAAATGCGAAGAATCAAAATTTCGAATGAGGTAAAATGAGTGACCGGTATTGACACACTTGAACACAATATCAAAAAATAAAAATGAGATACCTGGGGCTTGAAGTTTCAAATTCAAAAGTTACAGGTAACAGGAAATGTCAGTAAAATAATCCAAACCATCAGTTGAAGGTAAACGAAGCCGCAATGTTTTGATATTGAACTTTGCGGTGCTAAACAAACGAAAATATTTGTTATTAAACATAATTGGCATTTTAATTGGCACCTGCGGTGCTATTAATTTAATGACAGTCGCATTAGTGCTACCTCGCTGGTGTTAAATTTCAGAAGGTATGAAAGTGATTATTACAGTTCTCTCAAATTATTTTGTCGAAAACTCTAGTATTTAGTTAAAAAGACATGTCATTCTGGTATGAATGAAAAAGAGTTCAGTAACGAGACAATAAAAGCGCACACTTGATGTCTATTTGTTAACATTGTGAAAGAAAGCACAAACAAAAAACATGGTGTACACATTGAAAGCAAGCTATGCAATCAAAACAAACCATCAGGCGCCTGTTGGAAGTAACACGGCAACGAGGAGAAATGTCAGATGAAAGAATGTGACGAAAGAAAAGTCACATAGAAAGTATTCACTTGATTGCTCTATTCTCAGATAATTTGCACAAATAACATCTCACCATTACCGCTGACCATTTTTGACAAACGGAATTTCGTTTAGATCGACCTTAGACCAGTCACCAGAAAGTAATATCGGTAACGAACTTTTTTTGTTTTCTTATTTCCAACGTTGTACCATTTGGAAATTCTGTATATTCTACAAGCCAAGGACATTCGTCATTGGCTACTGCTGTCAGTCAATTAATCTCACTTTGACATAACTTCTTTCTGCATAACTACATAACTGACATTCTCCGTCCTTAAAGGTTAATTAGAAAACTTCCGCAAAGGTAACGTGACGTTTCAAATTTCTAATTTTTCTAGGCCTAGTAGATTTCAGTCACTGACAAGTTATTGAACCCATTTGTGCTATCGATATTTAAAGTCACGATGTCGTGGAACTTAACATGTAAAGGCCCTTGTCATTATCATTATTTATTATTTAAGTAAGATATGCGACTTATGGAAACCACCCCTGCCATGCGGTATTGTACCGGAAAGTTCGTCAGCCTTTCTCGAAATTGGCACTCAGATAAGCAGATACTACCGTATTTCAACGATATACTGTACATACGGCTTTAAATGAATAATAATTGTGTAGTCTTTTATTAAAAGTTTCAGTGCTTCTTAAATGCAGAGGTCTGCATGTGTATATTCGTACAAATTACCACTATATACTTTTATTTTTCTTACGTGCAGCGTAATCATTTGAATCTTAATCATGCCATTGTGAATTCTAGTCATATTTTTATGCTGGTTTTGTGAAATTTAGGTTTTCTATTAAATATTCATTAGATGTTTAGTGTAGTACATGTTGCAATAATGTAATGTAATAGTAAAAAATAATAAAAGAAATTTTAGTCATCGTGTCGTTCACACACATTTGATGATCTCAAAGAACGAAAATAATTATTTTCAAATCATATTCTTATGGTATATGAAAAGTAATACGGAAAACCTCTTACAGTACATGTATGAATACAATGGCTTAAGAATATTTCGAATAGTATTTGTATAAGTAATGTAACATGTCAAGTCCTATTAGTGTTGTTAAAACTACTTTGTTGTGTGTGGTATGTTCTCTATGTTTATTTAATATAGATGGACATACAAATTAGAATCAAATTTGTATTCCAAAGTTTTACATAAGTGTTGTATACCAAGAATTTGGAGAAGTGCAATCATTTGTTTCCCAACTACATATCATCATGTTTTCCAATGTCAAAAAATTGTTCAGAACAACGGCTATTAAATTGTTATATATAACTTTTAAAAAAAACTTTTCGCTTAAAACTTCGGCAGGAAGTAGTACAGAAAGTGGCAGCATGCTGTTCTGCCTCGAGAAATGTCATAAAAAACGATAGAAAGTTTAACTTTAATTCGTAGTACCGTTTCCCTCTTTTAGTTTATATGGAATTCAACCTTAAATTACCCTAATAGGAAAATGAATAGAAAAAAAGGAAACAAACCTAGTGTTATTTCGTTGTGTACCGGACATTTAAATTGCGTTGTTTTTCCAGAATTAAGTTAAAAAAAAACAAAATTTCACACACTCAATTTGAACATTTGAAGAAGTCTTTAACGGCGCGGGTACTGAGTTACTGAATATGTTAAGTCTGATTTGAGTTGATTTGTATCCCCACCATCAGCCACTCTACTTCCCTCTCTATTTCTTTCACGCGTGTGTTCGTCGTTCGTCTCTTTCTAATGCAGTAATTTGGCCACTGATATGGCCAACTAACTCAAACGGCAGCAACAGGTCTCACGGTTAGGGAAACCCCAAACCATAATTTGTGCCAAACATAGTGTTCAATTATATTTGGCATAATATTAGCGAAATTTTTTTGTGAATAGCAAAAGAGTGAGACTTCCCAATAATTTTAAAACAGGTTTTGCAGGTTCCGGGGAATAGAATTTATATCCGCAAAATTCAACATTTGAGTTTGACTGAAAATCTTTCCTGGACTTTACTTTTACAAAAATTATTTTTGTTTAAAAATAGTTTTCTAGAAGAAATTCCAGATCAGAATTCACATTTTTCTATTGCAAAATCTGGGAAAATTCTTATCACTGTGATTTGAGAGAGGCTTTCACACCCCTCCGAATAACCACAACAGTACCGAAATTTGCTGTTTAAAAACACTTCATCCCTACTTTTTTTCTTCAAAATTGCATATTAACTTCGTGTCCGTCTGTGCCAGAGACCAACTTCACGGTACAGCAAAGATTTTCTAGTGTCGTGTGTTGTCGCATGACCAAATTGTTACCCACTGGGCTTCTTAAATAAGTCAAAAGATTGTCCGCGGAAATTATTATGCTTATCAATGACAACACGACCGCGTTGGTCGAGGCCGGGCATTAGGTAACATCCGTGTTCTATGATTTTGTTTTACTTTACTTTAGTAGGTGCTCAATATTATAGTCCTAGTTGGGGAAATCACAAATCGTACCTAATCGAATTTCGATTTCATTGCCAGACGTGCGGGTGGGTGCCAACTAAAACCAAAATAAATATTGAGTCACATCCGAAGGACGAATTCATTCGATCGATGCTTGAATAACAATATACCGAACAGTATATTTCTGTTTTCTCTATTTGATGAATACATAAAATTTTAAATGTTCAAATTAATTATGAAGAAACACACAAAGACATATAGGCCACTCTCTACACAATAATTTTAACTCTCTGTCATATATTTTCTCCTCGAAATGTTAGTGTTGATGAATTGTATTGTCAATGAGGTCACCTTAACTCAACTATGCTCCAATGGGCGGTTCGTTTACGTTTTTCGCGTTTATTACTCTTGCATTATTGTTATTTTCAACCGCAACACAAAAATATTGACTGTTAAAATCAAGACTAGGGTTTTTATGAGTTCCACATAATGTTTTAGTTAAAACTTCTTCTTCTTCGACAAAATCTGACATGACTTTAATATTATCCTATTTAATATTACAAATATGTAAATCTTATACTAAACCTCCTTTAGTAGTTCCTGTAAAACATTTTTTGTTTAAGACTAGTTAAGATGATTCCAATACATTTTTGTACAACTACTTTATGTTTGTTGTACCACGGTTCGTCAAAATCAATGTATCATTGATGTTCCGTCATAGATGTTCCAGCCTTAACTCAATGTTTTGCTCTGCCGTAATGTAGTGGTGTATTACTAACGTGAAGTGCAATACAGCTTCTACACATAATCCTAAGGTAATAAGGTTTTTTTGTGAAGATTTAAATGAAAGAGCAATGTAAACATGAAAGCCTAATTTCAACAATTCACGACAATTGCAAGAATTTTTCGTGTGGTTCTTCGACATGCACAAATACGAAAGAAGCTTTTGATTTTTAATAAAAGTTCTGAGAAATGAAATGAAGCCGGTGGTAATTGTGTGGTAAACTTACTTCATTAGATTCATCCTTCTTTAATCTTCACGAGCTTTGATCTGAAACTCAAAGTACTAAATCTTCGGTGGTAATGGTTGCATGCTGCATTTTTATGCATGTTACAAGCGAATTGAGATAACCAGCTATTATCGTGAATGTCGAACTACCTGTAGAAAACTTTCAAATCCGCAGACAATCGCCCCCAAGTTCTATCACATGTGTCTAAACAAATATTTAAATTTTACGTATAAAATGATGTGTATAACAATACACCATAATTTTCATTATAAGTTGTAATTAGTTAGTTATAATGAGTCTTTTATATGAAACCATGTCTTTTCTTGTTGGTTTGCAATATTGGTAAAACATGCTTTAGACATACAATTTTTATTGTCATTGCAACATTGTAGTGATATAAGGTGGTCTCTTTTTTGAATATGAAGTAAAAGACAAAGATAAAACTCCAAAAAGAAACACAGTTTTTTAATAATAAAAATGAAGTATTTCGAAGTGTTTTGTTTGTCTATTTTAGGCAGTAATTGGGACAATTATACACAAGGTGGGGTCCTGCTAAACTCAAGAGGAAAGGTTTTTTACTTGAAGACAGAAGAATGACGATTTACTCCGCTAATTTTCCCTCCATTTCTTTAGATTCATCAAAGTCAAAGGAACGGTATAAACAACATTTTGCAGAGTTTGGAGCGCCGTGGTACATGTTTTTACTGAATATTTTAGCTATGCAAAACCTACTCTTAAGAGCAAAGACAAAGACAGTTCTGCATTTATTCGTCAGGGGTACTCCATCGTGTACAACTACCCATTTGACGTGAGCAGAGCTTCAACTTTTTACACCTTCTTAATTTTTGCCTTGAATAAAAATGTTGAAAAAACCCAATTGCTCCATTTTGTCATATAACGAAAGTATCAAAAATAAACAAAAAATACTTTCCCCGATATTGTTAAAAAAATGAATATTTGAAGGAGAATGTTTGTAAAAATCTCGTTCTCAATAATTGCTGATTTAAAAATGTAATAATTAGGTAGTAATTTGTGGAAAATTTCGTAAAACAAACGCTCAAAAAGACGAAATTTGAATTTTGTCGAGTCTGTCATGTGACCGGCAAAGCGACCAATAAAAATAAAAAGAAACTCGTTTTGCGGACACAATTTCAACCATCTCAGAGGGCGTTAGTGTTTTTACCGTTGGCTTTTTCAGTGACAGTTAAATTATCAGACCGTTGATGGTAGGATCGCATGTATCGTTTCTTTTAATTTTTCATTTTTTTTAATGGCGAACCTGAATAATTGCGCTCTGTTTAATTAGCGGGAATAACGTCGCACGAGTCGTTTTGCACTTTGCCTTTTATCGTTCAGTAAATTTATACGGAATTCTTTAAAGTGTCTTGATATCGAAAAATTGTGCCAATGTTTGAAAAATTATTAATGTCAAATCGCGTAGGAATACAAATAGACAAATAAGTGAATTGTTTTTGTCATATTCAATTGATTCGGATTTACTCGCTTATTAGATTTTCAATAACTTATTGCCAGGGATTAACAAATGGAAACGTAACGGTAGCTTTGACAGGTGCGTATGAAAGGGGCAAATATGTCCGAACGAAGGGGACTCGTCGAACGACCGTTAGGTTCAGTGAAAGACTTCAACGGTCGCTTCGGCTTTTCCCATTCGGCTGCCCATATTTCTAACATTTCTTTTTTCCTTAATGATGTCCAAGTGTTTTTTGCTGTATGCCCTGTGAAAATAGTCTTGCACGTAACATCATGTAAAAATACCTGCCAAAAAAGCCCGGTGAAACCAGTCATTCAATTCGAGACCACGGTTCTTATTTAATGCATGCGTCCTCACATCTGCGAATCAGTACAGGATGCAAAAACCGATTTCATTATAATTATGGCCGTGTGTCAGCGGCAGAATTGTCTTGTTGTACTGTACTAGCAAGTAATATTGTACTCAAACTTGGTAACAAGCATTCGTTTTAATTAACTCTTGTTTAATGTTTTGCTTATGGCCGGGTTCTTTCAACCGGATTTTTCGAATGCGTTGAACTCGCCCTTTCCGAAAACAACGGAATATAGAAATGACCCCAAAAAAGGTGAGACTTCACCAAACATCTTACAAAAAGTGAGAAAGGGAATGCTGAAATTGTAGCAAGGTTATATACACTAAGAGAAACAATAAATTTGAACAAGGTCAGTGACTTTAATAAACAAGATTGAAAGGAGTGAAGGAAAAGATCCAACTCCAACTATTTTATAAAACTTTATTCTTGAATACATTTTTCTTTTGTTATTGTTTGGAAAAATTGTGTGCCATCTACTCCTAAAAATTTTTTAATTGTTCAATAAGGCTTTGCAGTGATGGTAAAATTTAAAAAAGCACCAAAACAATTTCACAGATTGTTGATAAATATCTAGAGTATATAAATGTTAAACATAATATTGTATTATATTTAACAATTATGACACCATTCTTGAAACCATAATTTCTTGATAGATTCATTACATTCCCATATATTATATTTTAATCCCTATTTTTAGGACAGCCATTTCAATAATTGAAAAATAAATAATTTCAATGGTTGAGAAAAATAAATTTTATTTACATACTACTTGTTAATAAGTGGTTCAACCCATTCTGTTTTAGTCTTACTCTCCACGCAATTGACAGTGCCATAATCCACATTTTTACTTTATTTACTGTCAAAAGTTTGATCTGTCTGTAGTCATTTATAAATCTGCTTCATACAATTCTCCTGCTTTTTTTGCAGTCATAATGTTTCATTAAATGTAATTTGTAATTATTGGCATGTAAACTTGAAGTTAAATGTTTTTCATGCTTGATGCAAATAATTTAATTATTGTTGATTATTTATATATATGATTATGAGAACATGTCATGTGAACAATTATTTTAATCTTGCTGAATACCTGTTAATCTGCTAATTTGTTGTTTTTAAACTTTAGCTATTTTGATTTCTTTTGTTGAGGTGACTCATACATGTCTAGTATGCATTATTTGGGTACTATTAATTGAATTGTTTACATTTGAAGTACCAAAAATTTTGTATTTGTAGTTAATTCTGACTGAAAGTGGGTATAAACTGATAGTTTTGTCAAAACAATTCTGTCAAATTGGTGAAATGTGCAAAAACGTTACTTGTGTGTGATAAAGTTTAGGATTTCAGACATGTTTTCATTCAATGGCAATCTCATATTTAAAGTTATTTAAGCTAGCAGCAATAAAAATTAATAAATACAAAAATTTATTCTATTGGGTTCATCAGGTAAAAAGTGTGTAAATAATAATACATAATTATAACAAATAACAATTGTTGTTATTTATTGTGTTCTTAATAAGTAACTCAAGCAATACAAAGATTTTTAATTAGTTTAATAAATATATAAATATCTTAGAAATCAATTTGCAATTGCTAATCTGAATTGAATTGAGTTTGTTTTTTGTTAGCAATAGTAACTTTTTTATGTGGTATTTTGAATAAAATTTATAAATTGCATATATTGAAAATGTTATTTGTATTTTGGATGTATTTTTAAAGACCAGAAGCACTAAAAAAGTTGTAGAATGTTAGGGATCAAAGTTTCAAAAGTATATTATTTGTTCAATATAGTTTTCCAGGGAAAGATCGAAAGACTGATACTACATTGAGTTAAAAGTTAAAATAAATTTCAGGGCCAATTGTTTGGTTGCAAATCTGGAAATTTAAGATTTTACAGGTTTTTAACTGAATGTATTCAATATGTGCTAAAACTACAAACCCTTGTAATAATCAAAACTTAACTTTTAATTTAATGGAAATGAATTTTCCTTACAGTATATTGCATTAAATTTATTTTGGAGGTTTTAATAAAACAACTAATAGTAATACATTTTCTAGTACGAACTGCTTCTTCAGGGCAGTATTTTAAAAGCATTATCAAATAATTGATACATTTCCTGGTTATGGACATTTTAATTATCGTAACAGTCTTCTCTTCCAACTTGATCAAGTTGGTTGTAAGGTACAAGTTTTAATTCTAAACTAATTAAGAAACTTAATAATAGGAAATTCTTTTAAAAATTGTTTTGTCAATTTCATTCTGTGACAGCGAAAGGTTAAAACGTAGTTTGATGAAATTCCAAACGATTTTTACTACTAAAGCTAATAAATTAATAAATTAATAAGCTAACAAAATATTAGGTGTAACGAAAAACTGAATTGCATTCACAGTGAGATTTTTAAATCAATTACATAAATGCAGGACCACCTTCATGTAAGGTTTTTCTCAGATAAATGAAACCGAGAATTTGGAACGACTGGTGTACCATGCATGAGAAATTCAAATAATTCAGAGGGACACCCCAACAAGAACAATGTTTACTTTAGCCCAACGAATAATTAAGGGTTGTGGGATTGCATCAATTTTCTCAAATATCAGACCGACTTCATAGGAAATATGTATTCAATGTATTTGGTCATCGTAACTTCAAAAGAAGAACTATAAAATTTGGCAACTTCCGGTCATAACAAATTTATTAGCATTCATTTACCATACTTTGTTAATATCTTAAAATTGAATGTACGGGATGATGCATTCTCGCCCTGTGTTACGAAGTTGGAGGTGGCATCCAGCCTCACCAGTAAATAAGAAGATACGTAATGAATTTGAATAAAGGTTTTCAAAGGTTATTCAACATTCAAAATATTAGTTATAGTTATTCGGAGGTGGAAGTAACTGAAGAAATCACAAGATAATCCTCTTTGATGAAATATTAATGGAAAGGGCATGTACGAATGTTTAAATTGAACATTTGATAAATGTGTTTTCATAAAAAAATAATATACAACTTTCTAAATGAAAAGAGAGAGAGAGAAAGAGAGAGAAAAAATCTTCACTGTCATTGAGCCCTTTGAAATTGCGAATATAATGATACAAGAATATGTGTGGTTGCAGTTTAAAATTACATTTTGAGTTCGATAATGGTTACACCATTACTCTTCATTCCATCTGATCGATATGATACGGTTTAAAAAGGTAGCCCTAAAGTTTAAAAGTTGCCAAAAAGTAAAAGCAAATTTTCGCTCCTGTTTTAATTATTTGAACCGGCCGACGTTGTTTCAAATTTCAACGTGCACCAAAGAAAACAACAATTTACCGATTTTGAACTTCAACCATAATTTGTCCTTTACTTTAGAATTTCTTTCTTGCCTTGAACAATTTGATTTAACAAACTCATAAATTTTTTGCGTAGGTGTAATAAAAGTTAATAAGAGTTTTGTAGGAGGGAACTCATAGTTAAATGTGTAGCTCGACGGGAGCAGTTAAGAACATAAAACAGACAGTTCGAGAAATTAGGTTGTTGATTCTGATTTGAACTTTATTCTTTGATGAAACTTAGGGTCTATGCACTGGTCAAAAATTAATAATTGTCAAATTAATAATGGTCAAAACTTTAAAAATATGTAAACTTCTTATTTTACCAATTCTTTGGTACCTGCAAAGGAATTTGTGTAATCCATTACTGTATTTCAAGATACATCAATTAGAGTACTCTACCCTTAATTTCGATTTTTTTCACTTGTATACACAAATTGCAGTGTTGATTCTTTCTGTTTAGTCTTAATTCTACATCAATATAGAGTTTCACATCACTAACTCTTTGCCTCCCAAATGTCATTTGTACATCTAATTTCTCCATACGAAACAGGCGTAATTTTTAATTGCTTAGGAAGCTCATCATCACATATGTCAAATATAAACGACATCTGTTTGCTTAACCAAGCGGTGATAATCTCCTGTAAATACAAATACCTAGGGAAAATACCTAGCTCTAAAATTTTCGTCACAATTCAGTGTTCTGATACTTATGTGCGAAAAAATTGTTCACATAAAGATCACACTCTGCGAAACGCATTACATTATTGTCTAGATTCATAACGAAAAACTAACAGAGATAATTAAAATTCAATGACTTGTGCTCGAAGGTGTTCGGTAAAGCATGCGAACATGTTTGATGAGGAAGTAAAGCCTCATTTTTGAAGACTAAAATGTAGTCGCGAAATTCATATTGATTTTGGGGTCAGTGTAAAATTATAATGCATGGTTTTTTATTTTACGATTTCCCATTTTTGTAGTAATAGCAGTAGAATCTTGTACCCCTGTACCTGGAGTTTAACATGTCCCGATTGTAAAAAGCAAGAAGAATACAACCTAGGCGACTTTTACCGATGTCAGGGAGTCATTTGCTGTTTACATGGAGTTTTCTTTGAGACCTGTAATTTCTTACAATTCAGATAGCAATCAGTAAAATGTCACTATAAGATACGAATAATTTATTTGATGTTGAGTGCGGATAGTTTTTTGCAAGTTTGATCCATGCTTCTAAGTCTGAATGTGGTTTTAACGCCCAAAAGTGGGCGTTATTGTCTTTCTATTTTGAAGCATAGTGTTTTTGTCATGGCATTGTAGCTTAATATTCGTACTGATAGTTTCAAAATTTTTAAATTTCTCTTCTAGTTCGACTATTTGCAGTGCAGTTAAAGCAATGGAAACTAAAGATAAAATATATTTACCCCTTCCGTTGTGTTGCCAATTATTAAAGCCAATTGTCCGAATTCAATCATCTAAAATCTAACAAAAAGTGGAACCTAAAATCTTGGTTGAGAAAAAAATAACTTCCGGTAATTACAATTAATTTTTATGCTTAGGGTCGGATAATATTGTCTTCGTCTTCGAGAAACACATTATGCAATAAAGTACATGAAGTAAAGTAAGCAAGTAATTATAAATTGTGATTGCTTCTAAAGAGATATGAAAATAGAAAAGTGTAATTAGTATACTTTCATTGTGAATACTTGGGTTCACCAAGGTTGTAGTACTAATAAAATTCATTCTAACATAGTGTTTTGCTCTTCTCCTCTTCTAGATTATTATATTAGTAGTTGGAGTAATAACACCTGTTTTTCAATGTCATCAACTAGAAATGGTAATTAAATTAATAAAGGCGGTGTGAATTAGTCCACGTTTATATTGTGACAGAAATGAACACGGGCCTGAATAGTGCTCTTAAGATAGAGTCCAAATTCAATACCCAAAAGGGTAACAAATAGAATATAGTGCAGGGCAGTACTCCTGTATAAGAAGGTGTAATTGATTTCCCTTACTACCAAACGGAGGAAGGGATTTTACCTGTTTCCAGTCACCACCACCGATACTAGTAATCGAGGTCCAGATCAAGGTAATGCTCTCCTATGGCGATTATAGTGGAGTTAGATTGAATTAAAGGAGATGTTGGGAACTCTTGTATGTATTGCTAAAGAATCGGTTAAAGGCATATAAGGGGGCTACTAATATCGTTCTTAAGTTCTGTGCAAATTGAAGTACTAATAATAAATAAAATTAACAAATAATTAATTAACATTAATTTAGAGTACGTTGCAGTCCAATTTTGAATTTTTGTGTTAGATTTTGATGTAGTATCGGAATTCACCTTGAATCACTAATAGAATCTGCATACAATTCCGCACGCCATAACCGTCCCTATCAGCGTAGACTGGAAACAAGTATATGACAGTTTCCATTTAAGCGTTAATTGCATAAGCTAGTATTTGCCTGATTAGTCACGGCGTGAAAAATAAAAAAAAATAGCCCATGAACCGTGGGTTTTCTTATTGTCTAGGACGTGAACTTTGTGTTTTGGGGTACTGTCTGCCTGTTGAAATTCAAATTAAGTTTGTCTTCGTCCCACGGTCTGAATCAAATTTGGTTATCCGTCTGGGTTTTCGTTTACTTTTTTAAAATTAGCAACATGTACTAAACTTTTACATGGCAAATGGTCTTTTCATATTTGTTTAAATTTTGAGTTCAAGAGAAGTGCTTAAACAATGTGGCATGTACGAAAGATATTGTTTTCTGAGGCTATTTTTTGTAGTACTCGCATCAAAACCTGCTGGAAGTTTAAAAAATTTATATTGTAATTCTGACAATGGATTATTCTTATTATTACGAAAAATAATATGAAATAAGTGACAAATTACAAGTGCTCTAATTGTATACACAATTACACGTTAAATATACTCTACCTTAACGGTGTTAAACATTGCACGATTGGATACCAACATGGATAGCACGGTTTCGCGCAAGTAATTTCTTAGGCTTCACGTATGGGTTCAACTTATAGGTTCATGTGAAACAGCTTCTAGCAGTGGCCTTGAACTCGACCGTATCTAACACGTAAACGAAATATTTATATTAATAATACAATAAATCAAAATTCCAAGTGGAATAATTCATCATGTTTCCTGTTGTTCCTACCGATAATGTTTTCTTTCTGATTGGTCGTTCAGCATGGTATCCCCCAATATTAAATCCAGTTAAAAAGATTTATTAAATTGTGTCTCTGCATTTGGCTGCGTCAGAATCCAGAATATTGGGTTTTGCTTATGGCTCAATTCGAACAAGCGAATTGTACCCCGAAGTTTGATTATTATGCATTTTACAATTAGTTTTTATGTTGTTTTGACGGTCGTAATGCAACTGCGCTTACTTCATAAAATGTCTCTTAAACGCTTGTGGAGTATGCTGAAAACGCAATAATAATAATACTCTTGGACTTCAGGCTAAACTTTTATATATCAATCGCTGTTTAAAAGACTTTGAAATCCTGTAAATGTTTTCTTGTCTAACTTGTTAATAATATGATACGACCATCTGAAATGTATGTCGAAAAGTTGAATTTTTCAAATAATATTTTTTTCACGTAAATTTGGAACTTACTCAATCACTCGTTATAAATGAAGCATGCGAAAAACTAGTCAAAAATTTCTCTCATCGGATCTTTTATTGTGAAAAGAATTTCGAAAGTGAATGAAACATATCAATTTCTCGCATTAATTCAATGAAGGAACTAAATTCCGATTCTCTAATGGAGTGTATGAGCTTCTCACCGTTGGCAAGAAATTCTTTACAAGTTAGATCAAAGTATTTCAATGATGCCCACTACAATAAATGTAAATCGTATTTCTTTTTTAACTTTTATTGATTTAGGGGTGAACAAATATAGGTCACACTAACGAAGTATTTTTCTTCTTAAATTTACCGTAAACTTAATTTACGATCGCAGAATCGGATAGAATGAAATGTTTTCGCAATGTAACTTTTTAATTACGTTCGTGTATGAGTTTTATGGTAACCATGTATGAAACTTTGTTAATCCGAGAGCAATGAAAATCTAATTGCTTCCGAAAGTTTGCGTTTTCTCAATTTCAGGTCGCCGTATTTCATTGACGGAACAAATGAGTTCAGTTGAGTAAAGATATTTTTGATAAAAAAAAAAAAACACTTCCCTTGCTTTGACTTTCATTGCATTATGTTAGAGACATATAGGAAATGTCATTTAGTTATGTTGGTAATAATATAGGGAAAGTTATTCACTTCTTTTTAGAAATGAAGAACTCGACAAACCTGACTTGTGTAACTTAACTGGGTACAGGATCCGAAGCTTCTGGTTTGGAAATTAGTTAAAACTCATGATCCATCCATTCATATATTTCTAGCTGTATATATAAAATTACTTTTAATTTTTCTCTGACATAGGTGTCGAGATATAGATGTCAATATTAAACTCAATTTAATATAGACTCAATATAAAATTAATTTTAATGCATATTGTAGTACATTTTATTGTAGTATTGTAGTAAATTTTAATACGTAAATTAATTAATAGTAACTATAATTAATTAATACTCAAAGTTTGTCAACGTTATACATCATATGTCAACACAGATCACTCAACAAGAGAAATATAAACGTTGAGCATATTTTGTTGAAAGTTATAGTGAATGCTTTCCTGGAGTTGCCGGCTTAATTACAGAAAACTTATTACTCACATGCCTAAGTGCTTGAGTGTAGAATGGTTCTTTAGTAAATGTACATCACAAAAGGAGAAGTACTTTGCTTTTTATGTGTGTTAGGCAGACATAATTACTCGAAAACATCACTTTTGGAAGGTATTTAATAGAATCCCAGTTGTTTATGTTAACTCATAGACTTTGTATTTGATGATTCATTTATTCCTATTTAATGGAAAGTTTTTAGACAAATTTGTGGGCATTTTCATTAAAATTTCCAAGTCGAATGATATAAATTCATGAAATGGTTCTTGTGTACTGTCTATTTCTATTGATTTCTATATTTAATATTGATAGTAATATTTAAGTGACATGCACCAAAGCGTACATGTTCAACGGACATTGAACAGACAATTCAATAATTACTAGTATAAGGAAGTACAAAGGAAGAGCAATAAACCTTTGAACCATTCTCAGGGTTCCAAGTGCACTTGTATTCAGGAACCCAGTTCTTAGTGACCTTTAACGCCATTTTGAGGCAGTGAAGGATGACATTTCTGAACAGCAAATTTAATTTCGTCCGCAGCATTTAAACAAATGAATGAAGTCTAATTTTTTGATTAATGAATTCTATCGTAACAGGCAGACAATGTTTAGCTCTTGATGATTCAAAACTGTACTGCCAATGCCATTGTCAATTGAAATAGGTACATCCAAAAGGCATTCGCTACTAACACGCCATAATTTGCTTGATATATTTTTATTTTACTACTGCTAGTCTGGTACTACTCTTAGGAGGAATTTTATTCTTACAAAAACTTGAAAAGAATTGTTTCAAAATAATGATTTTCACATTTTTTGCACATTTGGAGATAACTAGGTTTGATTATCAAATATTAAAAATGTAATAAATTTCCCATTTTATTTTTTATAATAAAAGTGGCATAAATTTATTTTGTTTTGTTGACATTTAAATAGAAACGGAAGCAAAGAGTTTATTAAAAGGCTGAAAAGTTCGCTGAGGTTTTGTCTTAGAATTATTGGAACCACACCGAACGCAACAACCGCATCAAAGCAATACAGTGTCGTTGACCGGACTTTTAGGTACCGTATTCAGTTGATGTTGATGATGATGATGATGATGATGATGACGATAATATGTACCTAAACCTGTTATCAACGGATCGGCAATGTTGCATTAAAGAGAGTGAATGAGAGTTCGGCTTAGTAAGGTATTGCTTCGACGGAATGAGAAAAGTTGTATGTTTGTATTCAAGGTTAGGAAAATGTCGTATCTTGTTTTGAATTCGTCCTCAAAGTATTTCCGTCGTAACAGTAGTTTTTGCTGAGCACTACTACGTTTTGTTTTGGGCATTGGAAAAAGTGTCCTCTGTCCGACACGGTTAAAACGTGATGTATAGCCACCGGAAACGGAACGTAAAAAAATTTGGAAAATGATGTCGACGCGTGAGAACGAATAAGGTGAAAGGTTATTCGTCAAAGACTTAAAATGTTAATTCAAAACGTCTTGGGTGAAATTTAGGCTGGCGCATGAAGGGGCAGTAGGATCCAGGTTCGCTTTTCGGTTGACCGTTGGCAAGGTTTCTCAAGGTTATTGCCTTGTGCTTAATATACGTGCCTCAACCTGCTACCCACCTGCCCTGTCTTGGGTATCTTCGGTATTCTTTTACCATTTTCTCAAATTTAATGCGACTGTAAATGTTTTTATTATTATCCTTTGTAAGTATTTTCAAAAACTTTTTTACTGGTTTATTGTAGCGTCTATTTTAACCCATTAATACTGTTTTGGCTACAAATTTCGACATTTTTGTTGAAGTTGTTGAAGTTAAAACATTTTTTGTTCGTTTCGCTTACAACGTGAAATTTTTAAGGAAGTAACAATGTCGTACCTTTTTTAAATTAAAATTTTATCGGAATAAATTTCGTGTTATAACCATATAATATGAACTACGACCCCAATTTAAATCGTTTATTACTCTTTAAAGAATCATTGAATATTGGCCATCACATTGAAAATAGTAAATTTCAATTCGTTCGTATAGAAATTTTAATGCTTATTTCATACTCAAAAGTACCAATGAGTACGGCGAACGATGCAGAGTTGTACTTAAGCAATTCGACGGTTTATTGCCTTCTAAATGATATTAATGTTAGCGTGTTATTCAATACGATCATTTCCTTTTGATCCTTTTTATGAAATTCTGAAAGGACAAGGAAGGCACTGACTGGAAATAGACTGGGAGTTTTTGGTTCACGGTAGAAATCAAGATGACCCCGTCACTCCCAAATATTCGATACATAAGTTTTTGTATATTTGTGTGTTAGAGAGTATGTGATAGATAGAAGATACAAAATCGATTCGAGCTAGTTATAAGGAGGTGTATCCTTACAGTGTACTAACAGGCTACGAATCCAACAATTTGGTCTTTATTATCTTCCATACCTATACGAATGATTTACTTGACTTAACGAATCCATTTGAGTAAAAATAAAATGATGAATTCATCGGTAGCAGACAGAGCTTGATTCTAAAAATGATTTTCGAAAATTTATTTTCTTGGACGTAAGTAGTCTGAAAATAAAAAAATAAGGTATTGTAATTATAAAAATTATGTACGTAAAAGAAATCAAATTAAAAGCAAACCCAGGAAACTTAAAAATTCTTTAAAACATACCTCTTCATGCTATCTGACGCAACATCAACCTGGGCAGTTGACTCAAGACGAACTTTAAAACATTTCTAAGCAAAGAATTCTTCTTTCCAAATTAATACATAGAAAATTCAAAGTTTTGGAAACATAATATTTACCTCATACTCTCCGATCTAAATGATAACCTCTACGTAACCCAGAGGTTTGTACAAGACTTCATCTACAAACGGCAATTTAGAAATTTAAGTTCGGATTTACTACATAACAATTTGGGAGAAAGGAAGACAAAAGTATTGTTTTTGAAAGTTTGAGAATATGAAAGGCATATTTTAGTGATGAAATGCAAGGAGTGCTTCATTTTTGGAATTCAACAAATTAACCCTCTCCATTGACACCAAAAATGCGTCAAATGGAGCGTCGCGAACTCTACGACACATCTTAAATACTCAGATCAATTTTAAAGTATACATAACATAAGTATACATATGTACATTTTCTGACAGCCGTATAACACATCATGTGACGGAACGCGACCTAAGTGAAATATCCTATATAATACAAAGCATATCCTAAGACAGACACCTACAGTGGGGTGCAGTCCTCCAGGAACCAAAAACTAGCGAAGTCCGCATGGCTTCGTGGGCTTGGTGCATTAATTGTATCCACCCTTATGTCGCATTGAAAGATATAATAGTGGAGTACTTCTGATTTTTGTATCTGATTTCTCGTATGAATATATCCCACTGTAATACCAAGAATAATAAAGCATCAAATCTTTTATTCACCTTCAAATTTATTAAAGTGTTCTTAAAAGTATTTGAAAATACTGAAAAAGAAGCAAAAACATGGAAAAATGTGATTTACAGCGGCCTTACCTGGGATAAGATTCATAAATTAGGAGTATCCTCCCATGAGGAATTTGAGATTGCGGTCTGCGATCTACTCTCAGATCTATAATACGTTACCGAAAAAAATGCTGGGTTGAAGAATATGAATGGTGGATGCCGGAATGGATTACTCTTCAAAAATTTTCCGAAGTAATAAAGTAGGGTGTTTGAAATATTGATATAAACTCTGGGTTTGTCTATCAGTTGTTCTTGAACTGCAAGAAATTCGAAGGAATCCTGTGAAGCGTCTTCCGTCGAGAAAAATTCCCAAAAAATCTGACTTAGAAAAAATCTTCAAAGCAAATACAAAAATTGTAAAAGGAATTATAATTTATTACATTCAACAAGAATGAAGGGAAAATAATGAAAAGAACGAAAACGTCACATGCGATATGTTAGGTCATTTTGACAATTAACGTGTCCAAGTATCAGATAAATTGAAGCCGGTGTTTCGTGATCAGAATCATTCCTTAATTTTTATTAGTTATTTAACATTTGGTTTGTAGCTTTAAATTTCATTAATCCAACCTGTTGGAGTTATTCTTTAAAATATTAAATTTTAAGTAAGGTAAGAACCCTTGGTTTTACCGGTAGTCAATGGAAGTTACAGTCGGGGAGGAATGGCCATTCCTCCTAAGGCAAGAGAGCTTAGAGAGCTCTAAACCAGAATACCTCCATACGTAGTAAATTAATTGTAATTTAATATAATATTCCTGACAAGGCATAATTGTCTAACTACCTACTTGAATGGATTACGTTTAATCAGATCTCCTACGTTTCATTGGAGCAATTCACCATTTTCTTCTTGTAAACCACATATGGGAAGATGGTAAGAGCATGATATAGCAATACTACTATTATCCATTCTCGAAATGTCTGACACAAACTAAGTCACAACTCATTGTCGAAAAGCATTTATTGTTGAGTGATTTAGAAATATTGTTGAAAACTAGTACCTTTGAAATGGAAATTCATAACAAATGCCAGATGAGATAGAACACAAATTTTTCAACTAAACTAAACGATTGAATTACAAATGAATGAACGATACCTCGAAAAATTCACAGAATCCTTCCTTCTGCAATGATTGATAATAACCCAGAGGCCTAGAAGGAGTGAACAAACTGCATTACAATTATGTACAAACAATATACTCCGGTAAAGGCTGGTTAACCGTCTGCGGAAATTAAAAAAAAGAAAATTTTTCCTAGTGAAAGATTTTTTGCGGGCACAGTCAAAACCACAAGATTGTGGTTTAAATCAGAAAAAAAAACCGATTTGTTGGAGGGTTGACGGTTAGGTTCTCTTGCTTTTTAATTCAAGTGCAGGTATCTGTCTTCAAGAGAGTTGTTGTTAGGTTTTGCCGACTGTTGTTTATTCCAAAGATATCTGTTCGGCTTACTTGACTAATTGGTAACCCCAGTTTCATAATAAATAGGCACAGGAGTTTCTTGGAAAAGGAAAAAGTAAAAATTTAAACTTGGAAACTGAAATAGGACAAATCAATAATTTCGAAACAACACCTATATTTTATTTGAATACACTTCTCATGAAAAATAATTTGGTCGAAAGTGGAGTAGAACTCAAACCACTAGATTCCTTAATTGATTAATTGAATTTCTTTTCAGGGTCAGACTATACAAGAAACTTAGGGTTAATGAGGAGCAAATTCGCTCAGGTTTCGCACTCTCTAAGTAAATTAAAAATCACTTCTAGGTGGAACTAGAGGTGTGAACCTTGGAATTCAATGATGTACGATAAATCCTTAAGATTCAAGTAGCGTTTGAACCTCGTTCAAAGTGGTTTCCACACGGTTAAACGTCCAAAGTTACTTGATGAAGGTCAAGAATCAATTGCTTTGCGTAGAAATAAAAAATTATGTTGCATTTATAATATTTTACGTGGGGGTTTACACGGATTTTACATGCAAAATTATAGATTTCTTCTTGATTTCCGTTCGCAAACATCAGTCGAAGTTTATTGTTTTCCTCAACATGGCGAAATTTGTAAACTTTCTTTAGCAACGTTTAGAAATTTCAGTTTATTGTGTATTATTTTGTGAAGTCTTCAGTGAAGTTTTCCAAAAGGTGCAGTTTTGTCACAGTTCCAATGATTTTACGATGTATAATTTGTGTCTTACACAACGCTTGGATGTTAAGGAAGCCTATTATTGTGCCATCGCTATAGCTGTTTCCTACCTGCTAAATGCGAACCTTAACTTTTATTCTAACTTCTTATCATTCAATTACTCGCTTATCTTACCACCTTCGTTTTAATTTCACATCACGTGTTGACTCGCATTCAATCAGTAACAACCTTATTGTTTCAATATAATGTTGCGTTTCGTATTTTTTGACGTGCAAATGTTTTGTGACGCGATTTAATATTGTACTCGGTCGTATGGAACTATTTTTGGCGCCTACCAAGAAATTTGAAATCTTGTAAAGTTTACATGAGTACTAGAATTTCTGAATAGACTCATTGTTGGCATGTACATTTACGCTTTGGTGACAAAACTTAGTTATTATTTTCAACAGTTCATTACTCCGTTAAATTTGCCTGCTCGAACGAATTAATTGGAATGAATGCCTTCGTACATTAAAAGCAACAAGGGGTGGGATGCAAAGACAGACGAACTTAAAAAATTTACAGTCACATTTCATTACAATTGGAGCAAGAGTAAATTCTTACATTGCGGCAGAGTATCAATGTTCCACGCGAACAATTTAGAATTTCTCAACTTAAACGGAGTCCGTTGATTCGCGTCGTTTGCGCTCTCTTACGACGCTCTGCTCCCCAAAAATGTCTTTAAGTAACATTGTTTTGGTCGAAAACCTGCACAACCGTGTAATCTTAAGCCTGTATTATTTAATTAAGCAATTCAGCAATTTAATTGTGTTATGTAATGTAATATGGATTCGTCAGAGTTCAGACATACAGTTTTCATCTACTCCTAATTATATATATATGTTTTCCTACCACGCAAGATCTTGTATATATATATATATATATATGACGCTCAGATCGGATTTCAAGGTTTTCCCATATTGTCAGCAGTTTTGGAGTATTACCACCAAAAGTGTTAAAACTGGCAGTGTTTTAATAGTTTACTTCCCGTTAAGGTAGCATTTGAAATTGCGTGGGAGCTGAAGTTGTTCTTTTTGGCATTAAACGTGGTCAATCACGGTTTTGGTGAGAGGACTGCTCTTTCAAAACTTTCACAAACATCGTTGCTGATCGTTAATACACTTAAAACTACTTAAATTCATGGAAGAACACCGCCATTATTTTTAGAGTTGAGCATTTGAGTGCTGGTCCACCTACGGCTAGGAAATTCTGTAGTCGTCATTCAGTTTCGGCGGCAACCTAACGGTAATCTAGGCACTTCTCTATTTCGTACCAAGACACTAAGTAATTTTTCTTAATAGAATTAAACAGCATAGCCGCTTTAAAACGCATTGGGTATTTTTGCTTTGGTTCGCGTAATTCTAAAGCGTACACAGAATGTACGGCGAAAGAGAGTATAATTATGAAGTAATGAATTAATTGTTACCATGAGTGAACTTGTACACGGGCCGAAGCATTCCTGGTGTTGCAGAATTTTTGTATCCGTTTTTCACTTGCAGGACAAGATTTTTTAAAACCACGAGTTAACTCGAGCATTTACTCAAAAGTCGCATGTTAGGTAAGATATTCATGTAAGGCTGCTAATAAATGAAGACGAAAAGATGTAGAACCGCGTATGAGGTTGAAACATGTCGTGATTAATAGTAGAACGTATTTTGCTTTTAAGTACCCTTAAAGTGTAATTTATCGAAAAAGAAAGACCGGTCTTTCTTATTACACTATTGCCGGTTTATTTACAGTTATCTATGTTGATTCCGTAATACTAATAGGGAAAGAAAACGATCAGTTGATCATGAAATTATCATAAAATATTTTTGACTCACTCTCTTGAGATGAATCCCGATGCGGTTGCAGTTAAATAAAGCTTCGGGCAGTTGACTTCCGTGGGCTGTGATGATCAAGAGCAAGGAAGAAAAAATATGTGAGAAACGTGTGAAATAACTGCGATGAGAACTTTGAATAGCTTGTTATTAGTACGAACAGCAATAGAACATGTGATTGGACATCGTATATACTTATACGTACTATTAGTCAGTGTTTCATATTGAAGTCTTCTTAGGTACCCGAAAATTAGTTATATCCAGGGGTCACTGTTGTCTCAATTGCACCAAGGCTACCAGTAACGGCAGAGGCATGAATACCATTTTGGAGAAGGTTTGAAAAGTTCGTTTGCTTCTCGTTGCTACTCCAATAATTGCTGTAATTACTACATCAATCTTTGGCATTAAACATTAATCACATAAATCCATCTTTGGTTTTCTTTGTGGAAGGTAAAAGAATCGGGAATGATATATATTTCTTGTGTTATTGTTCGTAAAGATTTTATTTAGTGTTTTATTGTGAATAGAAATGATTAAAAATAATTACATATTTATATTTATATGCCAGATCAACTGAATTTTCATTTAGTACAATCATGCAAGATAACAATAAAAAATTTAAGGTTGTAAATTTTGCCTTTACTCTGTACGTAAATATTATATAATTAATTATAGTACTGTGAAAGTAATCAGAAATTCATGGTTCGCGAGTGACTGTGCAAATATGAAAGTCAAAACAGCGGTAAGTCGGTCAGACGGTAAGGCCATCCTTGATCGGAGCTACCGAAAATATACCTTGGGGGTATAGCTGGATGACTACTACAATTTACTAGGCCGAACAGCATCGCCAAATTATGTTAATATGTACAGCAAGACAGCTTAGTTAGCAACAAATCCAACCTCTCGATTAGGTCTTGTAAAAGCAATTTTATTGTTCTCTTCCTGTTCGGTTTCTTCCTCTGCCGGTTTGAATTGGCTCGCAAGCAACGATAAACTCAATGAATGGGAATGCAACAGTTAGTCATGTCGAAAAAGCAGAATCAAATATCGTCACTATCGTGAAAGCAATACTTACATCTTAAGCAAACGAACGACGATGATAACTATTCACATGTAATGTGGGTTAAGGAGAAGGCGGCAATACCTGAAATTTTAATTCTCTTACTCACCGACATGGTGACAAGGTGTATTCCCTTAAAAAGGGCTTATATGTTACCTAAGACAATAAAGGAATTTCACTTTAATGTTACGGTCTCAGGATAACTTACTTTCTGTTTATAATATTTGTGTCATTTTCGGTTTCTTATTTTTCCTTTGGGCACTATTCAGTTTTGTTTGAATGTGTAAAACAATAAATATGTTTATGTCAGAACCGTTTATCACATCAAAAGTGTAATGACTTGGTGTTGCCAAATTGCGAGGAATACTATACGGTGCTGCCAGGAGTTCCAAGTACTCTAGTGGGCTAGCAGTTAGAAATGTTTTTAAATATCGGAGTGAATTATTTAAAGTTTTAATTAGTCTGTCATGCAGTGACTTACTAACGTTTAACAGACGAGTTGTTTTCTGAGCGTCTTAACGGTTTCAAAATGACTCCAAAGAGCATAAAATGAAGAAGCAAAGCGAGGGCACACACACGCAATGCAGATGGACCTTAACGGTAGTCGTCGGACAACGCCCTGGTGACTTTCAACAGACCTACGAATGCAGTTTTGTGTGCTTAGGACCAACACCGAAGGAAGAATGAGAGAACCTGTTCAAACGAAAGTCTGGAAGTCTTGCTCATTTCTACCACCACATAGTTGGACCTTCAAATTAAATCAAAGAGGAACTCGTTGACGTCCTTGGTAGATTGACTGTCGCACCTAAACCTGAGAATGTTGATTAACTGGATTTTATTTGTTTTTTTCTCTTGCTTTTTCTTGTACCTCAACACTTCCCTAGAGGTCACCGGTCATCTACTTGCCACGTTACCTGCAAATAGCAATAGAACTGTTTTATTTTTTGCTTGGTGTGTTGGTATATTTGTTGCAAAAACGGATACCTTGGGTTCTGACACATCAATATTAAGACGTCACAAATTTTTTAAACATATTTTTTTTGTACAAATTTAAAGGGTCCTGACGAATTTATTTACAAATTAAGTTTGTAGTAATTTATGGTAAATAGTTGACATGTTGTTTGTTTTTATGAACTAAATTTTGAGGTACACTGTTTCGGGAGTCAGATAATTTTTTCAAGATTGCGCGGAGTTATGTAAAAATTGTTCAATATCATAAGTACTTTTGTGTTGATAAGGTCATTTTGATAATGTAGGAATTTCTGATAATCTATGGATGAATGGTTAAACATTCGTATGAAAACTTTTTATATGAAACATAGTGAAACACTGGCGCATACATTAAACATGAAGTACTTTCAATATTGTAGTGTTTTGCTCCACTGTAGTTAAGCGTTTTATGAGCATACTTGAACTTACACTATTGTTGAACTTGGATGTTTTAATGGTGTGATTAGATAACATAATTTTTGGCATGCAATGTTGGAGTTTTAACATTGTGAATCTCCACTCTCTCTTTAAGGTAGTCTAAGCTCAAAAACTGACGGCACGTTGGCACAAAGTTTTCCTAATGAGAAAATGTGTCAACGTTTCAAATATTGTGTCTATTTTTGAGTTAAGATGTTTAGTACTTGGTTAACCCGGATTTTAGGATTATTTGATTTCATCCGGTCCGCTTTTTCCGGACTGTCTTTTTAATACCCTCATGTAACAATATACAAGAAATTTGCTTTTTTAGGTAAATCAGGTTAATACTCATACAATTTATCAAATGAGACATATCAGTATGAATCAGATTCACTTCGTGGGGGGATTTCGAATCTTACGCAACAAATGTAATGAAGACTTCCATAGACTGGCATTAAACCTTGGCATCGTCTTTTCAAATTGCATAATTTAATATTCAGTAGCATGGAGAATACTTAATAGCGATTATGGGGAAAAACGCGCGCGGACTCACACGGTCAAACCTTGTCTGTGTGTACCTAAGTCTTCCTAAACCGTATATTATACTTATATTTATACTTAAAGAGCGCTTGTTAAGAATTATGCATCACGTCTGGCAACTGATTTTTCAAGATTGTCATAGGTCACAATTTTTGTTAAATTGATTTAAACTTTAATTGATTTAACTTTGATTTAAATTGATTTAAAATTTATAAGTATCTCTGGAGGGGAGCGCAAAGTGAGTGCAAAATGCCTGGGAAAAGAAAGAAATAGTAAGACGGATAGTTTCGGACAGAAATTGATTGTGAAGATTCTTTGGGCAAGGGAAGAAGGCCTTGTGAAAACTGGTTATTAATTGGTGTACAACCCAGTTAATCAGAAAATTTTTCTTTCTTGGCGTCCAATGGTTGGGAAATTAGAAGGAGCAACGTCCGGCGAGAATTGCCAAGTGGCGGATGACCGCCGTGGAGAAGAAGACGGAGAAATTGCCGGGATTTTCGGACTAATATTGTTTTTGTCAAAACAACCAGAACTAAACAGAACAAAATAATACTAATAATAATAAGGTCGTATGCAAATCATTTTTAACTTTGAATGCGAGTTTGGGCAATGAGCAGCAGTTCGCAAGAGCAACGAAGCATTGCAGATTACTTATCCTTGAGTTATGTCAGACCGCAAAACTAAATGTAAAAATTCAAAAGACATCACAAGTACTGGGAACTCGAAGAACATGTCATTCAAAGTACGTCTCTATTGTCATTGAGATGGAGTATAAAATAGGTTATTTAGATGACATTTTACTATCGGTTAAAACTGCTTAAGACATATTGTCATTCTTTTTCACAATGCAAAATCGAATTTACTTCCACTTTTGTTTTACACTCTCAGTGTAAAAAATATGTTGATTTTTTTCATAGAATACATAATGCATTATTGTTTTTGGATAAGAACTACTAGCAAATAGATTTCATACAAAAGTTATCTGACACCATAGGTCATAATACTTAAAAATGAATACATAATTCATGGAATTATTAATAAAACATATTTAATACATCTTGAATGAAACACCTTGAAAATTTGATTTTCGTTTTCACCGTATAATAATGTAACTCCATATTTGTAACTCAGAGAGAGATACACATTTGAGGTACAAGATGTAGAAAAAAGCGAATTAAGTAGATAATTAAACGCAGTGTAAATTAACAACGGATCGTATATAAGCTAACTCAATGAGAGGAATGACACTTCCGCAGTAATAGTGAAATAATTTAAACACTAAAACATTATTTACAACATAAATTTATAAATAGTTCAAAGTTAATTGCTGTGTAACGTTAATATGAATTTGTCGTTTCGACGAAAATTTTGTGAACCATAAGTTTTCCGTCAGAAGACACAAAAATCAAAGAAAGACGTGAAGTGAACTTAATGTTCAATAATTGCTTATCTTTTTAATAGTATTTTAACGTATGTTTCATTGTCAATTAATTGTCTAAGATCGCATTTTCAATTTTTCTAGGATTGCCTCCAGCTTCACTCTTACTAACGCCCGGTTACGGTACAAAACTTTTTTGATCAGGTAGTGAAAACGCAAAACATGGAATAATTTTTCGTCTGGCATAATTTTACATGAAAGTCAAACCTTATTGTTACCTAACTACAATAGTTGTAGGCATTGGAAATTAAGATATCAGACACTAATTGTGTTCAATTTAACCATTTAATTCTCAATAATGTTGGTTGACTTTTAATATGAAGCAGAGCTTTCTGTTTTACACGCTCTAAAATTTATTTATTTATTAAGTTCACATCACATTTCGGAATGCGAAACATAAATTGTCCGTACATTTTTTTTTGTGTGGGACATTATGGGATTTTGAAATGAGACCTCAACCTCGTGCTCCTCTTTCAGGAATGCAACCAAGAATGTCACGTTTTTTTATATTTTTAAATTCCTTTTCCATTCTATGTCAGCTTCGAAAAACAAAGTCTCTGGAAGCCTGATTACTTAATTTATTTAGTAATAGAATTATATTATGATTGCGCTATTTTTATTAATTTTTAACGTTTTGGAAAAGTAAAAAAGGTAAATTTTTCGAAAGTGGGCCATGAACGCTACAGGAAATCTTATTTGGCAATGATAAAGTAAAAGTATACTATAACGCATACGTTATATCTGCAACACGTAATTTTACAAGTTCACTGATAAATAAATGACTTTTAGAGATTATATATGATATAATTAAATTTTAATTATACGAAGATTATAATTTAGTATGCGAGTGATATAAAATTTTCTCAACTTGTTTTCAAATAAGCAGTTTTATGAATAACCATAATTATGAGTGATACGGCTGTAATTTTTGTAGTCTCTTGCACGTATTTGCATTTTCATTTTCATTTAATTCATGTGTTACTAGGGTACAGTTATTGAAAATGGACTCTATAAAGCATACTCGGACTAATGAAATATGCAGGTATTCAATTCAACCTGATAATCTTCTGTCCCAGGGTAGTGGAACACCAGACTAAAAAGCGATAATCAAATTCGCCCTCTGGTGAAATCCTTGGTTTTAACGGCGGGAGACGTTCAATCAAGGAATTTTATTAATTTCCAATTTATTATCAAACACGTCGGCATGTACGATTTGAACTTAATAATAGGAACCTTGCAGAAATAAAGTTAGATCATAAATAAGGTTATAAATGTGCATACAATTAAACGATTCCGAAGAGTGTCTTTTGTGGAAGGCCCTATATTCAGAAATGTATAAAAATTTCTTGTGTACGTATATTATTGGTCGTACATAACTTTTTCAGAGTTTTAATTTATTGTAGATTTTGTGAAGTGCAAGCAAATGCACTTCTGAAGGACGAATTGATATAGGATAATAACCCTACCTTTTCGTAGTCCCATTTTTATTCTGATCACGATCTGGCTACATGTCAAATTGACTTTGTTGATAATTCGTGGTAAGATAAAATTACTTATTGGGTCAGATGTAACCGTCACAAGAAGAGTGGAATACTAACCAGAAACAATTCTTAGTCTTGCTGATTTCCCTGACTATCATTAAAAATCGGTTAGCTAAAAAGAGTTTTTTTTGTGTTGAATACGGTAACCCCTTGACATTAATGTTTGTCGATTGGTGGTACTTCTTTTGTTTAACACCTTGACCGATACTTTTAGTTTAAAAATAGACGGAAGTAGGTATTAAAACGTAACAATTTTGTGATCACGAAGTAGTTGTTCTGTCCTAATAGCCCGAAGCATTCTTCACGGGGACACATATCAACTGTTCTCTAGCTGCGTTCGAAATGATAACCTAACCTTACCGTTACAATAAGTTATATACATAGTTACATTTAGTTAACCTAATTTTTTATCGCGTTTTGAAAGGCAAAGGATCGTGCGACATTAACACTTTACATTTTTCTTATACCCAGAATTCATTAATTTTTCTATTGTATACCAACCAGTTTTCGTTAGTTAGTAGCTCTGAATATTTAGTCTCTGTGGATGCCACTTTTATTTCTGACTCTTCATTGTCATCATTACTTGATAGGAAACTTGGCCTCTTGGAAATTCTTATGAACTCGGTTTCTTGTCTGACTTGGTTTGCAGGAACGCATTTAATAAGCGGTGGGACAGGAAGAGGGAAAAGTAGTCTTATCGGCCGTCATGGGAGTTGTAACCAAATTTCCATTTATTTAACATTAATTACAGAGGTATTATGTATATGCGTAGAATTTTTAGTTTTCTGAAGTCGTTGTTGTCCGCATAGACCGTCTATAGAAAAAATTCTGGGTCATTCGAGAGATCTATGTTCAATTTCATTCAGTTCACGGGGTGAGCAATCGAATCAGAAGCGTCACATCATGCACGTGCAGACTGCATTTCGTGTGATTTTACATTTATATTTGATTCGATGTGTTTATAAGAGGCAACCCGAGAGAATTCCTATGATTTTTAACGGTTCTAAGGTGTGCCAGTAAACGTAAGTGAAAGAGAGAAAGGTGGATCACGAAGTATTTTTAATCAACACCCCGGTATGGTTAATTTTGAATTTGATTTGCTCCACAGTATAAAAGAGCCAAGGTGTGCAAGTGCATCAGACAGGTACAGTTAGTGAACTTTTGCATAACTGTCGTATGGAATATATTGCTTATTCTGTTCTGCTCTGTTCTGGAGAACATGCAAAAAGAGTGACCAGTTATCCTTCGATTGCCTTAGGTTAGGTTGATTTTTCCTGAGAACGAGGAACCACTTAAAATTTCGTACTAGGTCCTCTCGGTTAGAAGAACGGAATAGCCAATTTACTTTCAATCAGGTATTTCACGTCATTAGCGGATTTATTAATATTAAAATGCCGTTTTGGACACGGTGCCTACCATCCGCGAAATGATTTGCAATTTGATGACTATTCTACTGCGTCAACACTGAATATAAAAATGAGAAATCGTTTTCAAGGAACTTAAAAAAGTAACATATCTTTGGTAATTGTAGTGATTCAGTTGTATACGATTTCACTGGGTAATTTTCGAATGCAGCATCAGGGATTATTCATTATTGATATTCAACAGTTAGTTAAATATAATTATTATGAGGCGAAACGGGATGTACGCTATTCTCTTAAGTAAAATTTAATTTTTACTACCGCTACACGTACTAATCACTAATTGGTTATTAATGACCGTATACAAATATACAATACCATACAATATATTCACATTTAAGTACTTCCACTGAACTAGATACGTTTTTAAGAGCCTCTCCTACAAACATTTTATCCAATTTATGGGTATCGACCTCAACAACGGATGAGCCTTAAAAATTTTGATTGTTCCGATCTCTAATCTAACCTATTTGAAGGACTAGTAATTGATCGGTTGATTTCTCCACACAAAATTTCTCGGTTACATTCATTCTAAAGTCTAGAAGATAATGCCGGATACTCAGACTGAATTTTTTCTCTTTATTAAAAAAGTTTTGTCTGAAACTTGTTCCAACAGGTCATTCCGTGACTGCTTCAGTACTGGTTGTCTATTCTTGTTTGCTTAAATAGAATTTTGCACGACAACAACTTTTCCCGTGAATAATTTACTAGACAATATAAGGAACTGGTCCGGTACTCAATGGGACTGAGGCCGTGATCTCATTTTCGCAACAGACAGATCGTCATTTTTTTCTCTGTCCGATCAAATTGTTTTTTTGTCTGACTGCCGACCAGTTGACCAGCCTTGACATTTTCCAATTAATAAATGTTGTTAATTTCTTAGGACAATGTTTCAAAAATCAACTCCTAGAATTGACACATAGTTGTTTGTAAATAGTACAGCAATGGCGGGGATTGAGGGTACATACGTATGTCAAGCAAAGAACGTACTGACAGCAAGGAAACCGGTTGTAAGAAAAACAAAACATCATCACTAGTGTTGTGTGAACGGCCCACGAGGAGGTGAATATCAAATTGTGCATTTGACTGCGTCAAAAATTCATTTCCGGTTCCGTTATTGGCTATTTCGGAATTCTATTAGTTTTTGAAAAGAGCGATTTGCACGGTTACGTGTCATTTATGAAATGGCGTCATAGAAATGGCGCTCTAATGAGAAATGTAAATTTCAAGCAAAAAAACCATCCGTGAATTCGATTGGATTTCGAAAGAGTTGAAATCGGTCATAAAACGGTCATTTAAAATTTGTCGTGGAGTCGATGACTATGATTGGGATTAATCAAGCGAGAGTGGCGCGTGTTGGTTCTAAGTGTCTTTCCTAACAGTTGCAAAATAGTCAAACGAAATTTCAATGAGAGTTAAGAAATTGAAAACGTCTTTCTCCCTCCTGGTGGTAGCTCACTTCCGAATTATTTTGACGTGAGGGATTTTAGGCAAAAAAGCCCTATCAGAATCACCTTGCATAATTTCACAGGTAACTCGTGATGATTCGTGATGGAGCATTGCATAAGACAATCAGTGGCATAAGCAAGGCATCGCGTAATCCGTCGAAAAACCGCGAAAAATCAGGTGTCGTGACATGCCATGGTTGGACGAAAAGTTAAACCAAATTCAATTTCCTTCCAGTTCACTTGAATAAATATTTATGTTCGATTATGGATCAGGTACCCAAACAAAGGCCACTCCGATGGACTGCGGTCGATTGGCAGAGTCGGGAACGGTTAGCACGTACCGATAGGGGTCCCGCTAGAAAGTTGTGAGCCTTGGAAGAAAACTGGGTTTAACAATTTGTCGACTGCAGTATTCATTCTGTGGGAAACTGTGGACAATTCACATGGCGGATAACAAGTATCGAGGATTAGGCAAAATTATACATTTCAGAAACAATTAGTGCAAAATAACAAGCTTACTGTAAATCTGGAGGAATGTGAATTCATTTACTGAAACAATTTATCCGCAGAATTTCAATTTTTAAAATCTTGGACTTATATGGTTTACTTTACAGAACATTTTTCTTTTTTAATATTAATAAGGCACCTAAAATTAGATTCTATGTGCACGACAACAGAGTACATTGGAATTCACAGTTATCTTTACCTTCTTGTGTATAAACGAATTAACCTTTTGATTGTTCAATGGAACCTCTTCATAACAATCTGTTGGTACTTTGGCACTTGCTATCAGTTCATAGCTATTTTAGATAATTTGATTCAGGTTTGCATTCGCTGGCAGTTGCCGTGGCCTATTCCATCGAAAGATTATCGGTTTCCTATTAATGGCCCATTCGATATGCCCATGTTATCGAAATCATTCGGTAAGGTCACTCGTTGATTTCATTGATTTTCTTAGTTGACGACTAATAGCTTGCGTAACGTCGGTCATTGGAATAGGAAATATAATTAGTGATGTGTTTGTATTTCTTAAGTTGTAATCGATCCCCGGTGTAAATGTCGATGATCGTAACATACATAAGAATTTTTCATCACTTATTTCATTAAAATGTATTAGGTATTTGATTTCACAAACATACAAAATATTCCGCTTTGTGCTTTAAGATTAATTGTATTTTAGGTTAATTAAATTTAACGAACGATTTCGATTTGGTATTTAGTTTTGCTTACAAGTCAAAATTTCACATTCGATTCCGCTCGAAAAGGTTTTTACTGAAATCTCGATAATAAGCATAAGAAACAAATAGTCTAAGAGGAATGTCGTTGAAAACGGTACAAAACATCTAATTTAAAGTATTAAGGACACAAATCACCTGTTGAACCTAAAGGAGTTTAATGTTAGCCTAGTTTAACGTCACTCGGTGGAGATGGACAAACAAGTACATATGCCAGTTGTATTTTTTTTTAAACATGGTTGACTACCAAAAGAAAGTGATCGAAGGTTTGAGGTAGTTTGGTGCACAGGTACAGCCAGAAAGAGAGAGGGAAATGTGATGTTCAAACAAATCCCAGCAATTATGATCGATATAATGTGTGTGTGTGTGTTTTTTTTGGGAAATGTGTTCTTCTAAAACATGTAATTCGATATTTTTAACGGCACAAAGGATAATGATTAGTAATGATTTCGCAAAATCAAAAGTTTGATTTGTTTCATGTATTCGCCACGTGTTCTCCTGCACGTACCGTTAGATACTTCAGGTACTTTCTCTTCTCTTTCGAGTTTCGATCGAGAGTGCGTGTGTGTGTGTGTGTGTGTGTGTGTGTGTGTGTGTGTGTGTATATATGTGTAAATTGAAGCAGAAACAGTCTCGTTTCGGCGGTCTGTAATGAATATTCCATTGCTGATTTCGTTTACGTGTCATTTCGGCATTTCCTACATTTTGATCAGAAACACTTTCGGAATTATTTGCCTTCATCTACATTTCTGATTAATTAGATTTTGATTGTATTTTTTTTCATTGCAGATGATTGGATCAACTTGCTGAAGCGCTAGTCCGCATTAACAGGTAAGGAAATGTCACATTTTACCTTATGTTTACTTAGAGGTAATGTATCCCCTCTTACAGTAATTAGGAATTTTACGATGAACATCTCCTATTCCTTCAATGAAAAGTTCTGCCTCTCCTGCTATCCTGCGTTACCTATCTATTGCTTTGTACTCTAAAGCACTTTGATAAACGCTTATTCATTATGAATTGTGTTGATCCAAAGCTCATGTTTAGAGACCAAAGATGTTAAGGTAATACTAGAAAAATAGGTTTCTGTTTAACTATTAAATTGTACCATGGTGAAGTCAGAGTTGGTTGAAAAAATCCTTGAAGTCTAAATGGGTTTTGAGCCGGTTGCATTAGCTTGGGTTAGCAAATATATACGTCGTAACATCAACATGGTGCTTTTCACAACACCAAAATTTAATATTTATAAAAAAACAACAAATTTAATTCTCATTGTTTCACAATTTATATTACAGCGTATTCATAAAAATTGTTCACTGAAACATGGTCTATTAATAGAACAATTAGTGACTTAACAACTAATTACGCAATGTTAAGTACACTTAAGCAGAAAAGGACCTAGCTAAGGCGAAAGGTGATGCAGCCAACATGGTAACAGCGCCATGTTCTTTACCAAGCCTTTATTAATTAGCACGGGAAGACAGCAGGGTCCACATGGGTGCAGCACAAATAAAATTGTCAGAACGTTTTTTTCTTAGCAATAGACACGATTTGACGTGAAAAACGATAAATCGTGGCCATAAGTGAGTTTGAGTTTGACGCTCAAAACGTAAAATAAATGTTGTGCTAGTACAATTATTCGTTGGGAATTAAATTTTCGTGACGGTTCATTGCCTTATGGGTAGAAAAAAGTTTTTCATTTTCATCACTATTATTTTTAAAATTAGCACTTTGTTATTATTGCGCCCGATTCGATGAATGGGTCACTAGTAGAATGGTGCTGACATTGACAAAGAAAGTTACAATTTGTTTTTGCAGTCCATTCTCTTCTCGGTTCCATTGGTTACAACATAATTGGGAAAATTATTTGATTGCTTCTGCGTCCCTAAGTTCAGGTATTGGTTCACCTTAAATACAAGAAGCACGCAATGTCATTTTGACGTGATCTATAGTTAAACTCGGTGATTCGACATTAACGAGTTTGTTGTCTGCAATGGTGCCAAATAGGATTTCTTTCTGTTGGGCGTAGAACATGTAGCAAAGGTTTTACGTAAATACTTAAATTGTGAATTGTTGTAAATAATTCAAAAGAATAGGTAGTTTTCTTTTGGAGTTTCACTGTTAAACGTAAATCGTACACCATCGTGAGATCATGATTCTTAGTAAATTCAATACAAGAGTCTAGAACAAGCAATTGGTACAGGAAGGTAAGAACTGGTTATATTGCAATCATTGTAAAAGTTATAGTGTAAAAGATATAGCAAACTAAATATCGGTAAAAAATGTTGATGAACTGGAATCATCAAATGGAATCACAAAGACTTGAAAAAGTAAGACATATTTACGTATGTGCAATTAAATGAAAGTATATTTTCTCATTTACCTTCAAGAGTGCATACAATTCAGTAACTCAAAAGAAAGTTTATTTGTTCACCATTTGTTTAAGAGATACTGGGCCGTTTCCATGGGAAATATCTACTCGTCCCACATGTTGTTTTTTCTCATTTCTGATCTGACAGGTACTACCTCGAGTACTTTTAAATTCGCACGCAATCGTTCTTGCCTGTTTTATAAATCGTTTCCGCGTCTTCGATGAATTGCAGGTGCTCCAAATTAAAAGTTGTGCGGCAGGAAGTATTTTGATATATCTAATTACTTTGTTATTAAACTTTATTCACTGACGTATTCAATGTTTGATTTATTTTACGTATTAGTGCCGAAATGCAAATTTTATTTTGTAGTTCTGTCGTACCTGAGGGATGTTTTCTTTGGGGAACCGGGTAAGGTCACACCGTGACGGGCAAGCCCACTAAAAGGGCATCATTCATTATTATTTTAAAAATATTCTGTCTAAAAACGACGTGCTCAAATTCTCGTCCAAATATGCACACCTAAAGGATTTCCTCTACCTATACGACCTTCAAATTATCAGACACGTCTTGAATTTTCAAAAGGGATGTAAGAAATGAAATAAAATTCCCTGTGTATTTATAATTGTTCGCAATACGGGTTTGAAACGTGTGCAGCATTGGTCAAAATTGAGTCGTTTGACTATTCTACGGCGTTCGACTATTTGACTTAATTTAAATCTTGGTCGATCAAAGTCCAATTATTGTACAAATACGAAATAACCTGAATTATTCTCGGTAAATCAGCCGTCCTGATTTTCGAACGAGAAGTCAATCGAATAATTTAGAATTGCATTGCAGTGATGAGTGTGACTTGAACTGGTTCAAAGTTTCGGGCGGACGCATTGAAGATCATTTTTTTAGCAAATTTATTGGCTAATTTTGGCAAACTAGCATAATCGAAAAATATAATCCTCTTGTAGCGGCGTAAGCCTGAAAGAGTTGTCGAACGATCACTGGTTCTTCTTATGTACAGTTTGTGGATCCGATTTTGCTGTGGATGAGATGTTTCTCAATCGAGTTGATGTCAAACGTAAGGTCAGTCGACATCGTAATTTAATAACAGTGATACTGTATACATCTTATTTTATGCAACCCAAAATGCATTGAATGTAGGCAATATGCCTTAAATAAAAATCGCACGTACGTACAACCTATGACCCTACAACACAGTTCAAGACAATTAATTTTTTTGTAGGGAAGACCCACATAGAAAAAAGGCTTTCTGATGACTGAATTGACTCAAAGTTTGATGTAATACTCCTGTAGAGGTATACTACGTGTTTGCTGCCTACTTGGAAAACTTCCGAATTAGTAAACCCACCATTAAACGGAACTTGAGTGTTAAACCGTAAAACTACTACCATCTAGGTCAACTTCCATTATACGTGCAAGTATTATACTCCTGATGGGTTTGGCTGTTCACAAAAATAGAAAAAAATTTAGGCGAACACGAGAACTCACGTTCTTTACCGCCATGTTTAATTGAAGTGCACGGCAAATGGGAAAGAAAACCTGATTACTAGATAAATAGTCGGATAGTACGAAGTAGATGAATGACAGGTTCCTGATAAGAGTATGCCACAGTAACTGAACGATAGACAATTACTCAGAAGGAGGCAATAGATGTAATTTAAAATGGAGGTAATTGATGGAAGCGATCGAATGACTGGTCGGTATTTAATTCCACAATACAAGTATAAATAAGAATTTTGATGGATTTTCTTTTCTTTTGAGTTACTTTCGATCGCCATGTACCCTAGGACCGATTTGACTTCTTCATGGGATGCTCAAATGTCACACACGAGGTGAATGTTTCCATAGTATTTCTAATACGAAAGTCGCATTTGTCCCTGTCGAAATGCGATTCGTTTCAATGACATGCCAAGATGAGGAATCACGTGAAGTCGGTACTTGGAGTATTGCTATCTGAGTAAATACCCCGAAATTTTTGTTTTTATACGGGTGACACCTTCCTCCGGATCCTCCTAAATTTCTTCAACAATGGGCCAACACAATAGCTCAGGCAAACTCAAATTACATTTCATGCTTAAGCATGTGTGATTTTAGGCAGACATGTGTTGCAACGCCATCATTGTGCTTGTTCTTACCAAATAACAAATATTTGTCCTCAAAATTTATTACATTGAGCAATGTTCGAGGATCTGGAACGGATCTATAAATTCATGTATGTTGTATGCATTTCGTTTCGCCGGAGCTCTGACCCAGTGGGCTATAGGCAAGTCATCGGGATTCACTTCCTGAGGTCAGCAGACCACATTGAATGGGTACCTGTGTACCTGGACAGCAAATTTCGGGCCACGTCTCGTCTTTCTTTCTCTTTCTCGTCTTTCGTAGCCATCAGTGATTAATAATAGAAAACGCATCCGTGGATTATTGTTTCGTTCACGGTGAAAATGTTGAATTCAGGTTGGAGAAAGGTTTCCGAAGAAAACACACTTTTTATATCAAGAGTTAATTTTTCACTTTAAAACATAACCTAGTAACCAGCAAATGGGCAGGAGTCCACGTACCAGGAACGTACATGAAAACTACCACGGCTGATTAATTGAAAACATATGTTTGATAGCACCAGCGAGTAGGTGTAAGCCTTCCAAAATCAAACCACACAAATGATAGTGACTAGGTTAGTGGGAACAACTTGAGGCTTTGTTTAATGTGACATCGTCTTCATGACTCAACTGAAACCGAAAACCTGACGGATGGAACAGACGGAAACTATCCAGAATTGGTCGCTGCGCACTCGAATATCAGAAATTGATTGATGGTAAATCTAAAAACGAGCTCGATTATCGGCTTATGCACTTTGGTTTAGTGCGAATGAATTCCCGTTTAAAGTGGAGGGCCCTGATCGGAGACCTGAAAAACACTCGGTTGAATAATTCAATGTCCTAAGGAGGAAAAGAGGAGGAGAAAACAGTGTTAGAAATTTTATTTATCTATTTCACCTATCTTATCTAAGGAAATTGTTTAACGGCCGATTTAAATCATTGAGGTCGTAAATATAAGCGCGAGATTAAAAAGTTTTAAGTGCTGTTCTCATTTTCTTTGAGCAGATAGTGACAGCAGATAATATTTTTCGTACGAATTTATACGGTACCGGTGTGGGACCAGTGGACCTCCTCTAGACGTTATCATTGCTGATTATTGTAAAAAAAGTTTGAGACCAGAGTTGCGAAATAACTATCACTTTAATGGTTTATAATTCATGAGGTGAACACATCTCGAAACGTGTGAAGCAGTTCAATCAACTGCTGAGAGCACAAATATTATGATATCCAGAAAAATCTGATAATCCAACATAAATGTGATTGAACTATTAAACGATAATTACGCCTTTTTTGGAGGACCACCAGAAAAAAAAACAATCAATTGTTCAATAAATATTGAAGAATTTAAATTTCAAATAATATGATTTGTGTTTTTCTATTTAAAATGAAGTAGAATTGGATAAAATGAAGAGACTGTCGAGAAAGTACTTACAATATGTATAAATATTTTATATAAAATTCGGGCTCAGTATTGGTATTACCCCAGGCGGAAATGTAATTATTTAGCATGCGTAATCGTATCGAACAAAGTAACAACCAAACTAATTTGAATGTCTGCAAGCTTTAAAATTGAAAAATGGCAATGAGCTGAGTTCTGTTAGACGCAAACATCTTGTTTCCGTGCATGACACCCGTGGCAAGGTACAGGGAACCACTCGGAGAACGGTAGATTCATTCGATACGCTTAACTTGCACTGCACGATGTAAGATTATATACCATACTATCTGGCTGAAATTATATAAGCATTTTGTGCAGACCGTAAAACTTCGAAGGAAAGAACACTTTACAGGTGGAAGGTCTTGCGACATTCTCCTGCAAATTCATTGTCGCGGCTCTCCATTGACAATTTCCCTACCTTTTGTATATTCTCATTCGGTCATCAATGAGTTTAAGAAGTTCAAGATCGCGAGATTTACCGAGAGGGACTTTACGCACTCGTATCACCGGACGGAATCATAATTGCCGGTGCGTGGTGTCTGATACTGCTTGGCGAGATGAACAACCGTCTTCTCATTTTCGCCGCCCTAGTTTGTCTCTGACCAGATACGTCATTCCACCAAAGTACCTTTACTCTGAAAGAATGATCAGAACTCTGGAGGTCGAGTGCCCCCTCCACCATAACAAAATTATTTTCCTTTCTATAGGATTCATTTACATCGTGAACGTGGGCAATTAAGGAGCACCTGCGTTTCTCCACTGTATGAATGGGAGAAAGGTAAATTCACAAATTGTAACATCCAATGCAGGACACGCGGTACGCTCGGGAACTATGGGCCAATGGTTCAGATTTATTTATCCCGCCTGGTTCAAAACGTTTTATAATTTTTTCTTATTAATTGTAAGAAGCGGTAGAGAGAGAGAGAGAGAACTTGAGTTATTATTATTACGTGTAGAAATGTAACACTGAGTCGAATAACTGTATACAAACCATAACATAATGGTAATTGGAATATCCTCGGGCTCACGTTGGATACTCAACATTCCAATTACATCTTGCATCTGCCCTTACCACTGCTTTCTTGATGTTTTCTTTGCATTTTACTGATTTAATAAATTTATGTCTTTGAAAAAACTCGGGCACGAAGGGAGTCGGCAATTTGAGTACTTCGTATTGTTGGCAAATATTTCATTGTTCTTAATTCAAGTCTCGAGTTTACATAAGTAGAGTTTTTAATTTCAATTGAATGATTGATTGACTGCGACAAAACTAATTCATTGTTAATCAGGGGTGGTTCGGAGTATTGGAATTGACTTATTTTTCTTCAGATTTAGGAATTGCAACACGATTTCACTATTGTTTATAACCTAAACTGCAGATGAGTTGATACTTTTCTTTATGTACATGACACTTTGATAAATGACTTAAACACCGACTTTATGAAGGGCAGTATTGTTTCAAATGGTTTTGCACTCTAAGAGAAACTACATTTCGTTCAACAAGGGAAAACTTGAGTCTAACTAAAACGCCATCCACCAGATTCAGGACGATGACATGAATGAACAGTGTAGATGAAGTTGATGGTTGATTTTTCCTGTTTCCGTGCATTTCCTGTGTCTTAAACATGCCTTGAGAAGTACGTAATGGTGTCCCGTTACTTATCTCTTATTTCATTCAAATTTCGATTCACAGCCAGCACCAAAGCAATTGTAACTAGTTTTAAGGAAGCAATTTTTTATTATAAATTATTATTATTTATATTTCTTACGTTTAAATATCTTAAATTATACAAATAAATAATTTTTTATAAATTTCATCGCTGTACATCAGCAAATGATCTTGTAGGATAAGCTACCTTGGAAATTTACAAAATTTAAAGGTCTGTTTTTCTTTAGAAATCATATTAAAATCTGTTTTACCAGTTCCTTTCGACTCGAAGCTATTTTTTGAAAAGGACAGATTTGAGTAGGACTCATGGAAATCAATAAATTGGACTTTCAAATGAATCCAAAATGAGAGAAAAATATTTCACCAGGAACTCATACAAAATTTATGGCATCAGTGATTCTGATCTATACGAGGATTTTATGGTTTTCTATTAAGGTTCGCATCTCATTAACCTATCCATAACTAATTCATGTAAGTGAAGTAAATAGATTTATTGGTTCCTGCCCAATATTTTTTTCAGAATTTTTTGAACTAGAAAAGTAAGTTTGCAAAAAGCCCCAAAATAAAAAGTGAGTTTTGTAAAATGTTCCAAAAGTTGCACGGCTACTCTTGTGGACTTCGCTAGAAACCAAAAACAATGGTGTCAATGTTGTAGTTATAGGCTTCCTTCATGTGGAAGATCTGATTAATTTCTATTTTTCCCTTTAAATTGTTCTAAATTATTGTAAAATTATTTACTTATTCTTAAGTTCTCATAAGTGTAATTCGGAATTAACCACACAATTATTGAAGCATTACTATGAGTAATTGTAATGCCCTACCGCAATAACCGTGGTGGAAAATTTGTTAAATGTCAAGTACAAATTTTAAACAGCTGAATCTGGATTGTGTGTTTGTATAACTTGTCTTGTTCAGTAATGACATGGAGGAACATTCCAATTTCCAATCGACTAAAAGCTTTTTCGTCCTTTTCACATCATCACATCACATGACTGGCACGCATTAATAGGATTAAATGCCATAGCTTTACCAATCAAATCCAGAAAAATTGTGGTTATTGTTAAATGTAGTTTCTGTTCAGGGTGATTTTTTCATTGGTGACAAGATTTGTTCTTTCTTCAAAACGAAATCGGTTTCCCAGCATGAAAATAGTTTGCTTTATTCTGTTTACTCATTGCTATTGTTGACGGCAAGAAAATGCTGACTTTGAATTGGCTGTAACAAAACAAATCTTTCACGCGATATTCAGGGATTATTGGTATTTGCGTAAAATTATTACTGTTAAATCTCTGAAATTTGCACTTCTAGCTACACTGAAAAATTAACCGGTGGTACTTCTCATACTGCGACCAGTCATTCTTTAAAACAACGTAAGCTTTGTTTACCTGGCATTTCCGTAACATTGCGAACAAGTAGTTCTCGCAAATAATATATCTCTACTCTAATTATTATTATTAATGTTGATTTGCTAAAACGACTTTCCCGTCACTTTTTAGATCAGTGAATGTTGTCTGTGCGTAGTTAGTTAATCTCGTTAGGGATTGTCAATGGTGAAATTCGATTGGGAATCTTCTCTAAAAGTTTGAACGTCATTCAAGAGTGGAAATTTTGGTGAAATGAGTGTTTAACACAATTAAATCTTGGTATTATGGAATTTTATTTATATAACAGGCGCAAATTATACTACATAGTGTGTACGACAAAATCATAACAAACAGCATTCAAATAGTTCTTTTTGATTTAAATTTAAGTGTTGTAATGTCATACCTCCCTGAATTCAATTAAGCGAATAAGCCGGAACTTTAATAAATTATTCATCACGGTTCTTCCCACTCTGTGGAATTGCAAGTCACTAGTGGTATAGAATGATTGTTCTCTTCACAGTAAGATTTGATTTTCTTATGACTTATTGCCTTCCATTCTGCAAAAGAAAAAAGAAACAAAAAATGCCTGGAAATTTAATACCGAATAGTGAATCGCGAAGGATTCTGTGATGTTGTGATGCAACCGGAAATTAAAATAATTATAAGATATATGCGGACGGTAGAATGCGGTTTTAACGATGTATGGTAGACCGACAGGTTGTGCCCTTTGATTCTCCGTCGAAGATTAAATGTAAACCTTGAGTGAAATGTTGACCGGCGAAATGAATTTTTGTGTTGGTTTTACACTTTAAGTGGCCTTTAATTGGGTTCAGACACTTCTTTCTCGTAGCAAAAAAGAAATGAAACTCCTTGGAAGGAAATATTCAATTTGATGGCTGGTTTTACTTGTTAAATCCATATTTAATTTGATTTAATTTAAAGTTTCTCATAGTGTCGTTATCAATCACATTAGCACATTCATCCCACAATTTCTCTGCTCCAGCTCTAGCCAACTCTAATGGATTCATTTTTTCCTTTCATTACTCATTTGATGATTTCGTCGGTGTTTATCGATCCACTCTTCTGATTTTTTGGGGTTTTTGTCGACGGTTTGTTGAAACCCGCGGTAACGGTCAATACTTTACGAGTTGTCGTCCCGAGTTCGCTCTTAATCGATACAACTTTCATGGGGACCTAAGTCTCTTATTGAATGCAATTAGTTTTATACGTGGAATGTAATTATTATTATTTTTTTTTTTTTTTTTACTAGAAGTCACTTTCGAAGAGTTTCGAACTTGCCTTGAAATATTTTCCATGGAAGTTCTTTGAGAATTCAGCCGATCTGGCCTTAAACTCCCTTCTCTTTATTAATCGCTTTTTCCGCGGGGTCAGGCACTGACCGCAAACTCCTCCGGCGCTTTGGTGTCTACCTTTAAATGGGCTGTTGTTCTTTAAAAATAAAGCAATTTATCTATTTAATTACTAGAACATGTTTCACTGCTGGACAATTTATTTTTACTTCAATTCTAGTATTAATAAAGTGACGTAGCTGTGGTTGTCCTTTTTTGCCTTTCAATGACATTTCTGCTGGGTGTAAAAATCCCACACAGGTTCAATGAATGTAACTCTTGCATGATGACAGTTAAATTATTTTTCGCGCAAAGGAAGCTTGGTAGTTCTTAACTGGTCGTGTGATGATGTTTCCCAAGCTCGTGTTTAAATCTTTACTTTCCTGTTGTAAATCGAAAAATTCTATTTGAGAACCATGCGTGCAGTGATAAAGAGAATAACTCAAACAATAATTAACACTAACGCTTGTTACACCCGTTCAAAAAACATTCCAGTTGATTAAAGATCACGCAGTTCCACGTTGTGGAATAAATAACCGCGAATTAATCAGCATAAGTTTGGACAATAGTGTGAAATTATTGTGTAATAATGTTTCTGCGAGTTTAATGCTATTCCTACTGCAAATTGTTGAAAATGACAAAAGATCAAACACTTTAATGAGGTTTCAATTTCAAACTTCTTTACAAGAAAAATGTCATATATGTATTTTATAATTTGAGTGTAAGCCTTATCTTCCTGTTATACTTATTGATGTAATTTGGAAGTCATATTTAATAACGGAACGCTATAACGGATTATATTCAACTGTGTAAACCTTACAAATATACAATGTGCAATATGATTATAAATCATGCGTGAATAATAAACGCGATGAAGTTGTTTGGTGCCCGAGTGCTGAACCCAAGATCATCAGGTACGAGTTACGAATTCTGGTTTTATTCTGGAAACCTGGTCGGTCTTTTGGAAGAACCCAAATGTGATGTGAAATTTGGCTTTGAACTTTTCTCAATGGGTGAGAGGTTTTTTTGGTGAAATTGATGAACTTCTTTACTGCGTTGAACCACTAATTGTAACAATAAAAATAATTAATGAGAGTAATATAAAGAATGTGTAATGCAGAGCATTTGAAAATACGATAATTGTTATTTATGGAACACATAGAATTACTTTGTAGATGTTACCGATTGATGTTATTCTTTTGTCATTATTTTCAAATATGTGTTACTACTTCTCTGGGGTGAAAGTATTTAGTTTCTGGTTAACGTAAAATGTGGAGGTTCTGAATTTGGTTTCATTCGGCCCAAACTAACAGTCAATGATGATGAATTAATGACCAATACTTGTAAAATTAATAGTAATTATTCATCCGTAGTTTTATGGTAAATTACTAATAAATCAGTAGATCGAGAGGGACAGCGTAACAGGAATAAAATGAACAGAAAATTAAGGTATTTTATAAATAAAGTAGAGTCTCTGTTCAGGTCATATTCTACTTTACTAATATTCCAAATATTTGTGCTGTTGCGTTTCCTCAAGCTTATGTGAATTAATAAAATGACTGGTAATTCAAATTATCTCTGCCAAGAAAAGCAGTAGTTGACAAAAAATACAAGTTGTAGTCGTGGAAATGCCTCTCAGATTGTGTAGTCCACTTCCGCGGTAAATGTAAGATAAAATAAGTTACAGAATTTATTTTATGGAATTTCCGATAAATTGCAACTCATGATTTGTCATTTACAGTATATAACTTTAATTCTAATTTAAGTGTCGCGTTTTTGTAAGTTAACCGCAGTGGGGTAGTATCGAAGTAAAAGTTACTTCTGAACCTTTTCAAGATGCCATAAACGAGGAAGGAAAGAATTCCATCGTTCCTAAATTACCTTGGGCGGACAAGGTTGGCGAATTTTTTCCGAAAATTAATTTATTGCCGAAGTAACAGGCGAAATGTCAAAAGTGGCGTAGAAAGCACAAACCGGAATGAGCGGAATTTATTTGTTATTAATGGCATAGATGTTACCACCGGATGATACTTAATTTCTTTTTAATTCATTATCCATTAGCATATAATTTGGCAAAAATAACGGTTACCTCACGCTGAGTTGTCGCAGTACCCAGGGGAAACTCAGGTGAGACTTGACATGTGTCAAAGTAGTCAGAACCATTGGTGATTACACAAGAACAATTGAACGATAAAGGTAACGAGATTGTGCCCATGTCAGATCTCAATATTGATAAATTTGATAAAATTAATTGGAAGGCCTTAAGTTCAGGCGCGGGCACACACGACCCGTGTGATTATTGGATGCGAAAATCCGGATATAACGATATGTAAATTTGAAACGTTTTCGTCTCTGTACACGTCTGTCTCCATACGAAGAGACCGGACATGTTATGAAAAAGTCAATTGTACCGTTAGAGGGGACTACTTTTTCTGACTGAAGTTCGGTCCATTTGAAACGACACGTTTGACTCGAACCGAGAGAAAAATGAATTTGGGTGTTGTTTTGAGTCAATTCAATTCTATTTGTTGATGTATATCTTCTTAACAGAAAATTCCGCTACCGCTTTTGTCAGAAATAGCGTTGTTTTTATCACTGTTGAGTATGTGAATTAAACTCAGGTGGTTGATTAGTGGCACAGAAAACACTAAAAGAGATGGGTAGTGACAGGCAAACAAGTTTTGAGGTGTTACGTACATTATAAGTACTTTTTTATTACCTGTATGTTCCATTTACTGCAAATATAATTGCATCAGAATGGTAATAGTAAAGTTTATATATATATATATGTATACACACATACATATTATCGTGAACATTCCGTTGTGTTTTGGTGAAATAAAAAGTAATTCACTTAATATGTATGTATATAACTTAAATATATTCAAGGTTTTATGGCAGCTGATTAAAATTGTCAACTTTGGATTCGGGTATGATTTATGTCAACTGGAGCACGAGAAACAGGAAACTCATTTTTTTCACCGGGACACACCCAAAATGTGTTACATTCTCGAAGGCAAAACTTATTAAATTGTACATTGAATGAATGGTACAATATTGATATTGAACAGTACTGTTTTCTATGTGTTTCAATAAATACTATCGGTTGGAATGGTAATATGAATGCTTTATTACACAAGGAGATGGAAAACTAAATTGCAAATAAGGGATTGTTTACAATAAAATGCTTTCAATATTTTTTCCCTCCAGCTCAATAACAAAAACGGTGACACTTATGTAGTGAAAAAGTCGCATAAATTTACTGTATTATTTTGTAATTAAATATTAATATACAACGCATAGTAATATAAAAATAAACCTCATAACTTCAAAAGTCAGTTACTCTTTTTTTAAGATTACTTGTTTCTGTATAGTTTATAACTTTTTCACATTGTGATTTCCCTGTAATATAGTACAGAGGTGCCGATGTTAATGAAACTATTAATAGAACTAGAAAAGAAATTAATAGAACTAGTTCTATTAATATTTGATTCATTTTTAGCCGTCTTACTTTGTGTGACTGTTAATTTAAATTAAGAATTGATCGAGTTAATTGTTCAACTTGAAATTCAGTTCAGGATCGTTAAGGCAACATCACAGAAGTGCGAGGAAGCAAAACAAAATAATTAACGTTTCATACTCAGATCATTCTTATTAATATCCGATAAATAAATTCTCAATGCGGGTTCCAATCGACAACACCCGATAGGATTAAGGTCATTAGTGCAGGAACGGTGCGTCTAATGCCAGCAATGGCGTCGTACCTATGAGGGTTTTTATCTTTAATACTTGGCTCAGAAGTAACGGACTTACCGAATGATCAAGTGGCCGATTCAAATGCAAAACTTTCGTCCGTTCCCAACGGACCTTGCCACATTTATTAACTTTTTTCTATTAAAAATAATAATGAAACAGCTTGATTAGAATTCTTTCGAAATTTCGATGACCCGCACGAGGACGTGACTGGTCTTCGTAGAAGTGAAACGGCCGAGTCCAAACGGTATGGGTTTCCGGTGACCAAAGAATAGGATGACCCCAGAGGGTTGAGTACTCGGTACCCGGTACGCGCTTGTTAATAGCTTGATTGCCGACAATTAAGGTGACCATCCGTAAATCGAACTTGAATGGCTGTTGTTTGTTGTCTGCTGTCGAACACTTGAAAATGAATGTGTAAAAATAACGTAGGGCGGAAATAAGAAAATATGAAATTAAATGTCCGTCGGTACTAACGATTAAACCGAGAAGGAATTAGTGTCTAAATTATTCTTTTTGCTATGGAAAGATGAGGAGAACGAGAAGCCATGATGTGAGAACAGAAAATTTAATTAGATTTCAAGGTCTACGCAAAGATGATTGTTTTGTGTCATTAAATAATCATGACACTAACTGTGACGTGAAATGAACTGAAGTTTTTGTCTAAAAATATAGTACCACTCGCGTGCGATACAATGAAACTTCTTGTAAAGCAATGAAATGACAGTAAGAAATATTCAATTTTTTTTTAATTACGAATTGAATAGAATTTATCATACAAGGAATGTACACATTGTAGTGGCGAATTTACACGAGTAAAGAAGGGCATTGTTGCTTGCTTTGCTTCGGAGCTAAGGAGTAGTACACCAATGAACATCCGGCAAGAGTTAGAGTTACTTAGTATGCGGTTTTATATATCGACGAACCATAATGATGGATGTCTTTCGAATTTTTCATTAATTTTAGATACACGTGTGCAGTGTAATGCTTCGTTCGTGGACACAACACGAGTTTCTTGCGTTGCCCTTCCAAAACCAATAGGCCGCGATTTTCTGCGGGTCATTCCGTGCCTCCGTCGCAGAAAATTTACGACTTACACTCGTAATTACAAATTCTCAATTGTTTTTGAAATAAACTATATAGAACCATAATTTTCAGTGTATGTCTGCTTGACATAAAATTTGGGGAATTTTTTCCATTGTTTCAAATACTTTAGTAATTTTAAACTGACGAGAAACACAATGTTAGAAAAAAGCATGAACGTCAGTCGAAGTGTTCCGTCTGGTGTAATTTTAACTTAGTGAGCTTCATTCGTTTTCTGCACACATAAAATTCAGGTTTGATGCAGAGAGAGAGAGAGAGAGAGAGAGAGAGATTTTAGACTTGACACGATAATTACACGACTGGAGAATTGGGCGAATGGAGAGAATCACGCCGATATTTTTAGGAGTATTGGAGTCAACTTTATAAGGATATATAACTTTATAACGCCCTTACTGGCGCAAAGGCGGTTCCAATTCAACCTGACCAAAATCTATCTTGTGATGTGCTCCATAAGGATTATTACAAAATTCGTAACGCCTTGTGGAGGCGCCTAAATTTGCAAATTATCAACATGACTTATAATTACGTACGAAAATATAATTTTAGTAAGTACTGCTACAATTTCGCAATCTAAGTCCAGCCACTTAGGAGCGGTCACACGTAACGTGAACTTAAGGTAAGCGCTTTTCCTCTCTATTGAACAATCCGGCAGATAATTAGACATAAGGTAATTTCTCGTTAACGGCCAATTAGTTGAACCAAAACACATGTTTTTTTTAAATGAAGTTTTCATTTCGATTCCCTCCGATACTGGCCACTGAGTTTTCCGTGTAATGTACAGATCTGCAATTACCAGTTATGTCGCCATTATATAAGGTTCAATGTGGACTCTTAGTTATAACTGCCAACTCATCCCAGCAGTTGGTCTCCTTGGCTCTCGGTTCGTAGTTTTCCACTCTACTTATTCTTTCTTAAATTTTACGTGACTACGTTAAAGTCCTGCTAAAGAAAATAGGTAAGCAGAGTGGACATTCTCTGAAACTAATGCAGGTCATTGAAATACTGATCGCGTTTATAAAAAGTAACTTTATTTTTTGGAACCACTTTCTGTTCCGTCTTTAAAGTTAAGGAAACTAAAAAGTAGTATTATTAACCAAATATTTTTCATGACTCGTTTGTGAGCTTCGTACTTGATTACATAATACAACAGGTTAATTTTGTTATATTGTTTTTGTTTAATGTTATAACTTGGATTTAAATTGATAAATAATCAGATATAAACAGGTTTAAAGGCTGGGTGTGTCACTGTCGGAATTTGTTTACAGCAGTGCCTATTGACTTAATTCGAATTCCAACATCGCAGCATCTTACTTTTATGTCGAATCATTTCACTGCAGACACGCAAATTAAATTCGACAAGGTTTTGTCACACAGTCACCAATTCAGGCACCAAGGTTTTGTCCTGAACACAAGACATCGATTGTATTTGTATTGTGTACACCGATTGAGGTGCGTTTCTTCGCTTCCGGTGAAGTAACTTTAGGTGTTTCCATCCGTTTCTTCATGGTTCCTTTTCATTGCCCGTAGGAATCCTACCGCACCCAACACTCCTAGCCGATTGTCATTTCTAAGGAAATAGAGTCAACCGTGTATTGTTGGTTCCCTTCTTGAAGCCGTTCCACATGGCGAAGCAAACGAACTCTCGTACATTAACCGAGTCAAAATTTGTGTTTTTAATTACATGGGCAGTGGCAGGGACGAATTCGAGTTTGTCGGCATCACTACGCAAGAATAATGTGTACACTTTGTGCATTAGTTGGGTGCAGTTTCATGATGTTTTGACTATTTACGACGATTAGTTCTTGGGCACCGGGTACATGAAAATTTCTACGACATATCTGAAGAGTGAAAAATGTTTTGCATTTCATAAAATTCTGTGAAATTTATAGATAAAAGGGAACCATATTATAGGAAGACCTGATCTATCTTTTCTGCCTAAAGTTCAATATTTTCAAACAAGGTGAAGCAATTTCTCTTTCAGGTGTTGAAGCGAAAGATTAACGTTTTAGAGCTGAAATTAGTTCAACCCATTTAAAATATTAAGTTGTGATTTATCAAATATTTAACATTATGTATTATTTAATGTTTTATAATGTTGAAGCAATAAAATAAAAATTTAAAAAATATTAAACGTAAATACTAAAAAACATGGCATCAGTAAATATTTGTAAATACTTTACAAATACAAAACTTTGACAAACGTATTGCAGTGGATAGTGAAGGGCATCGCAATGAGTAGTAACATAATCTAAAATATTGTAAATAGTAATATTTACATGTTTTCGAGTTGTCGAAGAAATAGAACCAGGCCTATCATTAATATGTAAATAGTTTAAAATATTTGTGAGCCTATCGCCAAATATTCAAAATGTACTTGCTCCACCTCTTAGGTCTTATTCAATTTTCGGTACTGCACTCTTGAGAAAGCCCTCAATTGTCGTGTTAGCAAAGAATCGATGTTCATTGTTAGCATTTCATGTTCGATCGATTGTTCATTGTTAGCAGACCTTAAATATAGTTAGAAAAATTATACAACCCAAGGAATGATTTCGCTGCTTAATGACTCGAAACTTGTCAGCCTGGGAAGCAGAAAAAAATGTTGGGCGCAGATACCAGGCAATACAAAGGTGTAATTGACGAAATTTCGCAGGAAAAATAATGTAGAATGTTTAACACGGCCTTTTCAATATCGGTTGAGAGAATAATAGTTGTGATTATTGGGATTTTGATATAGTTTTCCCACTATCATACTGCGGTTTATTAAATAAGGGAAAAATATTGTTCGATTTTTCTCTCGCGAATTTTCAAGAGCACACACAGACTCACATTCTCGCCGGCACTTTGTCGTCCAAAGCTGGCAATTTTCTGGCCTGCGTTACCTGGTAATTGCGGCCAGGTACCCGCAACTCGATGTGAGATGAATGGGTCACAAGTTTTAATGTCCCTGGAAACGTCCGAGTACCGTGAGAGAGTTACACTTTGTACATCCTCCAGTGCCTCTTGCGACAATGAAAATGCATTTATGAAAAGTGGTGCTCTGCGATACAAAGTACCAATGTACTGGTAACATGAATTAAAGGAACTCGCCTTTCGGATTAAGGATTTATTTAATATTAAAACATTACAAAACTTTGTTTTCATCGTCCTAATATTTATACACGAATTTGGATGTTCAGACGAGGATCACACTTAAGGCCATGACATCTTGTTCATCACATTTCTCATAAGCCGAGTCGTTCTTTTGTCAAACTTGTGTAGTGATGGTCGATATAGGTGTACCTTTCATTGGGCCTTACTCTGAATCTTCAAAGAACTTATGATATCACGATTGTAAGATCAGAACACAACTGATAACTGCGATCAATGTTTGGGCTTTCGACTCTAAACCGAAGTGCACAAGTGAACAATGTCCTTGAGATTACGCGAATATCAGCGACAAAACTTGTATATCTTGGAATAGGATTTATGTTAAAACTAGTGCGTTTATGGCTGTTTACAGGATTAGAGGCCAAAAATAAAGCAGGCTTATTTTAATAAACCAATTGGTTGAACACCGGATTGGCAGGTTTTCAGTTTTCTTAACTTGTGATGAGCGAAAAAAGATGACACTCAGTAAGACCTTGGTCGACACAGTCCTCGGAATAATAAGAGACAACCTTCAAAATTTGTATTTTTATTCCTTTTTTATAGGCCTAACATTTTACCGTAAGACAAATAGTCCGAGTCACTACACACAATATTAAATTTTTATAGTTCGAGTAATAAATTTTTGGATGCTTAAAAGTACTTTAGTCTAAGTAAAAATAAAAAAGATATTAAGCCCATTACCGATTAGTTCAAAACATGACTCTGAGAAAAAATTACTCTCGAAAGGTTAATTGGTTTTCTCTTCGAACTATCGTCATGATTCTATTTGACTTGTCTATGGGTCAGTGCTATGAAACCTGCAGAATTTCGGTTTTCTCCAGTTGATTTCCCTCCCGCTCCCAGCAGATGGATTTTAATTTGTGTTTCGCCTTTTCCGCACTATTAACGCGAAATACGATTATGGCGGGCGATGGCAATTATGTAAACACAGATGCAGACCTGCGTGAGCAGTTTCCAGTTCCAAAGTGTCCAACTTGGAATCCCAGCCGCTGGCGAACTTGGCTGTTTTCCTGGCGTAGTCGCCGGCCTCGGGGAACCCACGACTAGTCGTTATTTCTATGGTAAATAATCAAGGTGGGAGTGGAAGGTACGTTCTGATACTTCCAAAGGGAAAACTAACTCTGAGAATGGGATGGAAATATTTTATGTATTCAGTCTCTACCTTTCGGTATTTTTATTTCACTGATTCAGGTTCGTTTTGGTTTCTACAACAAATGGAAAGAGTTTCCGTTTCAGTTTGTTGTATGTCCCAGGCAGTGACAGTGTCTATTCGAAACCGATTCTAAATCCTTCTTTAAACGTTGTCCCGTTAGTTGTCACACATGATACTATCTATATTACATTACCACTGACTTTTTTCTTGGAATTGAAGCCTTCGAAACCCGGTTGGCGTGGGGTATATAACTCAAAACGTGTATTTGTATTACTCATTCAAAGGTTAATGCATGCCTTAATGCACATCATCCTGTAAAATGGCTCGTCCAATGAAATAAAACAATTAACCCGGTTCCATTTGATCTAGTTAAAGATTCTAAATTTACAGAACTATTCAAACTAAGATTTATAGTCTGACTGACAAAACAATCTCGCTTTTTCTTTACATTGTAGGTGTAATTGGGCGGACATGTTCAAGTGTTGTCGTAATAGTTTTGACAGGTGTAAAGAGTTACAAAAATAACTCTTATTTCTAAACAAATAGTCGTATTTAATCCAGATTAGTGCGATGAGGATTGTTGACCATCGGGGCCTCCTTGGTTCCAGCTGACAGCTGATGTAAAATCCCAATGCAATAGTTTTGGGTCAGGGAACCGTAATACGTGATTTCATAGGTGGAAATAAAACTTATATTAAGTAAATAATATGAGTAGTGATTTGTAGGAAATGGAATTGATTTATGGCCTCAATTAATCGTTGGTCAGGCTTTAACGTTCTCTTAAGAAAGGCACTCGATGTTCTAATAGTTCACCGGATATAACACTACGACCGTGATGTTCTTTACGAAGTATCCCACAGGAAGTGGGAGTCATTTCTACTTTTAACTGCCGATTTCTCACAATTCATCATCGTCACGGGGTATTTATATCAAATTTCGATTATCGTTTTATAATTCATGTGAAATTGTAATGTAAACGATTAAGAAAAGTATTTTGACATTTCCGCCGCCTTCGCTCAACGACCATTCCAGTAAAAATGAGAAAGGTACGGTAGGATTTGGTCAGTATGCCACACACATCTATTTTATACGGACATTGGGTTACTAGACCACGTTTATTGCGTTACACAGGCAACATGTGATTGTGACGGACAATTTTCTTTGGCCCCATACCTGAGCTTGAAAACGATTTGTTAGAAGCGGAAAACGACGTGACAGGGTCAACATTTTCCTTTTGCAAAACTCTCAAACTATTATCATAATGGGATTGTACGAGGATGAACGGACGTGTGCTCTCGACGGTGGTGTCCCAAAAGACCAGGTGACACGTTTCGACACAGGGCTTTCATTGTCCCAAAGGCGGTGGGAAACGTAAAAAAGGAAATGATTTTTGTGGGGAACCGGTGGCTGGTGAAATTGCTTTGACCCATGCGACATAAAACTCGTTCTTGTCATTCTCGTGTATTACCGAGCAAGATTGTAAATATACAAGGAAATGAGGAAATTATTCGGTCGTACCGACTCATTGCGGCCTTAAAAGAAAAAGTGAGGTGCCCACGAGAAGGAGCAAGAGAAGATGAGGAGATAGTTGGACAACGGTGAATAGAGGGGGTCCTAGAAGAAATTACTTTGCTTATAAGGGCAATGAGATTAAGCTAGGCGATAGAAGAGAAAGAAGGTTCTATCCTTATAAGGCACGATTCCTTCCACCGAACGCTAATGCCACCGAAGTTAAGGAGCAGTGTAATTTTTCTTTTGAATTAGGTTGACAGGTTCAATGATGGCTGATGTTTTGGGCGAAAGCTTGTTGGCAGACCTGCAAAGTTGACATTCTTTGCTGATGTGTTCCCGCTTACTGGGTCTCACGTAGAACTTCAACGTCGAACAGGCTGTGCATCGCACTCAAGTCCCTTGACGACGGGGAACCTGGAGTCGGACGTGAAAAAAGTCTCATGTTTGTTTACCGTGACTCCCAGACAAGGAACTAATTTTTAATATGAACCTGAATTCAGGAAGGATGGGTGAACCTGGGTGAATGTGTCCTCTTCAACACGAATACTCAGAAGCTTAAGTACTTCTAATTAGTTTCTGAAGTACTTTACCGGCACAAAAAGATTTCTCTATTTTTTGTAAGGCGCTCTCGAATTGGTCTCCTGAAGGACATGAAGAATTTCTCTCTCTCTCTCTCTCTGCATACCTGAGTGCATTAAATGAGACATTATATGAGATTCACGAGTTGTACGTCTATTGCATGGGACCGCTGATATTAGTAGTGGGCGCATGTTTCTTTTTTTCATTACACACGAGCAGGGACAAATTTCACATAAGTGGTGGGCATCAAAACTAACGGAAGGAATGGTTGTTGATGACGGAAATAACAAATCATGTCAGTTTTCATAAAACAAATCAAATAAATTGTTTGAGTGCTTCAATTAAATTCACATCGCGGAGAAAACGCCTAAACGGTTTATAATCTATAAAAATGAATGCGTGACTACAATGGCAGAAGCTTAAAATTCACACTAACCGATTGTTTCATAATGCAATAAGAATTTGAGTTGATTTCTTTGAACTGGGTGTTGTTGTGGTTGTCACTGGCCCCTTCCTGGCCCTAAGCTCAACCAGCTGTTTCACGGGAAAAATTGCCGAATGGCGGAAGTTTTCATTTCTCATTGTGCATTAAATTGTCCTGGTTGTAACAATATCCCTCCATTTTGTCAAATTTAGGAAAAGCAAAGATGTTGACGTCGATTTACGGCCCCCCGGTGTCTGACCTAAACACGGAATTTACTTAAACTCTAATTGGAATAATTTGGATGTACAAGCGCAGTGCATTCCTGAACAAAAACTTGAGCAAAAAATAATATTAACTTTGACATCCTATCTATTGAGCTATTGAGTCAATTCAGTGCTTAGATACTCGGTACCCGACAAGGCTATTGACAGATGATTTGTTATGAAACAATCGGCGGGTGTGTGAAATATTGTTTCTGAGAGATTGCCATTTGCTGGGGAGTAAAACTAAAGTTCAAACAAACAACTGTAAATTGGTCTGTAATTCCAAAGTTACTCCTTCGTGGTGATTAAAAAACTATTTCCGGGTCCCCCGTAAGTTTTCCTCAAAATAACACCAATTCCACAGGGTCAGAGTTGCTGTCATCACCGCCTTAGAACTGTTCATCATTATGCAATTATTTGACGACGTACCTAAAATTGGGAGTTATTGTTACGGGCCATATTGTGGGGTGCCTGAAGAGCGCAAAACCGTCGACACAAATGGATCGCCTTGGGTTTTTGGGTAGTACTGGAAATGTTGAGGCAGTCAGTTGCGTTAGGAAATTTTCACTAATTTGTGGAAAATGTATTTTAAACTTCACCCTGAATGCTGTGAGCCACGCACAATGGCAAAACAACACAATTAGAAGCATTCTTATTTCAAATATCTATTGCCAGGATTTCTTTCTCAACTTCAATTATACTTGTGCGCCTGAGTGCTCTTTCGTACTTTTAATAATTTCCACAGTCTTCATGTAAATTATAATGTCTTCACCTAGTCAACAAATTCAAAGCGTAGTTAAAGACCGGAAGGAAACATCGCGTTTTGACCAGTTGTGAAGGCATCCAACTACTCTCATCACGAGTTGTTTTCTAAAATAGATTTCTATCGAAGGAAGTTGATGTGTCACCTTGGAGATGACTGCAAACGGTTATCAACGGTCGTCACGGATGTGCAGAGTAAATGTAAGCAGTACGAAGGTGTGACCTAAACAAACTATAAACTAAACTTTGCCTAAACAAAACTAAAGACGGCTTTTGCCAAACAAGCCGAATTTTTATTTACCGTTCTGAGAGGTTTGAAGGTGAAAGTAGTTAGAGGTAAAGGACACGCTTTAATTAGCGAGTCGTTTCTGACGACAAAGAAACCGCTTCAGGTGCATCCCGCAGGGTGGAACCTTGCGGTTAAGATTACGCCCGCGTTTTCGGGTCCGCGGACTCTCCTCTACTGGACATTCAATTCCTATTACATAACCCGTATTCGCATAACCGAAATTATTTCATTTTTCAAAACGATTTTGTTCATTCGAAAATGACAACGTGGTTGAGAACGATGGACGTGACATGGGATCGTGTTTCTTTTTTTAATTTCAAGGTTCGAATATGCATGCGGTTTTTCAGGTTCTTCAGGATCACCTTCCTTTTCGAACCCAAGAGGAATGGTAACGGGGTAGAGAGACAGAAAGAAACCACAGCGGACGGTCAAAGAGAGCTGGTGATAATCGGCCGGACAATTATTCGGGTTCGCTAGACACAAATTAGTTAATACCGAGTACACGCTTTTTTGTGCGTTGGTTTATACAGCAAAGTGACAGTCGTTCAACACTTTCGGGTACCCTCGTACTCACGCTATTCCTAAAAAATTAAGTACCCTGGAGAAAAATTACACTGACAATTTAGAGTCATTCTATAAAAGCGTTATAAAAGCAAATTCATTTCGAATTTTATATATTTATATAGCTGAGAAGTAGTTTTTATATTAATCATAAGTTTTCAAACGAGATAAATTGAGTCGGAATGTTTTCTTAGCCCTTCCGAGTGTCTATAATTTATAGCCGGGTTTTGTCAGGTTAATTGACTGCTTACGACTGACTTTCATTTCAGCCACATTGGCTGGGTGGCCGCTGAACGAACGATCATTGAAATTAATTTACTAACAGCAAATCAATTGTTTATTGCTAAACGAATCTGAAATATTTAAAATTTAAATGGTACGTTTCACAAGCATGAATTTGAAACTCAATTACGGCCCAGGGATTTTTCCTATCGCCTGTACAAGCTTCTAAGAAATTTTAATATTTAGAAAATAGTGGGAGAACTACGGGGAAGTACTGAAATGTCGAATCCGGTTGTTGATTATTTTATTGAGACAAACATCAATTCCGTATTGAATGAATAATGAGAGTTACGAACAAATGTAAACAATAATGAACAGAGATGTCGACTTTTGTAAAATACATTTGAAGTGATACCATCTGCTACCTTAATTTCACACTTGGAAAGCAACAGGTGGTCCTCCTTCCTTATGGATTTGTTAAAATTGTTCGTAACCGTCAAACGAGAAAAACAGTTGATATTTCTGTGCCAAGCTTTACGAAACAACGAAGATAGATTTTTGAGGTCTGAGTTGTATTAAAAATAAATATATTAATTATAAGCATCTGTATTATATTAATATAGATATTCTGTCTTAAAATCGATTGATTTGTTCGTTAAATAACTTGTTTAATTCTTGGGACTTTAATTCTTGGGAGATAGTTCAGCCGACTTCAATTTTATGGATCGTTGGTTTTTTTCTAACGGAAACTGTCCGTCGATCGTTAGATCGATCATTTGAACGAGAAAAAAATGAAATGCCTTCGAATTCAAAAGAGAATGACCGACTCGTTCTCAGGTTAGCCGAAGTTTTACCCGACCATCAAAGATCAATGGCAAATTAACAAGTTTTATTTTCTTTTATATTTCAGAATGTCGCTGCCCGTGACGGAAGATACGCCGCCGGATATGCTCGCGGGAGCTATGGATCTAAATGTGGTTTTGCCCAACGGAAAAACCGTCAAAATGAGCGTACAGAGAGGGTGAGAAATTGTTGTATTGTTTTACTTTTCAATTAGAAAATTTCTCTGGTGATTTCACGAAAGGTCTAGAAACACAAAAACATGAAATGATGTGAATTCGGAGTGAATTGATTTCGAATTTATGAGAACGTTGGAAAGAGAAACCTCGTAAATCTTTATGGTCTCAGGTATTTCTTGGCATCTCGACATTATTCTTTAGGCACATAGTTTTGGTCGTATGGTGCTGAGATGTTCTGTAGTTTGGAATACCAAAAATTCTGTGACTCTGAAGAACTCATTTACGTCTAGAAATGTTTTTTTTATTCTGTTTCATCGATCTAATGATACATCCAAGAAACCGCCAGTCAGGCTTGTCATTAGGAGACGACCATTGTTTCGTGATTTGCAATACATATTGTAAAGTTATTGTTTTGTTTCATTCTATATCACAAATTTTTAAGAGTAGGGAATCGTGACCGTTTCTTCTTTTTCAGCACCCCAATGATGGACCTCCTAGTTCAAGTGACCACAGCTCATTGTCTTTCACCGGGAGATTTTTCCCTTCAGGCCATGGCTGACAAAGGAGTTTTGCCGTTCAAGCCAAGTACTCCAATTGGCGCTTTGGACATGTCTACCGTCAAAGTCGTAGAGAAAAAGTCTCAGAATAGGGGAAGAGCGCCACAGGTATCTCTAGAAAAGCAAAGGAATTTATATTATCTAACTTGAATTTGAAGTTTCAAATTCAAATTTTAACTCTTTTGCAGGTTCCCCAGTCTTTTCTTAATACATTTCGACTGCAAGTTCACCTCCCCAGGAGTCAGTTGTTTGTCCTCAGGGTAACACCGGACATAACTCTTTCGGAGATTATGACTCACATATGCACGGAAAAAAATTTAAATTTGGAGAAATACGAGTTTAGAAATCCGGGTAAGTTCACTGAATATGCATGTTGGAAATTCTTCTGACCAATAAATCTGATGAGTGGATTATGCGTCTCTTCCACGAGGTGCCTGGCTTTCCGAATTTGGAAGTCAAGTTTTGGTGTTGGTATATTCATCGGATTTGTTTGGAAGTTGTCCATGTACAGGAACATCACCCCAAGTATGTCTTGTATCGTGTTACAAAAGTCACAATCTTACTAAATAGAAAAGGAAAGGTATTTTGAAGGATATTGTGGAAATTTAAAATTCTTTAAAAGAAGGGAGACATGGAAAGTCATTACTTTCGTCGGGTAGATTCGTGCCTTAAAAACCAAATTCAAGTTAAGAGGTAGACAGGTGTCTTAATCAGATATATCGAGATACGAGGAACCCTCCGTAGACCTAGGGGTGTCTAGCCCATTCGGATTTTGTCTAGTAGTCTTCAGATGTAAGGCCGAATTCCAAGTAATTGGTTGCCTCTGTGACACCTGAAAAACAAGACTATTGTTAAACTGATAACCTGTTTGAGTTACCACTGCACGCAACACTTGATTTCTTAAGAGGGACCCCGTCGCGAAGGAGTTCGAGATGAACAAGGATAAGGTGTTCAATTGTCCAGGAATTTGAATTAAATGATCGTTGACAATTTCACGTTTTACATACCTATTGTTTATTTTAATATGGTCACCGCATCCGGGCTATCGATTTATAGTATGTTGCACCGTGCAGTTAGAGTAAGATGGCGTGGGCTGCAGGTGACTCACTTGTATAGGTACATGCGTAAACCCCGAATTATGTAAGAATCTCTCTTTCGGTTTAGTTTAATTGCTTTAATTGAGAGTGGAACTGTTAAAAGAGATTCTAACTTGTAAAGAATTGCGCGTTTCCCATTACGTTGTTTTCTATTGTTTATCCTAGGACAAACTCGGCGGCAGTCAAATTCTCAAGGAATACCTCGGTAACCTCAGGTACCTCTCTCGCACAGCACCGTAATTAATTGATACTCTTATTTTTATTATGCAATGTATCTTACCCGTTTGACATGAATACGCGTCGCGGCAGAAAATGACGGTTATGTCACAATTCATTTTTTTTTATTACTCGAGCCTCAGAGGTGAAATATCGACGACACTCGTCACTTGATACCCGTCCGATTGCGTGCAGTGGAAAATGTACAGCAAGACGAAAGGAAAAACAATTGAAGCTAACGTCTTATCAGTGGATTGATAAAACAAATTGATTTAAGAAGTTCTACCTTACAAGTTGTCAGTAATGACACGGCAACCGTCGGTAATTTTTAAGGTAATTTGTTAGGTAACGTTTTTTGGGATTTCTCCGTAAGTTACTTCAGTACTGTTTTGTGAAAACAGTTTACCTTTTTTAAGCGTCACGTGATTCGTTTTTGAAAGGTCCAATTTCCAGGCTTTCCGTAGAATACGAATATGTTCTAATTTGAGTTATGGTTGGTTACTGAAATTGGCATTTGTGAATCGCTCCATCCATTTCAATATTCTTATTAATTACCACGGCGGGATGGAAAAGTTGGAACCATCCGTTGTACCTGTGTTACTGATTCTTAACTTTGTCCTAAATTAACATAAGAAAAACAGGTTTCTTCTTCGTTTTAATAACCAGAGGACACCGTGCTGTTTAAGACATTTGAGAATCTGGAAATTTATTCAAAAATAATTTGCTAAATTGGTAAACGTCTTTCTAAATTGTTTAGGTGTGCGGGCCTTCTGCTTGTGTAGAATCAATAATTTTTGGAAAAAAAAATTACACGTAACTTGACCACCAACGAATTTTTTGTCGATTCGGCTAAAGCAAACAAGAGTTTACCTTAACGAGATAATTTTTCGATTGTGAAAGACACGAACCATTTTTACTGAGTGTTTGGATTGAAGGGGTTGCAAGGTCAAATCACCTGTTGAAAGCGAAGAAGCACACATACCTGCTGTGCGGTACTTCCATTCGTATTGCGCACACGGGTAGTGAAAGGCAGAAATGACTTTCATAACAAGGGAAATCACTTGAAATCGTTAAGGGGTCATTTGGGCTCGAAAAATGAAATTCTTGTTTGCAATTCTTGGCGGGTACTTAGTCGGTGGGTGATTTTAATTCATTTGGTACCGACCAACTTTGCCAGGTGGTGCAGTTTCACTGCGTTGTTGTGGAGTCTACAGGTTGTGTACTTGTATTCAAAATTCAATTATTTACGAGTAAACCAACAAAATGAATGCATGCCTGTTCATTTACATGAGGACTAAATATTTACATATAGTTCATGTCTCTTTGAATCAAATAGTTTCAGGTAAGGATCTATTAGAGAATCACTTGTTGAATACTCTAATCACATTCTAGTTAAACAGAATTTTAGGCCAAAAAAGAAAAAAAGAATGAATTTGTCTGAAAGTTATAGAAAATTTACAGTTGTCTGTTGCCACCTGCACAAATCAAATGAACTCATGTGTATGTTAGTTAGTTTGTACATTAGAACCCTTTATAATAAGTTTAGAATTGCACCCCGGAGGGCACATGCGAGCGCAATCATAACTAACACTGCAGCTGCAAAGCTGGTAATACTTCACCTGCATATCATTTGCAGTGCAATCTATGAATTTAAGTTTGTGTAAATTGAATAATATATAATAAGTGTTTACTAATTTGCATAAAATCGAAACTTAAATCAGTAAAGTTAATAGCAACAGTATTATCATACTATTGTTGTAATATTTATTAATCATATTAACCGCAATAAATTAATAATTATTTAGCTGTAGATTACAACTTATCTATCTTAATTTACGACATCGTGAATAACCCATTATCTCAAGTCCGGTACAATTAGAAAACCGGGTATTAGGCGCAAGGCGCAAGAGACCTTCATAATCCGGTGACATCACATCCGAGGCAAGGAAGACCTAGTTTTTAATAAATAAAAAACTATTAAAGAAGTGAAATTATTTTTAAGTGGTTGATGCGCGTCCAAGATTGGTAGAATAATTGTATCGTACATCGTTAACGACCTAATTTTACAAATTAATAACATAATGTAAATATGGTTAATAAATATTAGGTTTACTCCGTTAGTTTGTGTGTAATTAATTGTTGCTCATTAAGTTCGTCAAAACGGGACTTAAATTGTTTTTCACTACAACTTTAGGCAACAGTAAGTTAATTTGTTGCTATGTGAAGTTTAGTAAATATATATTATTCTAGTACACTCCGCAGATTTGCTGAGTTTGACAAGTTTTTGACATTTTTAAGTGGGTACAAAATTGAAATAGTCATTTTGACTTCGATAAATGTATAGAATGGCTCAAAGTATTTTTAAACTAATTATTATAATTTTTAAACTAATATCTCTATACAAAGAAATATTTCGTGACGTATTATTTGAAATAATATTTTTATTTTATTGTATTCCCCGGTACTCATACCATATAAGTAAATTACTTTATTCACATTCACACGATTGTAGATGGTTAACGTAACCAATGATAACGTTGACAAGTTCTTTATTTATCTTTATCGTTCTATATTCGAAGGTAGCTCATCAACACTTAACGTGGACGGTGTCATACAGTCAACGTTTCGTAAACTTTGAGTCAACAGAGAAATACGTCACTCAAAGTGAGACGCCATTTTGAATAAAATACATTTTCGGGCCTTGATGAAAAATACGGGTCCACCATAAAGCCGAAACTAGTGTTTTTCCGATTACGGAAAAGCTTTCGTGACATGTACGAGCTTCTCATTAGTTTGTGACGGGTTATCCCGCAGATAACAACGGAAATTGCGGAAAAGAATTCGTTAAATGTTAAAGTGGAAATGGAGACAAAACGGAGTCAAAAGAGAAAGATTAAAAAGAGAAGAAAAAGGTAAGCAGGTGAAGAATCCTGTTGAACTATTCTGCTTTTGAACCTTTTTTGAAGGCAACGTAATATTTTGTGGCACTTGTCCACCTCCCAGGCCGTTGTCCCTTTCACTCTCAGAACATTTGGTACGTTGGTAGGCAGAAAGGCCCGCAGCAGAAAACCATCAACATGTTTCTTGCAAGCGTCGTAAAAGGTAGAAAATTGCGTTTACGCCCATCGATTTTTCATTTGTGAGTTTTCCTTCAGTTGCAAATTCTCCCGTCCCTGTGGCAAAACATTAACCTCTCGATAATGATAAGAGTATTTATTATCACATTTGGTGTTGATTTGAAACTTACTAATAAGTCACCCGTGATTAGACTCAGAACGGTAGTGGAGGGTCATCATCTCATGGATCTCTTATTATGATTTATTCATGTTAATTTTATGATAATTCAGTTGCGGCCAAGTTCTCATCAAACGCTACGATTTTTCAACGGAGCGTGTAAAAATAAATGAAGAAATAGTTGGATGTTGATTGACGTAACGGAAGAGAAAGAATGAGATATTACACCAGCAATGTCTGTTCGAAAGTAAATAATTAATTAAAAGTTAATTTGACTGATTTTATACTGACCACATCTGACGTGAGGTAAATTAATAGCTTCATTTATTTTAACGTTAAACTACCAATAAATAAATAAATGTAGTGTTTTATTTATATTGCGTTTAAGCTAGATAAGTTCTTCTTCGTATTAAGTTCGTACTAAAAGCGCATTATCTTTCTTTTTCAAACTATAATATGTGAAAATCATGTGAATCCCAGATCCAGTGGCGAAGACGACTGTTATCTACTGAACCGATAGCTCAAAAAATATTGCGCATTAATAAGTTGTTGAAGTGATAGCAGTGATTAGGTGGTCCGAGTAGAATAGAATTTATTCTGGCGATGGTTATATCGTTGCACTTTTTAGACACCTCAAATAGTTTTTGTTTATGGTTGTCGTAAAGGTGCCAAAACCGAGGTGCATTCCAAGGTATACAGCATCTGTGAAAATACCTATTAGCAACCGCAAGGCCCTTTCCCATGCCTGAAATTTGATTAATAGCTCGGAATTGACCGTATTAATTCCTAGGCAACTAAGATCGGGAGCGCATAAATAAAAATTTTTGAAGAAGTAAATAACGTTAACACCGACCTCAACAAGGAGAGAAAACTAATCCAAAACCTATAAGTCAAAGACGAACTCGCAGTAACCTCCAGGTCAAAAGAGAGTTGAACTGCAGAGGCGATTGGAAATGGTGAAATTTTCCAGGAAGAATAAAAGCTCTGTCCTTATTGAAATTCACAAATCGTGAGGGAACAGGAAATTGCAATTATAAAAAAAAATGTGTTTAATATTCTAGTCGCACGGCAAAGCCCGGTTATGCAGACCCGAAATGAGGAGGCTTTGTCCTAACGGCTCAACCGTTTGACGCTTGACATTACTGTTCTTCGTTTCTTTAAACTTGTCCTCATGTTTTAGAGTTCGTTTTATCCAATTAATTTGTTTGTGTAACAGACGAAAAAAAACTGGTTATTGGGTTACAAATTAAGAGCGATGTAATTAATTGAGGGTCAAGTACAGTGGGTACCTTAGCGACCTCGCCGGAGCACCCAAGAGGCCGCTGAAAGAGAGAAAAAATAAATAAATTCATGCAAACTGAATCAGTCGTTGATTGATTTATTGACTTTTTTAATTTGATTTTTCACTTCAAAATTTCCAGGGAAGTTGAACGAGGTTTTGGAATTGGATAAAACATTGGGAGACTACAAACTACAAGAACTGTCGCTGGTCAGCAAGGGCAACAGAACGGTAACGGGGTTAATGTCGTCCGCCGACATGATCAATGTTAAATTATCGAAACACCGGCAAAACGTAAGTGACAGTGTGTTTGAGCGAGCTACAAGGGGTGTCATACAAGTGACATTGATGATCTTTACTATTGTTTTACAGAGTGTTTGTGACTCTAGTTTAAGCAGCGGTAGTTTCGGCTCTAGGTCTGGTTCGCCTGTTCCAGCCATCAATGTGGTTACAACAGTTCCGCAGCCTCCCATCAGGAAGAAAAGGCGTCCGGCACCCAAACCTCCAAATTTTAGTGAGAAAGAGGTGAGTACCTTTGCTGAACCAAATTTGCAACTCCACTTCCAAGTCTCCCTTGTCAAGTTGTAGATATTCACCCCTCCACGTTTAAAAGTTTTGAAATGTACTCCTTTACAATCGCAGTGGCTGCCTCTATCTTTTGTGCTCATTTTAATCCTCCTAGAAGGGCTCTCCCTTTGATCCATCGGTAGAATTCTTATCTTTACACTTGTTTCTGTTCGTCTCGACCGGTTTTTTGTGTTTCCCCCGAATGAACATTCCGGTTCATGGGGTTCATGGGTCGCGTATCGTATAACATCCCCTTTGCACAACGTCCCATTATTTCGTTCTATCCTGTTGTCCTGATTGTCTGGTTTGTTTTATATAAATGTACGTGTCTAATGATTCCACCGCGGTGCATTCTGACGTGTTGCGAAATGCGTGCCCGACATGTGTCACGGTGGGACGGGCAGATCCGCCTCTTGCAACGTTCTCTACCTTGAAATACCTTGACCATCAAGGTGTTGTTTCATTAATAACATGGTACGTCTTTGACACCTTACTCCACGAAAAATAAAATTGTTTCAATGTTATCGACCGAATTTAGGTTTTTTTTCGAATTTGTTTACAACTCCATGAGACAATAACGCAACCTATTTAAGATTCATTAACTTTCCACTTTTCCTTGCCTACAGAAAAAGGATCGAAACTTCGGTTCGGTACTTATTTCTCATTCAAGAGAAAGTTCAGACAGCTCTGGTTACCACGAGGCATCTGTGTTGTCGGAGAGCCCAACCCACGGGGGTCCCGTGTGTAGCGACAGTCCGCCAGATACACTGCCTAGGCGCAGCAAACTACCTGCCAGTCAGAGTTTTACCAATTTGACTTCTATTCAACCGGCACCCAAAGGGAGGCTAATCAGCAGTGTTTCAAATACATCGCTAAATTCGACTGGTCAGTACAAGTGTCAGCAATCTGATGGCATTGATAAAGATAATGATATGTGAACCTGTATGTACCTGCTTTTACAGGGTACTCCCGCAAGAAGAGGGCACCACCGCCTCCGCAAACGCAACAGGTGAAAGACGACAGGGTCAAGTCGTCGACTTTACCCGCTTCGATTGCTGAAGAAATGAGAAACGGGTTCAGTTTTATGACCGAGAGTTTCACAAGTGCCAAAGTTGACGAAGACGATGACATCCCTGAGGAGTCGTTCGACAACGCCAAAGTACAAATACCCGTAGAAGTCACATCACGAGTAGTTATTGAAACCAAAGCAACTGTAGAAGAGCCTGCAGTGAGGGCAGGTAAGCAAGAGGGAAAGGAATATCGAATGGTGTTGGTGTTCGTGGTGGAAAGTGCATGTTGCATGTTTGGCCAGAAATTAAAACAAAAAACCTCCGTAGATCCAACTCTAAAAGTCTAAACGGCTACAAAGATGGCGGAATTGATGTAAAAAAGTTCAATTCATCGCTTGAGTACTTGTACACCGGTAAGATGGGGGAATTCATTTAACTTCCTCTCATTATTCTTGAGGAATCCTCGACGGTTAGTCCTTCTACTTTAATTGTCTATTATTTCCACTACTCTTCTTTTACTCTGCCCCATTTTACCGCATCCTTTCGATTGAGCAATCCACTACACCTGAACTGACGTGAGCATCCTTCGTCGGTGCACTGGTCACAAAATACCCGTCCTAGGCCTTATGCTTCAAGGGGCTTTCCGCGTATCTTATGCTCATGTGATGTGGGAAATGCAATTGAGAGTTACAAGTGGGGATGCGTTCTGCGCAGAGTTGAGTCTCAGAGTGTTTCCCATGCTATCACCTGCTCATGGAATTGCTCTAACACTTAGGTTACGACCGCTAATGCCCAAAACGTTTAATTTAACCCATTAGACCATAAATTTTTTGCGTGGAAAATTTTAATTTTTCGGCGTTCCAAACAAATTTACTCACATGAGACTGACGTTTAGGTTTAGCTTGGAATTAATAGTTTTTTGGGCCTTCGGCTCGGCCGAGAATGACTCTTCAAATTATACTAGCAGTGAACTTATCTATTTGTTTCATATGAATTCATGCATTGGATATAAGTTATCTACTTAATTCATTCATTGCAATGCACTATTCCGCCTATACATTATTTCTATATGTGTAACCATATGAGTATACCAAAAAAGAATTGCGATTTAATCTTTTGATTAGCATTTAAACACAACAGCACCTTTTGATGCATTTTAGAAATTTGACCAAGTACCTTGTACCGTGACACAAACTGTAAACTCTCACTTTCGTTCTCATTCTTCCCTAAGTATCGAAGTTTAAACTTAATTTGTGCGTTGTAAAATATTAAAAATGAACAGCCTTTTTCGGTGCGGAGTCGACCAATCGACTCGAACTGGTTTGGAAGAAATTTCTTAGAGGGCGAAGGCGCTGGTCGAGGTCACTAAAACCGTACGGTCATCGTCGTATGTCTGCATACCTGCCGTACCTGTGTTCCACCAGGCCTTTCCTACTAAACTTTCTTTGCCTTTGGAATAATAAAGAATGTCATTCGGGTTGAAGAAATGCAATTAGCCGGGTCTGACGGATCGAACACACGAAAGGGCGGAGGGACACAATCGCTTTAAGGTACCACAGGTACCCGCACGCCGCTTAGTCCCTCGTTAAAAATTCTTAGGTGCTTGGTTTTCAAATGAGTGCCTTGTGTGTTCGAAACGACTTTCGCAAGGCCAATTCTGATTCCGAAGAAACCGATACGGTTGTTTGTAGTCAGTCGGCGCAATGAAGTATTTGCTTGAGACTCGGAATATTAAATACACCCGTAGGAGCAAAATCAACGGGTGCTTGTGCATAGTTGCTTTTTTCTTTGTACAGCTGCTTTGCTAAGATTGGGTGCACGAACGTAAGCACACATCCCAGACACAGTAGACGATGACTAATTTCTTGGATTATGTATTGGAATTAATATAGGATATTAAATGTAATTACTACACAGTGTATCCATTCTTGTTGGCTAAATACAGACCGTGTTGTGCCTTGGGTACAACGTAGCGCAGGTCATTCAGCGACCCTCGCAGACAGCTGAGGGCCAGTCAAAACAATTCCCATATCACTCTTGAAACCAGCTGATATATAAGTTTTATGTGCGGATGTTAAAAATTTAGCTAGGCAAGAGAAACATTCAAGTATTTAAAAAACTTTATGACTGAAACTTTTCGTTTACTACAATTCTCTGACACACTATCATAAATCGTTGAGCAGCTGTTGGACTGTTCCGACGTTTATGCTTCCACAAATTTTGCCGTCTTGTTGACAAGGTCATTGCTACGTCGCACCTAATCATTTTCTATTGTGTGCCTGTCATACCTGTGGTGGATACCTTAAACAAGGCAACATCTGTTTTCTATTTTCTTGTTGGAATAACAAATTCTTTTCTTGGTGTAAATTCCTATTTAGATGTAGATATTAAAGTTCCACCCAAGCCAAAACCCAGGAGAAGCATCGGGCATTTGACACGACCTGTCGGTACACCGGTGGGAAACTCTTACTCGGCAAAAAGGCCGATCTCAGTAGACGTGAGCGCGGGGGCCTTCTGTCCTGTAAATCATGCTAGTCCAATTCAACGAAGCAATTTAACCGACTTGACAAAGGAGAAGACTGTCGACGGAAGTGTAAAAATGGAAACTCCTCCGTTCGACAAATCGCCGATAAGTCGAATCGAACGATCAACGAAGTACCCAGAGTTGAGCAGGAGATCAAAGGGAAATTCTCTCTGTGATAATTTCATAAGCGATAATCCAGCGATTGGTCAAAGCACATTGTTTTTCGGAAAACCAGGTGGTTACCCAAGTAGTAAACTGGTTGTCTGTTGTTTTTATGATATTACTGTAGTGAAATTCTCTTCTCGTCTTACCAAGTGTAAAATATAGTTTGAGGAATGGAACGATCAAATTTTAAGAGAATTAAGCTACAGTAAAATTCTGTTTCTTTTTTTCTCTTTCTAATGTACCTACTTCTTCAATGGGATCATATCATTAACCAATTTATTCAATCACTCAAATCATCTACATAAAATTGTTCAAATCGGCAGTACAGTTAATGAAAGTGAGCCTTTCACATTAGTAGAGTTAAGTATATGCAGTGCATTTTTCTCAGCAGTAAGTATTGTATATTGTGTTTTATGTAGAAAATGTATGATACTTTTTTGTGGAATGATTTTGTAGATTTTACAGCATGCTCACTCACGTATTTTTTAAGTAGTTGAAATTAAACATGAAATAGTGGTCAAAATTAACTCAAATTGTGGGTACCACTAATGGATCATACATAGATGGTGAAAAATGGAATAGAGTAAGCTGTATATATAGTCAAAAGTTAGACTCTTACGCAAAAACCATTTATGTAATATTTCAGGTTTTGTAATTACTAAAATTTCACGGTTGTATTGGTACAAATTTTTAATTGTACATTTACAATTCTTTGATTCTACATACGCATTATTCAATTCAAGAAAAACTTCCCATGAGACCGCGATTCACTGGATTTGTCGCACGCAAAGTCTCACTAGTACCTTGGTAGCGCATATATGTAATTACTGAGAATTAGAGTGAAGAATTAATGTTATGTTTGCTTTCTATCAAAATTAGCTTAATTGAAAATAAAATTATTACAACATCGAGGGTTTGAATAGAGCATTAAATTGACTTGCTATTTCTTTAGAAGATCAGTTTTGCGAAAAATCTAAATTATATTTTGGAGAGACATTGTCTGAAAAAATTATACATATGTTTTGATCTTACGGAAATGAAAGAAAAAGAAACAATTGTAGAATGTAAGACTTAGAATATAGTTACATGGAAGACGCACTACAGTGATTCTAACTCATTATGTACTCGTTTTCAGATTCTGAAGAGAAGGTTTCGCCAATTGAAAACGCAGATCAGACAGATCACGATTCGATCAATTGGGAGTATCAGCTTCCGCCGCCTCCAACGGATTTCCGCGACACGAACTCACCGAACTGCACAGAATTCGGAACAATCACGATCACTCCGGAAGTTCTGGAAAACGTGGAGTCGTACCGGAAACCGGATGTCGACGACAAACGGGCAAAGAAGTCTGAACAAATAGATAGGTCAATTAATTTCAAATCGTCGCAGCTGATCAGCGAGGCGATTCAGTCCCGACGAACCGAAATCGAGTCAAATCATCACAATCAACCCCATCAGCAGCACAACGAGCCAATTCCCTCAAAACATCAGGAACAAGAGAATAGGCCGTCATCCGAAAGAAAACTGCCTCAGCATAAATCGGACGTCATGTGCGAATTGACTAATATCCTGAGCGAAAGTCGAAAGCAGAAGGAAAAGTCACTGTCCGTCAGCAATCTGTACATAAATGATCCGGTCGTCGAACCTAAAAGAACCGGTTTGAACTACAGCAGATCTTTTTCAACCGAAAAAGTGTCCTCTCTCAAGAATTTCAAATTCGTCGCTGGAATGAATGGAGACGAATGGGGAAACAATAGGAAATTGTCGTACGCCAACGAACGAGACGATGACAACGAAATAAAATACAGGAACAATAAAAACCTAGAAAAGAGCTCCAGCATGGAATGTATAGACGGAAGCAAATTGGAAAATGGAAACCACATGGTCATCGGCAGAACAGAAGACGTTTTTCGGAAACCCGTCGCTCCTGTTCAGAAGAAATTGAAAATTGCCAGGAGGTCCGCCTCCACCCTGGGAGTGAACACAGTCCTGACGAAGAAGCGAAACAACGTCGAAAATGGAAATGAGAACGTAGATGATTCCTGGTCGGACGATCCAAACATAAATGTGCTTAAACAGCAGTTCCTTGAGTTTCTCAAGGAGAAAAAATTGATGAATTCTGACTTGAAGGTGAATTCATTAGATGTTATATGTAACATTTTACCAGAGGTGGTGGCCAATCACTCCGAGAGCAAGGAGAACGAGGAAAGTAATGTGGAGGACTTTAGCCAGGGTAAAAATGCTCATTTGGAATCGGTCGAAGAAATGAAACGACCCAAAGTGGAGACTGTCAAAGTTGTCGACGTCAAAGTGAAAAGTCCAGTCGTGACAAACGGCACCGTTACAACTGAAGTAAAACCAGTGCTGATGAGGCACGAGTCCGTATGCGACGGAGATGTGGCAAGGAGAGAAAATAACCTGAAGCCGCCACAGGAGAAGAAGCAAGACTTGGCCAAAAGGTACTCCTACCAGGGTCCTCCTTCCATCAATTTTGGTACCTGGGGAGAAAGGCCGAAGACAACCCGAATTATAATAAAAGATGAAGATTACGTCACTCAGGCAAAGTTAAAAGAGAAGAAAATGGAGGCAGAAGCTGTTAAGTCGGCCGTTAAGCCACCAGTACAGCCGACTACGGTCCCAGTTATGCAGAAACCAACAGAACCGGTTAAGGAAGTCAAGAAACCCCAAATTGTCATTAAGAAACCCGGTGTTCTTTCCCATTATGAAATGTTCTCGGCTCTGCCCAAAAGAAAGGAAATAAGCTCATTGAAGATGATATTCATGGAGGAGGAAGAAAGAAGAAGGTTGAGCCAAGAGGAAGAAAAAATAAAGAAGTTAAACCAAGAAGAAGAAGAAGAAAGGAAAAGGCACAGTCAGACAACACAAGAGCCGAGAGATTCGCACCGGGTACCTGTCGTCTGCGGAATCGAATTGAAAAAGGAATTTAAAGAAGTAGAAATGCCCCTAAGACTCTCAACATTTCATGCAGTTCCGCCATCGACACCACCGCCACCGCCGCCTGTTGTAACCGAAGAACCAATCAAAACAAGAAATTCAATTTCCTCCCTTTACCGAAACGGAAACAGCGAAGACAAATCAATCGGATCAAAGTCAAATTTCATAATTCCTAAGAGAAATTCCAGTCTCGCGCCCGTCGTGAAAGGTTTCAGGTCGTTGGAGGAATCCCAAGGAAGCAAAAGCCTAAATGGAAACCTGAACGGAAATCACATCTTTTACGGCGATTCGTCCAGATCGGAAGTGAACGAATTTCACCAGAAACGTTCGCCTGTGAAGGCAGTCGAAGCGGTCGTACCATCGCCGCCTCTTCCTCCCGTTATAAGCGCCATCAAACTGAAATCGACTTCCGCTCTGCCAGCAAAGACGAAGGTGAAGGTGACGAACGTCTGCTCGGACCCGAGGAGTCAGCTGCTGGACGAAATTCGCAATTTTGGCGGACTCAGAAAGCTGAACAAAGCAGTTGTCCACTGAGGTAAACGCATGAACGGAAGTAGTGCCTTGGTGAGTACTTCCGGTTAGTTCAAATGAAACTGTCACGGAAGATTTCGCACCTGAAGCCTTGGGATATTCGGTTTCCTTAGAATCGGGTTGTCTCGCGAGGTATTTTTGCCTTGAAACACTTGTCTGTATTTATTAGTAAGATAATGTAAAAGCTTTAAAATCGTTTAAAGCGAAACGCTCATATTTTGCCAGGAATTAATCGGTTCGTGTCATGCCAGGGAATAGAAGATAAAGCTCTCGTCTGGGACGAACAAAGAAAATGGAAAAAAAAAATGTATGGAACACTTAAGGGTGCGAGTGTCGAGGTGTGTCACTACCGGAAGTGAATTTTGTCGAACAAAATGTGGCGAAGATCCAGAGAGAGGGAAAACGACAAATTTTCCTGGATTTTTGATTTTGTACTTTTTTGTAGGTTCCCAGCCAGAACAATTGTTAGGTAATTAAATAATCATTTCAATTATTTATACTATTTAGTCCCATTGTTGTTTTGTGAGGAATCAATTTGTGTCGGAAAATGCTTTAAGAAAATTTTTAAATAAAATGAAATTACAATATGATTCTAGTTGAATGATTTTTATCAGATGTCTTCAGGCAAACGGTAGATGATAACAACGTTAATTGCCAAATTTTATCCAGTCCTAGAGAAGATCCTTAATGGATAAACCAAGACCCTGATACGAAATTCGTGCCTAGTTAAGTTAAATTGTAGCAACGCAGTAGAGAGGTTATAAATGCTGCCACCGTACTCCCAGAGCTCCAAGTTCTGTCTAAAAGAAAACTCCTTCTTAGGTTATGTTTCGCCAAAATCTCCGCTCTGAAAGCTTTTATCCAAGGCAGTCAGTCGTTACTTTGAATCATTTAGATTGATCAAGAAAGCTGTTTTCAAAAAACAAAAATTTTCCAAACATTTTAACACGTCCTTCTGCTACTGAGTCACACAATTCTCGTGTAAGAAATATCCCGTAACGTGAACGGTTAAATAACTTACCCAATATTATTAGGTTTTCACTAATACCAAACCTCTTCGTCTTTGAACTCCAACTTATACGTGAAAAAGAGTTTGTTTACTAGAAAAAAATTCTGTTTAGCCATTTTCTGTAAAGCACAAATTCATTTTTTAGGTTTTTTACTGCCACCACTAAAATCTTTTTCCGGTAGAGGTCAGCTCTGTTGTTAACGGTTTTTTTGTCTTCTCAGAGCTTCCGTCAGCAAGGCAATGAAAGATGAGAATAAAATTTTTGAAATCCAGGTAAGAAAGTCTAAACTTTTTCAAGGTGTGTCTGAACATATTTAATTTCGATGTGGAGAATACAAATGCCATGTATCAAAGCACAATATTCATCGGTAAGTTCGTTTTGCCAACAAATGCTGAAACTCATGGTTTCGTTCGTGATTTCGACGTGCAAATATTCCGTTACTTTGCTTGACCAAACCTTGTGTTTTCTTTAATCGCAGCACGAAAGACGTCTACTTTTGTGCCACAAATTTAAAAGTCCCAAGCTTATATTGTGTTGAAGGAAAAAAATAATTAAATGATCATTGTAATAATAAGTCTTCCATAATGAACATTGTGTTACACTGTTCTTAATACACAGCTCCCACAGTGATCTCTCACAATTTTCCATGATTCTTCAATACAAAGAACTGTATAAATAATTAAATCTGAATTAAAAAAAAACAAGATTCACCTGATTCTAAATCTAAGAACCAGAGAAAGGAACTTGGAATCACATATTTTACAATATGTTACAATTTGGATTCTTAAAGCTTTTTAAAAGAACTGTTGTGAAAATAAGAAAAAATACACAACAGAAACATTTCTACTGTTATTCATGACACTAAGTGTTCTAAAAACCAATGAATAAATAGTATTGTAAAGGTGTTTTGAAAAATTATTATTGCAATGATTAGCATTCATAGTCTTCTGAACATGGATTGAAGAAATTAATAGTTACTATAATTATGAATGTCACAATTACTGTTTTATTAATGAAGGATTATAAATAGTACACTGATGCTCTTCTATTCATTACATTCTTTGGTTGTTTTTTTCAATGCTAACATACCGCTTGATTAATATTAAATGATAATAAAATGTGTCCTATGTAGATTCAATAGAATTCATCCACTCTCTATATTCATGATCTGTTCATTGTTTTCTAAGTTCTCTAATATTTCTTTTTTGGCAGCTATTTGAGCTCTTCTTTTACCCTGGAAGAGAAACGAAAAAATATCTTCATTTTAAATGAAAATTACAATAAAATTCACATTAATGGATTGATCTTAGTGACATTAATAAACATCTACAGCACAAAATATTCTTCTGTGGTGTGGAATACCATTCTAATAAATGTGCTGCAAACCAGTTTTATGGGACTCAGATTAAGATACTTTTGGAATGACCTATTTTAAATAAGAATATGTATTTTTAATTATACTGTTACATTAATAATTTATATTGTCTCAAATTGCTTGTATGTAACAGATTAAGATGACACTAAAGGCACACATACACAAACAACCACAGATCGTTCTGGCATGTGTAACTCAAATATAATAAAATAATTCCATATAATAATATTGCCGTTTATCAACTGCATTAAAGAATATTATTTAATCCATCCTTGCAGTTTTGTGGGTCACACAGAAGGTGTGTTTTACTGGCAAACATTCTTAGTTACTCCACATTAAGCATAATAAGGTTCTAGTAGAGCAGTTAAATTAATAATAAGTTAAAAATTATTTATTAAGAGATAATGATAAAAGCATTTGAAATGCATTAAATGCTTATTTATAAATCTAACATCAAATCATCTGTTATATTTTAGACATGTACATAACATTAATTAACCTTTTTTGGAATCATTACAATGTACTTTTATTTCTTGTGTGGGTTCAAACTAAAATAACTTTTCCTCTCACCATTTTACACGGGCTCACAGGTTAAAGGTTTTCAACTCACCGACAGAATTTGGTACACTTCAACGCTCAACAATCCGATGCCAACAAATGAGACTGCGACACTTGTCGAGACTAATCCTTTATGAAGTAAATCGTAAAACCGGCTTCGCCCAATTCTCTTTTTTAATATCATTTTGTTTGAAAATCAAATAACGGCTAAGTAATTTAAAGGAAAGCAGACGACGTCATGTCGCTTGTTAACTTCCTCTATGAAAGAGCGTGTACGTCCGCTTTAACGATTTTCTCTGTAAAGTCGTTTAAATACATATTTTTACTATTTTCTATTTATTATTTACTAACAATACGCAAATGTTTGAAATTATTAGAACATTAACTATTGGTTCTTTGATTTGAAGGAGTCAGCCGAATATGTTAAACCGAATGATCCGTCCGTCCATTACAAAATCGTTGTTATTGAAAAATAAAATTTTAAAATCCAGATCAAATAGTCTCCGAAGAACAAATTTCCTAATTTTAATGACGAGAAAATAACTATGTGAACGGGCTTTAATAGTTTTGTTCACCCTTTATAAATGGATTTGGGCAACCGAAACGGATAATAAATTATTTACTGGACACTTTAAATGTTTTATAGCAATTTTGACAATGTATAAAATCGTACAAAAATATACACGAGAAAGTACGAGAACCATAAAAGATTGGTATGCATTTTTATTTCAAAATGATGACAAGTTCAACGTAAGGCATTTTACCAAGACCTAATATTAGTAATAATAATAGCAAGTTAAAAACTTTTGTTTGTGAGACGGCAAAAGAAAAACAACTGAAAGCTTCCCCTTTCCGACATGAATTTCTGATCGAGTCAAAGGAAACCAAAGGGAAAGTAAAAACAGTTATGGCTTCAAAATTTTTGTTAATTTTCACAGCGGGTTTACGTCGTACGGTCTGCGAATTTTTCGGATTGTCTACGAAACTGACGAAGGAGACGGAAAAATGTTAGCGAAGCCAAACGTTGGAAAATCACAGTCATTAAAATACGAAAGCGTTGACATAATCGGTCCCACGGACAATTCGTTTAGGTTCGATCGAAACACAGCAAAAGTTTCAGACGTTCAAATTGAAAATTATGCTGTTTGCCCATTTGAAAAATGTCAAAAATGGATAAAAGTTGCATAAAAAGGTAAGTTCTTATTGGTTTTATTGCGTCGGAGTGTTTTAAGAATATCAAAAAACCTGTCAGGAAGTACAGAGCAAAGAAAAAATGTTGTTGTACTCAATCAGAAAAACTTCTTGTGAAATTTTTAGAGAAGGAAAAAATTGTCGTGAAACAATTTTGTAGTTATCACTTTGACTGCATTGTTTAATTTAATACAAAATATTCAATATGAATTACAAATTTTTGAGTAATTTTAAAATGAATTCAACAACTATTGATTTCATTCAGTTAAATAATTTCTTGTAGGAAAAAATCAACTCATTTGAACCAATCGACGGATTTTTCATCAAACGATTTAGCGAACATGGAAGAAGATATCAAAGAGCATAAACTGAAACAGGCAGGAAGTCGAATTAAAAATTTGGTAATTCTTAATGCCTGGCGTCAGCAACGCGAAAAGAACAACTTGCTGGAGGCAGACGTAAAAAACCTAACAAATCAAGTAGGTTGAGAGTTTTTTGTAAACAGCAATGGACGTTCTAATTTTTTGGTTACTTTTAGTGACCGTTTAAGTGATTCTGGCTATTACCAAAAATAAAGAAACTCACTCTCGAAAGTATGAAATTTAGTTATTTGTTACCCTTGGCAATAATAGTGTGCTACAAATGCAGTTATTTAAATACAGTTTATTTAAATCGGTCCGTTTAATATTGTTATTTACCGTTGCAGGTGGAAAAATTACTTTTGCAAACATTTGCGCTTAAGCAATTGTTAGAGGCCGGAGAAACCAGAGTGGTGCAAACAAACAAAGATCTGAAAAAAGTTTTAAACGCACTGGAAGAATGCAAATTTCAGAAGAAAGCTGTTATTCATGTGAGCATTTTTACAAATTTTCAGTAAAATGTACTGACCATGGTGACGGGGTAGTGTTGATACAAAATGCTATTATTGAACACAACTATCTGTAGTTCAACAGAATGATTGGGGGTTACTATTTACCTTGATCACATATGTTCTTCTTTGACAAGTACCTCTAATTGTAACAATTACCAACTCCAGACTCTTTCGTTATGTCAGTGAGCTGTAAATTTCCATTCTCTTTCAATTGACGCAGGAAAAGGAACAACTCGAAAGTCGTTTAACTGCAATGGAGGAACAAATACTGTTAATGGAAAATGAGTGCAAAAACAAGAAGAATGAATTGATAACGGCAAGGCAGGAGGCCCAGAACTGGGAAAAACAGCTGGACAGGGAAAGAGAGAAATTGGGGAAGTTTAAGGAGGACAAGAAGTTTGTAATGGATGAAGTACGAACCTTTTCTCACCGGACAAGGAATAACACAAATTCTAAGTTTAAATTTTGTTCAAAAAATTTTTTTCTCTTACTCGAATGGTCTGACCTAAGTTACCGGATGTTTCACATGTGTTCTTGTTAAACATGAACTTAAAATTTGACGTTAGAGCGGCAAACATAATCTTAACGAAAGCTCTATTAGCTTGCAGTTGTATGCTCGCTTTTTAAGTTTTACGGTTTTTTGTTTTTGTTGTCCAGAACTCGGGTCAGTCTGGTTAGAATAAAATTTTTACAAGTTCGAAGTCGCTTGAGAGAAATTTTCCTTCAATTGATGCAATTTGAGTACATTTTAAGTTTCATTCGGGAAAAAAATGGAATGTAAAAAATAACGAAATGCGAATTTCCTTTTCGAACAGGTTCGGTTTAATGGAAACCAACTGGTGTGGCAAATTCGAAGTTTCGAACAGTTCTCACGACTTTTTAACATTCTCCAAGGTAAACCGAACAATCCAGCATTGCCCTGGGACGATACATTTGGACGAAACGGCCCAAGCTCTGAGTATGTTGATATAAATAATTGATATATTTTTATTTAAACCCAGGGGTGGTCAAACGGCTGAAAGGAAGTGTCGGCAAGGGATTTAAAAATTTTTTTAAATTCCGAACTAGAATAATGTCTGCGGCAATTGATGACAAGAATAAGAAATGTACAATGTTACTTAAAAATTACATATTTTTACGGGGTAACATTAATTTGGGTGTGGGAATGTTGAAGATCTCCTTAACGGTGGACCCCAATATATTTGAGAACTTTTGTGGATGGTTAAAAGGAATAGTTTGAGAGGGAAAATATAAAAAAACTCATTTGTGCCGTGCAGTTCTCTTTAGTTTTCTTATTACGCTTTCCTAAATGGTAACAACTTTGTTGGTGTTGATGTTGGAATTATTTTACTGTTTGAGCTTTTGAGTGGGATACTATGCTTACGGCCAACTATTAGTATTGAATAGTTGGAAATCGTATAGCTGTACCTCTTTGGGTGCTTACCGCTATCAATAATTTTGATATTCCAATTTGCAATTTGAATTACAATGCGTGCAGAACGAACCTTCCACACATCTGTACGAGTGGATTCGTAAGTAGGTCCAAACCAAGAAGGAAAAGTCACGCGTTTTATCAATTTGTTGATGTGTAAATTTTGAACGAATTCCTCGATGGCGACTTCTATAGTTTTAAATTGTTGAGAGTATTCTTGCAGACTTTGACATGTGATTTTTTCTTTTGATTTTAACATTGACCTTTTGAAGGGTGCCGAAAACAGTGAAGACTCCAAGGAGACAGCCAACTATAATAATAGTAGGAAAACCTCCAGAGAATCCAGAGCTAATAAATGCAGTTCTTGCAAAAGTGGAAAAAAGACAGGCGGACGAGGACGAGAGGACCGAGGAGTTGGAAAAATCGATTTTAGAAAAAACGTGGGTTCTTTTAAAAAATTATTAAAGGAAAGTTTGTGCCTCTTTGAGGAGCCTGACTAGCCGTTCAGCCCGGCTGGCACAAACCTGACCTTTCGGGCGGGTGCGTTGATATCATTTGTAATAATCCAAACTGATTAACTTATGTTCACGAGAGAATTTAGACAAACCGAGAGTATTCTAATGACCGAGCAAGTTAATGACAATAGTACTCTGGTATTAGACAACCTCACACTTGCTGATCTACCTCTTATCATGTTTTTATTCTACTTGGGTGCAGAAGGGTAATTGCTGTCACAATTATAGCAAAAGAATAATCATTTTAATTTAAGCAACTAACTGAGTAAGAGTTGCCTCAAAAGAATGTGTAACACATGTTGATTTTGCTTTCCAGACCTCTGAACAGCAACACTATTTGAACCAGTAGGATTCAATTTGAAATTTGATCACAGATTTAAAGTTCCTAAGCTATCTGGCCTCATCACAAAAAATGTATGTGATATTTTCTGTATTTGCTTGCAGTAATACTCCGAAGCTTCAAGTTCTGTAGTCTTCAAATAAATGGGCTTATCAAAATTCAAAATTCAGTACTTGAAAAATATTAAGCAGTCAGCTTTGTTGTCTGGAAAATTCTACCACCACCACACTATTCAGATAGACAGAAACAAGACTCAACATGAATGTAACTTAATAGACAGAGAAAATCTGATATTATTTTAAATATACATATACCTGGTTTACCACTCATATTTTTAATAATAAAGAATTTATGAACTGTTTCATGCAAGTTGTAACATATTTTCACTTGATCAGCATTGTCTTTCTCTTAATTATTTGCTGATAATGTGTATTTAAAGTTTGTTTTTTGTCTCAACTAACACAATAATTTGTGTAGTTTTTTATTAGTCTCCCAACTATTGTAAATTGTGCTTTTTTTCAGTTTTTGTTAAATTAAAAAGTTTTGGCCTGATATTTTCTGTTTGTTTTGAATTGTGAAGCAAAAATGGACTTTAGGTTTGAATTTAATGTAATCAGGTATTACAATATTTAGTTAGGTATTCTTCAATAAATTATTTAAAAATGAAGAAACAAGAAATGAGAAAGTGACAGAAACAATAAAATAATTTAATACTTGACCTGACAGAAATTAAATTAAAAGCAAACCAAATGATAGGTGTAATTGAAAGAAATAATCTAAAATGATTTAATTTTAATAAGCATTCAAAATGGTGTTAACAATAGCATTTTGTAGTAATTGTTAAACGAACTTGTCTTATTTGATAAAGAAATATTTCACTTTTGCAACCGTTGCAATGGGCGTTACAAATTTATGCAATCGGAAATTGCCTCACCCATTTTCTTATGAAAAACAAGGCCAATTAACGGACTAAAAATCTGTCGTTAATAAAAATAATATTAATTGAGGCGTTAGATCAGAGCATTATTCATTGGAAATCGGCCACTTTCATTTGACTATAGAAATGTAAAATTAAAATGATCGACAACGAAAATAAGTTTCGGCCTCCATGGCTCACGAACTTTTGTTTATATCTGAAAATTGGCAACACTGTCATGTACACAACTATACAGAGACTTGTGTGTTGGGTGTTGAAGTTTTTATTATCTTAACACATGAAACTAAAGTGGTTCGAGTGAAATTTCGCTTGTCCATAATTTACCGATGGCTTCGAGAAGGTAATATCAGATTAATTCATTTGAATCGAGAGAATTGACCACAGGGAATTTCAATAATTCCAACCGATCAAAAGGCACCATCTGTTTTAAGGGGATAGGGAGCTTGTCTGATTGTTACAAATCGACTTCAGTTAGGCCCCCCGGCCTCACAGAAAAGCAAAAGCTCGGGGGAAATTTTTTTATCCAATTCTTGTACTACAAGTTCATGCAAAAATTTTTTCAACAGGTGGTTTCATCCCAATATCTCTGGGGTAGAAGCAGAAACCGTGCTGCTGGAGAGAGGGTTTGATGGATCCTTCCTGGCGAGACCTAGTCGAGCCAATCCAGGGGATTTCACTTTATCAGTAAGGTGAGTAAAATATTTATTACATACTCCATACATTATGTAAATAACTGTTTAAAATAATTTTATCTTAATATTACTGCAATGAAGTTTATTGGGTTATGTGTCATTAAGTTGAAACTTTCTGAAGGTAGCGATAAACATTCATACTTTATGTACAACAGCAAATGTAATGGTTTTCGATCTACAAGGAAAAGGGGACTTAAGAAAGCTAATGGATCTGTGTTTGATCTCAATTTGTTTTTTAATTTCCTACCTATTTTTTATTATCATTTTCTAAAAACCCCTACAAGTATGACATTTCAATTCTACTCAGTAATCAAAGTTTTGAAAGTTAAAATGTAATGATTTTTTTAAGGTGAACCCATGTATGTTTTTTATATTAATTATGTATTCCCTCTTCCAACACAGGTAACAAAAAGTTAATTTGAGACTGTTGCTCCACAATTTAATTTTAAAACAGGATGCTACAAATTCAAATATCAATTTATCACTCTGTCTATTTATATTTAAAACAATTTATTTTATTATTTATGTGTATTATTCATATTTCATGAAAAATATTCATTATGAAATCCTTAATTACAAACATTTTTCTAGTCTGCTTTCATGAATTTATCAGGAGAAGTAAATACTGATTGGATAGAGTTTAACAGGCCTTGAGTGATTCAGTATTAATCAAAATGAATCAGAGCAAAAAATTGAATGTAGAATGGTTGAAAAATAGAGAAGAATTGAAAGGATTAAGAATTCATTATTTGTTACATTTCTTTTGAAGCTGTAATTTTATACTTCACACTTAAAACATGTTTATTGTGTTTTACAAAAAGAGGATAAGTTTTTTGTGTTTACATCACTAGAATATAAAATGATTGTAGGCAAAAGTGTTTATAAATTGGTTTCATGTTTTTCTGTTATTAATATTAATTTTAAATTCATATTAAGTATTATTTATTATTTATTATTTAAATATTATTTATTTTCTTCCAGGAGGAATGGTGAAGTCACACACATAAAAATTCAAAACACAGGAGACTTTTACGATCTGTATGGAGGAGAAAAATTTGCAACTTTGTCAGAATTGGCAAGTAGACTTTAAGATTTAAAATTAGCACTTTGATAGGAAGAAAAATATACTAGTAATGCCAGAAACCTCATGCTCAGGCATATTTGGAATGTTATGAAAAAAAGGAATGTGCAAACATGTTTGAAGCAAATTCTATAGGCAACAATAACTCAGCATGACAGGCAGAGCTCATTTTCACCTGATCATTTTAAGAAATGTAACCATAACAATTTGAACTTGAACCTGTTGGTAAAGGGACTTAAAGTTCAAGGATATGGTGTAATTATTTGTTGTAACAAAGTAGACAGCAAAGTAGTTTATGTTTGTCCAATTGGTTTTAAAGTACATATTTTCTCTCACATACTTGAGATTTCTATTCACCAAGTAGAACTAAACTTTTATAATAATAGTGGAGAATTGACATTTTATCTTTTCAACTGTCTTAACAATTAGCTGCTATGTAATACAAGTTTCAGGTACGAAATGAAGTTCTGTTCTTGCTGTTCAAAATTATTAGGCTTCCTGTTTGTGACAATGCATATTATTTCTAAAAGAAAATCTTAAGCTAGCCTACCTGATACACCTTGCCAAGTATGCCAGATTTTTTTTAAGAACAAAAAAATTATTACAACACCAATGTTGTTCAATCAGTTTTTGGAGGTTCACATTTTCGTCTTTAATAAAAAAAGGCCAAATGTATACAATAAAAATGACTGTGGTAGCCGTAAACCTAATGAATGAAAAGATATTGTATAGTCACAGGCTGGCTACCACGTACCTCATTAAAGGGGCAAACGATCAGCAAATTTTGACCATGAATTTATTCAATTTCTGTGCTCGAAGTATAAAAATTTCTGTTCCGAAACGTTAATCCGAAATTACAGCAACATAGTAAGTGGAAAAGAAATTTGAATTTTTTTGTTTCGGTGGTTGCGGTGGTGCAAGACTGCAAAAAAGTAATGGCAAAGTATTTTAGTTATTTAACTTATTGGTCGAATTATTTTTGTACATTTTGTTGATATTAAGAAGAGAGCATGGAACTTGATCTGTCTACACGCGGACCCAAAAATTATTGTCAAGAATTAATTTCTACAGATTAGACAAATTGTAAATATTTCCTCAACTTCACTGGTATGAATTGGTTTTTGAGTTTGAGTTTGGTGTACCGCTGGGAAACCGCCGAGAAGCTTTAGACAGTAGAAAAGGTTAAAAAACACTAAATCTTAATAATATTTAATTTGAAATTCCGACTAATTTATTTATTTGGAAAGCTAGAAGAAAAGTATTACCAAATACGTTTGGTAATTATTTAAACGTGATGTTTTATTCGTACTAAAGTCCTGAACATGGAAGTTTTTGGAGGTACTCGTTTGCTTGCCAAATTATTCGACAATTTACATAATATTTAACGAAGTTCACGTTGCTTATAATAATCGGTACCAATTAGTTGTATTTAGTAACTCTACATTAGCATGACGGGCTTGATAAATTTTTGTCTTGCACAGTTTTAAGCAAAATATGAAAGTAGAGCGTGACAGAGTGATTACCGCGTATTAATAGTTTGAATACTTTTTGTTAGGTTTGATGTAGTCGACGGTACCCGGCCAAATTCACGGGCTGTTTGCGCAACAAATTCACTTGCCCATCTATTAGATAGATGGTTTGAAATTTTTGCCGCTCCAAGGTCTTCTGTGGGTTTTATTCGTTGTGTTTGGGTTTACAAATGAGTTCTTTACAGTATTCGTATTGTATAATAATTTCGTGTTTTATGCTCGTACAAATAAGGCTAATTTATTAAGGTCTAAGGCTAAAACATTATGCGTGTTCTTATAAAGCAGAAGATGAGTTGGCATCATTTGGAAACCTACCGAGTGTTTTTTCAGTTCCGAAGAAAGTCCAAACCTCAATGCCTGACCTGAAATTAAGTAAACTTGTACAAGCTTCACGATTGTGAACTCCATAAAATATGCCCCAGTTAATATAGTCTTGTCGTTTTTTTGAACGTAATAATTTCAAATAGTGATTTATTGGTAAGAGCTCTAAAGTACATAATTCCTCATCTCTGACGTAGTTGTTATTTAATCAATGTATACAAACAAAACAATACCTAATGTGGTACGTTTGTTTTGATTTTAACACTATAGATTCTGCTTTGATTTTACAATACCCATTGTCACTCTTGTATCAGTTAGCATTTACAGTGTTACCTTGGCTTACAAGTGTTTCTTTTTCAAGTACTCCTTGTCGTCTTTACTCCAAACGTCACGTGTACCTGGTTAATATTTTATCCTTACGACTGTAATTCTACGTCTCGTTCTGTGGCGACATAATGAAGAATACAAAGAACACAAAAACTTCAAATTTTGCTTTTATATTTACATGGAATTTAAACTAAAGGAAATAAATTTCATTAAATGTTGCAATTATGCGCATTAATTTTGATAACATGTTCGATGTACGTAAAAAATGAGTACCTGACATTGACACAGAGTAATTCATAGAGTTAAGTTCAATACTTTAATTCTCAAAGGAAGATGCCCGCCCGCGTACTGGCACAATCAAACATTCACTTCAGTATGCTGACATCGTTTCGCTATAAATTATAGCAATGTCTCACAGTGTACCTTTTATCGTAATGTGAACAATTTTTGAATACGTGAGAGGAACGCGCACAAATTGACTCAATTTAGAGCTCGTGACTGACCGATTCGATTTGGAAATGCAATTTTTTTTCTAAACCAGACATCTAGAGTTGATTACAGTGTTCAAATATGTACATACGTACCAATTCGGTTTTTAACCAAATTATACTTGTAATTTTTCGATAATCCGGATCAGATTATCTAAAACTCAATTATTTGAAGAAGAGAATTGCACAATTTGTCCATGGAATATGATAATGCGAATTGTAGAACAAATCAAACGTACAAGGTGCTCGAGGTAAATCTAAATTTAAAAAAATTTCCGTCATTGTATATTGATTATTTTTCCGTTTGACTTAGAATAATTGATTTTTCTAAATTTATTAATGTAATTATTAACCATTAATAACTTTTAATAAGTCATTCACTTAAGTCACTCATTTATAACAATTATAATTCAAATACCAAGAAGAGAAAAGCATGCCTTTTAAAGTATAAGTAAACGATTAGGTGACAATTGTTCTGTTGTGATCGTGGCAAAGTAGTTTTGAAAAATAATGGATAATGGTCGAAAATAGAAAACTGGAAGTTTTAATCCCCCGAAGAAGAAAGTTTACAATTTGTCAATTTGGGTAAATAAATTGTGGACACAAACACGACGGTTGCCACGAAAGATCATGTCCTTTGTAAGACTCAAAAATTTCGTTTTTTGGGAAAACAATAGCAATTGAGATTTTCCTGAAATTTCCTAGAAAAATTACCAAGAGGACAAGGCTAGATCGAAATGCTGAACCTTGCTAAACATGCGTCGTTTGAGTTTTAACGATAGAATTCTGACTGACTTGTTGGGGGAAATGCACTTGAAATGAGTTTCTTTTTCAGATTGAGTTTGACATTTGACTTCTGTTTCAGGTTCAATACTATGTGGAAAATCAAGGGCAAGTCAGAGAAAAAAACGGTCAAGTGATTGAATTGAAGTACCCATTGAACTGCGCCGATCCAACTCCAGAAAGGTAAGACACATGACAAACGTATACATTATACGCGAGACAAGGGTACATTATTAGATCTTCAGATCTTGACATCAAGGTGTGCTCACGTGAGCTTTCCTTACTCAGAAATTGCATTAAATTGCATCACATTTTATTATGCATACGTAAAACGTTCAACCACGTTGGTACAAGGCCATGTGCAGACATAAATTTAGGAAGATAGGAAGATGATGAATTTTGCGCCTGGAGGTACGAAACTTCCCTGAGCAAAGCGGAGCTCCGTTTGATGTATTTGTCTTTGAATTTATAATGGCTCACTTCCAATGTCTAAAAGACTTCATTGCTGAATTATTTGACTCAAGTTGCCCGAGTGTTGATTCCCTTGAATTGGATATTAACTTTTATTTCTAACAGACACCATGTGATTTTACATCTTTTATGTACCTTCCTGATTTTTTTTGTAAATGAGATAACAGGTGGGGGATTGACCAAAGTCACTTAAAACTTCTTAGAAGGCACTTTCATGTTCAAGAAAAAACTAAGCTTCGTATTTGAGATACAGTCAGAATACTCTGCCTCATAATACTTAAATGATTGGATTGCGTGGTTCTTAGTTGCCAGAACCCGAGTTACTGAAGAAAACGGTGCTTGAAATTAATAAAAAACAAATTACAAAATGTTCGGTCACTGAGTACACCACAAAGACAAAAAATTACAAATTCGACCTTTAATTACCACAGATGTTACCTCAACGTTGTCGCCAAACGTGAAACTTGTGATACCTGATTATCGAATTCGAATCATTTTGATTTCTCCGCATTTAGTAGTGGAAAAAATAATTCAACCTGGAATTTTGTCTGATTTCTTCACCGGTTTTTTCATTATTGGTCGTGTGACGGGGCAAATCTCCTTTATGCCGAAACACAGGTTTTTGTTTGAATTAATTGAAGATTTATTGGACCGTTCGCAAGAAATAGTGTTGAGCCGAAGAAAGTTACCGTAATGATTTTTTATGTTATTATTCTTTGAAACCGGGTTTTAAACGACTCGATCATCTGCAAAACTCCCAGAACTTTTTCCTTGTTGAAGGTACCTGCTTTTTATTTATAGTGGTCAATGATGTTATTTCTTGAAAGCGTGGATATTTTTCAGCGTTCTGCTAAACAAGAAAAATAATTTAACATCTGCCTTAAAGGTTCCAATAATAAATTGTGGAAAGAAATTTCTATTTTGCAGGTAAAATTTACTGTAAGGTGTACTTTACTTCACCGACTATTGGAATTAAACATCCTCCCTGTTCAGATTTCTGTACAGTTTAATGTATTTTACGTTTGCTAAACTTCAGTGCTATTGTACGTTACAGTACAGGAGTTTGGCGTAAACTAAATTAATAGGGGTTTGCAAAAAAGCATAAAAAGTTGTGTTTTGACGTTTAAAGCGAGTGAAACGCGAATTAAGAAGTTTAAATTCCTGTCTTTTAAATGGCTGCAGTTGTCAAATTAAGCGGGAGTTCTTAAAGTTTTTCGATAGAGAATTGTCACGTCGTAGATGCGGTCAACATGTCACTCGGATTTTCCCGACCTTGGCAAAACGACTAACTTCCTGCAAAAGTTGTTCACTTTGACAGTGACTTTGGTCCAAACCTGTCTCCCTCCAAATGATGCTTATTTACATTGAAGTTATACCTTAAGGTACCCTGTCTATGGTACCCTAAGGAAATCTGTTGCAAAATTTTTGGTCAACCTTCAAGAAATGTTTTACTCACCCATCTTAACTGCTCACTCAGACGTACATAAAATACTTTTTTTATGATAACCGATTCACAAATCCGGTTGGGTAAATCACTATGGTTCCGAAATGTAGTCGGACGACCAAATGGAAGCTTTCTACTGACAAAGGTAGTCTTGTTTACATAGATTATATGATTCTTGGGATTCAGTTTCTTTTGAAGTTGCCATATGAAGTTATTTCGGTCACTGGCCTACCCCCGCAAACCAAGAACTTCAGCGGTGCAGAAAAATTCAATGGTCGGGCTTTCACATAATTTAATTCAACGGGATTTGCTATGTTTAATTTATGTCGGAAAGTACCCGAAGGCGTTAGGATTGATGGGTAGGACGAATAAATACATCGACCCGAGTACAACCCAGGTTGCTTTCTAGGGAAGTAGTCAGCAACCGTTGCAGGACGAACATGCCGAAGAGATAGCGATCTTTACAGTGGACTTCTGTCCTGGTGAGATTCAAGAAATTGAGCCTGACATTTGTTTGAATCATTCAGTAATTTTAAACGCACAGAAGCTTGTAATTTAAAGATGTCTATTTGGTAAAATTTGTACTGTACTCTGCCCACAATTTTTAGACGGTTAAAGAAGTTGTAAAATTAAATAGGAACTCCTGCGGTGAGAATTAATTTAATGAGAATTTAATTTTTTGCGATATTCTGTCAGTATGACGCAGTTATTCATTTTGTGAAATTATATTTACAGGAACATAGGTTTTATGTGCGAAAATGAGCCTTAACAATGGCGTATGTTATTCAGGAGAACAGTTTTAGGTCTGTGTAATTGGTTTTTACGAAGTTCAATTTTAGGACCAGAACTTGGTTGAAAAAATTCCTGAAATTTATTGGTAATTTTTATTTACCAGGCAGTACAAAACCACTAAGGAAGAAGTCACGGCAATATATCTGACCATTTGATTAGAAGTGAAGCCCTAATGAAGGACAGCCAAGAACAATTTAAAGTCTGATATACATAATTTGGTCACATTTGAAAGGAATTAGTCCTAAAAATACTCCTTCATTTAACGACAAAATTTCTAGGGAACTGCTACGTTGCGATGGGTCTTTCCAACTAAATTGAAGTTCCTTATAGTCCACCTGCCCTTCAAACTCCAAAGAAGTTATCAATTCGTTAGAAAAAGGTGATATGGAGATAGTTAACATTCGAAGTTTGTGAGTCGTGACGATATTTTGCCATGTTAATCGTGCAAGACAGACTTCAATAATTAAGTACCTGAAGGAAAATGTTAGTCCACGAGTTCTTTTGATCTGCACACTCGAAGTAATTAAAAAAATTTTATAAAAACACACTCACAGTTATGTCTGTTCTTACTTTAGCTGCCAATCTGTTTGTGCCAAAAAAAAATAACTGATCATCCGAATGACGGGCAGACGTATTTTGTAATAAGTCAATACAGAAGTTTTTACCGCAAGTCATTAGTGTAACTATTACGTGCTTAACTAAAGTACAATTTTAGTAATTTACGACTTGGTAAAGATCGTGCGGAACTCCTCTAAGGACACAGGTACACCAATACCGCCTTGATGCAATGAGATCGGGAGTTAAATCGGCTTGAGTAATAATTTATTAGGTAATAAGTTTGATTTTTTTAACAAATTGTTTGCCCTATGAAGTTAAGTAACATGTAATTGGAGTGTCGGTTAGTTTGCACCAGTGGCGAATGTTTCAAATAATTTGTGTCTGTACGTGTCAATAAGAGTCGTGGTATTGCCTGTTACAGAAAAAAAATTTTAACTAAAACATCTCTGTGGATTATAACTAGAAATTGTAATTCGAGTAAGTAGACTATTGAACAGAGTGACAGTCTCTTCATCTGGAGTTTTTAGCCACTCTAAATTTATTTCGACCAGAATACAATCAGGTTGATGAAGGAACCAATTCAAAATTACAATTCGTGACATGTTCCGACACCATTTTTCGGAGATTTTGCTTTTTGTATTTGTATCCCTTCCTTACCAATTTGTTTTTTCTTTAGTTGACGGAAACTAAATCCAAAATCCTTTCTTCGTCGTTGTGTTGTGCAGTTGCTTCCTCTCTTTTAGTATCTATTGAACGACCATTTTAGCCAGTCGTTATGTCTTTTTTTTAAATTAAGTGTATCCTTCTGTTGCGTGCATGTTACTTGATTTAAAGAATATTTTGAATATTTTATATTTGAGATTTTATAATAGAATTTCTCATATTTAATTTGAATCGTAAATTCATGTTTTATTTGAGGGCGATCGAGAAATAGATTTCGCAACCGAACTACTCGCTAATTAATATAATAATTTAATTTGATTGCGAGAATCGATTTATTCATTATCGAAATATGTCGAACTCGAAAATGATCGCCTTAATTTGGTACCATTACAGTTCACTTCTTGGTAGTCTGGCCAGTAATTGAATTCTGTTCTGTAATTCTTATTTTCTGGTTATTTTCACATTCGTTCTCAATTGGTACGGGTACTCGGCCTGAGTACTCCACATTACACGGTGTTACTGTAAATCTGATTTGCGGTTTTTTGCAATGGAATTTGACCGCACTTCAATTCTCGTATGTGTGGAATTTAATTTAAGATTTTAAAAGTCAAATTGAATCTGAAACGAATTAGTTAATTCTAATTCTAATTAAAGGTAGTATTTGCCGTGTTGTGCATGGAATTACAATTTGAACATTTACCCGGCATTGTTTAAGGTCGTTAAATTTTGTCTACGAGCTGGTGCACACAGGGAAGGCCTTGAATCGGCTCGAATTCAATGTTTAAATGAATCTGCCGTCATCCGGTGCCAAGTAATATGGCATTGATACTTAATCGGGCACGGTTGGCAAACGTTTGTAAAATTTAAATTTTGTCATTTTGAGAAACATCGAAGGTGGCAGGCTACCATTTTGCGTCGAAAATGATTTCTTGTTGCGCGAGATGGGCGGGAAAAATTTAAGGATTAATTGTCGGTTCCACAATGAAATGATTATTTAATAACAGACAAGCTGGTTGGACAATCGTTTGAGTTCGATTTCTTTGTGTGCACTCGAATTTAGTTACATCCATTACCTACCGTTGGAAAGACCAATAATTTGTTTGAATAATTCAAATTCTAATTCTAATTTTTCAAAATGTTGAAATTAAATTGTCTTTCTATTTACCACAAGTTATGAAAAACAGTGCAAAAGTAGTAATACAGTTTAAATAATTCCTCGAGATATATAATTATTATCTTTTCAAGTCAGGAGTTTGGTCTCAGGGCATTTTTTTAGTTTTATAGTTTTGCTTCATTGGATGTACAGAGCCCTTCTCTCATATGACTGCCCTTTCCTATAACTCACCGTATTACGAGGTTTTGCTGGTTTTCTAACAAGTTAGCTTTGTTCCTTGTCGTAATTTGACCCCATCCCATCTCGGGTTTATGTGAACCACTAATTAATGTATACTGTGTATTTTAAAATCAGGATGTGTTGATAACGTAGCAAAAAGTAATTAATTTTACTTATATTTTGCGTATTTAATTATCACAGGTTTAGTCGACCAGTTACATACGTATATGTATTCACAGAAAGGTTCTTTCCTTGCTCTTCAAGGGATTGACTTACATTCAATTAATAAAATTTTTAATAATTATTAAATTAGTAAACAATTAATAGAATTCACTAAATAAATAATAATAATAATAATAATAATAATAATAATAATAATATATAATAACATGAATAATTTAGAATTCACTTAATAAATTTTATGTTCACTAACAATCACTTTAAAAATTGTGCTCCAGCAGGACTTTTGTGCTAATGTAATTAATCGTAAATAATTATGGTAAGAATAATTTGAACTAATAATGCATCACCTAATCAATAATAAAAGCACATAAAGGGAAGAAGAGGAAGTTATTTAGGAAATTTGTAAGGTACGGCACAGACGGCCATATGTAATTTATATATTTACAAGAATAAGGAGTTAAGCAGTTTTAATGGCAAGATTATGTTCACTGAAACTTCAAGTATCAGCTTTGAATTATCAGTTTCGCGCTGGTTACTTATTAAAGCAAGTTGTTTTTAATAATAAATATTTCCTGGAGGAAGATTTAAATTCGTTTTACATTAGGGTCGCCACATTTGGTTATTGCTCGGTTACGCTTCCACAATTAAAATTTCTCAAGTGTGATCGTTACAAACCTAAGCGTCCGCTCTCGGTATACAGTTTTAACGAGGAAACCTTATTAATAAATAATAGAATTTTAATCTCAGTAAGTGTGCTTCAGTACAATTATCGGTTAATTTACTCAGCACAGAAAACCAGTAGATTCGGAACTTTAAACCAGTTTTTGTCTGGGTTGGGTAACGGTAAAGTGAACACCACCATTCAGAAGGTCGTGAATTTAAAAAAAGTGTTGGAAACACCTCCTCTGTCAGTGGACCACACATCACTGCTGGGCACTGAGATTTCAATTACCCAATATGGAACCAAGTTGTGTCCTTAGATGAACTACAACGATATTAAAAACCATTCCGTTTACCATTGAGAGGTGGTTTATCGATTGTATGAGGAACTCCTCTAGACCGCTTTGCACAAACAGACGTTTTCCTTATATCTTAGCCTGTTGTATTTCTATCGGGTGGAAAAGAACCTTCTCTCTTCAAGGATGACGAAAATAGTTTTTGATTTAGTTTCCATTATAAATCGGGGTTTAGAATAAAACTAGTTGGACCATCATCTTTAGACACCTCTTCTCAAGTGTTTCTCATCAGGATTTTCTGGAAACTGAGTAGTTTTATTTACTTCGTAAAACGTGATTTCTTTTTGAGTCTTTTTACGGTCGCTTTTGAAATGCGCTTTCCTTTCGCTATTTCGCGAGATCTTTATGTTATTTATTAATCATCAAGGTATTAAACCGAATCGACATAATTGGCAAGGCGACTATGTTTATTATTTTGATGTCGCAACACGGTACTTTGATGAGTTTTACACTGCTTGACAAAGTTTTTTCTTTTGACTTCGGTTTACTTTCCTTTTTCATTTGGTTTCGGGATACCCGAACTGGAAATTTCCCAATTTTATCACGTCATGATGATTCAATCGAAGACAGTTGTTCCCCGTATTTATTTTCTTTATTTACGATGACTTTATCTGTCGGAAATGGATGACTCCATCCATGGTTACCTACCCGTAGGTTTCTCATCAAGGATATCTTTTTGGTTCTCTCATCTCGACCTTTTACATCTTTTCAATTTACTTGCCATTATTTCGCTCTATTAATTGTCAATTCACTCAGGTATATCGTTCAACTTCCTTGTGACGGTTCCAGCCGAACGATTTCGAGAACGAAACAAAATCGGCGTTGTAATTTTGTTTGTACCAAAGGGGCTTAATATGATTATTCTCCTATTAGGTGTATTACACAAGTAATAAGCGCTTTCGAAGTGCCTTTTCACTTTTTAATTGGTTAGAGGTTGATTTCTGGTTTGTTTCAGTGACCCGATGACTCTTTCACCCAGTCCGTAAACTCAAAACTTGACCGCGTGAAGTTCTCTTGGTGGCTTGAACCTGAGTTCAAGGTAAAAAAGGAGAGATGCTACTAAAAATGGTTTCACTAGTGTCTGTGAATCAGATTCCGTCACTATGACTGTACTTTGAAATAATAAAAAGTGTAGCAATATAGTTTGAATGTAATGACTCAGGTATTACTCTCATGGGCTCCTAGTGCGTTATGCATGTTTTTTAAGAATTTGCTTAAAAGTAGACTCACACTTACTTGAATTGTCCTGAACAAACATAAAAGCTATAAATAAATTGCTCAGGGTTCCGTGCCTTGGGGTGACTCAGGCTTGGGTAGTTACCTCTCTAGAAGTATTATTAGTATGGATGATAGTGCGAATTAATAAATAATACAGCAGACGTACAAAGTGTCAGGTGACAGAAAGTAAAGATAGTACGATACAAGATTTAAAAAAACAACTCTTCTAAATAAGGAAGTTGTTCGAAACGATGAAACTCTGCAAGTAAAGCTAATGTTTTTCTAAAAGAGAGATCCTGAAATAATTTATACTACAAGCATATATGATTAATAATCGTATAACGTTATGATGGGCTTGATGTGTGTGGGTAGTATTTGTTAACTAAAAATTTAAAATTTCTTGCGTGCTGTATGCAAATGTTTCGTGTGTTGTTTGAAACATATCTTACACTGCGATTCAATTTGTCGACTGTTCAATAATAGCAGTGATATTACGGAAGTAGCAAATTGTAAAGTTTGCGTATTTCCAACTTGCGTATACTTGCCATTATACTCCTGGAGTAATAAGTGAATTATAAGTGAAACACAGTGCATCAACTATGTTATTGGTCGATTACATTTGTACTGTATAACACTTAATTAAAGCCTTGCAAAGGCGATGATGTCACTGTAGTGCGTACAATTTGCTACGCCGCTTACGTCTGAAGAGGTGTGTCACACCTGAGGGATTTCGAAACCGCCGAAAGCAAAATCTGAGACAAAACAGTAGAGTACACCTGCGTTTTCTACTGTCATTCAAATTTGTCACGGTATCCGCCCTTCCCTTTGAATGAGGGTTAACGTGTGTTTTGTATGTGTATCTACTTTGGTGTACTGTACGTGTGCATTTTGTAAGGGCAGCGGAAGTTTGACATTTTCCGATAAACTTTGCATTAGTCGGTAGAATTACGAGCTTTCGTTTTGGCCTTGGCAGCCACTGGTTTACTCCAGAAATATCTGATGATTAGTCACTTCCAGGTACGGTAGGGCGCGTACTTCTCATTCAGATTGAAAAAGAACTCTGTTACGGTCACCGGCAAAAATTGGCAGACCATCGTCGTCATTTCCATTCGCGCCATTGTGGGATTCTGGATGACACGTACCTGTTTCCGGTTTAGTGTCCTCGCACCGGTCCTTATTTGCTTAATTCGTAATTTCGAAATTCGTACGTTGACTAACGACGAATGAATGGGAGAAATTTCCTGTTTGGCGTCTGCCAACCCGTGACTAAGGGAAAAATCTACTCCTTCAACACCAGGACCTACAAATAGGAGTAATGGGAAATGGGTTAATGGAATGCATTTCATGTACTCATACATTGCGAATCAAAGTGATTTATATACAACTACCTACGCACCCTGATGTTTAATTAATCCTTAGCCGAATTTGTAATCCTCTAATTTTTACTGAACTCTTTAAAAAAAATTAACTTATTGAAAAGAATGCTTATATTCACTTTTCGTGGTTTGTAGTTGTATAAGACAACCTTATTTGTTAGACTAATGTGAGCGACAGTTTGATTCTCAGGATTCTTAATTTATTGGAGTGGTCTGTTAAGCTCGACAAATAGTCTTCTCTCGCATTAGTTGTTTGGTTAAAACTAATTTCACAGTTGTTATTCATAATTGAGTTGCACTCTAAAATACGATAATTACCACGAGAACAATTGTATATTCTCCCGCTCTACAATAGTTCAAGTCGGTCAAACAGAAGAAAGTTTAGTACAGTTAGACTTACTGAATAAAAATATCGGAAGGAAGGTAGGAACTGCATTATGGGAAACTGGTTTGTAAGTTTTTTGATGTGGACAGGAACAAATTTATTTTCGATTGAGAATAAGATTTGGTCACTGCGAAACACTACGAACTCGAGATGTGCTTAATCCCTAGGATGGAAATGTTTGAAACTGTTCAGTCCAATGCGGCGCACACTATCAAACCACACAAGTTACAGGGGAGAGATGCAAAGACTGGAATTTGGCTTATGTAAAGCACCGGTGTAAATACATAATGTGGTATGAAGTTTCCAACTAGAGAAAATAAATAAAACCAGGCGCATCCGGTAGTTTCATTTGCTTAATAAACTTCACAAAAGGACCTTTGCACTGCGTACTTTTGTAAAATAATTAATTTTTATTTCTAATATACATAAAATTGTGTTGACTTATTTTAATAAGGAAGTAGGCATGTTGAATTTTGTTCTGTTAAGCGGAATATTAAGAACCCAGAAAAGTTACCATGAAACTATTTGAATCGTTGAATTTCACTTTCGCCTAGGCAGACTTCCTCCATCATATCAGTTTTGAATTTTGTAATTAAGAGCATATTTTTTGGTACAATTTCGGATATAAACGGAAAAAAACAGATGTGTTCTTGTTTGTTAAGTAAGAATTACTGTTACGCATGGTAGTACCACAGAACTACTTGAACTTCTATTCATTGGATTGGATTGGAAATCATCGGGTAGCTGAAGAAATGCGACCAATTTAAAGTCATAAAATTGTTCGTACATTCAACTGTGCGTAACGTGTGCTTCATCAATAAAATTCAGTAAAAAATGGTACATTTGTTGTGCACTTGAATTAGGAATTTTGGAAACAGTGTATGGACTGGTATAATGGTCTTTCTCAGCTTTTGGGCTAACTAATTTTTAACGGTTGTTAATTGGAGGTTGTAGTGTATGTATGGTTATATCGACAGAATTTGACATTTAAAACCTTCTTGCTGTATGACTGTCGTGTAGACGTTCGATTAAGTCACAACATGAATACGACAATGTTAACAACATCTGTTAGGTGTCAACCGAGGGAGGCTAACCGCCGTGTTCACCTGTGAACTTTTTCTTTTTCTTGGAATCAGCACACACATGAAGTTAATTATTTACTTGTTGGTTGTAGTTGTTGTTAATTCTACTCATTTCTATTCCGAGGCCGATCAATCGTGAAAGTGAAATTTCTCATGGAACTGCATCCCAGCCTTCTATTACCTGGTAATTTTATTGCTTTTCCTAATTGTTTTAACGTTCGGTTTTGCCGTCGAACGAACTGTTGTTTGTTTTCATTAGAATAAATTCAAATAGAAATTGAATAGAGCGTGGCATTCTTAAGGGAGGGATGGATCGTGTCCGGTCGCAGGGGTCGGCGCACCATGTCAGAGAAAGAAGAAACGCAATGGAAAGTGGATAATCCTGAAATTAAAATGAAGTTTTATATCCTAAATAAAAGTAAGCTTGTAATTCATCATTCGGAGTAAATGCCGTACCAGAAATTACGAAAAAATGAAAATGGTTGGCATACGAAAAGTGTTTTATGACTGGTGTCGTCACGAGAAGGTTTTAGAGGGGAACAAAGAGAAATCGGATGAGTAGAGTGGACACACACTAGGAATTTGGAATTCGAAGTACAGGTTTAGCAGTTGTGATTGTGGGAAAGCAAAATGTCGCATTCGAGACATTAGTAACATTAATATGACCATTCAGTGAAAAATATTATTTTGATTACTGATGTGGTACCTTGCCTTTGGCCTAAAAATGCACCCTAGATATTTATTACCTTCTTGTAGATTCACGTGTTTTCTCTGGGCACTTAAACTAAGGTAATTATTTTCCATTGAGAGAAATAGAAATTGGTAAAAAGTTCCGTACACTCAAGTACACAACGGTACTTGGTCGTCGACACCTAGAACTGCATGGTACAGTCATTGTACGTGATGATTACAATTTAATTAGTATCCGGGTGAAGTTGGATGCGGTCGCCGGAAATAGTTAAAAGCACAAAATCAAATCTTTTTGTGTATGTATCAGAAGAGCGTGAGAGAGAAAGCTGATGTTTGCGGTCGGACATGTCAATCTACATATACATATACGAATGTACATTTACAGAGAGAGATGTAAATAAGTGAGTTGACCGACCCAACTGCGGGCCGATCATCACATTTGCAGGAAGTCTAAACATTTTTTCATGAATAAATTCGAAACACGAAGGAAGAGGTTCTACCTAAAGGGTAGAAGGATAAGAATCGGACAACGAATCGGAAGAATGCGGGATAAAAGGTACGATCCAAACGGGAAGTCAACCTGCCGAAAGAGAGCCTGAGTCGGTACAGGGAAGCACGAAGTGTCCAACGCGTGTTGTGCAATCTGGTCAGGCGCTTCCGACAACCGCAGACAAAGAATTTAAGGATGGAAAGGGTGACGACGGTGACATGGATGACCACCTGATGGTGATTCAGGTACGACACATCCGTCCTAGCTTGTCTTTTCGATTCATCTCCCCGGGACATCCGAACGCGTCTATTTTCGTCCTCCAAACCTGAGCACCTTCGCTCTGGCACATATGCCCATATACAGGCGAAGGATAGGTTCATAGTACATAAATGATGCTATGTTGTCGCGTACCTTGCTCGCGAGATCTTAGCCAGGCTCCCCCGTACCTGTGCCTTGTTTTTTTTATTGCGGCGCTGCGCTCTCCTCGCACTTGGAACTCTCACTCAGTTTCGACTCAGGCATCTGATCAGTCGGATCGGAATAGTTTTAATTTTTTTTGTCGTAGTTTGTTTTAGTTTCGTCGGGAGTTTTTTTACAGTTCGAGTTTTACCGGATAACAAAAGTTGATTTTTCGTGAAAAACGTGACTTTTGGTGCGTGCCGAGGACCGAAACCTAAAGGTAGTTTAGTGGATTTTGTTTTAAATGGAAGAAAAGAAAACGTGAAAGTTTGGTTTTCAATATTTTCCCAACAGAAATTTCTGTGGTTCCATGTCTGATTGAATTTGATTTCTGCAGGTGTCACCTCCCAACCTGTCGAATAGTTTTTGTGAAGTTTTTACTTAATTTCGTAGACATAAGTGAGTAAGTGTTCGGGGTTCAACTTTACACTTTAGCAGCGTGAAATGACACATTTTGTTTTTCTTTTATGGTTGAGCTTTGTTTGGTGAAATTTTGTGCTTTGAGGACATAGGACATAGACATAAAAAATTGCAATATACATGAAACGTTTGTATTTGCATAATATAATTGTAGAGGGAGACGATGCAAACAATAAGTTCAGAAACGTAGGGTGTTTGTAGGTTGTGAGAAACAATGCATATTATAAAAATAATTCACTTTCATATTCACCGCCCCAAAGAAACAACAATGCCACTCAAGTTCTAATAAATATTTAAGGTTTTATTGGTAGCAAGGGCAACAACTAAAGGGAAAATTTTGTATTAATCTATTACGAAAGTCTGACTGTTACTGAATTCCGGGAAAATTCGAAGTTGCTTACGGTTGAACAGGTCTAGTACTAGTAAACAAGAGTAGTTTTAGAATCTCGGAATGAAGTGAAGGCGAAAGACAAATACATTATTTAATGTTAATCGTATGAAGTGTAGAGTAATAGGAGTAGTTGTAAATAGTTCACATCCTGTTATTCTGTAGCCTGACATTCCAGTTTATTTTTTGTTATCACCTGTTTGAGCTGATTGGTAGGGAAATTTACTACAAGTCTTGCGTTATCACTATTACTCATCTAGCAAACTGTATTGACTGTTGTATTGAGTTTGTACCTTAAACAAGATGTAAACTTTGTAAGATCCATGATGGAAATTCCTCATGGATAACTCCTTTTATATTAATTCTGTTAAACGCTCGGTTTGACCTTATAAAGAATACCCAGCACGGTACATGATTCTTCTCTTCCCTTTTCATTCATTTTTGGATTTTTTAACAACTTTTAGTTTTCTCAACAAATTGATAGTTTCGCATGAATTCATGTATTTAAACTAAGTAATCTACTTTTATTGCAAGCAATATTTCAGTCTAACTTATTGCTTCATTTAGAAGATTTTTATTTTTATTTTGGTTTTTCCCTTAATCTCCTCGTGGAGTAAAATTAGCTTTTTTCTTATATTTTTTTCTTATATATTTTTCATGACAAGTCCATAATGTGGCCTGTGATGTTCTTGGATGTGCCATCGAGTAGTTATGAAGATTGCTAAGTTCTTCAAACAGTACAGAATAATGTTTTGGTCAAGAATTTCCCTCCGTTTCAACTGCAACGTGTTGTTTCATAGTTTTTAATATAAAAATGCGTTCAGTGTGTTCCTGTGAATTGCCTGTCGTCTGATTTATTATTTCTATTAGGGTTTTCTATTGTATTTAGTTTTTTCATTGAATCCGTTTACATGTAAATTGATTTTGGAAGTTAATGGATGCACGTGAAACCCGATTTCTTACCCCTTTCATCTGTGTACACGGACAGTTCGGCTCTAACGGAATTCAAACGGGTCATTGTAGATCCTTCAAACGTTATTCAGTACAATCTATCCATACCGTCCTTTCATTCTTTGTCGAAATCAACAATGAGGCAGGTTGTCAAATCATCTCTCTCAAACTGTGATGACCGTGCTGCAACCTTGCATTGAGTGTCCAATTCTATCGGTCGTCATTCAGAAATTGCATTGTTTCTTATGGGGGATTTCTATTTCAAACGATTTGTACTATTTTATTTAGGGAGAGCGTGAATGAATTGATAATGCCACTGATTTTTCAATGGCAGACGTTACGGCGATTAGCAATTTTCGATTTTCAAACAGAAAAACTTTCTATTTCTCTTCCCGGAGGGAGGATTTTCTCTCCTAATCAGTCAGATCATGCAAATTTAATCCGAGTTTCCGATTAACTCGAATGTATAACAAGGCGAAGTCGATTTTTCATTCATCGTCGTTCTAGGTACGCGACTTGGGTTCACCCGGTTAAAAACCTGTTTTGCGGGGTGTGTGTGTGTGTGTGAGTTTGTGTACGTGTGATAGTACGGTGTGTGATAGTCTGTTTTGCATGTGCTACCGCCCAGGTTTTGCCTTTATCGTTTCTATTTTTGCATGAATTTCCCGTTTCGTGGCAGAAAAGTTAAAAAGTAAGGGATTCCGGTCACTCAACAGGGGTCTTTGATTAGGTAGCGCTTATATTTGGATTGCTCTCGACTTCCGGTCCAATTTGCAATGCTTAATGGTAGTAATAATAGCATACTATGGAGGAGATTAAGAGAGAGAGAGAAACGTCAGACGGTCAGATTGGTCCATCCACCATTGATGAACTTTGTTACGAAAAGGCATTAGGATAATTAAAATGTATTTCTCTAAATGAGACCAATTTAAGTTTCCGGGCGAGAGAAGAAAAAAGTCGGCGTTCTAAAATATTTCACGTGCCAAATTTGGGTATATTTTGATTAATGATGATTATGGTGATTGATAGGGACCATTTATTGGTGAAGTATATTGGCTTTCCGTTCGTAGCTTTCCACCTGGAACCCCGTTACCAACGATTAGAGTACCAGACACGAATCGATTCGGTAGTTTACGAGAGAGTATCAGTGTCAGTTGAAATTTGGAGGCAAAATTTGGATTTTATGGGTTACGGGGCGTCGTAAATTGTTTTTTCATAAACGGGAAATGACTTTAAATTGTCCCCGTTAAGGATTTGATTTTGTCAGGTGAGAACCGTTTGACAGGCAACGGTTTCTTGCAGCAATTTGCATTTTGACGACTAAAATTCAATTACTGAAATGGCGAAGGGTTTATTTATAGGACCGTTTTTTTGCGTTTAGAATGTGTTTTTTTATTTTTCCATCATTTTTAAGGTACGCAATGTACTGAGTAAGCTCTTGGCAAGCAGTCGTGTATGTTGTTTATTTTATTACACACAGGCTATCAGGTATGCGTAGTCACATATGAAAAATTTCCTTGAACTTGTGAGAATTCGGAGTACGTCCGAGTGACTTTCGACTCGAAGGTGAACTAGCTGACACCAAAGAGCTAGAAAGTGTAAAGTTATACATACAAATACGAGGAAAAAATTACACTCCCTGGGGCTTTACGGCGGGATGGATAATAGGCAAAAATAAATTTATGAAGTCACTGGAACTTGGCACGCAGACCTAGAAGCTCTTTGAATTTGGAAGAGTTAATTGTAATCTCGATGAAAGAAGTCCTCGTGGCATTAGAAAAGCAATCAGAGGCGTTACATAAAAGAAATGACGACATCGGGTGACATCCATGGGTGAAACATGTGGGCAGAAGACGGTTGGGAGAGGCAGGATGGCCTAGGCACTCGAACAGGTACCCACAGAGGTATGCAAGGACGCATAGAAACGCACTTGTTTGTCAATACAAATACTGCAATTAGTAATGTTGAGTGGACCAATGTGGACCTTATTTACTTGAACATTTTGAGATCATCGGTAGTTCTTAGCGACCAACATTTTCTCTTACTGTCAATTGTAGTTTGGGCTCTTTCCAGAATTCAATAAATATTTAACAGGTGTCTGTTCGTTTGTTCTGTTTTGTCGAACGCTCGCTTCCGCGATTTTTGCCTTCGAACGCTCCCAAGGTTGTTTGCCACACACCGGCTTTTGTGTATTGTATTGCGTGCCTTCTTTGTTGTCCATAGTCGGTGCTTTTTCCGAGTAGCTCTTCTCCTCGTTGGCTGATTCTATCTGACTACATTGCTCATTCACTTGGCTCTTTTGCTTGGATAACGAGTATCATGGAACAACACGAACGCATTCGGCGGAAGGAGGTCAAATGACTTGCACGATTCCCATTTGATGCCTTGGTTTGGTCATCACCGAAATAGTTTTTCATTCGCCGTTGATGATTTGACATGCTTATTTTCATTTCTCATGCCTTTTTACGATTGTTTACGCCTTCTCCTGTTGCTGAATTTTACTTTTACCGTCCAATTTGGCATATTTATGATTTCTCGCACTTGAGAGTTTCAAAAGTACCACGTGGACGCCATCTCATTATTTCTCCTGAGGGACTTCAAAGTGGACCGCTAATTTGTTACAAGTTAACAGAAGTTGTATTTAATTATTTACCAAATATGATTAGATCTTACTTCTTTATTTGTCAGGAGTGTTCTTATTTTAATATGATTATTGCCGTGGTGTCGATTTATTTTCCATTCAGATTTGAAAAACAATTGTCCTAGTTTCAATTTTCATTGTCCTCGTCCTGCAAGGAAGGAGAATGATTTAACCCGAACGGTGTGGTTTCTTAAATTCCGTTCCAAAAATCTTTCTGAGGTATTTGGTAAACTTGGGCCGAACACTCATTTGTATTTGGATAGGTCTTGATTGAGGTGCCCACAGAGTTCTGCTTTGACCAACCTAACCTGTGTTTAGCCTTTTTTTATTTAACGCCCGAGCCTCAGGCATGGCAATTTGGTTAGGGAAATCATTGTATTCAGTGATTGCATTGTATCGTCAGAGCACTCTTGAAACCTGGTAATCGCATACCATTTTTGTGGGAGTCGTCTCTTCCAAATTTAATTTTCGTGATTTAATCAGTAGAATTTATGTTCCTTAACTAATTTAAAGGGGAGGAAACACACCGAGATTTCACTAAGCAAACCACTTCAGCTTACGACCTTTTCCAACGGTCATATCCCAGTATTATCTACGAGAATTGAACGATGCAAAAAACAATTTCATGGATTTTACAGAACTCCTTGGTGTGCCCCCAAATTTCTATCGCGTAGTTTTCCATTGAATTCTCATCTTCCATGGTAGAGCTGAATAGTTGTTACGGTGCTTGGTTTCCCTGAATTCATCACAGGTCTGATTGTTACTAATTGTATTGTGAATTCCTTTTTTTGACCTATGTCTGATGACACTATGAGAATTTTCAGGCACATGCCTCCGAGCAGTCTTTCCCTTGCACTGGAAGTTGTAGTCGATAGCGAGAAGACAGGTTTTTTTACTCAGACAGAAGTGACGCAAAGAAAAGACATTAGTTGTATAATTCTGCAGTAATTTGCGGTCGTGTAATGGTCGCTTAGTAATAATACTTATGAGAAGTTAGTACGAGCATTTACAGTAAGAGGAAGTTATAAGTGAGTCATAATATATATTATTCGCACTTCAATTCTGCTCATTTTCAATGTCATATTATGCTTGTCATGTTTAATGAAACGGGGAAATGTCACCACAATTGTTGTACCCAAAACAGCACTACAGTGAATAAATAGTACGGCATTTTAATTAGATAGAAACATTATAAGGATTACGCTGATAAAACGCAATTCGAATTTTCATTTCCATTTGGAAAGGAACTTCTAGCACTCCTAGTTGCACTAAAGAACTTACTAAATCGTTTATTTGGGACACAAACTCTCCTATTTTTCATGTTGCTTGGGAAACATAGTACCCATACGCAGTAATAAAATACTAATTACAGTGATGAAAGTCTATAAAACAATGCAAATATACCAATACATATAGTAATAGGTTACACCTCGTTATAAATGAAAAATTGTAGTTTATTGTATCAAATTATAGATAGTTAAGGCAACACAAATATGGAGGGCAAACTTGCTTCAAAAGATTACGCAATTCAAAAACAAAATCAGGTTTAAAATTTAATATTGAATTCTATTAATTTGCATCGATTACAACCAAATTTAGATAAATCGATCCGATTGGATGTAGGCCTTGTGGCTGAAGTAGAATGTCTTGGGTCACTGAGTTTGTCCTAATGAACAACTTATTGCCGTCATTAGGGTAATTTCCTAGGACCCTGACTATCATTCTGTTTGTTCGATTCGCTTTCTGTCAACGCAGAAATAACCGAGAGGGTCTGCGTGAATGCGCACGCGCGCGTTTAAATATGATATTCAAGGGTAAATTCCTCAGGTTCTTAAAACAGGCATCCGAAGGTTTTCGAGGTGTGGAAACCTTACCTAAAAACAGAAATTAATTACCCATACAGAGGGAAGGCACGTTTACGGTAGCCGGATTATGTTGATGCTCTATATAACGATGAGTTATCGTATTACCCTATCGACCTTGTTTCAGTTTTCGTTTATCTGACGTTTCGTCATCAGGTGTTGTCACGTCGTTTTACGGACCTGAAATGATGCGAAAGTTTTGGAAGATGTGTAAATTAACTCGCTTTATGTGGCAAGGTTCGCAGTGTGTGACCGTCCAGAGGAACCTGGTACTTGATCGAGTGGAATGTGTTTGTTTGCAGCTGGGAACACTCCCAATGATATAATGTACTTAGTACATCGTATCAGATAAAAATTTGGAAATGCAAATTTGAGGTTATTAACTTTGCCCAACCTCCCACGCTACAGGAACACAAGCCTGGTCTCGTACCTGAACCGATCACTTCGGGACATTCGCCAGTATCCATCAAAACCCAATATCCAAGGACCATCTCAGGACCAGCCTTAAGAGAACCAATTTTTCACGTTTTTTTTGTTTGCTTTGGCTCCCCCGCAGGCTTTGAAATATGAGAAATTACTTTTTACCATTGAAAACTCTGTGAGACTGACATGTCAGTGATAATTCGCATTAAGCGGCGGTGCCTCGAACTGCCCATTTCGGCCGCCAGGACAATTTTGCCTACGACGGAAATCAAAACTTTCACGCCAGAAACGGATTTATACAAGTAAGTTTGACCGCAGTTCACGGAGGCTGCGGAATTTCTTTTTTTATTTATTGGGGGTAGGAGGAGATGACTTCTACTGCCGCAAATACTGAATTATTTTAGAAATTGAATACGAAATGTCAGGTTCGTGATGTTCAGGTTGAACACGAGCCCACCGATTCGATCAGGTTCGCCCCTACCTCCAAATTTGAAATTTTGATCTCATCTGAAGCTTTTTATTTCCATCACATCTTCTTCAGTTTGTGTAATATTCACTTCAACATTGATACTCCTCGGGGGTATTGGTAATTCTTCTTCAATTATAATGATCTGGTAATTTTTTAATTAATAATGAGACTGTTTTAGATGGAGCCATTTAGAATGGAAACTGGGCACACGATCTCTTATTTTATTAAAACTTTTGGGTTGTTGAATGGAAGGGTCATTAACATTCCATGTAACATGGACTTTTCGTGTCGTTTATTTCGTTTACCTACCGTACGTATTATTCATTTATTACTGTGGTATGTGCCCTCTCGGAGGTTCTCTTTTGCATGGAAAAATAGCACAAATATTTCATAATTCACGTAAATTTAAACCAACATTTTCCCGTGACAATTCATTGAATGTTTTCGTGAGTTTGGATCACACATATCTGGCTCAGTATTCATCAGAATTGTGAATAATAAATTTGGGCGGGAGATTTCGTCTAGAAATATTCTACTTTAATATTTTCGGTTTGCCTTGCTTTAATTTGCTTTACCTGCGGTTAATTCACTTCCGTTCTGTTATAATTTTTTACCTTCGATTTTCAGTTTGCCTATGGTATTGATAAGACAAGGTTCTTTTCATCATTCTTAATTAATTGGGTCACATGTTTGTTCCAGTAACAACACTTGTAACACAATACTGAACGATTTCGTGGTACCCTCATCATTGAAGTACTACTGAATTACTGGTTTAACTAGAAATAGCAACGTTGGGGTTTATTTTGATATCGTGGGGGTGGGGGCTTAACTGATCACTTCTTTCAATGATTTTGTAGTACAGTAAAAGCCTTGGTATACGAATCGTACACGTGTTGTATTACTGTCCCAGAGTTTTACTTATTGTTTATCATTTTTCCCTTGAATTATTTTCAGTGTAATTACTTAATTTATAATTAAAAGTTAATTGCAAAAAACAAAGTTCAGTGTTAACTCAAATGGTAGAAGTTTAATATGAAATAAGAGCTTGAATTGACTTATTTGTGGTTACAGAGACAAATTTTTGCTTTTTTGAGAAGACTCCCTGGGCAAGAGGATGTACGTTGTCCTTTGCTAAGAGGACCTTAATGCCGGCAAAAAATGTAATCCTCAATACTTCCTTTTTATTACTTTATAATTCCCTTCTATTTACAGCATGCCGAAGTACAATCCGACTTTTATTGAGTTTTACGATTTGTTTTCAATCATATATCGTTTAAGTATCAATACTTTATAGTGTTGTTTTTGTTTTTCCTCGTCTTGTTTTCTTTATGTCTCCAACTTATGTCCGATACCCTTCTTGCTACTTTTAAATTGAATATCATTCCCAGCTGTCCTCCTTTCTGCGAATCGTTTAAAGTTCGCGGTAGTAACTGTAAATCTGATATTCAATAAGGAATCCTGCGCTTCTGGTTCATTTGATTGTACCAATTGCACGTTGTAAATACAAAGAACCCAATAATCGTTGTTTATAGGTACAAAGAATTCATCTACTGGGTTTTATGTTTGTTCATATTAATGGTTAACTTTGTAATTTGAAATAAAAAAGTAATAATATGAGCTAAATATAATCTGTTTACCCGATCGTATTCAAATTATTACTCGTACCTCGTCTGGTACTCGTGCTGCTTTTGTTTAATTTGGCTACCCGTCTTACATCTTGTTGAATCATATCTTCGTGTTGGAGATTATCATCCCTGCTAATTGGCTGTATATTTTCCTTTCAAGGAATTTTGTATTCGGTTAATTGGTCGTTTATCTAATGTAGAATAATTATAAACACTCGTTTTGGGCAATTAAATACCCGTTGAAGACCGAGTTTCTCAGTTGATGGATCCGCATGAAGATTTGATGTGCTCTGAATTTTCACTCGCAAGGCAGGTACCCGGGCCTTTTCCAATTTGTAGTACTCCGCACGACAAGAATTGGGCTATAATTGATATCTCACTTAAATAAAGAGTCGTTTAACTGCGCACACCAAGAACTCATTAAAATGCAAGTGATACACCTGAGAAGTCACCTTTACAAGGCGGCGACTCATTGAAATTCTCGGTGGCCGCGTGTTCGCTCTTTGGTCACTCGATGACGTTTCGTCCATTTTGGAAATTTTCAGAATTGGTGAAAATATCAAAGTTAGAATGTGGTACCTGTTGTAAACACGGTGGCTGGCGTCCAAGGAAAATGGCTTTTAAAGTCGTAACATTAGTCATTAGTTTGTTGTTTAATGTTCCAGCACTTTTATGTTTTATGTAATTTACGTGTTGGACAGATAAAAGTGTCCAATCAAATTTCAGGGATTTAAGAAAATTCGATGCATTGTATTTCCTTATACCGGGAGCTTGTATACTTTTGTTGTATTATATTATGTATGTATGTATATGTGTGACCATATAAGGTTTTGCCTTATTATTAAGTAGCTATATTATATACACCTTGGAGATTTCCACATCAAACGATTTTGACGCAGTTTGTCTGATTGAATGAGCGTCGGATGGGACGACTGCTTCATTCAACTTTTCAATGTCAATTTTTATGGTCGTGGGCAGGCCATTTTTCTCTAGATGAAAAATATGTTTTTCCGTACATAAAGGTGGTACAATTTTGACAAGGCAGACGGATGGACAGATTAAGTACTGGGTCTGCCGGCGTCACGTCAATATCAGACGCCCAAACCAAAGAACATTGGGTGCTCCTAATGTCAAGTAACACGAAACTTGAACCTGAAAATTCATGGGTTCAGGGGATGAATCGAACTTTATGGAATCCTCGGGAGCGGCCCTTCCCATTGCCAAATTTGGCGGGTTTTTGTAGCCTGATGAAAGGATTCCATTGAGTGAATGCTAAACTCAATATTGTCATTGTCCAGTTTTGGAGTACTGGAGCACTTCATTTGAGTCGATTTTAGCAGAAGACAGTAGTCTGACGAATGATACCATCAGACATGGGACACAAAGGTAGTTTGTGTCGTAATTTTATTTAAATTGCTACTGCCAAATGAAGGGAGCCAGACTAGTGGGACGTAGTACTAAAAGGACAGTAGAAAAATTATCCATTGTTATTCTTCATTCTTCGCTCATTCATGGCTACATTTGAAATATGATGAAGTCAATAAGAATTCGTTACCAACTGTACTAGTTGGTATTTCTCTAAACCCGAAAACGGGCATTACGTTTTTAAGAAATAGTGAAACCTACGTATTGATCTTCTCCATGTTGCCTACGGCACATTGCTCAAAATGGAAATTTGAACTTTCGACTGAGGCCAGGTAATTCCAGGCCACCATATGACAGAGGATGATTCTCAAAAGCTTTCTGGAAAGCTTGGACCGCATTATGTGGTCATAATTTAGGAACAGTGGTACAACCACGCGCACACTCCATGTCGGGTCGGGTGCCTCCAAAAATTTTGAAGACGTGCGCGTCATTCATTATTTGTCTAACAGGTATGTGTTTTCCTTTTGTAGGTGGTTTCACGGTCACATTTCCGGGAAGGAAGCAGAAAAAATGATTTTAGAGAAGGGTAAAAATGGCAGTTTCTTGGTTCGAGAGTCCCAAAGCGAGCCGGGTCATTTCGTACTGACGGTCAGGACGGAGGATCGAGTGACACATGTAAAAATTAGGTGCCAGGTGAGTTAGAAGCAGGTAGCCTAGAATTAGTCCTACGAAGTGATACCCACGTGTTGGTTTTCTTTAGTCTTGTGACCAGATGCTTGTCATCCCATGGTGTAGCCTTGTGTCGGCCTTTTACCGTGTACAATTTTGTGTTTACTTTTCCATTCTGTTGAATCAGCTGCGATCCTAATGTTTAAATTGATTTTATAGCTCCAGAAGTACAGTTCCATGGTCATAGCGTGAACCTTTTACTCCTGTTTATTCAGCACCTTGACATAACACCACATATTTGTACTTCTTGTTGGCAATTCGCCACAGGACAGCGTTTTTATCCAAACGTCTCCTTAAATTTCCCAGCCTTAACCTTTGATCCCCTTGAGGTCTTTCCATTAATGACTTTTTGTCCATAAATGTGCAGCTTGATTTGAAATGCCCGAAAGGCTCGATTAATGTTTATTTTATATAAATATGTAATATTACATTAATAATGAAATACTTGGATTGCAGTGTCCTTCTTTTATGTACCCATTTGATTATTTAATAGTTTTCATTCATGGACGCTGGGTTTTGCTGGGCATTCTGGTAATGCCGCTAGAAATTTAACTCCTTTCCTGGAGAGATGCAAGCATTGTGTGGCATTGATGCAGACACAAAATTAAATGTGGCAAAGATAGATCACCTTCTAATTGTTTCTGTTGTCAAATAATCAGGAGAACAAATACGACGTCGGTGGCGGTGAAAGGTTCGAATCTCTCAGTGAATTGATCGAGTACTACAAGAAGAATCCGATGGTTGAGACAAGTGGTACTGTCGTACATTTGAAACAGCCTTTCAATGCTACCCGAATCAATGCTTCTGGCATAGACACTAGAGTTAAGGAATTACAGGTAAGAATACCTAGTTGTGAACTGTGAACTAACCACTCATTTGTATTTAACATTAACAATTATTTGATGCGATTGTGATTCTATTTTTAGTTCACATGCAGTAGAGCGATAATTTTGAATTCATATTATTTATTTTAATTATTAACAGTCGTAATGGGAAATATATGACAGTATCATGGGTTCTTACTTCTTATAGAAAGAAAATGGCGCAGCTACAGGAAAAGCCGGATTTTGGGAAGAGTTTGAAAGTCTGCAGCAGCAGGAATGCCGTCATTTGTTCACTAGAAAACAGGGCCAGAGACCGGAGAATAGAAACAAAAATAGATACAAAAATATTTTACCATGTAAGTATTTGTGTCAACTTTTTCCACACATTGTTTGTCAAACACTTCGATGTAGTGTTTTGCTTGTAAATCAAGAGAGTGGTATTTTATACAGTGCAGTACTAATGCTAATTCAACTTGATAATTCCCTTAATTAACAGTTAATTACTGTGCTTTTGATTGGCGAACTGTAAATTATCCAAAATAAAATAACTGAGGCCCGGTACTCGACTTCTTACTTGGAAAAAACGACAAGCAATATGCATAAAATAATAAAATTTTGTTAATTTATTGATAAATAAAAAATACAAGTAGAAATTGCAGTTCAAGTAAAATTAATAAAAAGAAACAATCAACTATTGTTTTCCTAAACTTTAACTTAAACGTACAATTTATAATTAGCTTCTTGGATTCAAACGAATCTGTGTTCACTTTTTTCATGTCACGTATAACTGTATACTGTAAAAAGTGGCTTTCTAGACCCTTTCTTGAATTCTTCTTTAACTTCAAGTACCCAGTAGTGAAGAATGATTTGGTGGCGCAAAAGTATAATAAAGTAAATCGTCAAGACTCGGCGGAAATTAGTCACTAGGAAAGAAATAATTCTTTCCGATCACCAAACCTGACATTTTAATTTCTAGTTAAGCGGTGAAGGTCACTGGTGCTTCTTTATGAGGAATTCAGTTGAAAAGTTGTTCAGTTAGTGCACCCAAACCCACACAACCTGTCTAATACTTTTCTCCACCCGCTAATGTTGCTTGATTTATTGCAAAATGGCGCCAGTTGTAAATAAATTATATAAAATCTCTCGAAAGAAAAAATTCAAGCAACTTGTAAATTGCTGTTTACAATATTTGTACTTTTAATTTAAACATACAAAATCCCGTTCGAAGGAGCTTGGAGTTGCACTCTCAACGGTAAAAACTTTTTACCGGATTGTCCTCCTTAACCTCTCGTAGTTTTGTCTTTCTTAGTGTTCACCAATTTAAAAGCGTTTGTTTTTTTGTATTCCAGTTGACCACACGAGGGTGAAACTAAAAAATGCAGACCCCACGGTACCGGGATCTGAGTACATAAACGCCAATTACATAAGGCAGGAGCCACAGGAAGGTGCAGGCCTGGCGGGCTCAGAAGTCGGTCTCAAGTCATACATAGCCACTCAGGGATGTCTGCCGAGCACCGTCGCCGACTTGTGGACAATGGTCTGGCAGGAAAACGTCAGAGTTATCGTAATGACAACCAAAGAGATAGAAAGAGGAAAAAACAAATGTGCTAGATATTGGCCAGACAAGGGCCAAACCAAAGACTATGGGTCAGTAAGAGTGACCAGCGTGAGCGAAACCTCAACCAGCGATTACACGTTGCGCCAGTTTCTAGTCTCATCGGAGGAAGGCACAGAGGAGAAAACTATCTACCACTATCACTTCCAGGTGCTAAATCGATTTGAATTATTGTATAAACGCATTGTAGGAGTTTGGCTTAATTTGTATGATTTGTATTGTTCGCAGGCTTGGCCTGACCACGGAGTTCCTTCCGATCCTGGCTGCGTCCTCAACTTTCTGCACGATGTTAACGCTCGTCAAGAGTCCATTCCTGACGCCGGTCCAGTTCTGGTTCATTGCTCGGCTGGTATTGGCCGAACAGGAACTTTCATTGTTATCGATATGATCTTGGACATGATCAAGAGGCAGGGTGAGTGGTACAATTAATATTTACCGATGGGTGGCATGAGATGGTGTTGCGTTTTTATAGTTGGATTGATTCGTTTTATTCTACGGATAGGGCCCGACTGCGAAATTGACATTCAGCGAACTATTCAAATGGTCAGATCTCAGCGTTCAGGAATGGTTCAGACGGAAGCCCAGTACAAATTTGTTTATTTAGCAGTTCAACACTATATAAACACACTCACCCAGAGAATACAGGCAGAACAAGTAAATTCTTATGTTCAAATTTCAACCGAAATCCTTCTGGAGAATAACGAGCCATGTTCATTCGTTCCGTTTCTTTTTCAGAAAAGTCTTCAACTTGGACGGGAGTACACAAACATCAAATACACCGAATGCAAGGTGAATGACAGTGGAGTCACCATAACCAACACTACCCCGGCACCCATCAGCGTGGGCATCGGCATTGTAGGAGGAGCCACCAAGTCACAGCTGGCAGACCTGCCAAGGCCTCCAGATGACCTGCCTCGTCAGATGTACGAGAACCTGCCGCTTAAGGAGAGAGGTCACAATAATTTGGGCACCTCGTCCTCGGGCCGTTCGCCAACTTCAAATTCGGCCGCTGGTGGTGCGACGGCGACACCTCCGACTCCCGCGCCCAGGAACTGCATTTATTGATTTCCACGTGTTCTGACTGGAGGGAAGTTGGATCGACATATTTATAGAAGCCTACATTTTCGTAAATTTCGCTTTCTGAAGTTCAGGATTTTTCTGATGGTGAAGATCCATTTGAAAGCGGACGCGGGTTCGTAGGGTAAATAAATAAAATTTAAAATGGCGGACGAGAAATATAAGCGTTTTGATTGAAGGAAACAGAATTAGACTGTGAGAGAGAGAGGTTTTCAAACTCTGTTGCCTTTTTTCTACTGTAAAACGCGGTTGCTCCTAAAATCGAGACGTGGAAGAAAAATAAATCTTTTGGTGGATTCGGTGACACGTTAAATTTATTTTTTTTTTATTTAAAAAGCTTTAATTTGTTTTGCTCTGCGGGCATATTCCGTACCGATGAAATCGTTTTAAGCGGTTTTAACGACCGGAGCAAGGAAAGGAGAGAATACCCCGTAATTTAATGGTCGATTGGTTTTATTTTGACAAACCGGAAATTCGGCAAATGTTGCTCTTTACGCAAGCAGTGCCGTCCATTTCCGTGTGAGAAAGTCTTAGGTGTTTTGTGTTGCATTCAGTGCAGCTTACGTCACGTTTCCGGGGGCTTCTTTCTGGTTTCCGTTGGCAAAATCCGACGAGTTTTCAACTGGCCTCGTTCGATTTCGGTAGGTCGAAGGGCTAGCGAGGAAGAAAAATCAGTTCCAGTTCTCCGTTTCGTATTTTGTCCTTCACTCGCGAAAGAAATAGAACGTAGATAAATAATCTAAAGGTAAATTTTATTAAGTTTAAGGTTTATGTGTAATAAGTCACTTGAAAAAGTTAATTGAGGCAAACTACGCGGGCGTTTTCAAGCCCAAAATCGACCCACAAACACAGAAGGAGGCAGATAGATAGGAAATATATTGAAGAGTTGTGAATTGATTTATTATTATTACTTTTGTTTGTTTAATTTCTCTGTGATTATTCGCTGCATATAAATATTATATATAAAAATATATATAAAATTATATATCAATTAAAGACTTTTGTTTAAATATATGAGAGGAAAATATTATTTTCTACACGGATTAAATTGAATTTTTGAAAATTATAAATTTCCTTTATGTTGTAATTGACCGATGCATTTTAAAGTCCTGCTGTAATTCAGTTAATTTTTGTTATTACGAAGTTGTGTTGAACTTTTTTTTCTCTTTTCCATTTGTAATGGTAAGGACAATGAACAGATTTTACGGTTGCCGTTGCCAATGGAGGGAAGGGTTCCCGGTATCAGATCACTAAGAAAACAAGTGAAGACGCAAATTGGCAGTTATAATTATACAATTAATAATTAAATTATTAACTAATTTGTTGAAGTTTTAAAGCCAAGTGTTTTGAGGGTAGCCAGAAGTAACTGCTTCGGTCAAAAATTAAAGGTATATCGCTGGCGTAATTTCAGGTATCATTAGGGTAGTACAAGTAGTGACCTTTCGTAAATTAGGTATTTGTTCAACCGTTTCATGATATTTAGTCCACTTCAAAATGAACGGCCATCTCGTGTGATCTGTTCAAACCAAAGAGAAAATCAAATCACGTTGATCACCACAACCCGGCACAATTTAGCCAGCAATCTTCAATTACCTTCAATCAACGTCAAAAATGATTCAGGAATAGGAGTGTGTTGAAAACGAAAATAATTTTATGTATAAGAATGAAAAATTTTTATTAAGAAATAAATAAATTGCGTTATAAAATATTACAAGTGAAAAGTGCTTTATTTTTACTCGCTTTAGTGTTAAAAATAGGGTTCATGTTTGCCAAAAACCAAATATGGACGCGGTTTTTAACACAAAAGACTATAAAGTGAGTTTTAATAAAACAAACCACGAAAAATGTTTTTTTAACTGTGCGTAGAAAACTCAGGATTGACTTGTTCGAATGTAATTTGAGATCAAACTGAATATTATGTTGACTGACTGAATAGACGGGCTATGGTATTTTAGTGTTGCAATTTCCATGGTAGATTTTAACTTCGCCCTCGCATCGGTAGAACATGTTGAAAATGTCTTCGTAACCGTGGTGACTCCACCACTGACACAACTGTCTGTTCCAGGTGCAATCCAACAAGTGAATCAGCTGTTTGTACTCCTGGGATATGAGCGTGTACCAGTCTTGGTCTCCGAGATGACCTTGAAAAGAGTACTTGTCAACCAGCCTAGAAAAACACACGAGAATATAAGTCACATCAGGTGAGCTTTCTTAAGAGCACAATCACCTACAGTCTTTCTTACTTTTTCACTTGTTCAGGTGAAAGCAACCTGTTGTACATGTCTGATTCCCTCAGTCTTGCCAGGTTGAGAAGTAAAACTCCAGAGTTGACCCCAGGGTTCCCGTTTTGAGAGAGAGGTTTCCCGAAATTGGTGTCACGGTACTTGGCACGGTAGACGTAGAGAACATGCCTGTACACTGGACTCTGCTCTGGAGCAATTCCGATGAGGGCTTCACTACCTGAAATTAAAAAAAAATATGATTTCAAAATTATCAAACACCAAAAGAAATATAAATATACTAAACAATATGTACATGGACTCTTGAACATGAGCCTAACTGTGTAAGAGAAAGAATTCTCTAGTTATATTTTAAACAAAATAACATTCACTAGATAACGACTTACCAAAATTGTTAAATTCATCAAATAGCAACTTGACATCTGTATTTAATTTAGTATCTACATCTATCATAATAGCTTTTGTTTGATTCACTGCAATTCTATGTAGTCCTAATGAAATGAAGAATAAGGCATCCGAATAGTAAGAATCAGTTTGAGAGGTGAAATATTTTCTCATGGTATTTATAATATCTGATGTTTTTGCAGCTAGATCCCTTATGTCATGGAATGTCACCTGAAATTGAAGGAAACGCCTGATGAACCACCAGTTGTGCAACAATCTTCAGTCATGTGGACTTCATTTATGTTATGTATATATAAGTAAGTGATAGTAGTTTAACTAGATAGTTGTTGGAGGAACCATGAATTATGAAAACAGAATTGTAAAACTCCTACAAGCCTTTAAAAAAAGGCATTCAAACATTTTTAGCTTCCTATTAAAGCCTATTTTGCTCACAATTATTGAATTCACACAATTATGGGATTGAATAAATGATTTCATTCTCTTTTTGACTGAAAACTGTAGACCTTCTGTAACCCTGAACAAAAGGAAGCAGAGCACACCCACAGCCCCTCCCAGTGTGAATTCCATGGCTGAGTCCACAGGTCTTTACCCCTTCATCACATAAACTTCCATTCTCACCTGGAAATCCTTTTTGGTAACATTTTTAACGTGTTCAAATACTTTTTGGGCAGTCGAACGACTTCCATCGTCGGTGATAAGATTGATGGTCAACGGAACCGATGACCGATTCACCAACGAAAGAACAAACACTGAAAATTTATATCTCAAAGGAGAGGCGGGAGTCGCCTTGCAAAATATGCACCAAACATTGTGTCCGTAGTTTTCAAACTCGTCCTTAAGTACGATCGCGCTAGGCTCCGAATATGCAAAATGGCTTCTACCCGATTCATTGTTTAATTTAATGTCCTTTTCGTAGTTCACTAGGTTCACTAAATCTTGACTATCGGATTTCTCGTGAAACGCGAAAAATATCACGATGAAAGACACAAGAACGCTCAGATTTAACAATATCTTGTAAAACAAACGCATTTAATTCGGATTTAATATTTAAATTTCCCATATGAGGCGATGAGAGTTTCTAATTGACATTGTTTACAAATCGGGCCATAATTCACCAGGTGGATTCTGACTGCACCTTCTTCGTTCAGTGTCACCAACCTGAATGTTTAATTTAAAAACATATTTATTTTACACTAATTATTTTGCAAGATTTTACAGAGTTCACTTGAATGAACGCCAAAATATGCCCACGAAATTTGTAAAAAACTTTATTTTCATGATTTAAAAAATGTAACGGTTTTGATAAATCCTTATGAGAAGCTGCTGTCTTACACCAATGAGATTTCTCTCACGTAGCATTTGTGCCAAACAAAATGTTGAAAACACTCAAATGCCAAGTTACCATTCTCAGATACAATTAAATTTGTATTATGTGACATATTACGAAAAGTAGGACTCAATTAATGCTTAGGTAAAACGAAAACTTCGATAGGAAATTTTAATGTTGGCAGTTTTGTTTCTTCATGCTCGATTTACAAGTGGAGTGACCGAAAGCCTGAAAGATTTCGTTTGACATTTCCATTGAAGGGATTAAAGGGTTGTCATTTTCACGTCGCTTAATTATGATATTTTATTTGGCAGTTCGTCCGAACAGGCCAAGTTTTCATGTATTTCTCCTGTCTGTGTTCGTGCAATATTTCGTCCATGTTGCTTGCGCTGAAACATGTCACGTAAACAGTAAAATGAGTCTCGAAGAGGAGAAATTTCTCGACAGAATTTCTCCGCTCTTTGGACAAACGTAAGCCACGACGAATAAAATGTTTTCAACCTTAAGTATTCCAAAAGATTAACACATTGGGTGTTGTGTGGCCCAATTGAATTTTTTCAGTATTTTCAGTTGTTTCTGTTAATCATCAAATTCCAACTTATGTATACAAATGTAGCGAACACTTTAGTTTTTGCATTCGTTGCATTCGCCAGAATTATTTCTGTCCGCCGTAGTGCTGACAGCAAATGGTAGTTACGTTAAATAACCGGTTGTCATTGGAGAGTCATACTTACAAATCACAATGCAGAATATAGACTGCAATATAATACAATTGCAACACACATATCCCAATCTTTACCAAAGATTTATTATTGATCAATACATTTTTGAAACAAATTTATGCTTGTAAAACCTATGCTATATATTAAACATTATTTTTCTCCATTAGAAAGCAATACATTTTCTTTCTTAATAGATGGAAATAAATTACTTTCAGCACAGGATCATTACAGTATTCACTCACACTTTCAAAATATATAACTTTTTGAGTCAACTTGTACAATAAAAGCACCAAGAAGTAATTGTATAGAGTTTTGGAATGTTCGAATAAAGGTTACTCAATAATAAAACTTGGTGAAATCATGATAAATAATTATTAAAAATAATGGATTTTTGACAAAAATGGAGCATTAAATTGGTATTCACATGTCATCTACTATTACACAAAAAAAATGTGCATTGCAATTTTAAATCATATATAATATACACAGAAAAGACTGCATAAAAATAAACAAAATTGTTGGAATTAAAAAAAAAATATTGTCTGATTTGTTTCTTAAGTTATGAATGTTCTCACAGGAACAAATGAACAATTTAACAACTGAAGTTCCCTTAACTTTAAAATTTTAATTCTCCAGAAGTTACACCAAATCTATTTATTTCATTTTCTGCTTCTGTTTCATTCATGTTATTGTTGTTTTTGCAGTTACAAAACAGAGAAAAATGGCCTAACCTATGTTGTTGGAATTTGTGTTGATGCTCCAAAGTCCCAGATAAATGCCAGTGTTGTTAAAATAAAAGGAGACACAACACTGGTGGTGGGAAGAAGAAATGAATCTCAAATTTTAGGTGGAGGTGAGATGGTTAAGTTCAATAACCTCACGATTTATTACATTAAACAATAACTAACTTATTAAGAATTGTTATTGCAGACACATGGGTTTTGTTGAGGTATGGATGTGAGGGTTGTGCCAACAATAAGGAGAGCAAGTGCCTTGGAAATCACAGTGCTTCCATTTACATAGTCTGTGATTCTATTGATCATGAGGAAACTGTGAGTGACTGTTGCCTTCAGTTAACAAAAATAATAACAGGACTTCCATATATCTGGTAATTTCTCTTTTTTCCAGGCTTTCAAACTAACGGAAGAAAATGATTGTCACTATGAATTTGTTCTTCCCACAACAATTGTTTGTGAGCACGAAAAAGAAGTCTCAGGAAGCACTGTCTTCCTGATTTTGTTGTTAGTGGCATTGTTCATGTACTTTGTAGTTGGTGTGATATACAGGAGATTTGCCCTCAATGCCCAGGGCTGTCATCAGCTTCCTCATTTTAACTTTTGGCAGCGCATTGGAACTCTTTGTTCGGTAAGTTGACATGTTTACTGTTGTTTTTCTCTTGTCTCCTATTTTTGACCATTTTTAAACAGACTGAAACTATTTACTTGAAACTATTTTATTTTAAAAACTTTTGGGACTGTAACTGCCAAGCCATAAACCCAGATATTTATGTGACATTTATTTAATTTTAGTGTGATTGTTGTACATTCGTAATTAAGTGATAACATTTTTTTTATAGGATGGATGCCATTACATATGTCGGTGTGACACGGAACCCGAAGATTCGTGGAACAATATAACAAGTAATTTCGACACGAGTGACAGGGATGATGCGCTGCTTAAGCCATAACAAAACAATTGTTCAACTTATTTACCTGGGCTTGTGATAAAAGTGATTATTTTTTTCTTTTAATTTTTATTCAACTGTACAAATTATATCGAACTTAATGATCGAACAGATTCGGTCAAATTGATTACCATTATTTGTTGGTGTTGGATGTGCACTGAATTTGAAAGACTGTTTGGGTAGTGTTTCGGAAAGAAGACCAGAAACATGAGTTTTCAGTGGGATGCCTTGCCTTCTCTTTCACCATTCCTTTTTTTTCTCATTTTAATGTATTCTCTCAAGTTTTGTCGGCTCTGTGATTGTTGTATTAGAAAATTGATGGCAATCATTGTTTCTATGTCATATAAATGTATTATTTTGTACCAAAAATTAAAAAGAATGTGCTGCTCCTGAGAGACTGCATATTCAATGAAAATCTAGTCAAGGTATATTTTATGTATTCGAAAAATGAGATAATATATATTTTAATTTGTAATTATTAAATTTAACATGGTTTATAGTTTTTAAGTAATTGTATAATTCCATTGGACATATGTAGAATGTGTAAATAAACCTGTGCAGTACTCCTTGTCAAGATGAGGTTAGTGTGTGTAACTTTCGTCTCAATTACATCCATGAAAAATACAGCATATTGAGGAATTCAATGGATGACAATTTCCATTGAAACGTGTACTTATGTAGTGTATTTTTTTTTATTTGATTTGTTTGTTCTTTTTTGTTAATAGTGTTCTACCATACCTGTTGAAGGCTTTCCACATAAGTGCCTGAAGTTTGTTATTACTACACGAATCTGGTCCATCATCTATGGTGTCTCATCACTGCTGTCGTCAAAATTATTTACAATAAAATTACATGAAATGTTTATATGTTTGCTGCCTGATGTCGAGAGTCGACGACATTCGATTCACAAAAGAAGGTAAAGAAAGGATGAGATGGACACGTGAACCAACCCCCCTTGATGTCATCCCAAACGAATTTTTATTTTGTCAATTGTAATTAAATTTCATGGTTCGCTGTGGTGGCCATTGACAGGAGCGCAACCCCCTTGAATTTGCCTGCCATCTCTGCCAGAATCTCGTGGAAGATCTCCATCCCGAGGACAGTTTCAATCTCAAGAACCCTTGAGACATGCAACAACACAAGTTCTTTTTTTATGATAGGAAGGCTCATCTTCTGGCCAAAAATCTACGGCCACGTGACCCTCTTCACTCTCGAAAGGTTGGGATTTTGTGTGCGAAAGACAAACCGCGGGGATAGGCAAACTCACGCACGCACTCGTTTCATCTCATTGTTTGTTTATTATTTGTTTCGGTCGTTTAAATTTCATAGGATTTCATTGTTTGTTGATGTTTGTTTTAATACCGTGGTCAATCGCCGACACGCAAAATTTCCTCAGGTTATGGCAAATATTTGATTTGAACGATTCCAACGATTCGGTTCCCGTGAGATTTTCCTGAGCGGTGGGCGTTCTTATACGTTATGTATGTAGTTTAGATACGTCAAACCGAATTTATTCTATCAGCCGTTGATAGCTCATACGAAATACTGTTTGCGAAAATAAAACGGCGACACAATGCTGTGGGGTTTCCTTCAGCGAAGTCTTGCCTCCCGAAATCACATTTTAGTCTGGCGAGACAATAATATTATAATATTTATAATATTGATTTTGTGTTTATTACAGACACAACCATGTTCATCGTGATTTTAATTTATCCTTTAGGATCGGTCCGTTAGGATTATGATTGAGAAATTTGACTGTTTAAAACTAATTCAATTGCTTAGAAGAAATTAGTTCTGGAAAACAATAATACTATTCTTCAATATCTAACCTGTGAGAATAATGGAGAATAATGTGTCGCTTTCATTCTACAGATCCGGCACCATGATTATTCCTGTTAAAACAGAATTATGGAATTTAACGTGTTCCCAGCCGTTAGTTTACACTTTCGTATTTCATTCTGAATTTGTGTATTCAATTTTTTAATTTCATTACGATCGAACAAACATAAAAACCTGGTCATTGATCTGAGTCAAGTATAAATTTATTACACGGAATTACATTTCCTAAGAAAATAAATATATGTAAAATTATTTATTGTATTTCACCCCAAATACTTGTGTGTTACCTTTTAAATACTATTTTTACAGCAACCTTTCGTCTTTCTTGTAATAAAATTGTTTCGTCTCTCCCTTGTAATAAAATCATTTTCTGATTTACCTCTTTCTTTCTAATTGTTTCAGCATATTATCTATATATTATCATTTGTGTATGTATTGTTCTAAGTACATACTGAATTGATTTTCGAATTCTTGTTTTTGTCAAGTTTTAACTGTAAATCTCTTATTACTCGATCCATTTTTATTGACAACATTTACCAAAAGTTGGGCGTTCGTAAATATTGGAATTATCCTCATATATCATACTAGGAGTTTTTGTTTCATTTTTATGTTGCAAATGTTTGTATAGTACACTTGTTACAGCATTAATTCCTGTTAGTTAAAACCTGTTATTCATTGAGTGACTAGGTTTGTCAGAATTTTTATTTTTTTATTTTTAAACAAATAATTTACCTCCTCTTATTGCGGATAAATCGGCATTGGCAAAAGAAAGTTGAGTGAAATTGAATTTTTCATGGCATCTAAAGGAAAGTCGTGAAAATGACAGAAAATCATTAGGCTAAGTGAAATGTTTCTTTTGTCCAATCAAATCATTCCGAGAGAAATCACTTGCAGATCCGACCAATGGGAAACGGTCTCTTCGAAAGCTTCCAAAATGGGGTTGTGAAAGGGGCGAAAGCAAAAACCCTTCTTCTCCAAACTTTTTCTCCTGTAGAGTATTTTTGTGCTTAAAATAAAATGTATGGAAATACTGAATTCAGTAAACGAAACTTACAAAAATCTATACACCAAACTTCGAACAAAAATATTATGAAAAAATTGTATTTCGAGTTTACCCTTAATGTATTTGTAATATTTCCCGTCTATTTTCCACGCCACCCGAAATTAAATGCAAGTTAGTATATTTTCTTCATCCAATAATGTCCCGATGTATAATTGCTAAAACAAATAAATTAGTGAGCTAAACTAGTGAAACATAACAATGATTATTTATACAAATTTGCTACATTTTAATAGTAATTAATAAATTATTAGCCACAATAAATGAATATTATAGTTAAAACGTCATTAAAAGTAATGAAATGTCGACTTGTAAGATGGTTTGTATTTTCTTAAGCAAATTCAGGTTGGTTAAATATTGAAAATTTGCAACGGGACACATAAAACACATACGAACGGGAAGAATTGCTAAATTAATAAAACCAAAATAAATTACAAATTTTTATTTAAAAATCTACGTTACAGTTAAATTAACAGAATTACAAAGTGTATCAGAAATAAAAAATAAATGTGTTTTGCAGAACCGTTGCCTTTACATTTTATAATAATATTAGTAAAGTTCATTAACAATGGTTAGAACACTTGAAAGAAAAAAATATACTTCAATTTATCATTTAAAGATCAGGAATAATTAATACAAAAATATGCAGACTAAAAATATAAACAATCAAAGTAGCAATGTTAATTGAACGTTATTAATAAATTGGATAATATTAATTTGTAGTTGGTGGAGTAGATATTTTTACTTAACTCTTCGGTAAGGTTATCTATCTACTTGTGTAGTTAACTTCTTACACCAAATAGTAGAGTATTTGACAATATATTTATTGTATTGAATTAGAAGAAAATTATTGTCTTCAAGTAATGTATAATGTTTTGTGCACTTAAGACCAAATAATTAATTTTAAAAAGTTTTTATTAATTTTTAACATTATTTCCACAACAAGTTTTAATAATAATATGAATTAAGACGTGGAGGTAAGTATTAGAAAATAAGGAAAACGATCTAACAAAGAATTCATGGATATTTCAAAAGCTCTTATTTTAATAAAAGCTGCTCTTTTGTTTTGGATTTGTCGAGTTGTGACACTAAACGGCAGGAAAGCGAACACAACCCTTGTGTGATTTACAGAGGTTTTCGGGGTGGTTTTAGCTACCCTCGTGCGGCCTCCTGTTCAAACCTCCCTTCATATAAAACGGAAATTGTTCCCCGGGGAATTCAGTTCGGTTTCGAATTTCTCTTGTGTCAGGTGAAACAATCAAATTATATATAAATCACTACACTGATAATACTCCTTTACAATATAATAAATTAGTTTTTTTTAATTTTAATTATTTAAAGTTAGTTCAGACGTACTTTAGTTTGAAATCATGGCCGGAAGTGGTTCGTCAAATTCTTCGGACATATTCAATAGTAACAGAGTTATTAGTTCGAGAGCCGATTCGAGTTCATCTCATTTGACTTCTGCGTGAGTAGTAACATTTATTTATTTACCCAGTCTGTTCTGTTCCGTTCGAAGTGTTAGCAACACTTAGGCTCAGTTAATAAGAACACTTGAGAAAGGAAACGAAAGCTCAAGAGGTGGAGATACTCAGGTGGAGGTCTCTTAAAAATCGGACTTCAATTTATTTTGTATCGACGTATCTTGTTATAAAACATTAAGTATATATAAATTATGAAAAATGTACTTAACTTTTATTTGCGAACTTATACAAGGATTGGAAATATTAAATGACGTCAGTCATCAAGTACAACACATGAACTTCAGGTGAAACTGAAAAATTTATTGCTTACTACATTCGTATTGGACACCTTATTTTAGCTTGGAGAAATAATATAAAAATGTATTTCTTAATTGTGAAATATTTTTCACTCTACTGTTGGTAAATTATTAGGGTATCTCACAAAAAGACAAAGATAATATGTGAAATATGTGAAATAATAACAAAAATATGTGAAAATTTAAAAAAGCACCACTAGTTTGAGTGAAAAGCAAAAATCATACCTTTTTTATTTTTAATTGCGAATGAAAGGCATGACAGAACAATAACAGGAATTGTGTTGTTTCAGAGGCCATCACAAGTTGTTGGGACATTACTCGAGTTACGGTGGTGACTTGAGCGAAGATGAACTTCCGTCCTGCGCTTTTGCATCTCGAACAATGCGATCAGATCAAGCTCTGCATTACATTGGAATGCCCGGTGAGTTTCAAATACGAAGTGATCTCTTGTCAAATTAAAATGTATGCCAGATCTGCAAAGTATTTGCTTTTACAAATTTTCAGATGATCCGTCCAACGAATTAGGGGTAGGCGATGATGGATTTTACACAACCGGAAGTCCGTACAGAGTACAGAGACATGCAGCAAACATCCGGGAGAGGAAACGAATGCTTAGGTGGGTTATTCATTTCAAATATTAACTTAGTATCACGACACGATGCGGAATTTCACTGTTTTACTCGATTTTCATCAATTTTTGAAGAAGTTAAAAGACGTTCTAAAGGTAAACTGAAATTTCCAGCAGTATCAACTCGGCTTTCGATGAGCTAAGGATTCACGTACCAACCTTTCCATACGAGAAAAGACTGTCAAAAATAGACACTCTCAGACTAGCCATTGCTTACATAGCTCTGCTTCGCGAAGTTTTAACCGTTGACTACGACCCCCTGACTTACGTTGAGAAATGTCTTCGTGGTGAAATAAAAGCAGCAGAAAGAGCAGAATGGAACACCAGTGGTGAGTACAAGTCATCACTACTTCATAATACAAAATTAGATCACTCAAAATTTGGCTTTAAGCAATAGTACTATATGTTGTAGATCTCACGGCACGACTCTCTTGGATTAACTGGGAAAACTTAGGAGTAAATCCTAATAGAAGAAGTGTTCTCACCACTTTGGCCCTAACGGCTGATTCGATAAACACGTGAACGTGTCTTATGCAGATGACAGAAGTGAATTGTGCAATGGAAACCTGATGGAAGCTGTGCAATAAAAAGATTAACCAAAAAATGTTCTGAATACGCAACTCAACTCTACAACAACGAAATTCTTTGAATGTCTCCAGTTCCAACACAAAGAAGCAAACATTCAAAAGAAACACTACTAATAGTAAAAGGTACTACAAAGGTCCGAAATGTACTAAAAGTACTTTGGAATTCTAATATGTAAATTAATATATATTAAATATCTGTAAAAAGTAGCTACAGCTAATGCATAAGATTTGGACATACGGTAATAATGCTGTGCAATGATTAAATACAAGTACGTATTCTTGAAACCATGAAGAAGAGAGCCTGTTGAAATAAGAATAGGATTGTACTTAAGATAAAATTATGCACAATGTTCAAAAAATATTCAATGGATAATTGTACAATTGCAAGATTTCGAAACTTCAAACCCATGTACGAAGTGCAATACAATTAACCTTCAAAGGTTGACATCGACTTTCTCATACCCATAATCCACCTTTGTTAATGTAATTAATTTTATTGTAAATTAACTTATGTATATATCTCGACAAATAAATCGCAATACAATTTTGCGTAAAACTACCAACATTACTTGTTTTATTTAAATCATGTTTCTGTTTATTTAAGAAAATGAAAATAAAGGTTTACTTTTACTTTTGGCCATGCATATAAATATTAATGCACTGAACACGGAATAAATTACATAATTTGTTCCCCAATATTTAAGATATAATTCGGCATGTAATAAATATGCAATTTGATAAATTTATGTAATACAGACCGTAAGTTCAATATCGTCTTTGAGGGATCAGTTTGTAAGTCAAAATCTTTATAGGATTTTAATGAAAAGAATTTTCTTCTAAATTTCAAAACTACTCTCTTACAAGTCTTAAAACAATTGTATTCTACCTTACGGCATTGGTGGAACTCATGTCGTACCTGCCAAAGGTCGTATCCCTGGTGTACTTTACCAGGTGAGAGTAGTTGTAGTGATCAGCTGTATCGTAAGCACTCAATTATAAACCGCATAAAGCTGTAAACATTTTAGTCGAACATTTTTTGTTTGTTGAGGGAAATAAACACTTTAACGGTTGACCTCATCGAACGACTTGGTAGTGACGTTATATTTCGCGGACATCACTTTGGAGTAATCGGAAGGGAATACGCGTAATCACTTTTGAATGAATGAAAAGGGCAGAGCCGAGAGACCGTCGTCCGGTTCGAGGTTTATTGTCGAACTCGAATTTAAATAGTTATGCAAATAAAACAAACAACAAAAGTAAAAAGCCAGTGAAGCGAGAGGAAAGGACGGGCGAAAGCTTGCGGCGAGACCGTTAAACAAATTCTAAAACCACGTCGGTCCAGGGGTGAGAGCAACAATGGCGGAGTCGCGTGCCAGCGGACGCCTTCGGTCGACGTTCTTTAACCAGATAAACCCTCAGGCGAGTGGGAAAATTTTTATTCCTTTCTTTTGCTTTCATTTTGAAGGGCCACATACGTTTCATTCTATTAAATTAAACCGATTTATTTATTTATTTGTTATCCGTAAGCGAATTCATTAACATTTACATGATCACTTGAGTGAAATTTTAAATTTTCATGTGGTTCCCCACAATGGTTTCTCACGTGGATTTGTCGGTGTCTTTCTTCGAATGGAAAAGTTTATGTGACGCAGAAAGTATTGTTCTTTTTCACTTACAGGAAATGAGATTTGCATAATTCCAGTTTCTTATTAGTTAGCTGAATTTAAAAATTTTTATTGTAGCAGTTTAACAACGGTGTTGGATTTTAATATAAATTTTGTGTTTGTGTTTAAACGACATGAACTTCTAGATATCACACCGCTCGGAGAACTTTAGAAATAATGGCGTACAAAACGTAGAAATTTACTACATAAATGGTTATAATTTATTACAAATATTCCCAGGGTGTAATAGATGTGAAATTAATTCTACGAATAAGGACCAACAAGTGACAGTTAGAGAAAGGTGGCTTGCCACCTACCTGATATTACGGATAAAAGCTCTTTTTACATGTTTTTTTTTAAATTTATATTTTTTATGTAAAATTATAAAAGAAAGTTTTTTTGAAAAAGAAACGTGTGCCTTTGAAGCTCGGCGGAAAAAAGAGTTGTCCGAGTAGCCACCAGCAATGGGGGAAGCTCACCCTAACGTCGGTGATGTTAGTGATGTGTTAGCAGTGGCTGTTAGTGACGAATACATCAACATTGGCACAACCGAGGGATGAGAAATCGCTGATCCATTTTATCAGACCACGTGTGAGGGTGTTTCCTGTCGTTTGCACAACTCACAACTACTTGAGACGCATCTTGTTAACGCCGTTTGCCCTTTCCAACCATCCTGAGTTTTGGGGTGTTCTTCATTGTTTCCAACCAGGACAAATCCCCGAAAAACATATTGACGGATACTCACATGGTAATCGTCGAGAACGTCACACGTTTCATTTCGGGAAAGAAAGGAAAAAAACAATTTTGATTACAGGCTTTAAGAACTTCAGACGTAGACTGACCGGGCCAATTTGACTTGTTAAATTAATGGGCTGTAAGAATTACAACGGAAATAAAATGTGTAGAATTACTTCCGGTGAGAAGCCAATTTTTGGAACACAATAGCCAGAAATATTCTTCTGTGAATTTAACCACCGTGTTATTAGTCTTCTGAAATCAGGACATACGGTGCTCACGTGTTAAATTAAAATTTAAGTGCCACTAAGTTGCTGCTGGTGAAATGTTTTGTAATTCTGAAATTACAAGTCTTTATTTTACATGGGCATTGTTTCTTCCTGATTCTTGCGAAAGTTACCTCGTCTTCTGACATCTTAACATTAAATTTAGTAAGAAATTTTATGTATGTTTCATTGTCAATTATTATTAAATTCCATTACTGTACATTTTATTTTAATTTATTATTTAAATTATCAATAACATTGTTGTATTCATTTCATGTAAAACATTTTCTTATTACTTTTTAATGACTAGAAACCTGGCTTGCCTTTTATTACGTAATATGTAACTAAATAACTAAGTAAATTTATAATAATTATAAATATGGGAAAGCATGAAAAGATTGTCCTTCATCTTGCCGTCGCAATGATAATTACGAGTAAATTGAGAATCACACAATGATTTGCCTCTCCATAAGTGTTTTTATTGAATTCAAAGCATTAATTTATATTAATGATAAATATGTATGTAATGAGGGGATCACTTAATCTCATTTATATCTTTACATTTATGTTTTAGGTTGATAAAATCAATACAGTCAATAAAAGATCGTCTCCTTATTGGTACGCGGGCTTCGGAAAGGGTTTAGAGGAAGTTCTCGATTAAAATTTCAAATCATATAGTAAAAAAACTTGTCCCGAAAATCATAGATGACAGGGCAAGAGGACGGAACTTGGGGTGTGAGGACACTCGGAGGACGGTTTGTCCATTGTTTAATTTCAATTGCCCTTGTAATAAAGCATGAAAATTAACATTTAACACAACGCAAAAGCTTGTTTGACGTGGATTCGATTGGGTCACGCGTACAAAATCCCCTTTTCATCCCCGTCATTATCGCCCTAATAATAATTCATTTCCTCTTTCATCTATTTTGCACTGTTTTTTATGTTGCTATTTCTCACATGAAAACGTAGGTTTCAACAGTGACAGATAACAGTGACACTGACGAAGACAGTTGTGCATGCAGTGGAGTTTAAAGACCTCAAATCCATCGGACATGAAGTAACATTCGTGCCTATGAAGAACACGATCCAGTCGAAATTTATATATATATACATAATTCCGGTGAGGATTTCAGTTACCCAGAATAATCCTCAGATTCTTATATCGATGCGTTTGAACAATCGGATGTTTATTATTTAAATTATAGGTATAAATATCATTTCATAACTTGTTATTGAAACCTGCACAGTAGACGTTATGATTCAGGTGATGATCTTCAAATCAAATCATCGTCACCACCGTAGAGCCTGTATATTTAGTGACAGAACCGGCTTTCCTGATGGGCCCACACGGTCCAAGGCCGTTCACTCGGCTTGTCGTTTCAATTTTATCTTTTTTTTACACTTGTCTTTTCATCCTCGACAATGACGGAGGAACTGAAGGTACGAAGAGGAACCTACCTGCCGAAGGATGAGAAAGTCCTTCGGGTGAATTTTACATTTCAATGTAAAACAATTATTATTTTTCTTACTGTATTTTCCCTTTGTTTTGCAGTATTTGGCCGGATTTGGAAACGAATTCCAATCGGAAGATCCCAGGTATCCAGGTTCGTTACCTGAAGGACAGAATAATCCTCAGGTTTGTCCCTATGGATTGTATGCGGAGCAACTCTCAGGATCGGCTTTCACTGGTAAGCAAACTCAAACCTTGTTTTCTTCAAATCAACAGAATCGTCAAAAATTTATATGAGTATTGACTCACCGAAACATGTTCGGGTGTAACGAAGGTGGTGCGCTTTTAATGCAATCCACACATATTCCATCACAAGAAGCGACTTTTTAAGTTTCAAATTCAGGTTTATTTACATCAAAATCAATGATACTTCTTTTCACAACTCTGTATTATTTAATTATCTGTTCTATGCATCCATCTCTTGCAAATTGTACCATTCTGAATTGATTTTAAAATAGCTAAGAGGCTCCGTGGAGTGAGTAGTGTGAAAGAACTTGTTGAAGTTCTCTTATACGAGGAAACTGATAAAAAGGTTATCTTCCACTTTGTCCTTGGAGTTTATCGCATTTGACAACGGAATATTCAAGTTACATTACCAACTACCTACTATTCAAAAATTTTGAATCTGATTTTGAACTGCCGTCAACAGTAATTGTCTTTATTACACTATTCTTATATTTAAGTTTGAAATTTAAATCAATGTTCGCACACTCGAAATTCGATGATTCCCTAGAATCTAAAACTTATAAAAACGATATGAAATGTCATATAATTTAATAGTTAATTGACAACCAACGTAAAGAGCTGGTGCGAAAGGTTAAACGCTGTTATAAGAAGCACGTGTAGAAGTAACGTTTCCTTTAAGTGATTGCTAATTATGGCGGTGCACAGCATAACGCCGTTGGCCATCCGACTGAGAGAGAGCCCGAATAGAAGGGCTACCAAAAGTAGAGTAATTACAAATGTCTGCATTCATGCGAAAATAGTTACCTGACAAAAATTTCAGTGACGGTAAAAATACGGTGGTGCAATTCATTAGAAAACTGAGAAACGAAGAAGGTGACTTAGAAGTCGTCGGCGAACTATGACGTGATATTTTGTTAGTTAAAGGCAAAGTAAACTGTACTACACTAAATGTGAACTTGGGTAAAAAAACAGGCGAGGAGTTAGTTTCTTGGAAACGAGAACTGCCAGAGTGACCTTAGGCTTATTTATAAAAAACGACTTGAGGAGAATATAAACAGACAACTTCTTATGCTAATTAAATGTCCATCGGATGAACTTCAGGTTCAGAAATCCCGGAAACCTGAACGTGAAAACCTTTTCACTCCTTTTGCTGTTTTATCCTGTTTCCTCTTTCCCATTTTGTTCTGGTAGAAATTTCTGCTCTGACTTTATTAGTTATTATTTAGATTACAAGTTTAGTTTCCATCTTTATTTTGTTTGCCATTCTTATTCCATCTTCTGACATTCATACAATTTTTTTCTTATTTAGCTCCAAGAGGAGAGAACAAAAGGACCTGGTTCTACAGGATAAGACCTTCTGTCGTCCATGAACCTTTTGTAAGAATCCAGTCGAACACAACCATCAAATTCGACGATACAGAGCCAAACCCAAATCAACTTCGATGGAAGCCTTTTGACATTCCCACCAGTCCCACTGACTTCTTGGACGGTTTGCACACTGTTTGTGGTGCGGGGGACCCAAAAACCAGGCATGGAATCGCCATACACGTGTATGCCTGCAACACATCCATGATCAATAAATGTTTGTACAATTCCGATGGCGATTTTCTAATTGGTGAGTACTCCTTCTTACGAATACACCGACTGAGCAGAGGGTCAGCCTTCATTTTGTACTTTTTGACTTTAGTTCCTCAGCAAGGTTCGCTGAAAATCACCACAGAGTTTGGAAAACTCGTCGTTCATCCGAATGAAATCTTTGTGATTCAACAAGGAATGAAATTCAATGTTGCCGTGTCAGGTCCCAGCCGTGGCTACATTCTGGAGGTTTACAATGATCATTTCAGACTACCCAACTTGGGACCGATTGGTAATTTCTTGTCAAGTTGCACTTTGAAGTGTTTATTAAGGGTGTTCTGTTATGTTCTACACTTTAAAATTATCCTTCTAGGTGCAAATGGTTTAGCCAATCCGAGAGATTTTCTCACTCCAGTTGCTTGGTTCGAAGACCTGGACGTACCTGGTTACAAGGTGGTGTCAAAGTACCAAGGAGTCTTTTTCCAAGCCTTACAAAATCACAGTCCTTTTGATGTTGTTGCCTGGCATGGAAATTACGTCCCCTACAAATACGATTTGGATAAATTTATGGTCATCAACGCCACGCAATTTGATCACTGTGTAAGGGAACTTACTTTATATTGTTGTGGTATTATTGATAAAATGAAAATTACATGTAGACTATCATTCCGGTAGGATAGGAAGCTCATGAGCATTTAAATCCATTTCTTAGGTTTTCAGATTAATAATTTATGTATATTTTTTTCAATTAGGATCCTTCAATTTTTACCGTTTTAACGTGTACTTCTTCAAAACCAGGCACTGCAATTGCGGATTTTGTTATTTTTCCACCAAGGTGGGCTGTGCAGGAGCACACATTCCGTCCCCCGTACTATCACAGTAAGTTTCACTTTATTACAACTGCTTTGACTGCGGATGTGTAATAACACTTTTTAAATGCTTACTTAGGAAATTGCATGAGCGAGTTTATGGGTCTTATAAAGGGCAATTATGAAGCCAAGGAAGAAGGTTTCTTACCAGGAGGAGCTTCACTTCATTCCATGATGACGCCGCATGGACCGGACGCCAAATGCTTTGAGGATGCCTCGAAGGCAAAAATGGTACCCGTTCGAGTAGCTGACGGTACTCAGGTTAGTTCGGAGAAATACGTACTCAATGCTTACACGTGAAATATTATTTGTATCACTTATCATGTTTGTATTTTTTCTAGTCGTTCATGTTTGAGAGCAGTTTAAGTTTGGCTCCTACGCAGTGGGCCCTAAAAACTTGTCAAAAGCTCGATTCTAATTATTATAAATGTTGGCAGACGCTGAAGAAACATTTTCCATTGTTGGATGACAAAATGAACAAGTTACAGTTGAATAACTAGAGATGAATTAATAGAATTTCCTCCGCAAAATAAGTCGCGAAGGGAACAATGTATTGTATTCTGGGCCTGATAGTGAAATTTTGTTTTGTTTCGACAATTTGAAAAGCATTATTGTGCACTGTAAAATTATAACAAGTTGTTCTTTAAACGGGAGAGGTGATAAGTCATTTTAGTTCTCTTTTTTGAATAAATTATTATTAATTAATTCATGAATTATTTTTATATTTGTTTTCAAAAGTTTGTTACTTATTTGAGCCTGATGCTACAATACACAATCATACAATTATGTGTCGAAATTAATGCCTAATAAATTTTATGTTTGAATTTATTCCTGCTGAAATTTTTAATAAATTAAGTAAGAAACTTGGAAAGAGTATTTTGTTTCTGAAGCTTCACCTCTGTGACAAACGTACAATTCTTAAATTTTTATTACGTTTTATTTTTAGGCATTTACTTTAATAATCTTTAAAAGCATTCAAAATTTTGGTGTTACATATATTTTTGTGTAATACATGCCAGAGTTATAGTAATTTATTTTCCCAGCAGGACTCAAATCCTTCACTGACTTTATTGGGCTTGTGCTCTTGTGAAAAGAATAAAAATGACAATTTTTTAAATAATTGAAATTGCAAATTTCCTTTTTTGTGACCGAAAAATACCGCCAAAAGTTTTAAATCTTAAATGACCATAGAGTGCACAGAATTGAAATGTAAAGGATATAAACATGCCCGACCTCAAATGGCTATTTGTTGTCAATGTTGTTACGATGAATGTTAGGGTAGAACATTTTTTAACATAAGTTTTATGTATTTTACAATACATACATAATAGGATCGCGTGTAGATGGGAGCATTTATGTAAGCCTTAAGTAATGCCAGGTTGGCGAATAATTTTGTCATCATTATACCATTAATGTTCAAACAATTTAATATGAAGACGAAATGGAAATCGAGGTTCCTGGATATCTTCATCGCATTATTCGGTGTTTTACTTGGATTAACCAATGGTAAAAAGTACAATGTTGTTGTTGATTTATTAGAAGTAGGAACTTTGAAAAATTATACCCTGAACGATGAAACCGAATTTATAATTGAAATTATGGACCTTCCAGAAGTAAGTTATTTTCAAGTGACATTTAAAACATTAACAACAAGTAATAATTTTAAGCAATTAAACATCAATTTTTTCCATTGAATAGAAAATTGAAAGAGCTCCACCAAGAATATTTGTAAAGTGTGAGGAATGCACACAAGAAAATCCACTGTTACTTGTTGTCAGACAGAGTAAGGGTGTTCTGTCATGGGAACTGCCAGTTGTTATTGAGTCAAACAAGAAAGATACAGTTTATAAGAAAACAGAAAGAACTCTATGTCCATATGACATAAAAAATATTACTGATTTGGAATATGAGTATATGGTGAGCAGTAATACCTTTTCACAATATTTTATTATTTACACTGCAACAGTCATAGTTTAAAGATTCTATTTCCAACATTTCAGAATGATGGGAAAATCTTCACCCTTGATAAATCACCAGTGACATTGTCATTGTCAACATCAAGTGTTATGAATGTCACTGCCCAACTCATAGTCAATTTACAAACAAATTTTGTTATTACGTAAGTACTTATTCATAAATTAAGCAGGAGGAGTTGTTGTCTAAGAATTATTTAAAGAAGGGTTAAGCTATTGTCTTGCAGTTAATTATTTTTGCATTAAATAACACTTTAATGCATCTTATTTTTCCTACTAATAAAACAGTAAATATAAATAATAATGTTGGTTATTTCATATTTAAAAACAATTTTGTGAAGCCCATTTCAAAATGGGTCTTGCAGGTATTTGTTTACAATTGGAGTACACATATCAATTTCATGACTATTTGTTAACTTGTTATGACACTGCACATTTATGAGAATTTATGTGTTTCATTAAAAATCAATAAACCATTTTCTTCAGACTTTGAACATTCCAAAATAACATTCCAAGTATGTTTAATTTGCTTATCATCAGGCTCAATAAACAAAGTTTATAAATACATTCATACTTTGATTTGTCACTGAACTACCAAATGTATTAAATATATGAAGGCTTGTCAAACTTTTACACTTTTCACCAATAGTCTGCTATTCATGTGAACTGCCTATAACAACATAGAACCTAGTTTGTATGTCTTTAAAAATAATTAATCTACACCCTTGGTGATGCCACTAATTTTTTTGTGTTGTCAGGTCCACTTTGGCTGACATCTACCTGCAGACAAAGGGAGTATATGACATTGCCCTGTTATGTGCCTTTTTGATTTGAAATGCCTCATAAATTTCTTTTTTAAATGTGAGGCATTTGACATTGTCATTCTACTCCTTCCTGTGTACTATTGTAAAACCCAACAAAATGTTTATTTAACTTTAGAAAAGAGCTACCTGCAACTTTAAGACTTCTCCACTTGACACTCAACAATATGTTGTTAAGAAGTTTCAGTTACTTTAATCAATGCATATTTTGTTACACCTCATATTTTCTTTTTTATTTTCAGAGGTAATAGCAATCAGACAGTTTATATCACTCCCTCATCTCCATTTTTATTTCTTTACGAGTTTCCAGAACATATTAAGTCAGTCCTTTTGCATGTGACTTCAGAGGATGATACCTGTTTGATTGTGTCAGTGCAAAATGTTTCTTGTCCTGTGTTTGACCTTGAGCAAAACATTCAGTACAGAGGCCATTTCCAGACCATCACAAGGCAGGGTGGTCTGACTCTGACAGTAAGTTTCTAGACAAATTCAAGAATTATTTTAATTTAAAAATTTGTACATTAATTTTTATTATTTTGTTTTCACAGAAAGAGGGCTTTCCTAATGGATTCTATATTGTTTTAATAGTCAGTGGTGAAGACAATTATTGCTATTCACAGTTACTAAATGCACAAGAGGAGAGGTCAAAAAGAGTAACGGTTTCAATATCAGAAACAATATCATCTTCAGAGTATAAAGTTGCCGTTTTGTTTACACTGTTGATGATGTTAATTTTTTGTTTAATAATGTTTCTGGTTGAGTACCGTTACTACAAGAGGTGAGTTAATGCTAAAGTATTAGCAACGAAACATATACTCATAGTAATTTTCTTTAATTTAAACTCTTTTATGACTCAGGGAGAAGAATGCTGTACCAGAACTTGTTGGTCCTGATGAAGAGGAAGTTGTGGCGTCTGCGTCTCAGAGTACCCTTCAGAATAACATTAGTAAGCGGAACAGATTACTTGGTTTGTTTCCAAAGCATTTGAACATTTTATTTTCACGTTTTACGCAAGAAATTTCACATTGCTAGATTGCCTTCAGTTTGTAATATTAAATAGAGTTCCACTGTAAGCGAGTGCAGTTATTAGTGACTGAACACATTTTTAATGCATGTTATTGAGCAGTAGCACGTCAAATGTTTCTATTCAGTTCAGTTGAGTTCAGATGATCTTACGCCTCTTTTTTTAAACTCAAGTCAGTAGATTCAAGTTGCCGACAGTAAATTTTCATTTATTAATTTCTGTTTTACCAATTGATTTGTTTTGTAATGGAAAACATTACTTCACAGATCCGTTGCCTTCAGAATCCTGTGCAGAAACCATAAGCATTGTCACGGACTCTTCATTGGATGATACGGAATTTGATTTAGTTTCTGATGCAGAATTCGACAAAAATATTTTTAGGTATGTAAAATCAATTCCTCCCTAGTTTTAAAGATATTTCAAAGAGCGCCGGTTGTCACCACCAACTGTTACAAACGGTGTTATATTTCCTAGTCAAAAATTAAAGACACCAAAGTTGTTTTTCTGTTCGTAGTTTATACGTAATATTTGGGATTATAAGTTACGTACTTACTCCGCACCGTTAAAATATTTTCAGAATGAAAGGATACCTGTACGTCTGTGATTTAGCAAGAAAAAACCAAATGGTTTTAAAGAAGAATTCCGAAGTATACCTATGGAACCTGCTAACAGTTGCCATTTTTTACTTTTTACCTGTCATACAGTTGGTCGTAACCAATCAATACGTAAGTTCGAACAAGAAATTCTGACTGTATAATTGCGAGGAGTTCGCATATTTCATATTTCTATGTTTCTCTTCCACCACAGCAATTGAATCAGTCGGGGAAAGAAGACCTTTGTTACTACAATTTCTTGTGTTCTCATCCTCTGTGGTTCTTCTCAGACTTCAACCACGTTTTCAGTAATATCGGCTACCTGATCTTGGGAACACTTTTCATTATTCTGACTGTCTTTAAAGAAAGACTGTACAATATAAAAATTTGTAGTGATAAGAAATTATACAAGGTAAGCGATAGAGATAGGCGATACAAGGTAGAGATAGATTTGATTTATCCATGGATCTCCAGTGCCAAAGACTTCCTACCTCACCTGTTGAGTTTGTTTTATTATTTGCTATCGCAATGTGCAGAATTAACTATAGTTTGGTCTGTTTCAGAATTACGGTATTCCCCAACACTTTGGTCTCTTCTACGCCATGGGCGCAGCTTTAATTACAGAAGGAGTCATGAGTGCCTGTTACCACATTTGTCCAAATCATTACAATTTTCAATTTGGTAAGTGGCAAGGCAAGAAATTCAGTTTTTTTTCTTTCTTAGCGAACTTCTGTTTTCATTTGCTTTTTTAACACACTAATGCTAATAATTAATTTTATGTTATTTGTCACAGACACGAGTTTCATGTACGTCATATGTACCTTATGTATGATAAAAATCTATCAGACGAGACATCCGGACATAAATGCGGCCTCCTATGCCACATTTTTCCTCCTCGCAGGTGTCATCTTCATCGGTATGTGCGGTGTCTTTAGTGAAAATCTCATCTTTAGGATTCTCTTCACCATACTTCACTTAGTGACTTGCTATTATATATCAGTTAAGATATACTACATGGGAAGGTGGAAACTAAGTAAGTTCGTCACTCACTTCTACACGTCTCATACGGTTCCTTGGAATTTATTAACTTCTTTTTTTTGTATTTTTAGAGTTCTTATTTCTAGGCTTTATACGATTTTTCCGTGAACTGCGATTGTGTCGCAATTGTAATTTGAGGTTCTTCTTGCCTCTGTTTCCCGGTCGGTTCATCCTTATTTTTTTAGCCAATTTGTGTAATTGGGTGCTCGCTGTCGGAAGTTTCTGGTACATGCATAACTTCTCGTCGTACTTACTCACAATATTCATGGTGAATCTCATGATTTACACTACATTCTACATTATAATGAAGGTAAGTTGGCAACAGAAGAAGACAGGTAGTGATTATTTGAATGAAGGAAGTCGTAATAAATTTTTTAAAGTTCTTATGAGGGTGGCCAACAGACAAATTCAACGGTTTCATTAATTTTCAGTTCATCTGCAAGGAGAGGGTTTTGCCACATTCTCTCGTGTACATTTTGCTTTCCATCTTGGCTTGGTCGTCGGCTCTCTACTTTTTCTTCAGCAAAACGACATCCTGGCGGTTAACTCCGGCCGAGTCAAAGCTCTACAATCAACCCTGTCAACTGTTACAGTTCTACGACAATCACGATATTTGGCATTTCATTAGCGCTACCGCCATGTTTTTTTCCTTCAAAGTACTTTTGACTTTGGATGATGACCTGACGTACGTTCACAGATCGAAGATATTAGTTTTTTAGACGGGTTTTATGTGTGACACCGTCGTCACTGTAAACTGTAAATCGTTGTTTTAGTCAGTAACAGTCCCACTTTTTGTTTTCAAAATGTAATTATTTTTGACCGTTTGTGGTATGTTTTCAATTCTGTCAAACTTATTCGAATAAGTTGAACTGGATATTTTAAGTTTTAAGTTTTTATTTAGAATTCTGAGAAACATGCGTGCCATGTTTGATTATCATGTGTGGTGGTGACACACTTGGCAGAATTATTGTGTTACAATTACATTCACTAGAATTAAGTACATTTACAGCCACCTTGACGAGAGACATGAAACACAAATTTAATTTATTTAAGTCTGTTTCGAAATTTACAAAAATTTAAATCTGTCTGCTTACTTCCGCTTTCTTGGAAGTTTCTCAAATATCCGAATTTTTCCGCAAGTCAAATTAATCACTTCGTCTAGGTCTCTTTGCGTATCGACGTATTTTGTCTTTCTATATTTGTATTTGCTTTCGTCCTGATGTTTAAATTTGTGTTCACTTCCGTCAGATGCGAAGTTCTGATTTACCGATTCGTGGCGAAAAAGACGTTTCCTGTGTGTCAACTCGTCTCCGTCTATTGTTATCTCACGTATGATATCCTCGAATCCCTCGTTAGTCTCGTTTCTGAAGTGTGTTTTGTCGCTCAGTTCATAGATTAATGTTGAGAGAGATCGATCTCTTGATCTGTTCGATTTTTGACTTCTTGCTGTCGGGAGTGGCGCTTGTGACGATGGGAAGTTGATAATTTTCAGATTCGAGTCGTTCGACTGTGGTCGACTCATGTGACGAAGGTTGATGGTCACTTGATTTGGAATTTGTAGTTTTTTTTGTAATTTGCATGACTTTGAACTCAACCTTTGAGAGTGAACAGAACTGATAGATCGATTTTCATCGGTGGACAGCAGGGGCAGATCGAGGGATTTTATGGTCAACGTAGGCGGTACTGTCTTGTCATCTGAAAGTAATGAAAAAAAAACACTTTACAATTGTAATTTTCTGAGATTAATTCTGAATGAATTTAAGTTTATTACTTTTCACCGCATTAGGTTGAAAGTGTATTCTTGTAGAACAGCAATTAGTTTCTTGTTTTGGAAAGAGCAAAATCGTCAGCAAGGGCTTTAATCCTATTAATGGTCGCGGAGGCAGACAGTTCTGCCGACAGCTAGAAAAAATATTTCAATTTATTTCGAAATCCTAAATCAAATTGCATTTGAAGCAAACGTTATTTAAACCCAGAGCAAATGGAAAATCTAAGAAAACTACAACCACATTTCTGAGTCCGACACCAAGTCCTCGCTTTCTCTCAAGTCGTGAAGTTTCCAATTCAATTTTGCCGCCAAATTTTTCCTTTGAACGTCTATTGAATTTTCCACTTGACTCCATTTCTTCGGCGACGTATTTTGCTGGAATTCACTTCCGCCGTATTTGCCCAGAAGATTAATTTTATCTGCCACGGGTAAATAAATTTAACTCGAAACGAATTTTACCAGAGTGAAGCTGTCAATTCCGTGTTATACTCACGAACTTTCACGGCCATGGGCGTTCTGTCCCTCAAGTTCTTCTTCTTCTTCTCCTTGTTGCTTGAGTCTCGCTTTTCCGACTTTTTCGAGCACCTCCTCTCTATCCGGTACATTTTATCCCTTTCAGACTGTTTCTTATTGTAGTACCATTTCAGGGGACAGCCGTTGACGTGTTGGGATTCGTCGAAATTGTCAAAGCAGTAACTTCCGTTGATTTTCTTAATGACTAAACAGTCATTTTCCTGTTTAGCACGATACGTCGACAAGAATTCTTCATCGGTTGACGAACACAAATCTGACGATTCAGGTGTCCATCGTTTGTTTCTTGAGCAACTTTTTGTTCTAGCTACTTTATTCTCCTTCATTTCCGTAAGGCTCCTTCTGCAAATTTAAGGACAACGGAACCATCAAAGTTAGGAGGAAGTACACGTAAACGATTTGGTCAATGTGTAATCACTGCGGCCAGTAAAATTTTACTGTGTAAACTAGACGATACAAACTACGTACAATGACCAAGAAATTTTGCAGAGAATTGGCCACGCATTTGACACGGCAAGGCTTCGTATTTGAAAGCACCTTAATGAAGTACAATTTCAGTTTTACGTATTTTTATGTTGTTTGGGTGTAAACATTAATACTGTACAAATGTCAAACCAAAGATACAGGGAACGGTCGAGGCGTCATCCACGTAATTTACACTTACGTTTCGTACACGTAATTGAACAGTTCCTTCTTACTGCTTTTCGTCAGGCTGTTTTCCTCGGTAGAAGAGCTCGCAGACGTTCCGGCCACCCAGTCTGATTCGAAAATCCGCAGCACAATCCATCGCAAATGGTAGTCGATAAAAGCGAAAATCCTTTCCGACCGTTTTGCTGGTTCGCGAGCGATACAAACGTTTTGATATTTTAAATTGTTCTTCTGTCACGGAACATCAACTATAAAATAGTAAATATTAGAAGCTCGGTAAAAGGCCGTGGCATGCATAGCGGCCATTAATCACGTTGACGACTTCTAAGCAGTGCCGATTGATGTGATGGCCGCGATGCCACGTCTGTTTTTGCCAATTTTCTGCTGTTGCCACCTTCGACTAATTAAAATTTATAAAAAAAACACGTATTTGTTTTTACTACATCGATTGTAATTAATTCGTAATGACTTACTTCTGGTGAAGTTTGGAAATTTCTCAAGTTGGGAAGTTTTCAAAAAATAAATAACGTCATTCAAGGAAAACACACTGCAACGCGGGGTAGTGTCTTGTAGCCTTCTGATGCGACATTAATATTTAATAAAAAATTAAAAAAATACACAATTATTTTATGCGTAATACCGCGTCACATAATACATTTTAATAAACAATCTTCAGTGTAACTTTTTCAATTTGTAACCTTTTCACTAATTAGGGCCTATCAGGGGTGCATTCGGAACGGCAAACAGGTAAGAGAGGACACAAAATAATAAAGTTTTCTTTGCTTACCAAGGGAATGCGCACCTTACCGAATGACTTCCACTACAACAGTTACAAACTTATTGAAACTACTTCAATAACTAGATCCAACCACCGGCACGGACTAAGATGAAGTAAAATACGGGAAATAACCACATTAACACGAAATGAGCAATTAAAACTGGAAAAGGTTGAAAATTTGTAATTGAGAAAATTGGGCGAACGGAAAATGTTTCAGGGTGGGTAGGAAGGGTTAGTGAGAGAGAGAGGGGGGCGATGGGGTCAGGCAAAACAACCCCCGACGAAACCGGTGCATGGCGCTAAGTGGAACCTATTAAAACCATATTTACATAACTAACCAGGTGATCGGAGGTGGTCTCGCGGAAAAATAGCAAAACTTTTCATCCACTTGACTTTTCCTGTGGTTTTCTCCTACGGTTCGTGTTAGACAACCGAATCCGATTGTATTTGTATTTCCTGTATCGAACGTGATATTTCACAGAAGACTTGCTGCGTTTCACCCATATTTATTTCTATCCGCCCTTTATGAAGTCTATAAATTTGGAAAATTTTCTATTTTTGCTCGCACGACATGCCCGGCCGCCGTGCCTCGGCTCCCCAACCAGTTAAGTTTCTATTACTTAAATGAAAATCTTACGGGACAAATGAAAACGACTTTCTTTTCGTGCGCCTCGTATTTAACGTTGTGTCACCCATCTCGTGTGCCATTGTAGTCAGGCATCCTGTTCTACAGCTGTAGTAATAAAACCACGGCGCTTATAATGTACCCTGGTCCCTTATGCAGTACCCTCGTAATGAGCGCGTTGTATTTTTATTTTAATAAACAGAATTTCTATTACGGCATTTGATTGTCATTTCTACTTGTGTTGTAGTGCAGTAACATCAGTGTTCCATACAAAACTATTTACTTACATCCTTCATTATCTAAACTATTAAATACGGCACGCAATACCGTTCAAGGCATTCGCGTGTGTCGCTCTCACATGTAACGTTAAAGTAGAAATTTATTAATTAATTTATTATTGAATTTTAATTACGCAGTTGTTCAACTACAAGGCAGTTGAAAACTAGTATTGTTTTTTCGCGTATATAATAAAACAATTGTCCTGAGGAAATGATTCGTTGTAAAATGAACTTCCACGTCGTACGCACCAAGTTAAAATTTATCTCTTCCCAGTGCATTGTATTTTTCTCTGATTTCTTATTTGGACGCATACGTTGCGGAGATTACCGGGTCAAACATAAAATTTATGCATTTATTTAGTGTTGGGTATGTGTCGTTCTTAGATGGGCTTCAGGTACAGGTACAAGTGGCGTAAAACGTGAACGGTAGGCGGGTCTGCAAAGCGCCTCTTGTCAACCAGCTTCTTCTCTGCCTAGTTCACTCTAGTTGATGTCTAGGTAATGAAGCGAAAGTGATAGATGTGAGTCTTTTGAAGAACATTTATGTGATACTCAGGAGAGGAAACAGGAAAGGTAAGGTGTGCTCGATGTCGAGACGAGTAAGTTCACTCTTTTAATTCTATTAATCTCTTACTAAGTGCCTGTTAAACAATAATATTCTCTACAACGAAAGTGGTAAAGATTATTGTTTTGTAGTGTAATGGGGAATAGTATAATAGATAAGTGGTGATAGTAAAAAGGAAAAATCATACGGGTGGTACCTCCAAAAAAAAATGTTTGTGACTTTCTCCATTAAAAATTGTTAATTCTTTCAACCTCATTAAAATTAAGCGAAAAAGTTTCTTTTTTGTAAAATTGAAATAGACGAAAAAGGGGAAAAATTGAATGTCTGAAGTGTCGTAACACGAGAAGAAGACTTTTATTTCTGTTCTGTCGCACGGTAACCGACGGTTAAGAAAAAACAGGGACATCTTCCTGGGACTTTTCCGCAATTCAAATTCAACGAAAATAAATTATAAAACGATAGAGAAATTTAAGTACCTGTGAGGTTTAATATTTTTTTTTATTGTTCTCGATCAAGGCAATTCCTAGACGAGTTAGCAATTAATTTCTGATTAAAAACCACAACGGAGTGTTGTGAGAATTCACGTGGGAATTCAAGGCAGTCATGGGTTACGTGCAATCAAAACCCGTACCCGTAAGTTAGTTACGTTAAAACAATACAACGAAGTTAATAATGTAAATAGTTTTGAAATTTAACTCGCAACTTTTGAGAAGAAAGGATGAACACTGAGTGCTTGGTATGTGACTTGTGATAGTTTCACATGTGTCAACTGTCACGGGATGCTACACATAGGCGAGCAACTTGTTTGTTGCAGAAGTTGTCTGTGCACCACCTTCACTTCTTAGAACAGACTATCTATTGATCTATTAGGAAGTCAGAACGACCCGTTACCCGGTTACCCAGTAACCATTAAAATCTAATTTACCGTTTGACCGTTTAAGAAAAGAACCGACTATTGTTATGTGATTTGTTCGAATGGATTTAACGTCGTCCATATTTCATGATTTTACGGGACACTGAAAGAATTTGACTTGCCCAAGGTCTAAGACCTGAACCTGGCGAACGGGACTTTACGATTTATACTGAGTTATGTACAAAAATTATACTGAGGGTTATTCTCGTGGGTAGACGAGCTCTTGGTTGGACACTTTCTTCGTTAGCTGCGAATGATCCCGGCGAGAGGAGTACAAGGAGTAGAACAGGTATTCCCTATATAAGTTGATTTTAATGGGGCAACTTTGACAGGTTCGGGTAGTCGTCGACATCACGGGTACAAAACCTGTGAATGTCCTGCGAGAGACACTGGACAGTATTTACTTCTTGAATCGATACGAGTACGAGTACGTTGCTCCGGTGACAACTTAGACGGGTGAGTACCAATAAATTGTGTTAGAAATCTAACTACTGCGGAGTAATCAGCAATTTCTCAGCGACACTCCACCGGAAAATATTTGTTTTATTCGTTTTTTCGCGTACTTCGGAACGTGTCTCTTCTCTTATTTTCCACCACACTGTTTTTCTCAGCTGCGAAGAATCGGGAAGAAAGTGAGGAAAATGCGGTGAAAAGTTGCGGTGAAAAGTCATTGCGTGATGAATTCGATGATAAATAGAAGAAAAAAAAGTTTCGGAGACGACCGTGAACACCGCAGGAAACGAAGGCGAAGAAACCAGCCATTAACTAATTGACAATTAGTAGACCTACATGCTCGGACTGTCCTTTGAGAATCTTCTTTTTCAATTGTCTTGATGTTCGAAATACACCGAAGGAGGAGAGTTCAATTACAAATGCCGATTCCTACCATTTACTCGTCGAATTCCTGGTGATTGTCGTCTCCACACGTATCACAACTCTTTGGAAATTTTATTGTTCGGAATCAACTACAACTTAACATTAACCCAAAGGTGGCACCTAAATGTTTTGTTATGCTTTTGTTGAGCTTTTAAATATTGATAATTTTCGTTATTAAACTTTTGTTGTGGTGATACTTGTCATGTCACAAAACGAGTATGATTGAACTGCAGTTTGTTGTCTACTAAATATTTTTAATAGCGTGTTCACATGTGGTGATGATTTTGCTTTATTGCATTATTGTATGATTTGTTTCTCTTCTGTGTTCATTTAAAATTTATGTAAATGTTACCATAAAAATAATTGAAAATAAGGAGTGCGAATTGAAGTTTTTACACGTATACAACAAGATCGTTATGGTGAGGGTTTAACTTCATCAACTTGACGGTTCCACATTTCTTTCTCATTTTCATTTTCTTAATTTCGACCTGGTGGATACATCAGAGGTTTGACACACCCGAAAAGTGTTACAAATTCAGATATTCGACGGAGAAAGCTGGCTCCGCGACTTGCATGTGAAACCGCGGAGTCAGATTTTAGGAGTTACGATATTTTTCTTCTAAAGACCGACAGCCATCAGATGGCTACAGCGGCTCTGATGGTGCCGACGATGGTCATGTTGACGATGGTGACGGTACTGGTAAATGATGTTAAATTGGAAAAGCCGGGAAGAAAAGAGCGGTGGTGGAGAGACAGAGGAAATTACATAATCGTCAGTCGGTCGATATCAGTTGGTTGTAGAACGTTAAAAATCAATTCAATTGCTAATTACATCGATCGGGTTCGATTTATTGGCTCTGAATCGACGATGGACGTCAGGCGGTCCTTTCGTTCTGCTACTGGAAATTAGGAAAAAGAAGTAAGTCTCTGGGAGATTTTTACTTTTCGCGTCAGGAGTTCGGGAGGTTCCTTCAGGAGTCTGCGGCCTCACCGGTGAATGAATTTCGCAGGTAGGAAAGGTCTCGTTGGATTTTTCAACATTCCTGAAGTTCCGAGGGAGGTCAGACATGTTCAGTCACGAAACAACAAATATTTTGTGGTAATTTTGTTACTCTCTTAGGTTCGACCTTGGTGATTTAACGAATTTTTAAAAAATTAATGGCGGCACACGTAGAATCTTTTACTGCTGATTTGAAAATTCTAACAATTTCGGTTCATCCGTGCCGCATCTAATCACCCTTTTCATTCTTAAGTAGGATTCTTCCACTTCAAAATGATTTCCTGGCGTAATTAATACGCAATTAGCGTTCACATCGCTTGTCGGTCACCGGTTGTTCTTCATCTTCAACTGCCGGCCAGTTCAAAAGTACAAATTCCCTCGTTTCGTGTGTCTCCTTTCGGTTCTTCTGCGTTACCACGAGAGTGTCGTGTGTCGATGAAAGTGATGTTTACATGCAAAAAGTGTGTGAGTTCGTGTGTATGTGCATGTGCGTGTTCACTCAAAATGATATTCACGAAGCGAGAGAAGTTTCGACACCCAGGAGAGGAGTTGTCTAAGTATTAAACCTCTGCCAGGTTTTCGTTGGATGGCCCGAATCCAAATTGTCTTCTGCTAAGATTTTCCTACCTCAACTTCGCAGTAACTGGAACAAATAAAATTAGTTTCGTGCTAATGTCATTTCCTGAAAAATCTGACCAAGCTTGGTGGCAAATACGCAATTTAGTGCTTTGGTTTTAGTGATTCTACCTGCTTGCTTTTCATTTCGCTTTGTTTTCTGCGAATTTCCGAGATGTTACTCTTCTCTTTGCATGTCCTTGCCGTGCCTTATTACTGATTTTATAAATTGCTATTCCTCGTCCCACGTATGGTCATTTGTAACCTTCTTCAACAAGAGGCCAATCGTGTCTTGGGTCATGGAAATGTACTCCTCCAAATCATTCAAGTCTCGGGCAGTATTTTCGACAGTTTGAAACCAAATAATAATTATTTTCTTTTACTCTTTTTAACAGGCATCGTCGGTCTTTTTGAAACATTTTGTTCTAACATTTTATTTTTTTTTACAGGGAAGTTCAGAAGGACGTATAAATACGAGGAATTAATATGATATGAGCAACTGAATGACACTGTGCAGGGATTCTACTATCTTTGATATTCGCCCAGTCGTTAAATAAGGCCAAAATGTCAAATGCCAAGTCTGATATCGTTAGAAAAACAATGCGGTAAGCCAAAATGGAAGTTTTGTCTTTGTTATTTCCATTGCTCTTGTATTTTATCACAGTTTTTGCGGGTTAATTTGTATAGTAAATCATCTTGGGGTTTGGTCTTACGTGGTGTGCCCTTCGATAGCTCTGGTGGTGGTGGGACATTGTAAAAAGCTTCTGCTTTCTTGTCTGTGTCCTTTGGATTAATAATATTTTTTTTTCTACCTTTAAATTTGTAATGTTTTCTTGTTCGTCGTTTCGTCTTTTCTGGCACTTGTGACGTTTTCAATGGGCTTAGGTGTTATCCAGCTTCTTCAATGTCTGCTTCGGTCGCTTGACCTGTTCTAGCTTTGAACATAGAAAAAGAAGAACGGGGGTCGTCAACATGATAAGCGACAATTCAATTGAATTCTGTGGCAACACAAAGCTCTTTCCCATGTTACATTTGGGGATGCAACGGTAAGTAATATTTTAGTTTCGTTTCGATGAATTTTGTCATTCCTTTAGTTAGTTCTTTTGTATGTAACACTAAGGAAGAGAATGAAATGTAAAAGGCGAAAAAGTGGAATTGAAATTGAGTACGGGAGGACATACAAGGGTGTGAGGGGCAGTTCCTTATTGTTTAGTTGGTCATATTTGCCAAAATCATCTGATTAACCAAACGGTGTGTTTTTGCTCCGGTTAAACTTTTTAAATGATAATTTGAGACATTTGGTATGCCGTTCCATCAGATGCCATTTGATCAGTTGCACTAGTTTAACCGCAATCCTGTGCTCCATGATATCTGTACTAATTAAATTGCGAAGTGGCCTACTGCTTTACGAAAATCAATGAGATTTTTATTACTTAAGTGAGTTTTGTTTTGGGTAATAGGATTGGAATATTTAGAACAGAATACCCGAGAAACATAAGAAGTGTCTCAGATTATTACAAAAAATTAGTAGCCTTCATGTATAAACAATGAAATGGTAGTATTGAAAATATATATTGCTTCTTAACTGTCAAAAAGGAAAATTTTCCAAGATTTTAATTTAATGTGAAAAATGAATTTTCACATTTTCCCTCGTCAATTTAAACTGCGTTTAAAATGTCTTTGCGCTTGATTTAAGCAAGAATTTTGCGGCAATAAACGGAAGTTGAGTCGCCTTCATGACTTTCGTTATTAATTGCTTTGTGAATCAGACAAAAACATAATTTGGTAAACTGTATTTTAATTTTAAATTACTTTTTTCAGCAAACTATCACCAGCAATTCTGCCGGCAGGTACACAAGGGCTTTTCCGCAAAATTTCGACAGCATCTGAATGTTCACCGAGTGAGCCGACCATATTGTGGGATAAAATGGCTACCACTGGTAGCGGAATTGCTCAGCCTTGGCCGAATTCGAAAGACGACTACGAATTAAAAGAAGTAATTGGTAAGTATTCAGCGTATCCGAGTTGTGGAAGAGTCTCGGAATTGTTTTTCCGAATATTTCGGGGTGAACTTGCGGTCTTACTTGAACCATTTCTATTTCCCTCTCTCCGAATACCAACACGTCGATAAGCCCGTCACAACCTTGTGTAGGTTAGAAAAGTATTTTTTCCCCGAATAAAGCGAGAATGGACAAATAATACGTTATTTTCTTTGATTTTTCCAGCAATCGAGCAGTTTCTTGTCAGCACTTCTTTATTACATTAATTGATTTCACATTTTTAAATGACTTTTTCGTTTTAATTAGACCGAGTTCATCCGGATTTGTTTACTTAACGACAAGAAACCTAATTGCCCTGTCAATTGAATTACAGTGACATAGACAAATTTGGAGTGAAATTGAGAAAGTGAACCACATCTAAATTCACCTGTCATAACAGCATATCAGTTAGCAAATTTCAGGTTCCTTTTTCAAAATTTTCACTGATAAAGGCTACAGAGAATGTGTGTTCTTAGAAAAAAGTCAATTGCAGGCAATGTAACATGGTTTTTTAAAACTTTATAGGTGTGGGTGCCACAGCAGTAGTCCATGCTGCAATATGCAAGCCAAGGCAAGAAAAATGTGCAATCAAGAGAATCAACCTAGAGAAATGGAACACCAGCATGGATGAACTATTGGTGAGAATTACAACACTTTCATGTGATTGATGGATGCTGATGAATTCAATGTAATGTGACACTTTTGCTGTTTTAGAAAGAAATTCAAGCTATGTCAAGCTGTAACCATGAAAACGTAGTCACCTACTATACTTCATTTGTTGTTCGTGAAGAACTGTGGCTTGTTTTAAAATTACTTGAGGGAGGATCATTATTAGATGTTATTAAGCATAAAATGAGAGTGTCAAATTGCAAGCATGGTGTCTTCGATGAAAGCACAATAGCCACAGTTCTAAAGGAAGTTCTTAAGGGTTTAGAATATTTTCATTGCAATGGACAAATTCACAGGTAAATTAATCTTTTGTTTTTTTCATGTTCATGCAAACACAGGGTTTTCAAAACATTTTAAAAAAGAACAATTTCCCATGAGTCTTAGTTTTCTAATATTTTCCCTGCTGCAATTAAACCTTTGATAGGTTTCAAATTTAAAAAAAATGTTTTATCTGGAAAGCCTAAGAAAATGAATGTTCATCAGTCTTTGTGTGTGACAAGATCTTTCTGATGGTAGACAGCAGATGTAATTCAATGAAGTTAGCATTATATTAACTATGTTGCATCAAACATTGTAATTGATCATGAACAACTATTAGTTCTTTCCATTGTGACATTTTCCCTCTGGGTATTTTTTGTCATTTTTGCTCAATAATAGTCATTCAGGGTGCTTACCTTTTTAAGTTAAATGTATTTCATGGAGGCCTCTACTCAAAAATAAAGTGGGTACAGTAAAAGAAAATTGTAGTTCTTTGTAATTTTGGTTTTTTATTTCAATGTAAAAGGTTAATTTTTCAAATCACTGCCATGTTGTCAGTCGAACTTGAAAGAGTTAAAAATTTATATTTCCTTTTTTGAAGGTAAAAAGAGAGCATGTGTCACAGACATAATTAGTTTAGCCCAGTTTGATGGTTTTCATGTCCAATTAAGTGTGAAGGTGAACAAGCTGGTTACTGAGCAGGTGTTAACAATATGGAGTCTAGGCTCATTGACGGAAACTCTAGTGCACAATGCAGCTTTTATGTGGAATGTGCCTTAGTATGACTTAAAAAAATTAATTTAACTTTTTTCCATTTAACTAATTATATTGAATTACTTCTGTAGCATTTTAATGAAAGTAAGACCAGGTGATTTAGTGTTGGCTTTTATCCTGCGAAATGATTCAGCTCAGAGTGGAAAATTTTTCCATAATTTATTACAACATGAGGAGCATGACTCAATATTTTGCCATAATTAATGAAAATTTTATGAGTTGTTAATCCCCCATTATTTTGTGCCTCTTGCTTCAGTGAATATTTTGCTTGTTTTTCTGCTGTACATTTTTCATACATCAATGTTTTCACAAGGAAAAAAATATTTATGCTTCCCTCGTGGAGAATGTGCTTGAATTAGAGCAACAAAGATAAATTGTATTTTATCTAGCATGTAATCAATCGAGACAGGTCCGTCTCTCAGTCTATTGCTTTTTTTCTATTCCACTTCACTTTGATGAAGTCCAGGGTGGTCTAAATTTAGACGAAGCTGCCCGAGATGGCACCTCGGCGTTTCTGTTTCACAAAAATAATGAAATATACGAGTTGATTTTGTTGTTGTTTCTAATAAGATTTTAGCATACTACGTTTAGTACGGTTGGCAACGTCGGCAAAAAGCCAGATGTTACCATTTGGTGAGACAGAGAACGTTCGCCTAAGCTGTTTTGATGACTTTGGGGGCAACCAAATGTCAGAACAATGGGCTCCGTGTTTTAGGCCCTTGAAATTTGTTCTTCCTTTACCAGGTTTTTTTTGTATGAAGTGTAAAATTACAGTTGCAATTGACCTTGCTTGCAAAATAATCTGATAAAAGGATTTCTGACGAAATGAAGTGAAATGCGAAAGCCTATAGATGTTCCCTATTTTCGTTGGCTCATAGAATTTTTATTATTTCCATTAGGGACATCAAAGCCGGTAATATTCTTCTCGGAGAAGATGGAAGCGTTCAAATTGCCGATTTCGGCGTCAGTGCCTGGTTGGCTACAGGCAGAGATCTGTCTCGCCAGAAAGTCAGGCACACATTTGTAGGAACACCTTGTTGGATGGCTCCAGAAGTCATGGAACAGGTACGCATCGTGGAATGATTCCTCATGTGTCGGGATAGAAAAATTAAAGTTGATGTGGTAGAAACTAAGCCAAAGATAGAATTTTATTTGAATGTACTACGAATACCGTACGGGATAACATCAACTTATTATTCAATTTACCATTTACCATTTCAGGATCACGGTTATGACTTTAAAGCTGATATCTGGTCATTCGGAATCACAGCTATAGAAATGGCTACGGGGACGGCTCCGTACCACAAGTACCCTCCCATGAAAGTATTAATGCTTACACTTCAGAACGAACCGCCAACTTTGGACACCGGTGCAGAGGAAAAGGATCAGTACAAGGCGTACGGGAAAACATTTAGGAAAATGGTTGTCGACTGTTTGCAGAAGGATCCGTCAAAGAGGTAAAAATTGTTTTTGGGTTACTAAATACTCTCTCTCGCTTTCTAAATAAACGTTAGGCACATCCCCTCTGATTGATCAATAATAAATTAGGTCTAATCAAAATTTGTTTATTGATGTTCATGTTGAAAGAAGTTTTTCATAAATTGAAATATTCCAAGATGGTTCTTGGTAGTTCCCAATGTTTCAAATTTAATGTTTGTTGTGTGACTTCACAGGATTCACTTATGTAATCATTCGTGCAGTGGAGGTGTTATCTCAACTATTCTTGTCTTATACCTGATTGTTTGTTCAGTCATTTTACACGTGTCATTTGTACGAGTTTTTTTTCAATTCGTTTCAGACCACCCGCGGCAGAACTTCTGAAGCATCCTTTCTTTAGGAAAGCCAAGGACAAGAAATACTTGCAGCAGACGCTGGTGGCGATAGGTCCATCTGTGGAGGCGCGTGTTCAAAAGGCCAGCAAACGTCAATCAGGAGCGAGCGGACGGCTCCATAGGACCGTAACAGGAGAGTGGGTTTGGAGTTCCGAGGAAGAAGACAAATCCTCTGACGAACTCGGAGAGAAGCCCATGAACTCAATAGCAGCAGCCTCGAGCGGAAGTGAAGATGAAGCCGAAACGGATGGTCATCATTCAGGTTCAGGAGGTGCGGCACCAATAAACTTAGTTCTTCGAATGAGGTGAGTTGACAACTGGACGTGAAAACATTCGACTCGAAGGCAGTGTGGGGAGAGTGTTGAGATTTAATGGTTTGTATTACGGCAGGAATCCGAAGAAAGAATTAAATGACATCAGGTTCGAATTTGGAATCGGAAAGGACTCCGCGGAAGGAATTGCAACAGAATTAATGCAAGCTGGTCTTGTGGACGGTAAAGATATTATTGCAATAGCGGCTAACCTGCAGAAGCTTATAGACAGCCAAGGCCTTTTAAGAGCTGTTACTTTTCCATTGGTGAGTGTTGGGAGGCAGGGATAGTTGTGAAGACAAAGCCAATGTTTTTGCCCTGATTTTCAACTTTTTCCTGAGTTCTGTAAGTGTTAAATTCTCTGCATTGACAATTTCTCATTTGCATTATTCTAGAATTCTGGATGCGGCACCGACGAGGTAGCAGATGACAAAGCACTCATTGGATTCGCTCAGATCAGCATCACTGATTGATCCATACTTCCCGCCAGGATTTTTACCAATTATCGTTTTCTTCTGTTGCAAGTGCCATTTCTTATTTACTTTCAAGCAAACGCCTGCACTTCCACCACCAATAAAGAATAGTAAATATTATTAGACGGAGAGAGTAGTAGAGACAGAATGTCGTTGAAAGGGAACAAGAGCTCACGAGGTCCGAGCAGAACCGACACAAACCCACGCATGCACGCGCATGGACACTCATACACACACACACAGGGCTGGCAGGTCGACAAATAAAATAACAAAAGTGACGTACATGACAGGTGGGGCGTATTCGCACCCCAGACGGAGCAAGCAGGTACATTGACAAACAGGTAACTCGAAAGGGAAATTGATGGTTCTGCGGACCTGATTTCGCAAGGTTCAGGTTTTCGAACGGGAGCAAACGAAAGTCGTAGAAGGCAGAAATCGGCCATACGACGACGAATAACTTTAATTAAAAGAAATAAATAAGAAAGTGGAGATGAAGAAATTCGCGCAATGAAATTGCAACTGCTGCCTTTTTTTACCGACTTCGATAGCGGCGGAAAGTAAATTTCGTGTTGTTGCCGCTGTCGTTGTTCTTGTTGTCAAGAAGCCTTTTTTGTGTCAGAAAAACGCTTTTCAGTCCGCTAAATAAAATGTAAAAAAATTTTAAAAATAATGTTATAAGGACAATATTTAACATGTGTAAATTAATAATAAACGAGAGGAAATAATGAAAACAATAAATTAATATTTAAATAAGTTGCGTTGTAATAATTTTCCTCTATTTGTACACGGACAAGTAATGGCGGTACCCCTCTGTTTAAATTCGAAACAAAAACTGACCCGAACTCAAAGGAAGACGTAGGTTTTACCTTGATTCAACTTACATAGATAAAATTATCGTAAAAATATATTTATACATATGCAGTACATTAAACAAAATATAAATATGTATCATTGGACATGATAAAAAGGTCTCGAAATTTTAAATTAACAGGAGAATTTTTACTCAGGTGCTTGCCACAGAAGTTTACTCGTTTTATATTTTATATATAAGATATATGTACAACGTGAGTGAAGTGTAGCATTCAGGAAATTACCAGACCATTGTGACAATCATTGACAAACAGTCATTCAAATTTAAAATCCCCCCCCCCCCAAAAAAAACAAAATAGAATGAATAAACCGAGAAATTTTCCCCAATTTTTGAAGGACAAAAACTTCAACCAGAAATGGCAGAACAGGTTTCTTCTTCATCATCAACTGCACTTTTTTTGCTAATCCTCCGAGTCGGACACCAGTGGGGCAGCGTGTTATTTTATGGATTAACTTGTTCCCTGAGAACTTGAACAAATCGCCAGAACAACCAACTAGAATATTGAGTTGATGATGCTGAAGGTCACCACCTACGATCGACCGATGAATAATTCAACGAGCAGAAATGTTGTGTTCGGAGAGAACATTTGGAACATGAAAACCTGAAAAACTTTTGTGACAATTGGCTTAACCTTAAGATGGGTTGATGCGCCATGTTTGATGTGCCACAAATGTCTCCCCTGTACAAATAAATAGTAAAACTTTTACTCTAGTCGAATGCAAAGTTGCTGTTGGCGAATAAAGTTTTACTAATGTTAGGGAAGCAATTTTACTTATTTGCATTTTCTTTAAAAAACAGTTGTACTGTTGTCCGAACTGTGTCAATAGCAGATTTTATATAATGAAATATTTTGCAAAATTTAATGATAATTCAAAAAAATCCCCCCAGTGACTTATTTTGTCCCTCTCAGGTCCCTCTGATGCCCATCGATTTTAGGACACTCCTCTTTGGTGTCCTCCGGGGCTACTTCCACTTCATTTATTTACACAATTTGGTACTCCTGACACTTCTTATATATTTCGGCTCCTACATTGTCTCCTGTTTTGTGACTGCCTGTGTTTGCCTGGAAATTTTTGTTAATTTCTAGAAAAATATAGGCGATGGGGGTGATTTGTCATTCCATCGATTAATCGACTACATCCTGTGGTAACCGCGTTTTTCTATGGTGTCAGATCATTGATTTCTTCTACGTAGGTCGCCGGAAATATGCCGACGACACCATCGAGTTCTCCTAGCCACCAGCCATCGGGATGTTTGTCGTGAATTTTTATTATGTCACCTGTAAAAGCAACGAATGGTGAGACGTCCGACCGGGATAAGAACGTGGAGGAAGGAAAAGGAATGACGTACCTATCCGCAAGTTTAGTTCGTCGTAGACCTTTGCTGTGTACTCGTAGAGAGCTCTGCATTGACCCAAATCAACTTTGTCACCGTCGCCATTGCAGTCCGAAATTATTGGGACGTTGTAGACACTACACTGGTAGTCTTTATCGCTTCCTACACTGGAGAACTCGTCTACGCATAGAAAGTAAGTATTACCATGGATTAAATATTTGAGTTTAATTAGTTGGGTATTTTGACGTATTTCCAACCCACCAAAGTCACTGTCTGGTTGGACAGACGTTCCGTCACCAGCCTCCCGTCCTGTCCAGTCGGTCGAGTCCTGATCTGTGTGATCGGACATTGCCTCGTTCTTCGCCCAACCTGGAACTCTCAGAACACTCTGCTGAAGCCCCTGACGATCTCTCGTCATGTGAATGTGTGAGGCCAAAGGATGTGGTTGCTTCGGCCTGCCGTCCAACTCTGTCAGTGCACTCTGGACTTTGTACCTGGCTGCCTCCAAGTAGATCAGCATCGACTTCATCTGCAATTGCGTCACGTCGTTATTGCGCACGACGAGGACAAAAATGTGCAAAAAAGACGTCCTCATGCTACACTTACATGATGAAGTTTCTCATCGACGTTTTGCTGCGATTCTTCAGCACCAAAATTTGGAGTTTGTTGCAGTGCTCTCTGTAGGTTTTCGACTCCTTCTTTTCCTCGTCTTTCTCGCTCCAAGTCTTGTCTGATCAGTTGCAGGAGTTTCATCAACGCTTGCTTACGGCGATCGCGATTCATCGCTAAAGTTGTATGTTCCGCATAGAAGTCGGGAAGGAGTTGTTCTTGCATTGGTTGACCAGAGCTTTTCATTGCCACGACGGTTTGGATGTCCCTCGTCACGTCGCAGGATTCCACCGGATCGGTCACACGATCACAAGACTAAAAAGCAATGTATGACCATCAGTCTAATGGATCATTTAAGAAGCACAAGTCAACTGACTCCTACCTACCTGCACGAGTCGTGGTCCTATCTCTTTGAAATGTTTCAGGTAGCAGAAAGCTAAACTTTTCAGACAAGCCAGCCTCTCCTCCTCTAAGCCCTGAAAGCAGTGACTGCCCCTTGTGACTGCTGACTCCCAGTCCAGACGTGACCTCTCAGCTCTTACACAGAAGCTGTAGTATTCGATGTCTGCTTTCTTGACGGATTCTTCTGCTTTCTTTCTCTTCAGGCCCAACTGCAACAAAATTGTGCCGAATTGAACTTTCCGGCTCACAGAAATCGACAGTTTGACGGTTGTCTCAAACGTACCTTTGCTGACTCTTTCTCCGAAACGTTTTTGTGGTTGTGGTGATGCAACTGCAAGTTGCTTGCATTGCGGATATTCTTCGTATCCAACATTGTGTCCTGTAGTTTTTCGTTTTCTCTCGCGCACAGGAAACTTTGCTTTTTGCTTTTGCATTCCGCCTGTCTCCATTCCGTTAATGTTTTACCTGGAAGAATGAGACACTCAGACTCTGAGGACATGCTACGGATTCGACCTGTAGGCCATCCACGGGATTGCACCACGTACCTGTTTTATCGACGACTCCTTCCACATTTTTTCGAATCCGATGCTGCGAATCAATCAGCTGCTTAAGAGGTTTGACAACTTCTTCGCAGAGAGCCGCAGCAAATGTCCTGTGAATTTCACTTTCGGCTTCCATTTCGGCCCCGAGTCGTTGCCAGGCCTCTGAGACGCTGCCCACCGCGTCTTTGGACGTTTTGAGCAATTTGTGTGACAATTTGCTGAGACTTTTGGCATATTGATTTTCTGCTTCTGACCTGAACGAGTTGGAGGAAAAAAAGAAGAACTTAAATAAAATGGTAGTCACTCGGAGCAGTTATCTCTTCTGCTGGAATGATACATAAAGAATAGCACGTTATGTAGGAGTAATTGCAAGTGGACATAACTACCGCTCATCCAGCACTTAGATGCAAGATGTCTATTACTATATTTCAGACATCGCATTAATAATTTTTCATTTATTTTAGAAAAACATAGTTAAATATTTAATAATTTAAATTAAAATAATATCATTTTTTGGAGCATCTGCCTCGCAAGTTACAAATTACCAAGGAAACATACTCCTCTAAGGGTGTTTTATTTTAATTCCTTTCGATCAGCGGAAATTGTTGTAGAAAGTCAAGTGCTAACCTCAAAACAAGGAACTTGAAAACAAGTTCTTTAAAAAATTGTGAGCAAATCAAGCGTGCATATGTAACACTAACCCAATGTAGTCCACTACAACTCGGTGCAATAGGAGCACTGTGGTTTCTGGTTTGTTACCCGTCGCTTTATCTCTCGTACTTTTGTTTCAGAAACTACTTAGGATCTATTTCAAAGTGTTCGGTAAAGGAGGCCAGGAGAACGCGGGAATGGTCTAATAGAACCTTGACACCTACATCGCAATTACACACGAGAAATCCAATCAAATTGGATTGATGGAAGATTTCGTTAAGTTTGAGTCTTTCAAATTTTATCTGAACAGATCTCCTGTCAGATGTCAATTTGCCCTTCTACAAACACTTCTCCCAATGACGACTTGTCCCAACTGGATCTTGTCATGATGAGGTGACAGTTGTTTCTTGGGCTGTATAAAGTAAAACTTCAACAAGTCTTTAAATTGTAGTTAAACTGCTTTTATCAATCGACCGATTGCTTTTATGTATGTGTTTTCTTAAGTTTCATCATGTTTACTTATTTCCGTTGCGTTAAATCAGAACTTGGTAGGTGTGTAGGCAGAGTGTAATTGGACTGACATTTTACTCCAACGAGAGAGCAATCGACAAGCAAGAAAGTCCTTTTTTGGTTACGTGCGATGAAATAAAAGCAGAGTTACGAAATTCAATTACAAAAAAGTAATTCACAAACAAACGTTTACTATCGTAGAAAGCATCGTAACGAAATGAAATCGTGATGTTTAACGGTCGAGGAAAAACAACAGGTAGATGAGGCAGTTACCTTTCTTGAAGGATGACGCTCAGTTCCTTGCAGAAGTCTTCTCCTTGCTTTATGTACCTCCTCAGTTCTTCGAATCCATTTTGACCCTAAAAAGAACAGACAAGAACAGGTAATTAGTTTTTCTTTTCGACTCGGCAGTCAAGCAACATGGCGACCGTACTTTTAAGTTAATAATGTGAAAGGACGTAAAACAACGGATTTTACGCGTTTTCGGCGGGAAATCAATTTGTTTTAGTTCAAAACCAACTTAATTAAATTCGTGTAAAATTAAACATCTGAAAATGTCAATTCACCGAATGTCTTCTTCGTGTCTTCTTTTACCCCTGATGGCGGACAAGATAGACGGTAATTACAGACGGTCTACCCGAGGATTTTCGTCTGCTTTAAGTAACTTCAAGGAAATGTAGTGTGTTGTGATTCGTCGACTGATTCATTCCGTCGCTACATCAAGTTTTCATTGCTCCCACACACGTGATGTTAAGATTACAATGACTGGTCGTTCACAACTTTATCTACTCTAATTTTCTTTAGTTTCTACCTTGGTATGACCGTAACAGAACACTGCCGCAGAGTGCAAAATCAACTGAATTTGTATATATATAATAAGCCACATAAATAATGTACTCTATGTGAAATATTTTCTTTCAGATCATCAGTTGTAACTTGTTCGTACCCTTGTGATACAAGTTAACGATATATAATGTCGAACTCTTGTTTCCGACATGTTTCACATCAACTGCAATAGCCACAGAAGCTTATTTATACATATGCCAAAAATCACTGGTGAAAAAGAAATTAAAGAGGCTACGCGGCGGGTACTTTCTCCGTGTGTAGTAAGGTATGTTGAGTTGCACACATTTTGTTTTTGTTAAAGACATTAAATTGCTGAACCAACAAATACGAAACCGTAGAACTGGCCGAGTTGTCCCGCGGGTACCTACGGCATTGAATATCAAACTATTTGTCGTGTAAGTCATTATTCAGTTTAATGTATACTCTTACTTAAAAAGCGTTTTATCTCTAAGTAATCCTTTAATTTATTATTGGATTGCTTAATTCGGTTAATTAGGTTTATCGTCTGGTGTTGCAACCGACTGCCAAGTGAGCAGTGTTCATTCAGATATCAAGGGAGAAAGAATCGTCGGTACCAGAAGCGGGTACCACCTTCCAACACCGAGATACTCCAACGTGGTAATCGCTCAAAATAAAGCCAATCAACAAAACAAACGTTTTTTTTTTCACATGATCGAGTGAGCCATTAGCACATGGCCGAGTCCGAGTCGGTCGGATTGACCCAACGTCAACTCTGTGACACCTTTTTATTTCGAAATCGATTTCAATTATTACTTTTAATTGATCGCTTGCTCAATCCGTGACACCTGTTGAAATCAAACGGACATTACAAAAAAGAAAAAGAAAACAATTAGCGGCGTGTACCGTTGGTACCTCGGTGCCATTGCACAATTTCAGAGGTGAGGTCGAAGGAAGTCCAAATTTCCTCCGTCGAAAATTTCAACTTCTTCGCCCCGAGGACAAGAATTTCGTTTTTTTTTCGCGTGAGTCCATTCACCTCCCTCGAAAATTTCTTCTTATTGACGGAAGTTATAATTATTTTAATTTAGTGTGTCTCGATTTCGTAGACGAAGGCTACTCCAGGCCTGGGAGATTCGTCTCTTAATGTGAGCACCCTACTATTTAACTATTAGCCGTTTAACATTTATTTTATGTTATTTATGTATGTATTACTTCGTCTACGAGCCCCACAAAAATCACGTGACGTGTCGCATCGTATACAAAAGACAATTTTCAAAAGACACAATATTCAATTAATATGTAACACGTGCTGGTGTTTCCCTGTTCCAGGTAATAATAACAGGGAACTTTATAAAATATTGTATTATTTCAAGTATAATACATTAAAAATAGGGTGAGTTGATTAAACAATTATACCATAAACAATAAATTTGGCACAAATCCCCGAGGTATCGCTTGAAATTATTAAATATTGTAAACTTCATGGTTACGCTCGTTGTTCTTTATGTTCTGTCAATGTTCTTAATCATCCGATCAATTTTTAACATTTTACTGTCACTCGTTGTCATTAAACTCTAGAAGTAAACCTGTTTTTTATTGAAATTAGACTTTGAAGAAAGCCCACTTTTATTTTTAATAACTGCGGTAATCATAAACCACTCCAAAATATTGTTTTATTATGGTTGCCAGTTATAATATTTTTTTCTTTACGCTTCTGGAAACGTTTTGCACGTGCACAGTTTGATATTCATTAGATTAATTGAAGCAAATGTCAAATCGACGTCGGTCTGAGGCCCAGAGGGATACCCCGGCAAAACAGTCAGGTAGATGCACCTGAAACCGGGGCGTTGGTGCAAAGTCGCAGTAGAAGGCACCACCCAGTGAAAAATTCACCCTGGGGTGTTCGGGCCCGCCGACCACCTCTCGGATAAGAAAGACGTGAGTCCCGCCATTGTGTAAATTGCCGATTGATAAGATCATCTCCTTATCACATTCATCTCACGGCCAGTAACGATAACAAATTGCACATACGAGTGCAACTGTTCTTTTTTTCTTTAAACCAAGGAGATGCGTCGATTCCCACGACAGATTTTTTCGTGATGGAGTTACGAAACGTCCAATTGTATCGATGAATGTTTTCTTCATTATCTTTGTAGTCAATGTCACGCCAGGTACTGCCACGCAAGATAGTGAGAAAGTAGTGAAGCGAAAAACTAATTCATAAAACTAGTGTGTTAAACAATGAGACTTTGTTAGACTTTCTGCCTCGTGACACTCTACCTTAGTGGAATTTTCAGGGCCTACTTCGTACCATTGGCAAACATCATGTGGAGTGTAATCCACATAAAAGTCGGACCTTGAGAATTTTGCATGTAAATAACATTTATGTATATGTTGTATGTGGATTACGTATTTCGTTCTATATACAAACACTACAGCCATTACAAATTGAAGATGTGTGGTCAAGTATATCCTCATATCCTATCATATCCTCATATCCTATCATATCCTCATATCCTCATATATCCTCATATCCTCAAGCTAGTCAAACAGTTGCTGTTCTCTTATAGGTACACTACAATCTGGTTTTAAATTTTAAATTTGAACAAAACCCAAAGGGTTAAAATAATTCTGGTTTGGACATTCTATTTTAAAATGAATAAACAGTGACTATTTACAAACAGCAACAAAAATAGTAGATGTAATTATGGAGAGTAAGATTAAGCAAGGGCGTTTCTTCCACACGTGTCTATAATATTACATCTTAGACTTTAATATGAGTGTAGTACAGGTCTGTGTACGACCGATACACATACACCCACCCACGCACACTGTAATTTTGCTATATACAATACAGTCTTATCGAGGTGTAGCAACCTGTAGCAAAACAGACAAATCCCGTTAAAGCAATCTCTGGCCTGTATTAAGTGTAACATGTGCCTGAAATTAATTCACTACAAAATTATATATAATTGCACATTAAAGAGAGTAAGCGAACAGATCCAGATGCATTTCGAACCTCAGGGCATTGTATACGAAAAAAAAGTATTTCAAGGAGAGGGACTGATGGGGACAAACAAGAAGAGAAGAGAAGAGAAGAGAGAGAGAGAGAGAGGAAGCAGAAATTATCAGAATAGTTTATGTAAGTCAACTACCAACCAATATAATTAAATACAATTTCGTGAATGTCGAACTTCCTTAAGACAAGTGAGAAAGTCAAAATAAAGAAAGTGCTACAACACTATAACTCCACTACAACACCCAAATGGCTACCGGTAAATTATAAATCCATTAGATCACTTAATTTAATGCAATTTGATAATCGGAAGTGAAACATCAAACTCGGCACCTGACGCTGTGTGTTGTGTAAACAACTACTTTGATGGTGAAGTAGTGACATACGCTCGTAGCAGAGGTTAAATTTAATTAGAAGCTCCAAGGCGAGTTCCCTGTAATTTCCATGGATTTAAATATTTAGTTAAAGTTATCTGGGAGAACCGTCAATTTTTACCTTTCGAGCAAGTTTTACTTAATCGATAGCGTAAAGTTTGACTAGTCGAGACCTACGAGACTCCGACTGATGTGGAGAACCAGAATTCTTACGTCATAGAAATGGAGTACAATTGAACTTCAACTAAAATTGTACTGAAACCCGGATCGAATTATATAAGATTTTAAAAAATATTTGAGGACGACAATCACAAGGTGAGGTCTTAGGCTAATGACTAACTACGAGGGAAAAGCAATGGTACAGAACAACACTTCCTAGACTTGTAAGATTTATAGTGCAACTCGTGTGGATAGATGAAGTTGCATGAGCTTGGCCTCGCTGTCTTCACGACTTCAGCAGGTTTCTGAAAAATTACATATTGATCTAACGAAAATTACAAAAACTTATCAGTACGTGTTGATCCCAAATACAACCAATTCATGAAGTACGCAGAAATATTTGTTTAAAAAAAAATTAGAACACCACACGCACACTCATACAAGATCGGACCAACTCTTGTTCGTACGAAGGTTATAAACCGATCCGATTCCTGACGCAGATCTCTTCTGTCAACCACACAGATCAAACGTGTCCACCAGAAATAAGACCGTAAAATATCTGAACGGGGGAATTTCAAATAAACAAACAGAGAACCTGGGCTAAACCAATTGGAATGCAACTGTTTTCGCCGAAAGCAAGAATTCTTCTGGAAGATCTCCGTAAATCGTCGATTCGATCAATAGTCCTTTGCATTTTGCCGTGAAGATCAGAGAAACGATCTCCTGTCTGTGGAAGCAGCAAAAGAAACGACAAAATACACCGGAAGTCGAAAACTTTCCCCTCGGCCTGATCTGATCGAGTCAGAATCGGACTGATCTCATCTCAACACCGACAGATACCCGACTAAACTATCTTGATAATGAAAATAAGAACTGATAAAAGGACTGGGTATTAATGTCGAACTTGTCATAACTCCCAACTAGATTTCTAGTTTGCCTAGTCGAAATTCCATCACGTTTTCTAAACGAGGTTCGATCAGTTTGATTGAGCTGCTCCATCCAACGTACTTTCTTCTGCATCTTCTTACTCTTCTGCCCATTGAGATTCGATTTACGACCTTCTTTGACACCGCAAACATCAAACACCTCACTTTCATCGGTTGGGCTTGACTTCATTCGGTGTGTGTGTGTGTGTGTGTGCCAGCCGTTGGAGTGGTCTCGCACCACATCCTGAGACAACAAGAAACCATCACGAGTCCACCGATTGTGTCATCAAGTGGTACGAACTTGAAAATTTCTTTCTCTCTGGTTTTATTCCGTAATTACTTATGGATTATTAATTTTAGGTTTATTGCTCAAGGAAAGAATGAGAACTGAATGGAAAGGGCATCAGTTAACTTCTGGTACAAATTCAAAACCACCGATGGAGTCGTCGCGGCTGGGTGCCGCGCCATCGCCACCTGTGAACACAACCCTTAGCTAACGGGGTGGTAGGCTTTGAATCGAAACGCACAAGCTCGACACTCTCGACACTCGACAGATCACTCAAAAGCAACATATATAAACACTAAAATATTAATCATGTAAGTAAAATTAAATAGAGACCCACAACTATATAAAAATTTTAATTAAGTATCAAACAAAAGCAGAAAATTTTATTTCTACTACGCCTGGGGTCAGTAGAAATTCTATTAACCAATCGAAAGAAATTGAAACAAAATCTATTTCTGATGTAATGAGAATGTGAAATTCCAAAATTGTCAAGGTAGAACTTATTTTTTTTAAAATAAATTCGATGACAGAGATTTATTAAGATGTACACCGCGACAGTTATTTCACTAAGAACCGCCGGAAGTCAAATAAATAAACCAACAAAAGTTAAATAACGAAATCAATGAAAAAAACAACTCTCATTTAGCATAAAAAATTATGTAAATAATAGTGCAGCATAGAAGACACTCACTCGTGCCCGGTGGTGTGGGTTATTAATTGCTCAAATGTAAGTTAAATCAAGTGGTTTATGTAATAAGTCTTACACTCGAGTTGAATTATTTCTTGCGGACATCGAACGTAATATTTACTCTCGTTTTTTAATTGCAATTCATTTTTTAAGATCAAACACGTCAATTTTGTAGTTGACCAGGTTAAACTGATTCCTTTTCTGAGTGACGACCGGATTGCAGGTAACAACAACAATAATAACACACTCGAGTGAGTCTCAGTGCGACTCAAAAGGAAAACCTTCTGTGCAATGAATTTTCTACAATCACCTACAAACGTTAGTTTTAATGACTTAGAGGAAACTTACTCCGAACTACCAAAATTACTGTTTCTCGGTACTTCACCAGGTGCGACACATTTCTAAACGACACGTATCGGTTGTTTCTGTACATCTAAATGACTAACTTCGTTGGACAGACAAGTGAGAAAGTAAACCGGAAATAGTTCGAAAAACCGAGGAAGAGTCCTTGTGAAGAGAACAAAAACGCAAGCCACCCAGTGCGGTTTTTCTTGCTACACTTGAATTTTCTCATTTTTGCACCAAAGAGCAGCAGTGCCCGGCGGAAATACCACAGTCTCATGAATGAAAGTGAGAGACAGTGAAACATGAAGATGACGATGAATGTGAAATGGAAACCGTCGAGAAGACTTCGGTAACCAGATTTAGACAAAAAATAAAATTTCTGTTCACGCCGAGTGAGCATGCCATCATTTTTTAGCAAAATGGTATACGTAATTTATATATAATTTGAATTTAATCAATGCTGTCCAAACTACTACAATTTATTGATTTAAATATGTATGTATGTAGTGAGTGACACTGTAAGGAGTAGCCCTCTAACCGAGCAGCAAAATATAAAACGGTTGTATTTCATACAACGCAAAATACAAAATACGCAGGGAAATACACTTGTAGTATTGTCAAAAAGAACTTTGGTACTTCAGTTTTTGCAGTTAATCCAACACCAGAAAATAACTGGCTTTCGAATCACAAAAAATTCACAGAAACCACTACAAAACCAACGAAACCGACCGAATAGTTCAATGGTTCTATAAATAATATACTTCCAGGAGAATGTCTAGAAAATTATTATAGATTTACAAGATGTGGTGGAGAAAGTATGTCAGATACCTGCGATTCGGTTCAAATTTCTAAGTTGGAAAATTGCACTTTGGTTTGCGGAATCTTCCTTCGATCTTGAGATCTCTCAGATCTCGCTGCGCGCGAAAGGCACGAAGTGCAATCTTCAACGAGAAGGTTACTCTTCTCCTATTGAGAAATTCTGACGTGAAAGACAAAAATTAACAAACGAATTCAAAGTCTAATGTGGTGAAGAGGAAAGTGTACCAGCAACAGAAAAGATCTTTGACGAAATTATAAGACAAAAACCGACATTTCCGGTTGAAAGAGTTTCGGTCAAACAGAGGAACCGAATTTTTTCTCTGAAAACCTGAAACGGAGCAAGTAAAAAGTGACTCAAGTCACAAGACAAAACCTCAAGCAACATAACTGGAATTGCACAAAGTCGGACAGAAAGGAATAGAAACACAAAAAGTAAAACCAATCAGCCGGAAATGGGTGAGAAGTGAGTCGACCGGAAACACATGGCGTTGCCTCAGAGGAGCAGAAGACCGAAAATTCGAAAATTTTAGGTTGGACACTGCCGAAAAATTTGACAGGTGTAAACAAACCGAGCATTTTGTAGCATGACGACCATTTTCTTACGGGCCTATTCTGTTTATCTGTTTCTTCTCGTCGTAACAATCGTTTTGGTTTTAGAGTTTTTCACCTATTTAATAGTCAGTCGGGATGATGTGACGCAAGAAGAATTATGGAACATCAGAAACTACGAAAACGCTTTCTGTGGGATTCCATTCAATGCGGACAAGCCAAGAAAAACAGGAAACGAATGTCCAACAGAAGGAATCATCACGGGCATTAAACACAGGCCACTCCACGTGAACATGTGGAGGTTCGCCAATATGCTCGTGGCTCGGAAGAAAACAGGTCTCAAAATATACCTGCCGAGGTGCATGAGGACGGTTCTGTCGGAAACCTTCAGCAACGTCAACTTCCCTGTTTTGTCAGACATTGGTCATTGTCCCTTCAACGTTTCTCTCTCGGTTAATTCGATTTTCGATTGGACCGATAGAAAGCAGTCCGTTGTGCTTGATTGGTCCTACCTGTACACTTTTCACATAATTAAGAACATCGACGAAATTCGACAGCACTTGCAAATTAATCGAGCCCTGTGGAACCTTGCCGGATTTGTGCTGGAAAATGCCAAGAAGTCCCTGTCGAATGTCACCTACGTTGGTGTCTACATAATGAAAACGACGGAGATTGTCAAACAGGAGTACGACGATTTCTACCCGAGCGTTGAGTTCTTCGTCGATGCCATGGACTACTACCGTCGTAAATACAGCAATGTCTCCTTTATCGTAATAACCGACAAGTTTAATTTCTGGAATCGAAAGTTCGGAACGGACGTTCTCGTACTCGATGAGAAAAGTCTCCTGTCGGAAGGTTACATTTTGGCGATTCTCACGCGTTGCACTCACAGCATCTTGGGTTTTGCGGACTTAGCCATGTGGGCGTCACTGCTCGGTGGCGGAGAAGCCATTCTCTCGCTCTCGCTCACAGAGAATTACAACAGCATCATACAGGCCGTGCCTAACTGGAAATACCTGCCCAAGAACACAAAGTCAAAGGTATACAACGAAAAAGATGGCGAATGGGGGAAAATATGATCCAAACCTGTTTTTTTCACCTGTCCAAAAGGTAACTATTTCAATAAAACATGAAGTCGAGTGTTGATGTTTTCGTGATTGAGTGATTCTCAAACATCACTTCTCACTTTGGTGTTGAGCCAAGCGTCGGGTCACTGCCGTCAAATCACTCGAGACACAAACGCCAGGAGTCAGACATCTTTTTTTTTTATTTTTATTTTGTTCACCTGCCAAAACCTCCTCTGAGATGTTGTGGTTTTGCAAAATTCTCTCTAGCCGGAAACTCAAAAAATGTTTCATTTCGAAATTTGGAAGGATTGCCTGGCGGGCCATCCAACCGCAGACACAATCATCACACACCAGTGTTGTGAAGATCAAACATCAAACTTTGAGCGATTAAGACAAATCACACGGTGACCTTCGACGGGCCTGCTCGGTGGGTTTGATGGGCCTTGTAAGGTGGGCCTAGACCGTACCTATTTTTTGTCGTGCCTACAATGAAAACTAGAAATGAATGAATCCTTAAACATCACTACTTCTTCTAAAGTCTGTTAAGGAAATTTGTCGTGGGACTGAAGTGTCGGATGACTTCACTTGACTTTTGCGAAACCAACACCGCGTCAATGATGATTTACCAGTTTGATCGGTTTTATCTATTTCCATGTGTTTGACGTAGGTCTGTTCTAAGGAGGAGGAACTCGGGTACCTGAGGCAGTCAACGTCAACGTCAATTATCAGTTACTAATTGCGAGTTCATGTTGAGTTTTGCCCTACCAAACTCGAAATTATCACCCTGGGAATGTCGAGATATCACAAAAGAGTCGTTGTAGTGAAGCAGAGATTAATTAATGAGGATTACAATGAATTCACTGGTAGTTATCAACGGTCAGCGTACAATTCGAAGTGGTGACATCAACTGAACAAAAAAGTATGAGAAACACCCAAAAACCAACATCAAAATCGGTCTGCGGATGAACCCCAGAAGAAAAACATGTTCGACTGTCCTGGTCTATTAGTTCATCTACCACGACAACTCCTTCCCGTTTACTATTTATCTTTTCACTAAATAATAATCTCTCTTGAACAATTATTGCTTCTGTGGGAACGCTAAATGGTCGGGTCGTGTTTATTAACTCTTTAGCACTTTGTCGTGTTAACGGGCGATTTAATAATGTAACGGTTATTAATGAATTCGGAAGCTAATTTAATGGGGTTAATAAAATATCAGACAGATGTAGTAATCTCTCGTTGTGTCACGATTTAAAATCTAAAAGTATGAGTCGGTGGGCCATCGTTACATCAGACTTGCCCTGGGCCATTAGACGTCTTCTCGTGTACTTGAATATTATTTCGGTGTAAATCCAAAATTTATACTTCCGAACGGTCGTTTGAACGGTTGTAATTTCCAATGTGTGACAAATTCAACATAAAAATTTGAACGATGAAAAGTTTGAGTTAAAAATAAAAAAAGAAGTCGAGCGGTCATCGAACGGAAAGTTCGAAAGTCAAAACGTAGAAAAATGAATAAGTAAAAACTAACACGGATAGTTTGCTCAATTGCTTGAAGAATGTAAAAAAGGCCTTTGGTAGTTTCAATACAATAGTTTTAAAAGTTGTGAAGTAATCAATTTGAGCAGTTATGAAAAGGTTCAAGATTTTTATAGAACGCAACAAGGAAGGCTCCAAGCTAGAAAAATTAAAATCGAGTTTTGCGTCTAATTTAAGTTTGTAAATTAAGTTTTTTTACGAGGCTCGGACTTCTCCAGAAGACATTCTAATAGAAGCTGTCCAATTAAAGTCTAATTGTGTCGTAGTGAACTCAGGTCGCATTCATTCACTTCCAGGCACACGGCCACCTCATTAAAAAAAGAAAAATAAACAAATTCGCAGACAAAGTCGAGTCACGGAAAATCTCTCGTTTGGGTGTTCGATAATCGTAGAAATCGATCATGTCGACATTGGCGAGTCAAATTTAGACGGATTTTGGCAAGTTTTGCCACGAGTAGGGCAAGAAAAACACTCAAAAGACATGAACCCAATGATTAGTGGTTCGGAGCCACGGTAAAAGGATAGTTAGTAAACAGAATAGTTGCGTAAACTTAACCGGGAGACTTAGGGCTTATCAGGACAGCTCGTACGGGTCCATTAAACTTTGATTTATGTCCATTTTAGTATTTCTTATTTTCCCTTCGTATCGGTGAGAATCGATCAATGACAATTGAGATGTAGAAATTTCAATTCTTTTTTTTATTTCCCCTTAATCCGAGCTATTTCACCAGACAATTTTTATAATTCTGAAGGAAATGTGCGGACGGAAACGGAGCAAAAGTTCAACTCCTGTGTCCCAATGACCGCGCCATCGGCAAAAAATTATTCCATGCTAAATTCCTATACAGTTCTTTCTACTACTCCTTCACCGCACTTGTTTTATTTTGTGGTAATAATATTTTGAAAGTTTTTATCCACCATCTATTCTTTTGTTATTTCGTTGCGTATGTCAAAAAATTGTCAACTCCATCAGAAATCAAACTGTTGCGGTTCTTGCAGAAAGGTACAAGTTCCTTGCGTTTAAGTTTGATTTAATGAAAACACGGTGAAAACTTCTACTTAATAAATTTAATTTAATATCTGTACTCACGTGAATAAGTTTGTTTTGTGATTGGAGTCTAAGCAAACCTCAAATCTCACGGGTACACGAAACACACAAGTTGAACACCTGAACCTGAATCGAATGCGAGTTCATGGGTCATCGGTTGCATTGGCAATCGTCATTACTGGGCCATGGGTCCTTTCATAAAAGTACCCGGTACAAGTACGTCAAACATGAACAAACACAAGAAAACAATTTTCTTTTAGTGTCCGTTTTGAAAACAAAAATTTCAATGCTGCCCCGAAGAAACCAAAAGGTAACACAAGACACACAAACACGTGGACCTTATTATTTACAATTTATGTAGATTAAGCAAAGTAACAGTTGTCGTATCTCCTGATGGTTGACGTGTCAACAGAGTGACTTTTACAGTTTTAACAAGTTGAGGATAACTTTTATGGTTCATAAAATTTCCTTTGGATTGAGGGAATCAGACGAGAAAGCTGCGTCACCGCAAGTATTGAAAATTTACGTCTCTGTAAGACGATATCAATCGTTAAAATGTTGCACAAGTGAATATACAAAATGTTTCAAGTCATATTTTGTAATGCACTGTAATTACTTGTATTGTAAAATTGAGAAATATAAATCTCTTTTGGATGGATAATAGTCTCTGAGGGGCGTTGAAGGAAAGTTTGACTTAATTTTAACTTCCGCTACTGAAAGTGATGCTTTTAGGGAACGATTCGACCGTGACAATTCAGAAGAGGAACCCCAGAAATTTAAGGTTAACAAAGTGGAAAGTAGACATATCGTCTGACCCAAATACAAAGTGAAATTTTACCGGTACACCTGAACACCTAAGGAACACAAAAATCCATCGGACTACTTCAAGATTGTATTTTACTAACACAAGAATTATTAATGTTCAAGAAACATAACTACCAGTCTTCAGAATGAGAGTAAGCTGTAAAAAACAACCTAAAGAAAGAAGTGTGGACTGTTGTAGTTTGAGCAATCCTTGTTGGTCATCAAGCACAACCCCCAGAATACTTGTGGAAGACTTCCCAAGGTGAACGTCAGCTACACACTCAAAATATTTCTTTAGAACAAAATAGTACAAAAGTTAAATCATAGGCAAGTAACTGTGGAAACCCCGAGATGTACTTGAAACAAAAATGAAGGACCAACTGAACTTCCGTGAGAGTCGCAAATGTCATTCAACAACTACCAAATTCCACTAACATGATTGAATGACCGTTAAATACGCAATGAACAGTCAAATTAAAAAACGCCGGCGGATGAAAATGAGAGGGAGAAACGGAGTACGAGCCAAACGGGAGAAAAACGCGAGCGTGATTTATTAACGCCCGCGTAAGCCGCTTTTCCAGGCCGCCATTTTCCTTTCCAATTTCCTTTAGGAGAATCAATCGATTAAAACTGACCTCAGTGTGAAAACTATTTAACAAGTAAAAAACTTATGGAAATACACGTGAAGCAACTTTCCGTTAAGTCACGCACAAATTAATAGAAATAAATAATAAATTTGTCTTTTTATGGATTCCTGTTGACTGCGAGAGACGCGTACAGCAGTCTATTGACTGACAGTTTCGTAAATCAGAATGAAACTATTTTTTCAGAGATGTACAATATTGTACATAAAGTATACATAAATATTGGGAAAGTACCAATTGATAGCTATTAGTATCATTAATACATTCAGGTATCTTTTATTTACGAAAATATAAATAAAAAACGAATAAAAAGAGTCACTAAATAATAATAATAAATACTAATAATAAATAAACTAAAATAAATACTCTTCTCTCTGCGTGCACTCTGCAAACACATGTGTCTCGTGAACTTATGTATTCAGCACAAGCTTTTATTTAATAATTGATACGTAATGTACTTTTGTGTTATTGTCACATCCGTTTCACCTGTTCATTTCACTACAATTACCTTACATTCTTTTTTCTTTTTAGTTGGAACACACCACTTAGCGAGAAGTAGAACTCGCATAACTCACAGTTTTACCTCTGAGCATTCAACCGACTTCCGTTTGTCGGAATTGTTGCAAATTGCACTTTCACGTCGCGGTGTGTACGACCGAACGCGAGCTAATTGACCGACATGCAAAGACAAACACAAAGAAGGTTGAACAGTGTCGTTTGGTCAGTTGACCGTTTCAATGTAAGACGGACGCGGCCTGTCTCTCGTTAGCGGTTAGTTATGTAAGATAAATGTACATAGGAGAACATTCTGTTGACGACCGAATAAATATCACGGATTAATAATAAGTTTTATAAATCGTGTCTGTCACATAAGGCCAGGTCAGAAAACAACTTCGCCGGATTATGAGTTACGAGGAGCAGAGTTCGTGAATAAAACTATCAAAGTGTTGCAGAACAACAACAAACAAATTGTTTTTGTCACTCAAAGGGCACCAGTTCTCCCGTGTAACACCAACTTTGTATTTAGTGACCCAGTCACCGGAGTCATCACTGTCGTAACACCCGTGGGACTACACCCACGTGAGAACAAGCTCTGACAGTCGACCCCTGGGAGTGACCCAACGGTTCGGTGCCGGCATCTTGATTTCGATCTAACACTATTTCTATCGATAGTTGGGTAGACAGGGAGGTGAGGGGGGGCATTTCCACATCTGGACGATCACTTCAAGGTGATCTGCCTGGGTTCCGACAAATGAAAATGTTTACGCATGGGCCTTGGGCGCGAAATGCCGGATATCTTTGGTCCGATACCTGGAATTCGGGACAAAAGTTTGGTGAAGAAATTCAGGCACTGGACGACGGCAGGGGGCCGTCTACCGCCCGACTACTCGCACTACTCGCAACTAAAACAACTACGAATGAACCAGCTGTCACTGGACAAGAGAAAATTCAAACTACCCTGGGCACATTGGCCACTGGTTAAGTCGATTGTCCCGGCAGTTCCACGTCGTCGTGTGTTCGATACAACTACATCATCTTATAAATCAGTTATACGATCAATTAATTTCCGTTCTCGTTGAAATTATTGCTTAATAAATAATATAATGAAGCTAAAAAGAACTGGAATCAGTTTGATTTAAGTAGTTACCCAATAAACTACTTTGGAAGGGAATAATAATTTCAGCCGGTACCGACTCCAACTGGTACTCGGTGGAAGCCTGCATTTTTCTCACTTTAGGGTAGACCCTGTGGTGCCTGGCAATTATCTTAGGCCTCACAGCTACTACTAGTAGACATATAGTCGACTACAACACCTAAACGACATAAAATCACATATTTAAAAATGTTTTTCCTAGACAAAGCTATGTTGTAACATAATTTTTTGCTTCCCATCGATGAGTATGTATATTTTGTATACAGTCGTTAATATCCGACTCCCTTCCTCGATAAACATTTGTCAATATATGTCAGACTTAATGTACTACATTGTAGTATTCCCGTTAGAGAACTGGTAGCGTGTGACGTCACTTTGTTACGAAGTAAATTCCTATATAATCGCAGTTGTACAGGGGTCAATCATGAGAAGCCGACTCCTACCAATTAATTCATAGATCGGTAGCTAGAATTGGTACTGTCGGTCATGATACGAGTTAAAATCCTCATTAATTATACTCCCGCTTAAATTCGTTGACAATTTCACTACGATTGAGATGAAGAGGAACACTTTTAACGAGTCTTGAAATGATGAAATGGCAAATTAATATTACTTCTTTGATTTAATTCAGGCGATGAAACTTAGCCGGCACTTTTTTGGCCTTCTGTCGAATTGCCTCATTCAAACTTTAACTCCGTCGACTTGACTTTCGGAATTTTTCTACATCGATGACATCAACTTGCAAAACTACAATTTTATCGTAGACTCGTATTCCGTCAGGTGTGTTGCTCAACTTCTGTCGACGAACACCAGAAAAACACTACAACTGTTTAACGTTGTTCGTTTGTTTGTTTCGTTTGTAAACAGTCTGCTCTTAGTGGCAGTTTTGAAGCAGAAGACGTACTGAATTACGTCTGTTATTTTTAAATAATTATTATTTGTTTTATTTTATTAAGCGTTAATTACTACACTGTTATTTTCCCATGATTATTATGTAATGTTACGCATTCATATCTATTTTGTTATGTAGTTCGTTAATTTTTAGTGATGATTAATGACTCACTTATTACGGTCTCTTATGTACTTATTTATTCTTCGAAGTCTGTATGTACATAAGTATACATAGCTTTATTAAGAGTGGTAAATACATGTTGAACGTCGTCACATTTTGTTGTCATTCTCACTTGGTCGTAGTGGTTGCAGGCACTTCGTTCGGGTGTTTCTATTAATTGTTCTATTTTGTCTATATGAAATCGATTTGTCTTTGTACAGGAAAAGTATAACTTTCTCTCTCATTCTATATAATTCAGGAAACTTGTCTGACCGACTTTTCTTTCCCGTTCGGAGAGTACCTCGTAAGGTACGATATCGATTGTTTTGGTGGCGGAGAAACTTTAATTAAAATAAATAAATAAATTAAATACATAAAGAACAATAGTTAGACCCACTTTGTACCTGTACGGTTCCGACAGTAATGAACGGTTTAAATGCAGGGTTTAGTTCACGAAAAGAAATAAATAAATAAAGCGGCTTTCGATAAAAAAAAAGATCAATCGCCAATAAACCATTTAATTGTGAGCGGGACATCGCTTTAAGCGAACTTTGGTGCTAATCTACTCCCACGACTGTACGTAATATCAGCCCTCGGCTCTTTCACCCGTACCTGAAATCCTGAATTTCCGTTGCCGATGAACCCGTTTAAAATGGCAAATCGAAATTGAAACTCTCCATTTTCGAATTATTCAACTTTTCAATGATCGAACCGTTTCGCGGATCGACAATCTATTAATAGTCGATCGAAATTGATCTATGGATCTCTGCTTTGTGCCGCCTTTTCGTACCTGACTTGTTCACGCGCAGCCGTTCCTGAAACCTGGACTTTCGAAAGTCACCAGTTTGGCATTTCGCTTTATTATTAAAATATAATTGGACACTTGCCGCAACTACGCCCGCGTTTTTTTTGTTTTGGGGTTTGCTCTCATTCCCAAACGTTCGGTTTCGGTGGATTTTCGAGACGTTAAATGACCTGTTGCGACCTGATTTGAGGTGTCATGTCGAGCAGTAGTCGGAAGTCGAGTGGTGCAGACTCCGTTGAGGGTGATGAATTTGATACCAACAGAGCAGGTACCTCTGGAACCCGACTCAACGCAAAGACAACATCTGGCAGGGGTTACAAAGGCAAGAAAACCGCAAAATTACAAGAGTAATAATTAATAAACCGAAATTACTCGCAGGATTTTCAAAGAAGTTCAATAAAAGAAGAAACTGGTACCAGCTGGTACTCATAACAATCGAGGCCTTTACGAACAAGTAAAATTTCACTTCTTCGCCGCCTTCCACAGGAAATTAAATTGAACTTTCAAAGGATTTAAATAACTCAACTTGAGGTTCAAGTTAATCAATAATACCTGTATAACAAACGGTACTTGATTGTAAGAAGACAACTAATCCTCATTCTACAAGAAACAGTTCCCCTAAAAATTACAATTTTTGTCACCATTCTATATTCATACAATATATATATATATATTATTTTTTATGTAGCGCTTGATTCGAGTACCGTGGGTTCAACGTAACGCCCAAAAGGTTTATTTGAGAAAACTGTGTATTTCTCTCTCTGTTTGTCTAAATAGTGGTTAGGTTGTCTTTTTTTGTATACAATATATATATGTTATATGTATATTGAAAATTAAAGCATTGTATATAATACATGTGTACCTCTAGAAATAGGTCAATTTGTTTACTATCATTGACCCACCAGGTTATGTTAGGTTAGGTTACGTTAGGTTAGGTTAGGTACAACAGGTGACACAACAGCACAGGACAGGACTACTGAAAATATGACTTACAGCATAAAACAGGAGATGACAGTGAATTCTCCCGTGACGGGAAATTATTAGTACGCCACTTAATCAAGCAGACAAGTACCCGGTAAAACAGTAACAGAACACACAATAGGTACCCTGTCATTTTTAATATTATACATATGGATATACAATTGAGACAGCAAATGGTACCCAAGTCTTGACATACCAGGCAACCGGTATTCTGTGGGAAAATCTCTGGTATTTCAATGCTGCGGAAGAACAAACACATGCCAAGGAAAACCACCGAGAAGGCCATTTGCTAACAGTCCGTAGACAAGTCGACGAGTACACACGAGGTGAACTCTTTGAGTACTCGAGAAGGACGGGTTTGCACATTTTATTACTGTATTATTACCGGTAAGGACACTTCTTCAGCGGGTCATTTCGCATCGACCGCAACCGTTTGGCAATTCCATCGTTTTATGTGAAATTTCAAGTTGTGGATTTCGTCAAAAACGCGGAAACCGAGTTAACTGCAAAAGAATTACAATTTTTACTGTATACGTTTCTCGCTACTTAAAATAAATTTCGAGAGGCGTCGGCCCGCATAAATTTTGGACTTAAATGAATCCACTTTCGTTACAAAATTTCCAATCGCAACAAACAGGTTTGTAGTGGAAACGGTCGTTTTCGCTATCTTCTGCCCCGATTCCGAAAGTGAACTTTTCAATTTGTCCCAATTACCGATTGAATTCAATAATATTATAAATAAGTACGACTTACATATACAGTGACATACATAAGACGAGTGGGAGATTACGTGAGCGAGCACCTCTAACCGACACCTCAAGTGATACATTGCATAAAAACATATACAGAAATGCGAGTTCTTCAGCACGGCCTACGTGTACATACTTCAAGTGGTTACACTCACTACAACCTAAGAAATCCATAACTTTTTCTCCGTGCACTTGTTCTCCACTCGAAAATTCAATTTCTCGTTTCGTTTCAACGTCAGCATCTTACGGTTTAATTAAATACGTAGTTACTGTAATTACCCCAGTACGCCATTGTTTCACGTACATTGTCGTATTATTGTTGTTGGTCGGGTTCACGATTGGTTACTGAATTAATTCGCCGGACGAATGACACGACCTGGCCAAATGAGGACAATTTAATTTTCGATTGCAAAAAATACAGGACCTCACCGTACTGTTTCTAATTTTCCCTGTGCATGAAAGTTGTCGGAATGTTTTACAAAACCATTTATTACCACGGTCATTTTATAATAGTAGTAATATGCGATACATAATAAAAGTAATATAAGAACTTCTACCTGCAGAACTAAATTATGTACTGGGACAGTATGTCCTGGACGAAATGTGAATTTATGTATGAGTTTCTGTTGTACTGTACGATTTAATGAGACTTTTCCACGGGGGAAATAGTGACACTGTATCGAGGGCAGTCTGAAGTCTAAGAAAGTAGGTTCTTAGATGGACACGACTCTAAACCCGATGACTGAAAAAAGACAAAAGTGACCAGGTTTTTACCAATCAAAATATACATAATTGATTTTATGATGGTTTAGGAAGGTCGTCAGACTTTATAATATAAGTATTTAACAGTCGTGAAAGTAATAAAATATGAAGTGTTTGTCAGGATATTTCAAGTCCGTTAGGTGTCGGGTAGAGTCTGAAGACCGACTTTTTGTCTGCGAACAAATAAGTTGGAGGTCTGAAAGAGAGCACAACAAGTTCAGTTTGTGCTAGAACCGATGCGACTAGTACTGGGTGAAACCATCAAAGCACTCCGGTACCCGTTCTGTTGTTTGGTCATTTTGGTACCCTCGGGCCGTACCCTTCTGAGAGCACGCGGTAACATCGACTATTCGTGACCACCTATAACATAATGGTGTCACCGCAGTAAAAGTGTGTTAATTTGAATTCACAGTTTAATAAAAATAGGTACCGGGTAGAGAGGTACCGCCCCTTTAAACGAAATTAATGAGAGGTACCTTCTTTTGATGGAAGCCAAGAGGCAGGGCGCAAATGAAAAATTTGAATTTTCGGGTTTGCCGGGCGTGTTGGACGTTCTTCCTGATAAACCAAAACAATTTTGTCTAATTACGGATGTTTGTTTGTCTGTCTCTCTCTCCCTCCATGTTCATCCAGCTTCTTTCTGGACCAAATTATGGACGTCTCACACGAAATCGAGCCACACATTACGAGGCGGTTCGAAGCGGCTGTCAATTTTGTTTTCCTCAACAACAAAACGAAAGATGAGAAATATTTTTTGTGTGTTGCGTGTCACAGACAAGTGACCCAGATCGATGAGGTGAAATTCATCTTTTGTTTCTAATTATCGAGAAGAATGAAGAAAAGAAGTGAGAAAGTGTTGGATATGTTGGAAATCAGAACAGTCACCGTCTCTCAACGAGTGAAACAGCAAGGGGGATGTCATCCGAGTTCGTCTTGTCCGTGGGTGTCGTCAGACGACCCACCACGGAAGAATCGCCAAGTCGAAGAAGACCAGAGGGTACCTGACACTCGATGGGTCCAAAAAACACAAAGAGACAGGAGGAAAAAGGCCTGGTTGTTCTGAGATGTCATTGACACAGTTCATTCGGGTCATTCTTTGTTGTTTGTGTTGATTGACACGAGAGAAAGAAAGTAAAAAATTAAATAATTTTAATGAAGATATCGGTAACAAAATAAAATCGAGTCAACGAGGCAGTAAAGAGCGAGTATACAAGACTAGTATAATAGGATGATGATGATAATAGAGAAATTTTCATAGAAAGCTACACTGTTCAGAAGTAGACGTAAACCGATCTGACGCAGTTGGCGTGTTAAGAAAGCCGAAGAACAACGTCATGTACATAAGCTCAACATTTCACCGCCTCTTAACCTTCTTTTTTATTACTAACTTTAATAACTTACTTATGTACTCGCGTGGCGTAATTTTACATAGGTTGACATATTCAAAAGTACTCAGCTACCCATGGCCCCCTGGCTAATGGACCGGTCACCGACAAGGCCGTAGTTGAACTCATCGCGGACTGGGTACCTGGTGCACGAGACGTCTGCTGCCCGTGCGGGTACCTGCGATTTTGTGTGACGAGAAAGTACCCAAATGCGGAAACAAATCACTGGAACGAATGATACTAGAGAAGTGGTACCAGTCTGAGGACCCAACTTGAAGGACAAGGACAGGTACCGATTGATGTCTCGAAGCGGGTACCTGGCTGCGTCCGACGAGCGGGTAGCGGTAGTTGTAAAATTCGTCAGGCAAGAGCAAGCGGGCAGACAGCCGTGTAGTAACGAAGAAAGTTCGCTTATAGCGATAAATTACATTAATTAATAAAGAAGTGCATTGATCCCGAGAAAAGGGAAAGTTGAACGAAACCTCGGGCGGAGTAAACCGATATTGTAATTAGAAGATTATGCAGTTGCAGAATGTTAGACAGGTACCGGGTACCCGTGTTCCTGGTCGGCCAAATATGTACGGCGTTGTCCGTCAGAATTCACCACGTTAAGGAAACGGTAAATTTTTGCTTTTTCTCAACAATTTCAGCTCGGGTACCTGAATTTGTGTCACTCGTCGGCCAAGGTACCATCTCTCGTACTCGAGTACTCGTACCGACGACTGCGTAATACGTGACGGTGACATTACGTACAATGTCGCATTTTATGTTGTACCCGCCCTGCGAAAGCGTACTTCATGGTTGCACGTTGCAGGTACCCGCGGTAACTGCCACTTCGACGGTCGCAGGTGTCACAATGTCAGGTACGTCAAGTTAACTATCAACCGTCAAAACTATTTCAACGGTAAGTTCCACCCAACTATGTTCTTTCTAAACTATCAGTGTCAACGGGATAATAACACGGGATTAGAGAACAGTCAACTAAAACAAAATCTTTACAAATTAATGAATCTAGTTCGTACCTGTACAAACATCGATTGGTTTATTGATTAACGTTCGACTGTTAACTCCCAGAGAAGGAATGTCACCGAGACTGACATTTATATTTTTACCACTCAAGGGTGTCACCCTTGTGTCACAAACTTCTTCTACATTGACACATAATTTTATGTAAATCTAAGGTAAAGTGATATTTGATATCTGTTATGTAAGTATGTACATAATTTTATTAAAATCATAATCCTTTTCGTGGACCAACACGCCGAATTTCCCAACGTCAAAATTAATGTTTCAGGCTCGAGTGAGTTGTCTTTACGTTACGGGGATTAGTTTCACTACCACACTTAAATAGTTTTGACTGAAACTATTTGAAAGCTTTTGGTGAACGTCTATGGTCGATGAGGGTTGTTGGGTGTCCATTGACGTCTTAAGAAGGACAGGTGTTGGCAGGTTTTCAGGTTTCTTACCTGACCTCGGACCTGGTCATGCATGAGAGGTGCCTTTAAAGCATCTTGTATCTTTGAAATGCAGTCGACTGCAATTTTGTCAAAATGCAGCAGAGGTCAAAACCGCCGGTCACGTGACCGACCATTTCGTTCATCAGCTGCAGTGGACGGTCGAGGTCGTCTGGGTTTTTTCGGGTGACTCTGCCTCTGCCTCCGTCGAACCAAAGAGGAAAACCGTCCTCGAGAGAACCGAAAAATCCGGGTGGCTGCGTGGGTTTTTTTCCGAGGAGGACGACCTGCCGTAAAAGGCTGCAAAGAATTGTTTTTCTTAGCGGCCTCCGCCATCGATTTATTGCGTTTCGAGTACTCGTCTCGATCGGTTTTCCACAAAGTACTTATGTAGAATTTTCCGCGTTATTAAGCGTTAATAAATAACTCAATAACTGTGGCATTTTCATTCGCACGACCCTGCTCAAAACTCTTTCATGTGACCCTAATCTGAGTCAAGTAATTGAATTGACGTCGTTTCAAGGAAAGCACGAGGATTAATGTGATACTTCCAAATGCGTCGCACACCCACTAAAAATTACCGTCAGTAAATTCGAGTAATACCCTACTGATATCCGTAACGGGTACCCTGCAATTACTAGTTTTATCTACTTGACTTTCCTGCCCCTGAGAGGAACTGGACTGATGCGCACGTGACGCCTTGCACAAAATTATTTTCCTTTCATATTTTTGTCATTTCAATAAAAAAAATACGTAGGTTTCGACTTCTACTCGTGTGCAAAACTACTCTGTTTTGGCTAGCTGCTGCTGGTACCTAACCAAAAAAATACTCTACCTGAAGCGGCAAGTAGGTGCTGGGAAGATGAAACAAAAACGTTAAGACAGTTGAGATTTACGGGACGGGTACCTAACGGATAAGGATAGGTCAGTCGTTTGGAAATGTGGGTCACCGTTCGGGAGGCAGGTACCCATTTCGGTGAACCGGTAAATGAGTACCACACGATTCAGACGTTGGTGTTCGTAGCGGGCAATCAGTGAGTCTGACAGGGCACGAGAAAAAAACATGGAAGGAGTCAAACAAAACACAAAAATTAGGCCTCTAACTCTCCGGTCTCATTAGTTGAAAGGTACAGGATGTGAGTTCAAAATGAGGGTACCCACGTGTGAGGAGGTACCTCTCAGGTACCTCCAAGGTAAATTCAATTAAATTCCAACGTGCCTAATTCAATAAAGAATTTAATTTGATTTGACAGTCGGTGTGAGAAAGGCGGTAGCATGAATCTAAAGAAATAGTAAAAGGAGACCGAGTTAGTTTGGTGGTTTTACTACAGTTTTATATTCATAAATAAATGAGTTAATAAAATGTAAATAGAATTACAGTTTTTATTCATCGCTATTTGCAACACGTGTGTATTGTTGTATAATGTTACTTATATATTTATTAATTTTTATGAAACGTTCCAGTCTAATACGACCACATTTAAAAAAATATTTTTAATTGTTGATTGCGCCACGGATTTGTGACGAAGTACATAATTGTAATGCGTATAAATAATAGTAGTTGACTCAAATAAATAAATTCTACAAAAGTAAACTATTATATCGTGGTTTGTTTTTCATCTCCCCCAGTAATTCCTCCAAACTATTCCCTCAGCTTTATAGTTGAAATCACTACATTGTATGCCACGAAGTTATGTATTAATTACACACAAGATCGACCGAATGATTCATTAAATCCAGCTAAAATTGTCTGCGTTGAAGTTGTACAGTCTGCACGGTGCCATCGTCTACTCTCCTCTAGCCTAGTTTTTAGTCAAAAAAACTGGTGAAGAGACGTCTCATTAAGGCCCTGTTATTTTCGGCAGTAAAACACAATTTTTATTTTACGTTTTTCGGGCCGAGTGGTAAAATTCTGTTTTGCAATGCGGTAAATTATTATTATTATCTCAGGTTTTGTAGGCAGCCGTGGTAAACTGAGCCTGGAAGTTAACCGTCCCGTACGACGGACAAGTCTCCGGCGAGAGAAGAAGCATTTTGAAAGGTTTCCAAGTGGGCCACCGACGATAGACCTGAGGTCGTTGCCTGGTTGTAGACCGGAAGTCTACCTCTAATAGAACTGTCACGATACGTGTGCTGCTGGATAAAACTCCGTAATTAATCTACGTGGATTAAAACTTAATTTCGTGAGTGTTTTCTCAGGGTTATGTACTTTGATTTATGTACTCGGTACCCGGTACCTGGACGCGCCACGAGACGTACCTTTTGTCTGGGAATCTTCTCAAACTTCTCCTAGTTTTGCCTAGTTACTTTACCATCCTTAGTCTCTACTTTTACCGCAACTCCCATTGTTCGTGGCTTTTACTTTTTCTCTACATCCAGATTATTTCTACGAAGTCATCAATAGATACATAAATCAATGTAAACATCACATTGACCCTAATACACCTCACCGTGGAACCAAACCAACAGAAGAGGAATCGTAAAACTTGTTTCGGATTTCACTTTCTTCAGTGAGTGACTGGCTGCTCTCGAAAAAAAACAAACAACAAAAATTTTTCCTCAAAAAAAAGATTTCTAAACAATTGGAACCGTCAGATCTTGATCAGATGAGATCACCACTTTTACGATCATCTTTTCTGTCAGACACGTTACAACCGCATACGTTGAGATCTCTGAGGTTTCCCGTGTAAACCACCGGTTGAAAGTGATAATTGTGTTTGTGTTGAATTTGTCTTTAATTTCGCACGAGTTCCGACGTTTCAGATTGACAAAACTGAAGATTTCAACCAGACTTTGAAGAGTCCTGCTGTACTTACAAATTGTAACGGAGTTTTCTCACAAGTTATGCATATTTAAAATTTACTTTGTCCTTTCTTTTTCCGTTTTATTATTGTGTGAACATTGTTTTTATTATTTTACAGAACCGTTTTCTACTTACTATTTTGTAGTGTAGTAATATGAAGGATATTTTTGTTATTAATTTACATAATTAGCATCCGTTTCTGTTACAATTTTTACACTGCATTTATTTTCCACTGTTTTATTCCTTCTGTTTGGTGCACCACAGCAAGCCACGTTCGTTCCAAATTTAAGTACCAGAATTTGAGTTGTCTCCTGCCACTTCAATCACAACCTCCGACCTACCGTCGTTTCTTCTGCATTTCTCTCACGTGACCAAAATTTCAATTTTCACGCATCGAAGACAAAAACGACTTCAACCGACTCAGATAATCATTGGGGACGTTTTCACTCATTTTCACATCTAGAATTAGTATTATTTACGTCTCGCTAATGAGTACCCAAATTATTCGACTTGTTACTCGGGTCGGGTACCAGAAGAGAAGGTCAGGTGAATACCAGGAGGAGATCAGGTAAATAATTGACCGAGTTAATAAATCCACGTGGACAATTTCCGCCAGGTTGGGTCCTGTGATGGCCCTCGTTGAGGTTAGTGAGGTGGACAAATACTAATTTATTTATATGTACGAGAGGAATGAAGAGGCCGTTCACTCCCAATATGCCTACATATGGTGTGTAATACTTTAATAAATAAATTGGTAGTGAACAAAGTGCGCAGCATCAAATTATAATTAACTGCCTTTGATTAAGTTGTTCGTAGAAGAGTGAAGAATACGGTTCTCAGGTGTATAATTTACATAAAATACAGTACACATTTTTTGTGATAAATAATATGAATAAATCGTATATATTAATAAGCATTGCATAAACGTAATAAGTTTTGCTTAATTTGCATTATTACCTATAAGCTTCTAGAAAGCTCTCATTTTTCTGATCGCAAGGTAATTTATGTGTTTTATAGGTTTATTTTTTAAGTTAATTATATTAAGCTTGGTTGTCTTGTCTGTGACAGCATGACAGACACCATGGGAACATTCGTATCTTTTTGACTTGTGCAGCTGGTAATATGAAAACACTCTCAGGGTACTTTCCTCCTTTCCCTTTCTTCACATCCGTTCGAGTTGCACAAACATAATATAAATTGAAAATACCCAATCAAATGAATAAGAGCGGTACGCAAGAGGGTAAAAGTAAAGAAAAAGAAAATCGTAAGTTATTAATATTCTGAAAGTACAAAAAATTAAGTAAAATGTTTCAACTTTCGGCCATTAACTAGCCGGTCATCTATGACCGGACTAGGAATTGACAAATGACAGCAAAAACCTTTCTTGTTTGCTCAAGAGGATGGTTGCCTCACTCTCGAACTAACCGTATCAAATTTCGAATTTAAATTCGTGCACCGAAACGAACCGCGTCGTTCAACAAATAGTTACAAAACTATGTAAAAATTATTCGCAGTTTGCACATAAAACGAATTTTAGCGGACGAAGCATTTCGGTTTTTAACTTGCGAGACACCTTTCATATTTTTAGTTTTTGGTCGCCATTCCAATGGTCGAATTGAATTTGCTCGTGTGTCACGGCGAAAGAGAGAGAGACACACACAAAGTTCTTTAGACAGAGTCAAATGGGTGTGAAAACGTCGGGTACCTCACGACACTGCCTACCTGGACGATCCGATCAGTTTTTGTCTTTTGTTCGACACTCAGCCGAGTGTTACGTGTGCGTCGACCACATGGTCGATCGAAAACAGAAGAAATCTACAGAGAATAATGACTCAACTTGAACAATAGGAGAGATTTCAAACAAAGAGAGAGAGAGAGAGAGAGAGAGAGAAAGAGATTAAAAGCCGAAAATTCCCACCGAGGCCACCTGAAACTTAATAATATCGATTAAGCTCCTTTAAAAAAGTCCTCCGCCATTTTGAATTTTATCAATCAATCAGTCAAATTGACCGTCACGTCGTGATGAAAAGTCACGGCTGATAATGAAAAAAACTATTTCTTATGAGCAGGGCCGAGTACCTCCGCATGGAAATGGAAGTTTCATTGCTAAATTTGATTTGGTGTGTTTTCATTGTCCGAATGTCATTTCCTGTCGTTCGAGTATTCGTCTTTGGGTACCCGAGAATGGGTCACCCGTTATTTTCAACTTTATTCGACTCTGACACTGGTCAACAAACAACCAACAACATCATCCGACGTTATTGTCACAAATAATTGACTCTGATTTATTAAATTTATGTACGACGTCCATGTGCTACGTGTCTCTCCGTACGCCGTAAACGACGCGAACGACTTCCTTTTGACCACATCAAGTCAACCAACTTCCTGTTACAATTGAATGGCACCGGTCACCTACAGTTAGTAATTGAATATTTAGTAGATTTAATAAACTGAACAGGTAACAGGACCAATTAAACTAGGTTCTCAACTTCACAGCTACCGCGTTAATTAGTTGCCGTCCTCTCAGGGGAAATACCGACAGAAAGTAAAACTGGGGTTGAAGAACATGAAAATAGAAGTCAACATAATTATGTATTTATGTACCTTAAGAAAGGCAAACGAGTTGTCACCTAGATATGTTAATTAATAAAGAAAACAACTTAATGGCTACCGATTGAGAGGAAAAGAAACTTCATGGGGTTGTTGTCAACACAAGGTGGTGTGGGTTGGAAGTCAGAAGGTGTGAAATCGCTTCGGGAGAGAAATTAATATCTTTACATTCATTATCAGAATAACTAACAAACAAAATAGAAGAAACTTTGACAAGAATTCAACAAAATAACTAGGAGAATCGTAGAAATAGTAAGACCCGTGCAAGAGCGGCCATGAACATGGTGTCTGAAAGTTCATGCCAACTTTCAGAAGTTAAGTCGAAGGAGTACATATAAGTGCAGTCAAAATACAGGAGTTCTGTTCGGTGTACGTTGACTTCATTTACAGTTAATAACATCACTAAATAACATTCATTCCAAACAGTTACATTGCGTCAGATAACCCAAAACTATGTAAATACGAAATTTCTCCCCGGGTTTTTAAATTCACTCGAAGAAACTTAATTGTTTTGGTCTCATTAAGAAGTTATCAAGCGATGGTCAAGTCGTGTGTCACCTTAAAATTCTTGGCACTCGACTGTAATTAAACCAATTCCAGTTACACGTTGAACGTGGTACAAGACCGACTGTGACAGTTCGACTTTTACCACTGGGATGGTGGAATGAGGCCCTGTGGGGCCAGCAACCAGCATGGGGTCAGGGTTGTCACTTCTGGTCTCTTGAGGAGATGTCCTTCCTCGACGCCACAGAGCCGGGTTAAATGGCTCGGGTCAAGATTTGGACCTTTCAAAGCGAGTACAGGAAAAAAGTTTCAAGGGATGCTCGAATGCAAGCAAGTTACTCCAAAACTAGTTCCCTCCCAGTAAGAAGAAACAAATAAATAAAAAATATCCAAGTAATTTTTCTTATTAGACGAAAACAAGCACGAACAAAAAATAAGAAAAAGTAACTCCGAAATCAATTAAGTACCGAGCAACATTTCATTATGTAAAAATAACAACTCGTCCAAATGTCATGCTTCTGTCATTTCGTGGCACCAGTTAAAGAGAAACTATTTTTGAGTGATCCATAAATTCAATGGGTGAAACAGTCGAATCGCTCGTAGAATAAAAAAAAAAAAAGATTAAAACGAAAATGCCGGGAAAATAGTTTTGATAAAATCACGTTCCGCAATATTTAATTACGGTTTATAGTTTCGCAAAACTACGTCTATCAAATTTTATAGTATTTGTTTTAAAGTTGTAATTTCAATGGCGGTCTCATTACACGGCGTAGCCAACGAGAGCTTCTACTAATTATTTAATTTTTAACGAACAATGGAATTGTCGGGAGAAAGAGAAAATAATGAAAGGTAAGATACGAGACGACCCCCAGATCAATTACGTAAGAATAGTCAGAATAATAGAAAAAATAAAATAAAATAAAAAATGGAAGTGATCTCATTCGAGTTACTTAACTTTTTTAGCCTTCGGGCACAGAGCGAGGTAGGCACCAAACGCGAACAAGTCAGATCGGATCGCAGGATTTGCATTTTTCATAGATGGAGAGCTCACACCCAAGCAAACGGTCGATGACAGTGAAACTCAAGTGATCTGTTTTGATCGGACCGGAGATCAGAAAAGCAACCAAAGTTCTAGACAAAGGATGGCCCCCGTCCGCGCTCGCGGGCAGGTGTGCCAACGCGCGCGTGCACGTGCACGAGATGAATTCTCCTTATTCCGTTCGTGAAAAAGGCGATAGTTTCGTAGAAAACTACAAACGAAACTTGTTATTGTTTTTCTGTTTCTCAATGTTCGATTCGATTTGTAATAAGAGAACTCGAAACCGACCGAATGTTTAATTAATTAGACGAATTTCACTTGGAACAAATTAATATTACGGATGCAAATTTACTACAATTAAAAATGTAAATCCGATTGAACGTGGCAGAAGGAAAAATTTTGAAGTTTTCGTAGGCAAATCGTCGGATTTTGCGTTTTTTTTTAATTAGAGAAAGAGCGCGTCAATCAAAAGAAAGTGTTAAATTCGTATATACAAACTACTATATACTAACTATTCGTCTTACCTCGGGGTAACAGCGAATTTTCCTGAAAGATGGCGGGCCGGAAGTTCCTTCACGCCGTTTCCGCAGAAGAGTAAAACCGGAAGTTTCCGATACCTGAGACCTGGTCATGTCCACGTAAGTGCCACAGTCCGAGTTTTCCCGTCTTTCTGCCTCAATAAAATTGATATTTTCGTTGAGAAACGAGAGACGCGGACTCTCAGAGCATGGGCTCTCGTTCCTCTTGACAATTTCCGGTTCTCCTTCCACGTCTTTCACATCTTCCCGTATCACTTTGATCATGTCAATTGTCGTAGTCCTCTGCGGCGTTGAATTCAAATTTTCTTTCGTTTCTCTTTCCTCATTTATCCAGTTCTTCATCGATTTCCATGCTTTGTTTATCTTCGATCGAACTCTCACGTACGCCTTCTTGTCCTTTGGGTTCATGTTGAGCTTTTTCGGGTTTTCCTCACGGTGACGACAGTAGTCGTTGACGTCGACGTCAGCGTACTCCTCAGGCTCGGCTGTCGTCTGCCTGTGAGGAATTTCCGGCAGCCTTTCGTTTTCCAGTTCCAAGTCCTCGTACTCCAACGACTCTTTTCCCTTCTTAGAGGGAGTTTCGGGTCTTAGGTTTAGAACTTCCGAAGCCGCGTAGAACAACTCGGAGTCTCCGTCTGACTTTTCACCCGAACCTGACGCGTCCTGATCGCTGACCACGTACTCGCCGTGAGGGGATTCCCCTGGCTGGGGTGAATTCAGCGATGTCCTCGGGGAAGAGTACAGGTTTTCTGTACCTGAACTGTCAGACATGGCCATGTACTCACGATTTGACGCTTCGATGGAATTTTTTGTCTCATCGATTGTGTCGTACTCAAATTCTCTTGCGTTGTCGTCCGATGTTGAGTCGAGGAAGGAGAACCTGATGGTCGACAAATCGCCCAAAGCTGCGTCTGTCGGTGCCTCTGTCGTCTTCGGCTTCTTTGCTTTTTCACCCACCGACTGAATTCTCGGAGGTTTCTCATGGACAGGAGACGAAATTCTAATTTCCACGCTCGCCTTCTTCAACTCTGAACTTTTCTTTTTCTCCGGCGGAGGTTTCCTCACCTCAGGCTTCGCATCATCGACATAGTACACAGAATTTTCAGCAAAACTCGACTGATTGTCTTGACTTTCTAGTACGTTTTCGTACTCGATGCCATCGTCGACCGTCTCCAGAGGTTTAACTACCATATTCTGACTAGAAACAATTCTGTACAGCGTGGACACGTTATTTTTTACTTTACATTCCTCCTCGGAGGTTGTCATCTCCTCCGTAACTTCTGCTGGTGGCTCTCCTGCCGGTTTCACCGTTTTCACAATCGTGTACAGCGTCGATTTGTTCGGTTTAAACGACTCTGATTTTTGACTGTCGGTTTTCGTCTTGGCGGCAACTTCACTCTTTCCCAGAGATTTATCCGACATGTTTGAAAGTTAAGTGGACCCGTACATTTCTGTTAACACAAGGAAACACTAACTTTGGAGAACGGCAATCATTCCAGCCGACAGTCGGTTTTCCACCACCACTACCTTCGATCAAAACTATAATAATAACCAGAGGTCAGTCATGTTTATTCAGTCGAAAGTTATCGCGTGATTTAACGTGTGGTGAGTTTAAGTTGTTTAACCGATTATTAAAATATTACTGTAATAGTTGAAGATGAAAGTTGTAAACTTTCAATTTGAGAAATCTCTGAAATAGTTTTGAGCTTAATTAGACCAGGCAAAATGATCAGGTAGCCGTGTCCAGTGATGTAACCTCTGCCATGTCAAATTGTACCACATACTTCTATGCTAATTATATATGTATAAATATAGAAGGGAAGTCGTAGCTGGTGGTAGTTATTACATGAACGCAGTCAACGACTCCGACAGGTAGCACGTAACTTAATTTAATTCAAGTACAATACAATAGAAACGTTCGTTTCACAGTTATCACGAGTGATACAAGCACTTTGAGTGTCGCAAAATATGTGAGAATGCTTTCATTCGGGAATTATCACATGAATGGAATTGTAAATGAATAACTTGAATGATGTTCTCTCTCCTCGTGAAGTGTTTAATTTTTTCACATTATTGTTTGCGCGAAACATTAAGAATGTCCAACCTTTAATCTTAAGTAATTAATTACCTTGAGTAAGATTTCACGGACAAGTTTTTTTTTTATTTTATGCGTACAGCAAACGTGAAATTGTGTTTATTTTAGGGTAATTATGTAAGTAAATAACATTTTCACCGACTATCGCACGCGTAAAGGTTAATTTATTCGGTTGGACGAACTTAAATGGAATGGGAGACTTTTGAGAATGCGTTTTTGAATTGATTTGAGAAGAAATTAATTCAAGGGATGTGAACGAACCTAAAACAACAACAACAACAACAACTAGTAGTACTAGGTAGTACTGCTACAAGTAGTACTACCACAAAGAAACTTAATAAGAATAAGAATAGTAAACAAAAAGAAAGATGAACAGCGGCAACACTAACTACAACGTGTAGTTAACTTGTAAGAACAAAAAGAACAGTTTTACTCCTTTAACCAAAGAACCTGTTAACTTTAACAAGATGAACTCAAGTGACATCAGACAGAAAGGTAGAAGGGTAACGACAACCTCAACTACGACTGCTACTGCCACCAGTACCAGCCGAACCAGGCGAACGTATTCACCAAAGCAGAAAACACACGAAATAAACAATTGGAGTAAAAGTAAGAAATATCTGTCAGCATGGCGTGCCTTAAATTTCATCACTTTGTATTCATAACTCTCTTGTATGACCGCTTTTTCTGCTTGTGATGAAGGAGAATGACGTAAGACTCGCCCTCACACACAGAGGCACCCGGCACCGGGGAGGACTAGAAGGTGTGGAATTTGCTTCTTTTGGCAGGGAACCCGAACCTGATTTTAAGGATCGTCCTGCCCGAAGGTTTGGCAGTGTCTCCTGGGGGTTCACACACCGTGACCGACCCGCTTCATCACCCGTACCCCTTCAAATCAAACGACTTGTTAATTCGTCGTCAATGGCCGGTGGTGGTGCGAGAGCCTCCTCTTCGTTTCGTTGCATAATTTGGAAACCTCGTGGAAAACCTGAACCTGAGAAACCGAGAGTGAGTTTTTCACTTTTTCGATTCGCCAATTACAGACATTACACGTCGGATCCGGCGCGTTCCGGAAGACCAACTTTCGAAAATGTTAACTCATCACAGATGAGTAAATCGATCATCGATCTCGACGATTTGATTTATTTAATAGAGAAAACCGCAAGAGGAAGTTCGCAAGAGAAACTCAAAGCTCAGGTAGGCGCACTATCTATTAGATTAATAAACTATTTTCTAGTTCATGTTCTAATCGTCTGACGTATTCTTATTTCAACTGCCAGAAGCATCAGACTCAATTAAATCACACGTCTGAATTAAAACTAATTTCTGAAATTCTTCGTCGGGTCAACTGCCTCGGTGGACACCCACGTCCTGCAAAAGTTTAGGTTTCCATTAGATTTGAATGGCGGGGTTGTTGGGTCAAAGGTCAAAGTACTCGAAGGCTCCGAAACATTCGACTAACTCAAGTGACACGTAACGTCTCACTTTCTGGGAAAGCCCAAGTTACTCCTGCGACCTGTAAATCGTCCCTGTCAACGGAAAAGCACTCAGATTTAATTTATGTATCTATAAGTTCTCAATGTATGTATTATGTATTCCTAACACTCCCAAATGTCGAGGTATTACGGAAAATAGTCGAGTAGTCGGTGCTGCGTACGGGTGAACAAAGCAAAACGTGTTCTCAAATTTTATTTATGTAACACTAAATTTAACCGTGCAACTTATTAATCATTTAGTGTTACTTACGACTGCAGTAACACCGGCGCTCAATTTAAAGTCGTTATTAATAGATCAATAATGTTGTTATGCAACACCGCGTTTATTGCCAAATTAACGCTTCAAGTTTTTTTTTTCTTATGGTAGGGCGTATCTTGACTTTTATTAAATTTCTATTTAATTGATTTCCGACATTGGGAATTTCCTACGAATTTCTTGCTCACTTTGCTTGCGTACGCCTAATGAAGCCGATTGGAAAGAAAAATAATACGAGTTTAATAAGGCGAATAAGAATATTTTAATTTCTTCTATTTGGGTTTAATTGAGTACACCCACATGTATTATTTGGTTGGTGTCGTACATATATTATTACTACTTAGTGTGCTATTTAGTGTACATAATAGTGTGGTAGTATATAATAGTTTACAATAGTAAGAGGTGTCACCTCGGCTTTGGAGTGTTCGTTCCGTTTGAAAGTAACTCTAAAAGGAAGAGAACCAAAGATGAGTTACACAATAATTAATGCACCAGTTTAAGACCGCACTTCGGTACGTGAAACACTTGGTGTTACCATTATATTGAATAATTCATTAATAATAGACGAAGTTAAAGATATTCGTTGTACTCAGGGTGTGAAAACAACAAGCGAGCACAAGGCGGTGCTCAAACAGTCACAAGCGGAACAACTTCTTCCGAAGATAATAAAAACGCATATGTAGCTGTTTAAAATAGAATTAATTGGATGGTAAAAGTCAAATTGAATTGTGTGGAAATTCAACAATCTCCCAGAGTGTGGCTGAGCGACTCAAAATCAACAAACTGTTGATAGTTTGATAGTTCGTAATAGTTGCAACTCTAAAACAATGTTAAAATTAAACGTACAAAACAAAAGATGAAACGCCATTTCTAGAGACAACAATTTTAACGTTGGCTTAGTCCTGTTCGCGCTCCGCGTGCGTTTTCTCCCATTTTTATTTATAAACATCGCTTGCATGCACCCAGTGCTATTTATAAAACGAACGCGGTTCCGCACGCGTCCTCTGCGAAATGTCTTCTTTGTATCTAATGGAACGCATTCAAGTGTTTGATGAGAGACATTTGCAGAAGCGTTCACCCGTTCGAAAGACTTCGGACACGTTGGAAATAGTCAAAACTAGACAAAAGACTAGTTCCTCCCCTTTCAACTTTTTGTTTACATGTGTTTGTCGAGCGTGTTGTTTACCGTTCCATCCCGTCTAAATCACTTATTTATGTTCGTGTACATAAATATGGACTCGAGACTGTTTGAGTCTTTTTTTTCCCTCACCAACGTGTCTTCTGCCTTGAGCGTAACGTCACAGTCAGGTCGAGGTCTTTTGATTAAGTTCAATTCGTACATAATATTTTAAAATTAGCTAACGAACGCTTATTGCTTTATTGTCCAGATCGAATGATACGTACAGTATTCTACACACATTACCATCAGTAAATACTGCCCCGCAGGACCAAAAGTCTACATGGACCTATTACAAAGAGTATTTCTAAACTTAATACCATTTAATATTTTAATATATAAATGACGTATACCAGTGCCCGTTTGTAGCAAAGCTTTTAACTCGCTGATACTCCGTCTTTTTCTATATATTTAGCGTTAGTATACTACTGTGTGTACACATTTATTGCACTGTACTGCACTTGAAGAACTGAATACATTCTGTTTTAAATTATTAATGTTAATTGTTTGAATACATAAGCCTGATGCAAAGCACCGGTTGTTGGTGGGTGCGAATGTAACAGCAATATTGTAGTCTTTGACCATAGTGATCTGCGGTCCACACTATTGTAAGGAAATACACTTTGAACTAGAGAAGTTAACTAAAATATAGCGACCATTTTCATTTAAATAAAAAGGAGTCAACGGTTGAGACCAAGACGGCAAATCGCGGTAATTTCTGCTCCTTCTGCTGATTCGCAGTTATGTTTTTCTTCAGTGTTATTTAAGAATATTTTCAAATAAATAATTTTCGGAAGCGACCTGAAACGTGTCGTTGGAAAGTAAAATTGGAAGACACGGAAAAAAAAATAATAATACAACAAGAAACCTTGATAAGTTACCGAGTTATCACGAACCATCCAAATAACCAGCTTTTACTCGGGTGGGCAAATCACGGTAAAAGTCTGCGGTCATCGATTAACCTCCGATCTGATCTGCGAGATCGGAAAGATCTCAGCTCAGATGAGAGGCAAAGTGTTAACATCGTCACCGTCCCACCTATCGAGACTTTTTTACTCCCGTGTTCACGGGATTTGCGTAAAATGCGTGGTGTTTTTTTTGTAATAAATCGGTGTTAATATGTCGGTCACGCTCTGAATGATCAAAAATGAAAACGGTACCATTATCGGTACCTGAAAAGTGAGCCCTTCGTGCCTAGGCCGGGAACTCCTCGTCCGAGTGAATAATTAATGACCTTCGTAATGAATAACGAATGCCGCGGTGTGCCTTCGTCGTGGCACCAGAGAACTTGAAGGTTGTGAGACGAAGGAAAAACAGAAAATTCGGGTACCGTTACGTGAAAAAACCCAGATAAAAACGCCGAAATAATTTTATTTATTGTGTTATTATGTCTTCGACGGTGAGAGAAAGAGAGAGAGAGAGAAAAAGAAGTTGTATCATCCGAACTACTTCTCTCTACCAAAAACAAAAACGACTCGGTTGAGTCCTTCGCCAACTCCAAATTTAACTCCTACCCTTAGGTACTCATTTGACTTGTTTATAAATTAAATAATTGAATTTCGATTATGTAAAGATCAAGATTTGAGAGAAAAAAAAACTACGAGTGGACCGTTCAAATAAGGCACGACTAGTTTGGACAATGTGCACTGCCAAGACCTTCAGGCATGATGCCTCTCGAGATAATATCACACGCATAAAATAACACGGTATGTAGTTGAATAGGCACATGCAATACTATTTCATAATAAATATTCATGACCGAGCGGTCGGTATGTTCGAATACAAAATGTATACCGATTCGCTTGGCATTGTAGTGTTTTTCTGTACTGTTACTTTCCAACGGTAGTGCTGGACTAGTGCACTTGTTCAGTGGCGAGTTGTAAACACCTGCAACTGCATACGTATATATATATATATATATATATATATATATAATTTAGTGTTGCTTTGAATGAGAGGTCTACGATAAGTCCGTAACATCATTCTCTACTACTTGGCAGTACTACAATAGTTTGCCTGTACAATGCTATTGTAGTGCGATTTGTCCAAATTAAAATTGCCACTACTTCACACTTGTAATTAGTCAGTCTAGGTCATTTGCCTTTCTATTATTTATCGCACTCACGTATAAATAAGTTCAATGAAAAGTAAATAAAACAATAAGTATTAAAGGAAAACAAAAGGTAACCAAAATAAAATAATAAATAAGTCGGATAGTTCAGTCGTAGACACAGTAGAAAGTTCAGAAACCATAGACAATTTGTGAGGTTTCGAGTCGCGATAATTGGCGATTCACCGCTATCGCACCTAGAAAACACTGCTCGTACCTGGTTTTTACCTGCGAAAAGTTAATTAAGTGTATTTCCTTTACGTTTCGACACCGAAATTAATCTTGGCGTACACGGTAAATCACGGGACTTTTCGCTTATTAGGGAAGTTCAAACTTGACCGGAAATTTCCATGTTTAGAGGAACGCTAGGAATTCAGGTAGCTTTCAGGTTCGAACCGACAAGGAGTGACACCGTTGCGGGTCGAACATTAGAAATTCGAAACCCCCGTTACTTTTCTCCGGCGTTGTATTTACGGGGTGAAATTTGCGATGTTTCTGACAAAAATAACTATTTTTAAGTTTCTACTTGGACCCAATTTTTTTGCAAATCATCGTGGCGAACTTCCCCATTGACTGACTTTCTACTAAAATCGTTCGGCCAGTCGTTTCGTAACGGCAACGGTCAGGTGCGTTTGCTCTGGCCCATCTTTTCCCAAATTCAATGCTGTCGGCCTACTGCCACGTCATTTCAGGTTCCTACTTCAGGTGCCTCTCGTTGTGGATTGTGTTCAGCCGTATTGTAAATTTCCACAGTCAGTCTCAGTGTGTACAAATTACGTTTTCGGTCTTGACCACTTGGAGAAAATACTTTTATAATTTCAATTTGAATTTTTACTCCCCGAAAGGAGTGTTTTACGAAACGATCTGTCAAGATCTCTGCTTATTATCTTCCCTTGTGACACTCGTCAGAGGAGGTTTTATACTTTAACAAACACTTTGACTCATTCTCGTGTCACAGTACAAGTGTTTAGTCGATGAGGTGAGGTGAGAAAGTATTTTTGTGTACTCAACAAACTTCGTAAAGAATTGATAAGTCTTAAACAGAAGAAATGTATTTTAGTTAACTTTTCGCCAGAATATGTCAATACATGGCCCGTACATAAACTAATTTACATCTCCTAAGTTTTGTGAGTATCAGGAGAAACTAAAAAAAAAGTATTGGTATTTAAGCGGAGTGTCACCAACATCATCACTACTACAAACAAGTCCACGTTTAACTTTTTTTAAAACTGGGAAGTTCATTTTGTAGCTGTTTATGAACAATTGTTGGTTTCTAGGGTGAATTGTATTTAGTCGACCTGTCATAACTCAAAAAGAGTCAATGGTAACTCCAAAGGACAATCACGAAAATAAAGTACTCAACGATTGAACTGATGCAGAAAATATTGTTAATTTTTCGCAGGAAAACAATAACCGGAAATTGTATTCTAATTGTGAGTTACTCAAGGCAATCGCAGTACTCGTCAAGATACTTGGAGTCGTGTGACATTTTGTGGAGGAAACTCCAAAACATTTGGAGTTCTTACAGAAGACTGAAACTCCAACGACACCGACCAAACCAGTCAGAAACTATTTGTTTGCTTTTACTCACTTCAACAACGACAGGAAAAAAAAGAATGAAAGAACAAACAGTGTTTTTTCAGGGTCGAAATCAAACGCACGAGGTACGCGAGAGTCAAGTGTCTCAGTCTCAACAAAGCCTCTTATTACGTCACATAAATTTTGTCTTCTTTTGAATTTTAACAAAACAGCTGGTTTTTTAGTAGAGTCTGGGGAGAACAGAATATGTCGGAGGCAAGTCCGGACGTAAACGAATGACATGTGCTGGAAGTGTTCGTCCTAAACGCAGGTACCTGGCTGTGGATAGTAAAAACTGTTGTTGGTTGACAGAATGATTGCTCTCTCACTGATTCATGCAGGAAATTTTATAAAAAACGAACGTACAGACGCGATTTATGTCCGGATGGCTGCACCGGTTCGAACTGTCCCATTCGATACTTAGCACCTGAGTTTGATCGAATTTTCCCCGGAATTACCGAAAACTACAGAAAAATCCGACGCTACAGGAGAAGTAGACCGACAGACACGACCGAATATTCTCTCACAATGGCTCTAAGCCAAAATGTAATTTCTAATTTAGCCCATTCCGCCTCCCGCACAGTTCCCAACTGATCTCATTACTTTTGTACAAAGCCACCGAGATGCTCCTGCTCCTGTCGCTGTGCTCGTGTTTTGGGCCTATGTTTAACTTCCACGTCGGCACCCCTGCGAGGTCTGTGGGCCATCAGAGGGCCATTCAAACTGAACTGCACACCTCACAACAGCAGGCTCAGAGTGTGGCGAAGTCAACGTCACGTCATCCACCGAGTCCTGCTGTCATTCCTTCGAGAGGGTGCCACGACCTGACCACGGACGACACTTTCAGTTCTTTTTAAGGAGTGACGTGAAGTCAAACGTCCGGAACGGTTGAGACGGTCTCATCGCATCGTTGCGTGATTTCTAGGCGTGTGCATAGTAAAAGTAAAGTAAACAGTTGGGTCTACATTTTGTGTCGAGGCACTGCCTTCGTGACCTTCGGTGCAACCGTAAACAACGACAGCAACAGCAAAGAGGGAGGCGAGTGAGGGGAGGGGGCCGGGACTTCAATTGACATTCACAACATCAAATTATGTTGAATTTCGTCCAACTGACTGGGACGTTAACTTTTGGCAGTTTCCTTCCTGAAGAAAAACGGTACTCGGTGCACTCCTCGACCACGTACTTCTTCTTCAGAAAAAAAAAATCTCGAAATGTTCCGATGGCCCGTTACGACATTCCAAGTATTTTCGATTCCTCTTGTAGTTCGATATCAATTGTTGTCATGAAAGAAAGAAGAAAACAAAAGGAAATCTGTCGAATCAGACAAAATTCGGACATTCATGCTAAATCAGTTATTGCCTAATCGCCTCTTTCATTTCAATAGCCTTGAACGTCAGGAGGTCGTTGATTTACCCTTTTTCTTTAGGTAGCACCTGGTTAGAAGGAGTACCGAACGGGTACCTGGGAACCATTCGTTTTGTTCCAGGAGTACTTCTTCGTAGGGTTCCAACTCAATTCCACCACCGGGCTTTTGTCTCGACGAACATTTTCGTAAAAGTTCGAGACCTTCGGTTCGAATACCTGCATAACCCGACCGCAATGAGTGATTATCTAAATGATAAAAATATACAGAAAGAGGGAGTTGTACAGGTGATAGGAGAGAGAGAGAGAGACACGCCATTATCATGGACACGTCATTTACATGAAAGTTGTGCTCTATGTAAGAATTAATGCATAAGGAACGTACAAATCTTTTCAATTATCTGTCAGGTAATTCGGTTACCTGCCTACCTGCCTACTCGCCCTCCGCTCGCTCTCACTCTTACTGTATATGATTTCTCCGTAACTAATTCGCCGAAACCTTGAATACCGTATATTTCTCACGAATTAAATCAAAACCACTTCCAAGGCGACATAGAGAGAGAGAGAGAAAAAGAGAATTTCACATTTTTCGGGTATCTGACAGGTACCCGTTCGCTAATGGGCAGTCACCTGTGCGGCAAAACTCTTGACTCGAACAATCGAATGGAAAGTATTCTCCAAAAATTCTCATGTCTGGTCTTACACAAAGTAGATTGTATGATTAAAACGTCTTAATCAGGACCGAGGAGGGAAGTTTTTGTATTTTGTACTCTCTGGTGTAATTGTATTCTTGTGTTGCCTTCCGAGTTTCACTCCTTCGGGACGTACCCGAACGCGTGCGTGTGCCTACGCGGACGTGCTCTCGCAACAGGATACTTGTGAATTAAGGAAATTAATGCCGATCAGGTTTTCGGTGATTTTTTTTTCATCTACAGGAAATAATTTGAAAACAACTTCCGCAGACGGGTACCGAGTGGTTACCCTACCCTTACGAAAGATCTTCCTTATTTGTCGCGCGCGTAAACGCCGAAGTTTGGTATGAAATAGGAGTTGGAGACTCGTTTGAATGGAAGAAAGGAAGAAATGTAAGACCAGTGTCGCATGCAATTAAATTCTGGTTGTTTTCAAAAAGTAAAGACAACAACTGATTGTGCAGAGACATGGTAAATCGCAGGCAGGGGTACAGAAAGGATGAACGGAGAATCAAACGGAATCGGATGTGACAACTGCGACGAAGAGAAAGTAAGAGACACAGACATCAGGGGGTACCTGTACCTGTACGGTGCATGCAAAACTGCGGGTTGAATAAAAGGGAAAGCAACATCTGATGACAGTTAACGTGTACCTGAAAGACAAGTACCTGGAGCACTCGTATTGTTCAGTCAGAAGTAACATTCTCTTCACTCTCAACACAAGTTTTACAATTTGTTAATGAATTTTCACATGAGTGTCGCGTCAGGTTTGACCGTCCATACCTGATCGGCAGTAGGTCGGTGACACACTTTCGGTTTCATCTTTATCACAGGTACATTTTGTAGTTTTATCACTGAATTCATTGTTTCTAGTTGCTTCATTTTTTATTGTTAACATTCTTATATCATTTCGGTGGCCTGTCCTGTTAGAGTCAAGGACTTATGACACATTTGACATCCTAAATACAACCGGAGAGATACCTTATCGGGGGTAGCACGCGGGTACCTGGGTACCTTACTCTACGAGACGGCACATTGCACAAATCGACCAATTTTGATGATCGAAATGGCCATCGGAAGGCGTTCGTTCGTGAAATGTCACATTAAATTTCTTTCGCATGGCCGACAACCGTCGGGTACGCTTGCGTATTTTACGAAATATTTGCCTTTTACCGGCGGAAATACAAATGGGGCATCGAGAAAATTAAAACGTAATTTATGTTGATGAACGACGAGAGTACAAATTGTATCCGTTGAGAGGCCTATGTCTTAGGTAAAAGAAACCGTACCTGGAGAGTCATATGTACTGAGGTACGAACTGTATAACTTCTATATCAGAGCTGTATAGGTCGTTGAAATTATCTGAATTTATATAAATATATATCTTAATATTCATTATAAAAATTCGTTAAGCACCATGACAGCTCCCTAGACCTGAAGAAAACCTCACGTAAAATCACTAAGTAAAAAGATCCAAATAGGAGAGTTATATAATAGAAGTATCAAAGTAAATGAACTACTCAAGGTATTATCTATTAATAAAACGAGAGTTATAGAAATCAATGAAATTTAACTCCTGTGGACATCAACCACTGTTACAATTGTACAACCAACTCTATGTAAAGCTGCTTACTTCTGGCAGTGTGTGTGTGTCTGTCTGATGTTTAACCAGTCACTCAGACTCTACAATTGTACAGAGTAGAGGACACCACCGTTGTTGAGAAGCATCGTTACAACCGATCGCGTTAACCGCTTCAACAATTAAAAGTATGTTCAGAAGTGCAGTGACAATGCAGGTGTCAAATTACATTCATTGTGTTTATGTCACAGCTTTGAGGTCAAACTGAATACCAGATATAATTAATTCGAACGGTTGCTCTGTTTCAGGTACACTTCAAAGTCAAGGTTGAGATTTCAGAGCAGTCAAATTACCCGTTAAGTACATTCTGCGGTGCGTCTAATTACAAATTACACAATGGCACGATAAACGCAAGAAGGTCGAACGGCGAACGGCGGCATGTGGTGAGCACATCATCACAGGTACCTGAAACCTTTTTCGTTGAATCCACTCGACCGGGCACAAAATCGCACAACAGTCGCGTGTAACCGTCAGACCTTCACGCGAGTTCCTGTACAACTAAACTAATAAAAAAACTTACCGAAAATGAGTCCTTAAATAGAGGTGCCATCTTATCCCAGTAAGGAGTGATGACATTTGACCGCAGGAAATCCGTTTTGACTAATTTTTCTCCAACAAACAGGCAGGACGAAAACAAACCAGAAAACAAACAAACAAACCGAGTGAAATTCGACCGAAACGAACGATCGAAATCCCCTGCTCGGATATCTCAATTAACTGACGTGAAACAAACACTCACACAGCCGAATTCTGTCGGTGAAACTATTTCAGGTACGAGGACCCGTCGACACCTGTGCGTGGTATGTGCGACGGTTGTTGACCAACTCGAACTCACCACGGACAACGTGATAAGAGATAACGCGTCAAAAAGGCCCGGAAAAAGCCGCGCTTCCGTTGATCCACTCAAGGGAAAAACTTCCCCAAAATCATTTCAGGTATCGGCGATTTCGCGAGTTCAGGTACTCGACGCAATGGAGATTTACTACTTCAAGTAAAACAACGGGAAAGTCCTCATTGAAACAACTCCGACTGGCGTTAGAACGCAACTGATTACTCCTGGTTATGTACAAAGATCAGGTTTCACTAATGAATTTCACCGGAACTGACGCACATGCTTAGCTTTCGGAGCGACGGTTCGCCGTACCTGGGAATTTCAGGTGCGTGATAACCGCCCGAGAAGGGGAATTTCGTCGCTTAAGTTGGTGGCCGTGAATTTAAAATTAAAATTTTACATCTCCCTCTCGTACTTATTTAACTATTAAATAAATACGTATTATTAACGTGCTTTGACCTACGTCACGTACCTGGACGAACCTGATGACTCCTGACCAGTTGAGTATTTGCCAAAATATAAAAGAAACACAACACAGAAGTGAAATTCTCAACTGTCAAATGGAACTAGCAACAATTTCATCTTTCTTATTATTTTACTATTATTAACTTCTTATTTATTACCAAATCGAATTTATAAAATGACTTATGTACATATGCAATTAGGTACCTGAACATCTAACCTTGGTAAAAATTGGAATCGAACTTAAAAGACCTGTTAAAACCGAAGCAGGAAAACAAATTAAAATACTGATAAATTAAGTTCTTAATAATGTTATGTATCTCACTACTCAGCAATTAAGTTAAAGTTATGTATGCTTTTTTAATGAAAAATCCATGGATACCTGAAAAACTCTTTGGCCTAACTAAAATCAAAAGTCACGAAAGCCCAGTATTTCTCTTTTTTTGTGTTCGTTCGGTCATATATCATTACATTTATATAATTTATATTATTATTTATACGATTATTCCACATTTTTAACGCGTCAAATCGAAGAGATCAAGGATGAACCTTCAAAGGGTAACACCCCGACTTGTGTAAAAACAAGGCGGTGCACCTTGAGGAACCCGACGAGCTCGAAAAGGGAAGGAACCTGAATCAGAAACCTGAGTTGCCTTAAAAAATAAAATTAATGTAAATAATAATATTAATAAGTTGCCATTCTACTCTAAGTAATTCTACTCCTTCCGTTTACTACGATTTGAAATCGGTTTAAACGGCGTCTGGTGAAAGTCAGCGCACCTGTCCACCGCGTCAAACGAACTTTGACCACCGCGACCTGTGCCTTGAACCTGGAGAAAACAAATTCAAAGCAAAGAACCGGAATTTATTTTTAATTGGAGAAAATTAATAACCTCGCCATTTTGACTTTGCCATTCACCGAACGAGTGACAACTTTTGTGTTGGAATAAAAAAAATACAAATGAAGATTAATTGCATTCGTTTCACCTCGGGAGGACTGCAACTTCGTTAAATTCTACAATTTATGTACATAATTGTTACTCGGAGGCCTATGTATGAGAATTTTCACGAATGACCACGTCTCGACTTTTCTCTCTCTCTCTCTGCCTCTGCCACGGCGACATTCCAGCCAGGAGTGCAGTTCGTCTGCAAAAAAAAGGAATAGAAAAACACATCACCCAGATTTGTCACTTCACCCTGGTGATAAACACATATTTCATGTTATCCACACGGGAGGTTCACCCCCCAAAACCCTCCCCTTTCTCCCTCCGTGAGGGAAAAGACCGCCGCCATTCTTTCATTACAAATGCAATTTTGTATATAGAAAACTAATGAATTTTCCAACCACTCTTTCTAGGAAACATCTGGGTCGCTCTAAGTAAAACCGAAAATGTTTGACACAAAACTACAAAGTAACAAGTAAGTTAACTTTTACGTTAGGGCTCTAACATCGGGATGCAATCAATCAGTTACAATCCTGTTCTAAGAGTAGACAAATAGTTACTTAATATATACAACTGTGTGTACTATATATAGTATTACTACTTAGTAACTTATTAAAATGTACTTATTATATACATAATTCTTAATATATTATTACTTGTACTTCGACTTTAAGTCACCTGCCAAGGTTTCAATTTTTAAGTTCTCTGGAAAATTTTGTGAGAGAAGGTAAAAGAGTAAAATTACAAACAGTTTTGGTCACTGCCTCAATCGGTCAATTAAAACCAGTCCTCTTCTAAATTGGTTTTTATTACAATTGTGCTCTGGTGTATTGTCCTCTCGAAGTTCATTTCTCAAACGAACCCTAATAATCTTGTTCCAATTAAGAATTGTCATCTAGTCATGGAATAATGTATGATATTATTGATACATAAGTGTATCTCTTAAACTTATTAATCACAGTTTGAGGCGTGCAACGCATGGGGTGTAGTGCGAAACGACAAGAACCTCAACCGTATTGTGTAGATAATTATACACTACAGGGATTTAACCGCTTACGTCCTAGTAAAAAAAGATGTCGGTTGCACGATTTTAATTTTACATCAAGTTTTTAATCGTAATTATCGATAACTATTATTTTCTAGTTTTGAAATGAAGTTTCATAAAAAAGGAGAGAAAGTGTTGGTGATGAAAGCGCAAGACAAAAGCCCTCGGATGTCTGGCTGATGGCAGAAAGACAGAGAAACTCCTGATTCCTTCACGAGTTCTTCTGCAGGCCACTTCGACAACACGAAAATTAAAACTATGGTGAGTTGGATAGTTTAGAAATATTCGTACAAATTTTTCATACCTAAAATTTGAGGTCCAGGTACAGTCAGGTGCAGAAGAAGGAACTTTAACATGTAAAAATCGTATTTAGTGAAATTTTTGACTCACCAGAAGTTCAATTTTCTATTTAATGAGATGTACAGCTCGGGCCGATTTAATTTTTGTTGCTTAAAATTTTTATGAAGACGAAAAATAAGTTATGAAACATAAGATGCAATTAATTTCACAACTCTTCTGCTACTCGACACCGTCACTTCCGGTTGTGACAGACTGTCAGTTTTAACGGGTACCTGAACCTGCTTCCACTCACCTACTTCTCGCACACCAGCGTGTCCCTCCCGATTGCGGTAATTTTCTTTTCGGGTTTAGAGTTTTTTTTTGTTCCTCTTCGTTTAGGTTTTCCAGCCATGTTTTCTTCTGAGTGTCGTCCTCCTTCTAATCGAATCCGGGGAAATGAGTGCTGAAAAAGAGGAACTTTGCGAAACTCTCCCGTCGGAAATTCACATAATAAAAGGTAGGAAGAGTCGACTTTACCATTTGGAGTTCGACTGTCACGTGCCTAACCGTTTGGCTCTTTACTCTCTCCAAAGAGGAATTCGACGAGTTAGGAAGGCTGGAAAGGACCTGCAGTGGCGAAATATCAGTCAACAAATGCGAGGGAGCCTGCACCTCTCAGGTACAGCCGAGTGTCGTCACGCCGACTGGATTTCTTAAGGTGACATTCCGTTGAATGAGACGCGACAGAGCGGTACCCTTTCTGTACCCTAAACTCACAGTGCCTATGTGCTCTTGTCTAGGAGTGCTACTGCTGTCGGGAGGGTTTCCTGCGCGACAGAATCATCACCCTGACCCACTGCTACGACCCCGATGGCATAAGATTGACCACCGACCTGAAAAGAAGCATGGACATCAAGTTGAAGGAACCGAACGACTGCAAATGTTCAAAGTGTGGCGAGTACTCGCGTTAAAACCCAATTTGGACACTTCTTGTACTTACCACCTGCCCAAACCCAGAAGAAGAGGAAGAAGAATCTTTGATTTACACCGGAAGACAACTTTGCCGATCAATCAATAATCATTTAACATGTTTAGTTCGATTTAATATACGTTATTAAAGTCATTATTACAAGTTGATTTCCACGGTCAATCGACATCCTATTGGAATACCTTTCTATGATTTTAGATAAGAATTTATCTATTAATCCTATGATTTTCATAGATTCGTAGCAAACGGACATTCCGCTGGAATTCAGAGAGAAAGTCGATGACAGACACAACTCATTTTAATTACGCCGTCGATGCTGAGAGAGAAGTAAACTATTTGTTATTACTCTACTTTCATTTCGATTTATTTAACATAAAATCAAAATAAATAAATAAATGTTATTGAATGATTTTTATTTGCTTCGAAAACGCACCGTCCGCAACAATCGCAGGAAATTGTTACGAGTGGAGTTGCTGCGATCACGCCCGCGTTATCCGCTCCTTACTTATTAAATTTAATTATTAATAATAATTTCCGTGACGTGTCACCTACTTTAGCAAGAAACTCGCCAATTGCCAAGTTGACCCGTGCGGGTCTCTCCGGGTTGCTTCGCGGAATTTTCCAGAGTTAGAATTTGGCTAGAATGTGCCCTCCTCAATGGTCTCACCCTACTCCTCTGCCTAATTTTAGTCTGCCGCCTTCTGCAGGTTCTGTTCGTCCTACCATTGCGGCCCTTTCTCTCGGCTGCAAGAGATCAAAGTCTTGTCGAAATAAATAATTATGTAGCAACTATCCTTTTATGTGAAAGGAGACCAAGGGTCTCCCAAGTTCTGTACGAAGACAAGGCAGAAGATGTTACAAGCTATTATTTATTCAATGGTTCGTTAAAAGGCTTAACTAAAGTAACGATGAAGACTTGATGACTTAAGTGGACACCACGGAATGGGTGACAGTAACTTAAGTACAGAGTAAGAGTAAGTGACGAGTACATTTGGTCATTTCATACATACTCTCTGTAAATTCATCTGTACTTTTAGTTTACTGTTCTATTATTGTTTTAGTAATGTGGTTCCCGGCGATTCCTAACTTTCCTGAAACATCCGGATCTTTTTCGGTGAACCGACGCTCAGTTGAAAGCTGCAGTTTTACTTTGGGGTTATTTGACCGCAATTCCTATTCAGTTGATTCCTCGTAAAAAGTAACAGTTTAAGTGGGTCACCAGACCAGACGACTAGTCTTGGCTGGCAAGGCTGACTTCGTGTGTGGCGTAGAACGTTCCTTAACATCCTGCAGGAGACAAAGACACGTCTAAATACATTTTTCATGTTTAGTCCATAAAAACGTGGAAGGTTGAGGGGACTTCACGCCGTGAAGAGCGGAAAGTTTCCCTTCCATCAAATTCATTCCCTGGAGTTCGGTCGAGGGCCTCTCATGAGTTTTCTTCCATCCTCGACAGTCGAGCACGAGTTTTCTAGTGGAAATGACACGCCGGCCTACCATTGAAACAGGTACGTAGACACCTTCAGGGCGGGCAACAGCCAGCGGTCACTCGAGGAGCAAGAATACTTTTGATTAGTAGGATACTTTCAGTTTCAGTTCTTTTGATAGCCATATTTTTAACGAATGGAGACAGCAGCAATCACTCGTCTGTTGCTACCGACAACTGCCAGGTCACTCCTGTCATTCACGTCCTGCAATACCCAGGCTGCGTACCTAAACCCATTCCGTCGTTCGCATGCACCGGAAGATGCAGCAGCTACCTTCAAGTAAAATCTTTACCTTTCAACCGGGAAGGGTTCCACCTTCCACCAAAACTAACTTGTTATTTTAAAATTCAGGTGTCCGGAAGCAAAATTTGGCAGATGGAAAGGTCCTGCATGTGCTGCCAGGAAAGTGGCGAAAGAGAAGCGGCCGTCACGCTGTTTTGCCCGAAAGCAAAACCTGGAGAGCGGAAATTTAGAAAGGTATGACAGGTGTGTTGTTGTGTAAGGAAGAGCGAGTTTTTACATTTGAAAAGTGTGAAATGACTTAGTCATAACAACTAATTAAAGTTGTGTTCAGTTAAATGTGAAACTTTGCGAACAAGCAAGTAAAAAAACTAATAGTAGTAGCCCAAAAAGACTTACAGTTGCACGTTATTCAATTAATTTCTAACTTATCCCTCATATTTGACTACTAATTATTAAAAATAATATATATTTTGTACTGTTGTTCAAACCTGTGACTCAGGATGTATAAAATAATTGTAATAATATCTGCGTTATCAGTTTCGGTAAACAGAATAACATCATCATAAATAATCGTTTTTAACATTAAACAATTTTGTACTGACGGTCTATAAAATTGTAGTTGGCAGTCACTCGCTTAGCTATTAGTGCACTCTCATGAAACAGCCTAAAAACTTAGTACAAGATTATTCTTTTCATTAAAATCATTTCTGAAAAAAAAATTAAGTGGCAAATTTAGCTTAACAGCTCTGAAAGTGGGTGTTCCTAAATATTTGTATAAGATACTATGAACAAAGTTGGCGTGACTAAAAAATATCATGTTGAACAAATATAAAATCCCCCTGATAAAAATTTACCAAGTGTAGAACAGAACCAATAATATGTTTGAAGTACCCCGACAAAAATAGTCAAAATAAACTTAGAGGAAGCGCCGCCAAAAGTTGAAGGAATTGAAAACAAAATAGTTGAACTTAAAAATGGGACAGAAACTTTTTAAAATCAAATGTGCTTTTATGTACTCTAAAACAAATTAAAATCATATGAACTTTATTAATAATGTCTTCAATCGTTTTAATAATTTTAACGCGGTACTCAAAGTAATCGGAAAAAAAAATCGAAAATGAAATACGCAAGTTAATTTGACTATTGCCAAGGTACGCCAATAAGTCGCTTATTTTCAGCTAACAACGAAAGCCCCACTGGAGTGCATGTGCAGGCCCTGCACGGGAGTGGAAGAAAGTGCAATTGTGCCGCAAGAGATAGCCGGATACGCAGATGAAGGACCACTAAGAAACCATTTTGCTAAATTGCAATAAAAGAACGTTCTTGGGAAGAGCACGAGATCGTCAAATTCACCGGAGGGAGGAACAGAAGCAGAACCAAAGAACAAACATCACAATTTAATATATTTATTATTTATTTTATGGTAATTTTCTTAATTTCTCAACAACGCGACATCCGCGACGCAAAAACAATCGTAGGAGAAATATTTTGGATCTGAGGCGAGTGGTCCACGGCGACCTGACCGAACCGGAAAACAAACTAGGAAAATAAATAAGCAGTTGAAAAACGCTAAAACGAAACTAAAATGACGGCCAACAAAGTCAAATAAGTTCTACTCAAAAAAATAAAGAACAGCAAGAAAAAAAAAACAACAACATGAAAACCAGCCGAGTAGGACCGGGTGGCACCGCGAGTAGTAAGTTGTAGTGAAGCGATTATACTGAATAATACTGAAATAACACGGGCATAGGAAAATTCCACTCAACTAAGACCTTGTCTTACACTAAAAAAATTCAGATAAGTTGAGTTTTCCATTTACTTTATATTGTGTTTACTTCATCTAAAATCTAAATGACGGCCGAGTGCTACAACTCGGCGTCCGACAGAGACTAGAAATTTTTCATTATTTTCTTGTCAAATATTATTTTCCCTTATTGATTACCGCCGATATCTCTCCTCCATCGATTCGATCGAACTGATTTCACCGGTACGTGCACATTACGCTGAACTCCACGGCTGAGCTTTTCCTTCTTCTGTGTCCGTTCGCTTCCCGAGCACAAAACGGCCCTGCTCCTGCCAAATTCGTTCACTGCATCTCCTACAACGGTCAAATAGACAATGTCTGACAACTGTCTGTCCGAATTTTACTTCAATAAATGCGTTAATAAAACTGTCTTAATAGAAACCTGACTTACATAAAAAAACTGTTTTTTTTTATGGAAAGTTTCCAACTTCTCATTTCTCCTTGTTAAGGGCTTGAATAAATTCTTCTAATTTTTCTTGGATTTGACGCACACGTTCTGCAATTTGAGCAAGTTGAGTTTAATCAAAGGTAAAACCTACAAAAGGCTTCCATCCATCGGTTGTTACGCGATTTATAGTCTCGAGGATATGGAATTATCTATAAGTTCTACTACAAAAGGGTTTCAGAGGAGGCAACCTAACTAGTAGCTATTGTTGTATGACAAAAAGTCATAGGAAAATCTCGTATAACCAACGGTAAGTAGAACAAGGGCTTTCTCCAACGAGAGTCATTTAAATAAATATCGAGTTAAAAACCATTAGTAAACCAACTAAAAATTAGTACAGTACGAAACTTACTCAGTTCTTCAGCCAGGGTGACCCTCCTTCCGGTCAGTAACTTCTCCTTCTTCTCTTGATCTTGACTGTAGTCCTCCAGTACATCTTTTATCTCCTTGTCCAACCTCCTAGCCTCCCGATTCATGACCTGCTGCCTTAGAGCGTTCGAGGTAACCTTCAGAACTTGTTTTATTCTCCAAAACAAAACGACGTCGCTGCAATCCACCTGAAATTTCAATACAACAACAATTAGTATACAAGAAATATTCAGCAATTGTTTTGGTCTTTTCTGTCGGCATCCGCTTAATAGAAATTTAAATTCAGGTTCTTACTTCAGACTCGAGTCCTTGGTGGTACATGTAGAATGCTTTCCGGCAGTCGTACACCTTGCCAAGAGCTTTTTTAAGGAAATGTCTCCTGTAGACAGGATGCCACGTTTCTCTTATGAATTCTGAATCGACGTCGACGTCCATCGTTTGAAGATTTTTCCGAATGGCCGTTACTTCGTCAAAATTTAAAGAAGGCTGATGATCCTGTCCGAGTAACAAATTATTACTTTTAGACAGACTACCAGTGATGAGACCAACTCATAAACAAATAGCAACTTACATATTCAGTTTTCAATAATTTATCTAATTCATTTTTAACAGCACTGCGTTTCATTTGCTCCGGGGTTTTCGACAGCCAGTACATCCATCGTTCCCTGGCACCTAGAAGAAACACAACAAAAGGTAACAAATCGGGGACAGAAGGTAATCAAAAGGTGTCATGAGTCCTGTACGATTCCTTACTGGGTCCAAACATTTCTTTAAGGGTATTTTCCGTTTGAACCAACTTCTCTTGTACGCTGGTTTCTAGGAATTTGACAGAAGCATCCCACTGTTGCTTCTCACCGACCGACCGATCTTCCAATGTGTTAAGTTGAATTCCTCTAAGTGCTTCACTGGCCTGAAAGTAGACAAAATATTATATAATCCACAGCCTAGGACGGGGTAAATATTTTTCAATTCCAACTGAACGTGCCTTATCTTCCCAGGTATGCCTCATTAGCGCTTCATCGACAACAGCCTGTTTCAGATTATCAAATATATTATCGTGGTCCTTTGAATTTTTCGCTTTGTTTAAAAACTGACGAAATTCTTCCTGCAGTGCTTCCCAGCCGGCTTCGACTGACTTCTGCGGAAGTTTTTGTTCGGCCCACTGCCTCAATCTTATGTCAACGGTTGTTTTAAATTGACCTGTCACAACAGCAACCATTTAGAGAAGGTGACAATGTCACGCGGGTCACGCTCAACACTCCTACACCCTTCCTCTTACCGATGTCACCGGATTGGGCGGCTGCCAGGTAAATATTTTCAAACACATGCGTCGAAACTTTTTCCCAAAGTTTCTTCCAAAGCAATTCCTCCCACTGCCTAGGACTGACTTGTGATAAATTAACTATTTCGTCTAGGATTTCACCTCTCGCTCTCTCAAACAATTCGTCCCGGTCCAATTCTCTTAACCTAAGAGTTTAATAAATAAAATAGATTACCCCACGAATAACCCACATGAATGAATACATCGGACAGAATAACTGTAATTCATGTGACTTACCTTGGAAAATTATTTTTCCATTCTGCTTCTAAATTGAATCGAGTCGCTTTAAAAGCGTCTGCCTGTTGCTCCACCGTCTCTCTCACCATTTTCCAAAAGCATTCGGCTACAGCCATACTCAAATTTCTTGTCGTCACCTGTGCAGACATGACCATACCGCCTTCGCTGAAATTTCAACAAAGTTAATTGTTAGTTTCCTCACTCCCTAACACTTTACCACAAGCAAAAAAAAATTACTTACTTAAATAATTTAGAATTTCTAAAGAATCTCTCTTCGTAATCTTTGATCGCTTGAATCGAATCGTCCGACCTTCCCCGGCCGGTGACAACAGCAAAGTACCCGAGAGCTTTCATCGGAAATAGTTTTCCAGTTAAGATTTTCTTTATCTGAAAGAAGATAGACATCCCATTAGAATATCCTAGAAGTAAATTTCATTGATGCTTAAAGCGACCTTCGAAGCTTACCCTATGAGGATCTGCCAGATTTTCTTCTGCAACATCCACTTTAGTTAACACAAATATTGTTCTTTTGCCTTGGGGGTCCATTTGCGACACCAAATCTGTCACGTTCGACCTTTCAGCGTCCACCGAACCATCTTGGATGCACAAAATGATTGCATTCGGATTTCTCATGTAAGTTTGAGTCATCTGCCTGATGGCTTCCCTCGTGTCTCTTGCCATTTCAACAGTCACAGTCTGCATATAAGAGAAATAATAACCCAGACTTACACATTGATTCATACATAACATTTTATGACTTACTACTTATTTTATGTGTTACTTACACTAATGATTCCTGGAAGATCGACCAAAACCATTCTCTGAAGACCAGGACCCTTCACACTCATGGATATCACATCGTGCGAGACGGTTTTTCCGTCTCTTACACTATTTTTCATTCTCATCTCAACTTCTCGCCTCAATTCGGCCAAATCGTTCTCCTTCGTCAGGTCGAACTCTCGTGCTGAGTCTTTGAACTGGGCTATGTGGTAAGGTCCTTCCGAAAGTGTTACTTTGACAGGAGACCGAGTCATCATCTCACCTGCTCCTCTGAAATGAAAAAGTCAAAGGCGAGTAGCATCGCTAGTGCGAGAAGCGAGTACCTTTCTCCTAAATTGTTTATTGGTTCTCACCTTGGGAAAATCCTTGCTTGAGCAATCATCTCTAGAACAGACGTTTTACCAGAGCTTTGGTCTCCCACGACGACAACCCTAGGCAGGTGATCCTGAGTGTTGTAACTACTGTCGTACTCGCTAAGTTCATCTAGCACTTCCGAGTACATGTCGATCAATGATTTTTTGACTTCCTTTGAAGTTACTTTGTTACGCTTTAGCAGTAACTGTTTCCTTAGTTCCCTATTTTCTTTTTCTAATTTTTCTAATTCCTTTTGGTACTTCAGTTGTACGCTAATTAATTCGTTATGGTAGGGATCTCCCGATGCTAAAACAATTACATGCCACCCTTAGTTTAAGCATTTACGTGCATTTAAACATTTTCAATGAATAACACAAAATTAACTTACGTGATGTCGTTTTAGATCCAAAGGACAACGCTTGAAGTTTGGTAGGTGATATTTCTGAACAAGGAAAAACAAATGAACGTTAATTTACTTTTACGAAGAAATTAATAAACTCTGATGTATACTTTCTAAAACTTAATTAATTTTACTTGGGGTACAAAACTCTATTTACTTTAAAATAAAAGTTAATATTTAACCTAAGTTTAGTATTTGTGAGATAACATAGAAGTAAACTCCTGAAATGAACGACAAGAAATTATCACCTTCTTAAAATAAATCTACTAAAGAAGGCTGAAAGAAGTGTAAACTGCTTATTGTAACTAATTAACAATGAGACTTAATACAAATGAGAGAGTACTTAATAACTAAATCTATTTTAACTAAACCTAAGTTAGTTTAATGGTAACTATAATATTCTACTTTTTATAGATTCCTAATGGAAATATATTCATAATATAGTCAGCCTCAAGACCAGTGGAGTGACCAGAATCGAGAAATCGAGAAAGACGTTAATAAAGCGGAGCTCAGAAAGCATATTAAGAAGCAACTGTAAAATTTTAAGTTTTAGTGGCACATATATCAAGAAGACAGTTACAGAATAATTAGAATGGGAAGTATTTGAATAGTATTATGAACTGAATGAAAGGTCAATGGCAAGGAAACGGTTTGAGGCTGCAGTCAAATCTTCACAATCACAATGAACTCTATGTAATGTTTTTTACAATTATGTACCATTTTAATAAGTTCTGAGTAGGGAAGACTTGTATCATAAGTAATATGATTTACCCATGAGTATTATGATTAATAATCTTTTAAAAACATGATGACAAAATGACAATATACCCTTAACGTATACATATAAATATGACCCTGTGACTTTGCACTATTTTTCAACTCGTAAATGAAAATGAGAGATCCAGCCACCCCTGACATATGAAGTTTTCCAGAGAAAATTAATAACACACACAAGATACCACATTTTCTTACAGGGTCACCATAATAAATTATAGAATATTGAAATTAAAAAGCTCTTTGAAGTTTTAGAAACAAAAAACACAGAATGGTTACCTATAAAAAAGCATAGAAAATTCAAGCATTTTGGTAGTGATTAAGCAAACATTTACCACAATGTTGGTAAATTATTTGTGCCAAAAAGGCATTTCCAAAACAAATTAAACTGCCTTTCGGAAATTGGGTTAGTCACTTTTGAAAAAAAAAAAATTATGCAACTGACCTGAGTACACCTTATTCAGGAACGTGTGTATACCTATATTGAATGAAAAAAATTAGAAAAAAAAATAAAAATTAAAAATCTATTCCTCTAAATCATTTTACATATCAGGGGTGGCCAACCATTTTGGAAGAATGAAATGCTTTGAAGCAAAATATAAATCACCAAATTGGCCATTCTTCAACTAGTTTCTTCTCTTCAAGGTCCATTTTTCATTTGACTACTATAAATAAAGTAGCTAGTTCACAGCTAAACAGTTTATTACATTGAGAATTAAAACCTAATCATGTGTTAAAAGAAATAATTTTTAAATTAAGCTATTTTTTAATGGGTCACTAGCTTTGGACTTTGTTCTGCAGAGTATTTCATATTAATCAATGATATTAATTAGTCCTTGGTGCACTCAGTACCAAAAATAAGCGTTGTTCACTTATTAATAGATTAAATTAAGATTAATAGCAAAGAATTAGTATATTCGACATTTAAATGGAAATGTCCATTAAATTATACATTACAATATAATCCTAAAAAATTAATTCTTAAAATTAGATTCTTAAAAACTATTCAATGGGTTTGAATTCATTGTTTGATTTATTTTAACTAATTGTCTTACATCTAAGGTCTAAAACATTGAATTAGAATTTATGACTATTAAGAGGAATTAGAAGACCTAAAGACATACATATTTGCTTATCTACTTACTTGATTTTGCATATTTTTCTTGAGTTTCTAAACTTGCTTTTTCAGCTGCTTCCAATGCTTGATCTAACCTATTATCAAACCATTCCTTGTAATTTTTATATTTAACTTCAATTAATTGTTTTAATCTTGGATCTGTAATGCATAACAGAAAATGATGATTTTGATTTTACATTTTTACTCTTTTGTATATGATATTTTAATAAATTCTGACTTACCCATTTCTACAGTATCCTTAATTTTATCTTTAACAGCTATTAATGAAACTCTCATGTTATTCCATTGTGCTTCATCTGGCATGTATTCATTAACCCATTTCAGGTCTGGTATACTATTTTTCCATTCTTCAAATTTCTAAAACGAGAAGTGATTGCCATGTAATGGAAATTCCTGCCTTGAAACATTTTAGTTTTAACATTATTTTGAAACTTACATTTTGAAGAGTCAATCCACCTGTGACTGCTCCTCCAAGTACTAAATAACGAATCTTCAAAACACCCTTCACAACTTTGGCAATAAGCATTCCTATACCACATTTTTGTATGACAAGAGGATTAGATCGAAGCAAGAGTGGCTGTCTAAACCTAACTGTCCTAAAGCCAGAATAATGTCTGACTTCTCGTGCAAGAGGTCCATTTTTCAAAGTTACCAATACACCACATTTTCTTAGACTTTTCTCCTTTTTAATAAGTTTGGCTAAATTACTGTTTACCCTGAAAATTATAACACAACATTAGAGAATAACAGACTCAAGCGTGTAACCCTCGAAATTGACATTGAAGATTACATCACATAATTATTAAAGATTTATTTATAGACCGGCGGCCTGTAAATCAAGTCGCAAAAGAAAAGTATACCTAAAGTAAACTCTACTTTACATTCTGCCTGCGTTAGTGTAACGCTTTGTCCTAGAACCGGACCATTGTCATTGGAAAATATTTATAATTTTTGTTCATATGATTGTCATTGAAAAAAAATTAGTACTCAAATAAATGAAAAAGTAAGAGGGAAACCGGGTTATTGATTACTTACCCAAAACTACCGCGTAATATTTGTTCCATTTTATTTCTATTACATGGGATTCAATATTAAATGACAGAAAAACTAAATCAAAATTGTGATACAAATTTCTTACACCCTAACATTTTCGTATTAAAAAAAATCAACGAGGAAACAACGGAGTAGCGACACTTTGGGATTTTTGTCGCGCATGTTTGCCGCCTTCTACACTGTGTATAATGTAATTGCCGTCTGCTCCAAAGGCGGACTTTTTGATTTTCCTTGCTCAAATTATTTTCGTCTCATTAAGCTAATAGTTAGTTTTTGGGAAGGTATTGAAAGTACGAAAACTAAAAGAGAATCTTCTATATTTATTTTACAATAAATAACGTTTTCTTATATTGTTATACAATTAGTTTACAACACTAATGCCTACCAGATGGAGTACGTACGCAGTGAAATATCATCAGTCATCCATATTTGCTGTTATTTATTTTCAAACAATTATATTTAAGTGTGCCTTAATGTCGTGATATTTCACAAAATAGTCTCATAGATACAATATTCACCTGTTTAACACTTCGAAAAGGGGATTTCGAATTTAATTCTTTTTTAACTAAACACCATCTTCAGGGAACTTCTCATTCACTCACATCTTCTATGTACAATTTAAAAACAAGTCTCACACTATCCTTGATGATATGAAAGAAACACAGATGGGTCAAATGATAGGTCAGAAGTGTAAAAAATAGTCAACACGACGGTCTTGATTGTATAAAAATTCATGTTTTGAGCATTCCTACTTTCCACTGCTTTATTGCAACTTATTGATTTAATTTTCGTTTGAGAATACGGTCGTCTGGACCCTTTTAAAATTATACGATGTTTCACAGTTTCAACTCTTTGTCATGATATGTACAGTTCAAGTCGTCGACTTTTTGTTCTTATATTCCTCGTGTAGATATTTCTGGTTAATAATTCACACAAAATTGTCCTCGCAGGGTCTCATTTTCTTTATGATTTTATCTATAATTATTTTATACAAATCTCCTATTTATATTTTTATTAATTTGTCACGTCATATTAATTTTCGAACGTCGCTGGTTAATTTGTAGCGGAACGAATGAAAGCGTAGTTGTTTGTATTGTTCAGTTTCCTAGATCGTTCAACTTCATTCAAAAAATAAGTTTCACTGGAATTCCTTTGATTTTTCTTAGTCTCAGGCTCAAACCTCATTTTCTTCGCAATACTCGACGTGCCTTTGATTGCTGATCAGATCTAGAGATTTTCGATCGATTTTAACGCTTTCTAAGCATCCTGAGAAACCCTCGTAGTACTCGTCGGGTAAACCAATCGGTAACATTGGAGCTCCCCCTGAAAATGTAAATTGTACAGTAGAGTTTGTTTTAGTACATTAAAATAGAGGTTGACCTAATTCATCAACTTTTGTTACACACCATGCGAAGGATTTTAAATTAAGAAATGTGTTTATTTTATTAGCGTAGATGGTGTGACATGAAATTCAATTTAGAGAAGTGCGAAGAAATCCACCAAAATTATATATTGCGTACACTGGTTAACATAAAATCATACTCACAGCTTAAGTAGTGAATTTCTTGTATTTGTATATGTAATATTTTTATTAGAGTACTGCGTTGTTGAAAATAAGGAATTAAAATTTTTTAGGGAAGTAAAATCAGGGAGTATTTTATGGAATGTTACTCTTGCAAATTTTAAGTTGATTAGGGAGGTCATCTTACCAATAAATAGTTTTCCGTTGGTCGTCAAAACTGTCATCGGCGAAGGGGCCACCTTTTTCACAGGCGTTTCATCATCTACCTTGATGTAGCCACGTCTCTTTCTTCTGTGGACAACAATTGTGTGCCACTGGTTGTCACTGACGTAAACCTACAGAAGAACAAAGTGAACTGTAGCGTACAGATGAATGCGTAGTGAGGGAGCGAGTGAATGAATGACTGACTTCCTACCTTGGAAGTGATGTGTAATGTTTCGTTTTGTCTACCCAGCTTGTAGCTAAGCTGCGGGAAGCCGTTGACGAGGGCAACGGCAATGAAATCTGTTTTGGGGGATTTGCTTTTTCCAAGCCAGAGAAGAAGGCCATTGAGAGAACTTGTTTTCATGACAATTTCGTAGTGGTTCATGTGCTCCTCTTTTTTCCTGTAAAAAACATGTTAATTAATGAAATTCCCTGCAATAGCACCCGGTACAATACGTTAATAAATAGAATACAACCATAAGTTCTACACAACTAAATAAACTCCGAAGCATCACAAGACTTCTTACCCTTCTTCAAAGAATTTACTCCCATCATCGTCGTCATACATGTCATCTTCATCGTTCCCATTTTCCTCATACAATTCATAATCATCACCTTCTTCTGTCATACCTTCCATGTACTCATCATCGTAGTCAAACGCGTCAATATTGTTAGTATTGTTAGTTGTGTTAGTACTAAAAAGATAGTAATACGAATGACTGTTTAATATCGCAGAGACTGTCCTCTAAAAATGGTATTCTTTCAACACGTAAAAAAGTTATGTAAGATACAAAGCATCTCACTCACAGTTACAAAAAAAAAAAAAAAACAAAATAACTTTACCGATTTTTCTCGCGTCATGTATAACTTAATGTAAACTGACATTTAAAATAATTATCGACACGAGAAACCTACTTATTAAATCCGACAGAAACCTTATAGGTAGCTTCAACGTATACATTTTAGTTTCTACCCAATTTAAATATTAATAAAATATGTTGCGTTGTACATAGTAAAGTAGTTAACTGTAGAGTAGCTGCATTGTAAGGTTTTGAAAAATTAGAGCAGTAAGTTGACGTTCCACTCGAACGTTCCTAAATAGCAACATATCAAAGTACGTTTAGCACCCTAATGAGACCTCAAAACATAAAACATAGTATTATACATAAACATAGACCACTCGTGTGTATAAATCTTCATTCAAATTTAATAATAACTGGTGTGGAAGAAAACATTTTAAACCCCAGAAATTTATTTAAGATTTATTTTAAGTAAAATAAAAAGTAAAATTAATGTTTTGTTAAGTAGAGTGTTTTGATTACGCGGTTTAATTTAAAGCAAAAAGTTTTAGTATTGAAGCTAATTTTAGGTTTAACAATTACTTAAACTTTCCCTTTATTACTTACTTTTTAAGCACTTTGTTGAGAAATTCTAAATAGTTTTCTGGGACGAGGTGAATGGGATTTCCGAGGCCATGCTTAGAGACGGCTAGAAAAAATAAAATTATTAAATAACAGTTTATGTTAGTCGATGCTGTGGTCGTAGAATCCGCAGTTATTTCGACTTACGATGTTCACACAGATTTCCAATAAAACCAGCTAGACATTGACAGACAAAAGAATTTAAATATGGAAGACAAGAACCGCCATTGTGACAGGATTGATTGCAAGGAACACCCGTGTATTGTTTCAGGTTAAAAGAGCTGTAGGAAGGATTGGCGAGATCGTTCCACGCGTCCTGGTTGACCACCAGCCTTTGGATGCCACCTATGAGCCCGGCTGATGCTTTGATTTCTTTACTGATCTCGTAATTTGATCTGTAAATAAAAATCAATCACGTGAGCTCTCGACAGCCATCGATCAATCTCAGCAACTGAGCTTCGTCCACTCACGGCACTCCTCCTACGTAGAGAGGAAGTTCCAAGTTAAGCTCGTTTAGAGGAGGTCCAGAAGACCCAGAACTGACGGGACCATCGTCCACCTGCAGGGTACCCTCTCTGTCGTGTCTGCTGACTTTAATGGAATGCCAGGTACCCACTGATATAACCCTCGACGAACTAAAAGACACAATTTTTATTACATGCTGTACGGTGTGTACACTTTTACTATTGTGAGTTGAACATTATCTGTTTGTCGTACGTGATGTTGGCTGGACCACTTCCCAAATCAAATTGGAAGATGACAAAACCTCTGTGTAGGGAAATGCAAATGAAGTCTCCTTTTCCGTGTTGTAATTGACCGTTGTAAACCAAAATTCCGTCTGGAGCTCTGGCCAAAACCCAAATTTCAAGTGAAAAAGAACGGCCGACGTTCTCCAATTTGGGCAGTTGGACGTAGGAGTCTCCGTTGAATTCAGCAGGTTTTATTATAAGGTTTTTAGTATCAACTGCAAACGAGTTACCTTTCTCTTTTATTGTATTTTTGTGACTTATAATATATACGAGTTAAAGACGAATAAACGACACAATTGCAACTCACTGAATTTCCCTTATATAATTACATATAATGTAAAAATTTATTTTTATAATCTTCTCACCGTTTTCTTCACCACCACGGGTGGTGATTTTAACTTACATAACTAAAATTAGTAAAAGTAACTTACGAAGTTCACACAAATTTCCTGATCTTCCAGGCTGACAATGGCAGAGGAAACCACCCTGTACCTGAGGGTCGCAGGTAGAGCCAAATCCACAGGGACTCGACTCGCATGGATTCATCCAAGTCTCGCAGTGTTGACCTATCCATAAAAATAGATTATTAATAAGTTTTATTATTATTAGTTTTATTAGATGAATAGTCTTGGGGATTGATGAAACAAACCGGTGTACTCGTCCATGCAGTTGCACAGGTACTTCTCGGAGTCGATGGCAAAACAAGTTCCAGAATTGTTGCAGGGCAGAAGAGAGCAAGGATTTTCTCCACATTCCATGACTCCTACGACTTTTTCAACGAGTTGGTCTCTGCCTTCGTGCATTTCGACAATATGGCGACCGATTTTTAACTTTCTTATGCATCCGGTCAGTCCGCGGTTTGTTCCGATGTTTTCAAAAACCCTGACAAAAAAGAAACAATTAGAGTTAATGGGAGGTAGTCGAAGTCGACGACTACAACGCTTCTGATTAGTTCAGTTGTAGTCACCTGGTGTAGTTGAGTGGGACATAACCGACAAACGCGTCTTCCTCTAAGTCTAAACTTTTCAGTGTTCCCTGACTTTGTCCGGCAACATCGTCGTAGTCGTCCAATTTAAGGATTCCATCTCTGTGGTACCTCTTAGCGACAACCTTGTGGAATCGTTTCAGTTCAATTTTTTCTAGCGATGAAATTACTACGGCACCGTTTCCAAGGTTATACCTGAATTCGACGAACCTGAAAATAGTTACAAATGAAAACTATACATTCCTATATGTAACACTTGGTAAGAATATAGGTATTGTTACGCTTTGTTCCTAGGAGTGCATAAATTTATGTATTGTAACTTGTGTATTTACCCGTTGACAATGGCCAAAGACAGGAAATCGCCAGTTCCGTCCGCTTTTTGCTGCGAAAATAACAATATACCATCGTTGGTATAAGACTTAAATTCTATTTCCACAGTCAGTTTGTTGTAAGCTTTCAGTCTTTTAAGTTGCACGTAAGATCTGCCATCGAACGACGGAATTTCGTAGGCTGAAATAAAGCAAAAACCCAAATTTTTAACTTGTCGAATCTTCTGGAGAGTTAAACGTTAAACTTGTATTCTCTGCAAACCTTTGTGAAAAGATGTCGGATAAAAATTTTGCGACAAACATTCTTGTCTATCTGGTGTTTCCGAGTATCCCTCCGGGCAGAGACAGCTCCCCCTAACACATTCGCTGTGGGGAACTCCGCAATCGGCAGAAATTTCACAGAGGTCACCCAGCAGGGCAGTGATGCTAATGGTGGCTGGTGTGGGTCTGTACAGTCCTGGATTGTAAGCTGGAGAAAAAATTCACGGATTAGAACCACGTACAGATAAGTGGTGTAAAGCAATTTGAACTGTATGAGTACCTGTATTCCATGCGACGGCATGACTCGTGTCTGACAAATGGTACAGGCTGGCAGATGTTAGCTGACTGTTTTCTTCTCGATTGTAGACGAACCTGTGATCAGGCAGTATGAGGTGTCTTGTACTCTTGTACAGTGGACTGCTGAGAGCTTCCGGTTCAGTATATTTCATAGAAGTCGATCGCCGTAGAGGCCATTCGGTGCCGGCAGCAGGAATGTGATCTTCTGTAAGGGTATTGTAGTTTTGAGTACAATTGATACTTGTAGTCTCATCGTGGCGCGTACAACTCCTACGTACCGTTAACACAACCGTTAGACCCCAACACTTTGTTGGTGTCTGTACAAATTGTGCATTTCTGTCCTTGAATTCCGGGCTTGCAGACGCATCTTCCAGTCATCTGCTCGCAGTCGTCTCTGACAGAGCCGAACTGAGAACAGCCGCAGGGTAGACACCCCTTGTGACCCTCTGATATTTTCGGTAGTCCCCAAAATCCAGGCTCGCACCTGTCGCATTTCAGACCACCCACCCCTGGTTTGCATTTGCACTGACCAGCCTCATCGCAGGAGTCTTCATATGAACCTGTCAACAGTCCAAAACATCAGATGTGTCCTGAATTTTGTACTCACTTCACATTGGCAGGTGACAGAACTCACCCAACTTGTTGCACTCGCAGAGGGAAGGACATCCGGCATGATCAGGTCCTTGTGCTATTGTCTTTCCATCGGGACAGCAACCATACCAAGCCTCGGCGCAGTTGTCAAACAGAGTATTTAGATCTGTCGATAGAAATTTCCTTGCTAGAATTTATTTATTTTTACAGTTTCATAATTTAATATTCTCACCTTTTTTACAGCACTTTGCAAAATGTCTGGTGTGGTGGCAGTAGCTCCCCGGAGGACAGTCCTGCCTCGAAGGACCCGAGCCACAGTCGTATTCTCTGTTGGTTACTGAATCGATGAGAGGAGGTTCTCCGTTGCAGGGTTTAACTTCCATACCTGGAAAGCAAAGAAACCCAGCCTCGTAGACATCCAATTTAATTATTTAAACTCATCCTCTTCGTCTATGCGAAATCCATTTCCCAAAACCGGAAATTGGTTAGATGTAAAAGATGGCGACTCACCTTCGCATAATTCTAAGGGACGGAGTCGTAATTCTTCCTGTCTCTGACAGCCCTCCATTTTCATAGAACAGAGACTAGGATACATGCGGAGGTCACTTGCGCAAACCATTTTACCATCACCTGAGGCGTTTTCGCAGTCAAATTTGCACGTGCACCTGGGGAAGTTGTCAGGGCCTAATTCACAGGAGGCTTCATAGTCACAGTGGATGTCTTTGCAGACTTCTTTCTCCCGGTCCATCGCACCATAAGTCTTGTTACGTGTTAATGGTTTTCCTTCGTCTGTGTTGATGACGTTAGTTCTTATGGGCGTTATTGATGTTGCTGTTAATTGGTTAAGAAGAAATAAGCGAAAAGCCGAAGAAAGAACACACGATTTTGGTATTTCATTTAAGTTAATTACGTATCCTCTGCTAACAATATTTTACTTGTCTCCTTAGTCTTTCTAACCAACTCCCTCCATGCTCTTACTGAACTCTTACTGAACACCTTCATCAAAAGTATGATTTGAGTTCTTACTCCACAATTATTGTCACATTTCTTTAACATTGTCAATATCACACCACAAGTGAATTGGAATAATTATTTGTTTATACTCGGAAGAATTCAGATTAAAAAACTCTTTGTACCTAACTCATGAGCATCTTACACGTGGAAGAAGTTACTCGAAGCGTGTAGACAAACACGTGTGCTACTTACTCAGAGGACCGGTGTATTTTTCCTTGCAAGAACCGTAGAAGAAAACACTGAGAGGAGGCAAGTGATCGGGTTGCTCGCAGCTGGCCTTCTGCATTTCGCATTCGCTCGAGTAAGTCACCATGTTCGAGGCACATACTAATTCAGAAGATTCGGAATAAGAACAGTTGATGGGACAGACGCAGTCGCCTGCTACGCAACGGCTTCCGAATTTACACTTGACACCTTGGCACAAGTCTGAAAGAAGAAAAATACCTGGAAAATGATTTCCGGCTCGTGTAACACGCGGGCAACAGGAGTAGACGACACCGCGAAAGAACACCACTCCTCACGGACAAGAAAAAGAACTCTCTCGTACGGTTGATTAGTTCCGTGCACTCGAAAGGTTTCACATTTGATGGGAATTGATCAGCGGAAGGCGTAAAAAAGGTCTTAATAAGCTCGAAACCTTTTACTGCGTAATGTCAGTTACAATATTCTAATAAAAATTGATAAAGAATCTTTTTCCCGACAGGGATTCCCCCCTCACTATTCCACTCTCTCTCTCTCTCTCTCTCTCTCTCTCTCTCTCAGAAAGTTCTTCATCGACTGGGGAATAACTTCCTTCTAGAACTCGAGTCGTAGATCATATTCAAGAATTGAGTAAAAGATTTTATGGTCGAACATTAAAAATTCCTTTGTTGTATTCAAAGAATATTCAGAACTTGTAGATAGAAGTTGTATAGGAGAAAAGGAACTGCTCGATTCTCAAACGTTTCTGGAATTCTAAATCATTTCGGATTGTTTGATGAGTTAGCAGTTATTTTTGGCATCGCATCTACCAGGAGACTCACCACAATCTCCTCTGTAAGCCACTGCTATCATCTGCTGCGTTCTGCACGAGTGCTGCCTCAGTTCGCATTCTGACTGGTAGGTTTTCCCGTCCGTTCCGCACACGGGAATGTTCTGCGACACCTGCGGTACAATCAGAGGATATACAGGCGTGTTCGCGGGTGGTACTCTTGTCTGTAAGGTCGGAATGTTTACCTCGTGACAACTCGAAGGACAGACGCATTTGGCTTCTCCTGAACCGTCGCTTTCGCAGACCGAATAAAACTCGCATCTCTTGCTCTCACAGCCATCTGAAGAAGAAACACAACATGGTTAGTTTTGTACTTGGGTGTAAAACTATTTCTGGGACGTCCTCACTGCGGTACTCACTGCATAGTCCGGGGTAGAGAACTGCTATGTCCCTGCGATGTTGACACGCTTCAAGACGGAGTTTGCACTCGTTTCCGTAAGAAATGCCGTCGGATCCACAGACGGGGTCGAACTCCGAGGGACAACTCGGACACTCGCAGACGGGTTTTCCTCCTCTTTCAATGCACACCGCACCGTGGGTGCAGTAGTGTGCGCTGCATGGTCCTGAAACACCTGAAAATGACGAGGGTTCAGCATGTGTTCCCGCAAGGGCCGAGTGTGTCCTCCTCAAAGTTCAAGTCTCACCGCACACTCCCGCGTAGGAAGGTTCGATCCTCGCCTTTGAGAAACAACCTGCTTTTCTCATTTCACACTCGTTGTCGTAGGTTCTTGAGTTGTTGCCACAGACAGGTCTGACGACAGGTTCACAGTCTGTCGGACATTCGCAAGATGCAATTCCGTATTTGTTGATGACGCATTCCTCGCCGTTGATGCACTTGAGAGAGGCACACGGATTGAATCCTGAGGAATGACAATCTCAGTCAAATTCCGTAAAACAAATTGGTTTTTTAATTGAATTTTCCTTCTTTCATTTTCACGAAGTTTCTAAGATGGCGGACGAGGCGGTTTCACCGGAGAGTCCAAGGAGGAATGCAATGAGCCTTTTTCTTAAAACAATGTGGGTTCTCCCTCTCTCTCTAAGTCTTCCCTTGCGAACTATCCAAAGAACGTGAATTTTGTTTTATGGTGACATCCTTTATTTTAAATATTTGGAGCCTCAATAGTTTTGCCAAATTTAGTTTCCCTTTGTTTTTCACTAAATATATTACCCAATTATATTTCATGAGGATTTATCATTTTATTATTTTTTAAGCTTTTCAATACCCGACTTTTATTGTCTGATTTTACGTGTCGGCGACATTTTGTATTCTTCTGATTTTAATGAGAAAAATTAAATTTTCAGATTTTCCAACTCTTTCTCCCGCTTTGGTCACGCTGTCAAGATCTCAGCTTTTGTGTTACAGTAACTCCATACACATCTTCGGTCATGCTTTGAGAGAGAAAGAGAGTTGGAAGATTTTTTTACCCGGGCCCTGCGCAACTGGGAGAAGACTTATGTGTAGAAGTCGGTCTGAGAGACAGGAGGGCAGAGGTGTTTTCTTCTGTAAGCCTGCTGTACGGATGTATCTGTACTTGTGGTGTAGACGGTTTTCACCTTACAGACGCTGTGTACATTCGGACGCTGCTGTTCATTTCATCGTAACTTACCCGAACTGCATTTCCCACGGTAGATGATCCTCAAAGTCTTTCTCGATCTGCAGGATTCCTGTCTAAGTGAACACTCGTTGCTGTATGTTTTTCCATCAGAACCGCAGACAGGAGTGAATTCAAGCGAACAGGATTCTCCGCACCTGCACTCCGGCTGTCGGTCCTCGTCTAATTGACATATTTCAGGTTCGGGGCATTGTATGTTCTCGCAGGGATCTGGAAATGAAGGAGACGACCTTCCTGTCACGACATTTCTCATTGTCGGAAGACAAAAATCAATAAACTCATTGTTATTTTAAATTTCTCATTTGGATTTTCCTTTATCCAACTCAAATTAAATCTTCTTCTTAACTAAGTTCATTAGAAAATTTCCGTATATTTTTTGCTTCCATCAGCTTCAGAGAGCAGAGGTTGAGGCCAGGCAGTAATTAAAAATATTAAATTCAAACCTCCTTTGAGGTGGAAGATGTACAATTTTAAAAATCAAAGTAAACAAGAAGAGGAGGAAGAAAATAACTTGAGTGCGTTTTGCATGGGCAAGCTCCGATAAGAACACTTAATTAAAAGTCTTCTCCTGTTTACCTGCGGACTTTCCCTAAGTAGACGCAACCCACCTCAGGTAGAGTAATTATAGAAAGAGTGAATACATTAAAGAATTTTGGTTGTAGTGATTGTGAGTTTGCTGGTGTGTGGAGGGCCGGGGGCAATTGTAGTTTTCCAAGGGAGCAGAACAGTTGCATTAGAAATTTTAAATTATATCTAATGACAAGAATAAAGGAATGAAATATTAAAGTTGTCTAATAGTTTTCGGTGTTTTGTATTGTGTCAGTTTCGCCAACTGTTGCAGTCCAAGTTTTTCTTTTCGGTTTTTCCACCGGCAATTACCACGATAACTTTTTATTAATTAACATTTAATTCATTAGATGAATTCAATATTCTTATTCTTTTTCGTTATTAACTATAATTTGAAATATCTTTTATTTTTCCTAGGTTTCTAATTTCAATAATTTAAGGTACATTGCGTTGAATTTATGTAAATTAAAAAATAAATTAATGTTCTCTAATTTAAGTAAGACACGTCTGTCGTATTAAATTTAGTTTCAGTACGTTTATGTGACTTTACTAAATAAGAGTTTAATAATACAGTCAAGGTTGATCACGGACGTAGAGTTCTTTACTTTATATAATGAGTATTTTATTGATGTAAATAAGTCGTTTTAAAAATACAGTCGAGTATTTTACACGCATTGTTGCCAACAACAGAATGCTACAACTCTGACAACTTTGGATTTTTAGTTTTCATTAAGTTTCTTCACAGTAGTGTTCTTAGGCTCTCACAACTAAGTTATGAAAAAATATTGTTAAATGTGCCGGACTATGAAAACAAGGCAGTAACGTTTGGTGCGTTTGTTGTGCACAAGAAGCAAATGATAAATTGCCATGGGGAGAGGAAATTTTGGCACATCAACAAAGAATATCCTGCAAAGGAGTCTTTGATCGATTCTCCTATAAGCCCCCTCTCAAAAAAACTAACATTTTAAGGGACACAATTAGACATTGGAAGTAAAATTTGCATTTTTATTACAATTGTTTCAGGTATTAAAGTGTAGATTTCAAATTTTAGTGTAACGCGAGTCACGTGTGGTACAAATTATAATTTATACGTTAATATAAATATATACACGGTTATAATTTGGAGGAATTACAACCATGAATAACTAGCTCCCAGTTATGTAATTAATTAAAAAAAAAATAAAAATTATTACGTCGGTAAAACTTCAGGTGAATAAATTCTGGTCGACCGTAGGCAAAGAGAAAACAGCGTCACACGTCAAGTTCTGCTTTTGGTCGGTTGTAGTCCCCGGCTTGTACAATTCGTCTGCTTGTAATGGAAACTACATTAATTAAATAAATTGTAAACGGCGGTGGAAATTACTCGAATGCAAAAAGCAATGGTCTCTCACAAGTTGTAAAATCTGCACCGAATTGTTCGCCTCTGCGGTTTTTCACAGCCGGTTAAAGTCTACATTAAGCCTATTTATGTCTTTGTTATGGAAAAAAGAAGATTAAAACTCACCGCATTTTCCCCGGTACTTGACGGCGATCTCCGTGCTCGAGAGGCAGGCGGATCTCTTGAGCTCGCAGCTGTCCCTGTAGTCCAGGCCGTCGGAGCCGCAGACGGGCCTCGAGCCGACGTGGTCCCCCAGGCTGGGGCAGCTCTCCGGGCACTTGCACTCCGCCGTTTTCCCGTCCATCGAGGGCACGCACCTGGCACCGAAGGGACATTTTCGGTCCTTGCAGGGATCCTCTTGCTCTGTTGGAAACACATAGCATGATAACACGACTCTCGACAGCGTAATCGACAGTACGAGCAAACAAGTTTTGAGCTTTTCCGTCGCCATTTTCACTTCTGTTTAGCATAAGCCGACACCATCGTCGCCACCCTGCGAATCAAATTTCCATCAAACCCCCTGGTGTGACACGCAACCCCACCGGGGCCACCACCCCTGAACGATTTCTTCTTCCATTTCTCACTTCTTCTCTTTACTTTTCTTAACACTAATGAGGAAAGTTTTTATGGTGTTTTGAGAATACAATCAATTACTTTTAGGAGCGGATTAAGGATTTTTGGAAACGAGGAAGAGACAGACCATCAGAGAGAGAGAGAGAGAGAGAAGGGATAGATGGAATTAGCAGAAGACGAGAAAGGTTATCAAAAACTTTTTTCCAATTACTTTTTTTTCAATTCATAATTAACATATTTTAATTAAAATAATTACTTTTTTTGAATAAACGTTAATTACTTTTGATTAACGCACGTAATAAATTATTGAGTTCCAACTTATTCTTCTCTTCCTATGATTAATTGTTCGAGTAAATTTTGTTTCCACCAAAACTTTCTGTTTGCTCTCTTTCGCGTGAGACGATTTAAATTTAGAGCTTATTAAATCCTAAAAAAGTATAATGTTCTTATTCAATAAGAATGGCAGACATTTAGTGGAATTTGAATTATAAATGAAGGACGTTTTTCTTGAGAATTAATTTTAGTTTTCATCAAAGGAATGTTTCACGTCGTCAAGGTATCTTTGGTGACTACTGTGCGCCCTGAAAAGTCGTCTAATACTTTTAAATTGTAGCAAATGGTAGCGTGTCCGGTGCTACGGTAAGGACAAAAGGTCCCAACCGAGCGAAGTACCTGATGACGGTAATATTCGTTCCTGTTTGGTAGAACAGGGACCTTCTTAGATTAGGTACAGCTAAAATTTAAGAAAATTCAATTTGTTTGCTGTAAATTGCTGATGCTGCCTCTCACGATTCAAGCAATTTATTTCTTTAGATTACGTTCGTTGACCACCGAAAAATTTTTCAAAGGCTCACTTCTCCTTTCTATTCCTCCAAAGTAAAATGTAGCTGCACGGTGTGGTTTTACATTTAATTAAGAAATGTGAAATGTTTAGAATGAAAGTCAAACGAACAAAACCAGAAAATTCGTCAGACGTGGAAAAGCAAAGGACCAAACGAAGAAAATTCACAAAGTACTCAAGGAAAAGGTGTGGAAGTTATGAAAGGAGACAAAATATGAATTCGTCCGGGGGAAGATACAAGCGGAGGTTAAAAACCAAAGACGGCGGAAAGAGAAAAAACCAGAAGTTGTGAAAAGACGAAGAGGTGAAAATTCTTTACTTTGGCTTTCAGGGTGATTGCTGGGAGAATAATTTTCATTCCATTAATTTTCCTGTGTGTTTCATCCTCAATTTCTCTTCCTTCACCTTTCAGATCACTCTGAGTGACGCCATCTTGTTATACCATTACTTTTAAGAAGAAATGGTGATGAAAGGAAACGATGGATGGAAGACAAATTTTTCTTTTCCTGTGCGTCTTGTGCGACTGACAGGAAGGATTTGGGCAGGAGACAAACTTTTGGTCTGCTCCGTCAGAAACCGAAAACGTGTTGTTGAAGGCCTTCCTTGAGGTTCTCTTTCTCAAAGAGGATATCCGGTGATTTTGGCGCCAAAAATCGTTCAATGACCCGTAAACGAGAGCAAACTTTCAAGCAAATCAAAAAAATTGAGTTTTCCTTCAAAATTTTAAAATTCAATTTCGTTTTCATTCCGTTCGAACTATCCGTGAATTTCACTTCTTTATTTTAAATAATATAATATAATATAATATGATCAATATTTAACAGTCAGCAACACTGATTTTTACCGTTAAATCACTTTTCCCTTTTTTGGATTATTTAATTTTGTATTTCATTATCCTCTTCATTTTCTGAGTGTCATAATATTAATACTATTCATATTTTTACTTTTCAAAATTTTTTTATTAATTCATGTTACTGTTTTGTATAGTTAGTAAGTATCCCTAAATCATTTGAATAATGAGCCACAGGATGTGAAGGATTTCGGCTTTGGTAAGTGAGAAGTGTCAGCCGCCTATGGCATATAATTATAATGTACATAGAATAAGACGTTTGAAGTGTTATTGTCATTAATAATAGGACACGTCACAGTTTAATTGAATTTGAACGAAGACAAAGTCGATTTGAAGTTCAAAGTCATGTCAGCTAGCCTGAGTTCAAATTACAAAAATAGTAAGATAGTTTTTTGACACAGTGAAAAACAGTAAGACGTAAAAAGAGAACTAGTCTGGAATCAGTCAAAAGTAAAAAAAAAATAAAAAAAAATAAAACCAGGTGACACACTTCTTTCTCTTTTCAGGGAACCTTTTCAGAGAAACCAAACCCTAATAATTTAAGTCTAATTTATAATTTTTAATTAATTAGAAACGTCGGAAGATTTTGATATTATGGAGAATGCCAAGACGTGTGAGAACTTTTGTGAGAAAAGTTGATGAAATGGTAACTTTCAACTTATTTTGGGCACCAGCCCATCGGCCATTTTCCTTGCCTGCACCTTAGTTTTCTTATTATTTTTGAATTAGTTTTCCTGACTGTCGGAAAAAAAACATTTCCCACGACCCCTGGAAATCTGGGAAGCCTTCAAGGCCGATAAAATCAAATTTGCTTTTCAATATGCTGATGAACCGACCATTTTGAGTGGAGAAAGTTCAATTGACAGGCGTGAAAAACTAAAAATCCTTTCTTTTCACTTTCTCCAACTCTTCTTCCTGGGCTCTTTCAAATCCATCAAACCACTTCTCTTTTCACTTGAGAACCTCACATTCCATCCAACATTTACCGTCAATCTCTTTTGACTTTTGCCAATCCTTAAACGGAAGGCGACTCGCCGAGTGGAAATTTCTTGTTTCGCAAAACAAAATCAATGTGGGAGGAAGAGACGAATAATTCCTTCTCAGAACATTTACCATTCCTCTGCTTCTATAAACGATAATAAGATTATCTCGTGGAGTTAATAAGAATAGGTCACTAGGATATAAACAAAAATATGTAGAAATTGCTCGAGAAAAATATTTTAAATCAAACTTCAAGTCTGATCTGTCCGACAGTAAAACATAGAAATGTTGTGTGGGAAAAAGCGTGTAAATTACGAAACTAAAATGTAGAGGCAAACAAGTATTTGTCAAAAATGCCGCCGCAACAAACAACCGTTACAAACGTGTTAATTAATAAGTTAAAATACAAATAAATAACAGAACAGAGATATCATCCAGAAGGCGTTCACTCAGGGAACTGCAAAGTCTCAAGGAACCTGAATAAAAAAACTAGTTCCAGTGGAATCCGACACGAGAAGACTAAGTGAGATGGGGTAAAGTGTAGCAAAGCCAAAAGTTAATAAAATTACGCGAATGATAACAAACAACCGATATCAATTGATAAATTACAGTTAGAAATAATCCCACGCGAGAAGAAACTTCCAAGAAAGAAGAACGGCAACAACAGCACCAACAGAAAAGGAAAAAATAGATTAAACTTAATTTCTCCGCTTGGAAAGCACTTTAACGCAATGACGGTTTTATTGTATTATTTCGAAGGAGTGGAAGAAGTAAAAGGAAGCGTCCTAATGGGGGAAAAGGGTAAAAATGGACTCGTACAGATCGGAGCAGTGGTGCTTTTAGGAAGTTGTTGGAGAGAGCGAGAGGTACCCGGGAAGGAAATTGACGGATAGATAACTAGATAACCGGGTAGGTAGAGAAGTAGGAGAGATGGACCCCGGCCGCAATACTTTGAAAAGATAATTTTGAAAATTTTAACAACGTCCGACCGAATTATTCGAAACACAATGGAAACAATTTTGACTTATTTCGGAATTGTTCCAATAAAGTTTTCCCGAGCTATTTTAATATTAATTAATGCCCGGGAGTGTTTGGTTGTTCCAGGGATGAGATTCTTTGCTTTTCCAGACGTTTGCCAGATATCAAGCAGGAACAACAGGGCGGAACAAAGTGCAACGGAGAAAGCCCGGGTGCTCTCTAAAGAAAATATTTTCCAGAGCAAAACTGTGAACGCGTCAGTTTGGTTAACCGAAATTTTGCCGCAAATTAAGAAAGGGCGTGGGCCCTCAAATTTCAAATTTGATTTACAACCCCTGTAAATTCTTTAACATTTCGCGCTTATTTAAATTTTTAAAAGCTCCGCTTTTAGCTCGCCCTGAGTTTCGAGTTCGGAACGCGTCGAGTACCGGTGCCCGCCGCATTGAATTTAGCAAAAGTCTACAATTGTGGCCATTGTGTTTCTCCGAGTGCTCAAATTTTCAAAATAACTCACTCGACATTTGTGTTTATGTAATTTAGAAAACCACAGGCTGCCACAGACACAAACCCCCTCACTTTTGTATCAGAAGGCTAAACGTTAACAATGGTTGGTGCAGTCCAACCTTGAGGCAAATATCTCGTGTCTTGGTTCAGGTTACTGATACATAAAGTTAAGAACAATAAACCTAAATAAAATAACAAGCTCATTGCTGCCATTAATATAATATTACTTGTTAGTACAACCAGAACTATTTCTCTTTTACTAATATACACGTGCGTAATAATGTAAATAATAAATGTCATATGTGTGAACCTGAGTAGTCTCCATTTATCTTTCCGCCAATTATTCAATTATTACAGAGATTACCGCAAATACGTTTTGACTCATGTCCGAAATCAAAAACTAATTGGTTTATTGTGTTTGAAGTTTCACTGTTCTCAACTTCACTTTAACCCTCCGTAGATTATGCTGGAGAGAAATGATCACATGGAGATGTAATGAAAATCCTACATCCTAAATTTACCTTATCGCCAAGGGGAAAGTTGTCAAACAGATGAATCAACTATCACGAACCATCAATAATCATCTTACAAACAGATAGATAGACAGATAGACAAAGATAGAGATAGATAGATAGATAGATAGAGAGAGAGAGAGCTAAAAAGAGAAACAATCAGACTGTCATGGCCGTCGTAACAATTACAAGTGAACAAACAAAAACTCACTTCTAAAAGTTTTCTTTTGATGGAAGGAAGGGTGTAGGCGTACAAAATAAAATTTTCAAAAGTAATTTAGGCTAATGCCCGTTAAATTTATTATAAAGGGAGCTCGCGTGAACGTGTTTCCTTGCCCCCGGCCTCGTCATGTAGCAAGGGAAAAGGCTTAAAATGAACGGATCAAACCTTTTTTTTATTCTTCTTCATGGCGAGTTTTCCAGTCGACGGTATAAATATATTGAACAATCAATTTATTAAGGTCGCTTTGGAAGTGATCCCTCCGTCTCATGGACGTGACCCACATGGTCCTGGTCCTTGTCAGTTACGGGGTGGTGGCTTCATCGGAATCAGCAAAAAATAGTAGGACACCACGGACAGGAAAGTAGACCATCCCGTCGTCAGGTATCAGGCCGATTGTAATAAACTGAATTTGAATGACAGTGACGTGGGAGCAGAGAAAACGTAGAAAGGTTGCAGAGTCGTCGTCAGGATGTCTGCGCACACGCCAAAGCAAATGGAGAAAATGTAAAGTGAAAACCGGAAATACTTAAATCCAATATGAGGCAGTTGGTTGTTTGAGGGAAAGTCTAAATTGTAGTGAAAACTGAAGGATGAACCAAATAAGAAATGGAATATTGTGGTTGTTCTGATGTACACTGAGAGAATTTCACCCCTAAAACCAGCGAAGGTTCATTCATAAATAAGGGAGGACAGCCAAAGATACGAAGGTGCTGTCCCCTGCATTCTCCCTAACCTTCCCTATGCAACCCTAACCTGCGCTAACAAAATCGCACGCGACGGTTGTGTGTCAGGGAAAAGGCAAAAGGTTTGACAACACCCGCACGAAGAAAAGGCAAACACTGAAAAGTCTCGTCGTCCTTTTCTTCAGGTAAGATGGACTCGATTGTTTCCCTTCCGAAACCTCCAACCCTCGAGTTTTCCTAAACCCTGGAAAAGGACCAGTTTCCCTCAATCTACTGAATTCAGCCTTTTCTCGGTGAAGTTTCCCAAAGGTTCGATGGTATTAATCCTTTTGATAGAAGTTTCCTTTTCTGCTTCTCTTCATCTTCTTTTCCTCTCCTCGAAATTTGATTTCTCATTCGGTTGTCACCTTCTTTGTTAGGATTGTCATTTAATAAAAATTTCATGTTGCCTTTCGGGTATTTTCTCCTTTCGTTCTTTCTCGAGCCTTCTCCGAGCCTTCAATCCTTTTTTAACGTTCTTTTTCATTCCTGTTTTTTTTTATAAATTCAGGAAATTATCTTTCCTACCGGCACCTCCATCTCGAAGGAAGAATTCCTTTAGAGTTGTGGTAACATGTTAACTCGCATTCTGTTACGACAAACAGGAACATTCGATTATTTGAAATATTTTCAGGTATTTGGTTTTAAAAGTCCAGGTGTAAATTTCTGTTTGAGTACTCTGTACAAGGTTTACACGCTCAAGCCTAGTAGGAGGGCTCTCTCTCCAACACTTCAATGCTACTCACACCAACATAAGCTCCATACACAAAAGCTGAAGTCTGCGTACTTGTGACTAGAAAACAGAAAACCAATGAATATTCTAAGCTCTCTGGATTCGCGTGCGTTTTTCTAATGTTTGCCCATGCGGCAACTCTCGCGGAGACACGCGATTTTCATCATGTCCTTGTCTTCAACTAATTATTATCTGACTTGAGTCAGATTTAGATTAAGTCTTCTGACGTTAATCTGAAAAATCTGTAGTCATTTTCCCAACATTCTAAAACGAGAACCACACGACACAAATGAAGGTGACACGGGAGAAGTAAAACCGTAGAATTTGTGCTTCGATTCTGAGTATTCCTAAGGGTGCGAACAACTTAAATCCCTTACGAGAGAACTGCTTAGGGATGGGGGGGGTAAGTGTATGTGTTCACAAACAGAAATCCACAGACCCGCGTAGAATGTAAAAAATGCAGAAAGTGATCGGTTGTGTTTCTCTATAAATTTTATTCTGTGACTTTCAGGGTGGAAAAATTCGGTCTTCCCGTGGCGGACGGTTCTTGTTCGTACGGGCAGCAGAAAGAACAAAAACATTTTTTTGAAAAATATGCGAAAGGCGAGGGAAAAAAAACGAGAGGACGAGAGAGAGAGAGAGGGGGGGGGGCGTTGTGGACGCGTACCTGGAATGGGAATTGCCATTTACCTGAACGTGAAAGGAAACCGCATTAGAGACATTGCACATTCGCCATTTTATCCCCGTTCTTTTAATTAAAAGGAAATTCCGTCGCGTTTTTAGCCGCTGTAGCCGCCGTACCTTCCTGTCGTGTCCACCTGCCGGCGTGCCCCCAAAACGGAAAAGGAAATTTTTAATTTTCCACGCACACACACGAAAATTTTCAGATTTACATCGCCTCAAAGTGCACACGATCCGTTTGACGCGTGTGACACGCAGATCGATCGGATCGATGATCGATCGATCTTTGTTGATCAGCGATGGAAAAACTCAATACCACTATCCCGCCCCTCACCTCCTCCTCCTCCTCCTCCTCCTCCTCACCGCGCACGCCTCCCCGGATCGAAATCTCATTTCCGGGACAACGAGAACTCGAATTAATCTTTTAAAATCGAATGAGAAAATAATCGAACATCGAGAATTTTCATCTCGAACTCGAACTCCTCCATTTCATTTACCCTCTCTCCCCCCCTCATCCTCCTCATCCTGCACCCTTCACCTCCAGGCCTCTCCCAAAAATTTAATCAAATTAAAGGATTCCATTAATTTAAAAGGTTTCGATATCTTTTCTTCTCTCTTGACGAAAGAACAAAGAAAAAAATGACACAAGTCAAAATTATATTCTCCTTTTTTTTTCTGGGGGGGGTTTAGGAGTTGGAGGTTGGGACCGATAATTCAATTACGTCGACTTGAGAACGACTTAAAGGGTTCCGAAAACTCCTTAATTAGGAAGTGAATGTGAGGAAAGAAGTAAAAGACGGGGCAATGAAAGGAGAAAAGACCGTGCGAGCGACAGGTCCGAAAGAAAGAAAATAAAAAGGCAGAAGTAGACGTGGGTGAGACAGAGAAGACAGCAGGAGGAAGAAAGTAGTCACGACGCTTTACTAACAAGTCTAAAACAATATCCTCTGGTGTATACACAACTGTGGTGCAGTTTACGTCGGGTACGTTGCCTTCATAAGAAGGTCTCCTCTCATCATCCCCATGAGCTCTGCAAAGGTCTTTAATTTAATGTACGGAATTCTGTGCAGTCTCCCGTCGCCTACCGCAGGTGTACTTTCTTTTGATTTATTTTTCTCCTGAAACCGAAGTCAGAAGTGACGACGACGACCGGCCTATCATTAAATTCCTCCGATATATCGAAGAAACCATCATCAGTTACACCCCGACGGGGGCAGGAAAGCCGGTGAGGTTCGTTCGATCGAACGGTCAGAAAAGGAAGAATGAAAACATTCCGTTTGGCAGTCGAACAGCAGACGACAGTCAAAAAACACGCACGCCCAACCATAATAATTTATGTAACCGCCGTAAAACATCACGTTCACGTCTTGGTACACTTCATGGAATGAAAAGATCCGGTCGATTTGGTGGTTGCTGGGAGGATTCTGTGAAACGTTCAGGAAACGGAAATGGAGAGAGCCAGAACGGGGCAATGGGTGACTGGGTGGCGGATGGAAAAGCAACAGAAAAAAAATGGAAAATTGAGTTTTAGGAAAAACCGCAGACCGACCCTTTGGCCTGACGAAAAACCCGGGCGCAAATCGAAGAAAGTCAAAATTTATTCTCATCACGAACAAGCCGCCCATAAAACACGTATCCGACACGAAATGTACATATTTATATATATATGTATGTATACATACATGTATTGCTTACATAGATACATTCTGACGAATTCACCCTAGATTTTTACGTGTGAGCAAACGTTTCCATTAACTTTACGAGAAAGCAATACAATTTAACTACAATTGTATATGTCTATAAACAGAGAGAGAGAGAGAGAGAGAGACGGTGAGAGAAAAACTGAATAGTTATTATTAGGTGTGTAACCAATGGGAAAAGGCCGTAGAGAATTCTCTCTCTAAAAAAACCTAGCGTCAAATAGTCAATAGAAAATAGAAATCTGGCAAGGAAAGAAAAGAAATCCAAAATGGTCGTCGTAAAAAATTATTTTTCTGTTTTATGGACTCACAAATTTTCATCTATCAAAGTCCCTTTCGGACCGATAAATTTAATGGACGAGCCAACTTTTGCGCTGTTTGCCCGGTACCCGTCGTTAAATTCAATCTGACGGGTTTTTGTGAGTTTTTCTCCCACATCCTTTCCTGAACCTTTTAATCAAGATTTCGACAATCATTCGACTGTGTAATTCAATTAAAACAAAAGAGTTGAATAAGCCGGAGAGGGTGAGACAGAGAGAGAGAGAGAGAGAGAGAAATTCCACAGAGCTCAATTGAATTTGTTTAAATTGGTTTAACAAAGAGTCACTGGTGACGATTCCTTGAGTTCTTCCTGTGGTCCCATCCGAGGTCCTCCTGCAAGAGTCGAACCTGCGCGGTTTTGCCACCAGAAATGGTACCCAGAGACGCAGTCCTCAACTTCTAAAGAACGGCACGTGTATTAAACCTTTTACCAATGTTGTCGCGGAATATTTCACAACTTCCTTTCGCATACACATTTTCTCTCTAAACTTGTCTGGTTTTTTTCCCCGTGACGTCTCATGAAGTTTTTCATTTTTTAAGAAATATTTACTAACGTCATTAAAGTTTATCTTTGGCTCTACAATAATTTACTTGTCTCCACTTTCACACACACATACACACACATGCACATGCACATGCACATCTCTACTTTACGTTTCTCAATGTTTTTTTTCCCCGGTGGTTTTACTGCCCGTCTAATAACCGAATAAATCCATACCGTTTGATGACGAGTTCGCTTGTTGAAATAATTTTTCCGTCGTAACGATTTTCACAAAACGAACTTTCATAACCGGATTTCCCGTAAAAGTGTCGCGTGGAAGCGTCCAAAAGAAATACAACGTATGTTTATTGTTCAAATAAAGGCATCTTATCGCGGAAGAGAAAGGCGAAAGACACATAAAACCGTATATTAATAAAAAGAAAAATAATGGCAGGTTATGAAACTGATTTCACATTATTTTTATGAAAGCTCTGTTAAGAGTCAACAGTTCTAAAGTAGTGTTTTTCTCGGCTTTATTAACTCCGGGGGTTTTTACTTGTAAAAGTTCTTCGGCTTAAGTACGCAGTTGCCTCTCGAGTTCGCCCTCCTTTACACAAACTATTTTACAATAGAAACACTACATTATTTTTTACTACACCCGTGTCTGAACGTATTAATGGAATTACACGGGGCGACTATTTCTTAACTTGGGAAGTAATTTAAAAGGTTTCGTAGTACACACCTGCGTGCGGTAGTACATTACCTGAGAGATTTCTGTTTGCGGGCGCCATTACGACGGTGAAACACTTTGATTGTAGGCGTTTTTTTTGGTCTCCCGAGAGAAAAGACTAGTTGTCAAGTAAATTGAATAGTTAAAAAGAGAAATAGGGTTTATGTTGCGGAAAATTGTAAAAGTTACATTGATGCATAACCCGGGTGACGAGACGTTTTGACCGGACTCTTCGTCTAGGAATGATAGTTAAACGGAACGGTGGCAAACTAGAGGAATCGTAGACGAACATTAAAATGTTTCAGGTGCGAACAACTGCGAGACGGTTGGGAAAAATTCTTTGATTGGAAAAGGAAAGAAAGCAACGAACGATGGGGTTCTCAAAGGAAACAAAGGAAGACTAAATGAATGATCTCACGTGGTATTCCTTTTGGTGAAATTCTTTCTTCTTCCCGTCACGCGTTATTTGTTTTCAGTGGCGGAGGATTCCTTCAGGACTTTCAAAATGAGACAAAAAAGAATGGACAGAAAGATGGCTGCCAATCAGGCTGAGACTTTTCTGGAATTCTTTTTTTCTTTTTGACGTTCGAAGACCAGGAAAATAACCTCTTTTTTACAACCCTCTTACTCATTACTCTAAAAGAATATTTTTCTATTGTCTGTTTCTGCGGGGCCTTATGTACTTGGACAGGTTAAAGGTTAATTAAAAGGAAACAGACGTATACAAAAAAAACCAAAAAGAAGTAGCGAGCCGGAGAACTCCATGGATCTCGGATCTTTCAGAGAAGAGATAAAAATTAAAAATCTCTAGGCTGAAGAGAGGGCTGAAGGATAACTCAGAGAGAACACAATAAAAATAAGTAAAAAGAGAGGAAGCGAAAACATGAGAGTTTCGTAAACAAAAAAACCAACCAATTCATTAATATAAGAGGAAACCAGTAAACAACACGGGGTTCTGAGCAATATATTTCTACAAAATAGTAGTCTCCCTCTTACCGTTGTGTTAATATGTTAGTAGTACAGCAAAATAGTAGAAAAGACTCGCTAAAGTTCAGTCGTATTCTAAAAATGTTATGAAAACTGTAAAAATCGTAAGCAACCTACATTTATGTATTGTCTTCAGGAAACAAATATGAAGTTGATAGTTTTTGTTTCTACTACTTTTGTTGTTCCATTTGTACGTACAGAGCGGTTAGACCAACCATTTAGTCACGGACGCTTTAGACATGACGATGTGTAGTTTAGTATAAAATATTTGGCTTAATAATCGACCAGCGTGACACCACGAAAGGTTGTAAAGTAATTTGTCGCTTTCCACCTGTCATTTTTAAAATTTATTTACATAACCTACGCATCGCAATCATCACACACGCAATATTTTTAAGGGACTCTTCTGCACCGAGTTTAAATTGAATTTGAAATGAAATGTTTCTGTATTGTCTGTCCTCTCCACGAGGTTTATAGATGCGTAGTATCATGCCATCCAAAAGTTATCAACATCAGGTTTGTTATGGTTGTAGAATATTTCTACCGAGAATAGAATGTTTAAGCGCCTTTGATGTCATAGGTTCCAAAGGGAAACTAGTAACACACTGAGTAATTGTAAATAAACTAACGTCGAAGCCTAATATAATTATGTCGATGAATATATTATATTAATTATTATCCTGTGAGACATAAAAATACAAAAACTTTGACACTCAAAATTGTTCTATCCTCCTTCCTTTCTTACAAGTGATAAGAAGATATCTAACTATGTATCCTCACCTACTTGTAGTTTTGCAAGACTAACTTCAAAAAATTATATACAATTAGACTCATAAAATATTATACAACTCAAATGAATTCCAATATAATTCCGTTAATAAGCTTTTTAACTCATTTTACAAGTAGAGTAGTTTAGTACTCAAGGGTAACACTTTTAGTACTATCAAACCTTTGTAAGCACGTGCTTCTCGTCATGCGCACACGAGCAACGCGACACCAACAGCAGGAGCAGAACGACAGAAAAACGAACAAAATTTCTTCGTCGAAACAAATGGAATTGGAACGATTCTTCTTCTGCCACGTTTTTTAAGGCACCGTTGAAGACAACCGCCGCGACTCCAACCAAAAGAATATGATGACAAATCGAGTTGAGAGAAATTACGCGCGCGTAACTCTATCAAAACAAAAACTTAAAACTTTTTCCCGGAAAAGTAAAACTTAAGAGAACGCGGTTAATCGCAGTGAACGGCAGCAAATCCGTGAGACGCGCACTTTGGATACGGCGGAACCAAAAACTAGTCTTCGTTGTGATTGTAGTTGAGTTGTAGTTATGTACCACAGAGGTTTGACACAGACACGAACGCGGACACACGACTTTTTTTTTTAAAAAAAAAAGGTGTTCCTTTCAGGGGCAACAAGAGAAATAAACACACGTCAAGAGTGGAAAATGGCCGAAAAGTGCACGCGTGAAAATTCGCTTTTGCGCAGAGAAAGAAGCGTCCGAAGGGGCTGGCGGCAGTCGTTGCGGAGGGATGAAAAATGAGAGCAAAATGCGAGCTTTGAACTTCTTTTGCGAGAAAAAAAAGACAGAAAAGGATCATCAACAGATACTTTTGTTCAGTCGATCTTCCAGTAATGAGATCTCAGCCTTGAACCTTCGCCTTCCTCCTCATCAGTCGACAGCCTTTTGTGCCTTTTCCTTTTAATTTCGCACAACAAGGTAACCCTTTATTCTTTCACTACAATGAATATTTTTTATATAATTAACAATATAACTTGATGTACTTCCCCTGTTGTCCTCCCAAAGGAAATTACTTTTATTACTCAACAAACTAATTGTTTCATAAATTTTTCTCGACTAATTGTAAGGGTGAAATTAATGATCTGATCTAAGATCAGTCCGTTTTCCTCAGCCCTAGACCTGCAGTACGGTATTTTTCTACTTGGCAAGGTCATTTATTGTTTTACGATCCAACAGCACCCCGAGACACAACCACCCCCCAAACGGTGCCAGTTCGAGTAACTTTTGTCCGTAGGTCAGAATATGTAGAAAATAATACAGTAATATGTCGGATGATACTTCTGCGGAATTAGTATTCGAAGTATCGTGTGCCTGTGCGACAGCTACGACGAAGGCTGTGATTTATGTCAGGCAGCAGTCTACAATATCTGGAGGTGTTCCCGAGTTTCTCTGAAAAACCTCTTAATTAAATCCGTCGAGACGTTTCAAAATGGCGTAAGGCTCGAAATGCAGAGGTTTTGGTTTTTCTCGTTTTGGAAAGGACGTCTTTGCTGTCGTCAAGCCCGAGGTGAATTTTTGCCTTTCCCGCAATGCGACGGTTCTGCTCAAAAGTTTTTCACTTGGTTCTGTCGTGCAGACATCTTTCCAGACCGAACGAAATTCAGGTCGACATCTCACTGGACCATTTCAACTGCCGGACAAAGTTAGAAAAAGAATTTGAACCGTTTTTAAGTGAATTGTCTATCCTTTTGATTTAATGGATGCTTCTTGGGGTGACTTGAATTCTCGACTCGTCGGAGGAGAGGATTCTTTTCTGTCGGAACACCTGAAAGTTTTTTTATTACCGAGGAACTGGCTCTGATTTTTTGTATACTGTGACAATCCACAAATGGACCGACATTCTACAAGGACCAACTGCATCTCATATTTCAATACATAAGAACTCAAATACAGTTTTATACAGATAAGAGTTGATTACATAAGTGCACAACAATAATAATTCTGTATATAATAAATATACAGCAGGAATAATTTAAGATCTGTACTTCGATCTTTGTAAAATCTGTCTGGCTGACAGATCTTTCGGTTGTGCAGGTTCACCCCGACTTTCTACTTAAACTTATTAATAAATTGCCGTATTAAAGCTTCACAAGTTATTAATTTATTTTCGCATTAATAACAGAACTTTTCTACTTTTTCTGAGGATCGAAGACAAAGTCGACGACCGTCTCTCTCTAGGATTAGAGTTTTAATACTCGGTCAGTTGCCTTGTGGATCGTCCACGTTGGTACTTTTAGGCTCCGCAGAGGCTCATTCAAAGGTAAAAGAGTCCTTTCCAAAAGGTCTCCCCCTCAAATCTCCTTAAATCCTCAAAAACAATGGGCAGGTTTTAACGAGTTTAAAAATTCTGTGGTTCCCGCCATCTTCTCCGTTTTCACTGCCGTCCTTTGTGTCTCATGTTCTTGTCATTCCTTTTATTGTTTGATAAAGGTATTTTCACGTTGTGCCTTTTCCTACGTCCGCGTGAAAAAAAAGGTTAGAGACCCCCTGTCGGTTTGCCTTTTTCCTCTCACCGTGTTTTACATTTCAATCACCGTCCGGTAACTCCACCCAAATCAATTATTGTCAACACACAAAAATGAATTTTGAATTACAAACATGTTTACCACTAGGAGTAATTCGATTATTTCGACTGCTGCCGAGCTTTCGACCTTTTTCTCCGAACTCCTACTTAACTCAATGAGAAAGAGAGAGAGAGAGAGAGAGACGGAGCACGGGAGCACAACCTTCAGCCTTTCGAGATGATTTGAGTGTCTGCTGTTGCCTTATGTTTGCCCAACGACAAAGAACACGACAGCAAGAACCTTAAGTCAGAAACTGCATGAGAAATTCTTATATACTTTCTCGTGCTTCTAGGAGGGAACGAAACCATTCAACTGCGCCAGCTACAACGTAATGACATTTTTACTTTTTTTTAAAAGGAATTTTTTACGTACACACTACTTAACCTGTACCGGTAAAAGTTAAAATACTGAATTGTTTTTATTAAATTATTTAATAAGAGTATTACAGTATGTCTACTACAATCAAGAGATACGGCCTATGCTCTTTGGTATCTGACCCATTAACCCATATATGTATGTTAAATTGTAGTATTTGAATGATTACATGGATTGTACTAAATCTCCTGATACATTTTTATTAATAGATTTTATTAGTACTGAGCATTGTGTTGTGTTTTGACGTATTCACAATGACAAGTACACCAATTTCTAAAACAATCTATGTTTTATTATTATCGTTATTATTATACATTATAAACCACTCAATAGTATTTATTTATATATTTTTAATTAAAAAAAAACTTGTAATTATTAATGTATTTTTTATTTCATCGTTTTATTTGGTAAGAGCAGACATTGAGTTGTCAACTTCAATTGAGGTAATTTAAAGTTTTTGAAGTTTTTGTAAACGTAACGTTGTTAAAGTGAAACTTTAAGCATAATTATTTTAGAACTAACAGAAATATTTTGCTGTCGTAATTTTGCTGTTGTAATAAGAGAAACGTTCGTCGCATCAGTTTCGACTGTTCGATTTATCGAGAGGAATCCTCGGTGACAGAGAGAAAGCAGTTAGAGTTTACCTTAAAGGAAAGCAAACAAGTTGAAAGTTTTTGCGGCGGGAAATTTCTTTCTTAATTAGAGTCACTCGGAAGGCGACGTCTAATGGTAAAGTTAGGTAGAAGGCTCAGGTGCTTTCGAACTCGATTACGACTTGTCAACCGCATTAAAGAGATCAAATGAAAGGTTTTAAAAATGGAGGAAGAAGAGAAAGTGGAAAACCTCGGGGAGGGGGGGGTGTTTCGGTTTGGGGCGGAAGGTTGCCAAAAGACTGCAAAAATGTGCACCTGGGGAGGCCACCAACAGGAAGAAACCGGATAATTCGAGTGGACTGTCGGGAAATTGGGAAACCTTCCGTGTTAGAGGAAAAAAAACGTTTTCATCCACCGAATTTAGGGGAGAAGGTTTAAATTTCCGGGCGAAAGGATGAAGAAAAACCTTTTGCGGCCATTTTGAAAGGCAAATTGGCACTTGGTAAAGAAGAATAATCGACTGCCCGTGGTAAATAAACGTTTTTAAAACTTATGTAAATTGGTTATAAAAAAAAAAAGTATTTGGCGTTTGGGTCAAACAAAAGTGTAGTTTAATAACTTTTATTAATATTTAACCTGACGCATAAACTATGTAATTAAAAGAAAAATAATGAAATAAAAATAAATTTTATTGAATTAAAAATAATTATTTCTTTTATTATTTTCAAAAATAAATAAAAAATTTATTTCTATTACTTTTATAAAAATTATTTATTATTATTCGGTTTATTCTTTTATTTATTTCGCTTCCCACGGCCACCAAAAAGATCGTATTCTTTCGCATCGCACCACAGCTAACCCTTTTTGTACTTGTCACCACTTCCTTTCTACCGACAGTGACTTCTTCTCGTTAACGGGACAGTTTGATTTCACCTAGTTCCTTTCACAGTTTCTTCTTCCTTCGTATTGAGTTGAGCGGTGAAGGGTCCTCATCGAAAACGTCAATATTTTTCCGTATTATCCCAATCCCGAGACCGTTTCCATTGTAAAAACGTATACAAGGGAAAATCCCCAGGTCGTTGTAAGCGGATTCTCAATTCTCAGCAATTATCCGGACTCAAGAAAAACAAACATTTTACTTTTATTTACCTTTCCTTGTTATTTTTAATGTTCGGTCCTGTTGTACGTGCAGACGGCAGGTTTTCTTTTACCGGAAATGTTTCCTAATCCGGTGGGTTTTCCGACAAGCAAACTATCAACTATTTAAGAAAATGATATTGTACCGAATTTATAAATTTCGCAGTATATAAAGATTTTTATACTAATTTTTATTTGGTGTTTACACCTTTAGGCCACTACCTGCTGCTACATTGATATTTACTTGTATGTTAGCAGTTTATTAAAAATAGTTTTACTGTAGCACGTCGTCTGTACTTCTTCACTGTTTCAATAGTTACTTAATAGATGAATTGAAACGTGGTGTGTTAGACTACATACAACTCCAGAAAAAGTAAACAATAAGCTACGGGTTGTAAGTACTGTTACTAAGTAAAGAGACACCACACTCGAAACATTGTCCAACATGATCACATCTTCATCTTCAGGCACAGGTACATATTCATTTGATATAACACAAGGAAAATATCGCTGTATTATTTCCTGTCCCTGTTTAAATATAAGGCAAAATGAATTTGTATTCTGTCACTTCTGCCGAGGGATACTCGATTTGTATTTCGTTCCTGGCGGAATGAACAAAAAAAATTCAATTTACCATCAGAACGTGAAATTGCCAACCTGTGCCATCAATTTAATGTTTCACCGTTTGCGGAGTTATTTAGCGGTTATAAATTCTTCTCAGGAATCGTTTCTCCCTTCATTAGTATTCAAATCTTTCGTGTAGTAAAGTCCTACCGACGCAAGAAATTAAAATTCAGCGACGAAAGAAAGTGTTAAAAACCGTAAAATTTCATTTGAAATAATCGCCCGTCTCTTTCATGTCGTCTAAAGAGAGAAACGGGATCACAAAGAGTTAATAACTAAACCAGAATCTATTAATTAATTAATTATTCATCCGTCGCTTAAGTAATACAACGCGTGTAGTGCGTTCAATGTGCGGGACTTAGTGTGTGACTACAACAAAAAAATGTACACCAGAGTTGTAATCACATGTTACCCAAATATTATCAACTTTTTACTGTCTACTACTTTACTATATACCATACTACTACTAACTTTTTACTATATACTACAATATATTATCTTCTGTTCACTTTCACGTAACTTACAGTAATGTAGCGTCTACTAATAGAACTCGTGAGGGAAAGGTCACCCTTCAGGGAGAAAAATTTCTGGGCCTCCTGTACGACTAGACATTTGTGATTTTTGACTTGTAGTGTGGTGACTTGTAGTGCGAGTATCTCTTTTAAAACACACAATAAACGAAAAAGTCATTATTCGTTTGATTACTTGTCTGATTACACACTCATCCTTTCCCGGGTTGTAACAACCCCACACAACGTAGGATTTTTAAGTATCAAGTAAGAGTTACGACAACATCAACGATCTGCTGTTCGCTCTATAAAACCAAAATTTTACTGCAAAGAGCCAAATTCTACTGTTCAAATGCAGTTGTTCGATTTGTATAGTATTTTCGTCAATGAAGTTGTTAATTACTGCTTGATGTACATATCTACGTATACATTAGTTTTTCCTTTGTGTGCGGGAGCGGTTTCTTAAACTGTACGCAGTCAACAAGTTCGCGTCAACAGCTCGCCATTACGACGAGCATCCCCGTCTCATTCGTCCAATTTATCTTGGCAAACAACAATGGGAGAGAGAATGGCGGATATGCAGATGAGCATTGTTTCGTGGATAAAGTTGTGCACGGGTTCGACTGTACACATGCAAATTCGTGTTTAGGAAAAGGAATAATGGCTTCCAAAAGCAGTTTCCGCTTTTTCCCCGGGCTCTTCATTTTTCTCTTTCCGGCCTGGTAACTTCTAACGACCCCTCCGCTACTCCCGGGGGCAACTTTATTTATGTTATCCACTCTTCTTATCGGGGTGGAAACTCGCTGGAATTAAAATCAGTCTGCGATAACTTACTTTCGAAAATAATTAACGAGGTCGAAACGGTCGACGAGGGAGGGAGAGAAAGCATCGAATGATCAAGTCAGGTGAGAAGTAGCGAAAGGGAAACATCAGACGTAAACCGGGACGGATGAAAGTGAAATATCAAAGTTGCTAAAACAAAGAAGTGAAGTTGGGTGTTGTGCAAGTTCTCGGGAAAAGGTTTCGGGTAGTACCTTTCACCGTGTCCGGCCCGAAACTTTAAACCGAACTCTGATTTTTTTTCACTTTGCCCGCCATTTTCTTTAGCACTCACTTTCCCAAAGCATTTTAGCGAAGAGGTGGAGGGCGGAAACCCGATTTGAACTTCATCACCTTCCATTTACCCGAAAGGTATTAACCATCACTCAGAGCAACCCTTAGCAGAAGGAACTCACCCCTTTCGGGACTCGGGGCGACCGGGAGGGTGGGAGTGGAAACAGCTTTTTGCTGGTAGAAATTTTCCCAATAAAATATTCCTCCAGTTCGATTGCACATAAATTAAGGCGGAAAAGTGGCGGCGGAACGCAGAGTATAATTTTTAATGACTTTTGTATAAACTCCTTCATGGGGTGTGTTTTATAATCGACCCTTTGGCTGAAATGAATTTACTAGGACCCAGCTGGGCCCGGGGGAAAGGAGGAAGGGCCCTGGAAAAATGGAAAGGCAGGTGTGCACATTTACCTGGGCTTACATTTACATAACCTATTGAGGTTGAAGATTCAATCTTCGAATTATGGAATTGGAGTTATTTAGGACGCCTTCGCGAGTGAATTATTGATGGTTCGATTGGTTTTGGTTCTTCTCCCGCCGAAATTCATTACCCGATGGCTCGGCGGTAGCTCAAATGAAATGGAAAAAAAACCGTCCGGATTCCGGGCCACAAATCATCGTTTAAATTACAAATTTCAGACTCTCTTGTTTGGGACCGTTTTGTAAATACGAAGTGCGAAAAGATAAAAATCGGACCAATTAAAAATCTTATTGACGGAAATATTTTCGGTGGTTTTGTACGACTACAACTACAAAGGTAGGTAGACAGATACAAACAAACAATTAAGTCTACATTTGCAAAGTCTTAATTGTTATCGATTGATTAGACCATGACTTATGCGTAGAATATTGCATGTTATTACTGACAAGTCGGACAGAATTAAAGTTAACATTTTTTGCATTGAACTTAGTAACTATTTCCGGTGAAATGAATATGGGAAAATATAATTCAGTCGAAATTCTCGCCAATTGAAACCAAAAGACCGGAAGTCAGCGACAAAATGCGGACGTCTTGTGCCACGGCATTCTACCGGAAGTGAATTTTCTTGTTGCGTCCAGTTCGATTGAATTAAGTGGCTGGTCATTCAATTTCAATCAAGGGAACGACAGCAACAGCAACCGGTAGAATAACAAGAAAAATCTAAATGGAAATTCACGCGAGTACCGTGGAAATTTCTAAAAAAAAACCCCAGGAAAATGGCGAAAGTTTGAAAGGTGGTTATTGAAAAGAAAAGACAAAAACGGATGGCAATAAACGTGATCGGACTGATGAAGATCTTCCATCCGATCTCTCTCTCTCTCTCTCTCTCTCTCTCTCTCTCTATCTCACTCGTCATTTATTCTTCTCCACGGATCGTGGAAGTGTTGAGAGAATCATTATTCTCGGATCTTTTCATTTTCATCATCCACTTGTTACCGTTTTTATTTTTTCTTAGTATCGACTCTTCTCGTGTACTTTCCGTTTTTAAATTTAAATAATCCGAGCGTGGCGTTTGACAGTTGCGATGTTTCAATCATTTATTACACGTCATTATCAGGCGGAGTTTAAAAGTTCCGAAAGTAACAGGAACCGATTGGTTGTCGTCGATCGATCGAAACTTCAGGCATTTAGTACGCTACGTTACACTGTACTGTACAAATCAATTAGGAATAAAAAGTATAACACGTAATGTGTCGTAGTATTTTGTAATTTATTGTGCAACATCTGTCACCTTCTATGACTTGAATACTACTAAGACTCAATTTAACTCTGTTAAATAAGTCCAACTTATTAATACGAGTCAGTAGTGAATTTCATATTCAATGCATTTTATTAAAAGAAACAATTTCTACGATACCCAGTACTGGAATTGTGTTTAGACAAATTATGTAAGGATATTTGGTATTACGTTGAATTAATGTTGGCTGGTCGGAGCTCTTTTACCAGTGCTTATTTATAACTCTCTTATTTTTACTCTAAGTACTACATCAGTACCGTCTATATTATTAAGTATCCATATTTGTTCCTCTAATAGTAACCAGGTTAATTTTTAATGTTACGCTTTTCTTTCTTTGGCTACCGCAAACGTGTTAGACTTGTATGCACAAGATAAAACGGCACACAGAAGCTCCACTTCAAATTCCTCAAAAGGGTTCTAGATTTTGCTCAGATTTGTTGACAGACGCATTTAACTAGGCGTTAACTATTTTACTGAACTTCTAAATTGGAATTCTTAATGTGGCTCATCCTGTTTCCTGGACTTTATTATTTACAGTTTCATTAATTAATATGTAAGACATTTATTTTTAGGTATATGATTAATGGGCTGGTGAACATAATGAGGAAAGCACGTTTTTCAAGATGGAGGAGATGAAGGCAATTTGAGCAGGGCAGAGTAGAGCCGGGCCGTACGAACCCGAAGGCCACGGATTGTCCAAACGTGATTTAATTCTTAAACTTTCGACCCGAGACACAAATTAAATTCGTTCAAAATTTCTACCCCGCTAACTTTATCTATCTTTCTGCTTCCACGACAATTACGCAAGGTTTCCGCTGTACATATTTTTGTTCTCTAATTGCCAGGTGGGTGTGGTGTAGAGGCAACAATAACGGCAAGAGAAAGTTTGGTGGTGGCTACCAAGAGGCACCAGCAGAAGAGACGCCAACGACAGATCGGCTTACACCGTGACAGGTGCCCGAACAACCGGAGGAAAGTACAACGGACGAGTTCATGGACTTACCGCATTTCCCTTCGTACAGGACTCGTATGGTGATCTGCTTTTGACACGACACTTGACGCATGACGCATTCGTTGCTGTAGACTTTCTTGTCGGAGCCACACACCGGAGAATAAGAAGAAGGACAAGATGTTGGACATTTGCAGTGGGTTCTTCCGTCCGATTCGGTGACGCAGGTTGATCCGAAGGAGCAGAGGGTCGTCTCGCATGGCTCTGAAACCCAAAAGAAAAACGTGTCACCAGACAAAGATGAAAAAAATGCCGTCAGAGGTTTTCCAGAGGATCTCCGCCTTTTCGAAGTCCCTGCGAACGTGTCGCCACTTTAAAAATTGCGACGTTTTCTTTCGCGACCGCGCGACAACCTGATTTTTTGTTCTTTTCCTGCAAAATTAAATGAGTTTTTCTAGTGACCCCCGTCGTCTCCTTGGCAGACCCGTTTAATTATCTATCTAATGAATCAAATCGTTCGAGTAAAAAGATAATTTTTTTGCACTAGAAAAGAAAATTTCCTGAGCTAACGACAAAAATCTGAGGGTCTCCTTCCTTTTTTTTTAACTTTTCCAGTTCTGATGTTTAAAATGGAGTGTTTCACCCGTACAGCATCAGGATAACAATAAAAAAACAATTATTTATAAACATTCATGTGGCATACTTTGAATTTGTAACAGTATTAACTCAGCATTAATTAACTCAACAGTAATAGTATTAACTCATTTATTACTATTAATTATATTACTAGTAATTATTACTATTTTTATACTAGACTAATTTTCCCTTTTCAATTTGTAGAAAATAACAGTTGAGATACTTAAAAGTTTCAAATAAATTTGTTGTCTTTAGTATTCTCCAAAAATGTTCATAGACGAAGCTTCACGAAGTGTCATGTTTGGGTTGACAGATTAATAAATATTTCTAATAAAAATAAGTAAATTTTGTTTTAACGGGTCAAGATGGCCGTCCGGTCCGTGCTTTCTCCGTAAGAGTTGTTCCTGAAATATTTTGTGTCCAAAAACACGGCTAGAAAAAAATCATATTCCTTTATTTTATTGTTACCAATTTTTGCCGTTACATATGAATCTAGAAACTATTTCTTAACTACGAACTACATTTTTAAGAATATTGTAATAAACATTAATGGTGTTATGTGAAGCGAAAGAAGTAAAACCAGAACGATAAAGTTCCGCAACAGCAAAAGATTTACAAAAGATTTTTCGACTGGGATGACACAAGTAGAATTAACAAAAGTATCCTAAACAACATTATTTTAATAGTTTCACCCCCAAAATTTACCCTAAAATAAAACTACAATCCTCTGCTCAATAAAAAGATGAGAAAGAAGATCATCCAAAGGACTACAATCCGAAGTCATCAAATTCAAATTGTGAGGTTCTCTCTCTCATTGCGTCTGATGTTCGCGTGTGGTAAGTGAAAAATCCTGACGGTTAAAAAGTCACTGAAAAGGTTTGGGCCCTGAAAACCCCAAATCCGGTTTCAGGGGACTTTTCCAGGGCCCTTTTTCTCTTATCTACGAAGCCATTTCTTTCTCGAGGGTTTAATGGCTTCTCTTTAATCAGCAGCCTCAATGAGTTTCTTTCGACGATTATTTCCTTCATTGGTTTTTAACGTTTTTACCCTCCATCTTGTATTTTTCTTTAAGGTCGTTATGATCGATTCGCGTCGGGTGAGTAACAACAATGGACGACGGGGGTTAAACCCTGGAAATTTCATTCCAGGCAACCCTACCCGTCGACTTGGGCGTGTGTTTGTCCGTTCCGGACGAGTACCTCTGGACTCAAATAAAAAGGCGTGAGTGTAAAATTACTCAAAATGTACTCGGACGGGGGATGCTGTGTGCTCCGGGAGCTTCAATAAAGAAACAACAATGAAAAGGGGCCGCTTATTACGGGGGGAAACTTTATTTAGTTTCTATGTTAACACGCGTGATATCGCCTTACAGATTTTATGGAAACCTTTTTTTTCCTCCCTCCGTTATTCAATACGTTTCTATCGTTCGTTTTCAAACTTTCACCACCGTCTGAATTACAGACTTTCTCCCGATCGAACTTACAAAACACCAAGTAGGTAGTTAAAAGCTGGGGGAGGGAAATAAAAGCGGACATGGGGATGTGTTGTACGAATCCGAAAACTATTAGACACCTCGGAAACTTTTTCTTTGTTTACACAGTTTTGTCTTCTGAAGTTTCGTCCGAGAAGTTTTTCTTGGAAAAATTACTAAAACTTTTCTTTGTCTTGTCTCTACGGAGAACAAGATGTAATCAATTGTCACATGAGTGACTACATGCTTCTATGTGTTCCTTTCTTTTATTAATCTGCACGATGTTGGTGATTTTCTTGACTGGAGACTAGAGATAGAGAGTTGTGACAACTGGTACCAAACATAAACAGTTTCTGAGAATACTGAGAGAGTAATATTAATTATAATAAAGGAAATATTAAAACTAATCGTAAGGATTATGGTAAATGTTATGGATTATGTGTGACAGCGATGAAATACAGTTGAACTACTCGTGGCACAAAAGAATTTATTGTTCTTTCAAACAGGAAAGACCGGTAGATAGAAGAGTAGTAGTTGAAAACTAAACTCCGAAGCTACGAAATTAGAAAGAAATGTAAAATTTCCTTGATTTGATGGGAGCAACCAATTACAGGCAGCAAAGAGGTACGGCTCGAATTTTGACAATGCGATGAGATGTGACCAAATTGATAACAGCAAATTATTAAGGATTTCACAAATTTTCAAATTAGCTGCAACGCAGACGTTTGTGAGCGAATTCACCGGAATAAAACCGGTACCCTGCTATCTCATTTTGCTTTTATTTAGATATTTCCTTTGAATTTATGGCATCAGATCAGATGGTTTCGGTTGATTTCGAACATTTGCTAGTGGCAATCCTTGAGTGCCTCGTCAACTTTTCATTCACTGCAATTCATTTAAACTTAGGGTTGTAGTTGGGGTCGTCTGTAGCACCCTGACAAACTGCGGGACAAATGTAAGTTGGTTCCTCTGTTTTTTTTTTGGTGTATACAATTTTTTACACGGGAAATTAAGTTGGTGAAAAAGAGCGAGAGAGAGAGAGAGAGAGACAATTGTAGAACAGGTGAGAACCTGCACACGTGCGACTTGATTAATGCCTGTTTGTTGTTGTTGTTGTTGGTTGGGTTTCATCTATATGAATTCGGCGGGTTTGAAATTAGTCCATCGGCAGGTACAAAGTCGGCTTGGAAATAAAGTTGTTTCGAGTGTGTGGGTTTCTTGACAATTCACCATTTTTCTTTTTTTGACTTTTATTGAGAGCTCTCCGAGAGAGAAGTGAATGACCATTTTAAGTTACTTTTCACGCACTAAAACGCCATTGTTGCTACGTTTTATTTAATGCTTTTGCATCCTGGTGGTTTTGAATTGACCGAGTTCACACTGTTCTCTTCTAATAGTTTCTTTTTTCACTTCTTACATTTCTACTCTATCTAATATTTCCTATCATTCTACTTTTGTGTTGTGCTTTCTATTCGGTTCTTATTCTTCTACAGTTTTATTGTTTCTTCTGCTCCTTCTCCTCTCATTTCACCATACGATACTGATTTTGTATCGTGTTATTATTTATTACTAAAATATTCCTTAATCTTTAGAGATTATTCGTGTTTTTTTTCTTTCATTCAAATTGCCCTTCGATACTTTGCATTACGGCGATTCTACAACGGGGTAGATTACAACCTAATAAGCGTGTCGCTTTTTGTACATTATATACTTCGGCTCGCATACATCGAAACACGCAATAAAATCATTTCAGGATGTGTAAAACGCAAACGTACACATGCCCTCCCTCAAATTGCACAGGGGCAATAGTTAATATTCTAATTCTAGGAGCAGTGCTTCGCAGGACTGATAGTCGTTGGAAAAATGGGGAAAACAAAACACGAAGGTGCCATTAACATACGATACAGATAAATGCTCAACACAGACATCTAATTCTGCTTGCCTATTTTACCAGTACTAATAGGAGAATTATCGTTACGAGTCCTGATTTGAAAAATTTTATGTGGTTTTTATGTTTGTAGTTTTGTATATTTTCCTAGATGAATAGAAGCTGCGTCTCTCCCAATATACTTACAAATTCTATGTGAAACTTAAGGAGGATTTGACTCGTGAGATCATCGTAAGATCAAGTTCCTAAAAATCATTCCTGAACGACTGCTCAGGTTCCATGGAATAGAGTTATCTTCCAATTAATTATGTACATTTATTTATTCAATCGATTCGTTACGCTTAAATTGTATTTCACTGTTTGCATTGTTAATGGATTGATTCAGACTAATGACACGTCTTCACCCATTACCAATTTCAAATAAATCTAAATAATAACGAGCGGTTCTCTCTTTAAGTTGAAAGTAAACAAAAACTACATTCTTTTCTTAACCCGATTAATAACTGATTCTCCCTGCTTCCATCACGCTGACGTTTCGGTAAGAAAGAAGCTAAAAGATAGCGCTAATTTTTCTTCGGGGCATATCAGGGAAAGATTAATAGGATCCGACTGGCAGGTAGCGATGAGAAAGGCAAGAGCCACAAAAGCGTAACGACTGGATTGATTAATAACGTTATGTGTGTTCAGGAGGCTTACACTATGATATACAACACAATACATAGAGATACATAAGTCGTATGTAAGAACGAGAAGGCAGAAAAACAAAATAAATAAATAAATTAACCGGATCGGTGAGGCATAGAAAAGATTAATCAAATGCCGATTTCTCAGATTTTTTTCAAATCCATTAGCTTCCTTCCTGGCGAGATCTCACTGTACCTCTGGGGGATCTTCGATCAACTCGATCTGCCCACGCGGTCGATCCCTTCAGAGTTTGCCGAATGCCGCCTGTCTTTTTATTTCATCGGAGTGTGCCTGCGTGTGCATGAAAGAGCTCCTGCGATCTCAAAAAAAAATCAAGCAGATCAGCAGACCGATCAATAATAATATTCTGATAAGAAGAAAGAGATGTGATTCGATGACAAATAACGTTATTATCTACCATCTGGAGTTAGATCTCGCCTAAGTAATTTAACTAACCGAAATGCTAATGCCGGTTAATTTATCATCACGGTCGCGTGGGATGCTCATTTCATCTTGGAGAGGATTATGTACATAATGTAATTTTTTTAAATAAAAAATGAAGCATTAAAGAAATTAGGAGAAAGGGAAGTGTATATATTAAGGGAATGTTGTTGGGCTCCGCAACGGGTTTATCCATTGAAAACTCCACTCCACTCGGTCGTCGCACAATAGAAAACCAAGTAATAAAATAAGTTGATGGCTAAACATTAGAACGTGAAGTTAATCTTATTAAAATCACGACTGCGTCCTTCCGACAGACGTCTTTTGGGGACAACTGAAAAGAAGAATTCTGACAAAATGTCTCGGAATGCAGACAAGACTTGCTCGAACCTTCTTTTCCAGCGAAGTTCGGGTGAAGGGTGAGCGTTCCATGGCAGGGCAGCTCAACAGATAGTCGAAATCGTCGTGAAAAGAGTCGAAATGGATGTAACACAGGAAGATAATGTGCCATTTGAAAAGTAAGTTAAATTTGTCAGAATGTAATGTTAAGAAATGAAGAGTCAACATGTTCCTTTAAAGAGGAAGAAGTTCTTTAATGGGACATCGTTAGCACCTACAACTAAGTGCAGACCACACAGAAAGAATTGTTAAGTAACACGAAGAAAGTGAGCGTCTGCTTCCGCCGATCTAAAACTTGTGGGCCCTCCACTAAAAATGTCATTTAACTAACATTAACACGTATTATGACAAGAGTTAGCTGGCAGCAAGCAGCGACTGATAAAGCTCATTAGTATTCTTACCATGGACGGTAAACTATTTTGATTTCTTTTATAAACTGTGGTGTACATTTCGTATAAACAACATCATTCGTTGTCTGATTTTTTACAACCGCGAAGACGTAACAGAGTTAATTTGTTGTTAAGTCACGAAGAGTGGTGCGTTCATAATCAGAAAATATTTTCAAACTGAACTGTAATAAAACTATTAATAAGTTTTTACATAAAACTCCATCACATTCAGTTTCCGAGTTTCATGTCACACGGTGGAACGTGGAATGAAAATGTCGTGTCTCTCGGACACGTGGTGAGTTTCTTCCTGTCCAGAATTAGAAATGTAATTACCAAACTAATTAAAAATAAAATGATGAAAAATAAAGGTGTGAAAACGAGTAGAGTTCCTTTGATAACAAAGAGAGCGAACAGAAAGAGAGAGAGAGAGAGAGAGGACGAGGCAAATAAATTGGATGAAAAACTAGAAACTCTTTGGCAGTGGCCTTTAAATAGTTTCTGAGAGATGTGATAAATAGCCTCTGTCGGTTGTGCATCTGTTCAAAATTCAAAAATTCCGTTGAGATCAAACGTAGCAAAGGTAGAAATTACCTTGGTGTTAGCAAAAGGTGGAACGGGAAAAAGAGAAAAATGGCGGGAAATTACCTAAAGGTAATGCGCTCAGAATTTATTTTAGCCGAGTTCATAATTTAACTTTTCAAACGATTTTATTTTTTTTGTTGTTGGGAAGTTCCAAGCCCCTCGGGGAAATAGCTACTTTCGCTACTACCACTCGTGTCTCCTGACACTTTTCACTTGTGGTTTCCCGTATTTTTCCCTGCTCGAGTACTCCTGCTAATATTCGGGGTGAAGACTAACCCAACGATGGGTGGCCGATTAGCCTTGTTAAAACTTTTACTTCTTCCGATAAACGTTCCGGGCTTTGGGTTCCGAACAACAAAAAATGACGGGACGGACATGGGAAACCATAACTGAAATTTTCCAGTTGAGGATTCTCGGAGGCCGATAAAAGCAAGAGCCGCAGAAACCACGGGAGGAAAACCAATGGTAGAAGAAAAAAGAATGTGGCCGATTTAATGAAATGGTCGTAGTTACACACGATCCGATTGATTTTCTCTTGTTGTGTCGAAGAGTGACACTACAAACGCTCAAAGTGTAGTTATATACCTCCGGTGCTAGGTTGTCTATAGAGTTAACGTAACAATTACTACTTTGTTTTACTACACCTCTTGTTACCAGTCGACGACTACATATTTTAATTACAAGGTCATATTGTTTTACATATTTATCTCTTTTTTGACCTGGCATTATTTACATTAAGACCGTCAGAAGTAGTATTTTTGAATATTTGATGTATTGATCATAGATCCTTTGACAATTTATTATACATACTTATATATAACTAATTTATCAATTACTATTATTATGATCTATTTACATATGTGTGAGTTGTTGTTATTAATTAACAACCATGCCCCTAAATTAACATTTTAAAAGCACTACATCTTGCATAACTCTACTTAACACCGTAATGAACTTAATTTCATAAAAAATTTAAACGTAGTCAGCAAAACTCTGGCCGGGTCTGGTGGAGTGCCAAAGTGTACTTTAACAAACAATCAATTAATAGTGTCCAATATAGTTATGAAACGTCAAACACTTGACCCCCGAAATAACTAAGTTGAAACATAAATAAGTGAATTGGTATCGGATACAGATGAAAACTGATTTATTGCACGAGTCGTAAATTCATTCGAGGAACATAAATAAAAATGCTGAACATATTATAAAGTAATAACTTCCAGATGCGTGGGGAGACAAAAAATATATTAATTTATTGTAATGTAGGAAACGGGGAAACTTTTGTCTGCGTACGTGTTCCTCCTCGGTGAATATCACCAGATGTCAGCAATTATAAGAGTAACATGGCGTAAAGAGTTGCAGTGTATTCAGGACCAATTCAGGACGGTGGAATTAGAAAGCGGGTTAACAAACTCAGGTCACCATCGGAACACGTTTCATCGGGAAAAGGTAAAATTAAATCAAAATCGACTTCAGAATACAAAAGAAGAAAGCAAGCAGCGAATGAGGAGAAAATAAAAAAAAAAAGTTGTTAAACACGTCAAGTGCGGGGAGTTCTCCCACAAGAAACCTCTCTGACACGGGTCAAATAGTGGAAATGAAAGTTGAAACGGTGTGACGTGTCAGCAGAATCTGACCGGGTGTTTCAGAATTAATTCGAAGCGAAAGGGTCGACGGAGTCCACGAGGATTTTCCCAGTTACTCTCGGCAACGAGCCTGGCAGAAGCGCGTCACCGTTCATTTCCGTACTTTCCGAATACAGAAAATGTCTGCGACCACGTCAAAGATATGCTAATGTTAATTGGGAAACCGTCGGCTTCGATGATCTATAACAGTTTTGAGTCCCCGCGGGATGATTCGAGGTCACACTTGACCGACGAATAACACGAATGTTATTTCAAAATGTCCGCACTCTATTTGTCTGGTGCCACGGCTTAAAAATACTCCCTCCCGTATTCCAATGGCAAAGAGTTGACCGGAACTTTTTATTTCCTCTAAGGGTTTGAAAACTTGTCGATTTTGCGACTACTCCCACGTCTCCGGCAAAGCTGAAGCTTCTTCAGACCTGAGGAACTAAAATTAATTTTGTTTTATTTCAGGTGTTTTTTCGTGGTTTTTGTTTTTTTTTGTTTCCCGAATCAGAACCGTAAGATTGATTTTAAAAAGGCATTAACGTAATTGACAATGATTTTCTGCTGTTCGGTGACTTCCACCTGCATATTATTTTTCAACTTTTTTTTTATTTTCATTATCCATGGTGAAAATTCCATTCTCCCAACAGTAATTTGCTTTTAGGCGAGGCTTCTATTGTTCTCCCCAATCGAGTTATTAAATTTTTATTCATATTTTTGTACCTTTGCGTTTTCCTGTACGAACCTGTGAGTTTCAACAGCTTTGATTTATATATAATTTGCTTTGCGAATTTAGTCACACCGTGAAAGCCTTTACCACACGAGCCTTCCAATCGGTTGGAAGTCGTGAATGTTCAACCGCATTAATCAAATTATTAAATAAATTAAAGTAAGTGATAAAATATGTTTTCAATTATTCTTGCTCGGATGTTTCCACACGAATCTTCGGCGGTTGGAAATAAAACTGAAAATTAAACACGAGTTGTGTAAGTTTAAAAAATGTTGAACAAAGTAAAACGTATCCTATGGAAGACACGTAACCCGAAACTTATTAATATACATTATATTAATGAGTTAATAAATAAGAAAAATAAAAGTGCAAGAGCCTGGAGCCTTGCAAGAGGCCATGGAGGTCGAATTTGTGTACGATACTTTTGTAACAAAATACAAACTTCATTCTCAAAAGCATTGGCGTCAACCAGATTTTTATTTTTATTTTTTACTCTAAATCCATAAAAAATACAAATAACTGAAGAGTTACGAAGAAACAGACTTGTGAGGTTCTATTAAAAAAAAAAGAAGGCACGTGGCAATAAAGTCCAGTCGTATGGAAGTGATAGTTTGAAACCGGACAGACCGGACTTCCCGAAGAGAACAGCCCACATGTTTCAATAAATAAATAAAATTATTGAGTTGTCTCTAAGTTGCTGTACATTTGCACTCCTCTGCAGAGAACTCTGAAACAAATTCCACCTGTTTTTTTGGGGAGTTGCTTTTTACGCAGATGAGACATTTATATTGAAACGCAAAAGGAAAACCTCTGAGTTGCTTCTTCATCATGGCGTTAAAACAATTTACTTAACTCGATGTAATGAAAGTGCAGCAATGACACTCGATCCCGAGCCAGAAAATTGCACTGAAAATGAATTTTTGACACGTTTGTGTGACGGGGAGAGATCGTTATAAGCGAAGAGGGTTCGGGGGTGTCCTAGGGGTGTGAGACATCCCAACGGGAGATGAGGTGAGTGCCCGTAGAGAGAGAACAATTCGACACTTTCGATATCCGTACGGACAACACTCCGGAAAACTGGAAAAACCACGGCGAAACGGTTTCGGTCGCAACGTTTGACAAAAGAATGATTTTCAACCTGAAACCTGTAAGCGCGGCTTGATTGACGTGGCAGCAGACTCCATCCGGCCGTGAGCCTGAAGGAAATGAAGCGGTTGGGAAATTGTGATGAAATCAAATCAACCGGAAATTCAGGGGCGAGTCGAGCTCTGGCGGAAAATAAAAACGGCTCTTCGTTTCTCTCTCTGTCTGTCCCAAAACCGGAAATCCAACTCACTTCCGTTCAATTTTATATTTTTCATACACAAAATTGTCCTTTTAAAGATGGAGGAAACCGTTAACCGAAGTAATTTAACTCAGCGTGGTTGAGTAGGGCCCTCAAAGGGATAAGAGCTGTGGAAAATTTCCCAATATTTAACATAATATAAGATAATTTAATAATATAATGCATTTCCCTTACAACCGATCTTCGTTTCGAAAATAAAATAAAATTATTGATAATATTGCTAAGTGTGGTGTGTTGGGTAAATTCCGAATTCGAAAATAAAATGAGACACATTTATGTTTTGTACCACTGATACATCACAGGTATATTTTTTATGTATGTAAACAATTATCCTATTCAGGTACTTTGTTTTTAGTTTTATTTAATTTTTCTGTGTATCCTAAACAGAAACCTATTTAATTTTGAATTAGTGTAAACTTTAATGATGGGGTTTGAGACTTATATTTACAGAATTACACATAAGCGATTAGAGTCATGTATACGAATTCAAATAATACTGTATAATATAGTAAACAGAATGTGTTAAAATGTGGATGAAATAAAAATGTACACGAAATTGGCATGCAATAGATCTTTCACTGTTACTTTTGTCGTGCCACTAAAGAGACGAGCACAAAAACACGTGGAAGCAAAAAAAGAAAGAAAGAAAACTGGCCAACACGGGGAAGCAGCAGGAGCAGCAGCAGGTATGAACCTTTTTGAAAATTTTAAATTTACGATTTCTGTCGGAATTCATTGCTACGGTCCATCCATTCGGTCGTGTGCAGCATCATCCATCTTAATCCTTGTCATTTTGTTATCAGGGATTATTGATTAGAGCTTTCACGTACCTACTGACGGGACCGGACAGCGTTATTAATGGTTGAAAAAATACGAATAAGTGTCAAATTTAGTAAAGTGAGGGTCAGAGCACGTGCCGAACATCAGACGAACACCACTTGGTATACAGTTTACGTATTGTGTAAGCGACTGTCTGGCTACACAAATTATATACTGTTTACTTTTTCATCTATTAGAATTTCTAATAAATAAATAACTGAATTGAGCAAGTATTAAACTCCCAGTAAGTTCCCTATAATTAGGTATATATGACCTTGTACGGTGTAACTGACAACTTCCCTTTCTTCTATTCCAGGGGAAACAGGCCGAATGGTACATAGAAGTTACACATAATTTATGAATTTGAGTGATTTAATAGATTTACAATCGAATGGAAAACAGACTTATTAGAAATAACAGAGAAAGAGAGAGAGAGAGAGAGAGAGAGAGAGAGAGAGAGAGAGAGAGAGAGAGAGATAGAGAGAGAGAGAGAGAGAGAGAGTGAAAATATTCTATATTTAAAGAATTTAAAGTCTAGAAACTATATATACAGTGATCTGATTAAGATGATGAAGAAACGATGTGCAAATTAAGTGTTTTGTAGTAAATTAAACTGGAAAATTAACTTTTGATTGGAAACGTGAGCAAAGAAAATACTTTATTGATAGGAACGTTTCACCTGAAATTCTTAATTTAAGGGATGAAATGAAATAGTAAATTTACAGTGCAGACGACTACTTAAGTTGAGAGGGAAAAATTTTTTTTTTCACAGAATTTAGAAGTTTAGAGCCGCACAGGAACTTGAGTCGTGTACCGAAGAGTAACTATATATAAAATTCAGAAGTGAGTTTAAGTTTGAACACACTTCTCCGGAGAAGAGATGGATTTATTTGGAACATCATAATTCGGTCCGAGCGCCGTTTAATCTCCCTTGCGTAATCCGAACAATGGACTTTTCCTTCCGACGGACTCGTCCAGGTAAGCAAAATTGAAAAGGTTAAAAAGGTTGAGCCTTAGAATGAAAAGGAGAGAGACCTCCCTCAAAGACAATGAGCCTCTAAATCTTTGGTGAGACGCAATGAAATATGAAATCTAATCAAAATTTTAACCTCCGTTGAAAGGATGGAAAGGCGAGAAGGTTCGGAAGGATTTTCAAAACATGTGAAATGTTGAAAGGTTGGCGAAACCTTCCCAGAAGGAGTGACATTGATTAAACTTGGTTGAATCCTCCCTGGCTTACCCCACGTTCAAATCAATCATTCAAAGATTAGTCAATCAATGAGTGGGTGCAAGAAACCTTTTCTCTCGAGAAACATCACGAAACTACTAGACAAGTTCACAATTCAACTAGGCCTCATGGTTTACCACTATTTCAAATGAGTTCCTATCACACACACTACAAAACATTACATATTATTAAAAATAAATTAAGTGCTAATAAAAATAAAAATTCATAAATTCAGACCGTAACAAAAATCATATTTTAACTTTAAATTCTACCAATTTCTAAAAGGAAATCTAAGCACTGCTGTTACTTACAAGCATTTCATTTTGTTCACTACAACCTTTCCGAAACATTCATCGAATAACCACAAAAGCTACTTTCTCTGGTGACATGCAAACGCAGCCAAACTACAACGACTGCACTTGCGTTAGTTTACATAATTTTTAATTAATTTTTGCAGTCCTCTTCTATCTTAACGATTCTTATTTTATTTCTTCTTGTACTCCATGAGGATGTAAAAAGTCTCAAGCTCGAGACTCAGAAGTGTTTTAGTTTGTCTTATCAAATAAAAACACAGTTCTAAATCCGAGTTAACGAGAATAACAAAAACGAAAAAATCTCTCTCTCTCTCTCTTTCTGGTGCTCGTTTAAAGTCGTACGATTAATAGATACGCGACCTCGGATGACGGTGGATGCTGGATCCACCCAAAAGGAAGAAAACACCCCTAAAAAAAGAGATAGATAGAAAAGGAATTGAGAGAATAAATAGAATAGATGGAAAGGAGAAGATAGAGAGGAGGATAGAAAAAGTAAAAAAAAAAGGTTTTTTGCTTCGATAAGAAAAAAGAGAATTTAATTTGTATTTTTAGACGACGACATTTCTCTTGACTGTATTATCCTCCACCCCAGTGCCTTCGTGAGCCTTCCCGAGTCACCCCCGTGGCAGGCTTTCACCACCCTCGAAAGCCCTGCTCGAGCCATTTCGAGTTTAAATTCCATTTCAAAGGTATTCTTGTAGGAAAGTGGTTTTTAACCTTTCCAAAGTCGGACAAAAGCCTTTTGACCTCATTCCGGACAAAAATATCAAATAGAAAATGCACTGGACGCTGCCGCTGATGAACTCGAGAGCCCACGACCTTCTCTCATTTGAATTTGTTTTAATTCTGCGAATGAGATCCACTTAACTCATTATATTACTCAAATTAAAATAAATAAAAAAAGGAAGAAATATTTTCCTGCGGGAATCGTTGACTTCATCGCTTCTCAATCGCTCGAGTTACACTTTTTTAAATTTGTCACGACTTATTTGAGTATTTACGTATATTAATATTAAACGCCTCTTGGAAACATCATAAGAACCGGAACACATCATGTATTTGACTACAATCGTTTCATTAAAACGTGACGAGAATACTACTTATTAATGTGTGTACATATATTATTAATATATCTATGTTAATTTGTTTCGTGGATTGTTAGTAGCCGAGTCCTTTTATTGCAATACAAATTATCTAAATTCCCGTGTACACATAAATAAATTCAGGGAAAGGAATTTGACTTGACGACGTCATCTTCAGTATTGTAGTATTTTTAATGTAATTCATTATTATCCAGGTAGTTATCATATACTCTTTGTGTTTCTCATCATGCAGTACGTTCTGATCAATGAGGGCAGCGAAAAAAACCTTTTTCTTGTCACATCACCTGCCTCGACTTTTGTTTCTTTTGCCACTGAATTTTTAACTTCTTGTCCTCGCAATCTCCAGGATGGTACCACTCATTCTAAAAATAAAGGAAACGGCACCGCGTCCTTGCCACTTTTTCTACTTTCTCTTAATTGCTAATTATGTACTTCTTTCTCTTGCGAAGTTCAAAGCTCCGAGTCCCTGCTCTGCGACTTGCTACTCTCCGAATGAAATAAAGAAGTTTTCTGTTGTGTCTGATTTTAAATTCATCAAATTCTCTCCAACGGTACCTAAAATTCATTGAAGTGTCCTCCTTTCCGTGATCTTTTATTTATTTAAAAGACTTTGCTTTCCCTCGGGAGTACGTCGGAAGATGTGAAGAATCTCCGGGCACTCCCTCAGCTTGCGACTAAAAGAGAATTCCATTTACATTTTTCTTAGTTGAAGAATAAATTTTTGTTTTTCAAAATTTTGGTCACTCGGGAGGTGACGTCACGGCTGGAAAACTACTTCTTTCGTACCTTTCTTAACTCGGTCATCAACTGCAGCGGGAGAATCCAGTCAAAATTTAACGAAACACGGAGCTTTCCTCATCGACTGCGTCAACGTCGAGCAGCAGGAAGTGGCAGACCAACAACTCGCTTTCGTTGCTGTTGGAATTTGCAAGACACAAACTCCAGGTATCAACGTTTAAATTTTCGTTGTAAGTTTGTTGTAGTTTCGCTAATTGGATTTCTTCTTTTCCTATCAAGTGCTGGCTGGCGTGTCTTCGGAAGTTCGATTACCGCGGACGATTCGATTAAACTTTCTTTGACCTCATCCGAAACCTTTTGCATTTTTTTCGGGTATTTTCTTACACAATATTCAACACGTCGTAGTTTTACTATTGAGTGGTGCTCTTCAATTGAAATTTACAATTTAAAAATTTATTTTCTAGTAACGGGAAGAATGAATAATCAAACGTAACGATGTTAAATATTTATAATAATACGATTAATAATGAAACGTAACTTTTTGTGAAAATAGTGTCACGAAATATCTTCATTAGAAATTAATTGGAAAATTTTTTACCCTGTCACGGACTCCTGGTCCCACACATAAAACACAATGTATGTTTTAAATACATTACTAAATACATAAAAATGAAAAATACCTGTGCGCTAGAAACAACAAAAATCTTAGCAATCCTTTTACTGAAACTTCGCTTTAGGTAGTTACATTCCCGTAGTTAAATTTATTTATTAATTATTATTTTATCTACATAAATCTCGGCTTGTAATGATCCTTTGTTATACTCAGTACTCGTACATGTGTTCTGATTAAAAAAGTTACAGTTATTTGTAGTTACCCAAAATTAAATCTTTCTAACTGCTTACTTTACTTAAATTATTTTTTTAACTAAAAGTGCCGTGGTATTTCATTTCATTTCCCCGACATTTTTGTAAATAATTTGTCCGATTAAATTTTCTTAATGTTCTTGATGGCTGGAAATAAGTTTTAATCCTTTTCATCTGTTATAATCTCCCATTCTTCAAAATTTATTAAAGTCTGCTTGAACGTCAAAAGTAAGACGGAAATTTTATTGGAATCTTTATTCGGAAGGGGGCCAGCGGTAACAATTATTTATTATAGAAATCCAATCGTCTAATTTATTAAATAAATAAAATGAAAATATATTTTACATATAATACGTGTGCGAATGTGAGATTGCCATGGAGAAATACAAAAATGTACAAATTAGTTTAAACATTCGTTCTATGAATTTACGAATTATTATATTTATATAAAATCACCATTATTTCATTATATTATAAAAGTCATACTACGCACAAGTAAATTGTAAATTAAGGTTAAATTATTGAAGCCTCCCGACGTTACACCTTTTATGTATGTTCATTAAAAATTTAGATAAACGCACAGTCAAATGCTGTAAACATTTTCAAAATTAAATGGCGTTCGCTCAATGGCGTACAGGAGCCTGCGCCATTAAAAATATAATTTTTAATTTTCAGGTTCGGTTTAAGAAATTTATATAAAAAGGGTGAGGGAATGAGGGTGAGTTTCAGTACAATTTTCTGCTACTATCTAACATTCTAGTCGCAAGCCCTCGGGGAGGATTTCATTCTATATAAATATATATAAAAATGAGTGCCCAACCTTTCTTATTAATATTAACATTCAACGGTGTTTTGGTTGGTGTCACGTCATATTTTCCGAGCAAACTTTCTTCTTTGTGTGTTGTTACGTGCCTACAAGTTGTTGTTTTTTTTTTTTTTTTTTGGTGAGCAGGAGGTCGGGCAAGGGTATCATGACGGTGGCGTAGAAACACACAAACACACACAGGCCCTCAAATCTCATGAGAGATGTAAAAGATAAAAGGAATTGTACAATAATTTGGAGAGTTGTACGCCATGCGGTCCGGAAAGTGAAGTACGAGGAATTGGTGTGAGCAAGCAAAATGCTGTTGAATTTGTGCGCTGTCGTGCCACCGGGACTCTTTTCGGCTATGTAAAAACGCGCGCATGAAAATCTGCGTACCTGCGACACGGGCAATTTGATCAAGTCAATTATTTAACAGGAGATGAACGACTTTTGTCAATGCGTGCAAACAATGTCGTCATCACCGGGGGCATTTTCAACAGTCTGAAGTTATTAAAATTACTCTCTCTCTATATATATATAAACTTAACATGTTTCCTCTTTGAATCGAATTTGTAATAATACGACAGACACGTTACTCCAACCTTTGCGAGTGTAATATTCCGTCGGAAAAGGCAGTTATATCCATTACTTTGTGACATTCCCGGTTGTCGTTGTTATTGTGAATTTTCGGTTTCAACTGCCCTCAATTTTCCCGCGTGAAAATTTAAATTTGACTAACCTGATTGAGAATTCGATTGAGGGGTGACCTTGCCAGGTAACATTACCGTTTCACCTTTTAATTTTAGCCTTTGGGAACTTTAATTAACATTTCACGCACGGAAACCATGATAGGAGCGAAAATGCATTTTGGTCTCTGAGTTAGTTTACCTTTCTTCAATCTCACACTACTTTCTCCATGCATAAACACACACACACAGGGCAACTCATACTACATATATATGAACCCTTTGTAGGGCACAGTTTGACTCTTTTGTAGTCCTTTATTAGCATTTACAACATGCTGATATGACGTAACTGTATTTGTAGGGGATATATCATGCAGTTACTGAAACGGAAGTTATGTGTTTGATTTTTAACTCCTGCAAACAACACTACATAGTAACAATTTTTTATTATGGAATGAGGAGAATAAAGGGAAACGTCACCTTAGGGCATGAAGGAAGTTTGCTTTTGAGCTTAATAGGTTGTATTTGGCCGTATTATTGAAGAAACTGAATCATATACGACATCAAGTGCATGAGAAACCCTTAGGAAAACGTACTATGGATTATGTACTGCAATATCCTACTTTATACTATTTGTACTAAATTATAAGATTTTATTCTATCACCTATTACAATATCAGTTACCGTTATATATATCCTCTTAATATAATATGAACAATGTGTGTTTGATACCAGTTATCACCTCAGGCTATTTAAATTTACGTGTAAATAAAATTCTGAAGGGACCAGCTGGGGATTATAATCGTACAATATTTCTTGTGTTAACTTCGTGGAACACATCAGCTGGCAGGGTCAGTTCACTTCCTTTCAAACCCTTTACCTATGCCACCCTACCTTTCAAACGATACAAAAGATTCTCTTGCTCCGACAGTTCGACATTACGTTTAAGCAAAATCGGTTCAAAGTCTGTTCAATCGAAACCTTCGGGGGTTGCAAAATCTTTTGTGCCGTGGTTGTTAATGAGCAAAATATATCAGAACCTTAGAGAGAGAGAGAGATCAATATTTCCTCGACTGATTGCTACACTTCACTCCCTCAATTGAGAGGAACTAACACATTCAAGATTTATTCTTTCCCGATGGTCGGTTCATCCTTAACATTAATCTTTCAAAATGGCGGCAGGAAAGGTTTCTCCTCCATCCGGAGTATTTGTTTTAAAAAATCGCTTCTATGATTAAGAATGGACGAGCCGTAAAACTCGAGAGAAACCTTATTTCTAAAACAAAAAAAGTTGAACTGCAAGGTGTAAAAATTGGTTTTCTTCTATTTGTATATTTCCCTACAACTTCTGGGAACTCCAACGCGACTAAATAAAAACGATATGAAAGCTTTGGTACAGCAAAATTTGAATGGTTACATAACACTTTAATATCAGCAGTTATGTACACAAAAATATGTATAAGATTGAAAAATAAATGATGACCAAAACCATTTGTAAGAAATTGATATTTTTCCATCAATTTATGTTAACGTTTTAGTCTATTAAATTTAAAATTTGTCTAAATTGAAATTCGATCTCTTTGATTTATTAATGTCAACCGTCGACGAAAAAATTAAATTATAAAATTCAAAATACAGACAAGTAAACCGTTTCAAAGTGATCGGTCCGGGATCATAGAAAAACTCAACAAAAAGAGGAGTAAAAAGTAAAAAAAAAAAAATTTTTTGGACGAGGCAACAGTCCGTGAGGAGGAAACGGATGTGACGTCGGACGCATCTGTCGCCGTGATTGGTTAGTGAACCGGAAACGGACCTCCGATTTTATTTATGAACGGTTCGCGACGTCATAAAAGGAACCCCGGAAAAGTCTCTGTCTGTCGCCATGACGCAAAAAAAGATGATAACATTCTTCCGACTTAAAATTTTGGCCGGCGTTTCGCCACGCCATATTTAAAATAAAATGAATTTTACTTTCTTTCAGGAATTCACCAGGAAGGAGATGAGGAGCACCTGAGCGCGCGTTTTGCACCTCACAGGACCGCCGAGTATCACAACTTCCGGTTTTTGAGTGAGCTTTGCTGTGGCCCGTGAAACGCCTCAATCTGGTCGGTTTTTGCGGTCGTTCATGAATTTTTAATTATAGGGAAATTTTGCAAATGGTTCTCTTGCTGTGGGCCTTTTTTTTGCCTTTTCTTCGGGGGATTTCGCCGCTTCGGCTTTTAAGACTTACTTTATTTCTTCTGCTTCTTCTCTCCTTTGTGTTCCTTTCGTTTCGAAAGCAGCCGGAGTCTCACTCGTGCACTTCTTCTCAATTTTTCAGACTCTGAATTTTGACTAAATTTCGTATTGCACGTTTTATACTTGAATTATATCTACCAAATAAAATGCATTGAATTTTATTTTTTTCCGTATCAAAAACAATAACTAACTCCGACGGGAGATAATCCGGAAAAATGTTACCTCTTCAACGCTCTACATTGTCTGATCCTTTTTTAAATTTCCATTTCAATGATACACATCTTTATTAGTACTTTTAAAGTTAACACTACCGTCTCGATTTGGTTGTGGAGGATTCAAGCAAGAGCACAAGCAGGTAAATCTGACGTGAGTCATCTAGATGAATAACTAGTGTTGTTGTTACATTATGAGTTAATCAGTTGTTTTAAGACCAAACCTTATTCTCCAACCATACAAAGTTACTGGTTGGACTGGAGTAAAAGTTTCAGATCGCTCCAGACTATTTTAAAATCAATGACATCATGTCAAAGATTAAATTCAATGTATTGCAAGTAGAACCCAAACGGATCCTCCCACCTGAAACCTCCGCCATTCCATTTAATTCTTCATAAATAAGACTTGTTCCAAAGTTACGAAACAAAGGGATGGTCCTTTCCTGGGCCTTTCTTAACCTTTTCTTCCAACTTCTCGAAGGATTCTTGATTAGCTTTTCAATTCATTTATAAATTTGTATTATTGAACATGGGCGACATTTTCATTAGCTCCTTGAATTGTTTCTCCGTTGTTTGTTTGAAAACGTCTCAAGTTCTCTTCCCTCGGTTCTAAATGGATTTTCCCGAGACAATCGAACGTCCCAAAGAAATCAATTTCGAGATTCTGTTTTAGTGAGACAACAGTTAAACAAGGTGTTATCCGTTGACACTTTCAATTAACTAACTTCTCTTATGAATTGCACAATCGAAGTGTGCATGAGTTGTTTGTATACGTTAATAATTTGTAGTGTGTCGTGTCAGTGGTCGTCAATGGAAGAATAAATAACTTATTGTAGTACAAATAGGTTCAAAATGTTTTAACCCATTCAATGGAACCGGTTTCATTTAAACAACTTCTTGTTCCTTATTTACACTAAGTACAAGTTGTAGGTTTAACTACAATATGCCATGTAACGATTTAATGTGATTTTGTACAACTTTTTAACCCGTGCGCTCTTGCACAGAAGTTGATTTCAACGTCATGACATGTCTGGCATCGAAAGAATCTCTTTGCCTCTGTCACGTGTCAGGTGCTTTGTTACTGACGACAGAGTCACCTTTTCACATGCACGTGCCTCCGTACACTCGAACAAGAGGAAAATCCTCCGATGTATAAAATTGTACACCACGGCGAATACACGGTGAAAAGCACTCGACAAAGCGCTCGGACGTGTCTCTAGACACAATTTGCAGACCCGAAAACGAGGGTGCGATTTGACGAGAGCAATTCTGTCTGAAACAGACACTTGACAGACACTCAAAAGCACTCCATTTTAATCATTTATTATCAGGTAGTATCTGTATTGCTTACAACTGTCCGTCAATACGATTGTATACACTTTGCAACGTCCGCGAACCAATTAGGAAGTAATTGGCCTAGGACAATCATTTTATGGGAAATACAAGAGGAGAATCGGGGGGGGGGGGGTCTAACACGTGTAGAGTGTTTGAAACAACTCGGGGGGGAGGAGGAGGAGGGAGTGATACAAACACAAGTCACGTGTTTCTAACAAGAAGAAAAGGCAGCAAATAGACGAGATCAAGTAGGAAGGCCAGGACATGTCACAAGGGCAGAGCCCGAGGTTCGGTGAGAGATGCTGTAGCGTTAGACTGAGGCAAACGTAGACCCTAATAAACTTCCAGGGAGTCGTAGACAAATTCTAGCAGAAGAAATAGCTGGAGAAAGAGTAGATGAGAGAAGAAAAGGCCATTTTCAGTGTAAAATATTCCTTCTTCTGGTTCTGCGGGTCGAGGGATTTTACCAAGCGGTTTTTGGCAATTTGCCGTGATAAACGGTCTGAATTAAATCTCATATTGATTGTTGGAAGGTTTTAAAACCTTTTTTCCACTTTAGCCTTTCCACCCGGCCCTTTTCATCCACCTCTCTCTCTCTCTCTCTCTCTCTCTCTCTCTCTCTCTCTCTCTCTCTCTCTCTCTCTCTCTCTTTACGGCATTCCCATTCGCCTCTCATCAGATAGTTCTAACCTTTTGATCCTTTCGTTTCTCCCTTGTCCGATCAATCTCCGATCAATCCGTTCCTTTTTTCCGCGTTTTAATTTATTCAATGCTGGATTTGATCCTGGGAAATTCTACTTTTCTCCCGCTCCAATTGGAGTGAAAACTCTCGGCCGTGCTCGTAACGAACTTTCTTTCATCCCTAATTAAGCCTCAGATTAATTTTAATAAATAAATATAAAAATCAGAATCCTAATAATTGCTCTTGGAGAGAGGGTTTAATATCGATGTAAGAACTCTTTCTTAGAATTTTGACTCTCAAAGGAACTTAAGTTCCACACTTCGTTTTTAGGTCTTTTAATGATTATTTAGGTAATATTATTTTATTGATTAGTCTTTAAACTGTTGCTGAATCTTATTATTACCTTTGTTTTTGGGGTGTTGGGTGGCTACCCTAACCGACAAGTCAGAAGTTATTCTCGGGAGTGGAAGATGTGTAATATAAAAAATATATATTGCACATTACACATAACCCATATATGTATAACTCAGTTCCTTTTTCCAAGCAATTAAAATTTATTTTATGGAATTGAAGTTTAAGTTGAATTTTCGGCAGTCTATGAGTACGACAATTTAACTCTTCTATCTTTGTACTTTCTAAAACAATATAAAGTCCCAGAAGCTACCCAAAAATTCTGATTGTAAAGAAAGTAAACAATCTCCTATTCAGTGCCGGGTATTATTTCACTAATCGATGAATGTTTAATCATAACTTGATTCTTACCAGTGATCAAAGCTAAGTTTAAATAGAAAAAAATTAGAAATGGGCTACTTCTCAGACCAAATCCTAACATTATCAAGGGAAATTCAAAAAGTAGTTTAACCCGTTTCAAAATCTTAGAACCCACAGACGTCAGCCTTTTTCTAATTGGAGAAAGGAAAACGACGGGCACATTACTCTGTGAGGAAAAAGAGTTATGAAACGTGTGATTCAATCATGTCAGTGTCACAGGACAAATTTCAACAGGCAGACGACGACTGATGTGAGTCGGGGGTGCTTGGGGTGAGGGTGGGGGATGGGAAAAAAGGAGGCAACGTTTAAGCTTGGCAAAGAAAAATCTGAAGTTGATGACAAGAATAAAATTAAACACAAAAATAGACTTTAGACTTCACACTTTGGCAGAAGGAAGGCAAGGAAAGAGACAGAATTGCCAATCATACAATTGCAAGTTGAATTTTCGCTTCATCTCCTCACTGATCCGGCTCTGATCTCGAGATCTGCTAAGGATTTCCCGTTAGAAAAACGAAAACCGATTTAAGGTTAACGACTTAAGGTTCATGACTGAACAATTACGCTCGAAGATAAGAACCGATGGTTCGTGACTTTTAAAATGAAAATAATGCTAATAAAGAGTTCTTTCTCTACCCCTTTGCACTCAAATTTGTATGCCACCGAAGCCCGCCATTTTAAAACTCTCTCTCACACACCCTCGCCCTTACCCTATCTCTCTCTCTCTCTTCCACTTTCTTTTCACAAATTTACTTTTCTTAAATTTTTTTTCACACTTGCGAATCATAAAATTCACTACCATTTTCCCCATTTAGCTGCGCTCTTTTTATGTTTTTCTATTATTTAGTTAAATTTTACTTTATTTTTGACTTGGTGTCAGCACACTAATAAGTCAAATTATGTAACATGACGAATTTGCTGCTCTTAAATTCGTAATTGCTGTAGTTTTTCTTCTGTGTTCTTTCTGTGTCACTTTAACACAACTGCTCGCGTTCAACTTCAGTCAAAAATGGAGGACCATGCAGTTGATAAGAAAGCGGTGAGAGTGAAAACCAAGTAAATTGTGTTTAAATTTTCGTGTTTTTAGTCCTAAAATATCTTCAGGGTAAAAATTTCTCCAAGGGACCTACAGACTTCTGAGGTTTCCCAATGTCACACTTAGTAAATCGTCTGAACAGTATCAACCAATGAATCTTCTTGCTCAATGAATCAAATTAAGAGGAGAACAAACTCAAATTCCACAGCAGGTACTTCACAATTGGTGTTGAGTTATGAAAACTTACATCGAATAAAAATAATAAAAGCAGAGGATTCGTTCGTTGGGCGCGTGACACAGAAATAAATCAACAGATGGGAAAATTAAAACGGGTCTTCACATGAGGCGCAACTTATGTGTATATTTTGAATTTATTATGTATTCCTTTGACGTCAGCGTTCGTATAATTAAATTAAAATAAGCTTATAAATTTATATATAATTCAATATAAATCGACTCGACGATTAGATATCGGGCCTCTACGGGTGTTAATGTTTCTTTAATTTATAAAGTGATTGTGTCTGAACTCGTAGAAAATATAACAAAAAGTAGTTACATTCTATGATATTCTCAACTGCTGAACTACAATAAAATGGAGGATTCTTGTCCCTGTCTCCCGCCGAAAATTATCTAGATGGACTCTAACCAAAAACTCTAACGATTTTATGGGTTCTTTGATGTTCAATTATTGATTTATAGTTTCCATTAAAGTCAAAACAAAGCCAAGGGGTGTAAATTTTAGGGGTTGACACCTGCTGGGCAGAAGCATAACTCAGACAAAACTTCCAAGTTTTCTTTTTTCCGCTTATTGTAGAAATAATATTTCTCGATTTAAGTAAATAATCAGTAGTTTAACAAGGTAAAACAATTTATTTATAAATAAAATAGGATCGATCGTTGAAGAGGAGGATTCTGCAAGGGAATGCTCACAACACTCGATGTTTGTAGTCACCTGAAGGAACATTTTTTAGCAAACCTGTAAACTAAAATTCTTTCTTCAATTCGTAGGAAATAGAAAAACGGGTCTCGTGTCAAGGGAGGAACAATAAAAATGAAGGGAATTTGTCTTTAAGTTTGGCAACAAATAATAAATTTGAATTCTTCTCAAAATTAGAATTCATCCGACAGGATTGAAAGGGAAATGGCCGACTGAGCAGTGGAAGATCTGCAGACGACCCACAATAAATCTGGAATTAGCAGAAAGACTTTTGTGATCCTTTTGAAAAACCCGCTGAGAGATGGCAAAAAATGTTTGGATTCTGTTGAAACCATCTCTGACAGATTTATAATTTCAATAGATAAAAGGAGGCACATGAAAAGTTTGGAATTATCTTGTCATACTCCCTTTATTTCTACATAAAATGAGTGTTCGCCCATTACATAAATACTTATATATATTTATTATATTTATATATATATATATATATACACACACATACACACACACACAAGGCATGAGGATTTGTAAACAGCTTTAGGTATACCCTTTAACAATTTCAGATTTCTAATACTTGAAAACGACTACTACCCGACTTATTTGCCAAAATTTGGTATATGTACTAAATAAATTTAATAAATTAAACGTATCTACCGTATTACTAGTTATAAAATATTAAGCCTCAGCACTAGTCCCATAAACAACTTATACCTATCTTGGGCACTTCTCACGAAACTCTGAAAGCATAAGGCCAAATTTAAAATGCCATCCATTTCAGTAAATTAAACTGAATAAATTTATATATATATACAGATATAATAAAATATATAGTTAAAATCGACGGAGTTTCCAAAACCCGAATTCCAAAAACAATTTTTACTTGACTTGATGTCTGCTCTAACATCTTGACTTTGCACCAATCGAATTGTATACGGTTGACTTAATATTTTAAATAAATACGTTGGAACACACACGCCAGTTAGAAGACCACAAAACCGACATTAAATGCTCAACCACAGGTGAGCACAAAGAATCGTTAAATTTTTCAGGTACCTGATTATTAAACAAAAACTATTACTCGGTCACGCCGTTTAGATAAACGCCCAAACAACATAAACACGTAATACAAACAATAATGTTATTGTTACTCTCATATAATAATATATAAGTAGAAAAGCTTAAATATTTCTCACTGCTAGAGAAAGATTCTTCTCTTGAAAATTTCAAAACTTTTGTTTACGTTGGCTTACAAGTTTCCAGAAAGCAGGGGAAAACTTGTGTTATAAAACCGGCTTTGTTTCGTTCTTTGCCACTCCGTGAACCTCTTGAGTTTCAACACTATCGAGCACTATCTTTTCCTACAGCACTTTTTCCAACTATTCAATAATCCGAAACGGTGCGTTGAGCTGGGGGTTTTTCGTCGTGCACCCACATCCGCTCCCTTAGAATTATGCTTTTCTTTTTTTACAGCGCCGATTTGACAAATTGCGCCATTTCTCAATTCAAATTATTCTGCTTTTCCGCTAGTTTAACTCAACTATAAATAAGAGGAAAAAAAGGGGGGTGAAGCAGGTTGGAAAAAATTAAAAGTGGAAAAAATTTCGCGGGAAAAGAAAAGTTGGCGTTGCTGAGCCCGTTAATATTTTTTCTTCTACTCACACCTACTCGGAGAAACACAAAAAAGAACGTATGAATGTACCAAATTGCATGTCTTTAGTGAATAATTTGAGAGTCGTAAATTTCTCCACGGGAAAGTACTAGAAAGAAAGTGAAAAAATAAAATAGAACCACTTGAGAAAATTGTTAAAGTTCTGGGAGATCGCTTGACTCTGCATGGCTACATCAAACGACACGATCTATTTACCTTACACCTGTACAACTCGAACTGTACAGTTGCCTTTACCACGGTACAGAGTTTTGCTAGGACTATTTGTGAGTTACAAGATATTCGGTAAAATATTCAACTTCTTATTTAATAGATCTATGTGTGCGTGAACAATTAAATAAATAATCATTCAAGTACACAAGAAAAATCACACTCAACCCGATCACCTCAAAACACACAACAGAAACGGGGTGGGGAAAAAATTAATTTACAGCCAGCAGACGGTGCAGTGAGAGCGAGAGCACGACAAAGAACATATCACACTGCCAATCAATCAATCAATCACTCACTCGATCATCAATTAAAATCTGTAATGAAAACAAAGAGGAAACACGACAAAAAAGTTCTAACCAACGTGTAAAAGCGTGCAGAGAGAGAGAAAGAGAGCAAGAGAGAGAAAGAGAGAGAGAAAGAGAGCAAGAGAGAGAGAGAGAGAGAAAGAGAGAGAGAGAGAGAGAGAGAGCAAGAGAGAGATAGAAAGAGAGAGAGAGAGCAAGAGAGAGATAGAAAGAGAGAGAGAGAGCAAGAGAGAGATAGAAAGAGAGAGAGAGAGCAATAGAGAGATAGAAAGAGAGAGAGAAATTTGAATTGTCTGGGGGACCGCTTCCACCAAGAAAATTCAGACTCAGGGAAAAGTTTAAATTCTCATTTTCCCCTAAAATACATAGAAAATAGACGAGAAACAGACGAGGGAAAAGGCGAAAGCTCGTCATTTAAATTCCGTCCTTTGTCGATGACGATCCGCAGCCGAAAATTTGATTACATGAGACGATCACCTAACCTTTTTCCATTCCGCCATGAATTTTTCAGCTAATCATTTATTTATTCATTGAATTTATTTATGTATCCATCCATTCTGGTATGGATTGTTTCCGTTACATTAGTGGCTCCTGGAAGATGTTTTATTCAAATAGATAAATAGGAGACCCGGGGCAGGATCCAAGTGTGCGAGCACATTAAAATTTACGAGATTTCTCCGTTCGTCTGATTGAAAATAAACGCACGCGTGCACGTTGCATTGACTGACTCTGCAATATTCCATTAGGCGATGTAAACAAACGGGAAGACGAGCAACTTCCAATTTGAATTGAATCAAGGAGGCAGGGACCGTGGAGTGCAAGCATCCCCTCACGATTTGACTAAACTATTTATAAGCAGTGCTGCACATAAGTGGACGAGCGTACAATTCACTTTTCTATTTTTTTTTCCGTTACGTAAATAAATAAATAGGGACAGTGTAGAAGGAATAAATTCAACACCACGCAGAGAAAAGATAAAAAAAAAAGGGTAGATGTAGCAGAGAATAAAGAAGATGCTTCGCTCTTTCGACTTCTCCGCCAAATGCAGTCGTATTCTTCTACGCCCATCCACCATCTACGCACGCGTTTTGAATAGAGTCTAAAATAATAATGAAAGTGTAAAAATAATGGTCTTGCAAACGTCAAACATGTCCAATGGCGGGAGACACGACGACACAGAAGTGACGTTGCAGGGAAAAAAAAGAGAGAGAAGAAGAGAAAAAACGTATCAATCATCGTTCGATTGATTTTTGTCTGACTAATAAAATTTTACAGTTTTTCATTAGATCGGAAGACGTGGACGGGTTAGGAACCGTCTCATTTGCCCGCATAGAAAAATAATAGAAACGTCTACCTGTGCAAAGGTGATGAAATCGGAGGAGAGGGAAAAAAGAGAAAGAAAAAAAAAAACTTTTCGTATTAAAGCGAGAAAGCTCCGTAATAAAAATGGATGTTCGATGATCCGAAAAGATGGATGGATAGACAGAAAGAAAGAAAGAGAGAAAGTAAATAATAATAAAAACAATTAAGTTTGCCTTTGTGCTACTTGTCTGATTCGTCGGCCATTAACCTCCCTCCACCCCATTTCCCTTCCTCTTCTCTACACTTTCATCTCCTCTTTTTTTCCAGTTTTCTCCAAGTTTAAAACTCCGCCATTTCCTCTATCTCAGGGCTTAAGAGATTATTTCGATTGGAAAAATTAATTCCTCGGGGTGGACGTTTCCGTTTCCGGTTCGGTTGATTTTAAAATCGCGCGCCCAAAGCCCCGTTCATTCGGTTTAAGGATACGAAACGGACCGGCCACTCGTCAACTTCACATCACCAAACGATGTGACGTACCCTCACTAGGTAACTCAGCTTCTGTGTCCCAACATCCGAACATATTTAACTTTTTGTTGCGGACAACCGGTACGCCATGTTTCATGGTTAAGAATCCTCCGTGCGTACGACAAGAAACCATTACTATGTGTTAGCTGAATTTTGACAATCGAACAATTAGTGTTGCGTTGGTTTCGTGGCGAATTTCAATTTCTAACCCCCCACATATGGTTTCTTAACCCTTCTACAATTTTTACCAATTCCTAACTACACAAACCGCCATGTCTTACGTATATTAATCTCCATACATTTAGTCGAGGTGGCAACAATTTTTACACGTTACCTGCCTGTCAGGTGATTTAAAAAAAATGTATATTCTTAGCAAAAATGAAAATAATTGATTTGTAAAATGTAAATAAATAAAAATAAGAAATGTGTAGGAACACAAGGTATACCCCGACAGGTTAACATAACAGAATAACAGAAGGGTGTTAATATTTTTGAAAAATTTCGAGAATTTAACAACGAGATCAAACATGGTGTTGTGTATTTGTATCCTCCCCCGTTATTTATGTAAATATAATTTATTTACATATAAAAAGCCAAGCTCAGAGAGAGAGAGAGAGAGACACAGGAAGGAGGAGACATTTCAAAATCAAATGGGATTTTTTAATAACTTAGATAAGTTCGAAGCCGCAGCACCAAGCACGGAAACAAATCAATGAAAGAGAACTATTGACAAATAACAGGTAAAAGTGTAGGTGTACGGTGTTCTAATAGACTCGACTCTTTCATAAATTGGAGTTGTTGGCCGTCGTGGGGGCATGGGCAACCAAAAACTCCACCACTTAACCGACTCACACCAATTCCTCGGCAAATGATTGATGATAACTTTTGAAAATTTTTTTTCCCGCCTTAAACCGTAACTAATTAGAGAAAAGTTAATCAACATTTTTTTTCTTCTCGAGGAATATGAACAAAAAAAAATTAGATTCAATGGCTGGAACGAAAAAGCACAATGGGAAGTTAAATAAAAGGAAAATTCTCGCTCAAGTCGTGTACGTCATAAATTTCCGGTGATTCTAGTTCCACGTTTTCTCCGACCTCCACTTCCTCCTTTTAATTTCTTACCGTTTTTCCTTTCTTACGTTTTTACCTTCCCGCTCCGCTTTCTCATTCGCAAGTGTTACCCCTTTCTCTCTTCCTTTTTCCAATTTCTTTCTCACAATTTATTTCCCGGAGACAAATCCTTGAGCTTGAGCTGACGCTTCAACCCTTATTGTTGTGTATTATTCGTTTTGTTATTGCAACGGTTCGTGCCCTTTCCACCCCCGAGTTGTGAAGAATGGCACGGCAATTAGTAACCATTCAATACGTTTAGTCAACCCCTAGACTTCTGAGCATTCCACCGTTTTCACCTATTTGCACATTCCACAAGTGTTTTGTTTCTATAGCGTTTATGCCCTACATTAATTACAACGAAAGTCATTCCATTGGGGACATAAAGTAAAAAAAAAAAAATAACTCCATAATGAATGGCTAGTGGTTATGAAAAGTCTGGAATAGTAAAAAATTTTGTTGGAATTTTTTCTGTGTTTCTCTGTTCTAACAGACACGGTTGTCATCCTTTGCTACAGAAAAAAAGCCACACGAATGAGACAAGCGAGAAGCCTTTAATTCCTTTCCTTTTACGTAGCACAAATTTTCTATTAAAATATTATGGAGAAGAGAATGCAGAGAAAGGGAGAGAGAGAGAGAGTCAAAAATAGGAGAGAAACTGCCGAATGACAGAAGCTTAATGATTCCTTCCATAAGAAAATTTTCATTTTTGTCACAACTTAAAGTTTGAAAAATGAATTTTCCTTTCGGGGAAGGATAAGAATGACAAAGGAACTGTGTGAAAAAGGAGCACCCCGAAATCCAGAAAAAAAAACTCGGTTCAACCTTAGCGAAATTCATTCTTGTCGTCGGATGAAAAGTGTCAGGTGAACAAGTAAAACATCAGGGGACTACAATAATGGAAAAATTATATAAAAAGTCTCTTTTGACTTGTGACGTTTCAATTGTCAAGTCAAAAGTGTGAACTTGATCAAGGGGTTCGAGAGCAAAAAAATGATTCGCAGCAAAACTGGGTAAACGGAAAAAAGAATGGAGTGCCTCCAATCGCACGTGACAACCAGAAACGATAAAAATTACAGAATTCTGCTACATTTCGAATTCTATTAAACTATTAATTATTAGAACTAGAACCTTTTCCAAACCTTAAAAACAGAAAAAAAGGCAAAGGGTCGGCAACAGAACTTCCCGGTTATTTTATTTAATTTAAAACATCTTAAAAGATTAGAACGTCATTTTTAAATTGTTGTTAATACTGAAAATCCCTTTTTGAGAATTTACCACAAAGAGATCGATTACTTGCTAATCACAAATTAGACAGAATTATCTAGGATTTAAAAAGGCTTTCAGACTTTGGGGCGATGTTGAAAATTAAGAGCTGCAGAGTTACGACACCGATGAATGGGAGAGCACCACCGTTGAAAAGTCAAAAGAGAACATCACCGAAGAAGTTCCTATCATTAATTTTAATAACAAGTTCAACACGATTACCTTTATTCGTGCTAATTTTATATTTTTTATTGATCCTCCTGGCTCACCACATGATTCGAAAGCGACACTCAGAGTTTACTTTCGGGCAACCAACAGAGAACACAACAGGCCACAACGTAACCTTCTTGTGTACGCAAAGGTACCGGTCAAGGGAAGAAGTAAAAGTTGTAAAAACTAACACTAACGGTGTGTAACATGTGTTACATTCCTATGTAACTAAATTAAATTATTAATAAATGAAAATTAACCCAATTATTGACTCAGAAGACTCAAAAGTTCTTCACTTCGAGACTGTTTAATGAGAACAGTTCCTCTGTAGTCAAAACTCATTTCACCATTTTAGGAAAACAAAAAGTGGCATTTTTGTGGGGGTTCCGGCAACCGGAAACGCTTTTTTCAACCGCACGTACTGCCCGAATGAATAATAAAACCATTTAGCAAGATGGCGCCTGCCCCCCAGGGTCCCAAACCGCCCATTGTTTGCTACAAAATGAGACACTCCGGCTAATTACCGACTTTCAATGAATTGCCAGAAAGAGCAACAGGAAAGTGTCAAAAGGCGGACACGCAGAAATTTTAATCTCGTCGTCGAACTTTAAAAATATCAAATAAATCCTTCGTTCCCCAAAAAAAAAGTAGTAAAATGGTGTAACGGGAACGGGTAGAGTAGGAGAAACCTCTCCTGTGGAAAGGAAACGAACAGAACGATGACAAGCAGATGACACTTCTGCGGACAGAAGTTAACTTTAACGGCAGCAAAGGACGCGATGCAACAGTAGGAAAACGTGAATTGACTTCAATTTAAATCCGAGGAAGTGAAAAAAAAAACAACGGAGCGAACGACGAGTCATGTACTTCCGGTATCCGGTTGCAATGTCTCTGACGTTCTCACTTCCGCTTCTGCAGTCCTTTCCACTTCCGGTTGAACATTTTTGAATTTTGCGCGTTCTTCTCCAGAAACCGCGACAGATTCCCACTGAATTTCAATTTTTATGTTTTCCTTTCTCGGATGCCGGCATTTTTCACTTCCCCGCTCGCTCTCTGATCACGTTTCCGGTTTTTTCAGCATGCGGTCCTTCCGGTTTTTCCGACTGGATTTGAGACGCTTTTTTAAGGTTCGGTCGGGGAACAAATTGAGAACGTGTGGAGATTTAGGGGGTTTCCCGTCCGCGGTGATCCACTAAAACTGGCAAAAAAAAATATGCATGTAAATCCGTTTCGTCCGTTTTGCTCCGGTTTACTGTCCTCTAGGAGTTAAATAAAATTTTCTCTCACATAAATGTTGCGTTTAATATCGGGCCTATCGCTTTCCCGAGAAGTTTTCCCGCAGAGGATTGAAACTGTCGTTTAATGGTTTATGTTTTTCCCTCTTTCTCTCACTCTCTCTCTGTCACCCCTTCCCAATCCCCCCCCAAATCTCCCCTCGCAGTTTGCCTTTCCAGCTATCTGCCCGCAGCAATAAGTTCTTTATCGAAAAGTTAAAGATTTTCACGGGCAACCCCCGGGGAAAATTGGCAGCTTTTGCTGCAACACAAATTTTTTGCTCTGCGGAAGACCCCTAAAAGGTAGGGGTGGATAAAGCGGAAGTGAAAAATAGAAAAAAAGTTACGGTCCACCAGCGAAACCAATTCGCAAACGAGTCATCCGCGCTTGCTGTATATACTTTTTTGCTGTTTAAGAGCTTCATACGTGCCACACTCAAAATGAGAGATAAGTTTAACAAAAAAAAAATTGACGTTCGCAACAGCACTAGTCGTTTTTTATTTTAGCTAATAAATCATACTTTGTTGCAACGTTTGAACATAAATCACTCCGGAGCTTTGGTTACTCGGTTTTGCTGCCGTTTTCTCGCCTAAAAAGTCATTTTTATAATAATCACTTAAACATGTTAACATTTTGAAGTTTGTATGTAAAAACAGACACTCAAATTTATCACAAAAAGCGTGTTTAAGTTTACAAAGGAGCCGTACACCGAGTAATTCCTCGGTATTTTGCCAATATAATATACGTATCGGTCGTTTTATTCTTATTAGTGGATATGTACCGCCCAAAAGTTTCGTTATTCTACCTGGTAAAACCATGCGTCCTGTTACAAGCCGCACCGTAAAGTTGGAGTTTTCTGCTGTACTGCTACTTGGGTCACACGACACACGTGGTTCTCTCAAATTAATTGGTATCCTGCAGTGTTGTATTTAAAATCAATATGTTGGACAATGAAGGTGCCAAATAGGTGGGAATAAAACATCAACAAGAAAGCATCACATGGTTGAAAAGCCACGTGGTTAAGTGTGGTTATGTAAACAAAAAATAACAGAACAGATTAACAAGCAGTGGTGGTTTCTTAAATAAAATACGTTTAATGACTTATGTGTTGGTGTACTATAGTTAGTCAATTTTAAAAACAAACTACATTTTCCAAGCTTTTTGTAGCTAATTGTAGTTTTAAATTCATTTACATAATTTTGTACAATTGTTATACTTTTACGTTTTGTGGTTTAATTCTATTTAATTTATAATGCTCCATTTGAATTATATTTTTGATTTTGATATGAATTTATTAAGTTTCTAGAATTCTTCATATCACTTCTTCAACCTAAGACGACCGTTTGACTCTCTCTCTCTCTCTCTCTCACACTTTCTTTTATTTATTAAAATTCAGGAATTTATTAATAATGCATTAAAGGAAAGCCAGTAAAAAGAAATAATTTTTTTATTTTTACGGTTTGGGACCTGAACGCCGCGAACGAAGTGTCACAAGACTCTCGACCGAAAACTTTTTCTTCTTCCACGAACACTTTCCCGCCTGGGGATGGAGCTCCTTTCTACTTTTACTTTCCTTTGAACTTCCCTCTCGTTCCCGTCCTTTTCCTTTTTTTCCTTTTAAAATAAGCTCCGATGGAGTTGGAACATACGACATAAATAAATATTAAAACTTTTCTTTCTAACTCTTTTCTTTATTTGCTTTCAGCTAAAAAAAACAAGTTTCTTCTAACCGTGGGGAAATTTTTCCATTGCACCTTTGCCTAAGTCTCCCTGTCGCCCTTCTCACTCGCCATCTTGGTTTACTTTCTCTGGCAAGTTTCGCGGTGGCCCCCCCTCTTTTTCTCTTCAACACATACCAGAAGTAATTTCTTAAATTTATGGTATCTTGCGAAAACCAATATTGGGTCTCTGAGAACCGCAGCCGGCAGCAGAATCGATTCAGCTTTGGACCAAAGAGACTTTTTTTTTCTTTTAATTTTCTCCGTGTGCCCAAAGAATAGTTAAAACTTGTAAAATAGTAATCCATTAAGGTGTGACCTGAGTTCTTGCACCAAAGAAAGCACCCCTAAATACCCGGCCTAGAAATTTTAATTAATAATTTAATTGAGTTATTTCGGTCACCTGGACTCATCAGGAGCTCTTAATCCTCTCAGAGTTGTGGATTAATCAAAGGAATGAAGTTAATAAAATTAATTAATAGGAGATTCTTATGTATGCGAGAAAATGTTTCGGTAAATTGATTTAGGTGAGTGATGTGGGGAAACATAGGGGAAAAGGTCGATCAAACTCTCACCTGAACTTCCTCTCGTCTATCCGAAACTACAAGAATCTAAACGTAGCGTTGAGAAGTTTAAATAAAATAAAACAATTTGCTCAATTACCTGAGTCAAAGATAACGCTCCAGGGGGTCGAATTCTCGTCTTGCACACCCAAAATTTTCTATTTTACTCATTTTTTTTTCTTATTGTTCCTTAATCTTTTTTCATGCGCAAATGCACATCGACGTTTCAGTTTGCAGTCGGAAACATCCCCTTTGTGTCGAAAGCCTTTTACCACTTTCGTATTCGCTTCATTTCCCATTTATTGCATTTTCCTCTCTTCTGTTTCTTTATTATCAACATCTGATCTATCATCTCTTTTGCGATTCAATAATGTCATCGTCAAAGGAGAACTGATGACTCTGCGAAGTTAAGATCTCACTTGAGAGAGGGGCACCGGATAAGAGATATGTTTAACTTGCATTTTGCTTACATCTTCTCCATTAAGTCAGTACTCGCTGCGGTAGCTCGTGTCAAGTAAGCACGGAAGGCGATCAAACGGTTAAATAATTCGAACCACAAGGGGACAGAAGTAAAATTTCGATGATGAAACCATCTCCCTAGAGCAACTGAACACCTCTGTGATTAATCAAATAGCCACCCAATCGTCCTGTGTACATGGATTATGTAGAAGTAAATGTAATGAGTACTGAGATGTCTGCTTGTTCGTCTTACTTTCTAAACTCTTCTAATTACCGTCATCTACTTCTCTTTGTTCTCCCACTCCTATTCTTTTTTTTAACTTGGTAAACTTTTCGTCTTCCACCTTTGAGATGTTTAAAATTCTCCGGGCTCTCGCTCGACCATAACAAAGTCTTTGTCGTCTGCAAATTCAAAAGAAAAGCGACGTAGTTCCCGATGAAAACTTAATTTATCCTGGAAAATAGTTTTGTTCGTGCACGAAAAAAAAACAATGAAATCGAAATAGAGCGACAGGAACTAAAAGGGAAAAGGGCGAAACACTAAACGGAAGCAAAGTTTTCGGCGAGTAAGAAAGGCGGCAACAGCGGTGACGGTCGCACATGCAACACCGGCAACAGCAAGAGGAAAAAAAATGGCGGCAAACTTTTAAAAAGAGAAAGTTTTCCATTGCATCAAAACTTTCCTCGGAGTTCGTACTTCGTTCCCTAGGCCAAACCTTTCCGGGGCGAACCTTTCCAGCGAGGCCCTCCACACACAGTCCTCTTTCCAACTAAGGTTTTAAATTATAAGACCTATTAATTCTTCAACAAATTACTTCTTCGGTAAGTTTTCGACTTCCAAGGATTATTTTTCCCGGTATTAAACAAAATTCGGCGAGGATGGTCGCCGGGTGACGAACCGCAGCCTCCGTGATCTTTCGTACGGTGACGAGAAGGATCGGAGAACGGGAAAGGCACTCGATGGGAGAGGCAGTCACCCGAAAGAGCAGAAATCGATTAGTTAATCAATCAATCAGTCAGTCAATCAGGTGAATTTTTCAGTTCCCAAAGTAAAAAAAAAAGAAGTTCTCCTGCCTTCCTTCTTGGGTCTGAGTGCAGGGAGGCCCCGAAAGCGATTGAACATTTAACGGTGATTTCCTTATTGGGTTGATTCCACCCGAGCGCCTTTGGGCCTTTCAGACCTTTCAACGTCCTTCGGGGCCCTAAACGGATGATTTTTCCTTTTTCGTTCGACCGTAAAAATGAAATTTTCTGTTTTTCCCCACTCGTTACAAAATTTAAAATATAAATTCATCAGCGACCGAAACCCGTCCGTGGAAGGAGAGCGAAAACCTGAAAGGTGTCGGATGATTAATTAGGGAATGATTACTTGGCGAAAGGCATCCATTGTGTCTTTGTGTTACTTTTAGAAATTATTACTTTTTAATTCATGTCACCCACTTAAACGAAAACAATTCTTTCTATCGTTGCCGTTCAAGTTCTGACCCTTCTCACGCTCGGTTCCTGACACGTTACCTGTACTGACTGACACGTGCGATGGATGTTATTCTGTCCGTTAGCACCTGTCCCCCCCAAAAAAAAAATATATGCTAAAACATGAAATAAAAACTCAAGAAGCGGTCACCTGGATGCTGTTGCAACTGCAGAATACCTGCACCCTCTGCGGCAACAAACTCCTTCTGAATTACAACGCTATCAAAAGTACAACTTTTATTTTCAAGAGGTAAAAATTTATGAAAAGGAACAAAGAAATTTCAAACAGATTAAAATTCTGGTGCATTCGCAGTATAAAAAAAAATTAAATAAAACACGGTGTAAATGGGGTAGTTGAGATTCATGTAATATGAGTAAGAGAAAGCGCGGTACACGGCAAACGGGGATGCACGGGGGTTTAGGGTCGCAGTCTGATGATGCAAAAATTCCAGGGAAAAAAACAAATTCACTTTAAAGGCATGTTGGAAAAGAAAAAATGAGAGCGATGTGTGCTCGGTTGATTTGCTCTGAAAATGAGACAAGCCCAAGAGAAGAATGGCGGAATTACCGAGAAATCTGTGATAGTTCTCATGAAACTAAAGATTCTACCTGTAGCAAAAGAAAAATGTTTACCCACCGACAGCAAAGGAAGAAATTTGACGATTCCTCTACGATTTTTTCAAGAGGGGTGTTCAAGACAGTTATGCGTATGTTACAACGTGTGCTGCGTTACAGTACTAATTCGTCAGATTCTTACTGTATACGACAGTAACCTGAGGTGGTTGTCTCGTCCTCAAGTGCTTCCACGTGTACGGTACTTGGCTCGTTTGTATTTATTGGTGTATGTATCTAGGGCGTATTCGCCTGAGCGTATTCGCATTTCCATAGGTATGTGTCGGGGAAGCTCAAGAAATAAATAAAATAATAGTGAAACGCCGTGGAGTGAGAAACGATGAAGACGGTGAAAAAATTCCATTCATTTCCGTGCCTTTTTCGTGTTATTGCTGAAATAAATTTTGAAAAACCTTTCATTCGAAGGTGAAAGCGCAGAAGGGATGAAGAGAGAGAGAGAGAGAGAGAGAGAGAGGGATGAAAATAAAGCTTAACCTTTGCTAGGATGCACCCCCTACCTCCTTCGCATCTTCCCAATGGGATGGTATCGCTGATTCCCACCCAGCTATTCAATAATAATTTAACAGAAAATCCTTTACAAGAAAAGACTTGTTCGGAGGCGATAAAACCCCGGGAAGAACAACACAAACGGACGAGAAATTCTATCTGCCTCCCTGCCCTGTTGAAAGATTTAACATTAAAAATACGCTCGTACATGTTCTACATGCATATGTAAATAGGAGCACGTATGTGTGTGGAGAGCATTCAAAGGTAAATAACAATTTATGCCCAGAACTCCCTTTTTTTTATTCTCATCCTCCGTTACATTCGCACTCGTGTTACATTTTGTATGATTTTGATTTCTTCATTGTGGGGCGAACTACGCGGTCACCCCGACACACACACACACACAGGGACTCGAAACGGTGCCAACCGAGAAAATACGGCGTGAAGTGTAACGATTGAATGAAACTTTGAGTGACCAAGTTGAATTTCTCACACGTAAGAAGAAAGCAAACTCTCAGGGTACACTTCAAATGACTGTTTATTAATGTCGCAATCAATAATATTAAAAATAATTTGTTTTTAAAATGTCTACCAAAACAAGTTGAACAAAACAAAAGAGGCACGAGTTGAACTGCAGCTGTCTTTAACACTAGTGGATGGAGTACAGCTGTGTGGTTGTGTTGTGCACACACACACACACACACGTATCATTGTAATGAGTATTTGTATTTCCAATAGAAAGTACTACCATTTCAGCGCCCACATCTGTCTGAACCAAAACCAAAATGTCTGGTTGTTTTTAGGATGTATTAAAAAACATAAAAATAATATAATTTTTTTTCAGGTGATTTAAGTAGCTTCCAAGAATGATGGTGTGCGGCATGAACTGATGTAACACAATAACAGAACATTAGGAAAAGAACCCGAGAGAGAGCAAGAGAGAGCAAGAGCAAGAGAGAGAGAGAGAGAGAGAGAGAGAGAGAGAGAGAGAGAGAGAGAGAGAGAGAGAGAGAGAGAGAGAGAGAGAGAGAGAGAGAGAAAAGAGAGAAAAAAGAGAGAAAGTTGTCGGGAAACGGGTCCGAAAAATCGGTTCTTAAGAACTTGCGGAAATAATATATTTAACGAGAGCAGGAAACGGAAATCCAAATGAGAAAACCGTTTCGAGAGATTTCTCCACTTCCTCCTCTCATTCCATTCCGACTCAAGAGCACACAGCCGCCATTTTGTATCTGTCCCAAACCCCTCCCCTCCTCCTCTCCCGCGTCCCACTTGCTCCCCCAATGCACGAGATATACATGTATATTATTCTGGAAAATTGCCGGAGTTTATCATAAGGAGATTAGACAAGTTGAAGAAGAAGAAGAGACACAAGTCTTGGCCGGGGGAAAACAAACTTCCAATTTCGGTTTCTCTCAACTTGCTTTATCGAATCCGTCGTGCCGAATTCATTTTTTCCTGCCGGTGGTGTAGCCCTCTGCTGGAAAACGGCAGGCAAACGCATCCTTTTATACACCCCGCACGTTGTCTGCTTCCACGTCAGAAAAAGTTTTCGAGTTCACTCAAATGTCGGCAACCGCACCGTTTCTTCTTCGTCTCCGTCTTCTTCTTCTTCTTCTTTTAGTAAGAAACTTTTTTATTTTTTACTTTTCTTCATCTTCTTCGCCTTCTCCTTAGTCCGATTTAGTTTCTCCTGCTTTCTGATAGTTTTTCTTCCGTCAGACTCTTCTCTCGGAAACTTTTCCAAATGCTAAAACAAATCTTTCCGAGTTTTCGAGGTGTTTGATCGGTTTACGTGATTAAGTTGTTTGTTTTGGAGTTACAAGGGTCCTTTTCTACGTCGGATAGAAACCAAAGAATTCGGACGGTTGGTAAAATCGCTTGTTAACAAACTTTTCGCCGCCATGACACAGGTTACGTCCTCCTTCTACCTTCGTGATGTTAAATCATTTCAAAAACTTTTGTGATTTCCACCTTTGCAACCGGTAGTTACAGTTGAAACTTGTTTAAACACAATTTAAAAACCTATTACTACTGTGCCGCGATAACTTAACTCCATCGTGGGATAAATAAATTAAGGATGCATTAATAATTCTTGCATTTAATAGGTAAATTAAGGGACTGTAACGTGAGACTTCACAATTTACCGTAATAACGCTTTCAAAATAGTTTCGCGAACACAAACTATTAAATTAGTGCTTATTTCATCAGTCTTTGAAACAAACTATTGTCTTTCCAGTGGTTGTACGCAAATACAAATGGATTCCTACGAACAAATTTAATGTAATTTATAACTATCAAATCTATTTCTACTTCTATTTCCCTATGTCTTTTTTGTTTTGTCTTCCATTTTATTTAATTATTGTTTTTCCCCCCCCATTTTTTTTTTACTGGCGCCACTCCACGGTACCTGCCGAATGAAAAAAAAAAGGAAATGCTAAACGCGTTGGGAACCCACTGATATGTGAAAGCAAAAATATAATCTAAAACTAGAAAAAGAGGCTCGACAGGGTTTTGTAGTCCGGCAGAGTAGAAAGGAAAACAAACGAGGGGCAACGAAAACAGATTTAATTGATTTAAATTGAGGGGAGAACATCGGGTCGAACCCCCGTTTGACTCTGTTGGAAAAACGAAACTGTTTCCGGTCCTATTTGTTGAATAAATTTAATCCTTTAGAGCGTTTAATGTTCGAAAGGAAAACGAGTTATGGCCGAGGGTAAATAATTCTTGTGCGAAGGAAGAATGGAAAAAGGCACAGGTTCGTAATTTTCCCGGGAAGTACCTGGAGTTTCGGATCGCAGAGTGGGGTTTTTTCATTTCGACTCGGGCAAAGTTTCCTTATGTTTGTCCAGGAGAAACAAATCCGACGGTGAAATTGGAAATTCGGGCGGAAAGTCCGAACGGGAGAACGCAACGCGTCCTACGTTCCACTTCGAAGCAATCTATTTTCAATTATGTACATAAAATGAAAGATTACCTTTTCGAACGGGGGGGCCCCGGATGGCGTTTAGAACGAGAAACGAGAGAACTCATTTCCCAATTTTTTTTTCTGTGTCTCCCTCCCGCGAATGCATATATATTTTTCACTTGCAGGGACATTGGCATCTCTGCATGACTGCCACTTTCCTTTCTTCATTATTTTCGACGGGAGACAGAGGTGGGAGGACAAAGGCCAAAGCTCAGGAAAAAAAGCTTCCAACTCATAAATCCTTTTTTTTTTTACTGGGAACAATGAAACCAAGTGGAGCAAAATAATGCGAGAACACTGGGTAACTCGCTCAAGTATCATCGATTTAATGAGTTTGGGAGTTTTACAAATTAAACGTAGATCGCCTCATGCTACTGCTACCACCCCATACTATTCGTTATTAATTCTAGTCTTTTTTTTTTTTAAAGATTTATGTCACTGGGTTAACAATGGCTTCCTGGAACGTCCGACGTGTTCCATTCAAATTGTATATACAAAGGTCGGTTCGTCAGGGACTGATGACTCGCAGGAAAAAATTCAATTTTGGAAACGGAAGCCACTTCGACGGGTTCGTAACTCTGATAAAGCCAATTACACAACGCTAACATAAATACAAATACTTTTTGAGAGTCGTAGACAACACGTTACAACATAAACCTACTTATGTTTATGTAGCGACATCAGATGGTTTTTGTTCAGGTAAGAGACAAATGGCAGAAATTTATTTATTGTGATGTTTAGTTTGTGCATCATATGCATCGTACGGCCTGTTTATGATCCTACTCTTTCGCTTTGCCCTATTATTTTATTAGACAATTCTTAATTATAAAAAAAATCAGAGATTTGATTTTCCTTTCACCTTGTTCAATTTTCCCGAACTTTCTGATGTACCGAACAAACCTATTTAATTCGTGCGACATAATTTATTAAATTAAAAAATTTATTCAATAACCCTTACTTGTCAGGTAGTGTGCTCTGTTGCACGAGTACATTTGTCACTCTGATGAGACTCTCCTGCACTTACAAAAGGAACACTCAGCACTCTCTGCTTCTAGTATTTATATTTTTTACTAGGTAACTCATTCAAACCTGTCTTGAAATATATTATACACGTCATGTTGCACGTGTTGAAATTTCTTTCCGAGTTAATATTTGTTCTCCTTGGGAGGCAGAAGGAAAAATATTATTGAAAAAGTTTTTCCCTGCTCCTCTTAAGAGCTTTAAACAGGCAGTTTATTTTTTTTCTATGAAATAGGCTTTGCTCACTCCAAACAACACTCTGTTACGCATTTGATTTATTTTAATTATATTAGGAGATCAGAAAACAAAAAATAGGCGATATTTTTTAAGCGTAATATTTAGAAATAGAAGTGAACTGAAAACCATTAGATATTTTCCTATTAAATTTTGAAAGAAATTACTTTTTATTTAAATACAGAATTCTGCACTAAAAACTGACTTTGTTGTTTGTCGGGTCAGTTTCAACAGAAGTAGTTTGTCAACAAATTTCGAACGATTCCATCAGAAAACAATAGTTTTACGTTTCCGCAGAGAAACTATAAAGGAAGAGGAATTTAAAAAAAATGAAAATGGCACCGGTTGCCCGTGGAAGGCAACAGCCGGCATGGAAGATTTAAAAATGAGTCGGCGACAGATGGGACGGAAGAATTTCAAATAAAACGGCGGGAATGCGAGAAACATAGTTGGAAGATAAGCAAGACAGAAAAAGAAATGTATGAGACGTAAAATAGACAAAAACAAACGAACGATTTCCGGTCCGCCGAAACACGCAGGAAAAATGAAATTGTTCAATGGACATTTGCAAATGTTGTAATACAAGGTAACAGAGAAAAACATAAATAAACAAGCAACATCCAAGTGGCAAAAGGTGAGATCAAACCGAAAATACAAAAGAAACACACAAAATATAAGAATAGCAATCAAAATAGATTTAAAGTAGCTGCTTAACGAGAAGAAACTACTTTCCTAGATATTAGAAGCTATTAAAATGATGCTGCATCTGTTATTTGGGAGATTTAAATCGGAAGTAGAAATAGAAAAGTGGAACGGTATTCAAAAAAAGGAAGTCCAAACTCAACGGGGCAAACTCCGCGTGGGAATGCTGACGGAATGTAACACCGAAGGAAGTCGAAAAGAAGCTTTCAACTGCAACTAGAACAGGAGTGAGAGAAATAATAAAACGGTACTGGTCAGTTCAAACCGGAAGTATAAAGAAATTAAACAAACTAAAACTGGAAATAAACCACCTAGAAAAGTATAACAAACAAACGTGAAACAAATACCAAAAAACTAGTAAATTGAAAAGTATAATTTGGAATGAAAAAATCAAAAGTAGCGTCAGAATGTCTCAACCGGATATGAATATGATACGACCGGATATAAAATAAGAAACCGGAAGCATCGACTAAAAGCAATAACTGAAAGGCACACAGCAGGCGGTACTAAATGCCAAGATGGGAAATCAAATGAAACCAACGAGGAATGGAACGTGGCAAAACCGGAAGTGGCGAACCGGAAGTGGCCAAGAGCAGACCTTCCAGCCAAAGGATGCTGCAGAGTCTCTGAGTCCATGGAGTCTCTGGCGCATTGTTTTAATTATAATTACATTTCACAGCCGTTTAAAAGCATTAATCAAGAATCTGACGTTAATTATGTGAAAGAACGCCAAACTCAGCCGGTTTCTTTCTTTCTTTTCGGTCTTCTCCTTGGAGCAAAACTTTTTTTTGTTTCTGCCACGTTCAGACTCGAGACGAATTTTTTTACTTTTCTTACGGGGGTTTTCCCGTTTTTGGCGATTTTCCCCAGGCACAAGAATGCGAAGGGAACTTTCTCCGCTGCAAAACTGCAGGCCTTTCCCTTAGCTTTCTCCTTGGTACCCCCCGTGATTTATGTTGCAACCCAACATTGAAACACACTTTCTCCGTATACTACTTTCAACGGAAAATATACAAAACGGTAGGAGCAGGAGGGTAGTTTTTTTCTGTTGCGTGACAACAGGGATGAAAAATTTTTAAATTCAACCGGACTAAGAAGGCAACGCCCGTCTGTTGGACATCGAAGGCTTTTACTTTTTTTTAATTTAACGACTTAAATGCCATTTCTCAAATTCTCGTTGTGCGCTTCTTTTTCCAAAGTCTATATTTTTGACATGCTTTGGTCGTAACTTTTACAAAATATCCGTTAAGAGGAAGTTACCCGCTGAACAAACTGCCCATCTCTGACATGTGAAAACCGCCACAAAACCCTGCTGTTTCACCAATGATTGTTACCTCTCTCTTACTCACTCAAAAATGTCTTTAACTCCTGGTAGAAGTGGAAAAAGGAACCAAATAAATCTGTTCAACCAGTTAAGCCCTGTAAGCTTTGCCAACCCACACGACAAACGGGTTTTTACCCAAAAATCTTGGTTTTTTTTAACAATAACCTAATCCGTCAAGTTCTACTCGTGCAAGCCTTTTTTTACCTCCTCACGACAGGGTCAAGACGAAGGAATTAATTTCAGTGAGCCTGCCAGTCATCAAACACAACCGCAAACTTTTTTTTCCAGTTTAAACAAGTACATAATACATAAGTTAACCCCCGGAAAAAGCCGCACAGGAGAACAATTAATAATTCACATTACGCTTGACTTCTTGGTTTCCGTACAGAAAAGAATTTCTCTTGCACATCCGACCGGAAATAATAAAAACTGCTCTTACAGGAAATCATTTAGTTTTATTAGAAAGTGCTTCAATGGGGCAGAAAAGTCAGGATGAGTTCGAACATGAGAGAAAAGCACTGGAGGATGTTCTCAAGTACCTGGACAGACGCGGAACCAAACTTTGGAGCTTTCGGAGAGAAAGAAGTGCGAATTTCGCACGAACAAGTGGAATACTCAATCAGACGAGGTGTGTAAAACTCAATAGTTAAGAAAAAATGTACGAAAATATATAGGAAAATAACGACGGGGAGCTTTCGTATGCAAACAAAATGACGCGGCCTGGCAAAACTTTGTCGCAACGAAAAAAAAAGAACATTTCACGGATTGTTCCTCCGGAGTTGAGTTGGACGAAGAGAAAAAGTTCCTCGTGTTTAAGTAAGAAATTTCAAACGTCTCACAATACTCCAACCTTATTTTTCATATTTCATTTTCATCGATTGAAATTCAAAGTTACTTAAAAGGGAAAGAGTTTCAACTTCTCACGCGTACTTCCTATACAATTTTCATTCGTATTGTATATTTTTCACTCATGTATTATGTATGTGTCTCTTGACACTTTCGACGGTGCCTATAAAAGTAACTTATTTTTTCAAGTGCCCGAAAAGTACGTCGTCTACTTTACCAATGAACTTGTAAAGAAAATGAAACTAAAATGTGTTGCTTGCGAAATGTCCTTTACAAAAAAAGAGAATACTAAAGTATTCTAAAATCTAAAAATTACAGATGTAAATCTTGTAGAGTAAAATTCACTGAAATGTAAACTAGAAAATAGGACAATAATTAAACAACAACTTCTCGACGCGTCATTAAAATAATAAGAATACTTAGATCTTTACAGCTTAAGTTACTACCATATTTTGTTTTACTAAGTAGGAAGTAGTTCAAGCAACCCTGCGGACTAGATAACATAAAAGACTGGCAACAGCAGACAGAAGAAGTAGAAAACCCGCTGACAGTGAAGTAAGAGCTACTACTTTTCACTAACAACTACAATGTACAACTTTTTACAAACTTAAGACACTCTTCGAGTGCACATCATTAACTCTTTCTATGTAAAAGATGACAAAGAGTTGATTGGCGGCAGCAATGCTGCACCTGCCGAGTTCGATGTGTGCGTTTAATAACTGGAAAATTGGTCTCGTAACTTCCTCCGCCGAGTGGATTTTGTCTGCAGAAGTCAGAGATCGGGGTTTAAGACGAGATGAAGACAGAGAGAAAGACGGAATTTAATTTGTTTCAACAACTCCTCAGATTCTTTGCTTTTTCTCTAAGTTACAGATAAACTCGAAATCCGTTTCCTTTCTCTGCGCAACATTAACCGGTCCCCACAGAAACTACTTCCTCTGACTCTTCCGACAAACAAATAGATAGTTATTAAATATACATGTAATCCACTTGTGGATACACAGAAATAAGGAAATTTGATTCTGTCGAACGAGCCCGAAATACGTCTAATACATTTATTAAATGTATTTATTAAATTTCGAGGAATGAGAAATAATTTCTTATTCTTTTTAGTAGTCGTTTTCCCGTAGAAAAACTCTATTTCGTTTAAAAATGGATAAAATCAGCTGGTTCCCTCGGTCTCGAACTATTTCCATTTCTACGAAAATAAATCAATAGACAAGAAATCAAGTTGGGGGGTCAACAAGGTTGCACATAAGAACGTCGTCGCACTATTAACGCCTAAAACTCATCACATCAAGTGGAAAAGTTTCCAAAACTATTTCCTCGTTTTTTTAGTGGGGGGTCGGAAAGCCCGCGAGGAAAGCCAACGGGTACGAAATAAAAGTGAGGAAATTGAAACATCAACCTCAAGAAGTGATGAGAGAGTGATGAAAGACTGTAAAAGTCTGAAATGGGTAGCCATTAAGGCAACGAGTAGGCAGTTTCCTTCTCTCAACTTGCCTTTCAGTGAATCGTTAAGGTAAGAGGCTCTGCCCTCGTTTACCCCCCCCCCCCCCCGCCAACGCTGCCTTCCCAATCTCTCGAACCTTTCACCTTTCTCCTTTCTCCTTCTCCCACACTCTGACCGTTTCAAATTTGTAATTAAATTTTCGTTTTCTCGTAGTCGTCGCCCCGAGGGTTTCCTTTGATGGTTTCCCGTTGAGGTGCACGAGGGAAAAATCGTTGGAAAAAATCAGTTTCACATGGCCAATTAAATGCACATTTTTTTAAATGTCGGCGTGGACGAAAATTCTTTGGAGGCACCAGCCAGTATTCGTTGGACTTTGAGGGTGAAAAAATGGGTGAAAGGTTGAAAGAATTTAAATTGTAATTGTCACTTTTATCACGAACGTTTTGACCTGATTTTGTCATCCTCCCTGGCCTGGAGAGGCTGGGTAACTAGGAGTGAGTCTTTTAGGTATTCCACTACTATTAAATACTAATTATTTTTTCACATTGCTGAGTATTTTCAGGATTACGGACAAATGTGTGGTTAGCAACTAGACATCCGACAACGAATTTCAGTTTTTGTTTAAAAAAAAACAAAGATTTTTATTTAGGAATGTGACAGTCAGTATGTTGATGTATCACGTGAATCCTCAACTGTCTGAGACTTAAACGTGCGGGAGAAGATCGACGGGTCAATTAAAATTAAACAGTTTCTCAGGAAGCTCGAAATGTCACAGCTTGTTGTTTCTGTAGTGAGGGTAAAACTACTACAACACCAGGGAATCAATTGAACGACAGCCATTTCCTTACGGAGAGAATTTCATTATGTCATACGTGAAAAGAGAAATTGAGAATCTCCAACTAGACATCTTGGAATGATTTGCACGTGTGGGACACGTCTGTCGTGGCGTTTACACGCAAAGAGCAGAAAAAATTTAACACAAAAGTAAGTTTTCTTCTTCGTCTTCGGCGGTTCAAACGTTCGCTTTGGGTTTCGCCTCCCTGGCCAAAAAATTTACTCAACGAAATGGTGTTGCGTTGTGTTGTGATTTGTAGAACTTGACCCGAACACTTTGAATTTTGTATACTTCACCTTAGCTGCTCACCACTCACACTTCACTCACTGAATGGATGACGAATGATTGATTGAATGAATCACTGGATGACTGAGCGACCACTCTCCGGTCCGGCAGCAAAGAATTACTTTCTACGTAGACAGAGTGTTTTTCTGCGTTTGAAAATTATTTTTTGCCATTTTGAAAAATCGTGGAATCAACATTTTCCTTCTGATTCACCTTTCGTCTCTCTCTCTCTCTCTCTCGGATTTCCTTCTTTTTGCAGGGATGCGACAGAAGAGGAGACACGGATTTTGCCGGCAGAATTTCCGGTCTCAGACATCCAACGGGTCAACCCAAAGCGATGCCCCACAGGGTCATTTCCGGTCGTTTACTCCTGACACGTTTTTTTTGGGGGGGTTCGAATCGGCTTGGCAGATCCCAGCAGACACAGACGAGCCCTCTCTCTTCTACCATCCCTTCCCAGAAATCGATTTCACCATCAAAAATTAATTGAACCCCACAATTAAATATTAAAAATTGCTTTTTGACGCAGGTCTGTTTTTAATCACCTGACTTGGATGATTCTTCTGACACGTCGGCACGTGTTGTGTTTCAACAGAAAGTTAGTTTCTTTGTACGGCCACCGTGGAATAATTTTTGTCTTGGTCACTATTATTCATGTCTAACTAATACACAAATGTAATTTTATAATTATTTGTTTAAATATAATTCTTTAAATTCTTTAAAATATAATGTAGTATTTTTTTAACAAAACATTCGAGAACTGACCCCTCATTGTTCTAGTCAACCCTGTTTGGGTTTTACTAACCTTAATATTTTATTTTAACTTTCTGTTCATCAAAGTATTCCGTCACTCTAAGACACCTTGTTTGCCTCACGAGACAACTGAATTCATTTGAAACAAAATTTTTTTCACTTGACTTCAACAAAACGTTTGATTTTATTTGTGATTTTCCTGGGCAACAATAAAAGTATTGTGATGGATTGGGACTGGCACAAAGTTTCACGGCCGAAATATACTTGTTTTGTCATCGATAATACATAAAAAGCATGTCGCGTGATTCGTTTACACAACGGCTAATTAACTTATTCGGTCAGCGATCGACAGAATGCTGCTTAATATTCGCCTGTGATGAAAAAAAAAATATTTTCCTAACTAAACCTTCGATATTATAACGTCCAAGTAACAAAAAAAAACCTACGCAGTTCCACTGAACTATTTAAACTAAATTTTAACTGAGAAATACTTAGAGTTATGTGTTGGTGATATTCAGATACTACATATATCTGGTTGTAGGTCTTCTTTTTTTAAAAACCTTATAAAATTCCTATATAACTCAATTGAGTAAGTTACTTAGTGCGTAACCGACTTGATCGGGAAAATACAATTTTGTGTGTAATTTAATTGTAAGTTCGACTTACCTTCAATAATTTGCGGCCGGGGTTTGAGTGTTGCATCTGTAAGAGAGAAAAAAAAAGAAACGAACATTAATAAATCGATTAATAGCTGAATAAATAAGGAAAAACATCTGAAAAAAAAAAACATTTTTTTTGCTTATGTTTAACCTCGATTTCCTGTTATTCAATCAAAAGTGTCTTGGGCGTTTGAACTCGTCTGAATTAAATCGAGAGCGCCCGCTTTGATCTGGAAGATCCCGAAAGACACCAGAAAGGATGATGCGGGAATGAACTTAAAAATAATTAATTTTTCTAAAAATTTCTGTCGCAGTTAATAAAAACAACGATTATTCTGTCGCAAGAATGAAAAACGATTTCTCGTTTGGAAAATTCGCGTACAACAAAAATTGTGGGCTTAGAAAGGAACAGGTGGGACCTTCGTCCTCGGCGACGTCCTTCAACCTTTTCGTAACCTTTTTTTAACCCGCGAAATACCAAACTAAATATGTCCAACCAACATGGCCACCTCTCTCAATCGAGGTGATTTTCTCGACTTTGGTTTTTCCTCTAAAAACTGAAATTTAAATGAAAGTAATAACAGAAAGAGCACGCCATCAAAGATTTAAAAAAAAAATAAAATAGAACTTCTTTTGTATTTTAAAAAGTCATAAATCGATCCCTCGTCTACAAACAGGTTCATCTCATTTCACAAAGTTTGTAAATTTTACAACAAAACCTTGCGACATTAAACATTTATGTGCAGTCTAAATATTAAATACGGAAAGTTTCATTCATTCCTTCCCTGTCTCGAGAACGTTGAAACTCCCACCGAAACAACTAAACTCAAATACAAAAAAAAAACTAACGACAAGAGAATAACATGTGTCAAAGCTTTGTAAGCACACAAAAAAGTTTATGAAAGAAAAAAAGTTGTGAAACCAAATGACAAATTAATGAAAATTGACAGGTGGAAGGAAGAAAGCGAAGAAACGTCCATTTTGTAGAAATACTGGAAGAAAAAACGTCCTTTCCTCATTTTGTCGACGAACGGTTTTCTCTATAGGAAAATTACATTAAAACCTTCTTCTTTTATGATCAGCCATTTTGTTTTGTCATTTGTTTAATTTTTTATCTTCGTGGTCTTAAGTTGAATTTTAACACAGAACTGTTTCTTCTGTTCATACCACCAACCTTCTGTGATTCTTGTAACTTTCCCTCATCGAACAGTAAATTAAAATACTATTTGTAATTGTAGAAAATAGTAACGGATAAATAGAGTGCTACCATGCTTTAATGCAAACAGTGTTACAATCACTACAATAATTATTGTATTACCGTGTTACACTTAAATTTAATTGATTCAATATCTCTAAATTATCAGATTAGGACTTTGATTTTAGGCAAGTTCACTTTTTATTTTGTGTTCTCAAAGGCAACTGCACAGCTCGAATGCTTCGCAGGAAGACTACGCCTCAGTGAAAATACCAGACTACCACTGAAACATCACTACTCATTGTATTAGAAGTACTTGAATGAAAGTGTTGTCATTAACAAGTAGTATAATATTTGTGAACAATTGCCTTGATGGCGGGTCATTGTGTAATAAAACAATGGCGTCTTCAGCCTCCCAAAAAAAATACTAAATCGATTATTATTATGTAAATTATGTACATATGTAAGAAGTTTCTTTTTCGAACGCTGAGGTTTTTGATTTTCAGAGAGAGACCAAGGACCTGGTGGATGAAGAAGAAGTTGCAGCTGCAAGAAGTTGAGGAAATTTAATTTTTTGCCTGTGTGTGTGTGTCTTCAGCTGTTGAATTGTCACTCGGATTACTTCTAAATAAGTTCAATATTTTCTTTTTTGTAGTTTTCCAAGTCATAGGCAGACTGTCTCTCTCTCTTTTTTTCTCTCTGCAAAACCTTTGATTATCCGAAAAGGAAATTGGCATTTTTACGATGATTACGGCCGGCTGTAAAGTAGCTGAGTGCAACAGTCAAGGAGGATGTAACCTGGCTATTTTACGGCTTCAAACTATCATGAAAACTTTTCAAATTGCACTCGGAATTTTCTTTTAGACGACGACAACAACATCGAAACACGATAAGGATTTTGGGAAAAACGAAAACAAAACGAAAAATCCGTCCTCTTGTTCTTACCGAGGCTTAAATCAAAGCTTATGGTGGCAACGTGACGAATCGTAACGAAACTACAAATTGAAACCGACAGGTACACAGAAACAAAAACTACTCTCTTAAGTTTGCTTAGTAATCAACGTAGCTTATTAAGGTGTAGAAGGAGTTCAAATAAAATAATGACGTCGCCGTAAATAAAAATAACAACATGAACGGTTGTAGTAGGATGCTTCCTCGCCACAGGACACGGTGGATAACACGAAACGCATCAATCAATTCACACAGCCCTCGGAGTAATGAATCAGGTGAGTTCCCCTGTAGGTGTTAACAGTTCTCGGTAATTACCATGAGTAACCTGTCGTGACTCTTGAGAAAAAGGCTCATTTCAAAAGGGCCGTTCCCACTTCGTCATCCGGAATTTTCAGAAATCATAATTTAAGGCGTTAAACGTCTTTTCGTGATGAGAACGCTCCTGTTGCGTGTTGCTCATGCATCTACTCTACTCGGAAAGGTATCTACCGTGTCCACGACAACATGCACACACTTTAGTCGAGTGGTACTTACAGTTAATGTAGAGCAGAACGGTAGAGACGCAAACGAAAAGTATAATTAGCAGTACCAAAAGAAAGAATAGCAAAGGCGGTTTACAAAGTCCGGTTTCCTCTGCCTCGATGGGAGTATCCGACGAAGATGAGGAACATAGGCACAACCCCGAAAGGCAGCAACCGCCAGAGGCATCTTCTTGGGCGGCACCGTGGTCGGTGTAGGTTCCGTTGCTTTACAGAAGACAGAAAAACAAGTTAGGTAGGAATATAGACGGTTTTCCAACAGGGGAAAGTGGAAATGTCTGCTGGTGTCGGGTGTGGGTGTCCACCTCTGCAGAGTAGGGCCTTACCAACCTCTCTGGTACTTAGGTACGACTGCTACCTGGTGGTATTTTCAGGGATTGTTGGACCGACCGTCACATATTCCTACCTGAGAACCGTGTTCACTCCATTTCCGGTTGCATTCAAGTTGACAACGACGTTTGCTCCGTCGGTTGTTGGCACTGTCCTACCAGTTTGAAAGCCGCCATCGTCGTAACTCTGGTAGGTTCCATAGTTAACCACCTTCTTTTGCAGCTGTTGCTGTTGCTGAAGAGTCTGGTGCTGTCGTTTTATTGTGTTTCCTTCGTAGCTGTTTCCCGTCACTTCATTTTGACTCCTCTCGTACATTTGCAAGTGATTCGCGTCATCCTTCAACTGATACTGCGCCGGAGATTCTGCGGTTTCTTTCACCTCGTCGTACGAGAGCGTGCCACCCTCGTAATGAACTTCTCTCCTGTATTCCTGCTTTCTCCTGTCGTAGTTTCTTGGTACACTTGAATAAAACCTGGGAGGATTTCGCGGAACCGTTAGAATTGCATTTGAGGCATGCAATTTCAACGGATTGGTTAATTCGTGGGTTTCGTTAGAAATAAACTTTTTAGAACTTCACGGCGTGCCTTAAGATCCTTTCGCATCCCTTCCTAAGCACTTGATAAGACAACAGTTTCATCCCTCAGCTTTCAATTTATATTAACCGACCAGGCATCCGGCAGCAGAAAAAAAAACACAAAAATGGGAGAAAAACAACATACAAAGTGACGTGGGTCTAACTGCAGACAAACTGACAAAAGGTCAAGCAGGTGGAAATAGATAAAAAAGGTTAAATTTTGACGTGGCAGAAGTGAATTTTCACTTAGGTTGTAACTTGTCGTGCGCGCTTAAAATTTAAAAAAAGAAAAGAGGACAACACCAGATAGAAAATTAAGTCTGTCAGGCGGCGTCTTGAGTGACACACAAGTTAATGCCCGAGAAGAGTTTTGAGACATTAAAAAACTGAAGTTTCCACAGTTGTGTGACTTCCTTGGAGGGTTTTCCATTGATTCCCAGAAAATAATTCATTCGAAACGACGGCAAAAATCGATTGCCGTAACGTATCGGGGAATGACGGACGATACGAACGTGAACGGAGTATTGATTACACGACGAACGAAATAATCCGCGGTGGAAGGCGAACAGAAAGAAGTGGGGCACCGGTGAAAGACAGCAAAAAGACACGGACGGACCGACGACAGCAAAAAGAAAACAATGGTAAATGAATGACACGTTTCGCGTCGGAAGGATAATATTGAATTCATCACCGGGAGAAACCTTTTCACTTAAATTTGCTGCCGTTTGCAATTATCCCTGATCAAATATTTGCTATTGGCAACCGCAGAGTTGATCGAGTTCAACGAATGACGGCCCATTGAATGAAAACCGACTCTTTAGAAATTTAATTAAATTACTTAGAGGTTTTTCTACAGGTGCAACCCGGGCACCGCACCTGTCCCGATCGCATTACCTGAAACTTAAGTTCTTAATAAAATATTTAATTATTAAATATGAGTAACGAGGACTAACTTAATGAAAAGAAGAGTTCTGTTCCGCAATAAAAATTTTATGGCTCTACTTCTGCCGGTGTTTCCTTTCGATTAGCGCTGGTTTATGTTTATGTGGATCTCCTTAGTGCTCGGTGCTTAATTTAGTTTTCAAATATGGGATTAATAAATTTAAAAATAAATTGGCGGTAACTTTAAACACGGCTTTTTTGAGTACCAAATGCTCAAAGGTACTCCACTATTTTACAGTATAGGATTTTCGCCGTGCGCTACCTTTCCCTACGAACCCACGAATTAATCAGGTGTTGGTACGATCCGAAGGGTTACCTATGATGTCTCTGAAAACTAAATTGGTCAACATAACCATCTTGAACTCGGGCAGTTGGTCTCAATTTCCTATAGAGATCAGGATCGCTTATGTATTCATTATTCCTGGACCGATAATCGAATCCTCCTTGCTGGTACATATAGGTGTCCATCTCATGTTTGTTATTTGGGCCTTTGAATTTTCACCGAACTTTCACTATACCTGAAACAATAGAAAATTAAAACTATTTAGTTTTTATGTTCCATTACGGGTGCTGCAGGTTGAGTGTAAAGAATGCGACAAACAGTAACCCCCAGTTACTTAAAAATTAAATATAATTAGTAATATTTGTAACTCATATGTGAATACATCTTACTATCTTACGTTTTAACTTAACTTAATTCAGTTTCTCCTACTTAACGAATGAATTCCTCAGAATTAAGTAAAACGACTGAAATTAAGCAGGTGGCAACGACTGTTTAACAGAAAAAAGTTTCCCCTTTTACATTCTAATCTTCGGTATTTAACATCTACTGCACTATACGTTGCACCATACAATTTTCTTTCCTTGGTTTCTTTGAAGTTCACTTCTTAAAACTCACCAACTTTCTCAAATTATACCAACGTTCTATTATACAGAGGGAACTTAATTTCTCTACTCGTCCGTTTGACTGGACCTGAACTTAACTCAGATGAGTTCCAACCTCCGACACGCTCGCCATTGCAGAGGTTCCGATTCTAATTCATTACAGCCAACCCGCGTTAGTTTGAACTTATCGTCTGCAACATTATGTATCTGTAGGGTTTTATTGTACGACCGTCTCATGAACTCGAACGAGTAGAATTTTATTTAAATAACCGTCGTTGCTTTAAGTTGTCCGTGTCATTCGAACGATTCATTTTTATTTAACCTTTCCCTAAGCTTCTTCTCGTCTCGTGCGCGCAAGGTTTTATGGACCGAAGGCTAGAAAATAGTTTTCCCAATTCAAGTCCTCCACTTTAAGACCGATACCAATTCCCTGTGTGAAATGAACTGTTTCATGGTTTCATCGTTCGTTCCGAACAATTACTTTCCTGTCGTCTTTTATTGATTTCGGAACGGCAGAAAATTGTTGTCATTCTGGGAAAACCGACCTTCCTTACGATTCACTTCGGCCTCCAAAAATCAAAGATCGAAAACTATTTTAATTCCCTTTTAGTTTCCGTTTCTCTAACTTTACTTTTGCCGTTAAATACACGTTGAAATGAACATTCTCTCCTCCCCTCCCTTTCTGCTACTCCGTCTCCTCTCTCACCCTCCCCACGAAAGTGTCGCATGGAATGCCAGAGGTTAGAATTATATAGAATTCGCATTCCTCCAAAACATTTTCTCTTTTCGCCATGAACCGAACTATAACTATCTTGTGCGGTCCTCACCATTAGTTTTTCCTAGTTTGTGACTTTTGAACGTCTCTCTGTTTGAAATTCAAGGTTGTACACGTCATTTCAATCAGAATTTCAAAGAGTCAAATTTACTTGACTCGGTCTTTTCACTACTTCGTCTCGTACGACTGAATAGAGGGAAACTTTTTCCCTTAAAAGACACAACACCGTTTCAGTCATTTCTGGAAAAACGATAGTTCCGCGAGAGTGTAAAAAAAACGGCACCAGAATGTGAAGTGAGGAAGGAAAGTAGTTAACACGTGAGGACAACACCGGGGTGTGTGTGTGTGTGTGTGCGCGCACGTCCGATGCTTCACATTTAAAAATTAACGTAATTGAAAGGTTGGGAGAGAAGGTGACGACAACGGGATGAGCACAATGAGAAAGATGGTTGAAAAGCCACTCACAGATAAAATCGATGATGTAAAGGAAAAAGAGTTTCAAGAGGCAGAAATTGAGAAAGACCTAAATGAGGGGAGGAGGTTGAAAGGTTGGATGAAATAAAAAGAACGCAGAACTGCCGCGGAAAAACCTCTGGAAAATGGAAAAACCAGCTGCGGAATAATCTTTACAGAGACTTTACGAGAAAAGAGAGGAAGAGAAAGAGCAAAGCGGAGAAAGGAGTGAAGAAGAGCAAAATGAAAAGAAGAAAATCGGAAAAACCGATGGAAAGTTGATCGATTCAACGTGAGAGAGAGAAAAAGAGAGAGAGAGAGCTCATTCTTTTCTTCGTCTTCTGCTTGAGGAAATCAGATTAGGCCCTCTGACGACGTGGCAGGAGAAAAATTGTTTGTGAAGGTTTCACTCTCTCCTGTAAACGCGTACCACGTCGCTGACACGCAGACGACACCTTTTTCTTTCCGCTTCCGGTTTGAAAAATTAAAATGTCTTCCTTCCGAAAGTTTAAATTTTTAAGGTTCCAGGAGAGGAAAATCCTGAGGTTGCCCAACATTTTCTCAGGTATTTCCCGGCAACCGCCGCATCTGCACGCGTTCAGGCTAGGAAGTTGTAAGGAGAGGACGCGTGCAAGTGAAAATGCACATTTGAAATGAGTAAAACGAAGAATGATTTTTCGTTTTTTACACCAAAAGAAGAAGAAGAAGTAGATAAAAAAGTAGGGAGGGCCTTCAGGTAGGAAGATAAAGAGCAGAGGAAAGTACACGAGAGATTGATTTTCCCTTTTTTCGGTTGATCCCCAGGTTTATGTAACCGCCGTGGAAGAAGAATAAAAATTTATGTTTTTCTTCGGAAATCCCCGCTTTTAGAGTGTCTCTATCAACTTCTATTCACCTTTTGCTCACGTCACATTCATCCCGGTTTTTTATACTTCTATTCTTCCGAAAATATTTGACAGTCGTCCTGCCACTGACGGATTTTCAACTTTACATTCGCTCAACTTTGTGTACACACCTGTACGCATGCGCAAATGCACTTTTTAATATTATTAACTGTATATACATTATTGTATTAAAGCGCGATGGAGCACCCGACAGAATTAAATTAACTGAAATCTGATTTACTTTATTTATAGCAAACCCCAACAGGAACCTCTTGAAAAATATATTATGCATAACATTTGATAAAATTAATTTTAAATTATTTACTTTACGTTATTTGTAATGTATACTGTTGTAATGTATACTGAACACTATATTTGTAATGTATAGTGTTTGACAAGTTTTCAGTGCTACTTGTAACTTTTTTACGATACAGTGAAGAATTTTACTATTTTTAAGGAGTGTTCAACAAATTAAAAGGTGAACTGTATGGTTAGAGTGATGTTTCGCAAGACTTCGTTTATGTTCTTGTCGATGGTCAATAAATGTAATATACGTTAAACATGGCGCTGCACTTACATTCGTACAAACAATTTGAGAATTACAGTCAACTGAATTGCATTCAGGCTTATTCACATTCACTCCCCGTTCTAAAAATTATGTATAATTTAAAATAAACAGTGTGTGGTACTCGGTCGGGAGGTTTTAATTTAAAAACGCACCATCCTTTTCAGGGTGGTTCTCATGAAACAATAACTAATAATACATAAACGCCGTGTTTATTACCGCGTAAAATTTTTTAATTCGTCAAAGCCCAAAAAATCTTTCGAGTGTCTGCCCAAAATATTCACTTGACCCTGGCAATTACAAAAAGAAAACAATGCTAACACCTTTAATGAAAGCGGAGAAACGCCCGCGTTTTTGTTCGTTTTTAATAATTTTTTTTCTAATTGAAAATGTCCGTCTCGTGCCACCTGAAAACAATTCCTCAACGGGTTTTCTAATAGAAGACTCCGACTCGTCTCTTCAATGGCGGATCAGAACCGGTTTAGTCAAAATCAAAAGTCAACTACCCTGAGAGATATTGATTCTCGGGCACAATAAACGCCATTTAAGACTCGTAATAACAACATATTTATGAAAATGAACTTCAAAAAAAGTAAATAAATATACAAGTGGGAGAAAAATCTTTGACGAGATCGAACGAGAGTAAAATCAAATTACATTAACGAAATGGTTGCCTGGAAAAATAGCATTCTTTTTGAAGTAGAAATTGTTTCCACTGGTAACCTATTTAATCGTTAAATTTCTGTATGTTTCTGTAAACCTGTACCTCCGTTATTACTTTCTACAGGAACATAAAACGTATAATATATTATTTTCTATATATAAAATTAAATATGCCTCATGCCAGAACGTAGCACAACAACAACAGCCTGAATGATCTAAGTGTTCACGATATACAAATGATATACTAATGATATACAATTTTTAATGTTTAGTTTTGTAATGAAATAAATTAAGTGACACAAGCGATATTTTAGTGAACTTTTTCTATTAGAAATCAATCGAAAGTAAATTATTTGTTGGTGGTAGAAACGTAAATGCGAGTACCTGCGAGGTACCAAGAGCAAAAACAAATGTTAGCAATACTAAAAGGGTCCCTTCAATCCTTTAATGAAATGGTTAAATTGCCTGGTCTTCCTTTCGAACCTAAATAAGATTATTTGACGTACTTATTTATTTAGTTTGGTTGTAGGGAAAAGTGTAGGTCAAGGGATGGTGGGATTTGCATAGAAAATGAGCCGCGAGCGAAAACCGAGTTTTCTTTTGTAAATCAATGACACAATCTGACTTGCTTGAAGTGAAACATTGTAACTTCTTAGTTACCTACATAATACTTTATTAATTATTTTTCATACATTCTCTACGGATACAACTGAGATTAATAAACGGCTTCTGTTCTACTATTTTCTCCATAATTTAATATACGCAACTTAGCGTATAGCATATAACTAGAAACCGTTCCTTTCCAACTGTATACTCTGTAAGCATTATCTTGGTCAATTTTATATGCTTCAAAGTGTTTTACACTGAATAATGTAATAGTTTAGACGGAAATTCGTAATTTGTGTTTTTATACTTTTAGATTGCTTCGTATTACTCTTGGAGAGAGACATAAATCAACAACTGACATCGTCCTAATCAAATACGAAAGGTATGTTTTGTTCACCTGCTGTACAGAAACTGACAAGTACGAAAGTGATGTGGGTACGGTGTGACTGTGGTGATGGTTACACGTACCCATTTCACTACTTGAAAAATTCATGCCGTTTTCTTTCGTCGGCAACATGAGATCAATTGAAATATTAATTCATTAATCTAACAGTCCAGTTCATTCGAGTTTCACTAACAAATCCTTTTGACTGAGAAATGACGCCAACAGCACGTCAATCATGATACAATACATGTCTGATCTTACATTACACTATTATTTTCATTCAACCGGCAATTAAACTCAGGTACACAATAGCCTGTGACTCACTACAACACGTCACTCGTCCCGCAATCGACATCTTGTCCGTTTCACTTCAATCATTTCATTCTCAAACGTCGCCTACGTATACATAAATAGTTTATGTCTTACATATTAATGTTATTAAAAGGGAAACACATACCTCTCTCCGAGCAGTTCCAGCCCATTCAACTCCACAAAATTAATATTTTATTTATTAAACGAGAGGCACTTCCTCTCGAAGCAGAGCACCAATGTGGGAAGTAGGGAAGAAGAAAAGGTAAAATGAACCGGAAACAGATTTTCAACTTTCTCAACGGAAACGGATGTTAACGATGTGGGCGGGCGAATGTCTTCGTCAAACAATTTTCCTTTTAAAGTCAAATATAAAATTACAGAGGACAAAACTTTTATACTGGCGGTGCTTGCTCGTTTCACAAGTTTTCTTCTTTTATTTTGTTTCTACTTGGTTATTATTTGATGAGAATTACAAAAAAAATTACGAGTTTAGCTACCTGTCAGAGTACTCCGACGCTCCTCGATTTACACTCGCGCTCAATGGACCGTATAAAATGTGAAAGTGTCACGTCTGTCGTGAACTGTTAAATATTTTTAATAAATAATAATTTAAATTACAGGTTCCGTCTGAAATTTAATAATATATTTAAGTTTAAAATAGTAGTACAAATAAATAAATAAACGTTTGGAACACTACGGAATGTATGTAAATTTTAAACGTTATGTACAAGCGTGACGTGAAAACATAGAATATTATAAATATTCATTATTTATATGATAAATATATATAAATAAATAAAGTCAAAAAAATTGATTAATTAGAGTAATCACATTACATTACTGACTGTATGACATTACTGAGCATTTAGAAAAAGATGTTTTAAAATTATTATAAAAGTTATAAAAAATATTAATAAACGATATTATAAATAATGTGATTTTAATGTTAATAAGTGTACATAGCGATTCATTATATATTTAAAGTCCGTACTCGGTTCACTGCCGAGCTGTAAAGGACTTCAATGGAAACTATTCTCTCTACACGACAACTAATTCTCCACTGTATCGATTATAAAATTATTGACTTGCTCTGTCTCGTGTGGTATACGTAACATAAGCGTGTATTTTTTTTTTACTTATTATTTTGTACAAAAATAATTACTGGTTTCTCGAGAAATGTGTACTTTCATAAAAACGACCCCGTTCTTAATTTAACATCGGCATCATTGACCGGCGAGGCGAGGCCGTAGTAATGCGACTTAAATGAAAATGAAACGAATATACTATTAAATGAATTTTTCTACTTATTAAGTACCAATTGAGTCACGCCATATTTGTGTATCAATCGATAACGACGGGTTTCGCAGACTTCCTACAGAGTCGAGAGTTGCCTTTCACTAGTCGAAAGGATGTGTGCAACCTTTCGCACGTCACCTGCCGTCACAGTTAAATGAGAAGGTTAGAGACCTGCAATTACTCCATTTCGTTTACAATTACAATGTTTATAACGTACATAACTTATTAAAAGTCAAATTTTGTGAGGAGTTAAAAACCATCATTTCGGGGGTAATAAATTGGCACGGCCATTACTCGTTTTGGTAAGTAATTTTTGTTTGTCAAGGTGAAATGTGTCGTACACGGCGACGGGTCCACTTCGCTTTTACCACGTGAACTCCCGCTCCCGCTAACCCTGTGTATTCGTGCAAAATGTGAATGAGCGCAAATGTCGTGGAGCAAATTTCGTATCACCCGGACTCGGTTGAACGAACTCGAGGGTTTGCGTGAACATTTCAATAATAAACAACAGATCAATAGACAAAGAATTGTCATGACGTTACTTTCACATAATAAAAACAAAATCAAACAAGTTTACAAATTTCCGGAAAAGTAAAATATTAAATACATAAATGAATAAATGAATAGATAAATGATTTGGGCGTGTTAACTGAATGGAAAACATGTTCTCTTGCTGTTACTCCCGGAAGCGCGCCTATCTGACTTTTTCTTTTAGTTCTCTGTGTAACTTAGGTAGGGGTTAAGTTCTTTTGATTTCTTTTTAACCGTCATCAGTAACCGATTAATTTAAGTTTTGTATCATTTGAGCTCCCACCAACTAAGTTTAATTTCGGGCTGTTAACTTTGACACTTTTGTGGGACTACTTTCTGCTTCCACGAGCGGTCACCTTTGTTCTGCACTAGTTCCAAGGAAAACCTAGCGTAATACAAGAGACAGCTATTATAATTATTATTAACAACATATTATTAACTCGTTACACATTTATTACTACACATAACTGTTATCATGGATAGAGAGAAAATATTGTTTCAATATAAAATCATAGAAAACCACGTACACTAAGTCCTATTACATACGTTAGTTCCTTACACAATTCACTAAGTTTCGGTTCATGGGTCTTTAACCATGGAAATTTTAATTGAAATGTTAGATACATATTATATAAGTGTATTAAATTATTATAATAAACTATTATTCTGACGCAAGGCTTACGACCACCTAGAATTTATAAATGTATTACAATAACTATAGAAAATAAAAAAATTAAAAAAAATATAATGTGACTTATATAATAATATAAAACAATTATTCGAGAAACTTTTGTGAAGGTAAGAAATATTTACTTAATGGAACGTAAAAACAATTAAAACTACAAACGGGTGTTCCGGGAACTACAAAAAGTTTCAGTATATTATAATATTTGCCCAAGAGTCGTGCATTGTAAAGGCCTGCACAAGCGGCACTAAAAACAATGTTCAGTAAAAATGAAATGGCCACCCACCTAAAATAGTGAATATGCACCAAGAGTGAACTTTACATAATTACATAACTCACTGACTCAAAAATTTATTTAATTTATTAGTGACCAGAGCTAGTAATCCGCTTAGCACGTTCCAGTCTACTGGTTCAGTCGGTTTAAAAAATCACATTCTGGATCAATTTGCTACCGTTAATTTTTGCTCCTGTCGACTTCGTAGACTTTACGTTTGCCTGAGGTTTTCCCGTGTCAGAAGACAAAAAACTGTTTTTTCCACGGGACATTCGAAGGAGGGAAAAAAAGCAGAGAGGAGTTTTCCCCGCATTTGATTTATTTATACTCGGCTTATGATAATGCCAAAATCTCTTTTTTTTCTGTTAATTTCTGCCACTTTTGTTTTATTGCGGAATGAGCATTTTCATTTTAATCCTCTTCTTTTTCCATCTTCCTCTTCCCTTGTATAATTTATTACTTTTAGGCTGCCGTAAGCCACATCCAACAGCCAGCCAGACACACACACACACACACGCTGGGCACGCAGGCACGCACGCACGCATACACTCAACTTTCCTCTTCTCCCCTTCCATCCTGTCGGTCCTTTTTGTTTCACCTGTCTTTCATTGTTTAATTCCTCAATTCGAGTTTTAATTTAAGGGAGTTGTGTTTAGTGCATCTCACGTCTCAACTACAGCAAATTATTAATAAGTTAATTACACACATTTTTAGTTATGTTACCCAAGTAAGATTACCGGCCGGATGGCATCCTGTGGTTCGTATTTTACTCCACGAATAAAGTCAAAAATAATATTTTATATTTAAATGTATTAGTACTAGTACTAAACAGTAGTGTTAAAGCTTTTATTTTGAACATTTGGAAAAGTAAAGAATTTTAAATAAATGTGTGTGTGTGTGAGTATATTTTTACTCTCTTTCTACAAATACAACGAAATAAATAACAGTACTCACACATGGTAATTCTGATTTTCCCAGTTTGAACTTGTCTTACGCATGTAATGTAGTATATTGTAACGTGTACATTTGATAACACAAATGCAGTTCCTATGACTTCCCAGTCCTTCACCAGAGCTGTGGTTGTAAGTGTAACAATAGTTTGATTCTGCCCTACATTAATTTTATAAAATTGTCTTGGATGTACGTTACTTCTTCCTTTCTTCTGCGTTTCGCACGTTTTCTTCCTGAGTTTCGTACCGATCTTTTCTCCTCCCTGCTAAGAGGATATGTACACTGCCGGACAATCGCGATTGAGGTAAGCAATGACCCGATAAAATCTCCTATTCTTGGCTAAGAGTATCAGTGATTCAGCAAAATCTTTAGCTCTCCCCCCAATCAATTGCTCTGTGTTTGGTCTGGCGTATAATCCCTCGGGTAATAAATCTTCTGGTTTATCGAGCATTTCCTGCAACCCTAAAGGAATCATTCCGGTCAAACATCCACCTGTTCGTTAGCACGTTAGTCCTAGACGGATTTTGCTCTATCTGAATGAATCTATGCACCAGCACTCGGGCTATTTTTCCCTTCTTCCTCTTCTTCTCCTGCTTAACCAGCAGCAAAAGCAACGGCCCAATAAACATCTTTAACTGCTCTTGAAAACATTTTTAAATCTTTTTCTTTCTTCTTCCTCATGTACCCCGTGCATCCACTCCGGGTTTCATCCACCCTTTTCTACCCGCAGAAAGATTATTCTTAACTCTTTTCAGGGAACAAGGTTTTTCCAGGCTCTATCTTAAATGGAAATCCTCTGCTTGTGTATTCACGACCTTTCCTCACTTCCTTAAGTCTGAAGTTTCTCTGTACAAGATTTATTTTACTTTTAAGAGAAAGGATTTCTCGAGGAAAAAGAAATTTCCGTTTTTAACTAGAGAGAGAGAGAGAGAGAGAGAAGAAAGGAACAAAATAAAGGGGAAAAAAGACCGAGAGGAAAAAGGAGAGACTGAGAACGTGGCAGCAGACTTTTTCCTGGGCGACACCGTCACCGTTCGGCCTCTGAATTCAGTGTGAAGTTGACTTTGAAGACTCTTGCTGGGCGATCGTTTTCCTTCGTCGAACGTCAAAATTTTTTGTTGTCGAACGAATGTGGGCAATGCCTCCTCAATCAAAAATGCGGGGAGGAATCGTCAGAACACCTGTGTGGCGAAAATGCACGGCGCAACTCAAATGGACCCACATTATTACTTTTCCTCCTTTATTAATAATATTACGTAGCATTTAATAAAATCCGAAAACGATTTAACGGTTTTCCAATGAAACAACCTCAAATTTTTCCTCTCGCACGCACACAAAATGGCAATGTCAAACTAAACACACACACACACACAACTAATTGCACACTAAAATTAATAACGAATGTTATTTAACAGATTTCATTTCCATTCGATTGCACCGGATGGATGACGGCTTTCACCGCTTTCACTCTTTACTTTCACCCTGACTGTACGACCCAACTCTCACGTTGATTTAATTAACTTTCAATACTTTAAAATTAATTCCCCGTTGTTATTAATAATATATACGGAAAATTACATGTGCCTGAGTCCATCACTAGGAAAGCCTAGTTTGTGTGACTACCTCGGTTTGTCACATTCTAGTTTCCTATATAGTTTCAATAAATTACAATTTGTAAATTATTAAAATTTTTATTAAAATACTCTCTTGTAAAGTAGATTTGAGTTGGATGACGGAAAAAGTCACATGTGAATAGCACAAAACAGCACAAATTAATATATAATTATAATACACATATTAATATATAAATTTGTTATATATTACATTACAGTATCAAATATAAATTAGTTTGTATACATTAGATTTTTTTGTAATTTACTCAATTACATTAATAGATACTTGTAATATTATTATAATTAATTTTATTAATTAATATATAATTCCATTATTATAAACATTTACCATCATTAATTAATCATGGTTTATTGTTTGGCGCAGGCAACTTCGATTGTACCAAAGTAAAAATATTTTTTACTCTTACACTAAAAGAAATAAATAATTAAAAAATTACTATTTAATTCAACTCTAGCAAATATTATTTAAACCTATATTCTGTATAATTAACATCAGGTTACAATCTTATTTTTCCAAAGCCTCGACGCTAGACAGGTGGCATGACAAATTATAAAACAAAATAAAATTTGTAATATTTGATAAATTTATAATATACAATTCTCCTACAGTAGATGTAGGTGAAAGAAATACAAACTTCCATACGATGCTTTGTCTTACTTTAAGGTATTTTATTAACAGTTACATTCTAACAATATTCTTTGCTTCCTGGCAATTCTTATTCTCAAAATCGTCTCACTATATCTTAATTCTTTGTAGTTTACTTGTCGTCTCACTTTTATTTTACTTATTACTTTTTTCTTTTCCTCCGTTCTTGTTCTTTATTGTGACGTCAGCACGCGGGTAACACTTTTGGGCACGGTATTTTACTTAAATTATTCCACACCATCAATTTTTTTTTTTTTTTTGGAATTTCTCCGCGGTGCGAGTGTCTTCGGGAACAACCGAAATGATTAAAAGCTCGCCAGACAGTCACAATTTACCCATTTCATCTCCTACTTCCGAAAAACTAGAAAGATAAACTTTTCTTTTATTGCACAGTCGTTTCGAGCTCCCTTTATTCTTCTGCTTTTCTACATTATTCAGTACAACTTTCCCGTTTATTCCGTTATTTTCCCTTTTCCCATTCCCGTTTTCGGGTCCTTCCCATATTTATTCATTATTTCAATCACTTCTCTGTTGACTCCAACTTTTTCCGGCAGTTTCCGAGGCGTTTCATCCCATTAGCTCCCGCCCAGAGAGGTCTGCCATCTTTTTTTTTCTCCGTTCTCCTCCACTTTGCCACGGTTTACTCTCTCTTTTCTAAATATTTGTAGGAAAATCCTTTTGGCATTAGAATTTTCTTCAACTCAGCTTTTTATACAGTTCGATTACGAGAGGAATTTTACTTATATTTTTCCTAATGCCCTGCGACGAACGAGGAACGCGGAGGAATAGGCTCGTCATAGACAAGTCACGGGAAGACAACTTTTTCCCTCTTTTTGATCTTATTCTTTCTCATGCGATTCTTCACCGAAGTCGACTTTACTCTGTCTGCCCCACTGTATTTTTCCGTGAAAGTAAATGAGAAAATTTAAATGAATTTTTAGCGATTTCGCAAACTCACATTTATTTTTTTTTTACTCGAAGAGACGAAGAAAGAAAAGGCAGAGAGTTGCACGAGTGAAAGATGAAATTCCGGAGTGGTAGGGAATAGAGAAAAACTAGTTATTCAGTTGACGATGGTCGGGTAAGCCCTCGGCTGAATAAAATTGAGGATTTAACTTCAATGGAAGTGTGGCTTAGGGAAAACTCTTTTTCTCCGGGAAGGTTCGAACAAATTTTCTATATAACAACGAAACCTTCAACTCAGTTCAGCTTCTTATGATTTGAATTTGCCATTCGTACGCTTAATTTTTTTTTTTTTTTTTATTTTGTGTACTACGTGAGTTCAAAACGTTTCTGTTACAGACTCTGGGTTAGAGTTAGGAATACTCACCAACCAGGTTTAGAACAGAGGAACTCCGAATTCTCACTTTAATAAAAGTGAAAAAAAATATAAATAAAAATTAATAATATGATCAACAAAGGTTTACCGGCTGCCGATGGGAAATTTCCTTGGAATTCATCCGTTATGGTTTGAACAACCTTAACTTTCACCTGCTTTCTCTTTTTTCCCCAGCTTTCACCACCACTTTCTTCAAATAATTGTACTTTTCTTTCCCTCCATCGCGTCCGATCGATTTCCGTTTCCTCATTAAATTTTGCAACTGTTTCCGGCCTTTGCCGTCTGCCTCTTTCGTTTTTGCATTCTTCCGCGTTCATCCCGTCTTCCTGTTACCCATCTCCTTCCTCCGGGACCTCTGCGAACCTTTCAATCAAAACCTTTTGCAAGCCTTGTTTTACATTCTCTGAATCGATGATGATGATGATGATGATGAGCAGGAGGAGGAGAAAACCACATGAAAAGAACTTTGGTCGGCGGTTTTTTTTTCTCCTCCGACAGCCTGAGATCGGCTACCAAAAAAGACTTCGCTTCAGGTGAAAACTTTCTTTTTAGAATCAAATTTTCAATGGGAGTCGAATTCACGGGAACTGCGAGTTTTTCAACCTTCAGAGAAAGGCAGTTGAAAAATCTGAGGTCCGGGAGCAGCCTTTTTGAACGCACGTTATGAATCAGTGCAAAAGACGAAAAGTTTTTTTTTTTTTTTTCTTATAACTTTAGCTTTGACGGATTTTGTATTTAAAGTTCAGCCGAGGGGTTCTGCCTAATTGCGGACATAATGTCTTCTGCCCCAAGTTGCGGTATTTCTCTTCCACATTGTACTATTTTATAATATTTTTGCTAAACCGTTTTGCATATATTTAGTGAACTTGGTTATGGTTGAACAACTGTACTTCTATGTTAAATATGTATAAAGAGACAATAAATAATTTACAGAACTTAAATTTTCACGGCGTACACTTTTCGTACCTCTTGAGTTGCGTTTAGGTCTTAAATATTTCCTTGTCCTTTTTGTCTCAACCGTTTTTTCCTAAATCAAGTATTTTTTACAACCATATCGTATTTTGTCCATTCGAATACCCATGTGCAATCTTATCCCCTTCCCTAAAACATCGCGATCATTGTAGAATTAGAAAAGTTTCAAATTTTACGTGAATCAAAACTCCTGTTAACGGTGCTAACAACCACAAGTTGTGCTCACCGTTCTATTATTAAAATTATGTTTTGGAGCGAACGTGTAAGTAATAATAATGTATGTTTACGTTACACTGTCTCTGCTTGAAATAAAACATAAATGTGTTTCGTAATAACATAAATTGTAATACCAGACTTTTTGAATGTAAATTAATGTTGCAATGTGAATTGAATTGATGTACACCAGCCAAGCAAATTCCCACGACAGATAATTAAATTAGAGTTTGTTCTGAATTCATATTTTACAACACGTTAAGAAATAAATTACATTAAATTACATTAAAACCGGTGAAGGAGAACGTTAATAAAAATTTGTACGTATGTTTCACAACGTCGAGTTGCATAGCTTGAAGGCCACATAAACAAATAAAACAACCACAAAAATGACGTTAGTTATATACAAAAATTTGTGTTTAATTTAATTCTGAACTGAAACTGTTGTTCTCAGAAGGAAAAACTTCCTGTGTTGCAACAAGCAGAAAAATTACTATGAAAACTACGGGTTGTAGTGGAAGTGTAACACAAGAGAACATGAGCAGAACTACATGAAAAAGGTGTAACATCAGCGAAGAACTTATGTCAATCTGCTGTGTGCCATGTTTGGAACTCAGTTCAGGTACTCAGGTACCTTACTGGCGGAAGAGAGTTTTAAAAACTGTCCCTAACTTTTTCTTTGGCTAACTAACTTGTTTCCGACTTTTTACCCCCATTTTGCTCCTTCACTTCCCTAGGAACGAACCAAAACGTCTGGAGATTTGACAACGCAGCCGAACCGACCCGTTTCGCGAGTACCAAGAGGAGTACCGAGAAACACCAACAGGAAAAAAAAAAGAAATGAATAAATTAAAAACTTTTTCCTCATTTCCTATCTTGGGGCCTTATTCAGTTCGTTTTTTTTTCCTTTGACCCTCCGTCGCCATTTTGGGTTCTCTCCAGAGTTTCTCGCGCGTAATTCTTCTTCCACGTTTAAATTTCGTTCTTCTTCGTTATGACTGCAGATCGCCCAGACAAACGAAAGGAATTATCCTCGTCGAAACTTTTTCTTTTTCACCAAATGCAAGACGTGAAATTAAAAAGGAAGGAAAAAGGCGACAACTTTTATTTATACGAGACTTCCTTTTCATTGTAGCAAGAACAAAAAAAGGTATAAGAACGGTGCCCCACCAAGAAGAAGATGAAGAAGGATCAGATGAAGAATTGGAAGGAGAAAACGGTGGCAAAGACAGAGAATAGTTTGTAAAGAATAGAAGTAGCATTCAAAGCCGAAAAGCCATTTTATTCTCGGCGCGTAATAAAAATAATTTATGTATAATTTTAATAAAAATTTGTTCCGGGAAAAATAGAACGGAAGCGTCTCATAAAGACTTAGCGTAATGGTCCTTAAAGGGTCTCCTGGAATATGCAAAAAAGGATTTGCTTTCGCTAATAAGTAAGTGTTTGGTTAAAATGTACACATTAACTCTTTTGGTGGAGTTGGAAAGCGAACAAATTTTGCTAAGAGTTGATAAACAGTTGACAGAAGACTCACACACCTCGTAGATTTGTCTCGAATAAGGAGTGACCTTAGGAGTGCCTAATTGATTCCTGCGAGGTGACTGTATTTACATAACGTCACTGAAAATTACAACTTATGTACCAATAAGTACATAGAGGTTGAGAGAGAGGTAGAGAGAGAGAGAGAGAGACCACAGTGACAAAGGAAGACGCGCATCTGTCGCGAATAACAAATGAACGTACGAGGATAAGTCAAAACCAAAAACAACGCCGTGGAAGCAGATTGAGTCACGACCTTCTTGTTCCTCAAGCAGCCTCAACGATCCTTTTCGTTAATTATTCTACAGCATCTGCGACATCAATTTGACCTCGTGTTTTTCTCCCACCCACGTCGACTCCCGAAACTTAGGCCCCCACACAAAAAAGAAAACATTAAATTTTGTTTTGCGTCTTTCAAATTCGACGATTTTGATTCATCAATTGTACTTTGTTACACAGAAATTCAATTTCTATCAACATTTTAAAACATACAACAACGTTTATTACTGAAATAAATAATTAAAATCACAAAACTGACAAATCGACGGTTACATCCGCCTCAAAAATTTTAATATTCGACGTCACGGTTTCGCTGTGATTCCACCTAGTGGTTCTCTACCAAAAAAGGTGAAAATTTCTATCACATCCGGGTTTGTGCATCTGTTACAAAAATAAATGAGACGAGCAAGAATTATTTTCGTGATGTGATACATTGTTTAATAAGAGGACTAGTCTCTTTGAGTTGTAATTAAAAAACAGGTTCAATGTTCAGTGGTAACTAAATTGCAGTGGAAGAAGACACAACAAAAGGAATTTGAACGACTCTGCGGTTTTTGTCGGAAAACAACTTTTCCAGGAACTGGAGAGAACCTTCCGTGCAGTCCATCTAATTACCTTTTCTCATTCTTTTTAAATCTCAATTCTACAACAATCAACTCGTATCGCGGTAATTGCCGGTACCCATTCCACGAATGTATTTTCTCGAGAAAGTAAGAACGAAGAAAAAAAAAATAAATAAATAAAAAATTTAAGAAGAGGACTCATGAGAAGAGGAAGAAAAGAAAATTTGTTTCAATAATCATTTAGCCGGAGGCATCAACAACTCCAAGAAACTTGGAGAAACGTCTGAATGGAAAAGTACAAGACGAGAGAGAGAAAAGGCCAATAAAAAGTATAAAAATGGCCTCAAACTCTCGACAAAATTTTCATTCACCGCAAAGTCGGGGTGGCAAGCGTGGAGGGAGAGAGTCGTGAGCGAACGTGGCAGAAGAAAAAGCACAAACTAGAAGTAAAAAGTGTCAGAAAACAGAAAGGGGAAAGGGAGAACGCGGAAAGGTTTCCCGAAGGAAGAAAACTCGGATTTCGTTGTATACGAAATTTCCATTTCCTCTCCTCGATTTCCGTTTATCCGACTTTTTTAAATATTTAGACATCCTCCCGTTTCATTTGAAATTCTTCCTGCCAATTTATTTATTAATTTATTTACTTTCTGCGTCGTTTCCTGCATTGCATTCGGGTAGGTGTGGTTGGTGCGTGGCGCACAGGCTAAGCAAGAGGGAACACAAAGAGAAACAACCAGACGAACAAAAAGGAAGTTCGTTCGGGGGTGTGCAACAGCAACAGCAACAACAACAAAATGTAAATAGAAGTAAACTCACGTAATTAGACAACAATTTTGTTAAATAACACAAACACACACGTTAATTTTTCTACTCGCCATTTTGATTTTTTCTATTTCGATCTCTTAGGCGAAATTGTAATCAACCAGTTCGTCCGATTGCGATTTAAGGATTCAAACTCCCTTCCTACACACGGGGGCGAGTTTAAAAAAGTCAGAAACATGAGAAATGGCGGCGAAGGAGTAGAAAGTAAAATCGAGTGCCCCAGTCATGAGCACACGGGTGAAATGCAAAAGAGCACAAAAGGAAAAGCGAAAAGAATTGTTTAAGAAGAAAAAGGCAAGAGAAATAGAAGAAAATGTGACCCTCATTTGTCTTATGTGTCCAAAGCAGTTGGCAATATTGATAAACGATTTCTTCTATGAGCCCTTTTTACAAACACGACCTACTTCCCTTCCTAGTCGAATTAGCATTTTCACAAAAATTTCTAACAGCTCTTTGTCACTTTAATTCGTTTCAATTCGACCTGTTGTTACCTTTAGAATCGCAATAAGTCAATAAATAATTTTAATGAACGAGGAGTTCGCAGTGCGGCTCCGCTCGTATTTACAATACTCTTCAACTACAACAATATTTTATTTACATTTCTCTCTGTGACGCATCATCATATTTATTTAAAAAAATTTTTCAGAGCATAATTCTGGTGTTAACCGGAATACTTGGAATCTTTAACGTACTAAAAGGATACTTCACAAAATTAATAATTAATAAAATAAATAATGAGAATTACACATTAATTACTTTCTGATTTTTGGCAGTTCGTAACACTTACGTTTTCTGTTACGTTCAACGTATGTTCAGGGTTAAATAAATGAAATCATCTCAAATTATTTAAATTATCCGTTGAGTAAAATTAAATAAATTTATATTCTATTCATTCAGTTTTCATTCATTTGTTAAAACCGCGAACTGAAGTCTGCACATCGTCGAACGTGACGTTGCAAACCTAAATGGATTACCTTTGATAGTTTTTATCGGATGAAGTCCATTAAATAAATAAAAAATAAGGGGATAATCCGTAATGCACAACATCCGAACCACGAAAGGTAATTTATGTACTGGAGAAAAATACAAAAACCGAATTAGGCTAAACCGAAAGCTCTGTAATAAAAGTGACAGAAAGGAAAGTCGGATTAAACTTCACCTTGGGGAGAGGAAAAACACGTGTACGACGGTGGAACACGGGCGTCCTTTCACGTGGACAGGAGAGCAGTTTGAATGAGTGAAAAAGTGTAGTTATCACTACAAATCGTAACCCAGTGAAACTTTTATGTACGGTATTTTCATATATAGTTTCAAGGAGGTTCTTTATATTATCGATTACAATGTGTCACGCACAACCTGTGTCGTTTCGTTTATATGCAAACATATTGTGAACCTCTCGCGTTACCTGACTCGCTGACTTCCTCCTTTATCAATTCAACCCGTGACAGGTCAAATAATATACGATATAAATATGTGGACGAGAAGAATGGGACGTGAACCTGAATTTGGCAGAAGGCTCTTGTAATGGGCTACCTTGAGGAAGGTCGCGTCACCTTTCGTTACCATCGAAAATGATTTATGTGGGCAATTGGTTTACTTTTATAAAGACTCTTCTTCTACTTTTTTGCTTCGTAGTTAAATTGAGTGTCCGAGAGTTAGACTGCAGACTTACATAAATTATGAAAGCTCTCTGACAACTACGTCGTTCGATTGTATTATTTTTTTTATGTAAAATATTCACTACATTTAAGTATGGATGATTACATTCACTCATACCGTTACGCATAACTATCTAATACTTATAAATAGCACAACAGGCGGAATTTGAGAATGACTACACTACTACTGTGGTACTACAAATTAGCACTATTCATAACGGCTATTAATAACTTATTTTCCTCTTTTGACTGTCTGCTGCTCTTAGGGTTAGATTCCGTATTTCCGGCAGACGCATTGCCAACACCAAAAGGAAAATAATCAATTATTAAAATATATGAATGACAAGTTCAAAAAATAAATTAATTAAAGGTCTTTGAGCGGAGCAATTAAATTATATCCTCAATCGAAATCGCATGTAAACGACCGCCGTTAATTTATTAATCGGGACACTAATGGCCCGGTGGAAGCATTTCCGGTCAAATTTATCACCTCCGATTGGAAACGATTTGGTCACCGGATCTATTAATGTTCTAGCAGATCTTACCCCCGGCCCGTGGCGGACTCCTAGATAAAATATAGCTCAGTAAGAAAAATAGGTTCGTCGATAAATGCGACCGGAGTTATGATTCGATCGTAACTTGCAATCGAATTCGGATGATTAATCGGAAATCCATTGGATGAGGAGAGTTACCCTTAACGGCGTGCTACCCCGGGGGTCTTCCCTCTAACCGGAATCGTCTCATCGGGCATGGACCGGGTGTTGTGAAGGACCGTGATCGTTACATGCGGATTCAACACCTGACTAATGAGATTTAGAAATTGCCGTTGCGTGACTTCCGCCAGAGAACAGACAGAAAATCACAAGGCTGGAACGTGAGAGAGCCAAAGACAAATGGTGCGGAAGAGGAGTTACTTTTGAGTTCTAAGTTATTTCTCACTTTCTTACTACGTAGAAAATCCCTCCACACACCGAAAAAAAACTGTATATAAAAAGAAAAATATATATATATATATTTCACAGTGTAAGTTCGTGACTTACTGCGGGAGAAGTTATAATCAGACGTGATTTGTAGTAGAAAACTGTTAATATCGATGGACTTTATAGTTTTACATCAACACACCACATTATATGCGGTGTTATGTGTGGAATACTACAAACAAATACTGTAAATATGCGATAAAAAATTAACAGAACAATGCGAGTTGAGATGGGTGGTGTACTTTCATCTGTTCAAAACACATAGAATAGTTTTCAACTTGATTTTCCACAGTAAATGACATAGAGTCATTAATCTTATTAAAAGTTAATATTCTGTGCCTAGTTAATATTTCACCCATTCTTGATCTTTCAATTTCAAATAATTTTCGTTTAAATTGTAAATTATAGTTATTTAAGTACCTTAAAGAATAAAATATTAAAGGTTATTGATTCCAACAAATACAATACGAAATCGTTTTATTAATAATTAAAAAATACTTATGGGATCATAAGACTCAGTTTTTCTAAACAATAATCTCAATTAATTTATTAAGGGGTACGTGTAATAAGTTGCTTTCCATAGGTACCTTTACTTTTATTAGCACTGGTCAAATATGCAACGTAAAATTTTTCTTTTTCTTTTTCTTAACACGTGTTTCCTCTGCGACTTTTTTTTTTACTGCGTTTTATTTTTTTTCGCTAAATTTCTTTTAATTTTGTAAATTCAGCGACATAATGCGAGAGATGTAAGTAATATATGTAAATAATAATGTATTCTGAGTACATAAATGATTCCATCAACTTCTCAAAGGGTTGCATGCCTTAATTTAGGGCACCGCAACGCAACAGAGCAATGAGCAAATCTTTTCCGTAGCAAAAATGATTTCGGCTAAGTGTCAGGTGTCTCGGCAGTTTTTGTGTCGTTGTGCTGGCCACAAGTCCCGCTTTCCGCCCGGGGCTAATTAATAATTTGAATTTACGTACAAAAAAAGGGAGTTGGAGAAGAGCCGTGGAAATGGCGGAAATTGCCTAAGAAATCCCATTTTAACTCTCCCAAAAACGGTGGAAACTAATTTCACTCAAATTGGGAAAGGCAATGGGGGACGAAAGGATGGGAAGACTCGTGGCCAGAGGGCTGAAAGGAAGGAGCCGCCGTTGCCTTCTGCCTGACAAAAATATGAAATAAAATTTTTGCCATTTTTTTCCTTTCCGAAAAAAAGAAATGGGAAAGAAAAATTAATTTGCCTCGAGCGGTTGTGTTTTCCTTTGTGTCTGCAAGCCAACACAGAAAAATAAACATGGTTAAGAATATATATATAGCGAGAGGGAGAGAATGAGACAGAGAGAGTGAAGAAAAAAATTAGTTTCAAACCTTAAAATTTAGTTTTATTTTTCTCAGCCTCTCGGCCGATAACCGCAAAAGTTGAACGCCGTCAAAAACCCTCCAAATAATTGCTCCCGCTCGACGCTTCCGGGTTCCGGCCGTGACGTCACACAGAGCGACGACTCCCTTTGACGGAAGCAAATTAATTATTCAATTAATTAAACGGCGATGATTGAGTATTGAGGATCGAACGATTCAATAGAAAATTTGTTAAATTTTTATTTTAAATTTTGCTTTCGATTCGATTTTGTGAGCCTTTGAAAGGGGACGATTTCTTTCCTCGTTTTGCGTTCGTTTAATTTGTTTTTCATTCTTGTTTGTCGCGAAACTCTTTTTGCGCACTGTTTGTCGTTGCTCTCAATTGCTCGACGGAAAAAGAAATTTCATTAATTGAGTTGTCGCTCGTCTTTAGCCTATTTTTATGTATGTATTTTATGTACTTTGGTATTTACACTTAAGTAGAATACATAAGCACGAGCAATGGAGCTACAGCAACTATATAAATGAATATTACGTTTAGAGAACATATTTATTGATATTTTCATACAGTATATACAAAATGTTCACGTGTGGTATGTGTAAAATAACGTAGTCGTTAATTAGTGATCAATAGTTTTTTTAATACTTTTTGTATAATTTTAAAAATCAATCGTTGTGATCAATGTTTATAAACTTCAGATCTCCACAAAAAAATTCTATAAATTTTTATAAACACGACGGCACCTCACCACAATTGACATTCGACAAAATCCGGCAGGATGTCGTAAATATTCACGTCCTGCTGGGAGAAACAGCAGGATAAATGTAGTTTATCTGATTAAAAACAAATAGTAGTGCAGCAGTTAATAGTACACTCATGCATCATTGTATATTTAAAGAATTTTTGTGCTTAGCCTGTTTAAAAAAAAATACAATAAATAAAATGGAACCAAACTAGTGTGACCTCATGTTGCCTACCTTTTTTAAACAAAAGCAAAGCAGAAAACATAGTGATAGTTAGGGACACTAGTTTCTGTAACATTTAGAAGGACTAGCTCGATATTTTCGATCGGAATGAAGTTGGTAGTGAACAAAAGACGAGTTTCCAATTCAGATTCTTGTATTCTTCCAATATTTTCTATTTATATTATGAGATGTCCAAGTTTCTACTTTGCTGGGAGTAATAACGAGAAGAGGAAAAGGATGAAATGGAGAGGATAATTTTTCACGTTTTTCCTCCTGTTTTTCTTTTTTTTTGCTTTCCTGTTTTGCTAGAGTACACAGAGTGAAGCCCAAGATATTACTTTTCGAAATTTATAACTTTGACACAACAGGAGTCTTTCTTCCACTCTTAAACTACGACGACGTGTTTTATGGCTTATCGAGTGCAAAAAATTACACCCTTTTGTTCGCGGTGCACTGAACGAGAGCAAGTAAATGCTGGTTTTGGCTGAAACAAACCCGAATTTTATTGTTTTTTATTTAGATTTTTCCTGGAGTTTGAGGCCTTCGCATTCATTCGCCACCTGACATCTGCTTTTATTTTCCATGTAATTTCTATTTAAAGCTCACACGTGAATTTCAAACCCTGCAACATCCTAACCAACAACCTACGCGTATACAAACACAAATATTTAATGTATTAAAATTGGCCAAAAAACAAAAGAGTAATCACCAAAGTTAAACAAAATTCAATACATGTGATATAACGAGAAGAGTTAATAATAAATTATATTAACATTCGTTGCGTTTCCCCGGTTTTTTTTTCTATTTAAAAATCAGTTACTCAACAGCACTCGTGAGTAGTTTCTTGTACGTCCCCAGAAGTAGCCCTTAAATCTTACCCCAACCCTCCAACTCATCAAGATACCACAAATTTTTATTTTTTACGAATCACTGACTTCAAATCGTAATTCTACTGCTTAACAATATGATACACTACACTGCAAATTGTTGTGAAGTAGCAAACAACACGATAACTGAATAAAATAAATCAGAAGACGACTTACAACAGCAAAAAAAAACCCAAAGGTGAAAGTCAAGTTCCGAAAAATGCTCGTTATGAGAAATAAACAAGGCAAAATTCTTCACCATCAATTTCTTTTTCAATGTGAAATTTGAGAAACTCGCTAGAAGGGAGAAACTTTAATGGCGGATGTCAAGACTCGGGTTAATTTGAGAAATAAAAACAAGCTTAATTTTCTATTTTTCTTTTTTTTTTGTTGACTTTACTTCGATGGCGAAGAATTTTACCTGATGCTTTTAAACGCAATTATACGACCGTCTAAAAGTTAGAACTCAGTCCAACGCATTTTGTGCAATGTCAATGAAGAGCTCAGTAGAAATACGACCGATTCGTGGATGTAATTGATGGAGCCAATAATTGTTTTAATATTAACTTAAAATTAGTAGTACGTCGACGTATATTACGCCATTTTGTGATTTCTGGTAGTTTCCTACCGTCAAGTGTGACCTTTTGTTTAAAATTTTAACCTGAGTAGTTTTCGATAAACAGAACAATAATTATTGGTTCAACAACATTTGAAAAATTTACTGGTCTTCAGAGAGAAGCAGTGTGTGCGACGGAGCACTACATATATGTGGTTTTTTTTTGTAATAATAAAAAATCGAGTTATTTCAATAACAAGAACTGACATTTGACAAATGTTTGCAGAAAGCTTTGAGCTCGCATTTCCCAGGGGAGCTGTCCTCCCCTGAGGAACCGACCGACCATCGCACACTAACAACGATTGACTATAAGTAATAAGACACTGGTGCAACTAAGACGAAATAAGAGAGGTAGAGAGATGAAAGAAAGAAATGAAAGTTGAAGTAGTTTCCTTGGCAAAGCCTCCGCTATAAGTCAGCTAACCGAATGATTAACGGAAGAAGAATTTCACTGAAAGTCGGTTTGAACGGCCGTAAATCGTAATGAAAATGGCTCCCAAGATTGATTCTCCGGCCGTGTTTCCCCGTATTTTTTCGCCTTTCTTCCACCCTGGACAACCTGAATTTCGTCTCCTCTCCCGCTTGCACCTTTCAGTACAATTTCCACCCCTCGCATTTTTACTCAAAAGCTACGGTAAAAGTAATTTATTGGTAGGAAATCGAACTCATTTTTTTTCCACCGATTGTTTCCCCCGCGATGGCGAAAACAAATGAAAGAAAAAAAATGGCCGGAACGCCGTTTCCAAGTCTATTTACACAACTGTACAGAACCTAAAATAGAAGTTAGAAATAAGGATAATAAGAATTTCACAGCAAGTTTCGAGTAATTCTGAGATTTCAAGGGAAGTTCCCCTGAGCACCATCGACCGAAACCTACCGTACGAGAATATCAAATGAATTATACGAGACCCGATGGAGATATGAAAAAAATGACTGAGAACTTCTGTGTTTTTGAACGATAGCAAAAGCTCGGGGTAAAATCCCGCTCTACTGAAAATCGACTCCAGTTTTATAGGGAAAATAAAACTCAGCGATGAGTGATGGTCCAGTGGGCTCCGTTGTTAAAATCAGAAGGCGAGGGCGGAATGCATCGCTGAACCGAAGCAAAGAGCGAACTTTTAAATAAAATATACAGCGCGAACTTTGCTTTCGTTCGAACCAGACTAAATTTTTTAAGCAAATTTGGCACCTGACAGGTGTCAAAGTTTGTGAACTTAAAAATCGACTACAACAAAACATCTGCACTTTGCTATCGAACCGTGTAAAATAAAGTTGTGTGTAAAACATTTGCCCCCAGTTACCTGTCAAGCTACCTCACAGAAAATTCTTTAGACCTCCGCAAAATGGTCAAAAATTAGATCAGATCGGACGTGCTGTATGGAAGTACATATCATTAAACGATTGTATACTATTCTATAAATTATGTATATATACATAAACGGTAGCAAAATTTGTCTATCCCTAATCCTTTTCCAGGTGCGAAAAAGAATTTTGATGTGTGTCACTTTCATAAAATGCCAGCACAGTTGCCTTTGAGAGAATGAGGGGTATTTAAAACCAGTTGCTGTTGTGACGGAAGCAAATGAAAAGCAACAAGTCGAACTACGGCAACAAAACAACCGACAAGTACAAAAAAGGCAATAAAACGAGTGAACGTGACGGGAGTTTTAATGAATTTTCCCTCGGGAGAAAGTTCGAGGACGACGAAGAGAAACGGCCATCGTTCAAGGAGCATAGGACATTGTTACTCCTACCTGAGGTTTTGACTAATTTGACCAATTCCTTAATCTCCGAGTGTGATGTGACCTCACTTTTTAGTTCGTATATTTTGCACAAAAATCGTTGTCTCTACTCTCAAGTATTCGTTCCAAACATTCAACAGATGTAGACGAATAATCACTGCTGTTTTACAAGTGGAGAGAGAAAGATAAAGTTGTGTACAATCGCGATGAGAAAGGAGAACTGTTTGAGGACAAGCAGAAAGTGGTTGTACTGAGATAAAGTGGTTGTCAAGTGATGTTAATTAGAATATTGCACTAATGAAATCACATGATTCACTAAAAACCATTTTTAGTATGTTAATGTATTCTAAAGAACAGTATTCTTGTTTTTGCTGAGGACTGTGGGCAACACATAACTCCAATTAATGCGTTTACCTACTGCAACATTTTATAATTATTAATTTATGTATTCCGAGTGAATGTTATGAAAATAAAATTATTTGTTAACTTGACCGATATTATACATAATACAATACAACGTAATAAATACAGATATTACATTACAACTCAATCTACGTTTTATAGTTAAGGTCAACAAGAAACACCCGGTACTTCGTAACATTTTCTTAACTTTACACTTAGTTAAGATTAATAATTACGCATTTAATTTGTTTTCTACTTAAACACGTCACCCCGTCTGATTTCATATCGATCTAACAGCATTTGAACGCATCACTAGACACATTGAACTTCCCTAATTGAAATGAGTCAAAGTGTCTGTCTGTGCTCTACCTAGCCGACAGCAAAAATCCTAAACAGTCTAATCTGCAGTCATGTTAATTGCTTATTGTCCAAGTTCTAGAACCGCAACCCAAGTAAGTTTTAGTTTTATGTGAAGTTTCAATGGAAATCCGAAATGACAGGTTGAATCGAGGCAGCAATGACGGGAAGACGGTAGCCGGCGGTGGATTTATTTAAATTTCATCCTATTTATTTATAGACCCTTATTAAATGGGCCGTGATTAATTGGCACGCGATTACAAACGGATTAACCAATTTATCCGGCTCAACTTCTGATTTTAAATTGACGATACATAAATTACAGAACTTGTTAATGGCAGCCGTCGACCGATTATGACGCGAATAGAAAGGAGAGAGGAGTTCCGAATAGATAATAAAACTAGGATGCGGAGATAAGAGATGTAGTAGAGACACATTTAATTCAACATTTGAACTTATCTATTAGACAACCAGAAGAAATTCTTCGTCACCCGACTTACGTTTCCTGTAATTATGTCGGATTTAAATAAGGAGATACATAAGTAGATTAATACCGGGAGGATGTGCATTAACTTCCTTCAACGATGTTAGTTGACTTCCGAATGATAACATTGGAAACTAATAATTTCGTAAGAGAAATATTCCCGCAGGGTAGTTCCGTAGGTGGTGCAGGCGATGGTATCCTGAATTAACAATTTAAGATTTTTTATTATACACTTAAGTAAATAAAATATGCAACGTCGAAAATACGAATTCGATAGTAATAATTTTAGTTACGTCACCAATTTATTTCTAAAGGTACTTATTAACACCGTCGTTTACGTACTAATAAATTATTTCCTTAAGGATTAAATGATATTTAATGTATATCAGAGAGGAAATAATCGTAAGGCTCTGTGCTTGTAACAATAATTAATAAAACCAATTCATACGAGAAGTATTAATTATTACAATATCGATAGTTTCTTTGTTTTAATTTTATTAGATGGTTAAAACATAATATTAGTAACGAAAAGCTAGTGTTTTGGACACAGTTCAAATGTAGTAAATGGAAAACTATTAATTTTAAAATATATATAATCCTATATTATAATGTCCTTAAATTAATTCGTCAGGTACAGAGCTGGTGAACTACCCTTGCCTCCATCAGAAAGTTTCACATATCTACATTATTATTCCGTACTGCCTATAAAATTAATAGAATGTAATAGATACATAAATATGGTGCGCTTGACATTGGTGAATAGTTTCCTACCGGGTTAGAAAACCGTTTTTAGAATAAAATAAAATATTATCGGAGCGAGTAAGTACTCGAACCTCTTCACTTCATTCTGCCCTTTGAAATTCAGTTGAGTTTTAAGTTCACTTTCTTTTTCCCGAAATCATCGAATTCGCGTTTTTCCCACTCGCAAGTTGTGGGAAAAAAAAATCAACCAACAGCACACGGAGTTCTTTAAAAGCACTACTTTATTTACCAACATCCAATTCCGAACAATTGAAAAGTTCAATCGAGTTCCGATAGAACAAAGAAAATTGGGTGAAGAGCGACGGTAAGCCCGTGAAATTTAAATAAAACTCAAAAGGAACGATTTCCCGCTCGAATTTGGAAAGATGGCGACGGACGAAACGTGGAGACGACGAGGAGCAAAAACCTTCTTTTTTTTCGTCGAGTTTTGCCGTCGTTTACCCGTACGTACGTTGGTCTGCCCGAACACGTTCCAGACTTTTAAACTTTTCTCGACTTAGAAAAACCCGTGTCATTTAAATTTCTCGTTCGACGATTCGATTTCCGGAAACTGCATGTGAGTTCGGTGTTCATATCCGGTTTGTAAAGTAGTTTTTTATATACGGATTGACTTGTTCCAGGGTGAGGGAGTAAAGAATATATCCCTGTACACACGAATTTTCTGGTTAACCCTGAATTTTGCTACGGTTTGGGTTTGTCATGTGAGTGGTGTTGTTGTTGTTGTTTTTTTTTTAGGTTGGTACTCGACCGGAAACGGCAGAAGCTGCAAAAAGCGGAAAGTCACGTTTGCGTAGGAAAATGACGGTTTCATCGTATTGTAATGTGTATTTTATACTGTGTTTAATATAACCGGTAAATTATCTCCGAGAACTCATTTGCACTTCTGATAAATTATATTTCACATTAGCGGAAATTTATTCGAGCTAACTCGAGGCTGATGAGATTTGAGATGGCGTCTGCTGGCTGGTGTTCTCCTCTTGTTTCGGCCCAGGACGGATTTGAATTTCAAAAATTATTTATTTATTTATTTATTAATTCCTGTATGAGTCGAATAGTCACGCACCTGAGAATTAAGAAATTGTAGGGACCATCGCTACCCTTTATCCGAACTTTCTTTCTTCGCCTAAAAATAGGTCGACCTCAATAACTGCCTATTGTCATTTCGCCTTTTCTGTCTGTCCCTGACCATTATATCGCCAATACCCCAATCAGGTTTATAGCGACCACGGCTACTCTTCAAAAGACTTAATCCGAGGGTTTATTGACGGGTAGCCGGTCCTATTGTGCCTGTATCCTTCGACCTGAGTCCGACACCTTTCCAGACAATAGGCTAGAGCCAACCTTTCCTTGTCCTTGACAACCCGACTCATACCATAACCTCCGCGTCTTCTATTTCCGAATGAATGAAGCGCGGATGGCTATATATACCGAACCTCAACCTCTCACCAGGGCAGTTGGTTAGTAAAAAGCAGTTGGTTAGTAAAAGGCAGTTAGTTAATCAGAGTCAGTCAGAGTGTTAGTCTGAATCAGTACTAGTGTAATCGAAGTGTTCAACAGTGATTGTGATACCAGTGTTAATATAGTGTACAATATAATTCTACGTACATCGGTAAGTCTACTCGTTCATCGTTCATCTATTCACCTCCACAATTTCGCTTCCCAAAAAATTAATTTACTAACTCTACTGTATTGTTTCATTCATCACTTAAACAAAACTGACTCTAAATTATGTACTTTAACTTAATTTTTTTTTTTACCACGAGATAGTCAAACGGTCTATCGAACTCTGTGAAACAAAAGAGATATTTTCTAGGCAAACATGAACTAGAATTTTGTAGCGGAAAGACGACGAATCCATCAATTTGTGAATGTATATATCTATATATATTTAAAAAAAAAATTTGAAATTTAAGGAAAGAAATTCAAAATGGCGAATCGATTTGAAGATGTCACATGTCAGAACGGCAAGTTCCATTTTCTTGTTGTTCAGATAGGAAAATCTAAGAATCTTTCAATTTGAGATAGACTCAGAGGAGAGAAAGATCTGCAAGGAGCTTTCAAATTACATGACAGGTTTAAAATTAAAATTCACCGGCTAAACAATGAAAAGTTGGCTACGTTCAACAGCACAAGACATTCCTACGATAACTTTGAGGCCAATAGAGAGAGAGAGAGAGAGAGAGAGAGAGAGAGAGAGAGAGAAATGTAATTAAATTATGTACATAATACGATATTTTCACGTTGCGTTATGCTAAGAAGAAAGCACTTGCGTCGAGAGTAGAACTGACACCATTTCGTGACTTCTATTTATGTACATGAATTAAATTACAATATCAATAGCATTTATGTATGCAAGTGTCGGAACAAAGTATGAAGTTGAAATGCAACAGACAGGTGTGGCAATGCATCAAAAGCTCATTTTACGTGTCGTATGTATCGGAAATAAAAGCAACAGGCATTTGCATTTTAGAACCGGAAATGGATATTAAAACAATCGAATTCTTGATAAACGACGAGGGTAACTTAATTTTATGTATTTTCAAATGACAATCTATGTAACACGACTTTTCGGTTGAAGACACCCCGAAGGAACTTTCACCTTCCTCCATCTTGTGTTTTCTCCATATTTTTTAGTTTTTGTCATTGACGTTTTAACGACTTTTTGGAGAATTTAGAAACGCGACGTTCCAACGGTGCTTTTTAATGATTTATTAGTATTGTTTTCTTAATTTATGAGTTGTCGTGTTAATTCGTCACGAGGAATCCAAGACGAGCCGCAACCCTTAAAAAACAATGGCGGCTGGCTTGAAATGGACATGAAAACATTGTAAAATATTCAGGTTTTTACATTGATTAAAGACACGTACACTCGCCCTTGAATTTTTTAAAACGGTTGCTTTTGGTTGGGAAACTCCAGCCCTTAGGATTTTCCACAAGACACGACACTTAACTTGTACGCTTTAGTATTATACCCTGCTGTATTTTGTACTTAATTATTACTGACAACTTGTAAAAGAGTTTTGTATTTCAACCGGCACATCTGCTACTTTGCTACAGAAAACCACAAGGAGTACCTTTCCATGTATAAACACATGTCCAATGAAATTCTTCAATTCTTTTTTTCATTTTACCCAGGAGAAAACTAACTGGGACGAAGACCTCAGCCAGATGATGTACGATCAACCAGGTGAACGAATAAAGCTTCTCTCGTCCAACTTACCTGTAAACAAAAAATAATGTAAATTTAACAACACATAAAATTATTTCATGTCGGTCGCCGTGAAAATGGAAAAATTAAATTAATAAAAAAGATTCGTGTCAAATAGTCAAAAGAAAATTGACTGCAACGTCTAATTTTCCACCGGAAAAAACATCTAAAACGTACTTAAATGTACAAAATAAACAAATTTCATGTGAACACACAGTTTCGTGTGGTCGCAGGAGAAAATTTCTGGTTTACTTGACGACAGGGCAAGTTCTTTGAGACATCAACGGCCTTCATATCATTTTTATTTATTTATTTATTTATTTATTTACTGTGGTAACATTCATTCTATTCATGTACACATCAAACTGCACACGAACGTCTTACCAAATTGTAGAATTAAATTAAAATCGGAGAGTGTAATTTTTGGCGGGAAGACAACGTTTCGCAAAAGACGTCAAATGTTAATTTGTCATGTAGAGACTACAAAGAAAGTGAAAAGTAACTTTTGAGGTACTCAACTAAAACAGAACATCGCTCATTTGCGCATTTCTTCTAGTCAAGGTAAAAAATGTCTACGAGATACATTGATTTATTAAAAAATTAAAAAAGATTAACATTACCGCAACAACAAGCCATAATAAATAATTAATATACCATAAATGTACTAATATGAACGCGTGTATTATGATTAATAGACGGACACACAACATGTTCTCTGCTCCCCCCATAAGCTGAACTTCTAAAATACATAAATCAATAAATCGACCCATTGATTTTTTCGTTAAGAAACAAAAAATAAAACTCCCCCACAGGTGAACTGAGAAAAGAGAGCCACAGAGAAGTCAGGTGGATGGTTTCATGTGCCCCGTTTTTTCGGGTTGAAACGGCTGCAAGGAGACCACGGGGTGATTTAATTCAACAGGAGTTGCGGGTGAAAGGTGAAAGTAAGTGAGACTAAAACAAAGGCGTAGATTGTGGGATAGAAAAGAGCTGGAGGTGCTAACGTAGGAAAAACCTCTGAAAACTCAGACAAAATGAGAAAACCCCGGTGCAGGCAATTAATCCGGCATAAATTTTAATTAACAAACCGAAAGATAACGTAATAATTCTGCTTCCTTTTAACAATTTTGGTAAAAGTGTTGGCTGCGAAAGAGAAGGTGAGAGAGATGGTGCAGTGAGAGCAGGGAGGAGGAACTAAGGTAAAATACACTAAAAGAAGACGACAGCAGGTTAGTAGATTTTAATTGTTTTCCGAGTAATAAAAAAAATCGAGAACCACCAAACAGTTGGCATTGTAGTGACCTGAAGAATACAAATTCGTAGTAAAATTCCGGAAAACAGAGGGGAAAATCCAATGAGGTAACAGTCGAGAAAACGGACAAGCAATTTAATCAAAACTTGTTCAATAATTTATGTTCCGATTGGAACCTGTCGAACTAACTCGACGTGAACTATTTTCAGGTGTCTCTACACCTTTCCCTGTTTTTATTTATTTCTCAGCTGTACCTTTCGACTGATTAGACCTACAAGAAGAATGAAATGAAACATTTACCCGACGTGCAATCTTATCAAATAACCCTGAGTGAGCCTATTTTCAGGAGAGAGAGAGAGAGGAGAGATACATAACGAGATACATAAGTTATGAATGTTCATGTACGCGTTGTGAATACGTAATGTCCTCACCGAATGGGAAAATGGAGAATGTTCTGAGTGAAAGACAGCCCGGGAGGTGTTCTCGTGGAAAAAAGAACAATAAAAATTGTGGTGATAAAGCCGTACATAACAAGTAATACTCTAATAATATATGAGAATAATGTGTGCAATAAATAGAATTTGTTACATAAAACTGGCTTCCGTGTCCCTCTAATAATTTACTTTCTGCGAGTGTACCTAGAAAGTACACAGAAACTATTAGACTACAACGAAGGCAATTAATTGTCCTCAGAAAATTATTAAAAAGAATTTTAAATTTGAAGAAAACCTGCCAGTGGACTTCCTTTCATTCTGAATTTCTGAACGCTTCAGATCGATAATTTGCCCTCTCATAGGTCTCTCTTGGACGACAACAGAAAAACAAGAAATAGTTCACTCTGCGACTAGAAGTGTTCACTTGCCTTTAGAAAGCCACCTGTTACAAAAAAACTAAACCTCTGTAAAATAACCGCATCCTTTGGTTACGAAATGTGGCCCTTATAGTTATGAAATAGTTACGAACCAGGGGCTGTAGTTTTTTGCGTATGCGACAGCGATCGTCGGACAACAGCAAATTTGTAACACCCGATGTTTTTTTCCTTAAAATGTGAATCTCTTCTCTAAAACACTAAATTATTAATAAACATAAAACTAATAAAATAGAGCCCCATCCATAAAATTTAATTAAACGTGGTTGTCTCCACGAAGAGACAAAGAGTTAATCCTCTCCTTTTTACATACCAAAGATATTAATTTTCATACTTGTTGTATAACTCACGCTTGCGTAGTTTCCAACTCCTGTAGAGCTCTTTTTAATTTCGTTTTCCTTGAACGTCGACAAAATGTCTGCCGCTCTTTTGCCCCCTCTCTCAATTATTAATACGAATTGACGTGTTACTTTTTAATAATCAAATGATCGACACTTTTTTTTCTCTCGCTCTGTCCCCTTTAGACTTTCGGTGGAATTTCTCCTGCCACGCCATCTTTCTTACATAATTGTAGTGGAATGCTCCATAATTGTTTTACTCTACTTTCTGTACATCTACGTGACACGGTCAGTCGGATAATTAGCTTTTTATGTTTGACCGTGCACTCCACGCATACAATTTTTCTGTTTACTCTGCTTAGCCTTTCCTTGCTTTCCCACTTTTTCTACGGGACGATTTATCGGGGAAGTGAAAGTAAATGCATTCTTCTTTCTGTTACCAGGAAACGGAAATTGCCCAAACAAAATTAATGGAAATTCCTGACGTCAATGTCGGCTGACTTTACTTCTGACTCGAAACAATTAATTAACGATATTTCAGCACATGACTTTGGGTTTGAGCGACGTAAAATTTCCCAACGTTAATAAAACCGTAATGTTATGATGCATATGCGAACTGTCACGGGTACTACCACCCGAGAAGTGAATTTCAACATTTGGACGAAAGGTTAATTACACGTACAGAAAATACCAAGAATATATGTATGTGTATATAAAATATTCGGTTTAGAGTAGATAGTTATGCAATAAAAGAGTAAATAAGTTTCATTATTCTATCTCTAGTTTTATGACTGCCGTAATTTATTTTTCTAATTTTGCCAGAGTTGCTTTTCTGCATTTTAATTCTGTAACTCTTCTTTTTTGCAGTCTTCTTCCACTGCACTTTCTGATAACGGGAAAGTTATTTGATTTAACGCAAGCGTATATTGACGAAATTACTGAGCCGTTGTGGAGAAAAAGTGAATTGAATTACAGTAAAATTGTTAAAAAAGTTTACGGGTAATAATAAATGTTGAGAAGTAGAGACTTTATAATAGCAAAATGTCCTAAATAAACCTGTGCAGTCTGTTTGTGGTCTGGAGAATGAAGAAACAGACAAGTGTGGAACTGGTAGAGGTGACATAGGGGTGACTGCAGAATTGTCTGGTAGATAGCCGATGTAAAATCTGCAAACTCTCTGCCACGCACCCCGAGAGTGTAAGGCAAAATTTATTTTTTAATTTTCGACAAGAATGCAAAGCGACACGTCTCTGGTAGTCTCCTGCCACGAACACCATCTGTTTAGTTTCAATATAAAAACGACAACATCAGTCAACCTCTCTCATCCCATCGCTTTCTTCATCCTCCACTCGACAATGGGGAATCGGTTTCCATCTTCGGAAAAGAAAAATCGAGAAAAGGAAGAAGCAGTGAAGCAAAGAGTCGTGGAATCAGACAATAATAACACACGAATCCTGCAAGTAGCATGTCTGTCATACAAAGTAACAAATCGAACGGCAATGTTCAACGCAGTAGCTTTTAATGAGTTTCGTACCGAGACGGGAAGAGAGAACGTCCTGCCACGTCAGAGTGACTTCCTTCCGCCACGATAATTTAACCTCCCCGGGGCCATTGACAAATTTAATCGAATGAATTTATAATTTAGCCGATGGATCTGATGTTGAAAAAAAAATAAAAACTTCCTGAAGTCGTCCGTGTGTGTCACAAATTTTCAATAAATTACAGCCGCAGAAATCCAAAACGAGTCGTTTCGTCACCGGAAACGGGCGGGCGTTTCCGCTTCGACTACTTTCTATTCAAAATGGCTCACGAAAAAACCATTCAAATAACTTATTATATTATTACTAGAAAATAAAGTGCATTTTAATCGTAGGAATAGAAGGAGAGCGAGAGGTTCGTGTTTGTACGGGACAAGTCATCGTCGCGTCTTAATTTGACGTGGCACGAGAACACCGGTAGTGCCAAAGTTAATTTATCACGATTCGGCGAAAGACAGCGCGTCTGGAACGAGTTACGGAACCTTAGAGACAGGCGCTCCACTGCTCTACAATGAACTTTAACCGAAGAAGAACGTTTGTGAAGAAATACGTTTTACTATTTTACAATTTATATACACGTCTGTCACCACTCATGTGTTAGTTCATTTAAAAGACGAAAATTAGCCAACAAACATAACTTTGTTAACTTGAGGTCTTCTACGACGTCTCACAGAATTCTTTTATATAGTGATCCTAGTTGCCTAGAGCCATGTCCCCTCAAGCAACAAAACTGGAATAGAAATCTGTGTATGTGGGTGTACACGAGATATTGATGTGTATGTGCTCCTACACTAAATAGGACGCATCGTAGTCGTATAACCCACATCCTAGTAAACTTACATATGATTATCTATGTATAAATAAATCGCGTACCCAATAGTTCCAATGGGTTGGTGCCGAGGTATCCCCACCAAAAATATCGAGAGAAGGTGATCAGAAGGTGGCAAAGTTTCAGGTCTGATAATAGTAACCTTTTCTCTAAAAGAAAGAAAAGGGGTAAGGTTCGAATTGGGTTTATACATACATTGGAATTATTAATGTATCAAACTTTATAAAATTAGTAGAAATATCAAGTATAATTAAGTATAAACCGCCACGAAGGACTAAATTTTCCGATACGGCTTAATGATATCGATACTAATAACTTCCTTATTAGTGAAGATTGGTAAGGAATGAAAGAGAGTGACAATCCGAGCAGACAGTCGGGGCAGAAGATTCGTTTCTACCTTGTTTTTTCCCGTTTGAATGAACAAGAATAATGACAATTAACTGTTATTTAGTCAACTATAGTATTTATAGTTCATTATGGTCGGTAACAAAAGAGTTAGACTCCGTGTGGGATGACTCTAAGGGAGACCTACCGTTGCTATCATTTGGTACCATTCAAAGACACACACACACACAACATTAACTTCATTTCCATTTGCGTTCCTTTTCTTCTTCTTCTTCTTCAGAAGCAGTGAGGTGCACGTCCAAATGCCTCAGGTGTGAGACCAACAAATTAAACCTGACGAACCTGTGGGCGACTCGACAAGTTTTGATTTCAAGATAGCAGCGCAAGTCAAGAGAAATATAAAAGGAAATGCGTTGGTGTTCGTTCAAACGGCATTCTACTGACACGTTCGGTTAGATGCCATGTTGTAACATTTGTGAAATTCCTTTTTCTTTCGGTGACCTTTTCGCAGTCGAAAGACAAAGAAGACAAACCAAAATGTCAGCACGTAGGCGACACCGAAAGGTTTTTTTCTGCTGCCCCGCAACGTCGGAGCTCTCCCTTTGTTAATGTCATTTTAATTCCACGATTTTTCTCAACGCATGACCTGATTAATAAATCAGGTACGAAACGGTGCGAGTCGGGTGCACCTCACCTTTGAACATCCGCTCCTTTTCAGAGGGACGTTCAGTTGTTTCAGCTCGGTTTGATTAACAACCTGATTTTCCCTGCTGCCACGTTATTGAAGACCCAATTTACCCGGTTTGGCACGACTCCATGTGCCGTAACAATTTCACTTTATCGCGTTTTTACCCCGCTGAAATTAATTAATAGTTGAATGTCTATCTTCGCACTAAAGAAGTTAATCAAGCTTAAAATTACCGTTCGAAAGTGAAAATAGACATTTTCTTTCGGGTGGAAATCAATTTCATCAATGCAGTCAGAGTTTTAATAGTTGGGTTATTAGCCAGGGTCCAGTGGAAACAGTAAAAATAGCGCTCTACGTAAGAGGCAACTTTTTATCAGACAATGTGTTCTCTCTAAAAATAATATATATTTTATAAATTAAATATTTTCTCGTCTAGTCTTGAAGTAGTGTACAGTGGTTTTGTACTAACAGCTTTTCAACAATGTTTACCTGTCTATTTATTCATGTATTGATGCCTACTGAGTTTATTTAATGTCGACGTAACTTCCAACAATTCTTCGCAGTCGAGAATTTAAATAAAACAATTTTTATTTATATCATTTCACTCATCGTCCCAAAAATTAAGTAAAACGTATTCCATATATTAATCAGTTTTGTACGATTAAAATATATAGGAGAGAGAGAGAGAGAGAGAGAAGAAGCTTTGAGCTTTCGAACTGCCAGTTTTGTTGTACATTTCTTTGGGTCTGAGTGACCTCACCTGTACTTACCGGTACCTGATTACCTGCTTAGTCTACTTGAAAGCGCAGTGCACGTGTCACATGTCAAGAATTTCCTTTTTTGAAAGTAATTAAACATGTTCGTAAGTATTAACGAATTTCACGAATGATCAATCACTATGTAAACTAAGTTCTTTGTAAATTAATAAACGTCTAGAAGACGAGTCGAGTCGTCTATTAAAACTATCAAAGCTTTTCAGGTGAACCGATTACGTCATCATTTTCCTTTGGAGACCGGAAACGGAAATGTAGATTTTCTTTCAAATTCAATAAACACAAAACCAATGGAGTTGGCAATTTGCTCGAGACGACCAGTTAACGTGTTATTTAACTGTTTGAAAATTTGAAAAAATTAAGTAGAAAAAATTGGTTAAATTGAAAAGATGGAAACTATTGTGTCATTTTTATGTGCATTTTGTCTCACAAAAAATTATGATAGGTTTGTAGGTTTAGAGCTTCGATGTGGCAACTTGTGGTCAGACTGTTCTCTACCAGCTCTTCTCTTTCTAGTGTGAAAATGTGAAAAAATTAATAGAAATAAACAAATTAAATAAAAATAAGTGAAGTAACACTGATTGAAACACAATTCCATTGTCAACTTTTAATTTTATTTAAATAAAAATTCCTATTAATTATTGAAGGATGATGTCTGTGAATTCGTGTCTCTCACTCGTCAGTTGAGTTCAGTGAGAACCCAGGAGTCGTTTTTGACTGGACATCACGGCAAACATCACACCGAAGCCTTCCAAATCAAATTTATGAGTACAAAATTACACGTTTTCTCGTGTGAATTTTCACGTGTCCACAGCCCGGTGTCGAACTCGTCTATTGTTCCTAAAAATTCATTCTTTGACGGTCTTTGTGGCGTGGAAAAAAAGGCAAAAATCGAATGAAAATAATACTATTGATTAGGTTCAAAGCGCGGTATCTGCATGAGATCGGTCCATAATAAATTATTATTTATTTATTTTTTTTCCGTTCGAGAATTTTGTCGGGAGAAAGGGAAGTTAGGCAAACAAAAGCCTCATTTTTTTGTTTTACACGAAAGGATCGGCTTTGACCATCTCTTTATGTGATGTTTGACGATCGAAAATTCTGTTCACACAAATTTTTTATTTTTTCGATCACCGAATAACGTCATTTTGATTTTTATTTATGGCAAGGGTCGAAAATAAAATAATGTCAAACGGTGTAACAATAAATGTTATGAATTTCCTCAGAAAGGAACAATTTTTCTCAGGTGTGGTACTCGTCTTTACAGCTATTGATCTTGATTATTTGCGATTAAATTTTATAAAATTACAAACACGGTGACATTAAATTCATAAATAAGCAAAGTAGTACGATTACCACAAAATAACTGTGGTTTGATGTACTTCTGTAACAGAAAGGGCCTCGTCGTAGGAATAATAAAAAGAAATTTTTTCCATTAATTTCAGTAGTACTGAAGTGAATTCAGTTGATATTTTTGATTCATATAATTTAAAATCAAAACATTAGTTTATTATCAACAAAACCTAACCTAACGGTGTAAAAAATCTATACTGGAAGATCCATACCTTACACTGCACTGCAGACAAGAGAAAATAATATTAGAAAAGCACTGTAATTCATCTGTAAGGAGCAGTAAACAAGTGCTAGTAAAAAAAAAACAGTATTTTGAGTTTCTCAGTGTCCACCGCTCTTACTATTTTGACTTAAATTTACGACAAAAGTTTATTTCTAGTGTTCACCGACAAATTTAAATTGCAATTTGTTTCTGATTAAGGTAAAAATAATTTTTAAAAATCTCGGAAAGGTGTCAGAGGGTGCACGTGTGTAAATTCTCCATACGTAGAAAAGAACAAGTGTCACACATTTTCCAGATTTATATTCTCCCCATTGTTTTTCTTACGGTTTTCCCGCAGTTCCTTTCTGCTTAATTAAATGTCAGGGGGTTCGGGGCCCTTTTTAACAATTCTTCGGGCCCACTCCTCCTGGCAACCGCTGAGGTCAAACCGGAAACAAATCGAATTCAGTCGCAGGTAACCACCGTGACAGCCGCTCGTTCCACCGACTTCTCTTTAAAATTTATTTCCTTTGATTACTGCAGGTGAAAATTTCAAACAACTTCACTTTCTTCTTCTTCTTCTTCTTCTTCTGGTTTCCACAGGTAGCAAGAATCAGAAATAAACTCAAGAAACCCAATTTAAACTAGTTCTCCTCTCCTTTTTTTTTTCCTCAACGAGCAGCCCTTTTCGTCATCATTAGCATTCTGGAAAATTAAATTCCATTCCGCCAAGTCGACAAGAAAGAATAATTTCTAATTTTTTTTTCTTCGCTCTCTTCTACATTAAATGGAGGTAATTAAAGTCACCGGAAGTAAAGAAAGGAACGAAACGAACCGGAAGTCGATGAGAACTTTCACCCGTGGAATGTCACTTTTGAGGAAAGAACCCTAGGGGAAAAGGCTCGACCGTCCTAAGGCTTCGTCTTCTTCCAGGCTTGTGCCTTTCACCCCGACCGGCTCGATTTAAGAGGTTTTCAGCGAGTTAATTAGAGAGAGATCTGGGGCGTTCAGGGATTTGGGGCGGGGGGGGAGGGGAAAGCTCTAAGGGTTGAAAAACAATAGGCAGATTATGAACAAAGGTTTCACTAATTCTTTTTACATGTCATAACCAAATGTAACCGCGGTTACACGCGATAATCAATTTCAAAGGGGGAGGAAAAGAGTGAAAGGCTCCCGATCCTTTTCCAGGGAGTAACTCAACGGAAGAAGAATGAAGAGGTAACGAACGTGCGATGAAAATGAAAACTTTGCCCTGCCAGAAGAGACGGGTAACCGAAAACAATTCGAAACTTTAATTGTGACAACTTGTTTATACCGTATATAATATACATTATATTATTGACCGAGTTGAAATCATCTCGACGTGACGACTTGCTGAGAAATTACGAGTTTGTAATTAGTTTTAGAGCTCAACTTCATGTTTTATTACTCTCTTTTATTATCAGTTTATCATTTTTTTTATTTTTACTATTATAGTTGACTTGTATTAACTCATCCGTTTTACTGTGTTTTTTTGGGGTGTCACAAACGCAACAGACTAGCAAAAGAAAATGGACTAAAAGTTAACTTTGAGCAGAAAAATAATAAATTTAAAATATAACTAAACGGGAATGAAGAAATATGATATAATTGAATACATGATATTTATTATATATGTGACAGATCCTTATTAAAGAAGCTGCAAGCTTCAGGTTAAATAAAAAGATCTTGCAGGGCATTGTCGCTTGATACGGTTGCAAATATTAAAAATTATGTACTCATTATAATAATTATTAGACTAATAAATTCAAAGGTCGACCTCTGCCAGTGACAGGTAGGGCACGGAGTGGCAACTGTTACCTGATAGTGTTAATAATAATAAGTACTACTATTGTTCTCCACTAGTGGTACTAATAAGAATATGTTTGTGCCACATTCAGTTTCTACTTCAAGTGTTGATGTATTGATTGAGTGAGTGCACTCGTTCACTGTGAATGGCACTCTCACGTCGTGTTGACGAATTTCACCTGGGTCTCGTCGTTGAAAAACCGACAATCGATACTAAAATTGGAAATTGATTTCGAGAGCATTCGATCATGCAAAGAAAAAACGGAAAGCAAATAAAGGACAAAATCGGAAATGGCAGCTTCCGACCTTTCTGCGAGCTTTCGGATTATTTTCCTTTCTCCTGGCCCATTGCTCGGGCTCATCCTTACGAGAGGAAGAAAAAATACTTTTGTAGTGCCAATAAAAGAAAACGTGTGTACTCAGAAAAAGTAACAAGTAACAGACTGAACGCGAGAGAGGTAGGTTTTTTGAATCACAATAATTTTTATATATTTAAATACAAATACTTGTAGTTTCTAAACAAACCATTAGTCGTTTAAAGAATGTATTAAGCAATTAATTACTAGGAAGCAATCAATAAAAAAACTGTAAAAAAGTTCCAGGGAATGAATCTCAAACTTCAGTTGTAATTAGTGCTACTGAACAACAATTAATATGATACCAATTAATAAAATATTACTTCCACATTCCATTATAATCCACATTATTTGACAAATCGTGAGAGGTGAACACGAGCAATCGATACATTAAATTATTGACTACTTATTAGAAGTAAGAAGTCAAGACCCAAACCAACTTAATTAAAATCCATTTCCACATCAGTGTAGTCAAGTCCACCTGGGAGAGTAATAAAAGGGCTCAAATCGGGAATTAGCATAGTTAATTGTCCCCCTTCTCTCATTTCTTCTTTTTTCATCTTCAACAAGATCAGATCTCTTGCGATCATTTCCTCTGAGATCATTTCAAGCTATGAAAAGCGACGTCCAAATAATTTTCCTGCATTGAAATTCGCCGTCTGCTTTTTATGTCCGTCAAATTTATTACTTTCAATAAGTCATGTTTGAGGCGAAGAGAGAGAGAGAGAGAGAGAGAGAGAGAGAGAGAGAGAGACGGGGAGTGGGGAGGGGAGAGTAAGGAGAAGTGGATGATATCAAAGCCAAAGTACTGAACGAAGAAAAATGAAAAGAAGTGACCCGGATGAAAAAGAAAAAACGACAAAGAGGTAGTAGGTAATGCTTTGGTAAATGAACCGTAACATTTGTTACTCGTTCCAACAATCGACACGAGTAATAAATTTAAAAAAAAAATTAAACACAGGTGGAACGGCGAGAATAATGCCGAATGCGAAAAGAAAAATAAATAAATACAAGTGGACGGTTAATAACAATAAAACAATAACAGTAAAATAAAAATAAAAATAAAAACCGGTCCGATCATCGGATTTCTCCTCATTGCGCGCAACTAAACTCTCAAATTAAATTGCAATTTAATTTAATGTTACTTAAATTGGTGATAAACCTAGTTATGGACCTATTAATGTGGCCGCACGAAATCCTCGGATTACAATCGCAACATTTATAAAGTGACAAAACGCAACGGCCACGTATTGGCGGATTTAATTGGTGACAGGCTGGAAGAGAAAAAATAATTTGTCAATCGTCAGATTAATAAGTTACATAAAACGGGATTACGGAGGAGTTTTATGTTTTACATCCACATACGGCGTAATTGTCTAATTTACATAGCTTCCACGGGGGCGTCCCATATTTTGTGTCCGGATTTTATGAAATTGTCTTTGTGTTCTGCTTTTGTATTACTCTGAATATGTCGTTTACATTTTATTAAATTTTCTTCTTTATTTTATGTATTTCTCTATGTACATCTTTCTATTGTTCCATTGTTTAAACTTTATTCAGACTGCCCGACTTGTTATTTATTTAAGTTATATTTACGCGTGTGTTACACCGTTACTTATACCGAATTTAGGATTATAATCATTTCTATTCATTCAGTCAGATTAATAGGCTAATATGTGTTTATTATTTTTAATAAACATCAGCGGAACCATTGGAACTTTCGAACTCGCTCCGTGTTTTTTTCTCATGCGTTGACAAATTTTGTCGCCTTTTAATGTCTACTGTCCTCCCTGACAGAGGCCAGAACTCGCAAATCCTCTTTAATTTGGTAATAAAAATCAGTAATTAAAGTAAGTAATTAAATTTCACATGATTGTTATGAAATTTTATGAAACAAAAGTTTAGTACTTGAATTTTTTTTGTTTTTAAGTAGCTTACATATATTGAAAGAGTTACCAGGCATCCTATTTATTACCGTTGTTCTTTCTGTTTTGTAGTGGTTCTCACCCTCACTTCAATTGTAGTGGAATGTGTAAAATTTTATAGTCAGATTTATTACGTTACGTGCACTCTCTTTTGTATTGTTTGGCACGCTTCTCATGTCATTTCAAATGACATGTTTCTTATCCGTTGCCGTACCTTTTTCTTACTACTACCCACTCAGAAATTACCATTGTACGCATTTGTAGTAATCAAAAAGAAAATCTTAATTACGTTAAATTTCCCAGATGCGGCGGCTCTGTTTCTCTCTCTATAAAATTCCTGTTGTTCACTCAGGGAAACGAGTTTTCGCGCGTACAAATAGATTAAATAGTTTAATCTTGGAGTACGCGACTTCTCGCCGAACTTATTCTTCTAGGAAGGAAACTATTTCAAATTTGAGAACGTCCTCCGCTAGACAAGGTTAATTATCAACCCGGGAAATATTAGTTGAACTCAGACGTCGGACGAATTTCCGACAAACGTATTTGTCTCATCACGTGTTAAATTGCAATGTAAATTTGTCGGTAAACAAACCATCTCCAGTTAGACAAGTTTGACTGTGACATTTCAACAAGGCCCCGAAGAATTGATGTCTGAAACATTCCTCCTTGAGCTTGCAGGGCCCCTCCCCTCTGCTCCCCGGGAAACGTGTCACATCCCATGGGAAATTAAAAAAAAAATGAAAGCTCTGGAAGAGACGCTCAGACAACAAAGAAGATTTAAAACTGGACTTATTAGTAGTGAAGTAGCGTTAATAAAAATAGTTTGTCCCTCCAAACTGTAATTATTATATTCAATAAAAACGTTTATTCGTCGGTCGTAGGTACAACAACACAATTCAGTTAATAACGTGAGGCATAAGTAGGCTCATGGGAATTAATTAATGTGATTAATGAGAAAACTTCGTTCAGTAGAGATGTTTCGCAATTAATCAAATAAATTTGTACTTGTAGGGCGCGTTACCATTGTGCTACACCTCAAGAGGTTCACGGAACCAATGAAACATTAACTACAATTCAAGGTAATAATATAGTCATATTGATATTAACAAATAGTTACGCTACCTCTGAGTGCCACGTTCATGTTACATACAAAATTTTTATACATTTATTATTAATCTGTTTGCTGCTCACCTATGTATTCAATAAGTTTACGATTGTGTTATTAAATGTGTTTGTACTCAATATCATTATTTTACTTATTTTAAGTCTCAAGTCAACTACCCCGAGACGTGTACATCCTCAATTGTATAAAATAATGTAGATGTTTAAAAATACATATTATTAAGTTGGCTTTATTCTTGCTTTATTTCATTTTTATTCATTTATTTCTTATTGTATTGCTTCTAAAAACCTCCTCGTCCGTTGTATGAGCAGATCAAAAGGAACCGAGTAGTAGTACCCACTCCACCTGTTCTTAAGAAACACAATTCACGTCAAGGGTGTCCAACACACACCGTTACAAGTGCTTTTCAAGTGCAATACACGTACAAATAGTGAAGTGATAGTGATGTGATGTTTCTAACAAGTAAATCAGTAAGAATGTTATGTGGAAAATACAAAGTGATAATAAATTTATTACAACCAGAAATGAGTATCACAATAAGTTTGCTACTGTCCATTGCAATTTAACATGGCGGTATCATTTCATTTCTGGTTACCTGTAAAACTTTCAGGAAAATTCATGGTGTCAAACGCAGGTTGTCGTCTCTACGGCAACCTTTGGATAACCGGAAATGGCCTTGACAATCGTCGTCAACACAAAGGAAGCCAATTGGTTTCTTATTTTTGTCGTTTTGCCCGTCTCGTTTTACTTAATATTATTTTTTCATTAATTAATCTCACGTTTAATTAAAGAAAATGTTTTTATTTTTCTATTTTTTTAGAGTAACACCCGGTTAGATTTCTGGCACGTCGATGTCGGTGCCCCAGACATCCGACTTTTCCCTCAACAATTTCCGATTTACCAACTCTCAAATTAGTCTCGACTTATTTCTTTTCCGCCATATTTCCAAGCACTCCAAGAAAAATTGGATTCCGCTTGGAAGAATCGATTGCTCACTTCCTCCCGGAATTATTTCCCATTTTTGACGATTTTCACGATTACGAGAATTTTCGATTGAATTCCCCGGGATTGATTGAACACTCCGAGATTGATTCCTCGTGCGTTTGTGTACGAGTTCCTGTCAGGTAGTCCTTCCATTCTTACAAAAACTACCCCACCATCTCACCCGCTCGTACGCTTCCGCTCTGTGGAAAAAAAATTTACCCTTTTGAGATTCATTCCGGGTAATTCTGGGAGAATTAACAGCTGAAAACTTTTATTTCTCTCTTGGACAATTGTAAGAGAAAGTGAAGAAATAATTTTTCCAACTCCTTTCACTCTGGTGAGTAAACTGTAAGCAATTTTTCATATTTGAGCGGTCCGAAAGTGGGAAAACTCGGGCGAGTCGGCCATTTTCCTCGCATTTCCAACGGCCATTTTACGTTTATGTCCGTTCCCGGGAAAATTTGAATTGTAAGAAAATCACATTTGTGCCGAAAATCGGTGGGGTTTTCCGCCAATTTTACGATTTTCCATAAAAACATTTGTTCTATCATTTTCATTTATTATCTGTGTGTGAATTTTTTCATGCGTGCACGTAACACACACGCACACGCGCACACACACAAACACACAAACACTACTCATTTTCATTTTCTTTTTGTAAATATTTCAAACATCAGAAGAACGTGATGACTTTAGTGAAGTTTGTTGCTTGACCGACTTTACTGTTCTTATCGTGTCCATTATTTTTGAAATTTCCAGCGTTGACCACGTCATGACTGTTATTTATACATAAGTACCATGGATATAAGTGTGTGTTTTTGCGTATTTTGTTTTCGTTTTGTTGACTGCACATCATCACGTAAAACTCAGTCCATCAAGTGTGTAAAGGGCTAAACACCAGCAACAGATTCTGTATTACGTAGTATGTGGTATGATACTAGTTGTATTCCATCGTAACTTTATATGTCGATTCAATGCCAGGGTGTCTTATTTATTAAATCAATCTATTCATTGAACTTCATCAGAACTTACGAGAAGTTCATGAAGAAGTTTTTCATTAACTCAAATAGAACGTTGTGTAAAAAATTTTAATTATCTATTACTCGGGGGAAGTGTAGAATATTAGCTAATATTTTTCAATCGATAGAAATTTTTAACGTCAAACTGAACACATTCGAAAAAATGACTTTGAGCAGAAGAAAAAACTTCCAACATGCCGGGGAGGAGGAAATTGTTTATGGCAATTTCTATGAATTCGTCGCCGTGTCATTAAACGGCTGGGAACAAGGCACGTAGTCTGTCGTAAAACTGTTGTTCGCCATCAAAACTTCTCTAAACTTTTCCATTTTCCTTCTGTCGCCCGGTCACGTGGTAGACAAATTCAACCTACCCGGCGACAGAAGAAGTGCAGAGCAGTGAGACAGATAGAAAAAGTGACGGAGAGAGGAAGAGACAGAGTTAACCTGTTGAAGGACATTAATTTAAATTTCAAATAATTGTTTCGCTATCAGTTTTAAAGTTTCGTCTCGGACATTGAACAAAGAGAGCAAAACCTTCCAGAACTACCAAACACCTGGGAAATACGCCGGCATTCTTTATTAAATTAGTACTCGCCTGGAGAATTAGTTTTGTGTAGTTCTTTATCATAAGTTTGGTTGTAAGGATGAACCTGCAACACCTGACCTGTCTTTCCCTTCCTTCGATTACATCATGTCGCCAACCATCATTCTTGGGTACTGTGCTACCAGTATTGCACATTCGAGCAGATCAGAAGACACTACATTTTTAATAAACTCAGTATAAATTTGTCTGTCTTTCTCACTACAACGCATTTGCGGGTTGAGTACAAGGGAGGCGTCAAAATGAACTTCAGCAGATTTTTTTCCCCCGGCTAAATTTCCATTTTAAAGGTGCGGTTTCACCTGTGCAACTAATTTAAATGATAAAATTATTAATGGAATTATTATTAACTAATGCAGACTTATGTACATAAGATATAGCAAGGCATAAATTAAGCTGTCCTTCCGCTCCGGAATTTGTAATTAACGTGCCTTGCAGTTCACTCTTTTCACATCCAGACTTTTCTCTGCTCCTTCCTCTTGCTCCCACAGGAAGTCCACGGACCAAAAGCAACTTCAGACAGCAGTTAATTTCAATAGATAAAACAATCTGTGAAAACAAATAAAAAATATTCCTTATTGTATGCCGTGTGGAAGGCTTAATTATTTTACCAATTTTACTTGAACTCGTTAAGTAATAAATTAATTTTAATCTTAATTATTTACTAATTACGCGGATCCATTAATAATTTTATTATTAATGTTAAAATAGAGGTAATAACAATTAAATATTAATTAATAGGGGAAGAGAAGTTGTTGTGAATTGTTAAAATTAGTCAACTTGTTTTGCCGACTCATTTTCATTAATTTGCTCATTTTCAAACGAATATTAACGTCAGCAAAAGGTGCGTAACTTCAATCAGATTTTATCTGATAATTTGGAAAAACAATCAACCGCAAAAGAGAAAATTGTATTTTACCTATTCCAGGTAATACGTTGAACTTTTGCATCATTTTCTGGGCTGCGTTGACCTTCGGAAATGTCAATTTGTATCATCGCTGGAAATTTTTGCTTCGACTCGGGCCAGCGGTTTTGAAATAGTCACAACCACATGTGGTTAGTAGTTTTAATCTATTAGTCCAGTAGATAACTTTATAGATAATAAGACTGAAATGACGCGAAGAACTTAATTTGTCCTGTAATTTGGTGAAAACAAAATCTTCTACGACCAGTTTCACGTTACACGAACTTGTACTTAAGTTCTTAACTATTGTTTATTAAACTTATGTACTTGTCATTTAATTTTCACACCCACACGGACCTGATGTGTTTTTAACTATAAATTTAATAAGACAATACTTACAATGTACTGTTACTGTAAGTGTTGTTGATTTCTCTAATGTAAACAGTTATGTGATTCTCATTCTAGTTATTCACACTCAACGAAATTACTTCTTTCTTTACTGTAATATTCTATTTATTTTTAACTTCAAAAGCGTTACAAACAGGATGGTTAAGAAATACACTATCAGATCAGATCAGATCATACAATTCCCTCGATTACACAAGATGGTATGACCATAGAGTTACGGCATACCACTTCTTCCTTCCCTATTGTTCAACATATTTAACTTCCTCTCGAATAAAAGATCACAACAGATCACGGCTCTCAGTCCTCATCTCGTTGTCCCGATCTCTTAATCTTATCATTTATGTTCCACTTCTATTGTTCAATCTTAGAAGTCAATCTTTCTTGTTACATCGGTTGTTACTCCGACCACACTCATCGTACTAAAAAAGATATATAACTGACCAAATAAAATTCGTCAAATCCATTGAAATGCTGCCTTTCTCTTTCCATTCAGAATTAATTGCGTCTTTCCTACACGGCCATTTGGATAGTTTGAAACACTAAAAAACCGTTTCTGGCAATAAAGAAACACAATTTATTTGTCTATTTTATTTCGCTTCAGTCTAATCTTACGTTGTCCACCACATGGACAAATCTTGTACTTCTTTTCTTAACGACTTTGTGCACATCGAACGAGTGAAACACGTAAAAGGGATTGTGAACTATTAGTTAAAACTAGATAAAACCTGATTCATCGACGACCAACAGAGGAAGAAGGACAACGCGGATTTGTGTGGGCCCGTCCGCGAAGTGCCAACATTAATAAATGAAATAATGTATGTTATGGAATCGTGTGAAATTTATGCTTTCGGATAATTTATTAAACGTACAACCTTTTGCTGGAAAATAAATTATTTACCGGCGAGGTTTTCTCCAAAATATTTTTTTTTCAAATTACCGAGTAATAATTTTTATGAGTTTCTACGACGAGTTAGGCCGACACCCATGACACTATGAAAAAAATTTTAATTATTTATTTATTCGTTACTTATTTATTAGCCGAAGGTTGTTGAATTCGACGATTTGCATAAAAAAAATGTCCGAACGGAGGAAATCCTTGGAGTGGCACCGGTCCCAAGATGGGTGTCTGAGTCGGAGGTTCGGAGCTTGGGAAGAAATTCTACGTAATTTGGGTGTTATTAAAGTAAGTTAAATACATAAATAAACACGGTGTTCTTTTTACATAACCGGTGGATGAATTATGTAAGTTGAAGAACTGAGTTACCCCGACTGCAGTGGCGTTTTGTCGTTTTCTGTCAACTTGGTTCGTGTACTCACATCATCTGTTCTTTCTTATTCCTCCAATATATTTTTTTTCACTCTTTTCATAAATTCATACACCCAGTTTACTCGTCACTCGCACGCTTTCATATTTATGAAAAGTTTCAAATGTCGCGTCTCCGGCTGGACGAAATGCGGTTACACCCGAATCGGATTTTCAATTTAACAATAATAATTATCATATTTATTCTCGTTTCAGTAATTGGATTATTCCATAAGTGTTTAATTAATTTTCAGAAATGTTGATAGATACATAATTTAATTTTGTAGTAATCCGCTTGTTTGGGGTTGTTTATTAATCAAATTGTTTTTAACGAGTTTCGAGAAAAAATTCATTTCGGACAAATTTTTTATTTACACGGACTACAAAAGCATCGGCAAAGTTCTAATGTAGTGCTGTTGAGTCACTAAATTCCTTGAAAACAGACGTTACTTGAAGTTTCTACACAATTTCATAACTCACCCGTGTGACAGACTGTGAATATGTTAACACGTATTAATTAAGGTATGGTGAGGAGTGCAAGAGACCAGTTAAACTTCTAATTGTTTATGTTCAAAGTATTATGTGCTTGTACTTTGTTACTCATCGGTTCCAAAACTTGTCTTAATTAATTTATGTGTCTCAATAAGAACTTTTAAGATTGTTCCGACGTACAATTTCGACTAGCCTTATTGCAGGGGACCTTCATCGTGCCATCATCTGGTTTGTGTATCCATTTTTCTTTTAAAAAAATGAAAACAATAGAATTATGAGGAGAAAGAGGGTGGCAGATTATTCACGCCCTACTGAATAATTCAGAGCCGTGGCGGAGAGTTAAGAAAGGAAGGAGAAAAATGGAAAACATAACAGAAAAAGTTAGTGAAATTAATTTGCTTTCTCTCTGTGGGTGGTGGCTGCTGGGGGCGGAGGTGCCGGTGAAGGGTTAATGTTTAATTGGAATTACGAAGATGAAATCCAGAGGAAAGTAATCAAGAAATAAGGAGAAACATCTGATTAAGAAAGGGTAAAAGGAACGAACGTGGCAGGAGAAACAAACATAAAGGCCTGGTTCGAGGCGGAAGAAAGCCTCGTGGTCTGGCAATCTTGCCGTTGTGGTGGAAAACACCTGAAAGAGAGAACGGCAGCAATTCTTTGACTTCTTCTTACCAAAAGACCCGGGGTCAAAGGTTAAGCGGATGAATAACGACGAAAGAATCTGCAAATGGAGTCGCTTTCCCGCCCCGATTCCCCTGGGAATCCATGCAGAAAGTTTCTAAAAATGTAGGGTAGACGTCCTCTTCGACTAAATAAATTTCATTCCTCAACAGTTCTGTCCGATTCAGTTTTCTAACCCTAAGTAACCCATGTCAATGCTTTTGTCTAGCTAATTTATGTACTGTAAGTGAAATCAGTATGTTAGTACAGTTTAAATAATTAAATTAAGCCATAGAAATTGAAACACATCTCTAAGAGGCCTCAAATATAATTGAATTGCTTACTAACGCAGATGTTTTGAATGTCTTCTAACATATTTTCAGAAATACTCCTGCTCCACACAAGCAATATTAGTAAATAGTAGAAAAAAGCGATCCAAGAGGTAATGGAGAGAAATAAGAAAACACAAACGTGTAAGAGCACACCTAACGTAATACAAAAATTACAACTAATGGCTTACTATTTAATAAAAGTCTCACTACGGGCGGTTGCAAAGGACTGCACACGGTGGACAGCAGAAAAAAGTTGGTGTTTTTCGTCCTCCCACAGGACCACAGAAGAGACGAGTGCGGCGAAAGCTCACCGAAGACTCGGTAAAACTTGATGAAAAACAGAATCACCGCTGAAAACTTTTTAATATTCTCAAATAAAAATATAAAAATGAAAAAAAAAGTTGAGATGGAAAGGCTGAGAAAATCACGACGCGAGAGAAAGAAAATTTTCCGATATCAGAAATCAAAGTTTTACAGTATATAACATTTGGATGCGTCGCCGTATCTTCGGGATGGAGTAGGATGAGGAAGCGCATTGTGGTATTGATAGGACGACACCGGGGAAGGTTAAAAGAATGAAAAAAAAAGTAGAGGAGGACTCACACAGAAAGAGAAGAAGAACAAGAGGAAGAAAAGTTGAGAGAAAATAATTTAAGTTCACAAGTCTGACTTAAAATTTTAATTTTTCTTTTTCGTCACGAAGAAAAACTTTAATGGAAAGAAGTGGATAAGCTCTCCTGTGGGCGGGTACCAGGAATGCGAGACAGAAACCAAAATGCCTACAAGAAAACTAAACTCTAAACTGCAGCGAGTACAAACTGTTGGAATTGATTAATAATCAAGCAAATGGGAACAAACATGACGAGGAACAACTAACTACAATATGAAAGAGAAGTACTACCATTCATTTTCCCATACATTTTACGTGGAAAATCCACACTTTAATAATATATGTGGTCACAAATTCACCAACTTGAAATGGCTTTCTTAAGTTATTGAAACGGTGTTATTAAATTAATTACTAAACTTAGTAAAAATAAAGTACTAAAATATATAACAATAATATAAGACAATAAATTCTATTTTTAATTTAAATTTGTAAGTTTATAATTTTAATATCACGTATTTTATAAATAAATATGTAAAAGTGTAAATATAAGTAATATTATAACAAATATATAAATGCCATTATTTTCTTATTGATTGTTTTAATTTATATGTAAGTAACTGACTTAGAAATTTATTTATGGTATGTGAACCACATTATGAAACGTATTAAAAATTATATAAATATCAAGCTTATTTTATATTATGTATAATATTTTGTTATTGATAACTGATATTATCATGCTGTGAAAATGCTGAATAGAGAGTAAGCAATGACTAAAAAAAACTATCTCGCAAAATGCCCCCCATACACAACAGAAAATAACTCATGTTTCATATAAATATTATACATTATGTATATTTTTTAAGTGAACTTTGTGTGATGAGGTTGGTTCACTTTGTGAGGTTTAGGTTTCACTAAGGTAAGGTTGCACTTTAGTTTTTATTTAATAATATAAATGCGTTTCAATCTGCACTATTAATAAAATGAATTTTGTAATGTCAAATTTGAATCGAGAGAATTTTCCAAAGAGCAAACTCTGCCAAAATGCATAAACTTGACTTTTTACGAAACTCAGTCCGCAAAAAAATAAATTAATTAATTAAAACTGAAACATGAAATTAACCCAACAAATAATGTCCATATATTCGAGGATTAAATAGCATCTGGTTTATTTTAAAACGCAATTTATATGATAATGAAATAGTAATTACTATTAGTTTTCTGAGCTTTGCGGCGCTGAGAGTCGCTCTGAAGGAAAAACCTCTTTATGCAATTTTGCATTTTTCTGAATGATGCAGTTAGAAACAGACCATTTTGATGAAGAATTTGGATGTTGAGGAAGTCAATGCAGGGCAGTTGCGTAGTATGTACCTGGGTTGGTGTTTGATTCACAACCACAACATGGGTACCGCAGAGAGCAGTGACGTACCCAATTGCCTGAAGTGTGTTAACTCTAACATTTTGTCTACCTATGTTGGTGCCTCTGTATCGGAATTAATACGCTGCGCAATAACAGAAATGAACAAATACTCTTGTGAAACTACTACGTAGAGTACTCACCTAGTTCTATATTTGTTCTACACTCACCTTGAAGTGGACAACAATACCAGTAATTATTTATTTGCGTCAAATATTAATTTACAATAAGTTAGAGCCCCTAATGAGGTAAGAGTCTCGATAGAATTTTCCAACCAATACTTTTTATCAAGTTCAATTTTTATTTTTGTACTCTCCTGTAGTGTGTGAAGTACCACCTTAAACGAGATATTCAACAAAGTTTGAACTATGATGAGTCAAAGTCCGCCATGCACTTGACCTCAAGGAGTTGTCTCTACATGTTCTACAACTGTGATGAAATAATGGCAGGTTAATTGTTAATAATAATTGTTTTCTATCGTTCTGTAATAATAATTCTTTACTATTTTGCTACTTTTGTCAATGGAAACTTCCATTGAATTTATCACATTCGTAAGACTCACGGCCCATTTCTCAGAATCGAACAGGTTCCTAATTTCTCACCACCTGACATTCACTCCGATTCTTTTCTGGCTCCACGTCAATCTTCCCGCACGCCAAGAACTCCGCCCGTAACTTTCAATATTTCGGAGCGACCCTCCGGTTTTATGTCTATTTACTTTAATAGTACATTAAAGGGTTGAATTAATAAAGTTTGCCGTGGCAGGAGAAACTTCTTGCGGAGACGGTTACGTTCGAGTATCGCGAAACTCGTCATGTTTTCTAGAAAACCGCTAATAAAGATAAAAAAAAAATGTCGACGAGAAAAAAAAATTACATAAAAAGATTTTTCTTTTTGAACGGAAGCAAAACAACTGGAGCGTGAAATTTTGCTCTGGGCAAGGCAATCGTCAAAGGGAAACCGGCATCATTCGAATCAATTTCATCCTCATTCTTCTTCTTTTTCTTCTTCTTATCGTCTCCGAACCTTTCTAAACAGTCGTTGCATCCAGGTCAGTCTTTCTTAGAGGCTACCCATGTAATCCCCTCTAACCCGACTTTTAGCCAATCGGCAGAACGCATCTAAATTAAATTTGAAATTTATTACTCCGTTTAAGGTTGACGGATGTGTCAGTGGTAGAAAGAAGAAAAAGAAAACTAAATTTGCTGTCCTTCGAGAGAGGTCTCACGTGACATTAAGCAAAAATAGATGTCAGTCAAGGTCGGTTACTCACACGAGAAGGCATACATAGTTGTAGTGAATCGGGCAGAAGGACTTTTGTGTCTGTTGTCAATCAAATAAAATAAAAACAAATGCGAAATCGTATATATATATTTTTTAAGGAGGTTCTACTTAAGTCGAGCTTAGCAAAATTTAAACAGAAATGTTTCCGAGGTTAAGTGAACTTTTACGAGCAGTAAACAATAGTAGATTCTTTCTTCGTCATTACACTCTTGGGGAAAAGGTTCCCCAACCTCCGGGCCGATCAATTGATTATCGAGCATTTAAAATAGTTTTAAAACTTTCAACTTCCCTCTCCGACAGGTTAACTTTGAAAATTCTAATTTTCTCCCTTGTTTCCTTTCCCATTTCCAGTCTCTTCCTACCCTTCTTTGTAGTTTCTCTGGTCTTCGACTACGTTCCAAGTAGAATGAAGAATTAACATGAGATTACAAGCGGACTACAACTTAATAGTCGGAGCTCAGTCGCAACTGGCTACTTCCACTGTAAAAAAAGGAGGGAGTGAGGAGGCAACAGAAAATGGCGGAGGAACGAGAAAATTTTAGAAATCGATTGAAATTTGGCTTGCAAATCGGTTTGCGTTTTTAATTGATTTCGGGACATCCAATCGGCAAAACAATGAATTTTCCCTAGGAAAAATTGGTTTCTAAATCTCAAGAGTTTCTGCCGGAGCGGTTTGGAGTTTCGAAACAATTCAAACCAATCGGTGCACTTTAGCGGGTTTAACAAGAAACTGAGAGTAAATAAAGTGGATCCCAATTTGGGGAGGAAGGTAGCCATTTAGAGGAAACCCACAACTCACCGGGAACCAATTTGCCTTTCCCGGTAGTTCTCGTTTACTCCTACAACGTTTTCACTTGTACAATTTTCTTAACTCTCCTTCGTTCGGTTTGCGAGGACGAATGTTCTAGATTACTTTTCAGGGTTTCATTCATTAGCTCTGGTTCCACGCTTTCTCGATAACTAGAAGTAAGAACCAGCATTCTCCCCTTACTCTTAGTCATCTGTACACAACGCAGGACAGATCCAATTAATTTGGTATTCTCAAACCACGGAACCGCTACAATACCTGTCGTGGCAGCAGACTCGTGCGGTACTTTTCCTCAATCTCCCCGTGAGCAAATTCTTAGCGTGTCTTAACTTTGGGGCGAACGTCGAGATTCTCGGATGGCCGCCAACCAAATATCGTGGCAATAGATAAGCTCGAGACCCGGACTCCCACGACCATTTATTAATTCCAATTTTAATAAAAACCAAAGGTCGGACGTGTGAAAGCTGGAGGGAAAAATAAGGTCTGCATTTCAGCAAGGATGCACAGAGCGCAAGAGAAAATGAAAATAAAAGAAGTACTCGGCTAGGGGTTGGTTCCACCCCCAAAAAGGCAAACACACGCACAGTCAGACAGCCATAAATTCAGAATGAAAATTATTTTGTAATGCGTGCGGTCGGAGTGAAAACTTTCCCCGGGAAAACCCGGCAATTCCCGTCGAGTTGCTACATAACCTCCTGGCTTTATTTTACACAAGTCGCTAATAGATTTTTAAATCATTTTCTAAAACTAGGATCTCTCCATCGACATTGTTTGCCCCCGGTTAGTTAATATGTATGACACCAATATTAGATTCTTTTCCCTATAGAGCGTCGAGTCTATTTTGTCGCGATGGCGAACTATAAACTAGAAATATTAATGTTTTCACTCTTCCGACCGTATTGTATATATAAATTATACGCATCGTCTCGATTCGGTGTCTTCCCCCTTTTTCTTACAAGCCGGCAAAAGGTTCCTGATGAAAAACAACTTCATGTTTTACATGTTCCTTACGTACGATGTATCACTGCTGAAATTCAGAAAAGTAACATGAAATGAGACAAGGTGAACTGTTAACTTTGTAACATATGTTCTGAAAAATATAAATAAAATAAAAATTCCCCGAACTGAGTAAGTGGATACCTCTTTTGAGGATGTGGCTAGCAGAGCACGTGACCCAATTGAATTTTGGTTGTGCATGGCCCATATGTGGGAAAAGGTGTCAGGGGAAGATATTGATGACCGAGGGAGCCTGATATTGGAGGGATGGACACGTGGAACAAAAGGTTTCCTGGGAATATCTGGAAGAATATCGGAAGGTAATGGAGTACAGCAAAGGAGAGAGGAGAGAAAAATTTTAAGTATTGCCATTTCTCAGGGGAAAACTTGTGTTTTGCTTTTGGTTTCAGTGAGACACTCAGTGAAGAGCATGACGATGTAAAAGTAGAGTCAAAAACAATGGAAAGATCGGGGCCCACAACTAAAGTCAAATCGTCAACATGACAGTGGACTGAGGGGCTGAGTAGATCACTAACCTCTTGGGTTGTAGATTTTTGAGGGACAAGACCATGTTTTCGGGTTACTACCAGATTTAAAATTGATTCATCCTGAATCAGGGCTTTGGTATTAGAATTCGGTACCTTCCACGTTTGAGACAAATGGCGGAGTCTAAGACACGCATTGAAAACCAACACCACACAAAAGAGGATGGATGGACGGATCACGGTAATTCGAAAACGTCTGTCGATTAATATTCAATACATAAAACACCAGAACAAATTATACTGTCGAGTATTTTTAAATTCCGAAACGACATGTAAAATTCATGTTCAACATTTACACAACTACAAAAATTTCAAAACATAAAATGGCAGTCAAATAATATTACGTACTCCAGTTATCTACGACCGAGTAAAACAAAATCACACGTTCAAATCCTAATATGTTACCATTCTTAGAAAAACAACTAACCGTTTCCATCGTACTGAAACACTATTAATAGAATCCCTTAAATTCCCATGAAAATCTTGCGTGTCGCATCGTATGAACCAAAACTTTACTGTCGGAAACAAGAAATTCTCGGTAAACTCATGTTACTGACGGTGCACATAATCGCCGCATGTTATTGACTTATATCAAAGTACGCAAACGAATTCCGCTGAAATTTTGGTAAAATTAGTTAAATAACTTTTTACGGAAACACAGACGATATTTACCAGGAACGTGGACAGCACGTGACGGAGGAATCGTGCCCTCCAACAAGCAAGCGTTCCAGCATAATCACAGAGATAGGCAATAGTAATAGTAGTAGGCGATGGTGGTGGTTTTTCTGCTGTTGAATGTCGGGGTTGTGGTGGCGGTGGCGGTGGTAGAAGCAGAAGAAACAGACCAACAGCACGCACTCGCGCGAGCACGAAAGACACTCACCCACTCGTGCACTTTTCAAACCGACCCCGAACAAACCACAAAACTTATTTATACGACGTGGAAAATTTCCCTTTTTGTCAACCGGCGACAAGTTCAAAAGAAAATTTAAAAAAAAGTGAAACGGCAAAGGAACGAAAGCCTCCTCTAAAAAGGAAACTTCGACGGAAAACTCTTTAATAAAATAAATTTGGGAGTCAAAAAGCGAGCGGTTCAAACGCAACGAACGCCGACGTGAAACTGTCGGGCTCTGTCGAAGGCCCCGAGACGATCGCTGCCACCTGGATTCGAAAAGGGAAAACAGTTCGGGGAGTAAGAGCCCGGCGAATTGAGACTTGTAAAACAAACTTTGCAAATTTTCCTGTCTTTTTTTCTCCATTTTTGTCCATTCGTCTGCCCCCCGGGGTAGAAATGGCGGTGATGGTGCTGGTTCTGGTGGCTGTTTTTCTGTCAGGCACCTTAAAATCTTCCTGTCGGTTAAAGACTTTACACTTTCTGTCGTTCTTCTTCCCCTGGAAAGGTGTGCGACTCCAGAGCCGACGAGGCGGTTCAGGTAGACGAAACACCATCACACCCCTCTGCCTCCCCGTACCTCCTGCGCCCCCTGGACGAAGCTACTCACCCGTAGCCACTCTCATTTATCAAAATAACTAATTTAAGTTTATTAATAACTCTTAATTTTATTAATAATACTCATCTCACTCCTCCAAATGCTTGCAATTACCCCTAGAGTTTCTCGTGTTACGGGAAAAGACCAAAATAACTTCGGGGGTAACTCCAGAAAAAGGATGATTGACAGTAATTTGATCTCAGGCCATAGAAAATTCTAGAAAAGTTAGATAAATTTATTTAAGTCGAGAGAGAGAGAGAGAGAGAGAGAGAGAGAGAGAGAGAGAGAGAGCCGACTATTACCTACAGCGGATAAAATTAATTTTCCATTGAGATGCGAAAGGAATATCGTAAAAACTTTTTATGGCGTCTTCCCACCATTCAACTTTCTTTTACTGCCATGTTCAATTTTTCTTGTCTAATTATGTTTTCCTGATGTGTGTTCCTGTCGATGTGGACAGAAAAGCACTCTCGGGGGTGTCAACGCCAGTCGTACATTTCCATTATTCAATATTTGCCATCTTAAAATCGTAAAAAACGATCGGAAATAAATCAAACACGTCGCTCGTATTGTACATTACATACTGAATACTTGTATTATCGATCAAGTCTGTTCATACAGAGCGGTGTGTTGAATTTTACCGGTGGTGTGTCTGTGCCTTTGCTTCTGTCTGATCTTTCCACTTTGTTTGAATCGTTTTTCTTTAGTCTGACGTCCTCGTATCATTTGCCACGTTACGTTATTTATGTTTCTTGTGTTCACAGGAAAGAGTTTTACTATTTACGCTGTGTTTTTTTTTTTGTACCGGTCCGCTCCACGCGTATAGTACAATCCTTAGGTATATCTTGTAAAATTATAACTTCCTAGAAAATTTACTTTTAATTAATACAAAAAAGTACTTTGTGTTGGAATGATTTATACATTTACAAATAATATAAGGCTTGAATAAGATGCCTAAAAACCAACATAAACCGTACGGTACAGATAAAATTGAAAGCGTAAAGTAAAAAAATTAAAATATAAATAAAAAAGAGAGACACAAATGAGTGCATTAGAGTATGGAACAAGAACCTCAAAAATATTCACATCGCATTTAAGTATTCTTGACGGGGAAGAAGAAACGAAAGAAAAAGCAATTTATTATAATTACAGTAGACCTTAAAGTAAATTAATAACAGTTGCAAATCCTTATATAGGAAACGTAAAACATCTAACTCGCAAAGTCTTTCCAACTTCCCTCATTCTTCTCAAGGCTTGACTTTTATTAATGTAACTTTTCAATAAATTCGGTTATTATTTGACGCTCACTCAAATAATTCAGAATAAATTTAGAGTCAACAAATCGCCAGGTTTGGCTTAAAACAATTTATTTTGACAATTCTGCGACAACTTTTTTGTTCGAGTCGTCTTTAAAAAGCAATGCGAAACTTCTCTCTCTCTCTCTCTCTGTGTGTGTGAGTGTGTGTGTGTGTGTGTGTCTCATGGTCTACCGGGAGATACAACCTGGATGGTTGACTCTCCTCTCAATTTGTTTCTTTCTTATTTTCCCACATGTCAAATGTATCACAATATAGGGGAAGTACATGGGAAGGAAGAAAACGCTACGGGCCAACAAATAAGGTGATTTTATTGTCTTCGTGTTTTTCGCTAAACCGATTTAATGTCTTCTTTATTTCAAAAGAAACTCAAGGCGAGATGGTAGTAAAGGGAAGGCAATGAGATGAATACATTTTCTTCCTTTGGGAACCTTCCTCTCCTTCTCCTTTTCTCTTCCTTTTCCCCTTCTCTGCCCTTTGAACTCTTCGACCAGAGAGAAATCGTAAAAGGGAATCTTCCTCTTCGGCACGTTAACTCCAAACCAAATCAACCAAATTAACTTTTAACTGCCAAGCCATGGGACATAAAAAGAACACTCCGACTCGGTAAATCGTCGAGTGGAATTTAAAGTCCATAAAATTTAACAAACTGATAATCTATTTGTCTAGTGTTGTTTACCTATAAGTAACTATTTTTTTTTGTCTTAAAGTTTTGCTGCAAGTTAATTCTCTTTAGACTCTGACCGTTCGTTTCCTGGTTTCCTAAGTTTCACATTCAAGTGGACGGCTCTCCTGTTCTCCAGCTCTCCGGTAGACCTTCTTTTCAGTCAACCCGACGTGAAAAAAAAAGAACAAAACCTCCGAACAAAATTACACACGGGATTATATTAAATTTTCTATTAATAAACCCCGTTACCGTTTCAGTTGATCAGAGATCACATGATCAGATTAAGGTTGGCTGGTGAGGTTACCCCGACGTGTATCCGATTACAGAGTGAGTGTTTCGGGTTTCATCAGAATCTGATCGTAAACTTTCTTTTACTAATCTACACTCTCTACAAAATATAGAAACCCAATATTGACAAGAACTCGACTTGTTACGGCTTTGCATCCTTTTTAAAATTTATTAAAGTCCCCACGCGACCATTTCGAGAGGGTCATTTCCATAAGTAATTAATTAAATACATTATTAATAAGTAACTTACGGGTAACGTGGCGAGAGATCGCTGTGTGCCTTTGTTTGCAGTAAAAAATATTCTTCACTTCTTACCTGAAAATAAAGTAAAAGCATTAATATGAGAATACAAAAAAATTTTTCAAGTATTAGACATTTAAAATTCAACAAAATAAAACAGTTTAATTTAATTTTTTTATGACATTTATATAGTTCTAGTTGTTAATTTATACTACATAAATTACTCAGTATAGTAAATATATTGAAAATTTATTATAAAATTATTCAGCTTTGTGTTCAACTAAACTTGGACTTTTTGCATTGGGGTGGCCAGAAGGTCCCTCGAGGGTTGCAAAAAAACAAAACGTTATGTTAAGTCATAAAAATTATTGTATAAATGTTGAGTGATAGAAGTAATCGTTGCAAGAGAGCTAGACGATTCACAGTTATTTTTCGAGTTCCCACCCTCAAACAGCGCAGATTTAAATAATCCCGCCAAAATCCGTTTAAAATCCTCTGCTTTTCCCGTGTGTGTGCGTGTGTTTGTGCCTCTGTGTGTATGTGGCGTACGGGGCCTGAGGGAAACTATTTCCGGTATTTCCCTAATTTATAGATGCATTCTTAAAATTCTCCCAACTATCGTCGCCCCGGTGAAATTTTAAACGCGCAGGTGTCCACTCGAGTGGAATGCTTTTCGGGTGGACACGTACAGGTGACAATGCGTACAAAACTGACCAAAATGCAGAGGAATCAGGTCAAGTCGAGTGCAAAAAAGATGTAGTGGAAGAAATGGGAACGATAAACCGACTGAAACAGTAGGAGTTTTGTCATTTACAGTAGTCAAGTTCCAGGACAAATAAGTGAGAGTGAAACAGTCAAAGTGTCGCAGGGAAAGAGTTGCAGTTTAAAATTACACATAATTATGTATATTGTTATTAAATTCATGGAATCCACATCAGTAATTAACAAAATAAGTTTTTAACTTCTGAAAGTTCATATTCATTATTTAGGTGCTGGCAGGGCAAAGCTACCTCTAAGAATCTTAAAAACTCAAGGTATTTTCGCTCTTGCAGTTGAATTCAAGGCAACTTCAGTGAATGTTCGTTTCCTTTTTACCTTGACAATCCTTTCATTCTCACTGTCCTGTCATGTTCTCTCTCTCTCCAACTCAGAAACACCTACTTCTTTTGTGCTTTTTTTCTCCTGTCTTCAATTTTTTTCTCTTTTCCACTGCTTTCTTTTCCAAGATTTCGCACCTGACTTCTCAAATTACAATACAAATTGCATCTTGTTAAAGTGAAAGTTTTCAAACGATCCCCCCCCAAAAAAAATACCGTCAGGATTGTTTTTTTGTCCCGGGAGTGAGAAATAAATTACACCCACCTATGGAAGTCCACGGAAAAGGTAGGCTCTGATACGTAGTAAAATAGCAAAATAGATAAAGAGATAGAAATAGATGAAAGACACAAGAAAAAATACAATCCTGTCGCCGGTGTCCATTGAAAATAAATTTTCTAAAACCCAATTTGCCCGCGTTCATCTATTAAATTCGACGTAACCTTTAACGGTCTATCTGCCGGCCGACCCACTTCCTTTGAAACTATCATTTAACTATAATAGTTGTTCGGCTAGCTACCCACTTGTCTCATGATTTCAACTAATTACGCAACAGAACTCGAGAAAAAAATAGGAAAGGTCCGCCATTGTCAGTTTTAACGGAGCATCAATCTCAATTTGTCTTTTCCGTCTGTTCCAAATTGTAATTTAATGAGATTCGAATTGTAATCGATTCCAATCGATGATCGTATCACTCATTTCCTGCTTGTATAAAAATGGAAATTTCTGTCGTTTATCTGCACCACTTGAGAAAACAAAAAAAATTGATGGCCCCATCGAAGGTAGAAATCAAGGAAAAGTCAAAATTTTCAACTGCAACCGCAAACTTCATGTACCCAAAACCCACGTACACAAAACTAATTCTTCACTTTTTAATTTAATTGTATATATTTAATTTGTATATATTTAATTTTAATATAATTGTATAATTTTAATATTCAACTATTGTTGTTGTAGCTCTTATATATAAAGATACTAACTAATTTCATGTACGAACTAAATTGTTTTTTCTAGAAATTTGGCACTCCTCTTGTAGTCTTCATTCTTGCGTTACGTATTGTAGTGATATTTTTTGTAGTTTACTTTGTACCAATATTATGAAATAATACAGTAAGGATTAAAAAATACTCGACTGGAAGATTAAAAAATTAAATAGTTTTAGTTTTTTGTTTTAATGGAGAAATTCACAACGTCATGGCAAACGGTGAAGTTTGATTTTTCGTTGGAAAGTTCCATTTTAGCCGTGTTTGTTAGCAAATATAAAACATTTCGTTATTTTGCTGTTAACATGGCGGAACGAAAGCAAAACTCAACCAATCGGTGGCGTTTTCCCCTTGGTGAAATCTGTTTCCGGTTAAACATGATCTAAGATCGCTTTTGAATAAAAATTAAAATGATTTTGATCTTAGGCGATTTAATTTCCTCTTCACGTAACCCGAACGTCAGTTCTATTTGCACGACTTTTTCCTTTTTTTTTTCTTCTGCCACTTCATTTCAGGCATGGCGGAATATTCAGGTCTGTTTAGTCTGAAGTACGTCTTTTTTTCTAATATGCCCATTGTTCCTCCCACTAAGTTCTGCTCATTTCGTTTTTACTACGAGGGAATAAATCTTCTCCGTCGTGGAACGAGACTATTCAAACTCTACCTTGAAACATCTTGCCAACTTGAAACAACATTATATTTAGTATTACATAACCCCGTACAATAACCATAATAATTTGTAGGAAACTTTATAGATTGCTACGAGTACAAATTTATAAACCTGACTGAAATGGGCGCAAGAATCCTTGGGAGAAAGCATCGATGAGGTTGTTTATAAAACATTTTGATCAGTATCATTAGATTGGTATCATTAATTTCCAAACAATTCATTGTGTATTTTCCTACGTAACAGGAATTTCGTAGTTTCACCATTCAGTTACAGTTCTCGTACAGTACAGTTGTACTTCTGTCATACACACACACACACACACACACACACACACACACACACACACACACACACATACCTGTTTACAGTCACTCTTTTTGTGTGTTCATGTTTAGTCTCTCTGACTTTTTAAAAACACAAATGAATTCTGACAGATATTTTGTCACCGGTGACGTTTATAAACTTACGAAGGAGTTAAAAAATGAATTCTTTTCTTGTGATGAATGCGTTGTGGAAAGGAAGTGAGATTAGTGACAAATACACATGGACTATGGAGATGTCAGAAAAGTCACCAAAATCAAAACAATTATCTATTCTATTAATCACAAGTCGTTTTTAATAAATGAACTCGGATAAAGCGGAGTTGAACGGAAAGGTAGCCGGGCACTTGGACGAGGACTCCTGTCAAAGGAGACCACATGGACTACTTGAAAAGAATAATTAATCACGTGGACAAGTCCACGGACGTGTACATAAACTGACAAGCAATAGATCGTCAATAAATGAGTTTATTAAATTATTAAAATGACAGACGACAAAAAGGGAATGAATAGATCTGTCGAATGAGACCGAAATAGAAGGGAAACGATCGACCACCTCAATCTAACAGAAAACGTATATAATTCCATGTTTAAGTACCGCGAGTAGCCCTAGGCTGTAGAATATTACCAAATTTTTATAAGAACGAAATTCATTCATTAAGTGTCATCTGACAAAATTATAGTTTCACTAGGGCAGATTATGGATATTGAATGAAATGTATAATGCGCCAGGTATTCACGCCAAGAAGAATAAAGCAAAAACGCACCGAGTGGATAGAACTGGTCAATTTGGTTCTTAGTTACTCAGTCATTCGAATGAATTAACTATTTATTGAACATCAGCATCATAAAGTATGCACTGCAGTGTACTCAAAACAATACATAAAATGTATAACATTTAAGTGTAGTAACTTAAAACTTTGCTTGTGTAACTCAGAGCTGCTGGTTTACTTACATATATTTCATGTGCAACTCGTCTTACGACCACTACAACAATAAGAACATTTTTAAGAAATTATAGACGACTACACTGGAAGCTCACAGAAGAGAAATCTCTACTTTTGTTTCGCAAAAAAGCTACATAAACCCAAATAGAAAATTCATATCGTAAGTATAATAAAGTTTGTGTGTCGTAAAATATTACAAAAAAAAATTAAATTGAATCTCGTACATAATTAATACATAAACTCACGTACACTCTGACAGTATGAGGTAGACGACTTTCTTCTCTTCTGTTTCATCTCAGTGAAATGGGAGGAAATAGAAAAGAAATTTAATAGAAAACTTGGCAAGAGAAAAAAAACTAAATTAAAATGGCGGAGATTAATGTGCGGGAAAAGTTTCCGTGGAACTTCTTTTTGCTTTTTATTTGAGGAAAAAAATGGAAATGAGGATGGTAACACGAAAGGATCGTCCAGGAGGTCCGAAATTGTTGGACCTTTCACACTACTCTTTGTATTGTAATTAGTATAAATCGGAGTTACGTGAGAAGACATTTGACCTTTCCGTTCACTTGTTCACTTCCTAATTGATGATAATTTTATTAAACTTCCAACACGTTTTATGTTTCTACTAATTAATACAAAATAGTAGAATTACATGCAGAATTTGAGAGAGAGAGAGAGAGAGAGAGAGAGAGAGAGAGAGAGAGAGAGAAAAATTAGGTTCTCACAAATATGAAGGAAAGTATTAAGTATTTGCCACTTTTACATCTATTACTGTACTATTTATCTAGTGTTTACTTAGATAACTTCTACAAAGTTTCTAATTTTCTAATTTAGATCGGGACTTTCTCGAGTTTATTAACTTGTATTTTTCCTACAATTAATTAAAACACTTGCAGAATAAAAGTCATCCGTTCACGTGTAACGTTCCGTTCAACTGTTATTACCCGTTGTATTTATTAACTGTTCAATAAATTATTTTTTATAAAAACAAACAGATTTCATTACCTCACACAGATTTATTTTTTATTTATTCTTATGTTATTGTGACAGACATCGTTGAGTTTTATTTCTTTCTATTAAAACGTTTCGAGTCTATTGTACAAGTAAACGATAAATTAGTACTATTCTGAACGCAAGACACTACTAAGACTACAATTTATTAACCGGTACGGAGTGGCTCAATGAATTGATACGAATTCGCGCCACCTTCCGTACTAATTATTAAAATTATAAATTTTATTAAATTTCCTGCGTGTCACCTACGTACACCGCACGTTATGGGAAAAAAAATACCACACTACAACTCCTATGGAAATATATTGTGGGCATATGTTTTAGTGAGGCAACGATCGAAACAACACACGGAACATAACAAATTTCAATTATTCCCGAGGGTTTGTTTGCCGTCGCTTCAATTCAATTTGCGAGTACAAATGTAAACCAATGTCAGTTATTTACATAAAGTACCAATAAGTTGGGTCGGACGCGAATTGAAAATGTCAGTAGGGAAAAAAATTGTGTTGCGGACAAGAACAGTGCCAGGATGTAACTTAAAAAAAAAAAAGGTGCAAATATCGTTGATAAATGACGACTTACTTTTTTTCGTATATAATTCAATGTTGAGTGACTCATTTAATTTGTGTGACTGCACGCGGTTTTACTGTGGTTGTAGTGTGCCCGGAATTTGCTATTGAAAATGACTTTGCAACGGCAGATTTCCCATAGAAATTTAAAGTTAACAAAGGACCGTGGGGAAGTTAATCTGTTTAGTCTAGTTTACCAGGCAAAATGTATGTAATTTGTGCGATTTTAATTCGGTTGCGAACTCTCGCTCGTCCACCCATAAACATCACTGATTAATAAGGCGCGGTTCGTTGATCATAATTTACATCGCAATTATTAAGGAACGGATTAATCCGATCGGAAAGCTTAAATGATCCCATCGGTTTCGGTTTGGTCAACGGTTTTGTTTTCTCTACGTAAACCAACAATGCCAACTTGTTTGTGTTCGTGTTGTGGTGGCGGCGGCGGTGTGGTTGGTGTCATCAACCCCAAAGCGGAAGAGTGAGATTGATCTGTCAGATCACAATTCGACGTGGTCAGCATCTGAGAAAACAGGGGAACTTCCCTACTTCTTCTCAGGTGGCCAACTACTGCTACTTCGAAGTGGTTGACGTTAATAATTTATGTAACAAAATTTTGATCTAAATAATCTCATAAAATACCTTAAATTATATTGTAGAAAGTCAGTAAATTACGCATGGTTTAAGACTGTGCAAATAACTCAATACATCACAATAAATAAATAAATTCCAGTGATCACAAGTAATATACCTAAATGTACATAAAAAATTAATAAAAACCAATCTTACGACTAATAATATAGATTATCAAGTAGAATAACTGGTTAAAGACTTCGGGGGAGCAACTTCGCACTTCACCTAATGATCTTGGGGGAAAATCATTCAAAGATCAGAGTGAGGAAAAAATCGAGAGTCGATCGTTAAGCCCTTCATCCGATTTTTCACGCAGAACTTCCTTTCTGCTCGGAACAAAACAAAACAATTTTTTCATTTTTATTTTTTAAATCGCTTTCAGGCCGGACATTTGAAAATTCCAATTTGCTTAACACGAATTCATTATTCACTACAATCCTGATTTATTGTATACGTTTTACGAGTATCCAAATCGTGTAAATCCTTTTTTCTATTCCGTCCAGATCTATCCAGATAAACTTTCAACATTTTTACATGGCTCCGTCTATTTCTTAATAACTGACTGTTCCCCTTGGGGACGCCACGCGTGGGGTTTTTGCCGTGCGCTACAACGAACTACAAAATAATTGAATACTACAATTCAACCATTATTTTGATTTCTTACATCCGTGAACGACCTCAACCTGCAACCGTCTGAAAATGAAGTTCGGGTGCGTCCCACCTTCTTTCGAAGCAAACGACAAATTTTTACCTGAAAGAATTTCGTCAGATCCGAAGTGAACGGTCATACAGCGGAAATTCTTCCATTTTTTTTCTAACCGGAACAGGAATTTCAGGAGATCCGACAAAAGAAACCAGAAATTTTTTTTAACTCCGAGGTATGCAGACATCGAAAGAAATGGGTTTTTTTTTCTGAGCCACTCAAAGCCGTTCTCATACGTTCGGAGTCGTTGTTGTCTCAGGAAAAGCTACCGTTTCCGCCTTTGAAGAGAATTTCCGGTGAAATAATAATTTTCCAACTTGAAGAAAAAAAATAAATAAATAAATAGATGAACTTCCGTCGCAGTTTCTCTCCTCGTCTGCCTGCAACTTGTCTGTTTTCTCACGAAAATAACATTTTTTCCTATTATTAAATTGTACGCGAGAATCGATGGAACAAAAAATACCGTGAAAAATTAATAAATTTGCTGCACTTAAAATTTTACAATTAAGTTCATTACCTTGACTTATGTTAAACTTAAGTTAAATATACACAATTCACAACTAGACATTTCTCATTACTGTAATTGTATTTATTTCATTTAATTATTGTTAATGGACAGAATCTTTTCTAAAATTTTCATAGCGAAAATCAAAGTTGAAATTACATTTACGTTATTTTTGCAATAATTATCAATACTTCAATTATAAATTAATAAAATTATGTTTTATTCAAAGGAGGTCATTCTTAAGAGTAAAAACGACACTGTCCACAGACTTCTATTTAATAATATCTTCATTATTAATAACGCTACATTATATTGTTTTACAATAAAAAAGTAAGCGGAAAGAGGAATTTAACACGAAAAATAATCAGGTAACTTAAGACTCACACAGCACAGAAGGAAAAAAAAATTCAAATTTCACTAAACGAGTTTTAAGTTCCGTTTCAGTCACCGGAAGCAGCCATTTTGATTGATCAAATTTCTTTTCAATTCTTTTTCCTCTCAAATTTGATTTGGAGGAGCAGAAAAAAAAAACGAGGTTCGAGCCTTTCCGAATCTCATTTCTGCTCAAAGTTTTTCAAATGAGCCGGAAAAACTTTTTCGCTTTTCCTTCCCGCCGTCCAGTGTTTTTCCCATCCTCTCGGACTTTTAATTATCCGGAAATTTCCAAAGCTACACCGCTAATGTAATTGAAATGACCGCGTTTTAATTTTTGCTGAAAAATTTTTCTGACAAAAGCAGACGACACGCTTTTGCCGGGTGTCGTCCCAACAGCAGACGAGAGAGAGAGAGAGAAATGGATGACTCGCAGTTCCGCCAGATATGTGCGAATTACGCAGGCAGTGTTACGAATCGAACTTCCGATACTCCGATAGACAAGTATTGTAAATTAATCGACGTATTCTGCTATACAAATACCAACAGAATACAATAAAAAAGCGCGAAATCACTTAACGGCACCCATTTTGAAATAAAATTTCTGGTAATTTTATTATAACTATTTTTTCGTGTTCTCATTTCATACGGACAAACAAAAATAGTTTGCCATCATTTGAATTTAAAAGTTGTGACTCGAATATATTTGTTTATTATAAATAATACGCAAATAATAAATAAATATTTTTAATTTGAAATCATTTAAGAGCCTTTTTAATCGTTGCCTCGTCAACGATTAGTTCGCAAAGATCCTCGATTAAAGATCCCAAACTTTAAGTTTGTACTCATATTTACCTTGAAAATATAAAAAGTCAAGGATTAAAGTTAAGAAAAAGCAACGGCAGGAATAGTTTTACAGTACGGCACACTTGTGATAAAAATAAGTACATAAATTTACACCTTGTGATTTTCAAGTGAAAATTCACATGGGCAGTAGACGAGTTTTGTCTGCCACACTTCCGGCCAGGTTATGTACCGGTGGCAGCTAATTTTAGATGAAAAACGAATTTCTACGACTTTAATTTCAGTTTCTGTCAATGTATTTACATCGGAAGAGGACTTTTGTATCTTTCGGAATACGACTAGTAAACAAATCAAGTACCCCACATAAATTCCTAAATTGTAGACAAGTCCGCCCAATTCAGGTAGGGAGCATGTCAAATTCTGTGAACGGAAGCTAAAGAGGAGGAAGAGAAGGAGAAGATGGAGACGAACCACCGACAAGATGAAACCAAACAGACGGATATTTGTTGTATTGACTGGGTACACGGGACCGCCATGTTTCGCGTACCTCCCTGCATACCGACCGAAAACGGATCGATTTATAGTTTTCCAATTACATAGTGATTTCTCTGGAACGTTTCTCTTTTTCCTTTGACTTGGGTGGTAGCGCGTTGCACCTGTCACTTCCACCTGTCCGGGCTCGTTCGTCACCGAACAGTCGAACTGCTAATTCACGTTGGAAACCATCCGGTTGCACTCCCAGGACGACATTCCGAAAAAGTACTTATCACATAAAATCAAACGGTGATTTGCATTCACCGACAAACAAACGAGAATTAGTGACGGGTACCTACGCGGAAAAATCCCCGACCGTCAGGTACGCAGGTTTCCGACTGCCCACTCGATCGACCGAGTACCTGACCATTAAAATAAACAGTTGTAAACCTTCGGGGGTACGACTCGGTCGAGTGTTTCACACAGGACGACACTTCAGGTGATTTCCCTTCACCGAAATTCTTACCTGTACCTTCCGCCCCCGCACCGGTAACCGGTTCCGTACCTCGAATTTATTACCCGAACAATAAAAACACAAAAAAAAAGTATTCAACATAATTACACGTCCCGTGAAAAATCGGTTCCACGTTTGTAATGGACGTTGTCAATCCCCGAATCGAAACTTTTATGTACATAAACGCGTCGGAGCCCTCGTGAAATCCTGGAAGGTGGACGGGTACCCAGGGAAGGTTCAGGTACTCACAGGTTGTCAGTGAGTTCTAATGGCGCCTCGAAACGATACCGAGAAAGCCGTAAATTAATCGTTAATGAGGTGAATCTCACCTTTCCACGACAACCGATAAAAGTTATTATCGATGGAATTGGATTTTTTAAGACGGCCAATTCATTTTCTTCAGGTAAATCTGACAATTAGTTTATTGATACGAATTTATCGGAATCGATAGGTTTTAATGATTCCGCCGTGGATGGTAGCCGGTTAATGGCTCTCTTCTCCACACTTGAGAGGATTAGAAATTTCTCTGACGTTTTTATTATAATTCACTGGGTTTCTTCAGTTTTTTTGCAGACGGAAAGGAAGGGAGAGAGCGAGAGAGATCAATGGGTGATCAATCGATCAACAAAAGACTTGATCGCGGCTTAACGAACAAGTGCTAACGTTCGATAAAGTCGAATGTTTTGATGTTCACTCGTATTTATTCTGTTATTTGTACATACAAAGTCTAGACATCCTGGCTAATACGATTAAGTAAAACCAATCGAATTATTACAAATAAAATGTAGTTATACTACTCTTTTCGAGTACTTCGAAGTGCAAGTACATATGTATAATTGTTCCACGTGTACACTTTCCTATATTGTTTTATTTAGAAATATTTAAATTGCTTTTCAATGAAACTTTCCTTTTCATATCTTCTGCCGGAAACAATTTAACTTTGTTATCAAATGACTTGTTTTTACCTTCTCACCTTATTAATTTATGTACTCATTTTCTCGAACCAGTTACAAGCCTTGTGAAGAATGAAAAAACAACTTACACTTAGGGTCTGCTACTTGTTATCGAACTATCTATTGGGATTTAAGGTATTTTAAAGTATTCCCAAAACAATTATTTACTTATTGTACGTTAAAGTAAAACCAACAAATGCTGTACGTAGATACGGGTGAAATTTTTACATAATAAACTTATTAAATTATTGACTTTGCTGATGTCGATTACCAAACGATTTATGGTTTAAAATATATATATATATATACACGTACATTTATATAGCATAAATTTTCGGAACCTTTCTATTAACTCTCGTTCACGTTAATTTCTTTTTCAAGGAGAAGTAGCAAAAGAAGAGCGACCCAAGTGGGATTAAGGATTATTTATTAATAAATTTAATAATTTTACGTCCATTTAGAATTCTGTCGCAACTGTCGCGCCGTCACATTCTACACGAATCATAAAATATATTCATAACTACATATACACATATATATATGTATGTGTTCAACATGTTTACTGCTCAATACAGAAGAACCGGGGAGTATTTCATCCAGAATTACACTCTATGAAATAAAACTTATTCAAGTCACCTAAGTTAAGTTGGTGCTTTAGTATTTAATTAAGTTATTCCGGTTCGTAACTTTTTGACGTTCCGAGAAATACAATAAAATCGTGTGGCTTGTCAATATCAGAGAATCGAGTTAAGAAAAATCCCTGAAAAGGCCGGACCGAGTTGTGCAGTCATTATACTGTAAGTCAGACGATCAATATATTTGAATTTCTTTACAGTCCGTTATTAAAAAAGTTTCTGTGGCAATTCAATCTTCCTCCACAGTTCCTTCACTTCTTATTTTATTCTTTCTTGACTTTTAACAGTTTTTTTTATAAGAATAATATATAGAAATTACCCTTGCCGATTTTCTTCGCTGTGAGGAGGATTAAAAGGTGAACTGTGGGAAAATCCTATATAATTTGATTAAATAGTACGTACATATGTCGCTTTGGCTTGTTATAGAATGTGTACATTTAATAATAAAATTATTAATATTTCTAATATCCTTCCTTGTGATCAAAATGAGTAATTACTTGTTGTGCTCGGTGTTCATTGTTTTTCCATCTTGGGATTCATCTCCTGATATTCATTAGAGGACCTCTTTCCGATCTGTGCCTCTGTACGATCTATGCCAAAAATTTTAACTCGGCAAAAGACGGAGCACTTGCCAATAAAAGTTTCCTAGCTGTGTTAAAGGAAAGTTAGGCAACCCAAAACACCTTCGTCTCCTTTTGCACATTTGCAATTCTTTTCAAATGGAAATGGCGGGGGGTTGGCAATCAAGAAAAGGCGGGTTCTCTCTGACAATATCCAAGAAACAAGGCAAACGTCCGGGATATTTCCGGTCGAATGGGTCCAGACTCCCGCGTCAAGGTGTTTACAGGTGATCTTTTAAGTGATCCAAGGTGTCTCAGTCAGGGAGAGAAAGAGGAGACGAGAGCGTTCCAATCGGGGAGAGGCCATCAAACGGACCAAGGGAAAACCTGATTTCCTGTCGTGGCAGCAGACATTCACCCAGAGAGAGTCTGTTATACTTGACACAATCGAACTAATCTCACTTTCCGACGGAAACCCAATAACTCGATGTGTGTGCATGTGGGAGAGAAGAAAGGATCTGACGAGCGGTGACCCATTTTTCTTCTTCTTCGAGTACAACTCACCAGGATTGACAAAGTTTTCAACGAGTTTTCCATTTTCCATCTTTTCTTTTCTTTTCCTTTCATTTTCCATACAATTTTATTGATATTCTGAAGGAACAGAACCGATTTCTCTGGGTTTTTCTTTTCTTTTCCCGTCAGATCCTCGGAGTCAGCCAACCAACCGGTTGCTTTTCCTTTGACATGCTTCCGGGGACGCTGTGGGGTAGGAGCAGGAGCAGAGAAAGGGTGGGAGAGAAGGTGGGGGAGGTCGATGTCGATTGGGGAGCCGCCCGGGGAAGGACGAAGAAAATGGATAATCAAGAGCTTTCTACAGATTCAACAGGAGTGCGAGTGAGACGTGGAAAATTGGCAAGGATTTGTTGCTCTTCTTTGGCTCGTCTATTTATTTCTCCATTTTTTACAACGGAAATTCGAGAATGGCGTGAATTGGAACAAAAGAAAAGAACGGATTTTCTTTTTTGCAACTTCACTGCCGAAGACGTCGTTTCTTCAACTTGAAATCGAAGCATAACACTCCGACCACACCTGAACAATGAAACAGCGGAACGCAGATACAAAAGTTACAAGTGTAACAATTAGCAATTGACTTTTGTACACGACACACACATACACGGTGCCCGTTACTAAATGTAGAAATCCGAGGAACACAGGTAGCACGCACACACACACACACGCACACACAGACAACTTCTTTTTCTTCATAGTTTCTTACAAGCACATAAAATTTTACATAATTCGTGTTAGCACACACTACGTAGCTCTTTAAAAGATTCAGTGGCAGTAAAGAGGTGCCCCGAGGTGAGTTCCGCTGCATCTCCCAACCTCAATCGATAGCTACCTGTACCACATTAATTAAAATTATCCATCAAAGTGAAATGGCATGGACCTGCCAAGGTGAACGGACGTTACCTTTCCGTCCACACCAAAGCCTTGGGTGTCCTTCGGGGGTCCCCTGACATTCAAAAAACTACATTTACTTTTGTCGATGGCAGTACGCCTTATTTGAATTTTGACCACTCCCTTTGGGTTAAGAGAGAAATTCAAATCAGTTTGCACACTACATTTATTTTAAATGTTATACATGTGTATTCTTTCGTTGTGCCTGACGTTTATTTTAGTACTTAAAAACTATTCTTCCCAAACAAAATTTTAAATAGTTTTGGTTTTGATTTGATGCAAAATAGTTTTGATTGTTTGGCGGTTTTAATCACCTGTGCACCAACCTAAATTTGCTTTGTGTGACTGATTTCCGAGTAAACTATTCTATTTATGTAAAATATTAGTGCCTTACACACGACAACTTTTGAAGCTTTGGGAACTACGTAAACATAAAAAACAAAATCCGTTCTATACATCTGGTAACTTATTAATTATTCATGTCACCTTCAAAGACTTGCCACAAGAGATCATTATAATTGTACGAAAAATACAATGAGTTCTTGTACAGCACGTGTCCAGTACAAATACTCTTTAAAAAAAAAGTTAAAAGTGGACATTTAAATAATGAAACAGAGCTCTTTAGTTCCCACACAAGACAAGACAAGTTAACTTTGACGACGGTAACGAGGAGTCGCACACAAAAAGTGAACCCGATTCAAACGAGACTCGTTTTTTCACTTAGACACCGACCTAGGACCTGAACTGGGCTGGACGTGGAAGAAGAATGTATTAGAAAAGAGAAACTGTCAGGATTTCTAACCAATTTAATTCTGTAAAAAGTAAATACAAACACGGGACTGGCAGAGAAAAGAAGGTGATTATCTAAGTGAAAAGATGCCAACAATTAATATGTCAGTTATAATTACATCGGACTGTTGGAATTAAGTCACGACGAAGTGACTAACGAGGAAACCCTGGGACCCTGAGACCCTGAGAGAACCTTCAATTAAATTTACAGGCAGCGGTTCACCCAAAGACTGTGCATGTCTTCACCGTGTGATTTTCTTCTGTTTCATCCCCCTGTCTGCCCGGCACTCACCTGACTTGTTTTGTGTACATAAAAACTTCTTTTAATTAATTACTTATCACGTGACTTTAACACAACTGTCGATCGTTCGCCCCTTCTGGACTGTTCTTCCACTTCTACTTCTAGTATCGTGATTTTTATCAGTTTATTACCTCCGTTTACAGAGTAATAAAACGACCCGAGTTCTCTACCCTTGGCTTTTCCTTCCCTCCGACTGTCGACATTATTCATTTCACCTTCGCCTCCGACGGATAAAGGCAAGTCATTTCCCTGACCTTCTTGGCTGCTGCCACTTCAATTTATTTAATGCGTTGCACCCGAAAAAAGGCCGACTCTGCCTGTCTGCCATTCAAATACTTTTGTTACTAATAACAGGAGCCGAGTCTTCAGCCATCAAAAAATCACACTTTCTCTGCAGCTTGTTTGTTCTCGTATATTTTTTTATCCAATTTCGGTCAATTTGAGGCAACGCCTGTTTGATTTTCCGCCTACCGCGTGAGGTGAACACACCTGAGAAATCAATGCGGAATCAAATCTATCTCGAATGAATCGAAGTTTGAAGTCACGCAGTGGATTTACTTGCTTATTAATTTCATATTTATATACATTTTATAATATTTTATATTAATAACATATCGTGTAAAAACAGGTAATTCTCGGCTTTGGACTTGAACTGTATATGAAAATTAATGCCATCATGTTTCAAGTATTATTTACATAACGGGACAAAGAGATAAATAATACCACGAATAATATATATAATATACATTACTTATACAATAAGCAGTGCGTTACTATTAATAAAAATTAATGAAAAATATTTTTCAATCTGCGGCTCTGTTTCCGTATTCTTATATATTTTGCCACGACTCCGAGCCATTACCTGTGTCTATGCTACACTTGTGATATTTGTATTCAATAAATAAATTTCTGCCATCACTAGCAATTCCTAAATTTCTCAAGAGCACACAGAGAAGTTTAAGAAGTCGTGTAACGTTTAATTTGCCAAAAGGAAAAACATAAGTTCCTAAATCAACGCAACATTTTTTATTATTATTTAAGTTTTCTCCACAATATGTCGGTCCTACCAGTTGTTGAAAATCAAACACTCTTATTGCTTCTTCTAACACAACTACTCCTACAGTATTTTGAATAAAAAGTTCACTCCCAAACCGCCATTGAACTTTTCAATCAACCGACTGAACGTTCGACGGTAGAAAGGTGGAGTTGGAGACTCTCTCACTTTCCGGTTCAATTCAATTCTTTTTTTCATTTTATTCGTGTTGTTGTGTACGTTGAGAAATATTAACGTCATTGTCACACATTAATGGAAGTTCGTCAGTCGATTCATTTAAATGAGTTATTTTACTCGTAAAGCTATCAACTTTAATTCTCTTATGAATAAGTTAAATTCGTTCGGTCTTCTTGTACGAACAGATGTGACTTCTGAGTAGAAAATAAATAACGAGATTTCTCATGTTTTAGAATAATTAACGTTTATGTATCAAATTTGGTTAGGTAATTATTGAACTCGAGGCTTCAACTCAAACTAGTACCATTGAATCAAACTTATAGCAAATGAATAGTTCTACTTTGACTAGTTTTTAATTGTCCGTGTAGTTTACTTGCAATTACGTTAATTTGAATTTAATTGCCTTGCGACTGACTGTAAGACACCGACCGATAAAGCAAAAAAGAAGTAATTCATGTGAATTTTTGTAGGCCGAGGAATGGAATTAAAAATATAAAATATATTATTATAAATAATTGAGCGCTGAGAACTACCTCTCTAGCATAAAACCACTAAATACTGTCGTATAATACGGCAATGGAAGCAATATGTACTTCCATGGAAAATGTGTAAACTACTTATTGCATAAAAGGAGGAGAAATAATAAAATATTATTAAATAATAAATAATAAAATATTTATTATTATTACATTATTTTATATATTTTATATTATTTAGTAAAAAATAAATAATAAAATATTATTAAAATATCTTACTACGCTTAATACGCATGAAATAAAACCCTGATGCTCAGGTAAGTACAGAACAATACCTTTTGGTCGATAATAAAAAGGTTCGCGAGTAATTTGAGGTAACATCTAACGGAGAAAACAAAAAAAGAAGAAGACAACACACGGATAGTGAAAGAGAGAGAGAGAGATGCTTAAAAGGTGCGAAGTGCTGAGACGAGAAGAGTCACATGAGACCCACCACCGAAGGGATGTGATTTACAACATCCAAAAGTATAAAAAGAAGAAACTCATCAACCATGAAATTGAGAATAAAAAATATGAGCCCTCCAGGCTTTATATAATTCTAACGTAGGGGTGCATTAAATCAACATTTACGTTTAGATTCTGACTAAGAATTAAGGATTAGAGTCGATAAAATGGTTTAAACATCAGTCTAACCTCCACGTGTGAATTACTCTAAAACCGTTCAAGTGGTAGCACTTGGTAGCACTCAAATCGAAAAAAGAACTGGAGACACGAGCCACAAACTGTAAAGAAAGTAACAAAAATTTGTGGTTAAGGTTGGATAGAAATCTGACTAAAATGGCGGCCGTCCAGTCGGTAAAAAAAAAATAATTTTTATTGCGCACCACGACGTTAAGTTTGCTCCTGTCGTCTGAAGAACGGAAAACAGCAAAAATAAAAATTTATCTTTTGGGGATTTGTGCGATTCGACTGCTCCGTCAAAAGAGTCGTCAGAAACAGTTCGTTTTTACTTCTCTAAAACAATTGTCAATGAAACGGTTCATTACAAACTCGAACGAACTCCCAGACTTTTTTTATTTTGGGCGTACTCGACGTGTACGCAACCACCCAAAGGTTAACGCATACCTGAACGGATCGTATATCTTAGAATCTGATGTACAATCAACACCGTTCATTCATTTGATCGAACGAACGAACGAACGAATGAATGAATGAATGTTTTAATGAGCGATTCGACTGTACGAATGGGAAAATATTGTCAAAGTGAATATCAAACATAATCCTATTTGGAGTTAACGATGACGGTCTGTGGCTGCGTACAACCAGAAATTAACAGTTGTATCGTCAAGCAGCAGACCGTGAACCCCTCCTAGGGAATAAATCCTGCCCTAGAGCCTTTCCTCTGTTACCAAAAAAAAAGAATGAACTACTTGATAACATGGTGAACCAGTAACGTACATCATAACTTACTTCTCCTTTGCACAAGACACAGTTGCAGCAGGACCTAAGTGACTGCAATAGTCGTTTAGACATGAGATGTACTGAATGCAATGCACACAAGATGCATACTTCATTTTACACTGATATTATATAGGTTTACATTATAATATATATATAATAAAGCGGTTGGTATTTGAGGTCTAAACATTGAGGAGGACGACGAGTACGATGTAAGTATTGGTGAAAACAACTGTAAAAAAATGTAAGCGTTTGGTGCTTTTGATTTAATATCGACAGATGGAAACAGGACAACGAACTACTCCATCGAAAGTTAAGAAAAAAGTAAATGGAGCTTAATGATCAAATATAAAAAGCAAGTCTGTCGGTACTTCGTGTGGAGAGCAGTACAATAAATAAAATCAAAGTTCCAGGCGTGTTCGACGTGTCTGATAAATCCAACTAAATCGAACCAATAAAAGTTAGTTAATAAATATCACCGGTGCAGTTTAGTTTCCATATTGTTGCATGTGTTTGCGGCCGTGTGTGTGTGTGTGTGTGTGTGTATGTGGCAGTTGAAGAAGGTGACCTATCCATTCGGTTCAACCAGGCAAAATTCCTAGAGAAAGAGAACTTTCTTCCCATCGCATTGTAGAAACTCGCCTTCCTCGGGGGCCGACCCGTCTGCATAAAAACAACATTTCACGTCAGTCACCGCCCATGCGCGCGATCTTAATTAATTTCCCAGCTCTGGCGCTCCATTTAATCTAAGAAAACATAGAAAACGAAAATAGAAAAGAACTAGATGTAGAACCGGAAGCACGCAGATTCTACCCAATTTCATTCCCACGTAATCAGTTTATAATTTATTTTCCCGAGGAAACACGAAAAGTCCGAAAGGGAAAACCGAAAAACCGTGAGGTTTGAAATCCGACTCTGCTCCGGCACCTGTTTTCCACAGGTACCTCTGGTGACGTCACCGCAAAACGGTGCAAAAGGGCCTGCCTTGTCACCCCTCGAGAGTACTCGTGGAGTGCTAGAGATTTTCCGATTGCTGCTGCCACGTCGTTTTCCCGCGGTTAATTCGAACAAAAGGATTTTCTCTATTTTCTCAACGTTGTGGGGTGCGATCCCTCAGTTCTAAGTGAGATCTTCTCACGGGCAAATGGAATGTCTCCGGAAAAGAAACATTAAATATGCAAGAGGAAATCCGCATGAAATGTGCGGATAAGCAAACTAACAAGATATTGAAAATTTAATTTTACAATTTCTGTTTTCAGGTTTTGTCAACGTGTGAACCTCCGACGATCCCAACTTTCACGGGAAATGTGTCGATCGTGCGGTGAAAGGTGAAAGTGCTGCACTTAATCGTACGAGTACTTACTTGTTCGGGGAATTATTTGCACTTCTCTAAGGAAGGAAAACAAATACATTTTACGTATGGCAGTTCGCTAGTTACATAAATAAATTATGTACGCAAGGAAAGAAGTCATAACCTAAAAACCACCCATATTAAATGTATAGTTCCCTCCAGCATTTGTTATTACCGGTTGTATACAATGAGAATACCGCGATCACTGTGCTTTTCTCACGGTTTCTTTTTATTATAAAGAAATATTGAACTTGTACGTTCGACTTCACCCTGTCCCGGGTCTCTTGAGCCAGTTTAGACATTGCTTTAAGTTCTTCGTGCTTGACCGTACGTCAAAAGAATATCTCAAACTTCATTTTACATAGATTATCTCTTACTGTAGGGTCGAGAAAGGAGGTAAAAAACGGATTGTATAATTTATAGCTTTGATATTAGTACTATCTAAAAAGTAGCATGTCCGAGAAGATGTTGGTTGTAAAGAGGAGAGTCGACAGGAGTCAAGAAAGACAGAGAGACAAAAACCTACCCAAAAGTTTGTCTTCTAATCTCCTAAAAACGCTTCCAGGTCTTAGTTCCTGGCTCAACTTTTCTCATTATTCATTATTTGTTTAGGACTAAGGAAGTGCTACCTCGCGGTGTTTTGCTATATACGAAAATACACGGCACTGGAGATGTGACCGGATCCAAACCAGAAGAACCAAGAAGGTGGGACGCAGTTGCATCGAGCGTGCATCGGATGAGAACGAGTTGCTGAGTTCAAAGCAAAACCAGACAGGAATTTACTGTCAAATTGTCTACAACTTGGTGATGTTAGGTGGTGACCGTTGGCAAAGCCCACAGCCACCGCAAAGAGCAATACTTAAATTCCAATATTCTGTTATTCAACGTGTAACATCGTAGATAAATGAACCAGATAGTGAAACCTTCACAAGTTCGTGATGTTTAAATTGGGTCAATGAAACCTTCGAAACCTGACAAATTCTTTGGTATTTCTTCTGTACCTTCCGGCCAGTGCTGACTCGTTCGATGGCACTTCGTTCCTTAATTTTTTTTTTCGGTCGGTTACTTCCTTTGGTTCAAGAGAAGTTGTTTGCATGTCGGAAGCACGACGCACAACCTCATCTTTTTATGTACTAAAATGTTCGTCCGCTTAATTTTATTCTTACATTAATTATTCATATATTTAAATTGTTCCAGCAGGTAATAAAGTTTATTCCGGTGTAACATTAGTTTAACGTTGAGGTAAAAGCAGTAGCGAACTATTAAGTGATTTATTTCTTATAAAAACCGCTCTTTTCTGTTAACATCCATTATTTATTAGTTTGTTTTCAAATGTTGTTTTTTTTGTTGCTTCTTGTGCTTCTTGAAGTTGCACCACATGGTCTCGTAATACGGGAAATTAGTGTTAATGTGAATAAAAAATCTGCCGAGAACGTTTTGCCGAAATAATATTTTACCAAATATTTTTGAGAAATTGCTATTGTACAAGTTGTAGGCATAGTTTGAGGTCTGAAAAATGTTTTAGTTTCTCAGATTGAACGTGCAGTGACCCGCTCGACGGCCTACAACACGATCAGTTCCTTGTCAGCGGGGTGTTTTGTCACCACTGACCTCATATTTGAAACTTTAACTACCTAATAACTTACCAGTTCGGTTAAAACTAACTGGTTCTTGGATGAGTTGAGCATAAGGCAAAACGTCGTGGCAGGAGAGCAGCAACAAACATGTCGCCCTTCCCTTTCCTGCCTCTCAACGGCGTTTCCTTTTACAATTCCCATCCGACGATAGGACAAGCAATTTATTGAGACGCACATTCGGCCGTTCGGCATGTTCCCACAGTGTGTGAGCATCCTTTGGTGTCTGCTTCCCCGACGGGACATCGGAGCACGAGCACGACACAGTCCCAAGTGTCAGGATAACGAACTGCCGCCTTGTCGACGTGTTTACCGTTTGTGGCATCTGTCGGCAACCTCTCAACACGTTCTGCCGGGGAAAGGTTCCTCCTGTTTGCGCAGTTCCAGAACTTTTCACTTCGGAGTCCCGTTGACAGATGTCCTGAGCTTTTCCCGGGAACTTCTCCGGACTCTTTCAATCGATACTCGCACCTAATTTCGTGGGTTCCTTTGTGTCCGGCCCCAGTGAAATGTTAACGTTTCGCACAAAGACATTTCTCCAGTATCCCGGTAAATAATGAATTATTCAATGGGAGTTTTTCCTAATTTTTTTTTTGCACAATACTTTTCTTTTTAATTATGACTCCACGAAGCAAATTTTCTTTGATTTTGGTTTTTAGTGTACAAATAAAAATTGAGTCGCATTCAAACAGAAAAAAATACAACGCACACTAACAACAATGTTTGGATATGTTCTGTATCTGTATACAATTACTAGTAAATAATTATAGATGTGTGATTTTTTAAAAATATCTTTCTTATTCCATTTTGGTTAATCAAATTAAAAGACCTCCAGAAGCACTACATCTGAGTGTACTTGGTCTCTTATTGTTTTGTTTTCGTCACGTTTTTCTTCTCTTCCATGTTTTTTTGGGCATTTTTTAACGGTGTAAGCTGAAGTTTCCTTGTGTGAGCAGTGGTCAAATTGGGGTGTTCTTACTCGTCTATTTTGTAGAGGAAGTCATTAGTGTCCGTCCAGTGAGCATATGCGTCGTGTGGTAAGTCAGTTCTCGTGTGCCCTAAGGGTCCATTTGTCGGGGTTCTGGTAAACGGCGTCCACAATTGCTTTTCTGCGTTTTTTCTGGTCTAGTGGAGCCATAAGTTTGCAGCGTTTCTAGTTATTTCTATTTTGTTAAGTCTTACCGCTGCTTTCTGTGTTCGGAGTCCTGCCATGATACGGACGGGTAGAATTCCTGATTATGCAGAAGCGGAAATGATTTTGTATCATCTGATCCTCTCGGTGCAGTTTTGTTTGCATTTGCTTTGAAGTTTTTTATTTTTGTTTGATTTTTCCCTTTGCAGATAGGAGCTCGATGCAGAATACTATTTTGTAGTGCTCTGCAAAGTAGCGTTCCTGGGCCTTAATTAGTTTGGCAGTAATCCGCTTAGCATTTAAAACTGCACGTAATATACGCAATTGTATATGTTGGGACGTTAATTTTTATTTTTCAATTAATAAAATCAATTCTAAGGGCTAAAATTTATTTCATTTATGATCAATCTAAGTTACTGTTACGGCTTCACAATGACACTGCACGCTCCTTTGATTCAGTATTTAGCTGATGCAATTGTTAATAATAAAAATGTGGAGGATAAATAAAAAAAACCTGGAATATTAAACAAACTCCTTGCAGGCACGGTAAGCGTAAAGACCGAGATGAAAATAATAAATACCATGAAAAGAAATGTTTGACTGTTAAAATTGTTCCATTGAAATCATCTGTGCTTTTCAAACCTCAATTTGGGTTTCTTCTGTCGCTCTAAATTTATTCGCCCCATCTTTCTGATCAGCTAAGTTAAAATGCCGTTGAAAGTACGACAATGGTTAAAATTAACAGTTATTATTAATTTGTTTACTCTTCATTTACATTTCGCTGAAGTTTCACTCGGGGGGAGAGCGATCGTCAGAAACCGGCAGAGTCAAGAACAGACGCCCACAAATTAAAACTCACTAATCCGGTCAACCAATAAATTGATTAATTCTAAAACCAATTTCGAAATGGGGAAACACAAGTCGTATGTGTGCGACCTTATTAATTACGTGTCTCCCGTAATAAAAAGTAACGAGAGGTAAAAGAGTCGTGGCAGGAGACGAACAAAAGCAAATAATCGAGTTCTTTTTTTTGTTTTTTAACTTCCAAACAAGGAGAGAAAGAAAAACAAATTTACATAAAAGTCGCTCGGTCACAATCATCATAAACGGTTGAATCGTAACGAGTTATTTCTCAAAACAAAAAGTTATGAAAAACAAACTGGTCGAGGAGACGGGTCGGACGCAGTCGGGGGAAAGTTCCAGGTTTTTCGTGGTGTGCCCAGAAAATAAATTTCAACAATAATGTTCCAAACTAGACAAAACATTTAAGTCGAACGAAACAACAATGAAACCATGATCATTTCTCTGGGAATTTAAATTAGAATGTGATAACGCGTTTTGCCAGACAGGTAAAATTTAAAAAAAAAATGTTATTTTTTTCACCGGTGGCGAGACAATCCAACTGGAAGGAAAAAAAACTCTCAAGGTGTTCAGGAAATCCGGGAAAACGATAAAAAGTAAAAAAGGGAAAAAAACCTGGAATGTGAAACAGTAAAATGCAAAGAATATGGAAATTAACCTTTAGAAACGAGATGAGACTCTTCCGGACACTTGTTAACAGTCAGACTACAAGAACCTTAAAAGGTTTTTCTTAATTTAAAATTAATAAGCTGTGTTCTCTGACTTATTTTTATGTGCGGCCATTACATGATACTATTTTACATGGATTGTTATGTATTCTATTTCACCAAGGCCAATGTTTCGTCTTCTACTAAAAACCTTAAACCCGTCTACGACGGTTGTGAAGTTACAATAGTTCAACAGACGTGCCACAAGAAATTAACTACTTGTTCGAATTTGGCTAATTTATTTATAATTATTATTATTACTACCACTACTAGTTTTCTACAAATGGTTTTAGGTCTGTTCCCTACGTCCAAAAAGCAAAAACAAAAAAACTTAAACACTTTATTTTCCACAAAGTCTGTCGATATAAACATGATCTGTTGATCGGCTATTAAGTGCTACGCTTTGTTACTAATCCATAGGTGACTACATATATCTACTACTTCGCCCACTCTATCTGTTATTTACTCCACTGATGGTTGAATTGACATTTATCGACACACCTGACAATCCGCAGTTTATCCTTCGATTCAAATTTTACAAAACAATACCGTTTAACAATACTATTTATTTATTTAATGAAGTGGAAATCTACTTCTTCACCAATTCAACTTATTAAATCGTCAACTACCGGCCAATTCTTCTTCTGTACCTGTAAAAAGTGTGCGTTCGAATCACCTGGTGAGCCACGAAATCCACGGGAACGAACATTCCGTGTAAAGCGCACGAATAAAGACGCAAAGGGTTAAATAATTATAAATTATTTATTATGAAACTATCGGTCACTAATGGTGAATACCCGACGGTTGATAAATTAATTATAAAGACAAAAATTATAGTTGAGGACTTGGGAATAGTTTGAGGGTAACTGGTAGTTCTTTGTCGGAGGTAGGAAAACACAGAGAAAAAGTTTTAAGGGCCGTAACGAACGAGATTCGTAGATAACAATGCCCTCTGAACACCCAAATACAGTGATCATAGATCTAAACAGATCGAAGTAACCAATAGAAAAAAAATATATAATCCTATGAATAGATTAATTTCCATTGTGATACCCACGAGTTCCGATGGTACCCGTTTCTTTTAACAGAATATTAAAATACGAGAATAACCCACGGGGGGGTTCCCAAAAGAGTGGAACTGGCAGTGGAACTCGACTAAATAGGAATCCGAACACTTTCTAACGACGGATCTATCATTATCTATGCAACTTGACTATCGGTCACGGAGTAGAACGGTAGTGGAGACACGTCGGTTGTTCTTTGCCGTCACGCAGGTAAACTCTAAGGTTTACCACCTGGAGACTCCTACATACATAAAGTTGCATTGCAAAAATAGGAAAATAGAAAAATGTTCATTTTGTCTACGACTATGAGAAAAAACAGGTGCAATTCAAGTTTTCCATGGTGATGAAGAAAGAAGCGGCGAAAATCAAATAAAATTCACATTACTTCTAAGTTCCGGTCTGATAGTAAAAATATAATGAAATTTAAGTACACCTACATTAAGTTTTATACATTTTGAAGTTTCATTGGTGCATCACATCGACGCGATGTGAAATTTCACGAAACGATCTGAATGTTTCAGATCACCACGTCGATCGCAACCGAACTGTCTTCTCACGAGAATGAGAGCTCGAACAGACGAAAGTACTTATATATTATGTATTATGTAGGTGAGTATTTGTATGTCGCTTTATACTCGTGCCACAACTTATTTCTATTCACTTAAATAACTTATCTGTTGCTATATATTACTCTGAATTTATTATATAAATACAGCTCTTTGTAATGTACAAATAATATATTTTACTATTTTCTACTTAAATACTCTTATTTTAATGTATTGCATACAAACAATGCTTAAGTATAAATTTAGTAATACACGAAACCCACAGTAAACATCGGTTGGTGTCATTTTATGGACTACATAAAACAGACACTTAACATTCAAATAAGAAAACTATTAACCTCCAAATGTCCTCCTACACCTGTGATGGCGTAAAATATTATATTCGATACATAAATGTCATGTACATAATGACACAACGCAAATACCTCGGTCGGTACCTTTCCACCTCCCCGGTCCACAAGGCTTCAAACTTCCTTCTGTGACTTTCAGTGCCAGAAAGTTGACTTGTGCCAACGGCAGACCTCAGGGACCCACCTCATCACCGACACCTCAACCCTGTCCTTGAAGTGATGTGTGTAGTAGTGATGATATCGCAATCCGAAAACACGACCAAACAATTGGAACGGTCGCACGAACCAAAAGAGGATTTATCACTTCCCCCCATCTTTCCTTTAGCCTTTTATTACCTGGTACCTGAATCCGACTGTTGCACGAACCTGAATAAAAAGGGTCACCAGGAACGAGTACCTGGCTGGAAATTAAATTTGAATTAAAACACCTTTTTATTGAGTGTGGGCAAAGAAAGGAAGACGACGAGATCGGAAGGGACAAAAGTGTCTCTTTCTTTCTCACCGGAGGGACACACACGCACAAATTCATAGGTAAATAGAACATGATAGAACGTTAATAATAGACAACAAAAAAACAAATTTCTCTCCACGTCTATTATCGCTTAAAGACATCTATAAATCCGATTATTTCGATTTTGATGGGGTTCGATCGAATAAAATTTACACTTGTACTATTAAGCTTATCTGAATTTATAGTTTTTTAATAGACCAGACCCCGTCACATACCGTGGTTCAAGTGGCTGAATCGCTTTTATGGGGATGAAAAACCACGCTGGGTTGTTTCTGTCACGTTTGATGGCTCTGACGGTGGTGGGAGCGACTCACAACCCAAACATGTTAAATAGAAATGATGCAGTACGACACCTCAAAGTAGTGCGTAACATTGGTAACACTGAAATATACCTTTTGTATATGTAGAATTTATAAACATGTATTCTTCTATTAATTACTAAAATAGATGTAATAAATATTACAAGTATGGCGCCTTATTTTTAGTATTTCGTGGGAGAATCAAATATTTCTATTTTGTTTACAGCTGAACTCTGCAGGATTGTCTCTGGTCGCAAATTTATTTTATTTATTAAACTTCCTGTTTCGTTCGTATTTAATTTTTCATGTACGGGCGTGACAATTTTACAATTATTAAATTTATTTTTCATACATTAGAGGTACGTAGGCAGTGGCAGATACAAACAGAAGCGAACAAAATGAAGATTGTGAGCTAGAAAAATGGGATACTGAGAAAACCGCAAAACAAAGAAAAAAATAACTTGAATCAGATGAGCGAGGAGGAAAATGGTTGTGCTAGACAAAAGGACACACCTGGTTTTGCGGTTGAAGTAAATACCAGTGAAAATAAAATGGACAAAATGTTAAACCAGGAACAAGCGAATGAAATTAAAACACAGGTAGTTGATTAGATGATTAGCAGAACTATGAAGTTGTAAATAGTAAAAGCGAGAACCTTGAGGAGGACAAAACTATTTCCAACAGTTAAATTTATTAAATGACATTTCAGATAAAAATCAATTAATAATTATGTATATAATTAATGCATTTTCCATATACATAACGAGCCGACCTTAACCTTTCGACCCATCACTGCTCTTATGTACAGACGATGACGGTGATGTGATGATTCGCCTCCGTCACGGGCGTGTACCACAAACTTGACGTTCACACAACGAGTTCCAGTTACTCGTGGAAGTTGAGTAGGGGAAGTCCCGGAGGAGATGACCAACTGGGTACCTGAGATGATCTCGTTTGTCTCTCTCAGGTACAGAAAGACATTACTCCCAGATAAAAGATATAATGAAGAAACGTGAGAAGTGTCGCGGAGTGATTCATGTGATGTTACGTCCAATTAAAGACTTTGTTGGCTTCATCCGAACGGTGAACGGTCTGCTAGGCTCTCACCTAGGAATCCTAGGAACGTGTCTGAAATTCGAAAAGGTTCCAGTGACGGGGTCAGAGTGGTGTCCTCACACGGTCCTAACGAGTTCTGTCCCACTTTTAAATTTCCTGACAAACGTCCATCGAGATTATGTATTATTTCTTTCTTTTATGTACATATCGCGCTCAATCGTTTATTTATTAATGGGAGTGTGTTACGTCAGTTTTGCCTGTCTCACAAGCACGGAAACTCTATAAAACTTAATGAAGCGATAATAGTTAAGTTAAATGTGCGGTAAAAGGAAAACCCCGTGATTCTAATTCGTTGCGTACGAGTTCAGAAACGCGCGCGTGTCTGCCTGCGTGGATTTCACAGACACGGTGGCAGTACGTGTAATTCGAACTTGTTACGATTTCCTCGATCGACATCAGAGAACCGACATTAAACGACCGCAACGACGAAACTTGTGTGGTGAACAAAACTATTAAATAGTTTACTGATACCGTTACATCTGCAAACTTTTGCAATCGACCTCACGGCTTATACTCGGTCAAAATATAATTTACAATTCCACTTATCCAGTGAGAAAGTTTCATTGTATTTCCTTCGATTCATGTAACTGTATAGGAAAATACAATTACAGTATCAGATTTATAAATTTCTCAGAACTGTAAAAAATATCAATTATATTTAATTGATGTTTGATATTCAATTTCCATTATTCATGTACATTAAAAAAATAATTCACCTTCCGTTTTTTAATATGTCTGTATCTATTTAACAACTAATAAAATAAATATAATATAAACTACCATATATAAATTATAATTTACATGTGGTTGTTTTTACAATAGTAGTTTCCTTACAGGAGTAGCAACATTCACGACGTTCGTGTAGGCTGAACAATGTTACGTCATATTAATCGACAAGATGTATTTATTATGTACGTTAATAAGCGTTCGCTGGTAAATTTGACTATCACATAAAGTGTGGAAGATCGAGGTGCACAACATTTAAGACAGTGATAAATGTAATATGTACACTTAACAAGTGAAAATAATGCACGAGGCTGAAAAGTCTGACAAACAAAGGAGAGAAGTGTGTACATACACAATTTACAACAATGTATATCAATCTCGTGTGCTAGTCGGGACAATGAAGATGCGGTTAGAAAAAAAAGTAAGAGAGAGAGAGAGAGAATGAGTGATGGATGCAGGAATCAAATGTTACGGTGATGTCTTCACCAGGTGAACTTCACAGAACTGTTGAAGAGTTGAGAAGTGGAGCTCTGATTAACCGGCTGACGCTCCCACAACAAGCAAACCATTTAATTATTTATTATTAAATAAGATCCCGTTAATAAATCGACTCGACGTGTGCGATTTGTGTTTGCTCATAGAAAAAACTATCCAACTTAACTGGAACGACTCTAATGGGGCCCGTCCACGGGTGATTTATGACTTCGTTCCCATGAATTACGGCAATTAAACATTCATCAGGTCGAGGAGAGGATGATTTTGATTGATCTCGCGAGCGCACGGATCCGAGCCCGAGAGCTCCAAGATGACAATGAAGTTGTAAAGAGATCAGACAGCACACAAAGAAAGAGGATTGAATCAAACGGTCATCTCATTCAATTAGAGCCCAACGAGTGACCTCTTTGGCCCTCGTTCCGAATGTAAATACCTGTACAATTCAGGCCTCACGACCTTAAGATTTATCTCTCGTGTCTTCTTTCCTTTTTTATCTACGACTCTGCCATAATTGAAATGGAAAAGGAAGGTCGGTAGCGGGTGCTTTCGTGGATTCGATCACGAAACACGAGACATTTCCGGCAAGTAAATTGGTACTCGTCCCGAGGTTTTATCGTAATTTCTATTTAATATATTTAGTCGGACGTCTACAAGTTTATTTATTGATACAAGGAGTTAATAAGAAAGCTACGTTGACATTAAATACAGATATAGACGTAAGAGAAACATCCGAACACCATTTCACCTAGAGTTGATAGAAACAGAGTTGTGCTACCGGCGAAAGAAGCAGATGACAAAATGGCCACACGGGGGACGTCAAGAACTAAAAATGGTCAATGTATTCAATAAAATAAATACAGTATACTGTTCATAAGTACTGATGTTTAATGTTCCTGTAGCAAAACAACAGGTAATATGTATAAAAGTACAACAATAAAACATTGTGCAAAAAAAGTTGAAGAGTAGTAACTAAGTTAAACTACTTAAAAGAAACTTAAAATGAAATATCGAAACTGATAGTTTTTTTTAAAGTTCAACTTCAAAAAGGCAGGACCAACCAACTTCTTCTCAGGGAAACCCACAACAGTTTCTCACTGGAAATTAATTTTTTTTTTTATTTTAGTCACTTCCTTCTGCTGTTCACATCTTCTACTCCCCTTTTTATGTATCTACGCAAGGAGTCGCCGCATTCAAGTTTCTTAACTCTTTCGATTAGTTCGACCATTCCAGTTGGAGAGAGAGGAAAGAAATGTCTCATCCTGAATTAAAAGACTTAAGTGCACATTTACTATAAGTCCTGTGTAAAATACCAGACACAATTTAAATTCACGCAATAATTAAAGAGTCGTGGCATTAGAAAAATATTTACAGCGGCATAATTTCCGTTTTCTGTTTCACTGTTTTCTTTTTTCAGCTTTCTTACTTTGACTCCTCTTGCCTGTTTACATAAATAAGTACCAGTCAGAGTGGAATACTCTTCTTGAGGAGTTCCATTGAAGATTTCTCTCATCGCCTGAATTTTATTGCGATCTGCGAATTATCATCATTAATTTAATTTTTTAGTGAGTTCTAGCGATCTGATTTTACAAAAAAAAAAAGTCTAGGCAGATCGGAGCCAGTTCAAGTGGCCAGAGAAGAGAACTCCTCTCAATAACGATTTCTCATTAAACTAAAATCCGCCATTTGATTCCGTCGTTTATGTCTTGTTAATCGTTTTAATTAATCTTTTCCATTATGTAGCAATTGAATAAAAATATCTTGACATGCACAAACTGTCCAGAATGGATAGATGATAGTGGGCAAATTGAAAGAGTCATAGACGCATTCTTACTAAACTTTTATTCATTCAGCATAAGGTGCACTAAGGTACCGGGTAGTGTGAAACGTGGCTTTGTAATTTCCGGTAAAACACTGAAGTTCGTATGGGTCTGGTCGAACTACAACAGGCCAAAGTAGTTTTTGCTTTCGGACGTAGGCGGTAGTTTTCATTTCCTAAGAAAAGCGGCCTGTCCTCAACCTACGCAACCGCCAGGTATTTAGGTACGGTGCAACGCAAGGTCGGCTTTGGATGTTACACTTTCTCACTTGGACTGTCTTTTTTCCACGTGCTGGACGAGACGTGGACTTTCTGCCAACGCTCAGGTTGACTGCCAGGTACGGACGCTTGGAAAGACTTCGATCGACTCTTAACCAGGCCTTCTTCGTTAAAAAATATACAAAATGTAAATACAGGTACGAAACAATATTCCTTCCGGGCGTCGCTTCTCGCTTTTTTTTCTCGAACCCGCCGCGTACCTACGTACCTGAGAGTAGAAACACCTATACAATGACGTATGGTTTATGGCCCGGGATCGCGTGTTTCTATCAATGAGAGCTTCCCCCAACCTTTCTGTTAACCCCACAACTTAAGTCAACCCACCCTTTTCCCGTGACTTCTCACCACCCACACCCAATCAGTTTGATTCTTTGTTATTCTTAATCAACTTCGAATAATAAAAATCATATATAAATCACGTGTTCTTTAAATACATTGGTGCTCTCAAAATAAACAACTTCAGGAATAGTTACTCGCTACTCGTAACACTACAACTTGTATTACTACCATCATCAAAAAGTACAAAATTTCGGAAGGACGCGTAGAAACCCAGAATCCCAACCTTATTGTGAATATATTCTAACATTTTAACCGCATACAATTTTTATACTTCTCTTATGTATGTAACAGAAAACAATTAATTATTATTATTACAAAAAACAATACTACAGGAGACTAGTCGCGCAGAACACTAACATTAAACCTGCAATAACTGTTACACAAATAGTTACGTATGTCTCATAGCGTATTTATAAGTAGCGTTACTAACATGTCAGCTGTCTAACTAAAAAACTGAAATTTTCACCTTTTAATTACACCGTACGCAAGTAAGGAACATAATTATTTAAAGATAAATAAAATCAAACCCGAGAAAGACCTGTCATCAAACTGACAAACAGTGAAGTGATGATCCGATGCGTAAAAACGCGAGAAAACTCCAAACAAAACGAACTGTTTCATTCGGAATGTTGTAATTAATTGATTTCGTAATCTCCCCACGGCTACATACATGTAGATGTGTACATATACATAAATAAAAATAATTTACATTGTTCGTGCGCATAAAACACACATCTACGTATGGGCTTACATCATCATTCGCCATATCACCTCCTATTAAGAACCCTTTTACACGTCAATTAGTTTGAGATATCCTAATCCACGAGAGAATAAGAAGAAGAAGAAATTCTAAAAAATACTGGTCCAGTTCCTCTGGTGAAATCAACCCGTTTCACCAGGTACACGTGTTTCCTGGCCATTCCTAGGTATCCTCAACAGGGCGCTCATTAGAGGAATGGTACTCGAGTGCTGCTGGACATTCATTTTTCTGCCAGGTACCTAATTGAAATGGAACCTTTCTCCAACGTAATATTGTATATACTAAACGCTTCTCCGTTTAATTAATTTTCATATATAGTTCATTCCATCTCACCTCGAATTCCACACGTCATTTATGTTATCATATCCAATTAACTACTTTTACTACGTAAAACTTTCAGAACTTTTGTAAATATTTCTTATATTTGTCAACCTCTCTCATGACCATCATGTGATTATGTGTCATACAATTAATAGCAACTTACTACATAACTTTTAAGTTATAAAAAAAGCGTTATATAAAAGAGTAGAGTCCTTCAAATAATATTAATGCGGACTTATTTTTAACTACAAGCAAGAGAATATAACTCATTTTAAAAGTTGAACACATTATTACTAAATAAATTCTATTAAAGAAGTTTATGAATAAAAGTATTATTGAATTAAGAATATAGAATTAAATATTTACATCAGGAACGTAATATTTTTTTATTTCCATTACAACTGGCGGTGTAGGGTATTATTTTTGTAGGGTAATTCATAATTGTATACATAATCTGTAGAAAGATGCACATTATTTTTTAAAATACATAAAATTATTAGTACAATTTTGCCTTTAATAGTTTATTTGAATCCATGCCTTTATTTTATTTTGAAATTCACCTAAAAACCACAGGTCCATCTAAATTTCCCGTGCAAACAACATTAATGGGATTGAACTGTAGGTAATGATTTGTGACGTTGTTTGCCGAGCCCGCGACTAAAACGGCAACCGGGCATTTATTATATATACTATTTACACATTATATAATATAATATTTACAGAGAGTAAATATTTTATTACTCGACAGAGACTGACCGATGGCTCGCTTTTGTCGTAAGCAAAAATCAAAATAAACAAATCTGAATGAAGTGTTAATAACTTGAATTCGTCTCGGTGTTACGATAACATACTGTGATGTTATTGCAAGTTTCCGACTTCTAAGGTAAACGGTGAAAGGTTTTTTCGAAAGGTAAAACATTTCAAAAGGAAATTTTTTTATTATTTTACTCCGATAAAGACCACAAAGTCGTATTCAATTTGATGTTTCTGTCCTCAATTTGTATGAAATAGTTGGGCACAGTGTTACTCTATTGGCATGGTACCCCAGAGGCTCAAACTACCTTCCTCCTGCAGGAGTTTTTTCACACGACTGGCGTTTACATCCTTGCTTCTCGGCAGGTGAGAGTAGTAAAATCATAGTCGAGTCTGAGTAAAAACAATTTTACCGAGTTGTAACGGCGGCAAAACTCACAAAAATTTCAAAGTGACAAATGCTAAATTGTACTAAAATGGATTACAAGGGAGATTATTCCACGGGATGAGATCCGTCAGATCTCTGGTGTTTTTTTTTATTTCACCATTTAAATTCTCCGTCACAACAATACAACACGCAACAACAACATTCAACAACAACAAGAAAAAAAAACAAATTCTAACGGAAATCTAGTAGAATTCTAGGCTAGAAAACCGCCGCGTCGGGTCTTCGGTCACCACCCATCCATTTAGAATTTTAACTGACTTCTTATCAACAAACAATAACAGACAATTACTTAAGCCCGAGCATAAATTTCTAGTTTTCTATTTTCCTACTTCTCCGCTTAACGCCTTTTCGGGTTGAAACGGATAATGACGTGTCATTAGACGAAAGAAATAAACGGGAAAGAAGAGGAGAGTCGACACCCACGTCAAAATTCCGGTTCAATTCAATAATATTTGTCGCTACAAATCACCCGGGAAGGACAAAAATCACCGATTAATGTTAAATAAATAATGGTTCTACGGACAAATGATGCGCAATGCTTTTTTTGACTTTTAAAGGTACATACCTGATGTTGAGAGAGAGAGAGAGAGAGAGAGAGGCAGTCAGGTAAAGTCAAATTCTGTGTGGGTAAACAGGCCTCAATTGAACAAATTCGATCTCTCGGATCGTACAGGTACGCAACCATATGAACCTAATTTTATTTTTATGTCTCTCCCACACCTTCCACTTTGATTCTGTCCAAAGAATTTCGTCGCACCTGATTTCCGTTCACTTCCCGCGCACGAACGTACCTGAAATTACTTTTCTTAATCTCGATCGTCAATTGCCTGCAACGTTCTGGTAAATGCAATTTTCAGGTTTTCTGTGTTTTGCAGTCGATTGTTTAAATATTTGGCGCCGTTCAGGTACGACTTTTATCTTTCCTGTCGAAACGGTTCAGCCAATAAGTTAATAAAGGCTTAACAGAATGATTTAGTTTTTTTTTGGTTTTGTCGATTGTCCTTTACGACTCATGTGCCGTACCTGGTCTAGTTGTGCTCAGTGGTTTCACGTACCTGTACGCTTTCTAGTTGCGTCTGGTCTCTCGTACTCCGCCATCATCAGAGTTACCCACCAATCGTAAGTTAGGTTTTCCACTTAAACACACCGCTCGTGTGCTGCCCTACGAAATTCCATCTCTTAACTTCTTTGTCCTCAGTGGTTTTACGTGAACGACAAACTGACAATAGACAATTAATTGTCTAGCTCTGACTATTTTGACAAATCGGTCCAACTGACGTCAGTTAACCGGTCAATTGTTGTGGTTTTGTTGATTTAATCGAAAATAACTTAAGTTTACTGCCGTACGAAGCCACTGAAAAACATCTTTGACGTGTTTAATAGACAATTTCTAAAATTTCTCGTTCTCCTACAGACGTTTTACCTTAATTGTTCTCGTCGTTCCAAGACAAAACGTCACTTTTCACATTTCGACAACTTAACCGGGTTCCATAAAACTTAATTTTTTATATTTCATGTAACTTCCCGTCACACAGTGGCGGAGGCCCAGACAATTTTTCATGCTCCTGAGTTGAACGTGAATCATTTTCTATATAAAGTTTTCCAGTAAATTGTTTTTTAATTTCACCGAACTTGTTTCACCTGGGTCTTCCGCGATAGTTTTTCTCTTTCAATTATAGTTTCCCGGCATTTTTCATTGTCTGTTTTTCTCAGCTCATCTTTTAATTAAAACGGCAGCCCATCCCTCGGATGGTTAATTAATTTTTTTTATATTCTTTCTGCCGTGTGTTGGCGAATCCTCTCTCCTCCAACAGGAAGAACAGATATCAGGTCGTGGCAGTAGAAAAATATGAAATTCGAGGAACGGCTCCGGATTTTTAATAAATTTTGAAAAAAGTTTCGATCCTCGGTTGTAGAACTTCGTCGAATTTAAAACACTCCGCCAGCACATCCACCCGGTGAGCCCATTAAGGGCCCCGAAAAAAAAATCCGACTTGTTGCACATTAAAAGTAGGTTTTTCGTTTAATGAAAAATCCAGAGGACTCGTCTAGAATTTCAAGTGATCTTAGTTGAATCGAATGGGGTGAGCTGTAGCCACGAAGATGCTAATTGACAACTTGAGAATTCATTCAAATTTCGAGTTTCATTTGGTACCGGCATTTTGGGAAAATGTAAATTAATTTTCGAAATTACATTGAAGGAAATCAAAGTCTGAAAATTTCAGGATGCAAAGCAGCTCAAGTAGAAAAGATCAAACTTGGGGAAAACAATTGGGCAAATCAAAATGGTCCTCGAGTTTAAAATTCATCGTCGTGTGACCTCCAGAGGATGTCGCCTGGCACTGTCCTCTCGAACGTGGAAGCAGAGTAACGGAACTATCCAGAAATAAGTAACTAATGAGTGGAAAAACCCACGCAAGACAATCGTGGAAGGTTCCCGCAAAGAAAAAAAGGGTATTTTTCATTGTTGTAGGTACAACCTGCGAGCTCAGGTGGGCACAAAAGACAGGGCCGGTACAGAGAGAAATTCAAGATGGCGACCGTAAACGAAAACCTAATCAAAGTACAATAAAGAGTGTTTTTTTTTGTGGGCAGCAAGAGTTAATTGTTATTATTACTACGAGGAGTACAATCAATCTATGCGTCGGTGTTCGTTAGACGTTCGCCGTTTTGAAAGCAATCGATTGATTATTTTGGACGATCAATCACCAGGTAATTTTATTTTTAAAGAAATTTGGAAAGGCCGCTTTTAAAGTACTCGTCGCGGGCTCTCAACACCATTATTAATATTCGTATTAACCGGGAGGGAAAAATTAAATTTCACGCAATGTCATCGTGACGAGTCAAAGGTGGACGGGGCCCTTTTATTTGAGGTCCCGGGAGGGCCCCATGTCCCGTAATTGATGTCGACTTTTCACCTTTCCCCTCTTTCATCCGGGCCCCAGACTCCCTCGAAGGTGATTAAACATTTTCAGAGTACAGAGTACATTCCCAGTTGCACCCCCACGAGTACACAAGGGGTACTTTCAATTGAACTTTCTCTCTTCGACAAACAAAACACTTAATCGATGCGCACGACATCACCTTTTTGTTGGAGCCCACAACATCCGATTTATTCGGTGTTTGTTTTGTGTCACGCCATAAATCACACTTAACAATGTAACGTGTAAGTAAGATGAATTGATTTCGTCTGTGCAGTCGCGTACGCCACGTTTAATAAACTTGTACTTTGTCGAATTACGAGGACAACCACACAAAAGGCCAGATGCATCGTCGCAAAGACTCGTCACGTGAATGACGGCTAAGTAAATGTATGTGTACATAAATTAAATCAAAAGATACTGTCCAGCGAATGTCTTCCGTGGATTTTTCACACTCTGACCAAGTCTGAGTGGAACGTCCAAATCACATTTCTACATTTTCCAATTTGGGATTTTCAATTCCAGTCTTTCCCTGTAGGTTTCACGTCCCACGGTCCGAGTTATTTTGCGTTTTCGCTTGATTTTACACCTCGATTCTCTTCACTTCATTTCTTTGTAGCATCCTGTGATTACGTCACGTTCATTACCAAACATTTTAAATCGATAAAATTTTATTTAGAATTCAATAAGTTGAATGTGACATTAATTTTACGTCCTCGAGCCGGTTACCTTTCCCTCGGCGTAATATTCCTTTTACATGTTACTTTTCATTTTCCAACAACAGTTCATTTGCCCTCGACCTTTATTACTATTACATTTTCATTAATTTCCTTTCAACTATGATTGTTCAGTCTTCGTATTTGGGTTTTTGATTTACTACCTTCTGAAAATGAACTGTGTATTGCATGCCGTCGATCTACCACTAAGTAGTACTGGGAAACTTCAACTCGTTGCAGTTCCCTTACTTCTGAACTATGTGCTGTGTATTTCCCTATGTAGTGTCCCTTGTCGGTTTGTGGTTTGATTACTATTCATTGCCGATGCGCACGTCACAACATAACTATGTTTTGCTAATTCTGAACTTCTGTCTCCTACCAACTTCTCTTCTTAAAGGATATTCAAAACAGAAAACAATCGACACATCAATCGTCATTTATTGTCTATCGATAAATTTATTCTCTCTCTCCCTCTCTCTGTTTCTGTTTCTGAAGGTTCAAGGATTTCAGGCACAGGTTGAACGGCGCCTCGACGACCACCTGAAACTTTCCTTTTGGCTGACTCTCAAAAAGTAAAACACCTCGTTTGTTTCCATTGTCACCTTGCAGGACATAAATTGCCGGGGTAGGTGCAACAAACCCAAGAAGCCCGCTCTTTAATTTATTAACTATTATTATTAACCATCGGTTTCATTAAATGTGCACACGGTCTGACAGAGGAAACAGGTTACTGGGTAAAACGCGCATACACGACGTGCCTTATTTATTTTTTCCATTGTGAAAAGGACCGAGAAAGATTAATGATAATCTCGTAATAAATCGATATATCTCGATCGAAACGATACGATCGAGTTGAACAGTAGAGAAAAGGATTTAAGATCTCTGTTTGTGTGTTTCGTTTTTTATTAAATAAAATAGGAAAAAAAAAACGGGTCCGCATTGTCCGTGCAGAGTTGAGGGACGATAGTTTTTTTTTGGTCGACTTCCCACTCCGATAGATCTCGTTAAACTACAACAGGTCGTCGTTCTGTTTTTTCACATTTTCATGATGCCTACCTTTCAGCCGCGAATGAATTGCCAAAACCTGCGAGATTACATAGGTTTTAAAAGCTTTTTACGCCGTCCAGAATCCAACTAATAACTAAGTTAATCGTAATCAGCGGGCGATTAGAAAATTAAACAGGACGAAACCCAGCGGGTTGGTTGTTATGACCGGATTATAGTTTTTTTTTTAGTTTCAGGATGAGCAGAACCGCTTTGGCAGTACCTCTGGGATGTGCATGCCTACGAGTCAGGTTCAAATACGAGCCCAACTGTCCAGAGCGGGAATTTTCAGTTTAACGCTTAGAGAACACACACCTTCTACTTCTTCAACGATAGATAAATCGACATAATAAATTTGTTTCTCTTAGTTAGCCCTATATTGTTGGGTAATTTGTTACACAATGGTCTCAGGATATTCGTGTAAATAATCCTGTAAAGTTACGTAAAGTGAACTGGAACCATTCTTCGTCGAAATCTTCTGTGATCGGTAAGGCACCCAAATAGATTCACAACTTAGAAGTCACTGCTTGCTCCTTGATCTCTCAGGTTTTTTCTAAACGGGTACCTCGCGGCGAGGATGGCACCGTGACATTTCCCGAAATTAATAGAAAACATCGAAACGAAGTGACTTCAAAACTTTTTGACTAGTTCTGTCGATGTCGATGCCTTAACGATACGGTTACCTAAGGAGACTATGAAAATTTGAATCTGAAAGATTCGGAATTGAAAATTTATAATATAAAAAAATAATTCGGAAATGAGAGAATAAGAAAAACGGATTTTTTAGTAGGAAAGTAGCGGCAGCAAAACTACTCTGCTCCGCGTCAAAAAATAACTTCAATTGCCTTTGTCTTGTGTAGCTGAGCGGTACAACCCACCTGGTGTGAATACCTGCAATTGTACCTGTGGCAAGCAGTGAAACCTTTCAAGAGAACACATACCGTAGGGAAGAGTTGCGATTCTTTTTTTTTTTTCGATTTCTTTGATGGTCTCCTGACACGACTTTTCAGTTAAAAGTAGTTAACAAAACTATCCTACCTGTCACGGCGGCGTCCACTCTGTCCAGGTGTCGCAGTGTCATTGCAACCGGAAAATATGTCAGCTCCAAAAATTTATTTCCATTCAATTTCCGTGTCAGTAGAATTGCCGTTTGCCGCACTTTTAAAACCGGATGAAATTCAACGCAATTTGTGTTCAACCGCGGATCGGAAGTGATTTCTAAACCGGAAACGAATTCTTTAGGCACTCGAACTACCACACGATCGACTCCCGACAATTCTTCTGCTCCTTTTATGACGCGTTTCACTTCCACCACGAACATTTCCGCCTTGTCGGGTCGTTCCAGACTTAGGTTGACGTCTATGGTGTTGCGTACGTCCGCGGGCGTAGCATCCGTCGCCAATTCCGCAGGCGTCGTCATCTGTGGTGGACCCTTGCGCTTGGAGGACCCTCCCCTTGGCCTTTTCAACCTTCTGTGCTTTTCTCGTCTGTCGTTGTCTCGCTTCTTCAACTTCTTCGGCTCTTCCTCCACGTGGTAATTCACGACTTTTCCCGTAAAAACAAAATCCGATTTTCCAACCACTTCTCTTAATTTTTCATTGTTTTTCTCGTCGTTTTCCAAATTGCATATGTTACGATGCCTGCGTTTCGCGAAGAGTCTCCTACGCATTCGTATCGTCGAGTAGGGAATGACGCTGTCGTCGTCCGGATACAGAAAACCGGATGTCGAACAGATGCTGATGAGTACGACCAAAAGACCGAGTAGTTTGATGGGCCCCATGTTGTTATTCTGTCATCTTTTCCTAGCTGAATCGAAAATTAATGTCATTTTTCCAGATACGACACCTGTAATTAAAAAACAAAAACAACGTAAGACATATATTCTCTACATAACTACACTTCTCTGGAGGCTTTGCTTTAACTCCTGGTCAAGTGCCAAATGCAAAATTACATTTCTTTACTGGTATTAATATTTATTACTTGAGATTTCACTTTTAAGAGTTTAAAAGGTCGCTGCCGGTGAATTGGCTGCTATTGGTAGAGAATAGTTTTCAAACTGCTCAATAAAATCAGATTTGGTAGAGCACTTTATTACAGTTCTCACTATTCCGTAAGGTTGTTTTGGTAACGAGCCAGATAGGAAGGCTCGTGTTGCCATCAGATTTGGTGAGTAGGTGGAAGTGAAAGCAGTGCACCACGCACACCATCAAGTACTTGTTTGTTCACCTCAGGGAGTAGCAAAACCGTAGAAGTCCTATGACATTGGCGTAATTAAAAATTAAACTTATTACTTTGAGAACGTGTTACTTACACTGCCATACAATCATTTTAGTGTAAAGTCTACACTTTGGGTCAGTGACTCGGTCGTGCAATAATCTGTTTATAAATATTATTATGTAACTAAATCATTGTTGTACACTTTTTAAAGCGTTTGTTATTATAATAATTATTATTACAAATTGAGTGCAAATCATTAATTGTAATTATACTTATTTTCTTCGAACCATAATTTTGATGTTCGAGATAGGAAAATTAGACAATTTCTCGTCAGAATAATTGAATTTTAGTAATTACATAATTATTAACTTTCTTATTCATTTAAGATGTACATTTACAACTGTGTACCAATATATAATATTTAAAAACGCAATCGTTGCGTGCCACTCACCAAATCAACTTCTGCAGTTTCCAGGAAGAAAAAAAATTTACATTTACCGTAGCGTAAACAAGAATTACATAAGTGTGAGGACCTCTGGCACTGATTGTAATGAACAACCATCAAATACGGAGTCATTCATTACAATTCTATCAAATTTCCAATGAAAGAACAAACACAAACTAGTTCGGTCAGAGCATGTCGTAAAATCATAATTGAAATTTTTTTAAAAACGACGGTGTAAGTTATTGGCGATGGGTGTCAGGTGTAAGGCAAGATGGCCGCCACGGGCAAAGAGTACCTTTATTTATATGAAAATAAATTTATCACGGGTATTAATCAGCCTGTTTTTGCGGTTATTAAATGAATGAAACGAGTTTGTTGATGTTTTGCCGAATTCACTTGACCAAATTTGGAAAACCACCGGAGTATGTGCATCATTCAAAGCACATCGCTTGCCTGTGTTTCGTCTATTTTCTACCGGTTAAGATTTATAAAAAAAAAAACACTTTTCGGTTCGTCAATCTTTCATTTTTATGAATGTAAACGTCAACACTTATTAATACCGCGATTTATGTGTGTTACACACGTGAAATTAGGTGCTCCGACAAGATGGATTATTATTATTTTGGAGACCGGGGGTCTTCCCTTGACTGTTGTCTACTACCAAACTATTTCAAACAACTATGATAGTTTCATTATACAATAGTTTTATTTCCTCCAGTCTTCGAACGCGGCTTTAACTCCCTTTTAGTTACTCCCTCCTTCGTATCGTCTTTCTTTTTAATATATTATTAAAAGTGTATTTTTTATTCACATTTTCGTAAATCCCACCTGCACGTGACATTGTTGTAATTTTCAATTTTCCTCTCGGTCTTTTCTCTCCACACTACAAGACTGGAGTTCTTCTGGTGGGAAATCCACGGAATCGCCTGGCCTACTACATTTTACAAGTGAACGAAGTGAAAACTTAATCGATATTTATTTATCACAGAAACTTAATAAGCCACAATGTTAAATGATTGAAGATACGATGAACTTTTAACTAAATACAAAGAAATAAGCAACCTTTTCTAGTAAAATCGAAGTGAAAACATTTCATCTCTCAAATTAAATATAATTTTAATAAGTCAATGTTATGAAATTTATTATTGTAGGTTAATCTATTATGTAGTCAACAGACAGCAGTCACTTTAAGGTTTTTTATTTTGTGTTTTACGTAAATTGTAAATTTATATTCCAATAAAAGAAAGGTTTTAGTTGGGCTTCTTTTTTTTGTAGACTTTTACTAATTTCTTTTCAGCTTTAATTAACTTCTTGTGTCTCCCTGTTTTTTTTTCCATTTGAAACTTTTCTGCGTTATTCACAATAACGATGTGAGTCTTTTCTTTTACATCCCGTGGCAATTATTCATGCATTGCATTACATGCCCCGTTTTCCTATTGTCCCGAATAATAAAAATGCTTATTTTATTCATGCAGGAATGTAATTACAAAATGGAGGCACAACAGTTCCCCCTTACAGTTGTAGTCGTTAATTATGGCAGAATAATTTTTTTGTAGCATTTGAGAGTTGCTTTAGAGTGGGAAAAGACACTTGCTCGTTTACGACAGCTAAATACTTAAAAATAAAAATCTAAAACCGTTAGAGAGAATAAATTTTTTTAAAACGTTAAACTGCGCGTTTCAGAGCGCATTCGACGTGCACCGGAGTCTGCGCCATTCCTGTCCGAGCTGACTGTGTCATTCTTACGAAACACTTCGAAACTACAACTAAATTACAAATGGATTCCGAAGAAAAAATATTAGCATTTGAAAATGAGCAAAACAGGAGCGGCGAAGCACAGAGAAATCGCACCTTGATTTCCGATAGCAAATTTCACGGGGCACTGCGTCAATGCAGATTTATTCGCCGAGTTATTTCGCAAATTAAACCTCACTTCTTTGACCGAACCAACAGAGGAAATCACAGAACCGACTTACTCGGGCAGATAACTCGGGCATCTGTGATGGCTCCCGAAACTGGTTCGCTGCCTCATTCTTCTTTGCTCAAATTCAAAATAAACGTGAGTGGAAGGGAATTCAAGTCGAGCAACAAGAAAACTGACGAGAAGTCAATTGAAAATAGATAATAGATAATATTTACGTTAGTTATTAACTGGTGTTGTATTTGAAAATTTTGACGTGGGAGTAGCGAAAGGCCAAGGGCGAACCGTACACTAAATGACACTAATATTATGTATTTTTTTTTTTAAATTTAATAAATGCCACTTCGAAGTGAATTTTTTCACCCTAAAGCCAACCGAGAGCTTAATAAGTTATGTAATATTAAGTTTTGCCCAATTTCATGAATAATTAAGAACCCTAAGAATGTCAAGAGGTGATACCAGGGGTCAAACCTCGCTTTAATTACACTTCTTGTGGTTGTAAGAGGCCGAAAGTTTTGTGTGTCCTCAGGAGAGCAGCAGACTTTTGAACAATGCGAGTCTCGTTCGTTTGCAAACTTCCTCACACGAATTTGCTGTGGTTCAGAGATTCTCGTGTACTCGGAGTCTGCACGTCCGGTACCCGTTCCTAACTACTAATAAATCACTTCATATTTCTTATCACTTTCGTTTTCTTGAAATTTATTACCCAATTTTCTTCCCGGTAATTTATCCTTGATTGCTTTTGCTTCCGAAAAGCACGATTTGTTCGATATTTCCCGGCTTTTTCTTTTTTTGCTGTTGTTGTTTCCCCCCCGTCAACGGAATTCCTCATTTTCTCGTTATTGTCGGTTCCATTCTTCAGTCTGTGAAACTCTCACTTCTCGGATGCCGCCGTTTCGCACAAATTACGATGCTTTGTCGTTGATTTTCATAAATTTCAGTACCAGTAATTGGAATTTACTGAAAGAATTTCTATGTTGCGCGTTAAATTCCGCAGAAGGAGTGAAGCTGCGGAACCAACAGGGGTGCTGCAGTTTTGTCGTATGTTTCGCAACATTCATTACCTTTAAATCATTGACTATTGTAATTGTAAGAAATGCTCCAATTAATTTCTGTGCCTTTTTTATTGTTCAGCAACGGCAAGAAAAGTTGCCGGTAGGCGTGCAAGCAACTCCTTTGGAGGTACTAAACGCGAGCCTGAAATACCGTGCTTTATCCCTCCGGAAAGGTACCCACAAACTTGTGGCAAACAAATACTCGTTCAAGATAAGAGAAATAAGATGGTATCTACATGTACATAATAGAGTAACATTCGTAAGAGACAGAGAACAAGTTAGTGCACGCCCTTAAAGTACCCAACAAAGACAAAAGAAAAGGAGTTGGAACCTGTGGAAACAGAAGTTCGCGGGTCCCCAGGGAAAAACCTGCCCGTCTACCGGTAATTACGTCCCCGTACCCGTACCCGTACCCGGACCCATACCCGTACCTGCACCGCCAGCAGTTTAACATTCTCAAATGCCAAGGATTCCACCGGGAGGAAGAATACCCATTAACACTTATTAACATGGACCGTTCGAACAGAAGAAAAAAAATTATTAATTTTATCACTGCTTGAAAACGTGGCCCGAACTTAATTAAGTCAAAATATTGAAACGGCTGGTTCCGCCTTGAAATGCGAAGCTACCACTCCTGGTTGGGTACTCGGGTACCCGAACCCGTTTATAACTCGCTAATTGATTTGCCAGGTATCGAATCCAGGCGATGTTCGATCGATCACCGAACGAAATTAATCGATTAATCGAATTAAATACTCCATCCAAAACTAGGTGATTTGGGTTTTATCAAAGTGAGAACTTAATGGTACCCGTGAAGAAGGTACTCGCCTCAACAACATTTTATAGAAAACGGTCTATTCGTCTAGTTACGTAATTTCATCTACATTGAACAGACCTATGTACAAAGGCGTGTGCATGGACTAGATAAACTATTTAGATTTCTGTTTCAATTCAATTTTTTACCAGCCTCATTTTTTCCATTTTGTGTTAGTTACTTTACCCTGCTACCTGTTGGAGTTCACCTCCGCTGAAAGCAAACTTAATTTCATAAATAAACAACTACCTGTACTAATAATTTGCATAAAACATTCTATAAATCCTCCCTTACTTAGGTCATATCTGTTGCTTGCTGTTTATCCTGAACGTGTACACAGCGACTTCAAAAAATATTTCCATTACTTTTATGCAACACACATAATTTCTGTATAAATAAATAAATTAATAAGATTAAATGAAAGGGCAAGTAGCACATACTGCACATGTAAATAATTTAGGTTAAACAAAGGAGGTGTGACAAACCAGGAAACTTTTTTGATTTCAATTAATAATTCAAATTGACCGTACGAAAAGGAATAAATAAAAATTTCTTCACAAAAAAAATAATAGAATTTTCGTGGTTTTATAAACTACTTTTAGTTTGGCTTTATTGTGGGAAAAGAATATTCAAATCCGTCCGTACCACGTCACCACAACCAGACTCGATTTCTAGTGGTAGAAGTTGATTTGGCGTAAAGCGATGACACGATTCTTCCCACAATTCTCGACCGAATTGTTTTCCTTTGGGTTTTGTCACCCCTTTCCCTCAGGCACATTTCTAATCAAATAGAAACATAGTGCAAAATAACTCAAACGCACATTACCGTCTCGATTTCCACAGGTGAGAAAAGAAAAAATTATTTCCCTCACTCGCTAAAAGAGAATTTTCAAAGCAGGCAATATACATACACCTTAGAATAAATATTGTATGTAATATAAATTAATATTTAAACAACTATTTCATATCAAGTAGACAGATAATACTATATATGTACATCCCATATCCATAATATTATCCATACATACACATACATTGCAATTATTTGCCCTATAATTTTGTTTCATGGTTATAACTTTGTTAAAACTTTATGTTTTTATTTTTCGTTTATTATTAATTTATTATTTTTATCCTTACTCATCTCGTTCTGTTAACACGTTTTCTTCTTTCATTTCAAATGCACATTGTTTTAAAAATTATATGACGACACCGTAAAAAGGACGACTGAGCTTTTTCTAAAACAATTCTTTCACTTTTTCTATGTACATTATTACGCGTACGATTTTTATTTGTGATGAATTGTGTTCCTAAAGTATATAATAAAATAAATTCGACTCGATTTCGCTTCATTGTAAATTTTTCCACGTAGGTTTTATATGTGGGTTTTCCATGTGTCAATATCAATATAATATATCTTTACGATAATATATGTTCGGTAATAGCATTACTGCATCGACACGTATGAATGACAGAAATGGCGTCGTCGTCTTTTTTTTTTAAGTAATTTGAATGTTACTTTCGCTGAATAACTTTCCGGGATGTAACTTATAGTTTAAGAGAGTAACGTGCTACTTCTAGGATTTGAGAACGCGATAAATCTAGTCTTCGTCTAGTCTTACGGCTTGGGTTTTGAGTTGAACTCAAACTTGCCGGCGTTACAAAACGTGCAGAATAATTAAATATTTATTAAACCTTGTTAAGCTTCGGATTTTGATACAAAACTTGAGAAGTTCAACGTTGTAGTCCACGGGAAACAAAGAACTTTTAAGAATTTCATGTTCGAAATGGTCGAAATAGACCGACTTCTAACTTGGCCAGAAGACGAAGGAAAGTATATAGTGAAGTTTTTTGTGTGATTTTTACACCGTGTCGTTTTCTACGTCCTTAAGAATCCTGGAAAAATTTGGAAATACTCTCACCCTGACTGACCCTTGGCGTCTGACTTGCGACTTTCAAAAGAATTGCCCAAGAATCACGTCAGAATGCGAATCCACAGGAGTAAAAAGTTCAGTTTTGCTAAAAATTTGTTGTTTAATGGAAACATCCGCGATCAAAGTCTGGTTTTGCCTGGTGCAACCCGATATACCTTTAGGTACGATACATAAAAAAGTAAAACACCGAGATAACCATCCTCATGCATCATGTCAGCCGGTACACAGATTGAATCAGGTTTTGCCTAACATAAAATAATAATAATAATAATAATAATTGTGATTAGCAAGTGAGTTATTCGACGTTGGCTCTCATTGCAAATAAGGAAATAAATGCAAGACACGTTTTACCAATGAATCCTTCACCTACTCGTCGGGTGATAGTAAAAAAAAAAACCCGAAGCGACAGAGTACCTGAAGAATGACTAATGAAACGCTTCAATTTATCAAGTAAAATATACAAATGACGTACCAACAGCAATCGGAAAGCAACAATTCATCCGTTTGGCGTCAACAGTTTAGGGTTTCAGGTGCCTCGAAGTCAAGAAAACGATACAAGCACTGATTCACACTACACCGGACGATCAATCACCAATACTATCACTGGTAATAATTCAAAATGGCTACCATTCACTGGGGGTAAACACTTGAAATGGTTTCTTCAAAAGGTTCGCAATCGCATTCTGTCGACGATCCAAATCCACGTGGTATCCTTAAGCGAGTCGAAGTTAACTTTATGTCGCCATACAATGAGAAAAAAAAATCAAAAATTGACAGAAACAAACAAGGAAAAGGCCCCGGTTGTTGAGAATCCGGTTAAAACGATCGCACGTACGTATTTTTTTGCTTATCACCGATGCGCGTGTCCGAATACAACTATGTCATGGTCCAGGCACACTTCCAATGCATCCTGCACTGTGGCAGCAAACACGGTTATTGTAAAACAATCGAACATGGCAAAATGGCGGTCAAAGATGACGGCGATTTGTTCCGAAACCGTACAAACAGCTCTGGTTTTCTTAGAAACCTTAAGGATCATGTGGAAATATATTGGAGAGAAGTGTAAAAAGACCAAACCGAACGACTCGTACGACCCGGACATCTTAAATCTTCTTACGTTGTCATCTGCCACTTCAACTTGTACTCCTACGTAAGGTACGCTCGGTCGTACCTTGTCAGGATTTTTACTCTTCTTATTGCTTGCTTTTTTTTCTTCCGAGTTAAATAATTACAATTCCCAGGCATTGCGAGCTGATTTTTCGACTGCCACTTTTTCAGGTATTTCAGGTGTTCGGTCGTTTTCGGAGGGTTCGCTCTACCCCCCCAACCGTTCGTTCTTCCCCATTCCCACTCACAATTAATTTCAATTAACTATGTATTACGACGGGGAATTTCGAAAGTTAATCCGATCAGATCTCGTGTGACTGTGTAAAGTGAACGAGGGAGGATCGCTCGAATGACAGGAGAAACTCGGATTAAGGAGGCTGCGACGTTTCGACCGTGTGCATTTCATGTGTGCCTGGCTCAAGTAGTCAATTTCTTTGCCAGACACTTGAGATATTTTCAAATTAACACTGTAAAAACACGTGTGACTCAGAACGTGGTAGACGTCTCTCTCTCTCTCTCTCTCTCTCTCTCTCTTAGGAGTGTTTCCTGAACAACGTAATTCGAGCAAGAGGTTTCCCACATTGGCTTTTGGAGGCGAAAAATAAAAAAATTGAGTATTACACTAAGAGAAGTAGCTAGACATTTTCTATTTATTTAGAAAGACATTCCATGCCTTGGAGAGTTAAAATTTTTGTATATCGTCGTGGCAGGGTAAAATACCTTTGTACCATCCATAGTGTAATTTCAAATACATACATACATACGTACATATATATAAAAATATATTTTCGCGTTCGGATTCTTCAAGTGCCTTTTCTTCATTTATTTAATTTTTTTTACTTAAACAAGCTTTGAAATCTCAGACTTTCGACATTCTAAAGTAAGAGTTTTTAATAAATTGTAAGAAACTGTTAAAAAATTAAAATTTAGCGGTGAGTTACTTCAGGGCTGTGTGTCTACTACATTATTTATAAAATATATTTCGCACATTCGGTCGGTTCGGTCGACCAAATCCACCGAAAATATACGACTTTTGTCACCGACAGACGTTAATGGCGGCCTTCATCGCCGAAATCAGATGTAATCAGTTAAACTTTGCCATAAAATTCAAGTTTTTCATTTCGGTCATCCTCCACCTTGTTGTTCTCGTTGTGTTCTTCATATGTCTAACACGCGTCCTCGACTGACTCCGTTTCTTATTAATTGCTCCTCTCTCTCTCTCAACAACACAAGTACATCATCACGTACAAGCACTGAGTATGATCCTTAAGGAGTTGCCCAGTTGTGCGACCAGCCACTCACAAAGGGCAATAAAATAAATTTCGACGGAGACGGCCATACAAACAGTCGACATGTCGAGTGCAACGTCATGAAAATGTGCATTTACTTGTTGATGAGAAGTCGTCTTTGAGACAATCCAAAGACAAAAAGAAGAACGATGGTGAGAAATGCATTTCATTGCATTTATGGTGTCTTTGACTGCTCCATAAAAATCTCGAAAAGCACCAAGTTGATTTGCTGTAAAGGACCCTTTCGGATTAAGTTAACCGTTACGATTCATCGATGTTCCACAAGGCAAATGTGACTGACTTATGGAGTATTAAATATTAATAAATTGTTGACTTTATAGATATTTTTTTAATAGGCGAGGACACCAAGCAAAATATCTCTGCTTCTGACTCAATTACTCAAATCTGTTCCTGGCTGAAAACTCACTTTAATTTATGGATGAAGCTAATTAATTAGCAGCTGCCCTGTATAATGTAGTGTCCAGTCATCCTCAGAGAAAATCGTATTTTATTACGGTTCTGAAATTAGATCTCTTCGATTAGATCAGATTAAATTTGAGTAACAATTTAATAATTGCAAATTCCGATGAGTTGTGGCGTGTCCCCGAGTTTTATGTTAAATTAATTACTCGATGTTTTATATTATTGGGAAAGTATTTTATATTATTTTCGATATGTTGTACCCTTTTGTAGTAAACTTTCTCTCTCTAGGCTTCTGTTCTAGTTATGTACACGGTGTACTATCAATTACGAATGTGTCACGTTTTTTGTACCACTGTATAATTTTACAGTTCTGGTTTGTTGCGTTTGTTCTTTTGTTAGACACAGTTAGATCTCTAGAATTTTTCCTTGTTTCCAATACAGCTCGACTACTGGAGAACTATTTAACTGTAAACTACCGGTAACTGAAGAGTAAACTGAGACTGAGAAACTATTATAATATTTAATAACTATTTTAATAAAAACTCAAATTATAATAAAACGTTTGTAGTGTAAAATTGATACGCCAGGTTAATTTAAATAATGTAAAGTAAGAGTTAACTCATTACAGACAATAATATGTCTTTAATAAATAAATAAAATGTTAAAAAATTTGAAGACTTTCATTTGCGTAGAAACTAAAACCTTAACTCTGCGTCTTTCTTGGTGCCCAACGTGTTGGTGTTATTAAATAATTAATTTTTTTTAATTGTTTTTACTAAAAAAAACATTTTATGTATTGTTCACCTGATTGGTTCAAGTGGCCCTGATTGCAACCAAAATAAAAATTGAGAATTGAAAAAACTAATACTAATAATTTGAATTGTGTAGCGTTCAGTTATGGTCGCCACCTTAGTGTGTGTTAAAACCAAGATTTACGTAATAGTTTTATGTAAATAAAAAATTGTTACAAGTGAAAATAATTGCTCAATTAAAAAGAAAGAAGACAAAACCTTAACTTTGTATTCAAATTTAATTTCATAGCGTTGTGAGACAAGGTCAGAGTCATCCAGATATTTTCCTCCAGGAGAGTAAAAATTATTTAAATAGTTTTATTACAACTTTATTGTCACAGAGATTTGTAGAGACGGAAATTATTTTCTACTAAACCGCTTGCGTTAAATAGATAAATATAAATAATAAAAGCAAAACTTGTGATAATTATTTAATAACTTTATGCTTAATAATATTTCCTTTTATTTTCAATAAAGGAAAATAAATAACTTGAGTTATTCGCGTATTTCACTTGTTTTAGTTAAAGAATAACAGCTGAGTAATGTATTTTTGATGTTATGTATGTAAAATGCTGGAAAATAAAAATTGTTCCACAATACCAATGCATAATTTTCGTACATAGCAACCATTTAGGTAAATTTGTATTAATTGTCAAGTCCTTTTACCAAAAGCTAACTTTTCAGTTTCGGTCACATATTGATTGGTCAAGTGTAATACCATACGTAGAAAAGGCATACTAAGAACTAAAATAAAATTGAAAAAGTAAACTTACTTCCAAAAAAGAAAGAGAAATATTAGAATGATGAGATATAACTCAGAGCGCGACATTTCACCAACACCTAAATAATATACATAGTTTTACATGTTAACATCGTCAATAAATCGATTACACATCTTACACCACGATTATTACAATAACAATAACGCTTTATATTTTTTGTCAACCTTTTCCTTCTAAGTACATGACTGTCCATACATAATTCAAGGCCTTATGACGAACTATTCCCGCTCCCAATGGCTCAAGTCAAAAATTAATTTTGGCTACCGGCCTGAGTTGAATGAATTTCAACAACATTAAAACAGGTGTTGACCAACTAAAAGTTAAAGAACTCGTCTCGTCGGGTGCTGAGTACGACGGTACCCAGAAGGAGTAACTACAACTGTCAAGCAACCCAACCATCACGAACATAACTATTGTAATTAAGTCGTAGGGCAAACTTATGGCCATATAAAAATGGCTTCCACGAAAAATAAATTACCGAACGTGATGGAAAGCTATTTTATTTATTTAAAATTCGACTTCCGTTCAGGTTCTGAGTGTACCTTGGATGATCGGCGTCAAACTGTCCTCGAACCTCCTGGCAGGATCCCCCGAAAACCCATAATCAGACATACATAATGTACAAAATTATGATTATGTGTAGTATTTCCTCCGGGGGACATCAAACCGTTGGTACTTAATATCCTCGTAAATAACGTCGACGATCCTCGTGTAAATTCAATTTACTTTTCTTTCCTCGACGTCCTCCTCCTGTCCCTCGTCTTCCTCTTGTTTTCTCTCTTGGTTCTTTTAAATATTAATGAAAACCACCGTGTCTCGCGCACCTTGGAGGACCTGGAAGGAACACAGCGGAGAGCCTTGTGAAAGACCATGGTGGTACAATGTGACTACTGATTACCCGAGAGAATGCCGTGACAACTACACCAATGTGATGGTATTCCGTAGGACAGTAATCGGATGGAGAAACTACGAAAACACGTCCATGTATGGTGGGATTTTAAAGTTAAAAATAACTACCAGTAAATGTGTAGATAACAAAAATGAGTGCAGTGGTAGAGTAATTTGCAACTCACATCTAGGTAATTAGAGAAACGCAATTATGTATATAATTGATTGCGAAAACTGCGTCGTCAATAATTCATAATAAGGGAAGTTATTAATGTACCTGAACGATCGTCCATTGTTAATAAAACGAGGGCATTTCAATAATTGCCAACTCACAACAACACACATCCGTGTTTGCACCTGTGACGTACCTGAGGCGTACTTTTCACCTGACACATCTCGCCAATCCTTCTGGAGACAGCAACATCGGCGCCAGACACCCAAATGTGATGTTTTTTTGTCACGTCAACCGCGATTTATGGCCACCGTTGATGTTGACGTTCCGTCAGAAGTCTACCTTCTTCAACATTTCACCGCGTCAACTGCCACTAATTAGCGGCCGATTTCTTTATTGGTTTTCGATTGACATTATCGATTTTATTCCCAGCGAACATTACTTAATTAATCTTTGAGTGTACATAACTCAGTGCTTTCTCCTCCTAAGAGCCGTACTTTGAACATTAACGTACACAAATAATAATGCACAGTTAATAAGAGCAAGTCTAGCATGAGCAGTCATAGAAGTAGCAGTAGTAGTTTTACATTCTTTGAAGAAATCCAATGGATAATTCAAAGCGCTGACGACATTGCTAGATCACGCAATATGTGGCATTAATACAATAATACATTATTTATTTTCTTATTATTGAATTCCAGCCACGATTAAGGTCATAAGGCGCAAATTTTAATTGATTTATTGTCGCGAGTTATTAACTAATCCACCCAATCCGGCGTCACAATTACTAGTTAAGGATTTTTCAACCGGAACAACTTGGACCAGTCAAATCGAGAAAAAAAGAAAGACTACAAAGGATGACGCAACCTGGAAAAATAGATGTACTCATTCAAATGTGGCGATCGGATCTCTGATCTTGACGTTTCCGTTCAACCTCCTTCCGACTGCCCGGCAGAAATATTTCAATGATCGAGATGAAGATCTCAAGATCTGGAAAAAGATTCCATCGTCGGGGATTCACACTCAACCTCTTTTTATTCCACCACTCAAATCGGGTCAGAGAAAATCCAGAGAAAATAAAAAATGACTTCGGGGCCCTCAGGGTGAGGCAGTTCCAGGGCCCCGGTAAAAGGGGCATCTACTCGGGCCCAACGTTCGACGAGACCACCTTTGAAGGGTTAACTTTGACCCGTAATTTTCTGGTGTGACCCAAGACGCCTTCGATTATTTTGTGTGGAAAATACCTGTTTTGTTTAAAGAGGAGGTGTCTCCCATCTTCAGGGCCCCCAATATCAATGTGTTATTATCGGGTGTCTCCCATTCTCACGTGTCACACGCGGGCATACAACAAATGTACGCACACGCACACGCATTTTCTACGACCTTCCCTGTGAGAAAGGAAAAAATTTCCACTTGTAAGTTCACTTGACTTGGTGATGTCTTCATTTGGGAAACTTGTTAACTGGCCATCGTCCAACGCTTCATTAGATACGCCATAAAATATTGTGCACTTACCTTTCGGGCAGGTTCTGGTGCCTTGCCTCCACTCGTGAGAACTTTTTTTGGAAAATATGTTCACTGTGACAAATGCCGGTTTCAGCCTTTTCCCACCTACAACTGTGAATTTACTTCTTAAATCGACAGAAATGCAAGGCCGATACAAAAATTCCATCAAAATACTTATATCTAGTATTGCTTTACCACAGTAGCAGACAGTTGATAACATAAGGTATTTGACACTTAGAAGTAGGAGATACCTATTAATTAAGTCGTCAATTATGTTAATAACATTTGCATAGTCCAAACGAGCTCTAGTGGATTTTATATATTCAACTTTTAATTTCTTATGCATTAAATTAAACACACGTATTAATTCCTACGCCATTACTTTGGAACTGTGTATGTTTACATAATATTAATTTACTATTTAGCCATTCTACCTTACGTTTTTTACATGCAACTCTGATTCTACTAAGCCTTTTGTCTATAAACTTTTTCTATACATAATGTAGCAGTAGTCCAGTCATTGGACTAAGAGTTTTTGTTTTATACAAAAGTCTAATGTGAAGAAGGAACAATATTTTATGTAACTACCTCCCTTACTCTATCTATTGTAACTTGATACTTCCATATGATCACCTCTGATTTGATTCACAATTTTTCTCCCTTTTTATGCGTCTAATTGACCATCACAGTCACAATCTTCCCATGTCTCTGATTGTCAAGTCCGACACGTTCACCGAATTAGTATTATTCAAACCGTTTACTTGTCATTCCGACTACTTCATTAAATAACTTGACCGAGAGAATAAACTTATTTATTACTTAAATTCGTGTAATAAAAAAGTCAATAAATAATCGAGGTAACCGTCGAATTCTATTTCTTTTTTCTTTCTTTCGAGTGGACATTTTGAAAACGAGTCGGAGGACAGTTGGAAGGGACACGGGTGACCACACGGGTTGATAACTGCAAGAGATGCAATCAAACTGTTACGGCGAAGGCTCCGCCCGTTGTAGTTGCAAGTCTGTTTGCATTTCTACGGGTCCCAGACGGATAATAGGATAAGAAGAAGCCCTAAACCCCAATAAAATTTAGACGTTTTCTTCCGTAATCGCTCGTAAAAATCCGAATTCAAATCTTTCATCAAATCGGACGTTTCGAGCAAGTTCCAAATTGAAATTTTATGACTGGAATTTTAAGCGTTATTCAAATGACGGACGCCATATTGGTGAGATGGACGCACACACGGACAGCCAGATCATAGACCATAGATGATAGCCCGAAAATAGGCTCTCTGACCCCACACACTCCTATTTGGTCAACATGCAATCGATCGCGGCCGACCCAACTATATATGATAAATTGCACTACAATTTATATGGGATCTAATAACGTGTAATAGGTTTCATCGATTTATGATCAGATCTCCGAGACTCGAGTCGACAATAAAAATCGAACGTCCAGTTTCCTCTTTACCTCCGAGTCTTTTTCTGTCGTTTAGAGGCCGAACTTCCTCTACGGCCACGTTGACATTTGACGGCATCCGTCGTGACGGCACCAATTTAGATCTTGTGATTTTTTTTTTCATCTCCGCATTGAGCTGAAACTTTCGTTTGACTTTTATTGGCAGGCACGAAGTGTGTTTTATTGCGTTGAAAAAGTCATAAATCAATAGATTCGAGAGTTACTGATTTTACTCAAGGAGAAACTGGGTCGGGTGTTCCATCCACAAAGAAGCCAAGGACGATCACTCGAATTTGGGTGGACATTTTGGACGTTTCTGTCAATTGTTGTGATCCTTCAACAGAATACTTTTGGATCGTAATTGTAGATCATCCCACCCGGCAAAACCTTCACAATTGCATACGGCCGCACCATTGTAATATTTCAAAAATTATGAAAGTGACATTTGCAAGAAGTAGGCATGGGTACATACATACGTACATACTTAATCATGTTAACATTTTCTTGAACTAGAGGATTAATAAATTAACCTACAAAACAGGAAAGATAAAAACATTACCAAAATACAGACAGAAAATGCAAAAACAACAAGTATTCGCGCAAAATGCTGGGAATCGCTTCCAATTTATACAGTTTGGACTATTAAAATCTTTGAAGTACATATATATGTACACATTACACGTAACTATGTATATAATCCACTTTATGTAGTGTAATGTAATTAATGGCGAAATTGTAGAGATTGTAAGAAACTAAAGAAATTAGCACAACTTAAGAAAATGGTAATGCTCTCAACGACAGGTCATTAGAAGTTATGAAAGTTGGATTCCAACTGCTCGACGAGTTGTTGCGAAGTTCCATTGAAGCAAACAACAAAATCCAGCGGAAGTTGATGTGACGAATTCAACCGGAAATGCCATTTCTCTAACTCACCAGGTGAGATAGACGAGAGTACCAAGAATACTTTTTCTGTACTGGAAGGTACGTCTCGGATATGGCGCCTGTTAGTGAAGCTCAGCGTGGTTTCACAACCGTTTCACAACTCGTAGCCGAGAAATGAAGTTTCTCCGACACTTAAACACGTTGGAAGCGTGGGAAGTCGTCTTCTGAATCTTTGTACGTAGCCCACTCGATGAGGTTATCATTTTCTTTGTTTGCTCACTCTCTTTCTCTCTACTCGTACTAATTCATTTTCTCCGCCATTATTTTTTTTTTACTTTGGAAAGAGCTGTTCTGGCGTAAAAAAAAATTCGAAGAAGTTGAAAACGAAGAAGAAGAGGAAGAAAAATGATGAAAGGCCAGTGAAGCGAGATGCAAACAAATTAATAGGACCCACGGCGATGGCCTGCCGGATCCGCAACGAAATAGACTCCATAAATTAGTCTCCTTTATGTATTGATTTATCTATTTTCTATTTTAACACATTCCGGACCAGATTAACCACTATTTAAATTTATACGCCATTCTTATCGCGATCGTCTCACGTTACCCTCCGAAAGTAAAAATAAAATTCCTGTATTGAGTAAAGGCAAAAAAAAGTAAGTATTCGTTTGAAAAATAGATAAAGGTTAAAGATTTATTGATTTTTTCCTGTGTCACAATTAGCGCCATTAGCGATTCATTGTAGTTTCGTAGTAATGGTGACCGAAAAGAGTGCAGGTACATGGTACGAAGTTGGAATGAATGAGAAATTAGATCGAGTATCCGGTGCACATAAAATCGGGTTAAGGGTTACCCGTCAGACGAGTACCCGTTTTGTCATTCTAACGATGCCTCCCCGATACGACGAGTTTCCAAAAACCAACAAGCTTCTTTTTGGGTGTCCATAAATCATACGCCACGCAGAAGAAAACAATTACAACGAGAAGAATTGAAAATGAAAGAATGTAAACTGTTTAACCCCAACGAAAAATTTATTTCGGAAACGAACTCCATGTTTTTAATTTATTACGACGGGCACCGAATGATTTTTTTTTTGTTTTTCAATCAATAACCAGAAAAACTGAAATAAATAAAAATGGATTCTTGTAGGGAGAACAAAACTCATGGATGAGAGGTAGCAGAAACAAAATCCAAGGGATGCAACTGATCGTGGCAGAAGAAAAAAGTAGTCGTGGCTGACATTTTTGCTCTCTCTCTCCGAGGACTGGCTATCCCCCTCCTGTCAGGTAGTACCTGTACCGTTACCGTACTCGTACATTCCAATAAAGTTTAGCAGTTTAAGTGCCGGGCGATGCTACTTGTTGTACCTTCCGCTTCTCATTAACATACCTGATCGACCCGTGCCTGTTTGTTTGCACCGATCTCTCTGCTTTCCGCGGCTGATTAATCATTTCCCCTGGGTGCCTCTTCGTTTCATTTCAGTCTTCCTACTTCCCATGACATACCTTAACGATGACGTTTTCCGTGTTTGGTTTTGGGTGCGGCTCCGCACGGAAATTTAGCGCCACCGGGTCGTGGGAGCCTCGTAACTTCCCCATACCCCCCAGATGATTTCCTTCGTTTTGCAAGAATTTTTAATTCAATAAAAAAAATCAAGGTTTACTTCTATTGTTTTTCACATTCATTTATTCCATCGTATTGACCTGAGACAAAGTAGTAATTGACACTACACTCTCTTCAAGGTTTGTGCTTGAAACCACGAGTGCATTTTTTGGACACCACTATCATCACGAGTCATTAAGCCAGTGAGTGGGATGGAAACGTTTTATATCGGTGCATTCCACGTGTTATGTCCTCAAGTTCCGATACCAAAAAAAACTGGATGTCACTTGATTTCATTCACTACCTGAGACCTCCAGGCAACGATCATCCCTTTAGGTTAGTATCAACCTTCGTATAACACTTTTCAGTCAGAATCTGACTGAAATACCGAGGTCTCTTGGAACGAGTGGATATAAATAGTAAAAGAGTAAGTACAACTACAGCACAACCATTATAATTTTATATATATAGAAATGATGTTGCTGCTGTAATTGCTGTGGTAATGCATTCGACAAAAGTATATTCTTCCCATTTAATACCTGCAGTACTTAACGTAGATTTTATATTAATAATATTTGTTGCGAACACGTTGAAACATTTTACTCACCAAGAAGGTATTAATAACTCTCAAACTTCAAACGTTTAATTATTTCTAATACTCCAAACTGTCATTCGGATACGTGTCATTGATGTTTAATTCGAAACCCTGACGAGGATTAAGCAGTTGGACGAAAACGATTGACACAGAGTGTGTCACCTGAATAGAAATGAAAGCCTTCGCGGACCAGCCGGCGAGTTTCAATGAAGAAAAAGGAAATAATTGAAAACAAAGAGAAATAAAACAGGTATCGGTGGAGTACCTGAACGGGAATTTCGTATAGTTTTGCATGAATGAGTCAAATGAAAAGACGGCAAGGTGGAGACCAAGACAAAGACCATGCATGAATAACTAGACATGTCGTAAAACTAAATTATTACAAATAATTTTTCTACTTCTCTCTCTCTCTCACTCTCCTCTGTGTGATTTTTTAATTCAGGTTTATTGCAAATCAATGCGAAAGAGGAAAAGAACAGATGGGACCAAGTCACTCCGATGCAAAATCAAGAAGAAAGCAAATGAAGTATTAAAACAGGTCGGCAAATGTGAGACAAACGAACACAACAAAACCCCGTCATTCACAATAGTAAAATCTAGAAAATAGTGTTACTGAAGAGTAGTAGTTTTCTATGCGGAAATTTCAAACTATGCCATCCATCCGACGATTGAAGGACCAGAAACAAATTAAATCAGAATTGTATTAATTGCTTGATTTAAGTTCTTGAATTATTAAGTTGGGTTCTCGGTTTCGGCGACGGTTTCGCCATTTGCCAAATTTTGTGACATCCACGAGTTTCTTCCTGCTGTTCTTTACATAAATTGAATTTACAAAAGGGAATGTCAAACGACAAACTTGTAGTTTTGGTAGGAATCGTCAACATATATTAAAATATTAATTTATTAAAAAATAACAATAAATTTTCACGCTTTTGATCGATACAGTTAGTGCTTACAGTAATGTAATAATAGTAAAATGACATTGTAATTGTATTTCTACGTTGAATTGATTCCCCTTTAATTGTAGAATGTAAAAAAAGTAAATCTGATTCAAAGTAAAAATTTAAACTTTTAGAAAAATACAATATCAATAAAAGCATACATAATGAATTAATTTTTCAAACGTAATACATAATTATTTTTTACAGGGAAAGCCCTCCTAACTGTGCATTTCAGCATAAACGGAGAGAATCCATTTGTAACCGAAATTAAATAATAATAAATTAACAATAAATGATGTACAGGAGTACACAAAATTCCGGTGAGGTTAAGACAAGGAGGAGGACAAAGGAGAAAAAACATTAATAAATGAGAAGAAAATCACGAAGTGATAACCCGAGATGAATCGACCAACTTCTTGTTTACTTATGTAATGCGTTTAAAATAACGCGACTGAATAAGAACTTCTTTTTTTTTTACTGTACATAACAAGTTAGTTGTAAGAAAGAGACAAGGAATGATGGCAATGCAAGGCCTTGAAAGAGTGAAGAGGACACTCGGTGGCATCGCCATTGTAATCCGATACAAATCCTTTCGTTTTTACTCGACCACAACGGTTCACACTACAACACTTCACACTCGCGGTAAGGGAGACAACGCGGAGTATTGAGTTACCCGCTGCGGGGTGCAGGTTATTTATGGGCAACAACCTGAAACGCGGTCAGGTACCAGTTAAACAGATCTGCCTCTCGTGCCTGACTGGACGTTCCGGTGACCGGCCAACGTCCGTCAGAAAATTCACAGCGGACGGTTAATCATCGTTGTATCCGAAATGTGTCTCAACCTGTAGGTAACACACCTTTGTAACTGACAATCGAAATCTGTTCCTCTCGACGTGTTGTCAATAAAAAAGATTCAATACGACGACCTTGACGGACGCACTTCTGTTCTTTACAGGAACCCACTCAACGAGGATTGTACGAGGTCGAAGCGAATTTTGGATGTTTTGGCCCACCCCAAAACCAAAGTGAGAGTCGTCCACCTGAAGACAAACGTCTCCTTTTGTGGCACGATAAAGTTTCGTATGAAAAACCTGTATATAGTTTTAGTTAACAAAGCAAGCGCTTAATTTTCTAACTTAAAGAGTTTTATTCGTCTTCGGCCATTTCAATCGCGATTAACTCATCCCGCCTCACTTTATGTACACATCTCTCGCATCAAATACTATTTTAATACATAAATTTTATTGTACGGTACTTATTAATCAATGCAAGTTGGTTGACACATCGTCTTTTGTATTTCAAATATTATATGCTGTATTAAATTACACTTTTAATGGGAGAAATTATCTTCTATTATAATTGTAAACACTCAATTAGAATTGAAATTTAAACTTCTGGAATTTTTATTGTGTATAAAAATAGTTGTATTATTTTTTTAAATTTCATTTATGTCCAACAGGATTTTTTTCAGTGCGGGAGGGATGATTCAAGTAACGTATGGTATCTTTTTAATTCGTCGTGCAGACGTAGTGGAGGTGTAATCCTTCACCAGCAAGATTTTTGGTTCCATCAAGCAAATACGTGGAATACATTTGTATTCTGTGTTTACTGTGGTCGAGAGAATTTTAGCCAAGGAACTACATTTTCGATTAGTTTAGTGTAACTTCGTTCAAGACACCTCTGAGAAGTCACTTCTTGAATTATGTCCAATGAGAAACCAAACAATCACCTTCTGGTAATTTAAATTTTAAAATTCTTCGACTGGAGAGATTTACTGCTTTTGCCTGAACGGAAAGGGTTGCTTACAAAATGACGGACGGTTCTGACGGCAACTTGTCTGCTTCCATGAAAGCAGCCGCATGTCGAGCACCTGCCCCGTGAGCGATCGTCCGACACTTTCGCAACTAATTAGATGAACCGTAAATTGTACGGCTCACTCGGTTGAACTGGCAGACCGTGGCAGAAGACAATAACCAAAGTTCATCCTCGAGAGTTAAGTAATTAAACGGTGGTTAGACGCAGAAAATTGAAAAAGAATAACAAAAAAACGAGTTCGTCGTGTTTGTGTCCGTTAAAAGCAAATATTTTTCTATTTCTCCATCGACAACATGTCGTCTGAGTATATAAAATACAAGTATTCGGAATACTCTTCTCTCTTTCTTTCACCTGTGGACGTCGTCGGGAAACATGTCCGAAGTGCGCCGGGGTCAAGTCACTTGTTTTCCGGTCACGTTTGACGTTTGCTTCCCTTTTTACCGTTTTTAAATTGCCTTCTGTCACAACCAAATCTTGCCGTTTCTCACCCATCCCCGCCGCCGCCGCCGCCGACAAATAAAACACCACAAAGAAATAGTTTTGGAAACTACTCGCCGTGACCTTTGACCTTTCCCAACGAACCGAACGTCACTTTCCGCGTTTGTTCAATTCAAAGATGGCACACGTTCGCCTTCACTTGGCGCACTTGGCGAAATTTTACAACGCCACACGAGTGTATAATTTGATTTAAGGGTTCCAGTGAAAGGCTTAATCAGGGGTGAATTCAAGGGTAATAATCCGATTACAAGTTATGTGACAAGTGGAAGAACCAAACTGAGAAAACGCGCGGTGATTACCTGTCATGACTCGAAGTGCTGTGCTCTTTGTAGGTGTCAAACACTCGGTATTAATCATCGGTGACCCGTTCACCTCGGCGTGTTTGTCGTGGGGAGTCCGACTGACCTCTGACACCGACCTTTTAAGGTCGTAGCAGGTGACTCGAAGCCGGCGAAGCCTTTTACGACCTTTTTTTATATTGTGGAGGTGAGTGTTGATTCTTTCGCCCCGACCCCCCCCCCCCCATCAATCGGTAGGTGATTTTTTTTTCATCCAAAACTTAATTTTATTAATTTGAGGTCAATAGGTCTCGTCTGGTGAAAGATAAATAAATCGATTGAATAATTAGAATGACCCGCTGGACGTCGTACTCGGAACCTTCCATTAACTGCCTTTTCCTATTTCCACTTTCCTCGTTGTCTTTGGAGACGTTTACTGCCGTCGATTTTGATTTATGTATTTTGTCTGCTCTCTTACACATGGAAAAAGTTTTCATTGTACGACTTGCGTTTTACACTGACGAGTGCTCGAGTCAACGTTATTTCACCATAACAAGAATTTTAATTTGGATGTCTGCCTCGCATAGAAAATAGTAGGAAAAGCTACCGAGTGCACTCGCAAGTTCTCCCTCTCATGGAATTCTCTTTAGTCTGTATACTTTTAATAGTGCCACATGATCACCACGAGAATATTTATTATTTGATAACCAATATATCAACAAAGAAACTAATAACCTACACGGTTTACCGTGGAATTCATTTAAAGTATCCTGAGAACACCGACACTTCTAAAAAAGGTCTCTTCGTATAAACAGGAACTTCTATATAAAACAAGCAAAACAAAATAAATTTTTCGTTTTTCGTTTTGGAACTTTTAAGACAAAACCCATAATAATAATAATAATAATAATAATAAACTGTAATAGTTATGTGAATCAATAAACCATTACAACAATAATTTCTGTAGGATGACGTACATTTTTCGTTTTTTAAGAAATATAATTTAATTTTTAGTAGCAATTGATTTAAAATTTTTTTTCTTTACATATTTCTAATCTTTTACAAAATTCAATGCTTAACCCAAGTAAAACATTTTCTCCTTGTAACTGTCAACTTTCTTCTACATGTTCTTGGTGAGTTCAGTATGTAGTGAAATTACCTGAGAACTCCAACGTGCTTTTGTTAATAGTTTAATTTATTAATAACAAACTCCTCCTTAATGTTTTTAAACTGGTGTACACACCACCCATTTTAGAACCACTTCTGACTCAATTAAATAAGTAGAATTGGTAACGTGTAATGTGCAGAAGTTTTCGTTCGGTTAAAACCTGTCTTATTTTCATGAAATTTCACACCAATCGTTGCACTACGACAACTTACAACTACAACAACGCAACCCAGAAATGTAAAAGGTAAGAATACAAATACAAGTAGTCAATAAAGTGTACGTAATATTTACAAGCAATACAACTTAATTATATTCACATTTCGCGTAGGGAATGAATCAATTCATTGATTGATTTCCGCAGAATTTAATTTCTTATATTTTGCCATATGCATGAAATTTTGCGGTAATTCATTGGTCTTCGTGTCAGTCGTACAAGCGCTTTGTTTTATGCATTTCAACCGATCATTCGGAATGATTAATGTATTTTCTGATTGATTTATCAGTGACGTGATTGCTGAACCGATTGGTGGAAAGAATGATTGATTAATTTCCACAACTGAATGATTTTCTGTGTGTAATTATGTTTTGCAGAAGAAAAAAGGATCCCTTTGCTGCGGATTTGCTCCCGAAGAGCAGGTCGCGATCGTCAACAGTTCGCGTACCTCAACCGATATCCCTGGTCATGGGTGTCCTTTTCCAAGGATCCTCAACGAGAAGAAAATCCCCGTGACAGGTAGAGTGAAACAGGTGAGGATCTTTCACAAAACAAATTCCTCTCTCAAGAAAATCAAAGAGGATTAGACCCGTTTCCGTTCGTGTAACTCAAAGACCCTTCAGTCTTGGGATATTAAGCAGGGTAGATCTGGTTAAACGACCGATTGTGCGACAAAATTAACAAAATTTGCTTGAGAGAGAGAGAGATTTGGTTTCATAACGGAAGCAACCTCCAGGCCGACAGTAGAACGACAGGAGAATGGTAAAAGCATAGTTGCCTAACACGAGAAAAAATATGAAAATCTTTTCCGTATGAATTGTAGTGATGTTGTCATCAGATTACGCGACTTCACTTCAAGTAATGGAAAGTACTGTAGAAACAGAAATGTTGTGCCACTCACACGGGTAGGTAGATCGGAAATAAAAACACTTTTTAAAAATAAGGTTTATGTTGTGAGGAAAGGATTTAAGCGGAAGTGACGTTAGCGGAGACAAATGAGACACTCTCAGGACCGGAAACGGAACGAAAATGGCACTAATGGACTTGAGTCTTTCCTCTTTTCGCCGTTTTATTGACTTTTCAGCTGGCAAACCGTCTGATACCTTCCTGACAGGTTTCAGGTTACATCTTTTCTTGTTCCGCTCCTCTCCGAGAGGATTATTTTACTTTGGATGATCTACTGACGGATGCCGTGAAGTTTCTTTAACTCTTGCGTTCGGATCTCCCAGAGTCCCAGAGTAATTTTCTCATTCTATTCCCTCAACATGTTCACTCTTTTTGTAGTTTTTTCCACCGCTTGTATGCAGTTTCTCGCTCAAAGTTATTTTAGTTATTCAAACAAATTTTTATCCCGCGACTTTTTAATTGAAACCTTGTTCTGCCCTACGGTAAAATTTCACGTAATTTATTAGACTTCGTATCTACCGGGTGAAATAATTCCGTGTGATATGTTCTCTACGAACTTGTGTTATTGTTGACTTCACATTGTTTATTTGTAAAATTGTTAAAATTCTTCTCTTTTATTAAAACTACTCAAACCATCGGTTTGAAGTTTGAAACCATCTACATCGGTAGGTTAGAAGTTCTTCCATCACAAAACTAAGATTGAGAAACACCTGCCGTAAAAAAAACCCGTCACTAATGGTTTAATATAAAAACTAGATAATTAGTATAAAAAAACGCACAAATTCATGAACTACAATAGTATTTTGTAGCAATTTTCAATTCCCCTTTCTTCGTGTTTCTGACAGGCTATTATTATTATTACTCCCATCACTATTATTTATAGTTAAAATGAAAACAATAGTGATGGTAGTGATGTCAAAGTGAACTTACTGAGTGGTTTCAAGTAAATATTTGACACTTCAATGTTTCAGTTAGGTTAGATTAGGTTAGTCAGCTTGTTGGTTTCCCCTGAGCGTGAGACGTGCTTTATACACCTGTACCTTCACACAAGCCAGCAAGTCCACATTTTGTTTTTTTACATGACGTCAACGGTTTACAGACAGCTGTATATTTCATGGTGCCTTTTCAATATTAAACTTAATATAAATAAATCGAGTCGCAATAAAACTACTATATAATAATATTTACTCACACAAAAATATATATGAAGTAACATAAATAATACGCATGCATTAATATTAATGTACATAAAAATATATGAAAGGTAATTTGACTACATTATGGTCACAGTTGTCTAGTGGTATATCTATAATTTTAAATATTGTGCGACCATTAAAACTACAACGAGTTGTTGACAGTTGCCATACAGTTACACTTGTCTTTTCAACTATTATTCTCGACTTTGAATTTTTTCTCATATCGCGTAAAAATTCTTCTGGTACTTCAGGACGTCTCGTGAAATGGCACTTATTAATTTGGTGAAAAATCAATATTTATCATTAATTAATAATGTAATTACAGCTGGGATACGTTTTAATCAAAGGAAAATATTAAATATTAATTAAAGTTGAAGCGAGCGACAAATTAACGTGCAGAAGTTGACATGTCTCGGCAGGGTCCTTCCAAGGACCGTCCGACATTTTCAGAATTCCTCAGCTTCCAAACCGAGTTTCATCATTTCGTCCATCCGGGGGGGATTCCCCGAACCTTTTGCCCGCAATGTCCCAGTAACGCGAGGTTTACTCAACCTAATTTTGGCGCGAGAGAGAGAGGGGACGACACGTGAACGATCAAATTTATGGATTTAATTTGCCGGTGATGAATCGTGTCGGCAGAAAAAAAACCTTTGCAACATTTAATTTCGCCCACAATCCTTTCGTCTTGTGTGTTTATTCGATTGAAAATTGTATTTTCCCAACAACATCGTCGCCTTCCTGGAATTATTTGTTTTCTATATGAAATTCCGTCCTTTTGATTTTTCACTTGAAACTTTTGTTTACTGCTCAAGTTCAACTATTTACAAACAACAAAAATTTATATAATTTTAACGGGTTGAATGATTGAAATGAAATGGCAGTGCCTGAAAATTTATAAGTTGGTGCCCACCAAAAGTGAAAATCCCAAAAATACATATTATTAATAAAATATTGGTTGCCAGAAAGAATACATCCTCGAAGCATTCTCATTCCGCCGCAGATATTCTACATGGATGATAAGGACAAATACAAAAAGTCACGATATAGAAGAGATTATTAAAAATAGCTATAAAGTTATATATTAGAAGTAACTTCTCTATTGTTTCACGTGGAGGATACATAGGAAAATTAAAAAATTGTCGAGATATACATAAAGTACGTAGTATGTATTGTACGAAGAAAAAACGGAAGTAGAGCAATGATTTCATACAGAAAAGTCATCCTGCAACAGATTGTATCTTAAAGAATAAATTAATATCTCAATTTATATATCTAACTATAATGTTTCGGAAGGACAAACGATAAGAACTAGTGGGCCCGTGAGCGACCACCGAATTATTTAATAACTGTAAAATAGTTTTAATAAATGGTTGGTATTTCGTAAATTACCGCTTTCTTGTTGAATAAATACATGTGTAAATAAAAGCTCACAATAATCACAGTACACCACAAAATTATCAATAACTTGCAGTTGAATTCCTCCGGTTTCCTATGTGTTTTTATTTAATTTTTTTTTCTTCTCGCATCGAGTATTAAAAAAAATCACCTGATACTTTCCGCACGAAATGTTTCCATCAATTATTGGTCGGTTGGGCAGATTTAATGATGTAACCTGGGAAATTCTCCTCGAACGATGCTGTTGTCGGTGATGTCGGTAAAACTCCACGAGGCAGCAACAGTTTCCCCAGAGGATTTCTTCCCATCTTTTCATTTTCATAGGAAAAGTCTGACTTTCTATTGGAAATCTGATCGTTTTGTCTGCTAGCCAGTCGCCACTAATTTTTCTCATCAATTATCTGTCTGTCTGTCTGTCTCTCTATGTCTTAGATTATTCTAGCGTAAATACAAAAAAAATAAAGTTTACTAGGATAGATTGAGTCTGCTAGACGAAGTAATTTTTATCAAGGATGTCTAGACGTGACCAAAGTCTGAGACAGTTTTCACTTTATCTCAAGGATCTCTTGTCTATCATAACTCTGCTATATATCACACTGTACGAATCTCACTGTACGCTTTTACTAAAAAGGTCAATGTTACCAGATAGTGCCGGCACAGAATGACAATAGATGTGACTACAGAACGCAACGTTTGCTATACTTTCCAGACCGAATGGTAGTGACAACTCTGTCCTACTGAAGTATGAGCATGAGCAAGTACTGAAGAACCTTGTCTGGTTTATACTTTCATACCATCGTTTAATCGATTACTGCTTTAGTGAGAATTACATAAGATCTTGGTATACATTAGTTTGAACTGAGACAACAAACACTATGCAATTTAAAAAATAAAAATAAAAAATCTGAAATAGTATTGACAGGTAAAGATAGAAGTAGTGTGTAGTAAATGACAATATGTCTAGACAAGGGGCGCCTGAATTCTTTTTTTATGTCCAAGTCAAAAGGGTTGACGACATTCACTTTGAACTCACATCATCCAATTTATGAACAACATAAAATCAAAATATATCTGAAAATATTATCGACTAGTTTTTTGAACTATAAAATAGAATTCTCGGAGTATTGAAAACGACACGACGTTGTCAGCAATCCAGACTTGCTACTGCTCGGTATTTATTATCCACAAAACATTTTGTATTTTTCGTATTGACAAAAATTTTAAGTAGGACAAAAACTAAAAAAATTGAAAAATTTATTGAAAGTGCCAAAAATGGACTTCGCCTCTACGTAGTGATTTTCACACATAAAACGACATCCGTTAGAGAACTAATAAATAAATTCTACCAGACATCTTGCGATACTATGGAAACTAACCAACAGAAAATAAACAGAAAAAACATGTTTTGGTAAGAAATTATTTCAAAGTGTTAAATTAAAATTGAATAAATAGAAATAGATAGTTCATCTCAAACTATTCCTTAACAAACCAATAATTGTCGCATTAATAGAGCACATTTACAAGGTAACACTTTATTGTTATTACAGACTTTATCAATTCATTCACCGACCGTTGCTCAATCATTAATAAAATATTAATAAACGAATTAATAATGTACAATTCACAGAGTGAGAAATTCTAACGTCATTAATAAAAATTTTCCTCGTCCGCTTTTCTCATTTCATTTAAAAAACTGGTTTTTGATACGTTGACACTGCAGAATTTCTGAATATTTAATAAAGTCCAGAATATTTTGAAAAGGAATCCTTAAGTTTATCAATCAATCAATCAACCGATCGATCGATACAGGAAGGTAAGTTTAAGTGAAGGTGTTGAATAATAGCAAAAACCTTTACAAAATATGAGGGGTATTCACTATTATTTTACAATTAACAGTTTCGAATAACTTCTAATGTAAGACTTTCTTAAATGTTTAATTATACTAACAATTTTATTATTAATAGGCACATTTAACAGACACATAACAAAAACTTTAAATGCTCTCTAACATTTGCCTTTTAGTTTCATTCTATTAAATAGCCCACTTTTTGTCGTTCATAGCCGATAACAAATTAATAAAAAATATTTATATTAACTAAATGTATCCAATTCAAACCCTTGTACATGTGCACAATGAATGACCGTTAATCTAACTGACGCAGAAGAAGACTAACGAGGGTACTCCTACTCAAACATAACTTCGTTCTTTTGAGAAATTCGCCTTTTTGCTCAGCAATGAATTAGAAAGAACACCATTTTAAAATAAATAAAAAATACCCACCGGTTATTTTCCGACAGATGCATTAATTAATAGTTTCAAAACAAAGCATCCCTTCGATCCGGGGTTAAGAAAATGTTAAGAAAAATGACACGGAAAAATTGACAAAGTCGAATGAAATTAAGTTGAATTAACTTTTTCATTTGCTTAATTCGCTGAGACCAACTGATTTTTTTCCAGACCTGAGAAGCACAAATTGTATTTTATAAACTTGAAAATTCACTTAATCATGACTGGAAGTCTTCACCGAGGACTCCACTACCCAGGACGGTTTGCGGCTGGCGAACAAAAACGTTTTATTATATATATATAAATAAAACGGCCGTTTAATTCATGTTGACACAAAAAAAAACTCGTGTTGTTTCTCAAACCTTCATTGTTGCTAGCAAACCGGTGAGTTTTTTCGCGAAAAATGAAAAAAAAAATTATGTTTAATTAATTCTCTCTGCTTCCACGTTGCAGGTCGAACCACAACGAGCAAAACGTGAAAAATAGCAAACCATTAAAAATTAAATTTTCACTTAAATTAAATCGAGAGAACTAAATTAGTTTGAATTCAGGCTAGTGGAGAAATTGATGTCTCTGCAAATAGCAAATGGTTCCCTAGAAAAATAGAAATACTAGAAGAAAGAAAAACTAGTACTTCCCGGGTACTGCTTCGGGAGAAAACTCAGACTTTTCAGGTTCTCTTTCGAGTGGTTACAAACAATGAGCGTACCTTTGTGTGCAAAAAGCACAACACAACACTTGGGAAACTTTACGTAGTTTCATCAATATTTTTTTTTTAAATTTCGCCCCCACCCACCAAAAAAATTGAGTTTTCTGCTAAGGAGGATTTTAACACCGGGAGATATTTTCTTTGTATATTATATTGTTATTCAATGAAAGGTACGTGGGGTGTAAATCTTGTTCGTAATCTCGTGTCCCAATCCCACATCTCGTCTATATATCCGATTCAACAGGAACTCTCCATGTTGGATAAAGTTTTGTCAGCTTTTAAACATGCTTCGCTTATTTTGTTAGCTTTACTAACTCTCTAACACATAAAAAAATTCAGCTCAGGACGGATAGGAATCCTGTACATGTCCCTTACGTACCCTCGAACGACTATAAACTTAAAAGTTGTGTACAATAGAAGTAGAGTGAAATTTTAGTCACTCTCAAAGAGTTTTCGCACGTTGCACTTTATAAACACAAATTTGGTTACTGGCTAGGAGGCATAGAGTAGCTCTTTAAAATAAATATCGTAGTAAAACTCGGAGATATCTACTTCTATATTTGAGTAAAAAAATTTTTCCCCAAAAGTGGATTTAGAAAATATAAGTCAAGATATAAAACAAGGATTATTTATAAGTATACACTATCAATTTCGAATGGTTATATAAACCACATAATATTACTATTTATGAGTATAATTCGTTCACTAATAGTATACTGCTTCACTAATCAATACTGAATTTTAATAATATTATTTAATAATATATTTTAATAATGACCAGCCAGAAGTTTGGGTGAGTTTGATTTTGCTTTTTAAAAATTTCTTTTTTTCCCAGGATTTCCCATTTTGAACAAGTGTACTTAATACATTTCAACAACGATGAATAATATTAACATTCACAAAATTATGTGCATCGATTTACCAAAAATCGTAATCGACAAGAACGACAAATAGAAAACCAGGGGAACTTTCTGACCCACGCGTACGCAACTTGTTGTTCCAAGACCGAGACAATTTTTCTTGGGTTGTTCGTCACGGTAACTTGACTTGTTGTCGTGTAACGTTGATAACAAAATAGTAAGGGTGTTATCGCCACTCAACCACAATCCATCAAACGTCTGAAAAAAAAAAGATTTTTCCCAACGACAAGAGAAAGAAGTTGTTCACCAGACGAGTCAAGTCACGAGAAAGTTGAAGTTTCTGGTCGAGTGACGAAGCATCCCAAAGATTTTCATCCAAACTTTGCCTTTTCCCTGGAAAAATCTGGGAAATTCTGGAAAATCCGATGATCCCAGTGGATATGTATTCATCACTATCAATTATCTAATACGTTTCATTCATCAAAAGGAGCACTCAAGGGCATCGCTCGAAGGAAAAGGACGCACACATGAAAACAAATCTATTGTATATTAATTAGTACAATATTAATAAATAGTCAATAAGTCCGCGGGACAATTTTATTGATTGTCGAACTTAAAAATTATTTACCTTTCAATTTTGTCGGTTTAAAATTAACATTCATAAATTAGGTAACTCCAGGCGGAGGGTGTCGGGTTGGGTTCTTCTCAACTACCCCACACGACACACAGACAAAAAGGTTGTGACGACAGGAACCTGAGCAAAAGGCAGAACGATAGGTACGACACAACGGGTAGACAACACAAAGGTTTCGAATGTCAACGATCAACTCTCGACCCGTGTCGATTTTGTGTGGGTAAATTTTTTTCTGTGTGCTGTGTAGACATGAATCGGAAACTGGTGATGTTCGAGTGCGCAAGTCGTCAACATCACTCGCAATTCCATTACAATGTTAGAACGGGGTAGACGGGAAATTCATTTCGGATTTGCGGACAAAGTTGAAATGTGCAAAAGCCCGGGAACGGATGTCGCGGAGAAAATTTGGCAAAATTCGCCAGGGGAAAAATGTAATCTGTCCCCCAGGAATTTAAATCCTGGAAAATGAGAGTTGCAAAAGGTTCGCCTTTAGGTCGGAACCTTTTCTAAGAGAGCTCTGCGTCCACGGTGTAATTATTATGCAATTATTCCACAACAGGTATTTTATCAATGACAGTATCAATATTCAACAGTCGCCGATAAACAATTTACAGTGTTGCCAAATGAGTTCTCCACTGTAATACTTTAACGCTATTTACTGTTATTCAAAAATACACCAGTTTTTATCTCTAGAAGTTTGTAAAAATGTAACAATACAAGTAGAAAAATAGAACTCAAGGTTTATCTATTGGATGACGGAGTTTTTACATAACTGAAATTTCCATTTTCAAATAAAAAAGCATTACGAAATTGAATACCACAAAATTAATCGTTTAAAAATTTACAGCAACTACAAATTTTAAATTCTAGCTGTGGTGGGTCCTGTGCTGTTTTACGTCCACGCGTCTATTTATCTATCGCACCTATTCCTGCGACACATTGAGGAAGAACGTGACATTATCATTTAGCACTACGATTAACTATTAAGCAGTAGAGAAAATATTCGTCCACTCTCCTTCTCTCATTCCTAATACCTCCAATTAAAAAGTTCACGTTGTGTGGCACATTCAGACTGATGTCCAACATTTGAGCCTTCTTTTTCCGGTTATCAATTTGTGTCTTTATCAGAGCGACCAATCGGGACTTTGACCGTTCCGAAATTTCGTCCTGGTCCACTTCGATCCGGTGATGAGATCAAAGCCGTTCAATCAAAAAAATCTGATAAAAAAATCAGGCTCAGGTGGTCTCGTTCGTTCACTGCCACAAGGACACTCGCAAATACCTGTATTGAATTCTCTGAATTTTTCAACGAGGTGTCGAATATCACTAAATTATTAATCCCAAAAACATATACACTGGGAAAGTTACGTGGTTTTTTAGTGCCACGTCGTACAACTAAAAACTTTTACGTTCGTACGTTTAATATGTTTGAAAGAAAAATTTGCATCGAAGGCACGACCAGCAATGCGTTTCTTTATTAATAGTAATTATCTTATAATACGTTTTTATTAATAAAAATGAGTTCAAATTAGTTTAATTCTATTGTTTATATTACGATATATAACGACTGTTTTTGCTAAGACTTCATCAGGTTGCTAATATTTATTTATTAATACACATTTATAATTATTGCAATTGTCTAGTATTCAAATTATAATAACCGAAACAAAGTGTGGCTTTAGCTAAATTTTATTTAAAAGTTACTGCCGCTCGTAATTAGATATTAATAATATTTTATAAATTTTTAAGATTCGACATTCGTATAACGCTCATTTCTCAGGTGAATTTTCCAACTCTGTTTTGAACTAAATAAAAATTGTAGTTGTAAAAACCAGAAAACTATCTTTTTGCCACGATTGTTTTTAAACAAAAGTAAAAACATATGAAGATCTTAACGAAGCTGAAATTGAGTTCGAATGTTGAATTAAGAAAATGAAAGCGATGAAAGAGCGAAGGCAATCCATAATTTTAGTTTCGGAAGTAGGCGACAATAGCCAAGACCTCAGCACCGGACTCGACCACAAAAATGAGGCTAACAGGAGAAAGACAATGGAAAGAATAAGAAGAGGAAGTCGAGTCGAGAGACAAGACAAGTCGGGAACCTCATAAACCACATGCCACATAAACCCGAGACCACATTATTTAAATAAATAAAAATAATAACAACAATAAAATGAAGTCGTTAAAAGAAATTGAATATCGAGAGATTAATTTCGAATTTGATGGGTACCGAGTCGGGTACTTCACTTCACATCACTGCAGGGTGTGGGTTTTTAAGGTGCCTTCGACAAAAAACGGGTTATTTTTAGAGTGGTGTTACACTTATAGTTTTTTTTTATTAACCACTAAAACAAAGGAAACCAATCGGATGAAATTTATCGCCAGCGAGTAAGTACTTTAAATTTATTCCTCTGTGAATCACCGGAGATAATAAAAATTAATTAGGTAACAAAAACTTCGAGTGAGAGAGAGTTCATTAAGTGAACTTCACCTTGTGATGTACGGGGAGAGTCCAGCAACCACCACATCACTACAAGAACAACACTGACGCTGATGTGCTCGGTGTCCAACACAATCAATTTTCTTGGAGTCCGATAACACTATCACACACTAAGTCAGTGAGTGCGTCAATATTCTATTAATTATTAATCGTTAACGGGGGTAAGTATTGCTTTTGTTAATAGGATTTGATATTATCTCTGGATACGAATAATAGAATATAATACATTTATATTATTAGTTGAGTCTCTAGAGAATACAAAATGTTCTATCGATTGCTTGTAATAATTTTGTATTTTTCACACGTAGAATCATAAAGAACAACACGTGCCATCACACCTGACTTATGAAATATTCACTTGAACTGCGCTTTAAAAACAAACTTAATATGAAATTAATGTTTTGTTATTTTTGAGTTCAATAAATATGAACCTGTTTTCCTTACACACAATAGCACAGTTGTAAAGTAATATGTCACGTTAAACCGTTTAAAATATTTCAAATCTGCCATCTAATAACAATCAAGTGTATGATAATCAATGTTCGTATTCGTTCGGTAGATGTATACATAAAGTTGTAGTCGGCTGTGAGTCAGAATTACGAATGAACTAGAATCATAAATAAATAAAATATATTATTTAAAAATTCCCTTTCATTAAAAATTATGTTGAAAATTTATTTTTCAGTAAGTGAATTTCCTGTGCGTTTTAAATTTTCACGTGTTTCATCCCTTAAATCTGAATTCGGAACTTCTGCGTCTGATTGTGTAGAATACATAAGACATTGAAAATGTTCAAATATTTTTTTTTTAAATCGTGAACAAATGAATTTCAAAATACAAAATTGCATGTAGTTTTTTTTTTACTGGGAAAATGGTTTTACAAAAACCTTGCAAATTAATATTTTTTTCGGCTGTAGAAAAAACAACGTGTAGTTTTGAATAAGTATGAAAGATTATTCACCGGAATTCAGAGAGAACGACAACGAGTAAACGACGTCGGTTCAACTGGTGCTAATGAACCGTTGCGTGAAACAAGAGCAAAACGAGTTACAACAAACAGGAGAGAAAGTCTCCCGACTGAACGAAAGCAAAAATTTTCCGACAGGACGTCCTACGAAGAACGTCATTGTTCACCCCAACACTCTGGAAGTCCGTCCATTCTGGAAATCAGTTTCTGGGTCGCGCTTTAGGAAAAAGGAATAGTTTATTAGTCGGAGTTAGTTTTCTAATTTTCATTTGTTTTCTTTTATAGTTTTCTTAGTGGAACGGATACCTTAGAGTAAACAGGGCAAGTGTTCCTCCGTGGACGATCTACACGTCCTCATCGATCGGCAAGGGTCCGCGTGCAACAAATTTCGTAGAGATCGGTCAAAAGTTGCGATTTTCGATTGTCGCAGGATCTGGGCCCACAAAACCCACGAAAAATGTCGGGAGTGAAATCCATCCGCTGCGGATAGCGGAAGCACGGGAAACGTTTCCTTTTTTTTTGTTCACCGATATCCGTTTCCGGTTGTGTGAATTATTGTAATATATATATAGTATTTACGTGCAACATGAAAAATTACTTTTCCGTTTTCTGTCGGGTTTCTGGTGTTCCTTTCTTGTTCCTTTCCGAGTGATTCAATGTGATACCTTGGAGTAGAAAGGAGGAAAAAATCAAAATTCGATTCCGTTCGATCGGACGCATTGATAAGAGCCGATAGACGTTCAAACACTTTCACGTAGGTACGTATGCCTTGGAATTTGAGAGGAGGAAAGTGAGGAGAAAGTACCGAGTGGCACTTGAAAAGACACGTGAAAATTTCTCCGCCGAGTCAAGTGAATTTCCACTTGAATTTTCCGATGGAGAAAGGAAAAGCCCCAAAAATCAAATGTACGCAAGCCTCGGACGTACCTGTTTTTCGCGGCTCTTTTGCACACACACACACGCACCCCCACCCCATTTTTCCTTGGTAATCAACTTGCAGGTCTCTTCTATTCTCTATCACTTCCTCTCTTGTAGTTTCCGGGAAAACTATTAGTCGTAGTGGTACGATTCGAGGAAACCAAACTACAAAACCAACATTTCTATTTAGAAAACTATTGACACGACAGAATTTGTTTATTTGAATGCATTACTAATTTATTTTAGTTATTTACTTAGGAAAAATTTAAATGGGTTACCACGGCTAAATCAAAGTATAAATCAAGCGAAAACTAATCTTCCGTGTTCAGTTTTTTAATATTTCATAATCAAATTTTTAATAATTCCATGCGATGGCAGTAATGAATAGAAAATAATAGATAAATTCTTCTTTTATAATAAATCTTATATTTTTCTATTGCGGAGAGGAAAATACGGGGAACTTAAAACGCAGCTTTTCTTTATTAAATTAATATTTTTCGTAACGGTGTAATTTACGACACGAGGATGAGATACGTAACATAAATTTAAAATTTTTATAACAATAAATATTTATTCCTTGTAGTACATCGTTCAAGTCATCATGTCTATTAACTTTACGACGGGGTTAATAAAAGAATCGTGGCCTGACTGACGTGAACACATAACTTTTGTACTCGCCTACTAATTTTAGCTCTCAGATGTTAACTGGTCAGGCTTTTAGCAACATCTCACTTGCTTTAACGTCTCATGGGGTTGAACTTCTGAATGAGACATTTTTCAAAAGAGCCAAAGTTTCCGAAAGTAACCGTCGCAGTTACCTCCTAACTCCCTTCGACAAATTGTTTAACAATAAAAGTTGACTTGCAATAACTTATTACTAAAGCATCAAGTAACTATTTATTCGTAACACCTTCGAAAACAGTAGATTATAAATCTATTAGAAAGTATTAATTATTCATTCAACTTCTGACTTGTCGCGGTGTATCAATAATTACTAAAATACCCCAACACCAATAATAAAATAACACCAATAAGATGCCAATTAATTATTTAGTAATTGCAATTCCTGCTAGAGTCGTATCCATCATTCATTCCGCTACCGATAATAATATTATACGTGATAATGTGTATACGTTCTTCTGTGTAATAAATGAAAAACGAAAATAATATGCACATGACGCGTGATGGGTGGGGTAACCTTATGATGCCGCACTACCATGTTTACCGAACTTACATATACATTCTACTTATGTATTACCCACCACATAATTTATATATTTATATAACAAAAAACTCTTTTGTTGCAAATTGTTAGACCTGAGGAGACAGAGCTTCTAAATGCGATTGAGTACTTATAATATCGACTGACGTTGTACGAAGTATAATCACATTTAAATTTTAGAAATCTTATACAGTTATTAAAAATTTATAAAAGACATTGGAATGGAGTGCTTGTGACATTCTTTTAATGCTTTAAAATTGAAAATGAAACGTGATCAGTTCAATTATTTTGTGTAATACGAGACTTTCTTTCGGTATTGAAAACGTCTTCTGCCAATTTCCAAAAGGAGCGGCATAAATATATAAAAACCGTCATTAGAGTTTATGCATTTTCCCTTTCGTATATGAGTAAAAATTTTATTTTATTTTTTTCCCAGAGTGCACCGTCTCCATGTTTTTTTAAAAAACACCCCCTAGACAATTATTTGCGTACGACAGGGAAAGGATACGAAAACGCCGTGGAGAAAGCGAATTTCATTTGAATGGATTTAACACTTTCTTATACTTCAATTCCTCCACGGCTGTTTCTTTCTTTTTCCAATAGAAAACGAGTTTGCCGAACTTTCGAATCTTTTTCCTGACGCCAATTTATTTATTTATTTATTTATTTAATTTCTTCCCGTTGGAATGCATAAGTTATTACCCTCGCCTTATTTTTTCATAACTCCTTTTTACATCCTTTTCATTTGTAAGTTTACTTATTTTCTTTTTTCACTCTCTACTTACGTCTGAATGTATTTTCATGTACCTCATTAACCTCTCTCCGAGAGAGGAATACTTCAAAACTTATTTACTCACATTCGCAAAGAATAGAAATGACGTTTGCTGCTCCTTAAAGCGCTTTGTTGTCACAATGTGCTGCGATTCAATAACTTATTAACTTATTTTAAGTTTTTCTTGTTCTTTACAACAAGGATTTCTTCACCAATTGTTAAGTCGGCCTTCTGTTTTGATACAAATGTTATACGGGCAAGTCATCTCAGCCCCTTTGAGTGCTATTTATTTATCATGCGATATACATTTATTACATTTCTAATAATGTTAGTTAGGGATGGATGTCACGGGATTACTGTAAAAGGTAAAATGGTGACAGCAGATCGTTTTAGTTTCTTTGGTATTTTTTTCTGTCCTCCTTGTGTTTTGTCAAACTTCACGTAACTAATTCTGATTAAAATACATATACATATATTCTGCTTTTATTATATATATTTTTCTTATTTTGGCGATACTTCATTATTATTTATTAATAACATCTAACTATTAAATTCATTATTTTATTTATTAGTTCATACACGGTTGCATGTTTTATAAATTCATAATTATTGAAGAAAACATGATTTTGTGTCATGTTTCAATAATACAATTTGCACCACGGTTTTTGAAAAAATAAAATAATGCAATTAAATTCTTTTCCCTGCGATTCAATAATATTACAAAAATTAACACAATAAATCAAAGGTAAGAATCGAATTACTCAATATCCTTAGTTAGAGGTAGTCAGCTGCGAGTAATAAAATGAAAAAAAACATTTAGGAGAATGAAGAATTGTCTCATGGATGGTTAAGTTTCATTCTACTCAACTACATCTCCTCAGATTGATCTCGAAAACTTTTCTTTTGCTTCATTTAATTGAATTTTTTTTGCAAAATAATATTCGTTTTCGGTTCACATGGTCGCGTGCGTTTATGCACAACTCACACGATGTTTATGCACATGTAAAAGTAAATTTATTTGAGCGAGGAAACGAAAAAAAAATCGTTACGAGTTCCACTCTGACTCAAGGGGAAGTTCAGTGGAAACTCCAGAAGAAGCTCTTCACGCTTCTCTTTCCGTTATTTTTCTTGTCTGCTGACACTTTAGATTCGCCCGGATCGTGCAACAAGCTTTACTTTTTTCTATTTCTATGAGTCTGAATTAGTCACGTTTTCCGAACCGAATTGTGAAGTGAATTGTCAGCAGGTCTGTCTGTTTTGCACGAAGACAGTCACTTGGGTACCTAACAAAAGGCAGGTAAAAATGTGGACACGGCACTTGCTTTTTTTTTAACAAGAAAAAAAAGTAACCCGACAGATGTTGATCTGTCTCTGTATTTGTCAGACAACATTGAAATCCAGTATTTCAACAGTAAGAAGAAGTAGCCTCGTCCAGTTGGTTTCAGATTATTCAAATTCGCGCCTGAACGATGCGTTTTTAATGCATTCAGGGGTACCTCACGAAATGAGCAAATCCGTGCAGCGATCTCCTCGATCGAGGCGCCGGGGGTGGGTAAGATCTCCGAGAAACGAGAGCTGAATTAATGAGGGACAGATCGTCGTCTCATAGATGACCGAAAATCAATTTTAATTTAGAAGACACCGCTCGATCTCTTTGATAATTCAAAGCGTCTACCAGCATCTACCATATGCAAGTGATCTTAATCAGAAAATGTAAATACCTCCAGGAGTGTGTTCCAGGTGTGCGACGAAACCAGGTACCCATTTCCCGAGTGCCTGAGACGTGCCATTTCACCTACGGCCGTTTGGACACCAAATTGAAATTCAGAATATTAAAATATGTTGATTTAATAAAAACGCGCGTTCCTGTCATTCTTCCCTAATTTCGTGCACGTTGATTTTTCTGAATGGTACAGTTCAATACCCTAAAACCTGGTGAAAGGTTTGGTACCCATGAAGACGTACCAACGTGGAGGTAATACGATTTATGTGGCAGTTTTTAGAAAGTTTGTTTCTTTACCGCCATGTGCAAGTCTCAAGTTTAAGAAACTGAAAATTTAAATATGCAAATTTGAATAAAATGAATCAACTGAATACTTGAGTACGTACGAAAACAGCCAACTACAAATACTACTTTAACATTAACACATACAAAACCCAGAAGTAAATTTAAAAAATAAATTCTACTTCACAGATAGAAAATAATTTTGCAGCTTTTGTGTAGTATCATTTACTATCGGTGTGTCACCTATAAAATGATTTTAAGCATCAAACATTCATTCTAATGTACATAATTTATTATCAATTCTCAGTCTTAATATATTTATTATTAATAATTGTCAACAAGGCTTATGACCATTTGAAATTTGTACGCTTTTTATGATAGGAACTGTTACAAATGAATATACTTAGAAATGATATATTGCTTAGTGATATAGTACCAAGCGTTGAAGTAAAAAGTCAGATTCCGAAATTCATCTCTTTGAAATTCTATTAAACTTATTTAATTTGTGCCTATTTGGTGCGTTAAATATTAATTAATTAAAGAGAACCGTTTGGTATGCTTTGAAAAAAGCACGTTGTGAAAATATGTTTATTTGCTGCCTATATTGTTCTATTTTTTTTTTATGCTAATCTCTTGATTTACAACCGGATTTATACCAAGAGATTACGTTCAGAGGTTCGACTTGGTGAAAGTAATCAAAGTTACCGATGAAAAACAGGTATGGAAAGGTGCTTTTATGCATTCTTATTGTTGACAGGTTTAGAGAACGATGTTCTGTCGGTTTTTAAAAAGTTGGCGACGTAAACGCGGCACACCACTCATATATTTAAACATACGTGCTATTTTTAATTGACGTAATTTTTGAAAGGTGTAACGGTTTTAAGTAGAAGTTTTAAGTACCTGAGAATCATCTGCTCAAGTCTACTCGCAGTCTAACGGTTGCAAATTGACTTAGGACGAGGTTTCTACTGAACCTTTGCCCACGTCGAAATGCGACCTTTTTTAATTCCTCTAAAACGAGGTGAATTTGGTTCCCCTTAAGAAGTCTTTATTTTTTATTTTATTACGCTGAGTTACCAATGATATTATTTTCTATTAAAAATTGGTTCTTTCACTCGTTAGAATTCCTTTTTTTTCTATTCGGTGACGGCCTGTTCAATGTTTAAATGGTATTATTTGCTACGCCCGCGTCTCAGTACGCAGAATTTCATGAAATTTTTGGGTGGCGTAATGTAAAGTCTCAAACGCAAATTTATCGAAAGCGCCGATTGTATTTAATCAAGAGAATATTTTGGCTTTGTCTTTTTTTCTTGTCTTCTACAGAAGTCCCTCGACGGTCTCCTCCGACTGTTTCCACACCACTTCTCAAGATTTAGCAAATCTCTTACAAATACTCGAACTTATCGGCAGATTTCCAAAGTTATACTTTTATTTTGTTACTCTCTAGCCCCACGAGTCTTGTTTTACTTGTTTTTTTTTTCACATCAGAGAAGTGAGTCCCTGTTGGCTTGTAATATTTTCTAAAAACACCACAAGACTTTGACCAACTGACTAAAATACTTAAGTACCGTTTTGTGATTTTTACGCAATACCGAATGCTTTCTCCATGCGCACTCTACGGTTACATAAATTCTATGTATCATCAGTAGATGAGCATTCCACAAAACCGACAAGGATTTTCAACGCAATCTCATTATTCAGACACAACTGTTAGTCACAGTCATTAGGACCGACCAGCAATTTAAAAGTCACATTTATAATAAAAAAAAATAAAATAAAATAAACTGGACAAAGTTTTAGTTTGAATGTCAGTTGTGGCTACATCTGAACCCAGCTGGAATGGCGCACATAAAACGCAGTCTTTCTCTACATTTTATATATATATGTTTCTTCGTTTAATCCCTTTTGTGACCATTAAAAGGTTTTATCCTTTCTAAGACAGCAAAGTCATAAACACTTGAAAAACACAGTTATATCCAGAGTTATGAAACGTTGGATAGTAAGAAAGAACATCAGCGGTTGGCGGAAATTCCATCATCTAGTTCCCATGCAAAAGTAGAACTATAAAAGTGTGACATCACCGGGATGTCTAAATAAACTCGGCAGGTAGTAAAATTCCCGCTGCAGTTATTACATACATATATGTACAGGTATGGAATTCACAAGGAAACTAATCAATTATCTACTCAATCGATCACTTTTACCTTTCGGTACTTGATTAGTTCACAAAATTCCGATTCGATTAATTACGTTCTACTTGAAACTTTTATTGAATGTAACGAGTTGGGAAACCGTCAAGGTGAAATTTAAATTTAAATACAATGGTAGGACGGGGTTAACCCACTCACGATAGAATCGGAAAAACTATAACAATTGACTTGTCAACACCCCTAGCATTGTCACAACAAGAAAACTAGTTCGAAATATTAAAATCCACGTACGAGGAGCGTTGGCTAATCGCCACACTAAAGCTTATTTATGTAAATAAAACTGTTAAGCACCACTTAAGTAATTTTGAACAGTAACAAGCATGTCAATCATGTAAATTGATGCTTTTCAGTTTCCTCAGTAGGCGGTTGGTAGACCAAACAGAAGGCGGTAATTCCCAGAGTGAATAAGTACTTGTTTTACTAATATCTAAAGAACTCATTAAGCTTCTTAGTGTTAGTGGTGAAACGGCAATTATGGAGAAAAAGGAAGAAGGTTTCTGCCGAAGTACGGGTTAAGCATTAACTCCTGTCGGATGGCCCAGTAGAGTAGTTGAACAACACTTTCCGACTATTATTTCAAACTTGTCCTAACAGGCAAGTTAACAAACAACGATTGAAAATGTTTTAGTAGAAGACCGCAAATGATAAATACTTAATTGGTGTTTTATTAAGTTTCTTGCAGTGTACTTTGCTGAAGAAGTTGCTCCGATTTTCCTCCCCCATTCAGTCCCAATAATTTGTTTTCATTCCTTGTTCTGATATACATAATTAAAATTGTATTATACATGTATATATATATATATATATATATATATATATACAGAAACATGCAACTTGAATTACGAAGCGAAACTCATTTTTAGTTCACATGTACGATCATACCAAAAGATATATGAGAATGCTACCGGTAGCTCTGCAGTCAACCAGGGAACAGACTGTACAAGAAAAATGTACAAGACATGTTAGATATTCTGTAATTTTTAATTGCACCTAATTACCTTCACCTCCTCTCTTTGTTTGATTTTATTCAGCAGTTGTGCTTCTGTCGCTTTTTACTGATCACCTTTGCCATTCTTGGCTACAAATGCGGATCTTTCATTTATTCCTAAGTAAAATTCTAACTTTTAAGGAAGCCACAAAATGTCTGCGGCTTTCAATCGCCCTTCTCCGACTTGGGAAAAGTCATTTAGCAAGTCGGTCGGATGTTTTTGTTTTTCTCTTACGAATTTATCTTATTCTGCTGACTGTAATTCTCTTTTCGCATTAGTTAGACGAGGTTTCTTCCTCTCTCTCTCTCTCTCTCTCTCTCTCTCTCCCCATCTCTTCCTCTGTCCCTGTTGTTTTCTAATGTTTACACAATGGATGCAAATTGTCTGTCTGGTAGATTACTTTGGGTCAGTGAGGTGCACCGGTTAATGTCTCCGAATTTAAATTACATTCCTTTGACCGTCAGCGTTTCTACCGATTATGTCTAATTGCTCTTGACACTTCTCAGATTATTTAATTTCAGTTACATTGTTTAAATGGATTCACCTGGCAGCTCGTATTAAACCAGTAGAAAAACCCGGTGTTTGTTCTGTTCAAAGTGTGGGATTCAGTGAAACGTTCCCTTTCAGGAAATGCCATCAGCTATGTATAAAATCATTCATAACGAAGGTTTATGAGTCCCAACAAATATTTCAACATTATCATTTTCTTCTCAATAACCCGAAATTTACTACCAGAATGATTTAACAAAAGAATAACCCCTGTAAATCTTAATTATTTTATTAACAACTAAATTAAATAAATACATAATTAGTTCATAAAATTGACATTACTACGCGACAGATACATTAACGGAATTATGTGACAGGTAACATGTTCTATTCTTAACGTAACACCTAATATCCTTAACACAAATATACGTAATGTAAAATAAAACAGTCATTGAATTGAATACAACTCATGTAGAAGCAAGGCAGTTAAACAAACATTTCCTTACTGACTAGAAGTAACACACGATTAATTCAATGACGTGAAACTTGGATTAAATAAAACGTACATAAATTTGACGCCAATTTCGGAGTTGGCACACAACACAACTTTCGTCCCGTTAAGAAAGAAGTTCGGTTGTAAATTTTATTTTTACCATAAAATAAAGCCAATGATTGTTCTATTTTCTCTCCGTATAAAAGCAAATTTTTTGGATTTCCAGTGACCCGCTGTATTCGTTGAACTATAAATCCGCTCAATGGCTTTATCCCTTTAACCATATAAACTCGCAAGATCGAATTTAAAGCTGCAAAAAAGATTAAATAACAAACCACTTCAATTTCCGGAATTGCCGAAGAATAAATTTTTAATGTAGCGCGGAAGCAGAAAGTTCACCAACTTCTTCGGGTACTTCCTCCTACGGGTAGCGAATCATTTGCCACCAGAGCATAACTATTTAGCATAAATTGTTCTTTTGTCCCGTTGTAGAAGGGGTTTTATCGTTATACGACAGGGGTTACCGGAAGACGCATGCCAAAAATGCCCTCGAACTGCAGTACATTAAAACTACAGCTCATCTCTCTCTGTCTCTCTCTCTCTCTCTGTTTTCAGAATGAAACTTCCAGAAATTCTGAAGCCATTGGAAAACAAAGAAGAACTGAAAACAAAGGGACTGGCCTTGTTTGCTAAATTAATAAGGACTAAAAATGTGGAAAAACTGCAGGGAGAAACTGTCATACCCGGTCGCAAAACGACGGATGACAAGAAGCAAAAACTACAGGTTGGTTAACTCACCCCCATCCCCGAGAACCTTTTCTATTTCTAGCTCAGATGGCTTTCTCCTGAAGTGAACCCGGTGGTGACATGGGGCCAAGGGCCACTCCATCAGACGCATCCATGGCAACGTCAATACAATTTTTCAACGGTACGTGCGGTAACAGCAGCAGCAGCAGCAGAAGGAGCAGTAGCACAGGAAAAATCCAAACTACAAAAGATAGCAAACAAACATCTTCTTTTATAGTTCATCCCGCCATCGCTGACAAAAATCCCACAGGATTTCCCAACAGATGTGTTTCCCCAACGAAATAATCTGCCGATGTGAAACACTGCAAACTTCTCTCACGCTGTGGGTTTCATTTTGGTCAGGAGTGTGCAACGGTGGCTCGCGTAATTATACAGTCGTAAGACGAGAGAAACGAACAATTCGGGGGAGGGGGCCCTCACATTTGCTGAGGGAGGCAACTCAAAACAAAAGTAGAAGAAAATAAGTGGGAAAATGTCGCGGGAATTGTATATAAATTGTAAATAACCTAAGGAATGAAATTAATGTATAATAAAATAAAGCTTTCGCCGCGAATCTAACGTACAAGTTAGACTACTACACATAAATCTAATGTAAATGCGTAGGAAAATAACGAGACGCGGTGGATATTCAATATTAAACTAGACCAAGAGTAATGTAGAATTTTCTGTGCCCCTGGGCTCCTTCAACTTGTGACTTGAGCACAATTCCGAGTTATTTATTTTTACTCTACCGCTTTTTAATACGAATTTGTTCTACCAGTACAAATATCCAGTTGTAACCACGCAGGAATTCACCAGGCTCTGCACCGCACGTATGTCAGGGTGTTGCACTTGAATTAGAATTACATATTTAATAGACAGGTTGCTCACTGTTGGACGGTGAGCCGTAACCCGGTTTATGAGTCGCATCGAGTCGAACATCGACCGTCTAGCAAAAATAAAATGAAATGCAAAATTGTTTGTCTAGTTTTCCTTGTGAAATTTATCATTTTGTAGCATCCCCCATATTTACTTAGTAAATACGGCAGTCTCTGAATGAATATTTCCGACTGTTTAGTTATGAAAATTTAATGAAACGAAAAGGGATAGCCGGAAAGTACATTTTCTATGTATTTTACTTCTGCTTAATGAAATAGAAACGTACACTGAAGTAAAAAAAAAAAAATCTCCTTCGGAAGGGTTCGGAAAAATTAGAGAGTTCCAAGAAGTGCAAAAATGTTAACACTAACTCTGAAACAGTACTAAACTAATACATTTTCCAGAATGAAGTAGAATTACCGGAAGATGAACAAATATTAAAACGTACAAGCTAATTTTCTAAATAGTTCGCCGTAAGAGAGAAGATGGAAACGTTATTGAATCACACACGATATTGGAAAATGTCAGTGTCAACTTTTTGTGGGGAAAATTTTTGAATTCATTTTCTGTGAATTAAAATTTTTCAAGGAGGCAGATTTGAAAAGTGAACTATTACGCTCGGCTCGGGGATCGATCAAATAAAATCAAATCTCTTTGGGGAAAAACTTAAAGAAGTACATAGCCAGGAAAATAACGAAGGAACGCAATAGCACGAACTACGCAGGGAAAAATCAAGGCAAAAGAAGGAAAATGTATCAACCATCCACTCCCACGTTAAATAATAAAATACAATTATAAATCATCATCCCAAGTAGTTTTTGACAAGTTTGCTGACTGGTGGGTGTTCGCCAACCATTCGTGCACCTAACGCTCCTACAAAAAAAAATATGGAGGTCGAGAGTTGCATTAGTTTTTTTTCGGGGCCGGTCTTTGACTTCGTCAAGCCTCTCCAAAACAATATCAAAACCAATATGGGCGTAGAAAAAAAGTCAAATTTAAAAGAGCTTCTGTTAAAATTATTGCAACCCGTGCTCACCGGGGCGTGAACATTTCACGGACTGGCGACTTTTCAAAAGGCCTTAAAAAAGGTTTGCGCTTCGGGCTTTACTTGCCTCTGAAGAAGGTTCGGAAAAACCTAAAAAATGTTCTGCATCCTCGGCAGGCCTCTTCGAGAAAAACATCCACGACGTCTTTGCCGCCAACCAAAACAGCGGTTTACCATAGCCAGAGAGTAATAAAAATAATGTACGTAACTGTGTACATTATATAATGAAAATAATGAATGTTTAAATAACATTATATAATATAAATTAACTGTGTTTGAGTCTAAAAATTGACACAACTTAGTCATATTTGTCTGATCTCTTTGTATGATCAACTCCGCTCATCCCACTTTTTATTTTTTTTTCTTTCCTGCCTGGGAAGCGCGAGGCAGATACGATTTCATCTTACGTGTGCTGCCTCCGGGGTGCAGTGAGTGTCAGTTGTCGTTGTAATGGTGATGAGCAAGACAGGGGTTGGTTGTGAGATTTAAAAGACAGAGCTTCACAGAGGAAGGTAGGAAGCCCAGCTCCTTAACTTGACATTAGAACCTAAGAATGAGGAATCCACACAAAATTATGTGGTTAGTTTAGCTACAAGGAGTAACTTGGGAATGATGTTACTACAGGTAGAAAAATTTCGTTTAACGGTTTCAATGAAAGAGAGTGCGTAAAGGATAATTTACTTTTTGTAAACTTTTTTATATAAAGGACATTGTTGTGAGGAGGCTTTGACCAGTCTAACACAATGTTGGACGTCGAGTGAGGATTAGAAAAGAATCCAAAAATGATGCTTGTGACTTTGAGGAACATGTGGGCAGCTTAGAGGAGAAATTTTCTTCCAGGTACTCAAATGCCTTCAGGTGGCAGAATAAAGTAGCGCCCACTGTAGATTTGGTTTTTGATGCAACGAGTTACCTTACATTAGGATGGGTACTTTCTTAGGATACTACCGCCAGATGAGTTGCTTACAAACCAATTAATTATTACACGCCTGGGGACCTATTTTTCACCACGACAGTGTAGTGCGTGCATTCGGTTTGTTACAACCGATGCTACCACTAGTGATGCTTTAAACTGCTATTAATTACGTGTCAAGGAATACGTACTAAGTGAATTCATTCGGGAATTTCCCCATTAAAACAGAATAAAGAAAATTGGGCCATTAAGCTGCGAGAAAAAGGAATGCATGCCACTCCACTCAAACGCATTCTTCGGCTTAACCGTCTGCCGTGATCAAATTACCCGTCTTTTACTTTAAATGGCTGCTGGTGAAGTGATTAAGGAAATCAACAAGTCGCGAAAGCCAACTCAATGGATGAATAGTGAAAATAAAATAAGTCAGAAGAATTAAATCTGAAAGTTGAAAAGTAACACTTACGACTTATAAAAAAGTTCTTGGTCTCTCGGTTTGTTCTCCCTTAGCCAAGAAAACTAAAGAAAACAAGCAAACTATTGGACGCTAAGTAAAGGGTAACTGTGGGCAGTAAATAGGAGCATTTGCATGGAGAATGGGAACAACACCTAACCCAATGATCTCTCCCTTAAGTCTTTGATCTCACCTCACTCGAAATCCCCTACTCGTACCTGATTAATCAAAATCAGTCGGCCTGTGTGAGGGCGTATGTTTCACGCCTCTTTAACAAAGTTTTCCCCGGGATCAACTAATTTTGAATGCTTTTCACGTCCTCCCACATCCGAGGAATTGTTTGCGGTCGTCCAACGGGTAAGAAAGTGGGTTTTACCGAGAATTTTCTAACGTAAAAGCAATTTCCCCGAAAGAAGTTACATCCTCGTTTCAAGTTAAACTTGAACTGGTAAAGAGGGATGTACCGTGCGTGACTTAAATCGACTCATAAGCGATATTTTGTGCTATTTTTCAACAATACCCTAAAATATCTTTAATAAGTTTGAGCAAATTCGATTGCGTTGCCCGAACTACAAATCAGCCTTATTCGTTACTTATAATATGGGTAAAGGGGTATTATAAAATAATATACTATTTAATAAGTATGTCAGAGACTCCATTCTTATACTGACATTGGTACTGCGAGATACAACTACATTTGCACTACAAAATAACTAGTAATATTTAGTGTGATACCAATCTACATAAATACGGCAACTCTTCTTTTTGTACTTCCAAACGCAACTCCTGACTCTGTTAGAATATCACATCGTGTAAAATATATTCTGTTCATTCCGCTTATTTGCCATCAATTCAAGTCCATCATCATCGTCTTCATTTTGTTTTACCAAGCCGTGTCAGCAGAATCTCCTTTCTCAGCACAAACACACATCTCAAAATCTAAAATTTTAATTTTCCGTTTCAATTATTTCAATTTCAAATGTAACAATTTTGGTTCAATTTGCTTGCACAAAAACTTTAAATGTTTTTACTTCGGTACGAAATTGTTACGTTTTTTTTTTCTTCTGCAACGTCTACAGATCCAGTGCAGACAAGATCAGTGTGAGAAGTAATTTGGCAAAATATCCATATAACTTGAAAAAAAACGTTATAGATAAATAGTCTTACAACCAAGTACGATAAGCATCATATTCTGTGGTTTTAGAGTTTGAAACTTTAATCTTTGCAATAATATTTAATAAATTAATATTTATATTGACTTGTTAAATTCTTCTACATTTTATAGAAAAACAAAATTTCCCTGTAAAGTGCGTCAAACTACCATTAATCAACGTCGAGCTTCCGTGAAAATACACTACAACTCGGTTTTTTCTCCTGCCTAGTACATTGTAGGAAATCTTTCGAGGTGATTAAATCAGAATTAGAGATCAGTAAAGTCGCGATCAGAACGATTAACGGCGCCTAAGAAAATGTTGTAGTTTTATTTTCTCATAACTCGCGAGAGAAAACGGTCCATCTGTGACGATAGTCGAAGAGGAAGAAACAGAAACGGGAAACCAAATTTGCTCTCGGAAATTTGCGAACCGGCGAAAGAGTCGAATTTCGAGATGAGATGCTTTCCTTATTGTCATTTTCACGGGGAATTCAAATAAAACTCGCATTCTGACGGTCGCATTCGCACCTGGAGAAACACAATTTTGAGTCAATTCAACCGAAAGTAACGGTACTCATAATGAAATTGCTTGCATTTTCCATCCGTTTAAATTCTCTCAAGAGATGAAACCTGTAAAATTGAACTCTTCAAACGGTTATGTAAATAACTGCGATTCACTACAAACCATCGGAACAAGTTGTCATTTCGTTGACGAGAACTGTCGCGAAGCGATGGAGCCGTTAAGACGACGTACACAATTCAAACAAACAAATATTTTCGTATAATCAATGCAAATAACTACACTTTGTAGTCAAATGTAATTTTGTTCCTGTGATGTAACCCATTCCCATTCATTTTCACCACTGACCTACCGCAATCGAATTTAAATGACGACTAATTTTAAATTCGAGTTTAATTTCGTGACAGCCAAAATTTTAATTTGAAATTTTGACCGAAAAATGTAAAAGTCTTTCAAACATTCAAAATAGTTTAAAATTATTTGGAATCCAAGAGTCTAACGTTCGCATTGAATTGTGTCCGGTAAAAACAAAACCATTTCCCGATTTCATAATGATTTTTTTTCTTCTTAATAAATTATTCTTATTATTTAACCTTCCGTGAAATATTTTTACGGAGTTTAAAGAACCTATTTATTAAATAAGCAAACATCATGTACCAAATAATAAAAATTATAAGCATCATAAAAATTAAGTGTAGTATAAACGACTATGCGTTAGTTGAATATTTAACACTAATATTGCGATCTGTTTTTAGTAAAATAAAACAAAATTAACACAAAACAAAACGAATAACGAAATTTCCTACACGATGTGAAATATTTATATAATTAAAGAATAAGCAATGATATTTTAGTAATGAGAAGATCCTGTTGTTTTTAATTTCTTTACATAAAATTTCAAAAGTGACACATATGATAAACATGTAAGGCATTATAAGTTTGTATAACTGAAATTCAAAATGCACGAGAGGTTGTTTAAGTAGAGAAAATGAGATATTTCAACTTCCGTTTCCCAAAACAAGTCCGTTTCCTTTTAATAAATAAAAGTTGAAACCTTTGAAATTCACATAGAAAACGAGAGGAAATAATAGAAAAAGACTCGACAAAAGCCGTGGGAAATCTTTAATGTAAATAGAAAAAAAAAGTAGGTAGGAACGGAGTGAGGGTCACAAATTAAAACTACGAACCTGACGTCAAAGCAAACAGCGGTAAAAATAAATATTTAGCCTGTTTGAACCACAAAATGGACGAAGGAAGAAAGTCTCAGGAATAAAATGGAAAAGAAAAGTCATTTTTGTCCGGAGCCCATTGGACTTTTTTTGATGGGAGAAAAGTAGCTCCGAGTTAAATTCGAACAAACAGGGGTTGTTTAACCCTCGACGACGGGAAAACTCATTTCTACCCGAAGGTATGCCGTCCCTTTTGTATCTCGGGGAAAAAACCCTCGTGAAAAACACCAAAGCGCCGTCGAACAGTAAAAATATGTAGGAATCTATGAGTTAATAGTTACCTGGTAGTAGCACTACAACTACCGATTAAAACTGCCACGATACTACGAAGCAGTGCGGTTACAACCGTTCAAAATTGTAAGCAACAAGGTCTACGTTCTATTTGTTGCGGATATGTACAAACTACAAAATATATTATTTTGCATAATGTACATGTCATTGCAAGTTACTTCACTAATTAGTTTTTCCAGGTAGTTGCCTCTTGCCTGTATACTTCCTATTCTTTGCTTTCCATCATTTTGTGATACTGCGTGAACTATTTTCCAAATTGTAGTTCGGTTTGTTCTTTCGATCTTTTCTTGTTTTATATTTTCTACACTACAGCTTGCTCACCCTAAAACCTAGTTTTTTTTAGTTTTGTTCACTTTTTATTATTTCTCATGTTACGCAGTACACGTCCAAGTTTTCTCCCCGGCAAAAAAATGTTCAACATGGTCAACCAACTGTTTTCTTCCATCACCGCTTCTGGTTTCTTTTTCTGTTGGGTTACATCCATAAAAAATATTTTGGCTAGCTGGGTGTTGTTGCTTTTTCACTACAATTTGGTATTGTTTTTTTGGTTTTCACAACTGAAATATTTGTTTTAAAATTTATTGAATTCATACTCCAAGTCTTATTACAAAGTATATCACCTCGGGTACGCGATACAATAATAGTTTAATTATTGTAAATTAAATTTACATGTAATTAAACATATTTAAAAGTTTATTTATAATTGATATAAAATTTAAGGTAATGGATTTACAATTTATGATTTACCATTTCTCTAGCAGAATGGTTACATTACTTTAATAATTCTACACATCAATTCTACACCTTCCATTATTTAAAAGCCATTTCTTATGCCATTGTTTTCTCAAATGTGTTTGTATGCAAGTGTAACTACAAATTACAAATTAAATGCACTCGTTTTTATGGTCACACTTATTACTGTTCATTTCAACATCGTCGAGGGGGAACACCCGTAGTCTGAACGTGTGGTTAATACACAAATTAATTTTGTGGCTCAGTGATTTACTTTACAAATTTGAACACGTGAATCTCGATGGTTTCGTTCATGTTAATGATCGACCATTATTAAAAATTATTATACTTTGGTTTTGGTGAAATTGATGGTTTTGAAACGAAACAAAAATTAAATTGCGGTCGTTACACTGAAGGATGGAATTTATAAAGTGAGATTATCGCATTGTTCAGCGAACCACAGCGTACGTTCTAATCCATTTGAATGTTTCAAAAAGGCACATCTTGCCGGTTAAGTCCATGAAAGCCATTTAAAATAAAGGCACTTTACATTTTTAATAAAATTTGAGTTTCATTCAACGGATGAGTTGGAGATATGTTCTCGGTATTAAACTTTTTTTTGCGCGTTCACATCGTGCACATGCACAAGTAGAGTTCTGAGGGACGACCCCATCGAAACATCAATCCATCACTTTTAGATTTGAGTGGACCGCGACGTGTCACCCGAAAAAATCTGAAAATTTTAAAGTCAACATTAAAAACAATCGATCATTCAACATTTGGTCAATCGATCAACTACTTCAAATGGTTTTTCTTCTTTCTATCTGTGTATTTAAACATCAGTTCCAATTTTTCTCTGATCCCTTGAGTTTTTCCGGTCGTTAAAGTCTCCAAAAATGTGACACAAACAGTTCGGGGAATGTAGTAACAACCACAAAAACAGAAAAACACTAATTCGATTTGACAGTACAAGTTGCTGTACATAAAGTTTCGATTCACATTTTTTGTTCTTATCTTTGAACTGATGTACATTAACTTACGTGTAAAATTAATGTGTAAAATGAATCATTAATTTATGTGTAAAATTCTCTAAAAGTTGTAAAAATTTTCAAAATGTTTTTTTTTAAATATCTGATGTACATATTATTATAATGTTCATTTATTATTTATATAGTAGATGATGGTTAAATGTCCACACAATTTTTTCTGCGTCGCTTTAGAACTTCAGAATCCAAACAGAAACTGCCACGCAGTACTGACGTTCTAGGTTTCGTACCGAACTCAATATGTGCCGGACAACAGGAAAAAAGTTCTCTCTTTCGTATGCACCGAATTTTAAAAACGTAACGAAATCACCAGATGACAGATTTTATAACTCCCAAAATGGCGGTTTCCGTTGCTTTCCGAATACAAAAAGCGGGACTCGTGGGACTCCTAAATTTCCTTCAAACCAAAATGAGGGAAATGAGACTTAAAATTACAAATTTATGTGACCCGAAAGCTGACTAAATCGGACCCTGCGTGGTGACTCCACAGGAAAAAAACGTAGTCTTCTGTGGAGAACCGCTGACATGTCGATGAAACGGTTTCCGGTGACATGTCTCTGTGCCATTTCCGGTAAAACGGCTCTTTTTCAGTTCGATAAAGAAATATATCAATCACCAGATTGTCTGTCTAAACTCCCCCTAGAAAATAAAATCTTTGTGGATGTGCAAAGACCTTCACCCGAAAACCTTCGTCTATTTCTAGGAGTTCATGACATTCAAATTTCCTAACCTGAACTGGTTAGATGATATTGAAAAGTTTTTACTTTTTTATTTAAACGCGAACGTGAAAAATTGCATTTACACCCGAGTCAGTGGCCATTTTACTTTTTCCTGAAACCGAACATCCGAAAGGTCAGAAATGAACAAGCACGTTTAATTGTCTATTTGTAAAAGTGTAGTGGGTTGCTCGAGAGACTTGTAAAACAGAAGAAATCGATGGCTCGTGTTAATGGCAACACTTGACTTCTTGTGCACGTCTTGATCCAACCGAAAAGTCTACCTAATCCAATCTTCTTGTGCATCGTTCAATTTACGTCTTGTTCGGGTCAATTAGGCTGAATGAAAATATCGGGAACCCCGAAGCGGTAGAAATTCGTGAGAGGAAACAACCAACCGGAGGTAAAACGAAAAAAAAAATCGCACTCGGTGGAACAAAAAAATCACAGAAATTAAATTGATGGGTCCGATCTTGAAAAATAAACCGTGAACTGAACAGTCAACGGTGTTTTAGGGAGACGAGTTATGAAAGTACAGAGAAAGTGCAAAAAAATAATTTGGCAAACCGGAAGAGGATTGTTGACATTCCTACAATTCAACGGGAAATAAGCAAATACCACAATACAACAAAACACTTGCAGAGCTGAAACAAAGTTACTTTAAACTTATACGACATTCATATATATTTTACCATTTCATACACACCTACTTGTGTACTTTATTAATCATGCAATAACCAAGTTCCGTACTTTTTTTCACAGAAATGCCTGACGACACTCGATTTGACATCTCTCGGCGTGGGTTCCTGCGTCGGCACGGGGATGTACTTGGTAGCAGGAATGGTAGCAAAAAACTATGCCGGTCCGGGAGTCATTTTCTCTTTTATAATAGCAGCAATAGCTTCCATTTTTTCAGGTAGGTGCACTTGCTTTCGTTAGAAGGCTTATTATACTATTAATATTTATTTAAAGCAATTGAGAGAAGTATGTGTTGATAAATGAGTATACTATTTTGGTTGTAAGAAAATACAATACGTAAGGCTCGCGTATGTGATACTTGGTTGATACTGTACACATTCATTTTCCTTCAGCCCTCAACTGATTCCGTAGATAGTTTCGATTTTTACTTTTCACGTTGAAAGAACAAAAAATAAAATCGGACGAAAATAAACTATGCACGCTAGACAATAGTTACATAAGTTTAAGTAAAAAATTTCAGTTCAACCCAACTGTTCGTGATAAATAATGTCGGACACTAACCGGAACTTCATTATTCAAATTTCTACGTGTCCTCTAAAAGTTTCGCCTCGCATTTTTGAAGGTTTTCATTTCCGTTTTCCGGATCCGTACGTGTGTGATAGCAAAATGTATAATTAAACTGCCGTGGAAGCAGAAATCCATCGCAAAATTTTTCATAAATGGGGACAGCAAAAGAAGTCGAACCCAATCAAGGGATCCGAAGGAACCTCACTCTGGCAGTGAAGTTGTCATTTCTCCTTAGACGACCGACATTTTGTAATGTTCGTTTATTCATAAATCACATTCGCACTGGTTAAATGGAAAGTATACGTTACAAGACCTGTTTATTGATTTCTCTGCTGCGTTGCAGGAAATCCCATTTGAACATCATTAAAACCGGATCCTGTTGTACTTCTTTTCCCTTTCGGTTCGATCTCATTTATGTTTTCCTGACTCTCAACTCTAATGGTGAACTTTCTTTTTTAAATTTCGACTTATTGCGTAAAAAAAATAAATCGGAGATGAATAATGAAGAATCAAGACTTCCCCGATGATTTTTTTTCCTTCTACAGATTGTCTCAGAACTTAAATATGAATTTTAAAATTTACTTAATAAGAAGTAGAAATTATCAATTCCTTGGGCAGTGTGCATTCGGTGACTACTTTTTTACGGATTTAATAAAAAACGACGCAGTAATAATACAGACGAAGAAGCAAAGAAATTAAAGTTGTACCAAACTTTAGTAAAAATTACTCGAGTTTAAATAAATAAGTTTTTGATTTTATTTTAAATTTTCTCACAGGGCAACGAAGTTTTATTTATTGTGCAATTTACCCACGTCCACGTGTGACTTATTTAAATGTTAATTTTCACATATCGTAAGGAATTATTCAAATAGCGTTGAGTTATTTTCTTAAGTTGTGGTTCATTAAAGTACGAAATGCAACTTTATGCGTGTGATTCATGCTGTTTATGTTCAAACTGCAACATTTCCTGGTTTCAGAATGTTGCACACATTACCTCGCTACATCTACATACTCGCTTTTAATTCGCATTGGGTATATATAATTTCAACATCCTGCTGGTTTAAAATGTTAAATATCAAGGCAGAACTTTTTCGAACGGTTTAAAAACACGTTGACGTCATTTACAATTAAATTATACAGAGATTATGTATTTGAATATGTAGTGAAATACGAAACGAGTAAGTGAGAATAAATGCATAAACTCCTGGTACATTCCTAAAGTAATATCTATAAAGAAATAGAATCGTACGTCTGAAAGATTATGTATTTGATTCTTGTATACTTGAAATTCATGCAACACCGGAAACACTTGATCGTGTTCAATTTCATCGATTGTATCGGTAAAATATCCCACAGCATTAAATTATCTTTTTATTTGAAATACAACACTTTAATTTATTGATTGAATCAACAAACAGGATAGTCGTGCAATCTCCAGGGGTTGTTTAGGCGGTGGAGTGATTTCAATGGAAATAACGTTTGCCTTTGTAGTCTGCTGCTTTTCATGTGAGTGTGTGTGTGTGTGTGTGTGTGTGTGTGTGTGTGTGTGTGTGTGTGATGTTTGTGCGTCCGAGTTCTTTTTTTCAATGGACGCAAAAATCCTTTGTTGACAGACAAATGGGCGATGACCGTGGGGAGAGTTCACATCGACCACCATGCACTGTAAATGTTTACAATTGTGTGATCGTTAAAAAACACTAAATGCTCCATTCAACGGACAGAAGAATCCTGGTCATGGTGGTGGTGAAGAGGAGGATTAGAAAAAAACCTTCCACCACCCAGAGGATGGTTCCGAACGGGTACCTCCTCGATTCTGCAAGTAGCTGAAACATAAAATTCCGCCATGTCTCACGTAATGGTCGTAAACCTAACATCATCCAACTGACTTGCACGGCGTTTTATTGTGCTCCCCAAGAAAAAGGTTTTTATGGCACGTCCTAGCCTGTTTTCGCCTTCCCTCCCTTTGCCGTTTTGCCTGCTGAATTCGTCGAGGTTAGTTTCTTCGTCGTAAAAACTGTTTTGAAACTAAATTAAACAGTTGTGCGAGGCGATGAGAGACTCTCTCAAACATTTTTGGTGGTTCGCCGGGCACGTTATTCCTTGGGTGTGTTTGTTGTTCTTGTAAGAGTAGCTGAGGTAGCAGTCTTAAGAACCGGTTTTATTTTGTTGGGGGACCAGATGAACGCACCCCCATCCTTCGACGCGAGTGACTAACAAGTTCTACAAATTAATGAGAATGCCACAGAGATTAATACGGCACGGGTAGTAATGAATATTTATATTGCTTTGTTTTCATTTTCAGAAAATACAAATTATCTCCGTTGGAACGCAATTATTCATTCGTCCATTAATAATAGATGTACTCGCAGTCTAATTTTTAACTAATGTCTTAATTCAGTCACAAGTATTGAACTAAAACTAATGTCAACGCGTTTGAGAATCATAACACCTGATGTGCTTCATCATTTATTTAAATTCATCATCATGTTCTTAAAGTCATAGGAAAGTCAAGGTCTTTCGTCAGAGCAATGACATGTAGAAGACTACGGTCTCCTTCAGTACTATTCAATTTCTCTTCAATGGAATTCCCACTTTATTATCCGAAAAATTTTTATTGAATGGGTTCATTTTCAATAAGAAATCGAATCAGTTAATAAAAAAATGCAAAACCAGTGAAGAATATACGTCAACTAAAGCTCGAATATTTTATTATAAAAGAAATGGTACGATTACAATCGTATAGAACTTGAATTCACAGAATACATAATATAAACATACAAACTTCATAAGTAGTACCAAACTCAATAGTTTCGCAGAAGCTATACATAATTACTCGACACGTGAATTATTTATGCTGTATCAGAAATAATAAATAGTTGAAAAGGTCACTATTTTTAGTAGTCCCTTTGAAAATGATTAGTCCATGAGTATGTTCTCCCACTTGATACCCGATGTCGCCTCTCTTAAAACTTACATAGTTTTCGACTTATTACTAACAAAACCAGGTATACAAGTCGCAACTCGGCTGGTGGTGAGGTTCATCGCGTGTGTTCCGTGCTCCGACACAATTGCAAGAAATTGCAAATTGCTTTTGTTAATTTGGTCTCAGCTTATTAATATTCTATCATCGTGTAACAAACAGGTTTGAATCCATTATGAGAATGTTAGATATCGTGTGAACTAAGTTCACAAGATTTCCAAAAAAGCATCGATTCAATAAAATTCCGTGTTTTGTCGTTGTGAAACTGTCGGGGGTAGATCAGTTTAATAATTATTTAATAATAAAACAAAAGTCATGCGACAGGAGGAGATGTAAAAGTTCAAACTCATTAAGCAGGCAGTCGATACCACTATAAATATTTACATTACGTAGTGTTACATTATGCATTTATTAAACGAAGATCGAAACTAGTAAGAAATGTATTTATATTTATATTGAAAAAAATTTACGTGTTTCATACTTTGGTTTAATGAAAATGTGCTTAGGTATTCTAAGAACTTTGACGAAATATAAACAAAGTTCCTCGTAGGATTTATTAACATTTTGTTTGCGGGACGATTATGCAAAACAGCAAACAGCTTGAAGTCTACAGATAATATTACAAATTTTGGTGAAGTGACGACAGAAAGTAGCCGCACAACTGTAAGAACTTCGGTAGTACACTTTGGTAGACCCGGACTGTTAAGTTTTCTGAGTTCGTGACAAATACGTGCACGATATAACTAAAAATCAAAGTAACCACCCTAGTAAATTGAAACAGTTGAAACAAACCAGAAAGAATAAGTGTCCTGGGAAAATTTGGTATTGTCGAGGAACAATAAAAGTTCAATATGTTACTTCGACGAGACAAATTGATTTATTCTTTTAAATTTGCATTGATTCTTCTCTGTAAGAATAAATATTTATTCCCAGTTGAATTTAAATGTATCGTGCTTCCCTTTGTTGGGTTGTAAATGTTGTGCAAACCGAATACTTTTTATTGTAGTACCGTCGAAAACATGACAAGCCCTCATTCATTAAGTTTTAATTCATTTTTGATTTGATTTTAGTGGTGGCAGGTGTGTTACAATTACATATACTGAACGAGTAAAGCTCAAAGATACACAACTACGTTTGACCGACTTGGAATATTGTGTTCCAGTGATGTAAACAAGCCGACATAGTTTCGTACATGCAATACCGATTTATTAAGACAGTGGTAAACGCCATTAACCGAAATCACTAAGAATATGAAACCTCAAGTTCTTACTCGTTCATTTTAGTTTTTACGAGACAATATAACCTATGGGTTTTTATAAATTTTTCATTAAGCGATATTATAAAACTGACTGGCTCGCAATGGTCCCACGAAATCTCGACATTTTCGACGTGGTTCTGGTCTCCAAGACGTTTTACCCTGGCGACTTTTCTTCCCAGCCCTTGAGCATTTTTTGCTTTTTATTTTATTTTTTCCTATCCACGAGTTCTTTTTTATTCAAATTTATTCTCACAGCGATTGTCCGGATATTTTCTCTTTCTTTCTCTCTCTCTCTCTCTGTCTCTCGCGAATAATGCCTTACAATAATAATGAAATTTTTCGCAAAGGAAAATGGCGGGAAATTTAATTTCAGCATCAGAATTCACTCCACATCTTTTCTGCACTGTGTTTCTCATCCTCTAACATCATTTCATTTATTCGAGTCTTGCCTTTTATCTCACTGTCTTATCCCATTCCTTTTATTTCTAATAGAATTTTAATTTTCAGTTATTTTCTAATGAAATGCCAGTCGAATTTAACAACCTCCTGCCAGGGCCTTCAAACACAGGTTCTCTCATTCATCTGCTGCCACTTTTACTAATCAAGAACCTTTCTAGAACCTCGGTGACAGTCCCATCACTTTTTGTGGCACGCTGAAATACTGGTAGGACGTCCACAAGGCGCAGTTAACGGGTAGTACACGGGGGAAACTTTAACTTAACTCCTAGGTAAGACAGCCAGCTGAAGTGATGTCTGATGCACACGTTGAAAAAAATCATTTCAACATACTCATTGATTAAAAGGGAGCCTGCAATAAATTTAAAACCATAAACGAATTTTTGCACAATAATCATGCGATGAGATGAGAAGTAGTGGAAACAAAATTATACATTTTACACCAATTATTTTAATTTGTATATTTGATCGAAATCTCTGCAAATAAGAGATTGTAAAAAACAATTAAAAATGCAGAGGAGCTTTCAGAAAGTAAACGTCGAAAGTCTTTCAAAGTACTTAGAGTAAAATTAAAGCGGTAAAACAATTATTTTAAATTTACAAAGTGATAAATATTTTACTTCGATGGTGACATGTAATTATTAATTACTAAAAAGAAGGACGACAAGTAATAATAAAATACACTTATGTATGATATCTGACGCTTAAATCGGTGCGGTTGAAGTATATTGTAAATAACGATTCTTGTTATTAAAGTGAAGTTTGCATTTAATTATTGGCATATTTTTGCTTTTGCGAAAAGCAAACAATATAATTCACTTGATTAATTAAATCCGATGCCAAATTCGTCGTCGCGTTTCCAATTGAAAAATTATATTATTGCAATAAAAATACTTAGATGAGAAGAAATTAAGTAACCAAAAAACTTTTGTGGTTAATTTATTAATCAACATGTTCATCTGAGATCCGTTTCTGATTGCGATAATAGGGAAACGAGGACCGGTGAATTTTGCTTCATATTTTTAAAATAGATAAACGAATGTTTTACGTTTGGGAAGTAGCAAAAAGGTCAAAAACCGCACAGCAGCACATCGGGTGAATACAACAACAGGACGAATGATCCGGTGATTTCGTTTCGTTTGATTCGCTACGTAAAACTCTCCAAAACAATTTTTAAAAAAGTCACAAACAGGACGTTGTCGGGGAAGAATTTAAAGTTTAAAAAACAAAATAAATTTCCCTTTCCGGGTGTTTTCTCTTGTCGTTTCCAACCTCAAATTCAGTTGGATGCCATCAAAAGCGACACGGACGCCGGTGAGGTTAAATGACGTGGAAGCAAAAAATTTGGAAATTTCCTGCTGGCTAATGACGTCACGGGTCTTTTCCAGCCGGACCGCGGGGGAACGTAACCCCGGGGCCACCGCGGAAATGAGAGAGCAACCGTTTTTTGGGGGAATAACGTGGAGGTCTCACGTCGGAGACATTGCTGCAAATTCAGTTGCATTACAGACGTAGCCATTATCGATTCGAGAGTCGAAACTTGCGGAGAAAACTTTTAAGCGCATGTGGCGTCCCCGACGGACCGAAAAACTTTTCCACGTGAATTTTCTTCTGTTGGGTTTTTCTTCCTCCGAGTCGTGTGACGAGAGAAGACAATTAGATTTTCCGTTGATAAGTTTCCGCGCTTCGTTTCTGCTCGACTCTTCCACTAGTTCTCCTTTGACGATTTCCTCCTTTGGAACGACCTCGGTGCTGGCGGTGAGCTTTCCTGAAGGAACGCTCCTTTTTGCCACGGTGCACGTGATGGCACGTGATGATAAAGCTGGCTTTCGCCCGTGGTACCTCGATACTCCCGGCGACAATGACAAATTTCTAGAAGAAAAGGTTTTCAGATGAATGGAAGAAACTCGAGCTTCCAATTCAACTTTCCAACTCTGTTGGCTTTCGTCCATCTCAATTTTCTTCCTTTTCCTTTTGCCCACTTGCACTCTTCGCCTTTTTCCCATTGTCTATGTTTGCTTTGTGTCAAACAATTCATTTCCCTTTTTTCCTCCTTCATTCTCTCGTTTGCCAAACATCTATAATTGAATTAAAACTTTCTTTTGGGATAATTTTTGTTCTAATCAAAAACTTCGTATCGTTTTTTATTTATTTCAAAAGCGATAAAAATCTCTCACACTTTCTCCGTCCTATCACTTTCACTTAGTTTTGTCCCTACACCCGTACACTTTCGTCGTGATTTTGAAAGAAAATCTAACAGCTCCAACAGATGGCAACTTCTCTGGAAAAATGTCTTTTCTTCTCAGGAAAGACGGGGGCAAATGGCGAAATCGTTTTTGTCAAACCGAGCGAAAAAGGCTTGATTTTTTTTTTTTTTTTTTGAGGGGGGGAAGATAAAAAAACAGACTCTGTGCGAAGAAGATTCGAGAACTTTACAACCGAATCTAAAGTCACGGTACGTAAGACTTTTTCCAAGTAATGCAATTTGAATCCCAAGGAAATTGTACGACTCCTCGAAACTTTGGAAAAATTGTGAACGCGATGCAGTTTAGAGAATGTCACTTCAATAAAACTAGAATGTCTGCTATTATATATATGTACACATTTTGCAATAATTTTTGTTATCTTATTCCACGTACAATAATTTGAAAACATATAAAGAAGCCTGTTGATTATAGGGCAAAATTTTTTTATCATTTCAAAATGTGTATTAATAGAATACCGTACTATACAAAAACATATGATAATAAACAGCACAAAAACAGATTAATAAAACTTGTAATTCTCAGGGGCCTGTAACAGTGGTTACGTAGGGGAAAGATTAGTCTAAGTTGAACTTACTTTTTTATTATATTACTATTGTATTTCAATCTAATCTAAACATTTGTGAAGATATACATAGCATATGAACCTGAATCCTTGACAATTCAAAGAGTTCTTCGCCACCCGACAATCAAAGTGTATAACTTTTAATTTTGAGTAAACTCGTATTAAATACAAAAGACCATGAAGGAATATTACGTTTAAATATAACAAAAAAAGCCACAACTAATGGATTAAATGAAATACAGTAGAGAGTTTAACAGGCTTCAATAATAATCTACCAAGTATTCTACCATAGGTGTGGAGTAAAACCAAATATAGAATCTCTAAGTAAAATATAAAGAGGAATGAGGAATCTTCACCGGTGCACGTAAATGACAACATGTGTCCGTAGACAATGCCCCATAAACAACTTTCGCAGAACGAAATGCTTCGGGGAAACTTTAACTATCCAGATACAGGAATTAAAATGAAACAACAAGAGACAAAAGACGCGCACACAAACACCTTGGGATTTGCTGAAGGCGAGAACTATGGAAAACTTGACATAAGCCACATAATAGAGGCCATAAAAGCAAAATAACACAGCAGGATAGACTTGACGATTTTGTTTTAAAGGAGAAAGAGCAGGCGTGAGGCGTTGGTTGTAAAAATAATAAATGTAACAGAAAGTGAAGAAAGCGAATTGTATAAATAGCAAGCGGTATTATTTCCAAAAAATAATTACTGTTATTAAGAATAATGGAGATAAGTTGATGAGCGTGAAAGGAAGAGGACTGTTGTACTAAAATGAGAGAGCAGAGGGAGGAAGGTCTGCCCAGCCGTCAAACTCCAACTTTGCACAAAAAATCTTTGACACCATCAAGTTCATTGCAGACTCTCAATAAAAATGTTTGATTTTGCTACTGCAAACAATAGACAATGTTTGTAATGCTTTATGTTTGGTTTCAGGTGCTTGCTACGCAGAATTCGGTGTCAGAGTTCCACATACGACGGGTTCTGCATACATGTACAGTTATGTAACAGTCGGCGAATTTATTGCCTTTGTCATAGGATGGAACATGGTGTTGGAGTACCTCATCGGTACCGCTGCCTGTTCGTGTGCACTCAGTGCTTGCCTAGATGTCTTGGCCAACGGAAGAATCACAAATTCCACGGCCGAAACTTTCGGGACGATGTTTGGTAAGGGGACGTATGTGTTCATGCGGAACGCAAGAAAGATTTTTTACAAATCGTTTGAAGTAACCTCCTCCCCCACCCACGTATTCACAACGAGACAGGTAAACATTCCAATTACATTTATTACTTGCGACCCAAAACTATTGTAGGTCAACTCGAGAGTTCAACCTCTAACCTCAAAATGTAAACTCTAAATAAATTGATTGTGGGCCATTCTTAGTGTGAAAATAAGGGCGTTTCATGTATTTGTCATTTAAATTTGCTGGTGGACATCTCACAAAACAAGACGAATACGTAGCACACAACTCAACTTCAAATGGAGAAAGAGAAACCTTATGTTTGCGCCGGTGGAATTCGCCAAATAGGCTAGACGAGACGAGAACAATGGAGGACATGAGAGTTCTGACAAATATTCACCCTCCACACTTAGATGACAGTCGACTCCATTAAAAGGAGCGACACAAAAAAGCTCTGGAAATATTCGATTTGCAATTTTATTCGCGTGATACCTGCGAGTCAAAGCACAATTAGAAAATGATCTCCTTCGAGAATGAGAAAAATTCCACTGTCAAATGTCTTCTCCAGAATCCTCCAGGCTTCTTCGCCAGGAATCTTCACCGCCAGGAAAACAAAAAAATCCATTACGACGCATCGGTATAATTTCGTCTTTCTTAACTAGATTTTTTTCAACGATTATTGTTCCGCAGCCATTTTTACCGTACGACAGCAGACGTGCAGATTATCTTCCACGCGAGAATTACTTTTCTCGTTTCCTCCATTTTCCTAGCTGAAAACCTAGGACGGGTTAAGTATGGCCGTTGCGTGTTCGGTTTATAAAAAAAAATAGTCGTCGCCGGTGCTTTCTCCGCCACCGCTGCCGCTCCCTTGCACTATAAATAGACAATGCAGTAAAAAACTAGTGGACGAAGTGCCGGCAACAAATCGATTCAAATACTTCGATCGATGAGACTTCTTTTTACCGCCGAAAACCTCTCGCCGTCGATTCGATTTATCAAATTTACACGTTTTATCAATTTTTTGTTCGCGTTTACCTAAATTATTGAATGTTACAGGGGTTTCCAACGAAACTTAAGCAGTTTTTGTATGTACATTAAATGGCTTTTGCAAAATCGTGTAAAGAAATTAAAAAAAAGTGTTTCTATTTCATTGGTATCTATTAGTAGTTTTCTTGTGTGCAATGGGAAAATTTTCCGAACCTTTTCTTTCTCCTGAAAACTTACAGTGCACCTATATTTTCTTCTAAATTTGCAAAATTACACTTAACCCTTTTATTATGATTGATCTTAGTCGATTGCTGGTTTTGAATTTTTTTTGCTATCTTTCGCCGTGTTCATCTCGAGGGATGTCAACGTCGTTTCTTGCAACCCCTTCGTCCTTAAGCTTCCCTCCAATGTTTCTAATTTATTATTCATGGGCTCGTGGCTGTCAGCATGACCCACGTGAATTTCCCATGTTTGGAAAGAGGACTGACAGAGCCTTCTTGCACACATTCGTCCGACTTAGGTCCCGCTCTAATGACCATGCTTGGGCACTCATAAAGGAAGGCTCCCGGCAACCTGAACCTTTATTTTCCTGGCTAGGTTGGACCCAAAGAGAGTGATGGCGACTCGTAAACTGAAGACCCCAAACTTCTAATAATGCAATGGACAATCCAAGCTTGCACACAAGTAGATAGCCAAAAACGAGGAACAGTATTTTCTTTAATGACCGCTCTCACGATTCCCACGGGAAACATTGTCTAGGAGAGTGGAAAATATTTGTTAGCTGAATCTCATAATGTCATCCTCAGGATATAGTTTGCCGTATATGAGATATCATACGTTTTTGGAATGGGCTTGTGTACTTGATTCAAAAAAAAAAAAAAAAACGTGATCGCCAGTTGATCTTACAGTCTTCTCACATGTTTAAAATTTATTTTTATATGTTGTATTCCTGAGGTATTTGTCATCACTACTTTTATTTAATATTTGTTGTGAACCAATACAAATCTTATTGACAATATTTGTGAGGACGTGCCATTACAACCATCAAATTTTTTAGCTCAAAGCTTATTGTCTTAATCTGCGGGTGACTTACGCAAAACTATTTCGCTTTATCATTCGTCTCGATGTAGTTCACATCTCACTCGTACGACTCTCATCTGGTTGACTCATTACATATTATTATTACATTGAAGTAAACAAGGAGCGCAAGGCAGGTTGAATCACGTACAGTACCGATGTGAGTCGTTAGCAAGACGTTCAATGAACAAGAGTTCTCCTTTCTTTAACAGCGGGTTGAATAACAATTAATTTTTTGTCTTCAGAAATCTAATTGGACCGTAAATAACTTTTGACTTATTCTTTAATAGAAAACCTCGTTATTTCACACAAAACGTGAGCACCGAGAGTTTAAAAAAGCATAAAATTTTCAGAGCAATTCGAACAAATCTCGTTTCGGCAACGTTAAAAATTAATTTTGTCGCAGTCATGAAACCGTAAAAGGTTCATTTTAAAATGCGAAAAGTGGTTGAATGTTCAAAAAACTAAGAATATCCAGATGGGAACCGTCGCCGCTCCTCCCCCTCTCCCGGAGGTACCGTCATCCCTTGTCGTCTCCTTTGTTGCTCCAGGGCTTTTCTAATGGTTGCTTACTTTCTTTTCCAGGGCATCCACCCGACTTTCTCTCCTTCGTCATCACCATTCTAATGATGCTCATCATGGCAGCTGGAGTAAAGAAATCTCTCATATTCAATAATATATTAAACACCATTAATTTAGCCGTATGGGTGTTCGTAATGACCGCCGGATTATTCTACGTCGATGGCGACAACTGGTCACAGCACAAAGGATTTCTACCCTACGGTTGGTCAGGGGTAAGTCAAAACCAAAAAGTTGACTATATTCACTTCGACCTGAACACCTGAACTCAGGTGATTGCGGCCTATCTAATGGTTGCACTGATTTGAATTTTAAAACTGCAATCGAAGTGCTCTGAGTGCAGTCAAATGCATCGGGGTACACGTTGACACGTAAAAAAAACCTAGCTGGGTAACTTCGATTTTCGAGTGTTTTCGAAAGTAGTGAAATAACCCTTTTGTTTGTTTTTTTTTTATGTTTCATTTATTTGAGTTAAGTTCCAAATGTTTCGCTTTATTTTCCATAGAGCTAGGCTCGTTACATTAAATACACCAAAAGCGATGGAACTGAACTCTTGAAGTCCCATTCTCACAGGAAAGGGACTCTTTGGAAGGACTTAAACGTTTTAATAAAACAAACACAAACGATGAACAAACATAGTAGAGTAGCATTGCATTTTAAAGTGTGAAATAGACGAATGGCAGAAGTGCAGCAGATGCATTTTCCTGCCTCCTAAGTGTTAATTAACACAGGAATGACGAGGAAAACATGCTAAAATTGTTTAATTAAATAATCTGGGAACTCGTAGTGCACTCAAGTTGTCCTTTTACCTCCCACTGAGTTAGTCAATTCTCGGCGTATTCAAATATATCAAATGTTACCATTATTTTACCTAAAAAAAGTTATGCATCTGTGTCTGTGCGTTACAATGCATGCTACCGTTTCACTTTAACGGTTTTATTAGTGGTCATAAAAACACCCTGTGACAGATACAGGAACGTACTTGGATATTTATTGGTATAATGTAAGCATAAAATAAATTATTTACAGAGTTAATAAAAAAATTCTGCTCAAGGATAGATCAGGGCACAGAAGCACAGTAACGAGCGCTGATATCCTTCCCATCTATGGGAAGCCAAGAAGCAAAAAATAAATAAACAAAGCAGTAGCAGTAGAGTAGTCGAAACCACTTACAAATACTTATGCGTATAAAGCCTGTTGGTGATACAAATGTACCATTAAAATTTTATTAATTATTGAACTGCAACAATTGCAACTACCAGACTACATATTCGTGGAAATGAAAAATACAAAAACTTTCAGGCCTAACCGAACTCGTACGAACAAAAAGGCAAAATAGGGTTCTCTTACAGATGCAGCAGAAAACTTTTTAGTAGGCCAAAAAGCTAAAAATATAAATTAATAAAAAAAACTGAACGTTTAATAATAGTAACAGCAATATAAAAATTAATTAAATTAAAGTTTAATTACATTCATAAGTAAATCCGTCGGCAGTTCTTTGATATTCTGAAACGGTGGAAAGAATGAAAAAATAAAAATAAATAAGTGCCGGCTTAATGCATTTAATAACGGTGGTTGATATATCTCGTAAAAATAAATAAGTTTCACAGTAAAAAGCCGTTTCTTGCAAAATTCATTAAGATATCCGTGAGAAAACTCAATAAAACTCAATGGCAAAGTGAGAGAGAGAGAGAGAGAGAGAGAGAAAGTTTATACAATTCAATTTAGAAAGTTCAAATCATACAAGAAAATTAATACGGGAAGATTGAAATAGTCAAATTGAGTTGACTGAATTGATGAAATCACAGAACCCCGAAGATGATCGGATGGAACATATCGTTGCAGTGATTAAAACTAAGAAATTTTGTATACGAATACAGTTTAGTGTACAGGTATTGTCCAGCAGGTACGCCACGAAACAAACGAACAATCAGTCTGTAATTAATTTCCCTTCAACTTTTTTGCTTTGCAGGTATTCACAGGTGCAGCTACCTGTTTTTACGCTTTCATCGGGTTCGACATCATCGCAACGACCGGAGAAGAAGCACAAAATCCAAAGAAATCCATTCCATACGCCATCGTATCGAGTCTCATCATCATCCTCATCGCCTATGTGACAAGTTCTATGATGCTAACTCTAATTGGTGAATATCAATCGATTTGGGGGCCAGCCTTAGCTAGTAACTTAGAGAGCGAACCATTTGAAACGTATAGCAATTATTTTAATAATTTAATTAATAAATAAACCCAGTAATGGCGGCTGTAAATTTTACGAAATGGCATAACCAAGAGCGGTACAATCTTTTACTACTTCATTAATTACCACCTCGCCGGTTTATTACGAGAATTAATTGCTACTAAACTTACTCTGGGGTGTCTAGAAGGTACATAAATATGTTTTCGAGATTTGAAAGGCCGTAATTCCTATTTAATGTCTTCGCGGCAATCCAAAATTATAAATTGCAAAACTGCTCCCCCTCAATATGTGACTTCTGGTCATGTTACCGCTACCGCTGTCTCATTTTCTGTGTCAAAGTTCCCCAAGAATGAAAGGATTGTTTTTTTTTATTTCAGTTCCTTACGATGAAGTAGATTCGGATTCAGCTCTAGTCGAAATGTTTGGACAAGTCGGTGCTTTCAACTGTAAATATATAGTTGCCGTGGGAGCTTTGGCCGGTCTGACAGTTTCTATGTTCGGCTCAATGTTTCCGATGCCGAGGATTGTCTACGCCATGGCCCAAGATGGACTTATATTCAAGTAATTAACCTCGGTGCCCTGATTTCATTTCATATCTTCTGCCACCGTACACAATGTAACTATGATAAGACATAATTTTTGCAGGCAACTGTCACACATTTGGTTCTTGACGGGTACTCCAGCTTTTGCTACATTAGTTTCCGGTTTATCGGCTGCTTTTGCGGCGCTTTTCCTCAAATTAGAAATACTAGTGGAGATGATGTCTATCGGTGAGTATCCAGCGTTTGAGCTTTCCATTTTCCACTTTCAAAGGGCACTCGCTCAGGGAAAAATGGGTTTAAACAAAAGCATTCCTGTCGGGTCGTTTCGACCGACTGAACTCGTTACAAGCAATTGAGCTTTTTTTCAGAGGCGAAATAGTCTTTAATAGCATTCAGAACAAGAACAAAAAATAATTCTACCAAAGATCCATTCGACGTTAACACTTTGCTCAATGAAAAAGAGGTGGAGCGTGTTATGTAACGTTAAAAAAAGTTACACTTAAATAAAATTAACAGTTTTGTTATTATCCGGTTGCGGTGTGAGTCAGTAAAGTAGTAAAAAAAATTTATACTCTTCCTTAACGTTATCACCAGTTTTATATTAAAAGTACAATAACAACAACAAATTTTCTGAGTAACTAGAGTACTGTAAACCGATTTCTTTATCACATGTTAAAACTATTCGAAACCCACAAGATTTTACATTTCTTTCTAATCAAAATTTTTTAGAAGGAAAATTTTGTGGTACAGAGAGTTTATGTAGGGTAAAAGTACGAACAATGAGTATAAGTAAATGCAACGATTAAAAATGATGCATACGGTAAAAAACGTTAGAGAAAAGCAACAAGTTGAAGTTACTCGAAAAATAAGTGGCATGGAAAGTTTCACAACTTCCACTGAATGAAAATAAAATAATAAATGGTTACACAAAAGCAAATACTCAACTGTTTCTGAATTTACACAAAAATATCAAAACCTCGTATGTCATTGTCTGTCAGGAAAGACGATCAAAATCTCTTTCCAATGGAGGAAGCATAATTCACCAAAAGCGCTGTACGCTAACCCACAAGTATAATTCTAGTTCCATGAATTCCAGGCATTTTTACAACAAATTTGAGTTTTATGTGAAACGGACACAAGATGGGTAAATTAATGAGAACTAATAATGTAATAAAATCAGAAAATTAGGGCGGCTTTAAAGTCTTAAACACAACCAGGGCAGGGCAAGCCCTAAATTGAAAAGAAAGCAGTAAATCTCGTATCCGGACCACGACTGAGCTTATGGTCATAAATATGTGTTTATTACACGAGCAAATTGTTACTGTTAATAATCAATAACCCTAGAAGAATCGCTTTCCATTAAAATCATGCAAATCCGTTCAGTCATAAAGCAACCATTTAAGAAGCCATGGAGATTTGTATTTGAGTGTTAAGCGAACACAACCTAAGGATTAAACTTCCGTGGTCCTAGAGCGACAACGTCGACAAGAGAGAAAGAGAGGGAGAAGGACGTTCTTGAGGAACCAAAACCTTCATCTAAAGGGGAACCACTTAAATTGTAGTAGGCCTCAGTTTTTCTTGGAAGATAAAATGTGAGATTCAAAAGGTTCGGAGAGGAGGAAATAGAAAAGTAAAGTATGTACCTTAAAGAAACCTCTTGAATGGACAAAAATGCCCTCTAAAATGCTTGAAAAAAAGAGAAATTCGAATGTTTGGTTCAAAGTCAAAAGGAGGCTGAACTGAATATCAAAAGGGTTACTTGAACAATCAACTCTTAAGTTAATAATATGATTCCTATTATATTAATTAGGTTCTGGGAATAAGTAATATGGAAAGTTAAAGAGCTATTAATTGGAGTATTTAAAATAAATTATTTATTGGTGTAATACACACTGTACGCATTGCATCATGTTTCGTATTACTATTATTAATATTACTTTTAGGTTAATTATAAAACTTTCTATAATGCTTGTTCTATTTAAATAATATTTGTAGTGATTTTTTAATTTCATATTCTCGTGATGAATCACGCTTATTAATTGCAAATAATAATAGAAAAGTTATTGTACTTTATTAATAAAGTCGCACAATAAACCCCAGGCCATGTAACTTCCACAATGAAAGTTCATTCCTGCACGTACACCTGTACATCTACAGTGGATTTATATTCCACAATTACTACTTTTATGGACATCTGAACTTTAAACTTGTTCTTCGTCATGTTATTTATTTAACAACTTAAACAGGAGAATCTGAAATTTGAGTTTCCGATTTGTTTCAGGTACCTTGTTGGCTTACACCCTCGTCTCGACCTGCGTTCTCATCCTACGCTATCAACCCCACTCGACTAATTTGATAGAGCTCTTACCCGAGTCACTAAGAACACCAATTAAAGGATCTCCGACGAAGGAAACTCTCAGCAACGGACAGGTTTGCTACGGAAATCAGCTTCGTCCGACCGAGTTAAAAACCGCACTCGAAGAATCATCTCTGCCTTCACCCTACTCCCAGACATCTTCTGATTTGAATCGACAAAGGGTAAGAAGGAGGTTTTAACTTGTTCAACCGACCCACTTCCAACTTCACTACATAAATAAATTCACGTCATTGTCGTCACTCACCCTATACTAATGTCTGATATTATTGTGCGCACAGATAATGGTCAGAAGAGTGACAAGGTCTTCCCCAGACAGCGATGACACTTATCCAGGCGAAGAAGAAGAATTTGGAACAAAAGATGATCAGTTTCTTGTGTCAGATAGAAGCGAAAACAAATTTTATGGATCTTTACCGGGTGCCACCAGCTGTAACACAGGTACCATAGGACCCACCTTGGGCAATCTTGGCAGGAGATTTCAGGTTCGAGACCCTTCACCCGGCATCAATCTAACAAGCACGAGCAAAATACTAATTCGTTTTTATATTTCAGACTTTGACTTACCTATGTCCGGCTATATTCCCTTGGGTTGACACGGGTCCGGCAACCACAGAATCCGGCATGTTTGTCATCAAAATGGTTGCTATTCTCTACCTCCTCATATTTATATTCGACCTCATCATCGTCGCTGGTTTAGAGGACATGGGTTGGGCCACATCCTTTTTCTTATTCCTTTTTTTCGTCGGCATCGTAGCGGTTCTCCTGATCATCTCCAGGAAACCGCAAAATAAGTTAGTAATCGAAACGCACCTATACACTACACACTACACACTATACACTATACACTGCGCAACAATATACTGTAAACCAAATGTTTTACATGCTGCTTTTCTCCTTCAGGAAAACATTAATGTTCATGACGCCCGGGTTGCCGTTCGTTCCAGCAATAGCAGTTACTGTTAACATATACCTGATATTTAAACTCTCCATTTTAACGTTAGTGAGATTTACAATTTGGATGACGATAGGTAAGTGAAGAAATTATTAAGGAATAAAATAAAATATTAGGAGCGGATCGTATGTCAATCACCTAACAAGAAGACGGTCGCACAAACACTGACTCGTGTCACAACAAAAGGAGCAAAGGAACGAGTCGAGTCGAGGGGCATCAGGAGCATCCTGTGCCACGTCATCGCTACCACAACTCCTGATGGCCTCGACATTCCTTTACATCTGTTCAACATCCTCAACACTGCCCCTTATATTTTTCACCATTTTTTACAAAAAATTTAAAAAATTAACACGTACATATAAACTTACAATCATGTAACTACAAAAATCATTTATCTAATACAGAAAATGATGTCTAAATCTCGAAAATTTCTCCTTGCCTAATGGTTTGCTCAAGATATCTGCAACTTATAAAATCATCCAACAATTTTCTTTGCCATAGAGACAAGAATCGTACTTTGACCCTTTGTCATAGCGAACTTATCAAACGTTTCATTCCAACATTCGGGAGATTCTTTTAATGCATACAGCAACTTTAAACAGTTCCCATCATTTTTCAAAATCACCCCTTATGGAGTCTTTATGTAGACTTTACTCTCTAAGGTTCTAAAGATAAAAGAATGACGAGCCCAATCTGTCACATCAGGGTGAGTCTCCCTAAACAACCGTCTTCTTAGGTATCACGGATCCACCACTGACCACATCAGACAACGTGGTCTTAATCCTAGTTCTTTCTTAGAACCACCCTTCCTGTCCTGCTGTGCTGACTCCGCTCCGACATGTATGTATTATTTTTATCTCTTTGCAGGTTTAATAGTTTACTTTAAGTACGGCATTAAAAACAGCACTCTGGAAACAGAAGTGGACGATTCCAATGATCCAGAAAATAACCAAAACATAGAACTGACAATACCCAAAACAGAAGAGTACAGAGGAGGTGTTTTTGCTCCACCATCGCCACCTCCGACGCAACCTACGACCCAAGACTACACGTCCAGAAGTGGCCTCTTCGTCGCGGATCCAATGGCTTTTCCCACATGGGACGACTAAAAACTTTAATAGGCTGAGATGGTGACAGAAACAGACAGGGACGGACACAACCGGACTTTCAAAGCTATTAGTAGTTGTAGTGACCGATGAGAACTTATGTATGCGGACCTTTACTAACGCAAACACTGATGATGTTCATATTGTCAAGTATGACGTACATGTAGGAATACTATTTGTATTAAAGAGAGAAAGAGAGGGAGAAGTACCATCTGCAATTCGCTGTCGAAGTGTTTCATTGGTTTCTAAATCGGTTTTCTACATCGTGAACCGACCCGAAAGCCCAGCGAACCTTCGTCACAATGTGATTTTTAGTGTTTAGGTAAAAGATAGTCTAAGAGGTTATAGTGGTAGAGCAGTTAACAGGAAAGTGAGGAAAAGTCTAGGTGAATCCGCAAAAATCCGAAAAAAACACCGTCTTGTTGTAACAACGCCCAACACAAAATTTCAATTTCTCATTGATGTATGTAAATGCATGAACGGATATACAAACATATTTATTTGGAAACCATTAAAGTTGCTGGTTAAATAAAACAAAATGGGCGTCGAATCTATTAGAAAAAAAAAATTAAATAAAAAATAAATTTTTTTCATCGTTAAGTTTTTCATATATAAATTAAAGGACGCCGTGAGTTAACGGCTTTTATCTATGGGTTATGTATACAATTATACATATATAAAATAAAATGAAGTGAATCTAAAGTATTGTTAAAACGCGGAAATAACACAAACAAATATCGTTATTATTTATTGTACGAATTGCAGTATTCACTGCAGAAAAATTCGACATTTTAAAAAAGTGATATGTTAGTTTCTTTTATTTTAGAATTATTGAAACTAAATTTTTGTAGTTAACCAAAGACAGTTACCGACACAATCCTTCTTTTGTGTAGACATTGAGACCTCTTCGGCAGGAGTCCCTGATCGGGTGTACCTTGACTTGTTACAATTGTTGTATTCCGTCGTCTATTTACACGGTTTCTTTGGTTTAAAGTTAGTTAGACCTCCCCAATTACTTGACAGAACCAGGGTAGTTACTGTTACTAACAACGTCATAACTGATAGAAACACCTAGACTCTGATCATTTTTTAATTCTTCTCGTCTTGATTGTAATACACATAGCTGTTTTTACTCACTTAGAGAATTTTAATAACTTTTTTAAATAATGTAACGCTAAACCATACAGACTGACTTTGTTTAAGTAGTTAGTTTTTACGTGATAAGAAGAATTAATAGCGTCAGTTGTAGAATGTCCTCTTCTGTCTAAAACTTAATAAGTTTGATGCCGATCATAAAGTAGACGTCTTTGAACCAGTAGTTTTCACGAGACACTTCACTACAAGATACTACAAGATATTTAACGAATGAAATAATTCACGATCACCGAGAGGAAGTAGTTTTGCCAAAACTTTATGTGTCACGTAAATATGATTTCGTTACCTTTGAGACTTTAACTAAGCTACCTAAAAAGAACAAATTTTGTTTATTTTGTAAACAAAACCGAATCTGTAGGTGGTTTTCATTTGTGACTGCTTTTCATATCGCGGCGAGAAATTCACTCACCCCCCAAACTAAATTTCTTTATGGTTAAGGCTAAACTTTTCTATGAATTTATTTAGAAGCACTTCAGAGAAGAGTGACACTTAGTTAATTTATCTATGAATTGCTTCCTAGCTAATACCTTCGTATTTAACTTTTGAACTGTCTGCAGGTGAAAAACCCAACCAGATGATATCCTGCTCGCCCGCAAAGGTTGAACATCTTGGCATTTGCAATAGCAAAAACGAATAAAGACTGATTAAGTAAAGAACTGTTCATTAAGTTTAAACTAGAATTTTCTCCTGGGACTGAAGTACTCGTGACGGTACTTGTAGATTCATCCCCTGGAACCTTTATTGTTAAAAAAAGAACCCTGTGTCTTTGATTACTTTTAAACAGGGTGTCGACAACCTCTCTGTACATTGCAATAAAAAGTTAATGAGTTGTAGTTACTTACTAAGTACGACTTGTAGCTCTGACCTTATCATCACTAATAATTTCAATAACCGATAGAGCAATACGATGAAACCCAAGCAAGTAGAACCACACGTTTACCAATTGACCGTGTAAATAGGAGATCGGGTAGGTCGATCAGTGGGTAGGAGACGTCGGACTCATTGAAAAATACTTTCTAGTAGAACAATCAACTACCTGTACTATTTCTACGTCTACTACCGCCCTGTACATCCAAGTAGTCGAACTCCCAACACTCCGAAACATATCATTAACTATATAAGTTAGTAAATTTAAGTTATTAGCTCTCGTCTGGAAGCGTTCTATATTCTTTCCTACATTCTCAAACTTCTATCGTGATTATTTTAGGAAGAAGAAATTTTTTTATTCCGCGCGCAGAAGCCTTAATTTTTTTATTTAGCTTATAAAAAGTTACTGGAACCGGGACTGACCAGCATCCCGAAGGAGTTGGAGGAAAGTTGATGAAGTTTGATGGTCACTTTACTGTTTCGTTTTTAAATGTTTTTACGTATTTTGGGGATACTAATTTTGAAAATACTAATATTTCCTGTTGTTTTGTAACAAAAATTTAACTTAAAAAATACTGTATTTTTTATATAAATATCACATTTCTCAAAAACTTGATTGAAATCACTGAGGCGTATCGATTCATGTACCTAATTGATTTCGATCGAAGACCTATCAGTTCTCCTTAGTTGTATAAATTTATATAAGTTTCCTTACTTCTCGCGAGTGTTCAGGCAAGCAACCTAAACTTACGATACTTTTTTCCATTTTTATTGAAAGCGTATATTTATACATACTGAGTAGAGTTTAAACGAAATGGTGTACATATATACATTGTTTTCATTTTTTAAAGACGAAGGGACTGATCTACTCTTTTAATCGGGTTAACAGAGGGATAGCTACGTAGGTAGGTAGGTAGATAGATAGATAGATAGGTAGTTAGGTAGTCAATCGACGAAACAAATATATATATATTAAATTAAGTTTCTTTACCCGTGAAAAAATTTGAAACGATTGATTTCTGAAAATTGAATGCGAAATTATAGATAATCTGAGAATCACAAATTCCGAAACTTAATGTAACTTGAATATTTACCTATATATAAACATACACAAATATATATAAACCTAACCACCTCCGCCATCAATGAGTAAGAAACTACTGGTTATTGAGATTCTAGCCCTGCCTGTAATATAAATAACTGCCGAGTAATTTAAGAGGATTTGTGAACTTATTTACATAGGTGAAATTATGTACATAAAATGATAGCGTCGATGATTTTGATCATGGTGATGGTAACGATAATAATAGTAATAATGATTACCTTTTAATGAATTTTAAAAAGTTTTCCGGAAAAATCAATTAAAAAGTATATAAAAATAATAAGATTACATTATTTTTGGCACACCCATTATATAAGAGGTATAAATATATCAAAAGGCAATATTGGATTATATCAGATATGTTGTACATAAAATTATATTAACAATTAATTAATTGAAAGAATAAATAAGCAAACGAAAATGAAATTCGTTTTGAATAAATAAAGTTATGAATTGTTTTAAAAATATATTAAGAGAAATAAGGAATAATTTTTTTGAATCTCATATAAAATACTTAATATATATATATATATACATAAATTACATAATGACGGGTTCTGTTTGATTTTCTTTTGACGGAATCCTTGTGCCACATTGTTTTCACTGCGTACCACCCAAAATCCTCTCTTTTATTTGTTGTGCACCCTTTTCCTAACTAACAGAGAAAAGTAGAAAATATAATTTGCATATTTAAGCGGTGTTGTGTTCATTAAGAAAACATTGAGTATATGAACGTATCGTATGTACATGTACATTCCTTCGTGGTATGTATTACACATATCGTATATGTCTAGCTAAGCAGCCTACTTTGTACACTACGATACGACACGACAATTTCCTTTGCTTTTGGCAAGACGTCATTACTTAACTTCAGAAGGTCACTCCGCTGAAAACATTGGACTTGTATTTTTTTACAACTTTTTCTAGTCACGAAATAACATTAACGAATATATTGTCTTCCGTCATCCTTGTACTATTCAAACGATTTTCACACACTACGTTGCCTCGTCAAAATGAAAACCTCGTTAGTGAGGTAAGTATATAAAGTTCTCGGGAGGATTCATTGAGAGAATTACACAAATTCACCTGAAACAAAGGTAGAATTGACAAAAATGTTGTGTACCGACTAAATTGTATGTGAAACAATTATTTATTCCTTTTTATTTTCTCATTCATGCACCAGTTGCAGCAAAACGTAGTTTAATGTTTGAGATTGTGTCTTGTAGTCATGACCATTTAATTTGCTCCAAAAACAAATTCTAAGGATGTGTTATTTTTTGTGGGAGAGAAGGAAATCCCTCACGAGCACCGGAACTAAAAAAACATTTACGAAAAAATTAAGAATCTTTTATTCTGTAGCAATTAATGTTTGGTCAGTAGTGTTATATATTTGTGATATATTAGGCAAGGGTCTTTCCGTGGGGTACAGATTGGATGATGTTTGTACCCTGCTTAATTCCAAAAGAAGTTAATAAATAAATCCCTAAAGAATATTCTGCTCAAAGTTCAATGCGACATTGATTTCTTCCGTCCATGTGACTTTTACAATAAATTATTCAACCTTGTGCTCATGAGAAGAAGAAATTGTTTGAGTTAAGTTGAAAAGAAAATTTCGATTAAAGTTAAATAATTTTTACTATTTTTTAAATCTAACAATTTCCAATATAGAAATGTTTGCTCTATTCATTTACATAAAAATTTTAAACAAGTCCATCAGCACCAGTCAAACACCAACAGTCTTCTTAAATTTTATAATATGCTTGTTTTACGGTCATTGCCGCTTTCTTTTACCTGGCTTATAAGAATTGCACTATTTCGGAATCACACTGTTAATGCTCCGCCGAATTTCATTCCCAAATTTGTAGTTCCTTTAATTAAGATTTAATTCACAAATAAATACAACTAAAACTTTTAATAACCGTTTTTACTGTGATTGGACCTTGAAAATGAACGACTAAAACCTAGGGACGCACGACAAAAGCTTAACAAAGCAGGGCGCAATTAAAATTAGGTTAACATAATGGCCCGATAGGATATCTGCAATAAAAAAAACTAAATATACAACATAAGCTTAAGTAACAGGTGGTGATAATTGAAAATCAAACAATTCTCATTTTAAAACAACGATTCCCTGATTAGGAAGGTTTGAGGGTTTACACCAAACAAATAATACTGGAACAAACTGAGTTCATTAAATGGTTTCCTTGCCATAAAAATTTCTACGAAAGTTGTGTAGCGGTTACCTTCACCTTCACACTAAATTTCTCAAATTCGGCGGAACTTTGAAATATTCAATAGAAGTTTCAATTCTACCAATTAATGACTTCTAACTAGCCATCGTATCCTGTTCCGGACTAAATCTAGAATTTAATTCTCCATCAACTTAACCGAATTCAGAAAATTAAGAAATGCACTTCCGGATTCACAACCCCCGGGAGAAAATTCATCGTGAAAATGATTCACCCATTTCCGTTTAATTTGTGAAATCTTTTTGATTTTATTGTATCGATTACTTTTAAACCAATTTTCTGATTTTCAGTTTCAAATATAGAGGATTAGTAGCAGACGAGAATTTAACTGAAATGAGTGTTTCTCCTTAGGGTGTTTCATATCTCTCCCGCAAAACATTCGTTTATTTGCAAACTTCCAGCACGAAATCGCTTGTCGTATTTGTGCGCTACTTTTTTTCAGTTGCATGCGTATGTTTAGATCATTTTCTGTGTTCAGTTTGACAAGAAGCGTTGGATAGAAGTTAGAAGACAATCGGCGGAGCATTTTGCCTCGAGCAACCTCCAACCATGATCCTGTAACTCGCCATTTCTGATATACCGTGATAATGAACGAAGGCAGCTGCTAGTACGAATACATGAAATATCTGATGACTCTGAAACTGAAACGAAACTAAAACATTAGATGTGGTCCGACGCGGGTACAAATCATGCCTAAACTTTCTTCCCCGCTACTCACCCAGATATCACATTTTCCAGGAAAGAACCTTTCCGGCACTCGAAGGGTGTAGAACATAGCTCCTAATATGTACAGGCACCCCATTAATATGACCCAACCCAAACTAGCTTGAGTAATTGCATTGAACCAGCCTTCAGAAACTGCATGATGCACCGCAGGTACGACTCCAGATAATCCGAAACCCATAAAAAGGCCTGGAAATACCAATAAAATAATCAATCGCTACAAGGAATACATTCATCAATATATAAAATTTCCTCAAGTGGAGTACCCACCCGTTCTTAAAGGTCTATAATTAGGCAAACTAAACCTGTCCCACAATGAAACAACTATACTGCAAATACCAAGCACCACGACCACAGTCAAGTATATTAGTTTGGCTTGTAGTCGACAGTAGAATCCGTAGTAAAGCCACGGAACGAAGGAGCCCATTATTAATATTGCTATACCGCAATAATCTAACCTAAAACAAGAAATAAAAAAATTCAGTACTTCCGTTGTTTGACTTTTTTATTACTTTGCACTCAGGCCAAGTGCCTTACTTGCTGAATAATTTGCTGACACACTCTGAATGACAATACAAAGTGTGATAAGCAAATGAAAATCCTAAGCAAACAATAGCCCCGACAAAAAATGCTCCAAAAACTAATTTCTCCTGGAGTTTTAGTTCGACCGAAGGTCTCATCAATGTGTAAGTTGCGATTCCTATGAAAGCTACGCATCCTGAAACATAAAATGAAAACTTTATCATTATGAAATTATTACATTTTTACTTACGGGTACTTTAGTACTAGAACTAAATACGATAACAAAATATTTGTTGTCACACCAACATAATTGACGTTACTTAATTAATAACTGCAAAATTATAGTAATTGTTACTGTTTTCTAGTATAAAAACAATAAATATCAAGTTATACATTTCTAAAAACCTCTACATAAAGAAAGCTATTTAATTTATTATTTTCATGTTACTAATGCAAACCTATACCTTCCTGAACTTTCTTTTTCTTTGCAAAAACTTTGTAATCCTAATGAGTATTTATGACAAATTGGATCACATTAATTTAATCTTAGTGGAGTTTCCTTTTTGTTGAAACAAACAATACTTGAACGAATAAATATGACTGCAAACCAATACCAACCTAACAAATGCGTCCAAATGTTTCCAGTTTCCGTGTGAAGCCTAAATATAGATTTGAAGCAGGCGTAGTATGAGGGCAACGGTGGTCTGTGTCCAGAATACAGGTAGTCGTTGTCTTGAAGCCATTGTGGTAATGTCTTATAGCTAACTACTTTCCAGGAAGCTTCCCATACCTGTTGAGTAAAGCAAAACGCGGTCACATACGGGCTTTGATAGGTGAAATAAAATTGGCACAAACTCAACAGCCACTGAACTTGGCTTTTAACAGATCTTACACTTCCAATCAGGAGGGATTCTCATAGTTACAGAGGCTAATGGCTTCGATCGAGGACAACACCAAACAGATAACACGGGGTGTGACTCAAGGCCCAGTGAGATCACTCCCAGGTACTCATGCAAACATTGCAACTGTCAAATTTACCTTTCTGACGAACTCCTCGGCAGCCTCTGCCGCATTGTGAGGAAGAACCCCAAGACCTATTTCGTCAGAGAGAACGCCGGCCTTTAATACCTCTGTGATTTCGGTTTCCAACAGGGTCTGTTCGACAGGTGTACTCGGAAGAGGGCAACCGACTCCATCTTCTTCATCATCTAGTCCGCTTCCATCATCTTCTTCCAAGAGTTCCTGCAAGCAATAGGATACAGGGGTTGAAATCCCGAGTTTTTTCTGCTGGATTCTTCTAGGTAGCGCACACAAGTAACACTTGGAAAGTACCCAACAAAGTCAGTTTTATTGCGCGAATTAATAAAGTTTGCTAATTCGATGTGAGGTGCAATGACTTTAACTTATCCTTCCTTGTTAAATGTTGTCTGACAAGAATCCGACTATTGCATAATTGATTAATTGAAACATTAATATACCTTTACTTCATTAAAACCAGGCACTTCTTCACTAAGTAACAAGTCGTCGGGGTCCCACAGAGGCAGAGGAGTAGGTCGATGCCTAAGTGAGCCTTTGGTGTAGCCGTGGGCTTCTGGTGACGACGTATCATCGGCACTTTCAACTGCGTCTTCGTAATCACTCATTTTTTCCATCCAAATTTATAATACAATTACGATAACTTCAACTAAAACAGAATAAGGGTAGAACATGAGTCAAGTTAATACCAAGAGGAGCGCAATTAGAATATGAAATTTTACAAAGCCGATCAATACAAAACGATTTAATGACACATTCTAGTCGCGTTCTTTGACTACGTAGTAAACTAGTAAAATTTTTAGTCGCACATCTTCGAGTCAAGGCAATCCACAGATAGAATATGATAAAGTCGTGTTGAACGTAGTCTCCAAGCTAAAGCCAGAGAGATACATTGTAATTAATTCATAATTTCAATTTGAATGACGTTGGATAACTCGTTTGACCATTGGTAATCATTGAAGTGTACAGTACAGTTATGCCGTGCACGAGACGGAGAAAGTTATTTTACCGTCTGTTACATTCAAATCGTTGAATAAGCTTCGGTGGTATGTGTTATAGGAACCGACTTCTCTAGCGAAATACATCCGCATCCGAATAACAAATAATTACTTTTCCCAATAAAAACAAATTTTTATTATTTATCTGCAATCTGAATACCGCTGAACAAGTGTACCGAGTAAGTGTTATAAGGTTTGCTAGATTATACGCATGAATGAAGAAGTTTTAAAAGGCTCTCATTAGGAATGAATCGAGGAAGGAAATGAACCGAACTTAATTTATATAGAGACCAAAGTTAGATCTCAACTAATACACCAAATGAATTCCTAATGGAAGGTCCCACCACAACACAGTTCAGGGCTGATGGATATTCCAACTCCGTTCAATAACTTAAAAATTTATCACTCAAGTCACTCCTTTATTGCGACGTCAATGGACTTTCGAGCCTTGGCTGGCGTGGTTATACCCAATTCACACAGACAGATCAGTAAATATTTGACAAAATGAAATGCCACAATGACTTAGAAATCTTCCGTTACTTCATGCGAACTAGGATTTTACTGATTCTACCAGTATTTAACATCAATGCCAAATTTGATACCATATTCCCCTTTTTTAGAACTCCAAATCCACCATGGAGGATAATTTTACAAAATTCTAGTAATAAACTGGTCTCCGTCTTGAGGTACCATCACTTACTAGTTTAGCATAGCCTTGGGAATATTTTTCCAGTTTTTCTTCTTCTCAGGAGTCCAACTCTTATAAGTATCTAATTCCTTTTTGTGACATAAGTTATAAAAACTATCATTTGTCAATTGATACACCCAGCGAAACATTCAAATAAAAAAGTCGACCATGGGGTTGTGTATATAAACGCACACACGCACTTATTACCAACCCTAAAAGGGACCCTTTATTTATCAGCTCTACAAAGCACGATTATTTTACACGGTTACAACCCTTCGGAGGAAAGTTGCATTTACGATTAGAAATAGAAAGTCTTCTCAAATTTTGCATACGCGTAGAAACCTGAACTCAGCTGAAAATAAATGTCAAAATATTTTAAAATAACAGAATTTTCAATTGCCCATCTTAAGGTTTCCTACGGTTGTGATCTGTTAATAATAATCACATAAAGCGAATTTCGAACGTATAAATCCAAATTACATATGCATCAAATACACGGTCTAATCAGTTTAAGTATAATTGATCAACAGTTGTTAGCATAAAGCTTAATTTAATCTGTTCCTCTGCATATACTAAACGCATTGCGAATTTAAAAATTCTTTTTACTTCATGGAATCGATCTGATACACCAAACGAAAAATTTTGATCCTACTCTTTCTAAAATGTCACAACGAACATGCCGCCTTGTTTGAAAAAAAATAGTTTGAAGACTAACCCAACAGCATTAGCCTCCTGAGTTATCTCACACCCGATAGTGATACTGCGACTTATTGGACAATCGGTATTGACTGCACAAGTTAAAAATAACATTTGGGAAACTTTTAAATGTGCCCGTACACAACTAATTATCACAATTATCGCAGTCAAGTGACGATTCACAGCGTCACTGCAAACAGCATTCTTTGAAAAAATTTAGTGTTACAATACACCTAAGAAAAGCAAACTATTTCATTATATTTTTGCAAACCGCCAGTCCGTTTGTTACGCGAACTAATTAGGAATTCTGTAATGTACATCCTTCATCCTTCAATGGCATGTGACTTTAATGTTTAATGAATGTTAAATGATCCATGCCTGTCAATGAATATTTGTGTCAAAGTGATTCTGTAGAAATATTATCCCTTATTAATAACCATTGCTGCAGCAATCTACATGCTTTATTGCAAATCGTAATACTCCTCTATGGAAAATGCTACAAGTCTTAATTTAAAAGAAATCATTGTAAATCCAGACCAAAATTCACCTTCAAGCAGAGTTTATAACATTAAATTGAATGCTTTGCACAATTATCATATCACCATAACCACCCATGATAAACTATCTCATACAACTTTTCAGTCTATTAATGCAGAACATTAAAAAATTTTCCATCGCAATGTCTATAAAGCAGAATGATGGCAAACATGAATAAAATACATTTACTGTCACAAGGCACTTTCCAATCAGATGCCCGGTTACAAAAAAGTTTTTGTCAGAGTTGTAATGAACTGGGTTACTGGTTATTTTTCACTGCGGTAAATACATTAGCAAATGTTTGAACCATGTAAGGATAATCTAAAACACTTCACTGAATAAAAGGAAAAACAAGCAAGTGATATTTCCTCCATTTGAGTGTTTTGCATATGAATTGACCAATAAATGTATTATTGAGAAACTGATGGTTGGAAATAACAAACCAAAGTACAAATAAATGTGCAATTAACATTCTTGCTGTCCACTGCTAATGCCAATTTAAAAAATTCCTAGATGGTACATGAATACAAACTGAACAACAACAATTCACCATATGTTGTAAAATAATGTCATAAGAGATGTTCTGAAAAAATGTATTTTATATATTCATTATGTATTGAATATAGCATGTAATATAAATATAAAAGTGAAACACAAATGCTACATAAAACTGTAAAGCAGTAGAACACAATTATCTTACTTATCCCACACCCAAATTTAACTTATGTATCAAAATTATCATGCTATGCTGTACCTAGATTTATGATGTATGACCACAACAGTGCTTTAGAGTGGAGATTCACAATTGCTGCAATGCCTGCCACATAAAATAACTTTACTGCTTTGATGAAGTCATCCGAAATGTATTTTTGCCACAGGCCTGAACTTCTTTTCAAAAACAGGAGGAAGTAAACAATGGTGTGTTATAGGAGAATAGGCTAAACTAGTCAGGCTTTCAGTTTACACTAATCCGCCTCAACAAAGGCAGAATTGAATTTCCATGAAATTAAATAAAAAAGCAATTGGAAACTGTATAAGCACTTTCATGACCACTGTTCTATTTTTCTACTGTAATCACTCACTTAATGTAAATAAGATAAAACGGTGCACTCAGACTAGAGAAAAACAAGTTTTCCCTTGATCTTTCCACCTTCATGTTAAATCCAAAATAACTGATATGATATAAAGTTAAAACGTTGGCGTTTGTTCATCACGCTTCCTCTGTCATCATCTATGCTCAAAAATATATCGAGTATGATCAAGAGTAACACGGATAGACGTGCATAGTTTTGCACGAATAAAATAGCAAATTATTAATAAGGAAATTGAGATACTGAACCAAAGCCATTATTTTAATCTCGAAAGTCTCAACTGTCAGCCCGAATTTGGGCGAAACTTGTCTCCCAGTGAAACAACTTCGCACATAAAAAACAAAAAAACCAAACAAATAAATCTGAATTCCTGTACATTGTCGCGATCGCAAAGCCTTCAAAAACACACGCAGTTTGTGACAAAACGAAAACTGACATACAAAACATGCAGAAGTTTAAAAAAAACTCACAATCACACAACCGAAACGAGCGTACATTTTAAAATTACGTTTCATACCTAAAAATTTCAAATTGATTCGAGTCCATTTCAATATGACCACTTCTCGCTACTTCTCGCACACTTCCATATGTGTTGGTGACGTCACGGCGAGAACGTTCAGAAATCGGAGAAGCCTCTTCTCTCATGGAATTCACTGTTTCTAGGGAAACAAAATTTTAAAACAGTTTTCACCTTGTTAAGTGGAAAATCCGAGTCGGTCGGAATTTCCAAAGCTTCCCCTACTCCAAAATATATCGGCACACGAAGGCTCTGATGCTTTCACACAGTCATCGGTCCTCCTACCGACATTATCGTGCAAAAAAAATGAATTTCGGCTTATCGAGAGGAATTCAGTGAAACGTTCGCCTTGACGGCAGCAAAAAAATTGGGCGCGATGAACTTCGCACTTCGATTTTGTTCTGCTGGAATACAGTTTTATTTACCCCAATAAAATTATTACACTGTACATTTTAATATAGTTACGGTGGATTTGAGTTGGGTTTACTTTTATACTTTTCTGAGTCGCGTGTGATGGTAGAAGGATTTTCTAATTGTCAGGTATGAAATACAATTCTATCGTTGAAAGTAATTCTAATATTTGTCAAAAATTCTTTCATATTACACTAGATCAATTGACTGTACTACAACGCTTAATATGTATATAAATCTACCACTAAAACGATCAACAACAAAATCACTTTCCTTTGAAATCTTAAGTTCAATCCTATTTGCTTATTACTTAAAATTATTATTTCATATTATTTGTGACAAAACATTTTCATTGCAATGTATAATTTATGCATGAATTTGACCGTAAATAGAGAATGACGCTCTACAAATAATATTGTATTTTCATTAAATATTAAAATATCAATTAAACGTATCCCGAAGAACTATCGCAAACTTACAACTTTATTTCCAATCGTTTTGGTGTTTTTTTGAAATTGTTTTGAAATCATCAAAGGAATGACATTTTTATCGGTTGCAGATCTGAAACTTCAAAATTTAAAAAACTTTCAGTCGCAATAGATTCAAACGCATGATTATTATTTTAGCACGCTCTGAAAAGCACGTATTCGCAGAAACTACCTGCACAATTTTTACGTTGCACCAAACATGGCTATAAAAATTCTCAATATTTTTTAATAGATTACTTGCAGCTTTTATGACTTGATTGCTTGATTGGATGGATTGCCAGCATGAAATGTCAACTAAATTGACTGTAGACTTGAGTTTTATTTCTACTGAACCTCTTGAGCCTTTCAATCTAAAGGTACGAAAAGTTTATTTTTCGAAACAGCGAAAAAATTAACAATAACTCTGTACTTGAGTTCTGTATAATTATTTATTCCTAATACATAAAGTAACAAAAACGTATTTTATTACCGTTGTAAACAATTTAAAGGTTTTAATTTAACAATTTTATATATATTAATACTTTCAATTAACGTCACAAAAAGGAAACATAAATTGTGCTTTGCTCTTGAACTTTTATTTTCTCTCAGGCATGAGAAAATCGGACACCAACGAAACTTGAATCTAAAGGTTTCAAATTTACTATTATTAAACACAATTTCTCCATCATTTGGATTGATCCGTGCTTTCCAATATTACAGAATTTGAAATTGACCTTTCACAAATCCAAAAGTGTACACGTGAATAGGTGACCATTTTGTCCGACGCAATTCAATACCAGAAGGAAAACAGAAAAATTCTAATCAAGCACTAACAGGTCCCAAATGTCTCCTTAAATTTAAAAAAAACCAAAAGTTTTCCAAATGAATTTACTGTAAAGAAATATATTGTTACAGTACTCAGATCTGGAACAATTTATTTTTAAATTACGTACATTAAAAATGCACTTCAAGAAACAAATAGGAAATAATACAAAAAATTTAAAAAAAATCAAGATCCCAAGCTCATAAGGAGATCAAACATGATAAACATAGTTTTGGTCTATCAAATCAAGAAACGTTTTGGTCCTAGCTCATTAAGATGAGTGAAAATTTCAGACCAACATTATAAATCACAATTGCCACACTCAAAGACCTAATCTTTTGTTCCTTAATAGAAAGTTAAGTTAGGCTTTAAAAGCTTCAGAGGATTGAAGTAATTGAAGAAGAACAGATGGAAGTTAAAATACCAAGTTTTCAAAAACCTAAGAATGGGCTCTAAGTTTCTTTAAATGGCTCTCAGTCCTCTACCCACATTCAAAGAAGCCCAGTCATCAAGGACAACACTACCTTAATATTTTCTAATATATAATACATTGAGCTGTTCAAAGCCATACCTAGTGGTAGTGAATCAGACAAACATTCTATGAGTTTTAGAATTGTAGATGAGGTTCCTTCCTCGAATGTGCTCCTGTCAGTACAATTCTTCATCCTTTTACAATAATTGCTTAGAACTTTTGTGCAGAGTCAGGTTCAGGTTCAGTTTCTAGTAGCAAATGCTGGTCTACCAGGAACGTCTGGTCGATAAAGTTTCTTTTCAAGCTTTAGTCAGCGGTAAATTCAACGCGACAGTAATGGTAAAAAGCGTTCGTATTGAAGTGTTGTGCTGTGGGTAGCCAGGATATTATCGATCGCTAATATATTTGCATAATAATCACTTTCTATTCAGCGGTCAAGTTTTTTGGGTTGCCTCCACCATGACAGCGTTGGTTCTACCCCACCCAAGCTCCCACTGGTAACCAATCTTGTTGTGCTCACTCACCTGACTTCTCCTGATTTATTGAACCTGGAAAACACGGATGAGTAATCCTGTTGAAGGTCGAACGTCGCCATCCGCACCGGAAACCGTTTGAACTTGGAATGGAAGGAAAGTTGGTATGGAACTTTTATTGTGCAAGTCGACTTGTCAGTTGCAGATGTTGACTTTTGCGGACATGTAAGCAATGCCCGCATTATTTTCCGTGATCATAAAGGATTTTTTCCAACTTTTAAATTGGATTTTAAAAGTGTTTTAAATACCACGGGTCACCGAGTCGGTTTCTGAGGAGCAGAACCAACAGCCGACAATAATGTATTTAAACATTTCCCTATTTTTTTGTGTTATTTTATAGGACTTATATATATATATACACACATACCTATAGTTTATGTGGTCCTATTTTTTTCATATTTTCGATTTAGTTTCGTTCCCAAATTTCACATTAGAAAATTTTACAATTAAATTGTCACTAAAGTTGTGAAAGATATTAATGCTCGGATGATTTATTATGTGGAAGGTATAATTCATTGATGTAAATTTTTTATTGAGCACTTTCTCTGTATTGCTATTAACTTAAATATAAGTGCTTGAATACTATATTTAATACTGTAGTTATGTAAGTTCAATATTGTTTTACATTTTACGTTATGTAAAATATATAAAGGACCGGTGGAATCGATTAAAAATTTAGGAGACAAATATGAAAGCCTACTGTAAAATGACTTAATGTTGAAATTTTTTATAGAATTGTAAACTTCTATTAAGTTTACTACAGGTGCGTTAACTGCAGGTGTTTAATAGTTTTGTTCTTTGGGGTTGTGTTCCATTTACATATATTTGCATGAAGCATTTTTTCAGCAAAAATAATAATTGGTAGTGTGGTTCTTGATAATATACCGAAAAGTTTTACAAGTATTAATACCAATTAAATAGAAAAGCCGTACAGGACAGACCGTGTGAGAACGCTATACACTGGTGGTAATGAACAGCCTTGACTGGCGTGCAAATGAAAAAATTAGAAATGTTACTGACCCATATATTTGACCTAAAACGCTTGAAACGCGATCAAATTACGTAAAGTCGCTTAAGAAATACATAAATATATATATAGGAGTTTGGGGCGTACACGTGTATTGCATGTGTTGGACGTGTACATTTATAAAACTACCTATTTGATTAATAGAGCCAAAAACTAGAGCACAGAATATATAATCGAAACGTTAAGGCATTGATTTAATTTTTAAAGTTTCACTTTTGATCTTATCCTTTGATTTACGTGTCAATAACCAGCACAAAGTAGCAAACTGACACCAGCTATTTTGCTTATGCTCATATCTTCCTGCAATTTATACCTCAAGTACACTTGTTTATAAAACTATTAATTCTTGTAATGTGGTGTTCTTTGTTTTTATGTAGTGCCCTGAATTTACTATAAATGTGCTGTGGATCATGCAAGATTTCCTCTTTCGCATAAAAGAGAATGTGCGGCATACATTGTAAAGAAAATTTATGCCAACAAGGTTTAATTTTATTGAACTGCTAATTTGTAAGTGATAATGCAAACATTAAATTTTCCTCTTGTTTGGCTTCATTCATTCTTATTACCTATACTGTAATACAAATCACGGTGGTCTAGTATTGACAGGAATTTCTGGGAACTGACTGAAGGCACGGTAATTGCAACAAGGTGTAAATAAAATATTTATTGTGAATTTCCCTGAACCAAATTATGTGAAACGGGTTGATTCTATGCAAACGCCATTTTTCGTAACTCACCAAAACTTGATTAAATGAATTATTTATTATACCAAAATCAATATTATCACTTCTCTGGAGCAAGCTATTTATGAAGAGACAAATTATTTTTTGTCTATTGAGCAGTGAGACAATTTCCGTTGAAAAGTTACTTTATAGTTAAGTTTTTTAGTGAAATAGTTAATTCCATTGAAAGTGAACCACGTACCGTATTTCTGGTACCAAGAAAAATGTTTAACGCATACCTGACCTATTTAGAATGAAAAACAAAATGACAAATCGCGACATAATTCTGGCACAGCCTGTGTGTGATAATACTACAAGTGAATAACATATTATAAAAAACATGATTTCTAATTAAAAATTATGTACAGCAGGATTCTAATAAATAATATTATGCCTATTCTAATAAATAATTATGTGTTTTACGTGATTCGTGGCGATTACTTATAGCCCTGTAAAAATAAGTGTTATATTCTTAAGGCCTTGTTAAGTCCTAATTAAAGCATCCCTTGCTGCCATTTATAACCATAAAACACTGTTATTAATAACCATGTCACTAGTGCGATATAGTGCCAGGTTACCCCCTGCGAACTGCACACGGCAATTTGGGGCGACCTTGAAACCAATAAATATTGATTGAGTAAATGATGAACATCTTGATGGGAAATATTCATTTACCCAAATGGTAGGAAGTCTTCAGCAGACGTATTTTGTTTCACCAACCTTGTTTCAGAGTCTATGTTAATTATAATTGGTTCTGCAACCTAATACGTTTTTGTTTTTATTTAACAGAGGTACACGAGGCTGTTATGAAGCAATTTGTATTAGTATTGTTGTCGCGTAATTTATGTCTACGAGTTTGAAAACCATACGTATATGGTGAACCAAGATAATTCGAACCCAAATGTTATTTATCAATACCAAATTGTAAAGAAAAAACAAAAATACAAAATTTTACAGGAAAGGAATAACTAGAGGCAAAAGGAATAACTTGATTAACGTTCCACAAAAGTTATTTTAATAACCCAATATGTAGACTACCATTAAATGCTTTAAGATTACTGAACAAGTAACCGTAACTGGTATTAATATTTGGTAAAATATCACTCCAGCAAAAGAAATTATACAACAATGAATTTCCGTAATTTTAAGTTGTAAGCCTCATACTTTAACATTAGTAATTTCGATTTGTGCACTCAAAAGAGCCAATTCCGATACGTATTCACTACTCTCTCTTGACTGCTGCCTAGAAACAAATTTAGACAAAAGCATGCGTCACCAAAATTTAATTTTTCCAAAAGGACACTCTCTGGTCTCTCTGTTAGTGAAGGTCAGACGAATCGGCCACTGCTCGCATGAAAACATTGGAAGAACAATAAGAAATTTCTCGACGCCAAATATATGAAAAAGGAAGGAGTAGAGAAAGTAAGAAATGGTAGAAAGGCAACAGCAAAAGACTGAAACACGCGAGCTGAGCATAAATTAAATTTTGAACGTCTTGGCCAGTCCCAAGAGGTTAAGTTCTGACCGATTTTCAGTGCATGTCGAGTTCTTCATGGTTGAAAACCGGGTTTTTTTTTCTCAACTTTTTCTAATTGCTTGAGACTGTTACAGTTGTTACGTCTTTGAATATGTTTTGAAAACATTGCACGTACATTCCGGGTCTTTCGTCTATTTCTGTATTACCCCAGCTGAATGCGCCACAATCATGTTGGATTTAATTTGTTGATAGGAGTGTTGCATAGGTTTAAACTTGTGCTTATGAGTTCTTGTTATTTTGAATGTTTGCTCTACGCTCTGCTTCAACAAAAAGTGAATTACATTTCCTACACATTATATCTCCAGCCATGTCCATGAAATGGACTAGGCTATAGAAGGGGAGTCGTGTTGTAGAAACAGATGGACGTGACCTAGACTCGATGTTCAATTTTTAAGAATTTCAGCTGAGCGGAATGAGTTCATTAGAGTGTAAGCCTTTTTTACTTAGCTTCAGATAGAGACCACCATTTTTATTTGATCTACCAATTGAACATAATGAATATAAGAACAATTTTCTACGTCACCATTTGACCGTGCAATATTTCTAATAGTCATACATTTGTGTTTAGGTGTAACAAATAATTCAGACATGTTGGACAAAATGGCAGAATCTGTGAAGGTGATAGTTAGAACGAGGCCGATGAACGAGAGAGAAAAAAATCTTCATTGTAAGGTAAGTGTTAAAACAGGAAATCTATTAATTCGACTATTGGAATTCATATTATTTTGTTAACTTTAATTAATAGTTGAGAGTGTTAGTTGTGTGAAAACTATCGTTCTTTTGTGGACAGAATATTGAGTTTTAGTACAGTGTAAGAAAGGCTATGCGTCACGTAATATGTGTTTAACACTTTGGTTCTTATAATTAATTACGCTTTTTATTTGTGTGGGTGAGAGAATAAAATTTTCACCTCTCACGTGACTTGCCCTTCCATGGGCACTAATGTGAAGGCTACTAAGGTGATTCATTCAAAGAATGAATGTGTCATGTCAGCCTTAAAGGTTTGAACGTTTAAATGATCAATAGGCCTTTTCGTCATGCAAAATTTTAATTTTCATATTACTCTGGTGTTCTAAAAGGGATTTCCCAAAGACAGAAATCCAACAGTGAAAACCTTTTACACGTACCAGAGGTTGTCTTCAGTGGAAAAGCAACAGAGCGACAAAAGCGACAAACTGCCATGTCTCACGCAGTGACATTCCCATTGTTTTGCCCCATTGACTCTGACCCCCGTGAATTTGGTAAAATGGAGAACAAGAAATGAGTGAAACATGCTAGTTTCGTATTAATCAAACCTTTTTATCTCGTAAATAAGGCTCACGCCAGGAAAATTTTGCAGTTCCTCAACACAATTCCACATAAATTGTAAGGGACCGTCCACAATTGTTTATTTTTTGTATAGGAACAGATATTAACATTATTATGCAAAAACATAGATTTAACTTACTTGAATGACAAGGTATCGTAAATACAACTCGTTAGATTAGACAAGAAAATTAATGAGCAATGTGTGTTAGGTCTGCGATGTATTGTTTTAAATAATAATATACGGGACCACACAAACGAAATTGACGTCCAAACGATGACTTATTGTGCATCGTAATTTTGTACTCTAAGAATGTATCACAACACTGAAATAATAGTCTAATCACTCATTTTATTTTTAATTCTTTCAGAATGTTCTTTTGATGGATAGTGAGCACTGTAACTGTTCCATAATAAATCCAAGTGATTCGTCTGCACCGCCAAAAACGTTTTCCTTCGATAGCGTCTACAATATAATGGCTACAACGGAGCAGATTTATAGCGATATTGTTTATCCATTAGTAGAGGTATTACTTACAGTATAGATTTCACTATTTGCCGCCTTTCGATATTGTATCTAAGTTAATTCCTTACTCTTAGGTTTCTTAATCGACCTAAGGTGACCACCTAATCATCACCTACAATGTAATACCTAAACATTCTTTTTTATAGAATAGTAACCTCGCCTGGTAACCAGTAAAATTCTACATTTAATGATTTAATAATATTTTAAAATGAGAATGGTTCTCAATTTTGATTGCTGAAAAATAAATGAATAATTTCAGGGTGTTCTAGAAGGTTACAATTCAACGGTTTTTGCTTACGGACAAACTGGCTGTGGAAAAAGTTACACCATGCAGGGATGTCTGTCACCACCCTCAGCTAGAGGCATAATTCCGAGGTCGTTCGAGCACATCTTCGAAGCCATAAGCGTCGTGGAAAACAAAAAGTTTTTAGTCGTCGCCAGTTATTTAGAAATTTATAACGAAGATATCAGAGATTTATTAGGATCGGATTGCCGAAAGAAATTAGATCTCAAAGAGAACCCGCAAACGGGAATTTCCGTTCCAGGTGAACATCTGTTTCCGGTTCAAGACAGTTAAACCAACCGTAAATTCTCTCATTTCCTGTCCTTGTATTTTTCAGGACTGTCCCTTCACACCGTTCAAAGTGCCGATGACTGCGAGAAACTAATAGAAATCGGTGTGAAAAATCGCGTTACTGGAGCTTCTCTCATGAATTCTGAAAGTTCGAGAAGTCACAGTATTTTCACAATAGCCCTAGAAATGATGCCAAATCAATGCTTGAACTCTGGTGGAATTAGAAAGGGGAAATTGAACCTGGTTGACTTGGCCGGCAGCGAAAGACAGGCAAAAACGGGTTGCACGGGTGACAGACTAAAAGAGGCAACCAAAATTAATCTCTCCTTGATGGCCTTAGGTAACGTCATCTCGGCATTAGTAGACGGAAAGTCGAAGCACATTCCATACAGAGATTCCAAATTAACAAGACTGCTACAGGTAGGTAAAAAGTAACTCTTGTCTTGGGTTTCTCAATTTGATTTCTTGCATTGCTGAACCAATAACTTGCTTACTCTGCAGGATTCATTAGGAGGAAACACTAAAACTTTAATGATAGCTTGCTTGTCGCCCGCTGACGATAACTACGACGAAACATTAAGCACCCTCAGGTATGCAAATAGAGCCAAAAACATCAGAAACAAGCCGAAAATCAATGAGGATCCAAAAGATGCGATGCTTAGGGAGTACCAAGAAGAAATCGAGAAGTTGAAAATGATGCTTAAGACTAGTGAGTGTCATTGTTTGTGACACCTTTGGCGGATGTTGAGCCTCGCAAATTAAACGACATTTCTTTCAGATTCGCTACCCCAAGCACCACAGCAACAAGTTGAAGTAATTCAAGCGAACAAGGAAACAGAAAAACTTAAGAATGAATACGAGAACGAAATGCTGAAGATCAAAGAAGAATACGAGCGAGAGCAAAAAAGCAAGCAGAAACTCGAAAAAGACATGGACGAACTGAGAAAGCACTACGAGGAACAAATGGAGGCTCTGAAGAAAAAGAACGAGGATAATTTTGTCAACGTCTCCCAACAGCAAGTCATTGAAAGGTCCGAAAGACAATTCCAGTCCTTCAGTATTATAGAAAGACCACCATACAGTACGGCAGTGTACCAAAGCAGACAAAACTTATTTCAGGCTAAAACAACTCCAGGCTTCAATGGTGGGTGGAGAAAGAGCCGGAGATAAAGAATTGAAAGAGAAACGATTGAAGAAGAAGAAAGCAGCAGAAAAAAGGCTGGAAGCTCTCGCAGCAGCTCTGTCAAAGGTGAAGGACGAAGACGGAGTGATGCTAAAAGTTTACGACGACATTCAAGAAGAATTGAAAGCGAAGACTGAAACACTGAGGAAATCCAAGCAACGGGTTGGTGCCACTTTTGAAAGGACATAGGTAAAAACGTGGAGGAAGAAGACAATCTAAGGAAAAATAACTTTAATTCCAGATAAAAGGATTAGAGAGGGAAATATCGGACCTACAAAGTGAATTTGAAAATGAACGAACGGATTATTTAGAAACAATACGCCGGGGCCAAAGGCAAATTCAACTCTACCAGCAAATATCCGATAAAATGACGGCAGCCCTGAAAAAAGAATGTAATTACTGGTAAGTAGGCAAAATCATAAATGTTTGAGGGACCCGCTTCACCCCCTCCTCTCCCCTCATGGATTTTCCCATTAAAAATCAATAAGTACACCACTGAGGACACGTCTCTCCGATTACATCTTTTTCCTTTCCCTCTGTTGCCCTCCAACTGTTGTGCGACCTTTCTTGTAAAATTAATGACAACGTTCAAGGGTTCAGGCGGTTGAAAGGCCTTGACCTTCTGATCGATGCTGTTGAGTGTCCTGTCAAAATGGTGTGAAGGACAATACTCTCTGACCGCCCTGTCGCCTGTGACAAGGTCTCTTGTGTTACCTATTTAATGCTACTGTGGGGCAAATTATAGGTATTGTTCATGAAGTACCACAGAATCAACGAACACACTTATACTTATTGCTTACACTTATAATACTTATTGCTACTACCTGCATTGTAAAGAGGTTAAATAAAAAATTTCTCTCAGGTGGTATAAATACATTTTTCTTTAAATATATACGCGAAATTTAGTTGTACGTGTGTATTATTAATGGTATTAAGTGGTTGGAGAACAAAAATACACATAAACAATAAGGGGTTCTTACAAAAATTCGAGTAATCAGTTAAAGTTTTGAAATGTTTTATGTCATTAAAACTTGTTGTGATAATATAAAATTATATTCCATGTGTCATTCCAACTCAAAATTTGTTGCTTTCAGCAATTTAGAGAAAATCAAGCAAGAAGCCATTTGGAGTGACGAATTGGAGTGTTGGAAAATTCCAGAATTGAGCGTTTCCAGAACGAAACTACCACCCGCAGGTACGTTTTGCGGAAATAAATAAAATTATCCACCGCGGAATAGAAAAAGTCAGTTTGTTTTCCTCGTTCAGGTACACAGCCGGAAAATGAGAGCCTTTCTTGGAATGAAAATTACAAAGGCTTTTTTCCGAGAGTTAACCATGCAGACGCATACCTCAAAAACTCAGGTACTCGAATTGTCCCTAGAGTCCGCTCGTATATTTCTTACTGTCTATTAATTATTGACTTTTTCTGTCCGCGGAACAGCATTCTGTATCGCTTGTATGACTTCCTTTCCGTTCTCTCGTAACAGGTCAAACAAATAATCTTTGGATGACGTTGGTCGACAAGTTACAAAAGCAGAACGGAAACTACGAAAAAGGAAACGATGATCTCGGATATGGCTACTGGAATAATCTCTCGGAAAGGTTGTCTTCAAGTTCTTCTAGCGATGGATCTGCCGTAGTGAGTATCTGAAAATATCGGAGTGTGTCGCATCTTCTGTAGATTTAAGTTCAATTTTAAGCAACAACGAAATTCAAGTAATAGCCTTTTGTAGGCTCACCAATAGATAAATAGTTTCATCATTACATTATAATTATCCTGAAAAATTTATTATAAAATATTATTCATTATAATTACATGAATATCTACAATTAACTAAAATTGTCATTAAACATTTTCTCAAGGTGCATACTCCGTAAAATGTTTTTTGTGTAATTTATATTTACAAGCAGTAATGTTTCCCACATTGAGACACAAAAAGTCCCACTGTTAAGTTTTTCTATTGTTCTAAAGGATATTTTTAATTTACAGAGACTGGAAAAGAATGAAATTGAAGATTTAGCCGGAACTTACTTCAAGCCGAGGAGAGCAGACGAACTGCTCAACAAAGCAAGGGAAGATGCAACAAGAGCATTCAGTACGTGGCGTGGTAAATTATCAATACTAAGATCCGAAAACGGTTGAAAAATACTAAATTAAAGGAAAATAGATTAAAACTGAATAAAAACTGCCATTTTTGTGTGAGATCGTGACCTTTCATATTTCAGAATATGTCAACCGAAACAAAACGAAACAGTTCAAATCTGGAGATCCGTTGAATCATTTGACTCGAATAGAGGAAGGACCCAAAAGCGCAGTACATGGAAGCCTAAATTCTCTCAACCTTTACTCGAACCTTCGAAGTCACTTGGGAAGTGATCCAGGGCAAAGAAGTCATCTGAATAGTTCGTGGAATGGAGTTTGGGAGACTGCGAAAGCGTGGGAGAATGAATTTGAAATAAAAAAGCCTGTGAGGTTGGAAGCCTTACCCATTCTTGAATCTACCAAGAACACCTCAAACAGGTTCGACAAAAGAGGCAGCAACACTTTAGGATTGACCTGAAAGGCAAAGTCGCTGGATTCCCGAGGGAAGGTTCCATTCACCTGAAATATGTAACCTGTGATTGTACTAAACGATTCCTTTTTATGAGGTTTATCAGATGATCTATGTTTTATATTCATATGTATGTTCACATATATAATTTGTTATTGATGGTTTATTGATTAAACTCATTACATTATTTTTGAAAGTAACTTTTTACCTAAAAATAAGTTCGTTTTTGAGAAATCGAATAATGTGTTTAACTTAAACTGCTTGAATAGTACAACTCACAAATGTCACATTTAGAGTAGCAAAATTGAACAACGCTTGAATTGAATGCTTAAATTCCTTGCAATTATTTTTGGAACGTAGGAAAGCAAATAATGGGAAAACAAAAAAATTTAAATCTATGTAAAGCAGTATTATTTTATTAAGAATCAATAATAACGTGAACTTATACGTATCATCTCCATAACGAAGCAAGATAATTTTTGCTCAGCGAACGGGTCATTCTATCGACAATACTTTCAAATATCTCTTTCGCTTGTCGTGATCCAAAAATAAATTTTAATTCGTTAATGTTTTAAAAAGGAATCTGCGAAAGTAGTTGAGTTACAATAGTAAGATGTTTTCCTTCAAATGAACAAATGTGGCATCCAAACCACAGGTTCCACAATTTGTTTGACAATCATTAAGAGGAGTACCCCACTAATGAATGAGGAAATCTGACTTAAGGAACTTGTCTCAAAGAATGCTAGAGAACAGGAACTTCTTCGTAATTAATAAACTCCTTAAGATTGAGTGTTTAGGTGGTCATGAAAAGAAGTCATATTGAATTTATCAGTCCTCTACAAAGCACTGACTTCCAAAATTTCTCTCTTCGCGAAAAAAACTCTTCCTTCGTTTTTATTGTTTTCTTCACTTTTTGGGCTAAATGCGTTTTTGCTTTCTCATCAACGTTCTCCGATCACTTCTTTTTTCCTGACGAATTCGTGTCCTTCAAGATTTTGCTCTTCAAGTGTTCCTTATATTTGAGAATATTGCCATTCCACTTTGTGACAGTACCGTTTTCGCAGACCCAAATCTCTTCGGCGACTTGATTGATGAGACGGAAATCGTGAGAGACCAGAACCATTCCGCCCTCAAAATCATTAACGGCATCAGCTAAGGCATCGATCGTTTCCATGTCAAGGTGATTAGTTGGTTCGTCCAAGAGAAGAAGATGAGGGCATTGCCAAGCTAAGTAAGCGAACACAACACGGCAACGTTGTCCATCACTCAGTTGCCGAATTGGACAAATCTGCAGTAAAATTGTGAACGCTCCAGTTAATTTCAGGTTCTACTTCAGTTTGTCAAAGGCTTTTATATTAGAATACTAGGAAGACACTACAAACCTGTTGACGTCCGGTTAAACCGTATCTCCCAATTATTTTTCTCATTTCTTCCTTTTCCTTAACTTCCGGAAATGACTTCATCATGTAGTCCAATGCACTAATGTCAAGGTCTAAAAGTTCATGTAAGTGCTGATGATATCGAGCAATCCTAAGATGTGAGTTTTTCCTAATCATCCCCTCGCTTGGTATGAGCTGCAATGCACATACAAATTTTTCATAATGCGGTATTTTGGGCATTAAAAAATAGACTGACCTAATTATTGCTTACCTCGCCACACAATAACTTGAGCAAAGTACTTTTACCGGCTCCGTTTGGCCCAACAAGAGCGACCCTCGTGTCCAGATCAATCCCAAATTCCAAATTTTTGTAAATCCATGCTGTCTTGTCGCTGTATCTGAAGCTCACATTCTGCAGAAAAAAACAACAATTTCAAATCAGAAACAAGTATTCAAGAGTTCAAAATAAATTACACATGAATAACATAAATCCATCAAAAGGAAATTGTCAGATAATGCAATCTTTCCTGAAACCCAGCAAGTCCGTCAAATCTTATCAAAAAATCATTGTAATAGGAAGGTGAAATAAAACATTTTGCACATTGCAACCCTACAAATTACAACTCACTTGCACCATAATGACGGGAGGCGGTATGGTTCCACAGCTGGGAAAATAGAAATGGACGGTTTTGTCAGTGGTCACTTTTTCCGTGAGTCCTCCAGCAACCATCTTGGCAAGTGTTTTTTCCTTACTTTGAGCTTGCCTTGCCAATTTAGCTGATCCATGACCAAATCGGGCTATATAATTTTTCATATGGGCAATTTGATCTTGTTCCCAGTTATACTGCTTCATTTGATTTTCTAATAATTCAAGTCGCGTCCTAACGAAAGCATCATAATTTCCCTAAAATACACACATTTTTGATGTTTTGATAAACTAAATTCCAATTGAATAATGAATGAATAATGTCATAATAAGATTATCATTTATCCCTGTGTAATCTAAGAAATAAAACACTTACTGTGTAATACTTCAATCGCTTCTTATCTAAGTGCATAATATTGGTGCATATTCCATTCAGGAAATCCTGTGAATGTGAGATGACAACAAGAATTCGTTTATACCTGCAAAAAGATGTGGCACAATCATCAGAAAATCTTACAATAAAATTTTGCAAAACATACAAATATAAAAAAATTTTTACGTTTTTAATTCTTCCTCAAGCCATACACAAGCATCTAAATCCAAATGATTAGTTGGCTCATCAAGAAGAAGCAGATGAGGCTTGACATAGAGGGCTCGAGCCAATGCAATTCTCATTCTCCAACCTCCAGAGAAGTCTTTAGATTTTTTGTCTTGCATTTCCTTTGAAAATCCTAGACCATGAAGAATGTTGGCAGCCCTTACTTCTGCTGTGTCAGCAGAAATGTCCTCTAAACGCTCATAAATATCCATCAACTGCTCTTGTGATTCTACATTTAAAAAAAAAGGTTTAGTTTACTTTAAGAATCACCCAAAAATTTAACAACTTATAACAAAGGCAATAGCATTAAATATAGTATATTTACCATCATCTTCTTGAGCAGCCAGCTGCTCAGCAAGGTTTTCCAACCTAACCCTCTCTTCATCTACTTCCATGACACATTGTAAAGCAGTTTTATCACTAGCAGGTATCTCTCTTGTTAAATGAAAAATATCTATATGATCCTGTATAGGTACCTCTCTATTACCTAATACAGCTAAAAGAGTTGATTTACCTGAAAATAAAACAAATTAAAATTTGAAAATTTTTTATGACCTTTCTGAAGTCATTCATTATTAATTAAAATTCAATTGTGTGGAATGACCTTAAAAATCAGTGAAACTGTGAAGGACACAAACCAACAATTTCTTATTAAAACCTAAAAATTAATTAATTGTTTCCTTACCACTTCCATTCAACCCTAGTAAACCATATCTTCTTCCACAATTCAACTCAAGCAAGGTATCTTGCATTAATTCACATCCATGAAAAGTGACTGAAAAATTTTCTATCTTGATATCCCTTGATCGAGGATGAAGAGCCAAAGAGCCAGTACATGACCGAGCTTCAGCATTCAGTCTAGCATCAGCTTCCAATTTTTTACACAATGCCTCTGTGAATTAAATAAAATACTACAAGATGAATGTTTTCTGTCATATTAACCTACAGACAATAAATACAAGAATAAAATTTGCAGAGGGCACCTAGTAATGTGCAATTGCAGGTTAACTATTTTAGGTAAAATTTGCCGCACAAGCATTGACACTTATCAAAATGACTATCGTTTACAGTCTATCACGACCAAAAGCTTACCTTCCTCGCTAATTTCCACCTTTCCATTAGTCACACCGCCATTCAACTCATTGTTTTTTGCCAATTCCTTTTCTTCGGCCCCGTTTGTCTGTGGCTTGGAGCTGACTACCTTTTTTCCGCTGGCCCGAGCCTTTGCTAATTCCTTCTTCTTTGCGGCTTGCTTTTTCTTAGCGTCAGAAGGCATTTTCAGTCTGTAAGATTGAAAATCAAATGAAATACAAACCGGAACGTCGTGAGATAAAAGAAAGAAAAAACCCGAAAGGAAACCCAATTGTCAGATTCTGCATGAGATTATTTCAAACCGAATGCAGAGGTAAAAAAGAAGCAAGGCCCCCGCGAATCGCCTGTATATCAAATTATTAATTTAAACTCCTTAACGCTAAACATGTTTACTAACATAGATATTTACATAAAATTTAGTTACTTCCTACTACAGACGTTTATTCGATCACCGGAAATCAGGAACGAGGGAGACTTGTTTCGCCAGTAATGCCAACAAAAAGCGAGCGCAAATTCTTGCTACCAGCAAAAGGCGATAAATTCAAGGTGCCGTAGTTGAAGAGAATTAAATTTTTCAACAAAAAAGATCAATGTGGACCCATAAAACGAGGCGTGTTCAATTGTCATCTGCGTAAGCATTCAGAATATTTTAATCGTTTAATCAACAACCAAAGCATTGGGTGGAAGTTTAGTTTAATTTAGATAAGAATAAGAATCAATTCGCAATATCAAAAATGACGGTTACTTTTCAATTTAATGTGATAAACTTATTTGATGTTCTCCCCAAGTGTTCGTACCCCTATGAAATAATCTTAACTGCATAATATTATTTATTCAGAACATTAATAATTGTTGCAGGAATATTTATTCAAATAACTAGAAATGAAAATTATTAAAACCTACAGCAGATGTGTGACAGGGACATTTTTGACATTTGGTAAACACAATATGTTGTTTTTGGTATATTCAATTAGAATTACCAATTAATTGCTGCGCAGAGTTTGAAGTTCACTTTGCCTAAAATTAAAATTTAAAGGAAAAATTTTCCTTTAGACAAAAAATTAAAACACAATGAAATGATACATTTTTTATTACTTGGCATTCTTTATTTATTCATTTTTTCATGACTGAATTTTATAGAAATAATACTAACTAATAGCTAATTTCAAAATTTATTTCAAAATAGCTTAATACATAAATGTTGTAAATTTTTCATCATCCAAAATTAAAATTGCAAAAAAAATTTAGAGAATTGAGTTATGAAATTCCATGACTGGGTAAAATGCTCCAATTGTTTGAAACAAGAAATATAAAAAGTAATTTTTACTCACCGTATAGAAAGCAACAGGTCGCAAATAAATAAGAGAAGTATTCGTGGATTATTAAAAAGCTCAGACTTCGGTAGATAATCTTTAACAACGTTAATAAATTTTAGTAAGAAATTTTTAGTTTCATTACAATTATGTGGGATGTCCTATACAATATTAAATACAATATTTGTAAAATATAAGGAAGGGAATTTTCTTTCGGCCGATCACATTCTATTGCGAAGTTCGCCATCCCGTAAAATCGGTTTATGTTTAAAACAAAAAACATCAGCTACTTTGCTCGGTCATTTTTAGAATTCTTTGAAGCATTTCCAAAAATATATCGATTCACATTGTCCCAAATATAATTTATTAAAAGAAAATACATAAAAAGAGAACGTCGTTGAGATTCTCCTTTTTCTCCTGTTTTCTTGTTCTTCTTCATTTTCATCTTCTTCCTCGTCGTCATCTTCGCCGTAACGCGTTCAATCACATATCGATCATGCAGAGATGCTGCGGGCAGGCGTATTAAACGCTTCTGGGGAAATGTTGAGATTCGGAAGAAGCAAAACACACACGTACTTGTACTCACACAAAGGCACACATACGCCTGGAAGACGGTCTACGAGAGGAGAAGATCTCGGAGTTTCCGGTCGGTCGAAGGGAAAAAATAAGTTCGATTCGATTTGGTCGTAGTTTAAGTGATCGCTGCCGCCTTAGTTCATCTGTTTCCGTTTCGTGTAAAGAACGATTTCTGGCGGATTAATTTATATTTCTTTTTGGAAAAATTGTTGAAAATTGAGGTGTAAATATACGGACAATTTGTGTCACGCCGCAAAGGTAAATTAATACTCGCAAAAGAAGTACTTTTTTAAAGTTATTTACGTCTTTTTATAACCGACATTGTCTCGTTTATTTATAATTAGAATATCGGAGGACGTTACATGGTGACCCGTTGACACGGTTTTACTTTAACCGATGCTTCAGAGGAAAAAATAATTGTTTTTTGTTTATTCATATCACACAAGTTTGTATTCACCTCTTGAATACAAAACTGAAGGTAACCCTAACTTCAACAGAAACGTCCAGGAGATAATTTGTATCAGTCTTTTACTGCAATAAACCAACTCGATACTGTAGACCCTCACAAACAATACTTTCGTACAGAATAAGTAATGAGATCTTATCACTTGACAACGTCTCGGTACATTAAATTTGCTAGTGATGTTCACGAAAACCGAATGAACCTGATGGGAAATACTTTGAAGTGCTACACTTTAAATGCAGTGAATTATACCTTGTGGTACACGAAATGCTATGCCCAACGATATAAAAACTATCGAAATGCACACAGCATCTCTATAAAAGGCTGATGTGGGTTATGTAAGAATTTTTATGGGTCCACGTTAACGTGTTACGTGTTCTCTTTCCTGCGAGTTAAATATTTATTCAGGACGGTAGAAAAATTACTTTGACTTTTCTAAGTTACGGAGTATATAAAAAATAAATGAGGCGTATAAATTCATTGTCTTATAGTTAAATTCTGACGTGAATTTTGTAAATTGGCACTGCGGTCAAGGAACATTACTCAAAACCTCTTCAAATTCTTTAAGCTTTCATAACAACTTAAACAGCGCCCAAACGCACTGCACTTGTACTTAGTACTTACTTGTATTTAGCCTGTTCCAGAGGTTTCCCAGCTGTTCGCATCATCAGTATTGAATTTTATAATTATATCAATATTATCGATCGATGACTAAAAAACAATCTGTGAGAAACTCGAGGAAAGTAACAATGAATGGAAGCCTCGCAACTCAATTCGTACATCTTGAATTGCGATTATTCCATAAAATAACTGGCAGTTCATATTTCACTTTATCATTTTCTGAATCCAAACTGAGTTTTGTTTTCTCTGTCCTTTCTGTCTCTTCCTTCTCTGTACCCATTTCATTCAAGATAAGTACAAAAACAATGCGTTGCTTTTAAAAAAACGACAGAAACGTAAAAATTAGAACTGATATATGCAGTTTATTTATTTTTTAAAATTATGTGGTAATTTTTGACTTACAAAATTCTTGGAGGGGAGCGGATGTAACTTAATATACATAATACATACATATGTTGAATCAATACAATAAACAAATAATTATAAAAAAACTCAAAGTAACAATATATGAAGGTCGCGTACTCAACAAACCAAACAGCAAAGTTCCCTACTTGTACGGATTGTCCCTCAATTTTTTTCATTTCCTTTGATTTCATTAACGGCAGCACGGAAAGTCAATTTTTTTTAAATTCTTTTCATGCTAAATGAGAATTTTGTTGGAATATCATCAAAGCTGTCAGCACAAGAGATATGCCGAGTGTTCGATTCTGTAAAATGTATATGTACCCAAATTAATTGGTACTTTGAATGTTTTGCCAACGTATTTTTTTGCGGATTTTCATTTTGGCCGGCTGAACACTCGAGGATTTCGTTAAATTTCAATTTCCATGCTTGACTCAACTGCAAAATAAATTCAGGTATTTCACGGTATGAACGTGACGTGGATGTTTGGTATTTTTGTTCTGCGATCAACTTTACGGGATTAAAACATTCGTGTGGTAATTCAACGGTTAGGTGGATTTGTGTTTGTACATGTGCTAATTGATAATCTCTGCATTGTGGGAAGAGCTGTTTCGTAAAATAATCCCCAGCATTGTTCGGATTCACTCAAATACGAGTTTATAATTTGTGGTGTGAATTTTGAAATGGTCCCAGAACGCGATTCAACACGAATATAATGAAGAATCGAACTTTTGAAAACTTTGTAACCCCAATGAAACTTTCGTGTTCTTGCCTTTGCATCAAATTGGAATTCTTAAAAAGCTGTGCAGATGTTCGTTGGTTTAAAATACAGCAAAAAACATATTTTTATATTTGTAAACTTGATGTACTTAAAGATCGCCAGTAGTACTTCACACTGTAGTATGTAATATACATGTATAAATGTGCATTTTCAATAAGTAAGAAACTTGTATTAAAATAAAAAAAACAACGAAATGTCTCGTTAAACGAATGGTGAAAAAGAGATTGTTAAAATTCAAATCTCAAGCTACATATCTTACAAAAAAGGATAACACCTAAGGATATCAGTTAAAAAAACAATAGAAAAGGAGTGCGAACTCAAAAAAAATAAAATAAACTGTTGGCAAAAGGTTTTAAGTAGGCAATAAATAAAACAAATAGAAAAATAAAAGGCAACATTAACTACCGTTCAAATCTCGTATTTGACCTCATATAAATTTGATAGAACTCCTACATTTGAGTGTAATGGCGTGAAAAAGCGTTGAGAAGGAAATTGAACTCTTCTTGCTATTCGAAGTTCCACGAGGCAACTCTCATCAAGCTCAATGTAAAATGCGGCAATCACATATTATTTCTACCTCGAATTGATTGTAAAATCTCATGTTCTTTTTGTGAATAATACCCTATTCAATTGGGTTTACTTCAACCCGTACATTTCTTATTAAACGAATTTCTTTCATGTTATTGTATTATTCTTTCAGAACTACAAAATTCTACTAAAAAAAGTTAACAAGAAAATAAATTCAAGGGAACCCGTTCACCGGAATTCATTTTTTAAGTAACATAGGAAACATTATTAATTGCGCACTGAGTTACTACTTCGCGTAATTCATGCATTCAGGCTGTAATGCTATAAGGAAATACGTTCACTTCTGCTTTAAACCTTTCGCTTCCTCCGAACCATTTCTATTTTTAATTTATAAATGGGCCTGGAAAGTATCAGTGTGTCCTTTTCTAGTGATCCTAGCGGTAAGGTTCAATTGAATGAATAAAAACTACCTTCATCTTGTATTTAACGTGCCAAAGCCCTGTAATTTCATTTCCCTTTGTCAATTACAAACGTTTTTCCTACTCAGACCTTTTCGGCCCTACACCTTCAATCTCGCTAAAATTTAAATTAAGCAGCGCCGGGTTTTACTCCAAGTTTTAAATCGTACGTTATATTTTGTTTTAATGAGTTTGCGACTCATTTAAAGTGTACATATATGCATAAAGTTAGAAATGCTTATTCCTATGACACATAGAATACGTAAAAGTCATAAAAACAAGAACCTAGAGGTTTTCCAAAACAACAAAAAACAGAAATACAATAAAACACCGAGATATTGTACGATTATATCTGTAGAAATGTATGAATACATTATTAATATTATATATTAGTTTTATCAATATGTTGGTAAAATATATCCGCACAATCTTGGCTATTTTTCATTTTTTTGTAGCACAAAATTGGTCAAATGATTCTGTGATGACAGAGCATAAATTACATTGTAAACATAATTTGTAATCTTGAAAAATGAAGTGTTTATCATTTCCAAATACACTTTCATGTCGTTGAATTGAAACATAAGTATACATACTTTCAACGTTATGTACGTTTGAAAATGAATAAAACAGGTGGAAACCTATTTTTGTTTGGAAATATTCTGATACAGGAGTAGTGTTTATGTAATTAATTTGTTCTGTAATTAATTTTCCCTGATTTTTATACGACGATTAAGTAGCAAGTTTTTCTTATTAGAATTCAAAGTCAGGAATCGGTTAGTCGAGCACTAATTGGTCCGACTGAACGTGACAAAAAACCATTGAAGATTTTAATTTTCATAAAAATAAAGAAAATTTAATTTTCTTGCTTTTTCAATGGAAATATGAGCCCCCGAGTTTCACAATTTAAAAAAGTCAATTAAAATTCAGAGTTCAGCAATTTTAAACTAATATTTTGATTGAATATCCGTGCATGAATTTCTGGAATGTTTGTTTTATTATTTTTCATCGAAGACTTTCTCTCCCTCAATTAGATTTTCTTAGTCGTTCTAGGCTTTTCCAATGTTAATTTTCTTATTCTTTTCGCTTAGAGAAAGAAAGTGTAGGGATTTTTTCCGAATTATTTTGTTTACATTACATTTGTTTACGATAAATGAAATGTTGTGAATGTCATGAGTTATGTACCAAGAATTTTGGGAAACCGATTCGTCTCGCAATATTCAAATTTACAATAAAAACAATCAGCGTGAAACAACTTTTTAATCAAATTTTCGTTTCCTCCAAACCAAAGGTTAATTAGAGAGTTCGTTTCTAAGAAAAGAAGAGTTCACACCGCAGAAGAAGAAGAAAGTTCCGTTTTTCACGAGTCATTGGACTTCATTAAAAGCTGAACGAGCGTTAAATTAAAGTTCAATCGGGTTTTTGAACGATCGAAATGTGCCGTTTGCCTCACATAAAACTAATGTCCATGACCAACTATCCATTCGTACAACCAAAGCTTTCGATTGAGTCATTTCCTGACGTACCCGAGTTTATTTCATTTATGGGTGAAACAAAGAGATTTTCAATGGGAAAATTAGCATTTTTAAATGAAATGTTACACTGACACGAACGGAGGAGTTCAACAGTTCTGGCCCTTCCGATGTTCAACCCAAATTCCCAAATTTGGTCTCTGCCTGGAAATGCAAATGAAATTAATTTAATAATCTTTATAAATGTTTATCCACTAACCCGATTGAGGTGTTCAACTCCCTCTGAATTTTTTAAATTTGAATTGTGAAATGCCTGTAATATCCGGAATGTTGGAAATTTGTAGTTTTCTCTCGAGTTTATCTACCTCTACCTTACCTCTCACAAGTCAACGTGTAATTTTTTCCAATGTGTCACATCGTACGGAAAGTCAATTCTTAAGACTTCGAAATTGAAAAATGAGTGAAAGTTTGATTTAATTATTTTACTCAAAATCAAAATGAAAAGTAAAAAAATTTGAATTTTTAAAACTTTTTTATAAAAAAAAAATATTTTCTGAAAATTTGTATATATTCAGCCTTATGTGACTGTAATCAATAAAATTTGAAAAAAAATGTTTGTATATTATGTATTTTGATAGATATTTTTATTGTAGTATTATTTGAAATGTGTTGTGGTGGTCACGTTTTATTTTTCACAGGATTATAATAATTTTACGTAATTACGCAGTAATCATTTGTTTATATTTAATATGTTAATATAATTCAAAGTACAATGTTTATAATGACATAAATTATTGTACTATTACTTCATAAAAATGTTTTTAGGGGAAAGATGCATTATCTCAACGATTAAAATAATTTTTATCATAGGTATTTTTACCTAATAATGTAAGTTAGAATACTCCTTGATACTTGATGACAATCACAAAAAACCGCTTCTGTCAAAAAATGAAGTTTGCTTTAATAGTTAACAACAACAAACAACTTTTTCGATTAAATAAAGAAATCAATATTCATTAATTGAATTACATGCCAAGAACTAACAGGCCAATCATAAGCAATATAAATTTAAAGCAAACGGTAACAACAATTTGCAGTTACAGTCATTTTCTTTTGTATTACCCAAATACTTTGGAGACTTTATACTTATGTACTCCCCATACATAAGTCTGGCAATTTAAGCGGCAGAAATTACATGAAACTATTCCGCCGTTAATTGAAATTGAAATTTTATTATCCGACAGGCAGAATGTCGAAAATTCGCTTTTGGGCACTGGAAATTGCGTTCATTTTTCGAAATTGTTTTCAAATTTCACAACGGAGAAGTTACAAAATTTAAGGATGAATGGAAAGGTAGGAGTTAGGCCCGAAGGCATTCAAGGAAATTATCCTTTGTATTCGAGAAAAACACCCAAAATGAACAATTTCGGCAAATGTTTCGTGTCATTAGAGCTTTATACTAAACATGACATCAAATAATAAATAATTCGCCATCACAGCCTTTGGTCTCGGTCTCCCGTATATACAAACATGTAATCGGCTTTGGCAACTTGTTCCGCTAACAGAACTAAATTCGTTTCTAAAAAGTTGATCAATTTCGGGACCAAGAAAAACAGTCTTATTACAAAACTAAAAATTAGAAATTACCATTACAAAGAGCTTAAATTTAAATTTCAAAACTTTATTTTTTTAATAAATTCGATTCTTTTGCATAAATTTCCAATTTTCACGCTCTTTTTTTTTCTTCCAAATTGAACTCTACAAAGTTTATATAAATCGTTCGATCTTTCGTGGTTTCGATCGAAAAACCTCTTGAACATCTATTATATTTTTGGGGGACAAGGAAGGAGACTTAGTTTTCAAGTCATCAATCGTAATCGAAGTTTCTAGAATACTTTCTTTAATAAATAATATTACAATAATTTATGAGCTTAATGTTATTTATGGTTCAAGTAAATACGCTTAAACATAAAAATTGCTCTTTCTGTCGTGTTTCCAACGATAATTACGTTCTTAATGAAAAGAGCTCATTTCCAGGAACTTCTTTTTCTAAAACTTCTTTAAAGAGTGCTTGAGTAGTGTAAAGTAATCCGCCCTTTTTATTTGATAATTGTCAAGTGTTTGTTGTTTTTGTTATTTCGTAATGAGTAAAATCCTTACTGCACTTTGCCTGAAAAATAAAACTCATTTTCATTGGAAACAGTTCAATTTAAATTAATGCTTAGAGTCCGATACAAAAAATAATAAGGTACACCACATGTATTTTCACAATTAATTTTTTGTTAACCCAAGGGATATTCACCCAGGGGATGACTTTTCTCCTACAAGTGTTCAGATTTTTATTGGTTCAGACACCTTCCATATTAACTACATTTCTCTTATCTTCGTCCTTATTGGCTGAGTTTTAATATAATTTGGTAATTTAATTTTTAGTGTTTTTATTCCAATTTGTGCCATTGTGCAATACAACTCTATCAGCTCACTATTTGAAAGCTTATGTACCATGAGAATATAATTAAGCACTCGCTCTGGGCGTTTTCTGTCGCCGACGCCATCTCAGTCAGCAGAGAGAGACGAACGGATTTTTGATCTTCCATAAATACATATTTGATCAACAATTCTCGTCGTCTGTTCAGTTCGCCATTAATTTACGAGTGGTGGTTTGTTTTTTGTAAACGCGGTTTTTTACATGACACTCGTAAGAAAACAACCCTTAATTAGTTGCATAATGAAGACCTATTCGTGATTGATTCCTTTCGCTTACCTTTTTTCCTTCCTGTTGCTTGGTCACGTTTATACACAACCAAAAACAGCCGGATGCTTACCCAGTCTTGGGCAGCTTACGTACACTTTTATGTATTATGTGGTCTCCGGTTATGATCGAGTTTCGTAACGTATAATACGTGTATATAAACATATATAACATTCAGCTTAGTTCCGTATGTTATACATCATTACAATATCATCATTCTGAGAGCGAGAAATAATATATTTTTAATACTTGTAAATCTTCTTTGTCTCACAATTTGACACAAGTGGGAAAAATGTGTGATCAAGGAAATAACGGTTTTTAATGAAAGTTCTACATACGAACCACATTTAAGGGTAGTGACAATGCATTTGAACCAGCGTGAAAGTTAAATTAATTACCTGCTCACTTACCTGATTAATTAAATAAATGCTGTTCCGTGTGGATAGAAAGTGTGATTCGTATTTAGTGAGAAAACATTTCGTCCTCTCCTAAATGTTTAAAGTTTCAATCAAAACTTTTTCTATTTTTTTTATTAATCTTAAAATTCTCAAACGTTTTCAGTGACAAAGGGCGAGGTTTTCGTGTGAAATTTTACAAATCCAAATTCGATTGTGTCGCTGGATGTTCCTTTTTCCTTCCTCTTTCATCTTTGCTTCTCTCTGTCGTATAATCTTTTTGAAGAATGCAAATATTGTCTTAAGGCCCGCTCTTATATTTTCTCATGTTTTTCTCCGTTGTTTTCTTCCAGAGCTTTTCGCCGGCTGACATGACAGAGGAGAGGAAGATGATTTCAACGTGAGATGAGGCACACAGTTGAAATTCCAGTATGGACTACATCAGAGAATTCGATATCCGGCTAGTTAAAGAAATGTATTACGCTGGTGAGATACTCTCCGGTCACGTAATACTCAACACGACCGAGAATTTCAAATTAAGATGTGAGTAATCGTCCCCGGGGCGTTAGAAAATAAATTATTTCAATCAGTTCGTGCACTTTTTGCACATGTTAGAGCTCTGCTCCTCTAAGCACGTTGATTCTCTGCCACCTTACGAGGAAATCCACTCTCTGTTACGTCCGACGAGTGCCGGGGTTACGCAAGAAAAAAATTAAATTCAAGTTAATTGAAAGGAGTCCGGTGTCGTTACGTAAAAAGTCCTTGCTTTTAAGTAGGAGACATTGCGTAAATAGTTAAATTGGTATTCATTAAGGGAGTATAGGTAAATATGATTAATAGGATTTTTACAACTTTTGTTTTCATATAAAATGAGTAAGACAAAATCTATACAAAAAAAAACTAAGTACTACGTAAGTTTGAAATAACCTTGAAATGACTAAATAGCTCCTGTTTTAACTAGTTACGGATAGATGTTAGGTAGGTCGCGACGAATAGCATTTATTCCTTACTTTTTGGTTCCATCAAAATCAATTTAATTCAGTTTAACCCAACATTTCGGTTTTCGCCAAAGATTTCCTGGTGAGAATGTTAAATAAATTCATGAAAGCGCTAAGAGCCGGCAATAAGGGAAGAGAACGAGTTAAATGTGAAGTTAAGTGCAATCACAGTGGCAGTGGGACCATCAGAAGAAAGGTCATTCATCCCTCTCTCTCGGGGAGTAGTTTTTCTCTTAGGCTACGGGGTGATTCCCAACAGGTGGTGCTTCTTTTATTTCACGTTTATTTGGTCATTTAAATTTCAAATTTCTCGTTTGAGCAAAACTTAAATGTGCAATTAACTTTGTTCTTTTCGAGAATTTTTCTCTCCCGTTTAATTTCGTCCAACTTCAAAGGGCAATTTAAAACACAAGGAGGCAGCTTTTTTATGGGCCGCGACATGTAGCGCCTGTGACTTTTCTTCCCGTAGCCAAATGTACGTTTTGGAATTTTAAACGCCAACCTCGATGAAAACTAGAAGCACGTGCCCGCAGCTCGATTTCACAGAAGTTCTCAAGGTGGCCGCTTTTAGTTATTCACGACACGAATCTATAAAACATGTTTAAAAGAATTCCGAAAGGTTCCAAGCCTTTTGGAAAGCTTTCAACCCGAGCCCATACCTGAACGCCTTATTTTTGTGTCGTGACATTTCTGTCTACAATCACCCCAGTACGCAGCATTTGAATAAACAACAGTTCGTATTGTCATTAACATAAATATCTCTTCTCGGATTTGTCTACGGCAATTCTAGAAAAAATCCCCTGCAGAAATTCGCTGTTGAATTTTGGTTTTGTTCTATCTATCGATCGACGTCTCCTCTTCCTATCCTTCACTATTCTTGGTGGAAGCCTTTCCTTTTCGATAATAATCCCCTGTGTTGCATTGAGTTACCCTGAGATTGGGAGAGGAACAACACTTTCCAAGTCAAGTAGCACGCAAGGAAAAGCGGAGACCAGACTGACTCGTGGCTAATGGCAAACGATAATTATACCGTAACACCCTTTTAAACTTTAATTAATTCTTAACGCGCGGTGCCAAATTTAATTTAACATTTTCAGTTGTTTTGACCAAGTACAAATTGTTTTTCTTTTTAACAACTGGAGATTGGTTTCAATCAGTCCGCGTGTATGGGAAATGAAGCAAAGTAATGGAAACAAACTCATCCGGAACATTTCTTAATTGTTTTCGCAATGGTTTGTTGAAACATGTCGGAAAAAGCATGCGTGCACGTAATATACGTATTATATGTATAATCCAAACTGAGGCTTAATAGAAATACCAGTTTCATGTAAATAGTTTTCTTAAATGTAGTGTTCATGTAAAACGAAATTCTATGAATTCTACTTGGGTAGAACAGCCCCCTCTTTGGTGATGGAATTTGACTGGATGTTACACATCCTTAAGGTGCTTTCAACCTGAAGAAGATAAAGCCGGAGCTTTTGGCTCGCACCAAAGTTGAAATAACACAAAATGTAACAGACGGCTTTATCTTTTATTGATTATCCTTCAACAAAATGTCTACTGCCTTTTTTTATCGTACGGCTTTGCACTCTTACCATCATCGCTCTCATCACTTATTTAATTTTTCTTGTCCTTTACGTCTTACTCGGACCCATATTTCTTCTTATTATTCTTGTGTCGTTATATGGTGCCCCACTCTTCTTTCATTAGTCACTTTTATTATCATCATTTTCAGAAAGCGTCAACCTCTTTTCTTCCGTCTTGTTGGACCACTTGATGTTCTTCAGTCGAGCATCAAGGGATGTTACTAATTGAAATGGAAAGGCTTTCCTTAGAGTACTCCCCTGTCTTCTCGCGGGCTCAAGTGAATTAGTCGATCAGGTTTTGCCTTATTGATCTGAAGACGTAAAGCTCAAGTTGAGGAAGGATAATCTTTTGACTTTGCCAAAAAGGATAATGAAAAATGTTGTGCATTGGCAAAAAATACAGCTACGGATTTCTATCCGAAAGTCAAATTCCCAAAAGTCAAGTTATTTATCACCAGTGCAATTAATAACGAACACTCCCATCTTGCCACACACAAAAAAAACAGAAGAAACATGAAATGTGGGTGAAGTCAAAAGCTTAAGTTTCGATGTTTCCGTCAATCGTTCGACAGTTCCGTACAAGGAAAACTCCTTGCAATTCGGCAAAAACAGTTTGGTGACCCGCGAGCCGAAATAAAATGAATTTTGCTGAGGAAAGAATAGAAAACCCCGATTTATCTAGAAAGACTAGAAAACCTGGAAAGGATTTCTGAATTAATTGTTGTTGACAGAAGAAAAAAATTGAGGTAGAGCGGAAAGTGCTTTATTCATCTACTCCATTAAATGAAACTTAATTTACCGTCTTTTTCGGTTACCTTCGGTAATTCCAACTAGATACGTAGCGAGTTAATATATTGTTAGAGTTTTCTTAAAGAATGTATTGAAACCTACGAAAATTTATGGAAAAATATTGCCGCAGAAAAAGAAAATTCAATGTCCTCCAGTAAATGTTCCCGGGAACAGGCATATGTGTCAACTGAGTTCTCACTCGAATAAATTCAATGCTATAAATTTTGCTGAAATACATTTCATAGCACGAAAATAAATGAATAGAAATTCAGTAACCGTCCCAGAAATCTAATATAAAATCCTAGTAAACAAAAAAAGTAAAACAAGTTATGTGAAATTCACAAACAACAAAATAAACGTATTCTACAAGTGATTTTTATTAAAAGACCCTTAAAAAGCTTAAGAAAGTGCTTAAAAGCAAAGATCGGAAAGAAATCTTCAACTGTCTCGGAGTCGACTTTGAGAAAAGTTAAAGAAGAAAGCAATAAAAAGGAAAACTCGAGGGCAATCAGATTGAAGATTGAAAATAAAAAATCAGAAACAGGAGCCAAAAATAGTTTTTCCTAATACGGCAAAAAAAACTATAAAATTGCTTAAATAGAAATAGTTAAACTTCGAGCAGGGTTATTTGTTTTATTGACTTTTCTTTTAAATTTTCCAGATTTGTAGTCGTCTGCATTATTAAAGAATTGAATTTGCGTTTCGTGTCAAACATTCTCATTCTCCTATTTCTCCATAAGTAAACATTTCAAGGGAAAGGCTACAAATGCGAAATTTCAATTTAAGTTCTTATCAAAAAAGATATTTGATGTGATATTTGTGTATAAAGTTTGTTTATGTATAAAGTTTACTTATACTTAAACTTTTTTTTTTAAATCCAATCGGTTATTAACTTAAACGTGAATTGATACTCGTATCCCTCAGCAAAATCATTCGACCATTCTTAAAGGAATGTTATAAATAATTACAAAATAGCACACCTGGTGTTTCATAAAAAAATTTTAACGAAGAAGACGAACATAATATGTAGGGTTCGTATACTTAATGGAATGATCGTGTCACGATTTACTTTATTTGGTCATATATTATTTGGGTTTAGGAGACCAAAAAAATTGACAAGGTGCATTACTTCTCCTTCACGGAGAGATAAACTCTCAACTACCTGACACTTTCTAAAGATTCACGTAACCTGCCGTTGCCAATCATGTGAAAATAAAAACAAACTTTTTTCTCTCTCGTAAAATTTCAGTTTTCTCTCCCCTCAAGAAGGTACCAGCCGGAATTCCAAAATGGAAAAGGTTCAAGTTGGATTTTCAATCGTTCATCAATTGAAAAATAGTTACAAATCGAATTATCCTTTTTATTAATTTAATTCGATATCGAATAAGAGGGACCGATACCGAGCCGGAAGAATTTTGTATTTCGATCGACCACCGGTCCAACCCGAGGAACAAAAGCTCATGTTAAATTTAATTGGGCCAAATGCATAGAAAAAGCTTCGTCTCTCAAACTTCTCTGTTCCTTTTCATTTTCCTTTAGAGGAGCAGACGATTTTCTCAAAGGAATTTTCCCTGTCCGCATTCTCGTTTTATTTTCAATTTGCCGGAAAACTTCTATTTTTCTACCGATAACAGATGAGTTTTTGTCTCCATCTTATTATTCTTGCTTCTTTCTACGGGCTTTCCTTCCTCAGTTTCACACGCCATTTCCATTCTCTTGAAGTTTGTCGTATCCGGGACATTGACAGTTTCCCGTCATTCAATATGAAAATCTCTTTTTCCTTCTATCTTCTACATTTCTCTCATCCTGTTTTGTTCTCACTCCTTCTTCCCCGGGTTGAACTCTCTCTCTCTTATTTTTCTTCTTCTTCTCGCAGCCATTCGAGTCGTGCTGAGAGGAAAAGCTCACGCCGAGTGGAAAATTTTGGTCAGCGGCGATCGGAGAACTGTCAAAGACGATCAGTACTTCGTCGACGATAGAACGATCATATGGGGAAAAGGTAAGAATGGGAAAAAGCCGTAAAACCCTAATAAAAATCTGCAAATTACCTTAGTTATGGTTTGAAATTTCCGACCTACCCGAAGCCCGAGATAATACAACTGCAAGACTCCGCGCAGGGAAAATTTATTTTAAAAATTTTACCCGAGTCTTAATTATAAAAGTAAAGCGGAGAATACAATATCTTTGTGTAACAAGGAAGGGCCCTGAAATGCGTCCTACCCGGGAAACGACCTCCTGCTGCTGCTGGTCGTGAACTCCCACACAACTCAGCCTCTGCCGACCATTACGCCCAGGTATCTGCTTCGGACAACGTGCAACGAAAAATGCATTGCAATTATGTCCTTCGTGAGGTAAATTGCAGTAAAAAGTTAGAATTAAAAAAAAACAAGGCAGCTTCTGCTGTGCTTGCTCACCCAGTCGATTACGTAATTACTTGGGAAACGTATGAAAAAAGAAAAAACTAGACAAGTTAGGTAACTGTTAGATAAAAACAGAGTGATGAGAGGCCGAAAATATTAGAACTTTCTGTTGTTTATAACCTGACGCAGCAGTTTGACACAGACACACATACACATGACACGCCATCTTCTTTTTTTCTTTCGTTTCCTTTCCTGGAACCTTTTCTAAGCAATAAGATTCATCTAGCCGGAGGCCGTAATCTTCTTTTCCCGCTTTACCGGAGGAACTGTGTTTTTGTCTCTCCGCAGATAAAGTGGACGGAAACGTCCCTATACTTCCACGTGGATTTCATCAATTTCCTTTTAAATTTCAATTACCGGAGAGTCAGCTGCCTTGTTCCTTCGAGAGCAAACCGGGATTCATTCGATATTACATCAAAGTCACAGTCGACATTCCGTACGCCTCTCCACCCCAGGGAATGAAATATTTTACAATTATTGGTCCCTACATTGATTGCATGGACGAACAGTATTTGGTGAGTACCGAGTCCGTTGTGTTGGAGTAATTGAAACCTTTTTCCTGGAAACGGAATTGGAACGATTTATCGTTCCAGTAGGTCTACCACGAATTTCCGAAATATTTAACTGCTTAGACGGATTTGTGGGTTCGATGATAGTTTTCATCTGGTGTAAAAGGTAGCATTATTCAACGTAGAAGAAAACAATGTTTGAAACGATTTAAAAGGATTTATATTCTCATTTGTGTGCTAATCGGCGACAGTTAACCTGCACTTAACGAAACAGTTCGGTCTTTTGTTTTATATAGGAAGGTTACATTTTCGTCTAATTTCCCAAACTTCTCTTCACTTCTTTATTAGAAACCAATGACCGGTCACGACAAAAGAACAACCTGTTGTTTGTGCTGTGAGAGAGGTCCCATCACTCTTCACACACAACTAGAAAGGTCCGCGTATGTCTGCGGTGAGTCCATAAAGCTCAAAGCCAACATCGACAATCAGGGTGAGGAAACAGCCAGGCTTAAAGTCAAATTATTGCAGGTCTAGAACTATTTTCTATCTTTGGATGTTTTTTCTCCCTCGCGCCTGCTTTCGACGATTAATTTGTAATTTCTGTTTTGCTCCAGTATGTAGAATATTTCATAGACAGAGGAGTTCTTGGGGTGACCAAAGAACTACAACATGTCGTTCTCGAGTATAAAGGTGACATTGTTAAGCCCAACACACGAACAAAATGGGATTCTAATCAAAGCTTAATTGTACCAACAATGCCTCCTACAATTGTAGGCGTCTGCAGGGTGTTGCAAATTTATTACGTGTTAAAGGTAAGTTGATATACGGAAAACCGCAGCATTTTAATCGCTTAAATGTAAATTATACTATTTTATTACTCCAACACCCTACGGATACGATACAACCTGTCACTATCACTAATTACTATTCCTCAAAAGTTAGCTAAAAAAAAAGTGTAAAGACAGTTGATTTACATTCCAAAATATTTTTTCAATATCAAATTCCAACCAGAGATATTTCCGATTACGACAAAAGTGATGGAAGATGTGCAGATTCATCGAATCAGTCAAATCAATCATTGCAGGCTTGACAAAAAATGTGGAGACAAATCTGTTCTGCCATTGGCCGAAATCGAAGAAAAAAGTGCATAAAATTTGCATTGTTTGGGCCTGCATAAAATTCAAATAGAAACAAATACAGCAAACGTACCGTTACAATCTGATTCGCATCGTATTTGGAAAAATTTGAATTCGGTTTTCAAAAAATATCTCACAATTAGTTCCAGTTATAGACACGTTAAAAATTTCCCTAGACAGAATACGAGTGTAACTAATTTTGTTACTAATCACTGTTTGTTTTTGAAGGTTAATTTAGAATTTGAAAAATCGGGCGAAGATCTACTAATGCACTTCCCAATAACAGTTGCTACGGTACCTTTCCGAATTCCTAATTGTGACAAACAACCCAAAGTAACCTACGGTAAGTAAAATTAATAAAAATTCGTTAATCTCTCTGCTTAATACCCGCTTAAAGTGAATTTCCTTCTTGTTCTTTCAGAGGTTGCCAGTGAACATGTGGAAGGAGGACTGTACATCGGCCCCGAGTTCCTTTTAGGTCAGGTTTACGATGGCTCCAGTCATCAGCAAGAACCTCGTGAAACTGTTGTTTTGTATAGGCCTGTTTATGTTACCGTCGTCAAGCAGTAAAACATTTCACGTGAGCATATTAAAAGAGTCGCGAATTTTGTCACGCATGTAACTCCGAGCAGTTTAAAAGATAAAATAACCGTACCTCAGTAATAGTAAAAGTAGCTTCCTCGTAAGTGTTTGAATAATATAACTGTGAGTAATACATAAGCCTCGTCGCGGCATACAACAAGTAAACAAGTACCAGGACGACACTCGTGTTGAATACAAAAATGGTACTCGCGTCAAACTGTTTCCTTCTGAAAGCAAAATTTCATTTCAAAAGTCGAAACACTTTAATAATGCGATAAAATGAAACAATAATTACGGTAATAATTTATTTTATCGCGACGCTCAAGTATACTTTATTGTTTGCTACGGTCATTCTCCTTTTCTTAGATTTTCCTGTTCCTTTGCCGGTTTCCTTTTCTGTAAAATAGTGATTTCTGCATTTCTACTTTTGCTCAAATTCCGATCCTTCCTTTTATGTTTCCTCCCCAGAAATTAGATGTTGAGTATGCCCGTCACGTTTTAAGTTGTAATTTGTTCCACCCCTTGTGGTTCTCCCAGAGATCATTCTGGGGACGGCGTCATGCCTACGTCTCATCAGATGACGATTCCCCACATCTCCTCAGGTGACAAAATTTAAATTTCTGAGCAAAGTGGCCTATTGTTTAATATTTATATTGTTATTCTTTAGACGTAACCGTTGTATCTTGAATGTTTTGGGTATGCACTGCAGAACAAGTACGTAAAATCCTTGCACAATAACACTGGTTTATTAACTTTTAAACGGTTAGTAAATAGGTATGTACAGGTATACGCACACCAAGCAACGAGAAATTCTTTAACAAAACATTTAAACATTTGATACAATTGTTTTTGTTGTCGTTCATGGGATCATGAATGATACTTATGATAAGTTCTTGTTGTTGTAAGCAAATTAATAACTCAAAAATTCAAATAATTTGAAATAAATCCTCTTAAGGGGGGACAGAAAGTTATTTTCTGTGAATTAGCTATGACTTGGGAGTGCTAATAGGAGTCGAGACACACAGGTACCCTTTTTCATGCTGGATACAACGTGAATTTTTTTTAAAAGTATTTCGAAGTATGTAAGTCGACAGTACCTGAGAACAGCGCAACACAAATTCACCACCCAACGGTTCACCAAACCGAGTTTCGAAAACCGAGTTTTCGTGGTAATAAATGAAACAAAAACGTGAACGAAATATATCAAATTTTACATTATTTACATAACTGATTAATATAAATTCGTACAAACTCATTTTCCCCGTTACGGTGCAATACTCGTCAATTTAATGCCGTTAGGCCGACAGCAAGACAACACGGTTAAAATAAGTGATTATTAAATGTTAATAAATAGAGTAGATGAGTGATTTTTATGTTTATACAATTTCGGGATTTAAAAGAAAAACATAATGAGCCGTTGGCTACCTGGAAACTGCAACTGACGTCAATCACTGCCGATCGCCTCAATATCAATTTCTATCGGTAGATCGGTAATACCAATAATTTTTTTTACTGAATTTCACATTTTCCGAACCCATTTCATCGTGTTTTTGACAGCCTGCACAATGTCACCGAGATGAATTGCAGTGTGCTTTTCAGGTCGAGATGATTTAGGAAAGAAAAGTGGATATTTTGTTTCTTTTTACGAACTTACAAATCTACAGCAACCCCCTGGGAAGCCCCAAGACGGTGCTAGAATATGTAGTGATTGAACACTTATTCGTACAGGTAATCGAAATTTGTTGAAGTTACCATTAAAATACAGGTGGAAGATGTTATTTTTAATAATAAAATTTTTACCTTTTGCTCACTTGGCACCGCATAAGACAGGCAGAAGACTTCCATTGCATTATTCCAGTTAGCTACTTTTTTATATAAGAAATTTTAATGTGATTCAATGTTTTACATGTTTTTCATAACGCCAGTAGATTTCATGCTAAGAAATCAAGTTGATTATAAGAAATGCAGTTAGATCATTGCACTTGTTGTTAGTCTCTGAAAATCGAGACGAATAAGATGATTATTATGTTCACAATTAAAATAAAAATATAAGAATTAATTTTACTAAGCCTTTTTAATTAAAGCAAAATGTAAAAAAAATATATATATAATATAAAACTTGTGTATCTTACAATATGTAAAGTATACAATGAAATATATTGAATTATTTATATATTTACTGTATTATGAAAAAAATTATACTACCTTTTTTCCTTTAACCTGAAGAGGATGGAAATTAGATGCTGCCCGCGAGACGGTTAATGGAGGGAAACGTAACGAAGGCAAATTTAGAGCGCGCAAAATGTCGACCGCAAAAGACTTTGCTCTCCTCATGTTGGCAGCGCTCACCGTGTAGCTCGGCCATTTAATAAGATTTGTAATAATAATAAACAGGTTTGTAGAAATTTAATCCTCCAAAATTCTGTCCATCTTACGCATGAGGTGTTTCTAATTGACAGAAAACCTTTAACCTTGTTATTAATTTTTATCTCTCACTCATAGTTCCCTTCATTAACTAATTTTCTTTACTCAAACGTCGCGTGTTAACTCTGTTTTGTGCAGGATGTCGATAAGACCTGTTTACCGGCCGAAGATCGTCAAAAAGCGGTCGAAGCCTTTCATCAGACATCAGAGTGACCGATATGTGAAGCTCAGGAGATCATGGAGAAAACCCAAGGGTATTGACAATAGAGTTAGAAGGCGATTCAAGGGTCAATATCTCATGCCAAATATTGGTTATGGAACGGACAAGAGAACACGTCATATGTTGAGAACTGGTTTTAGAAAAGTGTTGGTCCATAATGTTAAGGTTAGTTGGAAAATATTAATTTTAGAATGTAGAGCCATACGTTTTTGTTACAGTAATGATGTGAGGTAAGAATATATGTTTTAACTATTGCACACTACATTCTTGAGTAACAAACTCCCCAAATACCTGAACATTTTCTGTTCAGAGGAAGATTTAATGTGAATCCAAATGTTTCTTCCTCAGATCTCATTACTTTGCCTGACAATCTTTATTTGTCATGAAATTAAATGTTAGACACTTGATTTCTAAAATCACATTTTCATTTTCAATATATTATACTTTTTATATAAGTTGTTTGCTGAGATAAATGGTTCTTTTTTTTTAAAGCAACAATCTAGTTTGTCAATCTTTTTTTTAAGTTCTGATATTCTTAACAGTTGTTAATTGTTTCTTTTTTGTCTTGTAGGAATTAGAAATCCTCATGATGCAAAATAGAAAGTTTTGTGCTGAAATAGCACATGGAGTTTCATCAAAGAAACGAAAGTTAATTGTTCAACGTGCTCAACAATTGAGTATTAGACTCACAAATGCAAATGCAAGACTTCGCTCTGAAGAAAATGAATAAAGCTTTTTAACAATTTGATAATTGATCAATTCAGTATTTCTTATTTCTGTAAATACAGTGTTACCTTGCCATCCTAATTGTTCCATAAAGTTTAATCATTACACTTTTCATGTTTACAATGCTCTTGTGATGTTTGTCCTATTACATGTATTAAAATTAAAATTAATTTCATACAGAAAATAATTATTGGACAGAACTTGTAAAAGATTTAAGTCTTCCTCCTGGAATGGTTTTTGTGAAGTAGAAAACCATTACTAGCCTCTTTGCTTAAAAGCAAAATTATGCTTCCTTTTGAGGTAATTTTTACTAAATTTTTTTTTACCGAAGTCCAATGCTATTAAGATTTGCGTTTTTTCACTACAAATCTGAGCCCTCATTTGAATACTTAAATTAAGGCATTCATTTTGCGTGACAAGTTAAACATGAAAAAATAATGAAGGGGTTGAAAATGATATAAAGGAAATGCGATCAGAGTACTCAAATGTGAAATTTGTCCGCAAAATTCATAGGACACTGCTATGCGGCGTGCCATTGGGAGAATTCTCTTCGTCTTGTTGTACACTCATGCGGATACGCCAACATAACCTCAAATTGAAAAATGTCTACCAAGAGGAAACGTGTCTCAAAAAAGAGTAAGAAATCGTGGAGGAAAAATGTTGACATCAGTGACGTTGATAATTTTATTCAAGATCAATTGCTGCAAGAGAGGTTGGGGGTGAATTATTCGGAACAGAATGATGAAGACCTGTTTGAAATTGATACAACGGGAAATGAAGAATATGTATATATAGACAACAAAGCAGGTAAAATAGTGGAACCTGAGAAACCGAAATCGGATGTCGAAAATTATCCGCCTTCGATGAGATTAAGAGAAACTAAACTGCCCAAATGTTTTGAAATACTTGAGAAAAGAACAGCCGTACCTGCTGCTATTGCAGTAAAGAAAGGCGTCAAGTCTAGTCGTCTTAGACACAAAGGCCTACGACGAAAATTAGAAGTATGTATGGCATAATTATTTAAGCTAATTTTTTTATATTAATAAATATTAATTGAATGTACTATACAATTGGAAGTCACAATCTAAATAACTTCCCTCCCTATATTGCAATAAAAAAAATTAAATAACATTTGTCTTTTTTAAGGTTCAAAGTGAGACTTCACTTAAGAAAAAAGAAAAGAAACCAGGAGTTCTATTTAATTATGATGTTTGGTCAAAAGAAACTGAACCTGAAAAAAAAATTGATGACAATTGGTTGACAAGTGATACAGTTAGGCATACTCTTCAGAATACAGGACTACACAAAAAACAAATTCCAAAAACAATTTTTGCCAAACCATCACTTCTTCCAGCTGTTGAAGTTCCTCATCCAGGACTTTCATACAACCCTTCTCTGAGGGATCACAATGACATTCTTTCAAAGGTTGCAGAAAAAGAATTAGAAATTATTAAGGAAGAAAAGCATTTGAACAGAGTCACAAGAAATATGTTCTCACAAGTGACAAGGGAGAAAATGGAAAAGGATTGGCTGTCTGAAATGACTGTGGGCCTCACAATGACCAAAGAGGAGTCAGACATTGATGATGGTGAACAGTACAAAGCACTGAATCCACCTGTTAGAAACAAAAAGAAAACATTGCAGAAGAGAAGAAAACAGAAGGAAGCTTTGAAATTAAAAGAAAAATTAAAAAATCAGAAAATAGAAAAGAAAAAGTTGTCAGATATTTACAAATTGAGGATATTCAATGAATCAATAAGCAAAAAGGAACAGAGGATTATGAAAAATATTGAAAAACGAAAAGAAAAGAAATTGCAAAGGCCATACAAGACCAAATCTTTGAGTCAAATAAAATATAAGGAGCCAGAATTAGACTTCTTGTTACCTGATGAACTGTCTGGAAACCTTAGAAATATTAAACCTGAGGGTAACCTTCTTTTTGAAAGGTTTAAAAGTTTGCAGAAGAGAAACATTCTACAGCCAACAATAAAGAGGCATGTGTCGAGGTCGAAAGGCAAGGCTTATGAAAGAGAACACACAAAGATGGGTTGGGAAAAAATGGAGAGCCAAATGAATAAAAGGTCAAAGAAAAAATAATTATGTTTTTAAAGAAAAATAAATAAATAAATTTATTATTAATTTGTTTCAATCATTTTTTATTCTGTTAACCATTTAAGGAGCACGTGAATGGTTGCTGCGGTTAAAATTTTTGCGTTTGAACTTTTGCTTTTATGCAGATGCTTGATGAATTTGATAAAACTGAGGCGCACCGCTCTTTTCAAGTTTTATTTTAGTGAGTTTTTGACGAATGAAACATGACGACTAGTAATATTAGAATTCCTGAGTACCAAGTGGAAGATTCGGATGAGCAAATTGTGATTCGCATCAACGCTCCTTTATCGAAGCTTAGCGAAACAAGTTTTATATTGGATAAAAAGTTGTTTACATTCATCTCTAATCCTTACTTCTTGAAGTAGGTTTTCATTTGTTTTTATAATAATTATCGTTTAGAATACCAATGTCATTCCAAATAATTAATGGTAAATCTGTCTAAGATAAATTAAAGATAAAGATAAAAAGATAAATTCTATTCCTTATTTACATCAGATTATTATGATGCATTTTTAGGGAGTATGGTTGTAAAGTGCTTTTTCACAGTACTTGACTAAACCACAAAATTATATTAATTACAATGTAACCTATATATAAATGCAATTTCTCATTTTCAAATTAATTAGTGTATTTTTTTAAATTCACTTCTATTTACACCTAACCAAAATATATTATTCATGATAATTTTTTCACCTAAATTTATTTCTAGAATAAATTTGCAGTACACTGTATTTGATATACCAGATGAACAAGAATTCAATCCAGATACAGCAACATATACTATTAAGCTGAGGAAGGTAAATGAAAATGATGATACATCTCCAAATGATCCTGATGTTCAAGAAAAGACTGAGCAATTTCCTTCTGGTATGTTTTTCCATAAAATTTGTGTTTTTTGTTTCCTGGAAATAATGTTTGAGAAATTTATCTATGTGACTTTTTTATAGATGGAAGAATACTACAAAGTAATTCTGGTTCACCAATAAAAAAAGAATTTTATGGCTTTGCCAATAAATATTCAAACATGTTTGGGAAATTAGCAGTGAGTAGAAAAGCTGTATATCCATTTATTACTTGCAAAGTATTAGAAATTGTTCATTGTAGTAATAAAACTTTTAGGATGCATTTTCAGATGTCATAAATTTACCCAATCCTGACTCTACCAACTCTGAAGCCAGAAGAAAATTAAGACTACAGGAAGAGACTAAGAAGTGGAATGATGATCATTACCTGGCTGATACAATGGAAACAGATCATCTTGAAATGATATTTAAATATAAACCACCTTGGATCATTTCACCTGTAAAAGGTACTGTAAAACTAATTAGGTCTCCATAAAGTATTTTACTAAATTTTGACTCTGACTCTTAACACAGTGACATTGATTTCTGAAGTTGACTTCTAAATTAAATGTAACATGACTTTTTCAGAGTTGGATGAAGACAAAATGGATATATTAAAATCATGCAACACACTGAAAAACACAGAATTAGTGGAAGCAAGTACAAGATTGTCAGAGTTACAAATTGTTGATATTTTATTTTGTTATGCATATGATAAAAGAACAAATGAAGGGGATGATTCAGTTGAATCAGGTTGGACAATTAACAAACTGAGTAGCACACTAAGCTGGTTTGAAGTGAGTAACATGAATATAATACTTTAATTTATTCATAGAACAAATTACAAGTAACATAATAACAAGCATCCTTACAGGTATTTAAGGATATGAAGGATGTTTTCATTGCTTGCTACAGAAGAAGTTTAATTTATCCTTTGTACAGGAATTGGCATTTGTGTGAACTTGTTCATGCTGATGTGGCTAACATTCTAGCAGCAGGTTAGTACTTTGGAGAAACTCTCCTTCCACTTGGATAAATATAGAAACTGTAGATTAATTTTTTCGTTTGTATTTTCAGGATCTGCCCAGGTCACCCATTCATTATTAGAAGTTAAAGAAGTATTTGATCAAAGTGAAAACAGGTACATTCTAAACACAATTTACCTCAATAATTTATGTTGGTTTGCACATCAGATGACCAGCGAAAGGTTTTTGGAATTGTCCAAAGAAGTCATGGAGGTATACAAAATATTTTTTTTTTGAATTTAATTGAGGTTTAAAGCATTTCCTTACTGAAATTAATCTATAAAACAACTGTCAATCACTTTCTTACTCACTTAATTTTCCTTCCTAGGACGTGAGCCACTTATTTTTTGATAATTCTTTATCTAAGGCTAGATTTCTTTCTGGTTAAATATCACTTAAGCCTTATAAGAAAATGCTTTCTAGTCATCAATTAATTCATGTTCGTGTTCCTCCTAAGCTAATGTTAATTGGGAAACTAAATGTGTAAACATAATTGTTTAATATTACTGTAAAGAAAATTATTTAAACTGTGTCATTTATATGCATATTATGTATTTCTCGTAGTATTTCACATTAGTAGTCACATTGGTGTGCTTACTGTTACTGTGCAACTACTGAGATATTAAATAACAAAATGGATATAAAATTTCTTCCGAGTAAGTTTCCCTTAAGTGGCAGTATGAATTCCGTTGCTCTATTTGTTTTCACTTGAGATGCAAATCTTTCAATCTCAGAGAGGATTTCCGATTTAGTCAAAAAATAAACCCCTGACTGGGCAAATACCCAAGACCGTTTCAACTGATGCACAAACGCTGTTACTTTCAGATAAAAATAAAAAAATACGAAGTGAACCATGATCTTCCCCTATTGGAGGTGGCAGCCCATTTGACGTTGGAAGAAGAAGCCGGAGGGTCAGTCAAGGATATTTCAAATATCGTAAACGAAATCGCTAAATTGAAGTTGGAAAGGGGCGAAACTTCCTCTTCTACTTCTTCTTCATCGTCCTCCGATTCTAGCGATTCTTCAGATAGCGAAGAGACAGACTCGACTCAACCTTCGGACAACGATGGCTGAAGTTTCATCCAGATACCCTTTCCGCCTCCTGGACTGATTTATTTTATCATTAGCTATAAAGAAAAATAAAAATTATTGGAATTTGAATCGGAAATGGATAGCAGAAACAGTTGGGGAAAATGGAAACGACACAAATTGAATGTGTCCGGAACGGACATGAACTTCATGTCTTGCAATTTGTGACAGTAATGAAATATTGTTCACTTCAGGAAAAAGCAAAAAGCAGCCTCCGAAATATCCGTCCATTAAAAATTTTGTTTCAACCTGACGCTCCTATGAGTTAATTATAAATCGCCGAAGGTAACTTTAAAACACTTGTTACTTTAAGACGTAGAATTCTACCTCAACAGCCTTGTACTCAAATACCATTTGGCATGTATTGCAATTCGACCCTAATAAGTAATTATTTTTTGTAAATTATTAGTTATTAGTTATTGAGCGGATGATTTTTATCAAATTTTTATTGACTACTTAATTCAATAAAAGAATATGAAAGTTCAGTATTGTATATACGCAAGTAACGTTATAATTCTTTCGTTTACTTTAACTGACCGATTACTCAGTTTTGTTTGTTTCGACAGTACGCAAGGAGCATTAGTTCATATCATTCAAGCATTCTGTATGATTTCATTTGGTACTTCTAGGTTTTAAGCCTCAGTTTGCCTTTGCTCACAGGACACGGTTTAGTCGGACGGGATTGTTGGTAGACGTTAATTCAATAGAATTCTGATGCCTTATACTTTGAAGGAGCCCAGGTGTCACGCTTACTACGAAATTTATTTGAAAATGTTAGTACTTTTTGGCAACAAATATTTTCTACAATTAGGTGGGGTACTATTCCTCCAGAGTTCTCACGCCGACCTAAATTTAGCAACCTAACGCGGCACTTTGTATTGCAGTCCGAAATTGTAACTCCCGAACATCGAAAAGAAAGAATAGAAGAGCCTAAGGCAAAAAAAGAATGACGGGCCTTCATACTTTACCGAGATTGTCGACGATGCAATCACACGGGGTAAGTTTTCTGAAATTTTATTGTCTAAGAATCACCCCAGTAAACTTGAACACTACAACGAGCTTTCGGTAACAACCGAACAAACACTTACGACCGTTTGATATGTCATTAAATGGTGATGGAACGTCCAGGAGATGGAAAAATAAAAGCGACAGTTTTTATCTACAGGGATATACCATCTTTTATTGACAATTTTGTCCCTGGGGGTGAGAAAGACAAGCAAGGGGGATGAAAAGGCGCAGAGGAGGTTGTTTGTGAATCACCGGAAGAACGAGAGAAATTCTGAGTGGTCCATCAGTCACCCTACTCCTATCTAATCTTATTTATTTCATATGTATAACTTTATATATAGTTTTGCTGAAAGATCGGGAAGTAACAGACTACTTTGGGAACGTCCGGCGAATGCTGTGGGAAAGGGCCCCGAAAGAGGGAAACATTCGAAATTGAAGAGGCACTAACCGAATTACAGACATTTGATCGGAGAATTCCCTGAAGGGACCGGACAAACGAAACGTTTAGACATTTAATTTTCTAGAAAATTAAAATTACAATTTTGAATTACAACTTTTTACCCTGACTAATTGGTCTAATTACTTGTTTATGAATTTTAATGGTTAATAAGTGCAAAGGGCGTGCCTTGTGTTTTTAAACAGAATTTTTGACGACCTAACCGTTTGTATGAAATAACCCAATAACGCTATATATACTCAGCCAAACAGAAGTTGCGCTGGGTGTTTTTTAAGACATACGAAAAGCAAAATCCAAAACAATTTTGCCACTATTTTTGAGAGAAAACACCAATAATTACTGCAGAAATAATGAACAGAAAAATAATTTAATTATCTATAGTTACAGGTACAGGAGAAATCATTGTAACATATAAATGTAATCTATTAATTATTATTATTACCTACAAATCATTAAATAAAAATTTCACTACTTAAACCGTTGTAAATTTTGAAACATACGAATAGTTTTTATTGCGTGAACAAACGTGAGTACTGTAGAGCTTACCATTTCTTTATTCGCAGTGAAGACATTTAATTTTTGTGATTGAAGCAGTTCTCCACAAAATCTTATGACTATCCAATAGATCATTATCGGATAATCCCATACAGTTCCATGGAAACTTGACTAGTTTTATTTAATATCAAAGCCCTGTATTATAACGTGCCCTTTTGCTGTTCCAAAGTCCCAATTGGCTATGGGAGAAGGCACAACTCCCAGATCAGTTGAATTACCATCATGGTTGGTGTGATCTTATCTTGATCTCACCACCACACCATGGAACCACCATGATTGTAAAATTCCCCACATCTTGTCACATCCGTCCTTATTTTCATCGTTAATTAACCAGTGATTTGCCACCCAGATAATATATTCCCACTCGATGGAGTGTGGCATTTTATACTTTGTAATTTCTCAGCGGTTTCCGCTTCAGCTATTTGTCAAAGAACATTTAGAGTTTCCAGCTTGACTCGCCATATTGCACTCTGAACACTTCTTATTTTTAATGAGCATTCCAAACTTACTTCTCGAACTTATTTGCACGTCGTCGGGAATATTACCGTGAACCACGGTCGTAGATTTATCTTTACTATTATCCGCTTCGTATTGTGAAAACGTCGTACTTTGGCTCGTATCCCAACTCGGAACAAATCTTGTGCGTTGAAAGTTCAAATTTCAGAAATTTAAATGAAGACGTCATTTTGTACATTTGTTGCATATTTGATTTAGAAATTGTAATGTTTTGCACAGTTGTGCTAATCTCTCCTGAAGAGTTATGGTTGAGTTGCGTGTTAGATTTATTGAAACTTTGTATAGTTTCCGTTTAATTGTATAGAGATTTATTTAATCGCCTAGAGCTTATATGTTTCTATTAGATGGAATTCCTGAGGTTTCTTATTTCATCCTTTCCCATTTACCTTGAGGGTAGCTGAATTGTGCAAGTTTGGGGGTTGCCAGACATGAAATCGTACCACTCGTTCTAAGTACCTACTTCGATACCTGGCTACTTGTGCACATCTTCCCTTGTTTATTTTGAAATTTGTTATCCTTTGCAGCTTGTCTTACGGGTAGAACCGGTGGTTTCCCTCCTCTTTCCAACAGATGGTTTTAATTCGATTGCAAAACAATCATTTGGGATAACAAAAGCTTTAAAAGCTCGCTTTGTCGGCGGTCGTGCGAGAATTTTCTTTTTCATTATCCTCCCGTTCTCGGGACACAAAGATTGTCCGCAAATGCCTTTGTTCCCTGGCCCCATGGAGAGGATGGGAAATTAAAAGGAACTTCACTTATCTTCGGAAAGGGGAGGATTGATGAAAAGCAGAAATTTTACTTTCTTCGTCTATCGCATTTCTTCGGCACGGGTCCTGGGAATAAATATTTGGAGGAAATAATTTAAGGACCCAGTTGGAGATGGAAGTTCCTGGAGTCTTCCACCCAGCGCCTGGAAGGTAGAAAGAGTACTCAAGTTCACTTACTCTGGGCACTCAAACCAACTCCAGAGGAAGGAAATTACATGAAGGAGAAAAAAAACAGTTCTTCCACGGATTCGTAAACATTTTGCTTTAGTTTTTTTGAAAACCCGGGGGGGTGGTTTTTATGTTTTTTCCTTTTCGCGGGGTGCAAAAACTTCCCTCGTCTCCGTTTTTCCTCTTCCTAATAATTTTATTGTTTCAAAATTTGTTTTCTTAAGAGCTTTCTGCTCGTTCCCATCCATTTTCTGTTTATTCTTTCGGTTGCGCCTTCGACAGGTCTTTTCCGGTTCGGGAAAGAAATTTTTTTTCTGTTGATTTCCCTTTCCATTCCTTTCTTCGATTTCCTACAACAAGGACTCCTCTACGGCTTCTTCAAAGAAAAATGTATTTTATTTTCAATTTATATGTTTTCACAATAAAAGGTTATGAAGTTTTCGTCAATGCGTGTTACGTGTGTAGCGTGTCTGAATGTTACGATATTCCGAAAGACATGAGGTTAACCTTTCTGTTATTGAAGAATTTTATTGAAATTTTCCTACGGTCAAAACTTTTGTATTATTTCCTAAAGTTCAGTAATTTAAATTTAGTACAAACGTTTTGTTATACAATTTTTAGGATATTGTTAATGAACTACTACACAAAAAAAGTACGGTATAGTTTTTATGATGACAGTGTGTACGCCTAAATATTGAAAAGTTTGATAGTTTTCAATTGAAAATATTTTTTTCACACTCAGGTTAGCTGGAATTCACATGAGAATGTTGACGTTCCATCAATTCCTAAAAGTCTTCACCCAGAAAATAGGAAACTTTAACAGAGAATGAAATTAAACCGCAAATAAATCTTGCACAAAACCAGGGTTTTTGTCGTGTCTGCCTTCTACATAACAGTTTCCGGTAACATGATAAGAATCGAACAATGGAAGTTGAAACGAGCAAAAAATTTAGACTTCGTAAGAAATATGTGGATGTTTTTGTGGTTCTGAAAAATAAAAATAAATTATTAGTTGTTTTTAGATAAATTATTTTGTCAAGAGCCGTCGAATAGTTTTGTGATTCTGTGCACGAATGTCGTGGAAAATAGCATGGAGATAATGATAGTTGATTCCAACGTATTTGGGTTTTGATGGTATAATCAACGTCACAGTCGATTCATTCGACGGTTTCAACCCCTCCAGGACGGTGATGCCCAAAATAAGTAGATTTCGTGTACGTTTCTTTAAGACCACCGACATGAGGAAACAATCCGGATTTTTTATTTTACACGTGTAGGAGAAGGCATGCAATAAAACGGTGAAATTAACGTCCACGAACGGGATGATGCTCCGAAGTGACGTTTTGACATTGACCAAAGCACATCCGAGTGAAGGATTCATGACAGGTTCCCGTCGCCGATTGGGTGGTCGACCTGTTTACACTGAATTAGAAAAGAAGGAAGGAGAATAAAAAGGCTATATTACATCGTCTTTATTTATACGTCCCTTGAAGATGCTGATGATGTCGATGTCGTCAGACCATTCTGTGCGATGGTCTCTTCTCTCTCTCTCTCTCTCTCTCTCTCTCTCTAACTGTCACTCTCTTCAAGGCTGGGTTTACGCATTGGACACGCTTAACACTGCTGATTTGTGCTGAAATTTCATATTTGACGTTGATTCATGCCTTCCCATCCTCACTTTCACGAAGAAATAATTAAAAATTTCACACCCTTTGAAATGGTGTGATGTGGTGTGGTGAACGCGTCGTGGAGTCAATACAAAATGATTCATGGGGGTCTTCGCCACGTTTATTCTTACCCGGGGCTATTTGTTCGTCCAACGATTCAGTTCCTAGTTCTTGTAGAATATGCTTCACTTCTGTACACATTAAACTAAGCACTTGGAAAGGCACGTGCTCACCGGTCCCCTGAGACTCAGGTTTTCGTCCTTCAACGCCTCACTCCTAGCATACGACATATATAATCAGATTGAAAATGACATTGCCGAATGATTAATTGCTTCTCATGATTTTCGACACGGAGTTAGAAGGACCCGTGTCATGATTCAGACCATCGTTTCTCGTTATTTATAATTATTTTCTGTCTTGGTTCTTATATTCCAGGAAGATGATTTTGAGCGACAAAGAAGGGAGCAAATGCAGAATATCACACCGGGCATTACCATAGTTCTTTGGGGTTGTAAATTGAAAAACTAAGGAAATAGAGGCTAGGGTATACGCTTGAGTGAATGGTAATGCAGTGCTTACACAAGGAATTTAATATCTACATAAGTTCACGCGCATAGAATTAGCCACCAATACCCTATTTTGTACTATGAGTGTCAAAAACAGAATAAGTAAAAGTGTTACGTTGACGTTAGGCAAATATGTTTGGCATTTTATATCAAAGAGGAGAACAGAACTTGGTCAGGAAATAATTTTCTGTAAAGTGTGGTACAAAAATAAGTGGTACGATTACTATTATAAAACATAAAAAAATGATTGTGAAGGGGAGCTGTGCAAAGTGCTCAAGCCAAATTCAAAATTATTTTCAACATGTAAAAACTTTGTATCGAGCATTATCAATAGCAAGTTGAAATGTTTGCGACCAATCCAACAATTATTTGAATTTCTCCTTCGGGTTTTGTTGTGGAACTTATTTTATTTATTTAAGGTTCGGGACGGTTGAAACTTTGGGGGAAACACCCATCCGAGTACCAGGGAGGTTGAAATTGAACAATAGACACCCGACCATCTGGAGGATCGGCTTGGGAGATGTTCGTTGTAATAAACGAGAGGAAACACTTCATAGGTGAGAGGACCACAATGAGAAACAGATTTTCTACTGTTTCTGCTCACCACAACGCATTCGAAATGATGATGTCTCACGGGGTGACAGACCAAGGGTTGAATACAACCCGGACCGGACAAAAACCGGGTGCACGCGGCAGAAAGGACAAGGACGGATTAAACATGTTGACACATCAAACCGATTAGGTCAATACATGCTGACAGATTTCAATCGTTGATTATGATGAAGACGATGATGGTTGCGAGTTAGCCTTACGAAATATTTAATTGCTTAATTGATGAACTGTATAGGAAATATTAAAGGAGAGTGACGTACAAATGGTGGCGTCCGGAGGGATGCAACGTGGGCCCCGGATGAGCACGAGTGTTCGGTGTGAAAAAAGTGTCCACCGGCAGGGATGAGCAGAGGGATGCTCTGGCAGCACATGTCACCATCCTAGAGAAAGCTAGACAAAAACACTTAAAATAAATATTAAGCAGGGGACAGTTTAATTTCGTCTCATTCGGTCCACTTCGTCTCATGTGTGTTTTTCAAAAATTAACCTTTTGACCCCTGACTTTATTGTTCACCCCGTAGAACAGCATAATGTTTTTTTATTTATTGTTTACGTTTTCCCTAAGCGAAGGACCCGTACATTTTCCCACAGTTAAGTTTCTCATTTAAAACCGTTGATGGGCTCGAGTCGCGTGCGTTCACCGTAGTTTATGTACGCACGCGTCTCCATAACTAGCTATATTGTCAATAATGGGAATATTGGTTTAAATGATACTAATGAATAATATTATTATAGGTCCTAAGAGACAATGGATGTTACGCACACAACGTATGGCGACTCCTTAGCCCTTTCTTCTTCTAAGGCGCTTCCAAATAAAACAGATTGTTCAGGTACGCTACAGGTTTTGTGATGTGATGAGGAGAACGTTAGAAAGGGCCCACGGGCTCCTAATACGAGTTTAAGTAGGTTATTTATTGACTTGAAGAAATGTCTTTGAAAGTGTGAACGCCCAAACCGAAGACCCAACAAATAACATTGATGGATTTATTTGTTTTCTTCTGGCACTCACAATCGGACCTTAATTGCCAGAAATCCTGCAATCCGTGCCTTACTGACCCCGTTATCAGGAATGTACGTTTATGTTTTACATTATGCGTTAGAGTTACATCATACACATACACACGACACGGGTAATGTTAGTTTTTCTTTGTGTGTATAATTCACTGAACATCTATCGGAGTTTTACTTTTCAATTATTACCATGTGACTTTTTTTTGTCGGATGGCAGCAAATACGACGTTTTTCTATTGTATGAGGGGGTGTCTTTACATCATATTATATACAGCCACTGTATTATTCCTTCATAATCGTTAATATTTAATTACTGCAGCCGTACGAATTCTACGCATTCTGTGGGTATGAAACTTTCAGGGATAAAAGATTTGAATATAATATTGTCATTAGTAAAAAAACAAGAAATTATATACCAATAATACACGAAGGGTAATAATTTTTTTGGAAATTGTAGGACACGTTGTTGTTAAGCACAACAAAAAATTATTATTTTCTAAGATTAGTAAAATATTTCTAGTCATATTAAGCGCTAATTCCATTGCGTTCAATTAATTACTCATGTTTTTATTACATTCTCAACTCGATGTAATTATTGTTTTAAGAAGTGACATAGCTGGAAGTGACATTTTGTGTAATTTCAATTTAAACTTACTTCGCTTATTTCAAATTTGTTCACATAAAATTCCCAGCATGAGTAAAACAATAACAATAACACTATTCCGACAACATTCGGGCGGTTTCTGTCTAAATAATCCCAAAAATTTCAAAACTCATCTTTTCGTTTGATCGCTGTGAAAGTTGAGTTCCTGCTGAGTTCACAAGATGCAGGCGGTCTCTTATTTAAGACGTGATTTTTGGGCGACAGCAATTAAAAACTCGTAGTGTTAAAACTCAAATGAATAATAAGGGTGGTTCTTTTGTGCGTTTAACATCCCTGAAGAAAAAAACCTTTCGTCAACGTTTACAACGTTTGCCCCGGGATCTCCGTTCGTCCGGGTCCAGGGAAGCCGGGGAAACCTCTGCGAAGGCTAAAACTTCAATGGGTGGCCTCTGCCCTCTTTTTCACCCCTCTGTAATTATGGCTCACAATAGGGCGTCTTATTTTGACACGTTTTTCTAACCCAACAGCCACCGTCACTCTTACCCCATGTGTCTGTGTGTGTGTGTGTCTGCATGTGTAAGGCTGTCAGTCTGTAGGCCCGGGGCGGTTCCTTTTCAAATTTCGAAAACCTTAAAATTAATTTGAATCACTAAGTTAACAGATTTATTGTTTAGGATCACTTCCGGAATTTCAGACTTCAATAATCTCCCTCTTCATTTCAGCAGGCCGTATCCGTTTTCCCATCTACTTGAAATATCGAGATAATGTAAGAACGACTCCACCCGGTGTATTCGTATTCACATCGATTGAATTTCCGTTTTCGTTATTTTTCACATCAGTCAACTTCCTTTATTATTATTAAATGTACCGATGATTTCGAATTCTCGAAAAGACCAAAAGTCTATGTGCTGTTGTCTATCTTAGTAACTAAAATACTTCAACACTATTTATCGATAGTGACGTTTGGTACAGTTACTGCAAATCCTATTGGCAATAACCATTTGAATAAGGGTTGATATTATGATCGTTTGAACTGCTGGAATGACTGGCGTTCGCATTGTGTATCAAATATAACAGGATGGTGATAATCGGGCTGATCTGGTAAGACTGCCACTCACCAATTTGACATAACCGTAGAAATTATGATCCAGTTTTTCTCTAATATTCGTGTTCCTTCGTGCAACGGGGTATCGAAACTAAACAGGGAAGGTACCTGATCGACCAATGCGTACTCCGCGGCTGGTCTTTTGTCTGCTGAAACAGATACAACAATGAATGTCGTAATATTGATTTTATTTACAAAGGGTTGGACGACAATAGTAACGGTCGTGTTTCAAAAATGATAATATATGTTGTTCACGGAGAGTAACACTTTATTATTTAGAGATTCTATTGTTGGTGTAGTTCAATTTCTATCAGAACTTCTGGGGTTTTTCAACGTGTCAACTGACGATGCTGAAATTTTCATAACCGACTTTTGTTAAGGTACCGCCAGCAATATGAAATTCCCCGTTTGAAACACCCGACCGAATGGCACTATTTGCATACGCATAATAATTTGAGTAAATTTCATCTCTCTCTCTCTCTTGCTACGGAGGGTGGTTCGTCTTTTTGTGCGTGATCAAAAGTGCTGATCCACGTTTACACAGAGAGTGCCCAGATATTAAAAACTTATTTATTGAAAAACAACTCAACAAAGTTTCGCAAAGGAAACAAATAATAATTCAAGAGCGAAGGAAATCTGAAACTGCAGGTATCATTTGTTACCGAAAAAGTTCCAGTCGGTCCCAGGCACCTTGACTGATAAAAAGAAAACCGACAAGAGACGCGTCCACATGGTCAGAGCGGTAGCCAGAAGTAACCCAAGCGAATTTCAGACACAAGGTAATTCAATGCTGAGGAATTCCTTGTCTTAAGACACGTCTACCATAGCTGACGTGAACAACCTGGAATGAAAGGTATCTTAGACAGGAATATAGGATTTCTTCTCTCAGAAGGAAAAACCAGATGTTACACTGGACTGATTTTAATTGCTCGATGCTAAAAATTCCAAAGAGTTTCCTTTGATTTTCGTGAAACTAAGAAACCTTAGACAGCTTTTGAGAGAGAAAGTTTGTTGGAGAAGGAAGGAAAAGGGTTGACTCAGAAGCAGAAGACAGCACTCACTGCCGGGATTAATTTCAAAGGAAAAAAACAGTAAAAGGATGAAGTTTTTGATGGATGTAACGTCAGTTCGTCTAGTTTCAGACGATGAAAATAGGATGGGCAGGAAAACGACGAGATTTTTATTAATAGAAAATTCTGTTATTGTTCTCCATTTTATGAGGGCCGTACGCCATTTTATTGGGTTCATGTTATCCTGCTTAATTCACCAAGGGTTCTTTCTAAAGATGGTAATCAATAAGATAATTTTATGGTATTTCAAGAACGTCATTGGTAATTTGATTTCTTGGGATACGTTGATCCTTACAAAGGTTCAACCACCGGTTTTTGCTTTTTGTAAAACGCTTAAATTTAATTTCTGCTTAAAAGGTTTTGAATATTTTAGTTAGGGTTTTAAAATTTCAGTGTCTGAGAAAGTTATATGAGTATTTATATATTGTTTCATTTTATGCATTTCTTAAGGTTTCGGAAGTCGTTTTTTTCAAAAAAAAAAGAATAATAAATCACCAGTGTTATATCACGTTATTCTCTAAAGTTTCAAAATGTTGAGCCTCGAGATGGCGGCAAACAAAATACAAAAAGGAATTTATTACACGTAAATTAAACTAATAATTCGTTTAGAAGCAATACATAATTTCAATATTTTTATTATTTTCATAAGTATTTTAGTTGTGACTGTCGTAGCATGTCTCACTAGCCTTGTAAAAATTGTTGATGAACAGCGTGCAAATTAGATGACAAATTAACATCAAACAGGTACAGAGAATTGTAGTATTATTAAATAATTGTTGTCCATTACTCAATAGCCAATCAATCGTATTGACTATTTGGAAGGGGAACATCGTCGGATTTGCCTCCGGGTGTTCAATTTTTAAACCGAGACGGTAAATTGCTCAATAACCTGGATCTTATTACCAGGGGAATGAAGAACAATTACCTGAGTTTGATGAGTTGGTGAAGGGAAAGAGTTGTAGAGCAGATGCAACTGGGAGCTGCCTCATCAGGTATTTATCCCATGGCTGAGTACCTACGATCTGAGGCAAAAAAAAGAAAAGAAACTTGAGGATGACTAGGACGATTGTACAATGGCAACACCCCAAACCTTCAACAAGGCCCGTCCACCGAGTGACTGACAATCGCACCTTTCCACAAAGGCTTCACACCTCTTTTGCCTTCTTTTATATTCCTCATGTCCAACTGTTCCACTAAAATTTTAATAAGAGCACCGTAGCATCCAGCCTGCGTAGACGAATGTCTCTCATTCACTGACACGACTCTGTATACAACCGGAATCCGTTAGATTCTTTGTTTGATACATAATGAACATGTCCACCGAACATAATCACTAAACATAAATTGATTGTTGGAAATATTATTTAACTCTCACTACTTTTTGTATTAAATGTCGACGTACCAATCAAAAATTGCTCGTCAAGGTTCAGATCACAGCACTCAAAAAATAACGTATCGGGTGAACAAGTTCTGAAATGAAACATCATGACGGTATGGACAAGTAAGGTCTATTTCTAGATTCTAGAGTAAGACGTCTTTTACTCTAATTTAAGTTAGTAAATTATAGGATAAGTCGTTGCTCACTAAACAACAATTGAACAGTTGGTTAATCACTCTGTTTTTAAAGGTTTACTACACATATATTACATAATTAGATTTCGTAAATGGTAACGGCTTAGCAAAAGAGTAAGCATTTTGTGTATTTTTCAGAATCTCAGCTGTTAATCAGTGGAGACGGCGGGTTGAAACATCCGATAAAACTCGTTAATAATAATTATTTAAGTAGACAAGTCGAAGTCAGTTTGTCAGAAGGCAGACGAAACTATCGGACGATGAAAGCGGCAGTGATTAGGGTTAATGAAAATCTCGGTGATGACTCTTCCAGAATTTTTTGTAACCAGAAACGGGTATGTACGTGGTGTAATTTGGTCTGTGGCAGGACTCCTTTCAAACGGATACTGTCTGACACAAAACAGACGAAACGTTCAACCATGAGAACTTGAAAGGGGAGGAAACAATATGGAAGCCCCTCAAAAATCCGAGCCGGTCATTGTTGATTATTATATTGTTTATCCAGCCCTATTTTTGAAACTTAATTGTCCTATGTTATCCTATGGCATTCAAGGACGTACACCATAAGGCATAGGAAATCAGATGTACTGCGTCGTTTAGCTACCTTACATTGTACTCGAATTTTTTTTCGAATTGCATTTTCGTACCATCCCTAGGGAAAGCAACAACCTTCGTGTGTGTATGAAAATTAAGAGTTCTTGAAGTAATGTTCTGTACATTGGTAATGGAAAACACTGTGGGAAGTGGGAACCAAAGTACCCACTAGAAGACCCTTGGGACAAGTGCCTGGGACACCTAAAGATTTGTTCAAGTGTCACAGTGCATTTAACATTTGAAGACAAATTTAATAGGACAACCCCTGAAAGCCAATGAAAGAAGGGGAATTCCAGGTCATTTTTTGGTCTAAACTTTTGCATGGTCTTTAAGATCTTCACTTGAGAACATTGCTCCTAATTTTTGGGTATTCAATCGTAATGGTAGATTTCAATTGAATTTGATGTCATTTCCTGAACACCTGAATACCTACAGGTAGTTTCCAGTAGACTTTTTTGAAGTCTTATCAGTGTCATTGACATTACCATCCTATCGTATTATCATTATAAATAAGTTGAATATGATATTATTAGTCCTTCATCCTCAAACGAAAAATTTGGATAATCTCAGTTGTTAACAAGACCACCAGACTCTAACTAAATATGAAAACAATGAAGAAAATGATTACGTTAAGTTTTTGTTTGAATCTGCCAAAGGGCAAACTTCGAGGCAAAAAAAATTGTACAATTTGCAATAACTGGTCTTCAAATTAATATCATACAAAAAGTTATGTTGAGCTTACTCACGTAATTAAACTGCATATTAAAACTTTACCGCTTAACTTGTAAATAATCAAATAAACAACCCAACTAACCTAACTGTCAAACTTAAATTGTTTGTATTATTAATATTTTATTATTTATCGGTGTGGTTTACGTTTGAAAAATCTAATACTCCAAAAAATATTTCGTGCCAAAGATTATGAACTCAATCAGTAAATTGAAGTATGGCAGGATTCGTTAACGTTACGGTTGTCGTTTGTAGTTTATAGTTAGTTTACAGTTTCAACTACTGTCTATAAATCTGCAGACAACATCAAATGGTCATAGTAATCAATTCGAAGCCTGGAAGTTCAGAAAAACAAAAGAAAAAATTGTGACAAACACAAAGTGAATTTCATTTATTTTTTACTGCTTTTGTTCTATATTCTTACGAAGTCCGTTTTTTCGGTTCGTTTCATTGACAGAATAAAATTTTTTTTCTACAAAAAACGACAACTGCAGATGGTTTTTTTCAAAATTCGGTAAGGGATTTTGGGAAAACTATTATATGTAGTTACATAAGCAAAATATTTCACTCAGGAATATTATTTTTGAATATCAATTAAAAGCAACTAGACAATACCGCTTTCGAAGGGGAGAAACGGTTACTGGAAGTAATAATTATTGTAGCAGAGAGTAGACCTTGCAAGGAAAGGAAAATTTGCGTAGCATAGACTTCGTTTCTTCTTCTTCTTTCCAGTGCTCGAAAGACGCACATTGTAAAATTTTAAATTTATTTAGAAAATTTATTTAGAAAATTTATTTGAAGCGATGAGATGTGATTAGTTGATAACCGGCCCTCTTCAGGTCTTGGCATTCATATTCATGTTCATCATTGAAATTTATGATGCGGAGTATTGAAATCCCCGGGAGTAGTTTTCGCATAAAATGAAGATGGGAGTCATTTCGGAGTCGAAGGTCAGGTACAAGGGTTACGGGTTAGGCAGAGGGTGGACAACCCGAGGAAAGAACAGCCGTTGTGTGACGAGGAGAAAACCACCGTTAGACAGGACCATGGCAAATAGGCAGACAGGAAAATTCGAATTTTTTTCCAGTCGAACATTTGGGCTCTCCCCGGGGCGAAGAGGAGGAGGAGGAGAGAAAGGAGAGAGAGGAGTGCCGGCTGAAACCTGTTGAACGCAAAAAACGCGACGGGACAACGCGCCGCTTGCCCCACACGAAATGGAGAGTGAGAGAAGACAAGGGAAAGACGGTGGATGCGTGGAATCAGTTGGTCACGGAGTGTCATCGTCGTTGTGTCGGTCGTTCGGAGAACTCGACAAAATCGTTTTTTTACGTTTTGTTTACGCCCGCGCGTGTTTTTATGCGTGCGTTCGCGTTTTTCTGCGAGTGTTTTGACGTTTTCGCAACAGCAAAGAAAATACAGCGTGCGTGTAGGTTGCGACGCGGGAAAAACTGCGAAATTTGAATTTGAAAAATCGAATTTCGATATATCGATGTTCGGGGCCCTTGGAGTCAACGGTTTTTCCTCGGAAAAATTTTGTGCCAAAAACCGATTTTGCCGCGATAATGTAGCGTCGGACGTGCGTGTGATTCCGTGATCGTTTTCTAGATAATGATTTTATTTAATTAATTTCCAAGTTTTTGAAATAATTCGGTTCGAAAAGTAGAAGGTCTAACGAATCGTTGTCGAATGACCGTTTGGAGTTTCTGTTTTCTTTAGTGCTTGAAACGATTTGGAAAAGCAGAGTGATTGTCTTAACAACGGTAATAATATTTCAGTTTTTTACAATTTACCATTTTCAATTGAGAATACTGAAATTATTGCTATATAATTAGACTTATTTGTAGTTACAGCAACTTACTTCCAGCCGAGATTGATTATTCTTTCGGCTTTTTAAAAAATTGTCAGCTAAAATTTTGGTTGTAAATAGGTTAGGTTAGCTTTAAATTAATAAGACTAATACCTAGAAATAATGCTCGAAGTGCCACTGTTCTTCTTTTTTCTTGAGTTCCCATTTAATTGGTACTTACAGATAATAATTGTATAATATAATTAGTTTAATATAAAATAATATAAAATAGATAATAATTTTGACTTACAAGGTGCACAATTGACATACACCGTTACTGTCACTAGGAGTTACTACATTGACAGTTACTAACATGGTGAAAAATATTGAATATTCATCAATAATGTTAATTTAAATTTGATTTTTACCTGCAAAGGTACCTAAGTACTTGTTCACAAGAGAAGAAAGAACTTCTTGTTGACCTGAATCATTGGCTTTTATTTGTTCGTGCAAACACTCACCGTACGGATACGTCTGGTGGTTGGTGTGAAGTAGAACATGATTTATTGCATGAAATTCTCTTTTTAATGTTTATTTATTGATTATTAATGGTTGGTGGTCCCAGATAATAATTTATCTGGTTGTTCTCGAACGGTTGTTTCTTCCTATGGGTGGTACAATAAAAAGTTCTAGCATATGTGGCAGCTGGAAATTAGTGTAGTTGGATCCTAAGGAATTGACGTTTTACACGAAATGAAATTTAACCTGTTGATCCGAGGCTTAGTTTGACCACAGCAACAGCAACAACAGGAGGTGGCTGAACTTATTGGTAAACTTAATTTATGTTTTCAGTAGGACCTTCCTGGGTTATTTCCTCTTGTACAGAATTTAATGAATTTTTCTACGTAATCAAGTCCAAATTGATTTGAACGCCATTCAGGTGACTGGTTAAATTTGAAAAATGACAATTTAATTTTGTAATTAATCGTTTCTTCGGGGTGGAATGCCTTAATCATTAATTCTCGTGGTGCGCTTCAATTTCTTTCACGTTCAATTTTGACAGTTCTGTCTGAAGCAAAAAATTTATAGTTGTTCTTCTGAAAAAAAGACAAGCTGAGATTCTGCGGATTAATGGGAAGTAATTCAATACACAGAGGATTGCAACACATTGATGTAACTTTAACACGTGGAAATCATAATTAATTGTGTATTTTTAAAGGAGTACAGCAATACATGCATCAGAATTCTTTATAGAAAAATAATGAGCGTTTTTTTGTGAATTGTTCTAACTGCAGGTGTAGCGTACACTTTTGTGTGACAATAATCATGTCTGACGGGGAAAGTAAAACTACTCACATTGTTAGCTTTACCATTTTATTATTCCCAGATGTTGGGTCTTCCTTAGCAAAATGTTGTGTAAATTATCTCCATCGACCTGGTCTATTTTTATTAGTTTAATCTTGTTTCGTTTCTCCGTGTTAGACCCATTTGCTGGCACGAGAGTCACGCTGCAATGCCACATTCTGTACAATTTCGATCAGGAATTCGATTCCTCGAAGATAACACCACGTCGAAATATGGTTCCATTGAATCATCTAGTAATGTTCGTTTGAAATGCCTAAGACACAAAGAAACTCCTTCTTTCGTGAATTTGCAGTGAAATATATACGTTTATAACATATAAATATATTTATGTGTTACATTAATTAAAATTTATTTTATTTATTTACGAAATTAATGTTGTTCATTTGTGGCGAAGCAAACGTTTCAAGTTCATTCATTTTGAATTTAGAATTTTTCGATGCCAAAATTCAATTAAGATGAAACAAGTGAAGAACAAACCATTTATTATAATTTTTATTTACATAAAAGTCAATGTAGAAAAATCATCAAATGAGTGAAGGAGGATGAGAAGATGGAGTGAAAGGGCAATAAACCACGAAGCAAAGTTTATTTGAGACTTTTCATATTCAATCAATGAGGATCAATTTTACAAACTCAAGTAATATAAAAAAATCGCATTCGCATTAAGTTAATAACGACTTTTATAAATTTACTTGGATTATGTTGGTGTTATGTACCTGGAACTTGAGATTCCAGTTCTACTGAATTACAAATTACCTCGACAGGTGAGATTACTAATACGTTTTCATTACCAACCTGTCTTCACCCCCGCCATTGAGTCATTAAACATCGGGTACCAGACGTGCAGGGCAGGGTTGTACTATAAAAAGGAACAGGTTGCGAGTGTATGTCCTTTTAAGGTACGAATATCTGGGACGTTCGCTTAGGGTTTTACCTGCAATATTAAATTCTTTTTATATATTTGGGCGGATTAAATAGATTTAGCCATTGTTTCCTCTCAAAGTAAATGTTGTCGAAGCACGGAGAGGTGAGCCCGACTTGTAACAAAAACGTGGAAGGAAACTCGTAATTTAAATTTGACATTTTGTTTTCATTTTATTTTTGTTAAATGAAGACGTTCGTTTTGTCGCCAGTCTCACAATCCCTTTAGGTCCCATTTAAATTTACCAAGATGAAACGTCGGCGTGCAGCATCTTCTTCCTTCTGTTTTGACTTTGTGGTTCAAATGTGGTGTTCTATTTTTTTGTTCGCTCGAATTTTGAAATTGATTGATTTGTTGCTGGCATCAGTTTCACTGTAGACGCCCTTTAGTTTTGAAAACTAAATTCACTGTTGCAAGACAAAGGGAGAAAGTACTCCTCAGTAGCCGAGTTTCATATCGATTGCATCTACTAGAACTTTTATAAGAGTCTGACATACAGGAAACTATATTCGTTCCAAAACTAATTCATCACACAATTAACAAGTAAAATTTCAAGCCTTTGTTAAAATTAGAGTTAATATAAAATAAATTACGAAATACGCAGTCACCAATTAAACATATGTTTGGGTTCAACTGTCCTTAAGGACAGAAAAACAGATATGTAAATACAATACCTTTACAAAAATAAACCACATGTTGAGAATCAAATATTATCAGCAGATAGTATTTGAGGAAGTAGGGGAGGCACTTACATAACAATAATTTAATCTGGTTTGATACCTCAAAAATAGACAAAGAAATGACAATTACACCATTCAACACCAACACTCTCAGAAACGTTAACTGCTAGGCAATTTCGATCGATTAGTTCTGACATTTGATTTGAATTCCTTTGAAAGAGTTTATAAAACCAATCCATTGATGAAGTCGATTCTTGGGGTTCGCCTGATCCATCAGAGATGTTCATCTTTTTTATTCACTTGTTTCAGCAATAAGATTGCCACGCCATCCGCGATGACAATTTTATTAATAAAAATCTTCGAAACAGGCACTCATCGAAAATTGACTTTAATCGATATTATACGATCCCGAGAATTAATATTAATGATTATTTTATTCGTTAGATTGAACGGGAAGAGAAGTGTAATAGTTCTTCTATTGAAATGACCATTTCTGTTAAGATAGAAGTTAAGATAGAATACATACTAGAATTACAGTATATAAATACGTTTGCACACACACATATAGGAAACGAAAAGCATATTGAATACATTATCGTAGCGTAACGCCATGCAGTGTAATTTATTTTTGAGACTTGAAAATGATTCCCCTGAGAAAATTGAAGCTTCCACGAATTGTATTTTATAAGAGTAAAAATAAGTGTCAAATTTCACAAAAACATGATGAAATTGATCTTGAGGGAATAAGCAGAGCTTTGGAAAACACCACTTTTCTGGAACTCCTAGTTTCCTTTACTTTATTTATACCCATTTATTCTGACCCCGTCTATATCTTTCTTTCTTCGTACCACTCAATAAATGGATTTAATTTATGGTGCGAAGTAATGAACTTATCGGCCTTTTACCTGTTCTCTAGAACTCTGCCAACTTCATTTATTTCAATTTCGATTCGCTTCTGAGTTCGATAAATATAAACTCTAGAAGTTCAAGTTTTCTGACCCAAGGAGATTAAGCGTTCTGGTGGAAGTTCAGGCGAAAACTGAAATCAGGTGAAATGTGGCCACCATTTGCATATATTTACAATTTTAATTAAATGTCGTTTCCGAGATTTATGGAACTTATACTTTCATAACAGCAATGTTCAAAGGAAAGAAAGAGCAACTGATGAAACGTAGCTGCGTACAACTATATATGCAGCTATTTGCAAATATATATTAATTACATGTTTTTCCAGTTCGCATTTTAATTAAAACTTTTATTGATGCACATCACATAATATACAATTGAACAGATAATAGTATCATCATAATCTATTACGTAGTGCTACGATAATTGCAAATTATCAACGTTATCACGATAAAAGTTATATTAATGCCGTAACACAAAATTGTTTACCTATTTAGTACAACAGCATAATGTAATTCAGGGCGCGTGTTGTTTGGGTCTTAGTAAACATCATTGAATGTTTTAGAAACTTAAATTTCTTTTTGTAGAGAAATTTATTACATTACCTATTACTTAAATGAGTTTTGCAGAACTTAAAAATTATTTAAATGGCTTGCTTAAAAAAATAATAACTTATTTATATTCAAATATCCTGTAATTGTCTTAAGCCCAGTAGTTTGAAATAGAAATGCCGCAAAAGAATGAGGTGTTATGTTCTCATTGCCTGAAAATAAAGGAAATTAATAATTCGACGTGACATTTTTATACTAAAATTAACTCTCGTTGCTTCTCAAGTACTCAAATTTATTACACGAACCGCGTAGCTTAGCAAATTAGTGACGTGATATTGCCTAAAGGTCTTTCTCACAAAATCCCATCGGATAATCGACACTTCAAATGAGTTATTTGCCCATTTATGAGATTTATAAGCGTCGTCGAAATATTTTACTCGTGATTGTTGCCAAGTAATAATACTACCGTAATGCTGCTTCTGTATCACTACAATAACTCAGTCCTTAGGACCTGTTATCTACTGAGTAGAAAAATACCCCAAAAATAGGTCATTGTTTTATTATTTGGGAAAACACAATAAATATTCAAATGAATTTCCTAAGTAATTAGGTAAATAATCATATCTGATTCAATTTAAAGTGAAGTTCTATCTTTCATTGTTCGATTTCTTTTTGGCACACAAGGAAAATGGCGAATAAGAGTCAAATTTTCGTTTAGTTTCACTTTCCAATTACACCGCTCCCCATCCCGTTGACTTTGCCGTTTATGGAGAAGTCTTAAGAGTTTAATTTCTTCTCATCTATATTTTTTGTTCTTGTTACTACGCCATATCGGGTAGTCGACAGGTTACAGGTTGAAAATTATAGGGTAATAGCGCCATGCTCGGGAAAAGAAACTAGCGACCGCACAACTATTTCCTACTTGGAAACGGATGTGGAAGCGGTTTCTTCGCCGAAGTATGAAAAACCTTGATCTTGAATGATCTGGGTTTGGTGAACAGATCTAACAATGAGCCGCTGGTGGAAAGCCGCAATTCTTGAACATCATAATTTTAATCATAAGTTTCGGTTTTCATGGTCAAAAAGACGGCGGAAGAAGTTGCGGCGTTCCCGGGGGCGGATGCAGCCGATGCGGTTTCATCCCTACATTGAATAGTCTCTCTTGCGGTTACATGACGAGTAATCAACCTTTGTGAAAGAATACAAACAATGGCTCTGCAAAGACAAGATAAATAATGGGTACTACCTTTGGTTATTACCATCGGTAAAGAGGTAAATTACTCCTCCAAAATATCACAAGATGAGGTCCGTCACGATATTGATGAGAATGGGTATCCTCATTGTTTGAAGCTTACTATTTATTCCTTAACTTTATTGAAGCTAATATCTAGCTAGTGGATTAATGTCGTTTCGATGTTGACTTTTTTACTTTAAATGAGGTTTTCGTCTTTCGTGTTTTTTCCAGCTCATTCTGGGTGTAACAAACCATACTTAACTTGAGCTTACAAATATCCACAAGAGATTGACAATAGAGCAAGTCTTATTACATAAGTTGGTCGAAAATATTTAACCAAACTACTCGTAATGTCTCACAATTCTACCATTTCGAACAGCTAATAGGCTGTGTTTAATTGACAAACACATCCTTCTACTGTGCGAAGAAGAGTTACCCGAAATAAAAATGCAGTCATTAAATGCCCCGAATAAAATTAGGGAAAGTCAAAAAATACTGTTCTTTAGTCCCATGGGACCTTGCCGAACTCCTGTTGTAGTAACTCAGCATTCTTGTCATGTTCAACTAAAACGCTTTCTATCACAGCCACAGCTTATTTTAACTTGTGTCCTCGTATAAAATAACACGGTTGGTTCGTCGAACTATTCAAGCTTTGATCTCTTAAAAATTATTGTTATTAGACATTTTCACATCCGGAACAGGCAATAAAATATTCTCCTTATGAGGAAAGGGTTTGTGCATGCACATTCCTCGGGTCATGGGACAGCAAAAGGTCAAAAAAAACTAAACACTGATTATCACCTAAAAATATCGCAGTAATCTCTAACCAGAACTGTCGATATCCAAGGATCATAGTCTTAAGTTTTTATTTAAACAGTTAATAAACCTCGGTTTATCGTATTTATAGAAACTAGATTTCGTTATCCCGAAGTAAGGATTCTAAATTTGTGACACAATAATTCGTTGAAAAAACATAAAAATACCTGGAACAGAATAGAATTTCAGGACTCAAACATATTGTTTTTACTCTTTCTGTTCATAAAGTCGGCGAAGGAGAATTTAAATTTGAGGATTCTTATCAATCATTGATTTACAAGTTAATTTCAACAGTAAGACGCGACAAATCATAGGATTACAAGTGACAAAACGAAATAACACGGGTTATAATTTTGGGACTCTCGGATTGATAAACAAGTTAGATTCGTAATTCGAATCCAAATTTCCCCTAATTGGTGCATTAATTTCAATCTTATTTATTTTCGGCGAAATATAATGCAAAGGATTTGGTAAAACGCATTTCTTGAAACTCGTTTGACCAGGGGCCCAAGGTATCAAACTCGGAAATCGACGTATCTATTATCGAAATCGAGTACCGGATTTTGTATCGTAAATGACGAGCCTAATTTGATCCGTCAACTATGGGAACAATCCCGCTAAGAGTGCTTTTAGCAATCCTTTAACTATTTGTCTAGTCGTCTTTGGATTTCAAGAAACGGAAGAAAAATAACAAGTAGAAGTAAAGGTTAACATTAAGTTTTGTAGTTTTCTGTTGTCAGATGTTTATCTTTCCAAATTCGCACATGAATTTGTTATTTCTGTCCTATGCAAAGGTAGTATCTCTAGTTAAGTGTAGAGTTTCTTATAGAGTCAACAGTGTATGTAATGGCCTCAACTTTTTTCCATCTTGCTTGAACAGTTGATTTCTTGGTTTTTTCAGTCTACAGTCGTTGCTCTTTGGGAGATCTTAACTTTTTCCAAGCAGTGTTTTTGCAGGTTTTTTAGGCTTTAACATTTACATTGCCTTGGTGTACTCCCGTTTACTCGTCTCGGAGCAATTTGTAGGTGATTCCTTTGTTTCTAGAACCATATCTGTAATGTTCGTATTTGCAGAACAAATATTGGACCTCATCTGGATTCTTGAAATTAGTTATTCTTTTTAGTATTGAATTTTTCCCGTGTAGCATGTAGTCCGGGACGTACAGGCGGAAAGGGTTTTTGTTTGGTAATTGTTGCTTCAGAATCGAATAATTTTATTAAATTTTCAGTAGCCGAACAATCAAGACTTTGTCGTTCATGTCGCCCAACGGCAGTCGGCACTTTCTGTTCTGTTGAGTTCCAATTGACACTTCCACGACATTTGAGTGAAGATAATTGAAAATTACAACTGCGTATGCCACCGTAGTAATTTCAAACATTTCTCTTTCATTTCATTCGAAATTCTTGTGTTTGGACTTTACTCTTATTAAACACACGTTGGTCTTCGTATGTTTTACAATTTCCCTTCAGTTTGACTGTATCTAAGTTTTCTAGTAATCTTACCTCTATTCCCGATCCCTTCATGCGATCTTACACAAGCTTTGATTTTGTCCGAAATTCAGCTTTTGCAAACTTTTTGTTGTACAATTTGGAACTTCAAAATTTCATAGGATCTTCTCTTTCGCTTTGTAATTCTGCGGAGGTGACAAGTTCTTTTTCCAATCGATTATATCAAAGTTTCTCATGGAACACTGTTACCCATTTGTTTAAATCATTGACCTGATAATAAGAGGTAATACATACATGTATTACAGATGAAAAAATTGGTTGTACATAAAATTAAATATAAATGATGAATATATGGAAAATAAGCATATAGATTATTGTTGTTTGTATTGATTCACTGGAAGTTCTGTTTATATTTTAATTTGTTGTATAGATTTGTATTTTAAATTGTTAATCCTGTAAATGACTATTAAATATTCATTCCATGTCTGGTGGATTCTCGTCTCCATTGTTTGTAATACGAACAATGCTCGTTTGGTCACGTTTATAGCAATAATTAGTCGGGTTTGTTTCACTCGGTAGATAAACAGCTTAAAAAAGATGAACGGGACAAAAGTCTTCCAAATCGATGGGTGGGAATCCGGATGAGTACAGAGGAGGCAACGAAACGAGGCAAACCCTTGTTTTTGGTGGTTCTGCTACCACGCCGCTCTGAACAAGAAGTTAATTTTTGTAATTTCCAGTCGTTAAACCATTTATAATCAGGCCTTTCTGGTTGTTTTATTATTTTGGTGGTTGGGTAGCTCGGGTAGTTCGAATGAAATGAAAAGTGATGATTCTCTCCAGCCCCACGTTGTCGTAATTAATTAAGAAAAACAACAACTTTGTGCGACGAGTCAAGGTTATGAAGATGTGGTTCTTGATTTAATGATGCTGTTAAAGAAGCTAGGAAAAGAAATGGAATTGCGGTTAGTGAAGAATGAAAAGTTATGAATGAAAGTCGTGCTCAAAAAGTGGGCTTGTATTAGGTTTTCCTTCTATTAGTGAAAATTTCAAGTTCTGTCATTGTTGTTGTAACTTTTAATTTGTGTTGATCGAAGTGACAACACTGAACCATCATCACATGTCAATTGAGGGTAGAAACCACCTGTGAAGTAAAATTCTTCACTTATGATAATACTAGAGTAAGTAATATGAATAGTTATTAAGTGTTTCTCAAGTAAATGATAAAACATACCGAAATCTTATTTTAATGTTACAATCTATTTATTTTACAAATAGATGGGCTAAGAATTTTTTTGTAAAAAAAGTTTTAATACACAGTAAGTGTTCCAGACAAAAGACTGTATAAAATTGTTTATATTTACAAATAAAATGTTTATAAAATTTTAAATATACTTTTTATACTGTACGTATATTTGTGTGGTGTTTCGTACATTATACAATGATTCAATGATTTACAAGATTTAAATGATTATACGATGAATTATATACAATGATTTTTGATGAAATCAATCTTCCGTTGTATTTTTCTATTATTTAAAAAATTTTATTTCTTATTTGAGCTGTCTACAAGTCTAAGCTTTTAATGGAGCTTCTTATGAGAAAAAAAGTTATTTTTCTTGTCAAGAGGCTAAATTTAAATGTACAGAGCAGTTGAAGGATAGGACCGGAAGTTGGTGCTCAAGTGGGGGAAGCTTGCAGAAGGACTGCGATTTAAGTAACTATTACAATAGTTCAGTCCCCCTACTTAGTGCCACATTTGAGTGACTATAATGCCCAGTCATTTGATGATTTTTGTTTGCCGAGTGGGCAAGTTGGAAATGAAATAAATGTTAAGGTTCTTACTTCGTACATAAATTTTTATTTTGGATTTATTTAATCATTACAATGAAAGAGGAAATAATTTTTCAGCAGATGATGTATCTGAATAGTTTTACAACTGCCTGTTTTGTATTTGTTGTTGCATTTTATTCGATAAGTCTCACTTATTTTGGGAAGATCTCGACAGTTTCTTTGTCCGTACAGAAATGTAAATATTTTTTGTAAAATGTAAACGCGTAGATCTAGACTCCCTTTGGCTTCTGTTGTTACATCTTGATCTAGTTGAACCAAGATCTCTTCTTGCACCTTCCCTTGGTTTTTGTCATTCCAATCCCCTTCTCGGGTATCTTATTTTCATCTTTCTCTCAAATTTAGTGACACCTTAATTTATTTGTTCTCACTGCGGGTGATTCCTTCGACGTTGCCTTCTCGCGTTTCCACTATTTGTCATCGTATCTTTCCGTTCAACGTCCTCTCGCGGTAATCTAATCTCGAATCCAAGATTAATTAATAGGATTTCAAATTGAAAACCCCTGCAAAGGTGAAGTGTTTATGAGAAGTTGAAGAAGTCAAGCTCGTGCAGAAGGAGAATGATTCAGACAGAATATGAACCTTCCAGAGTTTGATTTCCTTAATTTTGTAAAACTTTCAAATAAAAATCGTTTTTGTAATTAAATGTAGCAAGTCTTGAAAGGACTGTTTTCTCTGCAGAATAACTTTAATAAAAGTCTCAAAGTCATGGGGAGCTTCCAATTGAAGAGTCCCTGGGGACCATAAAAAAATTAAATTCTGTTTTATTTGTTCAGAGCAAAGATCGTATTTTAGTGAAATCCTGTTTGGGTAATTACTTACTTGGACTTTTAATAAGTCTTTAATGAATGTTTTCTAATGTGTTGCTTTCTTGTTTTATTCTAGGTGTTTTTGTGAAGTACATTTCTTCTACAGGAAAGTGGATATTTAAGGAGGAAAATGCATTCGTACTGGATATTCATGATAATTTTTCTTCGAGTGATCTCCACAGGTGAGCTTTTTACTTTTTCAAGATCTCCTGGGGTACTTCCTGTGAATGAATCCTTTTCAAATAACAGTCTAAGGAAAGCGGTTGCTGTAATTTTATTTGTCGGCTGTTCAGTTGGATTGTTGGTGTTAGGTTTCGAAAAAATGTCACGGTGGATGGAGTTTATTATCCAGTATGAGAGCGTCAGTCTTTCCCTTGAAAACGACTACTAATGGAATCCGCATTTTGTGTCTTTATATATCTTTTTTCCTTTCCATGTCAGAAATTTTGTATTCATGTGGTTTCGATTAAATGTGGTCGAAAGAAGAAGTAAGAAATGTAGGAGAATCCGTTTGAAAACAACTTGTTGTAAATGAGGTTGATACGATATGGTTGCTCCTTCTTTCTAACCTCACTCACTCGGGTTATCCTTCGGGAATTTAATTCCTATAGGACCGCAGGGGCGGAAATTGTGGGGGGTTTATGAACTATGGTTTTGCATTTATGAAATGTCTGTAAGTTTTCATCTTGTCATTTTGACGCATCCTGAAGGGACGACTACTTATTGGAATATTAATTTCTGTAACGAATTTTTAAAGGTTATGGTAATTCTCCTATGGCCATGAGAGTAAATGTAAGGCACCTTTCTTAGTTCGGATTAAAGCATATGCCTTCCCTGCCACACCAAATTTAATTTTTAATTCAGGTATTTATTCAGGGAAAACTATACCATTGCTTGAAGTAATTTCATGTCGGCATTTAAAAATCACTTTAGTTTATTCCATCATATTTGGGTCTTAAAAGACCTATAACTTATGGTATTTTCATTGGTAAAAACGGAATATAAGTTCCACCTCTGTTTTTATAACGTGGGGCCATTGCGGAATACTCCAGGTTCTTTACATAAAATGAAGGGAAAACACATCAAGTGGATTTAATAATTGATGTCCGGGTTAATGAGGGTTATGTTAACTCAGCGGTTTTATTCACTCGGAGGTACAACCTTATGTTAGTTTTCATATTGGCTTAGTCATTTTCAACATTAAAACCGCATGTTTTCATCCGCACACACCCATCCCTACCGGGATAGGTGAAGAAAATTATGAGTGAGGATGATTATTTTTTTAACAAACAATGCTTAAGAATTCAGGTACTAAACAAAATTCAGGTACTGTTGTCGTCTTCAGTGACAGGCGTGTTTAAACACCGCTAATTGCTTTCTAATAACGGAAAATTGGACCTTTTCTTTATGTCGACCTAACTTCTCCGGAAAACAATCGGTAATTAATAGTTTTCGTTGCGCCATTTACGCCTTTGGGAAGCATTATGATCACATTCAAATCACATATGCCGAAATAGGAAGATTCCTTTCCCATTCAAAATATATTTTTTTCTGGTATCATTTGATTCTTCGATATTAATCCGGAGAAAATTGTTGTGTCTGCCGGTCTCGTCCATTAAAAATTTCTATTTGAGAAAAACGACATGGCGGTAGAGTTATGAAAGTTCGCATATCACTATTTTTGAATTATTCTAGTGGCTCGTTAATTTTAAGGGTTTCGTTAACGATAACTGCATTGAAACAAAAATTTATGTAAATGGTATTTGTCGACACAGCTAGAACTTAGGCAAAAGGAGTTCCCAGAATAAGACAGAATGTTTTGTAAGAGAAATTTATTTATTTATTATATTTACTATTATATTATATTATTATATATTATATATTATATATTATATATATTTTATTATATTTATTTATTATATTTATATTAATTTATTTTAGAGAAATCATTGGTAGCAACACTTTTGTAGTTATCAGGTTAATAGGTACTTGTATGTTGTTAAGAGTGAATTATGAATTCTTAATTACCTGAGAAATCTGAAAGTCGAAGAAACAAATCTTCGTCAATAGGTTGTAAATGTAACCATAATACGACGAGCCTGAGCTTGTTATGTCAGATAAATTCATGAAGATCACCGTGTTGAAATAAATGAAATGCAGAAAATAAAATTATAAAAGAATGGAGAAGATAAAATGACCACGTGTTAATACGATTCCGTCCATTTAGTGCAGGAAAAGGAAATAAAAATTACATGCACGAGGACGTGAATTAAAACGTGTCAGGTAGTCTGGCGCTGTTTATTTCATGTCCCTTTCATCGTCAAACTTTTTTCTTAAAAGAAGTGAAAGAAATAATAGTTAATGATGTGGTTTGTTACGCAATTTTCATCTAGAATTACTACTTATTAGGTCGGTAAAAAGACCGAATTTTATATTCTCTCCACATTAACCGACCGATCCGATTTGATTGTCACTTATGTTATCAGGTAATAATGGGTCTTGAACCCAATGAAATCGGCATTTATTTAAAAATAGTGAGGAGTTAAGTCAAAGTTGATCAAATGTCCCTAAAGGGAGAACGCTCATTTTCTATTACATAATCAAATTACGAAAAAAATTAACTTATGAAAACCAACCGAAACAAAATTGATATTACTATTACTTCGACTGATGGATTGTTTTCTTAACTTTATATATAATAATTAAACCTAATTTCACAAAATCATTACTGTACGGTGTTACGCATAAAATAAGTTCACAACGCAGACAAATAAGTAAAAAAAAAGATACATAAAAATATAAACAATGTTCACGGAATTACATACAAATTAAATAAGTTCAAAACTGATCGAATTTAAATTTTCACGGCGTACACTATTTTTGTATTTATACTTATTACACTACACTTAGGTTCCAGTGAATGGCAATTATCACTTAAGAACTCTTATCACTGATAATGCCAGCAGCTGGGAAAGCTGTCGAAACGTGGGAAATGAGGTAATCATCGTCACCAAAACAGGACACGGTATTATTCGACAAAAAAGAACGATAAGTATACATACAAAAATTCAAGACTACAAAAATTGATGTGACTCATAAAAATCTGACACTTAAAGTGTATATAGCTACACAAAAGCGCATAGCAGAGTAAACAAATAGGATACGAAACAGACAGGCAAACATTAAAAATTTATTCTAATGAAAATGCTGTAATTTCTAAACAGAGTGTATATTTCTTTTTGGTCCTTATTTTCAGCCAAATCAGACAGATCGTACACAAATAACAAAAGAATGACATGGGTACATAGTTCATTAGACTGAAAATAATCGGGAACAAAAAGAAACATGTTTCTGTGAAATAGTTGCTATTCATATTCCTGTGGAAGTGAATTTAATTTAAATCAACAAATTTAAGCTCTTCTTTCTACTGTATATGTTATTTTGTTTTCTACTTGAAGACATTGTCTGGCACGAACGGTGATGTGAGGGAACATCACCAGAGCTTTAATTTATTAGTTCAGGTGATTGCATGGAAATTAAAACAAACTGCCTACCTGTTGCATCCGTTTCCTTTTCGGGGGAAAATTACTCTGTTCGGACACGTTTCATTTAATTGCCGTTTGAAACAAATTTCCCGTAGATAATGTGAAAGATTTAAATCACTAACCATTTTTATAATTTGCATTCAACTGCTTGTTGAATGGTTGCATATCGTGAGTTGAAAGAGAAAAATCTTTAAACCGTTCGAACCATGTGGATAACTTTTTATCTTATTATACGCGCAACATATGGTTACATGGACAGAATTATTTTAATTAAAATCTGCTGCAGCTCAGGTCTGCTGTTACAAGATCCAATTACAGTAAAAAACATGAAACCAAAATGATGAGTTCCTTTGCATAATGAATAATGAGTGGTGAAAGGTTTATGAGTTAAGAAGAAAAACATTTTCACACTTATAAGTACATATGTTCCCCATAACGAGGTCAATAAATAAAGATGGGAATTGGCAACGCTCATGTAATCTATAATAAATAATCGTTGTGGCGCCGATGTGTTCATTCGAGTCGTTAAAACAATAAAATACTTTCTTAACTGCGAAGTTTGAGAAATGTCCTACGAACTATGCGCTGTATTTGTCATTAATATTTTCATATCTCCTAGAGAATTGCCACAGTTGTATTCATGTAGTATTACAACAGAAAATATGTATTTTGAGTGAAACACTTATCCAAAAACTTAGAGCCCAGGCAAAGTATGTAAAATCATCAGTGTAAATTTCACAATACGATACAATTTCAGTTAAAAAATCTGAACATTCTAAGAAAATAACCAAAGGCAACTCAAAAATCTATTTTATTGAAATGAAATGATACATAAACTAAGGCGAAACTACTTGACTCGTCAAAGCACAAAGTAATTTATTGCCTACAACAGTCTTGTGGTTTTTGATATTCTATTTGTTCCATCTGGAAATCAACCCAATTCAGAAGAAACAACTATGGCATCTCTCTTGAATATAAAATATTAATTGCTTAATTCTACGTAGGAACAAACAGACACGTTCAAAATGCTGCTGTCAAGACAAAATAATAGTAATTAAAAACGGTCCTGTAAAGTCGGTCTTTTCCTTTATTAGAAGATGTTTTTTTTTTGGATTTCATCAAAGAACCCATGGCGACCTTCGAAAGTCATCTATTGTTAATCACCAGCGACCAAAAAGGATATAACTCATTATATTGTGTAATATAACATAATTTATATTAGTATTTACCATCCCATCATTGTAATAATCTCCTCTGATTCGCGTTTGCGTTTCACTTGGCAATTAGCATAAATTAGATCTTGTTAACTTAGCGAAAACTTGGTTTAACTCATCCATCCATTGAAATGGCACATGTCTTCTTTTGCACGCACCAGACTTTTATTCGCATGACTTTGTTTTTCCGGATTTTGTTGGCATATGTTGAACCTCTCTTGATTGTTTGAGATTAATTAAAGTTTGCAACAAAATTATTATTTGTTTCACATAATTCAACTCGTCCGAGGTAATTGCTCTCGAGTTTAAACACGGTGTCACTCAAGAATCTTACATTGAATGTAGTATTTAAGTTAATAAGCAGTTGACTTAATGCCAGCAGGGCCGATTACCACCCGTTGAGTCTCACCGGTTTACTGATCTACTTTTGTTATGTAAAAAAAAACTTATTTTCTACAAAAGTCTGCCAGTTATTGTTGTAAATCATCTTTCTGGCCGATTCAACTCGAAGACTTTTCTTCCGACAATGGAAATACGGGTCGTAACAACATGTTGTTTGTTATTTTAACGGCTGTGCAGTCTCGGATGAGCAACAAACACGCGGGAAGTATAAAATTTCAGCGAGAATATACCAGGATGTCAGAAAACTGATTTGTTGTTCTGATACCCGCAGAGTCGTTTCGTCATTTTATGAATAAATCTAGACGGGTTAACACTTTTGGTTTATTTACCGCGACGACCATATATCAGTATTTTAATAGAGGGAAAGCCTAACGGGTAGACCGTAAGTGTTTTGTTACGCTGTATACATCCAACAAAACCGGTGTGTTATATATAAAAAATCAACGAAACTAACTAAACGCAAAGTTACTATTAAGACACCGAACAAATTAGTTAATAAGTTCCAGTACTAGGTGGAACAAAGGTATTTTTATCGAAATATTCTGCCTGTAAAAAAAATTCGTGTTATACAATGAGACTGATTGTATAACGATGTGTAGTGATTACCTATACTTGATTACTTACTTTATTACTGCATTTAATCATTTTTTATGTGTTTTTGAATTTCACTTGCAGATGTAAGTTGCAGAACATGAACTTTTACAATCATATTCGTGTACTTTAAAAGAGGAAGCCAAAAAAATATATTATTTTACTTTGAGACAACTCTCTTTAAGAACATCAGACTCTCTTCTGATTATAACAATAAAAATACCACTCTGAGTCATTCCATCAAAATAATTTTGATTTGTATTTTACCATAAATAAATATTACATCACAATGGAAGTTCTTTTACAGTATGTCTGGTTCATTCGCTTAGAGCGAATTAAGTATTCAATGGAAAAAAAACAATTTTTCTTTATTTACTTCCGTATACACTCAAACGATAAGGAATCGAAGTACTTAAATTAAAATTTTATTTGATTTTGGAAATACTACCGTAGCCAAGTGTAAGAAAAATAGGTATGTTTTAAAAATATAAAACATAAGATGGTGAAACAAAAAGTCATTAGCCGAATATAACAGCCGCTGTAAACCAGGCTATAAAATAAGAAAGCATTTGATATTCCAATAGGGTAGTCTAGACATACTCACACATTCAATATGCTTCGCTCTTGTCATTGAATAAGAGATTATAGATTACCTGCTGAAAGTGTTAGGGCCTCCTCAAACATGACTTAACCTCTAGAATACTGAGCATTACAGTTCCTATTGTCACGTGCTACAGAATGGCATTACTAAGTAATAAAATAGCGATATTTTTGCAACACTATCGACTGATTGAACGTGCTTATACATTTATTACTATTTAGTATCATGAGAAAAATAATTTGAATAAATGTAGTTGTATTTCCAAATATAAAAATACAGAAACAATTTTATGGTAATGTGACCTTTCGAGCGCGCATAATTGAGAATGATATTTGTTTTCGTAAAAACATATTGCGTAAAATCCAAACATATATATATTTCAAAGTTGATAATCGTATTTAATATGTTAAAAGTTCAAAGTCTACCGGAAAAGCATCTAAATGAAAATTGTCGTGCAGCTGGGAAGTACCACCATAGAAATATTACAATAATTTTATTAATATTTAATTATATATTCTTAATACTCGAGGCTTAAGCTGCTTCGATGTGCCCAATGCCTGGTACTTTAAGATACATTCCCTTTTTAATCACTACGCCTGGTGGTCCCCACCAAGTGCAACAAACCGGCACCTTTTCAATTAAATAAGAAAACTAACGATTTTAATATACAAAAAAAACAAGTCGTGATTCCAAGTCATAAAAAGTTTTTATCCACATTGGAGATGAGAGTTAGTAGAATGGCATTAAGTAATAATTCACTTGATTGGGCATTGTTTGACTTTCTCTCCCGACACTTCTGTATATGTGATTGAACTCATCGAATTAGGAAATAATAGAAGTCTCGTAGGGATACGAGGAGCACTCTTGTACGGTACCAAAGGGTTCAAAGATGACCATTGAAGCATAAAACGTAAGTGACTTAATGAGTTGCGATGGAAAGCTGTTTACGTGAACATTCATTGATATATGTTGTATTTTAAAGCTGAAATATTGTATAATTACTTAAGACGATCCTTTCTTATGTTTATTAATAATTTACAAGCAAACAATCCCAGAAACAAAAAGAATCACCTGAAACAAGATCGTTAAAACGCGCAGGACCTAACGCGATTTCGTGTGTTTCTAGGGAGCCGGTACACACGTGACTTTCAGGAGATAGGAAATTGGTTTTAAGGACCGATTTAAATGTAAATTTTTTATTTTGAACATAAAAAACTGATGGGTACCATAAATAAAAACAGAGGTCCAAAGTTTAACTCGAAGTCGAGGAGTTTTAGGATGGAGCTGGCATCCACCCTAAAGCCTTCTTGCCTCACCGTGGCGTTCCAGTGAAATTTCATTTGGAGAAAAGGTGATATTAACAAGGTTGAATTTCGAAATCTGATGTTTATCAGTTAGAATGACATTTAAAATTGAGACAGTTATTTACAGACAAAAACTGTACTGTACTGGACTGCTGACTTGTGTAAAGTTCTAAATAAAACCTTACGGTTCATTAGGTTTTTTTCATAACAAATGTGAGAAAACATGGAATAGGAGACGTAAAAAACAATACGTAAACCTTATAATTTCTGTAATGGAAAAAAAATTATTATGAACAGTTATTCATATTAACTCTTACCAGAATAAAAAGCGTTTCGAAAAGGCAATTTCAAAATTAAGTAGGAAAAGTAAAATTAACAAATGCGATAAATGTATTAAACTCCGAAAGCGGGGGTTTAATAAGCAAGTAAAAAATTGAAGTTCTTCAACGCACTTTATCTTTCTGTTGTTTGAAGTTCAAATTCGTTAATAGTAATTAAAATTTGACTCTCTAGGCTATTTGTTCAGTTCCCTAGTGAAGTTAGTAACGTTAAATGCGTCCTCGGATTTAATTAAGCTTTGAAAAATCGGTTTCTTAAACTTGGTAATTAATATCATAGTCTTCGGTACTATTAGTGCTGGTAAAAAATTATGACAAGAGGAAGTGAACTTTATAATGTAAAAGTGAAATTTCTAGGAGTGGAATACCCTTCTATTTTATTCAGGTACAGTTGAACCGAGGAAATTACGCGTTTCAGACTTGTACAATTATACAATGAATTAAAATTAGTTTTGAACTTCTTACTGTACTGGTAATGAATGAACATGTTATCGGTGTAATGGAATGCATACAGTGATTTTTTATTTTAGTAATGCATTTATTAATTCTAAATTAATCGTCCTATTGTCCCCAATAGATACTTTTCTGTATCTTATCATTTAAAATTCAATAATACGTAATCTAGTGATTTTGTTACAAAGGGTGCGAACCTATCAGAAAAGATACGGCAAGCGATTAAATACATTTCGCTAATAGATGGGCACTATTTAAGTGATAAAACTACAGGGGAGCACCAAAAGGGGTGAGCTGAAAGCAAAAGCCGAAGTGGGTCGTTACTCAATTAAACAGCGTGTCAGATTCTACACCTGATGTGCACCAAGTTGGATCAAATAGAATTATTTATTAATAATTTGTACAATTATTCAAACAAATTGTTCTGTTATTTATGAAGGGTAAGTCACGGTAGATGTGCCGCCTGCTTAATTAACTTAAAAAGCCTCTCCCTCTCGTTCGTATCGCAGGTAGACTATATTTTTTTGTTTAAACCACTGAATACTTTATTTTGAAATTGAAAAATGGAGCATTAAATCCGAAGGGCTGTTTATTTTTGAGAGTTCGAATGCTCTGCCTCGTATAGTTTAGCATAATTCTTTGGTTTGGAGAAGTGAACCGTCGAGCCTAATCCTTGTGTGAACGAGAGTTGGGCCTTTAAGTAGGCCTCACGTGAAACCCTGCCACTGGTTTTTAACAGTACTTCACTAACACCTTGAAGCCATCTACAAGAACTGAAGAAACAGTCAGAGAAAACAATTTGTTGTGATTTGTTTGCCGTGGCAATTCAAAAAGCCCCAAGTCAGTGCTCCCAGCCATTCAATTTCCCCCATTTTGTATTCTTTTAAAATTTGTTTGTCTTCCCCAGTGACAGATACTTAAAAAAACAAAGTAAAATCTGATAGTTTTGGTTGACATTTTCTCACTCCTTGGCTGCAGACGTGTGAGGACCGTGGAAGGACCAGGACACCATTTGATGTCTGCCTGTGTGTGGCCAGATATGGGGAAGTCTGTTGTCCAAACACTTGGAGAAAAGGTTTTTCTGGACAAAAAATAGAATTGTCCAAACATTTGGGATGCGTCGGATGCAGGGTGATGGCTTTGTTCGATCCACAGGGGGGTACCCTCCATTTTGTCGTCATAAGAACTTGGGAAAACGGGCAGGTCACGTGTTAATCCAATTTCAAATTCAATGTCTCTCCAGTTGTCGAAGTAACTTAACGACTTTGTTGAATAATTTAAACTTATTTAACTCTTTTTATATGTAGAACACAAGTTTGTTTGTTGTTTTTATCATAACAATTTAGTTTTACAATTTATATGGTTCCGTTATGCAACAACTTCCATTGCGATTTTGAGTTCATGAACATGAGTTGGGTAAAAACCTGGGAACATTTCGGCGGAATTTTCTGCACCTGTAAATAATTTGTTAAGAGAACGAGGAATACATCGCTTATATGTTTCTCATGATGAATGTACCTGAATGTTTACTTAGGTGCAATATGTTTTTTGAAATTTTCAGTGGTTTTTGTCACGGATTTTTCCATGTAATTGTTAGAGACAACCCTCCTTGAACCGAAAAGCCACCCTCAGGTCAACAAAAATGTTTTAAATCACCGTTTAATGCTTTAAATAAATAACTTGAAGGTACCAAACCAATCGAGCTCCTTTTATGAAATGCCTTTCGAGTACCGTAAAATTCCTTCTGTCAACTGCAACAAAAGCGTATTAAGTTATTCGTCAGAAGGAACGGTGGAAACGGGTTTGCTCTTTTGTATACTTGGCTTATACTTCAAATGTATTTTGAAATATTCTTATGGTCACCTGAAATCTCAAATGAATTGACCCTTCATCAAGGTCCAATACTACCCCTGAGAGTTCTGCGACAATAACGTTTGTTCATTCAACACGTTACTTCTTCGTTAGTTCATTATTATTGTTGGGATTAAGGGAGTGACGACGTAAGAATACAGCAATTCTAGCAGGGATAAATACTTTTGGTAGTACTGATGAGGAATAAACCTTACCTATTTACCATATTTACCGTCGTTGATATTTCCTGATGTAAAGGGTGATCTAGCGCTTTGGGTTACACGAGTTTATTCTTATATGTCGTAGGAATGAAAAACGCAATTTATCGCCATCTGAGTGGTTAAATGCGAAATCCCTTTGAAACTATGACAACTAGAAAACTACCAGGAATAGGTAAAAAGGGTAGATATGTCGTGGAGAAGAACTGAGGACAGTTTCTCGTTGGAAGACATTAAAATAAAAACCCACCGTCTCTTTTAACTGGATTAATAAAAGTGAATTCAGGCATTGAAATTGAATTTCAGCAAGCTGAAAGCAGTCCTGAAGGGTCACAAGAAGGGCGCAAACGTTTTATAGGCCTCCTATCAAAGCAATTCTTCCTTTGTTATGATTGTAAATAATAATTTGAAGTGATTAATAATTAATTTATGGAAGTATTCTGGTTTTATATATTTTCCAAGGGTTGTAGATACTTACTAATGGCAGAAGTTGAAAAATTAAAATTTTAAATTTTTCTTAGGCTGGAATTTATTTTAATTTGTGAAACACAAAACCTGAATCCGGTCGAGTTTCTGCTTTTTTAATGGCAAGAAAAATTCAACTTTCAATCAAACCTTCCGTGATGACTCGATCACGAAATTGGTCGTGTCAGGTTCTCAGGTTTGTGTTTCAGGTTCTGTCACTTGAATTTGGGTTTATGAAATTTGATTTTTGCGACTATCTTTTTTAGGTTTTGGATCCCACTATTGAATGGGCAATTACTAAAGGTTATTGGGTAGAGGTGGAATTTGGCGATTGTCCCACATACCCAAGATACCTTTTGCTTGTGTTTTGTAATACTTATCAAAATTCGAAGAATCCATCGCCTGCAAAAAACTTTTCCGTTTTAGGGTCTGAAAAATATAGGTAATAGATTTATTGACATGATTAACCGGCGCTTACCCAAGTACGGTAAAGCAGAGATTTAAACCAGAGATTGGTTAAACAAATTGGAATGGGTGAACAGGTAGCCACATGTGAAGAATGATTTCCAATGAGAGTAAATTTTTTAAATAAATTTACCCACATAATCGAAGGTCAATAGACCCGAGGGTTTGCTACCTTTTACTGTCCCTCTTAATTGATTCTTTGAACCTATTCCCATGTACCTGAAAACGTCATGAATTTTTAGGATCCAAATTTTAACTTTCTACATTAAGCAAATGTATTGCTCTTTTCTCATGTCAGGAAAACTCAATTTTTTAATGCCTTTTTGTGCACAGTAGGGTAAAGTATAAATAGTCGTGCAGTTTAAAGAACAAAGTGGTACAGTTTAATTACATATTGCATTTGTCTTCCTGTAAAACGCATTACCAATAATTATCGTAAGATGGTACAAACTGCGAGAAAATAAAATGTTTTAATTCAGTAAGGAATATATGAATTCCGGAACAAGTTGTGGAACAAGATGGTGTCAATAGCACCTTCTAGTGAAACCGTTTAACCAAACTACTCTTAAATGAACCCATTTGTTTCCACTTCTATATTTTCTCCCACTCAATAATTAAACATATACAATCGCTAGATAAAGTAGAACACAAAGAAAAGCGGGGGTGATGAACCTCATTTACTTCTTCTTCCTAACAGAACAGAATCGGACGACCTAATAGGCCCACCCCCTCACTCAAAATTATACCTGAAATTCACAGGCAAGTTTCTTACGTTGGTAAATAAATCTGATTATTTTATTGAATTATTACAGTTGTGTTGTACGAGTTTATGGTCCGCGAATGGTCTCTTGATGTGTGGGTTGATGTTCCCCGTAATAATAACCTATTAAGAAATTTTATTATCATTAGTAATTTATTCTTACTCCCCACAAAACTTAATAATTATTTTCAAATTTATGTATCATTGTGATTGAGACAAATGCATATTACCTAAATGAGATAATAAAATTTATGTGAATCAGATATTTTCCAGTTTCTCCAGCTGTAATCATATTTTTATTTGATTAAACATGTGTATTTCAGTATTACGTAAAACATGAAAAAATATTAGAAATTTATTTGTATTGGTGTTACGTTTTTGACATCATTAACGTTTGTTTTGCGTAATATGTTATCTAAGCAATGCTACAGATCTTTATTGCATGGTAATTAACTTTCAAGTATCATTCTACCGCAGGGCATTAAGGCGTTATTAAGGTATGAAAAAGTGTTCACGGCAGTCAAAAACAATTGCTGTTGAGCTCAAAGTGAAACAAATGAATCAGTCGGATACGTTAATGACGAGTTGTCGAGACCACACAAGAGAGTAGCCATAAATAATGCTAAAGGTAGCGCAAAATTAATCTAATTGAAAATTCGTGCCCTGACAAATGTCTTTCTCGTGGAAATAGTTTGGATTCTTTTCCGTCTGATCCGGCTAAAATCGTGCAAAATTTCCAGAACTATAAATCACTTAGATGGAGACCGGATATAAACGAGACGTAAGTGATCCGCATCAAAGTCAAGGTGAAAGAGTTTTTCGGAGTTCAAGTTTTTTTTGGTCCGGCAATCCCAACACCGAAGACGATTTTGATGGTCCTTGTTGGACTAGAAATGGAACTCCACACTGTGATTTTTAAACATCCTTAAATCCACATATATTATTGATATTAATCGTTTCGAAGTCGTATTTATTTAATGTGAGACCTACGTTCACTCAAATTTTTCTCACGGACGTGGCGTTTTCCTGTAAAAAACGAATTATTTTTGAACTGCAACGTATGCATGAGAACAATTTACGTGTAATTTTCTTCTTTCGAACATCATTCTCAAATTACAGATACCAAAACTATTCGCCAAATTCTTCCGTCGTAATTTAGCAAAGATTGAACTCGGTATCTGCAAATCGTGAACAAATGGAACCACTTCAATTCGGGTTTTGTGTAAACGAGTTTTGCCATGGTTGGAATCAAGATGATATTTTTGAATTTTTGTTCTATTTTCGTCAAGGGTCGGACGCTAAAAACTTGTATGGATTGGTTGTGAACTTAAATCAATGTGACAACAGGAAACTCGTGGAAACAAAAATTGCCTAATTAAGAGGAGCTGTATGTTTCGGTGCACAAATTATATACAAATGCATAGCACAGAAGGATTTCGCATTGTCGCAAAATTATGGTTATTCGATGTAAGGAAAAGTTATTTATTTAAAATAAATTATTTTGATTTGAATATTACTTCTTGAGATTTAATCACTTTGACGTACAATTAATATTTTCAAAACCAAATATTATTTATATTTAGGGTGAAAGATGTTCAAGATAGTCAATGATGTTCTTTCTTCACTCCTATATTTTCAGACGTTATCTTACAGTTCTATTGAAATTCGAACTTTCAAGTCTACCTTATGATGATTCTAACTAATAATTTAATTTTTTAAGAAACAGAAAATTACGTTTCAGGTTACCGGCAACCCCACAGTTTTTAGTTTATCGCTTTCGACAACACTTGTGACCCCCGGATGGAGTCAAAAAATATAGTTTTTGTCACCATTGTACGATAATTTTTCGGCTCATCTATTTTGAGAATTTTCAGCCCGTCAGAAGAAAGTCAACAAGTTCTAGCCTCATCCTCTATTACCTACGTCAACACCGCCGTCACCTTCTTCGTCATCTTCTTTTGGTTATTAGTTACAACGGGCCGTTTAGAAATTCTAATTGCTTTCAGCCTTTCATTTCCGCTCGGGGAGTAACGTAATTGAAATAAAAGCGGGAAGAAGTCTCTGTCTTTATTTGATAAAATTGAGTGGATGTGTATTCATGGGTGATGGAGATACAAAGTGATGGCCTTTGAAGTCAGGCCCAGATTGATTGAAAGGAAATCTAGGGAATTCTAGGCTGGTTGAAAAGCGGAAATAAATCATCCCACTCGGTGTAGGAGGCTGCGTAAAAATATGTAAATATTTGGAAGGGCTCAGTCAGAAAAAAGGGAACACAACGAGTATTTGTACGTATGGAAGCGGGGGGGCTAACTCATTATAATTTTAAATGTCTGCACCTTTGTCTCGGGGCCTTGTTGACTGAATCACTAGACTAAAACCATCGGTCCCTACCAAAATTAAAATTTCTTACTCTCTGTGTACTTTTTACCAAAAAACTTGTGAACTGCACTAGAGTTTTCGTAGCTATTGACTAGTACTCAGTAAATGGCACACTCGTACCCCATAATTATGCACCATTTGAAATTTTTATTTTACAGAGATCTACCATTAAATAAATTCTCCGAGCAGACAGTAGAATTCTCTGTTAGGTTGTACCGTAACTTAAAGTAGAAAAAAGTAAAGTAAATTAGAAATAGAAAAAGTTGTTGATCAAATTCATATTCTCCGGGTATTAGATTTATTAAAATTTGTCACGGTTTGTTTTATCAGATTTATTGTACGGTCCTTTCCCTTGATATCGCTCAATTAATTGTTAATTTACACGTTAATTTTCACTTGTGCTGCACACATATCTTGTCCTTAATAAATTAGTGTTTTATTGGGCGGCACTCGTTTCGCAGAATAGTTAAATTACTTTTTTCTGCATTGGACTAAGCCTGTTTTTATGCTAAGGGCATCGTACAACGCGGTTTGTTTACTTTATGACCACAGTCCTCAAACTGATGACTATAAAAACGTTTTACATAGTATTTTAGCACTTTATAACAGGAATACGTTATTTACTTGAGTATGTTACGTTTCACTTTAGCTTTCTAAAGTGTAAATAAATCTCTGTAAATAAATTTTGACTCGACTCTGAAAATAATATCAAAATACTTTGCTGAAGTCTTGCTCCAATTTTATATTTTCTTGCTAGAGAAGTAACTAGTAATCTAAAAAAGTAGCAGTTCGAACATAAAGCCGTTGTAAATCACAACAGCGGGCTTCCTAATTGATAAAGTTGGATTTTTATTACGGAGGTTCCCTCTATACCTTCAGGTCAGAGAAAATAAATAATAATAAATCATTATGTTGAAGTGCTCCAGACCTTCATCTCCCATCGAACACGTCAATGGTTTTAATTACGATAAAAATTCTTTCAATAAAGTTCTTTTGGTCGAAATCGTCACTTGTGATGTGATGGAGTTGTGGAGATTTCCCCCAGACTAAATCACATGTATTTTGTTACACCTCTTTTCGTCACTTGCTTAATCGATCTACGATGAAGTACAGTCATTTGGAAAATATTGTTTTACACACGCAGTAATGAAAACGATCGAAACTTTGATTAAACAAATTCTCTGGGATTAATCCAACTCAAGTACGAATTGACTGATTTCTACGTTTAATGACGGCATGAAAAAGTTTAAATAGGAGGAAACAATGAAATGTGACCCCTTTAAGACGTCTCTGAACTTGAAGGTACTGGTGTGCTCTGAACAAATTAATATAACTTAGATTAACCCCAGCAACCATTTCTTGATTTTTAACGACCTCCAATTCCAAAGTTGGCGGCAAATCGACATTAAATCACCGGTCGACCCCGTTTGGTCGTACACTATCTAAGGAGAGTGACACAAACCGGAACTATTTGGTACGTAAAGGGACGATTACTGGGTGAACACCTCACCCGGTCAATGTTCGAATAGTTTATGGATGGTGTGTTATAGTAAGATGTTGATGCCTAAAAGAGAGTGAACTGGTCGTATTTCTATCAGCACTACTGCTTTACTTAGTACTTGTAGGATTTGGTATGCTGCAAGGCGTGGACTGACCGAGAAGAACCCTTTCACATCCTTTCTCAAATAAGTAGGTTTATTCTTGTGTCCCCCTAGCTGTGGAGAACGTTTAATAATAGTTGATATTTATTTTGTGTGAATAAATTTCAATTACTACTTTTACGCCTTCTTGACAAGAAGGCATTCTGACCGTTGTGACTTGAGTTTTTTCATATCATCGAGGAAAGTAGTTTTAAGACATTATTTCCATTTTAACGTAAAATGATGACATAAACGTTTGGTAAGCCGTCACCTAATCGCGTACGTCATAGGTGATTAAGGTACAAACCGAAATTGTGGCATCCGTGCAATCAATTGCTGTTTAATGCCGAACGTACATACACATAACAAACATAACAAAACATAGCAGAATTTTATGCAGGTGACTTGCCTGACATTTTTTAACGTTTAAATTTTTGTTTAAATCGAAGCAGTTGGAAGTAAAGATTTGAATATAAAAAAAAACTTTTCTAAAGACCACGTCACGACTTTGAAAGACTGAAAAGGGAAAAAATTCTAATCAGGAGGATAACTTATTTGAACGTTAATTTCATTCCATTATTCAATGGCTTCCAATTAACAATTTGTTGACAGGGCGGACACCCCGTTGGTTCCTCTCGCCTTCGTCTGACAACTCGACATCACCAACATTTCCAAAAGGAATTTAATTAAACAATCAATTGTTCCAAAGGGATCAGTTCCGGTTGTTTTGAAAGCGCGTTTTTGTCTTTTCACAAAAAGAAAATAAATTTAAAATGGTACAGCCGTCTTGGAGGTTATTGGGAAGTCGAAGACTCCGGAGCAGCACCATTTACACGCGATTCGATGAGGGAACAGTGATAAAAATAAAATAATCCAAGGTACTGACGGTGGTGATCTCTCGGAAACAGATGTCAACGATCCAATTGTTGCTCTGGTACATATTAATGGCTGTACACATCGATTGGGACGGTCGAAAAGAAATCAAATAGAAAGTCAAAGTTGTAGATGCGGGTTCCCAACGGTCATTCTTTTTCTGACTGAAAATTCCCATCTCCGTGTCTAGTTATTTTAATTAGAAAAGACTTCTATTGATGCAAAGGCAAAACAAACATGTCGGTTGTGTTTCCTTCGGTCCTGACAGTAGATGGGCGGGCATTTTTTTGTAAGATTTAATTAAGGGAATACGATCAATTTATTTTTCTTACTTGTAAATGAGAAAGGTTGTCTTCCCCTGACAGACTGGGTTGTTATGTGCTGCAGAACATTAAATCAATTTTACAGTTTACAAAATCACTCGGATTAATATGACCCCGAATAATTTTTAATTGCCTTTCAGATAATTTCTGTTAATTACAAATAAATGTAAAGCCTGATTATATCGTCACCTGTGGGATTCCTCTTACTACAGTTTTCAACCATTTATGACTCTGGCACCCATCTATCTCAAGTCTATTGTTACTAAAATTGTACTATTCTTCAGATTTCAAGCTTGTTTCTCAATTTCACGAAATTAAATAAAGAATTATTGTGGTGTGATTAGAGCCACCGATGTTATCAAATGTATTACAAAAAGAAAATTTTTAAACAAAGTTAGAACCGTCATCAATCTCAGTCCGAAATGACCCATGCCATGCATTGTACATACTAATTTTAATATAATCTTTTGGAGACGTGTAACATGAGAATCCAAAGGGACAGACGGGAACTGACCCTAGCCCTTGGTTAGACTGATTAATAGTTTTTTTTTACAAAAGTGTTCCACGTAAGAGAGTGAAATTTACATTTATTATGGAAATTTGTCACACAGTATTTTTATTACAAAAAAAACTAGAAAGGCAGGTCTCATGAAAATGCACAACTTGGTGTGATTGCTATTTTCATGCAACATTTTGAAATGTGGTGCTCCAAACATTTGACCGAGGTATCTCCCTAGTCGTATATCATGCCGTTGGGTTCTCCCCTGCAGGTTTTTAATTTTGCACATTTGCCATTTGACCTTTGCCTAAAACGATGAAATGCAGACAATAAATGTTTCCCTTCAATAGGAGTTGGATTCGCTCCTTTGCCTTCTATGATTTTCCTCCAAAGAATTGTAGAAATGGCATTATTTACTATAATATATAGTTACCTAAAATAAACTATGATCCTTAAGGCTAATCAATTATAAATTTCAAAGAATAATTCATAATTAAAACTCTTTAATAAAGTTGAGTGAAATAATGAACAACTAATACAAATAGAAAACTGTAGGATTATTGAAATTGTAAATTACTAAATTATAAGCAAACACAACTGAAATGTAACACAGTTTGTGATTTGTGGTAAACACAAAGTTTTCCAAATTTAGTTGCCGTTAATTAAGCCTCAGGACTGAATGGAGATGAGTTTGTAGACTTGTTTTGTGGAATCACTTAACAGACATTCGGTTCCGTCACTGACAGGACAACATTTTCTGCTTCCGCAAACCCACAGAAACCCTCAAAAACAAACCCGGATTGCGTTGTTCAAATTTACACTTCCGACAATGGCAGAAGTTAAAAGGATCTCTATGTAAAAAAGGTTCAGAATTGAAAATGTGTCAGAAAATTTTGTTGGCTCCATTAGAGGAAGGAAGGTGTCAGGTTGATTTACCGTTTCTATCCGTTTACAATTGATTTGTGACAATGGCAGTCGACCCTTGGGCCCTTTCAAATTTCACTTCTTTTGTGTAACATCCCTTCTGATGGTCAGTTTTATTTCGGGTACAGGAATTTAACTTTTCAAGATCGTCGCATTATCTTTAAGAAAGACATTGTGCAGAAATTAAATGACCGCGACGAGTATTTTACTTGAAGTAAAATGGTTTGGAGGCTTTTACCCGAATGTGTCGAATTTATTTGTTTTTTTTGTCAATTTGAAGACACAAAGAAAATATCTCCCAGGCGGCAGACAACTCATTCCGATTTCTACATCTTTATTTTGCAAGTGTTAAGTGTGTTTAATAAAACCTAGTCCAATGTTACAAATCACGCTGAAAGGGAGAAACCTGGCAGCATTCCGAGAAGAAAATTTATAATGTGAAAGTTGCTTTAAAATTTAAAGAGTAAGACACCATGAAAACCATCTAATTGTTTTTGCTTGTAAAACTTTTGCACAGACTGCTGTAGGTGGAAGTAGTGCGCTAGAAATTTCAATTTCCATTTAAGATCATTTATTTTTGCTTTAGGCTTTTTTTTCGCAGGAAATCGTAATCAGGTGGTTTCTATTCTCTGGAACTTTTTGGGCCAGCGTATTATTTATTCTGGAACGTTTTTACTTTAAATTTGCCTATCTATCGTATATCATTATTAGTATTCTTTCACTCTTTGTCGGATCAACGAAAATGCTCAAATCATATACAAATAACATATAAGAGTTGTCGCATTTTCGTATTTCAAATTTACAGAAGACATTACGTCTGATTTGTTATCTATTTTACCTAAATATTGAATTATCCAAACGTCTTTTTGTTCTACCGATTTCCTCTCTTGTAGTTGAGTGCTGCTCTTAATTTTTTTGTCGTTGAGTGCTCCTATATTTATAAATTGTGTATTAAGCGTTCCAACTATTGCAGTAGATTGTGTGGGTTTTGTCCGGAAACATTTACGTCAATTAAAGTCTTGCACATTATTAAAAGGTATGGTTTAACTGAACATGGAGAGTAGCGACACTTTACCAACATGTGACTTGTAACAAATCCATAAAATGTTAAATTCATCGCTGCACTGCCAAATAATAAGAGACGAGGCAGAGATTTCTCTTCATCCTTTCTTAAAAACGTTCTGTCTAATAAATAATAATTTAACTTAATTTAAAGTGATGTGTAGTGGAAGGGATCTACCCGAATGTTTTCTATCAACTTTATTTATGCCGACTTCCGAAACAAATTTCGCTTGAAATTACCGTAAAATGTAATCGTAAAGTATTTTGCAAAACACTCCAAGCCGAATAACACTCAGACAAATACCACCCTCAAGGTGTTTGAAAGCAAATTTTGCCATAGCCCGTTCAAAGTTGTAAATTGTGGAAGCCAAAGTTTAGCCATTAAGTCTAGTCTAATTTAATCAGGAACGAGGCTTTGGCAGCTTAAAAGTTGAGCCGAATTTTCTCTGGTTGACAAGGATTAAGACAAAACAGAGAGACTATCAGATTCTGATTTTCTGCTTGGCTCGTATCGAATGCGAGAAGTTGTTAATTTGTAGTTTAGTTTGTGTAGTACACGTTTCTTTGTTTTCGATGGATCATTCTATAAGAATTTTTTCTAACGTTCTGTTGGAGCGTGCAAATGTTTTGTTCAAAGACAAAGACGGGTAGAAAACAAGTTGCTAATGCCGTCAAAGTTGTAAATTTAAATTAAACTGCTGGTCAAGTTCTGCTGTACTATGTTGTGCTATGAGAAAGTTGGAAAAAGATCGCATTTGAGAAAAACGTGCGTATAAGTCAAAGGTGATCATGGAAGGAGAAAAATTTAACAGGACTTGATGGAAATCAAGGGGCAGTACTGGAAGTAGAAAAAAACTTTCGTATTTACTCCCCTTCAGCTTGAATTTTTAATGTGAGCGTTCCAGGCAATTAATCATTTATTGCGAGTTGCTTCAAGATGAACGACACTCGAAGAGTAACAAGCTAACTTATTCAATCTCAATTTGTTGCTCTTATTATTATTATTTATTTGTGATTTATTTCGTCCACGATGGAGATGTAGCACGCCTATTGAAATCAAAGAGCATATTATTGAGGAAATGGCCACCACACCAACAAAGAGAAACGTTTTACCATAGAGTTTGGAATTTTTCGGTTCAAGAAGCTTTAATTTGATTTTGATTCCCACGTGTATTTTTAACGCCCTTTGAAGCATGGCCGCTGGGCGTCACTCTACAGTAAAGCACGAAAGGAAAGAAATTCGTGACAGAGGTTTCCATTTTTGCCTTTTAAAGGACTTTTTCTTTCCCTTACTCCACCGATTGATGGGACGTTTCCATGATTCATCACGTAATAGAATTCACCTTTCAGTTAGGGGAAAAAATAGCTTCTTTTAATTAAACAGGAGTGTTGTATTTTTTCGATGTTATGTGACATTAAGTCTCACAAAATTGTTTGAAAGCATTATTTTATTTCCGATAGTCGTGTGTAGTTTGTTTTAATGTGATCGGTTCATTTTGGGCCGGGATTTGCTTCTATTTCGAATTCTATTATGCAATCGTTCACTTGTCTAATGACGAAGTTAATGGTATTACTATAATTGCTTTTAGGATAAAAAGGGAAAATTTTAGTAGGATTCTATTTTTTTTAATTAAGAGAGAAAGTAATGATGTATACTTATGCAGTTAGGTATTTAGCAAAATATGTAATAAGGGAATGAAAACCAACAGAGAGAACTACCGTAGAGAACGAAGACAACTTCTGTGGAGTCTCCTCTTTACCCTACAGTTTGCTCAAAGAACCTAGGGGAAGGTCTGTGGTGTTGACATTTAAGATTTACATTTATATTTCTGGTTGAATAAAATAGTGTCAGTAATAGAGCAGAGCTATCAAATTCTCAATACAAAGTTAAATTTAATTACGCAACACTCACAGCTTTGGACGAAAGAGAGATGTTCTGTCATTTCTTTTTTCCAATCCTATTCTTGAAATATTCAACAGGAAAAATGAAGAAAAAATACAAATATTTCCTGTGGGGGTCTGGCTAGGTTACACGACAAATAATTTAACGGTTGACTGTTTCAGCTTTTTACAGTTGTCATGGTATTCTTCTTCAATTTAATAACGAGATGCGTACCGTATCACTGTATAGGAACAACGCTTTTATGACTCCGAATGTGTTTGAGGACGAAGGAAAGTATAAGACTCAGTTAAAATTTTATGTCCAGTTGAGAAGAAAGGCGAATGCAAGAACAGATAGGGTAGCATGTCCTATTCCCACATTGCCAATGTCATAGGTGAAATTTGAGCCTGAGGATTAGCTTTTTACGGCCACCAGGTCAAAGTGAAATAAAATAGGTTATCTCACAAAATAAATTCCTTTCTCACAGGGAAAAACATTAGCTTCAGTTTATTAGAGTAAGTTGAGGAAGGTCTTAGAGAAATGAGAATTGATAAGGAAAACTTTATCAAAGACCAGAAGGGAGATAAAAATTTAGTTTGTGGCATAAGTCAAATAAGGAAGGTGGAAGGTGCGAAGTGGTCACTGCGAATAACCTCGAGGCAGAACACAGAGGAAGACGAGAAGGTGGCAGCTGCAGATGGCGAGTGGGCCGGTGAAATAACATGAAGTTACCTAAACCTCTACCGTCACTCGGCAGCATAAGTCTTCGTGTTTCAAAATTTCATCTGTAATAATTTGAAATACTTCACACCAAGTATTGCGGTCCGGTTGTTCAAATAAAATAAGTGTGACATTCCGTCAAATTACAATTTCTAATCTATTTATTTGATTTTAAAGCCGGAAACACCGTAGCGCATTTGAATAGGCTTCTAGTACTTATTGTCTACTTTTTTTCCTTCTGGTCGGATCTGATACGTTCCACGTCTCTCACTTCGGTCGACTTCCCAAAATAAAAATAAAGAAAAAACGTCACTCGAGACGTCTTAAACCTGATTTATACAGGTTTTAGGCATTAAATTTAATTCTTTTAAGCTTCTCGGGTGTCGTATAAAACGCCAAAAAACATGTAATCTTTTAAAAAGATCGCAGCAAATTCATCCCTTTTGAACCGGAGGAGCCCGCGGGAAACTGGAGACAGTAGAAGACGTAGCAGACAGAGTGTGTTTTCAAAAGGCAAGAGGAATTTGTCCTCAAAATATCAGCGTTTAAGAACTTACAGTCGTGGTGTAAGCGAAATGGGCAGTAAAGTATCTGGACAGTAGTTGAGATCTCACCTTTTCTAACGGTGAAACGTTCTGTACTTGTTTTACTCATCATTTTTGTTTCCGTAAGGTTGGTACTATCCAACTTTAAGCAATTAAATAAATGACAAACTTTTTTAGTGATTTTGCATCGTTTCTCGTTTTCTTCTTTATGTGTTACCCCACGGCCATATTTTGAGAAGGAAAAAATTTCACCCCCGAGAAGGGAAAATTAGTTCTCAAGGAAAGATTTGAAAATTCGGCAGGGTACGGCAGATCTCAATTATAAGTTTTAATTAATGGCGGTCTCCGGTTGAAAGCTCAACATGGTGGTCGAGTTTATTTATTTACCGGTCTTTTTGAGTTAGACATCCGTTGAAGGATGAAGGCAAGAAATACAAAATAAAATGAGGATGAGGACGTGGAAGTGCCGTGGAAGAGTCTGGGTAAAAGTGGAAGCAGAATATGAAGGGAAAAATATGAAAGTAAATTAATCTTCTTGGATTTATTTTTAGGCTCCCTTTTTTGGATTTTCTGATTGCTAAAAGTCGGTTTCGCTTCTTATTGAGAAGCAACGGTCTGATGAGAACTCGGGCGGGGAACAGAAAGCTGAAGGTAAAGTCTGTAGGATCCCAAATAATTTATCTTTTGAGTTTCTCCATTAAGTCGTCTTATCCGATGAAGATGAAGCCGAAGAGGTCTGGGGATTTTTTAAGTTTTGGGAGAGCAGACATCGAAAATCTTCGACTGGAAATTAAAGGAAATGATGACAGGTTCAATGGATCATCATAAAGTCGCATCCGTCAGCGGAAGCGAGCACCCGGTACCTTATCGCATGATTTATGACCTGTATTGTGCGTTACACATACACGTGGTTTTACAGCTACCTGTTCGGGTTCACATCCTCCTGATGAACTCTAATTTTTTATCTGAACGAAATGCTCTGTTCACATGGAAACTCTCATTCATTTGATTTAAAAACGAAATGAAGCGTGATGAAGAGTACAACAAAAACTAATTACCAATTATTACACTAGGAAGCGATCTTGTTGAATTTCATATTACTTGAGTGCTTTCTTATATACAGAATCAATAATTCATATTCCAGTACTTTACCAAGCTAAAAAGTTACAAAAAAGTTTTCATCACATTCTTCGTTCCTTGCTACAGGTTTAGACCATTTATGTTGCCACCATATTTTTGAGGGCCTCTTTAGGTAAAACAAGTTTTCTTTCTCTTTGTTACTCTCCTTTTTCATCTGGTGCATCTGTACATCAAATTCGTTATTTATATGGCATCATAATCATATAACGACCTGAGAGTGTAATTTGTTACTGCAAGCACTGCATAGTATTTACGTCTGTCGAAAGAGGTACGAGAGAAAGTTCCAAAATGCAGAACATAGGTTTTACGTGCCACTTGAAAAAGAGTATTAACATTTATGATGGGACCTTCTAAACGTGCCGACACAAAGTCGTTCATAGTAAGCGGCATTTCAGAGAATGTGTTTTGTGTTTATGCGTAGCAATGAATAGTGGTGTCTCCTCTGGTAAGCGTAATTGCACACTGTGATTGTACACGAGTGAAAACTTGGTTTATGTTATTGTACGAACCTTATAAATCATATGGCTGGCTTAGTATTTTAATATTTTCAAGGTGAGCACTGCTTTCATACTCCAACATGTGGCGTAAAATAATTAAGTGCAGAAATATTACGTTGGGTGGACACGATGGTATCACAGAATTGTGATCGCAGATCACATCACAAGTATTTGAACATTTCCGTGTTTATGTCTCGGTCTTAATTTTAGTATTTCCACATCTCTGTCTGTTATATTTTTAGATGGCCCTAAAAAACCTCTTACTCTCTCACACGACATTTAAACGCCCAGTCGTTCGCACTTTGCCTGGTAACTCCCTGACAATTATCTGGCGATTTTCAAATTTATGTCCTTTAACTGTCACTCAATTGCCAAACGACGACGACAACTGAAAAACATTGTTTTGAATCCTCCCGTTACTGCGACAATAATCGTAAAAAATATTTTGCAAAACATTTCGCATATATCCGAGTGGCAACGAACGTTGGATTTTTCTTCATTCACGGAGATTATTGCGCCAGAAAGAGTTTGATTATCTTGTTCTCAGTCGGGAAATTTTACTTTTACCTCGATTCCTGTATTTTCCTATTTTCAACAGAGTCACGTAGGCACTATGTTGTCTCTTTAAGGAGAACCCATGCGTGATGTATGAGCCGATGACAGAGTGTTGGCGGCAACGGGAAAACCAGTTTAGGAAACGGTTCATCGATGCAACAAATTGAATGAAACTGTGTCAGAACAAAAATTTTACTCGTGTAGTGGTCACATATATTTCTGCTCAAATGCCTCGTGTAAAAGTACAAATTGCTGCTCATAAATTACAAGTCGAAACAATATTTTTAACGGTATTTTAATTTATTTGAATAGATCTTGGAAAGAACATCCAATATATTCGCTCGGTGTCGAAGTATTGTGTAGCGTAATCAGTGGGTAGCGTGGCACATGTACAGTTGCAGAACACAAGAAAAATAAGTAAACAGAATAAAGAGGAATTCAATATCAAAGAGTAGCATTGCTAGAGTTGAGAAGTCTGGTAGTGTTGAAGGGGAAGAACAGGAAGTAAATGCTTGTGAGGATGAATAAGGTCACAGAATATTACATATCAGTAGCTTTATATAACAGGTGCAAAACAGGTTACCATCAAACTACAGTGCTCGTAAAGAATGTTGTCCCTGTTATTTTTCAAACTCTCAGGTTTCAAGGTACCTGCCCTTCAACAATGGTCTCCCACATTGTTTTAGGAAGTTATGAGCTTCTTACCTGGGACCAATGGGAAGCATAAAATAATTTTTTTGTATTTAAATTCTGTTTTTCCCATAAAGTACACTCGTCCGTTTCAGATTATATACGCGGACACATAACCAAGTTATGGGTGTTTCTTTCCTGAAGTTTTATCGCCTCCCCGTGAGTATTTGTGTAATGGAACGTGAAAAGTCCAATAAGAAATGGATTTCGTCACGTGTTTTTTCCTCTCGGTTTTTGCTCTCAGAAGTTTACCAGGAAAGCTTCGTCTTCCTCTGAAAGCTCTCTGCTCGGTCTCCGCTTGAATAATTTATCACTTTTTAAAAAAGAAATTTCTATAAAGCTTCTTTCAAAGATTCGAAACGTTTATCTGACTGTGCAGGATTCTTGTGCAGGTGTTTTCATAACTCTCTACGCCACCCTTGTTCTTTTCTTCTGATCGTTGTCGTATGTCTGTATGTTTTTCTTTTTCACGTCTATTTACAACAGGCACTGTAGAGAGTACTTGACCGAATTGACTGAGAATGAGAAATCGAAGGGAGTTTGCTAGACCAAATTTACCGGAACTTAAAAAGAAGCGTTGTATCTAAAACTGTTTGCTCAATTCTGTGATTGCGTACAAGGAACAAACATCGAGAAGTTAAGTTTTAATAACTGTTTTATAAGTATCTTTTTCCCCTTTTTATCATCGCTTTTGCCCCGTAATCCTCTTCATACTTGAATACTTTGTATTTGTGTTGAGTTCGTACATTTCTTCTTTCTAAAGTTTTATTTTCCTTTGTCTATGAGACGTATGATGCGGTTCCTGTGACTAACAACAGCTGGATTACTCATGAATGAGGTTCATTAGGTTTAGGTATTCATTTGAAATGCGTTTTTCGCTTATTCATTCTCACTAGTTTGATTTATCTTACTATAACTTTTGGTTAACTTGTAGTTATGCCTTACTGAAATAAGAATTTGTTTAAAGAAATAATACAGAAGCACTTTTATGGATGTTCAGAACACAATTAAGTAATTGAAATTTATAAGCCTCGCAATATATTTGAGTGTTTCTCAAATCACAATTGATATTATAAATTTAAACACTTTGAAATACTTTACATTTCGATATTGTGATAAAAAAAAATGAATGAAAACTATATTTTTCTTCTTATGGATGAGATTGAAGAACAATTCAAAACGGGACGGTCACATCAGTGAAACGAAAAGGTTTAAAACTAGGCGAGCATGAGATGAAAAATTTTAATGATGGCGGCGTTCGTTTTGCAACGAAGAATCCTTTGTTCAATTTCCAATTAGAAATTTTCTGCCTGACAAAATCGCCGTTCTTTTCCAAATTAAATTCTACGTGTAGCCACATTTCGTTTGTGAAACAGAATATTTTAATCTCCTTAACTCGGGGGGTGAGATTTTCAGTCGAATGTTTCACACCGGACCTTCATATTGGTCGGTTTCATCCACCTATGAATGGACATGGCAGGCAAACTCGTCTTTGTCCATCCAAATTTGATTAGGACTGTTCAGTTGTGAAACAGATCTTACTGATGTGTACTGTGGCTTCAGGATTTCTTAAAAAATTGTAAAAAAGTATTTGATTTGATGCTCAACTATCCTGTGTTGTATGGAGTCGTTAATAATAGTAATAATTCTTCGGCCGTGCACGAGGGAATACAAAATTGGTCACATTCTTTGTTGCATCTCTACACATAGTTTGTTAGAATTTTCTTTTTAAAATTGAAACTTACCTGTAATTTAACTCATGCAAACGTTAATAAACCCTGTAAAAACCACTAGAATTTTCATTTGAATACCTCGCGCTTATATTCAGTCAAATGCAACTTGTCAAACTTGCAACGAGCATGACTTTTGTATAATAGAAAAAATACTTTTACAAACGAAATGTTGTACCGGCAACTTTATATATGACAGAAGAGCAATAAAAATTCCGGTATATTCGCTGAGTGGACGTAAAATCTTCGTCTTATGTATCAATCAATTTTTCCTGATTGAACTTCGATTTGCCTAAACGTGGCTTGAAGGCGCTTCTGGCCTCTAAGCGAATCTTCTCATTTTTACCTTGAACTAAGTCAATAGCATAAATTTTATGTATATAAATTTTTTTTGCTGTGCAAGGAAGCACCACAGTCATGTACGCATTCTGTAAGTTAAAGTTCAGACTCATTCACGGGTTAGTATTTTTTTCTGTTGCACTTCGGTCGAGGACAATTTGCATTAAAAATGGACCAGAAAATCAGTTCCTGAAGGAAGGTTTACTCTGTCACGAACATGACTTCAGTATAACTGAAAAAAATTATAATTTCACAGTAATTAACCATTTACTTGCTTTCTAAATTTCGTTACGTTGAAAGTCGAAAAACGAAACAGAAAAAGAACTTTGTGTTTGTCGTAGGTTTTAAAAAAGGAAATCTTTTTCTTGTTGTTATTGACTTGTACAAATTGGAATCGACTGTTTATTTTGTCCCGGTAATGAGGTAACCTGAAACTCACGTTCTTCTCGTACTCTAGTCTATTTCAAACTTATTTTTTTCCTGTCATTCTAAACCCCATTCCATTGTAATTAATTTTACGTTTGGCTTTATGTTAATTTTATTTAGAGTGACAGTGTGGACTGTTCGAAACCGGTCATCGGACTAGCCGGGCTCTCGTTCCTCACACGATTTAATTAAATTTCACAGGTTTAACTCACCTGTCACTAAAGAAACTTTAAAAAGCTGTACCTCAGGTCTAATTGTCTGAACAAAGTTTTGGATGACAATAATATACCAAAACGTTCACAGAGTCTTGTTCCTGAGGCAAGCCATTGTAACTAGTTTGATTAGTGGTAGCAATCCATTCATCAGGCATCTTCTTTCATTCGCACCTGGGCACTTTATGAAGTATTCCATCAAGCTCCAGAAAATGAGATAGACAAACACTTCTTTGTGGTTTAAACTGCTACAAATAAAGGCTTGTTGTCACCAATCGAGACGAAATATTTCGCAACCGAACAATAAAAAAAATTTTTCCAACGTCCCATAATTTCACTCTAACGAGCTTTTTTCTTTTCATTTCAGGTAAGAAAAATGACCTTGAAATTTGATGTCCATCAATAAATGGCTATGCCATGCAAAAAGCAAAGCAATAATTGAATCAAAACGAGAATTCAAAAAGTCTAAAATTAGTGTTTTATGCATGGGAGAATCGAATTGACAGGTAAAATATTAACTGCGAACGATGTAGCAGACAATTTGTACGAATGTAAAATAAAACGGCAAAAATCAGGTATATCGCATGGAAATAAATTTTACGTAGTTTTAAAGGAAAATTAATTTTCAATTCATCAAGGTGCAAACGGAATATGTGGTTTCGTGTACTTTGTTTAATGTAGTTTTCCACGAATGTAGTTATATCTACTCTTTTCAACTGTTATGTTAACATTGCATTCCCAATCGTAAAGGATGCTATTGAACATTAGCGGGATTTTTATTCGTCGATTGTTGACGTGATTTACATCATACGATAAACATTTTAAAAATCGAAAAAAAATTTATTGGAAATGCAAACCCAGTAAAATGGCTGTGCGTATTTCATATAAACACATGCATTCCTTCTTTTACCTGTGTATAGCACCTATCTGTAAGCAGTTTTAATTAGTTAGTACTCACTGTAGGTTGTGATTTCGATATTTGTTCATCAAATTATTAATTATTTCGCATCAGGCAGAGATTACAAATGCGAAGGTTACGAGTAGTGTTCTTTAGTACTCCCCACCCTTTATGGAGCAGATTTTTTTACATTTGAGGTAACGGAGGTTTAAAAAAATGTAGCTCTATGTGAAAGGTCCCCGATCTCTCAGCAGGTGTGCTACTACGTGCAGGAGATTTTCAGTATCCTCAAGGTACCCGAACATGGTGTTTCTAAAATTTAATTTCCACTGTGATTCTTTTCAAACAAACGTAAGGAAAACAAAATGTTATAGCATCGAGCGAATGTATTTCGCATTTTCCATCGGTGAGTTATTAAATGCCCCCAAAGCAAAATTCAGTTTATTTACTCTAAAGGGAAGATGATGAGTTTGCAACAATAAGAAATCAACTTCGTTCGGTCGGATGTAAACATTCCGGAGAATATTAATTTTTTATGTGAAGTAAACGTCGAGCCGGGAATTTTCGATAGTAGAAATAGCCAGACCCGTACTTTAAAGAAATAATCGAAGGGAATAAAATGGAAGACGGTTGGAGAATTTCTGCATTTTGAATTACGACTTTGTCGACAGATTTGTAGCAGATTAGCAAAAAAATTTTGATGAAAGCAGATCTCGGGGGAAATCTGTCGCACAGAAATGGTAAAAGAACTTCAGCGACTTGTCATTCGTTCTTTCATTCAGTCATTCATTCATCGAGTGGCACAATATTCAGTCACTTGACGTCGATTTAAAACAATTCTCCACTTGTTTCATGATTAAAACGGGAAACATGCGCCGAATCTGGTTCTCTGTTCCATTTAAATTTGAAGATTTAGACAGCATACATTAACCGGAATTCACCGATAATTAAATCTAATTGGGGGAAACACCAAAAAATTTCAAAAGCGTAAATAAACAAATGGAATTAATGCTTTTTTGTGGGACTTGTGTCACCTCAACGCCAATTGAAAAAACCTCCGGGTGTGTAAGAGGTGCCTTACACCGCACATCAACATACAGTGAGCGGTGAGTGACGTTCCCGAAACAAGTTATGCAATCCATCAACGAACGGTGCAGATGCACGTGGCGGTATACATTACTCTGCTTTCCAATGATGACGGATTGTATTTGATCAGTGGCCTTTGTTTGGAATCATCGAATCGCACGAGAAACACATGGCGTAATGGTAAAGTGCGACCTCTATACTGCAAGTTGTTTGGTTGTCAAGAAAAAGCGTTGGGGTAATGAAATTATAGTTAAGTTACATGCTGTTGAATCAGGGAGACAGCAATGGTCAATCAATAGCCAAATTTCTTTCTGGGACTGGGAAATGTCGCAGATGGGGTACTGAACTATCCACACAATAGAACTGACGGTGTTTACGATGTGAATTTATGTTGCAGCTACCGAACGAAACATTTGTTAGTTTGAATAAATTCCGAGAGCCAGAAACGTAGTTGGAAATAAAACCTAAATTACAGAACGGTGACAGGTAGTGGCTTGACGAGGTGTTGTGCTGATCACGTCCGATCTGACAGATGGAATTGCATTCATGGGGATGTGGGGAGTTGACGAAATCACGATGGTGCAATTACAATAACAAAACCTTATCAGTCAGACAGATAATCGCAACTACAGGGTAAAAATCATCAACCTTCCAGGAAACGAAAAACATAAAGGCAGAAGTCATGTCACGGAGTTAATCGGCTGACAGACGTTTGTTCCGACTTCCCGGCACTTTACGAACCGTGAAGAAGCAGGTCATGAAGTCAGACTGTGTCGTGTCTGGTAGAGCAGTTCCCACATGAAGTGGAAGCGAAGAGTTGAGTACAGTCAAATTGAAGAATGTCTTTTTCGTTCTGGTAGCTGACCGATCCGAAGGTGGGCCGGAACGCCCAATGTCAAACAAAATAAAAGTTAACATTATGAATGGTGGTGTTTGAGGTGCTTTTAATGGGTTCTACAAGTTGGTGAAAAGTTATCATAAAATCTTCATAACGGTAGTTCAGGTTTCCTTAAGAACTTTACTAGGCTCATTGAGATTTTTACTGTATAGTGTAATACAATAATAACCTGCAACGCTACTTGAGTTCCTCGTTCATTTTCGGTAAATTGAGAGTTAAACGGATGTAAAGGATTAAGGCTGAAGTGATTAAGTTAGACAGAAAGCAAACATAATTCTGGCACTTATACATTTATTTATACATATTTACGTTTTGAAATGTCTAGTTTTCCTTACCATTACGCCACTAGTATAATGCACAGTCCAGATCTGTGGTACAGGGCAATACTCTGAAAAGTTCAAACGTGACAATAAACTAAGTCCTGTACGTGATTCAATGGAATAAAATGATAGGTTGTAGGCGACAAGGTTAACACTAGATACATTACAGAGGGTAATTATACATATCTTTAACTTCTGTCAACTTGGATTCGCAATTAAAATTGACTACAAAATACTACAGGTTGCTAATATCACATTTACTAGCCTGAGTACTTTAAGTGATGGGAATTGTAATTACAATGTTAAAGCCATGAATGAGAAGACTTATATAAACTGATTTCGTTTATTCTTTTTACGTTACAATGTCTCTCAGTGCTTCTAGTAGTGAGTGAATAGTAAAATGGTAGAATTTAAGGCGGGCGAAATTAAATTTGCAATTTTTTTTCTATTTCTTCACATCCCTGGTTTCAATCTATTTTTGTTACTTCCAACACCCCCTTTGGGTTAATTACTTTTCTTCTAAGTTTCTTTCTCACAATCGAGCAACCTTCTTCTCTTCAATTTGTTGTTCGTTACGGGCAATTTGGCCTCCCTTCATCTCTGATTTGCTAGTTAGCTCAGGAAATCTCTTCTCGTTAAAAATTCGTTTTTCTCCTTCCATGTTATTTCTCTCTTTTCCTCTTTTTCCTCGCCCTAAACGCCTTCTCCTAATAATTTATATTCATTTTAAGTTTTTTAATCTTACTTAAAGTTGTAGAGAAAAACTGGAAAAAAATTTTTGATTAGGGAAATTCAACGTGAGTTGCTACCGATTAAAAAAGATTGTAGTCTCGCTCTTTTTACCTTCGTTTATCACTCCGACGAAGATGAACTTCTTGTATGTGAACTTTTTGTAAAATTGAGCCATGTATATGAATTATGGTGGGTGAAATATGCGAAAACGTTTGTTGAAATTAGAAGCAGACCTAAACATGAACACATTCTCGATGAGATGTTTTTCCATTTCGTTCTTTGATACATTTAATAAACCCCAAGTAAATTTTCTTCTGTGCTGTTGATATTCCCTCCTTGAAAGCAAATTATTGCAGCCAAAAATGTCCTCTTTCAGCATGAAGTATGAGGGCTAGCTACCCCTTACACTACCGACCCAACCTTACATAACATTCTATAACATTTTTTAAAGACATTCGTATGCATCCATTTATGCTGGAACGTGTCGCTAGTGAAATGATCTATGATGTATATCATTCCAAAATGGCAGTATACATTCATTCAAAAACTGCTTTTACTTTATCGTGGACAGTTTCAAGATCAAATTTTGAAGAACAAGGAGTGACTTGTATAATGTTCATTACTCAAAGAGTCTACTGCTATTAATCAAGTTCTCAGGTTTCTCCAAGATCCATCCGTGTTAGATGGATAAGAGTTATAAATCAACGGCATGAAACCTCTCAATCCTTTGCTCCCTTCTTTTCAGCAAGGACTCGGGGACTTTTTGCCTTTGCTTTTTCTTTTGCCTTTTGTTAGAATGAATTGTGGTTAGTGAAATGTCTGAATTTGTCTAGGTGTCGAATCCGCCTTTCAGGTCAATGTAATTTTTCATAACTAAGATTTGATTTCATTGCATCCATTTGTCTACTTATTCGTCAAATTTTTGGCATGAAAGTTGCGTTAATTGTTACTCGTTAGAGATCCAAGTTATAATTTTAATTCTTTGCTACTCCCGTTTTACACGAGAAATGCATTTTGTAAGTTTCGTTAAGTTTTCCCGGAGACACGACGTCAGAATGAAAGGGAGATTGAGTGAAGCGGAGATTAAAAATCACGCAACATGGCGTTTCACTTGTTCTCGGAGCCTTTTCTACTCGTTTTAATAAAAATTAATTAAAGCGGCTTAATTATTTTCACCGGAGGTACTCGCTTGCAAGAAAAGCACAAAGAAACTTTCTTCGACACTCGTTTGAAGTTCGTTTTCCATTGTTATTCATCTGATGTTTGGTTTTGCTATAATTTCGTGATGTTGCCGTAGTTGCCACGAGTAATAAGTTACTGAAAGAACCGAGTTAATGAAGAGACGAGCTCTCGCTATCACTTCGTCTCATCTGCCTAATTAATAATAATTGCTTCTTGTCTGAAACACCCCCGAATGACTGGATGGTGACAGGGCCCAATGTGAGTTGTCGTACAAAGCGTCTGAATTACCTCCTGAATTACCTGGAAGAAATAACAAAACACCTTTCTCGCAAGGAGTAACCCTTGCCTCTTGAGAGAAACCTATCAGCTTTGACATTTTGCTGAGACTTTATCAGAAATCTGTAGAAATCAGGATTGCACGGCAATCAGACTTTCAGTTCAAAGGTTTTTGAGTTGCGAATACAGAACCTAATCCTCTCACTGTTCGTTCTCATGAAAGACCACACCGAAGCCTACCATTTGCGATTAAATTATTCTGGGGTTATATATAATGTTAAATAACAAAAAACAAAAATAACACGCAAAGTTATTGTCAGACTAAAATGAGTTGCAATTATTCTGGATGCGGAAGGTCATTAAAATTAACATAAATGTTTTAATAACTTTCGATTAAATATTATTTTCTACTTTTCTCTTAGAATTTTGTTCATTATATATCTGTTTTTCGGAAACAATGAAACCGTGAATGCACGACTTTGTTTACATTCACCTAAAACGATTTCACAGAATCTTCCAGGCATCGGACAACCTTTGACTAAGTTAAAGCAATCCGTCTGGGTGAAGAGGCTTCCCTTTCAGATTCTCCTCATCAAAGCCCTGTATTTTGATTTAAAATTATTCCTGCGTTCAGCATTAACTTCCGTTTACACATGAGTTATTTTAAGGGTAGGAAGGTTACAGGGGCTGTACACTTGAATAAAATTATATGAATTTCATGTGAACTTCAAAGATGGTGTTTTTCAGTGTTCTGTTCACGTTCGTGAACTTTTCATCGAGAAATTTGAGATTCACTTGGTGACACAGAAAAGCAAGTAATTGAACTTAATTTTCTGCATAAAAATCTCCATGTTGGCTTCCTAGCCTTCTGAGTTAATTTCTGTCCATGCTGTCGCCATATTCCAAGATAATTAATTTCGGTTAAAAAATCATCCTTTTATTTTTCACTGTCCCCATGTAATGTGGTGTATGCGTATTTATGTACTGTCGTGTGTCCGGTTACATCGAGTTATGTAACTTGATACAGCACCACAGGGAGGTAACCGATACTATCAATTTAACCGAAATGGTTGGTTGCCAGGGCAGCCCCGATGCGGTCTTCAATCAACGTTTTCATTTCGTCTGCTGCATGTATACACTTTCCTTTGTCCAGCCGTATTCACTGTCGATTGCGTGACACCGGAAATTTTACCATTCAATACAAATTAATAAACCTTTTCCCAGTTCTCCTTTTCCGCTCCCGCGTTTCCTGCATCTGATGACGCTTATTTTATGTCATACGCAGGTTTTTCCCAATGTCTCTGTACATTTCCTTTTTTAGGTTCTGCTCGTTTCTTTTTTACATTTTGTTCTTCACTTTTGCCGGGGGCGGTTACTATTTTTTTGTCGTATTTGGATTGCAGTATTCCTGTGGAAAAGCAATGGCAGTCACGTTCATCATTGTTAATGATTTGCCTGTAAACTGTTTAATGCTCAGGGAAGCAACAGCAACAGAAGTTTAGCTTTCGATCAAATTCAAGTGTAGGCGTTCAGAAAGTACGGTATCAAAGTTTGCTAGTTAAATAGAGGCAATCATGTGTATGTGTATGCTGGTGCATTTGTAAAAGAAACATTTGAAGTAATGATAATAAGAATAAACTTCGAAATTTTATTCAACAAAATGTGCATGCGAATGATTCATTTTAATATAATTGAACAGGCGTTGTCAGAGTAACGCAAGAATCCCATGAATTTCTACCATTCACACTGGTCTTCTCCCTTTCAAATGGTTCTCTTGCCAACCACCCCGGTTGAAGTTCTCGAAGGTTTAACCAGGTAGACCAGTGAGACCTGAGAAATGGTCAAAACGCACACCAGGGATTTTTGTTTGGTTCGTTAGCACCATTATTTGTGATTTATAGCCCATTTTAATGTATAATTTCCTCGGTCTGCTGCTGTCGTTGATCGAATTTGAGTTTCATCCCGGTGAGCGTTCAGGCACGTTCGCACCCAGGGCACGCACAGGCACCCAGACAGTATCCAGAGGTCTCATTGTGGGTGACCACAAACCCGTTCACTTCTTTTCATCGTGACAGAATTCTAATAAATAAACTTGTTTGTCATGGGGCATTTTTTTCTTCTGTCTCACACAACGCATACCCAAACATAGGGGCGGTAGCTTGCGTTTGTGTTCCCGACCGGTTGTCACTCGTTTAGGTCTGATTGTCGTTCCACTTTGACTCTTAATCGACGTAATTGTGGTGAGGGCAGGCAGGAATTAACGCCGTTTTATGTATTTTTAATGAGTTTCGGAAAGTAGTCGTCCGGTTTATTCGGAAATGTCCACCTCTTCGTCCATGCTGGGATTTACGATTTTGGTTCCTCTTTGGCAATGACTGCTGCATGTTCATTTTCAACTGTCTGGTCAACTTAAACAATGGTTCTACTAAGACTTGATGAAAACCAGGTGAAGTGTTGGCAGCAGGGAAAGAATTTTCGTGGTTGGAACTTGGCAACAAACCTGGTGCCTGATCCTTCTACCGCAAGAACAGGTATCGGACCTACCGCTCCTATAAGAAGTTGAAAAATGGTTGTTGCAAAAATTACTTCTGCCTTGATTGGAAAATTTTAATGTTGAAGACTAACACATTGAGCTAAAAATGTAATATTAACATATTAATTTCTTTTCCTAATTAATATTCGAGACTTCACTTCCTCACGGTTTTGTTACGTTCACTGTTGTTTCTCATTTATGTTTATGTTTCTCAACCAGAGTACAGAAGTGCAGAATAGTTCTGCAGAAGTCTATTATACAAACTATTAATTATTTGTAATGTAACGTATTTTTGATGATGGTTAAGACCTGGAGAAGTATTAAACATTTTTAAAATTACTCTAGTAGGAAATAAAGATCGCTTTTAAATTAATGTTTTACGGTCCGTACAGAAAGACTTGTTAAGAAACAGTTCGAGAAAGTTAAATTTTAATGTTTCATTATTTTTGGCGGCCTACACGAAGATAATTAAAATGTTAAATGCCATATACGTTTTATGTAAAAAATTAAGGCTGTAAAATCAACGACATTTTTATTGTTGACTTTTAGGGCCGAGCCTATAAAACGATGAGTCCACTTGTAACTGAGGGGAAATTGTCATCGTTTTGGACACATGTTTTGGCCTTCCTGTCCTTGCAGGCACAGAATTCTTCTTTTTTTTACGGGCTTTAAACACGTTGTTCTGTTGTGTTCCTTCTGACCTTTGTACCACTTCGGAATTTCTATAAAACTGCTAAATGTGTTAGCCACTAGTTGATGGAAATCATACCAAAAATGTCAAATGCAGTTGTATGTAAATGATCGGTTGGAAGGTCTCGTGGGCAAGTCAACCTTTTCGCTCGGACGATTTTAATTCTCCGTTTTATCTTGTTACCGCGTGGTATTTGTTTGTTTAACAGGTAATAAATTATTTCCGTTCTCTTTTTCAACCCGCCCTACCTGTTTTTTTTCCTCGACCAGAACTTTTCTTCTCTTGTTAATGGAATTGTTATTCAACGGAGCAGTCACGACTCGGGGGGATAATTCTGTTCATCAGCAGCGGATTGGTACTCATCACTCCCTGTTAATGACGAACTGGTGCAGGATGTAACCTTATTCTGAAGAGTAATGTTCTGTATGATGGAACTCAGTCGATGTCACAGTTATTTTCACTCTGCAATGAACAAATGGAAATGCTTTAATCTATACGCTTATGCTTCTTCCGCTTCACTACGTTATGTAATGTACGTCACGGACGATAATGGTACTTTTGGTCGAATTTGATACGCGTCGTTCAACGCAGTAAAAGAAGAATGTCTTTTGTGACGAGATACTGCAGTGTATCCCATAATATGAGAAATTGTGTTTAAATGTTACGTGTGAAGTATAATAACAGTTGACGTGATGAGTTAGACGTTCGCATCCTTTCCTTAAGAAGAAATATTATGGTTGGGTTAACCCGACAGTGATGTTTCATTTATCTAACTTTTCTGTCAATAAAGGTTAATTGTTCGAACCGTCTCCCCCGGTGAAAAATTCACTCGAAATTGATGACCGGAGAAGAGAAGCAGAAAAGAAGAAGGTGATGAAGAGGATGCACACAGAGAGAGTAATAAGAAGGAATTAAAAGAGAACAAACACTGCTGGTGAATGATTAGTTTAGATTTTTATAAATTCAATTGAAAAGGAAGGGTTTCTTCTGTCAGTAGGGCCATCAGCTATTCAGTTGGTTTTCAACTTCTTTTTCAAGTGCGGTATTGTTACGCGAGTAAACGGAGAAACCGCGTCAACCTCCGGAAGAAAACGCCGGTTGGGGCAATCAAAAGCACGTGGATTTTAAATTAATCCAACATGGAGGACAGGGGAAAGGTTGAATCGAGGAAGCCTTGAAAGGATTTTCAGTAGGCAAATGCAAATGACGAAAATCCACATCAACTTTTGCACCCGAACGTGCATGAAGTCTTAGTAGGCTTTGTCCGGTTTGTCTGCTTCCACGTCGGCTTTTACAAAAGACACTTGGTGACTTCTACGTTATCGGATCTTCATCGTTAGAGCCTGAAAGATTTCTTTTTCACCGCCGTTTGAGAACGTGTTGGAGTTTTGATCTTCGTGTTCGATCTTACTGTAGAAAAGTTGTGACGGAAGTTGGACAGCAACTTCCGCTTGCGATCACTACATCCATACATTAACTGAAATTCCTTACGTTTTGACGCAGAAATGTTTTACGCGAATGATAAGAAATTGTCTTGTATTGAACGAATATCTCATGCGTAGTCGACACATCAATTCTAACGTACTTATTTATATACGAGCTGCAATATATTTGCTCATTAAAACCGAGACAAATTAACCCAAAGGCAAATGTCAGTATTGGCTTTGTTGCTTGTAGTAGTCCTGATAATTAAACATAATTTTTCTACATGTGTTTGCCGTTATACGCATATTTACATTATATTAAATGAGCAATGAAATCCCATCTAAATCAGGACGGGAGACACACAGAATTTTAATTATAAGACTGATTAAATTTCTCGTTGGGAATTTTTTCTGCATTGGATTCATTTACGAATGAGAACGGTCTGAAAAGAATTGATTGAATGTTTTAGTTTTCTGTTGTAATTCGATATTTTTGACATAAAATCGTGTGGTGTCGGTAGGGTTCGGTTAACACGCTGCCAGAGAATCCAATAATTTTCAGAAAAAATTTCATTTTGCGTTGACCCATGGGAATATGGAAATTCTTGTGGATACGTCAATACGTAGCTATTCTAATGTAAATGTTATCAGTGTACGGTACATTCCAACTTCACCTCAACTTTAGGTCAGGTTAATTTACTTTAACTGAATGAAAGGATGTAGGCAGTGCAGTTATTTCTTAATAAAGTGTATGCGCATTTGAATCACTGCCAAGGAAATGACTTCCACGTTGCCGTAAAATACTCGTGTCACTTTAACCACCAAAGTGCAGTAAATTGTTATGTGTCAGGTTCGAACACGATGAGGGCAATATTTGCACCACTGACAATTTATTGGACACGGCACTAAAGCAACACTTCAGACCTCTAAACCTACTCCGAGATTTTAGAGAAGTTCTGGTCTCTCGCAGTCAGGAAGATACCAGCGATCGAATGTGATTTTGTTGTTGTTGAGAAATCTGTGCTCGGGGCCATTCAATAAGATTTCAGTCATCTTTCTGTTGTGGTTTCGATCGAACAATAAAAAAGTCCTCTCAGCTTTTCCAGGAATTTCCTCTTCCTCTGTTTGCTTTCGAAATTGCCTGCAATAAAACAATATTTGAGGCGTACTAACGTTTACTTATTTTCTTAGTTTAAATTCCGGGAGTTTTTTCATTTGACGTTTTGTTTTTGGAGAGAGGAAGTCAATAAATAAATACTCTATCTGTTGCTAAGAATTGCCCTCACTACGGGAGTAGCGCAGTTGTGTCGAAAGAGAAGGGAACATTGTACACGAGCACAATGGTATTTCATTTGAAAGAAATAAACATGTTAATGTTGTAAATACCATGGGTACCACATTGAAATAGTTCATTCGAAATCTACCACTATTAAAAAATAATCTTCTCTAACGTATTTTGACGTAATTAAAATATTAGCCTTAGTTAACCCGAAGATACGTCATTTAAATTCCTTTAGTGGAAAAATTAAAGGCCCTAAAACAGAAAAAAAATTAAAGAACTCGTAATTTTAAAAAGTGATGAATTGAACAACCAATGAAGTTAGATGTCGTTCCATTCCAGGTGGATTACATTCCATTTGAAAATAAAACTCGCATGGAAGCTATTTAAGTTGCATTATTTTATATTCATAATAACAATCAAGTTACGATACTGTCGTGAATTTGAAATATTTCAAAAATGAGATATTTCCCCAGAAAGGCTTACAAGTGACCATTGACCAACACTTAAAAGTTCAAAAATTTCTATTTTGAACGCCTTCTGTTTATTATTTCTCCTACTTCGTAGTGTAATCGTTCCGAATATCCGGTAAGTCAACCACCTCTAAAATACGATTTCCAACCAAAACGATAAATGACGAATGGGTATTTTTCCCAATTACCGGAAACAAAAAATTTCACGCCTGAGGTAGTGAAATGATATGATACCTGTTAGGAACAGGCTAAAGGGTAAGGGTGAAGGGCGGTACGATGGTTTGCCACCTGAGAAAATTTTACCCAGAAACTTGGCAGCGTCAAAAATTTAACTGAAACTCAGCAGGTCATTTGTCATACTGAGGGTTCCACCGTAGGGTCGCTTTGGGTTCGGAAACTCTGCGTGTGAGTACGGGTGGGGTTCCATCTACGTGACGAATGACCCCGAGGGAAAGAAAGAAAAGTCGAGCGAAACAATTCGCAATTAAAAGTTATAATTGTTATTTACAAACTTCAGCATTATTCTAAATGAATTGTTTATAATTTGCAGATTGTGTGTGTGTGTGACCGGCAATGGGGAGCACTACGTGCTCTGCCCTACCCTTTGCACTTACCTGCCTTGTATACCTTGTTTGATCGTAAAACGTTTTTACTGTTCGCCTAAAGTATTGCAGAGAACCTCAGACGAAGCAATTCGCATCAAACGATGCATGTATAAGTTTGACACCTGCGTTCTTCCCATCCGGCAGGGTATTTATGCATGATGGTTGGTTCGTATGGTGTTGCACGTGTATTTTAGACGAAATGACGTGGGGGCTTCAGATATAGTCAGGAGAAATGAGACTCCGAGTGCTCCGAATGCACGGGTGGACCACCAACTGAATATCGGACATGAGTTAAAATAGAGGGAGTTGTTGTGCTACTTACGTTCAGTTCTTCCCCTCAAAAAAGATGTGAAATACGCTTGCGTGGCAGCACCTTAAATAAAACAAATGATTGCCCAAAAGCTAAGGGTGAAATGTGGTTTTAGAAATCACTCCAACAATGTCAATTCGTAGATGAATTGAAAGGGACGTTGGTAACATGTTGCTTCCCAATAGATGTGGAGACAGTCGAACAAGGGGAAATTCGTAGAAATGAAGCTTTTTGCAGGGAAGCTTCTTTTTTATTCACCCGTGTAAAAAAGAATAATCCCCGGAAAAGCTTCAAAATCAAATTTTATTTTCCGGGAGTTCGAGGGCAAAATAATTTTAACGTAGCTAGATGGTATACTTGAAACTAAAATGCATAGGAAAAAGGCTCTTTAAGGAGCGATCGGACCCTACCTAAAAGGCCCAATCAATATTCAATGACCGTTCTTTCCAACAAGTGTCGGAAAATCTTTGATGTCTTCTCGAGTAGAAATTGGTAAATAAAAAAGAAAGGCCAGGGTGGACAGGGTCCGAGGAAAAACGTGGAAATCAACGAATCCATCAAAAAGTCATTTTGGTCGGCAGCTTGATGTTAGATTCTGTTCTTTGGCGAGCAGTCCAGAGCTGTCAGTTCCACGCGACAGCCAAATCTGCTTTCTATCAGTGGGAGACCCACGCGGACCTACCGGAAGTTGACAGTTTTAATTGAACTTGTCGATCAACTCGAACGGAGCGAAGAAGACCCGATACGGTCGAATAGATTTTACTACTTGGTCGGCCAAATCTGAGGATGCAGGAACGTGGTAAATTGTGAGATTCTGTCTAATGTTTCTCAATGAATAAATTGGTCCCCAGAGATGACCGGGAAAAGTATTGATACCCAATCGATATTTATTGAGACGACCTGAAGTAGGCTGAGTTACTCATTTTACGGTTCAGAAGAAGACCATTGAAGCAAGTAGTACGTGATCTACGCGTGACGAACGATGACAGCACGGCTGGGTAATGAAAGTTTTTACATCCTTCTGCATAAGGTCCTACTTACGTTCCAAACTTTGCGTCGTTACCCTTATAGATTTTTGACATTTTACGTCCTGAAACGGGTACCACCATGAACCATCCCTTTTTGACGTAATTAAGGCAACCAGCCAGGGGGTACCCTTTGAAATCCTTAAACTGGCCAGAAAATTGTCGCAGGACAGGGCGAGGTGTCTGGTGGGTTAAACTTGGAACAACCGTTGAAGATTCATAAATCAAGTGGAATTCGGATTCCATTGTGTCATTTAGAGAAGCCATCTTAACTGTTGTGATAATAAACGACCCGCGGGTTAGGAGTCGTAAAGATGAAGAGAAAGAAGAAAAATAAGGAGACACCAACATCACCAGAGTCACCACTTGCACCACATAGTTGGCGTGTGTGTGTCGGTGTGTGTGTGTGCGCGTCTGGGTCTACGTCTACGTATTTCGAGCGATTCCTCATTTGTTTGTTAGACAAATGAAAAATAATCCTCCTCACCTTTGATAAATAGATAAACCACGATTTTTTTTATTTGTTTTCGTAGGAAAGATGGTAACAAGACCCACCGTCGTGTGAAGCTTCCAAATGGCAGAAGACCTTAGGGCCTTCGGGAATGCGATTTCGTACTAACATCAACATATACAGATTGTTGTAGGTTACGCGTCTACTATTAAAACAACAGATTTAAAAAAATTGTTTTGACGAACTTGAAAGACCCTTTGTTCCTCACTCTATGAAGCGAAAAGTCCTTGTGAAATTGCTACCTCTAGTCTAAGGGAGATAATCTGGTAGCTGGTTGTGCTTCATTTGCTCTTCCCTTGAATTATTGAGTTCACCATTAACACTAAATGAGACGTAATTTCTACATGAATTCTTAAAAGTTCCATCCAATGGTTTGGGTTAGCTTGGACTTGCCTAATTTGTCATGGGTTTCACGTGCTAGAAGTTATGCATTCCGGGTATCTCCATATTCCATCATTGATGCGTCTCAATAATCGGATAAAGGTAAAATGGGACTTTGGTAGATATAAACCTAAATAGATGTGATCGAAGGATTTTTTTTTCGAAATGGCGGTGACAGAACTTCCTACTGTAGAAAATATGAGTCACACGCGAGCTACCTCTGACACATCACTCTTCAAGATGAGATTAATAATTGAATTGCGTCAATACCGTCGGAAACCACTCACTTGACCCTCTGAAGAACCTAAATGAGATTCTAAGGGGCTTTGTAAGAAAAGGCGAAACCCTCTAAGGACGCAAGCTGCACAGAGGGTTGTAGAAACCCGAAGGTGATTGGAAAAGTACATGAATATAATGCCCTGCGGGCTTTGGCTAGCGTAGTTGTCATCATAGTGTAATATTTAGGGTTGAGTTGGCTCTGGAAAGTTCTTATTTCTTGTAACACCTGGCCACGGTTTTTCTTCAGGTGTTCTTGTTGCTCATCATTCGGTTTCTTCTTTTAGTTGTAGCGTCACAACAGGTTCTTAGGTAGTGCAATCATAATGTGTTCCCAGAACAATCCTTAATAGGTGGATGTGAGTGCATGTTAACGTTGAGACGAGGAGTACAATTTTTACGATTTAGTCATTGTCATTTCAATGAATTCGTGACATTTCATGTGTTGTGAGGTAGGCGGCAGACCATCTTTCTCTGTTGGTTTCGTATCAGACTCATCTAAAAACAATCGTCGTCCCACACTTCCATTGTCCCATCGGAAATCCATAACCCAATCCCTCGTGGTCGACTCTCAGACTGATTTTCACCTAAACTGACGTTTATCCGTTAAAATGACTGCATCTTTTATCTGATTATGTTTTTTTCACATAAGTGAGCATCTGCGTGACCGTTCAACTCCATGCTCCCTGTTTTTCCAACTTCCCTTTTCCCATGTCGTGGCCCACGACTTTTATGTTTTTTTTTGTGTGTGAGTCTATTTTATCAGATTCACCGAATCTTAAATGTTAAATGAAACGAATCCATTTCGTTTTCGTTTTGTGACCACGGCAGTGTTCCTATTGCTGCTGCACCCAGAAATCCATCTTTCAGTCTCATCTTCTCATCGATTTTGTTCCATTCGTTGACTGGTTCCTTCGTAATCTGGTAAGCAGATGAAATGTGTATATATAGTGAACTGAAGTGCCACGTATTTACTTTCAGATCTTGCTTGCATAATCTTAGTTTGCATTCATTTTCTTTCAATTATATTTTTTCTAAAATATTCTTCGTACGAAGTCTCCTGCCACGTCTCCACATATCGTCTTCCCTTAAGACTTGTTTATTTTTCATTTCGTCTCGCGCATGGATTCAGACGCCTGGCTTCCCCTTGTCACTTGGAATCCCTTTTCTCTTACGCCTTTTCTCGTACTCATTCAAAACCCTTTGGAAGTTATGGTTGCGTTTAAATCGTGGATTAACGAAGTGTCGAGGATATAAAATCCCATAAAAAAACAAAGCAAACAGAGAAAAGGGTTTACGGCGTTCCATCACCGGTCGTATATTTTTACGCACGATCGTGGTAATAAAAATTAAAAAGAACATGTGTTTGAAACGGCATCTGGAGCGAGTCGATGGCGAAACTCATTAATTTCTGTTTGGAAATTCCCGTATCATTTCCGTACACGGCACTGATTCCCGGAAAAAGTAAAAAAAAACACGTAAAGGTTGACTGGAAAATTTTGGCGTACCCTCCAGAGAATTGGACGTGTCAATAGCTGTCCATTGAACTTTCCTCCTCCATTTGCATCCAACATGATGGACGCGCATCGCTCACCTTCGACCTTCAATCAAAATACCATTTAACCCTTGCTTATTGAAGTTCAGCTACAATTGACAAGAAGACCCAGAGGAGATTTGTCTTGACCTGATGGGACCCGTTTGGGTCTTGTAGTACGCACAACATGGGTGCTGGGTATCCACCAGAGGGTATCAAATCGTGTCACAATGCGACCTGGCATGAGACTCATTTGAACAAATGAGAAGCACGGATACGACTTCAATTACAATATACTTCCATTTCTTGGTTGAAATTGCCTCCAGGCGAAGGTGTTTTTTATACATTTTGAAGTGGTCCTCAGGATGAGAAATATTAATTCGTCACGGTCTCCTTTTTCCCAGAAAGATCAAAGGTGACAAGAAAATACGATCGATCGAGTGGGTGTCTTATGGAAATGACCTGAAATTTTGTATGCACAATATGTTTTCCAGCGATCGATATTGTTTTGCACGATTGAAAAATTTTAAGAAACTTCATGGTGAACACCTCGAGAGAAGGTGGAGGTGACGGGTACGAGTATCTTCAGTACCGATACCGGGTCCAATTTGAAAATTCAATAAAAGGCCGTTAAAAGTCAAATAAAAAGGGAAATATCGAAATAAAAGGTGTTTTATTAAGGTGCCTAAATTTTTTGTTTATATGAACAACGGCGGGAGACGCAATAAGAATAGCCACGCAAGAAAGAAACAATAGGACCGGTACCAGAAGGGAGTAGGTTGATAAAATATGAAGTTAGGGAAGTTATGAAAAACAATTACACGTGGTTTTGGGTACTCGTCTGGTTGTCGAGAATCTGAAAAAGTTTTATCGTAAATCAACTCATATTTCACGGGTACTGTTGTACGTTTTCGGCCACGTCCACTTGCTTGTCCCTCTAGTCAAGTTTGCATGCTTGGAAATCCAATTCTATGGTAATTAGCGGCGTTGATCGGCCGTAAATTGATTAAGTAAGAAGGCTCAGAACGATGGCCAGTACACGGAAACGGGGGTAAAATTTTTGAATAATTCAAAATGGCGCCGGGTAAAAAGTTAATTCGAGAATCGAAAGTAGACTGATGTAAAATTAATTCAAATCTGTTTCACGGGTGTTAACATTTCGGGAAAAACATTTCTCTCTTTTCCCTAAAGAACGGAGATTGCAGCATGAAGAACAAAAAATTTTGGTTGGAATTGCTCAAGTTGTAATCCTCTTTAAATTAATTGAATTAAACCGTACGACAATGTCAGGGGAAGTATGCCGCTTTGTGAGTACGCCAAAGCAAAAATTGATGGATTGCTGCGGCAGGGCCGTTGCCACGAGAGCGTCGTCTTCAGTCTGGGGGGAGTCGAAAGAGTGCAAAATAAGTTTTGTTGCATTGTTCAAAAGATGAGCTAAATTTGCTCAAAGTTCAAAGTGAAAACGAGGCGAAACCCCGTTCGACAATTCACGCTTTTGCATTTAAAAAAAGGCAATAACCCCAATGTAGCGTCAAAATAGAACTTTTAAAGACGGGAGAGTACGTGAAGTTAATTAAAATCCTGCGGACCAGGTGCGAATTCTTTTTCCTCTTTTCTTCTGAGCTGCAGAAGAAATTGTTGATTTTTGCCCTCATTCCCGCTTGCCTTTCAAAAAGTTGGACGTTAAAATTTACTCCCTCTGACATTTCCATAATTTATCCTCTAAATATCCAAGCCTCTTCATAGTGACTCCGTGCGTGGATGTTTTATTTTGATTTAGAGTAATGGACATTCATCTCTAGGCTCATGGAAACATTTCTGTGAGTAAAATGAGCATTTGTCATTGACCGTAGAAGGACGGGACGAAACGGATGTTAAAACAGAAATCTGCAGAATCTAATTATTTAAAAAAAGGTGACAGATTTTCGGACAATATAAAAGTTTTCCGGGGAAATTAAAGGAAATAGGAGTAAAAAGAAAGAAGAAAGGTTGGGAAAACTTAATGAACAAATGGAATTAAATATTTCCAATGAATGGTTGTCAGTTTATCCATCGGAAAGGAGAGAGTCTCTTTCAAGTTAAATTAGTTTCTTGTAGTCGGGTGAAATGAGCGTTCTAGACATTTATCCGAAGGTGGTTGAGGCTCGACTAAAAAATTACAGAGGAAGTGGAGTTGCAAAATGAAAACTTTTTCCCATTTCACGTGATATACACACAAAGGTATGACGAAAAGCCAAAATTTGAATTTCTAACTTTCCTCCCCACAGCAAGATTACCGCTTTGGTGTAGAAGAAGGAAAAAAATGAAGGAAATTCTCTGGAGAACACGTTTGATTAATGTTCTTTTGCTTTTCTCCGTCATTCTCGTCCGTGGAGGCAGAACTAAAAGAATAAAGTCAGACTCCCAAAAGAATCTTCTCGTCGTCGTCGTCATCATCATCATCATTTTGGAAAGTTGAAACCAACCAAATAATTTCTTCTTTTGAAGAAGCGAAATAACGCTGAGCAAAAGAAAAGAAGAAACGTGATATCGAAAAAGGCACAAGGGAGAGAAAAGGTTTCGCTTGGTTATTGGGTGCCAGGAAAAACGCTTTGCAAAGATTTCGATGGATTTCCACCCAGAAAAAGGTTCCGTGTCGCGTCGGGCGTTGTCCTCCCATCGGATCTCCTTCCAGACGTCAAACGATATTAATTTTACATTTAAATGGATGTCTAAGGATGAGAAGCGAGACGGGGATTTCCTATATCAAAGGCGACTTGAAATTCTTTGATATTTTTTTCCATTTAAAAATAACTTACAAAGTGTTTTCTTACCACCTCGCCCAACAGCCCGAAGACGACTATTTTCCCTTCGTATCGAATGAGGAAGAAAGAAATTGGCAGAAGAATAAGTCAAAGAACGAAAAAAAGTGTTTCTTTTCTGTAAAGGCGGAAAGAGAATTTGCCAGGCGTATTGGGGTCCTGCCTGTCTGTGCTTTTATTCAATGCGGTTTTGGGCAGCAGCCGTGGAGTCTGCGTATTTGAACTCATTACTTAATAGAACATACTAACAAACAACAGGACCTCTTGGTACAGAAAAATGTTGCCATAGACGAATTATTTAAATCGGTCACGGTAGACTAGGAATAAACAGTGCCAGAAGGACGAAGAGTAATCTAACAGAAAGAGTGAATTCGTGGGAAAATGTCAAACCGAATTGTTAGGAACTCTTGTACGCCTCAGGGAAAGGAGTCATGAAAACGAAAGGTCGTGTTGTGAGAATAAAATGAAAAAATGACAAACACTCAGGATAATTTCAAGATTCACAAAAAGAGTTGAGAATGATGAAAAGGACCGGAAAGGAAGAACGTATAACGGGTTTGTCATCATTGGAGTGATACTTCGGTCTACTACAATTATTCTAAAGATAATAAACAAGTGAGTTTTTATTTAATGGAATAAAACATAAAAGGTAAGAGAGACTATGTCAGGATGAATTAGGAAGTTCAATTTCTACGCAAATGAGTGGATCAGAAAACAGGAGGCGGTTGTGTCACGGACTTCGCTGGTTTGAGCAAAAACAAAGTAGGTGAATTCGTCATTTAGAGATCAAAACAAAAGAAAAATTCCTCGATGCCCAGTGTTTAAGTGAAAATAAGGAGTTTTGACGGAAAAACGCTTGAAAACATCAGCGGATTAAATAGGTCATATCCTGCCCAGAGGGGCCGAAGTATCCGAGGGATAAAAGTGATAAATAAAGAAATATCGTCAGCAGCACTTGTTGTTTCTTCTCCTGAAACACCAACCGCAAACTGGTGTGAAGTATTGGTTGCAGAAGGTGCTGTTGGAAAGCAATCCGCAACAGACGTGTCCGTGGGTGTGACAGCTGCTTCGTTTCTTACGCTGTTGGTGTGTTCCGCATCGACCGAACAGTCCTTGACGACGGAGGTGGTACCCAGCGCAGGCAAGAAGTGCAAACACTATTCTTATATCACCATTAATTGCTATAAATTAACGAAATGCGCTTGTAGCTTTGATCTACGAAGAAATATTACTACCTAGTTTGATCTGTTAGGTCCACCTACTTGAGTAATTATCGGCCCATTACCCGGGAATGCCGGAGTTAGGGTCCCAAATGACAAATTAACATGACACTGGCATGCCATTGCTTGCTAAGTATTTTATCTCTTGTATCGTCTGTGGATTATCTAAACCGTGGAATTTGGTGGCCCCTCCTGCGTACAGATAAACCAAAGTTTACGTCATCGCCGTCGGTGGTCATTCAGATTAGTTGCTGCCACGACCTGGACCCTTCACTCTCTCATCGTTAACCTGAACATGGAAAACTAAAATTACAGGTGTTAAATCGACTGCATTGAAGTCACACAGAAGTCCGGCATTTAATTTAAGTTTTTGGGTTTTTGTACAAATGTCGCAGTCTCTGCCCCTTAGATTTATTAATGGTGAAATATTTCACATTTGTAATTTAACTTTTAAGTTTTGGGCTTGGTGGAATTTTAAAAAGGCAACATCCTGCCGTTAGAATCGCCGCTTGCGTCGGGGTTAATCTGCTTGAAACGCAATTACCTGATAATTAACCTTTCCTACAGAGGATTTTACTCCGGTTTAGTCGCTCCGGAACTTCCGGAAACCCCGTTCACGGGATTTTTTAATATCCGCGTGGGCCGACGAATTGTTCAGGTTTCCCGCACAGCTGCGAACACCTTTCCTCAAGTTGAGAATTGGACCCAAGCCAAAATGCAGTTGGTCTCTCGGACGCACGATGCAGTCAGGCCTAACTGATTCAATCGGTTGTTCGTATGACACTTTAATCCGCTTAAGCAATGATTACACTGCAACGGATGCAGAATTTTTGCTTCTGGCGTGAAACTCCTGGACGAAAACACCAAAACTCTCCTTTTTGTGCCTTGCATTTGAAAATATTCACTTGTAATCTAAGGGATTTCCTTCAGATTTTCAATGTTTAATATCATTAATTATTCAAGTCCACGTATTCCTCCTACTTTAAAATATCTAGACCACACCTATTACCTTCACCGAGCCGACTAATAAGTTTTCGTTTTACTACCACAAGTTCTTTTGACTTCCACTATTTAACAATTTCTGCATTGCAGCTGGAAAAATTTACTTGAAAGTATTTTATAATAAAAATGAGAATCTGGAAAGGAGGCCAACTTTTTCGAGTTGCGAAGTTTGCTCCTTCCGGGTATCTTCTATTTATCGTGGAGGCCGAGGGAATAGTCTCAACCGGAAGAGCCTTCAGGTGTAGCCGTTCCCAACCGAAAATGAATTGCACTATTGCATTGTAATGCAAACCCCAATGAAAATCAATATTCCAAAATATGTAAAAGGATCTAATTTGAGTCTTGGAAAAATTATCTCCTCGGAAAAGCCAATCTGTTGCCATGGCAACAACTATAACAAATATCAATCCTCCCGTAACCTCTCTGTCTGTCTCTCTCTCTCTCTCTTTTTCTTTTATCCCATGGCTTCCCTAGAACCTTATGATTCCACCTCTTTGTCTCCTTGTGAAAAATCCTTTTCCAAACCCTCGGTTCCCTTCCGCCTTTCTCTCTCTTTCGTCTATCTAATCCTCGTGTATTTCTCTGCTCAGTTAATTAGGCTTTGTATATAGTTTGGAAGTTGGCAGACTCTGCAGCAGTCGATTTCCGGTTCCGATCCAATTTTTTATATCTTTTTGCTTTAATTCCCAGTCTACCTAAAGGAATTGAACGAGCAAAAGTGCCGGCTTCCCTTAATTGCCTGGCGAGGTCTCTTCTTGGTCGTTCTGACATTGTTCCGACCGGTTTATGGGATTCACGGTGGAAGTTTTTTAATTAGGTTCGGAAACAGTTTCCAGAATTAGAATCCGGCATCGGTTAATGACCGCTCGTAACGGACGGGGAATGTCAGGTGGCGGCAGAAAGTCTCATCACCTTTCCGGAGAGAGTTGGTTTACGTTGTTTTCACCAAGTCAACCGTTCGTCTCTTTGCTGATGGATCGATTTATTGGAGACACCTGCCGCCATGCGATGTGACCTAAGAACATCAGAAAACGACCGTTGCCCCATGATAAACCCTCATCCGAACGTCAAGCTATGCAACCCCCCGATGATGCTTTGTTGGTTGAATAAGGACCCTTGTGAGCTTTCTAAGAAAGGTTAATATCGAACGGTTGTACAAAACGTGCCGTCACCTACGTACGTGGTGATGTTTTCTAAGGGTATTTGGGACTCTACAATAATCAAATTAATAACACGTTAACTTTTCAACGTAACTCCACAATAATAAGAGTATAAATAAAAATAAAGAAGTTATTTATTGATTTATTAAGCGATTCTCGACTTGATTCTGTAACATTTATTGTACTTAGTACGGGTTTTAGATAATCCTTGGAAATTATTGTTCTTATTATGTCTTTTCTAGCAGGTTTTAAATTTATTCTTTTATAAGTCATATATTACATCGGTATTACGCCAGAAAGTGAATCACATTTATTTTTATTTCATTTTTGTTGGATTATTGTTTTACGGCTTTTCTTTGTTTAAGTTCCCTGGCTTAAGATTACCAAAGTTTTTGGGCCTCACTTACTTCTTTTTTCTTTGAAGTTTAGCTTTAACCTCAGCTTCAATCTTTATTAGTGTCGATATTGCGCCAATAAGAATTACAGAGCAAATACAGCTCGCTGGTTAACATTTCAGCAATTACTTACTGTTAGGTAAATATTAATGTGTGTTGTTTTATATATAATAAGTTTAATTCGCACAACTCCATTGGGTGAATGAGACGATTCATTTACGATGAAGATTTTTTGTTATCTACAATAGGTGTAGATAATGCGTTATTAAATTTTAGGGTTAGAGCTTGTCAACAGCACGTAAAAAGTATGAAGTTCCTGCTGCTGGGACCGGGGGTTTCTTGAGATCCCCTTTTAAAGCTAAATTGATTTTATCATTTTTGTCTGTTTTATCTGATCGCCCGACAACGAAAAATATGAGGGGTCCTAAAATTGTTGACTAACCATATGATTTTCCCATCCAATGTGGTAAAATTGTATCCAAAATCTTTTCCAGAATAATTTTCTCATAATGTAAAAAACCTTAGTTGCATATCACAGTGTATGTAACAGTCATAAATTTTCTCATAAAGAAATCTGAGATAAAAGTGAAAATATGGCAGAAGAATCAAATCTAAACCCCAGTTAGCATCACAAGGGATACTGGCTATCGCCCTTCGCACTTCAAACCTTTTCGTCTGCCTTTCGATGTGAAGACTCATAAATATCTTTTTCGGGGTTAACAAAGCTCAACTTCACGGGACGCCAGTTTAGCGTTGAAACTTGACGTGAAATAATCGAAAGCAGATGGTCGTTGTCTTTGATAATTTATCTTTTATCAATTAATCAATTAATCTTAATTTAGATTTTCTTAATTAATTTATCTGCATGCTTTCTCGAACGAAATGATACTCGGTCAGGAGATGCATAGTTCCTTGTAGAGAAGGGGTAGATAAATTTGTAAACAGTTTCGGATGATTGTGTGACAAACGGAAAGTGTTCAGTAGGTGTAAACAATCAAACAAACAGGCACGGGACAAAAAGTTACTGCTTGAAGCACTTAAATTCAGAACTTTCTCAAATTTTGCACTCCTCTTAGTCTTCTGTATCGACTTCGTAAATGACGAACCTTCTTTCAGTTTCTTTACAATATCCTACATCGATGTAAAGGTCCCAATTATTTGGTCTCTTCTTCTCTGATCCTTTCTTAATTTTATCCTTACTTCATTCCCTCTTCATCATCCAATTTATCTTCTTTTTTGTATGGCCCAATTGGTTCGTCACAAAACATGGCTCCCTGTAAAATTTTAAATTGAATGACTTTATTTATGGTTTAGCGGTTGAAACAATGAAAATCAACATCAAACTAATCATCGAGTGTAGGAGACGAAATATGCAAGTAAATGATTGAATTTTATAAGGTTCATTATTTTCCGGCTGCTCGATGATTTAATTATTTTTTAATTAACGATTATCGATTGGCATTGATTGATTGGTCGGTTGAGAGGGATCGATACGATTTAGCAATTTGTTTGACGAAGGAGAACGCGTGCGCGTCCGTAAAGGAGCAAGTCGAAGTGACTTCTGGGCAGGTAGGGACAGACAAAAAACTTTTCAGGCTAATTGAAAAAGAATGAAAGACTTCATTCATTCAATCAATCAATCAGTCATTCTTCTTTCTTGTGCAACCTTTTACTTTAATTAACTGGGAGAGGATTTCTTTTCGGAGAGAATACCGTACGGGTTGTCTTTCCACGCTTTAATAACGATAAAAGCAGGTTTCTGATTTGTCGTACGCTGCTGTAAAATAAATAACCGGTCAACCCGTCCTTCCGGACTGACAGTAAACCGGTCTGATGCGGGTCATTTTACGAACATCTGGTTCCTCAAGCAAAATAATCCTCGGCCTTCAGATTAACGAGAAATGGCCCCGTAACGGCAGGTAACAAAACACCGGGACCCTCCCAGACACCTGAAGGTGCCCAGACTTGATGGCTCCAAAACTAGAGAGAAGCTTTCTTTTACTTTACTTGAGCTTTTTAACTAAATTACGTTGTGACGAAGACATCAAAGCAAAATTATAACGATACGTGACGAGTGTGAGTCTTAACAAATGAGAAAATTTCTTAATAATAGTTTTAATCGTTAAATTAGAGAAAAGTATTTGGTTTCATGACGGTTGTCTACTGTTTAAATTGGTGTTTTAATACCGGTTTGTCGACTGATGACAGGGTTTGAGCTTTTGTGTGGCGGTCGTATGGGGGACACGTGTCACCAAGGCATTTGTTTGTCGGTCATCTGGAGAATTGCCGTGTTGCATTGGAATGACCGTTCTGAAATCCGCACGCGTGTTGATTCAAAGGAAAGTCAAATTGCAAGTTGTTACATCCCTATTTAGACTTTTTTTTATCGTTTTGTATTAATAAGAGCTCATATTTGATGTAAAAGATCCTTCAAACTCTTCTCTCCTAATTTTATTAAAGAAACTCTTTGATTCTTTAGCTTCTTGCGTTTCGTCTCGAGATTGTTATTTCTTCTTAAATAAGATTTTCTCGAACGTACTCGTTACCCCGATTAACGATTAATTTAAAATATCTTTTTCGAGTTCTTAAATTCCCTGATTTCTGAAGTTGTGAGTCGTTTGCTTGCAAGCGACTACTATTGTACCGTAGGATAAGTCGTTTCAGAAACATGTGGATGAAAAAGCGACAGGAAATTAATATGTATGCGTAACGTGTAAAAAATGACGGCATGAAATTTATTCCGTACGATTAATAACTACCGGCTCTCGTTTGACACGTGAAAAATTGGATGACTTTTAATTACTTAATTCGTGACAGTTCAACAAAAGGGAAGTTTTGATATATTTATGTATCGGGCTTGTATTACTTATGTATGGTAGGCCCTAATGGCGACAGACCGTTTCAACTCGTTCTTCGAGTAGCGGTATGTGGGATAGATTTTTCATATCGGAGTATCTCAATTTATTATGTACTTTTCGTGTCAGTTGAATACCATTAGGTAGAGAAGCCTATCAAAGGACTTAGTGTTCGAACCGTTACACAAGTCTCCCGGGACTACTCCTAAAGTTTCCTAATCGAGTGATGGCAACCCAGCAAAAACTGATGGGGAACCATCCGAACCGTAGGAATCGAGCACAAAATCAATAAAAATATACTTTTCATTTTATTAACCCGAAGAGCGCCCGTTTAGAAAGTTCTTCTCAGAAAACTTAAGTTCTTGCGCGGCTCTTGCGGAAAGAACGACATAACGGTTGACATTTATTGCGGTTAACCGTTTGCCAAATGTTGTAAAGAAAATGTCGAAACGGAGTTTTTCGGTCCAGTTTTTGAGACGAAAAAAGAAAAGGTTGGATGCGTCCCGTTCGACAGCGTAAATAGTGTGATGTTTGGTTCACGAATGGTGAAGAGACCAAGAGGATTAACCGACTTGGTACAAAATAATTCGATTAAATGGTTGACGGACGGGTTGAAGGAATGCACGACGGTCACATATGACGGAGCACATAATTGACGATGTAATTGATGAACGACATTTGATATGGCTCCCCCCCCCCTCTCATCAATAAGTTCAATTAACTGGTACCCGTCCTGTTTTGAGCAGAAGACAATTTTGTATCGCGGACAAAAGTAATCAATTTGAAATAAATGGATCGATTTGCTAAAAGAAAGGATTCCATTTCATACAAAGGTTATTTCGCAGTTTCCTATGGGTTTTCGTCTCGACTCTTTTTCTACCACCTGAGCCTCAACTGTTTTCATCATTTTTCTATTCCTGTAATCCCGCCATTTAGATCTTCCTCTGGAACGTGGAATCAGACCGACTGAAAGGTATTTCAGGAGGAATTTAATCCACCTAGCTTCATTTCAGATGAAAAATGTTTGTTTTGTACATTTGAATTCCATTTATTGTTCTACGCCATGATGGTGATGATGATGATGATGATGATGATTATGATGATGATTATTATTATTATTTCATCTTGCTACTTAAAGAGATTGTTGCACATCATTCGACTCTCTCTCTCTCTCTCTCTCTAAGGTTATACTTGCATTATGCTACACTACTGTAAAGATATTTCCTATGTTCAACCCTTGAATGTAGTTTGCAATGAAAAGCCGGTTTGCAAATGTTAATGTTTTCTGGCAAGCGCTACGGCCAAAGTGGATTTTAAAATACAAATAAAATTTATTTATACGATAATAATTATTAATAATAATTTGGTGTCTATGTAATGGCCGGGCGCTTACTGATATTATTATTTATTGTTACGAACCATTGTTTACTGAAATAGTTCGTGTCGTAGTTGCAAGCTTTGTTACCAGGATAAAGAGATTTTGGAAAGATGCTGGAAAAAGTCGGTGAAGTAGTGAAAAAGTAGTCATTGTTCGGATAATTTGCAAGGAGGTTATACAAGTAGCTGGTCGTGAGGAGACCCGAAAGGATCAAATTATGTTTTCGACTTATTTAAACTGATCAGCTTTATATTTTGGTATAATTTTCTAATGCGCTTGTTATTTTCGATTTTTAATTTTCTTCTTGTTTCAACGAGGGTCGGAAACTGCTAGAAACAGTTTTTTCTGTTAAATACCCGAGAAAAGTAATTGTATTGAAAACGAATCGTTTTTCCCGCTTCACCGTACGGTAGTTTTTCTTCTGACACGTGTCAAACGCATCCGTTTCCCCAGCATCCGCACCACGGAATTTTCTCGTCGTTAAGATAAGTTCTGTTACTTGAGGTACTGAATTTCCGTCTGCTTCCGTTTGCTGATGCCACTATGCTACTAGTTCTACTGCTGACACTGTTAGTTCTTTCTCTTTCACTTGTTGTCGCGTCCGTTTCATCATTTTTGCCCTTTAATTTCCGCCGCTCACAACCGCTTGCTTTCACCGAGGACATCAGGCTGTTCCTCCTGCTGCTCAACGACTCTTTTTCTTCTTCATGTTGATGGCTACCACTTGTTTGTGTCGGCTTTTTCTTGAATTGTATGCTGACACGACGTTTTCGCCTGTCGCACTTTATCGGAGAGTCCAGTCCCGATGACGAGCTGACGCTCACATTGCTGTGACCGTGACTTTTGGAGGATAACGTCTTTTTCTCTGGCTTCTCCTGCGGGTCAGGCATTTCCGGTGATCTTTGGGACAGGATGTTTTCCACGCTGAAAGCCAGCATGTCTGCTTGTTTTCGTCTGAACGTTCTGAACGTCTCGAAACTGGGTGAACTTACGGATTTATTCAGCTTAGGAACGTCCGAGAGATTCATATCTTCCCGAAACCTATATTTTTGCTTGGTCAAATCTTCCGTTGACGATTCGTCCTGGTAGCCCTGCTTCTGACACCTAGGTGTATAAAGGTTCTCCGAACTGGATGTACCGCCGTACTTGGTTGCTCTAATTGAAATTGTCGGAGAAGAAGTCGCGATGGGCTGCGACAATAGAAGGGGATTGTACATGATCGGATCGATGACAGTTTGATCCAACGTTTTGCCTGAAACGAGAGAAACAGTTTCACAAAAGTGGTACAACTCCTTGTCTACAACTGCCCACCGCTCATTCGACACCAGTCATGCAATTGAGTCGGTACCTTTTCTATTAACTCTTTGATGCACCGCACTGCTTCCTAATAGAGATGCTGGAATGATTGTTTTCGGACAAGATGATGTCCTGGGAGGAGGAACCGGAGGAATTTTAACGGGTTTTAGTAATGGTTGAGCTCCGGACCCCGACAGAGATTCCTCACCTGGCAAGACATCTGTAATAAATTGATGTCGTTACTTTTTACAAGGCGACACGAGGAATGAAAAACTACCACTGGAAGTTGGAGAGGTCCACACGATCCGGAGATGAATCGAGGAATCAAATTAAATCGATTGTTTGAGTCCCTTCGCCATTGTCGTTGTTGTTGTCCGTTTTCTTCTTTTTTGTGAGAAGTTTCTTCAGAGGCGGCTATTACAAGTTTTCGGGGCAGTTAAAATGCGACGGGTATAATTAATAGACCTAACTGTTGTAGATAAAGCATAAAAGGGTTGAGCGAACGAATGGAAAACCGAAAGATACGGGATTAAGAAATAATTGAAATCGAAGAAGAGGAAGCTGGTGGGACCGGTAGAGGACAAAAAACAAGTTTCGGGAGTTTCGGGATGTTATTCGGAAGAACCGACGTGACTGGGAGGATGGACAATGGACCAATGGACAGTGGTCGACTGGGAGGCAACGGACAGATAAATTATGCAGATAAAAATTTGATTTTGTTTTTTGAAATGGGGCCAGGAAACAGAAAGGAGAAAACAATAAAAACGGAATGGAAGCTTAAAAAAATAGATAGATTGTAGATTGAAAAGCCTGAAAGTTTGTCCTCTTCGATGAACGGCAGTTAACAAATGATTGAAAACAGTAGGTTAGAGAGTTTGATTTTCAAGTACCTCTCTTTTCAGTTAATGTTGTGACATTTTACACGGTATTTTTTTGGGGAATCAGTTGAATTTATCGGCTGGAAATATTTTTAACAAATGGACAATTAGTAACAGGTCAAACTTACCAATTTCTGAATCAAATTCTTTGACTGGAATGTGTGAAGCGTTCAATCCAACTTCCGCTTTTGGAATTAGGCCTGGAAGCCTCGGCAAGGACCCCGATAGACCATTTGCATGACTCCGAACACCGCCGTAGTGATTGACCAAACAATCTCGACCGTTCGTCGCTGACACTCGAGGACCCATCGTCTGGCACCCGGCGTTTGGAAACGTCTGGAACCTGAGAATGGAAAACTCAGGTTTCAGACCATAGCGAGGGGGATTCTGCTGTTGCTGCTGGTGATGTGGGGATTGGAAACTTCTTGGCGACATGGGCTTCCCAGGCAGGAGCTTGGCGTCTTGCTTGACGGTCGGTGTCTTCAGGGTAACCGTCAATTTCGTCTGGTACTTGGAACCTCCACCTGGTCTTTCACATTGCGGCATTTCCTCCGTCGGTCGAAGCCTCGAATCCGGCGTTTCCGGTGCTGTTTCGAATTTTTCGCGAACGTCTCGGTCGTACGGATTTTGGCACGTAACTAACGGTTGGCCATTCCTCGGGAATTTGCTGTCACTCTGTCCGCCGGCTGGGTCCTCTATTGTTAGCTTTCCGGTGTCCGAGATTTCCTGGCAGTCCCATGGGATTTTCGCCGATCCGACCACGTCCCGTGACACAATTGATTTCGTCAAACTCGTCATCCCACCGGTTGTTGGATCCCTTTCAGCTTTCTCTGTGATTTTAATGCTTTCCTGGATGAGAACGAAACGAAATAGAAAAATAAGAAGGAGAAGAAAACATGAAAGCACCACTAAAGTCATCGGACTTTATTGTTTTAGCCATTTTCATTTTTGTTCAACTCTAAAGAAATCGATTTATTGCTCATTTCAACTTATATTTTCGTGCGTTGTGTTAATTTTTTTATCTTTTCAATAGAAGAAAAGAGAAATCGAAAATTATAATTGCCGCTTGTTTGATTGGCTGACTACCAATAAATCCTATTGTTACAAGGCTTCTAAGGTGCTTTCAATTGGTTCGATTGATATTTTGATAGTTCTATTTGACTGAGCAATCTACTTGGCAAGTAGGACCTCAGTCTGTTTTCGCTGCTTCACTGTCAATTACAGTGTACCGTTTTGCTGATTTATACATTTAAGCTACACCAAGGGGATTTTGTAGAACCGAAAGAGTCGTGGTAGTGCGGTTGAGCAGCCCACACGTACAATATTGTCGGTTATTTCGTCGTAAAATACCCAATGAAACTTATAATCCGATAGATAATTAACCGGGGCTACATAATCCCAGTTAAAGATTATACGGGAAATCTATGCAAAATACGTTGGCTCTAAAAGAAACGGCTTCGTCGTCAACTGCTAGAAATTTTCAATAAAAGAGAAAATTAAATACATTTGGAATTGGTGACATAAGGAAATTTGCCAGAAAAGTACCTGGCCGGTACCAAGTCCCTAGGTGTTCGTTTGACTGAGTGCATTTGAAGAGTTCCCATTTGCTTCTGCGGACCCTGCGAGAGCTCTACTTTTGGAAAATCCCTGTTACGTGCAATCTGTTTGTTTGCCTGTGTCTTCGTGCATTTATTTATTTATGTAGTGATGTAAAATTGTGTGTTGGCAAACCCCTTTACACAACGCAGCGGTAATGGGACGTTCGCGAAATGTCACGTTTTCCCCGTGCCCACATTCTGAACATCTCTGCCGAGTCGAATGCTGTTTTATTATTCCATTTCATCTTTTGTTTATTTACAGGAGTAATTTTGTAACGATCATTCTCTGTGAATCTGTGAAACGGTCATTCTCCAGGTAGAGTTTTATTTCGAATAACAGTAGAAGAAAATAAAAAATCGAATTGGGGGTTTTTCAAGCGAGTTTTAGTCCTGCTTTGGCATCATGATGGCCTTTCAATCGATATCCTTTTGTCACCACTTTCGATTCTTCCGCCCCCATTAACATCTAACAGAGCCCTTCTCCGCGATGAATGATTTGTCCACATGGCAGTGTGGATTAGTTGCTGGTTCCTTGTTTTCCTGCAAGCATCACCTGCAAAATGACTACTAGATAACTTCCCTGCATTCCGTGAGCATTGACGTTGACTAATATTCCACCGTCTGACGCTCGACGTTTCGGTTAACTAATCGTTCTGATGGTTGACTATCCGGTAATTATGCTGGTTGTCACCAATGACTTATGTTTCTTAGGTTGACGGTTGACTAGGCAAGTTGCCCTGCACTCCGATGAATGACCTGTAGGTTTTAGATGACATTACGGTGGTTGAATGGAATGAATGAGGTTTGAATGGAATCTCTCTTTGGTGTTCTCTTTTCCTCCTTGGGTTTTCGAGTCGATCCCATCCGTACCCATTCCGGGGTAAGCACTTGCATTTTATTAAAGGTGTCATTAGCGGTTGCGAACACGTTCGAACGCGACATTGTAATTATTACCGTGTTCAGTAATTGGATTTTCAAAAATATTACTTCAAAATGGGGAAAGTTCTTCGATGATCCTGGAAGAAATTGAGCGAAGAAAATAATCACAGGTCAAAAACGACGAAATTCTGTTCATTTCAACTTTTGTTTATCCTGAAATTTTGTTTGTTTCAATCGGCAATAAAATTTCAATGTTTTAATTGCAGTTGAGTTTGATAACATTTTTCGTAGAGTTTAAATTTCAGTTATACAGAATTGTGTACTTCAGCATGCATTTTCTGGTACAATTTTGATGGCATGATGTTTGAAGACAGGAATTCTCATTTTTAAGTGTTTAATCTTGTTGGTAGAAATATTTCTAAATTCTCCGTATTAATTATCATTGAATTAAATTTCCAATAGTGTGGTCAGCAATTTATTACATCAAAGCAACAGTTATTTGCTTTTAATTTTCATTCTAAATTAACAGACAGTTTTCCGTATGATATTATGTTTTCTGTGGCATTACATTGACTGTATATTTTATAATATATATATGCATTATTAATTTTAAAACATTTATTACGGTCATACGTTTTATTAATTTACGTCGACTGTTGGTAGAGTAAAACACGTTTGTCATAGGCTTTTTAAAATTTTAATTTACACATATATTACAAATCGAAATTATCTTTAACCCGCTGTTAATGAAGTGAACCGCAGATGATGCAGTTAAAATGTATAATTTATTTGCACGGTGGTGATTTTATTTTTGTCGTTCACTAAGTGATTAATTGCCCGAATTTGGTAGTTTCTGCTGCCGTTGTTCTAATTCTTCTAAAGCATTTACCACACTTTTACGATTCGAGTTATTAATAATTGTGGTCGCCACACCTTTTTAGAGTTTCCATCGATTAAACCACTTCAGTCGAGGACACGTCTGGGCTTAAAAGCATCATTCTCGGCTTTGTTGGGAGAGCTTTTAAGCGGTTCCTCGTCAATTTTCGTTTAAATTTAAAATTTCGGCCGTGAAAGAAGCCTCGGGGTTACATTTTCGGAAGTCCGAAATTTTCCTACGCTGTCCTGCAGTAAAATCCGGAACCTGTCCCGAAAATAAAATAATTCGCAAGATGTGCAAAATGTGAGATCTTAAGCGTCAAAAAGTGACAGTAAAATGTTCATTTCGTGGGAGTAGTTGAAAGCAGGGAAAAAGTCTTGGTTTCGGGGGCCCCCGGGGGAATTCTAGGGCCATGGGCCTCTCCCCCCTATAGTTAGCAAATAACCAATCGCCAATGCACATCGATTGTTGCTATTGAGTTTTTTTTAAAACACAGAACGCAAATTTTAATTATCCTGGTAATATTTTTTAAAGTTCTGTTTGTGCTTTCGGCCCCTTGAAATGGTGGTTCTAATGTGTCACCATAAACATTTATAAACTTTTTTGAGCGTTCATTGGGGTATGGTGCAGCTTTCTTCTCCATAACGAGTTTTTTTCTCACGCCAGGTCATCGAATGGAGTATTGCTTGTGCTGTTGTTTTTGCCGTTTACTTCTGCGAGGATTTACATTCGTCAAATAAGAGCCTATGAAAGCCGGCAAAGTAGCTGAAATGTAAAGTAATTTTGATAAGGAACGCGTTAAACACTCATCGGTCTACTTGATCGAACCTGTAAATCGAAATTGTACCTTGAGAATAAATTTAAGTTTGATTTTTATTTGGTCACAAGATTATTGCACGTATGGTAGTCACTTAAACTACACTTCATAAAGTATAAATGGCAAATGTTTACGACTTTTCAAAGCTAGACCCAGCCCATTCTGACGTATCATTTTGCAATGTGGAATTGCATCTAGGGAGTGCGTTCCAAGCAACAGTTTTTGTTGCTGCGTGTTTCAGCACTAAGATTGAAATTACCAGTAAATATTTATACTACATGTAGAATTTTAACCAGTTGTAAAAATCGATTTTAATTCTACTTTCCCTCCACGTCCGATTTCCATCCAACTTCAATAATCTGAACCTCAACTAAAATTTTTCTGTAACGACTTCTTCTATCCCCCTGTGGATGCTACAACAATTGAAATTTGCTGTAATTAATGATCTTTCACTTGTTTCACATATACATTAATTAACGCGTCGATAATATGAATTTTATGTGGACAAACGTGTTTCGATTTTCAATTTGTAACTGATAAACAACCGGTACGGAAAGTCAAAATGTTGGAATTTCTTGTTGGCATTATATTTTATATTTTCAAAAAATGTTAGCTGTAGTTATAGTCGCATTTCACAGACTTTTTGTACGTGTCACTCTGAACTTCGCCCTTTTCACGACTACTACGGATCGACGAATATTAAAACGAAATAATAGGAAGGGATTTTTAATGGATATAAGCGAAACAGCATGTGGCATTCAGTCTTGATGAAAGCTCCTCGGTTGCATCTAATTCGTTTTTTTTCAGGGCCTTATCTCTGAGCGACCATTCAGTGCTTCGCCTGATGGAAAATTAAAACTTGCATCTTTAGTTCTTGTTGCTTCTTTCCCATCTTTCTCACGAGTTGACTGTCGTTTTTTGCTTCAGCTAAATGACCCAAAACTTTTCTTTTACGACTTTTCTACAAAATCATTTACTTGAACCATTAAATGGAAATCGCGAATTACCAAGATGCAAGTTGGTCTTTGTGTATTTGGTAGTTATATTGTACTATTTAGGCTTTTATAGGAGACGGTTGTTTATTTTTATTTACCTTTAAGCGCCTGTTGCAACAACAGAAGTAATAAAACTAGTAGTATTTACTTTAAGGGATACAAATTAAAACGAAGAATGAAAACTGAGGAATCTTCTTGCGAATCAAACGTGTTTTCTACTTACGAGTTTCGCTTCCAGGTTCGAGGCTTCGTCAGCCTCTTTTATGGTAGTAATTCCAGTTATTGGCGGTCTCCCGTTTGATGGAAAGCCATCAGCAACGAAAACATCCGGACCCGTTCGATCCTGAATTAGATTGTATGGAAAGGTCGGTGGTGGAAAAGTCGGACTGCAAGCAGTCAGCTCGACAGGTTTTTGCGGCAGGTACGCGTTCTGGTACGGCTGATTCACGTAAATGTCGTACTCCGGAAGTTCCGGAAGTTTAGAAGGATCCGGACAAATCCATCGACCATCAGTCATTTGAGCAGGTTCCGGCGCCGGTGGAATAGTCGACAAGTTCTGCAAAACTTGAAACCGTTTTTGGTACGAGTCCTGGTGATGAGATCCGTTGCAGGGATACGGTGAAGCCGGTCGAGATTCGTAGGTGTCCGCCGTCCAAGTACTTGGGAAAATACCGCTTTCATAAGACGGCGAAGTGGCCTTTTTCTTGAGGAGAGGCTTTGCGGCGGGGCCATAACCGAATTGAGGAAAATCGGAAATGCCACACGCCTCATCGAACAGGGGCCCCGGGGGGCTCATTGCCCGGTTTGCGCTGTTTCCCCTACTCAAAGTTCCGCACCCCAATGGGCTCTCAGTTGTTTGCGTTTCTTCTGTTTGCTCATCAATTACGCTTAATCCATCGAAAGTGCGAACATTTGCTTCGTTCCCAAAGTTTTGCGTTTTCAAGAGGCTCTCGTTGCTCTCCGAATCTGCTGCCTCCTCCTGCCGTGACGCTGCCTCCTTAATAGCCAATTTTTCGTCTACGGAGTCGTCCGATGGACTTCCTTCTGAATCGGAGTTTTCCTTAACAAAAGAAAAAAATAAATAGTTAATGAATATTATTGTAAATTTTACTTTTATGACTTATAATTACGGTTATTTTTAAATATTTCATTTAATTATTTAAATTAATTTTCAGTTATTTTCATCATATGCTTTGTGTAGTAATTCCCTATATTCCATCACCATTGTTTCCAATTCATTGTGATTCAATTTCAATCATAATATATTTTAGTTATACATATTGCAGTATATTACGTAATAATATGCACTTTTTGATGATGACATTTACATTTCACTTAATCTTGTGTCACCATTTCATATAATTTAGTTTGTCAGAAAGTTATACCTGATTGGAGTCTTCATCCGTCTCTTTCTTCCGCAGGAGCTTTTCCATTTTGTCGTACTCATCTCGCAAACTCCACATTTCTCGTCTCAGTTGTTCATTTTCTCTCCTGAGTTTCTTCAACGCGTGTTGACCTGTAAGAAATTCATCCAGACAAATATGTAGGCACTCGTAAGACATTTTACGTGAGACTGAGACGTTCACTTGACAGACTCTTGCAAATTTAGAAGCGAAAAACTGTGAAAAAAATGAAAACAATGAGTTCGCTTTAACAAGTTCAGAGAAACGAACTCGTTCCAGTGGTAACTCAGTTGTTTCGGGAGTCTTTTTAAAGGAAGTTTGAATTTTGACTTGCGAGCTTTTGCGGTGCTTTGACCGAGAGCAAACGAAGTTACTCCCCAGCACCCTTAGGGACCGTATAGTTCGTGATAATTTCCTGAAATTTCAACTTGGGAATTGTAGGAAACGGCTCTGTTGACTCTGTCGCAACTGAAACGAAGACAACCAGTGACTTTGTTTTCGATACTTCAGTTGTGATCCGTTTTCTTAATGAAGCATCGTAACCTTAGCAAGGTTTAGTGAAACAGGAATTATGAAATTGAAAGAAAAATGTGAACTAAGTTCAGTGGGTGTGGAGAAGAATAAAGAAAATCGCATGCTGTAGTAAAACATGATGGAATTCAACGACCTCACTGAATGAAGCTGTACTAAAATCATAAGAATGTTAATTATAAGCAGAGCCTTTGGTTTTAATTAATTTTTTGCAACTGTCACATGGAATGGCGTAGTCATAAATATTGTGCAAATTTCCTTACCAAACGTTTTATATTTTACGTTTTTAATAATAGTGTTTTTTTATTTTTTCAGGTAAGCTCAATGAATTTACAAAAGACTACCACCTTAAAAGTCGTCATGAAGTAAGTTTAGCTGTATATTTATTAGGTTTTTGACATGATTCGTGAGTTTAACATGGATCTATATACAGGAACCTAAACATAAAAATTAGTATTCCACGTTTCAAAAATGGTATGTTTACCTTGCTCAACTTCGGCGTTGATGGTGATGGTTCTCATTCTGAGTTCTTCATTCTCGAAAAGCATTCCTCTGGATGACTTCCGGTCCAACCTTCTGTTAGGCTTGAGATTGCAGTCTTTCCTTCTCGCTCTCAGCATCCGGGTACCTCCGGTCATCGGCATTGTGACACCGGTGATGCCGTGGGTTGTCTTTGCTCCGGTGATTCGATTCCAAAACTTTTCAGCCTGAGCTTTGTCTTGTCCGATCAAGTGTCCCTCATCGTAGGTTTTTTTCTTTTTCTTCTTCCGGCGGAAACCTTCGATGTGTTGCCTCGGATGATTCGAACTTCGAAACGAATCCTCAGTCTCTCTCACATGGTATCCGAATCTATCCGAAGCTTCGTCTTCCGATCGGGGCGAAATTTTTGAAGCTTTTGGACCCGTTTAAGTTGCAACGGGCAGACCAATTCTTCTAGTTCTGATCGACACGTCTGCGAAAGATAACAAAAGTTTTTTCATTATTTTATGTGGGAAATAAACTTCGTTTTCGATCATCCTCACGTTTATGAGATTTCCATGTAGCAGAAGTACAAGGAAAACAAAATTAAACAGTAATTTGTCTGTTGCGTTCAAGGCGAAACGATAGACTTAAGTCATCGCTTGGGGCAAAGTGCAGAGAGTTTGACATTGAAATCTGTTTGCTCTGATTCTTTTGCTTTTATTAACGACGTTCTTTGAGTAAATTCATCTTTTTTTTGTAAAATCGTTTAATTTATATGAGGTTTTTTCGCTTTCTTCTTCCAAGTCGGGATTCTTCCGACGCACAGTACGAGGTTCTGATATACGATACAAGTCATGGGATCTGAACACTCTCTTCCGCATTGAACGGGTATCTCTGTCACTACTACGGTTTTGTGATTTTTGGTTTTGTCACGTTCTAAGGTGAGCAAACTCACAGACCACCACTAATTAATTGTAATTAAGACACAAGGACACGCAGAGAATTCTATTTTAAATTCTCGTACCGGTGTAGTGTCATTGAAATTTTATGTTCATGTTCAAGGGAACGGATGCGCAGCAGAACAGTAGAGCTGTGTGGGTGCCAAATGATGAACAGGTTAATAATTTAACAATACAAAAGGAGAAAATAAAACAAAATGCCTTTAAATCGATAGCAAATGACGCAATGACGGAAAATAAACAGAAGCAAAAGAGTTGGCAGCGCCCTTTCTCTCGACGGTCTGCGGTAATTTCCAGTTATTTAAATTAGTATTTGTTGTTGAAGATATTGAAGATGTGTAAAAGAATTAAAAGGCCATCATCAGGAGTTGGGGTAGCGATGACGTGGCACAGAGCACTCCTGTTGCCCTGCTCGACATTCCTTTGTTCATTTTTTGTTGTATTGGGTCAGTATTTGTGCGACCGTCTTCTAAACTAATCCAATAATTGAGGCAGCGATCCGCTCCTATTTAATTTATTCCTTAACATTTTTAATCACAAGAACACGGTAATGATGTACTTTATAAGATGGACTATTTAATATGAGAAGAAGAACTCTGGACGTCTCTTCTTGTTTGTCCGATAACCTCATTGAATATCGCTCTTCAAAGTACATACTACAAAAGTAGCGTCCTTGAAACAATTGGATCAAACAAAAATATCGGAAACTTCAAAAAAAATAATAATTTCTTTACTAACTAATAAAAAACAAACAAAGTTAATAATTAAGTCGGTCTAACGCCAAAATCCCATTCTAATTAACTTTGTTTAAACAAAGGAAGTTCTGTGCCGGAGTTCCATCGGCATGAAAAACGACGTCTGCTGTATGTTGCTCATTTTCATCTCGTGTGATAGGAAGTTGAGTTTCGACTATTTCTAGACATGTTCATGAACGCGTTCTAAGATTTATGAATACAAGCACTGCAGGGGAATCTTTAATAGTTACAATTAGACTTCACAGAGTTGATAATTTCGATTTTTCAGTTTGTCACATATTTTGGCAAATGTCCTTCAACAGGCAAGTAAAACTTCGAGTATATGTTGGCAACTCATCACCATCTCTTGTTGCCCGGAAATTTCTGCTGCAATGCACAATAAGGCAAATTCCTAGAAATGTTACTGAAAAATGCATTATCGTTAATTAGAAGTTCTTCTTCGTTTTGTATTCATTTACACGGAGGTAGGACGCCATTCTGTAATATTAACCGATATTTTACACTGATACTCTCTCAGAGTAAGTACCTGATGGCAAGCTTCAGGAAGCATGAACAATTTGAAAGTGTTACTCCGTGAAAGCTCCGTCTATCAAGATATTTGCCATTTTAAAAATAAGTTGGTGACCGGAAGCAGTCAGTGGAACGTTTCAAACACATTTCAAAAAGTTTATTTTTAGTGCATTCATCTATAGAATTTCCAGAGCGGAGGCAGTCACTCACACGATTCACCTGAAAAACTATTAACGAAATGCGTTACTAAACAAACTACAACAACAATGATGGTGATGACTGTAATAATAATCGGTGGAGCGTTTAATTAAATTGGCAAAGACTGAAAAAATCTCCTTAACGATAAAACATGGTAGGAAAGAAATTTTGTTTAAAAATAAACAGGTCGTAATAAAAGTTAAAGAACTATTTTCTTCCACGGTGGTTGTCAAATTTTAAATTTTTAGATTTTTTTTATGGGACGGTCAAAGACATGTGCGTCAACTGGCAACTACCACCTAGTCGGAACCTAAGAAATTTCTTAAAACGACGACAACCTGCGGGCATCCTAGTTAATGGAAATGTATTGCTTCTCATCTTCGTTCAATCTTTTTTATAGCCGTTTAAAAACGATAAATATTAAAAATTTAATGATCGTTTAAAGTGGAAAAAACCGGAAGCAAAGGGATGGTCTCGTTATGTAAACGAATCGGAAAGACGTGTAATTAGCTTGATTGATATGTCGGTGGAATCGATGCTAAATCGAAACTTGTTTCCACGGTGTCCCACGTCAACCATCTTGTTCATTCGTCTATTTTATTCTATGCTGACGGCAGGAAGAAAGGCAGCACATGTTTTCCAACCATTTCGCGTTTTTTTTTGGCCCCCGAACAAAAATTTCACGTCACTCGGGCCACGTGTTTCCGATATTTCATTTCGTTCACAATTCATAGTTTTCCCTGCTTCACTCTAAACTCTGGTGTCCACGATGGTGAGGAGTTAACGGCCTTAAAGGAGAGACAGGACGGCTGTTGTGTCATATTTTAATGGACAACAGGTGGCAGGAGACGATTATAAAAATTATGTAAGCGTGAGAATATGACGAGCAGCAGGTGACGTGGGCGAGAGGAGAAATCACCGCCGCTAAATACCTCAAGTGGCCATAAAATATGAAGTATTGCCACTAATCACAAAAAATTCACTATAAATTACATTAGTTTAAACTTTTTGCGAAAGAATTCATTTCTTGTAATCTTCATTACCATTGGTCATTGAAATGCTGTGATACCACATTGAGAATGATGAATTTTTCATACCAAAGCCTTTTAAATTTGGATTTTCTTTGAATAACTTTTTATGTATTAACTATTGACATATACATATGTTGGAGAAATATGACTTACTCAGGAAGATTTGTTTTGCCTCTACAGTCCAAACAATCGGGCCCAAACGATTTCATTATTGTTCCATTGCTATTAGTTTTATATTATATATAAGTTAACTGGTAGCCGTAAAAAAGAATTACTACAAGAACAACAAAAACCAAAATGTAGAAATTCTCGAATTGAACTGACTAATTTTAGAAGTTTTATCTGTTTGGTCTGTTCAGAAGGTTGTTCACCCCCCTGGTTATGACTATGATATGTCGTCAAGTTAATGCCTACTAAAATAAACGGAGTCCATGGCCGGTTGACTTGCGACTTTCGGGATCGCTTTACGACCAATCAACCATATTCAGACATCAGCTGCCCTTTTTGTACTTATTTAGACAACGAAAATTGACATTCAATACTTTTCGGAAAGTATACAGCAGGCAAAACAAAACTCCTAAGGGTAAAATTAAGAGAAACAGAATCAGAGAAAGTTACAACTGCCAAAATTTCTGTCATTAAATACTAAAATTTACATTCAGATTACGTTACACTGATGCTGTGGTTTGAAGAATACTACTTATTTCATTGATTAATAATTTACAGAATTTGTTGGTTGGAGAACCTTTTTTACGGACGTACTACACTTATCTTTGACTATCCTTAGAATAACTATCCTTTAGATGAATGAACACTTGAAAATTCAATCTGCTGGACCACCGAAATGGACGCGTTCACCCCTGCCTAAGGCGCCCTACTCCTCATTAATTCAAGTGGAGAACACAACGCTTTCTATGCAATAGAAATAAATATTTTGGGAGGCATCCATTAAACCGTTCGATGCATCTACGAATCAATAGTCAATATTTACTTATACTTGAAATCATCTATCACGAGGCATTCCGGACTTCAAACATACATAAAAGAGACGAATATGACGGACGGAAAATGGCGGGAGACAAAACGGATATTGCATTTGATTTACCGCAAAATTATGTCCTTCCAGAATGTACCATTTCCTTCCTTTTGTTTTCTAGGACCATTTTGTACTTTTGACTTACTTCAGGTGAAACCCTCAGCATTAGGATTGCTGTACACCCATTGGATGATTTATCATTTCCTTCCTCATTGTTTACTGTATTAAACTCTTTTCTGCCTTTCTGTATGCTTTCGTTTGTGTATGGAATCAGTTATTTGTAGAACAAATGGGTGTGGAAACTTATTTTCGTAGTTGTTTTGAAAAGAGTGATTTGCAAGTTTTAAATTGATGGTGCACTTATGGCTTATATTACTCTTTACTTAAATTTCCAATTGAGGATTTGCAGAACCTGTTAAAGAATGAGTTTCATACCCTATTTTCGTTTTTTCTATTCTCTACTTAGTCATATGTTTCAAAATCTCTGACCCTTATTATAAAGGTTTTCAGAATGAACCACAACCACTGCTACCCACTGTTAAAACTTTTTGTTAAACGAACTTGGTTTCCACGTTTTCTTTCCATTGGAAATATTTTCTTTACGTTAAATCTGAGGTTTTCTAATTTTTTTGTTTGGTCTGAGGAAGGCCTTTCTAATGAGAGTTTCTCAACGCAGAACACAAATATTCAACCCTTTAATGAAATATTCTGTAGTAGTATCTTGGGATACGTTCAATGAAAATGAAAATTAAATTTTGATCGGTTCCTCTTGTCTATCAAATTTTTTAACGACTTTATTATCACCGGTTACAATATTTATTTAAATACCAATGAACGGATTGACTCATTTATTTTTAATTAACCCGAACCTCTAATTAATTTGTAATGTCTGCATCTGTGTGACCCTTGCACTGAACGAGGATGGTGGTGAGGAACAGCCTGGGTAATTACATTATGGCATTCAATCAAAATGTAAATGACTTAATTTTAGGGTTTTGGTTGGTCCTCGGTGGGTTGGACCGACCAACCGTCCGACCTTGTATAAGTTTTTCCTCAAAATTCATTCGGTTAATTACCTATCCTTAATGAGTATGAGGGAGGTCCGGAAGGAATCAGAGACCCTAAAGGAGGTTGACAAGGATTCGAGGGGAAGATTAAGATTCTCTGTACTATTTATCTTATCTACTTGTATCAGGTTATCGCCATATCTGAGAACACAAGGCTTCCTATTATGATACAGTAAGAAGTTTAATTATCTCCCAGATTGTGAGGTTTTTTCAGAGTTTTCGGTCGTCTGACGGTACGATGGGTTTCGACGTACAAAAAATAGACGAAACATCGATAATTGAAATTGCCCGAGGCAGCAAAACCTTTAATAAATAAACTTTATATGTATTTATTTATTTACTTATTCTTCATTCGTCGACTAAAAGCGGATGAAGGAAAGGAAATTAATCGGCAATTTGAAGAGTCGTGAAGGCTTACTTTTTGGGGCCTCAAGGGAAACTACCCTTCCCTAGGGTTCCAACGAAAACGTTTTCAACAAATTCACCTGGCATTTAATCAAAAGTTGTCGACACATTTGCAAAGTGTCGGCATGTCACGACTGGAGACAACACCGTTACGTTTTCTTCCACCTGTGTCCAGTGTGTCATCTCTCATCTTTTACGGAAAAGAAACACAATGAGAATGAGAGCGGAGATTTGCTTCAAACGAGTTTGACGACGGTCTAAGTATCAAGTGGCAGATGTACCCGTGAAATAACAAAAAACGATGTTGTTTTAATTGGCAACGAGTAGTTTGTATTGTTGTTGGTTAAAGTGAATGAATGGCGTCGTCAGGACCCTGTCAGTTTCAAAGCTAGACGACGTACGTTTTACGGCTTCCAACCAATTAATTAAATTTATTAATTTAAATTCAGAATTAAATTCGTAGCAAATTCGAAACGTAATAGCACGCTAGGTGTCCAGTTATCATTAGGATTATGATTGTATCCTTCAGTACAATTTGGCACAACATAAGTGGCAAATATGGTTGCCAGACACGAACGTATTTAACTGTGGTAGTCCAAGAGTAATTCGGGGTATAGAGAGAAGGGCTTTATCACGCGATTCACAACCAATGGCAAAATCAGTTCATTGTGAACAATTCACTTCATGAAATAAAATGAACCGGAATGGCGAGAAATGAGATTAACGTTGTTAGTCGTGTTGTTTCCTATTCAAAGTTGAACTCTCCGTTCGAACATCGAATTAACATGAAGCGAGTGCTTCCCTGATGTCGGGGAGCCTTCAGGGTGAGTGTCCGAGACCGAATTGGTTAGTCATTGTTAGCTGGCGACAGAACGCGATAGAACAACAAAAGCTCTTTCCATCGAATAAAATTTCATTCGGAGACTGAAAGGATTAGAGAATGAGTGAATGAATGAAACGACCGGCTCGGTTTTGATGAGATGAAAATAATAATTCTTTTACTGGAAACAAAATGTCGGGGACCCCGAGGGCGCGAGTGTTTGTCTAAGGGTTCAAGGTTGCGTAAGGCACAGCGAAAAGGTTGTATTGTGTATTACATAACGGTGCCCCCAAGTGGGCACTCACTCAGTGATTTTGCAAAAATATGCTTGTTTTTATTAAAAAAAAAAAAAAAAAAAAAAAAAAACAGAAACAGCAGTGACTGTTTCTGGTTTGAATATTTTCTCTTGCTGCTTTAGCCAAGTACGGGTCGCACCCTCTCCCCCAGATCCTTCCCAATGAAAACGCAGCCGGGGTACGAAAAAATTTGATTGCGTCGGTTGATTTAATAAAATCGGATTTTACGATTGATTTCCTCCGCTCGTAACGATTTTTATTTATTGATTTGAATTCTCTCATTCGATTTTGTTTTGCGGAATGGAAGAACCTTAAACATTCTCAAGAGAGCGGTGCATCAGTTGTAAGTCTCGGAGCACAATGGAACGCTTAAAAGACGCAGAAGTCAAAAAATAGATGAACGGTGGAATAATTGAATAGATAAATGGATGAATTCGGGTCAATGGTCGTCCTAAAGCCTGGTGTTTATTTTCTTTGTCTAGCTGTACACAGCGCAGTCCCGTTGTAAGTTGCTGACAGAAGCAGATGAACAACTTCTATTACTCCTAGTTATATGTTAATAACGTTTAATATGCATTGTGATGAGAGAACGGCGAGAAAGATTGTATCTTTCGCTGTCGCTACGATTATTACACGATTGATTTGGGACTCTTTCGATTGATTAATTAACATGTTTTGTATATTTTGTATATTTGCATATTTTACAAAAATTATTTAACTCATTAATTGTGAGAATAAATTATGAATTTAGCAATCTATCCGTGAACTACTTCTCAATTCTGATCTCAAATTGATATAATAAACTCCCAATCTTCCTTACAATACGCAAGTAAGAATAACATCTTTTGCATAATAAATTATTGATTGAGGTCACTATTGACTTGTTTGATTTACCACAGCTTTTTTTCCAATGAAAGACCTCCCTTTCACGAGGTCTGATTTATACTGTTTTGACGAATAATTTCGTCCTTCGCCTATAAAACAAACAATATCAATTCATATTTTCCAATATAAAATATCATAAATCCTAGAATTTCGGTCCCTAAATCCTATTTCAATTAAGTTGTGACGGGAATGCCAAATTTTTATAGCCGTCCAATAGTATAAATAAAACACAAATAATTGTGTACACAACTATGACAGGTACTACGTCACGGTCGTAATTGTTTCGCGTGGTAAAGCTTTAGCGTGTTCCGAAAAATGTAATTTAATATTATAATGTATGGATAACCATAAATTAGAATTGTGGGTAAAGTTGAAAGTCTTTATTGTAAGTTTTGGAGTTTTTTCCCTTTAAAAGAGTTATTGGAAGGATTTAGGGAATTTATGTTTCTTGAGCATAGGAGAAAATGGTTAATATTGTATATTTCTCAAATTTTCTGGGCGTGAACACATGCAATCAAGCGCGATTCGAATTGATCGAAATAATAATCGGTAAATTAAGATGGAAGACAGCTGATTAGGCAGGCAGTGCGAGATGCAGAGCTTGTTGGCTGTATGTTTCGCTTTCCCTTTGATTCGGTCAAGTTTAAGTTGACTTCGCCGACCATATTCATATCGACTGAGTAGAATCTAATTAGAGGGACACTGGTGTTGTTTCGATTTCGATTCCAGATGGATGCGGTCGCGTAAAGCGTATTTTGCACTGCCTTGAGGTTGGATTTTATGATGTTTTACTCGAGAAATGGGTTAAGTTCGTTCAAAAGCAGAGAAGATGGACCGGATTTTAATTGGAAGGAAATTACCAATGCCAGAAACTTAAGACAAGCGAGGAAAAACAACGGAGATGACGTCATTTTGTTTGACGCTTAGGAAAACTGGAAAACTTAAATTAAGGGCTACCCATTGGAGGGTATCGTAGATCACCTGACACAATCGAAATCTCACCTATGAGGCAGTTTTTTGGGTGTTGTAAAATTCTACACATAAAATGTCGTTCGTTGGCAAATGTCGAGACTTTGCAGACTTCGTTGGTATTCCTCGCTAAGGGCAGATTCTCCACTTTTCTGTTTGCTCTTGTGATTTATTTATTTTTACCTTTTGCAAGGGCTCTTTTCCATATGGTCGTTGTCGAATGGAGTCGCACAAAGAGTTTTTCGTTTCAACGTTTCCACATAAGAAAAACTAACAAGCCAAACTGGAAAACGACCGAATGAAACGAATCGAAATCGAATTTTTTTTTAAAACGACCGAAGAGAACGTGGCTCATGCACATCCGACACGTTTGATTCGGCTTATTCTACAAAGTAATCCTGTTTAATTTCGGCTCTCCCGTTTCAGTGTAATATTCAGGTCAGATATTCACTTCTAATAGAAACCATCTCGAATTTTATACTATTAAATTGGTTCTAAAGCGGCAGTTGACGCGAGGAATGCCTTGAAACGAGCGCGGATTTCGCGTCCAAATGCTAAACGTTTTCTATTGACTGGCGAGAGCTTTCGAAACGCGTTCGTTCCGATTCTTAGATTCAACGGCCCTCGCACTCGAACTAGAAAAACTTTTTCTAGCGTCCGTTCACGTTGAAAAATCCCATCCGAACGGGATTTATTTTTAGAGAACGGGAGGTTGACACATTTAAGAAATTTCTCGAGATCAGACCGACTTTGATGGTGAGCGAAAGAGTGAGGGAGGGCCCTCACAACAACAGGAGACCTCCACGGTCCCAGAAAAATTCCGATTTATTTCGGGGGTCGCTGGATGATGGGGGTGTAATTCCATAGAATTGTCTAAAGAGCTTTGTAAAAGTGAAGCTTCACACTGGCTTTCTTCTACCACTTCCAAATTTTTCTCCATCTTCTCCTAGATCTCCCATTCTTCTTCTTCTTCTTCTTCCTCTTCTCCTCCTCCTTTCAGCCTTTCTTTTGGTTCTCTTACGACGACCCGTTACAAATTTAGAATTATTTTTTGGCATCTTTGAATGTCATTCAGTGTCGGTTGGGATGAGTTAAACGCGGTTTCGCTTGTGTCTGCCTATGTGGTTTTGACCGGTGTTCTAAGGCTTTCTGAAGTGTTTTTTTTCTCTCAAGGTCTATGCCAAGCCGTGGAAATCGAATGTGCGAGTTTCGGTGAAAATTCACATTTCTAAATCATTCTTAGATGACATTTCACACAACCGAAGGTATGATTTATGGTCATAGATTTTGTTCCTCAGCACCTGACGCTTCCCTCTTTAGTGAATTTGTCCTACTTGAAATTCTCTCAGGCAGAAGGTCCTTTTACAAATTTACTTGATCGCCTCGTGTCGCGGAGACTAACGGATGACACTTCTAAAATGTATGATTTATGTAATTTAACTAATTCTTGTCTCTATTTGTTTACATGTACAATTAAGTAGTTATAGAATCGTCACTTGGAGAAAGCATTGCAAAGGCCCGTATGAATTGCAGGACAGATTTTGGACAATTCAAATAAGCAAGAGTATATGCTTAATTATCCGGCACACGAATGTACGTGTCTGTTTCCATTCAAAATTTTCTATTCTCATTCTTTTCAAAGATGTTCCTGGTCATAACGCGATTTTTACTGTTCTTTGTCGTTGTAAATTTTCTCGGATTCTTGAGACATTTGGTCGTTCAATAAATTCGCTTATTTCCGACATCGAACTCCCGATTTGACTAGAATTTATGTTACTTTAATTCTACTAGTTGAACCATAATGATCAAACAGTCGGGTTTTTAATAAGCTCCTAGTTTGTTATGTTTCGGGGCATTCCATTGATATTACAACCGAACATTTATATTGATTAACCCGCTCCATTAGCAAAGATTATGTTCGATATTCGATTTTCGAATGTGAATTCGAGCAACGGATTTCTACCATTAGCTTCTATTTATCTTGCAATTGATGGTTATCCATTTTTTTATTTCATTATTGACGAAGTCTTTTATTTATAGTCTTATTTTCGGAACGTATTTTTACTTCATCCATTTGGCTTATCATTGAAAAAAACGATATACTTGCGACGAGGTGGTCTCCATTTGCTTCCGTAAAAATTGTAATATTTTTTCCAGCAAAAGCCAAACTAATATGTGTAATTATCGTTCTAAGTATTATTATTCTCGTATCACTTTTTAGTATTAACTGGAGATTTTGTTGCTCTCGTGTTTATTTTTTCAACTTTATAAGTAGCATCCAAAATTTGCGTAAATAGAGGAGATGAGTTACTGGTTTCATTGTTTTATTAAAAAACAGATGTTCCAGGTGACTGAATATAATGTTAATAATTAAATATAAGTTACGGGAGAATGCACCAAAATTGTGTTTTCTGAACTTTCTAAGAGGATTATATGTTTAATTTACTAAGAAGCTTTTCGCAATGTATTAAGTAGCTTACCAACAGTAACCTTACAGTATGGAAGTGAAGAAAGGATTCTTAGGCAAAAATAGCTAAAAACAACTTGATGTTCTGCAATTTCGAAGAATTCATTCCTGATGAAGGTATTGAAAGATTCACGGGAGTGACAGTCAGTCTTTCGTTAATTTGGTCTGTAACAATAAATTATTACGGAGGATTGGCTTTGAATAAATCACTCACTTGGACGATAATTTCCAATTAAATTGCGTTTAGATTTTAATTAACATCTTTTGTTCGGTCGACTAGGAAAAGAAGTTTGTAAATCTTATCTGGTTCTTAAATGAGTAACAGGACTATTTATGTTGAGAAATACCTTTTCTGGATTACGTGTTTTAATTATTTATTCTGTCCAGTTTTTATATCGCACACAGTAACTATTACGATCTGAAATTTTAGAATTGAGTTGTTCCACGAAAGAGGGTACATTTTGTGATTGTTATTAAAATCAGTCAGACTAATATTGAATACCTTTTGTCTCATTGGACTTCTTCATGTAACAGAAACCCCATCCAGTTTCCTGTAAGGAAACCTTAAGGGCATACTTTCTGTGAAACAGGGTTTGACACCGGAACCCGTGCCTTTTCCCTACATGTCAATGCAATTTAATGCAATATCAAAGGCTTGGAGTTTATTAGAATTGGAAAAAAGTCGTAAGAGGAAAAGCTGTGCCCGAGGCATTTTCATCCTCTCCAGTTTGCACTCTAAAAAGTTTACTTCTCTTCGTCGTACTTCTGAATAAAATGTTGGATTCGTTGGAAGTAGAAAAATGTAGTGAAAAATAGTAATTGCAGGGAAGGAGGATTGCTAACGAAGTGGCAATCATTGATTTTCTGGAAGCCAGCGAGTTCAATTAAAAGATTTATTTTTATTGGAGGTAAGGCGAAATCAAAAAGAGTGAGAGTAAAGTGGTGTCGGTCTCTAACAAATTGACACGAAAAACTTATACAAAGTCGACTTCTATATTCCCTAGTAATAGTTTTCTTAACCAAAAAACGTGAAATTTTTGTGAAAAATTATTATGGCAGGAGCCAGGTATCCAAATGGTTTTGTGATATATTTTGCCTTTCTATTATTCATACTCACTTTTTAATTCTCTTTAGATTCAGTTTGTTTCTAAAGTTGCTTTCTACTTTGATCTTTCTTTGAATCCTTTCGTTTGCTTTTCCCCGTCTTTCTGTAGCACGACAACAACAATTCTGGTTACTTTGGCATGTCTAGCGGAAATGAATCTGGAATTCTGTTTAAATAAAATATGATGTTCATTTGGGGACCGGTATTTCACGTTCCATACGACGATGAAAGGACAACCCTACAAGGGGTATAAATACCGTAAACACAAAATAAAATAATATATGGAAGAAAATGATTTATGATCTGAGGATGCCAGAATGTAAAATGGCGACAGTTTTAGTGGGAGCCAACCGCAGAAATTGTCTACTCTGTAAGCACAGGAACAAAAAACGACGCAAGTTGGGCTCTCGTCCTGTTGGAGTGTCCATCAATCCACGTCTTGTGTGGTAGACCGTTAAGACTGTTTTAAGTTCTGTGGTACATCCCTGGAAAAGGCTTTCGAATAATAAAATCGAAAACAAATCAATCAAATGATGAGTTTTCCGACAGATAACCGATATTTTTGCGGTTTCCGTTTAAAATTTGTAAATGTACATAAAATCAAAAGTAGTCGGTGGGAAATTCTACACCAACTCAAATAGACATAGGACTCGAGTAGTCTATAAAATACTTAAGTTGAAGAGGTTGAGTAGTTGACTTGATTTAGTCGTGAAAGAAGGCAGGCGAATTGTCAATTGAATTATTTCTGGTTCTGCATAATTTTAATAATTTCAGAAAACGTTTTCCGTTTAATTTTTTTTTCTCGAAGAGCTTATTTTGCGTCTCCGACTTCGGATTTGATTGATGGCACCATTTTCCATTACCGGCATTTCTAACGATGATTAATTCGATGTCTGGAACACACGTCGAAAGTCACCACCCGAACCTTTTCCATTCAAATTTTCAATTTGTGTTTTTTTTCTCGTGGTAAAAGGAAAGCGGTTTTTTCCGAATTTCTGACATTCTCCGTGTCCGTCAAGGGGTAAAAACAAAAACAGAGTCTTTGAAAAAGGCATAAAACTAATATTGAACAGTAACGACTTCGAAATAGTTTTCCAGAGCGGAGTCTGTGATGGAAAGAAAACGAGATGAAGAAACGTTTCACGACTTATTAGATAGAAAGAGTAGAAAGAAAAAAAAATTGAATCTCAAAGTTGGTTGGAAGGAATAGTTGGAAACGTCATTTGGTAAACTTCAATGTCTCGAATTTTTCATGTGATTTTTTTCATGTCTTCTCTTCTGTTTCGCTCAATTTAATCCATCTTTCTAGATGCGAAGCACCTTATCTTACTTGGGCAAGTGTTTGGAAAGGTAAAGACTTCTGCTGGAACGAGGAAAATGGAAAAGGACTTTCGATCTACAAAAGTTTACGTTTTGTATTAAAGTAATGAGCATGATTTTTCTTTTAAATGTTCATCGTTTCCTTGGGTCATTCGCCCATTGAAGGTTGATGATCTGCTTTACACGACTGCTTGGCTGAGCACAGGTAACACAGGTAGGGTTTCGGCAATGAGGAAATGAGTCACCAGTCGGGGTGACTGGTGCGGACAGTACAGACAATACCAGGAAGGAGAGACTAGTTTAAGACATTCGCACATGCAACCGTCATTGTCTTCAGGTTGGGGAACTCCTTTACAAATTCCTTCTATTTTTTTTTAAGAAGTTGTTTTTCACTGCTTTCGTCGGAAATAAAGTACTCGGAAGATTGAAATATCGTGAACGAGGTTTTGCGTACTCTAATTTTACCTTATCCTTTCGTGACGTCGTATTTTTTCGCTTATTTATGTTATTCCATTTTTGGTTTCGTCGTGACGCGGTTATATACGAGAACGCAGTGTGGAGACCTCAAGAAAACTATTACAGAAGAACAGGAATGGAAAGATGATATTTAGTAGGGAATAATTTAGTCTCAGTGACAAATACGGCTCACAATTAGAAAAAAGAAAAATGTTAGGCTCATGTCATGCGTGCTTTCACTCTCTTACAGGAACGGGAAATGGAAATGACAACGAACTGTAATGTAAAAGTGAGAACAAGGAAAGTAATTACCGAGTAAAATATTGTTAACGAGAAGCAACAGACAGAACGAAAACAATTGAAAGCAATGAATGACAAAAACAAAACTACAGAAACATACATATATACAGTTACGTATAGAATAACATTCGTGAGACTTCGTGTAGTTAGTTACTATATTTTCCAGAGCTGTGTAGTTTAAATTATACATCTGTGAAGTATACATTGTGTAATGTCTCTTGTCATTCGATTGCGCAATGCAGTGTTACCTTGACTGGAGTTGTAAATGAAAATTTAGGACTTGATTGTTGTTCTACATCTCTCGTTTTTTTCCAGAATGGGAAATAAAAAAAACTACGGATGAGCCGTAAAATAGTAAAAGATTATATTGCCGCAGTGTCTAACCGCCTTTTCCCATATGAATAAAACATGTAAAACCCGTTTTAATTGAAGAACAAAATCATTTATAACTCGGACAGGTACATGCTATCAGTAGTTAATCTTGTTTAATTAGGCGCTTAATAATAATTAACGCATTTTGTACATTTCAATTAAGTCGGATTTTGGCCACTTGAACTTTGCTACCAAATGGTACCCGTCGATCACATCCAAAGCAAGAAGACGAATGTTTGGGTCATTTTTAAATAACCTGCGGTAGTTCAATGATAAATTTCTGTCGTGTTGAACTTCCCGGGCAATTACAATTTATTAAAGAAAAATGTCGGAGTAAAAAAAGCTTTAGAGTGAAGCTTTTTGTAGCGATATCAAAATAATTTTTCAAAGCTTAATTTTCCACTTCGCCCTTTTCCATCAGACTCTGTCTTTATGTTTCGGGGCCCCGGGGGGCCTCGCATCTTCACCAGAAAGATCTAACTCAATTTTCTAGGGGAGTAATTTAGTTCGAGCGAAAGGGGGTTGCTTTGGGCCCACGTAAGGGAGCGAGTTTTGACTGGCGGAGGAGAAAAGGGCCCCGAAACGCCACCTCACCTTTTCATTCCCTGTATTTTCTGTCGTTGTTTATATTCCATTCAGACGGTGAAATCTGTTTAATTTACATCGTCTAAATGGCGTCGATTAAGCTTGTCTGGCGATCATCCCGTGTATTCCTCCTCCAGTTATGATTTTGTCTTGGTTGTAGTTCTGAAATAGTTGTTGCGGTTGTCACCCCACTGACTTCTTCCGCTTCTTTTGTAGCTGTGAATTTCGAAGAGTAACACGTTTTCTCATGCAAATTTTTCAATTTTTTTTTCTTTCGTGTGATCGACTCAGGGTATCGGGAACTGACATTAATCAAAGGAAACTGGTCGGCACAACTGCAGTAGAACGGCAGAAAACTGCTAGTAAAGTTGCTTTTATTGGTATTTATCAACGGCATTCACGCCTGTCGGGGCCTTATTTTTCATTCCTTGGACACTTTACCGGCAAAATTTATCTGGTTGTCCCGATAAGATAGCACATCTGTGTCATTTCCTTTTTTGAAATTTTCAATATTAACAGAATATCTGTAAACATCGCCGTGATTTTTTGTCGCCTCTTTTTAGTCCCGTTTCAGTCTACTTAATTACAATTCTCCCGTATTAAATCTACTCTGTCGTAATAGTATTAATATCACAGGCGTTTGTTTCGTCTCCTGAAAAAGCGTTGTCGCATCTAATATATCCAGTTTCCAATTTTTGCTACTTCTTTTTTTCCCCCAGTCGATGAGTCCTTTCATCTCCTCTCGTTCGTGTGCAAATGCACGGAGAATGTTTAGCTCTTGCTTACATTATCAAGCTTGTTTTCAAGGGATGAATAAGACGATCTCAAACTCAATTAACTACCCTTACTTTGGTATCGCCACGGGGATGAAATTTTTTCTTCCATTTATAAAAAATGACTACGGCTCTGTTCTTCTGCTTTGTAAAAAAGAGTGATTTATTTTTAACTTTGAAATGGTTTCCGTTCCACCTCGACTTTGGTTTTTTAAGGGATTTTTGTGTTTTGCGGTGTCCGCCATGCCATGTGACCTTACGTATCTTTCGAGAAGATTAAAAATCTTACGCTTAAATATATTTTCCATTTTCGTGGTGTTATCTTCAGTGTTGCCTTATGAAAAGGAACTATTAATCATTTGTCACGGGTTCATGTCTCCTTTGGGTTACCTTACGGAATAAATATCAATTTTTTGAAACCTTTGAATTGAATGACGGGCAGTTTGTTACTCATTACAGAGAAGAAACTAGTAAATTTATTCTTATAACATTAATTCTAAATAATTAATAGTCATGATTAATATGTAGTAATTTGAATAATTATATAGAATTGCGAGTGTTGGATATTCGAAAGTAGCAAAGGTCTCAAAAAAATTATGATGTCAGGCGGAACCTGGATATCTTCGAATTATTTTCCTTTGGGTTCACGAGGCAGTTGCCACGTGACATCCGAATAGTTCAACGTCACGGGAATTTCTTTTGGCTGACAGGAAGGTAGTCAGGGATTGAGCAAATGAGAACAGAAAATTCTTTGTCCCATGATTTTCCCTTCCTTCTCCTCAGCCTTTGCAACCAGGAAAAAAGGTTTAATTAAATTTACGTTAGGATTGCTTTTATTTTTTTCTTCCGGAAAAACTAGGAGACCTGGGTAAAAGGAAAGGAAATTCTATTCGACCTTTATCCTGTACTTTTTTCTAGTTTCCAATCAGTTTATTGTTTTTTTCTTATTTATGATTTATCTGCATCGATCTGTTGGAGTGGTTGATTTTGGGTCATTCAAACGAAAGGTTCATTGACACTGGAAGTTTAAAATTTTAATGTAATACATTTGGAACTTTATTTGAAGTTTTACTGCTTCACTCAACGACTCGGTAGTTTTTCGTAAGATATACATGTTTTATAAGATTTCAGTGGACATCTTGTTCATTTTTTGTATGGTGGAAAATAATATTTGAATTCTTGAAAGCAGGGTTCTATTATTCTTTAATCATTTTTTCAAATATTATAAACATTGCGTTAGTTAATTGTCTAAACTATAAAAAAAAGTTTTTTTTAGAGTTGTACACGTAATTCAGTTACCAAAGGGACACAAGATTTCCCTCCAAATTTGCTGCAAAAATATAACAGAAAATGAATGTGACATTTTGATTCAGAGTACTAAAAAAATTTATTTATAAAAAAAAACGAAATACACATTGTGGAAGGAAAAATATTTCGGATTTGACTAAAATTTTTAGGGCGTTTCTGTTGTGTTCTTTTGACAGAAAAGTGACAAGACTTGTCGTTTTTTTTAAATTACTGTTGGAACGTTCGAACAAAATTCAAAATTCTTTATGCTTTAGTACAATGGCTATTTTCATAAATCTTAATCTCATAAGTTGAGTAACTATTTTTGGCTCGGTAATATTGTACTGAACCACAGGACTGGAAAATACACTAACGTTCATTTTAGAGCAGGTAAAACTTCCTCGCTCTAATCCAAGCCTGAAAAAGCTCTCTTAGGGGATACAAACATACTGTTTTCGTTTTCCTACCCCCACTTGTTCCATTCGAAGGCTTTTCATCTACCCCAAAGTGCATTCCAAAGACCTCTAGGTCTTTTTTCTCTTGTTGTACACAATATTTCTGCAATTTCTCCCGGCTAATGATTTCCATTTGAACTGTCACAAATGGGGTGACCGGATATGAAGAGTTTCATGTGCTACTCTCCAATGTTTATGTCCCATTTCTTATTGTTATTCTTAAACGGGTTTTCCGGGGATGAAATCCTCTTATTTTTTCATCATTTACACTCTGCCTCCATTGTTTGTCTTAATTCCACTGTCACGAATTTTTGTGACTCACTTATGTTTCATAATAAAAATATTAAAGATTACAAATTGATGGACCGGAAGGTCAGTTAAGCAACGAAAGTGCAACTTAATGTAATAAATTTGACCTTCCCTACAGCTGTCACTGCTTGAAAAGGGTTCCAAACTGAAATGCTTAAATCATTTTAAGAGTACTAAAAATTAATATAAGTAGCGGAAGTTGTCGAATCCATGAGAAAACAAAACATATCTTCGGCTTTACTGTATTAGATTAATTTGTAAAGAAAACCTTGATTTCCTAATTGAATAAACTTGTTTTAATGGTGAACCTGAACCTGATTTGTTTTATGGCAGTTTAACTGCCGAGGATGTTTTTGACCGAAACGAGATTTACAATTACGACGGCAGATTGAATAAATCACAATCCGTGGGACTAACAAAAATTGCCTTTTTTTCGGTATTAGGAGTTGGATAAAATTTATGGACATCTGAATTTTGTAATTCGCCGGCTTAATCAGCGCTTTTTCGACCGGGCCGATCAGAATTTGTCATTAATGAAGGAGTAAAATTTAAATGAAATTTTGAACGCTTCGAAATTTCAATTTCCTTTGAGGAAGAGTTTTCCCCTGTTCCTTTGTGCTCATCCTCGGGGCTGCCAACAGTCGCCTCGTTTTCCTTGCCAACCAACCCTAGGCCCACCCCGCCAAATCTGGCTGATTTATCTTTTGCCGTTCTCGAGTGACACCTCCAAATTAATAACCGAAAAAGCCTCCGAGGCGATTCGTCTCAATCCAAAAGACGACTTTTCAGTTTCCTCGGTTTTCATTTTAATGAAAGATAATTGAAACAAACGGTTTTAGCAAAATTTCCTCGATTTGTTTGAGTTTACAGGATTGTAAGAACCAATTAAATTTTGAGTCGTACAGGGGACTCAGGAAATGTCAGAAAACTAAACATTCGTGGTGATGATTTTGTAAAAGAATGTAAAGGTACAAGATACCATGTTTGTTGTCCATACAACAAGTCATCCACTTTCCTAATTCTTTTCGGCAAGCTTAATTTCAATTCTATTCAATTTTCCTATCCTACTTTTTATTTCTGCTCTCTTCCTAAATTCGGTGCCCCTCAAGTACTGGGTCAATATTCTTTGGTATTCTCTCGTCTGTTTTCCTTTTCAAAATCATCAGAACCTACAAGTATTTTCAGAAACCATTTCTGTCAATCCCAGTAAAAGCTAAAAGCATGCCGAAAATCGATTTAGAACCCTGCGAAAAGTAATACGAATGTCTCGGATGTGTCTTTGCAGACATATAAATAAGCTCCTGAAATAAAACTTAATTACAGAGTTTAATGAATATTTTTTCCCAACATTTAAAACTTGAGTTAATTTTCGAGAACTTAATTTCGGGGCTTCACATCAACCGGAAATTAGGGGAAAAGTGATGAAAATACATGAATCATCTTCGACTGAAAGAGTGAAAAGCAGAGAGAGAGAGGGAGAGTGGCAGATTGGGGATGAAAACACCACAAAAAGCAAACAGCATTTTAAATGGTGGTGAAGACAGGAGTAATGTCAGGGTGTTGTCAGGGATGTGCAATGGATGAAAAGAAATTGAGTCTCAAAACATTCTCCTACTGGATCAAATTGGAAACGTCCATCAAAATTAATTGCTCATTTAACACAGAGATCGGTGGGCCGTAACTCGCGAAGGGAAGTGATAATCGATAATCAATGTACAATGTACAATATTAATTTTTTGCACCTTCAAAAACGTCTGCCCCTTTTCTGTAAGTCAAATAATAACCAAATCCTTCAATCTACATGCAATTTAATCATGTTTCAGTTATTCCGGCCCCAAACTTCGATGGACCTACCATGGAAGGCCAAGACGACTACAATTACGAGGACTACAACACTGGAGATGAAACTCAAATTGGAAATGGAACGGAAGTGACGACATCAATTAAAGATGAAGGTAAGATGTTGGCATTTGACATTGTGCTCTGAGTAAGGATGACAGAAAGGCTCCAAACGTCCGAGACTCCACTCATTTTAGGAAAGCATTTCTTAATGGAAGAGATTAAAACCTCCTTTTCGAGGTGTCAGAAGACCGTATGTCATTTAATTCCCGAATTAAATATCTTTACTAAAATGTTTAGTTTTTTATCGCCACCAGGGATGGTGAAAAATACTGTAAAAATTAACAGATGAGATTAATCTTCTGGCATCGCATAAAAAAACAAAACTTTTTATTTACGTCAATTTCTTTGTTTAGAATTTAAAACGTTTTTATTTTAGTAGTTTAAAATTTCGTTGAAAAACTAAAAATGGTTGCAGTTGTTTTCACTCAGGACAATGTTATTGTTCTCCACTTTTATGACCATTTGGGAAATATTTTCGACACTATGAATATTCGAAATATTGCAGTAGTGGCATGGTATTGAATGAAAGAATCACCCCTCGTAGGGAGGCTGAATAAAAGAAGAATCTCATATCATTTCACCGTTTATTTGTCGAGTGCCGCATCCCTCACTTAACGAAGGAAATCCGGGGGCAAATCCGCGGCGCGAAATTTCAACGTGGAAAAAGAAATAAACGACGGGAGTTTCCGAGGCGGGAAGTGAAACAAAATCAATCACCGAACAAATCCATGGAAGAAAACTTAAGAGAAAAATAAAGAGTTTACGGAAGGAGAGATGAAGAGGACAAAAAAATTGACAAAAGAAAAATGAAAGACGTGGAAGCAGAGGGGGAAATTTTTTTCCTTTTTAAAAAACGGAGGGAAAATGGAGGTTGTGAGAAAGTAGGGAAGGGAAAATAAAAACTAATAAAATAAAGTTGAGCTGAATCGGAATGATGTTCGACGAGACGAAGTGAAATTTCGGTTGAATTCACTTTCCAGGAGAAAAGTCTGAGAGTAAATTTTCCAAGAATGAAAATTAATATCCATTTTACATTCTTCTCCAATCAAAATCATCATCAGCGGTCTATTCTAACCTCCCTCCGAAACTGTCTCCTTTCAGTTTCGAAACAAAAGAAAATTAATATAAAGAAAGGGTTCTTTTCTCCGTCTTGCAAGTGTTGGAGATACGCGAAGCCCAATTTTTTTGCTGCTCGACAGATAAACTCTGTTTTATCGATTGTTATGTTTCCATTAAACGTCTTTCCGTTATCTGTCCAAAGCAGAAGAAAAAGTTTTCCACCTTTTCCGGATCATCCCTTAAAGTATTTTCATTTTTTAATTTTCTCATTTACACCTTTTACAAATAAATTTATCACGGCCTAATGTTTTTAAACCACTTCCCATCACAATTTTCGAGACTTTTGTGGCTTGGTGTGCATAGCTTTAAAATGAAAGATTTGGGATCGAATTGCTTCCGTGAAAATTCCCTGAAATTCCGTTTTGTATTTTAGTCTGTGAGTGTTCATTCTGTAGGAGGAATTTATTTGGCCGTTGTTTTATGACTGATTTATTCGATCATTTTCAACCCTTTTTTAATTTGTTATTGTTATGTGCTCCTTATTATTGTTTGAAATTTACAAGCTGTTCCTATTAAAAAAGCCGGTGTATTTTTTTGCCTCAGTTGAAAACTGAAGGAATAGAAACTGACATTGGTAGAAAATTACTTCTACCAATGTGTTGTCAGTTAGGTTTAATATTTTATTGAGATATTTACAACTAGTTGTATGCTTTCCTGCATGAAATCAGTAAAATAAATATGCAAAAGTAATTTCACGCTCATTATTTACCCCATTTCTTATGAGTTGGAGTAATAATTCTATTTTTAACCTTACAGGGTACCTAAAAATCATAAAAGGACTGACAAACATCACAAAACCGGCAGGTGAAGGAGTAAAACTTCGCTGTGAAGCCACTGGAGAACCGCCTCCAACAAAATTCGAATGGCTGAAAAATGAAGCTCCAATTGTTGAGGAGAAGAATCGACTGGTTGCACGGTCGTACAAATTAAAGGTGATTATGAGACTTCAAGTAGTGAAACCAAACAATGAAACAAAATTCAGCCAAACCTCATGTTCATAACTTAAGATAAAACCTGTTCACTACCCCTGTCGATGTCATTTAGGGTAAACACGAAGTCAACAGCCTTGGAACGAGACTGAAAATTTCGACGTTGGAAGTTCACGACACTGGATTCTACACCTGTCAAATATCAAATGGCATAAAAACAGTTGAATCGACAGGAGTACTGAAGATTCGAGTCAATCCCTTCAGCAAACCCATGGAAATTTCTCCCTTTTCACATTTTACAGATCTCTTTGATGGGTAAGTAAACGACTACTTTAACATGGAAATCACGGTGTTCCGAATGAATTTTTTGCACCCACCGGAAGCAATTGCTGTTGAGTTTTTATGAACTCCACTTCCGTTACTGTTGCGGCACATCAGCCAATCAGAAAAGAGGGGTTCGAACGCGTTCAGAAATCTCGGGGTTAAAGACAAAAACATGGCTCCGTTGTTCTCCGGGTCTTTTGCCTGGGTGTGGTAAAATGGTTTATTTTTGACTGAAAATGACAATTCCACTGGTTAATTTTGCATTGTTTGTAATCTTTATCAACTCGGCTCTATCTCAGACAGACAATTCTACGGAAATTTCACGGGACAATTCGTAAGTTAGCAATGTAACTTTAGAATTACATCGAAACGGTTTTTAACTTCCACTTAAAAGCTCATATTTTTCAGTCATTAAATACAAATACGTGCGTAATAGTATTTAACGACAGCATTATCTAACACTACCACCGGTTTAATTTCTTGTGTTTTTTCTTTTATTACGTTTTTATAGTCTTAAATATTTTCTTCAATTTGGCATCTGATTTGTTTGACTTTTGTTCAGTTTTCATGGATATTAACAATTTTTGGGTACGGTTACGAATCTTTTAGAACCCTGAGCGTAACATAAAATGTAAATTAGATTTCTTTCTTCTAAAGTCGTAATTTACCGCGAGATGTTCTTTCATCACAATTTCATGACATTCCAACACATGTGATGTCAACAGTGTTATGTTTATATGATTAGAGACACTGTGAGGTTGACTTTTTTTCATTTTCCAGATCGTTTCATGACATTGGTTTGTCAAACTCAGGTTCTAATGGAGGATTTAATTTTGATCATATCAATGGAGGTATGAAGAAACACAATATGTCATTAGGAGGAACATTTCCCAATGTTCATACATTTGGAATGAGTCCAGATCATCTGGGAAATCACTTTTCCCAAAATCATGCTCCTCCACCTGATCCATTTGAGGAGACACAACTACCAAAAGGAACATTTCATTTAGATGATTACAATTCAAAGCATATTTTTGCAAATCCCACATCTGGCAATACAAAATCAAGTTCCAGCTCAAAATTTCACAATACTTTTGTTCCTGACTTAAAGAATGACATTGGTAAATTAATTATATTTTATAGCTCTTTCAGTGGTATCATTTGTAAATGAAGTTTTTACTGAAGCACAAATCTGTCTTACAGGTAAAAATGTTGTGGATCATAGTGTTGAACCAGTTTGCCAATTGTATAGAGGGACTAGGTGTCAAAAGTATGTGGGTAACAAGACAGTGTACATTCCATCAAATTTAACCCAGAAAATGCTGGAGGAAAAAGTGAATGTTGCCTTTACAGTAATTGAAAACTCAAAGTAAGTAGTTGTTTACTGTAATATTATATTTATTTTGTGAACTACACTGGGGAGAAGAACAAGTATTATTTAAAAATGAGAGTATTCACATTTGTATCTCTACTTCTGTACAAGTAATTATGAACTCTGTGAAGTATGGAAAAACTATCAATGAATGAAGTTTTTGCTTTAAATTTTCAGTGCATAAAAATGAATTAAACATTGAAAAATAATTTTAGTCTAAGTCTAAGAGAGACATTTTTGACAGAAGTGATAAAATTCAGTGATTCAAGATAATTATGAAATATTAAAGTGTAAAATAGCCATAGTTAATAATCCCATAAAACTGTAAATAATCTCATGCTACGACTTATTCTGTTCAGTAAATATTTTAATTCATTCCATTTTTACAGTGACATTTCACCTGGATGTGAAGCATATGCAGAACCATCTCTTTGCTACTCAGCTTTTCCAATATGCAATTCCAATCCCAGTAAACCTCCACACAGAATCTGCAGGGAAGATTGTGAACTTCTTGAAAATGTTTTGTGCAGACTTGAATATGCTTTAGCCAAGTCTCATCCTTTAATTGGAATGCAGTTATCCCTTCCTGAGTGTGAGGAACTACCTGAAATTCACAGTGAGGAAAGTCGTGGTTGCCTGAGAATGGGTATTCAGAAACAAAAACAAGGTATTTTTCAATCAATGTCACTCTGAGCTTCCTGAGTCTAGTAGAATGCATTGAATTACTTGCATCATTACAGAACCCTACTGCTACTGGGGAGCAGGAGGTGGTTACAGGGGCACACAACATCTGACTGCTAAAGGACAGTTGTGTGTACCTTGGTCATACCAGCAAGAATTCGCCGTCACTGATTACCCTGAATTGGTCGGTCACAACTACTGCAGGAATCCTGGGAATACCGAAGATCGCCCCTGGTGTTTTACAGAGTACGAAGACCGTCTCCATAGGGAGCTGTGTGACGTTCCACAGTGTGGTGAGTTTAGCACAGAAAGCATGTCCGAATGTAACACGAATTTGAATTTTTGTTGAGTTCCTAAAATCCAGGTTTTTTATCTGCAGTTTCTCACATGTGGTTCTACATTTTGGCACCCTGTACTGCACTCATGGTCCTCTTCATCTTTTGGCTGATTTATTTCTGCTGCAAAAGAAGGAAGCGCAATAGGAATGATTATCACAGAAATCAAAATTTTACAACGGCCAAGGTAAATTTTATTTCACCTACCTGAATTTCACGTCTCGGAATTCACTCAAATTTAATGTCGCCCACTTTGTATTATCAGATTGTCAACGGGAAGAATTCACCCGCTAAACCCAAAGCCGTATTTAACAATCGGCCCAACGACAACGGAAATCTTGAAATGAATGCTTTGCTGCCTGGGTTCCAATCGAACAACAAAGGTCAGAGACCACACAATGTGGTTCGAGCGAGGGAATATCAACTGTCAAACGTGAAGTTTTTGGAAGAGTTAGGAGAAGGAGCTTTTGGTGAGTGACACAAATTCATCGTGTAAGTAGAAAGTCACAACAAGCATTTCTTAACTTTTGTCTTGTCCCTCAGGCAAAGTTTACAAGGGCGAAGTTCATGTCAGCAAAACCGAGCCCGTCCTTCAAGTGGCCATAAAAACGCTGAAGGAAAATGCTACGCTCAAGACCCAGCAAGACTTTCGGCGGGAAGTCGAACTCATGTCTGAATTGCGTCATCCTAACATAGTGTGTCTTCTTGGGGTGGTAAAGCGTCAGCAACCCTACGCCATGCTGTTTGAATATATGACTCAGGTAAATTGCAAGTCGTATTACCATATTACAACTGTTGTTGCAAATTTAACGTAAAATGCATTGTCTTACTTTTTCAGGGAGATCTTCACGAATACCTGATGTTGCACTCGCCTAGGTCCGCGGATGACAATGGTGGTCATATTTTAGACCAACACGAATTTCTTCAAATAGCCTTACAGGTCGCCGCAGGAATGGATTACCTCAGTTCGCACCATTACGTCCACAGAGATTTGGCCGCGAGAAATTGTTTAGTTGGCGACAATCTCACGGTCAAAATATCAGATTTTGGACTGTCGAGAGACGTTTATTCGTCTGACTACTACAGGTGAGGTTTTATAAATTAACTTATAGGTGTCTTTTGTTATTTTGCTTTCAAACAGTGTGAATTAATAAAACTGTTTCTTTCATTTAAGAGTCCAAAGTAAATCACTACTCCCGGTTCGATGGATGCCTCCAGAATCAATACTTTATGGAAAGTTCACGACAGAATCCGACGTGTGGAGTTATGGGGTTGTTCTCTGGGAGATTTACAGCTATGGCCTTCAGGTATATTGTGTACTGCTGTCTCCCAATCTAGTCGTAGCTATAGGATTATTTTGCTTATGGTCTATCAACAGGTTACTTTCTTATTTTATTTTATACTAATATTAATATAAATTACTTTCAGCCGTATTATGGTTACAATAATCAGGAAGTAATTGAAATGATCAGATCGAGGCAGCTTCTTCCCTGCCCAGAGGATTGTCCATCTCGAATTTATTCGCTGATGGTCGAATGTTGGCATGAGGTTCCCTCCAGAAGGCCTCACTTTCCAGAGTTGCATGCCAGGTAGGGAGTTTTTGACACCCATGTAAAAGAGTCTTCGAGAACAATTTAAGTGTACTAATTAATGTGGTTTATTTTCTATTTCAGGTTGAATGCCTGGTGTATGGAATCGACAAGAGTGGTAAATTACAGTCCCAACAGTCAGGGAATGTGGTCCACAATGGACGAAACTAGTTTTAGAGGTACTAAAGAAACTTCATTCTTTATTTGAGAAGCATTGGGTAACGTGTCACTTACGAAAGACGTTCGTCTTTGCAGGTACGACATGTAGCAGCAACAGTAACACTAGTCATAAGTCCAGCACAAATCCCTCAAATAAAACGCAGTCGACTCAAGTGTCGGGGCCTCCTGTTCGACCTCAAATGCCAGCGCCACACCGTCCTCCGAATAACATGGGACCACCGATGCGTTCCTTTAACCAAACCGGAAGCAAAAACATGGCCAACCAAAAGTACTGGCCCTTGGGATCCAACAGTTTGCCGAAATCGTCCAATTCAAGTTGTTCCGGGCAGTCGAGTAACACAAACTGGTCGAACCTGAACCTTGCCGAAGAGCAAAATCACAGAAGTCAATTAGATAAAAATAATTTCGAATTTGCGAGGTGCATAGAACCAAAGAATCAAGTAATCATCATGCCGAATCACAGGGGACTTAACGAATCCAAAATCAGTAACATTTAAGTTCGGTGAGAGTTGAGGACTTTTGTCCAGAGGAATGAATCTCTAAAGAGAGAGTCCAGTGCGACTATCTAGTCCAAAATGTGGCTTTAGATTTGTTCCTAGTTGTTTTCGGTTGAGAGAGCCGGTGGCAGATGAAATTGTTGATCTCCTCGACTTTGAGGGTCCTCGTCGGGTGTGAACAAAATGGAACGATTAAATAGCGTAATGAAATGTAATGGTAATTTGGGGTTCTATTCGGAGAGCATTTATATCCACTGACTACAAAATAGTTTACTGGGACTAGAAGGATTTAAGTTGACTCTTGAAAAGAAAACGAAGTTCAACAATTCCGATGTGCCACTTGCTGTGGTGTTTCTCTGTTCGACAAGGTTCAGGTGATTGTCTCTCGAAAATCAACACTCGCCTGGATTATTGTTTATATCCTTCGGGAATTTTTAACTATTTTTCTTTACCGCCCTTCCAGTTGTACATTTTATTAATCTCATTAATTTTTTTCTCTCCCACCAGTACATTTTACTATGTGAGACGGTTGCTTTTTACGTCAAATGTTGTTTTTTATGAGATGTAGAAGAGACTGAACATAAATTGTACCAATTTGTAGCTGTCCTGTACAATGTAACAAAGTGATCAAGTGCGGCCTGAGGTCTATGTTTGTTCTAAAAGTCCAAGTAATTACTGTTATTTTATTCAGACTATACAAGTGAAATGAGGTGTTCGTGATCGCCCTCTTGACACCTGTTTAGTAGTTTTTGTTTCTATTTACGAATGTCTTTACTTGTAAATTAGTACATTCGCAACGAAGCGCAGTGCACACCAGTAACTGATTAACAAATGAAACAGTTTAGTATTCTCATCCAGACTTTTGTTATCGTGCATTTAAAATAATTTTCCCGTTTTTATACTCGTACAAAGAAAAATCTCTAGTTTGGTGGAAGAAGAGGTCTAATGTAACTCGTGTGCTACTTGTGTGCTTTTTTTTGTTTACGCATAAGTCGTATGTGCCCCTCATTTGAATGTTTCGTACCCATAAAATTCGTAAATCAATATTTCTGAATAAATTCTAAATTATTTGTGAATGTCGAGGAAACAGGGTAGCCGTTGAGTGGCATGCAACTCTTCCTAACTTTCCGAAGGTTCAAATTTAACTCGTGCCTTTAGGTACATCGACTCGTACGCTTGGTGAAAGAAGTAAAATTTGAAGGAGCTAACGTCACAAACGAAAAGAAGAACACCTTAACGTAGAATAATTGCTTTTTTAAAATTTTACACGTGGCTTTCACAAAACGATTTACAATTGTTCGGTAAACGTTTTTTTAAAACCTTATGCGTTGAACACCTCATGTTTAAGGTGAACATACTCGTGTTCACAGCGAATTCTTCTAAAGAAAAAAATTTATTTAAACTAATCTACTGCACAGGTATTTCTCGACAATTCATTCCGATTAAATATAAGCAATATTTTTGAACAATTATATCGCACGTTAACACTGATGATGGGTACATTGTTAAGCAAGTACACAGTTCATAATACAAACACTATACATTTTATAAAAGAAAAATGGATAACATTGATTTTTTTACAGGTACAGATAGTAAAAATGCTTTCCGTGTACACTTTAATGTATAAGACACACTCCAGGGGATTTAAGGGCATCGCATTTGGTGTGATCCAAACGAAATAAATAAATAACTCGTTTCCGCCCGACGAGTCGTATTATTGTCATATTACTAGTATTCTTTTTGTATGTAACTTAAAGAGTAACCGTTGCTCACTCTTTTCTACTTTTTTTTCTCATTTATAATTATACGAGAGAAAAACGTCGAATTTTGTACATAGTCTTTTGTGATATTTTATACGACGTTCGATAGTAGTAAAATTTGTAGTAAAACAGTAATAGTGGATAATAAATTTGAATTTATTACCCGTCGAAATGTGAGAGAGCTCCGTTCTTTTTCTTTACCATTTCATTGCTAGATTTGTCTAGTGAAATGAAAGCGATTTGTCTCGTTTGTATGTATCATACGTGAACGACATTCATGCTATACATAAAGTGCATATACACATATAAATATATATATTTTATACATTGTATAAGGCTGCAAAACTTTGGAATTTGTGTTTTCCAAGAGTTTAGGTTTTTTTACTTGAGAATATTTTATTTTGTTTTATTTCTTTTTATAATTTTTTATTAATCCATTGTAACAGTGAAGTTTTTTATTTATTAACTTTATAGCGGATGAACGATCGATCTGATTCGATTTATAAGTAGTAAGTTACGCGAATGGTGTATCGAAATCAGTTTGGGTTTGGCCGAATAAATAAAGATAATTTGTACCTTTTATGTTTTGTCGTTATTATTTTAAAATCACCTTTTCCTTATGATTCTTCAATATTTTAATGAACCAGCAGCTGCTGTTGAATTTAAGTGGGTCTTTCTCGACAGGTAGGGCTGGTGTATCAGTAAAAGCCAACTAATGCAACTAACTTAATGAATAGTTTGTGGACATGTGTCACTTACATGTTCACGTTTGGATTCATCTCCAGCTTACAAAAGGATCACTGGGTGACATTGCCGAAAACCGTTCGACAAAAAGGCCCCATGAAAAAGGAGTAGCATTGAGACGGCAGTAGTAGACTGGTGTCAACGGTCTGTTCAAGCTTTCCAGTAGAAGGGCATCCCGTTATTTTGAAGGGATCCTTGCCTAAACCCCAATGGAAAACATCCTTAGAAGGGAAATAAGAGTACACTATTTTAAGAACATCTCTGCTAATGTCAGAAATAGATTTCGGATGAGACTAACCAAAGAAGATTTTAGTGATTAAGAGAAAACTACAATGAGCCATTTTAAAGAAACCTAATTAAGAGAGTGTAGAGCAAACTGACGCAGGGAAAGAAAATATTCAATTCAGAGAACACTTAAACGGACGAAGAATAGAATTAAAAGAATCCTGAGAAAATTTGAGTTGAAGGAACGTAAACCAGGGAAAGTAATAGTGAAAATATAGAAACTAAATCATCCGTTTACCAACCCCTGAAAAGTTTCAAAACTGTTTAGAAACAATAAAGCGACCCCTGACGTCAAATTTCATAAATAAATTCAGTCAAAGGGGGTGGAGAGGATTTGCGACATCTTCAGGTGAGTTTGGGAAACACACGACCGCTGCCTCCGTTGTATTTGGATAATGAAAAATTAACAAGGGAATTTCCTTTTATACCTGAAAAAAAACACCCAACGGTCAATAGGGAAATTAAAGAAAATGATTTTTTGTTTGGCTGAGCGTTCGGCAGAAGACACAAATCCACCCTCGGACTGGAGGCCTTCCTTTCGCCGCATTGTTGCCTGAAGCCTCGCTCTCCGATGCCGGATGATGCCAGTCAAACAGGGCAACAGAGTGGTGGTGGTTGGTCGGGAGTTTCACTTCACATGGCGTGGTGGCCATTTTGAACGTTCCACCAACCCTCCACTTTTATTAAAACCATTAAAAATGGAAATAAAAATTTCGCTGCCGGTTTAATTTTCTTTTTCTACCGGCAATGACTTTTTTCTACTCTTCAGAGTAAAATATCGAAACCTGCAGCCTTTTGTTTTTAAATTTCTTTTATATACACATATACATGCCTGTTGATTTAATTGCAGAAAATAGAGGTTGACGTCGGATTTCCAACGGCATACCCAACCCGTTGGGATCAACGAACCTTGACATTTTCAATGGACAGAGGTTTTTTTAGTTTAATGGCCGTACACACAGGGGGGAGGAAAACTTTAGAGGTGTGTTTTTCTCTAAAAAAAATTGTTTTTATTTGTCGACAGTAAATGGTACCTACGATAAATATTCATAATATAGAGTTATACTGACTTTAAAAGTCTTACCACATAGAAAAGGGTCCGGCAATGTATGAAACAACAGCATAACTCTCCAAAAAGATGTAAATCTGATGCTAACAAATATAAGGGTTGAAGAAAAAAACAATTTGGAAAAGTAAAAGGAGTGCACAAAATGACGACGCTTTATCATAAAATCAGCGGTTAGTTATTATCATTGTGTGTGGTAGGTAATAGTCACAACTCCAAGATAATATGATAAATAATGTAATTAACGAAATGTTGCAGGTGTTAACTTAAATAAGTGAAAATCTTTGTACCGCTTTTTATTGACCCGTGTAGGTTCAGTGCGCTCCCTGAGGACTGTACAGGTTCTCTTTCTGGTTGTAAGTTGTAGCCATGAAGTCAACATTGTTTTAGCTTAATGAATGTAAAGCTTGTAAACACGCCACGGGACCAATGAAACTATAAAGGATGGCCTGGAGTTTAATGAAAACCTTGACAAGAAAATGCTAGTAAGATAAAGGCCAAAGGTGTCGAACGAAGAAGAACAGGTAATTTAATTTAATTTAGATTTTAAGCAGTGAATATTCAAGATAGTGTAGTTTAGTCGTCTTCAAGAAATATTACGGTTCAGTAGGCAGGTACCACCTGCAACTTAGAGATGATGAAATTGTCGTATGAAAAAGTGGAGGAGCAAAAAAACCTTTTTCTGTTGGTTTCTGCTTCCACTGGCGTTGTGTACGTTACAACCACCGCTTTCCATCCGTTGTCGACCTCTTCATCTTGCACGCAACCACCTCGTCTTTTTTGGTGTAATTTGATATTTAATTTGGAAGGAACCAAGTTACTTGGCCCGTTTTTTTTCAATTCACTTCCCCTAAGTTACCCTGCCCGAACAAATTCGTGGAAAACTTTACTCTTTCGTTGGCCATTTTCTTCTTTCATTGTTTCGTACGGGCATTGTTTCCATTGTAGTGCACCGTTCCAGTGCCCTACTCATGTTGCGGGTGGCTTAATGTTCAGAAATAAGTTGAACAGTACAGCAAAGGTTGGGAACACCTCGTCCGGTCTGAGGTCATTAACTCCCATCATAGCCGCCTTCTCCTCCTCGAGGGTTGCATTTGCTGTCTGCTTCACATCCAAAATATTTGACATTTCCTGAAGAACTTCATTAGTTCTGTTCAATACCGCACTCCAACTATTACGGTACCATCATGTGGTACGATACCAAAGTGTGGAGCAACAGACTTGGGCCAACCTCAACATTTGACCGTTTTATAATTTTCTAACCGACGCAGATTTCCCCTCAGGAGTCTGAAAAGTCAAAGGATCAAAGGAATAAGATAATTGATTGTCACCAGTCAACGACATAAAACAGTAAAACTGAAAATGAATTCTCAGTCACGTTCGATTTCGTCCTGGCACAGAACTCATCAATCGAATTAATGCAGGCTGTTAAGTTCGATGAAATACCTTTGAAACCTGTTGCTAGAAGAAAGCTCCCGTCTGGTAGACACTCAAGTTACTTTTCTATTGTGCCTGGCGTCCTATTTTCTTATTAATAAATTATATAGATGCATTGTAGTTTACAATAATCAAAAGACACAGTCTACGGCCTCGAGTCCGCCGTACATCACTACGTCTTATACTAAACATTTCATTTAAATAATATTAATATTTTTAATGTTAATATTTTAATTTATTAACATTATGTTTCAAGATTGGTAGCAAAGTATTATTCTTAAAATAAGTTAATTTTATTATTATTCGTTTATTTTATTAAAAGCGCTTGCTTGTATTTTGTGACGGATCTGTTCAGTCAAACAGAACATTTACCGTTGACAAAGAAGAAGCTCTGCCATTTTGTACAAAGACGAATTATATGGATTTTATAATTCATACAGAGAGCCAGATAAGTTGAATATTTTGAATTGCTAAATTGCGTTCAATTTTTCAAGTTTTTACACAAAAAAGAAGAATCTTTTAATCGGACGGAACAAATTTAACTTATATTCTACTTTCTGTTTTATAAAAACAATAAGTTTTAGTTTTTATTACAGTTTCTTTTGTGAGTATTTTTCGGTTTGAAATGTAACGGACAGCATAAATTTACGTAACTTTTTTTCTGCGCTTCATGACGAACTTTGTAACCTTTGGCCGTTCTGTTTCAATATATTTCATTTACTTTTTGCTTATTACAAAGCGCCTTTGCAGTTTGCTATGGATAGTTGAGTAAATTTTACTCGTTTTTCGCAATCCTACAAACGTAGAATAATATACCTACTTCTGCTACGAAAAATCTAGTTAAGATAAGAAATTGCTTAGGTGAAGTAAAATCATCTTAACCGCAGGTAAAAAGACCAAAGAACATCTTTGTAAAAGAGGCAAAGAAAGAGCAAAAACCTTTTGGAAAAACAAAATATCAGGGAAAATATCCGAGTTAGGAAGAGAGCCTGGCGTTCGAGGTATTGTTGAACCAAATATTTTTACCTGAAGTTAGCGACATTTAACAACCCCCTTGATGTTCAAGGTCGTTCTAATCCGGCTCATCTGGTTTCAGGTACCACCTGCGATCCCATTCACCCACTTCCATCGAACACCGAGTTATTCCAACTGTGTAAAGGTGGTTTTTCAGAAGCAGACGTGCATTTCAGTCTAACGTGAAATTAATTAAAAATCTTAAGCCGCCATGTTTCTTTCTATGAATTTCATTTTAGGGCTTGACGAACCGAAACGAACGGCAAGTTAAACTTTCGGATAAGAGAAATTAGATAACGATGTGATTTCGATCATTATTTTGGTTTTGTAGAAACAGTAAACGCGATGGTTGAGTAGATGAAGAAGAAGGGACCAAAGTAAAAATTAACATGGAAATCAAACGAAGAAGAAACCGCTTTATTTCTATTATAAGAATGATGTAGGCAAGAGGTCCTATTTGGACGAACCGTTTTGTTAACCGACGCCATGCAGTTAGACATCCCACTGAGGAGACAGACAAGAGACCGACTAGAAAACGGCCGTTTCACTAGGATTATATTGTTTTACTAATTTATGCATAAACATAGAGACGATTACGGTCTGTCAGGTATCATTCACCTCCCGGTGCATTCTTCTGTCAACCTTACACCCAGGTTCACTCGCCTCGGGCCGGTTGGTTCACTTCGGCCGTTTTGTTTGCTTCATTGAAGCAGACGAATCTCAACGAGGACAGTCGGCTCTTCCTGGGGGTCACCAAAAACACTCAGCCCACTAGACGCATCTAGGAATTTGCACGAACGACAAGTTGGTCATTCGGTACTAACCTCTGGGAGGAACGAAGGAATCGTTAGAAAATAACCCACGTTACCTATTCCACTCGTCTATTTTCTATTCCCTCGGTTGGTTTGTTTATTATGCACAAAATGCAGACGAGTCGCACATGCGCAAACACGAGCATCAGAGTCATCGGCATCACCACAATCATCGGTTTTGTTTTCTCAATGAAACCAGGTTTTTTTCTGTCTTCTTTTATTCTTTTGCTCTCCCCTGAACATCTTCCTCTTAAGAATGGTCTTATCTCCCCTACGCACAGGACCCAGCCTCTTCCCTCATGTCTTAAATTGCCCGACATGAGGGCTCGTGATGAAGATCTTTCTTTTGTGCATGGGAAGTGTAACAAGCACAACGGAAATGATGATATGCCAAAGGGTTGTCTGGCTCTTTCGTATTGAACCTACTTCTTTCTGTGCCTTAAAACTTTGAGTGACGTACAATACATTCGTGGTCGTGTAACCATTCCAGAGGCGCTTTTGCCAAAGCACGTTTCCAATTTTTGTCAACTACAAACCATCAACTACATTTGGCTTCTAGATAATAAACGAAGTCCAGTAGACTCGTTTTTGTTGTACAGCCGAGCTCATTTGCTTTTGTACCGTGTTTGGTGTTCCCACTTGTCTCAATGTAACTCTTTACTAAAAAACAAATATGATTTTTCGTTTCACTATCCAATTCCACTAGAAGAAAGTTGTTGATAATATACACTAACGTTGAATACTTTTTTTCTATTATGACTAAATGTTAAAACTGTCAGAAGTACTTTGATTACAATTCACCCACCTTATTTTCAACTGTAAATAGTTCGAAAGAAGTTGACATCTACCTGGTAATTGCTTTATAATTTTTAAATGCTACGGCAATATTGTATTACGTATTAAACCCATGATGGCGCTAATCTTGCACCACTGTGATAAACTAGTTGGGTTTTAAGTACCAAGTGTCAATTCACGTCCCCGTTTGTTTCTCCTCTAAGTGCTTCATAAAAATGTTCAGTGTTTAATAAAATATAAAAAGGTTCAGCTCTTCAAAGATGTGTTCCCTGCTAAAGTAACGCCATGTTTTCTTCACGAAAGACCAGAGGATTGTAATACGTGCAATTATTGTACCTTGAAAAATCACCTCGTGAAGCTTCAAATTACCGCTAATGGTTTCGGATTATGAGAAGTCAGGAAGGACTTCGGTCTTGACATACAAACCTGATCATCTTTACAAAGAACCTGAAAACTCCGCTTTTCAAATGTGATTTTCTATCATTTTGAACGTGAAATTTCCCATGTGTGTAACGTCACTTGTTTCATCGAAGTTCTGGAGTGCATATTCCCATGGAGTACTCGGGTACTTTCCCTTGCGTGTGACAAAACCGTGAAATCATTCTGGTCGAACGGAATTTCATTGATACGTATCAATACATATTATTCGTACTGACTGGGCCCTTAGCCACAGGACTGAACTTTGCAACTATTAATTTTTTGCATGTGTTTTACTAGTAATCGACCACCATTTGATGACACTCAAAATGTCGGTTTCAAGAGTGAGGTTTCACTTAGGATGTGTCTTCGGTTCGTTGGTTTCATAAGATCCCCTTTAGACCCGGGTGAATTTAATTAATGAAATGGAAGTACTCTTATTAAGTGAAAAAAATATCAATTATTACTTAAACAATTAGTTAGGTAAGTACTTCCCATTCGAAAGCGAGTTACTCAGTCATCTTCAGGGAACTTGGCACTTGTTTTCTCGTCCTTCGTCCTTGTCCTTGTCCTAAACGATTTTACCTTCTGTTCGATTTGACAAAGTTTATTGGTTGGAATTTTTCATGTCTTATTTTGTACAGATTACTACGAATAAGTTTTGTTTTTATAATTCAGCTGTCGAGTCAGGCATGTGTCTGTTTGGTCAGGCCGTTGCAGGAACTCGCCGCCATTGTTTTGTAAATATTAGGCAGTTGAAGTGTATTAGTTGGAATTCTGTATCCAAAGAAATAAAATAGTACTCAAATTATTTAGTGCGTAATGTCAGAACGTATGTGATCATAATGAAAACAATTCGTAGCAGCCTGGACATTTATGTAACGTGATAAGACTTGTGAAGGGATAATGAACAAAGCAGAAAAATTTATTCTACTCCATGTTGAAATATCAAAAATGAATGCTGCATACTTTAAGTGATTTAAACAATTACAATTTACTTTTAAATTGTCTTTCAATAATTTCATTCAATGAGATCAATTATTTTATGCTGTGTTATGTTGTAAATAGCTCCTGAAGTACTTTTTGTTTGTGAGAAAATAAAGAGTGGCAAAAGAACAAAGTGGTTGCTCAAATAGAAAACAGATTGTTAATCCTGGAGCCGTGTCAACCCGACGAGACGCTCACAGGTGTGCTTAGGTGTGACAATAATAGAAATAGGCAAACGATTGATTATCAGTTTAATAGGTGTTTCCGGGTGTTCGTCGCTTATTTCTCAAGACAAGGACCGCACGACTTTTTAAGATGGTTGATGGGTGCCCGTTTGTAGTACAGTATTGAGGCCACTACCCTTGTTTTAGGGAGTGATCTTTCTGTTTCAAGGGAATCTCATCTGTTACTGCTCTCAAGTGGGTTGCAAAAAGGGACTCTTTGTTTATCGTCAGTGCAGGTTATAATAATCCGTGGAACCATTTCATTTTCCACCCTAGGGGGTGGCAGAGTGAAGTTAACTTTGGACACAGCAAAAGCAAAAGACAAAATTCATTTTGAAATTTATAATGAAAAGCAGCTACGTGCTCAACACGAGCAACTTGAAATCTTTTAAGGCCTCCGCGATGGACATGGAAAAAATCGCGGTACCGCGACTTGGGCACCATTTTAACTCCCCTGTTTTCTTGTTTATTAAAAATAGAACGGTCAAATCGGTTCTTAGAAAAAGAATCTCACGGTTTTGACCCATTTGCCGCGTGGTGTGAGTTACCTTTGTCAGAGCACTGCAATAGCAACTGTCTCTTCTCGTCAAGTAAAACAGAAAAATAGGAGGAAGGTTGCGAGTATGAGGACATTTTTCTTATGGGAGGGTGAACGGATATTGGGGCGGAAAGGTGCAAGGCAAAAGATCGTTGGAATCGCGACATTTTCGCTTCCTTTCTATTGCATCATTTCAGTTTGGAACTGCAAAGAAGAATAAAACCCGCCGACTGCTGCAATAATAAAAAAAGAAGAGGTGGAAGAATAATTTCCACGACAAGTGGCGTCGGAGGTCTCCATCTTCGTCTTGCCGTTTAACGTACTTGAAGAGCTCAAGTATTTAATCGTAATTTCGCGCCGTTCAAATGATGCGAATTGCATTTCTGTGAAATGATTTCTGGCCCCAAAAATACCCCGACACCGGAAACACCTCCCTGATTCTTATACATTTCCGCTCATCGACTTGAAATGCGAAGACAAAAAAATAAGTGTAAAGTAACTTTTCGTCGTTCCTTCATTTTTTGTTTTCAAAGAGTCCCCAGGGAACGGAAGAACACACATGAAAAAAATTTTTCTGAAACAAAAACCGATCGTCGAGCGATGAACAAAAAACCGGGGAAAATATTGTTGAATGTTTTCTTTTCAAGGTGCTGAAAAATAGCTAAATGAAAAATTTATTTTTTCCTACTCTTGTTAAAAACAAATGTTTTTAATATGGGAAAACGTTTTCCGCGTTAGCTTCGTCTAGTCACTTTGGACCGTTTAGTGAACTCTTGAATACGGGGAGAATTTTATTACAATCAAAGAAATTCGGAAGGAAAACAAAAATACAACAAAAAACGGACGACCGAAAGGACGAGGGCCACGACAACGACGACGACGACGACGTTGACGAGGACAGCAACAAAAACAAAAAGTGTGAAATCCAGAAGACGATGATGACTTTTTATCATTTTGTTGTTCATCAAGGTTTCGAAATTTTTTTCATTTTTTAGTGCTGTTTTCTTCTGATTTCTTCTATTATCATTGGCGAGATAACACATAAATGGGAATGCATTTCGGGGCGAGGGTGATGGCTGTATATGCATGTATGTGTGCGTGCGTGTGTGTGTGTGCGCGGGAGAGATACAGGGGGACGGTAGCTTGCCAGCTAAACAAATTTTATTTATTATTAATAATCACGTTAGTATGTAAACAAAGCGGAAGAAGACATCGCTAAACGGAAAGAAACATGTTTATTATTCTTCTGATGGGACCGCCGGGGATATTTCGAGTTTTGGGGCCGCGAAAGGATGTGAGTTTCCGCGCTCATTCGCTCCCTCTCCGGGGCCCTGTCGCAAACATTGGGATATCGGTGTACCTCTCAGTTTAGAAAATGGCTGCTTTTGACGGTGACCACTATACAAAAACAATATGTTAATTTTCTAATTGGGGAGAAATAAAAGATTAATCGTACACAAAAATACAAACACGCAGAGACACAAAAATAGTGGGCCCATTTTAACAGTGGAGAAATGTCGAGAGATAAAAAATTGTCCAATCAGATAAATGAGGGAATCAAAATCCGACCAATGGGAATCGAGTAGTTAGAAGTTCAGAGAATGACCGTCGATTACTAGCGCTTGCGCATTGTTGGGACCGGCAAGTGACGCGGTTGATGGTAGCGGAAGTTTAGCGTTGTCATATCTCTGTTATTTTGTGAAATATTTTTTTTGTTTTTTTCTAAATAATTATCTTATATGAAATCGGTAGAGACTACGGAACTGACAATGAGTAAACTATACGTTGGCAATTTGTCTGCGGATGTGTCGGAATTCAGCCTGAGACAACTGTTTTTGGACAACAACATATCGTGTGGCGCTATTCTCGTTAAACGTGGTGGTTATGCATTCGTTGATTGCCCGGACCAATCCTCGGCCGATCGGGCCATTGACAAATTAAACGGTAAGCGATTTTAATACTTAATTGCCGAAAGCGTGCCGCTGCGAAACGATTTCATGTTTTATCGGTGTTAATGAACCGCGTTCATAAACAAAAGCCGATAACCCTAGGCTTTGTGGAATCCTAGCATGTTCTACGCATAACAAAATGGCCGCCGTCCCGTTCAAGGACGTGTTTTACACCATGAACTTGGTTGCAGCTACGATGCAATCAATATTTTACAATTGAAAAAAACTGTTCATGTTGTTTCCCAATGCATTGAATCCATTTTGAAGCTGTAGAAAGGTTTCCTAAACTACCAACACCCGGCCGAATTGTTTTTATGTTGATTCGACTCGACGATTGGGCGGGAATGTTGCTTTCTAGAAAGGTTCTCGTTCCTGTAGTTCTTTCGTAATTAGCGAGATAAAAATGATTCCGGCTATTGGGTTGAATCGTTGACATTAAAATGAATGAAGTGTGAATGTTCGGTCGTGGTGAGTAATGTGAACTTTGAACGAAGAAAGGGCGGATAAACATGAAATCGACTCGCTGGTACACTTGTAGGAAATGATATTAAGAAAGTAACTGTTTCGATTACACATATCCACCTGTTGAAAAGAGATTTGTCGTCGGCCAAGATGAATTTTGTTAAATTTGCATGAAAATTCAAATTGCCCTTGATTGTGAATTCAGAGATGATGCCAATTATATTGTGACCACTGGGGTGTGTGCTGTAAACAGGTTTTAGTTGTTCAATGATTTTGTATATTGTAGGGTGGAGTAGCACCCCAAGCTAAAAATGTTAAATATTTTCACACTAAAGTTAAAGTGTGCAAACATTTTTTATGTAGAGATTTTGTTCTAGAGTAGAATTTGGTGTAAAATTATGAAGATAAACAAACAGGGGCAGTCCTAAAACACAATGCTGGGTCAAATTTGCAAAATGTGATAATCCTGTGAAGTCCTGTGAGTGAGTCCTTGTAGGAAAAGTACATTATCTACATTACATTTGCTTCACCTGATGAAAGTAATTTTTCATTCATCTTGTAGGAGTATTCTTGAATTGATGGAACCCTTACCATATTTAAGAAAGACATATCACATAAATTAATTGTGTATAATATTGACCCTCACAAAAGTTCAAATGTGGGGACAGCTTTAATGATGCCTTATTGAACCCTCATGTGAACCCTTGCTTATAATATTATTATGTACATAACCTACTGTGTATAATTATCACTGTGCCTTTTTTCTAAGCAAATATAGTTCATTTGAGAATTGACATTTTGTAATTGTAAAAGAGGAAAATTGACTTCCTCTTGAATTATAGCATTAAGAAATAATTAGTCTAATAAGAATATGTATGTATGATTGTTTACATTTGTAATTTCAATTGAACACATCCAAAATTCATAACCCAGGGAAATGGAAAGTTTTTATGAGAATACACTTACAGAAATTAAGAAGTAGTTCATCACTGTATACTTTGGTTGTAGTTTACACTTAAACCAATGACAGAGAAGTAATTTATTACTTACAATATTTCAGGATGTCTTTTCATTAGATTTTGGGGGAAAATTTGAATATTATTCTCAATAATGTATATTATTTCCATCAGTGTTTATTTGTGGTTCAGTTAAGTGAACATGATAATCTGATTTATTCACAAAATTTTTTATTTCTATTCTGCAAAATGTTGGTGTAAAATAAAACAATGGTCCTTATCGTTGACTTTGCCTGTATTCGGTAAGCAAGCACTGTGAAGTTGCACCAGTTGAAAACATTCTTGCTTTTCCACTTTTTCGACTCGATTGTTGTGAAGAGCTCATCCAATTGTTCTTAATCATGCAATTGGAATGAATTCTTAATGAGATATGTTCGTGATAGTCTATTAATAGACTAAGTCGCGCTTAGGTATTACTTCAAATTCTTCTATGCACCTGGAGCATTTGCACGCTTAATCACATGTCTAGGAATTCAATTACGCGGGTTGTTGATTCGTCTCTTTCTAGAATATTTTTTTGAATTTATGACTTTTCGCCAAAAAAATTTTTTGAAATAACTGTAGGGTTTTAATTTGTGATACATATTTTAAGTTTCATTTTTCAATTACATTGGATGCTCTAATAATGCATAATAACATCACGTTCAAAAGTACATACTAAGGTAGTATGTCATTGTACAAATGTTTACTTTTTAAATATTGTACAGAAAGCATTAAATAGAAAATATTTTCATTTTTTACCGTTAAGAACTTTTTAAGAATTTGACAAGGAAAGTATTGCAAACGGATTCAATGAAATTTATGCTAAAGTTTGAATTATAACCGAAATTTTACGTCAATTTTTCACGATGTAACGGCTTGCCAAACAAAAAAATGAATGAAAATTAAAGAAGGCAACAGTTGGATAAGTTAAATACTTGCGCTAGTTGGGTAGTTTCTGCACAGCTAACAAGCCTTTTACAGACGCGTTTGTGCACGTCTTTATGGTTTACCCTAACAGAAATTTCGGCATTTTTTTCTTTTAAAAATTCAACTTCCGCTGCACAGCCTTAAGAAGGCCTCGTTGTATTTCGAATCTCTTTAGAAGACCCTTTTAGACATTGTGTATTTGCTTGTGTTTTGAGCATCCATCCCTGAACGACAGCGGGGAATAACGATTTGTAAGGCACCTCCCAACGTATGCCTCATACAGAAAATCCCATTTTCTGTACCCCCTGCCCTTTTTATAATTGGAATAACGTTTTTTCGCGGACATTTTGCAATAAGGTTGGTTGGGATATGCATGTACAAGCGTGAAATAATACTTTATATGCACAAAACTAGTGGTTAATGTTAAGGGTCGTTTAGGAAAGTGGCATAAATTATTTTTTTTATGGTACTGGAGTGCCTAGTTTTGACTTTTAAGAAATAAGACAGTTACAGTTCTAAAAAATTAAGTTAACTGAATAAGAATGATTATCACATATTTGATTTATGAAGCACAAATTTATGGGTAACCTTATCATATATATAGTATTAAATTGCCTTGTTTGTCCAACCGTTCGGTGGAAATAAAATAAATGTTTTATTTTAGTGGATTTTAGCTTTAACGACTAATCGAAAGATACATTATTTCATTTGACAAGATTTAATTGTAAATAATTTAGTTTAGTGAAAATATCAATGTCTGATGGATATTTATCAGAATGAAGTAAGCAATAAATTTGGATGTGAAATGGATCCGTTTCCATGAAATGTCATTTTACAAAACTGTATGTTTTACTTTTTAAATGAACTGCAACCATTGTAAAATCCTCCCAATTGCATTGGTCATTGGAATGATTTGTACGCTGAGGTACTCGCAGCATCCCACGTAAGCCCAGAATTTCCAATGAAACTGTGAGGGATGTGGAGGTGCTGTTGCCTGGCAACTGCTTCATAATGGGGTGTCAGACTTATTTTCCCTCAAATCCACCATGCACTGCCTTCCGCCTCCTGTTGGTCATTTTACATTTGCTTTTTTACTGTGACTATTCCTACCACTACCGCCATTATTACGGAGAAAATATCATAGTAAATAGTTATCACAATTCTCGGTACCCAGCCACATTCGAACTCTGATACCGGAACGCATAAGTTTTACAATTGCTATTGAAAGTATGTTAGCAGTCGTTGTTCTGTATTTGGGTTCTCCATTTTTATTGGGTTTCAATGGTATTATATACACATAAACTTTTTATGTGTATATAAAATGAATTTTTTAAACCCTACATTTAAGTAACAATATAAATACCTGAAAATAAAACTGTGTACAAGAAGGGTTATATTCTTTTTGATCTTCTGCCTTTGTATGCCATCAAATAGACAAAAATTAATGTGTTGTGAGTGCCACATGTTTTTGTAATTAAAAACGGTTTTGTAGATTAAAGGTGGTTGCTGTGGTGTTTGGACATGGTTGGTTACATTTTCTACATCGGAGACAGGAATTAAGGTCAATTATTTAAACTTTTAAGCAGTTTAGGAAAGTGCGTTCCGTCAGGTTTAAAAACTGCTCAAGTATCCCTTGAAAAGTTTGTCATAAATGTTATGCATTAAGAGATAGAGAAGCGTGCCATGACACGACCCTTCGGACTGTCGTACTCACCCGCATCATCACAAAGTAAGAATTTATGAAAGACGAGACCCTAAATTATACATTCATATTTTTGCATCCATAATCTTGTTGTTTCCTCTTTAAGATGTGGTGACAATTTTTTTGGATCCTTTATATTTGTCGTCTTTGATTCATACTTCCCACCATTGAGAAAAGAAAGCGTGCTCTGCTCGCCATCCGACTTGGCTTCTGTCATAAATAATCATATTTATTCCGATTAAAAGGAACTTGTATCTAGGGGATGAACCGACCTTATCTCGTGTCCTTTCGTAACATTTTGTTGAAATCAATTTGACTTGCTTTTTATATTTGCGTGTATATGAGAATTTCCGGGGATTTTTTTTTGTTTTTTTAGGAGTTTTGGAATTTATGAAAAGTTCATGAATGATAGATAATTAATGTCGGCAGATTGAATTGTAAAAGGTATTCGTCGTAAAAGATGATTTATTAAACTGAGCTCATTCATAACGGGAAGATGTTTCATTTGGCAAATGTATAACCCTGAAACAGGCATTTTGTGAATGTGTGCAATTATGGGGTAAGTGGTTTACTCCCGTAAATTTTATGCAAATTATATGGAAAGATGGAGGAATGATGAGAGTAAACAGGGTTTCCGTATGAATTTGCAAGCAAAGTATTCGCGTGCCAGAAACTCGTCTGGCACGGGATACATAAAATATTTTCATGTCCATTGTGCGTCTGGGTGGTTCATTTCTACTATGCATTGCAGTGCAAAAATGTAATCCATGTGGTAGGGTTGATTTGATGAATGTGGCTGTGTAGGTCTGTCTATTGAACATTACGTAATCACAAATAAAAGAGATGGAGATTTGTCATGTGATGTTACATAAGTTAATGTTGGTTGTAGTTTATTGTATTTTAATAAACATTCTTTGTTGTCACAGGGTACAACTTTCAAGGATCATCCATCGTCGTAGAACCATCGGTTGCGGGAGGTTCTAAGAAGAGGTAAGCTGCAATCCAAGTCTTTAACACTGTTAAAATCAATTTTGACTTCATGAATTAAAAAATCTTACTCTGCAGTGAAATTTATAAATGAATAACTGAACAACTTGTACAAAAACTCTGGGAAAATAAGTTCTGTATTTAGAATAGAATGCCTCTATTCCAGGAACTGTAGATTATTTTTTGACAAATAATATTGAACTGCATGGAAATAATAAGAACTAAATACATTGTGTTTATATAAAATGAAAAGAAGTGCGGTAAAAAACATCACTTTCCTATTTTGTTTATGGATCTTGCGCTTTTCAGCCAATGATTGCTGGTTTTTATTTTGTATTTTCTGATGGCTGTTTCATTTCTTTTACATTAGTATAACTTTAAGTGTTGAGTTATTCATAACTTTTCAGTCATTCGCGATAGAATCAAGCCAAGCTATAGATATTTAGAGGCAAGTGTAAATCATAGAATCCAAATATTTTTGTACACGTAAGAGAGATTTTATCATGCCGTCTTTAAAGCTTATGTAAAATTAGTTATACATATTACTATATCTATTTCAGGGGTTCTGGTGGTGGGGATTCGGATTCGCCGACTGAACAACTTGGAAATGGCTGGAGGTAAGTTGGGAGTTATTGAATACTATTTTAATGTATTTAGATATAACACCTCCCATAATTCCATTGTGTAACTGTTATCCGAGCATATTAATTTTTGTACACACATTAGTAGTAAGTGGACATACGGACAAGTGAATTCGAAAACCAATGTTCTGCGGTACATTTTATTTGATGGGCTCTTACCCCTGATATTTCTATTTTTTTTCTTTGAACCGAATGATCGTAAAGTTAACATTCCCAACGGAAAGTTATTTACTCATGCCTGAATCGTGCCGTCGTAAGAAATCTTTACGATAAGTACATAACTTCGGGGTCATTGCCTTGCCGAGAACATTCTGGAGGAATTATGATTTCTTGTCTTTCGGAGAACTATTATTAATGCTAAATATAATAGCTAATCTATATTAGTTCAATTTTTCTTATTATGGTTTACTGTTATATTCTGGTGGAAGAGGTTAATGTAATGAGCCGTTTGAATTTTGTTTCCTTTTTCACGGTATTTTTTGAATAGGTTTTTTAGTATGACTGTTCTTAACAATCAGTGTCTCGCTTCGCAATGAAAATCGTTAATTACAATTATTGCTCATTGTTATTTCATAGTTGTATGCTTAATCATCCCTATGGTTTGGTCTGAAAACATGAAAAAATTTTTTTAAATGTGGCTGCGGATTGGTGGAGCAAAGCCCCATTTGTTAAACTTTACCTTCTTTCTTCTTTATTCATTTGCACTGTGCATACGTGTGCACATAGAAAATGCCTTTTTTGTTTGCTCGTATGAGAGAGATGGTACACAGAAAAGGGTGAATACTTAATCAATCTGTAGGAGGAGTCAAAGGCTTCCAAACATGGGTCCTACTACCTCTTGCTAAGTGAATAGCTTTTCCAGGGTTTTTCATATTCCCGAAAAACCTGTTCCTCCCAAAACTAGTTTGCAGTATTTCTTTCAATTTAGTGATAGGTCTTCGGGAACGTTGATAGGCTTGATAAAAGAAATTTGGAAACCGGACTCCGAATTCGGTTGATCTTTATAACGGATAAACTAACCCCTGACTGGAGAGGTGATTGTTTGACCAAATTTCCGAGGCGAAGACAAACACCTCAAAATATGCGAAAATTTCGCACTGTACAAGTATTGTATGTACATACACTTAAACATATACTGAGTTGTGATATATATCAATATCAGAGAGGCGGAAAGGTGCATTTCAATATTGTTTGGGAAAATGAAATTCCTATATTAAGGGTCTGGAACTCAATAGAAATCCCGTTGGATCCAATAATACCAGGTCTCTGCTTTGGTTTGGTTATTTTCTTGCTTCCTCGTAGTTTTCCTTAAACAACGACAATCTGCCTCAAGTTCTTAACGTCATTTAAAGTGATTCGTTGAAGTTGAAGCTGAGTATGTGTGAATTTGAGTTGAGAAAGAGTAAGATCAAATTGTAGCGCTCCCACATTGATGTATTAATAACAGACCATCAATTCAAAAGGATTGTACCGATGGGTTTCTTGGGGTTTTAATGTAGTTTTACGTTTTAGTACCTACATTGGTTCTTGAGATTTGTTTTCTAGTTACTTGGTTTGATGTTAGATTTTACACTTAAGAGAACTTCAGTGAGTTATCTGTTGCTTATTTGTTCAAATCGTTATTATTTGAGTTGCTGTGAAAATTATTTTTAAAAAATAGTGTCAAATTTTGATGAAGTAGTTTACTCTTACTGGAATAAATGTTTCTATTATGGTTAATACAATTTCAAGTGTTTCTGCCTTTGTTTAGATTATTAATTTAGAAGGCGCTCCCATCTATAAAGGTTTAATGTGTTAACAGTATCATATGGATAGTTATTCTACTTTAAAGGTGACTTATTTCGACACAAGAAACAATTAGGTGTCTAATTGTAGTGAAATTAACCAGAGTTTCAGTTTCATAGTTTCCCTGTGTCTGTATACGTCCATCCATCCATCCATCCATCCCTTGTTTACATTTGAAGGGGGGATGATTTAAAAGAAGGGGATGAATCCAAAGGACTGCTCTATCGTTCCCTCCTTTCGGTCTCAGAGTCATCTGTCCCTATCGTTGCAAAATTTAATTTCAATTTGAGTTGTTCCCAAGCGACGGTAGCCGGCGCTGGAAATCCTCTTCCGGCTGTCCCTACTTCCACGTCTCCTTTTCAATCTTCTTTTGCCCTATTTTTTCCCTTTTTTGGCGCGTTTTTTTGTCTACTATCGAAAGTAGGGTTTCGAAATTGACGGTGGCCCCGAGTTTTTGTATTAGATTTGCTCCCGCGATTCGGTAGTGCGGTGCTGTTTCTCGAAATTCAGTTTTCAGTGGTACTCCGTCTCCATGTTAATTGGCATTAATTGTCACCAATCATAAATCGTGGCAAAGGTCGGTGCGAAGTGGAAGTGAAGTTTCACGAACGGTGTTACAAGTCACACGGTTTTTATTCTCATCGAACTTACTTTTTGTAAGTAATTAATCATATTAAGGGATGAATTCAAATTTTTGTTTTAGATTTAAATTTCAATATTGCAAAATTTTATTGGTTGCTTGAGTTTATGTAACGCCAATGTAATGATATTGCAATTTTGATAAAACTCGATAAAATGATTTTAACGCAGTAGAATGGGTAAATTTGCATTTCTTAGGGATTTAATTTTCTATAATACAAACTATTGAATTTCTTCAGTGCAATGCATCCTGACATGTTTGTTTGGGTAGTTAAGTTTTTTAAACTACTGTAATTCTTTTTAATTTTATTATAATAAATTATAATTATTAAATGAGAAATAACTTTTGCAATTGGAAGTGCTAGGAATTGATATGACTGTAGACTATGTACTTTAAGATTGTTCAACTATTAATGCCTGTACAAGTAACAGTAGTGTGAAGTACACTTTTCGCTCTTATAAATCACCATAGTTCAGGATTGAAAGGAATGTATACATTAATATACCTATTTGGGCACACTATTTTTTACCTAAAATTAAATAAATGTGTACTTGATATAATTAAATTAATGAATACATTTTCTTTTCATTTTATTGGCGATTCTGGTGCGAAATTTTATTGCCCATTGACATTAATCTTCGTTCTCAATTACGACCGACCAAGAGATGAATTACATAAATGTATAAGTCCATCGCCTGTCTAAGAAACGCAAATACATTCTTCTCTTCCCCTCTTGTTTGGTTCTTAAAAGGTTTTTTAGGGTCAGAAAAAGGGAAAAAACGAATGGAAACAAAAAGTCGCCAGGTTGACTAACTTGTTTACTAAGTTTCATTCTGTCATATCCGGTCTTGAGTGGAATGGCGTGCAGACATTTCATTTCGTGCACTTTAGTTTTCCTACAGAGATTTTGCCGTGTTATTGCCCTCCTTAAATTTCTGCCGCTTAGGTTGGGTGTATTTGATTTCGAGTGTTTGAACGACTGAAGAGTTTGTGGACTTCACGAGTTTAACTTTGCAACTGATTTTGTATTGATTGTACAACAGTGCCATGTGTGTTTAAATGTGCCTTTTTGCTTTTTTATGCTTGGTTAACTCACACATCGAAATCGTACAGGTTTTTCAGAAAATAGTGCTCTCTGCCAAGTGAGAAAAGGTGATTTTTATTCGTATGTTTGGAGATCTACTTGAGAATATCCACACTACTTTTCCTGTCCTCGTACCGCCTTTCATTCAACCCACATGACCCTCTCTTATGTTGCCTCTCTGTTTTTCTCCAATGCCAATTTGGAATTCGCACGAGCGAGGGAGAACGTGTACACAGACGTCTGCTCAAAGATGTATGTCATTGTTATGCAAAATTTCAGTGTGGTCTGTCTGAAGAGAACGTGGCCTGCCTATGGTCATTGACGCCACCCCGTTTTGCCTCCGACGTAATTTATTCCATGTGGAATAGTTTTGTTGAGTCAGGCCCATGTTATAAAGATAAATTCATGGGCCCCTGTGTTTTTCTTACGGGTCAAATTGCATAATATTGAATAACGAGAGCTCGTGCCACTGTGCATATGTATTCGAATGTTAATGTTGAAGTGATTAATGTGAGCATTGTTTTTCCTTCGATTACAGTGCCAACTGTAAAGTTATAGCGAGAAACATTCCGCTACATGCGAGGTACGAGGACTTGGAACCAATATTTTCCCAGTTTGGTTCCTTGCAAAACTGTGAAAAGGTCAACTCTAGGGATGGAAGTTACCAGACGTATCAAGTTGTATATGAAACCCAAGACCAGGCTCAACAGTGAGTATTTAATTTTTTTTCCTGCCTAAATGTATCTGGTTGGCGGTAAAGGTACAACGAAGTTCTTTATGTTGACCACAAATTGCACGATCAATTTGTAATCGACAATATGTTTGGCTATTCCTTGTGTAGCGTCAAATTGTTGAATTAATAGATAGACCGTTATTGATTGAATTTAAATTTTCGCGGCCTACACTATTTTTGTATGGATTCTTATCGTTATATTTTGTCGAACAACAGTTGTTCTTTGACTCGGTTCGAGTGAATAGCAATTATCGCTTAAGAACTCTTACCACTAATGATGCCAGCAGCTGGTGAAACGTTTGGGAAGTGGGCTAACCCCCGTAACCAAAACAGGACACGGTGTTACTCGACAAAAGATAACGATAAGTATATATATAAAAATAGAGCGTTATTTTAAGGATTTTTTTTAATTTCGACAAATTGTGTAATTATTATAGGTAATATTGATTTGTTGGGGTATATATATTGTGAGTGGCATTTTCTCTAGTGCGTTATTGCACATTTATTTATGGTGTCATTCTTCAGGGCTGTAAATCAATTGAACGGCTACAAATATGAAAACCAAATTTTGAAAGCCGAATTCGCAATGGAAAGGCGCAGAGGTGGTGGCCGAGGAGGATCTCGAGGTGGTGGTGGAGCCTACGGAGGACCAGCAGCTTCGGCAAGACAAACCGATTTTCCTCTTAGAATCCTCGTGCAAAGTGACATGGTTGGAGCCATAATTGGCAGACAGGGAACTACAATCCGGCAAATCACTCAGCAAACCAGAGCCAGGTATGCACCCTTCAGAAAGTAACATGTTATTATTGAGAATTTCAATGGAACATTACTATATTTATATATTTTTCAGGGTTGACGTTCATCGCAAAGACAACATAGGTTCCTTAGAAAAAGCTATTACTATTTATGGAAATCCCGATAACTGTACAAATGCTTGCAAAAAAATTTTGGAAGTTATGCAGGCAGAAGCAACCAACACAAACAAAGGGTAAGTAAATGCAAACAGGATGAAACATCAGCAACGTAAAATAGGTAGCACTTATAAGACAATGGCTTTTTAATTTTTTTTGTAGAGAAATTTCATTAAAAATTTTGGCCCACAATAATCTGATCGGAAGAATTATAGGAAAAGGTGGAAACACCATAAAAAGGATTATGCAAGACACTGATTCGAAAATTACAGTATCCAGGTATTTTACTACTGATACCCGAAACATGGATGTTATTGAGTACAAAGAATGAACTCAATCGAATGAAAATATTTTATTTCAGTATAAACGACATAAACAGCTTTAATTTAGAAAGGATAATCACAGTGAAAGGTACAATAGACAATATGAGCCGAGCTGAGTCTATGATCAGTGCAAAACTCAGGCAAAGTTACGAAAATGACTTACAGGCAATGGCAGTGAGTGTCTGCGATTGAGAATTGCTTGTTGAATTTCCCACATGTGCCTGCTTAGATACGATCCTTATTAAATTTCGATTTTACAGCCCCAGACTATGATGTTCCCTGGACTACATCCAATGGCCATGATGTCGACCAATAACATGGGTTACTCTTCGCGTGGCCCCGGAGCATTTGGCGGCGTTTACGGATCTGGGGCTCCCATTCCGTATTCTCCAATTTATCCACCTTCAGGACCCCAGCAAGGTCCATCCCAGGGAGGTGACTCTCAAGTAAGTGTATTCCTCGGGGCTTAGAGCGAGGAAATCAGCTTTCGAATGTCGGTAACGGTAGCATCATTTTTATTCGCAGAACTAAAACCTTCGCGATTCCTGTATTATATTTGCCCCTGTACAACATTTAATTCCTTTACAAGTAAGTAACCTACAGTCCTAAATAGCTCTCCTAGTACCTTTCCACCGGGTAGGAATGCGCATGTCTGACTATAGGGCACGAAGCTACGGAATTTGAATCCGACTCACAAGGGCATTCCATTTTTCAGGAAACCACATTTTTATTTATACCAAACAACGCAGTTGGTGCCATAATCGGTACCAAGGGAACTCACATTAGGAACATAATCAGATTCTCAGGAGCTAGTGTTAAGATTGCTTCTCTAGAACAGGAAAAAGGAACCGAGTCACCTGCAGAGAGGAAGGTGACCATTGTCGGTACACCAGAATCACAGTGGAAGGTAATAATGAAGTTCTCTTGGGTACTGTTTTAGGTTTTTATGTATTTACAAGAAATGTTTCTTTAATTGTTTTTAGGCTCAGTTTTTAATATTTGAAAAAATGAGAGAAGAAGGTTTCTTAGGTAGCGGTAATGACGATGTCAAATTGACCATCGAAATTTTGGTTCCTTCGTCCCAGGTAAGTTAAATTAACAAATATGTACATGATATATGTAATCCATGTCGAATAGTATTCATTCCTTCATTAATTTTTTAAATCCAAATTAGGTCGGACGTATCATTGGAAAGGGAGGTCAAAACGTTCGTGAACTTCAACGTGTGACCGGATCCATTATTAAACTGCCTGAACAAGGAGCCGCAGCTCCAACACAAGAGGAAACGACGGTGCACATCATTGGACCCTTTTACTCTGTTCAGGTAAGTCGAAAAACTTATGGGCTGATTTAAAACTATGTGAGACCGATATTTTGATATTTTCAGATTCATTATTATTAATGAATATCGTTTAAAAAATATTTCTTTATTTTATATAAAGCATACCTCATTTATCCTTTCAGTCTGCTCAACGAAGAATTCGATCAATGGTGCAAACAACACCTGCAGCAGGTCCGACGCGAGGAGCCCCAACAGCACGAAGAGAGCGAGAATAATGTAATAAGTAAATAGATAGGGAGAGAGAGAGAAATGTACAAGATATGTAAAGTATAGAAATTTGATGAAAGGAGAGAGAAAGAGTTAATGAGGTGGTGAGGGAGATATAGAGATAGAAAGATACATAGAGTGAAAGCTGAAAGAACTTCAAATACCTCAAGCGTAGTACGGAAAAGAGCTATTTCTCTTCGGACGGTTCTCAATATTAAATACATTAAGGAAGATTATTATTATTATTATTATTATTATCATTATTCTTGTAACTAAGTTCCTAAGGTATTCTGTGTGTTCATTTTCGGATTTCCCAAACTTGTAAAAAGGAAGCAAACGAAGCAAGAAAATGTTGAAACTCAATTTTTTCAATCTGATGTTTTGAAGAACTTTACTTTATTAATTGATTTTAAGTGCTATACATTCTTATTGTATTCAGTAAAATTAAAAGAAAAGCGCAGAATAGCCTTCCTATTTTTTTCTATTTTTATTTTACTTAAGACAGAAATGCCGGGAAAAACTTCCTATTATAATAAGGTATATTATTATAATTTATTTAATGTTCACATTATTATTATTAAACCAAAGAAGGGGCCGAATTGAACCGTTTCGATTATTAATTTTAATATTACAGATCGAACTATACGAGCGCAGAGTTAATAAATTAATTTAAATTATTAATTTGTTTTATGAAATTTGGAACTTGAAACAAGGCCAGAATATCAGGTTGAGGTTTGTGAGAAAACATTGCGAGCTAGAATTGAGATTTTTGAGTTATTCTCGAACGGTGCAAAGTACCATATTGTACCCAGTAGAGAGTCACGGTACCGACGATGACGATTTGTTTGGGCGAACAATAAATAAGAGTTCGCGAACACAAAACACTCGATTACGCAGAAAAACTTTTTTTTATCTTTTTACTTCCTCCAACTTAATTTTTTTTTACTTTGGGTCGAAAGATTTCGTTCAATTTAAAATTTCTTTTCAATTTTTTAAGCAAAAAATAATGAAGACAACCGACGTTTACAAGGAAAAGAAACGCGGCATTTGTTTTTCGAAAAGGAAGTAATATTTGAAACCAATCAAATTGTAACATTTGTGTTGTTTTATATAAGAAAAATGTGAAAGGAAATTTTTACATTTTTAGATGAAGAAGAAGGAAAATCAAAAGCAGCTCAACCAGGTTTTTTGCGGACGGCATTGTCAGTATGGCACCCCAACGGGTACCATCGAAAAGGTTCGAAAGGCCGTTAGATTATAAGAGAAATCACGTGTCTTGTCCACGTGCTTTTTATTTTACGTGTTTTTAGGATTCCGTCCTTTTAGGAGGCTTTTCCGGGTCGTGGGGAAAATCCGTTTCATTTTCTGGATGATTGTGAACCGACGGATTTTCCGACGATGAGAAAAGAAAATCTGGTCGAGCTGTCCGAGAGAACGATAATGGCAAAAAATAACAGTCGGTGACCTTAAAAAGTTAAGAAATGCAGAGAACATGAAAAGTAGAGAGGAAAAGGCAGTGAAAAGTTAGAAACCAAAAAAAAGGTTTTGGAGAAAAGATATCTTGTGTGTAAAATTTATTTTTATTAAGGATAATTGAGTAGAATTTGGATATTTGACGTTGCGAGGGATCTAAGAGTAAATTACGTGACATTTTCACACCTTTGTCAGGTTGAACGAGTCCGTTAACTTGCAAGATGGCATCTTCTCTCTTCCCGGATGGAGGAGTAGATGTTGAAGGAGTGAAACCATTCCTTCGCAAATCAAATAATCAATTTCGAAGACTAATTGATTACCAATCATGGAGGAGATATGTCGGACAATGTCCGACGTGAAATTTTAGTACAAAGAAATTTTTTTAATTAAGGAAAAATTTAATGGTGTAAATGTAAAACATGTGATGACTATTATTACGATGATGATGACGAAGATGATGATGATGATGATGATGATGATGATGATGATGATTATGACGACTTATCGAATTGAAAGATAGTAACGTACGTTTAGAGAGATCGCGATCAAAAACTGCGAAACCAATTGTCCCGTAGAAAGAAATGATTACGGGAAAGTAAATCCACGGTCGTTAGTCAATTTTTTTGTATGAATTTTTTTATATAAAACTAATTAAATAAAAAATAAATTAAAATTGAATGCAAAAGAAATAAAGTATTTAATGCGAGAGATAGAAAGAGAGAAACAAAGTGAAATTTATTTTTGATACTTGTTATAATAAAAAATAATGACAAAAAAGGACAAAAAAATTTTAGAAAGAAATATTTGTTACTTTTTTAATTGAAAAAAGATAAATTATTAATTTAACTATTGATTAAGAATGATTTTTAGCGCGCGAACACGTTTTTTTTTTGTTTAAATATTTTATATATAAATATTATCAGGCGCGCGGTGAAAAAAGGAGACATTGCAAATGGTTTTTTCTATTTTTAATTATTTTTTTTATTTTTCTATTTTGTTTTATTTTCTATTATTTTTAAACTAGCTTACAGCTACATTTCCACACGTTCGAAATTATTCCGTTTACTGGGGAAGTGACTGGACGCGGAAATGGTCACCGGCCACGTCCGTTTCCGGCCCATCCCAGGTTACTTCTGTTCTTTCCCTTGGCCATTTTTTTGTTTAGTTTGCACATACGCACTTCGATTTGTCCCAGCTGTTTATTTATTTTTTCTTCGCTCTTACACAAAAATTTTTGGTTCCCTTTAGTTTTCTCTTTTGCACATTTTCGGTCTTCGTTTATTCACGTCCAACAAGTTAAATTAAGATAATTCGTTTTAAAGAAAGAAAAAGAACTCACTCGGTCACAGGCCCAACATTTTTCAAGTTGTGAAAAACGACAATCTATTAGGAAATCATACAAAAATAATTTTCATTTTTTTATCGAATCGAAAAGGTTGACCATAAAAAAAGTGTCAGAATCTTTTCGATACCATGGATTTTTGCGCATCTCACTTTGATAGTCGAAGATGCGATTTTTTCTTAACAGGGAAATTATCGCATTGCCCGGTCCAGTGTCGCAGCCACCGTGCTTGCCACCGTTAACCGGAAGAACTCGCCGAGGTGGAAATGATTGTTTCCATCCTCAGAACCCCATGATTTTGTACTTGAAAATTATCTTGAGGGTCCATCTCTTCCCGTTTGCCCCGAAGCAGATAAACGCAAACCTAGAAAAAAATTCGAAAGAATCACACGCGCGTGCACGCAATGCATTCACATTAGTGGGTCGCTCAATAATCCAGATTAAAAGTAACAAACAAAAAAAGAAAAAAATTCGAATTATACTGAAATATTCCTCCATTAGTAAACCAAATTGTCGACAAATAGAAAATCACTAAAGACAACATTCAATGTCATTTACAAACAGACATATGCAAACAAGAAGCTTATCCATCACATCTCGCAAGTTTAATAATAACAATTATAATTAAGATCACGATTTTTTTTGTTTGAAAATGAAGGTTCACACATTTGAAAGGAAATTTCGAAAAGCAAAAGTAAATATATCAAAATAAAGCAAACAAGGAGAAATGCATAGAATTTCATTTCTCTCTGATTGGCAAACACAAAACAGTGTCAAAAGAAAGTACTTTTATCAATCACACAAAACCGACTGCTTTACATACATGTATTTATATGAAATAAACAAGTCAACATGTACATGAATAACTGATTGAAAAAAATCACTAACATCCGAGGTGTATTAAAACAGAAACAACACAAAAGAAAGCTAACATACGATCGGTAATTAATTAAGAATAACATAAATGTAATGTAAATGTTTTTTTATTCCGTAGGGGAACACAACCAAATAAGATAAATTGAAACCGCCTTATACGATATATGTAAATGTCGCAATGAAAGATGGACTTTATTTTTTCTGTGTGTATATACTAAAACAGGATTTAACTAATTTTTAGGTGTAGAACAGTATGAAGGAGTGTCCATCTGCGATTGTGCGAAATGGGTGATTCCACCGCACCGTACTGTTTAAGGCCCAGAATTTGCATTTTGCATCCGTTGCTCTGTATAATTTTTTTTACAGAAAAGACAATATCTGAAGGTGTACAGGTGAGATGGGGGCCCACGACTGCTGGAATCCCGCCACCTACCAATGAAAATCATACATTGCTGTATGGTATCTATTATTTTTTCGAAATGAAAACAAACCACAGAAGTCCTGGGCGGTCACGGCATCCGCCACATTTTGAAATTTTTTTTACAAAGAATCACGCAGAATGGTAGCATCCCGTCGAAACCGTTGACAGACCGACACGCGTTCCGGATGTCGTCCCCGTGAAAGCGAAATGTTCACTTCCGGTTGTTGCCCAGAATCCAAGGAGGTTTAGAACGCCTGAACCTGAACGTTCAGCCGAACAACCGGATCTCAATTAAGATGAAACTTTTTTGTACCGGACAGCAAGAAGCGAATTAGGAAACCGGCACTGTCGGGAAAAGAAAGTTGCCAGGTCTGACAAATTCGTGTACTGCTTACAGGAAAAAAATTATGTATTATTCAAAACAAAATTGTATAAAGAATATTGCAGAAAATATGTAACTATATAGTAATGTCTATAGTTCCATCGGGATTAGGCTTTTGTATTTTTTTCTTCACACAATGTCGCTTGTATATTACAGGTTATAAAGATACTGTTTTCTATTGAAATATATTAAAATAGACACGGATCTCCGCGTTTATAATGTAATGCTTATAATAATATTTAAAATAATGATAATTCACGGATGTTGAACAGGCGGAAAAGCATACAGTCGCATGTATGAATTACACGTTTGATTTTGTACACTAAAAATGCATTATAAACGCGGGTTTCGTCTGATGAGCATGGCGCGCGCGCGCACAGCCAAAACACCCAAAATTATACAAAAAAATATTTTTCGTTTTAATTATTATTTTTTCATTTTTTTATTAAGTAAACTTTAAAATAGTAAATAAATAAACCTATGTAATCAGGGTTGATGAGAAATCAATAAGAAGACTGCCTATGTATATGAATATTAAGTTTTATCTTTTTATAAAAAAAAACAAGTAAAACTTGTCTTATAGTGCGATTCTTACATAGTTAATTTTCTGGATTTATATAAACTCAGATTCTGTGTAAATTGTAATGGATAATCTAAATGCACTTCTGCTACAGTTGATAAACTAGTGAAACTGTGTATGTTCATTTTCATGTGGAAATTTTGTTCACGGAGTAGTTTCTACAAGAAAAAAAAGAATGGTTATGGAAAGTTTTTTTTCGTTTAACAAAAATACAGCAGTCGTAGAATTAAATTAGGTTCTCTTTTCGCTATGCACAATCTGTGTGCATAAAGGTAAAACAAGTAGTAGGTTTATATAAGAAACATTTCACGGAAGAAAAAAATTAATTTCGTTTCCGGCATAGTTTTCTTTTCGTTGTGTAATATTTATTCTTTTCATTTAAATAGTTTTTTTTGTTCAATTTAATTGATTCATAATTTTTTCTTTAATGTGTATGTCTATGCTTAAGCTTTCGAATTTTACTGCAGAACTAGACGAAGCGAGTTTCTCTGATTGGTTAACCGTGGTTTCCGTTTCCGGTGGCGGTGAGAGCGGGCGCCCCGGCCCTGGGCCTCGTCGCCATTGCAGTGAAGTTAAAATCTGACAAAGACGTTTTTTGTAACATTTTTTTTTTCAGATAAAAGAAATGGTCAAATAGTTTTTATTATTATTTTTCATTTTGTTTTGGTCTTTGGTTCAACTGGTTAAACGAACGATGTGTCGTATGCATATTATACATTATATTCATACTGTACAATAGATTTTTTTCGACGGCAGTTATGCCTCAACATTTGTGTTCCACATTGTATTTTTTTCTATATGGTTTCTTGTTGAGTTCTATTTTTTTGTGATATTTGGCACCGGATACCTGCCCCATGTATCAATTCCCAGCTGAATTGATGTTTAAGCAGTACGATCAGTTGTTTTCCAATGAGCAACTTCTGCTGCTTGTATGTTCATTGCTATTTTGGTGTTTCCCCAGGCAGGGGTCCTCAATTTTCGCAAGTATCAAGACTGATACAGAAAAAGTTCTTGCAAGGAGGTCAAAAGCAGGTACAGGTGCCTTCCCGCGCATCCAATTTCTTAAAATTGATTTGTTTCTTCATCAAACAAATTCAAATTTATTTATCACGGTAAAAGGGGACCCCACAAGTTCAGACCAATTCAAGTGAGCTTTGTAGTTTTTCTTGCCACGACCAAAACAGCCATTTCGAAAGAGGCCAAGAGGTAAATGTAACAGTTTGCCTGATTTCTCTTGACATTTTCACGTGAATGTTAATGTTACTCTTGCCGTAAACGAGGATGTCAAGATCTCTTAGTCGTAGTAACATCTCAGGAACACTGTGCCGTGTTGTTGCATTTTTTACTATTGTAACTACTCCTAGTATTATTAAAGTAACCGTGTACTCGTACAGCTGTGGCTTTTTCTAGAATTAAGAAAAACATCTTAATTGAGTAGGTTATTCTTAATGAAAGATCAGAGACTGCTGTTCCTTACGAATTTTCGCCTCATCTAGTATTCTCGGGTTATAAATTTCCTTTTCTTCAGCAATATTTTCGGTCTGGTCGTATGAGTAAATGTTTCATATCGTTAAATGCCGATTTGCTTCACTCGGGCAACCAAGTTGTCTCTAAGCGAGAATGCATCCCGAAAAAAAGAGTTGTCAGTACCGGCTTAAATTTTTTGTTTCGTCCGCAGACCTTTGGTTACACATCTCCACACAAAATACATGGGCATTATGTAAATATTTAATCCCTTAATTGGGAACTTGTGGAGCGGATGTACAACGGCTTGAGTCGGCTCTTTCCCCGACATTAGTATTTCTATTAACTGTTTACTGCAGATTGTAAAGAAATGTCTAGTAAAAAGTCAGAGTAAGAAACAGCTTCGGTCAATTCTGTATAAAACTACATTTTCTTTTAAATAACCAACATAACTGTGAATCATTCTACGTTATTAATATGTTTAAGGCAGCACTCAATTCAATGGCAATTTATTTCTATTCATTTTTCTTTGGTTGATATGGGTGATGATTCGAGCCGAAAGCAAATTTCTGGCCAACGGTTTTATTCCTATAAAATTTTCATGAAGTCAGTGTCGTTTGATTACTAAAAAAAAGCACCCAAATCAATCACAGACTAATATTTTTGTACAATGCATGATAATGTGCAGATACACATACATATATATAAATATAGATAAACATAGCTGTACTGCTATTAGTTCTCCTTTTTTCTACCAAGGGATTAAATCAATAAAGAGAAAAACTTTTCAAATTTTGTGGTTTGTTTGAAATGACCTTACAATTGACTCAATCGAACCTATCTTTTTACTATTCCCGTTTCCGGTGCACTCGAAAAAGATTAACAATTAAATTGCTTCGGCTTTTTCGGGGTCGTTACAGATTGGCCTTTTTAAGGCTCGTGCAAATGATGTATTCCAACACTTTGGTACGTGAGCAAGGTAGGAATACAAAAGCTTAGTTGATGCAAAAGAGGTAATAACTTTTGAAAAGACTTGGTTTGTTCTTTCAAAAATGGAGGTTTTCCGATGGTAGTTGTAGTAGTTAGGTACTGATGGTCTGACATAATTTTATAGGTGGTTTTACTGCGATACAAATTTGTCTGTGAAACTACTTTTGCTGACAACTTGAATGACAATATAACAGTAATTAGACAGTTTCTCAATTGAATTTCAGAAAGGTTACGAAAGTCGCTCACCCTGGTGGATTTTTTTCACACCAATTTTTTCTTGAGTCTCGTTCAACCTCCTACGTTTCATAGTTTTTCATTACCCGGTCACCTGAAACGGGATAATTTCATTTAATTTCATTGTGATTTTTCTTCTTTGGTGTTTTCGATTACAGAGCCATCTCTGTATTTTCATTTAAAACTAAAAGGATTTAATCCATCCTCTTAATAGAGGTTTAAATGTTACTTTTTTAGTTAAATTTTTTCCGTTGGTCACTGAGAAACCTGAGAAAAATGGCCTTGCGTATTTCTTTGTAACTACGAGAACTAAAACTTTACAATATTTTTTGTAATGAGTAGGAGTCACGTTTTAGATTGAATTGTAAAACCAACTCGGAACTGGAAATCATACACCGTTTGCCTAAAAAATTTCAAACTCCTCAGGCATTCTTGTACTCACCTGGAAAAGGTCAATAAGTACTATTTTGACTGTTGTCAAGTCAAAGGTAGAACAAGGAATTCCAAATAGATAAATAAAATTTAATAGTTTTGTGAAAATAATTTTTTGGTATATTTTAAATCACATGACTTTAGTAATAAAAGTAAGAACATTTCTGATTGATATCATCAGCAAGTATATACTGCTGTGTAATAAATGTTGACTACCGCAATGTGAATCCTCCGCAATGTGGAGATGAATTATAAATTGTTGGCCACTTTCAACGGACCAAAATGCAAAATAAAATTTTGGAACCAAACCATCATTCGTTTCTTTGCTAACCGTTCGCCTGCAAGAAAATGAATGGACTTACCAAGAGTTATTTTTACAAATCTATGACGTAAGAAATTCCAAAGGATATATTTAGAACGTAATGAATTATCGAACGTAATGGATAATTTCCGCAAGAGACAGAATTTAATATCCGGTATATATATCTACCCTAGGTGGATAATTACCTAAGCTTAGGAAACAGATCTGCGCGGTATTTCTCTTTTAATTGGATTGGAGGACCAACTAAGGGGTTACAGGAATTAGTTCAGAGGGATGATAAGAAAACTAAATTGGTGGTTGCATCATAATTCTGACAAGTTTTAAAAACTGCTAAATAACTGTCGAATTGTACAGTTCTCGTCTTGGAGTTTCGTTAAACCTTTGGTCTTCGACAAGCTGAAAGGTACAAGAACACCTGAGAAATCGCCAAGGGGTCACTGAAGGAATTTTTTCAATTAGACTGTAGGTGTAATTATAATAAGAGAGGCAATAATGAAGAATGAATAACCACCTGTTTTTGTGAAGTGATACGTATAAATGAATGAAACATATCAGAATCGGCCAATTATAATGGTGAGGGAGGCAGAGAAAAATAAAAACGTTTCCTAAGAGCTACCAGGGAGGCTGGGGGTAAGTCGCTGGAGCCTTGGCGCCTACCCTCGAAAGGGATATGCGTGGAAGCCCAATGGACCTACTTCAAGTTCTCAACTTAAAAACGGGAAACAACCCTGGAAATTTCTCATTCGGTTGAGATTCTTCACGTCGAGGCAACAGTGATGAGAAAAGCTTTTTCTCTTGTAAGTTTTCTGATCGGTGATATGGGGACATTTTTGTCTCAATCCGTGAACTTGGTGTTAACATGCTGAAAATCTACGAATTTCTAATTTGTTTGCACAGGCATTTAAAGTTTGTACAGCAAACTGTAACGCATAACTCTTAATTACCATTCGCGATTTGAAACGGAAGTTTAAAATTCTGAGTGTGTATATTTATTGGGTGTCGATCGTAGAATTTTACAAAGCCCTTATTAGTTTTGTTGATTCGTTGCACAGGTGAGCATATTATACATCGGGCTCCTGACGGAAACCTTAGGGCACAGAGGGTTTAACAGACCTTATAAATATTCAATTCCATCAAATTTAGCTGATTCAATCTACCAGAGATTGTTCCCCGTGCCTTATGGCGGCTCTTCTTCGAGGTACGTGTACCGAAATTCGGAAGAACAGCGTGACATAGATGTAAGTTGTACGTAGTATTGTAAACTGCACAGATTTTTGTCAAGTTGTACAATCTGTTTTCTTTCGTTGGTTCTTCATGAACGTTAAAGGAGGTTCGACCACTCTGCGAAGAGGAACGCAAATCACTAAATATCCGGGAATTAATCCAATCGAGCACCTCCAACTTCATTCAGACAGGTAATAGCCTCGAGCTTAGGAAATACAATTTGATACCCAGGAAAGTGGACATCATAAAATGTGCGTCTGCATCCAGTGATGAGAGATCAGGAGCTGTCTGCATGCCCGAAAACTGCCGTGAGAGGAAGGGTAAGAGGCGTATCATTTTTCCTCACACTCTGATTTTTGACAAGGTAATATTTATAATCTTTTTACTTCTGCAGTCGACGTGGAAGTATTCGGCCGATTGAAAAACGAAACGTCGAATACCTGGCAATTTATGGGTACCCTGTCGGCTGTTCCAGTTGCCTGTGAGTGCTTCGTCCGATGGAAACCTGAAAAATGTTCAAGATCAGTTGATATTTTCTCGGACTTTTAGATTTTGTTGAAATTTTTTTTTCATTAAACTCGCATTCAACTCAATCACTTAAAAAGGGTATTTCGTTTACAATTCAAAGATAGTAGTACGTGAAGTAGACAACCGGAAGTAACGGATTGTTTTCTCACAGTACTCAGAAGAACATCTGCCCTTGATTTAATAACACAGGTAATTGATGATGTGATGATTACACTAAAATGAACGTATGGCACTTCGGAAAATTGAAAATTGTTAATAGGCACTATAACATTCCTAAAAATGCTGGAACAGAGTATGGATGTGGGACTCCTGATGTAATATGACAAGTTAATTTTGTTCACTTCTTAATTGAAGAACAATTTCTTCGCGTACTACCACATACACATAGAATATCAGGAAACCAAGTTAAAAGGAAATTTGATGTAATTGATTGTTAAAAAATTATTCTTATGACGTTGTACCTTAATTTTTATACTGTTAATAAATTATCAATTACATTGCCACAATGAACGTAAAGAGATAATTCTTTGGAAGAAAACTCAAAACTGAGTTATGAGTCGATGGGCCACAAATTTGATTTAATCCTCGGTGTGAATTGATAGTTCTCTGGATACGGACCTAGAAACATCTCACTGAAAGAAAAACCGAGAGAAAAATTATACGAAACAGAATTAAAATCTAGGGAAAAATTAAATTTTTAAGGAAGCAGGCAAAGAAGATTCCTGACATGAAGATTAACATTACAACTACAATTGTAAGCTTACCTAATTTTAATCCAATCAGATGGATTTTGACTTCCTAATAACGTCTCGATGTCATCTCGTCCTATAAATTTTGGTGATTTGTCGTGTAGTTTCTGAGGAGGTTGTTCCAGGAGCCCAACAGGTATATAACGACAAAGGAACGATAGCCAGTCTAATAAAAATCTCCTGGTTAATTCCACACCTGAAAGTCAAGTTGCACCTGAATTCGATAAGAATCTGAACCGATAATTATAAAACAGATCGACAGATAAGCCTTCGTAATGACCACTAAAAAAATGTAAGTGATCGCATGTCACATAGAGTCAAATTAATAGCCATTAACGTTCATGACGACCCTTCAATTTTATCGACTTTTCATTTCTATAATTTGATTTTGGAATTATTAAATCATTATTGTAGTGTGTAATTTACCTTTCGTATCGCTGCCCCAATGTTCGAGACCATAATTGACAAAGCGTTTTAATATGTCGAGTCGCTCTCTGGAACTGATGTCCCAGTCTTTTTGTTGTTTTACTTCGGTGAATAGCCACGGTTTTACCAAAGCTCCTCGTCCTATCAATGCACCTTCAAGAGAAAGTAACGGTGTAAATGGTACCAGTTAAGTTACACACCAATGGACATGTGCTTTCTGTTTGTTCTTTGCTGAACATATTTGAAAGTATTTGTTAACATTTACTCTCAAATTTTTAAAACCTAATCGAGAAAAATGGAAATGCCTTACCGGATACATTACGATAGTCTTCTTTTATTTGTAAATAATCCCTACTGCTTATTACATCACTTAAACCAAACACCCTTACTGGTGAAAGTTTCTGGGACAGATCATTGACGTAATCCCAATCAATTTGTTTTGTTTCCCTATTTCGACCCTGAACCTAAAAAGTAATGCAATGAAAAATGAAAGGAGTGCACGTATGCAATGTGTTAATATCGACGAAATGATAAATACAATGTACTCACTGTTACTAATGAAATTTCACAGGCTTTATAATTTGGTAAAAATTTACTAGCAATTTTTTCTTCAGAATAATCTCCCAGCCTTGTTGAAACGGTTATGGGAAGGCTTGAAACTCGGGAAACGCATCTTACAATGGTTTCCATAACCTTTTCTCTCTTGATGTGATTCGTTCCCCTAGATCGTATTATCTGAAAAATAATTTGTTTAAATGAAATAAATGAAATCACTCAGAACTTAACCAGATTGTTAAAATATATGCTCACCGTGTCACCCGGACTGCCGACGTTTACATCAATGAAACTTATGTTAGTATTTTCTTCTAATAATTGAGCACATTTTGTCATGGTATATGGATTGTTTCCAAAAAGCTGAATTCCAAAAAGATTTTCTGTCTCGTGACGTTTTGTTAGCAACCATTCAAACGGTTGACTCTACAATTACAAATGCATTAGAAAAAAGGATAAAAACTATACACTTGTTGTTATTAAAAAGTTATTTACTTGTAAGAGGGAGTTGGCAGCAACTGTTTCACTACAAGTGACATCAGCACCTAGTTCTTTACAGATCCTTCTGAAGGGTAAATTACCAAAATTATTTAAGGGAGCTAAATAAAGTTTGTCTCTCCAATCAATCTGAAATATTTAAAAAATAAATTCCATTCTGGTTAACAAAATAAAATTTAACATAATGGTAGGTAATTCCAAACCTTTTTCTTTTCTGCTAAATGTAATTTAAAAAGATCATCATCTGGACAAGGTCCAATGGCTTCTTCTATTAATGGTGGAATTTCTGTTGTAGGTGGAGGAGTTGGAACATCTATGTCTTCTGTGAAGTCAATTTCACTAAACAAATAGAAAAAAATTATTAATATTTTGAAGAATTCTGGAGAGATATATAATTGTAACTGTTTCAATAGTTACTTTGATTCCCAAACTGGACCATTGAATAGACCAAACTGGGGAACAGGTGGAAGAGGCTTTGATTTGGGTAAAATGTCTAAAATCTCTTCTGACTTTTTGAAATCATAGCTCCGCTTTCTTAGATCATTTTCTAATTCCTTGGTATAGAAAGTTAATGTTTTGGGGACATTTTTTTCATACTGAACTTTGATTGATTCATCAACCAGATTTCTCCCATTTTCTGTTATATGCTGGCTTCCGAACCTACATGATATGCCCCTTGGGCAGTGACCTCTTGTTTGAAAGACATGGCCTGCAAGAAATTAAACAAATACATTATAACATGAACTGGGTAACCTGTAAAACTACCAAATTTTAGATATTTATGAGTGAACTATGCCTGAAAATTACAAACATTTAACATTTCTGGATTTCAGAGTTAAATATATGAATCCATATTCAAAGAGAATAAATATAATTCAAAATATCCTAATGTTGTCAAATGTATTCAAGTAGTCAAACAAATTACTTTAGAACTTACACTCATTTCCAATATCAGGAGGCTTTGACTGAAGAAATTTATTGACATCATGTAAGTACCTACATCTTAATGACTCACATACTGGCATTGGTTCACTGACTGGTACATCAATTAATGTTTTACACAAATTCTCATAGATTGAAGTTTTTTCTCTTCCCCTGAACCTTGGGTTTTTAACAAATTTTTTATTCTTATGCCTTCTAAATGGATCATTATTTGTGTCATTTGAGTCTAATTTGGCTTTTTTATCAGGAGTCTCACCATCTTCTCCCTCTTCTTGTTTCTGGTCCGATTTGGAACTGATTTCGTCTGTTGCAATATACCTGAAGAATATTATCATCAATAATTTTGAATGAGAAAGTTCATTAATACAAATTCTAAGTTCAAAATAAACAAGTTACTTAAATAATGAATTCAATTCTTATAAGATTGAACTATTACAAAAGTTCTACTGTGTCAAAAGTTGTGTACTTTATCTACCTGCCGTTAAGTCAAAGTACCGAAAATTGGTGCCCTTCTGACAAGAGATTGATATATGTTGAAAAATTGAAAATGACGCACCTAACGCTGCTCAAAATAAAAAAATACGGATGTGCAACTTTTTCAAAATTAAAATCAATTCGCGAACCCCCGAAAAGGGAAAATTTCTTGGCAATATATCAACATTTCGTCCGATGGCGGTAAAGCGTTGTATACTTAAAAAAATGAAAATTTTGACAGATATTTTCCAAAATTAAGTTGTACCCCTACTCCAAAGTGAAGCGGAAGATTAGTCAAAGTCCACGGTTGCATTCTTTTTTAAATCAAATTTGTCATTTTTACTTACTGCGGTTTTATCATAGCAATATTAACTAAATTTTTTTTGGAATCCGCCATTTTGGCAGTGGTCTGAAGGACTCTGCACAGGGGAGGATTCGTTTAATATTCCTCTTTCATGTAAATTCCAGCAAATGTGTCACACCCGCCGGGCGTAACATTATTTTATTTAAAATATTTCTTCTCCACGGACAAATACTGTCAACTTTATGTTTTTAATTATAACAAAAGTCTTTTATTTGAAATTTGACAAGCATTTATTACAGCAAAAACAAAATTGCACAGGAGCAAACTTTGACCGTTGACGTCGGCTACAGTAGTTTTGAACTTCTCTAAACTCGCAAGTAATCTTATTAATAAAAAACATATCACTAACCTATTCTATTGCAGTTTTATTTTTAATAAAAATTAAATTTATTTAATTAAATAAAAGTTAATATCTTGAAAAATGTGCGAAACATTTCGTAGCAAAGCGTTCTGAAAGGAGAGACAGGAGATTGGCTCTTATTTTGTTCGCGGCCCGCCATTTGTGATAAACGTGATAGGTAAAGTTATTATTCATCTTTATTTCAACAGATTAACGATGCTTGCCTCCAGCCAACTTTTAATTTTGCAGTTTCAGATTGACAAGCAAAATAAAATTATTCTATCTGAAGGTAAGACTTCAAAGTTTTCAGAATTAAAAAAATGGAGTAGGAAATTACAAAAAAATATGAATCGTTCATATCTCTCAACAAAACCACTCATTTTGTAGGAAAACATGAGAGTCAAAAAAGTAAGATAGAGGAACAATATTAAAGCTAAATAAAAAATTAATAAAATGCTGGTAAGTGTGTTAGCTTTATCACAGTAAACTGCGACGCATTAACAGTTGCAGAAAAAACTTACATCAGTTTTACCATTTAAGGGAGTGTTGGATTACAACGGCATTTTTGTACGTGAAACTTCAGTGAAGCAGGATGTTATTAAAATAATTAAAAATCTCTTGGTTTTTATTTTAATTTTATTTAGTCTCTATAGTAGGCAGTGAATTTACATTAAAACCGCGCACAGATGTTTGGTGTGCAATAAAATGTCTGCTCAAATTTTATATACTTTTATTTGTTAACAGTTTGTCCACCTATTTTTTTAATTAATAACCAATCCATTTTTTTTAAATTTTATACTTTTTATACTTTCGTTTTTTTTTTTGTTTTTAAAACGGAAATAAAAATAAATTGAAAACACACAATCTTTTTCTTATATATAACCACTGTGTTTAACCATTTGCTTTTAACCAAGTCTACTTTATTAAAACTTTTTTTATTTTTTGCGTGTCGTTTGAGTACCTCTATCTCTCTCGTTCTTTTTGCCATTTTCAATTCTCTGGAATTGTCGATAACAAACAAAAAACGGAAGGCTAAAAACAAACGTGAATATTCCCTCGCCTTCAAGGTGTTAGGCTGCAAACACATTTTTCTGAAATGTTTCACTTAATTTCGTATCTGCGGGAACATTCACTTTAATTATAATTTAAAACAGTACCATCGCCATTAATTCAATCTTCACCTGGCACCTGGGCTCGTTTCCGTTGAATGCTTTCAAGCAAACTTGATTATTTAAATTTATTTGTTAATGGTAAAAGTTAAGGTTTTATTTCAGTTAATTGGAACAATCACCAAGTGAGTATGTTAAATTGTGTGTGTCAATTTTGAACAAGAAAATTATGGCAATTTACCGGTTTCCATGAATCCCTCCTTTTTAAGTTTATTTTGCAAGTATTCACACTAACATTTGTTTGGAATTGTTTATTCACCGAGTTGCAACTGACACGGGTGAAGCTGAGTTTTGTGTACCATCCTAGTTCCGTACATATTACGTCCACTAGATATTTGTCAAAATTTTATGTATGTGCCCTCGAGAGCTGGCAAAATCCACCAGGAAATTTTGAAAATGGCCAGTGTCAGCGAAATCATTCAGTTGTTATTACTAATTTTTTGTCTAGAAAAATAAATTCAGGATGGAAATAATTCGTTGAACAAGAAATTTTAACCTTAACTGACACCTCGAAATGGTTACTGCAGGAAGTGCAAATCCCAGGTGTAAGAACGTTTTGTATTTCAATTGTATGTATAATACCTAACTCTAGAAGTAAATGAAGTAAACAACGAAGAAAACAGTTTTTATTTGTATTACTCAATTTTTTTTCAATTTTAAAAATGTTTGTATATACTTCTGAGTGTTTGTGTCCTTGTAGTATTTGTGTATGTGTTTGCGTTAAATTTCTCTTAAAACAAGCCGCTTTTTTTAAATATACATAAACTAATCAATGAAGTTTTTTTTAAATTTGTTTTTATTTATGTTTATACATGTGTTTTACAAACAGAATACCATCCATCCATCGACTTCTATATTAATTAAATTTTCCTCAAAACAAACAAAATAATTTTATTTCTTAAATTCAGCAAAATCGAACCCAAATCCAATCGATTAAATAACAATGCCTTCATAATTTTTAAATATTTAAAACTATATATATACAAATGTATACATATATATATATATATATATATCTTTCATTTTCGTAATTAACTTCTTATCTCAGTTTAAAAATAGACATCTTCATTCATAGTTTTCTTCTCCATTTTTTTGGACTCTTACTAGTTTCAAATAAAACAGGAAAACAAAGTTTCTGATTCGATAAAAGTTATCGATTGATTTAACTGTTTAATTTAATTTATTTATTTTTATCCCGAAAGCATCCGGATGACCAAAAAAACTAATTGCGTGGTGAAACATTACCATTTATATAATTCTAGGCGGTTAATAAAACAAGAGGAGAAGATGTTGACTGTCAAAGGAGGGACAAAAATTAAAGGTTTAATTTAAAATTTAAGGAAAATAAATCACTTTCCATTACGTCCGTGTCATCCGGCATCTGTACAGATCGAGATCGGAATAGATAAAAAATTAATCAGGCAACCGTTTCCTCTCGAGCGCAACTTTCTCTTTATACGTGACAAAATTAACAAGTTCAATATATATATATATAAAATCGAATGTGCAAGTGACTGATCGACTTGATCGAATCGACTGCTGAAAAAATTGAACTGACCATATTTCTGTATTGCATCAGTCGAAATTGACGAGAACAAATGTCAGTGGCTTCCACACCATGTCTGTCAGACAAAAACCGCGCTCAATCAAACAAATCGCAAATTCTTCATTCGACGTCGCCAATTTCGACTGATGCTCTGTAACCGGTACCTGAATCTACCTGAATCACAAAACTAACTGGATCACATCTGTATGACGCAACAAGCCAAAGAAGGCCACGGAAACAGTCGAAGGAGACGCAGGGCTTTGTCTAATTGAATAACTTGACGAGCACCTGCGTTCGAGTCAACTTGTCCGTTGCCACATCGCGAGACAATTCTGGCAATTACAATCGCAAATTTACATATGTATAAAAAAAAACAAAATAAATCAACCAAAAAAATTAACAAGTAATTCGAATACTGTAAACTAAAGTATAATTATTACAACGCTTATATAGTAGTAGCACTACAATAGTAATAGTGGTAAAGTGAATAGTCGTTGCTGTACCTATGAATGTACCCATCAGAAGCTCACACAAGAGCCAACACTATGTCCCATTCGTTAAGTTTCACATCTGTTTTTTTAAAATTCTAACATTTTCAATTTTCTATTTATTCGCGTGTCGGTAGCAGCCGTATCATTGCAGAGAATCCAGCAAAAACGTCTACAGTTTATTTTAATGACTAGATGTCACGTAATTGAAAATTTGCTTTTGCTTTGGAAAAGCATTTAAATAGTATCTCGTACTTTTTCTCCCGTCCCGCATTACGTTGTTATCCTTATACCGAAGGATCGGGGGGCAAAGGACGGGAATACTATAATTATTATAATTATACGCATAAATTACAATTATATAGTAATTACAAAATTGGTAATTGAACCGGCCGGAAACCTGCCGGAAGCGGCACATCGAGAGGTGGTGATGCGGGTAATACAAGGAGACCTTTAAGTTTCTGTAAAAGTCAACAGTGGTCACATTTTTTGGCGAAGTTCGTAATCTCAAGACGGAAATGTAGTTGAAGAGAATGGAGATAATCCGTGAACGAAAATCTTTCTCTGGCGAGGCATGGACATGGACAAACTAAAGAGATGGAAAAAGGTCACTCAAGACAAAAAATAAACTGAAAAAGAAAACGGGACACCAAACTAAAAATTCCTACATTCCCTACAGGCATTCCTACAGGCATTTAACTAATAACGCTGTTGTTGACTTCGGTTCTGATCTAGTGTTTTTATTCCTAGACTTGGAAACGAACAACGAAATGTTGAGATACCAACAAAAAACATAAGCAACATGATCTGAATGCATCAAATTGTAACTAAATCACTGTGGGTCTGTGGCATTAAATAGCAAACAATCGCACGATTCCCTACCGTGTAAGCCAATGTCTGTTTAAATTTGGGTATACATCCGTAAGACACGCGCCTTGTAATACCCCACAAGTATCATTTGGAGCATACAGTTTTCAAGCCATCTAATGTATCAATTATCTATTGGTTTACATGGAAATCACCGTGGTGGTTTGCTTATCTTTCTTACTCTTGTTGCCAAACACAGGTTTCGTTTTTATAGCCATTCAAAAAATGATGCACTTACACCACAAAATAAAAATTATAGGGGCAGTAACAGGGTGACATGTAGATATTAAATTAATAATTAGCAATTGAAGTACCAAAAACAAGAATTAACCCGAAAAAACAAAACATTTGAAGTTAATTGATTTGCAGATTCTGGAAAAATCAAACATTAGATTTTACATGTTCCGCCTTATAACTAAAAATTTTTACGTAAATAAATATATATATTTTATTTTAGTAATTTAGTATGTTTGTAGGTTTATATATTTATATAACTTCTATCTATCTCTTTTATTCTTTCTTAAATACATAAAAAGGTGGCCAGCCACGTGAACATAAGTTACTTATTTCTCTCCCGAAAACTTTTCCAGTTTTTCCCGTAATAAAATTAATAAAATCAATTAAAAGTTTTAATTTCTCTTTCTCATTATCATACCAATTGAAAAATAATGTAAATATATATTTATATATATATTTATTTATTTGTCTATATACTTTCTTGGACAAAACGATTGCATTGTAAATCAACAACTTTCCTTTTATGTAAATATAATTAATATAGGTTTTTCTTTGTATGTGTTCTCCTTTGCTGTGTTACCACACATTTGTATTCGTTAAATTTCTCACAAACTCTCTTTTTCGCCAATTTATCATTTGTTTTATTATTTTTTTTTGTATAAGTTTAAAAAGTTTTCTTAAAATTTAACTTCCCCGCGACACTACACAAACCTGAATGAAATTAGAAACACATTTTCAACATCGTAGTTATCAATCATAAGCACCATAATGACCGGCTTATCGACGTTTAATATATGTTCACCTAAAAATTATTGGAATTGAAACAAAGAACAATAGTTGTTGTCGTGTTATAGCAATACGTGAAAAAAAAAAATAAACTTAAGTAGGAGTTGCTCATTTAACAATTAGTAACGAAGGAAAAAACTTTCAAAGGTAACTTAAGGTTTCATGATTGAATATGTTACTCCAAAGAAGTTTCATTTACGTCTATTAAAATGTGAGCTGGAAAATTTCTAGATCGACTTCCATCTTAGCAACGGCCTTTTTCAGACTTGTGACCTGTTTGTAATGGTTGCCAAGCTCTGCCGAATCGGAGCGTTGACTATTCAAAGTTTTTAAGTCGAATTAATAGATTTCAATGTTGATCCGGCTTTTGCAGAAAACTACTAACCTTCTAATTCACTCAACTATATAAAAATATATGTAAATATTTTATAATAAATATATATCACAGAATTCAAAACTTCGAAATTCCGCAATACAGGATGGAATCAAATAATCTTTGGAACATCGCAGAGTTCTTAAATCGGTTTTTCTGGAACCTCACATTGTTATTGTATAAGTTTAAGCTGTCATTAATGTAGATATTGTTGCACATCATGCTTTGATGCTTGTCAACCCTGATTGGCTCACACTTACTGTTATAGTAAATCAATAATTCATCCACAGGTGAACCGATAGAAGTAGCCAGTGGAACGTGTATAGTACGCCAAAAAACCGATTTTGTTCTCATCAATAGTCTGCTTATTTTGCACCATTTATAATTTTCACGTTAAAAATTTTCCAGCCACCATTGATTAAACGATCAGAAAACTAATACATAAAATAAATGAAGAATTAACAGTAACAGGACGTAACAGGACAATTTACATAGTTTCAAAGATCTTTTTTCCCTTAAAATTTGCAAAAAGGTAAATGTTTTTGCTTTTTCACGCCTAGTCACATTCAAATAAACACGTGTTGATGTGCTTATGTAGCTATATATTTATAATATATATGTATATATTAATATCTTCTTTATCTAAGTTTTTCCTTCGTTAAATAATATTCATCATGTTCTCATGTACACATCCTTATCCTTATTCTCAGCATTTCATTATCCCTTTTTACAAAACATTAAATCTAATACATAAATTGTTTTTTTTAGATTTTCAAGAAAAATAAACGAGAAAACGGAATATACGTAGTATTTTTTGTTTCTTATTCATATTAGAGTTAATTGTAGCAATTCTTGTTTTTCTTTATTGACCGTAGCAGTAGTGTGGTTTTAAATTTCTGGTTTTGTCAAGTCTTTAAGAATGTTCACGGTGTAAATCTGTCATTGAATCTTGATCATCGTTTGAAATTGATTCAAAATAAAAAAATTTTTTTTCCACTGGAAACTAGTTTCTAGTGACAGTGACAGTGACGAGTAGTCTCATAAATGTAACCGGCAGCGGGGAGAGACGAGTATCCAGTTCGGCAGTAAGTTAAGACCAATGCAAATTGGTAGAAAAGTATGAAAGGGTACGGGTAGTGGGACTTTTTATTGTTCCTGAGAAGTGCAAAACGAAAAACATGGTAGGAAATTGAATTTCACGTTCCTCCTCGCTTTCCAGTTAAATTAGTATTGAACTACGAAGGACTACATAATAGAAAATCTACCTGCGACTTCGAACAAAAAATAAACAGTTTCGTAACGATAATGTTACGAATATTTTTCCTACAGTAATAGTTTCCAATTCAAGCAATAAAACTCATCTTACTTATACGCATTTAATCTTTCTCATCATTTTTGCTATTACTTATTTTCCAATAAATTTTCTTGCTTTCAGACTTCAGAGTCACCGCCTAAATTTTCACGTGTATTTTAACCTTCCAGTTTAAGCTTGCCCTTCTCTGATTATTATGTTTCACGGGAGGAGTGCATCTTTTGTTTTTTGTCAAATTAAATAAAATAAATTCATTTAAATGTAGCGTCTATGCAGGACCGACATGAAACACAAGCCACGTAATGAGTCCTGGGAAAGCAGATGCATAATTATATCTGTCACTTAAAATAAACAGTTAAAAATAATTAAAAACAACTGGTTTGAATGTTTTAAATGACAGATGCAATGATAAGCACAGCTATTTCTTTCTCTTCCACACCTATTCCAGAAGCCGACTGCGCCTACACGTAAAATCAAAAAACCAAAAAACCTATGCCTGATGTGAGAAGCAATCAATGATTATGTTCTGAATGAATGTTTTCCCAGGTGATCTAAAAGAATTCCCACTTTCCCATTTCGACCAGCATTCTCCCGCTTTCGCATCTTGAACTTCATTGTTCACTTCAACCTTTTTCATTTGTCGCGTTTGCATTAAAATAACCTCCTTCGGATCCGGCACTGATCGACTCGATCGGTCAATTATAAACTGAACAACTGAAAACGAACAACAAAAGACACACTCTTCGAAATCTTTAAGAAAAAAATAAATTAAAGTAAAAGTTTTCAAACATTACGAATTGTACATAAATATTTCCTTAGTTGTCGACAAATGCTTTCCCCCAAAATTTTGTTTTAAAACCTTTCTTTGCTATCTTTGCTTCGTTTTGGTGAGCTTAGTTTTTTGCTAAGCTTACGGAATTAGTACAATAGTAATAGTCTCCTAGAGTTCTTAATGCTCGTCATCAGCACCGAAAAAAATAATATTATACAAATAGATTAAAATGAAAACACTGTTTGTTTCTTTGTTGTTGTTGGTTTTTTTGGAAATAATTTTTTGTAAATTTTTATATTATTTAATTAATAATTGAATGTGTCTAAAGTTGATTCTCATTTGTTTTGAGGTTGTGATCCTGTATCACCTCCGCCGATTGCATTCTTCTCTCCTTCCTTCATTTTATCGCAGTAATCGGCGAAAATATCTCGAAAACGTGCCCATGATTTTTCCGGGACGGTTACAGCTGTTCGGAAATTGGTTTTAACCTACGCAAAAGAATAATAATTTTCAGTCTCTTCAGAGGTTATTGGTTTGATCCCAGTCACGAAATTTTGTGTTGCACTTTGACTAGTAACAATATATTCATATTGTTACTACAACTCAAGAACATTGAAAACTTTCTCGCTGTGCATGTTCTAAAACAGAAATGAGGTTGTTGACAAATTGGTTTCAACTTTGTTGACTGGCAGATAAAAAGTTGCATTTTAAAAATTGATTAATAAGTTTACGATTTTAAGAATTCCCGTAGTAGTACAATACGATGTATTGATAAAATAAATTAAAAGATATTTTAGTCGGAGCTACATGAATTAAGTTTAATCGACAATCTACTCTTGTTTTCGTTTAACCAGTCTTGACTGAATAATAAAAATTAGTGGTAGAAAGAACTTCTGTACAGTTGCAGATGAAGTACCATATATTGCTTTTTCCAGTAACATCATTAGAAACGTTACTTTAAATTTTAAATATTAAATCATAAAAGTAAACATTACTGCAAAATTCTCCAGAAATGTTGTTGCTTTAGCATTGTTGTTTCTCATGGCTACCGGACAGTATCTAAATAATACATAGGATATTAAAAAAGCAGGTCAAATTGGTCCTTTGATCTGACTTTCAGTCACATCAAATTTCAGAATGTGTTTTTGTAAGCAGATGCCTTTTAAATGTGAACTTTTCTTTCAGTCAATGTGTTAAATTGGGATGAAATTGGCCAGCCCCATCTCTTGCGCCTCAACTATTGCAAAACTAATGCTACAACTGTTAATAATATTTTTTATTTTAAATTATCTCTAAAAATGATCAATCCAAATCCTACTTAGTTACTTATAAAAGTATTACTCTTTACCTCGGAAATCCGCATATATATTCCGCGATTATTCTGCCCGATATCAAAATAAAAATTCTTATTATCGACGCGCATGTATTTGCCATCTGGTAACTCTCCTTTGAAACCGCCGTCGTCCGTTCCGAACTCTTCCAGGTGATCAGTTAGTGCATCTCTAAATTCAATCATACCTTGAGCAGGTATGGCAATCTGAGAGCGTGGTCCCCCTCGTGGTATGGTTTGCGACACCTAAAATCAAAAAGTCGTGAATAGTAATGGTTAAGAACTAAGAACGAATTTCTTCATATTTGCGGGTGCCTAGGAAGAAGAGGAGCATTGATGAAAAATTATGTATCTTAAGGCATGTTGACAGAAAAGAATTCATTTTATTTCCAGGATTATAATAAGCGTTATGTATTAGAACTACTTTTCGTTGGGGAAAGTAAATTTAAATTTGCTTCATCGGCAAGTTTGAATGGATGGAAGTCCTAATGGTACTATGTAAATTCTTAAAAAAAAATCTGAAGCTAAATTTGCAGCTACACAAATTACTTAATGAGGGAAGTATAATTGATATATTAAAATTAACGGGAGCAAAATTCCGTAATGATACTTTTAAGCAAATCACGTAAATTGCTTAAATTCTTCCAAATCGGCACGTTTCTACATACTAAGGAATCTTATTGTATAGGAAATTTCGGCTTACTCTTAGAAACCGGCCGCGTGAGTTTTCTTTTAGATCCAAAAAATAGCGCCTGTTTTCTTTCACCATCATTTCGCTCTTAAGTTTTCCATCCTCGGGAACATTTTCGGGATTGGGCGGGCCGAGGGAAGCGTAGTAATCACTGAACGATGACAAGTGATCGCGGAATTCAGCTGCTGTCGAGAGAGCTAGGAAAATTTGACTCCGTCGACCATCGGCCCCTATCTGTAAATTTAGAAAAGAGTTCAATATAATACAAAGGCAATAGAAAGGCATTTAAGGGCTAGACCACCCCCCACCCCAAGGGAGTACCCATTGTCACAATTATTTTGAAAATTACAGGAATCACATAATTTTAAAACGAATACATGAATACGTAGCTAGTTTTTTTAGTTGGTGTACATTTGAATAAATACATTAATATAACATTTACCATGGAAGGGTTTTGATTTATAACCGTTCAATTACAAATTTATAATTACATTATACTTAGTCGATACTTTTTGGATGACCTTAAACAAATTCTACTCCATGTTTTTAATAAACAACTACTGATATTCGACATTTGTACATCCATGTTGTCATTACGAAATACGCACCTCTGCCACTTTAATAAACCTTCCCCTCCGGTTCTGTTTCACATCTAAATAAAACCTTTTGGACTGGATTTGCAGCATTTTCGTAGCCAGTTCTTGTTCGCCTTGCGGCTGCTGCCCTGAAATTTAAATAAAATATGAAACTAGTACAAGAACAATACGCACATTCCGAATGGAAAAACAATTGGAAACATTTTATGTTGTTCGTTTTGGGTCTTACTTCTTAGTACTTCCCGATTAAATTTCAAAGTAATCAAAAAGAAATTACGATATAAGTACATCTTCTATCAGAACCTGACGTAAATATAAGAACAATTTGTCATTAAAATCTTGCCAACTTTTCCGTATGGAATTAAAATTGTTTTTTGGAAATTCTGTATCATTTATTTATTTGTTTGTGTTATGGGTTTTCCTTCAACGTCTAATTAAAGCCCACATATGCTTTATTAAATTATGTAAATAGTATTTTATTTGCTGTGTAATTGTTCATTTAATACCCATGCAATCCGGTTTAGAAATGCCTACCAAAAGAAAACCAAAACAAGCTCTGGCAATTCTTCCGCAAAGCCCGGCAGAAAATTTCTGTGCATTTACTGAGTGAGGATCAATAAGCCGCAGTCCGCCTGCCTCTTTCTTGGCAAACTGGTTACATACACATTCTTGTTTGTTTTAATTGTTCCTTGTTCCGTTTTTCAAGCTTCCAAAATTTGTCAAACCCAAAAGTTCCCTCTTTAATTCAGTAATAGCAATTCACCATTTGAGGGTACTCGATAAAACCTGTCTCCAAACCAGTTCTAAATCAACACTTCAATAGAACTTTCATTTGACATTATTCTATCAGACCTACCCCAAATAAAAAATCCGTGCTACGTAACAAGTATGAATAATCTAAAAAACGGATTTCGATGCCTTCCTGTTTTGTCGCCAGAGCCAAAATCGACCCGAAGTTTCATCACGGTAGATTTACAGGAATTATACACCAATAATTATATTTTATTACTGTTACACTGGTGCTGAAGTACATTGCAAAAGGAATATAATCGGCGCAAGCTGATCAACAGCTGATTGCACGCGGGTTTTTCCTGACAGTCAGGTAGCTCTGTGGAAGCGCCGTTGCCTGCTGGACTCAAAGCGATTTGATTTGGCTGAGGTCGTTAACCTTATGATGCCTTTAAAAAACATCACCACATACCTTTTGTAGGAACAACCTGACCTGACACGTTTTTGTGTAAAAGGAAAAAACAAACTCAAAATAGGAAAGCGAACAAACTCGATTTGGGAATAGGAACATATTTTTGGCTCTCACTTTTATCTTTTCTTCTACTCTTTCGATTCTAGTTTAATCGATCTTGCCTTCATAATCCCATATGGAAAGGCCTGCCACCCAAAATTCCTTTCCACGTTTTCACAAGCGTTCAATTTTGAATCGAAATGAAACTGAAAATTTAATTCAAACATAAAATTCGTAGCGGATTTAGCTAGTTTTTATCGATTGGTTTACACGACACTTACAGCGAATTCATTCACTTTTGCGAAAAATATGTTTTGCCCTCCAGAGAGCTTCCACAGGAATCTTATAAAATTACAGTTGGAGCATCACCCCTTTTCGACAACAGTGTCGCATTCAGCTTGTGTTAAACTGCTTGGAAAGGAAAATCTTCAACCTTAATTACAAGTAAATTTTCTGCCAATAACATGGCTTCTGAGAATAATACGAATGTAAATGGGGAATCAAGAACAAAGAATCATCACAAACAAATTACTTAATGTTCGTTATCGTACAATGTTCGTTTCATTAAAAATTAAGGCGTGACTCAAATAAAGTTATTTGCATTCTGCCGTAAGTTTCTTATGATATTGATAATTCATTAGTCATTGCATTCATAAATTGCTCTGGATGAAAACTAAGTAAATACACATATGTATAAGTAAAATATATTGATAATTTTCCCAAAAATTTATATTAAAACTAAATTTCGTTCAATGTATATTCGTACTAAGGGAATCATTGGTTTTAATGAATTGTTTTAAATAAACTTCAATCGGTATATATTACCATTTTCTACTGCTTCAGACCGAATTCAACTGACATTGGAACCGACCATTCTTCTGATCTTTTCTAGTTACCGCTACTACCATATTAAGTACTATTAAACTGGATTCTACAAAAATTAAGTAAGTAATAAGAAAAACACAAGACAACAGTCATATGTAGATGGCAGTTCAACTCACCTTCCGGATACCAATACTGTATTTTTTCTAAAACATCACCACCGACAGTCTTTTGCTTTTTTTCAGCCTTACGCCTAACGTAAACCTTGTGCTTGAGTTTACCTCCGTTTTCTTCCATAAATTTCAGATATTCAAACTGATCCAAAATGGGTCTGACATCAATTTCCAAGTGTCTTTGCGGATCACACATGACTTGAGGGTCAAACTTCATTTAGACTAGCCAATTTGTAACAACTTTTAAAAAAGTAAAAAAAGCTTGTCCTAAAATTCTTAGTGGTTATGTAAACTTAGTCATTGGCTCTTTCATCAAAGCGTTATAACACAATTTTATCCCTTTTAGTTTAAAACGGGAAAGAATATTGCTTTTAAATTAAACTTTTTTTTAAATCCAAAATTTATTACAATTAACGTTGGTTTTGTACACATACTGAAATCAGAAATAAAATACAGAGCTGTGGAAAAATTAAACGTGTAGCCATAACCTGTGGACTCTTCGTTTCATAAAAAAATTTGTCCAACAACCTAAGTTATGGAAGGATAATCATAAACTACACTAACAAACTAATAAACAGAATTAAAGGAAGATGAAATTTACAACAGCACAAGCTATCAACTTAAGAGGATAACTAACGTGTAACGTGAAAAAATTTGAATTAAGCCGCACATGTGAGTTAAATTCATAACTCTTGGGAAAGCTTAAGAAGGAATTATTGGTGTCGTAGGAATAAACGAAACCTGACAAATTTGTGTAACGTACATATACACACATGCCAATGTGTACACATATCTATCTTATATAAGATAGTAAAAATGTTTGTAAAAAAGCGGGAATCAAAAATCTGTAAGTATCTATCCGTGTTCGGTATTTAATCAATACATTTCTCGGGCAGCTTGCAAAACTAAGTCATGCATCTGAAATTTTGTCAGTGTCAGTGTCAAGTGTGGTCAGATTTCAAAAGAGAAGGGAGAGCAACAGTGAGATCAACATCAGAACTGAAGACGCGCCAGAGTACATACAGACATGAACGAGCATTTCATACGACACATAAAATCTGCGTAAACAATCAATCTAATCATGTAATCAATTTCTGTCTTATAAAGTTAATGTCCAAAATGTAACACAGAAAGAAGTGATTTTATTTATATTCCAAAGATCAGAGGTTCTAGTCACAGAACAAAAAGATAATAGATATGAATAATTTATTCTGTTTACAACTGCAGTAATAACTATTGATGGAACCTTTACATATCACAGATAGCTCAAATTTTACGCGACCAATTAATCTTTCCCATCAAACCACTATCCATGAGTTCATAGAAAACATGTTGACGATAATTAAAACTTAGGCGCACTGTTTTTTGTCGCAAGAGAAATATACGACCGTATTAATTTAACTAGGAAAAACTAGAAAATATACCAGCATTCAACCGTACACGTGCGAATATTAATTCACAATTTATTAATGATTTTTTTTGACTTGCCAGAAAAGGTATTTCTCTCATCTAAGGCCAAATACATAGTCGTGTTTTACGTCACAATGAGTCACTATCAAACGTATACCATCCAACGCCTTCCCGCAAACAAATCTGTTTACCGGTGTGACATCACTTTGGTAATTCAAATGGGCTAATAAAAGTATAAAATTATAAAACTGTTGGGACAACTAGAACCAAAATTTTCCCTAAGACAAAGTAGTGCAGGATGAAATAACTAATAATTTCGATGGGTACACAACAGGTTTTAAATCTGCTACATCGCTTGCAGCAAACTATTAAAAAAGTGAAAAAATTCCTTCGATAAAATACAACTTTACAACAATCTCACTCTTGTAAATTAGCATCTTTGCCGTTTACAGGCATTTTCCGTCCTCTAAGAATATTTTTCACTCATCAAAGTAAAATGAGAAAACTTAGCGAATGAAACGATGCACAATGCACTGAACAAGATCCACACTACAACTGAAAATGCACTAAGAATCGAAAACTCTAGGTATGAAATATGTTTAACTCATTCACAGAGAAGCATTTCCGGTGCACATTGTGACCCAGAACGCATTCCATCAGTCGTCACCTAGTGAGTTTCACCAAAAATTACTTCTGACTTAAAAACAATCTATTCGTGCAAAGGGGACATCAGACCCCAGATATCAGAAAACATTCATTTCACTTAGAAACACAGGATTCAAACAAAACTATGACAAGTGCGCAAGGTTCGGGCTCCACATTACAACACAACAGGGAAAATTGGACAGTCACAGGGACCGCATAATAAAGAACTGAGGGGCCCGAATTTTCCAGGTTCAGGTATTCCGTCAGATAAATCACTTCACTACCCACACTTGTTAGAATAGTAGAAAACTTTCCAAAATAAAATATCGTCAACACTCCGACCCGGCAATACGAAAACTGTTACGGAACCGTTGAACAACATAAAAATTTTTGTGAATCATCGGCCAAAGCAAAAAAATAAGTGACATCCTGGAATACTTTCGAAAATTTGATTGTACGTTTAACTTGCGAACGACGCGATCTTTATAAATTATTTGCAAACTACTAATGACGAATCTTAATACTAGGAATTGTATGGATGATGACGTCAGACTAAACAAAGAAGGTCAGATATTTCGACTTAGGGGAGATCACTTGCTATCTTTTTCGCACTTGAGCAAGTCTCATTCACAAATCCATTGACGGGGCTTTGGCTCATTCTACGGGGGGCTAACTCGCACATTCGATCGAACTCTTCGGTTTGAGAACGTGCCATTGCACGTGTGCCGCGGTTAAATCACAGGACTGCTACGGACCGTTCGAGCGTTGAAAGGTGCATTGATGTATTCAATAATCTGTGTGGTAATGTTAAACCTTGTAATATTACATTTTTTTAAATCAAATTTATTGAAAATATTGAATCTTTCACCTCTGCACAGATATTACAGTAGAATAATATGAGTCTTCAGAAATACACCCGAATGCATGAAGTTAATGTAAGTAAAAAAGTAGTACATTATTTCTTAATCCTTTTCTTAACCTTTGCCGTAAAACCTCTTTTGGCACAGAAAAACTGTCATACAAAATTTTCAGACCTGTCTTTTTTGCTTCAACTAACTTGGCTGACATATTGAGACTGTTACCAGTTAAGCTATTCGAAAGTTGATAATGTTAAGTGACATGGTGGACGCGGGGCAAAAAGTGATATAACCACCAGATGTCTGCGAAATGTTTATGATATTGATTTATCGTGATGACGATGGTTCATATTTCTTAATAATTGATTTACAATTCTGTTCAAACAAATACAGTTATGAATTCGCATTTTTCATAAGTAACCTGCTCCGCAAAACCAGACATACATGTTTAATTATTCCCGTTCTTTAGCCATCACAAGGACAGTGATATTATGATTTTTGAGTAGGAAAAATTGACATTAATATATTACCATATTAATTGCTCTATTCACTATGTTTAAAACCCAATAATTCGTCGAACCGAATAACCGTAATGTAAATGTGGTCTATAGACGGAGTGTTTCATTTATCTTGCATATTATGTTGTTGTTAAGCATGTTTAAGTCGACCCCAAAGATATTAAATCGTTAGATTCATTTCCAAATTCTTTCTAGCAAAAGATGTGTCGATCCGAGGATCAATGAACTTTAGAATCATTTGCCTAAAATCATTAGAGCAAACTTCTTTATGTAATCAATTATATGTCTCTTCCTTCTGATTTTTTACTTTTCTTTCGTTTAAAAATTTCCGGATCGCTAAGCATTATGATCGTGATAACGATAAATACCAACGAATTCAGTTCTGTTGCTTACAAATTATGCAGTCGATAAGAGATAAACATCAGCAAGATAAATGTTAAAAAGTCTAAACAGACTTTGCTAGGTCCCTGGTCAGGTAAACATTTTATTTCAAAAATTACTTCTCTAATTTGAATTGAAATTATTTATAAAATATATATGCATTTCACTGTTCTGCCTATAAAATCTATTAAAATGAAGCTCCAGAAATTTGATCCAAGATTAGAGGTGACAAAAGGAGAAACAAAGAAAATGAGTCGTTGGGTGAATGGATTTCGGAGTAACACGCCTAATGTTTGAGGACAATCATCGATCGGAAAACACGGCGTGCAAACTCAGGTGGAAAAACTCGTAGTTGTAGAAGCTTAACCACACAAAGGATCAGAAGACAGAGGTTTGCATCTTATCACTAATTACATTATATAATAGTTACAAATTCAAAATTACCTTTTGTTTAGAATAAAGTATCCATGAAACATGCATGTTGGCAATCATAATTTTACACACAACTTGATTATTCAGAATTGAGTAATTACACCAATAACAATCATCATGATCATCACTTTAAAAATTAACTATTACTTTTCCCAGTAAACCCACACTGACTCCTGGAAAAGTCAATATTAAAAATATCAGTTTTTTGCCACCAGTAAAACCAGATATTCAATGATGAAATACTAATATAACATATAAAATGCAAAATAATTGAGCTATTCATTTCTGATGCTAGAACTGATTTAAAATGTAACTACTAGCATGTATCATTAACTTTTCCCTTAAAACTAGGTATGATAAAATACAATAAATAAATAATTTTTTGTTGAGAGCAGTTGACACCAATGAAAACTTAGGTTCTGACTGGTAGTTATAATGTTAACATGTGTCTAAAACTTTGAAAAAATTCTCAAATAAGGAGAATAAAGATTAAAGCAAAGGAAAATTTCAATGATCATCTTTCATGTTGAATGCAAGACTAAACGCATCTTTTAATATTCCAGAATGCCAGGTAATGTAATCATGACTAAGTGAAAGTAAATGTGATGCTGATGAAAACATAATAAATTAAAATAATATTGCACATATTACACTGCTAATTGTAAAATTATTCTACAAAATAAAGACTGAAAGTTTAAGGAAAAATATAAATTATATTTTAGGTGAAACCTGTACACTTGCTAAAAAATTTGGGCATTCCTGTGACACAAGCAATATTGAAAGGAAATTATAAATGTTAACCCTTGAAATAAAAATGGGTCAGTTGCAAACAATGGAAGTGGTGTTTTATTTAAAAAAATTTATTTGTAAATGACCAGGATCAATCAAAGGTAAAATGTATGACAGGATAATATTGAGTGTTTAGTAATGCACTAATTGTAGCAACAATTAGGTACAAGAAGTTGAAATATAAAGAGAATACAAAATGGAAAGATGAAATCTATGTAGCCCATTTTAGCTCAGAGTAAAACATCTGTTAGGCTTTAGGCTCTAGTATACTCTGTCATTTCTAGGGTAAATAGCAGTGAAGGCACGGGAAATCGATTGCGATGGTCAAGGGAAATAATACTAAAGGAAATTATCAAACAATAAATTCATAACGTCCACCAAATTTCATATCAATTTTTTCTTACGTCGGCCCAAGGTCATTTCCATTTTTCACGAATGACAACTCCAAACTGGGGCACGTCAGTAGACAATCAATTCGATCAAGGTATGGCCATCAGCACATAGGCAAACACTTCTTCTGTCAAATCGACACAAGGCGATTTGCCGATTCAACAAACCCCATTAAGGGGATGCGTCAACTTATTTTTAATGGGGAAAGATCGGTGAAAGATGAAAAATGGAAGCGGGGGATTTCGAGCTGGCAAGATTTTAAAAAACTTTTACACGCCGCTTTGACGGCTTACGTTACCATACGTGGCGCTTCCGGGGTGTACATATTTTCGAGATTGTTTGTCGAATTCATTTTATCCATTGAATCTCCATAGTCAACGACGCATAACCTCGAACGGGTCGAGAAATGAAACGGAAAATAAAGAAAAGAAACATATCCGCCATTTTGAATAAAAAATACTGAAACACCCGAATCGAAAAATTGAATACAACGACAAACAGACACGCGGATTGCCGTGAAATTTCGTGGCAGATTATGAAAAACATTCATTTCCCAAATTAAAACATTAAAAAGGTAAGAAAACATGTCTTACTTTGCCCTTGAGGCTGGTCATCACCACTTTCGCGATCCGACATATCCACCAATTCACCAACCGCACTACACTGCACAGAACAAATTCAAATAATACGCACTAAGAAGTAAATCCTACATTCAAATTTGAATTGATTTATTTCTGAGTTGACGTACACTATTAATGCGTTAAAACGTTAACAAAAACCAAATTTGCCAACGATAAAACAATTGATGACATTTTACAGCTTCAAAAGGAATTATTTTTATTTTTAAAAAGAGGCTATTTCTTATCGGAAATGATGTAAAAGCATATCCGCCATTTCGAACGATGATATTAGCGATATCTTTTGTCAGAAGAGTCGAATGTTAAGAATGAAGAAACTCGATGGATGACATGGGATTTCGCTCTTATTCATCAGAAAGCTGTGTAAAATCTGCAACGGAAATACCATGGCAACATTTTAATCGGTCACTGCCATTCATGTATATCGAAACAGCGAACAATGAAACAACGAAAAGTAGTTCGATTTCCGACTGCTGCTAAGACCGCCGTTTCCCGCTATTACTTTTAAAAGAATTCGAATATGGCACTTCGACTTTTTACAAATAATTTAATATTTATTAATTGAACATAACAAAGCTTAGCAAACTTAAATTTCATAATAAATTACGAGAAATATTGGCCAGGTACAATAAAATAAAAAGTACACCATATAATTTATTTAGAAATAATTTTGATTATATTTAATCCACTTCAGTTACATAATATAAGTGTATATATATATATTTACACTTATATTAAATAAAAGTGTATTATACAGAAGTTTCAATATATATGCTTCTTTACAAAAAATAACTATTTTGTCATAATTAACAAGTGAGTCAGGTATTTGTTCTAATGTTCCATATATATTTAGTTCCATATACATACTTCGGACTAGAGCTAAGAAGCAAATATTTTAACACAGATCTTTCTAGTCTCCATTAAGAAAGATAATTACTTCACAGAATGATGTTCGGTACCATAAAATCAATTATTCTATTAGGAAAATGAAATTGAAAAATATCATTGGCCTTGTACATGTGCGACATTTGGAATAGTACAAACTATGTAACCCTCGTGTTTTTATTTTCATCCTGAAACTTTTTGGGTTGTTTCTAGTTTACATATAATTTATCAAAAATGAATAATATATATTTATTAGGATACATTGCTATTTTATTCCTTAAACGACCTGAGTGGCGGAACTTTGACTGGCATAAACAACAGCTCCCGTAAAATTAACAGCTGCTGCCAGTACAAATACAGGAAACCATCTTCCGTGAGAACTGGTTACCAGCTCAGCCGTTACGGGTCCACAGAGAATTCCTGGTATGGTAGCTATTGTGTTGGAAATAGCAAATGTAAGTCCAGCATGATTGGGAGCTATATCCGCATGATTACTTAAATGACCCGCTGAATTACAGGCACAAAGTCCCATAGAAATGCAAACAATTCTGTGGAAAAATATACCACATTATTTTAATACTTCAAAAAGGAGCAGCATTCACCAAAAATACTTACATAACAGCTGCCAATAAATTATCAACAGCACAAAAAGCTAGTAGAAATATTCCAGGACCTAATAAACCAATGGATGTCATAAGCCTTCTTACGGATAAAATTGTCCATCTTCTGTTTATAAGTTTGTCAGCAAAGTGTCCAGCAACTGAAAATATTGGTAGTATAAAGTACTCTTTTAACTTGCACTGTTGCTTGAAATATAATGCTTCAGTTCTTTGTATCTTGCATACAGAAATATGTTCAAAAGTAACTCACCTATTCCAACTAAGCTATTTACAATATAGGGCATTGCAGTTAGGCTAATACTCTCTTTATTTGCTCCTAAATTTCTAGACAGATATGTGGGTAACCACTGCATTATAATATAATTTGACCAATTCATTGCAAAATGTGCAATGTACAAGGACCATAGTGGCCAATGTCTTAAAAATTCTGACCATCTAACATTAGGGTTTGTCACCTAAAAAGAAGATTCAATAACTTATTCTGTGAGGTGATGAACAATTGAGATAATTGAATATTTGTCAGGCAAATAACACACCTTTGGAACAAATAAAGGTATCTCATCTTGTTTGTTTGTTTCCTTGTAAAATATTAAAGATAAAAGTACCCAAATTATTCCTAATGATCCAAATAAGTGAAAACCTGACTGCCATTGAAGATGGGGACAGACCTGAAAATTTAATTATTTTATTTAATGATTTGATTTCGGTCTGACTTTGGTTCATTTACAAAGTTAATTAAACTTACTATAGCAGCTACAGTTTGTCCAACAGAACCAGCAGCTACCAAATAGCCAAAAGCTCTTGATCTTTCTTCTGTTGGTACACTATTAGCAAAAATATGAAATATTGTTGGGAGACCTAAAAAACACAACACTTTGCATGGTTATGCTGTCTTAAAATAAGGTATAGGAATTATTACATTTTCAATTATTGCTTACCTAAACCCTCTCCAAAGCCTAATAAAACCCTGCAAAATAATAGAGCTGGTATTGATGGGGCCAGGATAGGAGTAACCACTGTTGAAATTGACCAAAATAAAACAGCAAATACCAAAACCTTCTTGCCACCAAACCTGCTGGCAGCACAACCCCCAATAATTTGACTTGTGAAGTATCCAAAAGCAAAAGCTGACAAAATCCAACCTACAAAAGTATACCAATAATTCAACTTGCCACATTTTTTAACACTGAACAAAAAAGGCACTTTAAACACTGGTAAAAGACAACTCTAGGTAATTTAATAATATTTTGAAAACAACAAAATATGCTTGCTAACAATTGGTATCAATCCATTAGTAAGTAATTCCAAACATGCCAACATACTTCAGTGCTTTGAGCCACATAGACATAAATTACCTTGCCAATGAAGATTCCACTTGAACTCATCTGTCATAGGTACAATAGCAATGGGCATTATAACGCGGTCAGCCGCATTAATAAAATTTGCAGCACTACATAATGCCACAATTCTAGAAGTTTTTGCTAACATACTACCAAAAATTAATTTGGTCACTTGAACCGGATTTGGTTATGTCAAAATGTAGGACAAATTGGGTCCCACATATTATGCCAAAGAACTTAGTTGAGTTCTTAACATTTGAAATGCATCCTATTTTACTATATATAAAGAAATAAACCTCAGGGGTTTTAATAAAAATTATACAAAAATAGCCCACTTTCTTCTACCACGACTAAAATTGACATTTCAACGTAAATATAAATAAATTCTTTGAATATTTGCTCTTGTTAATCATTTTTGCTAAGAATTACATTTCTCCAAAGCAAGTTCTGAACGCATTCAAGCCAGAAAAAATGGAGATGAAAATTATTTGTTTATTATTTGATTTGCTTATACAACTGTTTGACGTTACTGAAATTATCAACGTTTGATACGAATGCTTATTGTTACGTATTTTGAAAATTTGGAAAATAATGGCAGGATATAGAAGAGTTAACTATTATGAACTTTGTAGATTGTGTACCTCAAGTGAGGGTACCAAAATGCATATCTTTCGCGAAGAGGGTAGACGCCGTTCTTTGCCCAGTAAAATTCAAACTTGTTTACCTCTTCAAGTAAGTTGGAAATATATTTTGTAACCACTATTATCGATTTTATATGAATGAGGAGAATTCAACTTTATTTTAGTACTACTTTACCAAGTGAACTGAGTCAACATCAATGTGCAACCATTACCTTCTTTTTTTATAAGGCTCAAGTGCTTCAATTTCGTATTTAGATTTTAATATTTTGCTTGCGCTACATTTGTCAATAATAAGATTTGGTTAACTTTTGTCTTTAATATAATTCACTCAGTTTCACGTTGCACTTTTTATTAGGTGTCAACTATTTGCCACATATACACATGCATATTTGTTATGTGTGTCTGTGTGTATCTGTTAATAGTTTATAACATGATATAAAAATTATCCGTTTGTACCATTACATTTATTTTAATATGAAATGACTTAATTTTTTAGGTTCAAGAAGAAGATTCTTTACCAAAGATCATTTGTAGCACCTGTGTTGAAAAATTGGAAAGCTACTTTGAATTCAGAGAAGCTTGCATCAATGCAGAGGCAATGCTTGAAAGTTACTTTACTTCTTTAAAGTATTCAGATGACTTAACAAGAGAAGGAAAAGTTTCTGTACTTATACATTTCAATTTTTATTACCCTAATTTATTATACTGATTGTAATATGCCATATCAATAAGTAAAATTAATTGTGCTTATGTATCATGGAAATTTTGTAGGTATATGTGAAGGATGAACCTCCAAGAAAAAAGGATGAATCTGCACCAGCAACCAAACTTAAAATCCCAGTGAGTAATGTTACAAATTTAGGTGGTGTTACATCTGTAGGAGATGGTAATTCCTTACTACCTTCAGCCATACAAATATTGACTGATAATGAAGGTAACAGGCTGACTCAGTACAAAGTACAGGTTGGTGGAATTTTTATTATTTAAAAATTAGAAATAAATTACTTAATATTTTAAAATTATAATATTCTAAAACTAAAAATAAATACCTTCTACTTTAAAAGGTACAAGGTGGTATTCCTTCTCTAGTGTCATTTGGCGAGCAAACAAATTTACCACTAAGTATGTCTATTCCAACACTAACACCTCAACCAGTGAAACAGCAACCTACCTCTATAAGTAATAATTCAAAGTCTGATGATGGAACTCAGACTTCAACCTCTGTACCCCCTCCTCCACCTTTAGTTGCTGCTGTGGCCATTGCACCCCACAATCAGGACATAATTCAGCAAATCGGACTTGCAACCAAAGATAGGTAACTCAATAAAATCTGGATAAAAATGAATTCTTTTGGTGGTTATTTGAAAAAATTCTTCAAACAGACTATACAAAATTATTGATATTCTCTTTTCTCATTTTCAGAAATGCTACTTTAGCAGATGTTTTAAAACTAAAAAACATAAATATTTTGGATACTGGACCATGTGAATCAGTAGCAGTTTCCAATTCTCAAATTCAAGGGAATCAAATGAATCAGGTATTAATTTTTGAATTTATTGGTTATGATAATATTGAAATAGATTACCTATTTTACTCACCTATATAAAGAAAATTCAATTTAAAAAGAATGCATTACTAAAAATAGCTGTGAGCATAATACATTCACTATTACTGTACTTTTTATAGATTTCTAACATAATACCGGCTCAGATTCGCCTAGATCAAAATCAGTTAAACCAACTAATCAATTCAAATCTTCAAATTAAACTGAGTCAAATTCAACAAAACTCACTAGGTAAAAATGTAAATGTAACCAAGGGATTGGTTCAAGTTACACAAAATCAAATCAAAGCAGATTCCGGTCCATTCAAGACATTAAATAGTGGGAAGGATGGAGGAGAGCAAAAAATTGAGGTGGCTATCCCAACACTAAATGGCAGTAATGAGCGACTTTCAAATTCATTTGGTTCAAAGGCGAGTTTGTCTGTCACCGATTTAGGCAAGCAAGGTAAAATACTGAGAATAAAATTGTAATTTAAAAAGTTCAGTTAATTTGTAGTCAAACATTTTTTTTGTAATTTGCAGAGAGCAGTTTAAAATTTGAAACAAATGGTGTTGAAATTGGATCCGGATTAGATGAAGACATCGAAGATATAGGAAATGCCAATCAACAGGGAACCAACACTGAAGAAAACCAGTCGTACGAATGCGACACATGTGCGAAAACCTTTAAGAGAAAAGAACATTTATTCCAACATAAAAAGTCCCACTCAGGTGAAAGACCATTTGTCTGCACAACATGTTCGAAAGCTTTTTCACGAAAGGAACATCTACTGAGACATAATGTATCTCATACTGGTCAGAAACTTCACACGTGCGACGTTTGTCAGAAGAGCTTCAGTCGAAAAGACAACTTGCACAAGCATAAAAAAACCCACGGAATTAATGGTCCGCATGTGTGTGAAGCCTGCGGAAAGTCATTTGTATTCAAACATTACTATCTGATGCACAAGGCTCAACATGAAAACTTTCCTAACACCGAAAACTCCACGGGAGCCTCTGTCAAGTATTTGACGAGTACAAACAGCACGACGAATCCGTTACCATTCAAATGCGATCTCTGCACAAAAAGCTTTTCGATAAAAAGCTATTTAACTTCACACAGATTGCGACATCGGAACAGAGTTAAGCAGGAGACGGAGGAGTTGACGGAGCATCGGGAATCCCAAGAGCAGGAGCGGCAGCAGCAACAACAACAACAACAGCAACAGGAACAACAGACGTCTTCCGAAATAACCGTGCCGCAGCCCACCATTTTGACCAGTTTTCCAATGACAACGAGCAATCTAAATTTGACGACGTTAAATACTCAACTGACAACGATCAATCCGAATGCTTTGTTGGCTCCAAATATCCTCCATTCTAGTGCCAATGTTGTACACATAGGGAACAATTCGTACCTGTGCACACCGAATGTCACCTCAGAACTATTAGAGCAGTACAGAAGGATTCACAGTAGTTGATAGACTCAAGCAAAACATGAGTTGCATGTGAATTTGTCTTTAAAATAGGTCCGGTCGGATAAGAATCAACCAAAGATTCAACTTTCATGGTTTAGGAAAGGGGACCAGTGTATATTAAACAGCGGCTACCATTTCTTTTTTCTCTGAGTAGGCTGCAATTTTAAAGCATTCCACTCATCACAAGCTATCCTAATTCTTGTGATGGTTTGCTTATATTTCCACCAGAGAAGTCCGAAACTTGCCCTGCGGTGACCGCGTCAGGTACTCGACACGCACTCCTTATTACAGATGTAATAAGGATAATAGGTTTCGATTGGGCGTATATTCATTTAGGTGTCAACCTGAAACTAATTTTATGTGAGTTCGACTCAACTTAATCAATGCCAGTTACTCATTATGGCACTCCAAATCATTTAAAGACTAATTATGTAATCTCAGTACTCTTGAAATGAATTACATTTCAAACCTATTTATTTTGTAGCTACTTTCAAGTACAAAGAAAATCAAACATATTGAAGTCAGGTTTATTTGTAATTTTATTTTAAATTATTTTTCTTCTTTCCTGGCTTTTTTATATTTTTTCGGTATTTGTACAATCCTGTAATTAAAAAAAATCTCTCAGCCAGAGATTTCCAACTGATTCCAGTGAGTTATAGAAGTATTTTAGAAAAGAATGATATGTGTATGTATCTGTAAATTAACAGAAAAGTACTAATTATTTAACGGCAACAATAAAAAAGTTAAATTTTACAAACATTAGTATTTTTTTTCATCACTAGTTTGACATTTCCACTTTTCAACAGTACCAAATTTGTAAAGGATGGTAGTCATACATTTTAGCAGCCTAATAGGTTCTTCTTTAGGAGTCAAAAGCTGTTATGTTCAATATTTCTTTCTAATATTCTAGTATTCTGTAGTAAAAGTCGTAGGTCACCTACTTCTTTTTTGTTTATTTTAGTACTACCGTATATGATTTTATCATATCACGGAATATTTAATTCGGTTGAACGTATCATTTAGTCAAAGTTTTGACAGAATCGAATTATTTATACGTCACATCCCCCTCTGCCATTGTAATCCCTGATCAATAACGGGTGCATAATAAGGATAATCAGTAACAGATATTCGTAATTTGATAAATGTGAAGGAATACGTCCGAGGTATTGCATGATTATAAAATGCATGTGTAGTAGAATAATGTTATACTATTATCTCATTCCTCGTCATTGCTGACTTAAAACTACCTCATGTCAAACGAACTGGAACCAATTTTTGAGAGGAAATACAATAAGTAATGACCACACAAACAGAATTAAAAAAAATGAATTCTGTAATGTTAACATTTCAAATGAAAAAGTGCACCTATTCAATTTAGAGTATCAAAAACAGGTTTTATAGTTACAAAATTATTCCACCTAACATAAAAGGTGTTTTATCCTCAAGTTATAAATTTTTCATTAAATTGCACCCAATCAGATGAACAGTAAAAATCAAATGAAATGATTGTATTTAACAGTCAATCAAAATGTCTTTCACTGCCTAGAATGAAATTTCTACTTATCTACACAATAATTTAAACACATAAATTAAAAACCTTTTGTCAGTACAAAATTAAAAGCTCTCCTGCTTTTTTAATTTAGACCAAAATTTCAATGAAGTACAATTTTGTAAACCTGAATTATGGAATTTCCAATTAACAATAAGTAGTACAGAATTATTTTAAACTTTACATATATCAAATTAGAAAAATCACAAAACAGTCATTCACAATATACTAAATATAATTTCATACAAATTGATTCCAAAATGTACAATAACTATGAACATAAGAAAATGAAAAAGCATCCTCCAAAATAAAAAAATGATATTAACATTAAAACCTAAAGAGACTGATAATGAACACTGGTTTCAGAATAATGAATTAATCTTTCAACAAACATTACTAATTTATCGTAGAGCAGGAATAACACCAGTGTATGTACTTCACTTATGTAAAAATTTGAATATAGAATATTTCTATTGTCTGAATGTGAGTTTTTTCAATGCAGGTCTTGTTTGGTTTTTCTCCATTGTTTTACAAAATACCATATTATTAAAAAATAAATAGAATTGCATATAACAGTTGAAAAATCTTATAATTATCTTTGACTTGTCAAGAATACAAGCACTCTGCAGTCATTTTCATATGAGAATAACTAAGAATTAATTTATTGTGTTCCTTCCACTTTCATAACCATTAACCAAACATCATTGTTTCCTTCAAAATACAAATGTTTTTATGACAGAATTCTGACTGTTCTCTGCACACCATTCTGATTCTGGGGGATTAACATTTTTTATAGGTGATGCTGTTGAGCAAGTATCTGCAATTTCTGGCAACTCTGCCTCCATTTGGTCCTTATTTTCAGTTCCATCCTCCCAGTTTATTTTAAACCTTGTAACTCTGGGCTGTGATCCCAAAATATTCCTAACAATCTGTAAAAAGTAAATGATGAGACAATTACACTAGAAGATTTTTGTTGAAAGCATAAATTTTTATAAGAAAAAATTAACATATATCTATTTTGGGCCACTTCCAGGCAATTCTCACCTTATCAAATAATGGTTGCATTGGTGGATTTTCTCTTAATTCCACATCTGAGTACTCATTATTTGTGTAATAGCCAACCCTTACAAATTCCTGCGATCTGTAACAACATGTTAACAACACAACAGTAACTCCTAACACATCTGCCAATGGAATTTTTGATACATCAGGAGGATCCGCTTGAAACACAAACATATGCCTTCCTTCTGGTATTGGACCAACATATATAGTGTCTAAAACTTGGTCATAAGCTTCACTCTCTGCAGACCCAACATATATCATCTTCCATTCCAAATCTGTGAAATAAAAGCAAATGCAAAGGTTTTATATTTAACAATACTTAATAACACAATAATGTTCGGTGTAACATGTTGGGCAGAGTTTATTATTGTTCTGTCATGTTAGGACACAGCCGAGTGACTGGTAATGAAGAATAACGTAAACGATTGTTACATTACGTATACAAGCTCACCTTCTTTTAATTCTTCTATGCAGTCAAACGTAATTTCAAACTGAAATGGATTTAAGAAAGCGGACGGATTATCTAAAACAACAATATTCACAATATTCACTTTCGCCATTTTAACCCAGTTTGGTTATACAAAACGAAATCCAACTATCCAGTACAAAATACGCGAGAAATTGTTCAAGTGGTAAATCAGAAGCTATCAAAAACTAGATCGGTCCAATCGAAAACACAATAACAGCAGTAAACGACAAGTGTTCCTAGTACGGAAAGAATGTCAATTACATTCTTTTTTCTCATAAACTTTTGGAGGCAAAAACGCCATAGAGTTTGATTTTCCTCTTATGCCCGCGACAGATCACAGTAACTCCTGCCACGAACCATTTTATTCAAAACTTAATCGCTTTTATTGTACTCGTACGGATGGAACTCCAGGACTGCTATAAGTTTGCATTATTATTTTAACATTGTATTACTATGTGATACTAATGATAATACTAATCCTCTTTGGAGCTGGAAATCTAAAAATGATGTTCTCTCTTACAACAAACTCTCATGTAAATCTATTGTGGGTTGTACTTGCTTTTTGTTTCATAAATATGTTGAGAATTCCATGAAGATGGGGATTGATCATGACACTTTGTGAACATAAAAAGAAGAATACAACACTTTGTTTTTTGGAAATTATTTTATTAACAAACATGATTAAAACAACACATTTAGTAAAGTAGACTGTCGCACTGCTTTGAATGTCACTCAACATAATATAACTGGATTTCCACTTGAATAAATCGAGCAAAGTTTTTTATGTCTTAAGATATTTAATCCTCACTTGCGCTGTCTGATCCAACATCCTCTTCAACTTCCTGGTAGTCTAATTCAAGAGCTGCTAAGTCTTCTCGTGCTTCTGAGAACTCACCTGGCAAAACAATGCCACACATGTCAAATGGATATTCAGTTATTGAAGTTGCTAAGTATGAATTGACTGAGTACAATTTAGGTTAACTTGTGCCACTAGTTTGAATTCCACCTACCTTCTTCCATTCCCTCGCCAACGTACCAATGTACAAAAGCGCGCTTCGCATACATCAGATCAAATTTTCGATCGATCCTACTCCAGGCTTCAACAATAGCAGTAGTGTTACTCAGACAGCAAACAGCTCTGTGAACCTTGGCAAGATCTCCACCAGGCACGACAGTTGGTGGCTGGTAGTTAATCCCAACCTAAAACAAGTAAAATATTCATGGAATCCAGTAAATAATAAAAAGTCGACGTAACAGTTTTTTTGCGTACTTTGAATCCCGTCGGACTCCATTCGACAAATCTTACAGATTTTTCTGCCTTTATCATGGCTATGGCTGAATTTACATCCTTGGGCACAACATCGCCTCTGTAAAGCATACAGACAGCTATATATTTTCCTCTCCGGGGGTCACAGTTAACCTAAAATGAGGGATTTACTGTTTTAAAAATTTCAAATATCTCATTTAAGGGAGTTAGGAAACACCATTTTGTTTCTATTACCATTTGATTGTTCGGCTCAAAGCAGGATTTTGTTATATCTGCAACGCTGATCTGCTCATGACGTGCCTTTTCAGCTGACATAACTGGGGCATAAGTGACTAAAGGGAAGTGAATTCTTGGATAGGGCACCAAATTGGTTTGAAATTCTATTAGGTCGACATTTAGAGCGCCATCAAAACGAAGCGAAGCCGTTATACTGTTAAAAAAAATATGCAATCAACTACAAAACTGTTTTAGGTTTTGTGTGTCTCCATTTAGAATTTCAGGTACCTCGAAACGATTTGTCCAATTAACCGATTTAAATTGGTGTAAGTGGGACGATCGATTTTCAAATTTCTCATACAAATTTCATAGATTGCTTGGTTGTCCACCAGAAATGAGACTTCGCAGTGTTCTAAAGTAGGATGAGTGTATAGGATTGTATTGTACGGTTCAACTACCGCTGTTGATACCTGAAAATGAATTTTCAATCTGATGCCATCAACACCGTGGTTGAGATTGCTTTTACTCACCTGAGGAGCCGGGTATATCGAAAACGCCAATTTACTTTTCTTCGGAAAATCTACTGAAAGTCTCTCCATCAAAAGAGAAGCAAATCCCGAACCTGTTCCACCCCCAAACGAATGAAAAACGAGGAAACCTTGTAAACCGCCACAGTGATCGGCCATTCGTTGAAGTCTGTCTAGAGTCAAGTCAATACACTCTTTTCCTGAAAAAAAAAGTTAAAAGAACATCAAAATTGGCCATTTGGATTTGGATTCACCAAAATCTCAGCCAATGTTCACCTATCGTGTAGTGCCCCCTAGCATAATTGTTTGCTGCATCTTCTTTCCCAGAAATGAGTTGCTCAGGGTGAAATAACTCTCTGTAGGCACCCGTTCGTATTTCATCTGCAATGACATGAGAAGAAAATCGAGTAAAAGGCACCATGTGGAAAATTTATGTATGGAAAGGCACGAATGATTGTTTACCTATAACGGTCGGTTCTAAGTCGACAAAAACTGCCCTGGGGACCTGCTTTCCTGCAGACGTTTCGCTGAAGAAGGTGTTGAAACTATCGTTTTCCATTTCAACGGTTTCATCCTCCGACACCCATCCATCGGGAGTGATGCCATGTTCTAGGCAGTATAATTCCCAGCAGGCATTGCCCATCTGCACCCCCGCCTGTCCAATATGTATGGAAATGCATTCCCTCTGAAATAGAAGCACAACTTTGTTTCCTCCGCCAATAATTTGCTAATCAGTTAGCTTAAAAACGGTAACTGCAACGGTAGAATCCGTCCACAGACGACTTCGTTGTCGTCGGGACAAAACCGAAAAATAAAAAAATTTGAATGATATTTACGGATTTTATCATAATTTCGCTCCGGCACTGTGAAACTAAATGGTGAAGCGAAGCAGGTTTTTGATTTTTAATAAGGTGTCTGCAGGAAATTGAATGTTTTGATAGGTTGGTTGTTAAGCAACTGTTTCAATTCTGAATGACCCAATTCCCCCCCAAAAAAAGAATTTTGTATTTCAAAGATTTCCTACATTATGACCCCCCGCCATTTGCTCTCGGAGGACAATTGTCCCCGTTACCTTACCTATGGACATTGGCTGTAGTAAGAAGCATGAATGACTCTGTTTAAGTTCGTTTATTAAATTTTTTTTACATTTCACTTTAAACAAAAATGTTTTCCAAAGCTATACCACACAAGTCATAAAAAATGAGAAACACATAAATTCAATGTAAACTTCGTTTTTAAACGAATAAATTTTGCAAAATACAACAAATGTTCCTTAAATTTTTATACGACAACAGTTATCTCGTGTAATAAATGATGTATCCAATATATATTTATTTGAGTCAAAATTTGAATTCTAAAAACATATTACAATTCATAAACATTCAAATTATTATTAATTTGTTTTCTACGCGATTAAAAAATATATTCTTTATGTTACCTATCAGTCGATAAACTACTATTAACGGTAGATTTTGATTCATATCAACATATGACTTAAAAGATTTATCTTTATTATCACTCAAGTCTGTCATTGTCAAAAATACGAAAATATGACTGTTAGATTCCGGATTCATCCCAGAAGCAGTAATTATATAAAAAATTGCTAACATTATTTACAGTTGCAATAAGGCAGTTTAACTTATCCTCACCAGATTTGGTAAATCCGTTTTAGCGCGTAAACGTCGCCATGTGACATCCCAGGCAGAGAATCCTCCCTATCAAAAATATTCCCAATCTTGTGTTCAACAGAAAATTAAATTAAAGCTCAAATTTTGTTTTTTATTTTATATGTATACATGGTATATATTGGGGTTCAATTTTTTCATTAGAGTTACTTCAAACTGGTAACAGGCGCATGAGTTTGATGCGGTTGATCGAGTCCTTGATCAACTTGATCATTAGTGAGAACATTTCGGGCGGATCGACTGATTATAGCGTGACAGTTTTTTACCTACTTGAGGTTTCCATTTTTTCGTTTTAAAGATCGATAAAAAAGTCATTAGCGTCGCAAAAAAATTTTCAGAACAAATTTTCGAACAAAACACCTAACATAGTGGACAATGCTGACAAAGACAATTAACCCTCAACATGATCAGAATTGGAATTATAATACAATTCGTCTGTTAAGGACATATTGAGACAATAAAGTCTAATTCGACTTAAATTGTTGTTATTATTTTTTTAAATTCATAACAACAATATTTCAAATATGAGTGATGTACATTGATATCAGTCATTGAACCAGTAAATTGTCGTGGCAGCAGAACATCACTTTAGTAACACCCTAAAGTTTGCACTTAGGACAGAACTCGTTTTAAAATGTTTTTAATTGGTTTTTAAAATGTCACACTTTAAATTTGACTTATTGGAAAAATAATTTAACTCTAAAGCAATGGAACGAGTGTGACTTTTATTTATAACCCTTGATTTTAATGAATCAATTAATTTTTAATTGTTGATAACGATTTTACTATTATAATATCGTGCAGTTTTTATTAATAATTTATTGTATTTATTTCATATTTTAATATATATTCTGTTCGAAATGGAACAACCCAAGGTGCTCTTTCATCCTATTATATCTTTCATACAAAAAATGGCACTTTATGAAACCAAAATGGTATGTTTACTATCCTTATTAATAAAGAAAATAGTAGTTTTTGTACAGTGTTTAAACCAATTTTTATTTTATTTTTCAGATGTTTTATTTGATAGGGTCTAATAATTCAATATCCAAGTTTAGAGTACTCAAAATAGACAGGACTGATCCAAGAGATTTGGTTATAATAGATGATAAAGTAGAATATACACAAAGTGAAATTCATCAGTTGATAGACAGAATAGAAACTTGTAACAAGATTCAGTTGAAGAATAATAGTGCAGGAAAGATTGTGTCAGCTTTTGGTATAGTTGGTGGGTATGATTGCTAGTTGTTAAGTAGAAGCCTCCCAATTGTAGAATTTTATAGTAATAAACATGTCAAAACTTATAAACTTTTAGGATTTGTGAGATTTTTAGAAGGTTACTACATGATATTGGTGACAAAACGTCAAAAAGTAGCAGTTATTGGGCACCACAGCATTTACAAAATTAAGGACACTGCTATGATTTACATTCCTGTGGAACTCAGAAAAAATAATCCAGAGGAACAAAAATATGTTAAGATGTTTCAAAATATTGATCTCTCTAGCAATTTTTACTTCAGGTATATTAAACATAATATGTACATTGTAACTAAACTAACATTGTTGTTAATAACTTCTCTTCTGTTTTAGCTACAGTTATGATGTTACACACTCCTTGCAAATGAATTTGTCACCTCCCAGTGATTTTCCACTGAGTGCATTTACTGACAATCAGGAAGCCAAAACTGAGGACTCTGTTATTGTTGGAAAAAATGAGAAGGTGGACCCAAAACAAAAAGCTCAATATTCAAATAGGGAAGATTTACATTTTGGTGTTAGATCTACAGCCAATGAAAGATTTGTGTGGAATTTACATTTACTCAAGCCTGTGATGAGTATACTTCACCTAGACTGGATACTGCATATTGTTCATGGATTTGTTGACCAATGCAATGTTTCAGTGTATGGCAGAAGTCTATACTTAACATTAATTGCTAGGAGATCCAATAAATATGCTGGTACCAGGTTTCTAAAAAGAGGAGCAAACTTTGAAGTAAGAATCCGGCATTAGTAAAAAATTTTTGTTTGCTACACAAAATTTAATATTTTCTGTGCCCATGACAGGGTGATGTGGCAAATGAAGTGGAAACTGAACAAATAGTCTATGATGCCAGTGTATCCTCCTTTAGAAATGGAAATTTTAGTTCTTTTGTACAAATGAGGGGATCAATTCCTGGACATTGGAGTCAAGATATTTCAAAAATGGTGCCAAAACCACAAATTAGCTATGATTTAAGTGATCCCTATGGTGAGACTGCAGGTAAGTAATTGTTCTGGGCAACATTTTACTAATGTCTTAATTTGTCTGAGGTTGTGTCACATTAAAAGTCTTTTTTTAGGTCAGCATTTCAATCAACTGCTCAAGAGATATGGATCTCCTATAGTTATTTTGAACCTTGTCAAAAAAAGAGAGAAGAAAAAGCATGAATCTGTTTTGAGCAAGGAATTTAGTGCATCTATTAGATATTTGAATCAATTTATTCCACCTAAATATGGAATTAAATATGTCTCCTTCGATATGGCGAGGATGAATAAGATTAAGGATGAGAATGTTATGCAGAGGTTAACCGAAATAGCACGGCTCAGGATTATGCAGACCGGAATGTTCATTACAAGGCCTGTTGCTCAAATTGGATCTAATTTCAATTGTCGACCTGGGCTGCCAAAATATCAAACCGGTATCATAAGAGTCAATTGCGTAGATTGTTTGGATAGAACCAACACCGCCCAATTTGCATTAGGAAAATGCGCCTTGGGATTTCAACTTTATGCTCTTGGAGTTCTACAAATTCCCAGTTTGGAATTTGACTCAGACTGTGTTAGAATGTTGGAAGCATTGTACGAGGATCATGGAGATACATTGGCTTTGCAATACGGCGGTTCACAACTGGTTCATCGTATTAAGACTTACAGGAAAACAGCACCTTGGACCAGTCAAGGGAACGATATTATGCAGACCTTGAGTCGTTACTACAGCAACACATTCTCAGACTCCGAGAAGCAAAATACAATTAATCTGTTTTTAGGTGAGGATTGGTGGTGAACATCTAAGTTTACATGTTCGTTTATAAATGATTTCTCATGTTTTAGGTTTATTTATTCCTGATGAGAAAAATCCTCATATATGGGAAACAACAACTGATTATTACATTCATCATTCTCTATCCATGCGTAAGAAGCAACAACGCCCGTATCCCCTCACACAATGGTGGGATCCAGATATTTTACAGTTTCTTCCCAGGTATCCTTTTTTCCCATCCTATATAGTTGTTTCAATGAACATATTTTTGAACCACAGTATTCAAAATACCCTCATTGTAGGTCTTATGAAGAAATGTCTAAGAAAAGTACAGAACTTATAGCAGTGCGTCCAGAAGAAGAATCCATTGACGGCTACATGGACTACCATCGTCCGTATGAATTAACATTCCTCAGTGAAACATTTACGTCTGAAATAAGTCATTCAGTGAGGGATTTCATGCCAAATTCCACAACAAATGTGAGTCCTTTTGAGGTAAGGATTCGTCCTGGACGAAGATGGGAAGAAACTGGAGCCAAAACATCAATGAAAAACCCTTCTCTTACTGGACAGAGTTCAACAAGCTCAACAACTTCTAGTGGTTCAAGGTATATTTCTGTACTAAATATTGACGGCCATATAATTAGTCTGTAACATATATAACAAAGACTCTAAGAAAATAATTTATTTTTAGTGCGTCATCAGATAGTGATGATTCTTGCTCAATTGATGAAGAGCTCACTGGAGAATCTCAGTGTTCACCTGGGACAGAAAATGAGGGGCTTAATTTTGAAAAATTATTTCCCAGTATGAAAGAAGTTTATGGAGTTGAACTAATAGCACCTCAAAAAAACCTACTTTATAAAAGGTATTTTGTAGAAATAGTACTTAACAATAATTGCTAATTTCAATTGGTGTTACTAGAACTCAGTTGCATCTGTAATTTCTAGAAAAAAGTTGTATTTCATTTTTCCAGGTATGTTTTTATGTATGTAAATTCCATTCAAAATGTTAATTCAACAAACCTAAATACAAAACGATTATTTCAAAATAATTCAATACCAACTGATGACTGTTACAATACTAATGTTCCTAAAGTGCCACAGAAATCAATTGAAAAATATGAGAAATATATTCAAAGTGAATTTTGTGGAGCATCAACTCCATTAACAGGAGATCTAAAAATTTATGAGGCATATGCTGCTCAGGCCTGACAAGTGAAACACTTCATCTTCTTAGAAACTCATATTTATTATTTTATCCAAATCACCTGGGTCTGAATCAAATATATTTGATGAAATATTGACATTGTTTACCACTGTTGTGTGGTTGATTATTTTATTTTCATGTTCAATATCATTATACTTCCTTTTTTTTGATCTGACATTATTTTCTTGGCTGTCAATTAAATTATAATTGCATAAGGTATTAATTTTGCTTTCATTGCAATTATTCAAGAAATCATCCTTGTCTGACATCATTAAATTATTTTTCCAAACCTCTAATGAATTATTTTGCTGCACATCAATAACTTTAGTAGTGTTTACAACCTTCTCATGACATATTTTTTTTCTTTTATTTACATTATCATCGAATATGTTGATATTCTCAATTTCATCTTCCTCATCATGTAATTCAAATAAATCATCTTCATCTAAGAACTGGGTCCATTTACTTCCTTGCTTTTTCTCTGATTCAGGAGGATGAGGTTTTATATCATTTTCCTCATCAGATTCAAGTGACTGTTCCTGTTCCTGAATAAGTTTATTCTGATTCTCAATTTTCAGTTTATTAAGTTTCATGACTTGATGACGACAATCTTTCCCATTGCCTTTGCCATAGTTTCTCTTCAGTGACTGCTTAGCACCACACATTTTACATTCCCACTTCTTTGCCTTTTTAACTATATGTACCTGTAAAATTTAATATCCACAATTTGACGTGAATTTCATCTTAAGTTTAACAAACAACTGATTTAAACATACAAGTGACTGAATCTAATTGACATTGTGGATAACACCACATACTTGAAAAGTGTCACATGAATAACACCGCAAGACGTAATGTTCCTGTGACATATTGTAGGGCACTGGTTCACGGATGAACGGCAAACAAAAGGTTCTTTCTCAGATGCTACACTTTATGACAAAGAGAAACATTTTCCAGAGTAATTGTAATAATTATATATGCCTTATTTATGGTACTAATTTTTTATGACTGAAGAGTAGTAAAATTAAAAGAAAATTTAAGTAACAATAACGTACGTTAGACGGATATTTGTATTAAATTGAATCACAGCAAATTTCTTACTTTTGCTGTATTTTACAGATGGTATTGCGCGCCAATTTGCCTATCTCTTATGTAAAATTATTTGTTGCAATATCTATAATTCGTGGTTTATATTTTTGTTAGTTATTGTGCAATATATTTTCATTTTATGGAGGTAACACTAATGTATTGGTGAGTCATTTTAACAGAATACGATTTATGTATAAAAATGGCTGGCCGTAAATAACTAGTTGTTGCGGTCAGTTGAATTTTTGAGTTGTTGATTCAGAGGAAAAGGAATAGTTTTTGTTTTTATTGTGAACATACAGATCATAATAAGTGATTTAATACTTCTATATCTAGTACTATATCCTAAGTACTTCAATTGTATGAAACGTTTTATTAATAGCATCGGAACATAGTTCGATTATTGAACTTAGTTTTGTGCATCACAAATCAAAAGGATGAATTTAAACTAAAGTTGCTAGACCAAGCTTGAAGATGGAAAACAGAATATTATAAGGCACTGCGAAATACAAAGAAAACAAAACTTTGAAACAACTTTTGAAATGTTACAAATGTTGTTTACATTGTTGGATAGTCGTATTATTATGTACAATAAACAAAATAATATTGATCGTTCTATGAGACCTCTTAAGACTTGGCAGACCACTTATGCATACATTTCAAAGAGTATTTTAGAATCTAGGTGCTGTGTATCTTTCTTTGAGATTCCCAATAAGACTGATTAAATAAATACCTGACGCATTAATAAAGGGATAATAAATTAGCTCTAATAAAACAAACAAAAGCTCCCACGAAAGTATCAATAATACAAAAAATTTGCATTGATAACACGCCATGAACTCAATAATTTGCCTGTCGTGATCGTAGAAATTTGGAAAAGGACTGCAAATCTGTTGTTTTTCTAAAACGTATAACACTACCCTCTTATAATTGCAACAGTTTTATGTTTAAAAGCTTAAAAGTTTAGCTTTAATGGAAAGTTATGCATAATATTGTAAGGCATATTAAACAAAAAAGTACGGTTATTTGTTCTGATTAAAAGCCGACGGTGTCGTACGTAATAATTTCATTTTTATTATTCTTTAAATCGCGTTTACGAACTTTATGAAAACGTTAGAGAAAATTAGAGAAAATGACTATTCAAAATAGTTGGTTTCGTCGTAGGAAGACTTGAATGAAAATTTCATAGAACCGCGGTGTGAACTATTCATTTCTGTAATTGGTATATAAAAAAATAAAAATAGTAACAGTACTAATGAGTTCTTCCTACGGCCCTTGGTTAACACTTTCATTATTAACGTTCAAAATAAAAAATGTCAGCGAGATTTTTTTAACTTCACATTGAGCAACCTATTCGGTTACTATGCATCTAAAAATTGGAAAAGAATTATTATGTAATTTGGGAGACAGTCTTAAGGAAATCAATCACCGACAATTTAGGCGACAGGTGAACAAAAAAGCATCTTTGGATTTGGAAGATTTGGAAGTTGACCACATTCAAGATTATCATCTGTAACGGATGAGTGGTACCAATATTGCTTTCGGGGTTAATGTGCAATAAATGTTGCTAACAGGCAACACAGTATAAGTTCGGAAAACGTATAAACTGAATTCTTCTGCAGAAGTTAATCATGACGAAATACATTAATTTTTTATTAGTCATTAATGTGTTCAGGTGTTTTTTCTGTTCCACAAAGTGATTTATCCACGTTTTCTTCTAACGGATGAAGGTCTGAAGTAATCATTCATTCCTTTAGCTGAGGGAATACAAAACAGTTTTAAGGGAATCTCTAAGGATGAAGTATGTACCTTAATTCAAACTATAATTCTGTAACTTGATAGAAATTGCACGCCCCCTTATTCCGTGGTTTCATTTTACACACCCACTCTCCACATTTCTCGTAACTTAGTGATGACTGTGTCTGTTTGATGAGATCTTCAAATAAATCTACAACTGGAGATTGTTTGATATCAGTAAGCAATTCAAGGAGCTGAATATAAGAATTCGTGTAGATATTAATCTTCAATGGTTCAGTAAGTTTAATCTTGTACTAATCATTTTTGTCGGAAGAAGTGTGATGTACACCATAACTTAAAACTCAAATGAATTAAAAATAAATAGTATGATACCCTGGAGTCTATTACAGGATCTTTGAAGATAATAAAATAATTCCAGCAAAGCAGTAATATTGAATTTCCTCCCTAAATCTACCTTCATTTTGCTTTAAAATATTATTTCTTCTTATTACATTCACTTAAAGGAATTACAAAATTAATTTTTATAAATAGAATTATTAAAATTCTCTTAAGTAAAAGTATGAAGCATCAAACTGAACGTTGAAGATTTATGATGATTTTTTGGCTCTCCTGAATATTGGTACACGTTTAAAATATATTAGAAAAATGATTTGATTTTGGCTTCTTGTTACCTATAAATAACTTGTAGTATTTTTCTTTGGTTGATTTACTAAGGAATGTTGAAAAGGACCACAAAAAAATTTTGGGTCGAATTAGGGTTCTCCTCCAGGTTTCGAAAGGGTCACCGGGATTGTTAAATCAAGGCGTATGACATTCCTCAACACGTTGAAACACGCACACACACACACTAATTTCTGAAACAAGTGTAGTAAGTTCTACGAACCGATGAACTACCTGTTTTAGATAAATTCAATGTGGGTTCTGTTTGACGTAGTTATTTTCCATTCATTTTACTGAACCCGAAGGCACGGAATTTGGGCGTAAACCTTGACTAAAGCCGGAAATTACGCCGGATTTTGTTTGAGTATTGTTTTTATCATATATCTGGCAGTATATTTTATATATATTTTATATATTTATATGTACGAAGTGTTGTTGATTCTTTTGACACAAAGCGTTCTATTATCAAATAACTTTTAATAAATAATAAATATTATCAAATAACTTTGCAATGTTTTCAAGCCTAAAGATATTTTGGAATTGGTCAAATAATTTAAAATGTAGTAAACCCAAAAATGAATTGCGTTTATCGGTGATAAGACAAAAAGACAGTTTCGGGCATTTCGTAAATAGCTTAACTTGTTTAGGTTTGCTGGATCAAGGTTCTTGTTGGAAGGATACTTTTAATTGGTGTTGGCCATGGGACATTAATTCCATTAATCTAAACGCTGAGGAAGAATCTCTACAGCAAGAGCAGTACATCAGATAGGATTATCTTGTGGCAAACGATCTATTTTTTGTCTGGTATAAGAAAGCAAACGTGGTACTTAGCCCAGTTACCATTCCTAATGATGGTGCAGAGACGTGGAATAATACTGAAGTCAAGGTACACGATACTATGTAAGCTATCACATTGCCTAAATCATATTATCCGTTTTTATTTATTGACTTATTAAATTTCTGAATGTTGGAATGACTCGTAAACAAAATGCATCATTGTTTTATTTGTAAATTTGTTTAAAGAATATAGTCGAGCAATGGTATTCTTTTAAGTGATGTAGTTTTAAAAGAAACTATTAAAACGTTAGTCGAGGAATAACAGAAAACACAATAAATATATTCACAGGTTGACAGTACGAATCATTCAAAGGAGTCTAGGCTAACGTAGTAAAACTACTTGACCTAAAACCAAGTTCTCAGGCGTCTTTCAATGAATTCAGAGACAACCCAATTTAATTTAGTTCATTTTAGGACTCTTTAGACTACAAATATTTTATTGGGTAGTTATGCAGCATCAGATCATAAGAGAGGCTATGGTCGAAGATACATATTTGTATACGTTTCTAAAGGCAATACCAATTACGTCGAATGTTGTATTTTTGGCATTAAAATAGCGTTTTATTGGTAGAATCCTTAAGGGGCAATTTAACTGGAAAGAAGATCCAGACTTAAAGCATTACAATGTTCATCTCTGACCTAATAAAATCGTATACTATTTTTCTAATAATGTAAATCTTGAATATAAAAGTTTCTAAATACATTAATGTAGAGCAACGTTCAAGGAAGACTACAACGTTAAAAAAATACAATGAATAGATTTCATTATGTCAGTTGGTCTACAAGTGCTACGGTTCAGTGGAAAAAGGGTGAATAATATAGTTTAGTAGAAGACCTGCTTATAACTATTTTAGACAATGACGGAGTTTAATACCCATGCAGAATCACCAAACAATGAAGTAGAGATCTCAGAACAATAAAAACCCAGTCACAGCACACATACAAATTTTCCGATGATAGAAAATTATTCATGTGAACTAAATATATATGAACATTAAAAACACAGAAACATAAGAAACATACTTGGGGAATGAAGCAAACTTCTAACGGTCCTAAAAAGTACTGGGTACACTGCTTTCACCTAAAAGTTTTCTTTGGTATAACAAATGCTCCCTGCTGTATGTCATTTTCACTTGGGAAATGAGTAAGTGATTTTTAACGACTTTCCGTGACGGGTCAGTGACAGATTGGCACTCTCAGAGGAGTCACGTTAAGGACACCTAGCTAGGTAGAGAAAGTTTCCTCAGGTCCTGTTGGAAGCTCGTTGAATTTAACCCAACAGCGAAGAACAAGAAGGCGGGAAAGAAGCAGGCCTCCTATCAAAAAAACAAACGTACGCTGGTTTAGCAAGGGGGCCTGACTGTTGTCCCCTGAAAGTACGTCATTACGAATAGACTCACTAGTCTGACCTCTTTAAATTGATACATTTTTCTAGTTAAATGATTTTTACGCCATCCATCATTGGTCCTTATCATCGTCAGTTCGGTTATTTTCGAACGAACACGATGTTCAAACACCTTCTGTTTTGAACGCACGGGATTTATTTCAGCAGCTCCAAATTCACACGTAGGGTACTGTAAGTGTCACGCAAATCTTTACAAGTAAATTAAGAGGTCAATTTCTAAAAAATTAAATAACTTTTGGTTTAGCGGAACAATAACAAATAGAGGGACTCATCAATCATATGTGATCAATGAAGGAAAGAGTGGAGCATGAGTAAGCGAAATTTGCAATTCAGATTTTGATGTACATTTGATGTTATACATTTTACTGATAATAAATTTTAGGCCCAATGTGATTATAATGAAACACTTCCCTTATGTGTAGGCAATTCCTATTTTGTAAACAGTGAACGTACAATAAAAAACAATGGAAAATGTCAATTACATATTTTATAATGCAATGAAATATTTGACATATTCTGAAAGGAATAAAAGTAACAAAATATTATATGAGTTTGAATTTGGAACACTGTAAGTGTAGTACGTTGTTTATTTTTTGGGTACACATACTAGCTTACTTTCATTCAATATTAATATCCAGTATCAATTAATTAGATTAAGAGAGAGACAAACCAGGCTTGTAAATGACTCTGAGCACTTGGTAGTGTGACTTACCTCCTAAACAAACTATAATGTACTTAAAAAATGTCAGATCAATTTCACGTCAACTGCTTCTGTAATACCAATAAGTCATAATATTAATAATACTAAGAATAATTCGCTTTCAAGCAGATATGGCATGTATGTCGTACGTTACATTCAATGTATGTTATGTTCTATTATCTTCCTTACGCGGACGAATTACAATTACCAAAAGAAGTATTACTTCTTATTCCATTACATATATATAAAAAGGTGTCCCTTTTGAAATCCGACATACCAAAGTTTTCCCTAAAACCCAATTACTTTTTAAATTTGATGACGTTTCTAATTTATTTGATCTGAACGTACTAATATAAAACGAACTAAAATGCACTAACTAATTAGTCGCCAATGTCTACAGGGATTTTAATCAGCAGCAATGTATTTCAATTTTTTGTCTGTTTTACTTATTGATAATCAATCCAGTAAACGGATTCAATCGTGACCATAGGGACGACCGGTATTTGAATAATAATCTAATACACGTTGAATTTACGAGAAGTAATTAATTCTTTTTATGGATAGTATTGGTAGTTGATGAGTACTTCCACCGTTAATTTGCAAAAATTGGGGGACGAGAATTTTTAGGTATTACGTTAATTAAAAACAGTTATACGGGCTGAAGGATTTTTTAGGGATGATCAAATATATCATGGACAGTGCCCTGCGAGAATGACAATAGTATATTCCGCTTGTATTCCACCACAGTTCTTTTCGATTAGGCCGGTGACAATGATTGACAAACAGACTAAGAATAATGTCAGATTGAATTCGAAAGTCGTTCCCGAAATTTGCTCAACACTCCTGTACGGGAATGGATATTGAGAAACTCAATCATCTCTTGAATCGATAGTAGACCAATCATGACTCATTTGGTGCGTAGTCCGTCCTGGAAGCCAGAGAAATTTGGCCGGAGAAAATGTTCATGCAGAAAACGGAGGACCCATGTCGTTTTCGCTGGATTCTTTATGAAATTCTTCACATGTTTCGACGGTGAGTAAACAATAATTTGATTAGGCGACGAATTGCACGTGTCACATGAAAAAACTTATTTTGGGGAGGCATGTCTGCTATTTTTGGAGGGAAACCTAAGGCCCCGAAAAGGCTTGTGACTCGTTCCTGACTGAGTACGAGTTCCGCACTAGTCAACTGCCACAGTAAAACACCATCCGTCTCCCGCCAGTCTCGATCAATGGCCCTACTATCAGTGGTTCACTGCAAAAACGTATTAAACCCAATTTGAAACGGAGGTTTGCTCTTGCCGCTTTAATTTTACTAATTAAGCAAGGAACAAGAAGAAAAGGCAGAACTGGAGGCACGATATTCTACATCTGTGATAAATACGTAGAATTAATAACCATAAATTTTCAAAGTTAAAATATTATTTTGTTAAATATTATTTAAAGAGTGATTTGGTGTACACCAACGCTTCCGATTTGAAGATATCGATCATCGCATGATATTTCTTAGTCTCGTCAACAATAAAAAGGAGAACATATCGGTCGCATGCTTTTTCCCGATTCAAACAGATTAATTACTTTGAACGTCTTATTCATGTTTTTCATAATTCTACGCGTTGACCCAGAAAGCAAATTATAAATGGAGACCTTGATTGATCACCGATAGTGATCTACCTTAACTTTTCTAGCCCGATATGAATTAAAATTCAAGCTCATTAGTCTTTAACCATATTACGTATTAATTCAATACGGTATTAATTCATTAAGGTATTTGTCTGTCACATTCTGGAAAATTTTTGCAGTAGCCTAATAGTTTGACCTACTCAAAATTAGATTTCATTTGGAATTGGTATAATTTTTAAGGTTGCCCTTACTGCCGCTGATATGCGGATGAGTAGAGCATTTATGTCATTTAGGTATTGGCTGTAAAAATGGGTTAAAATTGAGAATCGATTTGTAAAAAAAAATTATTTTTGACGGAAGAATTGGTTGTTTTGCTTCCCTTCTGAAATAAAAGTTTAGCCATTTTAATTACTAATTGAAAGACTTGTAGACTGGGGTTTACCATGACACCCCTAGTCCTTGCCTAGCCAAATTAAATTATGACACATAAAAAAGCGGAAATTCCAACCTGTGAAATTTCAAGTGACCGTTACAAAAAAATCGTTACCATTACAATTAAGTTTACTTACTCTGTGCTAAACTTTTCCCCGTATAATTTGTAAATTTATAATTCCTTGCTCGTGGGTTGACTCGTATTCTTTTCTTAAATTAATGTGAAAATAAAGAAAATCAATAAAGATAATGTTTCCGAGAAAAAGAATTGACAAAAAATAAATTAAAATATAATTGACATTTGGGAATCTTTGAGAGGGATGAACGTGGGTGGCATGTTCATAATGGCGGACCTGCTCTTTGGTGCTAAAACGAACAACTATATTTTTTTCCTACCCGACATCTGGAAGATTTTTCACCACCGGAGCGACTAGATTTGATCGAATTGGATTTGACCCATTTTACGTCTTACGTTTACCATTATACGTCATTGTGTTAATACTACATCTGAGTGTACACAACGGGGCATGGCTTATTTTACACGTTTGAAAACTGGCAGTTGATGTCTAAGCTTCTATCGGTGAGAATTCACGTTTCTTTTTTATCGTTTATTTACAATCGGTTTGATTTGTTGTTAATGAAAATAAATTTGTAATTGGTTCCAAGTTGTGTCGTGAGTTAATAAAATCCATGAAAATGATTTGAACGATTTTTTTTACCGGACAAAGTTGTTTTGAAGTGTACATTCGAACGGTAAGTTCGTCGTTTTGGTAGGAAATTTTGAATATTTGAATGTTTTTATACACGAAGACACGTGTAAATTCAGGAACGTTTTTCATTTGTTTACACCACATCGGTGGTATGTAGCGAAGGACGAATTACATATGTGTTATTATTATTATTTTAATGAAGAATAATTGAATTGTTGTAACAGGGGTGACATAGGGGCAAGGAACCAATTCCTAGTGACAAAAAAATATACTCTTTAATCTTACTTTATTCTTTTTCCATTTGCATTTTGTAATAATCAGAATTTACAGTTTGAATTATAATTTTCATGCTCTGATTGTTTTGACAAATTCATGTTGGAAATGTATTATGGAATAACTCATGATAAAATCAGATAAGTCAACTGAATTATTCTTTCTAATTCTGATAAACTCATACTTCTTCAAATTAAATCAAACATTCATTAAATTTTATGATTACAAATCTTAGAATTACAGTAACTAATGTGGAAAGTGAAGTATGTCTTGTGCTGTCAAGTTTGTTTTTATTATTCTTTATTGTTCAAGATGACATAATTTACAAATTCTGTCATGTAAAATTGTATGTTCACTACTGGTTTTCGTGCAGATTAATAACAAGGCAATTGATATTCTTGTTTTGGAGGAAACAGAAATGGTGGATAAATTTAGTTGATTCAGATTGTAATCATTGATTATTTAATATTCAATGACATTGTGCTTCACAGTTTCTCTGCAGTGTGAGTGTCAATCTTTCCAATGTTTGCATTGCTGCTTGCTTGAAATGTGAGGATAGGTTGAATTTGTCAGTAATCGTTCAAATAAGATGGAGATGTATCAGGGCCTGGGTCAGTTTGTTAAAAGTCTCTGACGTAGTGCAAGGTAATGTTTCATGGTTATTTTACTTTATCTTAACTTTATCTTCAATTTTATTTAACTGTCTAAATGAGTTCCTAAATTTTTAGGTCAGAAAATAAAATCCACACAGTTGATTTTGTATGAGAGGTAATGGTATTTGGAAGGTACAATGAGGAAGAGTGAGATTTTTTCCCTCATCGTTTGACAATCACCGACCCCCCTGGTACCGACCTGGCGTCGCTGGTAGTTAGACAGCTACTCCTTTTAGTTAACTTGCCACCCAAAAACCTTTAATTTAACAGTAGGAGTAATTTTATGTTAACATTATTTTCCCACAATATTATGGAGGGCAAACAAACATTCTCAGCAAAGTAAAATGGTCAGGAAACCCTTCCCTGGGCAAAACTATTTAAAGTTTACCATGTAGAGCAGTTTTACCGTCCACATTGTCCTACTGATCGTTATCAAACAACAATGCTGAAGTGATAAGAAAATTACAAGTTATCAGATGCTGCCCCAAGAGACAGAAAACATGATATAATAATTAAGGGTCACTCATAACTGGCGTAATCACATAAAGAGTGCATCTTGGCGAAAATAAACATCGACATTAGAATTTAATCAGGTACTTTCGGGAAAGGTAATGAAATACCTCTACCGCAAGATAGGCTCTAAATTGTTCGTCACAGTTTAATGCCTCGGTTTCTGTGAACTGTGCAATTTTTTGCATTAAGCGTTAAAGCGTGAAAAGTTTAACTTCCCCTTTATCGTCATCATGATTATCTATTATCCACCATGAAAAATCCCATAATTTTTGCAATTACTAATACTTTTACCTATTATGCTTCATTTATAAATTACATAGATAAATTTATAATTATAAATTTAAAGAAAAATAAAGATGAATAGAGCTAGAAATGGTCACAATTTGAATGGAAACTTGAATAGGATTTTCTTTGAATGGATATTTCAAATGGTGCCTATTTTTCGTATACTGCTAGAATTGTCTTCACGAAGTTACTGTTCAAATTTTAATTATTAAATGACAAATAAAATACATTCTAGGCGTAGTAGTATAATACTACCCTGCGACCAAAGTTCAGTGTTTTTACATTCCTGCCTTTGGAAGTTTAGATGACTTATCGTTAATGTATTTGAAAATTAATAAACATTATATGAGAATTTGGAGAAACATAGTTAACTGCTTGTGTGCCGCAAACAAATTTCCGGCGAAAGGGTCACTTCTCATGGTAACCACATTCCGTAGGTGCAATATTTATAATTTATACGTCAAACTGTTTTAATAGACTTTGATTGAATGCGGCAACAGAAAATATAAAAAATAATGATGCCCATATAAGTGTGTTACTCCTCTACACTATATTAAATTTATGGTTATAAATTTGCATAGATATTCGTTGTATATAATTAGAAATTTTTGGGCGGTTCTGAAACATGCTTTTATACCTTGTATGACATTTAATGTATTCTATTTTACAGTGTACAGAATATAAATAAAAAATTGGTAAAATTATACAGGTTCTACAAATAGACCCCGGCGTGTAAAATAAGAGTTTATGCCAGATTTTGGATAAAGTACATTGATTCTGGCCCGACAAATACATTAAGTTCATATTTCAATTGTCCTTAGAACCAATTTATATTTTATTCAAATAGAAATGTTTTTTGTAAGTTTGGCCTCAACGTAATATAAACCGAGGGAATGGAATATTCACCGGTGCTGGTCACATGTCCATGTATAAATTAGACAGGTTTAAATTTAGTAATCACTTAACTGCGAAGATTATGCCTCTCAAATTTGATAACTAATATTTGATTATTGATTCGGCGCCAGTTCAATAAATGAGATGAATTTTAGGTTTTGCTCTCGACCATCAATCCGTAGCACTTCAGTTTGATCGCAGTAACCATTATTTGACAAGTTGATTGTTGAATGAAATAAGTAGATTATTCAGTGTTTGTACTTTCAAACGTTTGCGTTTGTTTAAGTGTAGTAAATCGTGTGCTGCTTAACAATTCAAATCGGTTTCCATGTTTCATATTAAAACCAATATAAAGAAGCGTTTTGTTTGGCTATACGAAAAGGGAAAGATAAAATTTCCATCAAGCCGGTTTCGAAGCAGTTATTGATATTAATTATGATTTATTGGTGATCGTAACACCTGTAATCCACCGAATAATTAATTTTATTCTTGAGGACAGGAATTTTCTCGCCGTAATTTTTCCGAAGCCAAAGAGCACAATATAGAATCACTAAAAATGTGTTGTTACCACACGTTTGTCTTAGTCAACCAGTATTCTTTCAATAACAATGATTTTACTTGTATGAACATATAGAAATGTTGTATTTCATCGCTATGGGTCCATAGCCAATATCCAGCTGCCGTGAATAAATTTTTAAACTATCGTTTGTAATGTAAGTTTGTAATGGGCTAATTGGTTGTAGTGCAGTTATTGCATGAAAAAATAAAAAAATGAAATTTTGTGTCTCACGTTTGCAATTTAATTGGATATTTTGCATTAATACTAACTGTAAGAGTAATTAAAATTATTTGTTTCCTATATGGTGGGTACAACAGTGGGCGTAAATTATTGTTTTTAGTACGAAGGAAATGAGACTAGCTACAAAGCATTAATATAGTTAGAAACTTAATGAATTGTATTATTAATTGGTCTTTCCAAACCAGAATATTGAGTGTAACTTATGTCTCATTGCTTCTACAGTAGTTTACGATGTTGTAGTTTGATATAAAAACATTCATCACAAAAGATTTACTGTCAAGTGAAAAGTTCCAAGAATGTTATGTCCTTTTGTACTACTTCTCTAAATGGTCCATGTAGGGCTAGATTGTCTGCTTATTAATGTGTTTAGAGATTTTAATTTAAGTTATACATGTACAGCAGAGATTTTCCGATATGGTAGGATGATTCAGGATGATATGATGGATGACACATTCAGGAATGTTACATTTTCGGGAAGATTCACCAATTTTTTTTAAAGTTTTCTTGTTTATTAAGGAAAGGAGTGAGTAGCACGATACGGAAAGAAAATTAAAAATTTTGTAAATGAAATTAGAGAAGCCTCAGATATTGAAAATCAAATTCTTGGATGCGATATCCAATTTCAGATAGATAAGTAGGAAAATGTTAAACAATGACACAGAAAAATTCAGTGCAGTAGTTTAGTAGAATTGGTTGGAAAAATGTAAGAATCCCGAATTATGCAAATAATATTCGATTCGTGCCACGGTGTCACTGTAGGAAACGGGCAATCCTTTAATTGCCATTGATAATGCTAAAAAAAGTAATGTGTATTACTCAACTCAAGGTTTGTTCTGTTAAAATGAATGCTTGTTTCAACGAAGAGACAGAGTATCTCTTTGCCTAATATGTCAGTACATAAGTAATAAACATGAAATGCGACGTCCAAGCAGTTTAATTTATATTGTAACATAGGTTGTAATTTATGACCAGTTCCATATACTCCTCCCATAATAGAAAAGTCTGTTATTTGGTGGGTATATTAAAGGCATTTGAAATTATCATTACCTTATTTGTTTGTAGGCAAAATTTGGAGATTTGACTCTAAGAAAATTGTAGAGTAAAGAAGACTATCGTTGCAAATTATGTATGGGTAAAAAGTAGAAATGAAGATACGTGGAATTGAAAAGGTTCTCTACCGGTTCTAACCGCTTGAAGCTGGATCTTCGACATTAGTAAATTTTCTTTATAAACTTAAGGTCTTATGGCAACATACAACTTGATAAAAGGATAAGACGAGTTAAAACTGAAATGAAAAATCGTGGAATTTGTGTTGTGAGACGGACCACGGGACTTTAACTTTGATTAGTATAGTTGAGTGAAAGGCGTGAAGAATAAAATGCGAAAAATACACGATGCGGCTTTCTAGAATAAATTAAACAAATTACAACCTTTGATATTTAACCCGACGACGTCACGTTCGGAATGAGGCTTCTTGAACATTAATTTTCACATTCTTCTCACCAGGATTAATCGTCAGGTATTAAATAAATTAAGATTTTCACGATGGGAAAATTAATGTATGGCAAATTTCTGGTTATGATTACCGAAATTCTTTCTAGGGTAAATAAAAGAATAAGAATGCTTTTCCTTTCCAGTTTTCGAGGTCAGAATATGCGGATTGTTTTCTGGGTATAATCACCTCAGAGCACAGTACTTGAATAAAAATCTTAGTGCGTGAGTGATTCCCTTACTGAGATAATTAGCAAGCAGGCATTACTGAAGTGGTTCACATCTAGGAATTCTAGATGTCCTGCGGGATAAGTTCTACAAAGTTTTTTTGCACTTAGGTATTGTTTCAGATGTTAACGAACTTTCTCTACAAATATACCTATGTAGTATATTCAATTGAGAGAAAGTGGTCACCTACAGCAATGTCATATGTCATGCAGAATTTAGTTAGGAAAATTTGAAAAACCAAAGAAGATTGACTCAATTTTAGGGAGCAATTGATTAACTAGTTGAAAGCTTTGAACTTATGTGAAAGACACAATAAAGCATCTGGACAGTTTTCATAAATGATAGTAATTTTACTGGCATCGCCATTAATCATTTAATAAATTCCATCATTGTTGGAGTGTTGAGAGTGAATCGTTCGACGATCAACAGCGAATTTGTATTTTACGTCATTTAATCATACGATACGAAAATGGAGTCATTCGCTTGAGTTTGTCATGTTTCTCGAAGTGGAAAATTCAATGTAAAACTTGAGGTTAACAGATTTTCCGTTTAGATAATTAAACGGATTGTTACACAGGTAGGCCAGAATCGAAAGAAAGTCGTTTGTCTTGTCTCGTCCTTTCTTCGGATACTATTCTTTGTTGCTATGAGATAATACAATTCTCTAGTGTCTATCCCTCAGTTATACGCGTTTGTTCACAACTGAAATGATTTCTTAATGAATGCACCTTTTTTGTTCTAGCACCTGTTGAACGTCAAGCTTAAAATTGTTTCTACTATCTTTGCATTCGTTAAGTAAATTGTTGCCAAGAACGACAGGGGTTCGGAGCCAGGAGCGAGTATCAAAGGTCGTAGAGGTCGAATTTTACGGTAACCTCATCTTGTCGTCAGCACCAGCCCCCTTGGAATCATTTACTGCTGGTAATTGTAGTGATATTTGACTTTAAATATGGGATTTTTTTTACTGATTACGTACCCATGACATCACCTACCCTTTCGTGGCCAGTACGCCTGCGTCGTTCAAAAACCGCCGATTTACGCGAGACCGGTCTGCCTGATCGACATGACTTGGGTATCGTTTCCGCGGTCTTGAATTGCCCATTTAGGGTAAAATTGCTCAAACGCCCCTAAGCTCCAGGCATATTAATACTAATCACCTATTTCCATCCGTATTATTTCGGCATTTTATATTTCAAAACGTTTTGCATTCGGAACTTGAGTCAGGAATCTTAAACTGCGATTGAACTTTGGAACGGGAATAGAACTTAATTTCAGAATGTTACATACAGCAGTTAAACTGAATACGAATTGCCATGCCTATGCCGTGGAACTACTATCTTCGATCTGCTGTCACGAAACTAAACATTGAAGCCTAAGGCTAAGTTTCCTTTTTTAACAGAATTAATTAACAAAAAAATTTGGCGACTTTTCAGCGTGTGCATTTTCTCAAATTGAGGATTTATTTTGACCTTACTCACTGTTCAATAATAATTGATACATTTTAGGGCACATACAGTATAACAAATAAATGTATCTCAAATCAATATATTTTGCATTGAGTTTATTTTGTCACCGTTCATTCTCTGGTACCAAAGTAGGAGTATCGCTGGTACAGGGTGTCGGTTTTCTGAAATCTTATTGTAGCAGTTTTCAGGCTGTTGCGAAACCCTTAACTATTACTTTCTCCTGGTGTGACTTTTTGGAATACACCTGGAAACAAATGTAACTTCTACAAATGCAGTCAATAAAAATTAATTTTATTAGATGTCGTTCACATTGATGTTTTCTGCGACGTTAGCTCACACGGGTTTTCAGAATTCTTAAATATGAATCTCATCTGCAGGAGTTCATTTGTTTGTAATGTAACACTTTATTATTGTTGGATGAATTGGATTCTGTTCCTGATAGTTTCTCTACTGTTTAGCACACTGACTGCTTCAACATTTTAACCAAATAACATTTTAACATGAAATATTCTAGCATGTGTATTAAATAAGTGAAAATGTTTTGTTACAAGAAAAAAGTTCTGTTGAGAAATGTCGTGGATCCCTCTCTGGTTAAACATTTAAACAATGAAATCTCTAGTAAAAACAAAGAATACAACTCTTGAAGGAAAAACAGAATTGTAAAGTATTGTTGTTATTAATGATCTGCCTGCCGTTACATTTTCTGGAAAGAGAAACAAGCTACAACATTGTTATAAAATATATTTTTACTTCTATTTGTACTGTAACAAATTCTTCGAAATTGGAGTTTGAGTAATAACTCCCTTTCTTTAATCGTGCCAGCATGATTTTGCAAACGTATTTTCCACCGAAGCAAGGACATGGCAAGTCGTATTTTGTTTACAATTACTATTGTACGAGCATAATTAATCTTAAAAATTATTATTAAAACTTTTTAATACAAGGATGAACTTTTCGGGAGAAAATTCATTTGAATTCAGAACCTGTTATTAACCGAACTGTAGTTGATTTATGATGAAAGTCGTGTTATAAAAAATTCGGAATCGTTTATTTTGATTGTAATAATGCTATATAGTGCATTTCAGAGGATCTAACAATGTATTCTCAATGTATCCCTGTTTGGTACAAATTTTGAATGAAGTGAAGCAGCGGATATGTTTAATTCAGCGGATTAAATTACCTTAATTTCATGGGAATATATACAGTTGTTTATCTCAAATTTACCCAGACATGATCCAACCAACTTTTGCTGTCTAGACCTAACGAGTACGTTTACTTAATCCTATTGGCTTCGCAAAAAATTGAAAGTTTAAGTAAGAAAAAAACAAATTTTCCTCAAAATTTTGGTAATGTAATCGGAATCTATTTTAAATCCGATACCGTTACCTTGCATTTTTCTGTTTGCGATGCTAGGAAAGTTAAAGTGTAAAGTGTAATATTTGCACCTTGTAGTTTCAGCGTCCGTTTATGTTCTGGGAATTTCATTCATATACAAATTGACGTTCTCTAGTTACTCTCTCAAAAGGATCTTACGATTGAGCACAAGTACGCAACGTGAAAAATGATATAAAAATGAATGCAATTGAGTTAATAGCATTTTCCTTCTTGGTGTTGATTCCAGAAAATGTCCGTTTTATATTAATGTCAAACAACAGCACATTGAAGGTGAACTTTAATGAATACTATAATTTGCACTACGTGAAATAACAGTTCTGTATCGGACATATGCGTTGCACATTTTGCACATCAGCTGAACTTTGTATACCCAATTCAATTTTAAGTTGAAGTAGTGAAAGTAAGAGGTTGAGTATGAGGAAAGGTATGTTGTTAAACTAGGTTTAACTTATTTAAACAGCCATATATGAATTTTTTTAGTTATACAAGTGAAAATAATAGGGTAGATCTGTATTGATCACTTCATGAAGAATTAAGAATTACTACATTTTTTAAATTAATTTAAGACCATGGGTTTTCACTCTTATATCATCAAGTAGGATTACCACCGAAGTCTTTCCGAGAATGAATATCGTGCGGAAACGTAAAGACTTCGTTGCACCTCATTTAAAGCAATGTTAAATAAATGTAAGTGTTGGCGGCCTCCTAAATTTTTGTCTTTGCACTGTTGGATCAGTTGTTCGTAATGTTCCTGGCGTTTAATGGTCCATCTATCGATTGCCTGATTTTAATATAGTTAATCTAATTCAAGTGCCAACGTTGAAAACTTACGTCTGCACCGTATGCGGGAATAAAATATCCGCCATTAATTACATGTCAACGATCCGTAAAATTAAAGAAGGAAAGAAATAACAACGCATTTAATTGGAGTCAAATAATCTATTTTACATTGAATGACAATTGAAGGTACGCTACTGCAAACCTATTGCAAAGAGTTGAATATTACAAATCGATTTCAGGTATCAGTGTGTAAAAAATTACATGCAATTTATTCCTGATATTACTTTCCACCACATTATGTGGTCAAATAAATTCATGAAAAAAAACGGGTAAATGTTATACAGGATTACTGGAGAGATGTTACCAATTATTTCCTTTGCGTAAAGAAATGTATATATTAGATGTATTAATATTACCACATCACTGGGGTGCCACTATCTTGTTTGCATCACGGTTTGTATTAAAATAATTTTTGGGTTCTGACTTTCAGTCTTTCTGACCTTCCCTTATTAAATTAGTTTTAACATCTCTACGGAATTATAGGCGTTCGAAAATGTGTGGAAATTTTAATATTTCAGACTTCACACAGATTTTCCGAAATCGTCTTTGTATGAATCGGAAAGGAGTGACTACGAAAATAAGTATGGGAATGCTCTTAGATTTTTCTTGGTAGAGATTTATATTAAATTCCAATAAAAATTAGTTTTACATAAAAACAGGTTACATAAATGAAGTTAAATTTGTGTGCAAAAAAATTTAATTAAAGTAATTTAATTAGGTTATATTGAATATATTTGGTCAATTACGTCAAAATAAAACTTATTAATCGAAACCCCTCTTTAGAACATATTTTCTGAATTGCTTATGCACATTCTGATAAATTGCTTTATTTTTTAAGTGTGGTAGTGTCAGATTTATCAGTTCAAGCCAGGAGGTTGTGATACAGTTTACATAGACAACCTCCTCGATAATGTTTGAATTGTAATGACTTAAATTTGTCGAGGTGTTGTTTGAATTTGCCTAAATACCTTAGGTAATTATATAATGCAAATCTACTTCAAATTGGCGATGAATCATGCTATTTCTGCAGTCTCCTGTATGTGATTAGAATTATGTCTTACATCACATTGGGCACACAACTACATTAAGTTTCAAAATGTTTAAAAGTTCAGTACTTTGTGGATTATGAGTTAGAGCTTGTTGCGTGAAACTTTGACATTGAGAAATTAATTGTTCTCGTAGAATGAATTTTTAATTATAATCCAAACCCTAAAAGGGGTGTTGAGTTGTATGTCGCTTAATTGAACAAGAATATATACGAAAATAAATAGTTTAATTACATAAACGGAGTTTTAATGTTGTGTTTGATATATTAATAACATAACTGTGTTTAACTAAGCAACTGCACATTCATTTTATTTCCTGAATAGTTCTAATAAAAAAAAAGAAAGTTTCTTTATTGTGCAGTAACTATCAGATACAATCACAAATGCACATTTCTTGGGGATTCTCATTTTTGGCTCTCCAATATGGCTTTTCAACTGATGTTTTATAAATTACTTTTCATAGCTTTCATTTCGTATTGTATTCCTTTTAAATTACTTGTAACTTAGTTGAAATTGGTACAGATTGAGCTGCGTTTAATATTACAGTTTTAAGAAATTTATCACGGAGGTGTGGTTAGATTGTAAATCTCTCTTTAAAAAAATTTAGTTCAGGTTTAATCGGTTTGTTTCCTTGGAAGGTGTTCTTTTCGTGGAAGTGTCATTTTTTTCTGCGAAGAAGCAGTGCTCGACCTGATTATTAATTAAAGCTTTTATTGGTTCGGCATTAATTACAGAAATTGCAAACGTTAAATGAAAAAATTACAGGTTTAATCAGTTTCTTCCAAGTAATTTGCCGATTGGTTTAGCTTCAACGAACTTGGTCGGAATGTTCGAAGCCAAACTACCTAGTTTTAAGTCTCGCAAATCCTTTCGTCATTCCTCCTACAACAAATATATGTAGTGTAAGCACTTTATTTTTGCAGGTATCGAAATGAAGTGCTCTTGCATGGATAGCAGTGCCAGCTATGAAAGGCTACCAAATGTACCAACTTATTTCGAACTGAGTTCCATGTTCGGGAGAGATTCGGAGGACAAAGACAGATCGACGGAGAAACAAGTATGAAATTTTTTATAAATAATATTTTTGTTCTCTTTCAAGTTTTCTCTTTTTAAAGAGCAAATCGAAAGAAAAAATTTTGACTAAATACATATTAATATAAAATTCTTGCCTTGCCTAACAAAATTCGTGTTCGCATTCATACATCATATAAAAATATGTACAAGTTTTTCTTGGCAGTCAGTCTGAATCGGGTGTAGCGAAGTGTAAAGAAGTTTTTTGACATTAGGAATTGAACCTTTGATGGTTAACACTGAACACTGAACGTTGAATTTAATAGCAGTAAGAGCCTGAGTGTTGTTAGTCTGTGAAAATGATGAAATTTTTCTTTCTACTTTCTTTTTTTTACAGGAAGAACTAATTTTTTACAATGACGATAATAGCTACCAGACTGCTATTGTAGAGAAGAACCTCTGTGTCAGTGATTTGTGTCAGTTACTGGCTTTGAAAAATAGAGTTGCCAAAGACGTGAATTGGACGATAGTAGAACATTGGACCGATCTCGGATTAGGTTGGTATTCGTCATAATTCTTGATGCTTTAGTTCTTTCTTAAAGAAAAGAATCGGATCCTAACTATTTTATCAATTTTTTTTGCAATCTCGGAATCAGAGAGGAGTTTAGAGGATCACGAGGATGTTCTTTCAACATATCACAACATGGAAAGCTTCGCTAGAAACACCTCCAAGCGATTCGTTTTTAGGAAAAATTTTATCAAGTACGAGTTCTTCCCCAATCCCCAGGTGAGTTGTCATACAGAATTATGCGTCACTGAAGAGAATATCTCTTAATCAGTGTTCTGGTTGAATATGTATTACTAGCTGTTACACCAAAAAATGAAACCACAGCGCCTGAGTTCAATTGCTGAGTTATTTTAACACTAAATATTTGTTTTACATGAGAATGCATTGCGAAGAAAAGACTAAGATTAATATTAGGTTGAGTTCAGCGGGGTTCCTCGTGACAACCTGACAGCATGACAGTTTTAATCAATCACCCTTAAAATGAACGACACTTTGAATATTTCATAAGCCAAACACGAGCCGTATAATACTACAATTAAACATTGCGACACATTAAACAGTGAACTGAAAAACAATGTCGTTCTTACTAAAGTTCAAACAAAAACGAATGTGCATACATCATAAATCAGTAATAAATTCATGTATAAATGTTCAACTACTGTATGGGGTACTTCACCGGATCTTATGTGTATATATGTTGTGTATATATTTGCATTAGAATTTCAACCAATTAATTATCATTTTAGCACACCACCACTTCGGTTATTTTGCACCTTTACTTCTGGTGGTGCACATGATAAATTGTTTTTCTTTGAGTTGGACAACAACCGAGCTGTTGTTTTCTGTAAATTAAACACTTATACACAAATTTTATTCACGTGCTTCCTTTTCAATTATTTTTCAGCAATTTTTTCCGGTTAACATGATTGATTTGGGAGATGCCGAGGATGTGCCCCCTTCATTTCCAAAATCATCAATATTACATGTGAGTATATTCGTATCGAGTGTAATTTGATACTGCCTCAGTGGTACTCCACGACGGATACGACTAATTAAGACAGTGCCCAGTGGATTAAGTTATGAGATTAGAATGAAATAATGTCATGCGATGCCCTCATATTGTGTTTCCTGTAAGTCCACGTGCTAACTGTGTCGGGTAATGTTACAAGGGAGACTATAGGGAGATTCCTAGATTCCACTCATAACCTGGGCTCAGATAACCCGTCCCCTGGAAATTATCCTACCTATTTTTTTATACCTTTCATTTCCATTATTCAATGTTTGAAGAGTCACAGAAGCCTTAAAAATACGCAATAGAGGGTTTTTCGTTAAGCTATTTGGATGGTAAATTGGTTGTCTTGCAAGCATACCTGCTGCACGAATTCAAAAGAATTGAAGCTCCAGGAAACATCAGCATGAGCAATCTAAATCGTTTACACCCAGTCGCTTTCGTGTTTTTCCCATTGCGAAGAACCTTTTCGTACTTCCAAAACAGGTTTTGCTTGTTTCCCACTTTTAATTTATTGAGACATATTTTATTATGTTAATACAGCTGGATCGCTTGGAATTAAATTCCGCCCTCTAATGGTCTTGAATCATCAATCCTTTTACATATGGGTACATTCAATTCAATATTCCGCGCCTATTCATAAAAAATTGCTCTTAAATTTGACCAGCAGTGGTTACTAATCGAATAACGCACTAAAAGTAGTTATCATGACAGAAACTGAACTTGGCCGGCCAGGGAGGCACAAATATCATAACCTTTTGGTTATTTATTGTAAAATCTATTCTGTGGGTATACGTGGGTAAAGCGGAAGAGTTAAAATCTTAATTCCAACCTCTGAAATTTTACTTCACATAATCGGTCTTGGGTAATTTTCTGCAAAAGGTGGTACCGGCACAAGAATAATCCTTTTAGTCAAAGGAGGTGTGAAACAAAGGGTGGAGCACTCAGTTACACCTTTTAAGTTATTTTACTAATCTTGTAATGGAAATTCTTCATGTTTTTTGAATACTCTTTGAAAGGAAGCTATCAGAATATGAACGAAGAGACACAAAATCTAGTGGAGAAAGGAAGAAGAAAGGAGGTTGCAGAATTACGTAATTATTACTGCATTCACGTTTTTAATTTAACCGTTAGCAATTTCTAAGAGTGAAAGGGGTCTTGCAAGAAAGTCTTGCAAATTGAAACTAATTTCAGGCTTATTGATTTACTGCCTTCAATGCAAACCATAACTTGCTAAGAAGCTTGTGCAGTTTTAACCATAGGCATTGCGAAAACATGTTGCATTAATCAAATGTACACGTGGAAAATGTTGGTAAATCCCTGATGTACCTTATCTCCAATTCATTCGCCTCTGTATGCATAGATGCGTTATTTTCTCAAATTTTATGTGTTCAGAACATTTGTTCTGTAAAACAATGACAATGTTCAAGGCCATATCCTTATCCTTTCCACTGTGCGTTATTACGATGTGAGTCATGCAAACAATTCAAATGAATCATAGTTAATGAGCCTACTTGGCGAATTCTACTAGGTGTGTGTTTTATTGCTAATAACCAATTGATGGATTTGGATTGATACTAGGAAAAAAAGTAAAGTCTCGTTTTTTATTATAATCTGACCGAGTTCTACATTAACCTATATTGATTGCTGACTATTTGTTGTTACAGTGATATATATATCAGGTCATAAGGTAGGGATCTGGCACACGCACTATTAAATGGATTAGATGTAATAAAATATCGAAATTATAAGTAGAATACTTAAATAATAACAGAAGTGAGGATGAATCTTAATTTTAGGAATTTAGACAGGTGTACAAATATAAGCGTATCAAATAAACAAATATCTTTAGAATTTATCCATTACATTAGTAAATCTGTCCGTCTTCATAGTTGTTATGCTGGGAAACAACACTCGTAATTATACTAATGTCTGAGGAATTACTATAACACTTGAATTTTGCTTTGTAATTAAATATCTAGTAGCATACAACCATGTCGTTAGCATTTCATGATTTTTTAATACTTTAAACTGATTTTCTTATTCATTCACAGAGTATACTCACTTCCGGTGATGAATGTCCAACTGTGTTCAGTCACGTTTGGATCCGGGAAGCAAATAAGCAAGTTTGGACCAAATCGTTCCTACTCCTGAAGGATAAAAAGCTCTATCTTTCTTACAAGGTAAAATTACTATTTATTTTGTGTTTCTCCGAGTTTTTATTTTCAGACACAAAGAAGCTTTGGGTAACGAAAGTCAAAATTAAAAAATGGTGCAAATAAAAGATAGGTCGGAACAAGTTCGCAGCAGAGCACTGTGACTGCATCTGTCATTCTAACAATTTACGACTATACGAACAAAAATTGTGTTCTAATTACATTAAGGAGAAAATCACCAGCAAAAATACTTAGATTTAATGTTTCCGTTAAAAGCTCGTAACCGTCAGAAGGAAACACTTAGTAGTGAACAATCTATGATATTTCTCGTCTTTGCTAGATACCTCTCTACTTGTATTTCCTGTACTTTCTAGCTTCATTTTGGTTTAGAGCTTGCAGTAAGTGGCACCGGTAGTAGTAGTTGTTGTAGTAGTAGATGTGGCCGTGATAGTAACGAACAAGTTTCACGAAGTGTCGGAAACACTTGAAAAAGAATTGAACGATTTTGCTTAAACTCAATTTTTTCGACATTTAATAATTGTCGATGTAGCTTTTCAAGGAGTTCATGTGAGATGTAATGTGCCTTGGGTTACTGTCGCCATCGTCCCTAGAAAACCGCAAAAACAGCTTTTTCATTAATTTTGCAATATATTGTCAGACGCCTCAGATATCTCGTTAACAATGTAAATAATTTTTTCACGTAATTGAAGTAGTAATTTCCGGTAGCAGAAAAACAGTCTTTGGATTGTTGGGTAATGCTCTGCAAGGAATGAACCAGGGGCGTGAGACCGGTACCCGACAAAGACAAAGTCATATAAAATGTTGTTATGAAACCATGCTTTCATATGTTCTTGTTATAGGGCTATTACATAAAATTTGTACTTATCATCGGTTTTCTTTGGAACACGATTCGAATGTTCCATTCCGATTGTTTTTTATTGTTAAATAATTGGTAACAGATCGACCGCGATTCGAAATACTATTTTGTATAGTTTTTGTGAACACTGACGTCTCCTGATTGTTTGTAAACCCAAACGGAAAGATGTAGAAAAGCTTGTTAGAAAAGGAATGGTTGCCTAAGAACTTCCGAATCGTCGGTCGTAATTTGCCAGTTCGGATTAGTTTTTGCTCTAAGAATGCTTGGATACTGCTTTGGTAAGAGAATTATTACAAAGGTGCCAGAGAAATTACGTAATGGGGGAACAAAAAAAACACATACCATTTGCTAAATGAACATTTAAACTTAGGTACCAGATGTAATGTGTTGGGCCTACTTATAATTATAATAATTATTATTATTACTTTAATAATCGGGTTCTTCAGTCACTCATTAATATCACCGAAATTGTCAAATCTCTGGCGCAAATACAGATTATTTAATATGTTTTGTGCAAATTTATCAGCGGTTTTAATTGTTTCTTAAGCGATGTAGCATCTGGTAAATGATAAAAGATACCTGTAAGTGAGTAAACAAGGCACAGTCCCACGGTAATTAAGAGAATTCCTTCGGCTCAAAAGTCCTGGGTTTTGCATTCCATATGTTTGATAAACTGCTTTATTGGCTTAATAATGTGGTTCCCTAATGTTCAACTGTGTTGTATACGAATCTTGGTATAAAATTTTGTCAACTTAATCACGTTCAAAGTTGTTAATTTAAGAAAAATGTCTGGTCGATTGCTTAAAAATTTTTGTTTTTATTACTCGGGTCAACTGGGAATCGTCAAATTGGCTATCGAATATCTGAACCATTTCAACTTTCTCATTAATAAGCCCCAGAAGTTTCGAACGAGTCTGATCTTTGGCATTCCTTCAAGTGACCGTATGTCAGAGGTGTCGTCAACTGCCAGATGCTAATCTGACGAGATTAAATTAAATTCTCCTTCAGGAAGGTTTCTACACGTCCTCAGAGTTACATTGTACTTCTTAAAGTGTTAAAAGTAACATACGAGGGCTATTTCAGGCGTAGAATAGGAAGCAAATTGAATGTGATATAATTAGTTTGAAAAAGGTAGTCTCCTATGAATTGTACACGCTGACAACTTTCCATTACAGGCAACTGTGGGCGGGTGCGTCAGGTGTGGCTACTTGTGCTGCGTGAATCACGATTGCATTGTACAGTGCATAAATATTCAAACGGAGGTCAAAATGAGCGGGCACCTAGTCGAGAGAGTCCTGAATTCGAAATTTTCATTTTGATCGGGTTACAGTCGATTATAACAAGTTCCTTTGGCATTTGAAGAGCTGAATCAAATGGCTCCAGGAGTAACGCAATTAACCAAACCAATTCAGTCTCTTCTAGACTCAGTCGCTCCTAGACAATGCGTCGCCGTCGTACCATCCAATTTTTTTGCTCCTGTCTAGTTTCTTTATTCATCTGACTAATGCATTCGCGTTAGTAATGGACTGTCACGTCGCACTGTACGGAGCCCAGGTTCGTGCCTGCTTGCCTGCCTATCTACCTGTTCTCTTGCCACCACGTATGTTTCTCCGTACTTACCGCACGGTGAAAATGTATGTCTTTTTTCCTCAGGAATCTCTCTCCTTTTCTATGATCACAGTAGTTCGAGAAATTGAAGGTGTTTACACTCTATTCATATCATTCCTTCCGTATTTTATAGAAAACTTGTCCGCGATTTTGTGAATTAAATGATCAAAGACATTTGTATAAATCAGTTTTTGTTATTGCATCTAGTTCCTTTTTCCAAGGTTACGAGGGAGGCAGCATTTGCGAACAGTGAAGGTTAGTACATCTTGAAGCATATGTCCTTTACTTGTTCGTGATGAAATAAATAATTTTGCCCCTTCAAATATAACTCACCTGAAGCCTGTTCTTAAACTTTACTAGTGGTCGTGGAGGTAATTTTATAGTTTTAACACAAAGTCCAGGTACTTCCTTTACGCAGTTTGGTCAATCATAACATCAAACCATAATACGGTTACATCTCTCTCAAAAATGAGTGCTCCACTTAGCTGTCAGGAAGACAAATACTTTGAATTAGGCTGTTGTGACACTTTCCTTGTCACTGTAACAAAGCAGATTTGGCAGTCGCGAATATATTTAAATTAAAAGGCGTATCATGTGTGAAAACAAATTTATGTTTCTATATAAATCATTTCATTTAAACCGTAATAAATTGAAGACCTAATAATCAGAAATTTAAATAGAATACGACAAAATTGTGGAAGTCGTGTTACTTAATTGGGTTGACATAGTGGATGGGAGGTGAAACAAAGATATTAACCGGTATCTTGGGTGTGTTGCGGTTAATTGGTTACTTGTATATTCACTACATAAATATAAAATTTAATGCATTTGATCTGGTACACAATACTTTGATAATATTAATATAAGTGGCAAACTAAAATTGCTTTGTTGTCTGTGCCTCTCCTGGAGGTGAACAGATCTCGCTCCATCCTCATTTTTGTCGTTATTTCATCTATGAGACCATTTGCTCCATTTTTATTGCACAGAGTTAATTTAAAAAAAAAACATAATTCTATTTATGGTTGCCATGGAAGTCAAATCTTTTAACCCATGACTCGGAAGGCGTTGGTTGTTTCGCTTAAGACCATCATTGTTCGACGTAACAACAATTGTCTACTTGCTGATACAATGTCACAAATGATGCAATTCTATAGGTTACCCACCGAAACAATAATCGCATGATTCTTGGCCTGATCTGAATGGCGTTCGTTACTTGGAAAAACTTGCTTACGTACGGGTCATGCAAATATTAACGTCAGAGGAGGCGGAGGGAATGATGCTGACCATGTTGTATCTTAACGTAGCTTTCAAGAAAACGCGGTTGTCAGTTTAAAAAGCAGATTGGAGTTGGACTGAGACCAAAAATAATTTGGCAGAAGGATACGTAACATCTGGGGGAACTGTCAGATTCGCGAATAATCCGTTTTTATCTCAATCGAAAGGATTTACGTAACGGTGTTACGAACGTGATAAGAACAATTGCACTGCAGCACATTGAGTAGCGATGGAATTGTAATGAAAAGGTGAGGAAAAGGTTTATTGAAATTTAGGAAGATTTCCGGAGACTGTTCACTGCAGCCAGGTTCTCCAAGGTTTTATTCTCAAAATTTTCGCCAAAATTTTTACTTTCAAAATATGTTGTTAAACGCAATAACCTCCCCTCGTCCTGACAGCATTGTCAAAATTGTAGCGCTGAGAGAATAACATTAAAACATGTCGAAACATTTATTTGTTAAATACCGAATATATAATAGCTGCAGACAAAGAAGGGAATATGACCAAATGTGACGTTCCTACTTTTATTGTTTTTCTCCACTTTATTTCTAGGTCCAAGTCATTGCCAAATTATTAAGAAGCTGTCGTTGGAATAATAGTTCCGGTTCTACTCCCACCATCAGTCCTTCCAGTAGTCCTACTAGTAATAATCACAACAACGCTAAGGTAAGTTTTTTTGTAGACATTTTATCGCGGGAAAATCCGTTTTTTCGGTCGTCCCATCAGGTTTCGTTTGTACCTTGCTAAAGAATGTGCCCAATCAAGCGTGAGTTGGATGAATAGGCCGCAAAATACAGGTAGATGTTGACCTTATTAGCTTAAATTTTTTTAAATAAACTGTTTCCTGTCGAAGACAAAAAATGATACTTAGTGAAATGTAATTGTGTTGCAATCTTTGAATGGATAAAGTCAAACAGTTAATTTACACAATATTAAATTGATAATATGGTTAATCATGTAAAAATTAACTTTACAATTCATAATTTTTTGTTAAATAAGCTGTTCCTAAGTGGAATCCTTTTTTCGTGCGTGAGACCGTCTTCAATTGCTACATCATATGTATGAATTTTCATCGTAATTTGCTAGGGAGTGGTCTCACACACCGTGTGTGAGTGTATGCTTCTTTTTTGTGGCAGTTACTTGAATGGGATTCAACGATAGATTTTACCATTCAAGTCTGGCTCAGTCGTTCTGAAGTTGAAGTCGTAAATTCTATGTCCTTGACCATGAATAGGCAAACCGCCGAGAATATTCAGTATGTAGGTTTCTGGTTTATTTCACTTTTATTTATGCATTATTTTATTTAAAAAAACACAAGAACTTCACCGGTCATGATCACATATGTTTGTGACTTCAGAATAATAGAAAAAGAATAACACGAAGTTTTAGTTCGGTCTTTGGTTCGAAATAGGACAGCCGGGTTATTTATACCTGAAGGAAATGAAGATATCTTACGTTAATCCGGCGTGGTATTTCGCATGGGTAGGAAAATTGAGAGGCAGGCTGGTAGGCTTTTAGCCGAATCTCATCTCTGACTATGTCGAAACAACATCGAAAATTCATGCGTACCGGCCTCCGCGACTCTATAATAAACTCACTATATTTTACGTAGAATTACAGTCTGCGTTCGTGACAAGTGTCACACATGTTGACAAGTTGGAATTTGTGCCTGTGATTGTTAAATCGACAAAGGAACAATGACTGAATCGTGACTTTCGAACGGAGGTTCCTTACTTTCGATTGGAATTGTCCTCTTAGTAATAAAACAATGAAGGACCAAATTACGGGGAATGTGAACCACACGTCCCGCAAGAGAAACCAAAAACTGATTACTTGGCCCATTTCCAAATGGAAGGTATCAGCAACAGATGTTTGCACACAAGAGTATGTGGTTTTTAAAGCTCCCTGCCACCCTCCTTGAAATTTTTTTTCTACCGCTCATTATATAAACATACCACTCTTGAACTTGTTCCTGGTAGCTTTTGGAAACAGGTGATAACAGTGCATGTTTTCGAAGGTCATGATTGTAGCAAAAACTAACGTTCTTAGTGATGTGATAGAGATTCTTTGACGTTCACCCTGCAGTGCTATGTGAAGGATTGATGAAAAGGTTGAAGGTAAAGCGGTGAGTATCTGAGTCACGTCACGCACATCGGACAGTCATTACTGAAATGAGCAAAAATTATCAGGCTCCGGTATCGTTAAACCTGATTTTTTAATTCTCATTAGGAATTCAAATAATATTCTATCAAATTGGTGTTATTAGATAGTAGTGAAAGTTATTATTACCACAAGAATTTACTGGCACTTATTAAATTTTTTTGGACTACTGAAACGTTAAATTTTTTAAGGTGTAATGCAACAAGTACCGGATTTTTACTTCGTAATTTTAGTTAATAGATCGGCTAATTTACCGTGTGAAAAAATTATTCTCATTTCTTATTTAACTTCCATAAATGATTATTAATAATTAAGTAATTTTCATTGGAAAAAATTTTCAAGGTGCAAGGTAAAAGTTCAGTTACTTTAGTAGACCTCCTAATCCTATGGAGTTGTAGAACTGATTGAATCTTAGTCGTTGAGACAAAGGGCAAAAGATGAACTTGGCAGTTTTGTGTCAAAGGGCCATTTGAGGTAGCTAAAGAAACCTAAACATTCTAGCTTTCATAGACCACATTTTTGGAAGTGTGTTTCGATAGATCGTGATTCGATCAGGATTTGCCTGCGAGCCACCTTTTCCACGGGTATTTTGCCAAAGTTTTTTACGTTCGCAGGTTAGAAAAGGTTAAAAACCTACATTGTACCAATTTTCAAGTCTATTACTTAGTTCTAGCCGGCGGCGTTGGTACTCATGGCTGTAATTTACTACCAAGCCCTTAGTACAATTTTTTTAAATTTTATACCATTTGACGTTATCTATGTGTGTATCTTTCTCTTTTCTGCTCTTTGGGTCTTGGCTAATGTTTTAATGCCCCGGTGTGTAATGAACAAAAAAGTTGCTGTTTTCCGAGCCGCGTTCAAAAACCCGTAATTGGTCAGTACGTGGAAATCTCTAGTTTTCGCACGCAACATCAAATGGTTCGCTGTATCATTTCACATGTTGTTTCTTTTTCATAATGTTTCTCCTGGATCTCACGTCATTGATTAATTACATTGCAGAGGAATAATTACAAGACACGGACATCATTAATAATCTCATCCGCTCTGTCGTCTTATTTCTAATTATCTCTTTCCAATTTTTGGATTTTTTTTGAGTAAGAAATTATGACTGTTTTACGATCGCCAGGCTGTGTTCCTGAAATTATTGAAGGTCTCACCTGAAATAATCCATGAACTTGGATATTACGTGCTCAACATTTTCATTTAAATCGAATTCAAATTAAAAAAATTTTAAAGCAAAAAGATCAAGTGCGTTTTCCGTGCACGGTAATTGCGCCTGAAACTTGCTGCAGGGCGGTGTGGGAATTTTTGTAGTTGTGTTACTTTTATTCTTCGGACATGAACTACACGAGTGGACAAAGACAGTGTTTCTTGAAATTTCGATTTTTTAATTTGACAATAAGAAATTCATAAGAGAACTGCAGTGATAGTGACGTTTGACGTTTGTAATGAAGTGATTTGGTTCAACCCATTGTGAAATGTGCGAATAACAAGAATAAATACGCATTTTTTCGAATATTAGGATTTTATTCCAAACCTGCAAATTGAGTTGACAGGTGTGCTATTGCGTGGGGTTTCGTTTTTACTATCATATTTTGGGCTCTCGTAGCAAATACCTGGACTGGAAATTAAAGTCTTCTTAAAAGAGGAATTCACCTAAAAATGCGTAAGATGTGACAGCTCTAACCTCAAACCCCACTTGCCAAAATACACCTGTTACAAGCCAAGGTTTCATCCTCCAGACCGATACTTTTTTTAGAACGAGGAAGCGTCAGAATTCATCCACTATAAGAGACTGAACCTTCTCATATTTATACATAAACAATGCGGAAATGGGTAAATTCAGAATTTGAAAGTGGTCAATGGTGATGCTCCGAGCATGTCAACGACCGTTCTGAAACGAACAGTTTCGGCGGTCGTGCGACTCGTCACGTATATTGTCAAACTCCATTTTGGGAGGTTCGATTAACTTGCGTTAGTTTTGGCCCAGGGGAAACTAATTTCTCACCATGGCGACATTATCTTGTATTCTCGTTTTTGCCCTTGTTAATTAAGTCCCATAAGCATATAAGATTGCCACCAAATGATCAGCTCAATTCAAAAGATATGCAAAACAGAAATTCAAGTGACGGCATTATCATTTCGCCGGGGTGGTAAATTGGAATGGCAGCACCCTACCGTGGCACCGTTTACCAAGAGCATCGTGTCGAGGAAACATAACCTTTTAAGGTTATCTTTCCAACACAATATTCATTATTTTTTACCACCATTGACAATTGTAAATTATATGATTAAAATTTTTCTAATACAAAATGGCTGGTACGTACTGCTGCATGAAAATGGATCTCCATATCCGTTTTGGTTTTCGACTTCTCTACTTCTGTCGTTTCGGTCATACCTTTCATGCAAAGCAAATACCAAAACACTTGAAAAAGCACACCTATTTGCATATCTATTGTTATGTAATTTGTCACCATCAAATTTTAGAACTTTCGGTGAACACTTGGCTTGGTCCGCCTGACGCACTAGGTCAAGGAGACGGAGACGTGTGAAATCAGAAAGACCGAAACATCCTTTGCTTGCGAGTAACCATCAAACATGAGTCGGTAGGAATTTGTTAGGTACTCGTTCAGGAAACGTTTGGTGGCATGCCTTGGTCGTCAATTTTGGGTGCCATCGGCAACACACGGCTGAGTCTCAAGAAATTATTTGTTCAGCTGTTTCACTTATTATTTCCTTAAGTCTCGAGTCCAGGTCAATACAAAATAGCTTGAGATTGTCAAATATTTTGGATCATTCGTTTTTCTTCTTCCCCAACACGCGTCGAAAATTTATTTGTCTATCATTGAGTGCCTTGCAAAAAATTACAATTATTTTCCTACGTCCAAATTATAATTCCCATTTTGTGCGTGACACATAGGTTCACGTGTCACTAGGCAGAACACCAAAATTCACCTGTTGGGTTGGTAATTTTCGCTGATCTATTCAATTATCTGTTTTTATTTTTTTTATAATGTTTATATCCATGTTACATTTTTCAAGACAGGTTCGAACTTGATTTTAACTTAGGTCGCGAGTTCCTGTCTAGTCATTCACCGAGGCCTGCCTGATGGAATTAAACGGTTTTATCGCGGGAATTGATACCTGGATAAAACATCTTTGGTCGATGTCATCTGAACCTATGTGTCCTGAGTGTCCCAGTCACAGGTCACGGTGATGGCCGGGGATGAAATGAGAAGGTAGAACACGTGCAAAAAACATTGAAACAACCCGTTCTCTTAATGTCTAGTACGCCGAGGATCGGCATTTTAGCTTGGCCAACTGTTTTCATGTTGGAATTGACTATGAGCGAACGGTTCGCGTTTAACAACATGTCCGCTTTCGTGTCTGTCCCCACACGCAGAGTAAATGAATTCGACAACACGAAAACGAGTATCTCCTTCTGATGAACGCTTTTGAATGCTATTTTCTAATAATACGCCTAATTCAATCTATTGTTCGTGCATCAGGGGTAGGAAAATCTGTTGCTATGCGAAGTCTGTCTCATCTTAATCGTTTCTACAAGTTGACAGTATGACCTAATAGGAAAGAAATTTATAAACATTTATGATAGATAATTCGGTAGGGTTTAGGATGACATGCACCAAGTAAATATTTATTCCAGTAAGTCTAGTAAGTCAAGAAAATGATTAAAATTAGATTTTGCCAAAATTTGCCGATATCGGCACGATTAATTACAATCGGTTACGCGTTTCACTACAACAGAATCTCATTACTTGACAGCTTTCTTCAACACATATAGAATATTCTAATGATTTACCAGTAGGATAAAAATATTAGTTATATATTTACGATGAGTTACGTTGACAAGAAATGAATTTTTAGTTTCACGGGTAGAATTTACAATTTTAGCTACATATTAAAAAAGCTACGGCAAAATTGAAAATTGACTGTTATTGTGTGACTTTGGCCCAAGGCGTGCAACAGAAAAACATTACAGTTTTAAGTGGTCATGGGAAATTTATAGAACCGGGTACTAAATTCAGTTCCAACAGGAACACAAGAGCGTTAGCCAAAAAAGGTGTGCCTTAAAATTGGCAGACTGCTTCGCTTTAAGATTCCGCGAATATCACAGTTAGACAATTTATGTAGAACAGGAAACGTGAAACACTAATGCTGAATCTTCTAATGTTCTCATTGAACGAAATCGATGTTTTTTTCCGCCATTTTGGCCATCACTAGCAGATTTCATCTTGCGCCGAGAAAGGCTTTCACATACTGATTCCTCGGTTCGTATGCTCAGAATGAGCGAGAACCTCGAAGCAGAAAAGGTAAACATGAAATAGCGTGGAATGTTTAATTGAAACAGCTGATCCCGGGGAGTCAGAGTCAGTTCGAAGCCGGTCCGGGTTTCCAGAACTTCATCGGTTAGCTGTTGCCCGATATTAGTTATAAAAGTAGAGAAGAAAGTTAGGAAAATAGTGTTTCCGGTCACCCTTTTCGGCCACGAGACAATAGAGAGGCCACAAAAATGTCTGCGCGTCACTTTACGGCAATTCGAACGAAAGAAGACATTTAAAATTTGCCGGTACGTTTCTGTCTATTTTATTTTCTCAGGATGTTTTAGATTCGAATGCAGGTAGTCATGTTGCAGTTTTGAAGGTGACTCATGAATTATATAGATTTGAGGTGTAGACAGTACTTCTTGTTGTAAAAATTTGATTTTTTGACTCCACTTGACAAGTTTTTTGCTACTTTTCGGTTTTTGTAATACAACAAAAGGCAGAGGTCGAGTAAGTAAAATTATCTACTATTAGAAAGTTAAGAATAAATTTCAGATCTATCTTTGACAATTTAACAGATATTAAAACCTCGATACGGAGAGTCTCAAATCCCGGTAGTTACAATTGTAAGGGTTGTAGAAGCAATTAATCAATTGAAGTCCTCTAGAAAGCTGAAATGTATAACTTTTCAGAACTTCAATTATTTGAGGTTGTCAAGAACAACAGCTGATTCTGTAAAAGGTGGTTCTTTAAAATAGAATCGTAAATTCACCAGCTAGTAAATTATTACAGTGTACCTCTACGTATAGTTTACGCTCGTACCGATCAATTTCGAAAGTGACTTAAAGTTTACGCTGTTGTTATGTCATAAAAGCCTAACTTCCTTCCTCGTTGAAAACTCATCAAAAAATAAAATCGATAAAATGAAACCTAAAACGTAATTACTGCATTATTGATTTTCCACAAGGAAACGGATATTATGAACATAGAAATAATAGCAATTTAGAAGTCACGGTTTTGGTAGTTTCAATCAGTTTAAAACGTGTTAATTACGTAATCTTGTACCACCACAATCTCCTATTTCTATGAATAATAGATATTCAAATCCGGTTTTTTGTGTCGTTGACAAAATTTGGCAAGAAGTGAAATGAGAATTTCCCGGCCCAAAATGGGACCTTGCCAGGTTGTTGCATTAACTCATATCCCAAATTAGTTTCATCCCTAGAAATGTTCAATACTTCTCTTCATCCTAAAACATAATAATTTATATTAGAAATGTACTTGGAAAATTACAATGTTATTTATGTTATATACAATATTGCAAAACCTAGATTGACAATTTCATGTCTCCCCAATAATAGAAATTGAGCAAATTTTGGTGAACCATTTGTTGAAGGCCCAGTTTTTAGGTATGCCCAGTTTAGGTAGAAGCTTACCTAAACTTAAGGATTTTTTAGAAATTTTGTTCTTCAACCATTGAAGTGGTTTTAATAATTCTCAGAACACGCTCTGAGCCTTAGTTGGAAGAAAGCTGGCAAAGAAACAAAAAACCCAATGAGTTTGAAAATTGGTATCTTTGCCATTCAGGTTGTCACGTAGGTTTGTGGCGAAATACTGATGCTTTAACAAGCATTTCGCTACGCATTTTTATGATTTATGATGCAGTTAGACACCACCGGGATCTAAGCCTTCATAACATTAAACGTCAAATAGAGTTTCAGCGAAACATCGACTACAGCTTGTTGCAGTGTTAAACTTCCCTTGTTAAATCTGTACCCAGTTGATGCAGGCTTAATCTTGTTACCCTTTGTGCCTACATCTGATTCTTCGTTTTGGGTTTTGCTACTGCTCTTCAATTTTACCATTTAAATTTATCTAAAAAAGTAATAACCGGTTAGGTTTATGTGCACGCTCGTTTTTATTGTTTCTCTGGTAGCCGGTTTATTTTTGGGCAACTGCCCGTTTTTTGACTCGATTTGTAATAAACCACTATCACCTAGATTTTATGGCTGGCAATTCCGCAACCGGCAGCTGCAGCTTATAAGACCGAATTTAAAGAAAGAAAAGCACACAGAAAACGCTTTGTATAGCCGAACCCGGTGTTTGCTTGGCTGCAAAACTGATGCTAATGGCACAGCCCACTCTGTTGATTTTTATATCGATTTTCGCATTTGAAAGCTGCTCAGCTGTTGGAAGGAATGATTACCAAGTTCAAAACGGAACACAAGAAAGTTGACATTTGAATAACAAGGAAAAATATCTTCCTTTTCAAAATGACAATTACCCTTGATGACAATTTAAATTCTTACTGGATTGTCTTCGTCACCTATGCAATTTCCTGTCAGGTTGGATGCTTCCGGTATGCTGTCTGCAGTTGCATCCAATCATCAACAACCGTCAGAGCTCCGGGAGAAAGTTACACTCCCTTTGACAGAATGACTGATTAAGTTGCACATAGTTTTGATAGTTCTGTCACGTCGAGGCAGACTGCTCAAGGAAGCCTCATTTTGAGGGAAAGTCTACTGCTTTGTCAAATCTCTGAATAAAGAATAATAAATTTGTAAATTAGGTTTTGAAGAATGATCGTGTCACGCTATTCAGGGCCTTCTATTACAATGATTTTTCAGGTTTTGCCGTATGCGAATACTATTTCTAAGTGGTGAACACAATATAAAATTGTTTGATCCGCACTTACACGTTACCAGGGCATTTTGTAATAGGGTGAATAGGATCTTTTTGTTGTGGGGTCTCTCACCAGCAATATTATATATAAATAATAACGACAAACAATAATTGCGTAACGTCGAAACGGTCTGTATTACTTTAATAGTCCGACTCCGAACCTGACCAAAAATACAAAGAATTATTGCTTCTACGCAAGGACTAATTTTTTTCGCCTTTGTTAGAACCTTCATTTTTTGCAAGTCAGGTTCAAGCACTTAATGAACTTCCATATATTTTGCATAAAGAGGTGCTGACTTCTTTGCTCAGGACTCGTTCCTCATATCATTTGAAATTTGTGCTTCATCACCATCGTCAAGGTATGCATTCTTTTTGTTTCCATGAGAAGATCGAAAAGGTCGCGTTATATCAGACGAAGCTCCGCTTTGGCAATGAAACTCATCTAAATTCTGCCCAGATTAATCCAGTGAAGCAGGTAGCATTTGATAGATGGATGGTAAACTTTGAATTTCATTAAAATAACATTGATAAAAAGATCGTTGGTGTGTTCATCAGTCGAGTGGTCGCTCACTGTGCTTATCTGCCAGGGATTCACCGTAGAAATGTGTGCAATCTCAAAAGCTTGTGTAGGTAGCAAATCTTGCATAGTACTAAAGCTTGTTTAGTTCGTTGCATTCATTGTCAGTCATTAAGTTGTCGTTTGAGAAACATTACAGGTTCCTTGTTGAAATTCATTGGTTTCTTTTGGAGAGCCCTAGAGAGAACAAACTACAACGGTGGCGAACACTGGAACGAAATGACACAGTATCTTAATTTTGTATCTAAATTGTATTCGTTCTGACCCATGACTTCTTAGGCGATAGGAAAAGACAAATCGCCTGACCGAAGTAGTAGAACGTTTCCATAAATTTCTAAACTCAAGCGTTTAACCATTTGAACGTGTATGATAGTCATACATAGTCAAACTTAAATCTGTTAATCAATTTATTTATTTATGTATTGGTCGTGAACAAAAGTAATGCTTCAAGTTGAGCTTGGTACGCTTCACGGTGACGGGACATCTCTTGGCATCGTAAGCTTTCATTTCCTCGTTGTTGCCTTCCAACCGTTGAAAATCAAAGGCCAAAAATGACAAAGAAAATTTCGGCAAGTTTGCCAAAATGCAAATTTCCTGTAGGAGACTGTGGGAATAGACAGAGTGGTGCTTCGCTTCGTTTCCAATTAATTAGAAGTCTTTGTCTTCTTTGTATTTTCGGGGAACACTTCTTTTTTTAGACTGCCATTGTGGATTGAACTTGAGACAAAAGTTTCAGGTCACCCGGAGATTTGAACTTCTTGTTAGCCCTGGTGGAATGTCTTTAATGTCCTTCAAGGAAATTCCCGAAAATTTAAGCCGATTGCCTAAGCAAATTCGTGCACGGTCGGTATTCAAAATTGGTTTACCTGTCGATTGGTTGCTTCAGTCTTCACGCTTGTTTACTTTCCGCCATTTTTGATTGTACACTTCTGTTTGTTGGAATCCGGGTGTGTTCGAGTGGGTACGATGTGCACTACACCGACAGTTCCCATGTTCCCAGGCATACTTTGATTGATACTGTTTAAGTAATGTTGTCTCATTTTTCTATTTTTAGGTTGCTAATGAACTAGAAAAAGAGAACGGTCAGCTGGAACTGTTTGCAGATCTCTCCGAATATCACGTGTACACAACATTAAATGCCAAAAATCAACTTCGAGCTCCCACTGAATTTGGTATTTGTCTGAGGCCGACGAATTCATCGCCTACTTTAGGAGAACAGTCACACAAAGAAATTCTGGCTAGGTTGAAATGTTTGGCTTGTGAAAGTGAGCGAGCGAGGCTTTGTTGGACAACAGCAATGAGATTAGCCAAGTATGGAAAGCAGTTACGGGAGAATTACAGGTTGTTCAAGAACAAACAAATGGAGAATGCGAGTCCAAAGGAGTACAATAGCTTTGTAGTACCAAATGTAAGTCTCTTCGCTCCTGGCTAGAAATGAGCAAAAAGAGTGAGGGGAAACTAAACATGGTGGGTTGTTGCAGGAAAGCGTTAGATCTCGGGTAGCAATGGATTTTACCGGCAGCGTCGGTAGGATAGTAGAAGATCCACAAGAGGCGAAAGCCATTGCACTAGCAGAAGGTTACTGTTGGAAGAAGAGGTGGAGACCCATTGCAAGGCATCCCACTGGTATGTTCCTGTTTATACCTCTGGATTTGTGCGAGAGGTGTTGCAGTAACCACAGCCTTAATGAAATGAATTATTTCTGTGTTCTCAGGCAAATTAGTTCATATACAAGGGATAGAAGGTGGTGTACATATGATGCAACCTTGGTTTCATTCTGGAATGACCAGAGAGCAGGCAGCCACGCTGGTAGCAAAACATGGTACCGTAGATGGGTAGGTCAATTCGACCAATTCAACTTCATCCTGTTCATTGTTTTGAAACGAAATTCATTTTCCTTCCTTCTTCAGAGTCTTTCTAGTTCGAGACAGTCAGAGCAGTCCTGGAGCTTTCGTTTTGACTCTCAAATTCGGAGCAAAGGTCCTCCACAAGGAAATTACGCCCATGTCGAACTCTCATCACGACACCATTTGTTACACACTCGACAACGGGCAAACCAAATTCTACGACCTTCTCCAACTAATAGAATTTTACCAGTTGAACATGGGTTCTCTGCCCACAAGACTGACACACTACCTGGTTCAGAGTCCCACGGGAGTCCTTTATAAAGAAAAATCACGGACGAGGGATGCTCCGGGAAGCTTTTGACTCTGCTCTAAGCCACCATTGGCGACTGGCGTTCAATTTAGGTCATATAAGAAATCAAGAAGAGCGGAAGAACCAACATATTATTTATGAAATTCAATGGCGAGCAAGGGAGACGTCAATATTTGCAAAAAAAAATCTGTTTATTGCTGCTTTACTTTCTTTTACCTTTGCGAAAGACATTATTCTCATCGAAAGAAAGGAACAATAAAGAGATTTGTTTTGTATGCAAATGTAAACTACAGTGAAAATCTCACCGCTTTAATTTTTGTAATTATCAAGTAAATAGTTTGAGGATGAGAGTCAAATTGCCAAAGTTAAACTCAGAGAATTATGCTTCATGAAATTTTTTATCACACCGCTTTTTAATACTATTTATGTTTGAAAATGTCTGACGCAAACAATTGGGTAACTTCAGTGCCGTTCAGTCGCGAGGTTGTAGAATTTTCTGTTTTGTAATTTTGACGCGGGTGTTTCGTCAAATGAAATAAATTGAAGTAAAAATGTAGATGAGCGGGACGAGTGTTTTTGTAGCACCTGGTATGTCGATGAACCTGTATTGACGTTCATCAAGTTTTACGAATTTTATTGCCATCACCAGGTAGTCATAGGCGGTGTACTTCTTCGGAGCACAGTTCTTGATTTAACACCAACTGATCGCCTTTTGTTCATTCTGCACACCGCGCACTCCTTCCATGAAATCTTCATTTTTTTCATTTTTAATTGTGAGAAGCGAAGTGCCTTGAAATCGATAGCTTTTTTCGGTTTCGTAAGTTTAGTGTGGCAATTCTTTTCATAAAAGACGGCCATGGCTCGTGACTGACGGCCCAAAAAGTTGTGCCAAAGCAGAATTTATTTTGGGTTGATGGCCGAATGGCAAAGGCAAAGTGTGGATGACTGATTAATTCAACATCCGGTTCGTTAAGCTCGATTAGTGCCACAACGGAATACCTGTATACGCGTGTGTCTGTATATGTGTCTTTCGTCACCTTCATGACTAGTTTATTGTTGACGTCAAACTCGTGTAAGTGAAATTTGAACCTTTGGGAAGTTAATGTCAGGACATGCTTCTTAATGAACACCTCGAATCTTTTTTGTCTGTTGTTTGACACTTACAAACGGGAAAGCAATTGAATTTAAATTAAATTAAACCATCCCAATCGTTTTAAACTTGCCACTGCGGGTTTTATAGGTCTCTTCGGTAGTCCGTCGCTCCTTTTTCGTTCACCCCCGATATCGGAACCTTTCGCTTTTCGCGAAGCAAATCAAGTCACGTTCTGCTGTACTAAAGCATTTCTCGGTGAAAAAAGAATGAGTCTTCTACGTCCAGTTCAATTGATTGACCCATTGATAGGTCGGCTGTTGGATTGTAGGCTCATTTTTCCCAGCGCCGATGTGATGGATTCGGTTATTTTTCCGAGTGATGCTCTCCTTTATTTTCTGTTGCTTCTGTTGTGAAATCAACTTTACGGCAGGTTAGTTGGTCGCTTTCTTTCACGTGTACCACGCGCACAGGGGGAAAACCGCAATCAACCGCCTTTTTTTTTATAAAATTCCTTACCTTCCCTCCCCCTGAAACACACACACACACATACATACACAAATCAATTTTTCTTTCTTACATTTTTTTAAGAGTTTTTTTAAATGTGAAGAAAAACAAGTAAAATTTTTTTTGTCGTCTTCTGCTTTTGACTCAACATGAACGACAAATTTTTTATTTTAAATTTCGCGCGAAAGCGTCTACCGAAATATATTATTTTATTTTTTTATTGTACAAATGAATGCTTTTGTTGGAAGAGTAGTGAAGTGAACGGTAGCAGTTGACGACTGCATTTAAAAAGTGTAACTAATAGTAATGAAATGGGAATTTCCATTTGAAATTGAAAAAAGGAAGGAAGGGTTTTTATTATGTCCGGTGAGCGGGTGGGTGTGTGTCTTTGCCCATAGAAAAACACACTCACACACTCCCGCGTAAATAAATTAATTTGCCCAATAGAAAACACATGCAAAGTCTTTGGGTAACGTGTGAACGAATGGAAACCGTCAGCTTGTTAAAACATTGGAAATCATAATGAAAACCGGACGTTCCCATTGATGTTTTTCTATTGGTTTTTATAAATATATTGGAAAAAGAATGTCTTAAAACGACTTCAGGACTTACTTGGAACGAATGTTTAGCGTTCGATTCTATTTCATTTGTTTCATTGCAATTTATTTGAACGGAACGGGAGACGTGAACGAAACGAATGTCAAACTCAGTTGGATCGCATTAATGAACATGCGATAGTACATACGTATATACATATATAAAAAAAATACGAATAGATATTATTTATTTTTCTACTAGTTAATAGTTAGATCAATTTATAGAAATTTTAAGGATTGTTGTTTATACTCGAATGTGTACATAATTATTTGTCTACATGCCTTAGAAATTCTATGTCTTTCTTTGTCAAACGGTGGGGGTTTTTTGGTACTTCTTTTTGCCGGGAGCAGGGTAGAATTTTGCGAGAAAACGGAGACAAATTAATACGTGTACAAAAGAGACAGAGTGAGAGAGAGAGAGAGAGAATGAAATTGTTTAATGAAATTAATAATTATTTACATTTTACGGCATCTGACACAACGTTTCCCGTTGGTGTTGTCATTTTGTTTAAATTGTTTTAGTACGACATTATTCTTTCGTTCTAATATATAAATATAAAGTATATGCATAAATATATTCACACAAATATAAATATGTAGTTATGTATAATTCGTATATGTAACTGGTGGACGCGTGCAAAATAATACAGTATTAGCGTATAAATATACATTTTAAATAAGAAACAGAAAAAAATCTCTCGCAACTTGTTTTCCATTCGGTCTTCGTTCTCTTAACACTTGTCATCTCTCGATTTCGAGTTTAAATGTGAAAAAATCAAATTTATGAGAAGAAAAATACAATAAAAATCCAAGCATTTCTGTGATTTATAAATGATGTTTGTGATGCTTACAGAGTTATTTCCTTTGCTGTGCCGGCTCCTCGCCTGCTGCCGTTTCCTACTTGTTTCCCTCCGAACCGAAAGCGGGTGCAAAATCAATGGACAACAACAACCTTGACGGATTAATTTGAGTAGAAGCTCACTTTAGAGCACCTCAAATGATTTGTGCAAACACTCCGTAAGCGAGTGGCGGTAACAAAGTCGCCAAGTTGCTCCACATAAATTGAACTTGTAGTTTCGGCTAGGGTTAGGTTGGAGCCAGGCACAGGTATAAGCCAAAAAACCTGTGCTGTAGAGACAACTCGATCGTCGAGGGTGTTTCTTTTAAATATCGCGAGTAGAAAAGAGTCAGAGTCAGCCACATTGACTTCGCCACGGTTTTTCTTCAGTTCCCATTCGATTGCGAGAAAGAGCAGAAGGAACGTGTTAAGTTCGACCAGGCGTTTTACTTCTTTAGTGGTGAGTGTTTTCTCAACTTTGGTGGAATTCAATTTGGCAATTGTTAATCTGTTCCGTAACACCCGTACCCGTACGTGAGAGAAGTTGAGGTGCAAAAGTCAGAAGTGAGGAATGGAAAGAATCCCAGGGTGCTACTACACGGCTCTCATTCAGATGTCACGTGTGCTTGAGAGTTCCACATGATGTCACCCTTCCACTGTGCAACAGAAACTAAAAAATCGATTTAAATTCAGTTTTACGATTGTGTTGTAGTAGTCTTTTAAGGAAAAAGACTCCTTGCAGAGACTAAAGAGGGAAGCGATTAAAAGAAAAATTGCCTCACTCTCAGGCTTGTGTTTGTCACGTGTATATTTTATTTGGGAAAACTTGTCATATCTTGATTTGTTCTGTAAGTATTGCTCTCGATTTTCCACGACGAGTTCATTTTGAATTAATTTAATTGCGGCAGTGTGAGCGTCCAGATGCGTTTAAAACAACACATACATTTCAGTTGTCTAGGTTAATTAATACCTGAACAGTGACAACCTGAAGTGCGATCTCCTCAAATGTTTTCCTAACTTGAAGAGCAACTCTTTGCGGGTTTAAAGGATGCTTGTTGGGTTGTAGGTTTTGGTCGAAGCTGTAAATGGGGTCCTTTTGTGGCGTGATCAGGCAGAGCAGTCGGTCAATACATCGACCTTTTTTGGAGCATGGGCTTGATAAAACCGTTGAAAGAACAAACATTTGAAAACAGACCTTGTTGCCAAATGTAGACTATTTGATCTCTTAAGTCAAAAAATAATTTCTGGATGTACAATGAATTATGTAAGAACAAGGTAGTTAAGATGTAGAAAATTAGTTTTGTACTATCATAAATAAAACTTAAGCTAATTGCTTGTTGATAAGAGAAGTACAAGAGTACCTTTTCATAAGATGAAGTACTAAAATGGTCATCCTCTAAATATGTGGCGCACATGGTCCAATGAAACGGCTATCGAATTGGGTTGCTCTGTCATTATCGCTATATCACAAAATAGACCCTCTTATCTTAGACTTACTACCTGTAACTATTTTACTACTGGTATTGTTAATAAGCTCTAAAATGTGCGAAAACGCGAGAAAGGCTTAATTATTTTTCTTTTGAATCAGACCCACGGGGATTTGTCACGTTCGTCGTGTCTGATTGTTTTCTTTCGTCCGACAAAACAACACTAAAGAGCTGTTTGAGTTTCTTCAAGTAGACTTAACTGATATAGTGGTAGGACACCCTGTTTTAGTTTCTTACAACAAGGTAGTTACCTCGTATCCTTCTGCGACATTTGTACCTTTTGTTGCATGCGATTGCACCACTGAAACTACATATTTGGATTCTACTATACCAAAGACACGGCTAGTATTGCTCTAATAGACGCTTTATATTTTAGAATGAACTATTGGGTAAACTACACTTATATATATATATAAATGTCTTTTTTATTCATTTTTTGTTCAGTGACTATATCTTCCTGGTATACTTTACTTTGTCCAATTATGTCTTCTTTCTAACAGTAGTCATATTCATTGCTTTCTACAATGGTTGTTGCCAATTTAGGAAAGTTGAAGTTTGTACAACATTTTAGTTGTCTTCTCATATATAGTTCACAATATTTATTGAAAACTGTTATCAAATTGTGAATGTCATGTCAATATTTCATAAATAATCTGTGTTGGTAGCAACATTCCCATGAAATTCAGCTGCTACAGAATGTTTATAACCAGACATAAAAAATGGGCAGTTTGAGGGACAAAATTGGTTTCATTATAAGACCAAAAAATGAATCCCCTGTTAATTACATTACAACCTGAATAATCACCACTTTACCCAAATTTTGATCAGAAAAATCTACATATTCATTAATAATCATGAGAATGATTATGAAGAGTAACATGGGGTTGAATAATAGCAAGTCTAGGTTTTTTTATGATAAGCAATTTCTAAAAAATAAAATATATTGATATAATATATTAGAAAGGTCAACTGGGTACAAACTATACTAGTGTTAAATATATCAGTCACATATTAACTTAACAAATAATTAGTGAAATATTAATTCGTAAGTGTAAGTTAAATATAAAAAAGCATGTCAACAAGTTAGTCAAAAAATTCATTTTAAGAAATAATTATTAACTAAAACAACATATAAATCCTGAATTGTGCTTTACCCTGCGTATTAACACTTCTTTTATACAATACATTTTAAATCACATTTATGTCATGGAGTGCAAAGGACTAAGAGAGAGTTTAACATATTTTCAGCAGCATCTTCTTTTGCATATCCAAATGATGAAATTTGTGGCCATTCACCCTCACATGAAATTCCAAGGAATGTTATTTCTTTTTCTTCTTTCCCTTTTATTTTCCTACAAGTTAACATGGCTCCCAATTCTGTAACTATTTCTTGAAGCAGGGATAAAGGAGATTCCTTCTGTACTAAAGAGTTATCTTTGAGAACTTTATCTAAGGTTTCACTTGTTTCCTGCAATCCAATATATGCCCTTTGGTGATCTTTATAATAGACAATGCGTTCTCTTTGTGGGACTGCACAATTGTTTTTAATAGTAGACAGTTTCTTTATGATTTCCTCTGTGGTCAATTTCTTAGGTGGAATAATGGTGATGTTTCGATGCAAAATTGTTTCATCATCTACTGGATCAATTCCATCCCTTGATATTTTCTTTAAATGTGCCAACATATTACTTGCTGCTATTTGTTTGGCCCCTTTTTTTGTTTTATAAATGCCATAGAACTTCATTTTTGAAACTGTGCAACACATTTTAAATATTTTTAAGTGCGGAGGACCGGCTTCTTCTTCAACGTCATAAACAGGCGATGCGTAACCTTTAACTAGGCAAAATTCTTTCAAATGGCCAACATAATTTTCTCCCAAATCTTCAATTTCCTGGCCTGTTACTTGTTCTAAATCGTTATCGTCATTGCTTATTTTCAATGTTTTCAGCATTTTTTCTGCTGCCCGATGTTTGGCTTCCTGTTTTGATTTACCTTTACCATCCTCTGATAATTCGTTTACTCTTACCCTATAGACGAATTCCGGATTGTGTGTTCCTACTCCATTGTGAATGAGTTCGTAATGGGGTATCTTCTTAATGCTGACCAGATACTCCTGCAACATGGAGACAGGTGTCTTGATATCCATATTTTGTTAAACGATATTTAGAGAAACACTGACGAATATTCTATGAGGTACTACATTCAAATTAATGAATGTATTGTTTACCACGGGTTTGCTCTCCGCAATCGTTTTTGCTGCCACTAGCAATCGTCACATTGCGCAATTCAAACGAAATTTTTAAAAGTCACTTTTTTATTTCTTTTATGTTGTTTTTTCGGCAGAATATTAAAGAAAAGTAATATTTCCACGAGTGTGACTCATTGGGGTACAATTTGGAAAGATATTTCTTTTTCTAATGTCGCCGGCTAGTCATGAGATAGGTAAAACGATTAAAATTAATTTGGATGGTGTTCCATATGTGCCGTTAAAAATTGGAACCGCACTTTGGCACTTTACTCCCGTCAGTGTCCGTGTCAGTGAAAAGATTTGCATTATTTTCTTCAAAATCAGTTACATTTGATAATTCACTAAATCATTTTCCTTAATAAAATGTTCGTTAAATAAATTTATTTTCATTTCAGTGCCTGGTTCTTAGCTTAGTATTACTTCGCAGATAAATCGCAATTTTATTTGTAGTTCTCTTCCCGTTTTTGTCACGCCTCAAGAATCTTTTAATTTCGGAACGTTGCTAAAACACCAATTAACTCAAACAAAAATTATAATTTTTGCAATGTAATTTTAAAAAATGGTAAAGCTGCGGCACGTAGGGGAAATAGAAACCCTTAATATTCTTCATTATCTTATTATTCGCCGTGGTATAATTGCCTCTGTTGCGTTTTTTAATTTGACCCCTTTCCGAGTTAACATACTTGGACTCGCCGGCCGATTGTTTACGTTGTTTAAACTTTTTTTTTAAGTACAAGTTTGAACCAAAATTTTTGTTTAGTCAATGAAAATGGAAACAAATTGAAAATTGTAAAGGTAATCAAGTTCTCCCACCAACCCCTGACAAATCATTTGTTAGTTCTATGTTCACTGATCTGACAGGTTAGCCAAAAGTTTGACAAATTCTAAAAGTTTTTCTTTAAATTTTTTAGCATTAAAATGTGTGGCATTTGGCTTTTGTGTGGCTTGCACTCCTATGAATCATTGCACAAAAATGACTGCTTCACTAAAATATCCTGCAGGGGACCTGATGCCTGGAGGTTGGAAATGGATTCAAAAATGAAAAACATTTTATTAGGTGAGTAACTTTCTTTTTGATCAAGTACTGAGAAAATTACATATGTCATATTTTACAGTTTTTTGATTTGGATAATTCCAATGAATTTCAGGGTTCCACAGATTATCAATTGTTGATGGACTTTATGGGATGCAGCCCATGCAGCTTCACAAATATCCACATTTGACTCTAATGTGCAATGGTGAAATTTATAACCATAAAACTGTAAATAAATGAAAAGCCATGGTCAGTTTATGAAATATTTTAAATAGCATACATTGAAATGATTGTATCTTTTAAAATTTTAGATTGCAAAGGAATTTGACTTTGAAAATGAAACAAAGTGTGATGTTGAATGCATAATTCATTTGTATGCAGCAGGAGGTATTGAAAATGTTGTGAAGAATCTTGATGGAGTTTTTTCATTTATTTTGATTGATGCCAACAAAAGGTTAATTCACATTGCAAGAGATCCTTATGGAGTTCGACCATGTTTTTCATTAAAAACTACCAATGGAGTTTTGGGAATCTGCAGTGAAGCCAAAGGTTTGCTATCTGTTGTAGCACAAGCTGCCTCAGTGGATGGCAGTTAAAATATTCCAGATTCCAGGAAAGGTATTTCAACACTTATTAATAAATGTCATGAACAATAGGTTTGATATCATTGGGAAATGAACTCAGTGATGTTGACTGGAAGGTGACACCATTTCCTCCTGGTTGTTATGAATCCTACTCTGTTGGAGATGATGGTCGCGTGGCGTTAAAGGCGCAACAACGCTATTATGAAATTGGAAGTAGCAAGCCTACTTTCAAAACATCTGTGGCTTGGGAAGGTGAGGAAATAAAGGAATCTTTGGGCAACAAAATTTGTTTATTGAATTTAATTGCTGTTCAACATTTGTTTCAGACCTCCCAAATGAAATGTTTGAAAGCAACATCCGAACCCTATTCACAGCCGCCGTCGAAAAGCGATTGATGTCCGAGAGACGAATAGGATGTTTGTTGTCAGGGGGACTCGATTCCAGTTTGGTTGCGTCTTTATTGGTTAAGTTGGCAAAGAAAAACAATCTACCTTACAAAATTCAGGTATCGATAGGCCAATGTGTCGCGATTTAACGCTTCTAAACAGATTTCATAATCATTCTTTCGTAATTTCCAGTCGTTTTCCATCGGTATGGGAAATTCTCCTGATTTGATAGCTGCAAGACAGGTAGCAGAATTCATTGGCACCGAACATCATGAAGTTACTTTCACGGAGAAGGATGTTTCTAAAGTTTTAGATAAAGTCATATACACCTTGGAGACACCAGATATAACAACAATACGAGCTTCCGTCGGTCAGTATCATTCAGAGGAATAAACTGATGTCGTTACTACAACCCAGAAGTGTTCTTTTGAGAATATTAAAACTCATAGTTGCTTGAAAATGTTTGACATGAACCTGTACAGGCCAGGAAACAGGTCCCTGTCGAGTACTTTGGCGCCCATTACTTGGCATTAGGCTTTCCCCGTTTCATTTAGGAAAAAAGTTCACTTTCAGCTAAAAAATACGAAAGTCTCTGCAAAAATACTCTTGATTTGCGTTGTTAACAGGAATGTATCTCTTGTCCGAGTACATAAAGAAGAATACGAATTCGACAGTGATTCTTAGTGGAGAAGGAGCCGATGAAATTGCTCAAGGATACATTTATTTTCGTGATGCACCCGATCCTCTTGCTGGTCATAACGAAAGTCTGAGACTCTTGAAAGACATATATCTGTTCGATGGCCTTCGGGCAGATAGAACAACCGCTGCCCACAGGTATTCTTTTTATTGAATTACAGTACGTTGTCTCACAGAAACACATTTTAAGTTTTTTTTGTAACTTCTCCTTAACAGCTTGGAGCTGCGCCTTCCATTTTTGGATCTTCAGTTTTCATCGTATTACCTGAGTTTGCCACCCGAACTTAAGCAGCCCAGGAATGGAGTGGAAAAATATTTACTGAGGAATTCTTTCGCTGATATGAACCTCTTACCAGAGAATATTCTGTGGAGGCACAAAGAAGCGTTTAGGTATATACGAAGGGTTTAAAAAAAATTCCCCCATGCTTTCTTGTTTTGGATTAGCTTTTCTTAAATCAAAAACCATTCTCGTTTTAGTGACGGTGTTGCTTCCATGTCCAAGTCCCTCTTCGAGGTCATTCAAGACATTGTGGACGGTGTTATTTCGGATGAAGATTTCGAATCGAATGCTGGTGCTTACACTGTGTGCACTCCAAGGACTAAAGAATCTTATTATTACCGGTAACATATTTTAATTAAATATTGTTACCTCCTATTGTAAACATGGTGTTAAATTGCACATTTTATTAGCTACAAATAACGGAACTTGTAACTAAATGAAGGAATCTTCGTAACGAAGGAAAGGGGCACACAAACTGGATGCGGGGAGACACAACTCTTCACTCCCTTTAGTCAGTGATTTTGTCGATTCAGTTCATTCTATTGAATGAATTTTATCGTACCGTTCTATCTATGTTTGCTTATTTCCTTGTTCAGTTTTTACTATATCGGCTATACTTTATTACTTGTTTCATTCAAGATTAGCTTTACCTCCTTATCGCCTTTTATTAATCATAATTGAAGTACAAAAGAATTTCTTTATCGTTTCAGAAAAGTTTTTGAGAAGCATTATCCCAACCATTGCGACCGCTTTATGGGATACTTTTGGATGCCCAAATGGACAAATGTGACTGATCCCTCGGCAAGATTCATCCCTCATTATGCTGCTGGAAAAAAGACGAATGCATTTATTTAAGAGTCAAATAGTAATAATATATTAATTTTAAATTATTCTACTGATAGGGGGTATGAATTGTTTTCTGAAGGGATCAATTAATCTTTGTATGTAAGTAAAAATTGAACATTAAAAAGTGGTGGAGGTTGAATTAGTTTTAGTGACGATGACGGTTAGTTGTAACTGGTGGTGGTTTCCACTGGAGTAGGGGTCGGTTAAGTAAGACTGCATGGTTTATTACTGCTAGATTAATGCATTAATTATAATAATTTCATATGAGGCTCGGTCGGCGACTGTTCAATGAAAATTACAGTTATTTTTTAGAAAAAATGTATTTTGTTGGGATTTTCAGACAACTTGAACTTATAAACATTAAAAGTGAACAATAATTTAAATTTGAAGAAACTTTCTGCAAACTTGAGTTCACGCTTCACGTTCTGAGAAACTTAACCTGAGTGGCGCGCTTGGGAAAGAAATTACAGTTTTCGTTCCCTGAATGTCTCCGTAGTTATATTCTAATTGATAATTCCGTATCATTTTGGCAATGCAAGACTTAAGCTGAACTTCGGCCAGATGCTTTCCCAGGCAACTGCGAGCTCCGTGACCGAAGGGAATGAATGAGAATGGCTGAACATTCGACGACTCCGACCATCGTTCTGGAATGAATTTGTCAGCTTTCTCGAAGTTTTGCTCCCTCAAGCAGGCCGATTGAATGTCCATCACCATATAAGTGCCCTTGGGAATTCGGAAATTGGACAGTGCAATATCCGCAGGCAAAACCCTGGTCATTGTAGGCATCGGCATTCTTAGTCTAAGGCCCTCCTTGATACAGGCGTCGAGGTACTTGAGATTGTTGAGTTGATCGAATTCTAACCGAGACTGCTTCTCTGGAAGCACCTTGAGAATTTCCTTAAAAAGCGTTCTCTGCGCCTTGTGGTTTTGAGCCAAAAAATATAAAGTAAACGCTAAAGCACTACTCGTCGTGTTCACTCCGAGTATGAGGAGATCCACCAGGCATGTGAGAACTTCATCTGGAGAGAGACATTCGTTTAGCAGGAGGTTCTCAATGAAAGGAACATCCACTTCTGTTTTGTCTTTGCCGAGTAGTTCATCTTTGTTTTTGCTTAAATTCACTTGAGCAAGTCTTATGTGCTTTGATAAGAAACCGTCGATGACTTCACAGGCCTGAGTGAGACCGATGGATGAGGGTGTGTTCATGAATCTCCACAGTTGAAATCCGGACTCGCACCTACAGATGTTTTGGGTCGCATCGATGAGGGCCTTCAGGAGTCGAACAGGTTCCGAAGCTGAGTTCACGTTCGAATGGTGGAAACCCAGGGATTTGCCCAATATGACGTGACACAGACATTCCATGCTCCACCTGGTCACCTCCACCATGAAATCGACCGGCACTTCGTTCTGCCGGTTCCTCAGGGTTCTCATTCTTTTGACGAAGACTTCACTTGTGTCTTCAATAGCAGCGAAATACCTTTCACCACCTCTTGTTAAAGGGTTGTTCAGAGCCTTTCTCAAATCTTCCCACTCATTTCCAGACAGGTTGAATGGTCCCCCGCAGCTTTTCCTGAACAGAGCCCGACATTTCTCGACTGAGTCGAGGGTGGATCGCACTGGGTGTTTGCCCTCTTGGTCGTACACTTTGGCTACGTGTTCCGGTTTGTTTATAATAACTATGTCTGCACCTAACGGCCCTTGAAGCTTCACTATTGGTCCATATTTGCGGAACAATCGGTCGAAGGGGCGAGCCTCCACTTTTCCTAGTTTAGTTACTTCGGTTATCTTCTGACCGACATTGAAGATTGACAGCATGGCGGAAACTGTCGCCTGACAACCTATTTCAGGTAAGTACTTCCAGAGGTTGGCTATTTTCTTCAAAACCTTAGGACCGGGAACTTCTTCGAATGGATCTGCGTTTAGGAGCAGTTCAGCGACATCCTTTCTCTGGACTAGGCTCGTGTCCGTCGGTGCCGGTACGACTTGTTCAGTCACGTCCTGTGCTACTGCTTTGGACTTGGATTCCTCAGAAGTATTGTCGTACAACCTCACCTTTTCGGCTTCTTTCTTTGAGCCGACGGTGAAGGAGTCTTCCTCCGGTCTGACATTGTCCGCTTTGTTGTTGAAACTGCTCTCGGTTACGGGCTTCGACTTTTGCAAGGGCTCGTTTGAGATTTCCTTGGCGTTTAGGTTTGACGGCTTGATGAAATTTACGGGGAGAAAAAGTTTCGATTTTACCACACGTTTGGAATAATTAATCAAAAACATGTTTTTTCCCTATTGACCACGTCTCTTTCTAGGTAAACAAAACAAATTAAAATTTTCTGGCGTCCATATTTATGATTTACGAATTCGTTTTTGTTTCAATTTCAGCGAGTTTTCGTTTGTTCTCTTCTGCTGAGAACCCCAAATCTCAACTTTCCCACGTCGACAAAGTATTAATTATTTAATTTTACTTGTTTCCTCAACTAAAAAACTAATTCATTATTATCATACTTTTTTTAAACGAAATGAAATATTAGAAAGCTTAATTTTCACTTTAGAAGGTGACAAGCACGCTTCGCACCACAGCAACAGGAAATATACTTAATATTCCGATGGTTTTCTTTGGGAACTCCATTAATATTTAGTAATATCTCTTTACATAATGTTCTTATAAAATTTCATTTAAGTAAAAGGATTGTTCCCAACCTCCATGGCACGACATTTGCAATAATTTGCGCGAGATTTCAAAGTTGAAATCATTATGTTTATTCACATGAATAATATCTACGTTGGTTGTAAGTTTGAAGTTTTGACTTTTGTCACCGAAGAGGAAGCAATTAAAATTTAAGTAAGAAAACAACAGTAAATATTAATTGTATACACACTAACAATACAATTAATAATATGTAATAAAAATTTTTACTAAACTTTAAATGCACGCTTGGGTTGAAAACATGAGAAAGGAGGCACCACGAATTGAAATAGTTGAAGATGGTAATTGTATTTTGCAGTATTTTAATACGCAAGGAGGAGTCCACCGGGTAACTGTGCAGTGATAACGCGTCAACAGGCTGAATCAAATGGAAACCATTGGGTCTTTGACGGACCCGTGAAGTAATAAATATATAAATTAATTAAATTAATCCACGTAAGATTAATGGATCGCGGCAAAGACTCTAGACAAAAGGAAATAACGAGCTTTAATGCATGTGCCTGTGAGTGCGTGCCTGCGTGTATGCGTGCGTGCGTGCGTGTGTGTGTGTGTGTATTTGTATGTAGTTATTCCCTTTGGAACGCTAATACCACAATCGTTTGAACAGATGTCGTAAGATTAAAAACAATGACTGATAATAAATGAAAGAAGACATTTCTTGGTTATTTTAGTACCGTTTGTTATGAGTTGGAGTCAACGCCGTCGAGTTTTTCCATTTCGCAAGTTGTAATTTACATTTAATTAGAAACCATGTCGATTATTCATAAGTAGTTCGTCGTTTTTTTTCTCGAAATTTGTCTCTTTTTTCGAATCCGCGCCGCGAAATAGAGATACCCAATGTTTTACTGAATCGACTGCTCAAATAGTGCCGCAAGACGAAAACTAATAGCAACAAGAGGGGCACCACCGAAGGAATCCTCGGTAGTAAAGGAAAGGTCAAGTCGAATGACGCGCTCGCACAGCAGACATTTTCATTCTTACATTATAATTGGAGCTAGATGAAATCTATTGGAAATAAAGTAAACAGTTAGTAGGAATGTGAGGATAATAAAATCGCAGCTGGGATTGAATGATAGTTCGTGAAGTGTAGGAAAACACGGGAAACTAAAGACCGAAATGAGTCCGGCTCTGCTCCGGTTTCAAGTTTGCTGACTATTTTTTTTTAAATCTAGACAATATCGGAAAACTATTGGTTTTGTTTATTAGTTTTTAGTACTTGGTAATTAATTTTCCCAGCAATTTAATTTTTGGGCTACTCCGTCGAAATGTCACGTCGTGTACTGCTTAACACGATTTTTTCAGCTCTTCTTGTCTACTCTGCACAGAGTGGCAATTCAAAACTTTCGACGGCTTACGGTAGCCCCAACGAAACTTACGGTGAGTAGACCTAAGCTTTTTTTTACTTGCTTTTGTTGCAGCTACACGTCTGTGTGTTAATTGCCACTACCCGTGCAGTTAAGGACCTAGCTGATTGATAGCCTCTTGATGCATGATTTCCTAATGGAACTCTTAGCCGAATATTTCATTAAATGTTTCTCGCTCGGCACGTTCAGTTCTGGCTAAACGTGGAAGACCATCAGAAACTAATGAGATATATCTAAAGTTAAGGAATGATCATGTGGAACTATGGATAATTAGAGCTTTCAAGAATTTTTGAGTTCCCAAGATAACAAACACATCGTAATATAAAATTAAATAACACTTATAGGTTTTATTTATTATAAGGTTGGAAATTTGAAAATTAATTTATGTATGTTTAAGTAGCCGCTGGTTTAGTTGGCAAAAAGTTTTTCTAATATTTCTAATATTAAACAAATTCTTAGAATGTAGAATAGAAGTTAGGAAACACTCATGAGAATTCTACACAAAGTGAAGAAAAGATTATTCTGGTCGTCGGTAACAGCACCTACACAAGAATTTTGCTTGAAAGTAAAAAATCAGTAAAATTTGAAAATCAATAAATTGATTGCAATATTAGCAAAATATCTATCAATTTGTAAAGGTTACTCTATTTACATAAATGTAAGCACTCGATCGGAAATACTTTAAACGAATACTACAACGAAACAAAATACGGCAATTGAAATCACAAAATGGAATTATCAAAATAGAAATGAATAATTTTTAATTAAATTGACGTTTCTACCGACACAAACAAACAATAAAAGGTTAATACTTCGGGCTCAAACTTACCTTCATTAGCATTTTGCTAACATTGATTATTCCGTGAGAGACGTTTGTATCGATGATAAAAAATGATAGGTCATCTCTTTGAATTCACATGAATTTGTTTTACATAAGCTGGATAGAGATTTGTGTGATTTTATGTAGATATTATGAGGTTGGTTTACTGAAAATATTCGCTTTCTGAACTATCTGTAAGTATAAGGTTATTGGTATTGTATTTATAAGCACTACTTTATGTAACGAGAATAGTTTCAGGGGGACAAAATCGTTCAGTGTATTTTTAAGCAGTTTCGATGTAATTTGCGATCGCCATTCTATTATTTTAATATTCGCTTCTTACACTGTCTGACCTGCCTGTTTGCTTTTGTAACTGCTGATTCTTTGATCTTGAGGATTGTTCATTATATCTTTGACATGGCATCCAGCTTAACATTTGATGACTTATTCCAGGTGTTCGACCTCAATATGTTTCAGACATAATTCTTGAATGGTTACATTGTCGCAGTCGTTGACTTACTTAACCAATTAACCACCTTCTGTGTGCTTATTTCGTCTCAATTGTTCTCTCTACCCAAAACTATTTAACAGTTTTAATTTACTTTTGGTTACCTAAAAATTTCTTAGGTCGCTCGAGGTAATTCAGGTAGGTACCCAACGTACCACACGACTTCCCGGTCACGTATGACTTCACGGTGGTACACTGATTACTGTATTTTTGGACATTTTTTAATTTATTTGGGCCAAATATGGGCAAAGCAAATGTGGACAGTATTTTCTTCGATGCTTTGCATTTTCATTGCTAAAATCAGTTCCAAATACGCGCTGAAATAAAATTCAAAGGAAATGTGTTGACACGTGAAATGTGAACTTGCTGTGTCCGTTGAAAATTCGATTACCGCAAAATTACCATTAATCGCCATTTTTATTTTTATTACAACTTATCGTTCTTGTGTTCTGTATTTTGTATGAATTCGTACGCATGTGTGAGTTCAATACACACCGCTAACGCCCGATACGTAGCTTTTTAATGTACTAACGCATAAAACTTTGTATTTTGTTTGAATTATCGGGTATCCGAAACATAATTTGGTACTTAATTATAATACCGATGAAGCAGATCAATGATGTGGTATCAGTTGTTATTTTACAATTTGTAAAAAGTAATACGGAAATATTGCCTTGGAAACAAAATTAGAAACCAAATATGTAGTAAACGTCGACACGGAATAATTTCCCGGTCTTGTGGATTTTAAAATAGATTTTGGGTCGTCTTGTACGTAAAAGAACTACGTAGAATCGATTGAAGCAAATTAATAATTTCAAAAATATCAATTATTAACTCCCTTTGGTGTTGGTTCACCTCACTGAGTATTCCGCTGTCGTTTTCTCATGCTATTTCTCGTTTACTTGTATCGATTAAAGGGTCATTGCTATTACCGTATTAATATTTCTTCATGTTACTCTTAGTCGTGCGGTGATCTATTCTATTTCTATTAATTGATTTATTATTATTATTCCGCGGGGTTGGGATCCTTTTTTTGCGGTTCTTGTAAATTTGAACGCGATGCAGACTGAAGGAAAATTCAGTTGCCTAGAGTTGATAGTGCAAAGGACATTCTTTCTCACCTTCCCTGTCAGGGATTCAGTTTTGTTTCTGCTCGTGCATTTTTCCTTGAGGTGCCAAACGAAACACAAGGTGTTTCTCTTGGGGAAAATTATGAGAAATATCGGATGCGGACAGGAAAAATGAAGGTAATTCAAGAAACAATGGCCGAGTGACAAGAGAATTTAATTTTGAAAATTATGTTTCTACTCACTAGACTCTTGTTACTAAAAATTTAGACTATTTGAATTTTAAAACAAAATTCCGATTGTTCCTTAGGCGTAAATTTTCAGAATTCAAGTTGTTGGGCACGTAATCAATTATAATAGCTAGTACACTACATCGAGTGCACTCTGTAGGTATTTGTAGTCCTGTGATCATTTTATTTTATTACTACGTAAAGGATGAAACTGGATAATGGTTTCTACATTTTTAACATTTCGGTTCAGTTATTTACATTTACATTATAAATAAAGTAACCATAAAAATGTTTTGACTAAAAATTCACTAGTTGGGTATCTTAGAGGTTAGAAATGTAGAGGATCAAAAGCTCCCGTCTTCTCTAAATTTGTTTCTCATTCTTTCGTTTTCATTATCGGTGTTTCCTAGATTTATTCTTTCTCCCAGAAGGACGGGTTCTTAGTTCCTTAAAAAAGCTTCTAAGAAACGAAGTGAAAAGAAATGTTTCACCTAGGTTGCTGGAAGTGTGGGTGTGTGTGTGTGTGTGTGTGAGTCAATGAAGTAATAAATATTAGAAACAGATAACCTTACAAAGTAATTAAACAAAATAAAATAATAAAATGATTAATCTCTGAGCTTTAGCTCTAAAACGTGGTGGTAGATTATGGAACAAATTTATTTATTGTAGATAAAATTAATAAATGCAAACCATAGATTAATCGGTAATTGCATTGATGTGACATCGGAGTGTGTGTCAGTGCGGGGGGAGGGGGTAATGGAAGAACGGACCTGTACTTTAGCAGACAAAGCAGGCCTTTGAAATTTGTAATGATGTTCAACACAAGAGACAAGGTCTCTCGACGGTTCCCAAAGACAGGAAGAATTTAAAATGTCGGAGGCCTTGGTGCTCAACCGTCCGATTAATAAAAGTCAATCAGGCCGATGCCAGCAAAAAGGGAGAAGGAGAGAGAAACAGAAATCCGATGGAAAACTATTTGTCAATAGTAAGGTAAACTTTCGTCTAGTAGAGATAACTCAACTATTTTGGTTGTGCTCTACTTTTCTTTTACAGGAAGTTACGAGTTGAACGAGACGGGAAATTCCCGGTTGAACGGAGATGCTGTGCTTCCTGAATCCGCCCCTGAACGAGATGCGTCCGAAGCCCTCAGACGTGGCCTCGTATTCCTTCAATTTGCCGGAGCTTTGTACAGTTTCGCTGCCATCGGGATCATCTGTGGTGACTACTTCTTACCTTCCGTCGATTGCATTTGCAGTGGTGAGTACAACTTCCTCCCGCGTGAACTGCAAAGGTCGAGTGACAATCTAACCTTGTCCAGCCGTCACTTTCTTCATCCTTAGTACTCGACGGAACGTAAACTTAGGAATGAGCTAAGATATGTTTGTCCTAAATAATTTAACTCCAGAAGTACCACTCGGATATCTACTGATTTGTATTACCATAAATCGACTCTTTTGTTGTAGTACTCGTTCAAATCCCGGTATATTGTTTTTGAAAAAAGGCTTACACCTGATCCGCTTACTAATTGAATAAAGTTTTGTATTCTGCTTCTAATTACCGACAAGGTTAGAATTAAGACATATTGTCTTTTTTTGATGGGAGTTCCGTGTTGTTGTTTTCGTTGTTTTCCCTGAGATTGTATGAAAACTGTCCCAATCCCAATTTCAGGTTCACATTTCCTTCGGGTTCGGGTACTTCCGTCCTTATGTTGCAGACTGAAATTTTATCTTATGTCCAATAGATGTCAATACGATCTTACATTCACTTACAGACCTAAATTTATCTCAGGATGTGGCAGCAGCCACTTTCATGTCTTTTGCAACAACGTCACCCGAACTCTTTGTCATTCTCATATCGACTTTTCTGACAAAGTCGGACATCGGTATTGGGGCCGTCGTTGGAAGTGGAATGTTCAACATTCTAGGAGTTGCCACTGTGGGTGGATTGGCGGCCACTACCGTAAGTTGTCTGCGTCTTGATCGCAAGTGCAACACTCTCGACATCAGTAGCATTTTCACCATGTCGAATTTCAATTGGATTTCAGTCTATCAAGTTGGACTGGTGGCCTCTTTTCCGTGACAGCTTGGTCTACGTGGTTGCCGTCAGCATTCTCGTCGTCGTTCTGTCAGACGGCGTTGTCACTCTGTCCGAATCCATCTGCATGATACTCTACTATTTCGTTTACTTTCTCATAATGTTCTGGAATAAAAAGATAAGGAAAATGACAAAGACGATGGTGAAATTCATCATTACGAAGTGGGAGAACAAGAAAGGTAGTGAGTCACCTTGACACTTGAGAGAATCACCACAGCTGAGAGGAAGGCGCAGTCACACAAGTCTCGTTTCTCAAGTGATTTCTCAAGTGGCCCTCGAACAAAAAAAAAAGAAAAGAAAAACAAGTTTCTGTATCGATGATAAATCGATGACAATCAAATTCTCGACATTCTCTCGGTTGATGATGAGAAGGAATGACTTTGAGGAAAAACGTTATTTATCGAAAATTTATCTCGGATTAGGCAGTCGCGGGTAGACGACCATGAATGAGTATAGTATCTCTTGGTGTGAATTCATTCAATATTTTTTATCGATTATTTTCGATATTGACCGATAAGAAAACAATCGGATGCGCCACTCATCCGTGTCCATGGAAATCCACCGCCAAATAAATAACTTACACTCGCAACGACAGGTAGAAGAGATTTGCTAAATTGTCAAAGCAAAGATGAAAACTGTACGGTTACGTCTATTTCTACCACAGTTCACTTTTACCCGTGCACCCGACCCTTATTAATGTTTTCGATTAGGAGGTCAGGAATATAGTTTGATTACACAGTAAAATGCAGATAGATCAGAACTACCTGGACTAACCTAAGCCCAGTTAGATTTACGTATAAGTAAACTAGATACAGGTGCAACCGCTCAACTGTTCTGTTAATCAGCCAAGCTCGTCGTTTACAGGTAAGCAAGCCACCCCAACTCCTATATCGACTGTACTTCCAATTCCAACTATAAGTCACACGCTAGAAGATGGAAAGCTGAAGGAGAGCAATCGAATACCTGCCGGTTTACAACGTGGAAACGAAGAAGGTGCGCATTCCATGGATGGATTTCTTGATTAAATAAAATAAATAAGAAGCCGTTTTGTAATTACGCAGGCATAACTGCTAGGGAATGATTGAATTTTAATAGGGATGAGGAATTAGTTTTAGAATTTATTAATAGTGTTTCTTGCATTGTGTAAGTCACGTCCTGATCTAATCGAGTGATACCGTGACATTGAACAGTCTGTGGTACAAGAGCTATGATATTATTCGTACCGCTAGTTATGGTTTAGGCCCGTTAATAAGCAAAATTCGTAAAGAAAGCAGTCAAAAGTCAACGAAGCCTACAACTATTTTCATACTTAACCAAATTTTATTTTATTCAAGCATTCAACCATGAAAATTCTTATAATTTCAAGTTTCTCAAGCATGAGAGCATTACGCTTTCATTATCGTTAAAAATCAGTCAACACTACTCCGGAATAATCAGAGTTGACAATGTGAGGGACAGTCCACTCTCGCCGATACTGGAATTTCTATGCGTTGCACATATTGTTGTATTTTTCTGTTACCAATGGGTCGAGTCATGTTCACGGTGGTGCCCCTATACATTCGAAAAATATCCACGATACGTACAAATATGTATTATATATATAAAATACGTAAGCAAATGTAAAATACAAAATATTTATAAATTTGTATTTTTTTAAGTAACGTAATACATACTGTACGTATTCTGCGGCATATGGGTTCAGGTTTTTTATTTACACTAACAGTGAATTACAATTTAATGGTGAGTAATAGAAATTTGTGTTTGCTTGCCTTGCTAGAAGAAAAGGAAGACGAAGATGCCGACCTCTTCAAGGCCTATTTCGTTCACTACGAAGATTCCATAAGTTTGAGAAGGATTTCTGCGTCATCGAGAGGAAGCGCATTTTCCGAAAGAAGAAAGTCCGTGAAAAGCATGAAAGAAAGGAAACTTTCAGAAGTCCGACGAAGGTCCCACAACTTGCAAACGGTACACGGAGTTTGGAAAAGAAAAAGAAAATCACTGCTGAAGTACCAAGAAAGTTAAGATTTTCGTCTTCTTCACAGGGAGAAACCTACCTAACGGAACTACCCGTGTCAAAACTACCAGAAACCATTGAGGAGAATAACTCGAACGATTCGGGTAGAGTAGACCCAGAGGAGGTTAAGGAAGAGCAAACCTTTCGCAGCATCTTCTGCGTTTTTCCATCTGACACCCTCTGGAACAAATTCACTTGGCTGGCACTTTGGCCGATCTGTTTCCTCTTCTTCTGGACGATACCTGACTGCAGGTCAGAGAGATGGAAGAAGTTTTATGCTCTGACATTTCTCATGTGCATAATATGGATTGGAATTTATTGCTATAGTGGAACGTGGTTGATCTCAGCGATAGGTGAGCGATCAAATCGGTGAAGTTGAGGGGAGTACTTACCAGGGTAACTGACAATCGATTTTGTAAAGTTCCTAAAGTTGGAACCCGAATGATTCGCGTTGGTATGATGCGGTTTTCAGGTACGACATTCGGAATTCCTGATGCCGTGATGGGTCTAACTCTACTCGCCATTGGTGGTAGCATGCCGGAAGCAATATCGACCTACATCATGGCTCGACAGGGCGAAGGAGGCCTCGGTTTTAGCAATAGCTTGGGTGGAAATACAATGGATATTTGCCTTTGCCTCGGGTTTCCTTGGCTTATCATGTGCATAAAAGAAGGTTCGGTGGGTACTTTTGTAGGAGGATGACTGCCAACAGGTAGAAAGAACACTACAGTTAGGTGAAGGAAACAATTTCATTTTGTTTTGCTAGGTTAAAATTATTTCGGAAGGACTACAGTACAACTGTCTAGCTCTTGTTTTGGGCATAGTCGTCCTCATTTCCGTTGGGGTGTACACGAAATTTCACATGAACCGAACAATGGGCTTCATCTGTTGCATCTTCTACGTCATATTCACGGTGGTCTCCGTACTGATAGAACTCAAAATAATACAAATTTACGACGATGGGTAAACGTGGTTTTCTTCCAAAATCTTACTTTCAGAGATCGAGCTTCGTGGGAGTACTGTGGGTCGTTCCACTTGTAAAGAAAAATAGTGTTTTTCGTGTAGGAAAACGAAATGGATTACTGTACATACTTGGTGGCTCTCTTTCTTATTCATCAGTGTAATTTATTCGTAAAGAATAATGAAAATAATTTGACTTGTAAATAAGGTGAACAAACCTAGTTAAATTTGTTAGATATTTACTATTGTTGAACTGATTTAAAGCACGTTGAGAATAATAATGACTATACAGATTTTGTTGACTAATTTTTAACTTAATAAAAATTTTATTATTCTAATTCGAACATATAATTTCATCCATATGAAATTCCGTACAGGACAATAAAAGTAACGGTACATCAAATGGGGCTTTAACTTGCTAAGGCATTCCTTTAATTGATCATAACCTGGCAAAGAAATACTGTGTTTAGTTATACGAACTTCTTAAATAGTCAACAACTGTATGAAAAGGTATTCAATAGGTGCCAGATTATAAGTAATAACTCTCCATTGGAAAAGCGAAAGTTTGACGTCACTTGATTTAAGCGACGGGTGTAAGATAGCGCTGCACTAGAAACAGTTGAAAAACTTTAAACGAAAATGAAATGAAATTTCAGGTGTTGTTTTACGAGGACGGGTATCAGGCAACAATAAAAGTAAGGAGGGACAAGGCAGGTATGGGAAAGAATTTTGCAATTCAGTACAGGCAAATTCCGCTAGATGGTGGGAGACTTCAGTTTACTAAAATAAAATGTTTAATCATTTTATTTGTACAAATTTTTTTTATTTACTTCTTTATTCTTATTGAATAGAGTAATACTTGGGGAGTGAACATGACTAAATTTAACAGTTGCAATTTGTTACGTAAATATGTCGCGTGCCTTTATGAAAATCCCAACTGTTTTTGCAAATAAAGGATTAATTAATAGTTCTGTGGCAATATCAGTTGACACTGAAACATGTAGACTTCACCAGCAAAAAAGAAAAGCCACTTACGGTTGTGTACAGAGTTAAGTTCCAGGACAACAAAACAGTGATTACATCAATTCTCTGAAAGTTTTGAAATTTGAACGTAGGCTTGAAATTCCATTGCTTGAAAACCTCTAACATAAAAATGGCGGAGGGTTCGAAAGTTAAAAATTTGACCGACTCAGACAGAAGGCAGAATTCAAGAAGACAAATTCTAAGTTCAATATAACGATCGGATATAAAAATATTATTTATTTTTCTTGTCTTGTCCGGTTGTCTTGTCTTTTGTATTATTATTATTATTATATCAGACAACCCCATTAACATAATTCATAAATTTTTATTGGCAGTAAATAGTCAGTTCATAATTTCCAATTTCAAACATGTGGCACAGGTGAGCTTTTCTATTTGTTGGCTTCAAATTTAGGAAGTAATAATAACAAGTATAGGAAGTAATAATCACACTATAATAATTATTAATTATGATATATTCATGTTTTTAAAGAACAGCACAAAATAGTTTATTTTTCAATTAAAACATTTACAAAATGTCTCCCTTAAAACATTAATCCTCTGATCTGAACAGATTTTTAATTTATTACATTAATATTTAATTTAAAAAATTTTGGTGGTTAAGTTTTAAAGTATTTTGACTGAATTACTGTATTCCATCATTTTGGATGCCACCTGCAAAATTTAATTGTTGCCATCACCAACAGAACCACACCAAAAAATGCACCTGTCCCTTTTAAAAGTTTCCTTTGTGGTTTCTTTCTTGTCACTAACTTTTGACTTAGGTATTTTGGTGGAGGCATATTGTGAACCTAAATAACCAAATTATTTTAATTAATAATCTCTACAAATTGATTTATGGTGCTTTCTGTTAGACATTGCCCAACAACATGCAAAAGTACCTTCAAAAAAGTGCCAATCAGGTGATCTGGATTGTTCTCACCAAATATTAAATCACACATTCTGTCACACTGTACTATGGACCTTTCTAAGAGAATTTTAAGATAACTTGATGGGGGATCAGGTTTATCACCATCATAGTCTACCAATTTTTGAGAAGCCCAATTTAAGTATACAAAATTTGAATACTTTTGAAGTAATTCTACCTGTTCCAACACATTTTTGACCATGATCAAATCTTCAAAATGACTGAAAAAAAAGATTATTATGAATTTCAATGTCTATTTCCAAATTTGAAAGCTATTCTTCCTTTTTTAGTCAACCTACTTCTCATTTATGATAAGATCCTCTGTGTGTGTTTTGTGGTTTTCTAAATTTCTTAAAAGACTTTCCTTTTCTGCTTTATCTGTGATCCCAACTGTTTCAAGATCTGAATCAATCAGATTCAAAAAAGTGTCTAAGGAAATATTGTAATCCCTAAATTTCTCAATGTATTTCTCCAAGTTGCTGCTTTGCAGTATGAGTTCTACTATTTCCCATTGTCTTTGACTGAAATGTTAATTTTTTATTTATTTTCAATATTATACATTTCAAAATTTATCAAGTAACCACAAGAGTCAAATTACTAATCACTGTGAATGTATTCTTATTAATTATTAATTTTATTAATATTTTATTGAGTGATTCAAGATTACTGATTTTATTTAACACCTATTTAATTTTAAACAAAGAGACAATATGAAGTTAGTAGTAAAGAATTTTTAAAGAAGAAACCATTTTTATTTCTCATTAAATCAACATGTAACATTTAGCAGGTGTCAAAGGTGGCTGATTAGCAACATGTCTGTCATTTTTTTAACAAGTTACAGACCTGTTTTCAGAGTAGAATAGCTTATGCAAGATTGTAATATAGTTGTTGTTCTGTCAAAATACTATTCTAACTCTTCATCATTTATTCATAAATTTTATAATACTCAACTAGAAAAGACTACGTCAATTGTTTTCAGTTTTAACTTTAGATCTTAAGTAATTAATAAAGCTGATCAACGTTGGTGTCTCATTCTAATATTTAAATATATGCCCTCGAAACAGTGGTTATAGCACTGACTGAATTGTAACGAATTTCTTAAGCTTCCTAAAAGGTTTACCTCTTCCAATCCATGAAGTCTCTTTCATTATGAAGTTTTTTCTCGGCCTCACAATATTCATCGGCCTTGTCACCCTGGTTTAATGACAATGACGTTTCTTCCAAAAGCATCTCTCATGAGAATACGTTTTTAACGGTGTTAACGAAACAGTCAACGTGAAATTCAAAACTATTGTTTTGAAACAAACGAGGTTTATGAAACATGGCGCCATAAATCGGTTTACAAACATTTTCGAATTCACCAACAGTACTAAGTTATGTGAAATCATGATTAATTCATTGAATTTTAGTCTTTGAAACCGAGATATGGTCAGAAACACATTGACAACAATTAATTTTTCTGAACTTAAATTTATGCAAAAAAGGAATGTATTCTCCAATTCGTCCTTGAATTAGGAAATGTATTGACTTAATAAGTTGCAGATGCAACAAAACGGTTTAATCTGTTAATGACATTAGATGTTATGCAACTCACGAACGTTTGCAAATTTATTTCGTTTTCAGAGATTTAATTTAAATCTGTTTACCTAAACCGACTTCGTTAAATGTATTAACCGAGTTATTTATTTACTATTTCGGGTTTCAAACAATTTAAATTTTGACATGACGATGATGATATAATTAATTAAACGGTATTTAATTGTTGGATTTGAACTCTGATTTTGACGAAGAAACAATATCGTGTAAAATACTAATAAAAATATTAAAATAAAAAGATAGGGAATCAGAATTTTGGGTAAACGTAAAAACGTCTGTTTTTCTCAAAATATATGTGGGTTTTTTATATTAAAAATAATGACCAAATTTTCTTTTGTACTAATCTACTATTAATTATAATCTATTATTAATTAAATCCCGCAAAGATTAATCACTGTATTTTTGTTTCTACTATTGTTCGCGACCACCTACTCGACTCAATTAAGGCCGATGTCATCGGTCTTGGTCGAATTGGGGTTTTGAGTTTCACGTGGTCAGCAAAATTCGTTTCAGATGACTTCGTCCGATTCACTCAGGTGAGTCTGGTAAAAATCTTGGTGCAGTTGTTTTAATTAATAAAACATTTTATATTTAAGTGACATTAAATCATTGCTTAACCTGAGTGAAAAATCCAGCGTTAATGTAAAAGTTCATTTAAAACAACAATTGTACATTACATTTTGTTCCTTCGAGCCGGAATTAACACAGCTCAAGTACGAATTGAATTGTGTTCATGTCGTTCCTTGTTCTTATTGTCTCATTCGTTTTTTTCCTAAATCAAATAATTTTACAACCATACCATCTTTTGTCCATTCGAATACCCATGTACAACTTATCTCCTTCCCACACCAGTTAGCTCTAGCTCTCGTTTTCATCTCCTTCCGCATTTTCAGACTCTGTTTTTTAGCCTTAGTTGTTATTTGACTCTGTTCGAGTGAGTAACAATTATCGCTAAGATTCGATCTAATCACAGACGATGCCAGCAGCTGGGAAAGCTGGCGAAACGTTTGGGAAGGGGGGTAAAAAGGACATGGTGTTATTTGACACAAAATAATCATAAATATACATGTGCGCCCTGAAAATGCAAGTTCTATCATAGAGCTTCCATACTAGAATCGTTAGAATCAAACAATTCGATTCAATCGAAACAAACTACATCGTATCGTTTATCACAATCAACGAGTACCCGCGAATTAGATACCTCGTGACTAGAACCGTAACATTATCATGTTCCTTATGTAAGGAAGATCATAATATTTGGAACTGCAAAAAATTTTTAAATTTAAACAGGGAAGCTCGCAAGCAAAAGGTTATACAAATAAGACCGTGTACAAATGTTCATTCATCTAACAATTGTAAGACCAGATGTAGAATTTGTTCCTATAGGCACAACACATGATTACATGAGAATTCCCCCCAAAAAGCAGTAAGTGATCAGACTGTCACACGGGCTCTGGTTAACACTGCAACGCGTCAAAATTATTCATTCGTCAATACCCTACTAATAATAGGAATTATTCGTATCCCTACCAAAAATTGCTTTCAATAATGTACTATCAAGTACGAATCAAACGTGTCATTTTACGTTTCTCTCAAGAAACAAGAGATTTAAGCATTACTTCAACTGTTACATAGTTGACAACATTTCTGAAACAACCCCCAATATTTTTATTAAAATATCACAGCTTACAATACCAAAAGGTATAGATTCAGTTGATCCAAGTTATCACATTCCAGGCAATATAGACGTTCTAAAAGATGCCGATTTGTTTTGTAAAATTATATGTGTAGGACAAATTAAACGATAAAGGTCTTATGTTGCAAAAAAACAGACTTGGATGGGTTAAAACGGTTCCCGCTGTCTGCCTCTGTGCCTCACCATGGGGTAGTCAAAGAGAGTAGTTTAAGTACGAGTCGTTTTCGACGGTTCTGCTAAAACTGATTCAGGATATTCCATAAATGATCTCCAATTAGTGGGTCCCAAGCTTCAGTCAGATATGTTTTCCATTTTAATTCGTTTCCGCCAGTTTTCTTATGTATTTTGCGCTGACATCGAAAAAATTTAAAGACAAATTTTAATCCATCCTGATCAATCCAAATTATAAAGAATTTTATGGCGAACCGATCCTAACCAAGCTAAACCGACCTATGAACTACAAAACCTTTACATGTGGTACTGAATCGGCATCCTATTTAGCCATCAACTGTTTATATCAATCAGCTTTAAACATACAACATTCACAGCCTCGATTATCAAATGTGATAAAAAATCATTTTTACGGAGATGATCTTTAAAGCGGATCAAAATCAGAAGCTGTTTTCCTCAGCAAGGGTGTCAGTCATATTTTAAGGGGCGCTTCTTTCAACCTTAGAAGCTGGGTTTCAAAATGATCGAGACATAGAACAGAATTTTCAGTCGTTAGGAGACCAAAAACAATCTATTCAAATGTCAAAAGAAGAATTTTCTAAAACACATTTTTTATTGGTCACCCAAGCGTGATTGTCCAATTTACACGATTTAAGAACCAAATTTTAGTACGATAACTAAACGAAAAATATTATCTGACATTTCCCAAATATTTGACACTCTCGGACTAGTAGGACCTTGTAAAATTACTGCAAAAATATTTACACAAAAACTCTGGTTGAAAAAGGTTAATTGGGATGAATCTATATCATTGCATTAACAGAGCGATCGATTGATTTCAGAAAATCTCTAACCGCATTTAATGAGATTACAACAAGACGTCATGTTTTAGAGAGAGGCTCTGTTTAAACTCAAATCCATTTTTCTTTTTGACGCTTCCGAACATGCCTGTGGTTGTGCTGCCTATGTGCTTTCTGGAAATTCAAATTCGTACTTACAAAGCTTTTTAATAGCACCTAAATCAATGGTCGCATTCCTCGGCTGGAATTATATGCCGCAGTATTGGCAGCTGAATTTTCAGTTAAAATTCTTAATTCTTCGGAAAGCAAACCCGAAACTCCAAAAATAATTTTTTGGGCAGATTCGTCAGTGGTCCTAGGCTGGCTGAATACCAACCTGCATTTGTTGCAATGCTTTGTTGTAAACAGAATTTATTTAATTCAAAGAACAACAGAAATTAGTAAATGGAGGCATGTCCCAACTTCAATCCAGCAGATTTATTATAAAGAGGAATTCATCCTGCGACCTTAATTGACCCACATATTTGGTGGCAAGGTCCGCATGGCTTTGTCAAAATGAATCAAATTGGCCCATTCCACCCGAACTTAAAAGGTGTTCTTTAGAATTAAAGAAGAACATTACATCCAATAAATTTTCAAACTACACTAAATTGATGTGTGTTTTGTGTTACTGCTTAAGAGTAAAATACAGGTCCACTAGCAATTCATTGACTATTGAGGAAATTAGACGTTCTGGAACGACATTAGTCAGACTGGTACAACGGGAACATTTCCATTCTAAAATTCACTCCATTCAAACCGAAATTTCAATAATCTAAATAAACGTCACCACCTTTAACACCATTTTTAGATGAAAATGGAATTGAAAAGAATTTCAAATTCGAATTATAGTTTTGATAAGAAACACCCTGTATTGTTACCCCATGATCGTGTTATTTATTCTTTAATCGTCCATTCTGAACACATTAGATTAATGCATGCTGGCCCTCAATTATTATTGGCCTCAATACGACAGCGTTTTTGAGTAATTTTTGGGTGCTAGGTCGTTAGTAAGAAGGGTAGTGCACTCTTGCGTAAAATGTTTTAGAGCCAAACCTGTGTCAATTTCCCCTATTACGGGTTTTTATTGCCAGTCCATCGCCACCTTTTTACATGTCTGGTGTGGACCATGTGGGTCCCATAAAGATCAGGGATCCACCGGGAAGATCATTCAAATCTCACTAGGTCTCTTCTTTATCATCGCGAGCTTTTTTGGTTTGTCTCTCACGATTCGTAGCCGGTCGTGGCATTCCTAGTCAAATACATTCTGATAATGGCACTAATTTTGTCGGAGCTAAACACTGCAAAAAATTACAAATTTTTTCAAGGCGTCCACTATCGAAATAAATGACTTTTGCAATTCCAAACAAATACAATGGAGTTTTATTCCGCCCAGTTCTCCGCATTTGGGAGGTTTATGAGAGGCTGTAGTAAGCATCATCTCAAGAGTAACAGGGAAATCCCTACTAACATATGAAGAACCGAACACAATATTGAGAGCAGTTGAGACAGTGTTGAATTCTCGTCCTCTACAGGCACCTTCAGATCCTAACGATCTCTCTGTCATCACTCCTGCTCATTTCTTAATAGGACGTTCATTCACATTATTACCAGAGCACAAATATATTGACATTCCTGACGATCGGTTAGATCATTTAGAACGATTGCTCAAAATCTAACAAATATTGTGGTAAAGATATTTTACCATTTTACTCACATATTTTTGTCGAGGAACCGTTTGTTTTCATAGAAGGAACAAGCTGTTTATGGCATGTTGACCGCACTTTGGACCGCCCCTGAAGGTTTCTCTATGTACCTGATCCGCTAATGCCATTACGTAAAATAATACTCGTGGCAGTTTCGAAAATGTCATGAATTTTCATATCTTTCGAATCATTCCCTTTGCGAATTACAATCATTAGACGGGACCGAGGGACCTTGAATAAAAAAGTCATCTGAGAATCACGTTGCGATCTTTTTACTGATATTTTCTAAGTTCATAGTTCAGACATAAATCCTCGACCGCGCATCCAAAAGGTCCGTTATGTTTCCTTGAAATTAAAAGTACATGACCGTTTTCCATTCTTGATTTCTTTTTGTTACATATTACCACTTTCCGCGTGCTTAACGAAATAAATGCTATAATTAATAATAAAAGCTGAGTTACAGTTACGTATGTTTTTCAGTTAGCACCTATTGCTTTCATTTTTATTCACTCACAGTTCTGCGTAAAACATTTGCACCGGCCATACAAGACAGTTCGGATCTTGATCAAAAAGGTATTTGAGGACAGTTTTAATTTTTTTCTCTCGCTCGAAAGAGAACATTTGAGACTATTTATTGCAACAGTTATTTGTAACACAATTAAATGTAAGATTTGTAATGAATATAAAAGGGTATGAAACACAGAAAGTTGGAAGTATAATTACAGGCCAAACTAAAAAAGCCGAAAGCGTAAGTTTCTTATCGAAACTGTAAGGGACTGTGTGAAAGTAAATACAATGAGTGCGTATGTGCAGTATGTCCACATGACAAACTTGCAATTTGAAATGTCATACTATTTATTTAATATAATTTAGAAATGTAAATTTCTTGGGTGCGTTACGTCGCGACTGCTTACCAAAATGTTGAATCGCATAGCTACTTGTGATTCAGAATTGCATACAAAGAATTTACATATTTTGTGTCACAAAATTGAAATTTAGCAATAGAAGTATTTATGTTTCCTTCGGAGAAAGCTGCCCGTGCCTTCCATTCAAAATAGTGAACACTCTTGTTGGCATATCTTAATTATTTAAGTAAATAAAAAGTGTACGAAAACCGCAGAGGCGTTAGAAAACCAAACGTCATGTAGAATGAAACTGCATTATTACTATTACAACTATTATTATCTTATATTTCACATATATAACCATTAGGAAAATTTGTCAAGTTGTATAATCGTTGTTGTGGTAACCCCAGCCCAAGTAATCAGTGCCGTCGTACCAATTATCCTCAAGGAATGACAAATACAACAATAAATATATTACTAGATACATTTTTGCAGTTTACGTCTGTTTTAATTTTATTAAAAACACATCACATAACTTATGTTGAGTTCAAATTTCTAAGTTTTCATTATACTTAATTCTAACTTCTTTCATGACCTCTGAGGTATAAGACCTGAAATTCTGATGAACTTTATCCAAAACATCTAGAAATGCTTCAAACTCGAATTACACAGCGCTTAGAAAACTTGTCCTGTGCATTTTAATGAACTATATGAAATAACTAATTAAAACTACAGGTTGTATTGGTGCACTTAAAAATATATAGAAGTTAGAAAACTTTGTGACTTATGCTACTCGAGTTCTTTTCAATCAAGTTACCTTTTCCTTGCAGGTAAAGGTCCTCTGAATGTAACCATATTTGTTAGCAACCTAAAAAGAATATTTCCGGGATCTTCAAAAGTCTTTATCAGCGGGTCTCGGGTCGACCTATACCAACAATACCTAAAAAGGATTCGATTCGTCAACTGGGTTGTGAGTTGCCTTGAAATTTCAGTTGGTCTGCGATTGTAACAACAAAAAACTCTGGCCTTCGGTCAAAGAAACGGGAAAGTCAATTTAAGAATGTTCTAACTATCGAAGAAAAAACAGATTTCTAATAGAATTAATCGCCAATTCACGATTTCGATTTCTTTGTTTTAGTAAAGCAAAATTCTGCTTTACCATTTTTGCTTGGATTTAATTTTTTTGGCACCGACCCTAAGTACCGATCGCTTCGCCCCGCACAACTGGTTTAATGATACGATTTGTTTTTCCATTTCCATTTGGAAAAGATGTCCGTTCGATACCGCGGAAGACGTTGGGGTTCAAAAAACTTGTTCACTCTATTAATGAAATGGTACTCCAATGATGTTGACTGGCAATTTTTGCAATAAATCTTGGAGGCTTATTGTGACCTCGTTTCAACACCACCAGGTGTGATATTAATAAGTAATTAACATTTCCCAGTCTTTATTTAATATCATATTAAAAAAAATAAAATTATATTTGTACGAGTATGTGGCACGGAAAATTAACGATCAATTCAGAAGAGTTTTACACTAACCATATATTAAAAATATTTATTATTACATACCGATAATTATTGGACCATCGGTTTTACAGTTGAGGGGATTGGGTGTAGGCGCGGACCAACAATGACATCATAAGAAGAACTTCTGTAGAATAATCTAAATTTTCGCTTGTGACTCAATTCTGGGTATTTTACTTGTGTACTGAAAAGTGATTAAAATTTTAAAAGTCGTAATTATGGTATTCGCATTTCAAAGACAACTTTCTATGCTTTTGGACTTGTATAGTTGACTTATATTTTTAGTAGTCAACAACAAAATAGTAAAAAAGACATTTTGGGTCTACATAAATGTAGGTACCTAAATTGTGTCAACTGTATTAAAATGTATGTCTTATTCCTGTCTTTAGCCCGAAATATAAGACATGGGTACCCCAGTAATCTTTATCAATATAAAATGTGGGAATAAGGCCAATTCTAAAATTATATTTAAATTGTATAATTTTTAAATTAAGTCAATTATCAGAGCAAGAAAGTTACGGCTTTCTTTCCCAGAAAAGAAGTAGAAAATATGGTGTCATTAAATTTAGTTTTTCTTTGGCTCAAGGTTGCAAGCCTTCTACAACAGCTACGAGTATCAGTTCTATAGCCTGGTTTCTTAGAATGAGAGGCAAGATATTGATTAATAAATTACATATATTCATTCAAATTCTTCGTAATGTCAGGCTTCGGAGGAATCAAATTGAAAAGCAAAATTTTTACCACGAAATTATACGAATAAGAAACATTTTGTACGTAAATTTCAGAGTATCAACATTGTTCAAATAAACAATTTACTTTTCATCGATTTCTGATCTTACCAAGTATTACACAGGTTGATACTTGTTGACTCCTGTCTTGTGATATTTAAACTAATGTGTAAGATGAGGTCCTAACTACCATCTACAATCTACGAACATAAAAATAGTACCTAAAAGCATTTAATAGTTTTATTCCATAAAAAAAACAATTACAAATTGGCGATTACCAAACTTTTAACATGACATGTTCAAAGAATGACCATGATAGACTAAATAATGTTCCTTGAAATTGTAAATTAATAATTATAACATTTTCAGCATTTTAGCGTAAATGTGTGAAAGTTACGAGACACACAAATTAAAAATACTAATGTTAAACTTTTAAAACAAGTGCAACTTAAAGTACAACTCGAGCAGCTGGCAAAACAGACATTTGCAAGGTTATGAGAATTGGATTGGTTTGAACCTATTGCGACGTACTGTGCCACTGTCCGTTAAAATTTTTATTTAATCTAACATGTCATTCACTAAAATTCATATTTCAGCAATTTCGCAAAAATGTAACTCTCTCAGGACCTTGGTGGAACCAGTGTCAACCTGAAAAAAGGAGTAGTCGGTGATGGCGACAGAGTGTCAGGGTAGACACAACCCAGGGCCGACTATTTATGTATTCCTGGGTAAGACCAAGGTAAACGTTTTCTTAAAGACATTTCAGTAGAAAAGAAACATATAAAATTGAAACCAAAGATGTCACAGACAAAGTTACATGCAAAAAAGTTTCAAAATTTATGTTTGATCAAAGACGAACTGAAGCTGCAATTAATCGGCAAATTTAATTGCAAAATCGCCATTTGAAAATCCGCAACAACGTTCAGTTTTAATGGCGACGAACGAATACCTTACTTAACCATTGTTTCCTTAAGTACCTGTTCTGTATTTGTAAAGGTCTTTCGGTTCGCTGGACATTATCGAATAAAACGATATTTACGCGAGATAAAGTAGAGTTAATTGATTTGTATTCAATTAATTTCGTGTAATTAAAGTCAATCATTTTGTTTTTTATCAGGGCCCAAAGTTTCTCGGACATGACGCAATTGTGCAATTAAGATACGTCTAGAATTTATCGCTATCTATAGTGTATCCGATATAAATAACGATAGATATTTGTTATGTAACCGATTTTTCAGATTTTGAACCGCGTTGCCACCATTGTAACTCTCCACGTGTTCGATTGTTTGTTGTCTCGAACAAGTCCATCCCAGTCAACTACTACAGAATGCAGCGAATAATCACGACCGCCTCATAAATTAAGTGATTTCCATGTGCTCTGACGCTTTCTGATTTCTCCAAATTGGTACAAATAGGTTCATTCTCTTTTATTTGATTAATACGCCAGGTCCGGTCCACCTTATTAGTTCTGAATCATTTAACTGAATGGTTGTTTCCTCGAGCACAGGAATCGAAAGTTCAGCTTAATAAATGAAATTTATTTTTGTCCATTATATAGGCAAAAATGTATTTGTAAATTAATGCCTCCTCTATTACGGAATAAACTCGATTCATTTTTCGTGCGATTACAGATATTTTAACGATATTTTAAACGTTATTCTAAACTGGGCGAAATATCACAACTTTGTTGTTAATATTATACTAGTCTGCGACAGAGAAAAATAACACAGAATCGAAATTCAGGAAATAAACTAAAGCATTACAAATCGAAAAACATGAAATGCTTTTCGTTACACGTGTACAAATACAATTATTTGTGTATCACACGAATAATCGCAATAAATAATAAAGACAATGGAAATAACTATTGGAAAACATCCTAATGGTTCCGAACTCCACTAAATACTAAAATCTAATCGAAACGAAAAGCAAATTTTTTTTTCTTGTCCTGTAGTGATAATTCTGCTTGCAGGTATGTGACACTTCATGGTATGAAAACTGTGGTGAACTATGTGTAATGTTATATACCAGCACTATTCCACATAACTTGTGACATTATAAAACAATAAAAATGTACTAATTCACTTGAGTCCTACAAGAAAATGTCTTCTTCGACAAAATAGCCGAAAATATACTGTCCAAACAGTTGCCCGTGTCAAGTTATAAAAGCATAACTTTCCAACGAACCAGTTTCGCCATGAAAACTTTCTTTTTAGAATGTATTCGTTGTACGGAAGGAAATCAAACAATGTCACAGGAGGAAATCCCCGGGCAGAGGAACCTTCGGTCCCGAGGTAGTCTCGAATTGGCAAAGAAGCTTGTGGCTAAGCAAATGCTCAGCCGTGGGAAGGTGGTACCCATGCAGGTACCTCCAGCCGCCGCAGATCCTTCTCCAAGTCAACGAGGCAAAAGAAAGGGAAAGTGAGGTAGTCCTACTCTGTCCAATTGTCTGCGACCAGACCCTACCCCTGTGCGGTTACAATACACTGCCGAGTTGGGTAACAAACAAGTTCTGAACTTTAATCGATTCGCTGGTTCTAATTTTATTAATTTTACCAGTTTCGTGCAATATGGATTCTTAATTTTCGATTTCTTCTTCGGGATTTTTAGATACAAATTTTACTTTTAGTTTTATTTCTACTTCATAAATCTAATTTTATTTTTTTATCTATTTTTATATTTGTATATAATTTAAACTATTGTTAAAAATGAAGTTTTCTCGGATAGCTTTAACGCTAGGGTAAGTTTTCTTCTTTCCCACGAATGGCTAATTTTTTTATAAATTTTGACTTGTCTGTTTTTCGCGAGTACTCTCTTGACATGTTTGAAATTAATGTTACGACGGTGCTACCTGGTTTTAAATGTTCGATTGAACTGTTCCGAACCGAAATATATTGTTTTGTTGCAGTTTTATTGCAGTTTCTATCACGTTAGTTTTATCGGAAGAAATCGAGGAATACGACTACGATGATGAAATAGCTGCACCACAACCACAACAACCTGTTCAGAGAGGCCGATTGCCTTTGCTGTCCCCAAGGCAGAACAAAGGGCCCAATTTGGCCCACAGCGCCAATAAAATTACCAAGCAATCAGGGGTTAGTGAAACATTTTTGTTTTCAGTTAATTGCATGTACAATTTAATAAGAGTGCCTACATACGGATGATTCCATTTGTTTGCTTTTGTACATGGACATTTCAATGAAATTAACGCTTCACAGGCTGGAGGTAAAGCCGCAGCAGCAGCAAAAGCACCACCCCCAGTCCAAGAGCCTGAAGAAGAGGAAATAGAAGAATATGACGAGGCCGGAGAAGAACCCGTCGAGCAAACCTCTACAGAGGCCCCAAAGAAAACAATAAAACCGATTGTTCGACCATTCAGGTAAAACTAAAGTGGGTCAAGTCTAATGTAGACAGGAGATGATAGCTTTTTTTGAACTTACCAATTGCCTGAGTGGATACTCGTGTACATTGGCACTTGAAACCAAACGAATTTATTTCATTTGACGTTTGTGTTGTTGCTGCACTTTCTCCGTTCATTTCCTGCCGAATTTTGTGCACGTTTCATAATCCCTCCATGCACACATGCACGGAACGTGCAAGAATTCAACGTGGAGAATCCTCTTCTGAGACCTGCCGTGATAAAAAAATACCGTGAAGAAAACGAATATTTGACAGGTTACGCAATTCTTACATCATTGACTTTTCTATGGTGTTTAAAATGAAATTTCTGATTAAAGAAATTAAAAATGATATATGTGGACAACAGGGTGTCGTGGGTTCCACTTTTTATTCTTTCGCTTCGAGAACCATCCCTGACAGAGTTTTACCTATCCCGGGGCGAACCCATTATAAGTCATTCATATTGCCACAGATTTGAGGAAGGTGCGTGGTCCCGAGGTACAACGCCGATCATTCACTTACAAAATTAATAGGAATAATCTCTGGCAGTGCAGGCACCGTACAAGTAAGAACCCATTTACGTGAAATGTTGAAAACCTAATGTACTTCGCCAGTGGAGAAAGGACAAGGCCGCATTAAATGATGGAGATTGGTTGGGTCGTTCCTTCAATTCTCTACTCTCGTTTTCTTTTATTGATGTTGCTCAATTTGCAAATAACATTCGAATTTTAAAACAGCCTTGATTTGGTTCTTCTTTGTAGGAGTAACGACGACCTCTTAGCCGCGTTAAAAAGGAGGCGTCAACAAGTACAAAACTCTGGAGCCGTCGTAGATAGAACCACCACGACAACTTCAACAACCACAGCGTCGTCGGCCAGTAAAAAATCATCAAATTCGTTTGGGTAAGTGTAATTGGGCTGGAGGCTACGATGAGTTGGCGTCAGAATAGTAAAAACTGAAACGGGAATTTCAGGTCGAACGGAAGAAGAAATCATAGAAATGGAGGAAATAGAACACCGGCACAACCAGCTCCACAAGACGAATACTTAGAACCCGAACCAATCAAAAAGGGACATGGCGGAAGGAAATACAGCGGCAAGAATGCAGGCAGAGCAAATCCAGCCCCCGTGGTAGAAGACATACCGGTGGAAGAAGTACCAAAACCAAAGTTCGGCCGTGGATCCAGGAGGTCGTGAAGGCCGTCTTGAATTTTATGAATTCTCCGTGTCCCTCAACAACAATTTCAAAGCCTTTCACTCTTCTAAAAGCGGGTGCATCACACGATTTGGAGCGATTTTACGGGGCAAACTTAATTGCCGGGTCTCGAGTTGGTGGAATGTGTGAAGCGTGAAAAGTCATTGCTAAAAATTTACTTTATCTTCAGTTTGACCTAATAAATAGATAGTTGGACAAAAACAATCAAACAATAAAAATGATAACCATACAATTGGCGTTACTTCATTTCTACTATTCGAGCTACAACGAACTATCAAAATAGGAACCTAAGGTGTGGTAATGAACCTATAGAAATTCTATGACACATAATTGCAGGTAACTTTCTACAAATTTCAATAAAAAAATTCTTATCGAAATAGATTACCCAAATTTAGGTACTCGTAGTTTCATTTAAAAAAATTATACAAATAAACAAAATTCAGATCAGACAGATCAAATTCAAACAACTAAAATTCAGCCGGCACTCATTACGAAAACTATTTCAATTGCAATATACTATAAATAACATTAAGTTTTCGTAATACAACATTATTGATAATTTCAATGAAAATTCTATGGTTACTGTAATTAGCATTTCTATCTTACAATGACAACACAAAAAAATGAGTACTTTAATGTTTCACATGAACCATTTCGGATGCAGTCTGCAACTGTTTAATGGTGAAAATGAATTAACAAAAAAATATTTGTCACCCGTTCCACGCGTTGCTTGCTCAAATTTGAAGAGAAATAATTCCAGTAGTAACTTGTATACAATTAACTCCATCGAAGTGCTTATCTTGATAAAATGACGAGTTACATGAAAATTTTACAAATTTATTGTCCTTTGGCGACGGAACAATCAACCAATCAGCGTTGACGAAATTAAAAGCTCCTCTAACAGTGTTCGTAAAATATCTTAAATATAAATTGTATAGAACTCTATGTATAATATGTAATTGTTATGTATTTTATTTATCTGAATTAGGTGAATTATTGTTTTCAGGAGGTGGAAAAATTTCCGTCAGACGAACCACAAAAATCCATAGAATCTGTTATAGAAAAAATAATACTTGCAATTCTTTTCTAGTTATTTTTAGTCGTAAAATAGTATTATTGTGAAATTAAAAATTTTAAGTTCCAGTCATTCAAGTACAATTAAATTTTTTATAAATTTGTAATGCTTAATACGATTCCATAGAAAAGTATCAGGCTCTCTTGATTTGATGTGAAAAATAATAGTGTGGTACACAGGCAAGGGGCTCCGCCAGAAGGAAATATAGTAACCAGGTTAATGCAGGTGTTGAAACGGTTTTTTGTAATTTCAGGTGTTAATTTGTAAAAAAACAAAGATCTAAAAGGTTTAGTTTAGACAAACGGAGAAAGCGTCAAACGAAGTTTTCTCCAACTTTGAACAATTTTATGCGTAATATTCAGATGGAAAATATGCGATATTCTAAGAGTGATTGCACAGATTACTTACCTGGACATTACGGATACTTGTACCAAAGTTTCCTTCAAGTTCAAATATTTTGTAGTTCTAAATTCAATCTGTCAATAGGTTTTCGCTCTTCAGGTTCCAAGTTGATCGTCACATTATGATCCTACCCCACCGCAAGATTTGAACTGATTGATGACCAGTGGAAGAAAAAATAACCCGGAAATCAATATTTTATCGCTTATGCTCTTCACAGTGATATTGAAAGATTCCCGGAATTATTTGAATTCATATCAAACGGTCCTTGAATACGGGTCGCCGTTGACTACTTCAAATGAACAAGATCATTCCTCTTCCTATTTTAATGAAATTTGGACGCAAACATTATCCAACATCACGTTTTTAATTGAGTTTGCCTGTGTGGGGAAATTTACTAGAGAAAGGAATTGTTCACTGCATACCTTCCCTTTGAGTTGAGTTTTACCAGTGGTAAATGAGGTCACCAAAGATGTGGCAAGTAAGGTACTTGACAGGTCACTGTGGAAAGGACTAATTCTGCAATCGGGTCGCAACCAACTCTTCGTTACAGTATTTCATAATTGTTACCTCTGCGAATTTACAGTTGGATTTAAATGTTCAAAACTGTTACTCCACAAAATGCTGTTTATTGTGCACATCACTTTATCCTGAAGAAAAGTAGCTGTTGTATCAATTTCCGTACTGGGAAGATCTCTTCTACCCTTGAGGCTCACTTGTTACATTTCACAAGGACGACAGGACTACGTTAAAATTACGCCTGCTGTTGCTGAGACGTCATTCAACGGTACCCTCCACATGTCACGTCTGAAAGCTAACGACCTACCACGTATGTACCTTTCGGTAATCCCACGCTTTATTGGTCATGTCACACTCTCGAATATGAATTAATTATCCGTTTTTATTTTACGTCGCCATCATAACTGTGGACTGGAAGTCAAATAATTACAAGCCGAGAATCGGGGAAGAAATCATCCGGCCTAACAGGTTTTCACAGAGGCAAACTTCTTAGGCTTCGTTAATGAAATTTCATACGAGAGAAAGGTGCTTTTTTAGAGGAGTGCATTGAGCACTTTTGTTAACCGAGAAAGAATTGATTGATGGTAGCGGCACATGAGAATTCGTCAAATTCGTACGTCCGATAGGTACGGTAGTGAAATGTCACAGGTTTTCGTGGGTGTTACTATTCTTTCATGAATCCAAACATGTCTCGCGGAAAAAAACAGGACTGGTCTTCGCCTAGACGCGATTTCTTCTTTCAGATTTCACAAAACACAGGCGGTGGAGTGCCACTTGCAAATACACCAGCCCAACACACAGAGCATATTTTCACTTTAACACAATCTTAAATTAGTTTGAGTGTGGAATATTGCCAGCAGGGATGTGACAGTCACCCTGCCGGATAACGCTTGGTAATGTCTAATCTCCTTCATCGTTCCACTTTGGCCCTCTACATATATCCAGGTGAAAGAGACAGAAAGATATTTTAACGGACATTAAGATACCATTTCCAACTGAATCACCGGTTATCCTTCACATTTAAAGATGGAGTGATGCGCGGTCTAGGAAATGGCAATTGCATTCATCTATTAAATTTCCCTGGAATCGAAGTAAAATTTGATTCTTCGGATGTTCTGACGAACAAAATAAAAAGTTGTGGAGTGCACATACAAGTGACTGTTCACTTTATTCCTTCGAAAATTACTTTTCACTCGTCACTAAGCTACGGGGATTAGTTTTCATTTGACCGGTCGTACACAACAAAAATGTTATGTAACTTATCTATATATTATTCTGACGTACTTTCTGTTAATCTCCCTTACGATCACAATGATCGATTGAACCTGTGCTATCCTCCGGAACGGACAGTAAAATCCCCTTTTTTCCGGGAGCAAAATAATTTGCATTGTTTCACTTCCCGTTAGGTTAAACATTGAATGTCACACTACTTGTGTGCGATGCACAATCGCAAAAAATCGCCTTTTTATTCAACTACTTTAAATCTGTGAATTCCGAACCTGACTTTTAGTTTTACCTTCAACTTTCACTTTTAACATAGAAATGTTACACTTGGAATTGAAACCTGGAACAAGGGAAAAGTTAGCTTTCGATGAGGAATTCACACTCTGATCATTGAAAATTTCTATTTCAGATTGGTTTGAGAAGGATGTTGAAAACCTTTTGAATTCGATTTGTTTCCTTGATGAGTGAGCTTAGCTTGTTATCTAATCTGAAACAAGTTGAAACTTGATTTAGTTTATTTAGAAGGAAAGGTTAGGGCATTTAAACGAAGACTTCAATCAAGGCGATGGTTTCGTTCAAACAAAGAACGGCAACAAAAAGTTAAGAAACCTTGGCAAACCTTGACGTGACCGTTTCAATAAATAACTTAGTTTTTATTAAGAACAAAAAACGGTGTTCCAGATTTCAATTGAGAACCTGATTTGTTTTCAGGTTTTGCCACCGCTGATGAGATCAAGGACTTTGCATCCCCCGGCAAATGTGAATTTTGCTAACCTCTCTGCTTTTCCTTCACATGCCTTTTCTCGGGGACTTGCCCTTACACGTATCCCAGGGATCTTTGGGTGTGACCAAACCCAAGTGTCAAACCTAATGATTTACAAAACGACTTGACCTGACGTGAGCACATTAACAGAAACCGTAAGATGCAGTGGTTGCATCAGTGTCGTAACATCGGTGTCGAGGAACCTGGCACTTTATTTTTACTTCGATCTGGTTTTTTCCTAAATTTTTCTTCGTCCTTTTCCCGTTGTCCTGCCTACCTTAGTTCTGGGAAAAAGGTGCGGTTCTTGTGTGATGATCCCCTGGTACCCGGTCGTCCCTGAAGGATTTCCCATTAAACGGTTAAACCGGAGTTTGGACGACGACCGAAATGCCTTTTTCTCGGGTGTTGTGTCATTAAGAGAGGCTTCGCACAAGATTTACAAATCAGCAGTGACTCGGCACATTAATCCAACTGTATATGTTTTTTCCCATCGCTTGTTCGACTCGAAAGATAATGTGACAAGCAATAATGTTTAATGAGCAATCCGAATACATTGCAAAATACTTCCATGTGCTTTTTTAAAAAGTGAGGTCGCAAGGCTGTATCTTATACGGTTTTAAAATACTGAATTACAGCACTGAGGCACCTCAACATTAAACTCGTGTGGTGCGGTGATGGCGGCAGGAATTTAAGGTGAGAGGCGTCAGCCGTACCTGCGATTGTTTTCTTCTTCCGCGGACCCAGCCTTACTTTTATAACAGGCAAAACCATTAATTATTTATTTGCCAACCGTTTTCTTTTGTCAGAGCATCCGTGATAAATTTCACCTTGTGGATTTCGGCGGCCCAGCCACGGACACCTGAGCTGGGGAAAAAAAAATAGAAATTGGAAAGGAGTAAAATTTCAATGTGTGTGTACCTCGTGCGCGAAATCGCAGACCAGGTACGCCTAAGGTTGGTCGTGAAATGTAGCAGAAGAGATCTGCTGGTGAACCAGACAAACCGGGTAAAAATCTGGCCTAAACTTTCTCAATGTACCTCAAGAGTAGCAGAGATCGAAGAGTTGGGCATGTGCCGGCCCCATGTCACTTTTTCTTTCATTCGCGAACCTGTTCGAACGAGGAGTGGTCGTTTTGGTAAACTTGTAACTACGTTTTTTTTTGTTTTTTGGAAAATAGTTTTTCCTTTTGTGCTTTGTTCTTAGACAAACTTAAAGTTACGATTTAAGTACTTTATCTAATTTAATTGTGTGCGCTCTGTGTGTATTTCTCGCTCAACTCATTCACGTTTTTGCCGTTTAAGCGTGCTCACATGAAAGGTATTTTTGATTTTTGTTGTTTTTTTTTCTTTTAACTGAAACTCTCTGGAGAACTTAACTCCTTTATTTTGGTCTTTTAAAGCACTGTTATAATTTAAGCGTTTGGCTGCAGATCTAGTGAATTTTTATTTCGCGAACGGGGAATTGGCATTAATTGGGGAAAATCAAGTGTCGTTTTATTTTCTAAATTTAGTTAAATACAATTCATAAGAGGAACGTAATGTCTGTGAGTAATAACTTAATGGTTTCGTCGTATTAATAATTTTATTCTGGTGCTACACTACTAATCTCAAAAAATTATAAACGGATTATTATCGTGGTTACTGTTTCTTTTATTTGTAATTTCAAAGAGTGTATTTAAATCAATGTGAAATTTCTCTTAGAAACGCTGATTATAACTGGTCTTCGCGTCTTTTATGTCAATCTTTTTGGTTTTTCATGGAATGTGGACTCGTCAGATGTTACTAATAATTGCTTTTCGGTTTTACTTGAAAGCATACTTTACTAGGCGATGATCCGTGGCTCTGTTTACTGCTTTTTAGTGGTCGTGCAAAAAACAAACTAGTCACTTTTATTCTCCGACTTCATTCTCATTTTTTCACCTCCTGAATTTTACGATGCCTCCGACATGGATGCCCTTTGATTGTGACTTTAGTGTTTGATTTAGTGAAAGCAAATAATTGCTTCCTGTTGGCTGTCCACTCAGTTGCTTTCCAATTCGATCCGAACAGGCACGAGAGATATTATTACGTGGAAAATTCGTAGTCATCTTCGTGGTGAGCGGTACCAATACCGAGCATCGATACCTGAAACCCTATTCAATCGTCGTACACCATTATAATTCCCTCTTCAGTCATCCATTGTTCTTTACTTCGGTCGTGGATCATGTGCATTTAACGTTCGAGTACGAGGAGGGAATGTGATGGTCATTGCGATTCTTATTGAATCCGTGTTGGACTCGTGTTCGTGGCAGAACGATCCTCATCACGCTGCTGACGGGAGATTCTGTCCCATTCCATTCGAAGTACCAGAAGAAGTCGGGAGAGAAACTCGGGCGTCATACCACAAGAAAGATTTTACGCAACTTTGTGATTGTGTCAAGCAAAGGCCCCGTGAAACCTCTGTACCACGCTACATGTAAGCAAAACAGACCCGGCCTCTAATTTACAACTGAAAATTTCGATTTCATAACTCCATGAACTCGTTCTAATTTAGTCTAGAGAATCAGTTTAATGACTGAATTATAGTTCCCTTTCGTCTCCATCAGTCACTTATTTTGTCCGTAGGAAATTAGAACGCTTATTTCGCAGTATTTCGGCTAAGTTTAATCTTTCGTACAATTTTTATTTCCATTAGGACTGTGCACCGGGTATAATGATTTCGTTTTGTCATCAACAACATCTCCCGTCATTTTGTATCATTCGATTATATATTATATATGATTATACGGAACCAGTCACTGCTATGTAATGATGTGTTTATTAATAATTTTGATTACTCAACGAATGATTGATCCTTGTGCGACCTTCTTCACACGAAAAAACTTGTTCCATCTTTGTCGCTTCCACCCAGTCCGGTGTGACTCGTCCTGTATGTAACGTAATTTGGAAATTTCACTTGAATAGGCCCAAGACGACGCCGACCACTTGGGAGGGCTCCACACATCGTACGACAAACCAAAGTGCACTTTAAAATGCATAACGTCGAAGTGTGCCTCATCTTTCGACCGAGAAAACATAAATAGTCACATTTGACTAGTAAAATATTAGAAACTTAAAAATGTCCAACTGTTGGACTATACTCTCCCCGGCTTTCTACCACGTTTGTAACAGTTTTCGCAACGATTATTAATTTGAATATTATTAACAGTGCCAAAAAAGGAAGACCTTGGACCACAAATTATTATTTCTAAATATGTCGCCATTTCCTATTCAGATCTTAATATTTTCCAAAATGTTTGTTATACTCTCGCGGCGGATTCGAAAGTTTAATGACCCAATAGAAAACTCCAGTTCTCGCCATTACTAATGATCACCAGATAACCAACCTAAAACCTTACGAATTGGGTCATGTTTATTTAGTAGATAGTTTGGTGTACAAAGTGAAATATCAAAGACCAAATTCTCCACGATATTTAGCAGTTGATGGAGCGTGGTATGAAATTATGTATGCTTTGTCATTTGACTCGAAACCCGAACTACCTGCTCGACAAATTCAACTTACTCAACTTATTCAACTTTCTTTTAATGAGTACCTCTGCACCTTGGGTAGGCCACACGGTGACGGTGGTCGGTAGAAGCCGACTCGTGAATTTTTTCTTGATGAGGATGAGCAAAGAGATCGTACACATACGGGACATCTCTTTCGACATGTAGTACTAACTCTAAAATGTTTGATACAAAGATGACATTCTTGTCAAATCCAATGGTGCCGTTTAATGACTTCGAGACATCTCGAGTGTGTTGAAAGAAGGAGAAGAAAAACTTTAAGTAAATTAAATGTTTCCCACGACGCTAACAATTGAACCGCGGGCAGATTTGAAATGGCAGAATTAAATGTTTACCTTAATTACCGGGTAGTTAATAGAAATTAAATTTCTTTCGTTAATAATCAGGTGAAAAAATTAATTGCCAACTGTTCCTACCTTTTGTTATTTCAATTTACATTCGAAATCCCATTAAATCATGGGACAATTCACTCGGCGTGAAAACACTGATTCCATTGAAACTTCAGTCAAGTACTCAAACAATTAAAATAATGTCTGCAGTAGACGTGTAACGCATAGAATTACAATGTACAAAACGTAATTACAACGCCCGCATTCTCAAATATTCTGCAATACACTGGGACTTGGTATTTTAAAATAATTGTAATCACGAGAGTTATGACATACATTATATGTTACTCTATTATGTTTTTCAGGAAAAACTCAATCCACATGAAGAGATCCTCGTTCCTCAGATAGTTAACACCAACCCTTTTATTTTTTCCAAGTTATAAGAACACCAGTTGGAATAACCATGGCGCGAATCTGGTAAGTGTTCAGTACGAGTGAGATATATAAATGTGAGGAACTTAGACTTCTTTAGACAGTAAAACTTTCTTTCTAAAGTGGCTACTTCAACTTTGGTTAACAAAAAGGGCGAGGGCATTCCACGGTGCACGTGAAAGGCTCTTACTCAAAGGTCAAAAACCACATGTTCATTATAATTTTCGGCTTATTACCGGAAGATCGTACTTCCTCAATATGCTTGAATTGCATTTTCATAGGGTACAGAATTTCAATAATACGAGTAATTGGCGTAATACAATATTCGACATTGTAAATTTCGATTTAGTAAGGTAAGATAAGTAGATAAGTTTAAATCGATGTTCCGATAATTAAATATTTTAATGGACACTGCTAAACAAGATTGAAGTTTTACGTATAAGCATCTGTTCTTGTACATACTGCTAAGTTCTACAAGCCGCACTACAGACATACTACTAAATTCAAGCAGCATGCACGAGACCATTTAAATTGAATGTTATAAAAAACACGTTATATTTTCCAACAACCTAGACTTTTGTAATTTAACATATATTTAAAGTATGTGTATTAATATAAAGGTGAACGTTTGTTATTCAAATCGTGTCGTATTCTCTCGAAGAATACGGGAAACTTTTACTATCGCACAAATGCCAAGGAGTGCACTTTCAAATTTTTTTTTGTTTACTCAAGAACTATCAATTCATCATCTCGAATTGTAATTTCGCCCTAAATTGGAAGGTCCACACCCAGGAAGAGTGGACGGACTGGCAGACCAAAATCAAAAACAAAAAAGCCAATGTATAATGATGGGAATTGATGGTGTTGATCTGATGCCATCAAAGGGGCAAAAACAGGTTGACCTTGCCAACTAAAATATAGTTTCCCATGTGGAAATCTTGTCAGGGCTCGACATTTGCCAACAAAAATGATCACTCGAACAAGTGATGCTGGAATGATAGACGCTAATTAGAAAATTTGATATTCCGTCTATGTCCAAGATGTGCATGTTAAACCTGCTAGAGTCACAGTGTAATTTGGCCGAACCTACCAAACAGAGGCAAAGAAGGTGACCCTGGGCCAAATTGAGCCCCGGCAAGCGAAATATTTATGACAAACTGAATTTCGAACATATCTGCACAACATAAATATGTACATTCATAATTTCGGCATTGGAACTTAATTTCGATGCTTCTCTCACGGTCTGGAGTTAATTCCATAACAGGTACGGTCACTTGAATGAATTTTATACATCTCAACCTTGAACAAGTAATAATTATACAGAAACTGGAGCACTCCAGACTTGTAGTGGAGAGACAAAAACAAGTCGATGAAAATAATTTTCAATATGACATTGGCTGGAAGTTCTCGAGCATGCGAAATGACGTCAGGTACTCATAGACAAAACAGACATAACTCTTACAAACCATATGAAGACAAACGAGACACAAAGAATTAGGTAACGTCTAATACAACTATGTTTGATTAATGAGAGAACATGAAAGGCGTTGACCGCATAACCCCAGGAGGATGACGGACCGGGCTTTAAAAGATATGTGACAGTGAAAGTGTGTATGTTTTCGTTCATGGTCTCTGGTAAGATTCTGTGTTTGAATTCGCCCCTCAGAAAGGCTACGACCCGAAGACCTTGGTACTAAGAAGAGAAAATTGCCTACCCGTTTTTATTACCTGCCAGGTACCCACTCTTCCTGTGCCAAATGAGTTAGGATTAATTGGGTGGATGTATCTGCTCAAACTAATTTTGAAAAATGCTGAGCACGTTAGTGTGTGGACTGATTTTATTTAACGAGAACCTAAGTGCAATACAAGCCACTTCTCACAGTAACTTGTACTAAAACGAAATTAAACTTCTCATAGGGTTGGTCGTGTACAGGTCCTTGTCGAACATTTCTCAGAATTCAAGGAGACATTAGCCCGGTTTTCCATGCGTAAGCATTCTGTTCAGTCTAGAGATTATCAGAACGATTCGTCCCAAAGCCTGATCGATATCAAACTATAGAAAATCATTAAAAATCCATCACGTTCCCATAAAAACGTTTTGTTTTCCTCTCGGTAAGAAACGTTGTTTTGTGAAACTTGTCCTCGGATCGAGGGATCTCCCACGATTCTCGATCATTCGATACCTGACAGAAATGAGAGATCAAGCAATTCCTTAACTCTGATGCAACAACCGAACTGAAAAATAATACACTTAAAGTAGATTTTCTCTTAACTTTCTTCTCTAGCAGGTGAACAGCAATAAATGTTTCGGAATGAAGAAAGTCTCTTGGAGACAAATCAATTTTAAAATGTCTCTCTCGCTTTTACATACACACAAAGGCGGTATTGTTTCATCTCCGGAGGAAATTCCCGCAAATATTACATCTCGTACTAGGTCATGTGCCTTCTACCAAAGCTTAATGATTTGCAAATGCTGTTACCATAGAAAATCGGCCCAGGTGATTAGTGAGAGGCAGGTATTGATCGCTAACAGATAACCGATCATTTGTTGTATCACCAATTAATGGAACCAATAACTGCAGTTCAAGATCATGTATTCCTTAACTATCAAGAATCAAAGTGCCTGCCGTGGCCTTTGAATTTACCGGTCAACCGGTTGGCCTAGTCCTTATTTATGATGTTTCCAATTTTTTGGTTAACTATTTGAGAAACATGAACACCAAACCGACAACGATATACACCCGATACACGTTAATTAATCGCCACAATGCTATTTGAAATCATGCTCTTGGGAATATAAAACGACGGGAAAAAATTGCATTTCGCATAAGCTCCATATTAAACAAGATGTGTGCCATTGTCAAATATTTACATAGATAACACAAGTATCCTAATTAATAAGTAATGTTTTGCTACAACTATTAGAAATCTAATCATTAACCATTTGTATAATTACAAGTCAACAAGTTTAATGTTGTTCTTAGCCTTTTATATCTCTGTACTTATTCTACCCTGGTTTCTGTTTTTTTGTAATTCTTGTACTTGTTTACTTCCTGCTGGCAATACACTTTTACACAGTCTTTATCACAGTCAATTTTTGTCCTAAGTTTTGTGTTTGGTAAGGTCTCTCTCTCTCCTGAAACTGTGTTGGATCAAATCTTCACGTTAATGCGGAAAGTATTTATTTCTTGGTTAAATAAACTCTGTTTTGATTCTAACTATGTGGCCTTAAAAATATTGATCTTTAGGTTTGAGAATATCTGGTATATTGAATGTCACCTAATTCGATATTCTTCCTTGAATTTCCATGAAATTACTTGCATGTGTGAAACTCTAAAGATTTCCCCCAATTAAGAAAACAACACTTGAACATACAAAAAATTTAAATTGCATTTAGAAAGCCAATTAATAAAAATGTGTAATTACATAACTTTAAAAAAAGGTGGCAACTTCTAAAATTACATTTTACAGTACCAAACAGTATTACACTTTAAATTAAATTCTACAGATGCTTATAATAAATAATAAACACTAGTAGTTTTTCTTCAATAATCAATAGAAAATAAATAGATTGGACTTTAGTCTGGGAACTTGTTGCATTTAACGGTGTTTATTTCGTAAAAATTTATTCTTGCTGCCGCATGAAAACTATTTTATTTTGATTACTATTATTAAGTGATTCAATACATAAAAAAATTGTCTAATCATGTTTGAACACCGCTATTCTTAGTGACTGTTGGCATAATAGATTCATCGAGCAGAGTGATTTTTTCCAAAGAGGAAGCGAATGATTGATCTACACACAATGTAAGTTACGTAAGGGCAGATATTTTAATGAAGTAGAGAAAAAACTTTCTCGGTCTCAGTTAACATTTAAATTTAAACTAGTCGAAATGTAATTGTGAGTAATCGAAAACTTCCTACATTCCTACATTCGACCACTTGATCGTTTATTACCTTTATTAACAATTCAAATTGCTCACCTAAATCCAGAACGAATCGAGCATAAACTTTCATGAATGTCATCCAGCATCGCCAAGATGTGGACCCACACCTCAGATTTCAAATTACTTAAATAATTTAGTGGACGTACAATTAAGTACAACAATTAACTCTTACAGCTCACTTACCTACACTTCGATTTATTGTTCTATTACATTTTTGAAGAAAGCACACACTTTAATGCACCGATCTATTTTTAACCATTACCTACATAACATTCTGGTTGCATATTTTTTTATAATAATTATTAACATCATAATTTATTAGTAATTTTTATTATTATGTAAGACAATATAAAGTTGTTTCACTCTTGTTGAATACCATTTCACGATGACTTTACACTAATGACGGAAAGTTCTCCTAGACACATAAAATACCAACAAATTAATTATTATAAAAAGGTAAGTTTCATGCACAGGGTGCAGCGTCGACCAGGCAAACTACGGTATGTCGTACAGCGTAGTGATTTATCCTTTGTTCTGAGTTATGCATCAATTAATTGAGTCGCATAATGAACAGTTGTGTATAAAAATAACCATGAAATTACATTCACCCTACCGATATTTTTTATCGGCTGCTACAAAATATGGATTACATAAATTCAGTTACAACTTATCGTAGAGCACCCTAATTTTTTCCAAACGTATTTATTAGTACAATAATTCTCAGCTAAACATGCATTTGATCTAATGAATACGTAATTTTAGGCATTATGTACTATTATGTGGTGCTTCTTTTCACTTGCCATCCTTAGTACTACACTTCTTGCCTTGGTGTAATGCTAAACAAGCGGTTTTACTACTATTCTTTTATTACTGTCACTGTTGTTTTGCTTGTCTTTAAAATAATACATGACTTTTACATTTATAGTCATATCAGTATCATGCTCGTATGATTCAATTAATATTTCATTGAAAATTTTAATTCTTAATATTTGTCAACGGTGCCGCGCCACTATTTTAATTCTTCAGTGAGAGAAACTTGTAATAATTTTTAACCTCCACATCCGTGTTCACTACCGGATGTAACCTCCACATTTTTTCTCTCGGAGGATAATCAGTTGGACCCAAGATTGTCAGTAACTAAATCTTTAACTTTCAAACCACTCTCACTGATGCGGACTTACACAAACATAAACACCAGCACATATTCTGGCATCTCTAATTGTATATTATTCAAGGAAGTGTAATCTACGTGTAATATTTTTTGTCTGATAAATTTCCAATAATGTAACAATAAATCATGCTTTAAGAAAAACGGATTTCACCTCCAGCAACATAGAAATATACGAACGAAGAAAGATGAAGAGAAATCTTCCTTGGCGCCGCTAATTAAAAAGGATTCCTACTGTTCCTTATTCATTGAAATTATAACATTTTATTTTCTGCTCCATCAGCTTCCTGATAAACGTTTCAAAATTAAATTTTGAAGTGAACAATGAATTTTGAAATGAATTTAAATGAACAAATTAATGAAACATATTAAGGACGCTATTTGAGCATTGAATTCAATGATATATTTTCAGAAATTCAAATTACGTGGCAAATTTAACTTGTAATTTGCTTGATTCACTAAATAATTTCAATGCCTAAATGTCGCGCCTGAAGTTTCCCAGGGCTGTTATTTAGCGCCAATTAATTAATTTCATTTCAAAAATTCATTAAAGGTGGTATTTTTTAATTATTTAATAAGTTCAACTTGTCAACCTTACTAAGAACCTCACACTTCTGGTTTTAGGGTTGAGCACAATCGAGTACCTAACTATTTTTATATAGAATAGCTCCTCGTGAACTTGACAGGTATGACCGCAAACACTGATTTAAAAATAATCTGATTTCAAATCTTTAAATAACCACAATCATCATCCATAATTTAAAATCGATAGCCCATTGATATATATTCATTTAGGATTTGCTGTAACATTGGAATTTAATGATTATTATAAACGAAAATATAAACCCAATAAAAAATTGGTATAATGGGGAAAGTTTATGGCGTTACGCAAGGGCACGTTACTTCTTGCTAGCAAAAAACGACAATTATATATTAAAATCAAATAATTGTTTCAAATCATTCAAATGAGGTAGGTTTATGAATATTCCTCGTTTTTAGAAAGGCGCAATTCTCATTTCGAGCCACAGATTTTTTATTCACTGGTCGTAAAGAAAGCGAGAGCAAAATTAGGATTGAACCAGTCTCCGAGAAACAATCAGCGAAATAATAAGCAATCAGTAACATTCACCTATCACGAAGTAATGTAAACAGAGCAGAATGGCAAATTTATTGTTAGAGTACGAAATTCTCAGGGTGTCCGTAGCGGATCATCAGACCATCGAAAAAATTGCATGACACGTTGGTTACAATGTAACGCGTTTTAAAACGTGCGTTTTACAAGTAGAGTGATGAGAGCTCATCTTTTCGACATTAATCGTAGTATTTAAAAAAAAAGTAGACAGCGAAGTTTTGAAAACTTCATTTACAGATCATTAACAAAAAATTTGCCAGGCAAATGATTTTTGACCAAACAATAAATCACTTAATATTTGTTATTAAGTGCAGCGACTCTTTTTATTTTTCCTTTAGATCGATTGACTGTCAAATGATTCCCCTGACAGGTGACCAACCAAAGAAAGTAGTTATAGAGCGGTTCAAACTGTATTTCACAAAATATCCCACTACATTTTCATAAAATACACAATTTGAAGAACAGATTCAACTTTATATGTATATATATATATATATAGAGAGAGAGAGATACAGAATAATCGTATTGGACACCTAAATGTTTTGTACACCTGTGAATGTGGACAACCGGTACTCACGTGGAAATCGCGTGGTAGTTCGGATAATTCAAAATTTCCAATACTCTTTTTTCGTTGAAAGACGTTCCAACACAACGTTCCCGTCTTTAAGTGTCACCTTGTCTGACTTAAACTTCATGTTCATGTTATGTAATAAATGCCATGTTATGGCGACTGATTGAAAGTCGTTTGGTGTGATACCTCTGACATTCAATACTGCAACACCACTGGCATTATATTCTCCGACAATGAATTACATTTTTTCTATACAAATAACAATAAAAGGAGTTGAAACATTAACTTGAGTCGGAATGTAAATTTTACTTCGTTTTCACCATTGGAATCAATGATTTTTAAGACCGAATTAACAGGAAACCAAACGGTAGTTCCCTTATGTAATCAGTTAACATCCCAATTAAACGTTCCAACTCAGCTTCACATCATCCGGACGACTCCAAACGAATTCCTTCCGCGATGTTAACACCTATAATACCTGACTTTAATCCGATAAGTCTTGAACACGATGCTTATTACAGTCGGTTTATCTCTTCTTTGTCTCATTCAAACTGTATGAATTAATAGCGAAATTCCAACACGGGTTTTTTCTACAAAAAATGTTTTGCAACTATCTACAACAATCAGGAAATATCCCAATAAGCCGTATAATTCTGCTAAACTATTTAATAAATTACTAATAAAAATTGGAATAATTATAGATCAATTTAATTAATGTACGTACAACTTCTGATAGTCAAAGCACCGTAATAACCTCAAGGTGGCGTTAGTGATTCTCGAAGTATTGTAACTCGCCACTGTCAACAGTAGTTTTTCAATATATTTTAATTAATCAATACTTTAATTGGTTCATTTAATTTAGAACATTTAGTTTTCTTTTTAATGAAAGTTTCTGTGCGTGGCAATGATCTATCGAAAATCTCTGGCGGTTGCAAATTGAACAACCTTTGATGAAAATTATTGACCAAAACACACCCATCTAATTTAGCATGACTTTTATGGAATTATTAGGCAATTGTTAAAGTGGACGAGCAATAAAATTTTAAGTTGGGTAAATGTTATGGAAGTCAAATACCACCGAAATTTGGGACAGCGAGACATCCAGTCCAAAAGAGTCTGACGCATCAACGTAATATTCACTGTCACATTAAAGTACACCTATTAACTAAGTTAATAAAGAGTTTAAATTTCGGCCTACAGGTGACATTTAATAATTTCCATTTTTAAGGGAACTTTTCAATTGTAGTGTCTAGGAGTATAATTAGTACAAGTTAGCACTGCTGATCAAATTTAAAATGTATACCTTTAATAAATACTATATATATTTTGTTTTATTTATTAATAAATTATTGTATTTCCTATTTAACAAAGTTATATGCAAGACTAATTTTGTTAATCGCTCCACACAGCGCTCATTTTTTTTATAAATATTTATTGTTTCTTTCTGTTTTATGAGATGCATGCGACATGTTTTTCCTCCGATTTTGTTAAACCTCAAACAATAGACTGAGCCCCTTTGTGGCTCAACATTTAATAGTAGAAAGTTCAAAATAAATTCCAGGGAGTGCTGTGACTTGAAGACTGCACACCATATAAGAATAGTCCTCAAAGATGAAACCTAGGGTTTCAGTAGCAGTTGCAGTACTTCTCGGTACTAGGAAGTGAGTAAATTACTGCGACTTTATTGTAACGTTTGTTCGAAATAGTACTAGTAATTTCAGAAAACAATTATTTTTAAATTGACGAGTGAGTTACTTGCCTTTGAGACATTTAATTCTCAACAGTTACATATCGTTAACAAATATTGTTGCACAAGGAAACTTGACGATGTCAAAGACCCACGACTTTCTTTCACGTTTCAAGACCTAAGTATTTCACAGATCGTTAGATGGTACGTTGGAATAGTTTTACATATTTCACGGGTTACATCTCCGGCGAGTGAAAGGTAAAATGTTACCTCATTCACCGATACATTAAAATGTTTTAAAGTTTAAGGACAAGCCGAGTTTTTTCGTCGGCGAATATGAAAAGCAAAGATGAATTTCTGTCTGATGCATAAAACAATGCCAAAGAAGACCATGACAGGTCGTTGGATAGAAAATGTCCGATGCTTTCGTAAAGGCAGTCTTGGGCGAAAGGCGTTTATTAACATGGCTTAACCATAATAGTATCTCTTACTGGTAGAAGATTTTACTTGGGGTTCTCGACCAACTTTACTAAACCACATTCATTAAGTTGGAATGTTAAAGAATTATTTTATTTACTGAACAACTATTGGAAAGGTACGAGGTGTGCTTTAAAAAAGAACAATAGTCAAGTGTTCTAGCCGGATTTTCGTGGGCAACTGGTAACTTACACCTTGACAACATTCTAGGCTGTCATAAAATGATCTCTTACTTGTACAGTCGGTTATTCATTGCCTATGTAGGAACACCCACTGTTATGGGTCCTAACAATGCTAGACTAATCGTCCTATTAAACAAACGAAAGGTGCGCCATCAAATTTTTTCCTCAACCACACCTCGAACAGACATTACGTTACCAGGGTGGAAATTAATCAAGTTAACCCAGTCACAAATGGCAATCGTATAAATGGAACAGTTTCGATAATTTGGAAAACAAATAGAATGATCAGTGTCCCAATTTTTGGCCGCTCAGAGCCGATTAAAACCCCTCAAAGGTGGCCCTCCTTATTTTTCTTCTCAAAATGTGTAATTCTATTAAATTCAATATTTCACACAATCGCAAATCGTTTCCGTCATTTAGGAGACGATCACGGCTGTCATTCTTACCGTTTTGTTTGCCTCGCTGGCATTTGAACATTCACTGCCATATGTTGGACGTCATTGAATATGATGATTTTTTGGGTTTAAAAGTTCAAACACGTCAAACATTCCAAGTGAGTGGAAAAAATTGAATTTGGCATTTAATTAAGCGAAACCTCTGAATTATGCCACAATGAGGAAGTAAGCGAGGCATCATATTTCCATTGGTACATTAATAAATGCCATTAAAAGGCAAGCGTTGATTTGTTTACTGCATGTGGCAAAAGCCAAAAAGTATTCTGGTGCTTCAAGGTGACGATAAAATCGGTGAAATTGCTACTTCTTTCTCCCCCCCTCTCTCTCTCTCTCTCTCTCTTTCTGATATCTGGTTGTACATAATATTCCAACGAGACAAACTTATGACTCAAGCATAGGATAGTAGTAGTTTTAGAGTCAGAAACTTAATCGTGAAGATGGTTTCGAGCACTGTGAATGTTCTCGGATCCGCCCCTACACTCTCACTTTCTTAAAATAAAGGTCAATCAAATATACATAAGAGAGCAAAAGTAATAGTTCCTCCTATGGAATGCAGATCGGCATTCACTTTCTTTGCAATAAATTCTGATAAATGGTTGAACATACTGGAAACTAATTGAAAGCAAATGCTGAAAACATTATGTGCTATCGCTTTGTTTACGTTTAAATGTCCCGTGCATCTGCTGTGATTTAATTGCATTTTTAAATATCTAAATTAAATTAAGTAATTTAATTTTTAAATATGTGTAAATCGATGAGAAGCATGCCTTGCCAAAGCCTTCCCAATTGCCAACTATGGTACCCTTGTTCTCCCTTTAAGAATTTGTTGACAAGCATAATACTCTTGTTACAGGTGGGTAATTCTGTACGCTTGCACTATTAGTGTAATTAATGCAGCGCCTAGGGAATATAGTATTGATGAATTAATAACAAAACCCAGACCAGGAGAAGAATATGTCAATATTCAAACCATGTCGAAGGGAAAGGTTGACCTGAAAGGTAAGTTTCATTACGCACGTATTTCATGTAGTTAATTCGTGAATCACAGCAACGTGTAACACTTTTTAACCTTTCAGAGCAAGCATTCAGCACTTCACATCGCATTCCAGAGCTTTCTAAAACAAATCGCACACAAGAATTTCAAACTTCTCATAGTATACCATCTAACATACCAAGAATAAGCAGATCGCTGGCGCCTGAGTCGGAGTCAGAGCTAAACGTGGGAAGTGAAACAAAAGTGTCTTACTCCGTCGTAGAAGGAACGACAATTGAGCCACCTTTGGAACGAGTCGTCACAAAAACATCAATCAAAATGTCTAAATCAAAAAAAATTCAGAAATCTCTGCTGAAATCGGGGCAAGACTTAGTTGACACCAAGTCAGATGATGGATTCATCGACGAGAATGCCAATGCTGATGAAGAAGAACAAAAAATAATGAAAAAGAAGTTTTTGAAAAATGAAGGAACTCAACCTGTCTCCGAAGAATTCCTTCAGCCGTTTAGATTTAATGTACCCCTTGAGGAAGAAGTTAAAGACATAACCTATGACAAGTGAGTTAAATTTGTTAACTAAAAAAAATACGAAAAGCAAAATCAATATCAAAAACAAATACCATTTCAGGCATCTCTTAATACCAAACCCGGTTTTGATCACCACTCAAGAACCACCAATTACAACCTTTAATTACAAAAATATCTATGACAAAACGAAAAAGGGACAAAGCATAATTACCATCGTGGCAAACAACGAATCCAGAGCTAAAGACTCGTCCCAACAGGAAACTAGTTACATCGGCGAATCGATCAAAACTGCTGAAAGTAAGACGATTGCACACAAGAAAGAAACAAAACAAGAGAAGAAAGATAAATATAAAAAGGAAGAGGGAAATCAAAAAGAGGATCCAGGATTCTACATATTGCCGGTTAATAAGCAACAATCGAAGCACAAAGAAGAAAGCTATGATTTCGTCGATGTTGAGGAAAAGGTTTTGGTTCCTGCTGGGTCAAGTCCTAGTCAGAGTTCGAGAATTAACATAAAGAAGGGTCCAAATGGACAGGACTACGAATATGAATACGTTTATTATTATTACGACGAAGATGAAGATGAGGCTACGGGTAATGGTGGTAGTGGGGCTAAAGAAGGAAAGACAGTACTGGCAACCACCGAAAAGGTGTTCAACGGACACGATGGTCCTGCTAAAGAAGATAGAGAACAAAATTTCGTTCATGCGTAAGTTTATTGAGAAAAGTTAATTCAATTGTGCAGGTTGCATTAACTTCTACATCAAAAAATAATGCTTCTCTGATTCTAGAACATCTACCAGTGGTAACAAATACCTCCCAACCGAAGCACCAAAGTCAAAGGGTTCTAAGAAATCCAGAACTGAAGAAGTTGAAGTTGGTAGAAACGAAGCTGCTGTACAAAACGTAGTAGGCAAGAACGCTAGGGGTGGAATCGGTAGTCGATTTACTTCCACAAATAAACAATCTGAAGTCAATGAAGTTGTTCCTAGTAGCAATAGATCTGGCTTTAGGTAACTCTGTTATCTTTCACATTATGTCAGTCCTAAAATAACTTAGAGTGATTTACAACGAATGTTTCATTTTAGAGCCAGAAGTCGAACTCCCACAACAACAGAGGAAATACCATCTGTAGGAGAAGAAAGACTTCCATCGAATACAAGATTTCCACCAAGATCCAGGGCCAATAATAATGGTGTAGCCACACCACCTCAACCCCAAGAAGTACCAACAAGAAGCAACAGAAATCGTGAAGGTAGTAGTCAAAGTCGCATACGAATACCGAATTCAAGTTCCTTCGTCGATAGTTCGTCCTTCCGTACACATGCCTCTGATGCATCTGTCGATGAAGATTCAGGCTACGAAGCTGAATTACATAGGAAAGCTAATGTCAGGTATGTGTACCTACATTGGTGCATCCTACTGACTCATATTCTTGAAACCTATTAACATACACATTTCAATTTTAGAGGGCAGTCTTTCGAGGGGTCAAGCAGAAGAGGAGTGAGACCTGCTACAGGCGTTGTTGAAACAAGTGAAATCTCCGACGCCAGTAGACGACCGGCCATCAGGAAACCCGTAGAAGAGAAACGACCGAAGCTCTCAACGGAAGAAGTAGAAACAGAAACACAAGAAACTCTTCCGAAAGTACCCTTAGAAGACGTTGAAAAAACGCCTAAAGTCCCGTTCGAATACGAAGTGCCAACCGCAAGTGTTGGTGTGAATCAACAAGAAAATTCATACAGAACTACCTTAGAAGCACATGCAAACAGGCAAATACCAGTTAACGAGGATATCAACGAGCAAGAATATCATCAACGCGAGCAGCAACACCAGCAACACCAGTTAACTGAGAATTTCAATAGTGAAATACAGGGACGACCAGAAGAAGGACGTGGGGAATCAATTACAACAGGAGGTAACACATATCTTCTTTTAATCATTTACTCGTTTCTCAAATGGATACTAATACTTCGCTTTCATATCCAGTGGGCTTCGAGAACACATACTCCCAAAGTACTTCGGAACATGGTCAAAGTCAAGACACCCAATATCGAACTGTTGAGTCGACAACCGAAAATCAAAATTCTATTGGACTAACAAGCGTAATGATGGAAAAGGTAGCTCTAGACTTGTACGCCATTCTCCAACAGGCTCAAAATGAAAACAATTTCGTCGATGGAAACTCAACGGACATTACAACCGACAGTTATAATGAAGGGCCAACGGAATACTCCGCTTTCGATGAAGACTCTACTGCTATTGCAGGTGTCATCACGACAACAACTACGACAAGCACAACGACAACGCCAGCGCCAACTACAACAACCACAACGACTACCGCTGCAGCGCCTGTTCAGGCAGCCGGAAGAGGCCGTTACAGAGGCAGAGGTATGATGGGGATTAGTCTACTTAACGATTGTTTAGGTCACTTAAAAATTCAATCCTAAAATCCGTTTTATCATTAGCACCAGCAGGCAAAAGTCGAGCCAAAGTCACTACGACGACAACCGAAGTACCTGAAGAAGTAACAAGCCCAAAGACCCGAGGCCGTTTCCATGCAAACCACGGTAATTAAATTTACTTTCTGGGAAATTCAACTTTTTATTAATTTACTACAAATATATATAATTATTACATAGGCGGCACACGGGGATCAGGACTTTCATTTGCTCGCAAGCCATCCAAAACGGTGGCCAAAGAACAAACTCAGGAGGCTTCAGTTAGCGAGGAAACTCCAAAAGCAACTTCAGAGAGATCGTTTGGAGAAAGACCAAGAAACAGATTCAGGGCTAGCACAAAAGCAGCTGTGGCATCAACCACTGCAGTACCACCACCAAGTGCACCGGCTGGTGGAGTAAGGGGACTTTCGACCGACAGGTAAATATATAATTCGACACGAAAAAAATTCTAAATGCTGCAACTTAAATTTGAAATGTCCAAACCAGATTCCACTCAAGACGGAGAGGTGGAACTAGAGGAAGTTTACCAGCTGTACAACAGACAGCTGTTGAAGAAATAGCCGAAGAAGAGAAGCAAGAAGTCTCTCAAGATGGTCATTCGGAAGAAGGAATTCCACCAGTACCCGCTGTAAAACCAATAAGGTAAATGGTTCGGTATGGCAATTACACCTTTCAGACGCGCCCTGAAATTATATAATCTCATCGTTACTCTAATAATTACACCTTTTTAGATAAAAATCATTTCTAATTCGTCTGCAATTTTGACCTTAAGCACTGCTCGGGCTGCCACCTCTTTATCACTTAGACTTAAGGGCATATTTCAATTACGACCAATTTAATTAATTTCAGGCCAAGAATCGGAGGTGTCAGGCCACTCAGACCCGGCCCAAGAGCTCCTTTACTATTGCCACAGAGAGGCGTGTCCAATGCCGCACCGTCCACCACTCAGGCACCTGAGGAAATAGAAGAAGTAGAAAAAGAAGAAGTTGAACATGAAGTTCAATTTACACAGCAAACTGATGAAGTGAGACACTCAACACTCTAACATTTTTGTTTAACTGCAATGTAAATGTAAACCGTTTAATTCCGTTTTCCAGAATCAAGAGACTTCAACACCACCATCTTCGGACGCCCTTACCCGATTGAAAAGCAGACCACGTCTTCGTATTGGACCTAATACAAATCACCAGAGGCCTCAAACTCCTGCCCCACCACCAACCAATAGAAGAAAATTGGTCTCTTCTCTCCTACCCAAGCGAAAACCAAACGAAGAGAAACCGGTTCAGAAAGTAGAAGACACGGAAGAGAGAATCCCGGAAGAAATTCCGATTGAAGAAGATCAATCATCGTCGGCAGATGAGACTTCTAGCACAACGACCGAAGCGGAAGCGAAGGGTTTGACAGGTCTCCTAGCTGGAAAGAGAAGAAATTTGAACAGACGACCAGGAACCCTCTACTCCAGGGCACCAGCCAGCTGAATCTGACAAATCACCGTAATAATTAATATTTCTTCAATTCTTTCATCCGGGTCCTATGGATTCTTTCAATTCTCATTTGTTCGGGAATAAAAATCACAAATTCCCGAAACCTCAGATAAATATAAACCGTCGACCAAGGGGCCGGCTACTTCTGACAACATTAAATGGAAATATAAAAATCTCATAATTACCATATTGTTGCTTTGCCAATTAAGCAAATTAGTGTTACATAATTGTAACGTTGCCTATTTATATACAACTACGAGACACATATCTTCTAATCATACCACCTGCAACATATTGACAGGCCAACCGGTTTTCTGGCGGCACTAATGGCATATATTATTTTATTGTAAAAATAATTTTAATTAAACTATTATTATTTGCCAGTTTCTCTGCCACATTTCGGTACGTACGTCTAATTTTGGAGTGCTCAATGCTTCTTTAAATACCTTTCTTTTCTACCGTGAAACTGCTCTACATATTAAATAAGTAACACTAATTGAGGCATAATACTAAAACGGAATCTTGAATTTTTTTAGTACCTGTTACTTTATTATCTTTTTTCTCAATCAGTTTTTCTAAGACATTATCTTTCCGTTTCGAAAGGGAATAAATTTTCTTGCAGTTTTTAAATTTTACTTTAAATTCATTATTTATAGGAAACTTGTTAAATGGAAAGTTATATGTGAATTTCCATGAACTTTCTTTTACTATACTTTTAATAAGTGTCCATCACGAATGGAAAAATATTTGGTTTTGCCTCACAAAGTTTTTATAAAAAAGGGAATAGTACCGTATGAAATTGTAATTGCACTGGAAAAAAGTGTGTGTTTTAATAAATCAAACTTCTTCAAAAGGTATTAAAATTTTTATATATAAAATAAATTCATAAAACAGAATAAGTGTCCTCAAATTGTGCATTTTCCTTTTATTAAAAATACAAAAGCTGAAAAACAACTTTGTTGTTTCCAAAAATTTGCCCTTGTTATAAATTGAAATTACATTCAAATAAAATTTATAATTCAAAAATTAAGTTACTTAATATTAGTAATGTTATGTGTGCACTAAGAAATGAATACATTTAATTGCCAATAAATAATATTTATAGGCAACATCTCTTTGATTATTGCAGGCTTGTTTTGATCACAGATAATTTCTGAATTTTTATTCTACTTCAATGTATTTACTCAAAAGAATAGGAAATTCTGATCAGCAAAACAGTTAATTTCAATGGGGAAAAAATTTAAAAGCTCTAATAATTCATGTATTTCAACCAAATTTCCAAACTTGGTTTAGTACTTACTAAATAAAAACTACACTACTTTAATAAATCCAATTAATTTATCAATTAATCATGGTCAGAATTTTTTGAACTGCTGCATGAAAATTATCACAAACTGCATAAGGTGGTGGAGAAATTTTTCCTTCATCACCAGCACGATACTTTCCAGTTTTTACTAAAAATCCTTTCATTCCTAAATTTTGTGCACCTCCTACATCATCTCTAACATCCTGAAGTATTTGAAAACAACCAATTGTGTGTAACTATGAATATAAAAATAAATTTCTGGTAAAAACAAAATGACATCTACTTACATCACCAATCATGACAGCTGTAGCTGGATCATCACCATTTAATGCTGCTTCAAAAAAAGTTGTTGTTGGCTTGCCCACAACAATAGCTTTAGTTTCTGTTGCATATTCCAGTCCTTTGACAAATGGACCTGGACCCAATGATAAACCATCTGGTTGCTTAAAGTACCTGATGGAATATAAAAGTTGTTTCATATTTGACTGATGAATTTTACAAACTCTCTCTCTTTTTATGTATCACACATAAAAGAATAAAAACCTGGCTTCATGAATTGCTATTAGTTTAGCTCCCTTCATAATTAATCTGAATGCTTTGTTCAATTGATCATAATGAAATTCAGATGGTGCTAGACCAATGACTACTGCATCAATGTCATCATTTTGAATATTTTTAAACTCTGAGAAATCTTCCCATGCAGCATTATCTATTAAAAGTAGGGGTTGTAATTTTTCTCTTTGCAATAAATCTCTGGCAGCATGAAGAGAAGTGAATATCTCATCAGCTTCCAAGGTAAAACCAAGTTTAGTCAACCTCTCATGCAAAAACCTTCTTGATTCTTTTGTAGTATTGGTGACAAACTTTATTTTAACATTACTTTCTCGCAACCTACAACATAAAACAATATTTTCCAAATTTTAAAAACCATAACTTGATAATGATAAAAATCACTTTATTGAAATTACTTTTTAAGGGCTTCAATTGATCCATTAATGGCCATATTCTCAATGTGAAGAGTTCCACTCAAGTCTATTAGAACGGATTTGACCACATGCCCCATGGTACTCATACTACTATGTATAAAAATAAAATAAATACACAAAAAATTAGGAACATAAGTTTAAAGATTTAACTTCACACATTGAAAACCGGTAAATTCTAACCACAGCAAATGGCGTTGAGTGGTAGCAAACGTTAAACGCAGAAGTCCTGGTTCGGCCTATTATTCAAAGTACAACACATATAATTCTTCGAGTGCAGTAACAAATGCGTTTTTATTTGTAAACCATATATTGACATGGTTAAAAGAAAATTACCGAGCTCGGTAAGTTGAGTATATAAAATTTTTTAATTCCCTGGATCTAAAAGTAGTCATGAGTCGTCAAAATAATTTACCACCCATAAAACCACGCACTGGCATCGTCGGTATTGAAAGAAGTATTCAGGAGAAACAAAGGGTAACAGATGCCAATATTTCGCAAGCTTTTCAAGATTTAAGCAAACTAATGGCAAAAGCGAAAGAAATGGTTGCCATCTCGCAGAGCATCGCAAATAAAATCAAAGAGAAACAAGGAGGCATCACTGAAGATGAAACAGTTCAGTTCAAATCCTACCTTCTAAGTCTCGGTATCGACGATCCCGTCACAAGAGAATCATACAAATCAAACGATCAATATTTCACGAATTTAGCAAAACAAATTGCTGAAGTATTACTAGTTCCACTTGAAGAGGTTGGTGGAATGATGACCTTAACAGATGCATATTGCAGAATCAATAGAGCCAGGGGATTAAATTTACTGTCTCCTGATGATTTACTGGCAGCCTGCAAACTGATGGATCAGTTGGACTTGCCTGTTGTACTCAGGCAGTTTGATAGCAATGTTCGGATCCTACAGTTGAAAACATGTGATGATGAAGCTATTGTTGCTGTGACATCTGATTATCTAAAAGAAAATAAAATGGTGACTTCTTCACAGTTAGCTCAAGAACTAGGCATTTCTCTAACATTGGCTCATGAAAGACTATTGACAACTGAAAAAAGTGGTTATGCTGTTCGTGATGATTCATTAAATGGAATTACATTTTATTACAATTTATTTCTTCATGGAACTGATGAATTATATGAGCTGTATCAACAATGATTGGAGTTTTATAAATTATATTTCCATTTTCTTCATTAATTACAGGCAAGTTGTTTTCATTACAGACACACATGAGATTTTACTCAGGTTAAACAAAATGTTTATCTCATAAATGACTTGTCTAACTATTAATATTTTCAAAAATATGCTGTCTCCATTATTTATATAAGTAAATGTTGCATCCTATTTTCTGAGTTTGAAATATCAATTTAGGTACATTAATTTCATTTTAGGTGCAGGAAGTAGATAATCAAGCTACCAGTGCAGAAAATTCCAGAGCATCAACACCCATCTCCAAGTGTACACAAGGCAGTGACCCTAATGCATCAGTAAGCAGTGAAGAACCAACAAAAGTGAGAGTCTACAAATTTAAAGATCCAAAATTTCAACACAATAGCATAGCCAGTAAGAGCCCTACAAAGAAAAAGATTTGGAAGTCATTGAAGCAGATCATTGCTCAAGAGAGAGCTTTACCATGGGGTGAAAATTTTGTTCACTGTAAGTTGATTTCAATTCAGTCAAAACAATAATTTCTACACTTCATTATTTCAATTTCATTAATTCAACATCACTTAGATAATAAATATATGTCTTATAATGCATAAATTTTATTTTTCAGATATGACAATAAATGCTCCACCTTCTTTCAAGCCAGCCAAAAAATACTCAGACATTTCTGGATTACCAGCTCCTTACACAGATCCACAAACCAAACTATATTACTCTACTCCTGAAGAATTCCAAACAATAAGAAGTCTACCAAGTGATATAATTTCAGGTTATTTGGTATTAAGAAGAGCCAACAACCCAATACCATAGTTTCATCATTATTTAGTTTGGTATCAACCTCCTCTGCAATTCATTGATTATAAACAATGACTCTGACAGAGGAAAGTTCTACTGATCTAAAAACAATGGCTCTGAATACTGACAGTTTAGAGCGACATGGATCTGCCGAGGATCAGGATTGGAAAACGGCGAAAAAGAACTTCTTCATATTAAGCACAGCAGGAAAACCTATCTACTCCTTGTACGGGAGTGAAGACAAACTTGTGACCACTTTCGGTGTAATGCAAGCCTTGGTTTCATTTGTTCAATCGAACGACGACTCAATTCGAGCTATAAGTGCCGGAAATACAAAATTCGTGTTCCTCATCAAGGAGCCAATAATCTTGGTGACCGTTTCGAAGACTAGAGAAAGCGAAAGTCAACTGACCAAACAATTACACTATCTGTACAATTTAATTTTATCAATTTTAACTTCGACACAACTGAAGAAGATATATGAAGAAAGGAGAAATTTTGATTTCAGGAGATTGCTCTCGGGATCTGAAAGACTCATTGATCATATGTTAAATTTCATGAATCACGAACTTGGTTTCGCTCTTGAAAGTGTCAGGTGCCTGAATTTAGAGCCTTCAATTCGCAACGGTATAAGATCCAATATCGTTTCATTTTGTGGCAAAATAAAAAAATTAGTTTTCGCTTTGTTGATTGGCAACAATCGTTTGATCGCCTCCGTTCGAATGGAAAAATACACGTTGCATCCCGTGGACATGCACATAATATTCAATCTGATCGACTCGACAGAATCTTTCAAACAAGCTGAGAGTTGGACACCCATATGTCTGCCCATGTTCAATCCATCTGGATTTCTCCACGCCCATGTATCCTACCTGGCGGACGATTGCCAGGCGTGTTTGGTTCTCCTCACCGTCGACAAGGATATTTTCTTTCAGTTGTCCGAGGCAAAGCAGAAGCTGGTTGAGAAATTAAGACGAAACGGTCACTTGGAAGCGATTAACGAATCTTTGACGCAACCAACTGTTGGCGTGTCTGCCATTGAAGCCCCTGAAGTCAGGCATTTGTTGTACAAGAACCGTCAGACCTCACAGTACTGGTGTCCCAGTTTTGAAGCCCCCTACATTACTCCGGAAGAAGTCGAAAGAATTTATTCGCTCTACAAAAAGATGTATGAAAATCTTCATACAAAAAATTTAAAGTTGGTTCTGGAACAATTTGGAACAGAAACCATATTCGCCTGGATCAATGCCGACTTGGAATTTTATGTTGTATTTGAGCCTTTGGCAACTAAAGAAACTATTGCAAATTCAGCAAGTAAAATAGTGAATTGGATCAAAAAGGAACAGGGCAGATTATTTATGTTAAATGACTCAACATTTTAGTAACAGTAACAACATTTGTCTGCTTATATTATTCTAAGTCAAATTAAAAGGAAATATAAATTATGTATATCATAACAATATTTTTATTTTATTATTCTTCCTCATGGTTCATGTTAAAATAATTTTCTGTACGACCGGCAAACAAAAAATTGTACATTGTTCATCTTGTGCCAAAAATGTCCTTATGTGTCAGACATGTGTTTCTATTTACTTGCATTATGTTATTAAGCATTGACTGAATTGACCCAAATAATAAAATAAAATAAAATAATAATATAATAAAAATCAATCTTTGGTATTTGTTTTATGGTTCACCTATTTGTCTTCTTGAATAAACTAACATTACAATTAGTTTACATAACAGTAAACCGTGCGTGGTAACCAAGCAAGTGTTTAATGTTGGCATTGGTTGTTTTAAAAAAAATAAAAATATTGGTATGATCGTTCAAAGGAGATGGAATTAAATTTGACTTAACCGTTACGTCATCGCTTCTAACACAGATCACCTTGATATTTAATGTAACAGTCAAGTGATGGTACAGCGCGTTGTAATATGAAGTCGATGTCGAATCTGACATTCCCTCGTACAGTTTGATAACGTTCATAGGGTTTCTAACCTCACCACGTCTGCAATAGATATCTCTTAGATTGCTGACGTCCAACTAAATGCACGCAGTTTTAGAAGTGTGAAAATTTTGACGTTGTAAACCAGGTTCCACAAATATGACAAATTTGTTAATAGTTTCTTATTAAAGTAATGAGAGGTCGGAAACTGAAAATCAGAATTTCGAATGATTCAATTGTGCTGGTGACGAAGTGACGTGATGGAAATCACTCATTTAAAAAAAGAAATGGAAAATGCCGAGAAATTTAAAAAAATAATATTCACAATATATGTACTTTAAAACCTTTTTAAGATGAAGACTTATGACACAACAGCAAATGAAAATGGGCAATTGAATGAGAAGAAAAAAAATTCTGACACAGTTATTGTGTCAGAAGGGACCAGACAAGGTTTATTTAATATGAGAGCTTTATTCTTTCTTGCATTGTGGTACTTCTTCAGTGGTTGTACCTTATTTTTAAATAAATATATTTTAACTTATATGAAGGGTGACCCTACAGTTCTGGGTAAGTGGATCTCACTGAAAGATTCCCCCTCTTATAAAATTTAATAATTTTTATTTTATGAATTTATTTAATTACAGGGACATTTCAAATGTTAATGACTGCCCTATGTGGTTTCATTCAGTTATATTTTCCATGTGGAATGTATAAACCAACTTTAAGATTAAATAAACCACCAGGATTTTTCAGACATATGATGTTTGTTGGTTGTACTAGGTAACATTGCAGAATAATTTGACCTATATATTGGAAAATCAATTGCAAAAGACTTGTCATAACCCTTTTTATAGGCTAACAAGGTTTTTGTTTTCTTTGGCAGGTTTACAACAGTGATATTAGGATTAGTAGCATTAAACTATGTGGCAGTGAGTTTTACAGAGACAATAAAGTCATCTGCACCATTATTTACTGTTCTAATCTCAAGATTACTACTAGGTGAAAGTACTGGTCTTTATGTTAATTTATCCCTTATACCAGTCATGTCTGGTTTGGCACTGTGTTCTGCCAATGAACTTAGCTTTAATTTAAAAGGATTTGTTGCTGCCATGTTAACAAACTTAACAGAATGGTGAGATTTGAAACACTTGAGATTCCATTCTTATGTCTCATCTTATGTAAACATCTAACACTCCTGTTAATTTTGTACTTTCAGCCTGCAAAATGTTTATTCCAAAATGTTGATTAGTGGAGAAAAATTTAAGTACACGTAAGATGAATAATAATTTTTATATTTCTCTGTTCTTCAAAAATTTTTGTTGTCACTTAATGGTTTTCATTGATTTCCAGGCCTGCAGAATTACAATTTTACACAAGCATATCATCAGTTTTTGTTCAGATTCCTGTTACAGTTTTGTTTGTTGATTCCTCAGGATTAAATCAAACACATGATGGCTCCCTATTACTTGCATTTTTAATAAATGGAGTGTTTTTCCATTTCCAAAGCATATCTGCATATGTACTCATGGACTACATTAGTCCTGTGACACACAGGTAAAAACAAATTGAATTTCAAATGTCACAATTAATGTGTCATAAATGTTAAATGTTTGAAAAATATCCTAATGAGTTGTTTGCCTTGAGTAATATTAGGAAAATAGAAATAATTCTTTGTTTTCCAGTGTTGCCAATACAGCCAAACGTGCATTCCTGATATGGCTCTCCATAATTCTCTTCAATAATCCTGTAACTCTACTTAGTGGACTAGGAACTGTTATTGTCATAGTTGGAGTACTTCTCTACAACAAGGCACAAGAGTGTGATAAAAGCATAAGAAGCAAAACATTACGATTATGACCATAACTTTTATTCTTCTGTAATTGAAGCAATCAAAAAAGAAGCATTTGGTGGCAGGCTCTGTTGGTTCTTTTGGAAGAGGGAAAATATTGTGCTATGAGGCCATTGTACTTAGATTTAATGAAATCTGTTGATTCACATTACATGGAACAGATTTATTACTAAGGCTGAATAATGATAATGAGGGTTTAGGTACCACGTAATTGAAATTTTATTTATTTAAGAAATTTGTAAACCATTCCTTCTAAAATATATAATAAAAAATTTTTTATTTAAAAATGATATAATTATTGTTAGGGCTAATTCGCTTATACGGTTGTTTAAGGCTAACACGAATGAGCATACATGTGTAAAATTCTCGAAAGACCAGAATCACAAAAGAAATTGACTAAGTAGAAGTTTTGAATGATCTTTAATTTTGTATTGATATAAAAATAATTACTTCACGAAATATTCTAATTGTTAACCGACCAACTTCTGACTTGCAACTGACTAATTGTAGAATATGCAAAAAATACCACGTATGAAATAAAAAATCATTGACGCCTTGCAACAATTTAATCGAACGATATTTTTCTACAAACAAACAAAACACTGTGGACACTGCCCCTTGTTGTTATTATTAAAAATCATTTATCGATCTAGACCTTTCTCAATGAGAGAGCACACATGTACATGTACTCTTAAAAAATGCCTCAACATAGCCGGCCCCCATGACTTTTCACATGACTTGTGATCTAGTGCTTTCCACAAACTTAAAACACGTAAAACACACAGTTTTGATGTTGGGCGTTTGATGAGTTTGTTATTGACAGAAATAGTTGCTACTCTTGTGATGCCGTCACTGCCTGGATGAAGCTCCACTACTCTTGCCAACAAAAAGGCTGAATGGGTGTATCTTCCTTCAAGACTACTATATTTCCTGTGAAACTCCTTGGTCCATTTTGTTCTTTCCTGAAACTGTGTCAAATAATTCAATTTCTAGCGCTTCCAGAAACTCCGAATTACTGATGGGATGTGCTTGTAGGTGATGGTCTTTTTAAGGTTCTTGAGTTGCTGACGCTTCAGGAAGTGACACTGGTGTACGACCTATTAGAAAGTGCCCCGGAGCAGGTGGAGTTGAATGAAATTCGTAAAGATGGTTAGGTTCAATTTTTGCACCCATAAAGCATTATCTGAACGCACATGTGATGATTTTCCTCGTCTTCTGGTAAATTGTTTTAGGGCCGCCACTAAATATTCAGTTGTCAAACATAACATCCGTTCCATGTGAACTGACCTGGTACTTCGGCAGATGAAAAACAAACATAAGATTTTAAAATTTTTGCTCCCCTTATAAATCTATCCTTAATAAAAAATGGACCTTTATGGTCTACTGTAACTGCTTGAAGTGGAAATGGAAATTCTACAACTCTGTCTGTAGGTAAACCTCCCAATAGGTAAGTGAGTGGCTGAGGCTCGGCTAAGAAAAAGTTTTGCCAACATCTTACTACTTGCTTTGCTAAATTTTGACCTCTGATAATCCAGTAATTTACGCTTACAGTAAACAAGAGCTGGTGAAGTCCACAATGAAATACTTTGCAATAGAAGTACCTAAGAATGAAGGTTGAAAGATAGTCATTGGTATGACGCATAACGGATGCTTCTGGTGGTTTAACATATAGCTGTTTTTTGAGCGTCCTCCAACCCTCAAGACACCTTGCTTGTCGATAAATGGATTTAAGGTTGTTAATGTGTTTAATGTTTTCGATGGTTTTTCATCCCTCAGTTGAGATATTTCTAATGAAAGTGAATTAATTCTCTTCTTTCGTTCTTCGACTTGACCGCATGCAAAGTTATGTTTTGACTTCGCCATTGGGAACAATGACTCAACCAACTGGGTCCACACCACCACAATTAGTTATCTTGCAAAGATGATACCGAACTGCCACGCGATACAATATCTGACGGGTTGTCTTGACCGGGTGCATTGTACCACCTGGAGGCTGATGTAAGTTGCTCAAACACTCTCTAACACTCGGTTCTTGCTCGGACATCCTTGTATCCATGGAATCGTTGAATCGATCCAAAAATAACACTTGTTAATTTTTGTGTTTAAATTGGTAATACCGCGACTAAAAGAGCCGCGCATAGCTTAAGTCGCGGTAATGTTTCTTGTTTCGGTGGAGCTATGCGGCTCCTTGCACATGAAACTTGGCATGCGTTATTTTGATCTCTTGATACTAAGTATATTGCCGCTTCATGTGCCTTTTATGCTGGCGCCTTCAAATCTATGTCACTTCACTTGATAATTATGAATAAAAACTTGTCGTTTAATGTTTATTTTGTGACGATTCTCAAAATCGGTTTGAAATTCCTTCCACTGCTTATCTACGTTAGGGCTTGCCTCTTGTGTGATTGAATCCAAACTTGAAGTTGCTACGTAAAAAACCAAAATAGGTGAATCTTTCAAAACGGCTCTGACTATGGCAACTCTTTGCTTTTCTCCTCCTGAGAGCTTCAATTCTCTTTCATCCATCTGAGTGTCGTAACCTTTCTGCCATTGAAAAATACTTGTGTGTAGGTTAGCCAGGGTGACAGCTCTGTAGACGTCCTCCGTACTCTTTTCTAGATTACCATGATGTAAATTGTGGCAGATGGTGTAATGAAAGAGAACGCTGTCTTGTACAATGTTTTTCCTGAGCGATTCTACATCAATGTCTTTGATGTTTTGATCGTTGATCAGAATTTTACCGGAATCCGGCTCACAGAAACAATAGAGAATTAACCCGGAGAAAAAACCCCGACAGCGGCAACCTTCTTCCCGGTAGGAATTGTAAATGACAAGTGCTGCAATATGGGTTTCCCTTCTTCGTATTGAAAGAAAATGTTCTAATTCAGTGGACGATGTTTTCTGATCTTCATCATCCGAGTTGCTGCGAATAACAAGTGTGCATGTTCTTTTTCTTAACTCTCTTCCATTGCGGAATGATTTTCTTCAATTTGGAATGTTCCATGTTGATGTCACAGTACGCCATTGACATGCGACAAATGTATTGGAGGGGCACTGGATCTGTGTCGAGCGTTTTCGATGGTTCCGCCGAATCGGGTATTTTCCCTGAAGTGAATGTTGCAAAATGCTCGGGAAGGACGGCTTTCGAATTCCAATTTGTACTGGACGTTCTGTTTATTTGTTGGACCTGATCAGGCGTCACTGATACTCCAGCAACTTTGATGGAATTTTTCATGTAAACTTTATTCCTACACTGCGATTAATTTCACGAGAATCCTTAAAATATTTTTTGCAAAATTCCAACTGGGTTGTTTTCTTGGCTCTTTGATATCGATGTGACGCCAGAAATGCGCCACAACTGACAATTGAATGGTCTCTTTTACATAGGTAACACTGATACCCAAGTGCTGTAGCTATGCGGGCAGAGTCTGATGATTGCCTATGCCTTTCGATAGGAATTGTGTTTGTACCTCTGTTTATAGATGAAACAGTGCCTTTCCCATGTTCTCCAAAACTTCACATCTCAGAATTACCATGTTCAGAAGTTCACATAACGTATTGTTTTGTCTGATAACTGAGCATCGTTCCCACTCTCTCTTTGTATTGAAGTCAACCTGTCTGTTATTATTAACATGAGAATGCCATGCCAATGTTCTACTGGTCTTTGAAGATTTTTTAATGATTATAAATTAGTATTTATTGTATTGTAAAAACTCCGTAATTCCTTGGCGGATTCCTCTGTGATTTTAGGAGCATTTTGTATATTCTGCAAGCGGGGGTTTACGATGACATTGTTGGGCTCATAAAGTTCAACTAAAGTCTTCCACGCGATATTGTGGTTTTGTGCAGTTATGGGTATTGCCTCAATTGTTTCTAAGTCTTCTCCTTTTAATAATAACCGGAGATTTTTGTTTCTTGGGCCGACGTACATCGTTGTGAACTAACGACAAAAAGCAATCCTTGAATTCTTGGTCCATGCGTGAGTTTCCATCAAATTTTGGTATAGTAACAGCCGGCAGTTGAACTGGTGGTGAAATTATAGAACAACTGGTCTCCATTGCTCCCTTTGACTGTGGTTCTCTGCTTTTTCAATAATTATCTGCAACTGAACCCAAATTGTGGTGTGCATCGTCTTGAACTTAATTCTTTCTTGCTTACATTCTTCGTTGAACTCTGACACTTCTTCAAAGGCCTCTTGCATTTTATGAAAGTCCGTAAAGATTTATTCCAAGTACATTAACCGACATTTTGCCTCCCATTTACCATTAGGTCGGTGCCATTGCGTCGATCTATGTAGCGATGCGAGAGAGCGCTTCCTTTTCCTGGTCACGTTTGACAACCCGCTTGTTGATTTTCGACATTTTGACCATTTGAATTATAGAACTGAAAGATGAAAATTGGATTGGACTCACCAAGGGAAGTTTCACTTGTTACTCTCAACTATCAGTTCAAACTCTTCTCCGTGACGTAGTAATGCCTATAGTGGTAATGTTGTTACGGTTGTGACTTGCAACCAATCTGAGTTCCTTGAATTTGGAATACTTTTGAGCTGTTACGTCGATGATTGTTGAAATCGTGACGTAGACTATTCTGTTGAATCTTGATATATCGATCATGAATGCAAAATGGTTTCCTGCAGAAACCTTGAAAACCGAATAGTATCGGCGAGTATGAAATCGATCCGTATGCTAATGGTATATCAATTGTTTTTTACTTGTTACTTTGAACTACCAGTTCAAATCGTTGTAATCGATCCGGCTCGAAAGACCATTAAAATATTTTAAGAACGAACGACTAACATGAATGAGTACGAGTGTGTACAATGCTCGAAGGACCAGAATCACAAAAGAAATTGACCAAGTAGAAATATTGAATGAACTTTAATTTTGTATTTATGTAAAAACAATTACTTCACAAAATATTCGTCCCGAGCGCTATGACGAATTGTTAACCGACCAACTTCTGACTGACTAATTATAAAATATGCAAAAAATACCACGTATGAAATGAATTATCATTGACGCCTTGCAACAATGAAATCGAACGACATTTTTCTATAAGCAAACAAAACACTGTGGAGGCTGTCCATTGTTGTTATTATTAAAAATCATTTATCGATCTAGACCTTTCTCAATGAGAGCGCACACATGTAGACTTACTCTTAAAAAATGCCTTAACAATTGTGTAAAAAATGTATAAAATCAAATAAATTTTTTTACCAAAATTCTCTCACTCCATATTGCAATTCATTAGCATTGTTGTTGCTAAAAAATATTTGGTTATATAGTTTAAAGTGTTCTATAATTCTTCAGGAGCTCTAAAAAAGTAATTTGAAGGGGAAGAAGCAACCATAATTTTTAATCACTGATCTTTTTGTTGCATTAATAATATTTATTTAGAAAAAATTTATTGTATAAATAAAAGACTTGGAGCAAAATCTGACATTTTGCAACATTTTTCAAGAACCGCACTTGAACAAATAAATATTAATATTTATTGAATTTAAAAAAATATATATTCACATATTCATATTTAAAGTTGTCCTTATTCTTACAAATAGCTTGATTTCCTTCTCACCAGTATCACTTTGTACGATCCATGTACTCTACAAACATTTATGCTTGTGCTTAACCATGGAACTGAGTTGAATTATGAACCATTTGAGATGAACCAAGATTTTTTAAAGCTTTATCACAAGAATAGATAGTTCAAATGTATGTTATAGTTTAATTTTGTAGAACACTAAATAGCACTACATTTACTACCCATACAGCTGCTCTCATATTCTGCTTCTTGACTATTGCTTAAATTTATTTTGTCATATGGATTTGCCTCCCAAAGGCCAGGAGTTTGAATTATCTGCAATATATGAAGCATTGCCAAATAAGTAAGATTTAGCGACTCATACCTTAAGAAATGAACTAAACTAGTATTTTAAAAAGTAATTCATTAAAATACCTTTTGAACCAATTCTTGAAATGCTGTTTGAACCCCATCTTTTGTTTTAGCACTTGATTCAATAAATAATGTAGCATGTCTCTTAGCCAACCTTATTCCTTCATCCCTAGATACTTCTCTTTTCTCTAAATCTATTTTGTTGCCAACAATCATTTTAATCAAATTTGGTTTTGTTGCATATGTGTCAATTTCAGTTAACCAATCTTCAATTTTTCTAAATGTTATGTGACTGGAAACATCATACACCAAAATAGCCCCATGTGCATCTCTGTAGTAACTTGGAGTTAATGTTCGAAATCTTTCCTGACCAGCTGTGTCCCAAATGGCTAATTTAACAGTATTTCCATCTATTGTAATTTCTTTAGTTTTAAAATCAACACCTATTGTCAATGGTTGTTCGGGGTCAAAGTTGTCATCTATGAATCTCAGTAATAAACTGCAATAAAAAAATTAAATTAGTACTTAAAAAAAATAAGCTGACGTATTACAAACAACTCATTTGTGATGGACAAATATTATTCTTTTCAGAGTTACAAGTTTCTTTTATCAATAATATTTTACGCAGTATGATGACATCACCTTGATTTTCCAACACCACTCTCTCCAATTATCAGTATTTTAAGTGTGGTTAATATACCAGCCTCCATTGCCTAGGCAAATATAAGAAAGGGAGCCGTTCACAAATCGGAATGCAACAATGATTATTAATATCAATCACAAGACGACAGCCAAATACAGTTTCAATTCCACATTATTGTCAGATATAGATCATTTTGTTTTCCTTCACACACCGCGTTCTATGCATTCCAAGGATCGTTTCAAAGTTTCGCCATATTTTTTTAGTTTGTATTTTAATTTTTCATAAGTTACCTCCACTGAAACAAAAGAGGATTAAAACGCTGGTTTTACCACGGTTTTGGTTTTTTATCTAATTAATAATGTCAGGAGGCGATCAGTAAGTCAGCTATTTCTAAAAAAATATCCTCCTCATAGTTTTGTCCTAAATAAAATTTACCGAATCGATCGTGCTTATTGATGATTTTGCGACTATCAATTTCTACAAGGAAGCCATGCAGGCCCGCTTTCGAGTTCCGCCATTAGGCACCAAATAATGTTTGTTATTGAACTGCCGATTACAGTCTTGGCTTCAGGCTTTTGCCTAAGTGAAACCGTTAAAATCAAAATAAGTGTTTCAGGGAATAACAATTTTTTCTTTCCACCTTAGTCTTTTTTCTTTAATTTTGACAACTCAACTTAAACAATCATGCCTTCAAACACCGACAAGTAAATATACACATAAAAATCCCAATTCAAGCGATTCATAAAACCATATCAAAGTAAGTGGCATAGAAAAATATCCCATTAAAAAATGAAATTCCAGAGTTAATAAAGCAAAGTCCTCTCCTTCCTATTCTGTTTTAATATCAATTACAGGAAGACAAGTTTATCCTGTACTTTGCACATGTGCAACAAAACTTAGAAACTGTTTTTTTTAACTTAATTTCCTTCCCTTGAGAAAAAACTTACTAAATAGGAGTGTCTGTCCTTCTATTTTATCTAATCTTATTAAAAATTTATTATACCTATATTCCTAATTGATTAACTTTAATTTCAGATTAACTCCACCCCCATGTGTTTGGGCACAGAAGTCAAAAGTTATACTTTTAACTATATGCCTGGAAGATTGTAAAAAACCAGAAATTCAAATACATAAGGATAAAATATATTTTAAAGGTGTAGGAGGTACTGATAAAAAAGCTCATGAAGTTACAATTAATCTGTATAAAGAAATAAATCCTGAGGTAATGTTCTTTGGGCTGTAAAATTTGGTCACTTTTTATTTATATCACTATATCAAACTTGGCACTCATTTCAGGAGTCATTACACAATGTTCGTGATAGGAACATAGAACTTGTATTAAAGAAGGCTACAGATGGCCCATTTTGGTCACGCTTAACACAAGAAAAAATTAAATACCATTGGCTCAAATTTGACTTTAATAAATGGGATGAAGAAGGAGTTGTCAATGATGATTATGAAGGAGAGACACCTAATTGGGACTTGGAAGAAGTTAGTACTACTCCTGGCTTTATGTCATAAAAGTTAGGTGACAAAAATCTAACAAGTTGAATTATTGCTTTGTTTCAGGCTTTGAAGAAAATGGGTGGTTTAGAATCAAATTATGATTCTGATGATTCTGATACTGCTGATCTACCTGACTTGTGGTAATCTTTTTCTTCTCTTTTTGTTTCATTTTAATAATTAGCATACTAAATCAAGAGGTCATCAAGATCAATTTTGGTCATGTTTATGGAAGTGTAAGCATATATAAATTTACAATTTGTAATTTTTATATGCTTAAAACACTTCCATTTTTACAAAGTGACAATTTGTATTTGGCACCTCATAGTATATGACATAGTTGGAAACTATTCATTCATAGGCATAGTGATTTTCTTACTAATATAATGTGATGAAACATAATGGAGATTATGAAACATGTTTTTCTCACCTGTGGCACACTTTTAAAATGGTTTTGGAGGTTTGTTTTTTGTAAGATGTTGAGAAATTATATCCTGAAAAGTAGAAAGGATCAAATATGTTTCATTCATTTATCAATTTGATGTAACATAAACAAAATGCATTGCTCTTTAATAGAAGGGATAATAATTAAATAATTCAAATATGCTCACTGTGCATTCAGAATTTAATTACAAATTACTGACAAAACTATAAGATAAATCAATATTTAGAGGAAATAATGCTTTATCAACTATTTTGTTACTACTTATTACAGTCTCATAAGTGTCTTTCTTGTTCTTGATTCTTTTACAGTTAAGGACATTCACAAGGGATCACATTCAAAAACTACATAAAAGCATGTCTGCAAGTTGATGCATAACAGATCAATTTATCAAAGAAGTATTTCACAATGTTTCTGTTAGGTACAGTAATCAACATTTGAGAACTAAAAGATGGATTATATTTAAATTATTCAGTTTTAAGTTCAAAGATGTTACAAAATAGTTCATTTGTATAAATGGAAGAAGGAGTGATGTCAAATGGCTTAATAATTCATTAAATTATGACCTCATACTGTTGTTTGAGGTACAAAGTGGTTTCTCTTTTGCCATTTTCTAACCAATAAAGATAAAAATGTATTCCAGAGTATTTTCTTAACCTTTTTTCTCTATTTTTATTGTGATTCCTGGTTCCCAGTGTTGCTACTACAATGTTTTATTTCTTCACCAATAGATGCAACCCCAGCACAATTGTATAAAAGTGGAACCCAAAACAGCCTTTCTAAGGTTTTCCAAATGGCTGCAGTTTATTCATAACAACAACAGAGAAATACAAATATCAAAATCCGCGGTTCAAAGGGCATTCATTGACGTTTTTTGTTGACGTTTGATGCTTATCAAACAATTCTATTTAACATTAAAATAAAAATACCTTTAAGCACTCTATGTCGTAGTACAACTAAGCGTATTTTTCTAACTGTGAATGTTGAAATATGATGCTACGAAAACTAGTGTTGACAAAAGGAATTAATAAAAGTTTCGATTAAATGTGTTTTAATACAGACCTTTGATATTTGATTCAAATTTTACATCGTTATGATTCCACACTGCTTAAAAAAGGCATGCTTTTAAATTTCTAATAATTATCATTGAAAAATTATATTACTAAATTCTCGATTGATTACAAAATCATTATTACCCGAAAGAACAATACAAAATTATAACATTAAATTTTTCGAAAATCAATAATAATAGCAACACCTACGCTGCCATACAAATACACGTAAATGGAGCCAGCGGTACTACATAATTTTGTAACCCTTAATTTTCTAGGATTGAGGAAGCACAATCTTGAAGGTATAAAAACTTATTGACTGAAATTTAACATTTTTGGTATTTTGAAATACAAGTAGTCCTGATAGATGTGTGCAGTGTAGCATTTCATTTTGGTGTTCCATATATTTTTTTAATTGGGTTGCACCTCTTCAGTAGTGAATGAATCAGAAGCGATAATTAAAAATTCTGTGCCATCTATTGAAAATGTCATCAGGTAGCAAAGCTGCCGAAATATCGGTGAAATAAATAAGTGTGAACATTGTTAAATAACCTCAAAACTGTAAAAACGATAATTCTTTATCTGCCCTGCTTGAAATAGTATATTTCTGAGACAAGTGACCTTTTGATAAATCAAATAGTCAGAGATGACTCTGCCGGAGACGTATGTGGACGGTTTTCACTACGCGGATGAAGTCAAAAAATTGAAATACATAAATCTCGGTGAGACTGGCCTGAAGGTTTCACGTCTAGGATTCGGAGCCGGGTGCTTTGGAAATCATTATGGGTAACATTCTGATATTGAGTCTTTATGATGATGGTTGACAATGATAAAGGTCGCAGGGAAACAATAACGTTAGTAACTCTTGAGTTCTTAAAGTATTAAATTCGATTCTATAATTCTTAGAGACTATAAATTGGAGGATGCAAAACTCGCTCTCCATGAGGCACTTAAAAGGGGCATTAATTACATAGACACTGCACCTTTCTACGGAGAAGGTAGGTCGGAAGAAACACTGGGCAAACTGTTGCGGGATGTGCCTCGTTCGGCGTACTACTTAGCAACAAAAGTGGGCAGATACAGTTTGGATGTGTCAAAGGCTTTCGATTTCAGTCGCGAGGCCACAATAAAAAGCGTCAACAACAGTCTGAAGAAATTAGGTCTGACCTACGTCGATATTATACAGGTTAAGTTGAAATTTGAAATAGATCTGGATCTAGATGGAATAAATCATCCAATCTGGGTTCAACTATAACATTGTTATTACTATGAGTAGGTTCATGATGTCGAATTCGCTCCTTCGGTTGACATCATTCTTAACGAGACCTTGCCAGCACTGGAAGAAATCGTTAAAGCCGGAAAGGCTAAATTTATTGGCGTGACAGGTTATCCTCTTTCGCGGTTGCTGGAAGTTGTGGAAAAAAGCAAAACTAAAATTCATGCCGTGCTGTCTTACTGTAGACTTACGTTGATGGATGACGCTCTTAATGATTACTTACCTAAATTTAAGGTAGGTGTTTTTTGAATATACCGACTATGTGAGAGACTCCAAGACGTATACAACCTCTTTTTTAGTCGAGAGGTTTGGCCGTGCTCCATGCTTCTCCAGGTGCTCTCGGACTTTTGACAAACAGAGGTTCTTGGTCTTGGCATCCGGGCAACAATCTCTACAAAGATTTCTGCGGAAGAGCAGCGCAGTATTGCAAGGTAAACTACCGCCTAGTAGTAAATAACTAGGTTAAATAGTTGGTATTATTAATTTTTAATATCTAGGAAAATGGTGTCGAACTGGGCAATCTCTCTGTTGCTTACACGGCAACTCAGCCCGGAGTAGATGTACACTTGATTGGCATGCCAAATATCGAATTTGTCAAGACAAATTTAAATATTTTCATTAATGGAATTTCCGAAAAGGAGAAGAAAATAATGAATGAGATATTTAATAGGTAATATACATAAACAATTCACTTTTACACAAAATTTTTAATGTGAAGTTAATGCCAAAACTTATTCCAATGTTGGTATGAATTTTCATACAGATATTTTAAACCGAGCGACAAGAGAAACTGGGAAAATATAGAAGTTAGTCAATACATTGAAGCAGAGAAAGCTCTAAAACAGAGGAAATAAATGGTTAATAATTGGTTGCATTACGTGTGGATAGATTAAAATTATTTTAAATAAAAAATATAAAAGTAACTTCAACAAAAAATAAATAAATAATGCTTTATTTTAAACCATCATATTTCATTATAAATAATGGACACCATATGTATTAAATATGTATACCCACATTTTTATTTATTTGACTTGGATTCTTCTCCGATCCGTGCAGACCTGTAAGTATAAACTCTATAGTAACAGATGAATTTGATGTTTTTTTAGTTCAGGAGTTGTTACATAAATTTCTTATTTTAAAATTTAAATAAATGATGCGTTGGTGTTTTTTGTTCAACTATATAGAATTACTCAGAATTCGAAACAAGTCTCTCTTCAATTAAAACATATTTTTAAAAATTACTCACTTGGAATGCATTTTGTGGAAAATGTCGGTTAAATTGTGTTGCGGGAAAAATATTTCCAGAATACCCTCAATTAAAACGTAAAGAACTCTTCTATTTAATACGGGATGTTGAAACAAGTGGAAAACCCTAAGTAACCCCCTTCTGGTTGTATCACTGCCAATAATATGCTTCAGTTCATCAGACAATGATGAAAACAATGCAGTTTTGGCCATGATCCGAGTCCGCAGCCTAGTACCTTCGTCCCTAATAGTTGGTATGACTCTACAGCCATTTGGCCAAATGGATTGCTGAAAATCAAATTGTAATTAGTTTTAATTGAGTGTTTTTTGCAATTTTCCATACAGAATGCGAACTTATTTTCTACATACCTTTATACTATCTAAATAAGAAGCTACTTGTTCAGGGCATGTTAGTACTGCCACATAGTCCACAATTTTTTTATTAACTATGTCTCCAAACATTGTCCTGATTATCTGTCTCAAAATGGTAACAATTCGACGTCTCAGCCATTGATTCCGGGATTTTAAATCGAACACTTCGTCCATTAAAAGTAACATAATTCTTAAAGGAATATTATCGTCCGTCTAAAAGCAAATTAACTATTTAATACTAAAGTAAATCATGCACGTGTTGGTCGCGCAGTTAAAGTAATTAAGCGTAACTTACATCCTGGTGCAATGAAGATCCTACTTTCATGGGATCATCGAAATGTTTGTTCTTAGTCTGAAATACCTTGGTGATTCCGTCGAAAACCTCATCCACGGTATTCATCAGATTATCAGGCATAGTACGGACTGCTTGCCCAACCGTCCTCATCGATGCTTTAAACGGGTTCACCAGCGTATCAAACTAAAAAGCGACAAATAAATAATAAGTTATTTAAGACAGCATCTCTGGTGTATTTGTTACATTCCACCATTCATTTTAATTACTACAGATTTAACCAACCGTTTTGGCAAATGGCCCAGTGGTTTTATCATATTCGCCAGACTCTAAAAATGCAAGTAACATTGATTGCAATTTTGGGTAGTTCTCTGATTCGACGCTTTGCAAAAGAACTTGTAAATAATCATTCAACATTTTCATTCTTTTTTCTAGTGTCGCTCGTTCCATGTTATGGAATGTTTTCTTCCCTGGAAATGTCAACTTTCCCAAAGTTACGTAAGTGTCCTTAATTTTTTGTTGCAAATCGTAGAAATCCGAGTATCTTCTATAATGTAATTAACAACTTGGTAATTACGTAACTTAGTGAGGTCTAAGTTGAATATTACTTATTGCTGACTGACCTGTAAACGTGCCACTTCTCTACAAATCCATTCTCGAATATTTTACTAACATAAAGGGCATAAATTCCATAGGTTTTTCCTCTATCTTGGACAACACCTGTATCGATTATTTCTGCGGCCAATAAAAATTTTCCTCTTTTTTGTGTATCACTAATTTCTTTGACTTTCTCTAAATTTTGATAATTTTCTTGTTAAAATACAAATTAATCAGTAACTTATGATTTTGCCAATACTTGGTATTGAAAGACATCATTATGTATTTCACATAATCCTACCATCCGATATTGAAGTTCCGCTTTGTTCACTGATGTCAACGTTATCCAGAGAATGTAAACTCGTATTATCGGAGAGGCTAACATTGTCGAGACTATGCGAATCATCATCATTATCCTCAGTCAAAATACTATCTTTAAGTAATTCTAATTCGGAAAGAAGTTTAATGTAATTTGAACTTTTATAGAATCCAGGAAGGAACTTTTCATTGGTCTGAAACAAAATTTTAAAGGTAAAATTCGGACGAAGCCGATCTTACGAATGTAATATAATTTTGCATCATCTGATAGAAACCTGTAATTTGCAATAAATAGCCGACAGAATTTCATCAAACCAATTATCGGAAACAGGTTCGCTATTAATACGTTGGTATACATTCTTTAGCAAATGTTCGTCGATCAGCACATTATGCGCCCCCGTTTTTGCTAAATATTGATTGTAAATGCTCATGGCTGCTTCCTTCATACATTCTAAACTGATTCTACAATGATAAAAATATCAAGGTGGACCATTGTTCATTACAAATTTTCAAAGAATGTATAAATTTCTAAACAAATACCCCGAATATGAACGCGACCTGGAAGGGGAATTTCCACGTTCCAGATTTTTTTCTCCCCCTAATTTTTGAAGATCTGAATTTTGTGTAAACTGTTTGACTGATAGTTTCCACCCTAAAATAACATATTATTTAGCCTGAGTATAAGAGGCTGAGTATGTATTCTTAAACATTTCTACAAAAACATTACCCTCCACATTAAGATACAGAAAAATATAATTTTGCTGCTGAGTTGTGGTCATGTAGTCAATGAAATACGAAAGAGCAACATTATTCTTCAGGATAAAATCTAGAGTTAAGGTGACTAGTTTTGCACTTTGATTAAGTAAACAATCAGTAGGTAAACCTAAAAAAAAGATTGGATAGTTATTTGCTAGTAAAATAGCACCATAAATTGATGAATATAATTTCCATCAATCTCATTAAACTGTAATTTTTTTATGAATTATACTGAATATGTTTGTTTGATTTGCTAAAGAAATTGTCGAGTAATACCTAATGAATCTGAATCTAGACCCTCCTGCAGTCGCGCCAGTCTGTTGTCCAAAACTTTTGTTACATACAACAAACTGCTTAACTGCTGTTTTATTACGCTATCATCATCGCCCCCCGAATCCCTAGATCGCAGGAATGAAATTTCTTTGGAAACCAATTCTTTAGTAGCTTGAAGTTCATCAATGCTATCAGAAGTCCTCAGTGTTTGCAAAAAGGCATCTGGGGTCAATGGGAAATCATGGCACTGGAAAAACAACATCTCCAATTAATTTTATCACCTTACATGTTCAATAAAATATAGTAAGATACTCACAAGCCATATTATGCATAAATTAATGTAATCTGGATTAGTTATTAAGCTAAAAAGAGGCAAGAGCACTCCTCCTACGAGAATGTCCCTCAAAAGTAATCGAAAAGACAAACAGTGAAAATCATCAGGTGGTAAAAGTAACAAGAGTAAAACATCAACCAGTGTTTGAAGAAATAGTTTCTCTTGCTCTTTGTCCATACAAATCAAATCCCTACATAATAAATGCTTTTCCATGGCTAATTCAAGGTCAAAAAAGACACTTTCTAAATCTAGTGTTGATGTATCACAATCTCCATTTTGACTTCTTACTTTGCTACTATCACTACTATTTGATGACTTAGATGATGATATTACAATCCCTAGAATAAAACAAAAGTTTGTCTGCAAGGAACATTTCTTCTTGTAATTAAAATTATATTGTACAATAATTTTACCTGAATTTGAATTATTTCTGGAATGACTATACTGAATGTTTGACCCTGATAAATTTCTAAGGTGTGACTGTTTAAATTCAGCTGCCATATTTTGTTCAGTTGTTGTTTTGAAACTTTGTAAGCTTTGAGGTTTTGATATTTCATTTGCAAATTTTTGTTTTGCCTCCAATATTTCTTTTTGTTTCTGTTTGGTTTTGGCACATGCTTGCCTATACAAGCGCAAATGAGAAGCAGCATCATCAACCAACCTGGTTGTCAGATATGGAATCCAATCTACTTCTTTCATTCTGTATACCAAACAAAAGTAAATTATTTGTTTTGTGAGAAAAAAATAAATTGAAGGATAAAAATCATATGTACTAAGTAATTCATTTAACCAGTAAGCTGAAACTTTGTAATAAACACATGTTGAAATGCTTAGTAGGAATAGGATATAACATGAATGGATGGACAACAAGTAGGATGTAGAGGTATTTCCAATACCTCATTTTCATACAATCATTCTCTGAAAAGGAAAAAATGGAATGGGGATCTTACAAGATGCTAAGAAATGTTACATGTTACATTAAATGACTTTAAGTCATGTATGGTCACAAACCTAGCTGCAATATGAACAACAATTTTTTGTCCTGTATTTCTGATGTGGTAATAAAATTCTTCATCATCACTAATCTTATCATACCACACATAAATGTAATCCCTGATTAGGTAACCAATGATATCTTGTAAATTTTCATCAATTACTTGAGATCCAGTCAACCTATTATCATATTTTGGTAAAAGTCTCTTTTTTGAGCATGCACTGGTTACTTTTCTTAATCCTGATTGAAATAAATCTTGGCTTTCATTCATTGATAATTCTTGCCTTTTTTGCCATTTTTTTGTTCCTTCCTCACTTCCAACGTACAGGTGTAAAATAGCCCTAAAATTAAAAATGTACAATATTGCATTTGCTGAGGCAAAAATCTTGTGAAATGTTAGCTGCCCAGTGTTTTGGTGATAAGGAAAGAAGTGACGTATTTCAATTTACTGTCACTTACCCAAATACAAATATCACCAGGAACAGAAAACCGAGAAATGTCCACCAGAAACCAATATTCGAAACACAAACGGCTACCATAACTACTCCCCAACATATTATTCGTGGCTGCATATTTTTTACAAGAAAATCGTTGCAATCAATTTCCAACAGACATTTTCATTTGTCATAATAAATTAAATGCTGTAAACAAGAAAGAGGTTCCTCCTCGCTTACGACATCTTAAAGAATGTCAACGCAGTGGTTCCCGTAATTGTCGAAGTGAGACATGATACCACATTTAAAATTTAGCTGTAATTTCAAAATTCTATTTGATAATTACATGTACTCTTAATCCGCCATTGCAAAGCAAGATGCTCTTGACAGTAACAAAGGACTTTACGGGTGCATTATGTGAATCTGGTTTTACAATATTAAGATTTAATTGTTGTATTTCACGATTTTGTAGTAAACGTCTTTTCATAAAACATACTGTCCCCGCTAAAAAGGGCGACTGTCAAAAATCATACGAAATGAATTTAACTTTACTGGATTTGACATTTGCTATGGTTTAAAGAATATTCGTATAATTTAAAATTTTACGGTTACTGTACGTCCTTAATGAGTGTCTTGAAATGAAATGTTAAACGTTATAACTTGTTGAATGTGTTATAACATTTTCGTTACAATAGGTTTGGGTTAAATGAAGTGAAAGGTGAGTTGACCCGAACTAGCACTTTAAGGGATGGATAAAAAAGTTCTTATCCATGACTGAAATTATTGTCAATTAAGCAGTTAATCAAAATGTGAACTTTTTGTTTCCGGCAGGTATTACACTATGGCAGAGGAAGATCAGTTTGTGGTCATAAGAGTATATCAAAAACATGATGAGAAAGAATGCTTCCAACTCCTCAGAGAAGGTGTAATGTCTACAGTACAACCATCCTTTCTTACAGCACTGACAAGAGAGGTGACATTTCAGATTATAATTACAATGGCAGCTGTCATGTTTGTTTTTATTGGACTGTCACCCACTATATGTATCCTATCCATTCCTGCTACTGTAGTTTTCATTTATGTTTCTGTATACATTGCACATGTAAAAAGAGCATCAGCTCTTGCCTTTGATGCATCAGATATAGAAAAGACTTTTTTGTCTTCTAAGTACACATGTTAGTTTTCATTTCAAAAGATTAAACCAAACAAGGTGATAAGAATCACATAACAAAAATTAATTAGTTGTCATATTTTTTAAGGTTTCTGGGTAGCAGAATTGTATGAAATATCATCCCCACACAAATGTTCAAAACAACAAAATATTGCTGTCATACAACAAGCTCAACTTGATGCCATATTGCTGGATGATAAAATTTATAAAAAAAAAATTATTGGAATTGTGGGTGTCAATAGGTGTGATGTTATGTATGAGTCTGCATGGATTAGAAGAATGACAATTAATTCCAAATATCAACAAATGGGAATCGGAACTGCGTTACTGAATGAAGCAATTAATTTTTGCAAAAATAAAGGTAAGTAATTTCTGCTCTTTTCAAACTAAATAGTTAGAGCAGGCAAAAAAAAACTGTTTAAATTCATTTTTAGGGTATCAATCAATTGAAGTAGTCACATCAGAGTGTCAGGATGGTGCTAGAAAATTATATTTACAAAAAGGATTTAAACTCAGGCAATTATATCACAAATCAATTTTGGGACCACTTGTTCAAGTGTTAATGTACCAATTCACTCTGGCAATTCCAACAAATAATGCAGAAAAGAAAGTAGAGTAATAAAAAAATCAGTAAAAAGTATACATAGACTTGTTTAATATTATTACAATGAATAATCTTAACCATGACATCAACACCATGACTCGACATTGCATTTCCATTGTAGCTATTACACAAAAGAATGAAATGCTAAAACGTAAAAAAAATACATTTACTACCACCCATAAAGAAAATTTTTCTCAATTTTTGATTTCATAAATCCTTTGGTACAAACAAAAATATCACCAGTAAGAGGTGTCAAACCTTTAAGTTGGGAATGTATACCTGCACTAAAATAGACTAAATTTAATTAGTGAAAACAAGGATCTTCTGTTACATTAATTCATGATCATATCTACGATCAAGAAAGCCAAAACTATTTGGTAAATTGGCACACTTTAATTTCTTAGAAATACCAAGCCACCCGCGAAGGCAGTGCTCAAAGTAGACCAATCATCCATTTCTTGCCATCGGTTGAGAAAAAATTAACCTTAAAACATTATTATTTTATTATTATTAGACCTCAAAATATTGCACGACCTGGATTTCTTATTTATTTTTGAAATAAAAGGAAATTAACAGGTTTCGAAAACGTACAAAGTTGGTAAAAACGTTCTGTATACGTTTCATTTTAATGTAATCGGCGGAACAAAATTAGAAGTTTGTAAAAAAATAAATCGTAAAAAATGCTAAAACATGAACCGTAAAACATATTTGAAACAAAAAAATCTGCATCTCAGGAATGTACTACTCCAAAATGCGTATGTAATTATACATGAATATCACTATCAATAATTTTATTTAATTTCTTACCTTAATCACTACTAGAAGTTAATACCAAACTTGAAGTTACCGTACTACTATAGGACTTATTTCATCTGAGTTACATTAAGTAAAACTACATTCAACTTTGTTAATCCCCTTTTAACTAAGGTTCAGCATATTCAACTCCACAATAGTAAAACTAAAAATTAGTAACATTTAAACAAATACAAATATTATGTCAGACAAAATGCAGTTATTTCACAGCAAAAAGGGTATTGTTCAGCTGAGTATCTAAGTTCCAGATCAGTCAACGTGTTAGAATTTCTGGCCCTGAAAAGGGCCGTTTCCTATAGAGTAAGAAAGGTAGAACTCCTTAAGGTTTCTTTTCGGTTTTCTTGGGGAGAAGAACAGCTTGAATGTTAGGCAGCACACCACCCTGGGCGATTGTCACTCCGCTGAGCAATTTGTTCAACTCTTCGTCATTTCTTATGGCCAACTGCAAGTGTCGTGGAATGATACGAGTCTTCTTGTTGTCTCTTGCAGCATTGCCAGCCAACTCGAGAACTTCAGCAGCCAAATATTCCATTACGGCAGCCAAGTACACCGGTGCTCCAGCTCCCACACGTTCGGCATAATTTCCTTTCCTCAGAAGACGGTGGATTCTTCCTACTGGAAATTGAAGACCAGCCCTGTTGGAACGGGACTTTGCCTTTCCCTTAACTTTTCCTCCTTTACCACGTCCGGACATTTTGTATTGAAACTAGTCGTGCGATATACAAATATCAAAAGAATGGGGAATATTGACTCTGAGACCCTTTTCCGTTTCACGAGCGACGCAGTAAGCCACCAATTGCCGCGCGACGATTTGTTTCTCTCCCTTCTCTTTACATCCGATTGGTTGCTTGCAGCGTCGCTCGTTTGTCGTTTATACACGGGTCACTCTGCGCTTCATCAATTTCATATTATTTGATTTTGTATCGTCAATATGCCACCGAAAGCAAGTGGAAAAGCCGTGAAAAAGGCCGGAAAGGCTCAGAAGAATATCACCAAGGGTGACAAGAAGAAGAAAAGGAGGAGGAAGGAAAGCTATGCCATTTACATCTACAAAGTGTTGAAGCAAGTTCATCCCGACACTGGAATTTCCAGCAAAGCCATGAGCATCATGAATTCCTTCGTCAACGACATCTTCGAGAGAATCGCAGCCGAAGCATCTCGTTTGTCGCACTACAACAAGAGGTCGACAATCACAAGTCGGGAAATCCAGACTGCTGTGAGGCTTCTCTTACCTGGAGAATTGGCAAAACACGCCGTGAGTGAAGGAACGAAGGCTGTGACCAAATACACCAGCTCGAAGTAAACGACCAGAAATCTTCCTTTTTATAAGTCAACAACGGCCCTTTTTAGGGCTAAAACGATGACATGTTAATTCGAAGTTGATATTTCCCATTACTTGATTCTCGATACCAATATTTTACTCAATTTAGATCCACCCAACTTATAATACCACTTACATTATTGTCATACTAAATTCAACTCCTTACTCCTATCCAGTATTAGAATCGTTAACGATCTCTCCGGGTGATCAGGAAGAAATGTTCTCACCTTGTGTGCGACCAATTTCGATTCCTTCATGACATACCATAAGATTTTGCAAGTACTTTATATGAATGTTAGTATAAGATCATTGTACATCACTAACTTATTATAGATCTGTACAATTGTGCTTTGGTGTTCCAATGCACATTGCAGAGTTTCTGTATCAACAACGCACCTCCACCTGCTGTTTCTTGGTACTATTGGGAGATTTTCTCTATGAATGCTGTATGAACTCCAACATAGGCGGACTGAGGTACACGTGGAGTAGGTCATTACATAGTTTATAATGACAAGTAGGGGCACTAGGGGGCTCCTACTCTGAGTAATATTAAAAAGCACCAGCTGGGTTAAACATGTTAAAAATTTGTGGCCCTGAGAAGGGCCGTTTTAAAAAGAGAAAATGTCGATTGTTTACTTCTTTTTCGGTGCTGCTTTCTTGACTGCGGCTTTGGGTTTGGCTGCTCCGACCTTCTTGGGTTTCGGTGCTTTTGGCTTCTTTGTTGGTGCCTTCTTGACTTTCTTCGCCTTCGATGGTGAAGCTGGCTTGGCTGCCTTTTCCTTTGACGGGGCCTTCTTGGGTGCACTGCTTGCGCTCTTCTTCACTGCCGCCTTCTTTGCAGTTGCAACCTTGGCTTTCTTGGCCTTCAGTTCGGTGGAAGACTTCTTGGCTGGCTTGGGTTTTGCAGGTGCCTTCTTCTTGGGTGCTTTTTCACCGGTGGCAGACAACTTGAATGAACCAGATGCTCCTTTTCCCTTGGTTTGCACGAGAGATCCGGAGGTGACGGCAGATTTCAAGTATTTCCTGATGAAAGGGGCCAATTTCTCGGCATCGACCTTGTAATTGGCAGCGATGTATTTCTTGATGGCCTGCAGTGACGAGCCACCGCGTTCCTTCAGGTTCTTGATGGCTGCGTTGACCATATCGGCAGTTTTCGGGTGGCTCGGTGCTACCTTGGGTTTCTTGGCTGCTGCAGATTTGCTCTTCGCAGTCTTCTTCGGAGAGGCTGCGGCTGCAGGTGCTGCTACTTCGGTTTCAGACATCTTTGATGCGAATAGTAGAAAATGTCAAGTTAACTCAATAGAACGAGAGACAAAACTAGAATGAATAGAAGTGGGTTAGCGCGCTATTACCCAATACAAACGCGCGGACGCAATAGCCGTCACGTCGATCCGACTCTCGATTCTACATTATCACATTCGTTTCTTGTTCGTTGTCACCGCATTAATTTACATTTTTCTCAAAATTAGCGTTATTTGCTAAAAATTCTATTATTTCAATAGAAAAGTAGATTATTAAGGAGATCATTTCAATCAAAATTTATGCGAATAATTGTGTTGAAATACGAAAATACACACATTGATTGACATGCTCGACGTTCCAATGGGCACAACATTTTCTTTCAGTTATATATTTTTTTTAAATTTAATAGTTTGTAAACTATTTTTTGCCTTCAAAACAGTCTTGAGAATGTTATCTAGAGGAATATCCTTGAAAAATTCAACTTTTCCCTCAGCAACAGTATGAAAATGGTTTGCGAACTTTGTGCACCCGAACACCAGAACGACAACGAGAAGTGCTGTGAAACAACTTTAGGCTCACCAATAAAGAAATGTATAATTTTTGTTGAACGATCTGGAGAACTAAATAACATTGAAATTTTGTTATAGGCATTTAAAAAAATGAATTTCAGCATTTGAACCATACTTTCGCGAAAACAGAAGAAACAAGACATACAATTTAAATGTTAATTGTCGTAGTAATGCGTACGCGTTACGTATGTGTGCATCATGGTCTTCTCTTCATACCTTTATTTCATTAATAATTATAAGTTTAGTATATTTTCTTTATTATTTGATTAACTATTAATAAAGTCGTGAATAAACCTTGGATTAATATGTGGTATGTGGTACGCGGTATCATACAAAGACACTTCAATTAGTTTGCATGATAAATATGAATGAAGTCTGACTAGTTAGTATGATATTTTCATTGTAGTTTTTTATTTAAGAAAATGAAATAATCATGAGAAAAACTTTACCAATATTGTTGCTGTATAATAGTATGCTCAATTTAATTCTTAATTCTTGCGATTGTATCACAGAAACAAGTAGAGCGATAAGTAACGGCATAAATGTATATATGGGGAGTGTCAATGCAGAATGAAATTTAATGTAGAGTAACTTGGTTGTTTCAGATTCCGGCAATTCTTTTTCATTACAAATTAATTATTTTTCCTAGGTTACAAAGTCTAAGCACAACCTTACACTACACGTTCCGGGAGCTGTAAAAATCGCCTATTTTTTCACAACTTATATTTTTCATTTAATGCGAAACTGGTATATATTATACATTTTAGATATATATATATTATATAAGTATAAGATGAGTCAAGTATAATTTTGACAGAGGTTTCTTATACGCTTTTTTACATATAATTAATTTTTAAAAAAACATCATTTAATATTTGTTCAAATACGAAACGACACCAATGTACACCCGTTTGATTACATTTTCGTAGTTATCTAAATATTAGTTATACAGTACGCGAAAACCCTACAGTAAGAAGAACTTTATAGATTGACGAGTAAAAGCTATTACTGTTTATCCAAAAGTGAAATTTCTTTTAAATTGTTGTACTTGCAAGACATTTTGACATTTTAAATCTAATGTAATAAATTTGACTTTATAGGTAGTAGTATAACAAATTACATTCATTTTAGCCGCAGATGGTATCCGTTGTTGCTCTCAAGGTGTTGGTGCAATGTTCAAATATTTGACATTTAAAGCACCTTAAGACCTTATCCACCCAGTGGTTACCCATCCAATATCGACAGCATCTGATGCTGCTTAATTCGTCTTATGGTTTTGATCAGGGTGACTAACCAAATTGTGAATACTGACGATAAATGTAAAAAAACTTCTAGGTTCCAGTCCCAGCTATATTATGTCAAAGTCAAATAACCCTCATCTGAAGTGTTTGCAAATGGGTGATTTACGGTACAATGTAAAATTATGACATGAGCAAAAGGCAGTTGCAAAACGTGTGAAATTTGTTGGCCCTGAAAAGGGCCGTTGTCGACTTATAAAAAGGAAGATTTCTGGTCGTTTACTTCGAGCTGGTGTATTTCGTGACAGCCTTCGTTCCTTCACTCACGGCGTGTTTTGCCAATTCTCCAGGCAAGAGAAGCCTCACAGCAGTCTGGATTTCCCGACTTGTGATTGTCGACCTCTTGTTGTAGTGCGACAAACGAGATGCCTCGGCTGCGATTCTTTCGAAGATGTCGTTTACGAAGGAATTCATGATGCTCATGGCTTTGCTGGAAATTCCAGTGTCGGGATGAACTTGCTTCAACACTTTGTAGATGTAAATGGCATAGCTTTCCTTCCTCCTCCTTTTCTTCTTCTTGTCACCCTTGGTGATATTCTTCTGGGCTTTTCCGGCCTTTTTCACGGCTTTTCCACTTGCTTTCGGTGGCATATTGACGATACAAAATCAAACAATATGAAATTGATGAAGCGCAGAGTGACCCGTGTATAAACGACAAACGAGCGACGCTGCAAGCAACCAATCGGATGTAAAGAGAAGGGAGAGAAACAAATCGTCGCGCGGCAATTGGTGGCTTACTGCGTCGCTCGTGAAACGGAAAAGGGTCTCAGAGTCAATATTCCCCATTCTTTTGATATTTGTATATCGCACGACTAGTTTCAATACAAAATGTCCGGACGTGGTAAAGGAGGAAAAGTAAAGGGAAAGGCAAAGTCTCGTTCCAACAGGGCTGGTCTTCAATTTCCAGTGGGAAGAATCCACCGTCTTCTCAGGAAAGGAAACTATGCCGAACGTGTGGGAGCTGGAGCACCGGTGTACTTGGCTGCCGTAATGGAATATTTGGCTGCTGAAGTTCTCGAGTTGGCTGGCAATGCTGCAAGAGACAACAAGAAGACTCGTATCATTCCACGACACTTGCAGTTGGCCATAAGAAATGACGAAGAGTTGAACAAATTGCCCAGCGGAGTGACAATCGCCCAGGGTGGTGTGCTGCCAAACATCCAAGCTGTTCTTCTCCCCAAGAAAACCGAAAAGAAACCTTAAGGAGTTCTACCTTTCTTACTCTATACGAAACGGCCCTTTTCAGGGCCACTATATTTATACGTTTGTGACGCTATTTTGCCATAAAATTGGATACATGTTTTCTTCAAAACATTGCCCAAGGTATCGTAACCTTCTCTATTATCTCTCAATTTCAACTTTTAATAGCAGTTTTCCGTTTTATATAATATACCAGATTTTTTCTATGGATTCTGTTTGTCATGTTCTAATGCTTTTGGTTATATTTGGAAACGTATGTATTCCCCCGTATCCTAATGGAAATTTTTTGTGTCAAGGCTAATAAGACCTGCAAAAACAGTAGAGGTATGTAAGACTCACAAACGAATGGAGGGAAGCATGCGATATTACTGGTTGGCAAACACCGTATTTAGGAAATTAATAGGAAGTCAACCACGCAAGAATGAGGGCATTCCAATAATATGAAAGGTACATCAACAACACATGGCAAGAACGTAAGATTTGTTAGTATCAATGAATGAACCCCATCAATAGACATGAAGTAAAATACTAGACATCACAGGAGGGTAATAACAAGATAACTACGTTCAAGAGGTATGATTTATGATTACGTATATGTTGGTTGAAGGGCTGACACTGAAAACTCAAAACACAAGCTGCAATATTTATGTAAAGCAGTCTACACAACTCCAGTCCGCAGTCGTGACTACGTCATGTAACGCATTCATTGAAGTAAAGTAAACGTTCACCTATGGACAACATTCATGTTCAATACTAAAATAAGAAACAATACGACAAAAAGGTAGACTTGAAAATTACCGAGAAACAGCTGTTTTAACGTGAAATATTGTTGGCCCTGAAAAGGGCCGTTTGTGTCAAAATCAAATAACTAATTTAAGCTCTTTCTCCCCTGATCCTTCTGGCAAGTTGGATATCCTTGGGCATGATGGTGACACGTTTGGCGTGGATGGCACACAAGTTGGTGTCTTCGAACAAACCCACGAGGTAGGCCTCGCTGGCTTCCTGGAGAGCCATCACGGCAGAGCTCTGGAAACGCAAATCGGTCTTGAAATCCTGGGCAATTTCCCTCACGAGACGTTGGAAGGGAAGTTTCCTGATGAGAAGCTCTGTGCTTTTCTGGTATCTCCTGATTTCTCGAAGAGCGACGGTTCCGGGCCTGTAACGATGGGGTTTCTTCACTCCTCCGGTTGCCGGTGCGCTTTTCCTGGCTGCCTTGGTGGCCAGTTGTTTCCTCGGAGCCTTACCTCCGGTGGATTTCCTAGCTGTTTGCTTGGTACGAGCCATGTCAGTTAAAGCTTATAAAACAGAGTATCCGCAAAAACGAACTCGGTCAAATAAAGAATGAACAGAAATACGTTGCGATTAATATTTATACAACCAAGCCGACCGGGCCAACGGTCGTGATTGGACGGATCCACAAAACGAGATCGTGCCATTGGTTGTTGTTTCTCATAGGGAGAATCGGGTGATATAAATACTGCGTGCCGATCTATTGGCAGTTATATTTCAGTGTTTGTACGTCACAACTAGTACTCTGTATAAATCGATATGACTGGTAGAGGAAAGGGAGGCAAAGGTCTTGGCAAAGGTGGTGCCAAGCGTCATCGTAAAGTTTTGCGGGACAACATCCAGGGTATCACGAAACCTGCCATCCGTCGTTTGGCAAGACGTGGAGGAGTGAAGCGTATCTCTGGTCTCATCTACGAAGAAACCCGTGGTGTCCTGAAGGTTTTCTTAGAAAACGTGATCAGGGATGCTGTCACCTACACCGAGCACGCCAAGAGGAAAACAGTGACTGCCATGGACGTCGTCTATGCTTTGAAGAGACAAGGACGTACCCTCTACGGTTTCGGAGGTTAAATTTCAACAGTTTAAATATCTTAACAAACGGCCCTTTTCAGGGCCAAAAATTTTTCACTTTAAATGACGTGATAATCTCTAAACATTTTCCTAGAAATCTATCCTACAATAAGAATTGAAAAATGTTAGATTGCTATATAACAAATTATATTGTGTACACCATTACTCTTAGGATCTGCTTCAAAATACATCTACCCATTTCAGTTCATTGTTTAGTAACTCTTAAACATCTTGGCAAATGGTCGTTTTTGAAGCCCAAAACCAACACTAATGGTAACGCTAATTCACCTGAATACAATCGAATAAATTAATTGTTGAAGTGTAAATTTTGTCAACAAAAATATCCCAATCCTCATGTTCCACCCAACCTTTATGAAACCTCAAGACGAATAGTTTAGGTTGGCCTCAAATGTATCTCTTATGATACAAAGAATGTTTTTCTGTGAAAGTGCTAAGTCACTCAAGTAATATCCGTAGCTTTCGTAGGCACCTGAAACCTCAACCAATCGATCAGCAGAATGAAAAACACGACACATCCTGTCCGCCCTATGGCCAATGCCGGACTTTTTAGGTAACTCCTGTCTTTGTGTTCGGTTTCTTCTCTGAGCTCGGATTTCGTTGTTCCCTAATATTGCAACACATAGCTACAGATGAAACGAGGATTGGAAATAGGCAGATAGAATTTGTCATTGCCATACTGGCAATGGCAGCTCTTGTTGTCAGTGGTGACGTTTGGTAGTATTTTGTAGGGACTTTACCACATTTCACATGAAATCAATTCGACAACCATGCAATATTGTGAAACTCAGTGGCCGTCCAATACAGAAATATTGTCTTTAATTGGTCCTCTAAAACGAAGAATTTTATTTTGAAGAAATTAAAAAAAATCAAACTTCTTTAGAAACTTTAATATTATCATATTAAAGTCAAATGTATTTTTTAACCTCTGTACATAAAATTTTTAGTAACTCTTTCCTGCTTACATAATAATAATAATTTAATATTATCGCTTGACATCTAGAGAACACCGGGCCAACCTGAGACTACAGGCAGAAGGTAGGGTTTGGAGTTTGAGAGCACAATTTACAGAACGGGTTGTTACACAATGAACCCACAGAACAACAAATAACACAAGTTAGCTAAATGACAAGGAACTCAAGAAGAGGGCAAAATCCACAAAAATTACAAAGCAGAACGAAAAGAAATACCGTGAGTTCAATAAAATATAAACAACGTGGTGTGCAACATATCAGAAAATAAAAAAGTACAAATTATGATCTTTCCAACCAACTAAAATTACAATACAGCAATTCTATGGAAAAATAATTTATAGAACAACGAAACGGTAAATATTAAAATTCCAATTACTAAAGCAATTATTCATTCGACGTGTGAGGATTTTTTGGCCCTGAAAAGGGCCGTTTTGTATAGAATAAGAAAAGTAGAACTCCTTAAGGTTTCTTTTCGGTTTTCTTGGGAAGAAGAACAGCTTGAATGTTAGGCAGCACACCACCCTGGGCGATTGTCACTCCGCTGAGCAATTTGTTCAATTCTTCGTCATTTCTAATGGCCAATTGCAAGTGTCGTGGGATGATACGAGTCTTCTTGTTGTCTCTTGCAGCATTGCCAGCCAACTCGAGAACTTCAGCAGCCAAATATTCCATTACGGCAGCCAAGTACACCGGTGCTCCAGCTCCCACACGTTCGGCATAATTTCCTTTCCTCAGAAGACGGTGGATTCTTCCTACTGGAAATTGAAGACCAGCCCTGTTGGAACGGGACTTTGCCTTTCCCTTAACTTTTCCTCCTTTACCACGTCCGGACATTTTGTATTGAAACTAGTCGTGCGATATACAAATATCAAAAGAATGGGGAATATTGACTCTGAGACCCTTTTCCGTTTCACGAGCGACGCAGTAAGCCACCAATTGCCGCGCGACGATTTGTTTCTCTCCCTTCTCTTTACATCCGATTGGTAGATTGCAGCGTCGTTCGTTTGCCGTTTATACACGGGTCAGTGTCAGCTTCATCAATTTCATATTGTTTGATTTTGTATCGTCAATATGCCACCGAAAGCAAGTGGAAAAGCCGTGAAAAAGGCCGGAAAGGCTCAGAAGAACATCACCAAGGGTGACAAGAAGAAGAAAAGGAGGAGGAAGGAGAGCTATGCCATTTACATTTACAAAGTGTTGAAGCAAGTTCATCCCGACACTGGAATTTCCAGCAAAGCCATGAGCATCATGAATTCTTTCGTCAACGACATCTTCGAGAGAATCGCAGCCGAAGCATCTCGTTTGTCGCACTACAACAAGAGGTCGACAATCACAAGTCGGGAAATCCAGACTGCTGTGAGGCTTCTCTTACCTGGAGAATTGGCAAAACACGCCGTGAGTGAAGGAACGAAGGCTGTGACCAAATACACCAGCTCGAAGTAAACGACCAGAAATCTTCCTTTTTATACGTCAACAACGGCCCTTTTCAGGGCCACAAAATACTGAACACGTTTAGAAGGTAGTCTCATTGTGCGATTTATTTTGACTATTATGCATTTTATTTAATTGTAATGTAGGTTCCATATGTAAGTTCTATCTAAATTGTGGGTCTTGTATGGCTGTACGGGTGTCCCAGGTATGCAGATATAAATTTTGATAACTCTGCTTATAATGTATGGTAAAACTAGGTTGGTTCGAAAATATGTTCAAGTATTTTTGATGGTCAGAGTGTATGAATAACTTATTGGCAGGCGGTGTAAGTTTAAAGACAGACAACTTGATTAATATTTGAACGTCTTGTTCTGTAGACACTCAGACACTATTTGACAAAACTACCTGCAGTTGTCAAAAGCATGCCAGGCTGGTCTTTCGGTGAGAATTTCGTTTAATATTTATTTATTAACATTTAGTGGTTCTTGGTCCTGCCATCGTGTTAGGCATTCTTTAGTGGTGTGGCTTAGTGTCCTTGTCTGAGGAACAACGGTCGAAATTGGAGTTGTACTTGTACTACTGTCCAGTAAGCATTTCCTGTGGAATGTGTAGTCTCCGAAATGGTCAGGTCGATTCTGATAATTGGCATCTGCTATAAGTTTTCCGTTTTCTTTTATGATCTACGTGGTTCTTCCTAAATTTGGTAGTTGTTTCTTTTTTGTTAAACTTTGTTATTGTTTTCTGTTTGGAGTTTTGCTAGGATATGAATGAGTGAGATTCCCGATAATGTAGTTGGGCACTCTGATACGGTACTTTCACACCCAGTGATCGTTCTACTTGTCAATTGCGGTTGTATTGTTAAATTGTTTTTGGTGTCTGTGGTGAGCTCATACGTTTTTCCTATGTCTTAGTTGTCTATTGGTAATTTTTTGGATTAATTATTTGGAACGGGTGGGCTAAATGCAGTTGATTCCGTTTTGTATATTGATGATAGTTTCAATGTTAGGCATTGGATCTTCTTTTATTACTTTTTCCTGTTTTTCTTGTTACTACCTCTATGTCATATCCATGATTGATAGCGAGTGTATCATCTGGCATGACATCCGAATATATTATTGTGTTTGCGGAGTATTTTTTCAACAACAACGATCCACAATAATGGACCTGAAAAGGATGCTTGTAGTGTGCTACAGTGTAACTGTACTAGGAACGAAGACTGACGCCAAATACACCAGCTCAATATAAACAACAATAAACAACTTTTTACATGTGGTCAATGGCGCCTTTCAGGGCCCCAAAGTTGGAGCTGTTTCTTAATATTTTGGCTGACACGTCACGTCTATTTTCATTTATTGACACATTCACGTTGTTACGCGGGTTAGTTCTTTAAGCACGGTGTTTATTTTCACATGATCCTTGTTTACCTGTTAGTTTCCAATAAAAATGGGTACTGACACATCTTCAAAGATGTCAATTGTATGTACTGCGTTAGAACCGACTTCACATTGTTAAATTTGGTAGAAATCGGCACCCTAATACATTCTGAATGGAATAACGCAACTGTTAAGTACAAAATATAATAAATGATTGTCTAGTGTCTCCTTTGGACGCCTACTTGCAATCGGAAATAAACATGCATAATATCGAAATGTCCCTGAAAGCTCGTTTATCAATCCACAACATGATCAGAACTACCAGAAAAGGTAGACAGAGTGGTACCAACAAGATGCAAAAAATAAATGACAAGTTGATTAATATGCTACATTTAAAAGCAGTCACAGCAGTAATTTCCATGAAATTATATCGCAGTGATGTTGAATTGCGAAGTGCTATAAACTGAAGAAAACCATACCTGCTATTACAACAAATTAGAGTATTAAATTACTGAACATAAAAACAACACGTATTTTTGGTATTGGGGGTATTTATGTCCCAGTGGTCGATCCTCAAGTATAGTGAATACCATGAAGGTTGATTCAACCTCTTACGTATGACGTTGAACTATTACGATTATAACCAGATTAACATTGTAGTCAGTCGCCCTGGTTGGCTACTCTACGCATTCCTTAAATTAACTTTACAAACTGACCCTAACTCTTGCCTTACCAACTAATGTTCCGCAACTCAAGGTATCCTACCTGAATATTTCGCTGTGACGCGCTCCAAATGACAGTCGTTCTTTGGTAAGACAAGAAGTAAATGTTAGTGTTTATTATTTAGAGGTGCATTCAATTTTTCATGTCATAAGATGCACTGCGATAGCTCAGGAGTAAACATTTCCGAAACACTAAGAATCAGCCACATAAACATAACAAATTTGTTGGCCCTGAAAAGGGCCGTTTGTCAAGATGTTTAAACTGTAGAAATTTAACCTCCGAAACCGTAGAGGGTACGTCCCTGTCTCTTCAAAGCATAGACGACGTCCATGGCAGTCACTGTTTTCCTCTTGGCATGCTCGGTGTAGGTGACGGCATCCCTGATCACATTTTCCAAGAATACCTTCAGGACACCTCGGGTTTCTTCGTAGATCAGACCAGAGATACGCTTCACTCCTCCACGTCTTGCCAAACGACGGATGGCAGGTTTCGTAATACCCTGGATGTTGTCTCGTAAAACTTTACGATGACGCTTGGCACCACCTTTGCCAAGACCTTTGCCTCCCTTTCCTCTACCAGTCATTGTGTTTCAAAGTTGACGAAATCTTCCAGAAAACCAAACGAAAAGTAATGCACGGTAAGAGAGAGACGTGCTATTTATACTACGGATTTTCGGCTCTTCCGAACGGCGGCCAATGACGCTAAGCGGTTGTCGACGCTGCACCAATCCCAGTCGACCCTCTATCCGTTGCGACGTATAAATACGGAGTACGGTATTATTGCATTCATTATTGTTCTGACGCCGTTCGTTATACTACTATAATACAAGTTCTGTAATTAGCATGGCTCGTACCAAGCAAACAGCTAGGAAATCAACCGGAGGTAAGGCTCCGAGGAAACAACTGGCCACCAAGGCAGCCAGGAAAAGCGCACCAGCAACCGGAGGAGTGAAGAAACCCCATCGTTACAGGCCCGGAACCGTAGCTCTTCGAGAAATCAGGAGATACCAGAAAAGCACCGAGCTTCTCATCAGGAAACTTCCCTTCCAACGTCTCGTGAGGGAAATTGCCCAGGATTTCAAGACCGATTTGCGTTTCCAGAGCTCTGCAGTGATGGCCCTCCAGGAAGCCAGCGAGGCCTACCTCGTCGGTTTGTTCGAAGACACCAACTTGTGTGCCATCCACGCCAAACGTGTCACCATCATGCCCAAGGATATCCAACTTGCCAGAAGGATCAGGGGAGAAAGAGCTTAAATTAGTTATTTGATTTTGACACAAACGGCCCTTTTCAGGGCCAACAATATTTCACGTTAAAACAGCTGTTTCTCGGTATTTTTCAAGTCTACCTTTTTGTTGTATTCTTATTTTAGTATTGAACATGAATGTTGTCCATAGGTGAACGTTTACATTTTGAAGCTGCTGGTTATTATCCAAATAAAAAACCAGTAGACGGCTTGCTCCGATTGGTTCATACCAAATGGATGACGCACTCCATTGGTTACTGTATAATCATATAGGTTGTTGAGGTACAAAATGTCAGCTCTGGTTTATGGCCGTTATTCCATTATTTTCTGGCCTATGTATAATTTTTAATAACTGGTAGAGGAAATTGAGGCAAAGGTCTTGGCAAAGGTGGGGCCAAGCATCACCCTAAAGTTTTGCGAAACAACATCCAGGATATCACGAAACCTGCCAGACGTGGGGTGAAGCGTATTTCTGGGCTGATCTATGAGGAAACTCTAGGTGTCCTGAAGGTTTTTTTGGAAAACGTCATCTGGACCGGTAGCAGGACCTAATTGTTTGTCGATAGTGACTCTTGTATTTGGGCAGCGAACAATTACTGGACCCCATTTTTCCATTGGATTTATGTTTAGTTTTAGAGCACTGGTCTTAATTGTCTTTTAAGAATGCCCAAGCAATGTGCTTTAGGTAGCAAAAATTATATTTTTGCTTATTATTATATATAATTTGCTTCATTACAGGTCACGCCCCTTATTTTCTGCAGCTCTTTAGTTCAACATGAGCTATTGGTATTGTCAAGTAATTATTGCAATTGAGAATGAGTTGAAATCATGTCATTTGTCAAAGTTTGTTGCCCCCTTTTTCTTACCTTTTCAACGGAAGAGTATAGACCTTTCGCAAACAAAGCGACCTATTGACCACTTGACGTACCAGAGTCTAATAATATTTTATTTTGTTCAGGTAATGCATTAAAACCAGCAAATATTTCAAATTTCAATTATTCTGTTTTCACCTGAAAAGTCATATCCATTAATGTTTGACAGAACCAAGTTCAACCTCACTGTGGTTTGCACTATTCAAATTGTTTATACAGAAAAGTATATAACAAATATTACAGATCTAATGAATGGTAGACAGGTTGAGTGTTTTACCCACACAATAGGCATATACATGATTTTCTGAAAAATTCGAAAAAAGGAACTTTCTTATATTTTCTTACTTTATTATATTCTGATAGAATTGAATGATGAAAAACAAAGCTATTATTATGAAAAATATTTTTCTCAAGTATTGAGAACCCGATGCTTTATGTTCATTACTTTTCTACTCGTTGTAGTTAGTGCTGTTTCTACATTCATCTATGTACTTAGGGCAACTGGTTGAATTACTTGCCTGATTTAACTATATCTGTAAGAAACATGTTTATAATAAATATTCTGTGAAGTGGTACAATTAGATGTTTTGTATATGTAGTAGACTATCATTGCAAAGTAGTTCTAGAATCCGTTCAACAGAATGTTTTTGAATATTTCAGTTTCTCCTGCTCTTTTTATGGCTACAGCCTGTCACTTTTTAGATGTGAAATTTCATTTCGAATGAATACTCGTAATATAGGAAGAATGTATCTCGTGTATCGAGACCACCAATTGTTTGATTGTCTACACATACCAAATAATTCTGTAATCAGCAAAATAATAACCACAACCCCTAATTTATTTGGACATTCAGACAATAAGTAGGAGTTTAATTAATAATTGAAAAATACGCACTATTCAAAAAATTTTAAGTTATCCATAAAAATTTATAATGTTATTGAACGTCACGTAATCATGCTGTGTGAATGCATATTTAACTTCAATTTTTATGAAAATTCAATAAAATGTTCATTCAATAATAATTTGCAATGTCTTCAGTTTATTAAATTTCAATTCTTATACCAGTTCCATCAAATAATATAGACATGGTAACAAAAAAACGAGGACATCTTTCTTATTACACTAAGGCTCAATGCAATTTTTTCCTGTGAATATTATTTTCGGTAGTGTAATACCGTCTCTTATATAATTTGGCGGTCTAAAGTTTATAATATAAGAACGCTATTTATTACGAAAATCGATGTAAGAATAAAACCTAATGATATACTAATATACATTAAATTGGATTATATACCTCTACTTGCATTCTTTTCGAGTTAGTGCTATTCCCTCCAAGGTAAATGTCTCAAAAGAGTTCGTCCAACTTTTACTAAGCGTTCTTCACATTTTATAAATATAATTAATTTATAATGTTCAACACGGTAATTTGTTTGCAAGAAAACATTGTCAGAATGAGTGACACAGTTCAACCCGGTTGGTGTCCAATGTGTGGCCATAGCCTTTCCGAGTTGATGCGGAGCCCGTGTTCGGACTGTACTAGTTCGCAAGACATTTTCGCCTTATTCCGAACCCGAACCTGAAATTTTATTTTACGACCCAAAAGAGGATACTACAGAGACTATATGAAATGATAAAAAACATTATGTAAAAATTTATCCCGGGAAAATTTCAACTTCAAAGTGACGAAATGCCATCCGAGGACTTCGACGTGCAAGAATAATCGACCTTAAAACTAATTTACATTAGGATTAAATCTTTTTTTGCTGCACACATTAAACGTCCAGTTCTCGTTTCTGATGAAGAATAATGAAAATGTGGAAAAATTCATGAATAAATGGGAGAAAACTCGAATTAAATAGAGTGATGTCGAACACTAGATAAAGGTAAGTTGAACGAATTCTCGTCCGACTGGCGTGACGACTATTGCGTCCGCGCGTTTGTATTGGATAGTAGCGCGCTAACCCACTTCTGTTCATTCTAGTTTTGTCTCTCGTTCTATTGAGTTAACTTGACGTTTTCAACTATTCGCATCAAAGATGTCTGAAACCGAAGTAGCAGCACCTGCAGCCGCAGCCTCTCCGAAGAAGACTGCGAAGAGCAAATCTGCAGCAGCCAAGAAACCCAAGGTAGCACCGAGCCACCCGAAAACTGCCGACATGGTCAACGCAGCCATCAAGAACCTGAAGGAACGCGGTGGCTCCTCACTGCAGGCCATCAAGAAATACATCGCTGCCAATTACAAGGTCGATGCCGAGAAATTGGCCCCTTTCATCAGGAAATATTTGAAATCTGCCGTCACATCTGGATCTCTCGTGCAAACCAAGGGAAAAGGAGCATCTGGTTCATTCAAGTTGTCTGCCACCGGTGAAAAAGCACCCAAGAAGAAGGCACCTGCAAAACCGAAGCCAGCCAAGAAGTCCTCCACTGAACTGAAGGCCAAGAAAGCCAAGGTTACAACTGCGAAGAAAGCGGCAGTGAAGAAGAGCGCAAGCAGTGCACCCAAGAAGGCCCCGTCAAAGGAAAAGGCAGCCAAGCCAGCTTCACCATCGAAGGCGAAGAAAGTCAAGAAGGCACCAACGAAGAAGCCAAAAGCACCGAAACCCAAGAAGGTCGGAGCAGCCAAACCGAAAGCCGCAGTCAAGAAAGCAGCACCGAAAAAGAAGTAAACAATCGACATTTTCTCTTTTTAAAACGGCCCTTCTCAGGGCCACAAATTTTTAACACGTTACAAGACTATTGCTTACCATTCTTTGAATATTGTATGCTCCCGAAAGGTAGGATAAAATCAAGATACCCAAGACGTCCACCATTACTGGGCTTTGCACAACAGCGGTTCAGTGACAGTTCTCCCTTCATTGAATGTTCTTGCATAATTTAACAAGTATACTGCTGGAGCTTGGTATAAAGTTCAAAGATTTTGGACAGGTATTTGTTGGTAGCAGCGTGGTCTACATACAAATTCCACGACTAGGGGTGCCTATGACATGAGAGCCAATACTTGGGGGCACCATACTCAAATTTTTTTTTGGTTAAAATTGATTTCTTGGCAATCAGGCTTGGACGTCGATCCCTGGATTGCTAAATTCTGTAGCAATACACTGGTACTGGGTGTATTTGGGAATCAAGTGCTAAGTACAGTTACTATGACCTCGGAAAATATCCATCTCGTCAGTCTTCAAAATAGTGAACCATAGCAGCAGAAGCAGTGGTTCATTTGCCAAATTGCTTGACTATGTATACATTCTACGCCACGGAAATCGAGTCCTAATTATGTCTCAACCCAGTGCACACAACAGCAAGAGACTTAAGATGGTACGCTGAATGAAAATAAGGTCAAGGTTACATAAAAATTAAGCACTCCGCTAATAGTAGAGAAATAGACTATAAGTCGAAATTAAAATACAATAAAATAGTCATGTGTTATTCTGAGGCATTGTAAAAGTTGTAGTTTAACATTTGAACACCAAAGAGATGGTGAAAATAAATCTTTTTTGGTGACTAAAGGAAGTAAGCAAAACACAAGAAAAAGCTGAAAGACAGAAATCAGGAAAAGGGTGTATGTACTCTGGTGACGAGCGCAATAGTTGTTTATTGACCTGGCGGTCAGGAAACCGTCCAACTACGAGTCACTCGCACATTGTGATGGTCAACCCTTACAGTAGATCTCCACATAAATGTCCAGTCACTTTAGTTCAATGCAATATATATTAGACTCATTGTAACATTTTAAACAAGGTATGGGAAGGTGGTTTTCACGTCTACCTCAATGACTAAGCAGTGTGATATACAAGGACAACTGTACTGAAGGAACAAAAAGTTCAAAAACGTGTTTGAAGTTTTGGCCCTGAAAAGGGCCGTTTCGTATAGAGTAAGAAAAGTAGAACTCCTTAAGGTTTCTTCTCGGTCTTCTTGGGGAGAAGAACAGCTTGGATGTTAGGCAGCACACCACCCTGGGCGATTGTCACTCCGCTGAGCAATTTGTTCAATTCTTCGTCATTTCTTATGGCCAATTGCAAGTGTCTTGGGATGATACGAGTCTTCTTGTTGTCTCTCGCAGCATTGCCAGCCAACTCGAGAACTTCAGCAGCCAAATACTCCATCACGGCAGCCAGGTAGACTGGTGCTCCAGCTCCCACACGTTCGGCGTAGTTTCCTTTCCTGAGAAGACGGTGGATTCTTCCTACTGGAAATTGAAGACCAGCCCTGTTGGAACGGGACTTTGCCTTTCCCTTTACTTTTCCTCCTTTACCACGTCCAGACATATTGGAATAGTAGAAATCGTAAGCAAGCGAGTAATACAAATAATACAACGCAATACGTTCGAAACTCTTTTCCGTTTCACGAGCGACGCAGTAAGCCACCAATTGCCGCGCGATGATTTGTTTCTCTCCCTTCTCTTTACATCCGATTGGTTGCTTGCAGCGTCGCTCGTTTGTCGTTTATACACGGGTCACTCTGCGCTTCATCAATTTCATATTGTTTGATTCTGTATCGTCAATATGCCACCGAAAGCAAGTGGAAAAGCCGTGAAAAAGGCCGGAAAAGCCCAGAAGAATATCACCAAGGGTGACAAGAAGAAGAAAAGGAGGAGGAAGGAAAGCTATGCCATTTACATCTACAAAGTGTTGAAGCAAGTTCATCCCGACACTGGAATTTCCAGCAAAGCCATGAGCATCATGAATTCCTTCGTAAACGACATCTTCGAAAGAATCGCAGCCGAGGCATCTCGTTTGTCGCACTACAACAAGAGGTCGACAATCACAAGTCGGGAAATCCAGACTGCTGTGAGGCTTCTCTTACCTGGAGAATTGGCAAAACACGCCGTGAGTGAAGGAACGAAGGCTGTCACGAAATACACCAGCTCGAAGTAAACGACCAGAAATCTTCCTTTTTATAAGTCGACAACGGCCCTTTTCAGGGCCAAAAAGTATAAATCACGTTACTGAACATTGTTCATGCAAATGGTAACCGTGTGTTACACCAAATTTTATTCTTTTCCTATGTCGTATCCAATGGTTTGTATGAAATCATTCAATGCTGGGGAACCCGAGTCGTCTATGTGCACGTACTTGATGTGAAATTGATGATTTTTATTGTATACGAGCAGATGTTGAAGAACGTCCCTCGCAACGAATGGTGTTAGCAAAATTATTTGTTAATATTGGATCCCTTCATGCAATTTGGACTATTGATACGTAATTGGTTGCAGTAGTTTTATCCGGCAATCCTAATTAAAGAAAAATCGCCTGTAATTGAATGCGAAAAGTTTGTCAGAAAAAATTTAAT